>SMMW01000025.1:1842500-4370000 GCA_004794655.1 Marisa cornuarietis
TAGTTTCAAATATTATTAATATCGGTTACCCGAGAAAGTGATCCACCTCTCTCTCTCTCTCACACACACACACACACACACACGAGCGCGCGCGCGCGCTTTGTTAATTATATGGTTTTTAAAATATATAATATATATATATTATTCGACTGCGCTCAGAAACTGTGAATTGTTTGTTAAAAATACCCCCAAGTCTAAGAAATCAAAGCATATGCATGTTGAAGAAAATGTCTTGCTCTTCCGTCGATTAACTTGGTACTGAAAGTCTACTTCCAAAGTCAGTTAATTAAACTCTATTTTTCACTTGCCATCACAGGAAGTCCACTTTCACTTGCCATCACGGAAAGTTCACTTTTACAGACCATCACTCCACACGATTTTAAAGTGCTATTCGACAACCCGCTGTCGTCATCAGCAATAAAGACAGACGAGTAGTTACATGTGTTTATCCTCCTTTCCTCCCCCCTCCCCCACCGTCTCCCCTCGGTCTCAACGCTGAACACTATGACGCGTTCGCGGCTGAAATGAATCGATTCCATCAGTTCACCTTCCCACACCTGAACGAAAACCCGTCCGCTTCTAAACTGATGTCGTTTTCTCACTTTTCTTTATTTTTGTTTTATTTTTGTTTATAATAACTTACCCAGCGCATCTTTTGGTTTGCAGCATTGTGCTGGCCGCAGTGTCAACATGGCGGCTGGTGTCGAGCCCCAGATGTCTGTCACTGTCCACGAGGGTTTTATGGAAAACACTGTGAGGTGTCGTCATCGTAACGAACGGGATTGATGAAGTGTAAGAAGTTCCCTCACACTGTCAGTTTGATGAGACGGGAATTCCTTCAAACTGAAACTTCATGAAAACACTTTTTTGCTCTAAACTAAAAGCTCCAAAAAGCGTTACTGTATTTTTTGTTTAACTAGCATAAGTAGTATTGTTTTAATCTTTCAATACACATTAAGAGTACTATTTTATCATTCAGTAAGTGTAATTATTATGATGTTATTCCACAAATGACAAGTATTATTCGTGTATTAATATATGATATTAATAAATGTATATAAATACGTTCGAATGACTCCTGTTATTCTGTAACAGTTCGACTCGTATGGTAAATACGGTTTTATCTGTTTTGTAATTTTGTATCTATATATCTTGCTCGCTCAGCCATTCAGCCGCTCACTTGCACTCACAATCTATTATCTTCTTTACGTATCTGTAAAGCTGTTCACTTCATATAGGTATGAGACCAGCATGCAATGCGAAGACATATTTCATCATTTTTCTTGCGATTGTTTCTATTTAAACCATTTACATCACTCATCTATTTCCTGACTTTCTTGCATGCCTGGTAGCAAAACATTTTTCTTGGCCAGCTGAGGCATTCCTTATTGCTCGTGATTTGCTTTTATTGTGTACTGCCCTGACCTTTGCCTCAACTTGTTGTCATCTTTATCATATTGATCTTTCTTTAGTGCTGTAATAAATGTCCCGAAGTCGCGACTGGCTATTGTCTGAATTCGTGAAATCAATAAACTGCCTCATACTGAGTCTTTCCTCCCGCCTTTCGGCCATTTTTGATAAGACATTTCTTTTTACTTGACCAACAAAAGATTTTAGAAGAACGATAAATTACTCGCAACAACAAGAACAATAACCTTTTTACTCCGGAAACAGATTTGAATGTGTGCGTGCCTGCCCGTTGTTGTCACATGTTGCCACATGTGCAATCATATATTCGTTGGATTTTACTTCTTTTTTTACATTAGCAACATGTCAGTTCATCTGTGCTTCTTATCACTGTGGAACACATTAGACTGACTCAATTTGTATGACATCTGTGATAATGTAGAGTTTAAGAATATTATTCAAATGAAAATTGCATTTTCTCAAGACACTGGTGCGGAGGAACATGGAGAAGAAACATTTCTTGTCTACTTATGTTCTGACACTCCAAATTTAATGTGAGAATATGTGCTTCAATTAACAATATCGCACATTATTTCTCTTTCTTGAACACGCGCACACACACACACACACACACACACACACACACACACACACTTCCCAGCCGATTCTTGCAGTGAATTTGGAGATAAGCAATGTTGCTGGGCCTTACTTTCGGAAGCTTGCAAAAAGCTGGAATTAAAAAATCAGTCTCCATGCTTTCAGCAAAGTTTCCACTAGACGCTGCTGCCGTTGGATGCTTCCTTCTGATGACAATGGCTGGCGCTATTTCGGGACGATGTCCATTGCTGCCAAAAACGGAAGCAGAAGAGGGCAACGCAAGAGAAGAGCACTCCGCAAAGTCGGGGAGTTTCATAACCAAAGCAAGACTTGACTCTTGAGTGGCGAACGGTCGCATGGGAGAGAGAGACGAAGACAGAGCGAGAAAGAGAAAGTTATAAAAAGCTAAAAATAGGGCGAGAGCGAGGGATGGAGGGGGTGGTGGGTGTACACAAATAAGGATGGGGGGAAGGGGGCAAAGCGAACCCGGACGTCGTTAACCTGCTTTTGATTCCAAAGAGGACAATGTCGACGAAAGTTTCGAGCAGAGCAAGCAAACAACAGCAACATTGTTGGGAGACGGCAGCCACAAGATGGTTGAATAAATGATGGGAATTATATGCCTGCGTGTATGTGTGTATTTATTTATGGATGGATAAAAGAGGCATCTGTGAAATAATGTGTCGTATCTTTTCATACGAATACTTTTTCGTGCGTATTCGGGTGAGCCTCATGTGTGGACGTAATATTGCTCTGTGTGTGTGTGTGTGTGTGTGTGTGTGTGTGTGTGTGTGTGTGTGTGTGCACTGCACTAACAAAAGTAATGAAGGGCAGACACACAGACAGGAAGACAAAAATCAGTATTAAAAGCCAACAGACATGCATGCGGAGTGACTTACGCTAATAAAGGGAGGCGGTTAAGCCATCACGCAAGCAGACAGGGATGCACTCAGGCAGGAAAGGACGTCTGCCAGGATCTGTGGACAAAGAAAGTTTCTGCAAAGGCAAAGACAATAGTGGGTCGTGCTTTCTGCCAGTCGGTGAGCGATGGCGCCCCGTGTTCGATAGCCCATAGTTCACAGGGGATCGTGCATGGCAGGGATGAGACAGGCGGGTCGTGGGAGGCTGACAAGATGGGACTGCTATTGCTTCACTGCAGGCACGTGGACCACAACGCCGGACTCACGCCATTTTGTAGATTAGGTATTAGCTCACCCCCTCTCCTCGCCGCCCCCACCTTCCACTCCGTTTGTATGATTTTGCACTTTAGCTCCCCCTAGTCTAGATGACGCCATGGTTCTGCACTTTTATTCCCTTAGTCCAGTTAACCTTCTTTTACCTCTGCTTTACCTCGTACTCTGTACATGATAGATGGGAGCGATGACCTGTGGTAACTTTAAATTGTTTAAATTGTTATCCGCTACCGATCTAAAGAGAATACGCTAATATTGGTTGCCTCCATTTTATATGTAGCCAAGCTCAACAGCAATAAGATAAAAGGTAAAGGTCATCCCTTAACCTTTTGGTCGTTGGTGAGGGAGATGTTAGAGACCTCACTTTTCTCGGGGCCAGCCTTAAATGTCAGGGAGGTGGCCATCTTTTATTCCTCCCTGCCTTACCTCCCCAGGAAGTCAGGTACCCGCTCCCGACAGCTGCGTCGTCTGAGATAAGTTTCCTGCGCCACTCAGGTATTGAACCAGGTTGCCTCCGGGTTGATCAACTATCCGCTTCCCCAGTAAGGTACCCATGTACCAACACAATGCAGAGAATGTTCCAACTTGTTAAATCAACCAAAAAACTTCAGTCATTGAAGTATTTCTGTTATATTTTTTTTAATATTTTTTTTTTTCGTTTCGTTACAGAAGTTGACTGACGTTTTCAGTTTTCAATTAACAAAGCTTGAAAGGTTTTTGGAAAAAGACATGCTTAAGAAATGAAGGGGATGAAGCTATCCCTGTAAGAAAACAGAGCGCGATTCAGACGCCAGATTTCTGTCCTACCCGAGGACAAAGTTGGATACAGTTCTACTTGCTAAAGGCGATGTGGAATTCCGACGAGACCAATCTTCTCCCGCTGCTGAAAAGGTAACGAACACGCTTTCAGTGGTGACCCACATCGATTTCTTCAGAAATGCCTGAATGGCTTCAGTTTAAAAAAAATTTAACCAGTCTGAACACACGTCTGAACTTCCCACTGCGGCGTACTCCTCGGAACCGCCTTAAATTTTAATGGGCTGTAGTTGGCGAACTGAGCGTGAATATACCTGCTTTATTATCTGTGTTATATGTGTAAGATGTTTGTAACTACTGGTGTATGTTACTACTTAATACTCTAGCATATGTGTAACTACTGGTATATGTTACTACTTAATACCCTAGCATATGTAAATAAGAAGCCTCGATATGTACACTCGATGTGTGTTTTTTATACACGCCCATTAAAATTACTTCTCAACAGCCTTCATCAAAGAAGGTTTCTTTGTCCAGAGACAGCCAACAAAAGTGCGAGCAAAACTTCTTTGAGCTGGAAAAATTGAAGTTAATTAACCAACCGCCCGCATTCAAGGGTCTTGACCTTACAACCCTGACGCTGGGAATACTGACCTTCTTCCGTTGATTGTATGTTTCTCTTTCTTACTCTCTGATCGACTAGCCTTTTGTTAAGCCAAGAATAAAATGTAAAAATTACTTTCTTACGCAAAAACAGGGTCACTTTTATGATTACTAGCAAACTGAAAAACTCTGAAAAACAAATACACGGCGTTTTGACGAGAAATTCGATAACAATAGCTGATGAATGAACGCTGTACTTTTTAAACTTTGCTAGAGGTAAACACTGTAAATATTGACTTTTGAAGATGTAGTTGACATGATTGATGATAACAGCCTATCATTAGCACAACTTACAGCGTAAGCGTAAGAAGTGTAAAAAGGGAGCAGATCCATAGGGAGTGATTTGAAAGATGTTAAAGGCGCATATGAACATTTTGCCCTTGTTTTGTATTTTTTAAATTTGATGTTGAATAAATCAATTTGTCCTAAACGTTTGTCAGAATCGATTATCTCTGTACAAGAAAGGAGTTAATGTTGCATTGGATTATGTGAAATAAATGTTAAAGACGTGCTTGACGTATTTTTCTATCAACATTTTCATGCAATTTTGAGCAGAAAAATACTTTAACAGGTGAACGCAGCCTAACGTTCAGAAAAGATGCCCAACTATTGATCATTTGTATGCGTTCTAGGATGTGTGCAAAAACAAGTCAGCTCAACTACAATGTCTATGTAGCATTAGCTGATTTTGAAAAGTATCATTGTACTTTTATCCGAAGTTATCTTTAGCTAATTTTATTGAAAAGTAACTTTAGAGGAAAGTTTTTCAAATGTGATGCCTATCCGTTTTAAAGATCGTATTAAATATAGAGCCAACCTTACGAATTTTATTTTCTGCCGGATTGAAACAAGGAGAAGTTGCAGCTCTGTTCTTGTTGTAAAATAAATGTTCAAATAAATTAACCCTGGACATAACAAATCCGGGACGTTATAGTGTCAGATAACAGTTGTATACGTTTATTTCTTCATATCGTTCTTGTCTCTGAAACTGTCAACGGTTTGCATACATCAGAGTGTGCCCTACTTCGGGCTGCCTCATTTGTCTGGATAAGACTGAACAGGAGCGCACGATGTATGAAGCGAAATAACTCTATCCTTTTCTGACGTGTAGTTATATCCTTGTATCTTTATCATGATGTATCTCAGACTCATTGCCAGACTGTTTCGTCACCCTCCGGATCCTGTGTTTGCTGTTATGTCTCGCGGCTGTTCTTAATAAGGTTTTTACGTCATTATCTCATCCGCCGTATGGCTGGTGGGTCATTTATCACGATTATAATAAGCCAACCTAACGAAGGTCTATAAAAAGAAGCATGGAAAAAAAACCACCGAACGCATTTTCCAGTACGCTGCTGTCGTAAGACAAGATTCATTTTGTAATACATTACTTCAAATCAGTAATTTTTTAAGATGCATGTTGTGCTTAAAGGCACAATAAGAAACACGGTAAAAGGTTTCTCGCAATAGAAAAGTTATTATTAAATGGCTGTGGGGGGTTTCAACAATGTGTCCTTTAATACGTTTCTGG
This sequence comes from Marisa cornuarietis, assembly GCA_004794655.1. NCBI lineage: Eukaryota > Metazoa > Mollusca > Gastropoda > Architaenioglossa > Ampullariidae > Marisa > Marisa cornuarietis. The sequence continues at coordinate 1,848,645 of SMMW01000025.1, forward strand.
CGCCCGGTGACATAGCTCCTGTCACGCTGGCAAGAGACACACTGCACGTGCAGTTTAACAGTCACGTGTTGGATGCTCAGCTGCCCACCTGATAATGTCGTAGTAATAGCATGAGTGTAACTGAAGCGTTTCCATCATGCAGAAGCCATCGATTTTATTTCCTAGTGTTCGCACCTCTTCGTTTCCTGGTTTCCCTGTAGTCCCTTGACTGATATCTCCAAACCTCGTGACTGAATTTTTTTCCCCACCGCGAGACAGATGGGTGAGGCTTTTCAAGGGACGTGGAAGTCCGATCTTCACCCGTTCACCCCAATCCCCATCCCCATCCCCATCCCCACCCCACGCGCTATCAGGTATGCACTGATCGCTTGAATAATGAATCGTTCGAAAGAAAGTCTTGGCGCGACATCATGATCTGAAGAGTAATCTGAAGCATTCCTCAAAATTGAATTTAACTGAGACATCGAAAGACTCACATAGCCGGGGTGAGGGTGAGAACTTTACTGACCCTGCCAATGAAAATTTGTAGCTTCTCAAACTTTAAACTAACTAAATATTGTTAGATCAGCAGCGCTTCGAAAAAAGGTCATGATATTAGTCTGACCGCTAATCCACTGAGCGTGACATGTATGCCATGAACACCATATAAAAAATTACAACTCTTTCTAAAGAAAAACAAAGAAGTAAAATTGATTTTAAGTGTGAAGTTGACTACCTCGAAAAATTTACTGTTAAGTGGGTGATGGGAGGGGTGGAGTTGAAGGGAGGGGAGGAGGCGTAGCATGTGTCTTTTAACCAATGTCTATAACTGCTAAGCATTGGCTTTAAAATGACACAGACTGATGATCAATGCGAGACTCAAGATGTGAGGATGAGTTGAAACCAAGATTAAGCCCCTGTAGCCCTTCCACCCTTCCTTCCCATTACGGCGCTCGATATTGGGTGGACGTGCTAAAGACTGCAAAAGCGAACATATTTCTTTCTCTCTCTCTCTCTCTCTTAGGCGCCAGTTTGTGCATGCATCACCAAATACTACGTATCTCAAAACTCCTCCTGGAACGCGATTCCTGCACGCAAGGCCGACATCCTGGCCTAGACATCATAATTCCCGGAACACACGTACCCGCTCGCCCCGTGTTTTGCTGTTGATTGCAGGGTGGAGCGCAGCAGCCTACAGTTGACCTGTATTGCGGCCAAGCAGCTGCCAGCGGTCCTGCTGTTCTTTAGGTGATGAATTTCGGGATGAGCTGACTCGTCGTCTGCTGCGCTGTAGCTAAACAACCGCCACACCTATGTTTAATCAGCGGTTACTTAGTGATTTACAGGCTAAAAGCGTTTCGAATTGTGCCGTATCCCGTTCCACTCCTCAAACCTTTCGTCAGACTGATGTTGTCCTTGTAAAAAAAGGCGGCCTTTGGACCGACTTCTAGACCGATTTTCTCTATTCGCTGGTTAAACATGCAATCGAGCTGTACATCCGATATAAACCCCTCTCGCCTTAAATAAACATGTTTTTAAAATCACATATCCATTAGAAAAGCTAGTAAAATTTGGGGTATTAAAATAGTGGAAATACGAAGCATATGATAAAAGATCCTGCTAAATGTATTTGTTGTTCAATGTAATTCTCTTACTTTTGCTACATATACGACAAGTGAATTGAGGCGTTTTAAAAATTTTACCAAATAATTCCGCGATAAACTTTCCACCAGTACAGCTTAGATGATAAAAATTTGTCCCAGCTTGTCACAGCTGCTCCTGTGAATTAGTTCTGTCAGTCCCAACAAACAGCCCAAAGTGTCCACTGCGGTAGCAATTTTTATTCAGTTAAAGGAGCTGAAAATAAAAATCGTTGACCAAAAAAAAAATGTTGTAATTCTAGCGTGCAAACATGCACTAATTACCTTTTACATGTATTTGACAACATTGCAGTCCCACATGTACATGAATTCAATTGTATCTGACTATGTATGAGCTAGACATTTGCCTCTGCTCAGTGTTTTGTTTTGTTGGGCAAGGAACGAAGAGAATATTTTTTTCAATCCCTCGTCACGATTCGATGTGACTGTGAGCCAGATGAAATCAAATCCTGTCCTTTGGCATTCTCTCACTCGGTTGCTTTTGAGACTTCCTGTTTGTCCCTGTGGCTTCTATGGATGTTTTTTTCCTGGCCGCTTCTATCGGGTGAAACACTCTATTTTCGAGTAAATGCGGGGATGGAATCAGTTTGTGTTGAATGCTGACCGACTTTCCATTTTCCGACATCTGGTTAGCTGCATCTTCTCTTTTCTTTTTTAAAAAACAAAAAAAAAGTTTTCGAACAAATATAAAATGGATTTCATCAATTTACTGAAACTGAACTTTCATGTTAGCTAAATTGAGCCCACGTTGGACAATTTTAGTTTATATTACACCAACGCACGGGGCATAATCATGGAAAAAGAACGATAATAAACGTGCCTTTCAGGCCTTCGGGATCTGAAGTTTGTGTTAAGGATTGAAATAGTTTTGTCAGTCGGATTTTCAGACTATTTAAATCAATCACAGTGTGTGTGTGTGTGTGTGTGTGTGTGTGTGTGTGTGTGTGCGTGCGTGCGTGCGTGCGTGCGTGCGTGCGTGTGTGTGTGTGTGTGTGTGTGTGTGTGTGTGTGAGCCAGCCATTTACTGAAACATTAATATCATGGTGAGGCCATTTCCCTAACATTTTAAGCAGAAAAAAAACCATAGCCGGGGGTTGACGTCAACGCCTAATTATGTTATGTGGTCAGCCATTGTCAGCTTTGCACTAACCAGGAAGTGGCCACACTGAGTGACTAACTTTACCTCTTATTTTTAGAGTTGGTACACGAACCGTCAACCTTGCAGACTAATAGACAGATGATGGATATGGAGGTACTGTTTGAGGCGCTGCACAGACTAGAAATAATTATAAACAGACATACGAGTGCAAAGAAAGAAAGATAGAAAAATATAGAAAGAAAGAAAGGAAGGAAGGACATAGATATTGTTGTTTCAAAAGAGAATGATGCGTTTGTTGTGTCTGATCAAGAGTTAGCTTTTATTCGGTAAAATAAATTATTCTAAACAGCTAAGTTCATTATAACATTTAGTCAGTCACAGTCACACCTTGACTGTCACCAGCTAACGACCAGCTATACTGAGCTGCCATTACTGGTAGTCGGGAGGAACAACTGGATAGATGCGGCTGCTGACAAGACCCCTCCCTTAAGAATGTCTTTGGCTGGGGTAATCAAGTCCGGAAAACAAGCAGTTATCCCACAAAATGACGTTTTTATTTTTTGTCTGTTTTTTATGGAAAGAAAGAAAGAAAGAAAGAAAGAAAGAAACAAACAAACAAACAAAGAAAGAAACAAAGAAAGACTGAAAGACCTGGCAATACCGCACTCTCAACAGGCTGTCAAAAGAAGCAGCCATATTTTATCTTCGGGATCTCGTGCTTTTGCTATTAATAGTAGTCCCACTTAAGTCCCTCCCAGTCTAAGCTCTACGTTTTCGAATCTCCAGAAACCAGGGAGAGAGAGAGACCACAAAACAGTATTATCCTTTGTTTATGTTTCAAACCTGACTTCTACTAAAAGAAACAGTATTTACAAAGGGAGGGCGTCAAAGCCACGGAAATGCAACTATGTACATGTACGTGAATGTGTCTGTGAATAGTTTTTGCTTTGCTTGCTAAAGTGAAATGATTAAGCTATAAAAAAAATTGTACAATAGTCTACTGAAATTCTGACAAGACAAAACACCGTATTTATGCTTATGAAACGGTTCGTTTAAGTGATGATAGGTGCAGCCAACAGGTAGGCAGCTACTACACTTGATAAGCTCTGGTTGTTTTGTAAAGGACCTCGTTCCTCACTTTTTACTTCCATTCAGTTCTGGGATACCAGAATCGGGGTGGTTAAATTCCCCTCGAAAGATTCAAGGTTGTCTAACCAGAAAGTTGTCCACAGTTCATGCAATGGTTGTACTGCACTTTAGTTACTGGCACCTCATCCTTGACGGAACAGTTGGATACGAACCCTGAACAGCTGAGTTCTTCAGATGTGGGACTCGTGTCTCTCAGTCGCCTCCCCTTACCCCGACTTCTCTATCTCCCTCTCTGTCTTTAAATTACTCTCCTGTCTGGGTCAAACGAGGAACTACTGCTGACAAACGGCATGTATACGTGACCCTCACAAGAGCTTATTTCTTCCCACCACCTACACCTACAACTTTTAAATATGACTGCCCAGGGACTGTCTTTTCATGAGGTCAAACGTTTATTTTGCGTCATTTTCACAAGACGAGATGACACAGGGCTAGGTGATGGCGCACGATAAGCTTTGACAATATCACAATACAATACCACTTTATTTATCCCCAAGGGCAATTTCAAAAATCACTCTCTGATATTAATTCCACAGTCCCCCCAAACTATAACCGTCACAATTCGCACTACTCGTTGTCTTTAAACCAGTTACATCCTGCTTCACGACAGCAGTCGAGTTAACTTTTAGTCTCGTTAGTGTGCTCTGTAGCTTGCGGTGAGTTCCGTTCACCCCCAGAATATTCCCTGTGCGAAGTGAGAGAGAAACCCTCCTGTCAAACAGTAATGGTGGCCAGGCGGCCAGGTATTGATTCAAGTCGGTTCGTCAGAAAACCTGCACATTCCTGTCGTCCGGACAAACCGGTTTCTTTTGATCACTCATTAATGGCCACGCTCTTCGATCCGGGCTAAAAGTGGCCTTCACTAATAAAGCTGTGTTTTCTTACGCCTCCAAATGATATTTATAAGATATTGTGTCAGCACCGGTTTTGTGACTAAATTGTCTGCTACGTGTGCAGGAATGTCTCCCTTGTGCAATCTCCTAAAGGTCTTGGCCAAACGCAGTAAAGCTGGGTAAAGTGAAAGTACTCAGCTATACTAAATATTCTTCGCACTTCATACCCTAGCTAGACAATACCTGACTCAAATTCCTTGCCAAAGTATACTGAAATATCATAACCACTTTCAGATTTCAAATTTTTTAGCATTTTGAATAAACTTAAGAACAGAAACAGAAAAGATAAAAATATTCATCTAAGGTTCGAATAAGCTATGAATATCTCAATTTTGGACTTGTTTAATCGATTTAATCGAAATATCAATCGAAAATCAGTTTTATGTTGTTCTATGTCAAAATTTGAAGTTTAGTTTTGTCGTATCATTTATTTCACTCCAGAAAGTCTTTAAATAGTAGTGCAATCTTGTTTGTGTTGTTAAATGTTTTTAAATTGATTGTTCGTTTGTGTTTGTTTGGTTTGGGTCTTGTGTTTTGCATGTAAATATGTTGTTAATGTGAATTGTTGATCAATATATAGTACCGACCAGATTTAACGGACGTATACTAGCAGTAACCGACAGCTGCCTGGAGTTCATTGACATACTTCCACACCCCTAAACCGCTTCTGCGATCGACTGTTGCAGACCTAGTTCTTTACAGCTTCTGTCCACACCCTCGAGCCCAAATCGAATCCGAGTACAGTTCAGCCTGTCCTTCCATTCAAATATAAACTATCCCCCTGTTATCTCTCGCCCTGACCAGCCACTGGAACTGACTTTCATCTTCAGGAGAAGTAAGGTGACGCAAAGCAATCGACACCCACGCACAGCCCCCTCAAGGATGGCCGGCTCAGGTTTATCCCATGGTGACCCCTAAACCCAAAGGAAATTCGATCGTTCCTCTGTTTTCCCGGAGGCTATGCTGGGCAAATCAAGAGTCTTTTTTATACTTCACCACACACACTACTCATCTCTACGCTTCCTCGACTCCCGCCTACGGTCAGAGAGATGCACACCTTCTCCACTCCCACTACTTCCAATACACACTGTTTGGTCTAGGCCAAAGCCAAGCCCTTTAAAGCCAGTGCTGTTGGTATTAGGTTAGAACGTTAGATCTTTCACTCACTCACTCACTCACTCACTCACTCACTCACTCACTCACTCACTCACTGAGGTGATAAAAAAGAGAGCATGTAATTGTGGAAACACTTTATTTTCTCAGCTTGTAATAAAAAAATACCCAGAACCCACCACTCAACAGCATTTTGCATTAAAATCTTTGCCACGTTTCCACCTGTAAAATGAGAACATCTTTGAAGAGGATGGCAATAAAAAGGATTGCTCGACACTTTAGAATGTAGCCATCTTCTACTAGTTGGTGCACGAATATATATATATATAACTGATGACCTGCATCTACAACTCTTGGCTCAGCTAGTATTGAGAGGTTAATGCTGAAGCCAGCAAGTGATGCACAACAAATAGTGTTTTCTGTCATGACAGCAGTCAATGAAACTCATATTACATTGCTTTCTCAACAATGTACATGTTGGCGAAACTGACCTGCGCGTTTGAACAAATACAGAGGCAGCACAACTCATCACTGGCAGTATTATTTACAAACATTGATTTGCAAAGTGCCCGCTCTTTGTTTCTACCCTAGCATGTCGCACTACTATGATCCACTGCCAAGTACACGCGCATGTCACACGCGATGCTTCTGCCAACAAATTGTAAGCATAAATATGTTTAGACTGTCGTCTCAGTCCTCGTCAAGTACACAATCGTGCAGTACATTATCTAGAACTCTAGTACACTGCGATAATCGTGTTGTATGTGAAGTAATATTATCTTATTATGCCTGAATTACAGGGTGGCATGTTTGTAACATCCTTTGGGTACACCCGATGCGCAGAAAGACATTCGTGTCAGGGGGTGGGGGGGGAGGATGGGTAGAGTGAAGAAAGAAAAACAAATACGTGTTAACATGTACATGTGTTAAGAGTTTCACAGCTTTTTTGCATATGGTTGGGATTGCAAGGGAGTGGGATTTTTTTTCCTTTCGTGTCACGCATTTCCGCATTATATTGACCCATTCTTGTTCATGCAGTATGGCGTGTAAAGTATTGTTTATAATATGTATTGTATAGTTTAATGTGTATTATACAGTGTAGTGTGTATTGTAAAGCGTGTTGGTCGTGTAGTCTGCGTGCGGTGCTTTTCATGAAGCAAAATGGACAAGATTGTGTTTTTCATTTAAACTGAGCACGACTATTTACAGACTATATCAGACTGACCGCTGGAAGATAGTGGGGATAGGGGGACGGTAAGCCAAAAAAGGGGAAACCCGTTCGTCTCTGCACAGAAGGCGCATGCGTCTCACACTTTAACATCTACTAGCATTGACCTCGACCCACAGCTAAAAGACATTGAAGCACACGACACCAAAATCATCCGTCGGGTACCCCTGATGCGCAAGAAAGGCCTACTCGTGTCTCAGGGACGGGATGGGGAAGGCAAACTTAACACATACATAAAAAACATCTGCTAAACTAACATATACACCAAGTTGTAACAATTTTACATCTTTTGCATATCCAAAGGAGCGTTTTTGTGCAAACCACTCGACAGTTTAATTCCTTAACACCAGTGACACGGCAGTTGGGGTGTTTGCTGAGCATTAAGTTGCAGACATTCCGTCTGCTTATCAGCTAATTTTGGCTATTAACCACAATCTCTTGTCCTTCAATACTTGTCGATTATTTTATTTATTTACGTGTTCATAAAGAGTTTAAAATGTATCTAATAATTTCAATTGTTAAATTAACAGTAAATCCAGTTTTTCCTGTGTACAAAATTTAACCGGCCATTATTCAAAAAAATTGGAAACGAAATGTATTCTGATGGAACACTTCCCGGCCCCAAAAACCTACTTCATACTGAAATGCTAGCAACACCCCCCCACCCCCACTTCTTTTTCATTGCTGGATTACTTGCATCGTATATCGCTGTAAATCTTCTAAAAATGTGATTACGAATTTAAGAGAAGGTGAGAATAACTTGGGGCTATCTGGCGTGCCAAGAAACAACAATCGGGCACAACCGAGGACCAGTCCTGACACAGTATCCATGTACAAGGTGATACACGTGGGCAGATTCACGCGATTGTAAACAGTTTCTTATGTACATAAGGCGTCTACGTTGTATACAGTATTAGGTAATGTGAACAGCATGGTAAGCCTTTTTGTACACACAGCGAAGACAATAATTCTTTGTAAACACTATCTGGGAGACAGGCTTTGACAATATCACATCCCCGGAGAGCTATCTACACTCTATGATATAAATATATACAAGCACCGAGAATTGTCTGTGCCGCAAACCCGGCAAAACAAAGTGGTCTGTAAGCTCTGACAACAGTGATTTACTTAGGAGTAATGTCACTGAATACAAATATTTATTTTATTTTCAAAGTCTTCTAAAGAGAATATTGATCTTAAAGTTCTTAAAGTTATGAAGAATTACACATAACTTTCTGTGACAAATTTAAAACATGGGAATATGATACTACCGATATGTATGTAAATAAAATGGCCACGAAAAAGATTTTCTATAATCCAAAGTTACCCTGACTTCCTCAAGAACACATTTGATGCCCCAGGCAGAAAAAAGGACATAAAGTAAGGCATTGCCACATGAAACATTTTTACACTGACAGACAAAGATTCAGTTGATTTGCACAGGAATGTCTGCACATAACCACAAACAACCTCAAGTGAGGTCTATGTGAATATCCAATTTTATAGTAAATATGAACCATGTAGGACATGTCGAGGTCTAAATAGTTTCTAGTTACAGCTGAACCACATATGGAATGTTAAAGAACTCCACTCACAGAAAAACCGGTTTTAAATTCTTATCAAAATATATGTTTGTTTTTTTAAAGCGGAAGGCTGGACAATGGAAAATCCCTCTTCTCTTTCAGTGCCTTTGTCTCATTTACATTATTAGAGAATTTTTAAAAAGGCAAGTTGCATCTCATGCACTCAAAAAGCAGAAAATTTACTTTACCTTATTCTTATATATTCTAACAATACGAAACACTCGTATTTGAAGTGTATGTTTCAGTACAGTCTGTTAAAATCTCTCAGGCGAGTACATTGACTCTTTGACTTGAGAAAACATTGTTGGGTGGGAAGGGTTGTGTTAAAGATACTCTTGTATTTATTTAGCCAATTCATGTTTTGGCTATTTCAGAACTTTTGAAAAACTTTGCAGTCTTCCTTTAAGTTAATGATTAGAAAACTTCGTAAGCTGTTTACTCAAAGTTTCTGTACCTTATTTTTTCAATCGTGAAATGTTGGATTCATCATCCGAGAAGTATGTTTTCCCTCATTTGTGATAATGAATGCTACAATACGGGTAACAATACATCATGCCTTATCAGAACAACATTAAGATAATCGTCTACACGTGGTTCCTACTGATGTTTTCAGAAAATGAATTGCTATCTGGATGGTCAGTTCCTCACAGTTTTGGACAGTTGAGGACAAATGAGAATGATGACCTAGACGAGTGATAAGCTGAGTGTTCTGATCAACAAGCAGGACGTTACTAGTGTGTTACTATTGTGTCGGGGGTGGGGTGATAGGGGGCTACCAGCCTGGATGTGATATCAGAAGCTCTCGCCTGACCGCACAGGCTGTTCCGCTAAGCTACGGTGACGTTAGCAGAATCGACTCGGGTGCGTCAGATCGTGATAAAGAGATCGGCTCAAAGCCGGGGTGCTTTCAGTGCGCCGGTGCGACATCTCTGCATATTCTCCAACCTCCTCGCGCTCTCTCGCACTCTTTGAAACTCTAACTCCCTTCTCTCTCTCTCCCTCGATCGATCGATCGATCGATTACTCGTTCACGCTGATGCTGTTTCCAGTTCCTCACCGTGAAAAGTCCCGCACGAAAGTAAAAGTAAAAGTGTCCTTTCAGGACAAATGCATTTAGGAGATCACTCCTTCACTTGTATCAGTCTTCGGTACGAGTTCACGAAGAACGTCCAGGCACGCCCATCAGTTGAATCGGTTCGCATTCCAGTTCTTATCCCTCTCTGGAGAACACAAATTAATTTTTCTCAAAAAATAAAATCCAAAACATGAACAATTATAACAAAACGAAACAAAAACCGTGATGAATTGATGGAGTTGGGTGAGGGGGGACTCCATCCATCAGTACTTCCTCAAAGGTATTGACCGTACACAAAGCGTTCACCGCCAAATTCCTCCCAAGAGTGCAAAGTTCGATCGTCCAAATCAGCTCTCACCACAGGATTCAACCGGCTCAGTGACGTGCGTCCGTCACCGTGGAGAAGGTGAGCACACCTCACAGGGCTGCCACTGACACTTATGGCAGTAAAAATGGCTGCGTAGGACCGCAGATCGGAAATGTGGGGTCGCAGGGGGCACCGTCCGGCCCTGCCCTGGTCTCGCCTCATACGTTCTTCAGCATAATGTTGGGCAGCGCGTTTCGTCGGCGGCGCCACTGACCCAGGTTGTGAGTCTGATGTCGCAGGTGCTGCACCCAGGTGGTCGTCTCTTTTGCGTCCTCAGCCTGTGACAGAAAGTCCAGTTATTTATTTCAGCAAACACGTTGCTACCCGTAAAGATATGCATACTTAAAGATAAAATATGTTTACAACAGGTCTCCCTCTTCTTCTCTCTTTTTCTACATCTTTCGATCTTTGTCAAAAAAAAAACCTTTTGATTATTCGAGCATTATTCTGCACAGACAAGTCTGGCAGTTAGTGGGATGTCGCTAACTACAACGCTGCTCTCCTTCCCGATCTCACTACAGTCCGGGTCCGAGGTGAAAGAGCTACAAACCTTAAATATGTAGGCTTCTCTTCCCCACTCCTGCAGCTCAAACACCTCATCAAAGTCAGGATCAACAGTCACCACGCATTTGTCGAGCATAAATGGATCCTGTTGAACATGAAGTAACAAATTAGGATTATGGGGAAAAAAACACCTTGGAAGCAAAATTTGATAAAGGTCGGTCTAGTAAATAGCGGGCTCAAGATCGCATATCTGCACAAAGCTTTTTTAACGGGTTGGTTACTTCAAAGAACCTGATTTCAAGCTGTACTACTATTACATTTTGTTCTGTGTAGAAGCTGTTTAAATGGAGTATATACTACATGCAAGCTAATATAACATAAGATAGGATATATACGAGAAGATTATACCTACTACATATATATATACTACTTACAGGTGTAACTGCTATATATAGGTTACTGTAACAGATCTGACATGAAGCGACTGTAAGAGTGCAGATACTACACCTAAATAACTTTGACAGTTATATTAACCATAACTAATTGACTGTGTGATTAATCTTTAACGTTAATCGTAGATACGACACATAAGAAAAGAATTCTAACGGTGTCTCACAGTAACTTACTCGGACAGGCTGATATTTTCCATTCTTCTCTCTGACCAGCACCATAGCGGCTTGCTGCACCTGGAGGGAGGGCCTGGCAATCAGACGCTCCATGTCGTGGGTGAGATCGTGATGAGACTGCAATCAAACAGACATGAAGACATGATGCCACTTCATTTCATGCCTGGTGATGACATAATGGTCACGTGTGACACTTTATCGCATTCTTCTCTTCTGATAACTCCGTCATTCAAGCCGGCTTCTAACCGGGCTAGCATCAACCCCAAGGAACCCCAAGGAATGCACAACATGTGAAAAGATTGTAACTTGCGAGAAAATTTGTAAGAAGGCGCTGTCGTGAAATACGATTGTTAATTGAAACACATTGTAGCAGGATAACCTCAAGAATGACTCACCTGTCCCATGGTCAATAATACAGAATAGATCGGTGTAAACTTGATGTTGCGGCATCGCTTGGACGCCCACGTGTGGTCCGGCGGCTGCGCATACCACATCCTTGATGTAATCAAATCATTCACTTCCTTTTTGCTCCACCCGAGAACATCTAAGGCGACCTGCAGAAGACACGAAAAGAGCCTCCATTTGAATATAGGTGAGATATTGAGCCTTGGTGGGCAGGTAAAAAAAAAACTTGTGAGTAAAAATTATGTCAGCACGTGTGTGGGTGAGTGGATGCCCTCACTGGCGGATGAAGAAAAGCCAGAATAGTAGTGTATCATTCTTGCTATTGCAGTTGTCTTATTTTGTTCCGTACAATAAACTTTGAAACTTTTAATCGACTTATTTTCATGTGGGCGATAAGTCGTGTACTGTTTAAAAAAATTATTAAAACCGTTAATTCTGTTCTTCAGAAGCGTCAAGCTCTGGCTTAGGACAGAAGGAAGGTCGCGCGTGACTTAATAGCCACACAGCCAACACGTTTTCTCCCCAGTGCATGCTCCTGAACGCGTGAAATGCTCCTGACAAGAGAAGGGCGAGGCATTACGTTCCACTAACGTCCTCCGCCGTGCATTGCGCGATCACGTGGTGCATTAAGCGACGAATACTTTGCGCGACCTCCTTCGAAACTAATAGGATCATGTCCATTGCAACCATCGGAGCAGATAGCGAGCCTTCTTTGGTGCCTTAAAAGCTTGCATTTTCGCGGACAAAAAGGCTTTAGAAGTCATCACAATGGAGGTTAACCAATCATCAATCAGTGATTGGTCACGTGCGCTATGGCACGCGCTGCTAGAGACCCCACGTGATATGGGTTTTTTAAAACGTTTTTTTTTTTAAGATCGTGAAGTGGACATTAAGAAGATGGACAAGATCGAAAAAGCGAGCTCTTGTCTGGGTTCAATACATCTTCATTTATTGTGTGACACATTCGTAGACAGAGACAGACAGCGGGAAGGGTGTGCACAGATCAGGACTCACCCTGTTAACTTCCAGCTTTTCTGTCAAACTGTATCGTCGTAGATGGGACTGTTTCCGTTTGATGCGAACGCTGCCACTCCCTTTTGCTTTCTGTAAAAGAAGAAAAAAAGTTTCTTTCATAAAAGAGAAACTTGTGAGAGAGCTTGTGACGGGTCATGTGACTAGGTGTCTTGTGGCCATTAAAACATTAATCGCTGGAAAATGTTGCGCAGTTATTTCTGTTAGCAGAAACCAATTTTTCAATAGTAATAAATTCTGCTTTATCGTGACTGAAGTCCATGGCTAGCACGATTCTGGAAAGCAAAGAAACTACGAAAACCAATTATACTAAGGGTTCAGACCGAGGTATTGGTGACAGGCACTAACCGTTGCGCCACAGGACCACGCCCTGAGACGGAAGAAACAAGAAGTAAGAGAAACAATTTGCTGCTCACCGCGTTGATGTGGCTCAGGATGTCCTCGATCTTCTCACGAGCTTCCCGGATGTCCTCTTTGTCCGGGTGTGTATCTGGGGTGGCTTTGTAAAGGCGACTCAGCAACAAAGGGTACCTATACAGAAAGACGACAGTGAAGACTTATTTATAAGGCATACAGTGTCGGACGCGTAACAGTAGAAAAAAAGAACTGGACGGGAAAGAAGAGGAAGATAGAAAAAAGGAAAAGGAAGAAGAAGAAGAAAATCCACAAGCTATCAGATTACATGTTTTAATATTTATTTATTTATTTATTTGAAAGAGTCTTATATCCTTTAAAAAAAATATCTGGGCGTGTGCCGTGGCACTTTGCCTCCTGCAGTGCACTCACTTCATGATGCGCTGCACGGGGACCATGAGGAAGGACTTGAGATGCATGCGCCTGAGCAAGCCATTTTCCGTCTGCGACACTTGCAGGAAGATTCTCAGCAGCTCGCGGTCTCTCTCCATCTGCTCCAGTGCTGCTGACGCTGCAGCCTAAAGACAAAGGGAAGATAAATCATGTCGCGTGCGTGTTTCATGAGTCAGCCAGCGACCTTATGACGTCATCAAACCCGTTCAGCGTTCAGCGTCAGCAGCTTAACGGTCATCTTTTCTCCTCAGCGGGAGAGCAGTTATCGCGGGGTGTGACAAAACGATTTTTAAATCAGGGAGCTGTCAAGAGCTGTTTAGATAATATTTTACAAAGTAGCAAATAGGAAATGTTGCGCATTTGTGACTCATGCTAAGAGGTGAATACAACAATTAGTTAATGCAGAGGATTGAAGAGGAGAATGAATATAAAATGCTTCGAAATACTAGGCTTCCGTGCAGCAGCTTCTGTTCGTTTTATTAAAAATAAATGTTGTCCTCTAGGAAAATCAAAAGCACAATGTCTAGTTAAGAGCTGAACTATCGACTAGGGCTTACCTGGTTGATGCAGTAGTTCTCGAAGGCTAGAAACATGCTAGACGATTCGATGAAAAGGCTCCCAATATCAACTGTATTCAAATCCTGCAACCACAGAACAAATTACATGAATTATAGATATTTACTGACAACAAAGCGCCATTCTTATTTCTCTAACCAATCAACATGACAACAATTGGCGCGAAGATGATTTGCCAGTAAATTGTCGACAAATCTAAAATGACCATCAATAAAATATTGTTTTACAATACTGCACCTCTCATTAAGTCATGATTGAACAGGCTCTTTAAAAAAACTGTAGCGGTACATAACAATCAATTAAAAGACGACTGGTTTGAAAGAAAAACAAACTTTTGATCAACGCGTGTTATCGAAGCTTAAATCGATCTGACTGGCCGCATTTCGTCACGTGGTACAAATTTTTTAAGTAAGCTAGTAATTGCCCATTGATTTCCGTACAGTCCCTTAGCCGAGGCTCAGGCCGAGCCAAGTTCATGTGACGCACAACCGTTAATGAATTCATCGAACCGATCGCACCAGCCGATCTCCTGTAGCGCTGGACCCACGGGAACCGTTCTGAGTTTGCCTTGATTGCATCCCTTGTCCAACCGGAGTTTCTACCTCCATCCCGCACACCTTTGTCGGTATTTAAGATCCACTTGTCGCATTCTTTTATCACTAAGCTGCATGCTGAGAAAGCAGCAGTTCTGTCCAACACTAGACATATTCAAAGAAATAAAATCAAGTTGTTCAGCTCTGTTGAAGAAACGGCGAAACACCAGAAATAATGTTGTCCTTTGTTAAATAGTTAATTATGAAACGAGTAAACTGAAGGAATAAATCCTTTGTTAAATAGCTCCCCATAGCACCTTTAAAATGTTTGGAGAGCAGGCAGAGTGATAAATAAACACAGAAGGTATTAGAGTGACAAAAGGACAGGAACACACAAAACTGAAGCGAAATTCTCCAAGAAACTTCCTTGGTTTATGGACATTTTACGATGTGTCCGGGAATGTAGACAGCGCACGCCAAGGAAGGAAAGGAAGGAAAGGAAGAAAAAATAAACAGGTTAAATGCTGGTTTCAATTATGTTTGCTTAAAAACGAAAAACCAAGAGATGAACGCAAGTCGAAATCGTTATTTCAATGGAAGCACAGCATACAGACTTGCCACAAGCCATCACGACTCTTGGCGTGGATAAAATCAAACAAGCTGTGTCCAACTTTTCGTGATAATCTGATTTTGTTTTTAAGGAAGACTCGCGATGATGCGGAGTGATTATCGCCCCTGATGGACTGCCACACGGCATAATTACCGCCCCTGAGGGGCTGCCCGCCCCACCCCCCCCAGCCGGTCAGACACGATTGCGTATGTGCGTGTTTCAGTGCGTACACTCTGTGTGTGTGTGTGTGTGTGTGTGTGTGTGTGTGTGTGTGTGTGTGTGTGTGTGTGTGTGTGTGTGTGTGTGTGTGTGTGGTTAATGGATGACACTGAAAACATTCCGCAATAAATGCGTGAGGAATTTTTTGATAGCTGAAATTTGTCACTGCAGTATTCTCACTCCAATTCTCACACATCCCTAGTGTTCGTTATGATTCTTATTAAAACATTACTTGCAGTTCATTGTACAGTCCTTTCATTCTAATGTTCTAAGCATCTTACTTTACCTTCTGCCTGATTTCTCCTAGCGGTGCGTCTGTCAGTGTTGTGGTTGTATGTGAATGGAGTTTCTATTTTTTAGCAGAACGTTGAAAAATAAAGTGCAGAATTTTGTCCTGGTTTTGCATATTTGGGCTTGATCTTTTCCAACAGCAGTACAGCAATCACAACAATCGGCTTCAGCAATCATAATGGAGGAAATTAAATAAGAACTTGCCTGATCTGAGAACTATTTCAGCAAGTTCTATACCGCCTTAACAAGCTGCAGTGTTTCTCAACAAGCAAGTGACTAACTCAACTAAAGTGCCTCCCACTGAAGAAAGATATCTGCCAAGCGTTAGACATTTCTATAAGAGGCTAATGATATATGTCATTCTTCTAGCATAAACATTTTTTAATGAAAAAAACAGACGGTGCGAAATATCGTCACATTGTAATTAGAAACCGATCGAGGCTAAGCACCTGCCACACAGCTGACATGTCCAAAATTAATGTGACTAAACGTTCGAGAGCTTTCTTCTCCTTCATCCTATCCTTCTTCTGTCACATTCACTGCTTTCTCAACATGGTTGCATGGCGATGCACGCGTTCGTGTGTTTGCGCGTTCGTGGGTGTGATCACAGAGGGAGTCATGCGCAAGTGCCACAGAAAATGTATAGATGTATTTGTGTGAATGTGTATGTTTGTAATATATGTACTCGTGTGTGCATGCAAGCTTTTGTCAATGTACGGGTCGGCTGTGCATGCAAAACCTGCTTGACTTAAAGCTACGTCGACAGGCATCTACAGCAAATGAAAGTCTCCGCAGGGATGACTGGCTACCGGCTCGCACCTGAGCACAATTTTCAGTTTCTCTTAACACGTGTCTGGCTGGTTTGTTTTCCTGCGTTACTCTTAGTCAGGTCTTGAGATAAACTTTAACCCCGGGCTCGCCTGGCATAATGACCATCTGAACCACTTTATGACACGTGATTCTTAAAGGAACCTTTCGGAGAGAAAGAAACCATTCGGAATTTACCATTATCTACCTGTGGTATCGAAGTCGGATTAGTAACAAGTCGATAGCTATTTCTCTTATACACTATATTTTTTTAGAGTTTAGACACAACATAACTTTCACTCCCACAAGCCTCAGAAAAGCTTATAAAAAGTCCCTATTTTTTCATTTAAAACGCGAGAGTTCTTTTTTTGAAAAATTATTAACACCCTCCTACCCATCTCCCTAAATCTCAAGGGCACGACACCATCGCGCGGCGGATCACGTGGTCGGAGCAGCCCTCACGTGCGGATTGGAGGTTGGATGGGAGAGGTGGAGAGCCTAATAAGCCTGCCCAACCCCCACACCCTCCCCGCCCCCTTGCTCGAGTCTGGGGGCGATGAACGCCAGTGAGATTGCGCTTTTAATCCGCCCTGCTAATGTTTCGCCACTGCACCAGACAAAAACAGAGAAAACACAGGGATGTGAAAGGTTTTTTTCTGGAACATTCGGCTTTAAGAGATCAGAAAGCTCCTCGAAGATGTCTTCTCCCATCATACCCCCAGACGATGTCTTCTTTACTTCTACTTTCCTTTATTTTGTCTTTAACATATTTTGCGACTACTTTGGGCACTTTCCCTCCCACGCCAAGTCCTTGAAAGTCTGCTGCATTCCAGCGGTAGAGAAATACTTATGGTTGCTTTTGCTGATTGGTCGGTCGATCACGGGCTGATTGGTTAGGCTGACTGGAAAATATTTCCTCCTAGCAATGATATCCCAGGATGGGAAAGAGATTTGATGAAAAGGGAAGAAACCAGAATACGACTTTAAAAAAAAACTCACGACCATTCCCATAAACAGGTATCAAATTGAGTGAGCCCCGAGACACGATTTCCACTCTGGGCTTTATGATCTTTATGCAATGGTAATAAGCAAGCGTTTTAACACTGAGCTATCGAGCCACCCTGAAGTTCTTGTCAGCAAACTGAGGGCGATATCGTGTTATCGTACTCTGTACCTTCGACAGAACAACTGACATATGACTTACCTCGTCCTGCACACTTGCAGCTTTGAGTAACGCGGTTCGGAGTTTCTCTGTAAACTGAGAGTTGCTAGAAATAAGTTCTTCGAGGTTGATGAACACCATCTCGAGCTGATCTGCGTTCAGAAGCCCTGTCGTCTGCATCGGCACGTAAAATTCCTGCACAATCAGACAGTGAAAGTTTTAAACTCAGTATGTCGGAGATAAGGGATCATCAAGAGCGTGAGTAAACAGTAAGATGATGTTTTAAGGTCAGCTTTATCCTCTATCATCTGGTTACAAAAGTCAGCAGTCACCGCGGCCCTATCAGGGCCCAACAAAGGGTATAAGTTTTATAATGAAAATCCAAAATATTTTCACACCATAACAATCCCGAATGCATAAAACAGTCGATTTCGATTTTTGAAAAAAAAATGCGAACAGCAGGAAATCGAGATGTGACCTAGCTTCTGCAGACTGACAGAGCTCTAGGCAGTTCTTAACCTTTGACACGGAGAACTGCCAGCAGCGTGGAAGGGAACATGACAGAGAAAGTTTTTTTTTTTTAATTTGAAGCTAATGCGTCTCAGACGATCATTAGGCTACTTCTTGGGCTGCCCAAGATCCATCCACGAGTGATAGCCGCGAAAAAAAAATCACGACAGAAACTACATTTCCCTGTGGCTTTAAGGTTCCCCCGCTTGCTTCAAGGCAAGATGCGGGGGCAGGAATCTGGTCGAAAGGTCTGGGCGATGTGGGTTCTCGTTATATTACTTTTTCGAGAAGGGGAGCTCCTTTTTTGAATTTTCAGTATGGAGGAGTAGTTCTGTCTCAAAGCTTCCAGTTTTGCAATCTAAACCTTCGAGATCAAATTCTATGTGTTTCTACTCGCCGACACCTCACGTGACCATCATGATAACTGAACAGTGTTTATACAGAGAGTCTTTGCCAGACATTGAACTGATGGTTATTTTCTCTTCTTTTCCACACAAACCATCCTAGCCCACAGGAAAGATTGCCACTTTCACTGTACATAGACCATGCGATTAGTGATTGAAACTGTCGTCTGCAGAATGCTGACATTTTTCCTCTAGTTTCTGCTTACACAAAAGACTTGAACTGGGTTCCACTACAGTTCGCTTGCTGGTTATATTTTGTTGTATGGAAGGAGTGTGACGGTAAAAAACAATAAGATTTTTCATGCAACCCTCATCAGAGATCGCAGACAAGCACATGGGGTCATTCATAGGAAAATCTGTGCAGCTGCAGTTAGGGGTCCTCTTGGCGCAAACAGGCGAAAAAGTTCGACAGATAATCCACGTCAAGCTTTTAAGCCAGTCCACAGTTTCGACTGGGTGGCTGGGTGGACTTGTGGTTGAGAAGGGTGTGGATATCGATGAAAGCAAGGAATCTGGAATACACCTGTGCACCTTGTTTCCATAGCTAAAGGGCATGCGCCGATAACAAACACAACCCTTAAAAGTCACGATAATGTCGGATGTAAAATGAACGAGCTGAAATTTCTCGACTGTTTTTCTACTGTGAATAGATGTTAACTGACACCAAACACATATTTCATCTTAGCTCCAAACTGCATAGCACATGATGTATGCGGTTGAGGTAAAACTTCCAAAGACGACAAAATGGCCGCCTTACGGATCGATCCCTGGCGTGACGGCGAGACGCAATCGAAAACTTAACATGAAAGTATTTAATTTTCATACTGGATGTGAAGTGTTTTGTTGTGAATGTCCTTTACTGGTTGAACGATGATTGCTATTAGATT
This sequence comes from Marisa cornuarietis, assembly GCA_004794655.1. Classification (NCBI taxonomy): domain Eukaryota; kingdom Metazoa; phylum Mollusca; class Gastropoda; order Architaenioglossa; family Ampullariidae; genus Marisa; species Marisa cornuarietis. Next base: position 1,868,165 of record SMMW01000025.1, read on the forward strand.
CACGATAAAACTCCATGAACTACGGGGCAAACAGCTCTGGGTTTGTTTTTTTTAATTATTATTATTTCAAGAACGTGGCAGTTACTGCGCATGTCTAGAGGTTTAGGAGTCGCTCTGCTTCCGACTCGACCCGCCTTTTCTATGGCGCTGTTTACGGAAAGTTAACCGCTGTGCGCTGACGTAGTCGGGCGCAAACAGTGATGACACATCGCGACACAGCAAGGACACAACTTTTCCACTCACCTAACCCCACCATCTACTAAGGGAAAAAAATATTTACCAACCCCGTCGCAACTAAACTAGAAAATCCCCGGTGGATACAGGTGTTTCACCGCTGACCTCAGAAACACAAGCAACTTTTGTAATTCGAAACTTGTAATTGTAGGGCGCAGTACTGACTATAGTTTGGTTAACGCAGTGGATTTCTTCCCGGCAGGGAAAACGTGTTTTTTCGATTATGTAACATGACAATGGTAAATAACGGCACCAAGCAGTGTCACAAGGAGAGATTCAGGAACTGACCGGCAAGGGCTCTTAAAACAGTTCAGTTTGCCTGGAGATATCCCACTTCACATTCTAAATCCCATCCTTCATTGTCGTCTGTTAGGGGTTACGGGTTATGATTCCTTCTCAGGCTACACTTCCATTTTCCTCCCCTTCTGCGTGTTCCAGTCCGCTGATGGATACTGAACTCTACACTTTTTCAATAGAATCCTTCATGTTGCATTCGCATATTATTTCTGCTACATGATCTCTGTAGTCAGTTATGACCGCACGCTCGTGATATCATTGTCAGTATCTTTCGCTTTCTCGTTATTTAAATAAGCCCACATAATTCGACAACTTCATTGCACAGCAATAGCCAAGGAGACTCCTCACTAGAAGGCCTAGTAGTTCACGGGCTTAACTTTCCTCCATTCATATTTTTGATCAAAACTCTGATACATATTAATTACTGCACTGACTTTATGGGGTGGGTTGTAAGATTATACCATACTAGACTTTGAAGCACAGCGAAGTAACATCAACACCATACGCATTAATGTTAGTACTAAAGAAACTGAAATTGATAAAAACTAATGGTGTTGTTATGTCGATAGGCTAAAAGAAAATATAAATATCTTTGAGAAGCCTTCTTACGAAAAGTAAATATTTTAAATGTAACTGTGTAGGCTATATCCACACATAAGCACAGGTTACAGTGCCAAACATTGTATTAAATAGACACAAACACGCACGCACAGACATACACATCACCAACAGGCCATATCAGTGTGCAAGCAGACTAGTCTACGACCACCACACACACACACACACACACACACACACACACACACACACACACACACACACACACACACACACACATGCAGGCGTTCACAAACACGCTCATACACTTAATTAGCTGCTCCGTTCACTGAGATTGCTGCTTGCACCGTGTCCGCTACAACCACCAACACCTCCGCCAACCCTCGCCAGCACCAGCACCAGCCGCCGCCATCGTGCCCAAACGATCGATGCAAGTGCCTAATTATTTTCCCAGACCCCCTTGACCACGTAATCACAGATCAAGCAACACTCTCCTGTTGCCATAACACTCCATGCCACACACGTGACGTAGTGCAAGCCAGGGTACGCACCTCTTTCAAGATGCGCAGATCTCGCCCGTAGTTCATCTCTGTGTCAATTATCTCCTGAATCGTTTCTTTCCTCTCCTGCTGACGGAGGACGCATTTCGCACACATTCCTTGAAGATCTGTGTCCTGGCTGAATTGATATTGTCCCGGGTTGCACTGAACACAGCTCACGATCTGTAATTGTTGGATGACAAAAGTTTTGAGGATCCCATTCGTGTAAAAAAAAAACAAACGGATAGACGAACAGACTAGACAGACATGCAAGTACACATACCAATATATACATATAAGTATAGAATACAGTTAACAACATACAAAAAAGGTAATCGACGTTTTCGACCAAATGAAACAAATGACAAACACCAACTCAGCTACCTCTTCTGTCCTGTAGAGGGGGCTGCTGGCCAGACTCACCATGTCTTCAGGTTGAATCATTTTTCCCATGGTAAAAGGGCTACGGAATGAACGAGGCACCACAAGAAATAGCTGCTGTTGCCAGTCAGTCAAGCGGACCAGAGAAGGGAGGACACGGTCATGGGCCAGATCCTGCTGGCAGCGTGTGAAGTGACTCCGGGTGTGCAGCACCACCACGCTAGCGTCCGCGCAGCAGCAGCGTTTGGGTCGGTGTGGAGGGTCGGCGCGTCGTCTGTTGCGTGGAGCGAAGGATCCTAGCAACCTCGCGCGCGCCTGGCGTAGCCACGGCAGCAGCAGAGCTTATGGGGGGGGTGGGGGGGTGGGGGGGGGCAAAGGTCAGGCGTGTGTCCAGCCAGCACTGGAAAGGAGGAGGCACGCTGCACGCTCAGCGGCGTGTGCTCCTTTCGTTTTCACAGAAGCCAGGTGTTGGCTCAGTCGGGTAGTTTTATTGGGGGTGGGTCGTTTATAGCAGAAGTTCTGTCAGAATTTTAAGCTTCCTTTCGATATTGGTCTGTAGTTTTAAGATCGTCTATCGTCTGGTATCTAAACTCTTTCGATGGAGTATAGAGTGGTTGGGTAGGTGGAGGGCTGTCTGTTTCGGCCTGCTTGAAATAAGAAGAAGGGAAACAATTATCGGGTATCTGGTATGTCATGGGCCATTCCGTAACCCAGGGAAACAGCGGAGTGACTCAGATTTTATCCCCAAATTATATCAGGTCTTCACTATTTAAATTTTGAAAAACAAGACTGATTTTTAAATCAACCATATGTAAAAAGTCATGTAAACCTGTGCAAAGAAAACGTTGGAAGGTTATGTACAGGATTTATGTATAGATTTTTGTTGTTGCTGTTGTTGTTGTTGTTGTTGCAACGATCATTTTGTTATTTAAAACCTACTTAAAAATCATCATCATCATCATCATCGTCGTCGTCGTCGTCATCGTCGTCGTCGTCGTCGCCGTGAATCAGAATCTTGTCCTGATTCTTCAAGAGAGAGCCTCGATCTCGTGTGTATTTAGATGTTTTATTATCTTTATTTTTGTATCGGTGACGTTAATATGGCGATCGCCACCTAGACGCTACACCGCAGTCCGCACTTTTGTGGGCAGGCAATCGATAACTGGCTTCGGCAAAGCTGGCAAGAGTTGCAGCCGCTTTCATGTCTTGCTGCCAGGCGCGGCGATGGGGGGCACCGAACGTGCGGGAGACAAACAAAGCTGTTGGAACAGCTGGCGCTTCCATCACACGCCCTCCTCCGCGCGGTCAAGTACCCAGCCACATCCGCACCCAACTTTGGAGAGAAAGGAAGAAGGGCTATGATGGCTGCTGATTGCCCGGACCTTCTGACGTCAACACAAGAGACCGTTGCGTTGGGTATGTTCCCCACTGCGATTGCGCCACTGTAGTCATGGCGCGTGGCTAGGTGCACTTCCAGTTAAATCTCACAATGGTCTCAAAATAACTTAGCGTGATTCACTTGGTCTTCGATTTGACTAGACCTTTAATACGGCAAATGTCCGTTTCGCTGATCTAGGACTAAAAGGGTTGACTTCTTTCCAGTGAGCTATGACTCTGACGAAAAGCACATCTGTGTTAGCCTCTTGCGTTTGTGGTCGTCCGAGGTGTGTGATGTTATCTTGTCTCCTAGCAACTGCAGCATGTCTAGGGTCTTCAACCCGAACATCTTACGAGGGTCTTTTACATTAATTGCAGAAGCACGTGGGTTAGCTTCCGGTTGTGTTGCCAGACAGACGAATATTCACACAGAAAATCAGGTTAAAATACAGAAAAAACGGAACAAAGGAAAAGAAGAAAGAGAAAAAATGAACGAAAAAACAAGACAAAGATAGACAGAGAGATAGAAATATAAAGAAAGAAATGAAAGAGAAAAATAAAGACAGTGAAGCTTGAGATGATACAAGATGGAAGACAGAGGATAATGAGAACAAAATCGGAGATACATGACTAGCCCACTTGACAGACCAAACAAGAAAAAAAGAAAAAGAGAGAGAAGGAAAGAGAGAAAATGGAGTTTGAGACGATGCGGGAAGAAACTCGGAGACAAAAAATGGAAGAAATCAAAGTTATGTGACTAGCAAGATACTAAGAAAGAAAGAAAGATGATATCTGAACATTAAAAATTAATTTACATCCAGCCGGGAACACATACTAAGCACGAGACTCTACTGTAGGACTCTCGCAAACAAGGATATAAATCCTTTAGACACCAGAACTGCACACAGAGAAGAAAGTAGATTGCGACTGGGGAAAAAAAAAACCAACCCTTACCATATCTGTCTTCACCTCGGCGCAGTCGGTAGTCGCAAACCCGATGCTCGAGGAAGACGAACGTGGGCTGTACATGGGTACCTCCAGTCCCGTGTCGCCGCTGTCGTCACTGGTTGTACTGACATTGCTGAGTCGTTTCCTCGCTCGCCTGTCGTATTTTGAGTCCGATTCGTCTGTCTGGAAATTTGAAAACAAAAACAATAGCATGCTGCAGGAATACAGAGTACAAACAGAAGGTTGGCTAAAATTAATACAAACAGAAAATAAAAGCTTGTTTCAAGTAGATAAGTACATAGTGTTCGTTTAAAAGTGCATTTCTTCCAAACTGCTAAAAGAGATCGATAATGAAGCCTGAACTTCGCTCGATAACCCTCTTAAGGTTCTTTAACCTGTGTCAAGGACCTGCGCGAGCAACGGCCGATGCTCTAAAAAGAAAATCTAGGCGAACTGTAATCTTCTCCTCCTACTTCCAAGAAACCTAGATCCTTAAGAAAGCTCTTAATGTTAGCCATTGCCTTTCCACTACTCCACCCCACCCCCGCGTTTAGGTAAATGTATCTAGAGCATTCGAAAAATGATGATTCTGCAAACTATCTGGACGCCTGATGCAATTTTCTATGTCGAAATGTGGCTAGCATGAGTTGGCAAATGGAATAAACTTGAATTTTTTTCTCCCTGGTTTGGTGTTTACGTTTTGAAATAAGAATCTTTGAACTGGAACAAAACAAAGAACTGGTTGGAGATACCATTCACATTAACGCCAACACCAACTTTCGGTGGCCGCCATGGAAGCGAGACTTGCACGCAAATGCGTGCCTAAAAATATACTCTGCCCTGCAAGCTGATACTGGCGCCCCCTCTGGATGCATATCTGTGTTCGACAATTAGCTCTATGTCTTTACGCCCCTTCACCTACCTTGTCCACCTCGGCTTCATTTTGGGAAGTCTTAGTGCTTTTTCAACCCTGTGCGCCACATAATTGCTCATCCTTTTGTGGCGGCGGCAGAGGACAGAGGTGTGTGTGTGTGTGCACGCATGCTCGTGGGAGTGCATGCCTGCCTACTTTTAGCAAACAGGTGGCAAAAAAGACGAAGGGGTAGATACAGCAAGGTAAAGAAGGATTGAGGGATTGACTGGCAGACTGAAAACTAATCCGGTTCTGTTTCTTGTACATGCGGACAGACTTTCTCTCATCAGAAACACATCAATTTAAAAAAAGCATTAAATAATTGCGTGAAGTTCAGAGATCCAGCTCTTTTTAATAGAAGAATCTAGAGGAATAATTGATACCGAAAATGGCAAGGAAACCTGCTGAGGTCCAATACGTTATCTGTCATGTTGTTTTACATCTCGCTCTGAAAGCTTGGAGCAAGGGGTGGGACTAACCTCAGAACTGACCTCATCTGCCAGGTCTAAGATGAGAAAGCTCGAAAGGTTTTTAGCCGATGGTTCTTCGTCGTTGTCCTCACAGAGATTGATCGTGGGCACGACTGGTCTCTCTGGATTCTCATCCCTGCTGATTGGAACAGATCGCCACTGACTGCTGAAAGATGTCAGGGCCTTGCAGGCTGAAGCAAAATTTTTCCGTTATTTAATAATGGAATGTAACGATGCTTTTAATGTTCTTTCTGTATGTCTTTGAGAAATACACTCACAAAAAGGCACATAATGAAGTGCCCACACGTGCACACCCATACACACATATCTGAACATAAAAATACACATACACATATGCACACAAACATGCCAAGATAGACTGACGCAAGCACAGACCCATGAACACACACACACACACACACACAAATAGCAATGCATACATACACATGAACAAACATAAATACAGACACGCTCACGTTCTTTTTCTGTTTTTTTTTATCTTTACCGGTTAGTGTACTTTTCTTTCTCTGGCGAGATGGGAAAAGCTCGCCTTTCACTTAGTTTACAGCCAGCACACTGGTGGGTATTAAAGCAGAAAATGAGTTCAGCTCATGCCTTGTCTGTTTATTGTTGGTAATGCGATTCTCTTGCTTATGTGACCATGCAGAGAGGAAATGGGTATTCTACGAATTATTTGTGAAACTGACTTTCATTGTATCAGGACGCGCGCGCGCACACACACACACACACACACAATGTTTTTCTCATCTAACAACATCACACACGCACAATGAGAAGCGAGTGAACCACAAATACCGTCTGCGTACATTAATCCCCATCCAATGGAAGTAAATCCTCATGGTTAGCAGCCGGAGGCTTGTCGAGGATGATGCGGGGGTGTCGGGGACGTTAGTAAGGTAACACCACGGACGTTGACAATATAAGTTCACATCACTGACAAAAGAGTACAGTGCTGGGAAAAATTACTGCAAGGTAAGTTTAAGCAGGTAACACAAACACAGTCATTCTTAGAACCGACAATTTTCATTACGGAGTAGAGAAGGTAGGGGCGATTGGTGGCGCCTGTCAACGCGAACGAGAGAATTGGATGTTGTGGGATCGTATCCCGGCCCCGACAGGGCTAACCGTCGGTATTTCCTACGGCTACTCCGGTTTCCTCCACCCTCTGTGTGTGTGTGTGTGTGTGTGTGTGTGTGTGTGTGTGTGTGTGTGTGTGTGTGTGCACCTATTCATGAAGGTGCATTTGACGAAGGTGTTTGCTCGTGTGATTGAGTCGTTCCTCGTATGCTTGGATAGGGCACTATGCAACTGCACTATAAATTAAATATATTTACGTGTGTGTTACTTGTGTGAACATATGTTTGAATACGAATGTGTTCGTATAAGTGTGTATGTGTTTGATTTAAGTCATTTAACCTAATTGTGTTCAGTGGTTACGGCATTAGGATAACAGAACAGTCAGGTACGCTGGTTTTTAACTGAATAGTATTTTGTTTTGGTATTGAATTTCAGTGAGTATGGTGAAGTATCCCCGCTTTATACACATATCTATTCACATTGCATAAAAAGCTTAACCATCATGCTATGCAATATTTCAATATTTATTACTTCCCTTGACAGAGGGCTAAAACAAATTGTTTTTAAGCCTGCTGAAGATAATTAAATTACACTCTGCTGAAGATAGTTAGATTCTGCTGAAGATAGTTATACTACATCCTGCTGAAGATATTTATATTGCATCCTGCTGAAGATAGTTGCATTCTTTATGACATTCGAGCAGAAGCTTTTTGAATACCAAACTATTTGTCCCCTAAATCTCACCCGCCGTTGTGATCAGCATCGTGTGAGGTGATTATTTTTTTAATTGTTGGCCAGAAGGTTGCCATTTACGTCATCATTAAGGAAGCACAGTGACCATTGAGGAAGGGCGGGACAAGCTTGTTTTCACCGAAATGTCAATACACAAACACGAATAACTAGACACTAGAGTCGCCACACTTTTCGTTTCAACGGGTGAGAGTTCAGAGCAGATGCAGGTTACAAAAGTCAGGAAGTTCCTGAGGCTAATAATGGAAACTAAAAGAAGACAAAATCTCCTTGACCTTAAGTATTTTTTGGGGGGAGGGGAAGTTCAGGGTCACAAAAAGCTGGGTATCCGTGGTTTTGCTCTGTAGTAATAATGATCTAAGAAAATAGCTGCAGTCATCACCTCAGTCATAACATTTCCTTCTGTCGAAAGCCTTGGGCTTTGCCTGGTGTTTATCCAATTAAGAATTGCGCGACACCATAAAGTAAAATGACAATTTTTCTCCTGTTAATGTTTAATCTGTAATGATTAAAAGTAAAAATTAAAAGTTTAGGCAGTACTTAAAATGAGACAGTAACTCTTCTACTGGTAATGTTTGTTTTGGGAGATTTTTGGCTGTCTCGCAGCTCTATCACTGTTTTCTATCACTGTTAACTTAGGTCACGTGATCTAGAAAGTCTCTGCTTCTCCTGGCAGCGCTCCTCAGTTTTTATTTCTGCGCATGCGTAGATGACGTCCATAGAATTCTAGCTGTACACATTCTAACATTAAACTCACATTTGTCATGCAGTGATGCCTTTTAAATTGCTTTTACAAAACAACCTAACTGTAGAATTCGATACATGTTTAATGAATTCGTTACTGTGTCTGCGCAATCTACAAACAGACGTGGTTCTTAGAAAAGGACACTTCCGATAAAATGCCGCTAGTCAAACGATTTTGAAAGTCCTACCCCGAAATCTATTCATACATGGTTAGATCCGCTTTCTCCAATTCGGGTAGATAACAGGATGGGCTATAATGAATTTGTTCCCAGGAAGCAGCCCCCTACGAATATCCGTGACTCATGGCCGTGTTTTTAACCGGACAAACATGAACGAAAGTTTGACCAAAGGTTTCGTATAAATGTCACGTAAAAAATAAAAAACTTTGACACACGTGGTCAACAGTTCATTAACATTTGTCCGTTTAAGATAAGAACGGACGTCATGATACATCACAGCTTTGAACATCACCAGTGCATGTGCCTCACTTATGCAGCTGCACGCCTCTGTTTCCTCTGTTTTTTTGTTTTTGTTCCTAGCCTATCTATAAAGTGTAATTAAATATTTATTGGTGTTGCAAGGACGTGTGTTTCTTGCTGTCTATTAACACCTATTTAAGTATGTGCTTGTTTTCCCACGGACTTTTGAAGTGTCTTTAAATTCAGTTGGTAGTCAACTAAAGTTCAAGGTGGCTCAACGGGGTAATGATGTTTTAACCTGGCATCCTTGCTCGTATTTAAGTCTGTGTGGAACTAGAGGAAGAAAAAGTGTTGTGCTGGCTTTGTGGTCCACAAGCAGACACGTGAGGGCTGGTTGACTGATGCGTGTCAAACAGCAGCATGACTTTAAAGGCACTACACCTAACCACACGCAGATACCTTTGCGCGTTAATTTTACTCTCTCTCTCTCATCGGGCTTTCAGGTCCTTCTTAAACCTGCAAATATCATTCAAAGATGTCAAAGTTGTGTGTGAAGGTCATAGAAAACAAGTGTTTTGCGGCGAATTTTGGGACATTAGAACTTTGGTCAATATCCTGAGCTAAGTCCCGACTGGTTTGCTAATACATCGCCAATATATTTGCCAATACGACGAGGTCACAGCTTTTAGAATCCAGGAATTCAAGTACAAATGCCTAAAAAAGCTTCTTTCGATCTTGTACGAAGAACAAAGACTGTATAAAGCACGGTCGCCATACTCGTAGGACACCAGGAACACCTGCTTGCAATGGTCAAGCGGCGTAAGCAGGTCTTCTTTGGCCATGTGACCAAAAATTCTGGCTTACAAACGTGAAGGTGTGGACTGGTTGTCTTGTTCAGGACCTGCTCACTATTGCCCAAGACAGGCGTGAGTGGCCGGTCTCATCTACATATGTGTTCCCCACAGCGACCGGTACCAGCCAAGGGACGAATGACTGAATGACTGATTTAACTTGGTCACTTCGATTGAAATTTAGTCAGGCCGTGAAACTCCGCGCCCTTCATTTAAAGAGAAAGATCTGAAAGGCCTGTAAGAAGCCCGAAGTGCCATTAAATCAAATTAACTCATTACAAACAAAACTCAGACAGTTAGCGGTGGGTCGAATGAGAAGACTTACACAAAAAGGCTGTCCGGCCGCGATGACTGCAAGTTCAGCCTCGTGCCGGGTTGCCACGCATTCTTCAAGGAATTTGTTCCAAAACAAAGGACTTCAGCTTATGACCGCAGACAAAGTGCGATGGCTGGAGCGAGAGGGTAATGGGTTTTTTTTACGCCGTCAGAAGCTAAGGCAAAGCAGCCGGCTACATACAGAGACAATTCATCGTGGCATGCAGGAACAAAACACCATGACATGCAAGAGAGAAGACCTGGCATGCAGGGAGAAAAAACATGCTCGAGACGAGATCTGAACCCAGAATACCCGATCATCAATATATTACACAAGAGCTTAAATTCGTATTAATTCGGCAAATGTAGAAAGTTTGACCAAGTTTGTCAAAGCTGTGTGTGAAGGTCACAAGAAACTAGTTGTTTGGGGGCGAACGATCGGTATGACTTTGGTCGGTATGGTAGGTCGAAACCTGTTTGACAATGCAACGGAACTTTAGGGAGCTTCAGAGGCTTGTCGTTTTGATTGTTTGCCCGATTAAGAATGACGTTAACCATTGCACCCCTGTGATGACTAAAAGTGCGATCACGGAATAGTAAAATGTCCCGGCACGGCTCTCACACCTTGACAAATATTTGTCCAGCTTATTAATGAGCTGAATAAAAAAAAACTAGTAAAGTCCACTCTTTTAATACTGATTACTAATTATTCATTTATCCCGTAATTGTACTGATGGTACAAGTCATAGAGAAGATATGAGGGACTACAGCAGACGTGAAATCACGCCAGCAGGACTGGTCCTGCACCCGCGTGAGATAGTCCCCCCCCTTCCCAGTGACCAGCCGGCCCACCCCTTCACTTTAGTCACCCAGCTTTTCTTCTGTTTGCCACGGCCTCGGCCGCCTTCATCGTAACCTTGGAGCATCGTCTTCCGCAAGATGTTATGTCGAACCTCTTCAGTTTCTGATGTTTGAAGGTAGCGAACCGAGACCCCTCGGCAACTACCAGGCAGGTTGCGGACGAAGTAGTTTGTCTTTTGCTACCTGTAGGAGATCTTGATCATGTCCTTTCAAGTGCTTGGATCTGTCGCTCCGATTCTGTAACCAAGGTCTACTTCTTGCAGCAGCACAGCATGACTGGCACAATGAGAGGCTTGTAGAGCCTGAATTTGGCGCGGAGTCTGACCATACCCGCTGTCGGTGCTGTGATCCTGAGACATCCGTCCTCCATACATCCACCGTCCTTGAAAAGATTATTGCTAATTATGATAGTCAACAAACGGCTGAGGTTTTACATTTTCTGTGTTCCTTGATACTATTGTGCATTTGCCTTCTCTCCCTTGAAACACCCTCCGTTTTTTATTTTTTTTTAAATTTTTGATTATTTCTTTTATTTCCAAAATCCTGTCTATTTTTTCCACAAAGGTAAACACGCAGAGAAAAGATTTGTTGCCTGCTTTAGCAAGCAGCAGATGCTTTCGACCTATAAACTTATTTACGTAGCCTTAGAAAAATATCAGTGGTCTAACTCTGCAGGAGCTAATGCCTGTTGTTCGTCAGAGGTCTTTCTTTTTTTGGAAACGGACGAGTCCGACGAGTTATCCCGCTTAGAGAATTGAGATCACGAGGAACCCGAGAAATGCTTGTAACATCAGTTCCGGCTGCGCGAAACGTGTCCCACATGGACCCACTACATTTCACGCTGACGGAGAGCAACTTGAAAATAGCCGTTCCTTGGATGTAAACAACAGTGTGGAGGAAGGGTGGGTATCAACGTCGATCAAACTACGGGAGGCGACGAGAAGGACAGACATTTTTTGTTGCTTTGTTTTCTAGAGAGATTAAAATTTCGAACCATTTCGTAACCAATTCTTGTGGATTGTCAGGTTGGATGCCAAGGAAGAGAAGATGTCAGCCACCATTGTCACCACGACCAAAAAAAAGTGAAGAGTCAAAAAATGCTAAAGTTCGAAAAAACATCTGTTGTCAACGCAACAGATTAGTTAAATTTATCTCAGAAGTCGTATTGTTGTGAAAATATTTCGGGATGGGGGCGGGAAGGGCTTGTTTAAGTGCGCTTGACACCGGGGCAGATGGTAGCACTTTTCGAACATTCTTGTGATTGCAAAATTCCCCCTCCCTCGCCCCTGATGAGCACCTAATTTATTGGGAAAGGAGAGCAGTTTGGTCTGCCCACATACCCTGGACACGGTGGACCACTTTGCACTTACAGCCACCCATTAGGTCTTAGGAACCTTTAGAGATTGAAAATGCTGGGTTAAGGGAGAAATAATGTTGTGCTAATAAAGCTGAGGTATGAAACATACAATTAGAGGAGTCGGGGTGTGCCAAACAAGTGATTAGAAATGTTTAATCTGCTTCTAGGGAACCAAGGCTAAACTCCACCTCACCAACACCTGGAAAAGTACTCTTAGCGTCTCATCATTCTACCCATCTTCCTCCTTCCCACCTTCTTTCATTTTTGTTACACTGGTCTTTTTATCCTGCCTGTTTTCAGCCACAAGTTTTGCCATTTTGCCAGTCTGCTCATTGTCGTGAACATCAGAGTGTGAGGGTAGCCACAGCAGTACCGTTTTAAGGCATTTAGTGTTTATTAGACATGGTGTCAGCTTAGGAAGCCGGTTATTGTTTAAACCTGCAGCACAGACAGGACATCTGTTCGGAACACTGCGAGTCTGAGCTTGCTCTGCTGCTGTTTACTGTGTATATCAGAGCTTCGACTTGAGCTCTGTAGTTGGGGCAGTGTGAGCCTGTTAGTAGTCAAACGGCATAGAGCTAGTCTAATTTGGCCATGTGACCCGGCACGACACTCTGCCAAAGACTGTCCTTCAAGGTACCTTGGAAAGTGGTCAATACCATGGTGACCACAGGAAGAAATGGCTCACGAACGTGAACTGGCCGCCCCGTGCAGGACCTGCTCGCCATCACTCAAAAGAGGCCTCGGTGGTGGACCTTATCAGATGCCTCGTTTATTCATGGGCTCCCCTTACGACCGGTATCAGTCAAAGTTGATCTTCAAATCTTAGTTATGTGCTTCCCAACATTAGTTCACCAGCTTGTGCTGTGGTTGAGAGTGAGAAGAGGGTTGTTTTTATCTTCTCTATGTTGAATGAAACATATCATTTATCTTCCCAAGCTGCGATTTTATGCAAATCGACTGCATCCTGTGCGTTGCCGAAGATGTTCGCGAGCACTAGAAAGCCAAGTCAGCTGCATAAAGGGAAGCATAGATTCTTTGGACAGCTCTAGCACAGGGTCGTCAAAGAAGAGCATGTACATTGGACAGCTCTAGCACAGGGTCGTCAAAGAAGAGCATGTACATTGGACAGCTCTAGCACAGGGTCGTCAAAGAAGAGCATGTACATTGGACAGCTCTAGCACAGGGTCGTCAAAGAAGAGCATGTACATTGGACAGCTCTAGCACAGGGTCGTCAAAAAAGAGCATGTACGTTGGACAGCTCTAGCACAGGGTCATCAAAGAAGAGCATGTACAAGGACGGTGAGAGAACTCCTTCTTGTGGAACGTCCTGTCGCATGATTACTTCTGGCTTCAGAGTCCTTCCACTAGCAGTTCGTCTTTCCGCACCTTATGGAAAACATTTTACATGTCAACAGAGACATCTAATTCGATTCTGAAAATCTCAATCACTTGAGAAATGTGTGTGGTTTGGTCTTCTGTGCTTCGGGAGCCTGTTTACTCTGGGACAATGATGCCCTCTGTTTCAGGTACCATTGCAGGCTCTGGTTGATAATGCACTCCATGGTCAAGCAGACACAGATTTGCAGGCTAATGGGAAGGTAGCTCTTAACTTTTGTCTTGTTCTTCCCTTTCTTGAAATTTGGGATCATCCTGGTCTCCTTACAGGACTGGGGTACTTGGCCTACTTCCCAGCTTCGTTTAAAGATGTCTGGCAGTTTGCTGAAGGCGCCTTTACCGAATGAGGCAAGCGTGTGGTCGATGTGTATTTCGTGCAACCACAACAAATCTGACGCACTTACAGCTTTTCGGTACAACACATTTCACAATTCTCTGCTTAGTTCATCAACATCAGTCAGCCTGGTCCGTAGGTAGGGATGATAAAAAAAATAAGAATAATAATCGTCGCTGTCAGTAACTTACCCTTCACATTTGTCTCTGCCTCCTGGTTTAGACCTGGTGACGTGTGAGGACCTACACCGGGATCGCTCTTATGTGGACGGTTCGTTCTCAAGCGTCGGATCATCTGACCTTTGACCTCCATTGACGTTTTAAGAGTTGAGTCGGATGACGACCTCAACACGTTAGGCTGTTAAAAAACACAGATTGATTAACTTATTATCTAAAAGACAGATAAGCAGACGACCACGACAGAAGGATGGTAAGACAAGACACACCACACTTGACATTTTTTTACGTCCAGTCATTGGAAATAATTTATTCATAAGTATATCTAATAACATACATAGATATATATATATATATACCTTTTTCATTTTTATTAGTTTTCATTATTTATTATCGTCGTCGCAAGTCGTTCTATAGGAAAAAGTTTGACATTTCCTGTGAATGGTCTAGATAAAAAGCTGGAGAATCTCTGCAGTGTATGTGTGCGTGTGTCCATGTTCTTTAACCTTTAAAGTGTCTTCGCATCAAACATCTAGTTTCACTACTTTCCCTATTCTGCGGGATGCCCTAGTTTTCTCGGGTGAAACCTAGCACTTGTGTGTCACCACAAGAAATCTTGCTGCTATTGATTTCTATATTTCGCCTTGCCCTTCGCTTTATAATCACTAATGTCAATCAACAAATAATGACGCTGTAGAGTGTCAGGTATATATATATATAGATGTGAGAGTGATTTTGTTCATGCTAGATATGCCTGAAAATGTTTGTACAGCGCTCTTCCTCCTTTTTTTGGCGCTGACACCATCTGGTAAAAAAATTTAACCACTACGAGCTCCAACTTATTTAACAGTCTGAGAATTCCTCCGCTCCCAACAATGTGACATGACACGTATCCTAGACAATGTGACGTCACGCTCATTCTACACCAGAAAGGACATCTTCTAGCCTCCTACGTGCATTCCGGGGAATCCATTAAAAAAAACACACACAAACATGAGGTTCAACGGCTAAAAAAGTCTTTGTCGGATTTTATGTCATGCCTTGCGAAATGGATTTTGTGGGGACGAAAGACGTTTTCTTTAAATACGTTGAGGTGTTTGTCAGCAAACGTTGAAGTGACACGAAGTAGACACCAAGCAGGCTGCTCGCGTCCAGGAATACGTTCTGTAATTATTCATTCCGGAAACTGCAAAGTAACGATAAACACGATATTTTTTAAATCTCCGAATACGAATTAAATCCGTTTGTAAAGGAAGATGCAAAAGACCTCCTGATGCGGGCGATTCCGTCATCAGAGTGAAATTACTGGGCTGTGATAAAACATTGCCCTCCGCACACAGCGACCCTTAAAAATATAAACGTTAAGCAGATCGACAAAGAGTTGTGGATTTGGTTAAACAAAACAGATCTTTATCTTGTTTTATAAACAGAGAGAAAACAGTTCACAGTGTTTTTGTATTTGTTGTTGTTGTTGTTTTTTGCCAAAACATGCTCTAAATAAAACCTTGTAGAACGATGAGTTCTTTAATACTTGTGAGACAAGAAAAAGTTGATGTCTCTTCCTGTAATTATGTTCCTCCCCTCCCCCCACCCATAGTGATGATATGAGATTGAAGGGTTTTCATCAGATGTCGTCAATATATAAACATGAAAAGTAAAAAAATAAGTTGTATTTATAGTTGTGCGTATAGCGTTACCGGCTACGCCAAGAAACAGTGTTCGAGAAAATCGAATATCGCGCACCGATTTCACTCTTCAGGGGTCACTGCTGCTGAGCCAAGATGGCTGCGCTTCATCTTCAGCTAAAGTTTGTCCGTAGGAGGGACCTGGTGGACACTGAGACGACAAGAGACCTTGCGAACAACATTTTCCTGGGATTAGCCTAGTGTTGTATGCCTGGATCCGGACTGACAATAGCTCGTAGCTTAAAGAACGTTCTTCCCTTCTGTCTGCCCTCTTATAGGAAGACTTGCAGAACCAAACATGAGGGCAGAGTGGCCTGCTGTCCGTATCTCCTGGCGTATGAACACCGTGTCTGTGTAACGATATTGAGGAAGAAAAGAAAAATGAATTGGTGGAGGGAAGGCAGAAAGAGAGATCAAAGTAAACAAAAGGGAAAGAGATAAAGACAACATCTCAGCAGTCTTTCCCAGAAAAAAAATTGACATCGGCTGTTGGTCAAGAACGATAACTCCATGCTCATTTTTACGTCTATTACCAGGCTGTTTCTAATAAAATGGGGAAATCGTGCAGTGAGGTGATGTTTCCGTTTGTTGCCTTGTTAAAAACCTCAACCTGACCGACATTCCAGCTCCTGGACAGGTTCCAGAAAAATGCCGAAGCTGTTTCCCTCTCCCCTCCGCCCGTAAAGGGCTTCGCTAATATGACGACCTTCCCCACCATCACCACTCCAAGCTCTGTTTCGTCACCCTGGTGTGTCAATGTTTGTGCACCAGTAAAAACTATTCGTTACCAGGATGAAATGGACACATTTCTAGCTTCTCACCCGATCCACGTAAACCAGAGCTCATGGGAAAATGTATTCAAATAGCCCCCGTTAAACTGTGTCTCCTTGTGTCGTTTGGATTAGTAAATTGATATCTGGACAAATAATCAAGTCAGAGAAAAAATAATTTCTTTTGGTAAGAAAATTTCGGTAGCATATAGAAATGGAATTGATGTTCGTTTTCGTCTTAAATGACTCCACAAATAATTTATGCTCTAGTGATGTAGACAAACGAATCTATCTTTAATAATAATAATAATACATGATTTCTATCGCCAATCATCTCATCTTTCTGCCTTTCTTGTTGGCACGTACATAAACTCATAGCAAACATGTCACAATGTAAGACAAATTCTGTGGATCTGCGAAGAGAATTGTTAACGGAAGACCAATGTTACTGTTCAGCCAGATGTCCTCAATGCCCCAGATGTCCTTATGTCCCCTGTGTCCCAGATGTTCAAGACGTTTTTAATATCCGATTGAGATGTACAGCTCACGCAGTCCATTCTTAGTGTTACCTTAGTGTGTACCTCGATAACAACAGCGTCAGCACCGTCTCTCGCAGTCGCGGCGACCTCTGCCAGCCCTCCAGCCACTCTCCTTAGCCTTGACCTGTGGCCTTTACGTGGGCACGGAGAGACACTAACGAGCTGCGTGACCTAACAGGAGGACGTTTGGCTGATGGCGGAAAGTACAAATGGTGGACAGGAGCTGGAGGGGTGAGGGCGGACGGGTGGGAGTTTTCTTGAAAGGTCAAAGCAGCAACGGAGACTGTGACTCGGATGGGGAACAAATTTAAAAGTCTGTGAGAAAAACAAGGCGGCAGCGCAGAAGTAGTTGATACTCGCCTTGAGCATCGCAATTTCTTCATTCATCTGCTTTCTTCCTTAATCCTCACCCTGTAATCTTTTTCTTTCTCACATCCTTAATATCGTCATCATCGAGCATCATTATCCATCACCATCCATCGTTCTTTATCATCATCGTCGTCGTCGTCGTCGTCATTACCCTCCTCCATGACTAGCACCTCTGTTTTCATTATTTAAAAATTTGAAAATCATAGTTTCGAAATTCTACTTCAGAAAAAATGTAAATTAGGATAACAGTGAATAGAACATAGACGATAAATGTGCTGAACACTTTTCTTTTGAACGATTGCATTATTATACCCTCCTAATAGTGATAAAAAAGAAATAAATAATTACGGCAAATTTCATAATGTAAAATTTTTTGTAATTTTTGTTGTTCATGATTCGTTTTATACATGAAAAAGGTTGTGTGCAAAAAAGGAGAAAAAAATTCTTTCTTAATCATTGACACGATATTTAAGTACGCGTATACCTACAATATGAACGCACACACGCACACACGCAGCAGTTCAGAGCTTAGGTTTACTCTCGTTCAAACTCACTTACTCAAGAACTCGCTAACTCACTGACTGAGACCTACCCGAACACTCATCCTCCATATAAGCGGTCAGATTTCTGCGCATTCGCTTCCAACCCAGACCTTCGAATAAATAAAGAAAAAATAAAAAAAATCTAGTGATAATAGATTCATTCCGTTCAAGGTACTCACCTGTTTTGTTGTGCGAGCTAGCGCTGCGTTTTCGTCTGTAAAGACGTCTGTCGTTACAGAAGACGCGGCTAAACCGTCGTCACTCGACTGGTGATGTCCTCCTCTGACCAGATGGCCAACGCTTGCTTCCATCAAGTCAGGTCTTGGAGTCAAGCCATCCTCCTTCTGACCCTGTCTCCTAAATTCGGACAGCTCCAGTTTACAACTGGAGACACCTCTTTGTTGCTCCCACTTCAAAACGCTCTTGTTATCCGATCCGCAGATTTCTGCTCTAATCTGCAATTGCTTTCCAGTGATATTTCCAAGGTCGGTATCTGACTTGTTCAGAGTCAATTTGCACTGTTTTCCATCACCAGGTGATGTTTCTGGTGAGACTTTACTATCATTTACACTCTCTGGTGACGTTACAGGCGATGCTGGACTCTCGTCTAAATCTTCTGGTGATGCATTTCGCGAACGTTTACCTTCTTGATCATCGGGAGACATATCCAGCGACGTGTCCGGTGACCTTTTGACTTCCTTTACAACAGCCTTATGAATTGGAAAAAGTGTTTTGGTTCCTTTTTCTTTCCGATGGTTTAGAAAGTATTTTTCGGGAAAAGAATCGAAAGGAAAACTCCAAGATAAAACATCTTCCGCCCAAGCTCCGCCTACCCGGACTTTCCCTGCGAGCTCGGCGTCACTTCTACTCTTACTTCTTCGCTGCTTTCGAAACTCTTCAAAACTGGGGATACGTAGTCTGTGACGGCTTCTGGGCATCTCCTGGATCTGCAGGACTTTCGTTTGACAGGGCGTTTCCAGGACAGGGAGTATATTATGTTCGTCCACAAAAGCAGAACTCCTTTGCGAGCTGTCGAAGGACTCACCAGCGAGTCTGGGTTCCAATCCTTCTTCGAAATTACAATCTGAACTCAAAGATGGCGAGATCAACACCGTCACGGCACTGTGGCCTGAGTTCCTCTCAGCCTTACCATAGCTGCTATCTTTCTCTGGACCCTCGTAAATCATGTTTAGCTGCTCTGCTTCTTTCAAAGAAATATCGACGTTCGAGAAGGATTTCTTCAAGCCTAACTTTCTAACTCGTGATATTTTTTGTTCCACAGCCTCTATACGGCCTGAGAGATGTTTTTTAAACAGCCCGTTGTTAAGCAAAAACTCGACTCTTGATAGCGTCCCTTGCCTGCTGCTTGCAGCCGAAATATCCTCCGTCCCACCAGCGTCACCCTCGCAGAGAAAGTTTTCAGCACCGCTGTCAGCAGATGTGCAGTCAAATTGAGGCGGATAGAAATGACGGTTAAATGGCACAGGATTGTCTACCATGTTGTGGCTATGTCCACTTGCAGAACCAGTCTCTACCTTTACCTTCTGTCTGCTCTGGCACAAAAATCCATGTTCATCCTCAACCAAATCTGCAAGCAAACTTGGAACGAACATAGGGTATGTATAAGATAACTGAACAGAGTTAAGTCCCATGAAATCAGCGAATTTCTCTTGTTTCGTAGTGGACAGAATAATATGTTGACAAGCAGCCGACTTCGTTTTCTCTTTGAATGCGTCCTGTACAGTTGCGGGCAATTGCTGGTGAAGATGGTTGACTGTTCCTTTATCTTGGTCTAAACCTTTGCCATGATCTTGCTGTTCTAATCCTGCACGTGACTCCGATGACCTGCAGCTGTGTTTTGTCTGTGTAAGTTTCAAAGACTTTGGAAGCGCCTTATTCAGGTAAGCATCTGAAGCCACAGGTGTCTTCACATGCTGGTCGATGTCCGCCTGAAGCTGGTCAGCTGAATTGCGACTCGAAGGTTTCCCTTGATACATATTTTCAGCTGTTGTGCAAAGGTCTCTGATATACCCATTTTTAAGACGAGTTTGTTTTTCCTCATGTTCTTCACAATCACTAGTCTCGCTCGATTTTAAGCCGCAGGCGTCGCCCAGTTGTTTAATACCAAAAATTACACATTTACACTCATCTTTATAGTCAGGTTGGTTGAAGACGGGTTCACTTCTTTGGGAGATAAGGGTTTTAGAACATTCATCCTGGCTTTTAATTGCCTGTTGCGCTAGATTGATCACCATCTCAAGCTCCCTCAGGTCTCGCTGAATCTGCGCGGCGCATGTGTTTTCACGAGATTCATCACTTTGTGAGAGAGTGTCAAGTTCTAAAGACGGCAAGCCATCGTTGCTTGTAGAAGCCGAGGAACCACAATCGGTGCATATGGTGTTCAAAGTTCTTTTTTCATCTTGTTCTGAACAAAGCCTGCTCCTTATTGTCTTCTGATCAAAGTACCCGGTGTTTCCTCCCTTCACGTCAAGGACAAAAGCTACTGAATCTGTGTCTATCCCCGATTTTTGATCCAGTTTGTCAACTTGGTTCTCGACTAAGGAAAGCTCGAGACTCTGCTGAGCTGACCCTTGCTCAGAAATGTCCAAATTGTTGCAGTTTTTCTCTTCTGCTGCAGATGTCAAAGGAGGATTGCTTATCTGCACAGAATACATCTTACTGTCTACTAGAACCTGGGAGTCGAAGCCATCGTCTTCTTTAGGAGGATGGCTGGCCAAGGAACCATTACTTGCTTCCAGTTGACTTGGGTGTTGATGGTCTTTGCAGCACGAAATAGTTTGAGAATTGTCGTGTGGATTATCCTCACCGGTCTTTCTCGTCGTGGAGCCTAGTTTTAGACCAGTGCGATCTACTTGCAAGCCACATTTCCTCAGAAATCGCGAAGGTTCTCCCAAAGATTCTGTTGTATTACTCTGCATGGTTCGTCCTGACAAAGAACCTCGCCTGAGAGGGCCTAAACACGAAGGGAGCACCTTGCTTTCGTGCCTCTGAAAGGAACGCCTCCGTCCCACCGCGTGCACCGTTCCGCAGAGTGCACCGAACTCACTCGCGCTGTGTACTTTATGAAACGCGCCTCCGGACGGAAAATGGATGCTTCCAATGGAGGTTGATCTTGCGAGCCGCCCGCGAGGGGAACAAGAAGCCCCATCCCCAGAACTGACGTTGATCATCCAAGTGTTGAACTCGGACTTACGAAACTTTTCTTGTAACAGCTGACACGCTGGAGACAACTGCTCCTCGTTGACTATCGTCGAATGCATTGTCTTTGGAATTACTGTGATGACGAAGAACACATTTGGATTGGTACACGTACGGAAGAAATCTTGGTCTAATTTAACTTTTATTAATCAGGAGCAAAGCCAGTGAAAAAGCAACGGGTTCTCCTTGTACGGATTTGCTTAGGTGCATGTGGGCGCTACTGCGCTTATTGTCCTTCCAGACGATTTCTGGCGGCCATGGTGATTCCATGTACAGGTTATTTGAGGTTCCATGAACACACTGAGAATAAAAATGAAAACAACTTCAGATTGTGTTCTTTAATTTTGTTTTCATCTCGTTTCATCTTATCTTTTTTCCTTTTTTATTTTATCCTGCTTCAATGAACAATCACTCATGCACACACACACAAACACACACACACACACACACACACACACACACACACACACACACACACACATCTTTCCAAAACTCGGTCAGTAACTTCGTTCTAGCTTTCTAGTGGAATTAAAAAAGTGGAATTTTTTTTAAGCCACTACATGATGAATTAGCAGACGACCAAGACTCCACTAGCCGACCGTCTGCTCTGTTTGAAGCAAAGGCGACTCGCTGACTAAAGAGATCGTTAGCGAGAGAGAAAAAGAGAGATGAAAGGAGTTCCCAAGGAAATGTCTGCGACAAACGTGCCTTGTCAGTGAGGCCCTGCCGCACCAATCGATTCCATCCCGCCCGCATCCTGAAATATCCGTACTGAAGGCATCTGAAATAGAAAGAAGGAATCGTGACACTGAAGGCTTCTGTTGACGTCCATTTATCTGTATGTTCCCACCAAAGGTACTTCACACAGCAAGAGCCACTGCCTGGAAATATATATTTATGTGAGGACCCAACGACACTTAGGCAGAGACCAGAAATACGCTTATGCAAAAGCAAAGAACTTTTATGCAAATATTAAAAATACTCTTGTGCTAATATTAAAAAACGTTCATACAAAGAAAAAACAACAGTCAAAGACGAGAAAAACACTTACATAAAGAGAAAACGAAATCTCGCTGTGTGTGCGGTAGGTAAGACAATGTTTCATGTACAAGGTTCACAATGCAGATCGTAATACACATTTGGTTTCTTTTCTTCGCCGCCGTGTTCCACATATTCTTTTTTTTCCTTTTCTGTCTGACTTTTTCGTGTCTCAGGTGGTTGGACTGCATTGCTCACAGTCAAAGTCATTACCTAAAAATAGTGCGGCGGACACGTGGAGGGATTAAGAGGTGGTCAGGCTGGCCGCTGAAAGACCGTCTGACAATGGTGCCACCCGTCTCTCACTCCTTTAATTGACAGTGCCTGCAATTACCTCACTCTGCGAACCCCCTTTAAGACGGGTGGGCGTTTCCTCAGAAAGGAGCTCTTGCAATGAGACCAGTAAAGTCTCCTCTGCTATGAGCACCTCTAAGACCTAGTTACAGGGGTCAGTCTTGAACACCTGGACAAAGTCTTCTCCAACATTCCTAGAACGAAGTTAAACTCCCGTAACCATAGCAAATGAGGATCCAGTCTTTTGACCTACATGGACACTATTCTATTAAGCAGCTAAGCTTAAGGAAGCTTTTTAATTATTTTTTTAAACAGCCAGGCGAAGCTCGTAGAAACTCAATTACAGTGTAAATTAGTGGTTTAGTAAAGTGCATTACCAGTCAGCCTTTTTCTCTTCGTTACTCAAAGGTCTTTTATATCTGGGTTACCCTCAAGATTCTAATCACCAACAAAATTCCTGACGCAAAGAAATCAGTGATAAGCAGTCAGTGCATGGTTGTGGCTGTGTAGAAGATGCTGGAAATTTCCCATTCGAACTATGGTAAGCAGCTGGTACAGATCATGAGATGCGGATCTTGGAAATTTTTCCATTTTGTAACTGTAAACTGGCTTAAGGTCGAACTCGGAGGATACTAGGACATTCCTATCTGGACTGTTTTGGGGCACAACCCTACATTAGCATCTGATTAGCTAGGGTATTAGACGTCAGTGTCATTATCTGGTAGTGGGGGACGCAGTATATTAGATGCTGAAACCAGCTACATGTGTACATTTTCCACTGAAATCTGTTAGTAAGAGACACAGAAAGAAAATTACATTTTTTGTTTTTTGTTTTTTTTTTAATGTTTTTATTCAGTATATACAGTTCACATTACTTTGCATCACGCACCCCTTTCATTCTTAAATTCAAGAGACAAGAGTAGAGATAGAAGGAAGTAGAGGGAGAAAGAAAATAGAAGAAAGTGTCCACATATACCTTTACAAATAATTTTACCTAACTATACATTGGAACTTCCTATGCAAAAAATATTAGAATTACTATCTATATTAGATTTTCTTGTCTAGCCCTGCTCATTCTTGCTGTGGTTCTCATGAGTAACGTTAGAGTTAATAAATGGAAGAAAACGCAGACATTTTATAAAACGGAATATTGTTAAAAGAGATTGAGAGACAGGACAAACTGTGCAGAGATGTGCAGCATTGCACTCAGAGAATCTTTCCTCCTTACAGCAAAGAATGCGGTGGGTACAAGCCGTGATAGCGAAATGTTGAAAAACGAAAGATCCCTTGCAGAATGTAAACAACTGTCATGCTGTTTCAAAAAGTGATGGGAAGGGAGGAAATCGTGACGATGAAGGTTTTGTTGTTGTTTGCTTAATAAAACACAGGTGAAGACGTGCAACGTTGACTGGCAGCAACCGTCGCTCGCACAGTCGTGGTGGCCTCCTCATCCCTTCATCCCGCTGATCGAAGAGCTTCTGTGGGAGGCTGGTAGGAGGTGAGCTGTATCGAACGCTGACGAAGTTAAGAATTAAAAATAGCTGCAGAGCTATTTCTGACAAGCCTTCATGAGATATGCACGCTTCGTTCCACAGGCTGGTCTATTTCTGGCTACAGCTTAAGAATACCGCCACCCTTGTATGCAGTGTTGACTTTACCCGGACTGCCCGCGTCTACCTGACACACACCAGGTCCCAGGAAAGTAAAAGAACGGCAAAAATATTAGAATCGTTTACACCCTGGGTTAAAGAAACAGCTTGTCCTGTGGTTTCCATATTTATCTCGGTCAAGAATTATTATTATTATTATTATTATTATTATCATTATTATTATCATTATTATTATCATTATTATTATCATTATTATTATTATTATTGCTGTTGTTGTTGTAGGAAGAAGAATAGAATTTATAAAGCTTATGTCCCATTGTGTAGTAGAGCTTGCTTTGAGGTAGCTGACAAATTTGTGTGCCACGGTTTTCTTTCGAGGGAACGGAAAGCAATGCTAACAATATTAAAGTCTATAATCATACTAACAATGTGTTTTTTTTTTCTATTTCGTAAACGTTCCTAACATTCATGCCTGCGAGCACAATAAAGACAGTGTCACATAATACAGACTGAAGTCAGTACGCCAGGTTGACACACTGAAATGCACCCGTGTTACCCCAGAAACGGTGACCGGAGATGGTGCGAAAAAAAAACCTCCCAAGAAGTAATCTAGGGAAGTACTTTTTTAACTTTTCTCCTGTGTCTGTATTTCCTTTGAGGATGAATTGATCAACCTCGGAGGAGTAAAGAGAGGATTGAATTTCTTCCGGCAGGACTAGTTCCCTTTTCCATCTCCCTTACAATTTCAAACTATGTTCTAGAGAATTTCTGCAAGCGAAGATAAAAGCGACCCAAAGATTGAGCTATTTATAGACCACAGTTTGCGTGTGCTGTGATGTTGTTCATTCAACTCTATTAATTATTTGGAGTTCTAGCTGAACAGTACCGAATTTGCAGGAGCTTGTTGATCATCGTAATTTAATATAGATATTATTTAAGTCCCTAAATCAGATGAAGTTATCAGAAGGCAATTCGTGCAGTTAAGTCATGAAATAATGCAAGCTGGTTGATAGGAAAGAACTTATTCAAAGCACATTCGTGTTAATGGTATGTGGACCTTAATGTCTAGTACGGTATTTTTTTTTCTAATAGCTAGGGGGATGTTAGGTGTATATATAAATACACCTACTTAACGTCTGCTCCCATGAGTTGACGGCACGAGTTTGACTTTTTTCACGTGCAGTGATATTTGTAGACGTGTTTATTGTTCTCGAAAAGGGGGGCATTCCCCCAGGTTTAGGTAAATTTCACTGCTCTGTCATGAGGAAAAAAACTGTACAGCAGAAGACCTCTAGTGGCTTCACACACACACACACACACACACACACACACACACACACACACACACACACACACGAGAAACAGTCGTCTTTCTGCACGAGAAATGACGTCCACTCTCATTCTTGATGTACTGTCCTACAAACAAATTTATCGCCACCAACAGACATGCATTAATTCTCTCATCTTTATTCCTTTTTGGAAACCGTAGCTTTCAGATTTATTGCCACTACGCAATATCTGCACACAATTATGAATGACTGGGTAAGGGGAGCTTCGGGATAACTTAAAAAAATCAGCAGGATGAGAATAAAGTAGTAGAAGTATTTGCTTCAGAGTTTGTTATAAAGCTTTCCTGGGACATATGAATCTTTTCTCTAGACCCCGGTACCACCGGGCGAATGAACCCCAGCCACCTGATCAAATGACTCCAGGCCGGAGAGTTTCTGAGCCCGGAGGGGCATCGACCTTGGGCGGCCTCTCTCCATAGCATCGAGCCAAAGGATCGAATGATTTGATTGGTCAAAGTGCCCTAACTGCGTCATTGATGAAACGTGACACAGGTCGCGTAAACAAACGTTTTCCAAGATGGATGACATCGCTGGCAAGACCTACCTGTTGTCCTTTGCCAGACCCTCTCGCACGCGCACTTTAGGATCGGGTGACGTTGGCCACCTCCGGTGACTACAACCTTCGCAAGGCTTCATTTTTCGAGAGTTGTGGGAGGCACTTTTCATTCATGACTGTTGCTTCTTCGAAAGACTGCAAAAACAATCGTGACCTTTTCAGAGGAAACTGATGGCTCTAATGACATCTTTGAAGGGTCTTAGACGTCAACAGCTGTTTAGCTAAAGACGTAGCTTGGCCAAGTCTTGCTGTGACTGGCACAGTAACAGGTACGCTTTGCAGCTTGATATGTCTAGCTTGCGGTGTCTTCTCTGGCGTCTTGCGAAATAAATCCAAGATCTCCTCAAACTACAAATCACTTAAATCAGTTAAATGCCTCATACTGGTTTCAAGGCTGGTTTCAAGATTCGAAGAAAGAAAAATAATATGTAGGAGTGACAGCCTCGCCTATAACGAATTTAAAATTTTGGGTCATCAAGAAATAGTGGGAAGCTAATTTACAAATTAAATTATTTGTTAGGGGTTGAACACGAACCCAGCAAAAAGGTTTTGCGACACAGAAAGTAATTTAGGTTGACAAACACTCATTGGCTAAAGAAGTTTAATATGTCCGCGGAGCTACTGGACAGAATCTGACTTTTGTCGATGTGACCGGTTAACAGACTGACATGAAAAGGAAGCCAATTTTGCTCATCCCAGTTCGGAGGTCAGATCGGATTAACTCAAGGCCTGAGGAAAAGAGCTGTTCTTTTAACTAAATTGCAAGATTTCCTTTTCAGTATAATCTGCAACTAATTTGACTTTTAAATACAATTAGATTAGTAACCAAAATATTTTAAAATTATGCTTATCTTCTTTGTTTATATCACCTGATTTGGCCTTTTCCTTTTTTCGCATCTTCCAATAGACCCTTCAAGCCTAATGTTTGAAGTAAATCACGCGGATGCAGTGTTGATGATGATGTTCATCCTGCAGCTTTTGTTGCTGCGTCAAGCAATGAAGAAGATAAGGAGGAGGAAACCGCTTCCATTTCATCACTTTTTTCGTCTCCTTTATTGTTCTAAAATCAAGTGATTGTTCATTGTACGGGAAATGTTTTGCTCTTGGCTCAGTTTGCGCATTGCGTTTCATCGTGCCTAGTAAATCAGAATTTTGTTTTCGTCGCGAAGCTCAAAAACTGCACCTGCGAAGAAAGATAATCTAAAGCAGTCATAAATCGTCGCCCTTGGGGGACGATTCGGACACATTCAGCGGAAAACATGCATATCCTCCCAGATGTGGTCAACAGGCTGTTGTCTCGAGGTCAGTGGTGCCCAGTCTGGACTCAAACGGTCGGATTTAGTCCGAGGAAACGGAATGAAAACAATCTCCTCCAGCCGTAGGCAACAAAATAGTTTGTGAAATTGGATTACATCTGCATCCAGACTGGGATTGTTTGCTACAAGCTCATTGTGAAGTACTTGTAGAAATTTCCAAGGACAAATCTGAGTGGGATCTTTTTCAGAAGGTCCTTACCGAGAGGTATCGCGGAATTTGAGCATCGTTTTTGTTTCCATTTTAAATTAGTGAATTTTTAGCCTTCGGATATTGAGAACGAACTAATAATCCGTATCCTTGTTCTAAACTGACATCATTATATCTAATTTTAATGTGCATATTCTTTTTTTGAAACCTGTGTTGGTCATTAATAAAACGTGATCAGCTTCTCCTACCAAATTATTTCATTTTTAACGCCTAGACCCAGACGCAAAGGCCACAGAGTGCAAACTGTGAGCAGTCGTCACACTTTTGACAAGACTGAGATATTTCTCTGGGGGTTTTCTGGGGTCTTGCCTTCATCAGCTACTGAGTCAGCTGTGACTCCGAAACAACGAGGAAAACTGCAGGTTGTCCACGTGGACAGCTCAAGTAGAGAAATCCTAGGTTCTTGTGAAGCAGTTGCAGTTTTCTTCAAATAAATGAAACAAGGATTGCTACCTGTCCCCACGTCACAAGCATCTGCGTACATGCTTAGCAAACTGTTACATCACAAGCAGAGGTCTCTACAGTTTAGGTAAACAGTGTCTGCTACATCACAAGCAGCTGTTGTCTAAATAGTGACTATTACATACCCGCAGATTTCTCGACATCTAAGTAAACAATGTCTGTTACTCCACAAACAAATGTATTAAAGTCTTGGTAGACAGTGTCTGCTAGGTAAGAAGGAAATGTATTTATGACTGGGTGACACAATCACCAGACATCCTTATTTAGAAGTCATAGTCCTCGAGCGAGGATCTATAGATAGAGGAGGAAAAGAATATGACAGAAATATTACCTACCACCTGCCCGACTACAACCAAATATTTTCTTCATGGAAGAGGTCTTTTGGCGCATTTCGTACCACACTGAACTCTGAGACGATTAGACCCAGCTTGCAATCGCCAGCGAAAGAGGCAGGGAAGGGGAAAAGAACTATAAGGAGTTTAAAATAGCTCCAAGCAACAAAATCGTGGGATCGATTGCTCTTTTCTCCCCCTATCAGTATTTAAAAATAGAAGTTTAATGAGCAGGAAGACAAGAAGCAGGAAATGGTCGAAAAACGCATATAGCGCATAGCTAAATGCCACGTGAATTTGTAAAGTTTTTTCCTGCTAATGGTAAGAAGCTGACGTAAAGGTTAAAATGAGAAAAAAATCCCCACTTAGTATTAAATGTTGTCTAAGTTGGCTGATAGGTTGGTTTGTTGGTTCGTTCCTTCGTTCCTTCGTTCGTTTGATTTTTGTGCGCTTGAAGAAAACTTCCCCTCTACGGTTCTTTACACCTAGCTTTTTCTCCCATAACTTTCTTCGCTCCCCACCTATCCCCAACTTGTCAGCACTTTTACTACATATAACGTTTATCGGTTTGTTTGTTTTATTCTTTACAACTCTTTATTCAGTATTCAAACAGTTCACCAGACTTATTTCGGCATGTAGAGTTGTAACGAAGCTGGTTTTTAAAGGCCACCATGGAATTAGTAACCGAATTATCTTTAAACAACTTTTATCTTTCTTGATGACGTAGCCTGATTTCATCTTTTCCTCTTCACAGTTCTTTAAACATACCCATTCAAGCTTATAGACGGAAGTATGCGGTGCTGATGATCCTGTCGTCCTTGACTTTTTACAAGTATTTGTTAGTCATCGTTATGTGAACAGGCGAGATGGTGGAAAAGGACTCGATTAATTTTCTTATTTCTTATAGTTTAAATTAGTTCTCATCTTCTCTCTTCTTTCCACGTTCTGCTTCCGTCATTGATAAACGATAAACGTATTGCTCAAAACGAGAGACTCTATACAAAAAAAGTGAGTGCGCCCATGATTGTGTATTGCATTCCTCAAAAGCAAATAAAGGCACGTGTGAGTCAATGTTGGAGACACAACAGTTGCGACTCAAGGGAGAAAACCATTTGTACGATGTTTGAGAAAGAACGGGCAGTATTGTCCCCTGAATACAAGGCCTTTTTCTCTCGGTTGTGCTACGATTGCCGCTTTGTCCATATGCAGGTGTCAGCAGACAGGTGACTGGTGACAGGAGAACATTATCTTTGTCGTGTTACACAGTGTTGTCGTCGTGTTACCTTACGGGGGAAACTGATAGCCTTATGGTTACAACGCTGGCTTCCGAACCCAAAGGCATTACGATGCCCTTGTGGTACAGCATACCTCCCCTGTCAACTCAGCTGTGTGGATGTTTAGCTTTAGTTTAGGTATATTTAGTAAGATTCGACTAAGAATCTAAGTTATTAACTAAGTCAGTCAACTAGTTAATCAATAAATGGCCTTAGCTTTTAAATGGCGTGTTCCCCGATACACAGGTTAAAAGTATCCTGTTCGAGCACTCATTTAAATGTTTCAAAAGAGAGATCGTTTTCAAGTAAATCTTGAGTGTCATTTACCTATTAATTTTTGTGTATAAAAATCCACTTACCTGTGCTGATTCTAGTGTAGACATTCGATCAACAGTTTATAGAATCTAATTCAAGTTCCGAGTTGTACCAGACCACTGTGACAGCTGTTTCGTGATAACAGAGTAATTTATGGCCTGGGATTTGAGATATCTTTCCTTGCGACAAGTGCTCCAACATGCCACTTTCGCATATTGTGCACCCCACAACCAGGCTAAGTAGAAATTCCATAGAGTGCCAGTTAACATATTTACAAATGTGGACATTTAGTCATGCTTCCCTTAATTATGAAAAGCATTTTTTCAGATGGTAACAAAATTTCCGTGCCGTAATAACATTTCCATGCCCTGAAACAATTATTACGATTTTATAAATAATATTCCTCTTCGTGTACTAAATCAACGTACTTGAAACGAAAGTGGAAACATTAGGATCTTTTCCCATGACCTTCGCGGGAAAGTCATGAATGAGGACCTGAGCACTCACTACGCTGCCTGACTGACTGCAACTAGTCATCCTGGTAGCCTCGTGAAATCGATCACACACATTCGCTGACAAAGCCGAACTGTATTTACACACAACCATCTCGCTTCCATATCTTGCCATCCTTTACATATCCTCTCCTTGCCCATTTCTAGCATTTATTTTATGATCATTCATTTTTTTAAAAATTGCCAATGGTCGTGGTCAAACCCTTTCTTTTGCTGATAAATGTTTACGTAATTCTATTAATTTCTGAACGTGTGCCGGCGCTGGGGATGAATACAGAGCGGTGCGTGGCAGCTTTCAGGCAGGCCTCTACAAATGATGCTCCAGACAACGCCACATCATCGACCAGGCGGTGGTCTGGCATTCTGCTTGGCCAGACATCATGGGCTGGGTGAAGCCTGTACGACGCCTCATTCTGGCATCTCGTTCATCTGGTAGCTCAGGAAGCATCCATCGGTACATAATGCACCCAGCTTCGACAGCTGCACCTAGATGTTAAGGGTATTCCATCTACAGTTGACAAAGCGGAGCAGAACTGAGGCAACAAATACAGAATAAGAAGTGACCAGATACTCTCCTGCCAAGGATGTAGGTGGCCATGATAGGTGAACACAACTCAGTTTAAATCCTGATAACGATCGTCTTAGTCATTGTAAGACGTAAAACGAATCTCTTGTCCTTACCGAAAGATAACACGGAAATAATGTAGTATATTTTCCAGGAGTTGCTCTCAGGAAATGTTAGGCTTACATAACTCTGGACCTTTCACGTAGAATTCCCGCTAAACATTGCGACCGATTTCTACTGAGTGCAGATTAAAATGTTTAGATTAACAATGCAGCATTAATAAACAATGGGACGTGCCCTGCTTTGACTTGTTCAAGCAGTGGTTAGGGAAACAGTTCTATTCATTCACCTGTTCACTCCTAGAATTTGCTGACAAACTAGAAATTAAAATCTCTTTTTAACCATATCTGAGTTATGGAGATTACATTGCGAGTTACAGAAAAGCAGCATACAGCATGACCATCCTACTATACAGTGTTGTCTCTGTTCACTTATTTTTGGCAGGAAAACAAAATCAAGGAAAAAAAAACTAATAAATAAAGCTTTACCTCACATGGCCACTGAGAGTAACTTGGCGTTAGTTTATATTTTACTTTGATTTTTAAATATTAATAACCTAGCTATTAATCTAGCTTTATTTGTAGGGACCGTAGTCACATGAGACTCCAGCCCTGGGGAGTAGCAAGAAGACAATGTTTAGTTGTATCGCATTCCTAAAGATTTCTAAAATGGCGAGCGTTACAACAAACACTGCCTGGGGCAGACTGTATTCAAGGCAACTGCATGTATTTTGTGTGTGTGTGTGTGTGTGTGTGTGTGTGTGTGTGTGTGTGTGTGTGTGTGTGTGTGTGTGTGTGTGTGTGTGTGTGTGTGTGTGTGTGAACGAAAAAATTAAGCGAAAGAAAAAGAGAGAAAATTAGAAAGGGTCTGGCTGTAGAGAGACAAGGCAGAAACGATGAAAGAGCCTTCATGAGATTATGTCCCTATTTTCTTCCATCTTGTAAAAATAGCGAGCTTAACAAAAGATACGTCACTCTGGTCAAAACACAATAAAGCACGGTACTCTACCTGCGTCCTACCTGTGATCACGTCATCGAGCTGGCGTGTATCGGAACGTAAGGGACTCACCTGACATTCAGCAATCTCCCGTCCAGGTCACCACACACTTACTACAGCCCATCGTGTCCAAAGTCGCTCCAATAGCCGTCCCCTTAGTTCGGTATCCTCCACAGGCTCGGTTTTTTGGGGGGGGTTTTTTACCCCCGCACGTGGAGTTAATTAAACATGCAACAGTCTCCCGAAGGCGTCCTAGCGTGTTCCAGCAGTCAGCCTCGGGCTGCCTCACGAAAAAGTCTGCCAACACGAGGGCCTGGCCTGCTTGGTCTCAGGTCCCACCATTGCTTTAGCCGAGTCCTAGTAGAGGTTTCAAGTTGGTGGGTCCTCCAGTGGCCGATCCATGTTTATATGTGAGGGTGCTTCCTATTTTTCGCAGACATTTGCGACAGAACTATGGCTGGCCGGGTAGGTCTGCTGTTTCAGACCGGTGGTCGGGGGTCAAAGAAGGCTGGCAATACTTTCCGCACAGAGAGATCAATCAATAACTTCTCTCACACACACACACACACACACACAGACCATCAGGCTCACAAGGCCCGCCATACCTGCACAGGAATAGATCGCGATCATAATTTAGCCCTATAGGCGGGGACGTTCAGCGGTGATTATGACCATCTTCCACAATGTGTTTGAAACAGTCGACAAATCGTTGTGGGTTAGAACTCATAGATGAATTAGTGAACTGGAGGAAGGAAGGGTGGGGAAAAGGATGATGCTCGAGGAAAGAAGTGAGTGAGTGGATAAAGTCATTTGGTGTGTGGCGTACCCTGAATGGAGTCTAAACACTTTTCGACATATGTGATATGCAGCATCATTGTAAGTGGTACCATTTTAATTGCTCTCTCTCTCTCACACACACACACACACACACACACACACACACACACACAGAGAGAGAGAGAGAGAGAGAGTACGCTTATCGTATTTGCATGATAAAGTTGTAGGTATTGCACAACCTGCTCCAGCTTATCTTTTGAGTTTTAGAGTTCGATTTTCTCACTTGCCAGTACAATCAAACAGTTGACGAAGTGTTCTTGCGTCTTTACTGACGTTTCGTCTTCAGCTCGGCATGATTCTAACTGACGTTTTCACCACACCCGCAGTAGCACTGCTGCTGCTGCTGCTTGCTCTCCTCCCACAACAGATGCAGGCCTCCCCCCGACAGAGGCGGTCGGATGACGAAAATTTGAACTCTCTGCAGGCTGTGGTTCAAGAACAGGCGCGAGTGATACAGTCTCTGCAGGCAAGCCTGGCGGCCCTGGAGAGCAAAGTTCAGTCGCAGCAGACGGCCATCAACAGTCTTCAGGTGCGGGAGAACCACGAGTCTAACGCGGGTATGAGCATCGATCCTCGGCGGGTGGCTTTCAGTTGCATAGTAGTGGTGGAGAAAGGGAGCAGGGAAGTTCATTCCAATCGTTTGCTGCTGCTGCTGCTGCTGCTGCTGCTGCTGCTGCTGCTGCTGCTGCTGCTGCTGCTGCTGCTGCTGCTCGCTTCGTTTGCTTGATTGGAATTTTTGTGATGGTGGTTATCATTCTTATAATATAATATGCTACTGTGACAGTGTTTGCTTAGGGTATGAGCTGCTCTTCCCCTTCTTTTAATGGTGTAGAAAATTTTGATTAGGCTTGACTATTTATTGTTGTGACTGATCGCTTGATCGTTTTGATGTTATCTGATAGCTGCTCGGTGGTTTTGGTGTCGGAATACACCTTCCAGAGATATAATGGCTTACGTTTGCTATAATTATATCGGCGCCGATACGAACTTGTCCTATTTTCGTTTGTTTTTTTTTTAATTTGTTGTAAAACAGTCTGTCAACCAAATTATTAACGACCTACTATCATTGTGAACTTATCATGTCTAAGTTGTCAGATAAAAGGTATAATAGTTCAAAAAGATTTTAGGTAGACAGTGAAAAGCACGGGATAAACTATCGTGTGTGTAGTGCAGATTAATCCTACTCTCTGTAAAAACTTTACACTCCAGACTCTCAGCACAGGCACTGGGATCGAACTTAAACTCCATCTAGTTACAGAAAGACGTCTGTCTGCAAAGATGCCAAAGTGCTTAGCTGATATTTAAAACAATGTTTCCTCATTTAAAATTTTAGTCGCCCTTTAATTAAAAAAAGACACTTTCAAATAATGTTGAAGTTACATGGACAGTAGGATGATACTGGCTGTTATATTCACAGTATGTAAAAACTGGCCAGCAACTATTAGACATCAAGCGAACAATCACGTGATGATTGACTCGTGTTCTCATTGGTCTTTTCAGTCGCCTTTAGTGTCAGGTTCCAGTCTGACGACGAAAGTAACGGCGTGTCGCTGGGCGAGCATCAGACTCTCAAGTTCAATGACGTCACCACTAACATCGGCAACGGCTACGACAGCGAGACGGGCATCTTCACCGCCCCCGTGGCCGGCGTCTACATCTTCTTCCTGAGAGTGATGAGTACCAACAGCCATGGCCCTGTCGACGTGGTCATCGACAAGCACGGCTCGCCGCTCGACTTGATCTTCGCCGAGGGTCAGTCTGATCCTTACGACCAAGGGTCAGGCCAGGTCACCACTCATCTGGCGGTCGGGGAAGAGGTGTGGGCCAGACAGCAGTCGGGTGAGGCGGTGAGAGGCCGATGGTACACGAGTCTCACGGGCCTGCTGGTGCATGCGGACTGATTCTCGGTGCATTACCTGCCAAGATAACCAAGTAGGCGGACTAGCCTTGATCCATTTAACTCAAGCCTGTAGGACATTTACAGGAGTAGTGGCCTGAAGTTCTTTTCCACCCACCGTATGTGATTGTGCAACATTTTACAGCAAATGTGACCCTACGTGGCATGCAGAGATACATAGCTTACACCTGTTTGTAAGTAGGCAAGTATGCAAATCAACGTAATGCCACGTATTTGCTCTGCTTTCATGCTACGTTTTACTGCAATAACAAAGTAGACAAATAAATAATTACATAAGCATAAATTGTATGCGTTTTTGTATATCACAGAGATGATTTAATTTTTGTATACACACATGCAGACAGGATGAACGATTTAAGCATGTGTCGACAGTATCTTTTATGGCATAGAGAATATTAAGCGAACAGACATGAAAGACAGTCTCACGCAGGCAGCGGTTACTCTTAACCTGAATATCCTCAATACACTATCTCTGATCGTTTTTATTGTAGGAGAGATCTCAATCTGCGCTGAGGAGGCACAAACGAACACAAATATTTTAACAAGACAAATAACATCCTGCAAGATTTTTTTTTTTTACTTTTATCATCAACACCGTTGTCTCCAACGAAAAACACCAGACTCTGTGGTCCAGTCCTGGTCTGTTCATCAAAGCTTTCAGCCTGATACAGAAAGTCTTCCAGAACATCGTGTGTACTGCAAAAGTTCACATCTTCCTGCCGATCGGTCTTTCGGGTACCAGGCAACATTAATGTAAAGATCGGTAATAATAAAGTTGTTCCAACTAACCTCTCTCCAGCTATCGTTTTCACATATAACGCAAACATGTCTTTATATTGATAGATCCCTTTAGTTATTAATGGACCAATATGCGCCACAACTCCGTATTTTTGCCAGTAGTGGGCTCAAATTACATTTTAGAGCACTAAAGTGGTTGGTTCTATTAAAGAAAAAGGGAACAGTCGTGAGAGTGGCGATATTTAATTGTCGGTACATTACAATGGTGGGCGGAAATGAAGCAAAATTCGTGAAATATTTAGAAACAATAATTCTTATAATAAAGCGTTGTGCCTGTAATCCCACATCACCTTTGTAACGTTTACTTTATGTTTAATAACTGGCAGCATGTAACTATCTGAAAGAAGATGACCCTAGCATTTTATTTTTAAACTGAAAGAGCATACCCTTACACTTTACGAAAACTACCGATCATAGACGACTATGACTCAGGGACGTGAGCGGTTGTCGAAGAATCCAGCGTCTCTAGCCAATCACAAGGACATGCGAGCTCTCACAATCTCTTCAGGATGCACTTAGCAGCCACTTAGACCCTCTCAAGCTTTTCCGTTATAAAACTGTTATAATGAAACCTACCGTTTTTGCAAATATTTTAATTACCCCTAGACTTAATAAAAGTGAAAAATAATACTAACACTCACAGACGTACTTAATACAATAAATGATCGATAGGTGATCTCGTCATCTGATTTAAACTGAAAAGTGACTTCACGCGCTTATCACGGAATTTTAAACATTTATTAAAAATTCAGTTCCGATCTAATTTTGAAAATGTTAAGTGATTTATAACTGTAATAACTGCATCTATGCTGACGGCATTCATCTTCAAAAAACGCAATGAACTCTTTGTTTTGGGACCATTATTATTCTCATGTCCGTGTGTTTATATTTTAAGCGCGTTGAGTCTGGCTGGTGCTGGCAAAAGGCGCTATACAAATGTGCTATTTATTAATATTATAATTATTATGTTTTTAAAAAATTGCGCTTTCTCTCCCTGTGTTTGTCATTCGCTGAATTTCTGACCTTTTGCCTCGTACGTCATTTAGTTTCTTCAATCCGCGACTGGTGAAGTAATTATAGGTGTGTGCGTCATTCACTGACTTCCTGGCCTTTAGCCTCTTACGTCATTTTGTTTCTGCCATCAGGAGACTGGTGACGTAACACAGGTTTGTGCGTCATTCAACTTCATGGACCGCCGCCGTGTTCATTTTGTTGCTCTGTGGTTGGATTTTCGCTTCTGAAAGATTACTAAATGGTAAGCTCACAACCTTCACTGCTGTCACCATTTTTATACTGAGGTCCACTGTTATAGCGACCAAGTAAATCTGTGTGAACTGTTGCCCATCTCCAAAGCACTTGAGCATTTAAAACACTAGTCACAAAGACCTAATTGCTGCCACATAAATCCAATGTTTGCTGTCTTCCAATAAGACTAATTATCGCGTTGGGCAAAGAGTAAAGAAGATTCTTCTGCTCGCGTTAATCAGCCTGGAGTTTCACCTAACGATGGTCTCAGTGGAAAACGTATTGCCGGCTCAACTCGCCACGCCCGTGAGATGAAGCAACGTTTACGAACGACCTTGACAGTCATTGTGATCGAGATGGCAGTTTTGTAAAGTCCTTCTCACTTGTTAAGGACGAATATGTAATCCTATATGCGTCACTCTGTCCCTCGGCTTCTTCTGAGTGAGACTCTGTCAACTTCACAGCTTCGTTAATTAAAACGATGCTCACTTCGCAGATGAAGTGAGATATATCCTATTTTTCCCCTCGCGGGTTTTTTTTTTCTTTTTTTGTGGAGGGCTGGAGGTATTGCGGTTAGGTAAGCTGGTAAGCTTACAGTCATGTGAAGCAGAGCTACTCTATCGGATAGGTTTAATTCGTACCGACTGTATATTATACTCAGTCCCTTAGTATTGTGATGGTTTTGTCTTGCTGGTTATTATCGCTTCTTTTGTTCTTTTCATGTCGTTAACTGATTTTGTCGATGTTTTGTTTCTTTCTTCCGGTTTTTGTTTAATTTTTTTTCCATCCTTTCGAGCAGTTAAAAGAGATTCCTTTATTCAACCTCCTCGCATTTTATGGGCAATGCTTTTTGATATACAGTGCCACCCTCTGAGAGTAAGAAAAACGTTTAATAATAATAATGTATATTTATATAGCGCTTTACCCCAACATCAAAGTTTCAACTCCTATGAAGATTATCTTATGTTAGTCACACAGAAATGAGGTAATTAGCTAATTATTAACATTCTCATTCTCGTTATGACCTCAGACTTAACATGCAAAAATCGAGTCATGTCCAGAGATCGTAGTGTGCTGATATTCGTGCTAGACAGGCTTTTTGTTGCTTCTACTCTTCGGGGTTTTTCTTTTTTTCTTTTTTTTTTTTTTTTGGCTTTTTTTAAGGATGCTGCGCCGGTGGTCAGCAGTCACCATGATGAGATAGAGATCAAGGAGCGAGTGAAACGCTGGCTAGAAAAGAGCTTAAATCTAACCTGTGCCCTTTGCCTGGACGTCTACCGGACCCCTAGGCTCCTGCCCTGCAGCCACACCTTCTGCGAGGAATGCCTGGAGAGACTGGTAGACTATTACCCAGAAGGCGTCTTTCCATGCCCGTCCTGCCGCCAGGAAATCGAAGTTCCCTTCATCGGAGTGGCCGGCTTCAATGAAAATTTCTACCTCGACCCCGTGGAGCTGGACAAGGTCCGCCACCAGTGCTCCCTACACGCTGATCAAGAGGTCATCGCCTTCTGCGCCACTTGTGACCTGGCCATCTGCATGCAGTGCCTGAGCACCACTCACGAGCATCACGTCACCGTTCACCTCGGCGAAAAGGAAGTCATGGAGATGAAGATGGCCGTTGACCCCTGCAGCTGTGCGGTGTCGTCGAAGCCAGGATGGCGGGCGTTGATAGCCATGCCGATGGGAAAGCTGTGGTCGTCGTTGTCCAGACGGGTGGCCGCCTGCCGGAGCTATGGTAGCCTTGTATGGCCACGTATCTCGGGCGTTTCTCGCGTGAGACGGAGACGAATAAAACGAGAGGTTAGTGGTCACCTGACATCGTGCAATTTCCAGACACTTGAGCACTTGGCGAACTGTCAAGTGTGACCGACTTATGTCTGCATTATGAATGCATTATATTGCGAGGTTTTAGAGTGTCATTTACCGAGTATCATTCTGGCACCTTACATTCCTTTAGATGTCTATCTATTAACGAAAACATTCGTACCCGTAAAGAAGGTTCAGCCTCGTTTGCAGATTAACACAGTTTGGTAGAGGCGAGAAAATTATCTATGAAGAGTCGGTAATGTCCAACGAATAATATGTAATGCCGACAGATGAAAATGTGTGTGTGTGTGTGTGTGTGTGTGTGTGTGTGTGTGTGTGTGTGTGTGTGTGTGTGTGTGTGTGTGTGTGTGTCAAGCACTTTTTTCAATTTGTTACCTATGTAGCTCTCTATCTGTATGTATGCATGCCAATATATATATATATAATTACAGGAAACGTGGCTTGACCTGCGACAGCCCAGGCAGCTTTTCCGTCAAATGAGTCACTCCCTCCGCACTCGATTGACGAAAGCGTTTCGACAGGTGCTTAGCTTGCGGCAAAAGCCTGTGCATGTTTAAGGTGAGCAGGCGATAGCTATGTCTAAATCAACCAGTTAGTGCCTAACAACGTCTGGGATTCTTGTTCAGCATAACCATAGTTTTA
The DNA here is from genome assembly GCA_004794655.1 of Marisa cornuarietis. NCBI lineage: Eukaryota > Metazoa > Mollusca > Gastropoda > Architaenioglossa > Ampullariidae > Marisa > Marisa cornuarietis. The sequence continues at coordinate 1,907,463 of SMMW01000025.1, forward strand.
GTTTGGTTGCGTCGTGTTCATTTTCGCAACTAAAACCTCTAGCAAACTGTTTCGAGCGTTGAAGACGCAGGTTTCAGTCTTTTAAAACGATAGAAGTTATAATGAACGTATAAGGTTCCAGAAGGCAGAAACGGAATGAGTGAATGAGGGAAGGAGAGAGTGTACGTGGATTCACCAGCATTAGAGATAACCATCTTTGCCTAAAAAGCTAAATGAGAGGTGGGGGAATAAAAGGGAGATTAAAAGTCTGAAGATCTCTGTTTGTTTAGTGTGTTGATGCCAGGCTAGAGCCGCACGTGAGCGTCGTTGTGCAGAGGACAGCACACGTGGCACCTGAAGAAAACAACAGTGCAGGGTGCAACTCGGAAGAGGGGGGGGGGAGTGTGTTTAAAGCACCACAGACAGGTTCAATTTTTTTGAATACTTTTACGAAGTAAAGAAAAAAACCATTGCTAAAGGAGGGGAGAAATTCTTTGTATCCGAACATGTGTTGAGTACTGTTTAAATATTCAATAAACGATTCGTCACTACTCAACAAGAGGAAGTTGGCCGGCGGTTTGCAACGAGGCACAGAAACTGATAAAAAAAAAAAAACTCAAGCACACACACATAAACGCAACTAATAAAGATATATCAGTTACAAATATCTGAATAATAAAAATCTACAATTAAATGAACAAAAAGTCATCTCGATCAGGAGTCATTTTTTGCCTCTCCCCCCCCCCTCCACCCACCGTTTCTTCCGAATCAAGGTTGTGAACTCTGTAAGTCTTGAACAAGCACGGTTATTTCCCTTGAATAAGCGTCAGCTCAGTTTCATCTTGTAGTCATTCCTTGTGTGACATCAGCTGAGGCAGTATTTGCCAGTCAGTATGATCCGGTCATTCTGTCTCTTTTTTCTGTCTATACCTCTCTGCTGTTGCAGTCAAAACCTTCCTAGTAACTCGCAGCTTGAAAATGATGGCTATTTTTTTCTATCCAATGGCATGGTATTTTCTAACTTCATTCCTATTTTATTTTAGTCTGCTTATAGTCCACTTTTAATTTATACGCGCTATTCGATTAACACTGACTGTGAGTAATCCCTTTCCTTGTCCCCCTATTAGTTAATCCTATTAGTACCGACTTGAACATAAGGTGCCAACGAATCTCTTCCACAAGTCTCGGTCTTGGGCGAAATGGCTTTTAGGTATTGCCCGCCACTTTCTTCTTTTCTTTGACAGTTCGTCGCCACGCACGGTGTATATAGATTATAATACTTAACTTGTTCCTTTCTTATTAATTTCTGTCGACTGTTTTTTCTCGTGTACGTGTTTGGGGGGAAGGGGATGTTCACTATATAATTTTACTACCTCCGTCTGCTTTTGTTTGTCTTTACGATATTACCATCCACTTAGCCTTTGACTATGCATTTAATAATAATAATTGAAAAAGAAGATTTATTTCGCAAACTTCTTCACTTTCTCACTATACAGTACATTCACGGCTTTACACACACACACACACACACACACACACACACACACACACACACACACACAGATTCAAGGCTCGTAGCACATATTCTAACAAACTAAATATACAGAGTTGTGGCAGTAGATATCATACTAAGATGGTCAGAGCAAAAAATAGACCGAAACCCCGTTGTCACGCTGAAGCCATATTTTGGCGGCATGAATGTTTACGGGACACACGTTGTCTAAGATTGTGTTGAAATACCTAATTTATGTGCGTAAACAAGTGTATTACTGCTAAGTTGATACTAGAGAGTGAGCTTGGGGAAGCAATGTGAAAATGTGTCTATACACCACGTGACCGAGCAGTGCTCACTACACAACCAAAGCCAGATTAACTTAACAGGCTTCACTGATGTCCGCCAGAACCACTGGGCCACGGAGCTTTCTGACCCCCGACTCTGCAGGAGCAGAAATACTTGGGTTTATGATTTTCTGTTTAACCTGTATGCAATCTCTTGGATTTTCTTTACTCTTGGTTCTTCTTCGTCAATTGTCTTTTCTATTCTGAATTATTCTCGATTATTTTTTTTCTCTCTCAGTTATCTAGAGCTGAGGCAATTTTTAAGTGGGGCACATTTTCTTTCTTACACAGCGCTATGTACAAGATACTCTTTCCCAAAATCTGAGAGTTCTCAAAATGTATGCTTATAAACATCATCGTACAGAAAAAGAGCTCAAAATTACGATTACCTATGTACATACATACGCCAGATTAACCTTAAGTGAGCTCTCCATTGGCTGTGGCCTTCACAACGCAATCCTGGCGTCTGTGTTGTTGACCTCGACCATTTGGATCTGCATTTTAAATGCTAAAAATCAGCTAGGAAAAGAAGCTGTTCCGATTTTAGTGGGCTTATGTGCTGTGATGCTTAAATGATGGTCAGTTTTGAAGATTAGCGATGTTTTTCACGGGAATGTTTACGTGACACACGTTCTATAAGATTGTATTGAAATACCTAATTTATGTACGTAAATAAGTCTATTATTGCTAATTTGATATTAGAGTGAGCTTGGGGAAGCAAATACCCCTTGTGGCGCAGCGAGCCTTCCCCAGTCCACCCAGCTGTCGGAAACAGGTATCTTCCTCAGAGAGTTGCAAAGGGTAGAACAGTGAGATGAGATATGCACCGCCCTTAGAAAAAGCTAGCCGCAAGAAAAGTGTGGTGTCTAACACCTCACTCCCCCAAACGACCTAACAGAAGGTTACGGAACGACCTTTACCTTTTACCTTTTCCTTACCAAAGCGCACCTTTGGATAGCTGCGCATTACAAATGGACATCATCATCATCATCATCACCTGCTTCGACACCAGTGAAAAAATATAAATACGTAATTTCGTAATAGATACACAAGAAGTACACACTTCGAACTCTCGCATGAATTCTTCTGACCACCGATTGGTGAGGTGAGGACCTGCCTGGCTGTTGAACGCGATGGTAGCTCTGGGCCTCGAACCACGAGCCCATGCCTGGTCCCGGAAGCTAGACTTGGGGGTAGAGACGAAGGAGAAATGACGGAGATACTCGACCCTGCGTGCCCTCAGCACCCGGGCCCCCTCCCTTCTCCTAGGCTCGTGCATGCCATGCGCGAGTGAGCGGCCATGTCTACAGAGCTTCATGCGCGTGCTGCGAATGACAGCAGCTGAAAAAACGCACACAGGTTGCCATGCCACGGGCTTCACACTTCATTGCTGTTTTCGTCCTTTGTTCTGGATTCTTTAAAGGTAGGGGAAGGGATGATAGTGGTTGAGACAAGTGGGAAGGCGATTGAACACAATATCGTTTAACACTCGTAGACGTAAGTTACTGGAGTACACGTGTGTGTGTGTGTGTGTGTGTGTGTGTGTGTGTGTGTGTGTGTGTGTGTGTGTGTGTGTGTGTGTGTGTGTGTGTGTGTGTGGTAGTAGTTTTCTGTCATGCAATGTTCGTACATAGGTGTACCTACCAGTGCCGCCAGGTGTGAGCACTGCTGTTATTTGAGTTGGATGTTTTTAACATACGAACATATGAAACTGTATGCGTATGATCCTTCTGCACCCGGCTTATTTCGACGTGAGAAAGCTTTTATCTCCGTCGTCCGGGACGGCTGTCGCATGTCAGGGGCAGATAATGTGGTTTATACTTTATGAGGCGGAGCGGACTCATAACCCGAGTAACGAAACCTCGCTCGTCGCGCCCGCTGCTTCCTGTTGAACCACGAAACTAAATTAAAATGGCGTCGGTCGTTTGCCGCTGGCGTCGTCCACTAAACTGAGCGCATATACGCTCCTCAGACCAATTTCAAATGAAATGTTAATGACAGGAAAAAGTAGTTGGTAGTGAGTGTTTCCCTTGCAAATTGTTTTCACGCTGCATGAAGTACATCAGTGAGGGCTGCCTTATAAAATCCTGGTGCGTCACACATCTTGCAATTTAAAGAAAATTGTGACCGTTTTATTTTGGTTTTTTTTTTGGGGGGAGGGGTGTTTTTATCTTTTATTGATACAAGTTTTGAGATCAGTCAGTCAGTCGTCCCTTGCCTGGCACCTGGCGTTGGGGGGAGCACATGGATAGACGCTGCAGCTGATAGGGCCCGCCACTCTTGCCTATTTTGGGCAATAGTCAGCAGGTCCTGTACAGGACGACCAGTCCAGTCTTTGACGTTCGTAAGCCAGTTCTTTCTCTGACCAGCGCGGCGTCGGCCACCCTCCAAGGTGGCTTGAAGGATAGTCTTCGACAAGGTGTCGTGCCGGGTTACATGGCCAAAGAAGACCAGCTTACGTCGCTTGACTGTTGATAGTAGAGGTTCCTGGTGTCCTACGAGTGCGGCAATCTTGTTTCTTACAAAGTCGTTGGTTTTGTGTTCTTTGTATGAGATCCGGAGCAGCCTCCTCAGACACGTGTGCTCAAATGCCTGGATTCTCCTTTCTGTTTCGGCGAGTAGAGTCCACGTGTCGCATCCGTAGAGCAGGATCGGCACTACCAGGGATTTGTATAGCCTGTACTTGGTGGTGAACCTTATCTTGTGGCTATGCCAGATCCTTTCTAGCCTAGCCATTGCTGCCGTCGCTGTTGCGATCCTGATGCGGATATCTTGCGTGGAGCTGCCGTTCTTGGAGAGGGTGGCTCCCAAGTACTTGAAGCTACTTACCTCTTCGAGCTGTACCCCGTTCATATAGATCTCTGCTTTGCCGTTGCCATTGATCATAACTTTGCTCTTTTCTGTGCTGGTCTCCATTCCATATGCGTTTGAGCTGTCTGTCAGTCTGTTGGTGAGGTCTTGCAGTTCCTTGTTTGTACCTGCTAACAGATCTATATCATCTGCAAAGCGTAGGTTGCAGATTGGTCTTCCACCGATTGAAATGGAGGTATGGTGGTCATGAAGAGCTTCAAGCATGATGTTCTCCAAGAATATATTAAACAACACGGGTGATAGGGGACATCCTTGACGTACCCCTACTGTGGTACGAAAGTAAGCTCCTATTTGGTTGTTAAGCAAGACTGTACTCGTTGAGCTGTTATACAACGCTTCAACGACTTGGACAAGCCCTTCTTCAATGTTGAATTTCCGCATCACATGCCATAGCCCCTCGTGCCAGACTCTGTCAAATGCCTTCTTAAAGTCAATGAAGTTGTGGTAAAGGTCCCGCTGATGCTGCAGATGCTTTTCTATAAGAAGACGACAGTTGAAGATCTGCTCAACTGTGCTTCTACGTGGTCTGAAGCCAGCCTGTTCTTCTGCTAGCAGCTCTTCTGCTGTGGTTCTGATGCGGTTCTGTATGACCTTCAGCATGACTTTGCTTGGGTGACTGATAAGGCTTATTGTTCTGTAGTTCTGACACTGTTTGCTGTTTCCTTTCTTTTGGAGGGGAATGATTAGTGACTGCGTCCATTCTCTGAGCCATTCCTTGCACTCCCAGACTCTTTGACACAGAACAGTTAGGGCTTTTGTAGTTGCTTCCCCACCCTGCTTGAGCAGCTCAGCTGGTACATTATCAACGCCTGGTGACTTTTGAGATATGTGTGTCTGTATCATTTCCCTCTGTCAAATGTTGTCTTAGAAATTCAAAATAATATTGTCAGTCTGTGTATACATGCTTAAGATCTATCTAATTTATCTCTGGAATTTTTTTTATCTTTCATTTTTTTTCTGTTTTATTTGCCTGCCTCTCTCTATCCCCCCTCTCTCTCTCTCTGTTTTTTCTTCTCTCCCCCTTTCCCTTCATTCCTTCCCTGTTTCCACCTTAAAGGTCTAGTGGGGTCTTTCGTAAAGCTCAGTGAGATACGGCTTTCCCCAAATCTTGGTGATTAACCCCCTTTCATTCTCGAGATACACGCCTACAAATGAAAACCAGTATACATATCTGGACTGCACAAGCATACTTTTATTTTGTCAAGGCCACAGCCAATGAGAAATTGTAATCGCATGTGAAAAATATGCAGCCACACTACACCTTAAAGGTATACTCAAGGCAAAATAAAACTGTTTAGATTCTCACAAAGAGTATGATTAATATGAATCTCATCTATTTTCGTGTCTATTCATGTGCAAAAAGTTGAAGGTTATGTGGAGTGTTGTGTTTAATAAGAGAAATTACACCGGACTCTTTCGCTTGCTTCAACGAAGTCTCGTTCTCCGTCACGTGACCTTATGATTGTTTACCAAGCAAAACGAATGCAGCTGCCACCCGATTGCCGAAAAAAAAGGGGTGGAAGGAGCTCAAAAATAGTTTTCACAAGTTTCCAAATGACAGAAACTTGAGAAGAGAATAAAATTAAGGATGAAACGACTCAGATACGAAACTACAAAGCTTTGTGAGGCTAGAGACTCGGACACATTGTGCTCAAAACATTTGGTATAAAGCTTTACGAGCACACGAACGATCGAGCGAACAGTGCGGCTTGCGCTTTGTGTCTCAGTTTCTGTGGGATAAGTTTCTACATTTTTTCAGCATTATGAAGTTGTCAAAAAAAGAATGGGATGCATCTGACAGATGATATTCAGTCGCCAAACAGGTCAGTGTCACGAATGCACCTGATGCTAGCTAAAATTGTAAACAATAAACTGCGAGTCTCTAATTCTACCATGATCAACATTACAGTCTGTGAATGACTGCATGTACATAATAAAAAGTATTAGATTGTAGCTATATCAAACATGTGAACGACAAAAATATACAGTAACTTGTGAGAAAATAATGCATCAAGCTGCAAGTATAAAGAAAATATAGGCCTACTATTGTTCATCTGATACTTGCTAAATTTTATTTTAAATTATTTACATTTTATACAACGAAAGCTTGTTTTATTGATCTATGTCTTTGTAAGGATGGCTTCTGTTTCTAAACATGAAATCTCTAAAATGTTGAAAGGATACTGCTTACATAATGAGCATGTTAACACATGCATGCACTAATTATATTAATTCTTGTGTGCAGTATATCAGAGATAACATTAAAGAGTGTATTCATTGCTGAGTTCAGAGCAGAATTTTTCATTAATGTTTATTCCAGACAATGACCAACCAGTCACAATAAACTGCTAAATTGTGCATGCATGAAGGGGTGCAAACAGACCCAGATTTCCAGGTTTGTTTACCTTTGTTTTCTTCAAGATCCTCACAAACTGATTCAGAAAGATAACGGCCACTTTCTAGTTATGTTTGATGTTTACCTCTTATATCTAAACTCAGGAAGAATAAAATTTGTAAATGATGGTTATTTAATCCTAACAAAGATATTCAAAGCCACAAATAAATGCAATGCTTGATATGTAGATTAAAATAAACGTTTTTTTCATTATTTTATTAAGTTATTGCTTTCTAAAAGTCAATATACCTGCTTTTTATTAATAATAAAATGAAAATGTCCAGCAGATGTGACCTTATGTTGGGGACTGGACTGTGAGACAGAAAAGGCAGATGACACCGCACACACAGGAAAAGACTGGAAAAGTTCAACACTCAAAGAGCACAGGTAGAAAAACTGGTACTAATTTTCTTCAAGCAGTTGCTTTAGCCTGTGTATTATATCATGTTTAAGTAATGAGGCATTGTGTTTATTATCTAAATGTTAATTGATAAATACAGAAATACATATGCATCTCAAAAGTGTTCATTTGATGCACGTTTACTGTAATCCACAGAAGTGCAAAGAATTATAAAATTATGGAAATGTCGATACGTTGTTGAAACTGTTTTTAAATGTTTATAGAACAATCAATTAAATAATGTACATGCTACAGAAACTGAAAGATAAGAGGATAATCAATCACTCAATAAATAATTGTCGCTTGAGCATAAAAATACACATTATCAGTTGCAGCCACACCATGAACAAAAGATTATGTACTATTTTAATGTAGAGAACATGGCTATAGGTATTCCTAACACTTCTTTTCAAACTAATAACAAATATCATTTTAAATTATAATTTAATTTCATGACATCAAAATTAAAATGATCAACTATTATATTTTATATTTTTTCTTCTGGTAGTGTCGCATCATATTGAGGTCATTGTACATCATGTATGATTCTTCTAAGCCTTAGAGGGATAAATACAAGTATTACATATGGATTTTAGTGTAGGAAAGGGTAAATTTTAAAAGAAACAGATTTTTCACCTCTTCACTTCTCTTTTCTGCTATTTTTCAGGGGTTTCTAAGAATATCATTGTGTCTAGTTGACCTGAGGGTAATTTTAGCTTGTCATTATGGTCCAAAAGCCTATTGAATTATGTGTAGTGATGTTCATCATCATCACCAGAAGGACTGGGCAAAGAACAGCTAGTATGAGACAAGTAAGCTTCCATCTGCAACCATGTTGTGGATATCCATGAAGACCATGGTGGGTCCTACGGCAAAGGTCAGCATGATCATCTGGAATATAGGCCCTGGATTTAAAAAAAATATATATACACTATAGCAACATGTAAACTAGACATTGGATTTTATTTCTGAAAATGACAGAATACTTTCTTCTTCTTTTGATTACTGTGCTTGCAAGATGTACACTGTAATGTGACAGTCCAATACTTCTGAAAAGAGCATCAAAAACTGTGCTACAAGCTTCAATACAGGATTACTAAAGCATATGATTCCTGAAAATATAATAAAGAACCAACTTCTTCTTTGGCTTCCTCATCCTGTGTGCATATTTGTTTGTGTGTTGTGAGAGTGAGTTTGTGAATGATTATAAGGAGGATGGGATGCCTGCTAAATGTGAGCTATGCACCTCAGGTGTATCATGGGTGTTTGAGCCCACCTTCAATAGTGGGATAAAAAAAAAAATTAGCCGACAACAAGCTAAATGTACTTATGAATGTATTTGTAGAAACACTCACCTATATATTATAAAGCATATTTGAAGCCAGTAAACTCCTCTGACGGAAATTATTTTCTGGTCGCTGCAACAACACATGCAGGCAAGACTTTTCTGTTTTTCTTTCCTATCTTGTGCCATATCCATCGCACAAAGTTGCAGTAAGCCACATGTCTGTGTGTTCTGTGGAAGAAAAAAAAAGTTTTCCATGCATTACTATTAATCCATAACGAATGAAAACTACTGAGATAAATTCAGCCACATGTCTGTGTGTTCTGTGGAAGAAAAATAAAGTTTTCCATGCATTACTATTAATCCATAACGAATGAAAACTACTGAGATAAATTCAGCCACATGTCTGTGTGTTCTGTGGAAGAAAAAAAAAGTTTTCCATGCATTACTATTAATCCATAACGAATGAAAACTACTGAGATAAATTCAGCTCCAAGTGTTCCAGAAATGATGCTTGTAAAAAAAAATGCCAGATACACTTGTTTTAGACATCAAAATGATGTGAAGTGTGTTCCATAACTGGGTTTGAATAAATATAAAAATTGAATGCTGTATAGGGAAGATTTTATTTTGCAATTCATGTCAGATACAAGCAAGTATTTTTAACATCTCATATAAAGTGTGTTCCATAACTGGGTTTGGATAAATGTGATAATTTTCATGCTGTTTAAGGAATATTTTATTGACAATTCACTTTTAAGCTTTTACTATACATAATTTTTAATGCCTCAACATTTAGTGTAATATTTATCTTTGAAGTGCTTTTCTTGCATTCATGCTTTTAATTTGACATTGCACAGACTAAACTGTGCCTATCAATAAAAAATGCTGGCATATCCCTTACTTGTGTGGTTCTGTGTGCATATAGTCTTCCCGCCATCTTTTTATATTAATCTGCTTTATTAGCACTATGGTGGAATCAATAACAAACCTGAAAAAAATCAATTATAAAGTCATTACATATTCAGAGCATTTCTCTCAAAAGTCTGTAAGCATTTACATGTGGTTTGCCTGCAAAGTCGCTAAAGCGCCATTCACTTAGACTGTAAGAAATAGGTGTTGTGGAGTCAGAAGTCAGATCTTGGCTCCAACACTCATCTTTCTGAATGTCTTTCAAGGTATAACCATTGGTGGCTTTCTTGAGGTACTCCGACTTCTTCCACCTTGTGTGTGTGTATTAATTTGTGTGTTGTAAAAAAAGCACGTGCATCAGTCTGAATGTTTGTAAGTGCTTGTATATCTAAATGTGTGGGTGTTATGCAGTGTTTTGCACCTACTTTCAGTAGTGGGAAAAGACAATAACTTGCATGCTTGTAATTACACAATATTGGAGTGGGGAAAATTAGCATCCCTAAAGTAACCAGCACAAAAATTAAACATGGGAAAAATTTAAGTATGTGAAATAAGAGTTTTTACCTTGATAGACAATTTCCAGCCATGCCTTTATGACTGGTAATGCACATCTGGACCTCCTCTAAATAATTGTTTATTTCTGAATAGAAATGGCAACATTTCTTTTCTTCTTCTTTTTGTTGTGGCCCCTCCTCACAATGCTCACAACTGCACCAGTCTGAAACTCTGATAAATAAATTCATGTACCCACACAATTAAATTGCAAACATAAATTTAAAAAGCACAGGCATAATAGCATAAAGCAAACGCAACTGCCATATTCTCTGCATCGTTGTTATACATCTACTACACATACAGTAAGTCATTATTTAGAATATACCCCCCCCTAAAAAGGCTGCAAATATTGTCTGTTTGAAATATTGAAACGATGTTGAAATATTGATTTTTGAAACTAAGCTTTAAAAAGTTCACTATAAAACCTAAAGTAACTAAAGAACACTTTATTATCATTTACAATGTGAATATTCCGCGGGGTGTGTGTGTGCATAAGAAATAATTAGCATGTCAAATGTAATTTCATTCTTTAAACACACTACGATGTAAATTCGTCAACAACAAAGCCCAGTGCAAGTAGTTAGTGGACTTAGTGTGCATTATGTTTTTTTTTTAAAGTACTTGAATCTAAAGCATTCGTTCACTCTCTGCTCGCGTAGACACAATGTGACTTGCTTAGTCCTACCTGTTTTGTCTTTCGGCCGATTGAACATTTTCTTCTTTTTCCAATGAGGTCAAGTCGATCCCAGTGTAAGCTGATGCAATCGGTTCAAACTGATATGGTTGGACATTGCTCATAGCCACCTTGATTATTAAAAATTTGGATATTACCAGTCCAACTAACGAGTCACCACCGATCACTTGTGTTCAAATCCTAGTACTGACCGACACTTACGCGTCCCAGAACTACGTCATACAAAGGAATCGTCTGCTAACCGTCTCGCGAAGACATCGCGGTTTCTCGGCGGAAGGATATAACGAGTAAATTTCACTGGAAATTTTCAATTTTTATAAACATCGGCAACCGAGGTAGTGCTAAGAAATGGTAATAAGGTGAAGAAAGCATCATTTATTTATCCTGTATTGTTTTAGTGAACTGCAATCGTAATTAAATATAATTTGCAAACGTTTTGGACCGTCCCCACAGCCTTATCACCGATAATTTGCCTTTAGAATACCTTTAAGTCGCGCTATAAGTCGACAAGGTCAGCAAGGTCGGTACGGTTCTACAAAGCCTTCCGAAGATTGTCTTCCTGGGTGAAAGAAATCCCCCATCTTTCACCTCTTTTTTCTGCCCACCCCAAATTACAGTCTGATTGAATTCGGACAGGTGCCACGTGCTACCCTTGCATGCATGTTCAGTGGAAAAGGCCCCTCCGCCTTTTATTGCTTTACCTACCAGACGGCTTCTGTCCTGCTGAGGTTCCGACCACCCGCAGGCAGCAATCCACACACATGTCCGTGACGTCAACGCCGTTGCTCGCCCTGCTGGTGATGACGGTGAAGTCTTGTATGGCCGTTTCTGATGACGCTACCCAGGCCCTTTCGACGACAGAAAGAATGTCGACCTTCGCTCGTTCTTGTCGCAACTAATTACGCTTCTCTCGTTGCCTCTTGAACGCAGCCGAGAGAAAGAGGAATCAGAGAGAGAGAGAGGGAAGGGGGAGAGAGAGAGAAAGGACATTTTGTTTATCTTCTACATGACGGTCTGAGATTTATGGCGTCATCTACCTTCCGAGGTAGAAGAATCTCTTTGACTAATTTTTTGGGGGGTTGGGGGGGGGATCATTTGACTCGACAATAGACCAGACAACAATAATGACAAAAACGTTTAAAATTCATACAGTGAGGAGGGGGGCGGGGTGCAGGCAAGTGGCAAGCGTTATACGGTGCCCACTGGCAAACTAAGCCCCCGACTTATTTCGCCTCGTTAGAGGGGCTAATATATTACTGACACTAACAGCGCGCTGCTGATGCCAGAGCCCCAACGCCTCCCACACAGCTAGAATTACCTGGGTGCCGTGCGCGTGACATCCGGGCAATAATCGTAATTTGCATTGGCATATCATCACCATTAGGGTGATGGAGATCTCCAGATCGACTTCTAACCTCCCCTGTGTGTCGGGCCTTCCACTTCAGTTACGACTCATCTGCTCGCACGTCATCTGGCTTCTGTTTTCTCTGAACCCTGCACCTAAATATGGAGACAAAACGTGTGGCTTGAAGTGTGTTGCAGAGTTTGATATTTACCTGCAGTCTAAGCATTCTCGCATCTTTCCAATGTCCTTATTTTCTCCTTGCCATTGTTTTTCCATTCATTCCTTCATCTATTCAGTCCGTTCCACCCTGCTGTTAACTTGTCATTCAGCGTTTTCTTAGCCAGTCTTGAACTCAATTAATATTAGTCTAACATATTCTTTTCTGTTTTCTTTACACAAAATTATATTATGCTACAGCAGGGAAAAGGGAAGAATTTGTATTTACTTTGCCTACGTGCGATATTATCACGGGGTGCAGTGACTAAATAGATGAACAAGGATAGGCTAGGCTAAGGAAAATAACTGGGTGCGCGTAACCCTATAAGTAGAGACTTCCACTGATTGCATGACCAGGTGCTTTTCTAGGACTGGTCAGTCAGTGGAAGGAAAAACCAAGGACTTGCCTGACTAAAAGGATACCTTCTAAAACTGTACATAAAAACAGGGGGAGATACGTAGACGTCGTAGAGCTCTCTCATTTTTTTCTCCTTCCTTCCGAAGAGACAGGAGCAGATATGTAGTGAGTGGAGCCACACGCATTGAGGAGGATCAAGGGGTGAGCTGGAAAGAGGATCTCCGCTTCCGATCTTAAAGTGAAATGTTGAAATTGTAGAAGTATTTAGGTTAATGCTGGCGTTTGGACGTTTGTGTTTAGTTGTTACAATAGTGAAATTAATAAAGTATTGTTGTTTGCGGGTTAAGGATTATTGTCGTTTGATATTTATGCATTGCTATTTTCTCTTCCTTCCTTTCCATTCTATGACCTTTTCCTTATCTATCCGTTCACTGTCTTTCTCTGTATCAAAAATGCCCGTGGCTCTCAGTATATCCGGTAAGGGACACCCGTTTAGATTCCGCTACACTTTTCTTTCTTTCTCTTTCTTTTTTTCTCTTTCTTTCTTTCTCTTTCACTATAAATTTGCGGTCTGGAAAATGCATTTGTCACGGGAGTCTGTACTCCATTCTTGCATCAAACGCCTTCATTCTGGTCTCTGCGTATGCATGTGCTGCTCATGTATGCTTTGGTCTGCACGAAGATCTGTAAGAAATGTTTGCGACATTAAGAATTTTTTAATCAAAGAAAATGTGGTCAGTGCATACTAACATATAGCAAGGAATACTTATTGCCTCGTACTAACATTTTAGCAAAGAATGCTTAATGCCTTGTGGCTTCATATCTCCAGAGAGGTTTTCTGAAAGGAAAGCTACAGGGAAACAAATCATTAACGAATCTTCTCTGCTTTTGTCGCAGAAGGGAGCTTTGGACGAATAAAACACTTCAAAGCGTACCTGAAATCTCAATCAAGTGAATGTCATCATCTGGACTTATAGGTCTCCAGATCTTTTCTATAAATCGGACTAGACCCGATATTCGATGGTTCACAAAACCACAGTGCGTACGTACGAGCGTGCGTGCGTGCGTGTAGATGGGTGCACAGGTGTGACTGTTTGTTTGAAATTAAACTCCCCTTTTGACGATGACACCGCCTCTGCATCAAAAGGCTTTATTGTAGAGAATCGCTTTACAATAGTAATACAGCCATTTTTCCACCCATTAATCATCCACAGCAATTTTCGTCAAGAAAAAGGGGAGGACTGCGTCTATCTGCCCCGCCCACGGGTCCTAAGAAATTACTGACTTTGACAAATCCTTGTGATTAAAGTGTTCGTCAAATGCAGCCTTGTGTTTGTGTTTTCAGTTCCTCTCTCCCACGCGTTCACTAAGGATTCTTTATCCTTGCCCCCCCCCTTTTTTTCCCTCTTTGCATCCTTGCATTTAGTAAGCTGGTTACCTAGGCTTTCTGTGATCAGGAAAACATTTCTGACAGTGTGGCATACCCTTTTGCAGTTAATGCCATGTACTTAAGCCCACAGGTAAAATCTTAAAAACACGGCTGGTGTGTAATATTTCTAAGGCTGAAGGAAATCCTGTCATCCTGAGAGGTTTCAATTACAGTGTTGGGTGTGTTTACAATGCAATCTGTTTACGAACATGTAGTCTTGATCAGTGAAATATGCAGCTTAATGGCTCTGCTCCCAAAACTACGCAGCTGGGGCTTGTTTACAGTCAACTTGCACTTTTGGTCACTAAAATATGGCGCGTAACTTAGATGTACTTTATGTCTTTATGTACTTTGCATGTCGCTTCCCCGACATTTTAAGCATAATGTTAATTGATCCACCACCGCAAAGGAGTCCTAATTTGGAAATTTGATATTTTAAGTGATAAATTAAAATCAACAGATTTTGAGCTTTCTATTGATATAAGAATTGTCCCTCTGGTCCTAAAATTGACTGAGTTATACAGGTTTGAAGTATGCATGCACGATATCAGCCATTAAAAAAAAAAAAATGGTCAAAGTTTTTGGACAGTCCCACAAGGCTTTTCCTTAGCATGTACTTCTAATACAATAGTTCAAAGTGTACTACATTTTTCACAATGATAAAACACATTAAGCTACATTATTTCAAATCACAAAAAAATGTGCATAGAATTGAATATTTGTAAGTTTTTAATACCTTACCATGTAAGTCAAACAAACAGCAGTGGAAGAAAGGTGTTATTGTATTCTAAGATTGATCGGAATTGAATAAAGCTAATAATTCTTCAGTAAGATGCTTTTTTGCCATCCTCTTGAAATACGCAGCACTTTAAAAGTATGAGAAAGACGCAGAAGCAGCGAGCTACCTACCCGTCAGCCAGTCGCTCAGTGAGTTTCTTTTCGTTACCAAAGATGTCATTATTTGATTTTCCCCTTGGATAGCATCAAGATCTTTGACCAGATTTGCTTACTCATTAGCTTTTGCAGACATATGATTGATTAATATCGAATTAGTAATTACAGGGATTAAAAAGACATACTCCTAGCTGTCTGGTAAAGTATAATACTATGGGGGTTCAGCCAGGGATATGATAACAGAGTTTGAATGTCATTTTCTACGAGGGATCGGAGGGATCGTTGTAGGGTACCTTGACACTGGCGTTGGAACCGGGGAAGGGGACGAGGGGGGACAGCCGCCTCCTCAAAAAAGATATTAAGGGGGCAAGAACGTGAACGCCGTTCACTGTCAGCATGAAGTTTGCCCACCCATATACCAAAGCAGAACATCCTCCTACGCTACTGCTTTAATTAAAATGTGTTTTAAGACAATTTCTCACTTGTTTCAATACAACAGTGTATTTCCCTGTTAATTCAATGTCCAAAGCAGAACATCCTCCTACGCTACTGCTTTAATTAAAATGTGTTTTAAGACAATTTCTCACTTGTTTCAATACAACAGTGTATTTCCCTGTTAATTCAATGTCCAAAGAATTCATTTTCACAAAAGGTGAAAGTTGACCTTCCACCTTTTCGGGCCTCTGCTATCAAACTGCTATGTGCGAGTTAGGACTCATTTTATGGTGGCTAACAAAAAGTATACGCATAATATTACCAATAATATAGACATGATGATATTTTAACATTTCAAACAGCGAATTATCTCGCCTGCAATGAATCATTTTTTTCTGTTACATTGCCCTGATTCCTGCTAGTTAAAACTGCCTTCTGATTTTTATAGCCTCTTTTGCAGCTGTTGTAAGAAATACGGAATAACTGTTTCCCCGATGCACCCAATTATGCGACAAGAAAGGTTCCAAAATGACATTGGACCGAAGGTCTTTTACATGGTTCCTCCCAGAACATTAATTCTTGCTTCATGGCCAGAAGTCAAGGGTACACGTCAAAAAAAAAAAAACACTGCGGCAGTGAAATGTGGAACACAGCACACTCTGCAGGCGCCCACAACTCTTTCTGAACGTTTTAATTGTGTAATCGTAAAACTGTCATCCGCCTCTATCTGCTCCTCCCGTCCTCCCACTCCCCTCTCGTCCTGTTCATTAAGCACGCTTCCAGAACCCTTGCTTCTTTAACGGGGATTTTCACTTAGCAGTTCTGATAGTGACTAAAGAGGTTTGCACTTGTTCTGTCAATCCACGCTCAAGAGTTCAAGAAGGTCAGCCTGGTCATGTTCCACGGACAGCGCGTCAGCTCGCAGGAATTGGGGAGTCGGCCGGTGGAGCAAAAAAAAAAAAAAAAACGAAATTGTGCACTGAGGCTGCATGTCCGCTCGTCTTCCGGTCATGGGAGGTATAGTGACATCACGAGTTGCATGAAGACGTTAGCAGCATAAGGCTAGACCCCCGTCAACGTTCGTGCTCGTGGCGGCTTTATGGACTTCACAGATCATTAAGCAGTTGTCAGCCATGGCGTCTCCACGGCTGTCCCTCCCTCCTCTCCTTTCTCCCTCTGCGTGTCACTGTCTATCCGCCAACAGCTCTCTCCAGATCAATTGTCACAGCACGGGACCTTCCACCGAGCAGCGGTGGGCGAAGCGGGAAGGCGTCGTGTACCCCATCTCGCTCTTCTCTGGCGTCCAGAGGAGACCAGCGATAGTTGGTCAGCCCCGAAAAAGCGCGCGAAGACAATAGTAATGATGCTGGAAAAGAGCAAAAGGCCCTTGACTCACAAGCACAGGGGCTTTGCATGTCGTCGGCTCTATTGTCATATCGTGATGCGGTAGTTAAGAAGCGATTACGCCCCCTCTGAGCGAGGGTCAAGGGACTGGGTGAAGGGGGACATGGTAGGGGGGGAGGCATCGTGCGGTCTGTGATTCGATGCGCGCCAACCGAGTGGCCGCATCGCCTGAAAGTGATGGGTTTTGTCTCGAATCAAGTCTGGCTGGGGGGAAACTGCGGCTGAAAGGCTGCTCGAGCAGGCGTGTAAAATTTTCTCGGCCAGCTGTCGAGTACTCCCTCGCGCTTTTATTTTGTGCGCAAATGATGGCTTCAACAGGTAAGAAAACGGAGTGGTAAAAGCTTATTTAGCTAGTTACGAGAAAGTACGGTCGACAGGTTGTTTGACTTGTTTTAAATAAAAAAAAAACCTGCGGTCAGCGTTGATTTGCCAGACAGGTGTATGGAACAGCAGATTTGATCAAGTGGGTGTCCGTACGAGCACGCGCAACATGTTCGAGACACCCCCACATATCGAAATAGTTTAGCAAGTCATCTGCGCTTTATAAATGGAAACCTCTCTTGTTTATATAGAGGTCTAATTTTTTTTCCAACACTTCGTGTTTCTGCTTCACTGTGGATTTATTTTTGTATGTGGTTTAATGGTGAAAAGAAAAGAAAAACCTCGAAATATTTTTACAAAGTAGATTGACTTCTACCGAATTAATTGATAACATAGAAAGGATTTCGCCACCCCCCTGAAGAAGTCAGCAAATTCACATTCTTAGTTACACTAGCAATGATCACAACCCAGACCAGAATAACCTTCCTGCTACTCAGTATCTTGCACTACGACGACGGCAGTTTATCAAAGAGGTCCTACTGCGATGACTTTTCGTCTTCCTGGTTATCGTCCGGCTTGTGCCTGTTGCGCTCCGTTAATCATCTCCTAATTGCCAGCCTTACGTCGTTACTCATCTTCATCGCACGTCACGACAACGGCATGTCGGCATCTATCCTTGCACCCTTCTCGTTAGTAGCACCGACGATGCGCACTATCTTCTGTGATAAGACTGATAATGGGACGTTGACTAACACAGCAGATGACGCTGACGACGAACGGTCGCTCTTGTTGCCTTCATTGCTCACAGACGGCTGTCGATCACCATGGTCTGAGGGTCACAAACGGTCGGATGCTCACCACTTTCTGTAGGTCACAGAGGACTGTGCCTACTCACCACTTTCTAGAGAACATAAGGCTTATGATTACCGCTGACTGAGGGTCACAGACGGTTGTACGCTCACCACTGCCTGAAAGTCACAGACGAACGCCAAAATGGCCGCCGAACTCCGCACTTTCATTTTCTGTGGCAGTGGGGCGTGAGGGAAGCAAGGCAGGAAGGCAGTGAAGCGAGGCTGTCTCTCTAAACACATTAAGGTGTGAACGGGGAGGAAAATAACTTCCTTCAGCTCTCACCTGCCTGGAAATTAGTCATTTCTGCAGATAAAGCACTTCCGGTCTGACACACGCGAAACAAGCAGCTGTCGTGAGGCCCACGGAGAGTCGGGGGCAAGAGTGGTGGGGGAGATGGGAGGGGAGAGGGAAAAGGGATGAGCTGCTGCTTAGTCGAGTAGCTTGCATAAGACTGACGCCTTTGCCTTCCAGCTTCACTCACACGTCAAAAAATATTTGAGACGTTCGACTCCAAGCATCCAGGTCTGGGATTACTTTACCAGCGGGCTGTATGTTAACACCGGCATGGTGGAGTTGGGGTGGGAGCTGATTATAGTTATGGGGTGGATGGGAGAGGAAAGATGGGTAGGAAGTAGTTCACGGGGAGGGGGAGGAAGAGAGAGCAAGAGATGGGAGATTAAGAGACTGACTGGATTATTTACACTTCTTCGTTTACACTCAATAGCCTTGACGAAGGCCCGGTCACGTGACTTACGCGCGCCGTTCGCTGCAAATGAGGGACAGAGAGCGGAAACCGTAGATTACCGCTAAAACCCGTTTACGAACCTACTACGTGTCTGCTTCCAGCTCAGGTTTCACAGATAAGAGCGTATCCATTCATTCATGTAAAACAGGGCGCCATTATTTTCTGGTCACTTCATTCGTGCATGTAGTGTGCCTTAAGCTATTTATTATCGTCACCCTCCGCTCTTCTCTCCCTCCTTCCGTCTCCCTCCGTCTCCCTCCCTCAACAACGCTGAAACGTGGACTATGACACTATGTGCTACGAAAAGGCGAGGACGGGAGTATGAATGTTATTTCATTGGCGATTTCTTTCTTTCTTTTTATCACACCCATCTATACAGCTGGGTCTTCTGGTGTGAATAGCAGTTTAGCTTTTGCTGCGCTGATTCTGAGCTTTTAAGTGCCCAGCAAGACTTCCAAGTCTATAGGAAGACTTAACCATCTCTGCCTTATCTCCGCTTTGTCAAGCTAAACTAATGATTTATTTACAATTAACAGACTTCTACTAAATCATGTTGACACGCATGCACATGAACAGATAGATAAGAGACAGAGTGAAAGTACAAAGAATGCTTTTTTTATGGCGTAGCCCTGTAACAAGAGCTAATTTCCGTAAATCTCTCTCAACCTGTCTATACTCTGTCTCAGTCTCTTTCTCTCACTCACACACACACACACATCCACATGCACATATACATATACATATACACCCACACAAAGACACACATATCTGTGGGAATAAACTACAGTTGTCTGGCATTTCCTTATAGCTGCAGAACAGAAGCGTTGTAGTGAGAGGTGGTGTAGGTCAATGTCGGAGAGAAATCTTCAACACTCTCCTCACCCAATTATTCTCTATAGGAATGAAAAGACGAACAAAGTAAATGGTCTCAGATACTTCTTCCTTTTAAGTAAACCTCTTTGTATGCTATCGGTTCAATTGGACAAGGACCTCTTTGATTTGTTTGTTTTTGACATGAATCAAAACTTTCGTCGCGTCTGTGGGTGCGTGCGTGCGTGCGTGCGTGCGTGGGTGCGTGCGTGCGTGTGTGTGTGTGTGTGTGTGTGTGTGTGTGTGTGTGTGTGTGTGTGTGTGTGTGTGTGTGCATCAGCCCATAGGTGGAGCAGGCGTGAGCAATGTTAAGGACAGATACCCTCCCATGTCATCTTCAACCTGTACCTTCATGTTGTTTGGTGTTTTCCTCCTTTGTGTGTGTGTGTGTGCACGTGCGTGCGTGCGTGCGTGGCTCGGAGCACAAAGCCGGCCGTACAACACTGCTCCACCCACCACAGGTTTGAAAGCATGTGTTAAGCAAGCGAGCGCATGCAGACTATCGAAGAACTCCGCCGCAAGGCGCAAACAAGATCGATCAACCATCGATCAAATGATGACAAAACTTGCTTTGACCCAAGCACCCGTTTCTATAATTAATGACAGTTATGAATCACACCCTCCAAGTCGCTCAATACCCGTGTCGGCCAATGATTAATCCCTTTGGTCCCTAACTCGCGTCCCACAAAGAAAACGAATGGTTTCACCAGGGTGCCATCAAAAGGTGGCGTCTGGCTGGCGAAACAATTTTGAGATCTACGTGTATATATGGCAGCGATGTGTGTGTTTGTACTTACTGCAAGGAAATTGGTGTACATTAACATCTTGTTGGTTCTTTGCAGAAAGCGTTGTCTTTTGTTTGTGTGTGTGTGTGTGTGTGACCAGCACGTTGCAATAATGTCATACTAGCACTGCCAAGTTTCCCCGCTGGCGCAGTGGTTTGACCTCCTTTCACTACCGAGTGTTGGAATGTAGAACGGAGCAATTGCTTGGTGCTGGCTGTTGTCTTACCCCTTAAGTGGATCCACGTGAAAGTCACCTGACTTAGTGGCCTAAAGTAGTAGATGCTGCTTATATCAAGTACAACTCCACTAGATTGAATTTTCTGGGGAAAAAAATGATTAACGGCAAGGGATTGCATTCAACCAAAATCATGACGAAGTTGTATAGCTGTGCTTTCTTGTGATGGCACACGGCGAAGGCAGCTTGGTATTATTTTCTGTTGGGTCGTAGTCTAGCCACATTCTTTTATTGTTCTGCGAGAAATCTGACGTGCCGTTTGATAAACTGCTTAAATCCCCTGTTGGGGAACGGACTCGGACACAGACTCCACAGAGCACACCTGCAAACACTGTATTCCACACGTATTCTTTCAGACAACAAATCACTAACACCTGTACGTGGGCTCGAACGTTTATAATAATCGGGTGAACTAACAATAAATTCTTTACTAAATAACAAAAGAAAAGTTCATCACAAATATTTTTCTCTAATTAAAAGCCTATAATCATCATACAGCAAATATCCTACACTGAGTCTACTAAAAATTAAATATCTACGAGTGGTTTATATTAAAAGTCTGTTTCTTTTCTTCAAGCTCTCTCTTCTTCGATGACGGGACATACACTCTCCTCCTTGTAGACGGGTCCTATACGACTTGCTGTTGTTGGGGGGGGGGGGGTTGACACGGCAAACAGTTCCACTCTCATAGTCTTGTTCACTGGCGTTGATCATACAAACAGCATAAATCGACGAAACAACTCCAACAGTCTTAACGACAGACAAATGATCAAGTCAATAATAATTCCCACAGAAGGTAAACGTAATCCACACAGTTATAAAATCTTCCCAGGAGATCACACAGCAGCTGGAAAATTAGTAAAGCGAGGAACCACACAGTCTCTTATCAATGACAATCCACACAGTTCATACTTCTCTACACAGTTAATATTTCTCCAGACAGTTAATATTTCTCCAGACAGTTAATATTTCTCAAGACAGTTAATATTTCTCCACACAGTTAATATTTTTCCACACAGATAATATCAATTCTGACCTCTTTCACAAATCCTTCCTTGTATCAGACTCTCACGTCTGCTTCTCTCTTCCAATTTCTAATCAACGCCCTCTATATCAACATCAAATTCAGGGGTGATAATCCCTACTCATACAAGAAAAAACACAAGGGTGACAACCTCGTTACACCAAACATTCAGGGGTGGTAACCCATGTTCCTAACACCCCGCCACCCTGCCGGTCTGTCTGCTACTCGTCCATGAATGTACTGTCTTTCAGTTCAGTGTGTATCCATACTGTTTCAGTATTAAATATAAAAAGGTAACAACATGCTCTTATTTTTCTTTGTGATGTGTTATCCTATGGTTCTTCTCAAACGGACAAACTTGGACGAACTTTTGACAAAGTTCAGCAAATTTGTTTTAATATAACTGTCAGGTAAAATCTTTGCTAAACTTGATCAAACGTTCGTACATATTTACTAACCATTATTTTCCCATGACTCAGCTCATCGAACGGGGAGAAAGAAAAATGTAGCAGAAGTCAGAGAACAAAAAAAAAAAAGAAGAAAGGGGCAGAAAATAAAGAGGAGGAAACCTTTGTGATCACAGTATAAACCACACACAAAGCTACTCCCAGAACGAAGTCTTGGTGTGTGTTTTACACCCCGCCGTCAAGTGGGCAGCCACTGCAGTCGGACCCTCTTGTACCTGCCATTTTGTTTGAGGACATCCCTTCAGAAGACATTTTCTCGTCTTGTCTTACGCAGTGCTGTCCTGCCGGAAGTTTCTTGAGGGCGGACCTTTTATCCAGACTGAACTGTGCTTCTCTTGTCCGCCAGACCACGGTGATTGTTTCTCACACTGTCTGAAGCAGCAACACGGGGTTGCCCAGTGTTCAGTTCCAGCCTACGTCGTTTCTGTCTTCTTTGTCTAAGCTTAGGTTTATTTGGGTCTGGGGTTTACTGAGTAATGAACAGTTCCTGTATGGAGAGTAAGATGATAGATAAGCAAAGCAGGCTTTTTAAAAGCTATTGAGTTTTATTTTCATCTTCTCATACGCCGGTGCACTACGTTCGTTAGACACTTAGATCGGCAAGAGTGTCTCTGTTGGTAATAAGCGAGAGATTGGGTTTTGACAGAAGGCGCTGACCAATTACCAGAGAGTGGGAAGCAGTTACTCTTGTAAAATTCCTTTCTTGAATTTCTGGTCTAATCACCGTTTGAAGACTTTGTAACACTTACATTACAGGTCGAGTTGGAAGTGGCCGCTAACGGTTGAGCCAAGTAGCAAACCATCCAATCCACCAACTAATAAATCAACTAGCCAGCTACCAACGAACCAGCTAGCTCATCCGCTCACCTATCCACCAACCAATCAAACGTGTGCATTGTCTGTCTTCAGAAATCATACCTTCTACTGCAGCCTGGAGCTACGTGTTTTACGTGGAAAAAAATCCCGTAACAAAGCAGACTGGACTTTTGCGAAACCTTTGTTGCTACTTGTACTATTGCACAAAAAGAATCCTCTTACAAACCTAATTATTCTCTGATAACGGCGTTTTTTATTTAAACAAAAAAAAAATAAGGAAAATTTGACAATTCATTTTCAAAAGACGAGGAATATAGTAAGAAACAGTATGCCGTATTTGCTCCTTGATGTCATTTCCTCAGACTGATCTACAAATTGACGTAAGCTACCAATTATGTTTGAAACTGTCAATGCAAATCACAGGGGCTGTTAGAGCATACTCATCTAGTTAGAAGAACAAACAAAATTAGCGATAAATGGGTCTAGAGAAACGAACAAATATTACTGAAAAAAATAACCAAAGAAAATAAAAATAAATCTCAAACATAACAAGATAATTCACAGAATATTAGGAAACGTTAAGAGAAAAGTCAAAACTAGATTGATTCTGTTAAAAGGGAAAATATTTTTGCAATATAAAAAAGAGACATTTTGCAAGCGAAATTGTGAGGTTGATAGGAAAACAAAATTGGAAAAAAATTCCACCCCACAGGAAACTGTAAGTGAAGCTGAGCCCTATTCTAAGAACGCACAGAGCTCGAGATACACATTCAATCGTAGCTCTAGAGAACTCTTTTAGGAGGCTATAAGCACCACGTGTTTTCTTGGATGCTGTCAAAAAAGAGGGGAAAGATAGTCTTGCAGAACTGATAACAGTCGCATAGGTAGGAAATATTTTAAAAAACATGAAAAATGAAAATATCATATAAGTGAAGGGTATCCGGTGGAGTTTTTTTTAAAGTTTGAAGGAATAGTTTTGAGAATGTTTTTTCTAATTGGGAGTGTTAAATGAAGGTTTCAAACATAAAAGTCTATAACAGAATAGCTAGATGTAATCACTGTAAAGGAAACAAATCAAGACAGGATTTAGGAACTAGAGCCTTCTTGGCATGACATAAAACTGTCTTTTATGAGTACTCAATCTATATATATATGTGTGTGTGTGTGTGTGTGTGTGTGTGTGTGTGTGTGTGTGTGTGTGTGTGTGTGTGTGTGTGTGTGTGTGTGTGTGTGTGTGTTATAAAACATGTGTGTATAAATATATAACATTTGTTTTGTATCCTTTATGTATGTTTCACTCATAAGCCACAGTTTCTCAAAAATAAAAATAAAAAACTACAGCCTTTTTGAAAGTATGCATTAAATTTGTTACATTCTCAGAGGTATGAAGTCACTTTTCTTTTCTCACCACTTCTCGATTTCGGCATAGTCCTACGCATTGGTCGCACTACTTCTTGATATCCGCATATTCCCAGACATGTCACACTACTAGATTTCGGTATGTTCCTTCGCATTCGTTCCTATCCACCCAGCTTCCTTTCCAGATTACGTCCCATTCTCTCCTTTCCTTTGTTATTCACCGATCCACACTCTCTCTCACTCTCTCTGTGCCATGCCACTGCTTCGATGGCTTAACAAGGAAAGTAAGAAAACATTTCTCTGCGGAAGCCCTGTGTGGCTGGTGTACTTGCGAGCTATGAGGATCACCTCCTGCACCGTAATCCCTCTCTGAGTGGTATGGGAGGAAAACGCAGGTGATATCAGGTGTGTCGGGCAACCTGCTGTGGGCGTTCACATTCTTCTCCTTTACATTTTGGTGCAGCTTTGTGTCTGTGCGCGGTATTTACATTTTTAGAACATAATATCCTCACCCCTGGTAGCAAAAGATCAGTAAATCATTTTCGGGTTTAAATTTAAACCCTTCTAGCGCTCCACTCCATCAACCACAAATGTATCTGTAAGCACTACATATAGTTGTCGGTGACTTGTAAGCCTCTAACTGATCTCTTATATGAAGATAAATGGCCAGCACACATCAAAAGTAGTGTCTTGTTACTCTAACATCGGCGCTTGCCGTTAGTGGATCAGGTGAGAAGCAGGCGGGTATTTTCCTAATAATAGTAGAGTCATGTTTTTAGGTTGGGTGCTAGATGGTTGAATATAAAGTTGCGTGCTTTCTTGTTGCATCACACTCGGCGTCCTCGTGATTGTTTTGGGAAATAATTTAGCGTTTGGCAAATTAGCAGACGATAACTGAAGTCCAGTTTATCTCTGAAGGAAGACAAGCTGGGACGACACGGGACCAAAGTAAACCTCAGTCTGAAGATACTCCTTCATTCGTAGAAAAACGAATATTCGTGTAAGTAAATATAAATAAATGTAGATGTATATATATATATAAATGACTGTTTTATTTGAATGATAAGATCTGATTGTTTTCTAATTGAGTCGAAGATGGCACCGCTCCTCTGTGCGTGCGTGTGTGTCTGTGTGTGTGTGTGTGTGTGTGTGTGTGTGTGTGTGCGCGTGTGTGTGTGTGTGTGTGTGTGTTTTGATATCTCTGTCTTCACAGTTGCAGTCTCAAGCCCGTCCTAAAATCGTGAAAAACAAGGGACAGATGAGGGTAGAAGCTGATCTTCCCCACATAAAATAAAATCTTTCGTGTGCTTTCTCCAAATGATCACGCCGTTCATACAAAACGATTATGGATCTTACAAAACACGATAAAGAAGCTAGGATTGGTAAACAAGATCCCAGGAGTTCGTTCTCGGTGTGTCTGTATGCCTACATGTCTTCCTCTTTGTCTCAACGTGTGCGAGAGAGAGAGAGAGAGAGTGTGTGTGTGTGTGTGTGTGTGTGTGTGTGTGTGTGTGTGTGTGTGTGTGTGTGTGTGTGTGTGTGTGTGTGTGTGTGTGTGTACGCGCGTCCCTCCCTTCCTCTGTCTGCCGTGTTGACTAAAGTCTGTTGTGAATTTATACTCCTTCAAGTAACTTCAAGATATCCCCACCCCCACCCCAAGAGGGCTTACCTAGAGATGACGTCATAGTCCCGTGGTCAGCGCGTGCAGTGATGAGAGTGAGTGTCGAGCAGCATGTCGGGGGTTTTTCCTGTTTCAAGCCCCGAAGATTAAAAGGCGGGACGTTCCAAGTGGCTTCACCGTGAAACTAATTGTTTCCGTGAGTTCCTTCGGTACGTGTATGTCCGGACTTTGAGAAATACCCCCTCCCAATCCCTCGAAAGCAAATTTTGCTCAACCTGTCTTAAAATTCCTTAAGTGCTTGGACGGCAGGGAGTTATACGACTGGTTTGTCTTCGCCGCTGTTGACTGATGAGGATGGGTGTTCGGATTACTGGCGAAGGGTAAAGGGCAGTGTTGTTGGCTCCCTCTGCCAACTCGATTCAGTAGCAACACGCGCATGCTCAGACAGCCACATCACTTTTTCCTCTCTTTTTTGTAAATATTTATTTCATTCTTTGATTGTCTGCGTAGGAGGAGGGAGAGAGGTTGCAGTTTTCAGCAGGCGTACCAAAGCCTAGACAGATTCTTTGTTCTTATCATTTGTTGTCGTGAGTGGATGAGCATTTGTGATATTTAAATGGCTTTTTATTGCTGACGAAGTTTTGTGTAATAAGTCATAAGGATCGACATGGTATTGTCATTGACTGTAGACATGAAGGATACATTTTCAGCTTAATGCCTCCACGCTGAAAAAAAACTGCGAGAGTCAAGTGTAACAAAAGCTGGCATGGGATGACATTTAATGGAACTGAAATTTAACTGAAGTAGTGTTGCGCCCACGTGAACAACAACAAAAAACCCAAACCAAAAAATAAAAATAACATACAACTAGAAGACCAATGCATGCGTCTGAACCAAATGTCCGAACAGAAGATACTTGTGTCAAAACCAGGTATCCAACTGGAAGATCTACTTCCCCTGGTTGAAACCTTTTCCGAGTGACATACATAGCAACATTCTTTAAAAGTGCGAGGAACTAATCAGCTCCACATCACTGTGAAAGCCGGCCGACCAGGTGACGCCGCTATCTCAATCAGCATTCCTCGTCAATTGCATTTTTTTCAGGGTAAATTTCGGGCCTAATTACTGCCACTATAATTATCTCATAGCTCTCGCTCTTACGCGAGTATGCATCAAGGTTCCATAGACAGCTCCCTAGTTAGCCCTTATCCTGGACGAAACTAACTTGTAAGAAGATGCCTTCACTTTCATTCAGGTTTTCTTGCTGTTTTCTCCGGTTTAAACGTTCTATCTTTCTCTCTCTCTCTTGCTCGCTCGCTATATATATATATATACCTTCATATTACCTTCCCTAGCTCCCCCACAGTCTTATTCCTCCGTCATTTTTTTATCCTCTTTTTCGAGTATCTCTTTTCTTCATTCTGATCCACCAAATTAGGACCAGGATAGTGCTAGAGGGGTTGAATAGCAAAACAAGAAAGAAACACCTTAACAATCATATTTCGTATTGTAGTTAGAGTGACTGCCTCTTTGTGAATGTCTCTTTTTCTGAATAAAGCAACCACTGCATTGTACAAGAGCAGACTTAATCTTTCACAACTTTCTACGCAAGGGACTAATTGTCTAGTCGTAGACTAAGCGTATCAATCAGACCCAGGATAGAGGGTAGAGAGGAGACTGCATTCCTTCGCCTTGGGGAGCTCAGACTGCTTCCACGGCGAGTATTTACGATGACCATAAGGCCATCACAAGAAAACCACCGGTGACCTCTAGAGATCAAAGACATTCCATGTGTTCTTGGCAAATGGACTGCTCAATGCTAGGCTCTTCGTCGACCTGTGTATGGAACACGGATTTTGGTAACTACATAGTGAGAGATCCCTCCGTTTCAGTTGTCAATTTGTTGTCACTGTAACAATTTTGTGCAAAACGTTGGAGTTGAAATCCTGGGTTTGTACATATCATCGACTCTTAAATCTTGCATCCAGATGGTCATACCGCATGGTTTGGCTATAGACTATATATGTTAATAGCTACACAGATTAATAATAGACAGATATAACATTCTTAGTGCATTACATCGCATGACATGTTTGTAACAGTGTGATACAACCATGCTATGGAGCGCACTAGAAATCTATTAACATAGCCTATGGTCAAACCATGCGGTATAGGTTATATCACACATGTACATAGCATCCGTGAATAGGTTTTACCGCACATTGTCAAATTTGTTATAAACCCAACATAAGATGCCCTTGATATGACATGTTTTCACTTAACAACCCCCAGCACATGTGCATGTCAGTATGCAAAGAAAAGTGCCTGGAAAGGCGCAGCAAACTATGTCCTTCAACGTGCAATTAAACGGGCAAAAAGATAACAAATAGAACACATCAGCAGACTCGGTAGCATTAAATTCAGGCTTGACATTAAACGCTGGGAACACGTGGTCAGGTAGATAGACAAAGCGATACTCACGCTGCTGACAGTTGGTGGAGTCCCTGGATGAGGCCGGTTCATCAAAACCTTTCCTCCCACCCATACATCCCCTTTAAAAAAAAACAATCATCCTCGTTCTTGCGAGCGTAACATGGAATAATATTGGGATCAGAAACCTTATATCTGAATTTTTAAAAAGTCGAGACAGCAAGCAGCACTGCTCGTTGTATATTGTCGCAGGATTTACAGAGAGAAAGCATTTTCCCATTATTTCTATGGCATTTATGGAAGCTGAGGCTATCTACCTGAGTTTATCGCCTTGCAGTCGTCTGTGCATCCAAGGTATATAAAATAAACTGCACGTGATGTGGTAATCTACAAGGGACAAAACGGGACAATCTTTGTGTACGAACAGGTACAAAGTCAACTTTTTTATGCAAAAGATATATACAATTGACGTTTACTAACACGATAAATAATCTTAGCCATATTAAATGTTTAAGCAGATATTTTATTCTCAATTGTTTTTTTCCTGACTGTTCCTATTGTGGAAGACGTAAAATCTTTCACATGTAAAGCTTAGCGGTGCATCGCCATCAGTACGACAGCGTGAACGATATGTAAAAAGTCTCTTTAATAAATCGCATCTCACGAATAATATAGTTTTTGGAAAAAGAGGAAGGTTATGAAAATATGGACTGTTTTGCACCTAAGTGTGTGTGTGTGTGTGTGTGTGTGCATTATAGAAGACTGCTGCATTTTATTTGTGTGTGCTGTATTTATGAACAAGCGTTAGTGCTTGTGTGTGAGTGTGTGTGCGTGTGTGCAGGGTTTAGAGCTTGCGTCTACGCGTGCGCTCGCATGTGTCGACAATGAGATTTAATTAAGAAATTGTTTCTGTCATGACGCAGACACACACAGGTTTCGCGGACTGCTACACCGATCTTGTCCACCTTTGCCCCTTGGTTGCGGAGGAACCGTGCGCCGATTGAACGTCGGCGCGATTGAAGCGACATCCAGTCCTTTCGCGCGCGTCAGCTGACCCCCGACCCCCTAGTAAAGGGTGAGGGGAAAGTAACCTGAACCACAGGAGGCAGTAGATTACGTGGCCTTTAGACCCGCGTGAGATGGCGCCAAGTTCCGGTGACGCAGTCTCCAGCTGTCCTCCTCAGATGACGGTCGCGCAACTGACGTCAGCAACGGACGTGACGTCACTGCTCTTCTGTGTGCATGCCCACTGGCTAGCCGGCGAAAGTCCGTCGCGATGATGAGCTTTCAGTTCCTGGAAGCCATTGCGCAGTTGATGGATGCGTCGTGAATTTGTTTGCACACGTGTCATAGAAAGTTGTTATTTCGACTAGCGCTCGACCTCTGTTCAGTGCATAGTCGTACAACCGGCGCCAATGACGTGAAGTATTTCCCTCTTTTTAAGAAAAAAAAAAACTCCGGTAACCATAATCTTACCTTAAATAATAATCTAAATGTAACACAATCTTTTGACATGTAATGTCCTTTGGCACATTGACTCCTCCTGGTGAACTGCAGTAGGATTAGGGACAACTGAGCTCTTCGTTGATATAAGCTGCCGAGTGAGGACAACATCGGTTACGGAAAGAGGAGGGTGACGATGCACTTCACTGCATGCGTGTTACGGTCGCAGGTTGTGAGTTGGTGTTCACTGCTCATTCTAGGATTATCACATGAAGGGAACAATCTGACTATTGTTTTTGCGCCTTACGGCATTCTATACAATATAACATCTTTTTTGTGCTTATCGGGGTGTTCTGGAGTTTTAAATGCGACGTGTAAACAAAACTGAAATCCACCGAGAACTGGCTGAAAAACGAAGCCTATCCCTTCATACTGTCTCTATAGAAGGGTAGGGTAGTGAGAGAACGGTTTTTATACTTTTGCTTTCTGACGCTTGCAGAACACGCGGCGCCAATCTTCTCAGCTGGCGTGCAAATCAAGCTAATAGAAAACTCTTTCTTACTGCTGGGTGGTGGTGGGAGGAGGGTGAGAGTGGAGAGAAAGGAATGAAGGTGGGGCGGGGACGATGGGGGGAGCTGGTGTAGGTGCACGAACGTAGGGCGTGATGTATTGAAGGACCTCAAGTTGTGAAACGTCTCCAAAGTTACGATGGATGTGGGTAACTCAACTGATACGCACGCACGAACGCACGGACTCTTTCTCTCTCTCTCTCTCTCTCTCTCTCACACACACACACACACGAGTGCGCGTGAATAACTTTTTAACGTAACGAAGCATGTGAAGCCACTGTTTCGACTACTGTTACACCATTCACGCATGCACGCACGAGGTTTTGTTGGTTACTGTTAGTTTCTCTAGCACTTTCATTCATGTGTCCTCTGAGAAGTTAAGTAAAAGAGAAGTGGGTGAGAAGGGGAGTAAGAGCTTTGTAGGAAATCAAATGTTTGCAGTTTAACAGACCGTGATGGAGTTCTTCGATGCCAGAATGATTTAAACACAACGAAGAGGACTTTACCATGGAGTCGATCATGAGGGTGACGGTGAGTGACTACTGCACGAAAGTGATTCCAAAGTAACTTTAAAACACAAAAAGTCAAAACGTGAATTCAGATGTACGCAAATGTACTTGTATACGCAAAAACTCGGTTATAGCAGTCTAAAGCTTGCAACAACAAAAAATTCTGCAGCAGCATCTCTAATATTTAAATGCCTATAAAAGAAAGGCTGAGTTTCAGTTAAAGTCTGCTGTGTGTAACACGATTTCAGCTCCTCTAGTGTCGACAACAAAATCAAAGCACTTATATTTCTGTGACAAAAATCTGTAAATCTTTATAACTACAGCAAAACTGTTTTAGTGGCTACACCAAAATCAGCAATCGTCAAACTTCTACATCAACTCCTGCAACAATATGTGAACTCGTCGATGTCTACCGCAAAATTTGTAGCACAAGCTGCAGTTATGTGGCCTTTAAGCTCAAACAGGCACAGGAGAGCGTTGTTGTTATTTTATTTCCTCGTCCTCCCACCACCACCACCACCACCACCACACACACACACACACTGAGCGACAGAGTTTGTGAGCTCGCGCAAACGTTTGCTGAATCAGGAGCCGGCCTTTATGCCGCAACTTCATTATGAACAGTGCATAAGTCGGACATAAAGTCGGGAGTGCCAGGCCTGGTTCGCTCGTGAAAGCGGCATAATGCTGTCAGTGGTCGGCCGCCACACACGAGCGCTGAGGGGGCAGTCACACGATGCATTTTCGCTGCTGAGAGACAATACAGCAAGACGCCCAGGACGCCACAAAAAGTTTTTAAAAAATTCTCAACGATTACTTCACGCCAAGTAAACTAAAGTCGGAATATTCAGGCGTTAGTAAGAGTAAATGATGAGAAGCGGATGGCCGAGTGATTAAAGCGCTAGCCATGGTTCAATTCCCGATAAGCCCAACAAACCCCCCCCCCCCCCCAGTCGACCCAGCTGGCGGAAATGGATACCTGAATCCATAGAGGGTTGGGAAAGGTAAGGCAGCGAGGGAGAGGAGATGTGCACCGCCCTCGTGTAAAGCTGACCCCGAAAAAAATGAAGTATCTAATACCTCACCCTCCAACGACCTGAAAAGGCAAGGGAATGACCTTTACCTTTAAGGGTAAAAGATGCAAAACAGCGGAATAAGATGATGATGATGATGATGATGATGATGATGATGATGATGATGATGATGATGATGATGATGATGATGATGATGAGTTCCACAATGTCGGTGCGTTTGTGCAATAAATAGTCCTCAATTCACTTGTCATCTTGTGGCTGGTAACAAAAGATCGCCATGGCAACAGTAAACACTCCAGCGTAGCGTCCCCACCCTGAGGAAGGCATAAACCTGTCAGACTTTACAAGGGCTGGCGGCGAGAGGCAAGTCGCTGGGCATCCTTGCCAGGTGTTGATCTCAGGCAGTAAGGTATGGAGAGTCGTTATCGTAGTCTGTCTGGTACAGTGACATCTCTATGGCATGGCCCTCCCTAGTAGAAAGATTATCTTGCACGGTCCGGGCTGACAACTCTATCTCCACTCTACTGCGTCTTTTGAAACGCGCTC
This sequence comes from Marisa cornuarietis, assembly GCA_004794655.1. Taxonomy (NCBI): domain Eukaryota; kingdom Metazoa; phylum Mollusca; class Gastropoda; order Architaenioglossa; family Ampullariidae; genus Marisa; species Marisa cornuarietis. Next base: position 1,940,100 of record SMMW01000025.1, read on the forward strand.
GCTCGCTCGCTGTCGCACACACACACACACACCAGTGCGCGCACGCACGCATACACACATTCATCAATTACCTTCCAGTGGATGGATTTTTTTTAAACCGTGGTCATCTAACAAAGATGGATCAAACAGGTTCGTTGACTTTGATGAGAGTGAGAAAAGTGACACTGCCTCTTTCGTGAAGCAAACAAGGTAACGGGACTAAACGTAAGCTAGCACGTGCCTCCTCTTGCCTGTCGATGGAGCGACCATGTTGAAAAACCCAAAGCCTGATCGTATGTTCCGTAACAGAACCTCAAACATCGGCTACAAATAGAAACTGCGTCCCATGACACAAACGATGAAGGAGTAACTGCAAGCCAAGCCAGTAAAGCAACCATTGCTAGAAATCTGGGTGTTCTGCATCTGCAGCTCCAAGACCAGTCTAGTGGGGCGGGTAGCCCTCCTTCACTGGTGTCAGGAGATGTGAACTACATTGCTTGTGCTTCAATGTACCTCTGCCCGTTTCTTCCATTGCTTCATGGTAGGGCGTGCAGTACGTGGAACGGTTGAATGGATGGTTTGGTACTTGACTTCAGAGTGCCATTAACCACCTCTCTATTATTTTTCCAGTCTGCTCACAGTCCTTTCAATGATATAGCGTCGTCACAGACTCTCATTCAGATAATTGCCACTGCGGTGATGATTAACGGAGGTAAGCGTTTTAAGTTTCGCCCCCCATCACTACATCTTTCCACACAAATAGAGAAGGCTTTTACAGCCTTATCGTCCTCGAGAGGTGGTGGGTGGTAGGTAGATAGCTGTACTCCATCTTCCACGTGTCAGTTCTACAAAATGCCATGCCGAGTTTCACGAAGACGGGCAGCCCTTCACTTACACAGACTCGCAAGAAAGCCTTTTTAATCAATTCATTTTGGGCATACAGACTTTTCAGGACAAGACGAATTGGTCTCCAGAAGACAACGTCAACATTGAACTACCTCAGCCGAAACAACAAGGAAAGAAAACCTAGAGTGAGTGAGTGCAATTCTGATGAATTTGTGCGCGACATTTCTGATGCACACAGGCCAGCGTGTGAGAGTGTCCTTATGGCTTATCTTGGAACGACGAATATATATATATATATATTACTCTTTTTCACGAGAACTTTCTCTCCGCCAATAATAGCAACGTCCGCCACTGACTGTAAACGGGTTGGATGCTAACCATAACCTTGTCCTCTGAACATCTGGTATGTTTTTCCTTCGAATAAGTAAGAGACCTGAACGTGAAATTTCAAGTCCAAGGTCCTTCTCCGCGGCTCACAATGAACTGTTTTGTGGCTGAAGAGTCATAAATACATTGCGGTCACTAATCACTGCAGTCAAGTCAACTTCTCCAGTCAGTTGGACACGACAGTGATGTTGAATGTCTATGTGTGGCCCGCTACCATAGTCAGGGCTTATAGCAAAGCGAGTGCCTAGACAGCTGCTCGTTGGCAATTACCTCTGCGGTGTATCTGTATCAGAAACAACACTTACTGGCATGACTGAGAGGGAGAAGGCTGACGAGAAAGTGAATCCCCTTGGAATACTTTTGCTCGCATAAAGCAAAACGTCGAGCAAACACTTGACCTAGCCTCGTGGTCTTTGTGGGCAAAGCACACAAACTAAAACCACAAACTAAGGCGAAGGTCTCCTTCCTGCGAACAAATTCTTTGAATTAATATCGGCAGCAACACTAAAATTGCATACTTTACCAGCTAATTTGGTTTTAATGTGTTACTAAAAACATTTTGATGGATGTCTCCCTCAAACTGATACCTGAATCCTCGATGGCGCAACGGCGCTATAAAACGCTGGTCACCAAGACAGGATCGTGGGTGGTGCGGTTCGGATCTCGCTTGTGCAATTTCTCTCTGGATACCGCTCCTGTTTACAGAACCAGGTCACGTTGATATGTCCTCAGCTGTTGACTAAGTTAACGTAAGTTCTCAACCAGCTAACCTATGCTCAACAGCTTTTTTCAGCGTTAAGAAACGCGCCCCTGAAACACGTTACCTATACGACAGCGATGGCAGTTGACGCGAGGTAACCGCACGCTTCGGAAACGCGCTCACCCTTCGCTGTCGGTTTTCCTAGCTAGGGTCGTAGTGTGAGAAACCGGAATTTAAAAAAAAAAGGATGGATTCCTCATGCTTGGAGGCATGGACATATATAAGTCTGTGGTTGCAAGGTATTGGTGACGTCACGAGGTATTATTTGCAGCTGTGTATGTGATGATGTTCATTTCCTGTCGCCAAAAAAGAGTTGGGTTGTCGTCTGTGTTGTTTGCACAGCGGGCGGGCTCATTTCACGTCGCTCGTCACATGCTTGATATTTCGCCCCGTTTTGTACAGGACGACTAGGGGTGTGTGACACTCCATTCTTTGGTCTGTACAGAGAGTCGTGCCACACGGTGTAAGGAAAATGTCCAATGCTGGCTAGCCCTCGTCAGAACGTTTTCCTTACACTGTACAGCGGGACTGTACATCAGTTATCTTCCTCTTCCCAAACGTTAGTGCTATGCATCAATTATCTTCATTCTTCCTAAAGTTAATGCTATACAGTATACATCAATTATCTTTATTTTCCCATACGTTAGTATTAGTTTTCCACGAGACGACGGAAAATGTAATCCTTTAGTCGGTGCTAAAGACTGTGTCATTTTACAAAGATCTTTTATCACATAGACTTCTTACAATGAACAATTTGCACACAGCACCCGTATCATATTGTATGCATCAAAGATATGCAGCATGTAGATATAATATAGAAAGATCCACACTTATAAACCAGAACGGGTAGATTATGTGACATAAAATCGGATTTTAAATTTTTTAAATTACTGCATAGGAAATGAAAAGTCCTCATGGACATGTGTGACTGTATTCATAATAAGTAAAACAAAATCGAGGGAGATAACGGAGAGAGAGAGAGGAAAAAAAGTTAAGAAGCGCTTAGACAACATGGTTTTAATCATTCGTGATAAACTGCGAATAAGTGTAGTTTTGACTGCTGAGAAACTATCTTTACATACTACTTCTTTCACGGGATAGCAGTTGTCAAAGTGATTTTTCTTTTGTAAGGTTATAACCTGACACATTATTTTTATGCAACTACTTGTCCCGAGCCTGCAAGTTTTGCTAAGCATGCGAATTATCTGCCTTGAGTTTGAGCAACTATGGCTGACACCGCTGTTATCTCTTAATGGTGGCGCTGAAACATGACTTTTTTTTTTAGTGGAGAGAGGGAACAGGGAGGTCGACAAGGGAATGATGGAGTAGGCTGTAAACGTAGGAACAAATGAAAGGAGCGCTTGAGAAAAGAGAAATGCGACACTGAGAAAGCAGACGTGTTTGTTCGTTAAGCTTTACATACTATGTGACGGGGAAAATGTATAACATGCCACAGACCTGACCTATCGCTCTCTTTCTCCCTCACTTTCTCTCGCAGACATCATCCTTGCGCACACACACGCACGCGCGTCACAAACTTTCAGAAAGCTGATTCGTCCATTCGTTATGCACTACAGTTGTAATCTGAAAGACGACGATCGTGCGAGACAGCAGAAACAGCAAACGATTTCCCTGCCGTTATTTCTGTGCCCCCTTGCGCTACATCTTCTTTTCGGTGAGCCAATCTCTCGGTGAACCATGCCAAGCTCTCATTATACAGCCATGCTGTCTCATTATACAGCCATGTCGCCCCATTATATAGCCATGCTGTCTCATTATACAGCCATGTCGCCCCATTATACAGCATGCTCTCATTATACAGCCAATTCGCCCCATTATTCAGCCATGCCGTCCCATTACACGACTAAGCCATCCTTTTAGTAGGTTGTACTTCTCGCTAGTTCACGGTCAGTCTCCTCATTAGCTACGAGCATTTTGGAAATAAATACTGTCATGTATTAGTGAGATAAGCTACGCCGTGGCGCTTCAGTGTCAAGCCATTCCAGGAGTGAACAGTACTCATCGGCAGTCCAAGCTTCGCCAAAGTCGTCTTGAGCCAAGACATTGTCTACAATGCCAGAGTTCGTGAAGACATCGCGTACAATTTCTGTGAGGCTCACGTTGAATACAGTGCCGTTACTGTAGTGCGACAGGTGAGTCATACTTCCCGATAATCCATGACCAATGTCTCATCCACTTATAGGGCGGGCGAGGTCAGTCCTGTGTATAGCACGGGGTGAGCCCGTCGTGCGCGCACTACAGCTGGGGATACACAGCCCCTGTAGGACCACGACAGGCGCACTCGTTGCTGTAGGCAGGACGGACGTCCTAGTCTAGTCGGGACTCTCCGTAGGGCTCGACGCGAGCCAGCCGTTGTTTACGAGTTTCTAGCTATAGGAATATTTGACTCTTGACCTCTTTCACCCACAAGCAGCCTCACTTTTTAACAAACAGGCAGCAGAGAATTTCTTTTTACGCTCTTCTCTCATATCCTGTTGTCGTCTGTACAGGTTACCCTCAAGGGTGTTACTTGTCTCTACTACTGTTCATACTATATACTAACAGTTGTAGAAGGACTACAGATAGCAGCTTTCTTATAAAGTTTGCTTATGACTCTGCCTTGGTGTCACTTATGTATAATAATAAACATGTTCATACTTTCGCACTTCCTGACTTTGTACGCTTGTAGGACGAACACTTCCTTGTTTCGAATGCCTCAAAGACTAAGGAAATGACAGACTTTCGGATGAACAAGCCGCAGGCAGTCATCAATACCATCCATGATGAAGCCATGTTAGCCATCGAGGTAGCTGATTCATAAATATTTAGGTACTATCTTCGATAACAAGCTTCAGTGGAACATCAACACTGACATGATTCTCCGTAAGAGCCAACAACGCCTGTACCTCCTTCAGAAACTCAAACCTTTCTCTGTCAGCTCTGTCATCCTCGCTTGGTTCTATCGGTACTTTTTTGAAAGTCTCATCACTTTTTCTTTCATCTCTTCGTTCTACAACCTCTCCCTACGGAACAGGAACAGTCTGGTCTCCCTTGTTAATACCTGTTTCAACAGCCTTATGTCATCAGCAAATCCTTAGGAAGGCATCCTCTCTATTTCTGATCATGTATTGGCCTGTGAGTTTTCACTCTGGCGGTCTGGCTGTAGGTACGCGATGTCTGTATGCAGAACCAACAGTCACCGCAACTCATTCATTCCATTCACCTCTACTGGCTGTGATCTTGTATTAGCCTGAGGTGATCTAAGGTCACCAACTGTATCTTACTGTTGCTAGGTGTGAGAGAGAGAGAGAGAGAGAGAAATTATCTTTATATTGCTATTATGAGCACTATCTGGAATTGCCTATGTGGATTAATAAAGTTGTATCGTATTGAACTACAAGCCAACCCTAAGTCTGGAGCCTTGCTCGGAGTCTGGAACTCTCAGCACGCGGCGTATTCTCAAACTCCATCTGGACCGCTCACAAGATGTCGTCAACGCCGGGGACACGTTGACCAGACATCGCCAAGACCTGGGACCTCACTCACTCAGGCCAGGTGGCCCGGATGGGCGATAAACAGATATCATGATACTGAAACGTCGTGTTTATCAAACCCCAGCCGGGGTGGTCCGCTGTCGCGATAAACGGACCAGACGGGCAGCAGCAGCAGCCTCGCCAGTTCCGGACGATTTACGAACAGTTTTTCATTCGCTGGACTGAGGTCTTCTTTCTCCCCCCACCTCGCATCCCCACATTCTTCCCCTCCACTGTCTCATTCCTCTTTCGGAATTCTTTCTTCTATTCCTCGTCTCTTTCATCTTTTCTTTTGTCTCTCACTCTTCTCTTTCTGTTGTCATGCTCGTCCTTTACTTTCTCGTCTGCTTGTATTTTCTTTGGTTCCTTGCCGTCCCGTTTCGTAATATTCTTCATTCCCCTTCATCTCGGCCTCTGTAACAGAATAAGACCTTGTTTTAACATTTCCTCACGCAAGATCACAAAGCAGATTTACCAACTGAATCGGGGCGTTCAGTACGCGAGAAGCATAAATTATTAATTTCTCTCCTGCATGCGGCGTTATGGTAAACGATCTTCGACCACTCACGCATGCACAGCAGTAAACAAGTCGACGATGCAGAAAGGCGGGGTGGCCTTTCAGAAGCTCCGTGACAAGACAAATGACTGAAAAATGCCACGGACTATGGTTACCGCGCCCCCTAGGTAATCCACGGGGGGTAATCTAGAGCAGCTCTGCCGACGGCGTCTCGCTCGTTCTTAATACGCGCAGAGCAGAAGTTTTTGTGTGTTGTGCGGTTAATGGAGTGTAAAGGCGGGTGTCTGCCTACGTGTTAGCCTAATTCTACCCAGCAGTGACTATACACCCCTGGCTCATTAAAGCTACTCATGGTGGGATAGCTATGTGTGTTACTTCACGTGAAGCCCTTTGGCGCAAGGCTAGCCTTCACTGACTGGCGAGCTCTCCAGTCGCTTTTCACTTTGCGCGACAGTATGGGGCGGATTTATGTGCAGCTGAAAAATTTGCCCATTTCGGATTTTTCTTTTTTAAAGTGAGAGAAGAAAAGGCTAAAATTGCTTATTCGCAAGTCTTCCTTCTCGACCTCTTCTCACCTTTTCTTTTTCATTGTTTTTTTTTTTTCTCCTTCCCATCCCTGCCTTTTCTTTCCTTCTCCCCTCTTTCTCTCTCTCTCTCTTCTCCTTCTTCGGCTTCTTTCCATGAAGAATTAACGGCTCGCATATTCCATTTTATACATACATTCATGTGGGGAGTAACATACAGAGAAAGAGGCAGTAAATCCTTGTTACATCGACATAATAAGATGATTTTGTACTCTAAATATACTTCCTTATAAAGACCAAGGGCCAGTTGCACAACACGTTTCTAAGCCTTAAAACTGTTCTTAAGAAGCAAAATCTCTTCTTAGCCATTTTGATGCATTGCAGAAGAACGTACAAAAAATTGTACTGACATGACAGAAAGTCAGACTTAACTTTATCTTACTTAAAGCAGTTTCAGTTTTAAAAATTCTGAAATTGTGGTGTGCACTTTAAACTAATTATCTAAATAGAGTTAAGGCCTAAAAGTGTTTAAAATTAGAAATGTGTTGTGCAACTGGCTCCTGAGCGTGTGTGTATAAAAATCTAAAAATATGCGACAGCATTTTTAGTTTTAAGAATGTAGCTTAAGGGCATAGTACACTTGTTTGAGAATGTACGGAACACAAGTGTTGTTAGGAAAACGAGGACTTCAAGATTCTACAAACAAGTGACGCTGCCGCTCTCAAGGCCACGCGAGAGGGAGAAAGCCTCACTAAGTGAAAAGAGTCGCTGATCATCTGATCAGACTTACAAATGACCCTGATTAGACCTTTTACCTTGTCGTGGGTGTCATGACAGGTCCTGCGAGGCTTACAAGAAAAGGCAAACAGATGTCTGCTGTCCCAGCAAACATTTGTCCTTGGTCGCGCTGAATGGAGGCATGGACCTGGTGTATGGGGGGAGGGGGGAGCCAGCGCGATGAGTCGTGGATACGTGCACTCAGAGGTGTGCAGCAAATCAGACATGGCCCCCGGCATCGCATCCAGATGGATTTGAGACGCTGGAGTTCTCGGTCCTGATTTTGAAATTTATTATTGACTCGCTGGACCATTGGCGTGATTTTCCCACCTAATTGATGATGATGATGATGATGATGATGATGATGATGATGATGATGATGATGATGATGATGATGATGATGATGATGATGATGATGATGGCTTTTGGTGAAAGTGGCGATTTTAAACGCACAGGTAAGTTCACCTCGTCTCTGTTTACCTGCTCTTGCGTTACAAAATTTGCGAGTGGATTCCACAGCACGTGTCGCGTCTTTGTCGAAGAAACCTTCCTCCCCAAACCCCCTAAAAAAAATTTGTTTTCCCCGTTCCAGTTCATCTTGTCGCCAGGCAGACCTTCGGTCACGGTACCCCCCCTGTCACCGGGTTGAGGCATGTTCATCTCACCTCTCCCGTTTAACCGTCGCCTCTCTATTTGCTGATACAACCCGCGTATGCAAAATCGAAAAAGTGTCTAGAGTTTCTGAGCCGCTGGAAGCCGTGTACAAACCGGCTTGGATTTCGGATCCACCTGGTCCGCAGCCCCAGCACATGAAGGCTCGGGGTAGGTGATGTGCCAGGGGGCACGGCACAGGTATAAGGTGAAAAGCGCGTCCTTACACCTGTGATCTCTCAGGGCTCCTCCCCGCCGCGCCGTCTGCTTTCTTCGACGAGAAGGTTAGCCGCGAAGCACTTCTGCCTCCAAATATGTTCCACATTGCGGAGGCGAATGAAGAAAATTCAGGTGTTAATCTTCACTGGACCGACTTCTTCTTGTCATGCCTTCCCGCTTGGGGCTATATAGTTAGTGCTGCCGTCCTGAGACGGGAGAGAAAGAGAAAGAAAATGGGGGAATCAAACAATTATTCTCATTGCATAAGTAAAATGGCATCTCAGCTCTGGTTTCAATGAAAATAAAATGGCACTCTGGAGATGGAAAGAAAGAACAAACAGCCAACGTATTCCCAGAAGCTTAAAACATGCAGCGGTGTTTATAGGCGACAAGGTCTCTGGCAGAAAAAAAGGGAGTTAATGGGAAACAACAGACAACGGAAATGGCGGTGGGTTGGTGGAGCAGGGGACCCGATCGTTGGAGGCCTACAGGAGGGGACCTGGTAAAGAGAGGCATAATAATCAACAAGCGCCAGCAAATCTTTGTGCTTTCCTGCACGTGTGTCCTTGTGCGTGCACGAAGGAAGTCTGAACGTGAGTCCATTTATGACTCCTGTGTGTGGAAGCTCGATAGATTCTTTACGAAGGGTCAGGGTCTGCTGACGGCTTCCTGGGAAACAACAGAGGGTCCGGCGAGCAAATGCGTGTCACTTTTCCTTTCTTACAATTTCAAAAGAGATGGGGAGGAGGGATTAACGTGTTCACATCTGTATAAATTTCGCCTATGACCTGCGCAATTCCGGCCGGGCATTCATAGCAGAATTCGTCTTTCTTTTGCGGGGGTTATTTGAGGACTAGACCCCAAAATTGAGGGTCTGACGAGGAGAGTACCCTAGCCAGGTAACGGGATTGCTCTGTGCGATCTCTGTCGTCTAAACAGAAATTTTAGTTTGCATAAGAAACGCCTCGTTTACAGTCTCTAGTGTCATAGAACACATATTTGAGCTCACTTCCCAAGAATGTGTGTTCACTTCAAGATAAAGCATTTGTTGTCTGGTTAATATGTAGGGTGCTCGAGCAAGTGCTACCTTTTATCTGTCTCCCCCACTCTCTCTCACTCACACACACACACACACTGACAAACCGTCGTCTTTGTGACACCGATCAGTCCCCACGACAACATTGGTTACGAAGCCCAGCAGGATTTATGCAATCTTTATCTTTGGGACACGCAGCTTGAGAAGTGGCCTATACAAACTACAGAAAAACAAACAGACGCACCAGCAGGTAACTTATCAATGCCGACCTTTTGCGTGTTTTATCTTTTCTTTCTTTTTTTTTTATTCGCCCAGCCATTGACACATTTCATGTAGTTGACAAACAGTAAAACTGTAGTGTGACTCCAACCTGACAAGACCTTAAGTACGTTGATAATCCGTCACACAATTTTGACAAACTGCAGTTAAGAATAACATGCCCTCGAGCAATGAACGTTTTCGAGAGACACGCTGCCCCTGATTATCAACCCAGTCCATTCAGCTCACCCGCTCGCTCACTCATGGAGAGGAGCATCTCTTCGGCTTAACGCTAGCTTCTCTGAACGGTACCCCTCCCCTCGATCGCAATCGGGTCCCTCCCTCCCCCAGTCCCCCTCCCCTAAACCCCACCAAACTTCACCTGAGTGGATGCGCGAAAATCGGCCGGGCGGCACCTCAACAAACTCGCTGGGCTGGTCGCGGAGGAGAGAAACTCTTCTTCTTCTTCTTAGCCCTGGCCTGAAGCTCGCGTCGTCACGTGAAGCGGGCAGCGGTGCGAACGTAGCGCGAGGCCGTGGTATGGCTGCGATGGCGAGTGTGGTGTTGGGCGCACGGGGTGGAGTTTGACAGACACACGGAGTGGTTGTGGTAGTAGCGGTTTAGCAGCAAAGCTAAAAAGAGGAAGGAAGGGGGAGGCTAGAAAGGAGGCCCCCATTGCGCGCCAGCCTTGCCTGTCGTACTACCCAGGCTGCGCGGAGAGAGGCACGCTGTCACTATTGACCCATGTGAGAGCAGGCGCGCCGTCCCCCCACCCCACCCAACAGCCAACCCCTCCCATCCACCCTCAACGCACGCACACTTCGAGAGGATTCCCCCCATCCACCCTCCCACACACACACACAGACACCCACACACGCACACACACTCCACCCACCTCCCACCCCACTCCCAAGCTCGGGAACGTACCCACCCCGTGTACCGGGACCCCGCGAGCGGCCGTCGAGTAGAAGTCGGGAGTTTTCAGTTCGGTGTCGATTGTTCTTCGGCGGCGGTGGCGACGATGATACAGTGTCGTGCTGCACGGTGTGGTGTTCTTGCTGTGTGACCAGCGGCGATGGAGAAGCGGACGCCGGAGACGAGTGAGGAGACGAAACCGGCTGCCACCCAGCGGGCGATGCCGGCCAGCCTGTGTTCCAGGATTATTGTTTGGTTGTGCGCCGGTTTGGCGCTGTCGGTGCTGACGTTGGTGGTGGCTTTCGTCGCCTGGACGCTGATGTCGTACCACGACGCGATGGTGTCGTTGCAGCAAAGAGTCGCGCAACTGGAAAAGGATTACGGGGACATTACGCACAATCTTGACCGGATAGTGGACAGCAAAGTGGAGCTCTTTCTTGAAGAGGTAACATTGTCAACGCTCGACGTTGGTTTATTTCATCACTTTTTTTCCAGTTGTTATTATTTCATTACTCATGTTCCAGTAATTATTTCCCCACTCATTTTCTACTTATTATTTAGCTTCCCTGCCCTGGACATGCTCTAGTTTACCTTTAAAGATCCCACTTCTGCAACTTTTTTATACTTTTTTTTAAATCGTCTCTCCTTTGTTGTAACTTGCTATATTTTCTGGAAAATGTTGCTTCAAATATTTTATTAATTTGCTGCATGTGTACTGGGACGGAGGCGTAGAGCGCGCAGATTGTGATCTCACTGGGTCGCTAGACCCTGCCATCCCAACAGAGGGCCATGAAGGCTAATAAACAATACATTGCCCACTCAAGGAAAGTGCGTCTTTATAGGGGTCAAGTCTTAAACGAGGCATTATGGGAATAAACACACTGCAATGATATTATCTAGGCAGGGCTCTTAAGTGGGTGCGAGTAGACAGGCCTACAGGACTCTCACTGGATGCATTAGAAGTAAATGCGAAAAGAGACGTCTGGTTGCCGTGGTTGCTGTTGTGTCTTTTGTTTTCGTTTTACTTCAGGTTTTTTTAAAAAATAGAGTTACCTTTTTGTTCCTGTTAACTGAGGAAGAGACTGGTTGTAACAATTTTATTTAGTTTTCAAACTGGAAATTAAAATCTAATTTTAAAAAGAGGAACAAAGAAGTAATACGTCTGCTGTAGAACTCAATAAAATTCTGAAACTTTGTCTATTTATGTGTTGTAGTAGTATCATGGTGATGGTAACAGCAGCAGTTATTATTATTATTATTATTATTATCTCGAATGGTGTTATTGTACTTAGTCTAGATCGCACGTCCTCAAAAACAGCATGAACAAGTTTCATGTCCCATGTGTAAGAATTGACGAAGTGGACAAAAACGCAGACGAAAATTGTGAAATGTTGTTTTCAGTGTGATTCTTCCGTTGTCTGTTGGTACTCACCACTTCATTTTAACTAATATTCTAGGCAGCTTTAGCTGTGCACCGAATTAAGCGAGAAAATGCTTACAGCAAAACCTACATTGGCGCATAACCTTGGTGGCAGCATGCTGATATGTTTTCCTAATGACATGTTCGATGCATAACGGTTACCTCCTCTGATTTTAACGCACTGATGTTTTGACAATGACAGTTTGCAGCCAGTTTCAGTTTCTTTTCATAATAAGTTATTTGCATAAAATATTGCGGGACATGCCCCTCGTTTACTAATCAGCCAATGTAATTGGCAACACTACCAAGCAAAAGAATAGTAATTGGTATTTTGTGCAAACAAATAGTCGTTCTGCGCTGGACTAGCTGGTGAATTCTTTGTCTTCACAGCAAACCATTTCTTCTAAATAAATTTATTTTATTTCATTTTGTAGCATTACAAAAACAGCAGTAAGAACATAGCTAGTTTTAGTAACGAAACAGTTGAGAATCATTAAAAATGTAAGTGTTAAAAAGTTTTCTTTAGTATTTGGTAAGTACTATTTCGTTCTCGGTCTTTTATTATTGTTTAACTTCACAATACAGAAGTTTACCGCATTTGTCTGTTAGCGTGTGGCACCAGTAGCTCACTTTCTCCAAAGAATCCCAGCATACTATGGTCCCAGTCTTCACAAAGGGATCTTTTCCAGATACCCTGATCTGAATTGTATCCAGCTTAGAAAGTTTATATTTTCTTTTTCAGACTCCCTTCCTAACCCTTCAACGCTCAATTGTACTTCATTTACTGATGCTATGCTTTGTGGTGGAATGTTCGTTCTAAGAAATAACTGTAGCCTGGCTGAGTTCCAGGTAATACTCTTTCATGTGGACTGAGTAGCCAGGCAAGCGTATATTTAACGGCATCGAAAAACATGAGAAAAATATCGAAAACAAAAAAAGAGAAGGGCAGGGTGAGGAGGCCCAAATATTTACAATCACGTGACAGCTGTATATCCGGTTGTCCAGATAGTCAGTTGATGCCAGCTTGTTGATGCCAGCACTTGTTTTTGAGCAACCTGGCCATATTGTAGCTCCATCTCTTTTCTGTCACCTAGATGAAACTAGGTCAAGAAAAAAGGGGGATCTGCGTGTTTTCATTGCTGTTTGATTCATAAACATCTCTCTTGTCTTTCTTACCATTTTCATCTTTTTCTCTCTCTCTTGTTTCCTCTCTTCATCCACCCCTCATCCCCCCCTCCACCAACATTTTCATTTCTTTTCTCGCCACCCCACCCCCAAACTTTCCTTATTTTGTGCCTCATTTTCCTTTTTCTGTCACCCCTGCTGCTCTTCTCCCCTCCCCCTACACCATCCAGCTCCTCATTCCCCACTCTTTTACATTTTTCTTCCCTCTTCTTCTTAACTCATCATCCTTTTCTGAAGATCCTATGTGCTGCGTAATTCGCTCTCTGAAAGGGGTTTTTTGGAGGCAGAAAAAGAAAGAGAGAAAAAAGGCTCTACTTCCTTTGAGCACAGCCCTACAGTGGATCTCACCATAAAGAGCGGGTAAGAACTGGGGGCAATAGCGGATGCCATGGACGAAGTCGTTGCGAGTCATTTCATAAGATGTGTGTCTCTCGAGGATTTCAGTGGCAACAAAAAGGTAGATGCAGTGAAGAATTAAGTTTATGGCCACAGGGGAAGGAATCTGTTAACCTTGCCAACAGGTGGCGCGGTCATCCAGTCCCTGCTTTAATGTCAACTCGTATGTGCGGATCTGCATTTCTATAGCGAGAATCTGCGAGACTTTGCGAGAACTTCTCGAAGTAGCAGGGAAATTAGAATACATGCGTGGGCGAACCAGCCAACAACTAATTCAATGCAGCAAAGTGGTTAATGTTGGATGGTAAGGGGGTAGTGGTAGGAGCAAGGTATTAGTGAGAAATGGAGAACTGTATGGAAGTATACTAAGAAAAACAACAACAACAACAACAAGAGGAGAACTGAATGGCGCATTTGTTGAGAGGTCGCTACTTTGTCTAGAAAGTCGGTAACATCAAACACAAAAAGGGAAAAGACAATATGACGTTTGACCCTCTCGTCAAGGCACCCGGACATTACTGATTTTTTTTTTTACCGTTCGAGAAGTGTGAGACACTGCAGGTAACCTCCCCCCTTTACTCGTCGTTGTCATCGTTGCAAGAGTCATCAATCTTAGCACCAAAATATGATTCTCTTTTCTCACAAATTTATCATACGGTAGCTGCATGTGTTTCTAACGTTGTCATCATGGTCAGGGAGCAAGGAATTAGGGAACGGAAATACTAAAAAGCAAACGCTTTATATATACATGTATGCATAATTATATATATATATATATATGGGGTAGTGTAAAAAGCTATAGGTAAATGAGACCGAAGAAGACAGTAATATACTAAGATAAAAATATAGAAGAGGAGTAGATGGAACAACAATAAAGAACGTATGGGAAAAGGGAGACAAAGACGTACGTGCATTTGTTTTGAAAATTTGCTACAGGGTGAGGAGGAAAGGGCTGTGGGAGGAAGAGAGACAACAGGGAATAGAAAAAATGAGAAAGTAGAAAGTGAATGAAAGTAAAGAGAAGAAATGTGGTGGGGGTGGGGGATTAAGAATGATCGAGAAACAAGGGTGATGTGTAAAATGTAACTACAAAAAAGGGGGGGGGGACACACACATACTAGAGATGAAAACTAGATAAACTAACGTGAAAGAAGAATGACTGACGAAAGACGAGAGCGCATATTAAGAAATATGGAAAAGAGTGAACGATAGCAAAATGGAGATCCGGGACAAGTGGGAACAAGTGGCGAAAGACAGAAAAACAGCTGGAGAAGAAAGGGACGTAAGTTACAGAACAGGCGAGAGTGATCTTTCATTCCTTGTCACGCGGCAGAGTTCACGGCCCGACGCTGGAAATAGACCTGCGGCGATAGACTGTGGGTAGATTAGACAGACTAGCGCCTGGCCCACGGCAGGAACCTCGTGCCACCCGTGATGAGGACGCGGCTGAAGCTTTTAGACCAACGTGCAGCACCGCACACCCAGCACTTTTCACAGATGGCGCGGATTGCGTACAGGGCTTGTCAATAGCCTACCTTATCATCGGCTTTCTTTGATAACCAGCAGGAGAAGCCCACAAAGGGAACTTATCCTGAGGCCCTTTTTTTTCTATCTGCAAATCTGATCAGGTGTAACTCTCCCTGCCGATGAGTGTTAAGCTTGTATCAGAAATATCTGACAGTGTCAGTCATCACTACCCCCACACACTGCCGCTACCTCCAGTTTATCCTTCTCCGTTGACTTTTAGGTCGGATAGCAGCTGTGTTACCTGTTAGTTGCTAACTCGTGAGGTTGGTTACATGAAGTAATGGAAGGAGATGCATTTGTGAACTGATTGTGAATGAGACTTAGCGAACAGTAGGTCATCGAAAAAAAATGCTGGTCAGTGTCATTAACTGAAACCTCTCTCTCTCTCTGACGTTTTGTAGCTAGCTGGTGTAGCCAGTACAGCCAGGATAACCTTGCGATTAATACGAGAAACGTCCGAACAACTGAAAAGAAAGAGGAAATAAATTCTAGACTTTATTTAAAATTGTTCAGAGTAACTACTTTTTGGTAATTATTCAGTGTTGCAGCTGATTCGCCCCATTGAAAAATCCCATTTGGGGTGTGACCTACCCTAAGGTATTCATCAGTGAGAGTTAAAACCTGGAGTAAACGAAGCAAAGCATGAAAAACAAAAGCCCACACAGAACAATACTAACACAACATTATAAAGACTTTCTAACTTCCCGGCGCATATATAGTTCAGCTGTTTGACAGATCATCAGGAGAAAGACATCTCGAGATTTGGTCAAAGAATTTACTGCCCTCGCAATTGCTCGTGTACCCAAGAGGAGGCCCACGCCGCAACCACGGCTACAGTGAAAACTGCGGCACTGGAGCTGGGGCGAGCCAGCCCCCTCCAGCCGGTGTAATGGCCTCAAGTGGGGCACTTAAGGGTGGAGATAAAGCCGTTAGATTTAATGAGCAATTTGATCCGAATCGCATCCTCCCTGTACAACCATCGGTACCGGGACTAAGCCTACGTGACGCTGCTTGTCTGCCCATGTCTGGCTTGAGTTCTCTTTTCTTGTCTGTTGCAGCGACTGCGGCAGAAACCGGACATCGTGCGGCGCGACGTCGGATGCCGCTGTCCAGCAGGTAAGTGGGCGGTTAACTCCTCGCCTGCCTTCAATGGTTACCTTTTGTCTTTCGTGTACGTTTTGCGTGTTGTATCGTCTTCCTTTTCACCTTTTGTACAAGTGTGCACACCTTGACCTTCGGACTCGTGACTTTAGACTCCTTGCCCTGTACGACTTGTAAGAGCAAACAAACACCTTGGCCGTATATATATATATATTTTTTTTCAAACAAGATCCTGAATTGAGTATGGTGTTCATTTTTTTGTGGAAGTCGTACTCTTAGCGATTTTGCATTATCTGCGCTATGCCCCTTCCCTTTCTCTCTCCACCCCTACCCCGAACACATATATATATATATATATATATCCCTTGTTACAATAACATTCAGCAATCATTTTTATTCATTTGGGCGGTCGTTTCGATTTTACGAAATGAAAAACACACTCCACTGTGTGATAAAAATATCCTACACAAATCCCTCCTACATCATAGTTTAATGTTTAATGTAACCTCAGTCATCCAGTACTACGGTACAGCTGTATGCCAGTATACCACCAATCCTTCTTTACACTGTCCAAGTGTTCATAAAAAAGCATTACAAACATCCCATTTGATAGATTGGCAAATATATTGTATATTAGATATAATACAGATTTTAATTAATTATAAACTTACCTTCTAATTCTCTTACGCTGCATAATATATCATGTACTCTCTCTATGCCATATCTCCACTGCCAGAAGGCACAACCTGTAAGGGCGGCACAAGCCTGTAATATACCGATAGTAATATATCGTTTATATTTCTACCAGTACTATTTGTGAAAGTTCCACGTGTATGCAATCCGGTGTTAGTGTAATTTGAATTGTAATTACTGGATATGGGGATGTGTTTGTTTACATTTACTCCCTTTTTTACGCGATCATCTTTATTTTATTTAATCCTCGGTCACACTATATTTATTATATTACAGCATATTTACTATATTACACTAGATTTAATTTATTATACTATATTAATCTATATTAACTATTTAAAATGTTTACGTCCTGAGCTTTTAGTATAAGCACTTGTAGCAAAGTCTTGTTGTTTGGTACAATTGCTCCTTCAGATGAAATCACAAAGATGTCTAGTTGGTTCCTATATATATATATTGGGAAACAAGATTATCATTGCAGACTCAGTCATTTGGTCTTAGTTTACAGATGGTAGTTTTGTTCTTTCTGGTTATTGGAGGCACTTGCACGCTTATTAAACACGGAACAAAGGCACTTCCCCATTCCAAGACTGGCCCCAAATGCGTTCCCCAGAAGGCCGTTGTTCCCGTTAGCTGTCTCCAGGGGCATTGCCAGCAGACTTCGCTCTGATGCTCATGGAGTTGGTCACGCAACGCAGAACGAATCAAACATTTTGTCAGCAGCACTGCGGTCTACCCAGATGACATTTCGTTTCTCTTTCGCCATACCCCTCCCCCCTCTCCAGCTCCTTCCCATTTTCACACCCCTCCCATTCCCGCACCTCCCCACATGCCCCCCCCCCCTTGTTTGCCTGGCGCAGTGATCTTCCCTGTAATTGTGGTGCTGTGGTCGTCTACGTAAGGCGATCAGGGCGAGGGACAGAGGACGCCAGAACAAATTGTTGAGAAGGCTAGCGGATTTCCAAGCCCCAAAGCAGGTCTCGTTTCCCTGTGAATACGCTTCCGGAAGCAGTGTGGTCTTGCACATTGTTTATCAATGGTGTGGTGAAGCCACTTATTTGCTGAAATTAGCGCCAGATTTTCAATGCTTGAAAGTGAACCAAGTTTGAAAGTTTCTTGGGCTCTAATCCCAGTGTTCTGACCAAAATATCAGCGCGGATAGTATGGACTACTATGGACTGTAGCTTCTGCATTGAAGGGGTCGCTACCGTTTTAAAGGATTGAAAACTGTATGTTTCCTTTTTACTGGGGTATAATTTGGTAGGGTGTGAATTCACGTACCTGGTAGACGCAGAGCATAATGTAAAACCACGGACGTGTATAGGTGGACTGGTGTCTGTTTGCCGAGACCAACGCTGAGCCGCTTGCGAAGTTCTCCGCTGTTAGTCTCGGCGAGCCTTAACAATGAATGTGAATAAACCGGAAGCTTTGTCGTCCAAAGCCTCGTTCTATGACTTCACTGAAAAAAAATCGTCTGCAAGGAGTCCAGTAATACAAGTCCGTGGTAAAACCACATCTGAATTAGACTCAACGGTGTAGGGCCGAACTTCGTGTCACTTTGTCAGCAGGCTCTTCTCTGTCCCGAGACCAACTGGACATTTATTATACCATTAGAAGTCGAGAAAACCACGTGTATAGTCTTTCAATATGATCCATATCCTTAACATTTAGTTATATGCAGAGATTCTTTCTGGCCTCAGAAATGTGCGTGTGTGTATGCAGTCTTGTGTGTGTGTGTGGGGGGGGTGTGCTCCCTCCGACGTGTCAGTTCTACAATAAATGAATCTCTTTCTCCATAGCTTGTTTTACTTAGAAAATCGCCTTCTGACACCAGTTCCTGGTCTTAGACTCCAGTCGCAGCGGATTAACGAAGGAAAGAAAAATCACTGCCACCGAGTGGCAGGCGTCGTGTTCCGATCTGCGTGGATCGCAATGAAACAAAGTTTGATCCTGAAAAATTACATTATTATTTTCGAATTTGTTATTAGGAAATTTGAACTGCGATCTTCGGAATGCTTACTAAGATATTTGCATTCGCATTGTCTCGCCCACCACGTTTTCTTGACAATTTCGGAGTCTCCGATCCTCAAAACACCTGTCTCGGCTTAGCACGGTGTGTTCCACTGTCAGCCAGGCTTGGGCGAGGTGACACTTGAGACTCATTCAACTTGACAAATATCAGTAGGGTAGCATTGGGATCTCTTCCTTAATTTCACCAGTCTAGCGTGGCTGTCCTGTTTCAATCGGCCAGGAATGTTTTCATTTTGATTGCTGTTGTTGTATCTATGGTTCTTATCTGTTGTTATGTTTGCCTGTTTGGACTGTTTCGTTCCCTAGATTCGATTAAAGGTAAATTTGTTTTAAAAAGAAAGAAAACACTCTTTTATAGTTTAAACAAATGCTCTATCGCTGGCAAGAGGGTAGTGAAATACTTCCGTTAGTTCCGCAGAAAATGATTTGAGGGAAAAAGAAGAATTAGAATCTTAGCATGCATTCACTTCCTAAAGCATTTTGGGTAAGATCATCAAAACATTAGCCTTTTGGGAGAAGCATTGAAACACTGAAGGAAGTTTTTAAAACGTAACAATCGCGATTTGGGGGAATTATGGGGATGTCTCATCTGTTCGGATTTGCCGTCGGTAGCTGGAGACATCATGGTCAACTGGTCTGCTTCACTGGTCCTCGGAGATTACTCGCCGCCACCACTCACTGGATGAGTCCACAGTCCACAATCTTACTTCATAGACCAGAGGAGTCTGTGACGTGGCCACATCAAAGGGCATATTCTCTTTGGCCACATAGCTGCGGAACTGACTGTCGATGGCCAAAAGAAGACAAGCTCGAGAAGAATGACTACGCAGGAGGACCATAGCTGTCTCCCGCAAACAAGAGCGTGCAGTTGGTGTCAGGTTAGGCGTAAGGTTGCGGGGTCAATTACATCCAGGAGACTTTCACTAAAGGACTCAACATTGACACTAGTTGATGACACTGAATTTGATAGCACTTCAGCTTAAACCTTCTTTTCTAGCGGTGGCCCCTATAATCGTTTGAGAGACGAAAGCAGCAAGCGTGACTTAAAGCTGGTGCGGTAATGAAAGTCAAGTGCAACAGGGCAGGACCGCCAACCGAGAAGTGTTACTGAGTAGCGGATAGAATTGTCAGCAGAAAGAGTATTTTACTCACACACGCGTTTGTCTTTTTTCTGTGATTTTTTTTTTTTTTTACTTTCTTTTTTTTCAGACTCATCGATTTTTTTCCCAGACATTACCGATGATTTATTTTTTTAAACTCATGTTTTCCGACCATTAAACTGCCTACACTGCTTTCAATACGAGGTTAGAGCCAAAGTTTCTTAATTATATTTTTCAGAACAGAAAGTAAACTGAGAAACAGGAATGTAATTTCCAGCAGGAGTGCGTTACTGCAATGACCTTCCATTTTTATTTTCAATAATAATGCAAAGCTTAACTTGAAACTTCCTGTTATATGACATTTCCAGCCGCAGTGCTCCAAAAGTTTCACTTCTCAAAGTGCGCGTGTTCTCAACGTCGGCAGCGACAATCAATCCCGACCGCTTCAAGTAGGACCGCAGATGTCATTTGAGGTTTCGCTGCAGCCGTACGTCCACACCTCGGGCCCTTTTGGTGATGATTCGATCACATGACGAGAGGACAGATCATTTGTGACATCATGTGTGATGAAGCGCGAGGGGCTAGTTTCCTGTTCCTCTTTGCCGATAACCTTATTGTGGAGGGCAAAATAGTCTATGCGAAGGAATACATCTAATTAAAATTTGTGAGTAGAAAAATAATTTGTAAGGTACCTATGTAACCATGCGCTTCTTTCATCAACCGGGTTCCCACGAAGCTACAAATACACGAAAGTGCCGTATTGACAGAGTGGTGCAACCCATTATCTTTCATCCAATAAAACGTTGTGAAACATCTGCCGCACTATCAATCAGCCAATAGAATCTCGTGAAACATCTGCCACACTATCAATCAGCCAATAGAATCTCGAGAAACATCTGCCGCAACATCAATCAACCAATAGAAGCTCTAGAAACGTCTGTCGTTCGTTCGTTCGTTCGTTCGTTCGTTCGTTTGCTACTGGACTAAATGTCATTTATTAAAACATCTCAAGCAAAAGCATTGCAAATGAATCGACTATGGAGCATAGTACAGACTTTTGAGTCGAGACCTGAATTGTTTCGACAAGGGTCAAAGGAGGCTAACCGTCCCGTATGCCATGCGTTATACAAACGACAGTCAGCGTGACCTAGGCGCCCTCGCAAAACGGCTGAAGCGCGTTCGCCACTGCCCACCCCCCCCCCTCAACACCACCACCACCACCACCACCAGCCAACCTCACCCCCAAACACACATGTCGGATGCGGCGACGCGATCTTTGCTGCTCTGTTTAGACACACTGCAGCCACCTGCCCTGCATTCTTTGACTAACTCCGCAAACAACTCTTGTCTGAGCACTGACCTTTGCCCTTTTAGAGTCCTCGCCTATCGAGATCTCGCACTTGCCCTCCGAGAAGCAGGAAAAGGAGGTGGAGGAGATGAATAAAATAACACACACACACACAAAATTTTGATTGCGCTTCGCTGTCAACACTGGTCGGTCTGACAAATCGTTAATTCCTCGGATGAATGACCTTGTATAAGCCGTTAGAAACATACACGAAAAGTTATTTGTTTATAACAGCAAATGAAATGAACCTCGGTGTGTTTCTCTGCTTGTAGTCGGCTGTTAACCGCTGACTCCGTAGCGCCAGTTTACTGGCTTACCTGGTAGAGCGCGATGAGCTCTGCTCCACGATCGTGATTTTCTCTTTGCACGATTGTGGCCCTACTGGCAGAACACAATGAGCAACGATATGCTTACTATTGTGGCTCGTGCTCCACGAGCCTGGCTCTGCAGTTTCACTATCGTCTTCAAAATCGTGAATTTTAAGCCCATGTTTCTGAACATAGAAATACTTTTATTCTGGTCTAAGCGGGTTAACGGACTGCGGCAAGGTTAGACTGGTTGGGCGGACCGATGTTCTAATTAAACTGACTTTTCCCGTAAGATTAATGTCCGCCTTCTATGTGCTCAATGGATTCCTCTTTCGCGTAGAATAAACACCACCCACCACCGCCTCAAGTATTCCGAGTTCCTCCTCTGCTAACGCCCCGTGCCGCACGTGCCTGACGCGCGCTGCTGCGGAGTCAACTTGGGTGTTGCGTCGTAAGCGACGTTCACTGGCCGGAAGTCTGCATCCGCATCCAAACGCTTGACACGCTTAGCATCGGCAGGTTAAACAGCAAGTGTGTGTGTGTGTGTGTGAGGGGGGTTGCGTGCGTGTGTATATGTGCGTGCGTGTAGGGGGGGGGTAGTGTACGTAATACTAAGCGAAGGTTTTTTCGGCCATGCGTATAAGCGAGAAGGTGTTTAGGTTCTCTCTCTCTCTCTCTATGACTTTACTGCATTTATCAAACACGAACCTGCTCTCCCAGAATCTCCAGTGCCTGCGCGTGAGCCTGACCTCAGCTGTGTGCCGTACGCACACACTATTTTCTT
This sequence comes from Marisa cornuarietis, assembly GCA_004794655.1. Classification (NCBI taxonomy): domain Eukaryota; kingdom Metazoa; phylum Mollusca; class Gastropoda; order Architaenioglossa; family Ampullariidae; genus Marisa; species Marisa cornuarietis. The sequence continues at coordinate 1,962,395 of SMMW01000025.1, forward strand.
GCTAATCGTTCGTAACGAGCCAGAAAACTCGGTGGAGCTCAACAGAAGACGAAGTTGGCAAATGTTTTACGCCCGAGTCAGCAGCTGACGCTGTATCACACACGCTAGTCAGCTCTGAAAGCAGATGCCACATCCAGTGGGAGAAAAAAAGTACGTGTGACGAAGCGAGATGTAAACCCACACCCCTACGACCTTAATCCCCTGTCTTTTAGATAAGTGCTGCACACACACACACACACACACACACACACACACACACACACACCGCACCCCGCTACCGCCATCCCCAAGTGAGGACAAGCACAGATCACTCAAAGTACTCTTGTTGGCAACTACAGTAATAAGCAATACGTAAAACTAAAAAAAAAAAAAAAAAAAAAAGCTCAATATAATAACATTAGACTAACATCTCTGCTATAACATACAACAACACCCTGTAAAATTATTTCCGCGCAACATTCTCCACGACAATTCAGTAGAGCATATCTCCATGGGGTACGTTTGAGGATCGTTACGGGTTAGAAATTTGAGGTGGCATTCCACTTACAGCCTGGTCAAACAGATAACCTATGTCTTAGGTACCGCAAACTATTGCTCTCTCTACCCGAAACATTCCGTACCCCTGGCGTGCTACCAGCTTGAGCGGTGTTAATGTGCAAGGCCGGACATAAATTCCAGTCCAACACAAAAACACAACGAAACGTAAATCAGTGCTTTTCGTCCTCACAAGAAGAGAACTTCTCAGGTGTCGGCAGATTGCAGGAAACTGTACATCATACCTTAGCAAGACGAGAAGCTTCTGTGGCTCAATAACTTGTGTTGTTTATGTTTTGGACACTGCATCTTAAACATCAGCATTCAGTCCCCTGCGTGCTCCCCTCCCTTCTTCGCCCCCACCCTACACCCACTCTCTTCCTTCCTTCCACAAGCTCGCGTGAGGTTTACGTTAAGCTGTAAGCGCCGCGCATAATGAACAAAATATGTTTCTGCTGGTAATAGCGCCCCACCAAAAACTGCACCGGGAGGCAAGAAGCGATAATTTTTTAACCATCTTACATAACTTTCCGCTTTGCCTGAGGCGATGAATGATGCCTTGAAAAGCGCACTTAGCATACCTGGCAGGTAAACGGCGAGATAGTGTACAATACCGTCCTTTCACTCTTTCTTCTTTTCTTCTTTGTTTCTTTTCTTCCTATTTGCCAGTTAGTGTAAGCAGGAAAGATAACAATTTTGTGTTTGTTTTGAATTTGTGTGTGTGTGTGTGTGTGTGTGTGTGTGTGTGTGTGTGTGTGTGTGTGTGTGTGTGTGACATTAAGCCCTGTGGTTGAATCACTTTATCGAGTGCTACATGATTCACCAAAAGTCACAGGCCTATCAAACGCCTGAAGACAAGGGTTGTGGTTCCAAACAACAAATATTGCATCGTTTGACAGACAGCCATAGTTGTGCATGCGTGAAGTCTCACATAACTTTCGGCTTTGGCCTTGTAAAAAAAAGAATGTGAAAGATAACAAATGACACAGAGAACAAAGATAACAAATGACACAGAGAGCAACGAGTGAGAGTATTACAAGACAGCATTGTGCAGCTTTCTAGCTTAGTAGTATGCAGTTGCTGGTCACACACACACACACACACACACACACAGTCACTTACCTACTCAGTTATGCAACATTTCACCCTCTCTATCCACACACACAAACACGGACAATGTTTCTATTTTTCTGCAAGATGAATTTCAAACTTTTTGTTTAAACCCTGGAAAGCTTATAAATTTATCGTCAGAAGAAGAAACTTTGATGATATCAACCAAACAGCATACGCTGCAATATATTTAAGTTCTCTGCTACTCACACTTTCTATTAAGGACTTTAAAGTGGTTGTAGGTTTCAGCAGATATAAAGGTAATTAGCCTTTGATGGCGACTTTTGTATACTCTCTCTGTCACGGGTTAGCGTTTGGGGAATCCATTAGTCGTAAGAACAAAACCCAGCTGATTCAAAATAAGTTTGCAGTCTTGTTTGTCTTTAACTTTCCCTGAGAGACCAGACACCCATCGACTGTTTGGTGGAGAGATGATTTCTAATCTCTGGTATGGAGGAAACCTCCGACTTCACCCAACCTTCTGTTCCGCGAGTCAAAATCCCTACATTGCTATGGACCCTCCCTGAACCTCTCACCTCACCTGTCATATATTGAAAACGATAAAACCTCCTCTCCCTCAGGCAAGCTATATACTTACTTTAAAGTTTCAAAAGCAATCGTCCGGAAGGTTCCCCTCTCTGACATTGAAGCTTTTCATGAGCTCTGTATTAGCGGCGCGGCATTCCAACAATGTTTGGTTTTGTATAGCAGCTGCTTGAACAATATCAATAAACCTCACTTTGTGTGGCTGTTTGTGTCACGTCCGGCTGGTGTCAGGTGTCTGCAATGACCAAAGGTTTACTAGTTATAGGTACGGTGTACTGAATCCTAACAAGACCACTTCAGGGCCTACAATGTTGCCCGAGCAGTAAAGCTTATGCAGAGGGCAGAAACCTCTCAGGGAATATTCCCGCACTAATGTAAGTCTCCACGTGTCGAGAAAAGCGAGAGATAGAGTGGTGTGCTTTTATTCTTTATAATTTGTTTTACCTGTAGGAAAGTGATACCGCTACCGGATAGTAACAAGCTAGAACCACAGGTATGTGCATTAATAATGTGCACTCAATAGCCGGCGATATCGCTACTATCTTTTCCGACGAAAGAAAAAAGAAAACTTGCGGCTTCCGGTCTCGTCTACGAGCCGCAGCAGGTAACTTCCCTTCAAATAAACCTGAAAGGTGTGTTTATTTCCAACAGGACAGACAGAAGATGTGGACATGATGAAATTTAGAGCGCAGGAAAGGCGCGCAATGTGGAAGTGCATGAAATTAATTCAGCTTTCATCGGTTTTGATGAATTGAGTGATAAAGAGTACAGCGGGCAGAAACTGGCAAACCAGGTCAGTGCTGGTGGCAAGGAGGGAGGTGAATGGTGTGGTGGGGGGGGGGAGAGAGGAGAGGGGGTTTCTGGTGACAGGTCAACATTGTTCACCGTTTCTTCACGACATTTTTTTTTTCGGCACCGTCATTCATTCTTGCCGAGATACAGTTACACTCTAGCATTCCGAGCCTATTGTATACACAGTATCTTCTCATGACAGCTTCACGCCCTCGAACCTTCGGTTGCAGGCCGTAGAAAGGTGTTTGCGTATCTTTTTTTTTTTTTAAGTGTGGACAGGTTTGCATTGTTTGTCTGCGTGTTTGTCTCCATTTCGAGGTGGGCATCCTTTTTTAAGCAGGACACGAGGCGCAGCAAACAGGACACTGCCCCACTAAAAAGAAAAAATGCTTTACATCAAACGGAAATTGCACAGTGCTCGTCGCCGTTTCGTAAAGCGAGAAAAGGTAAGCGCATCATAATAAGGCGAATGTTTGTAATGTTCAAGAAAAGGAAAACCTGTACAGTACGACCCCAACAAAATTGAGTTGGGAAAATGGTGAAATATCGTCGTGCGCAGAAGGTAGACTCGCGTTTATCGTGCACTGGTGGCGAAATGTAATGCGCAATGGTCTTGCAGGCGCAGGTTTTCAGGCCAGGGTGGTGACCCGAACCTGTGCGCAGAACGACTCACCCGACAGTGATTGCGCCGTTCCGCGGGCCAGCGCAGCGTGAGTACCCGTAGGTGTCTTCTTACCTGTGGCGTATGTTTTACGCCAGGTACGCAAGCAGGTAGAAGACGAGGCGAGCCGCACGAGGCACAGAAGCAATCAGCGGGTAAAGGGAACCAGCAGTCAGTCGCTAATCTTGTGACCGGAGGGGGAGGGGGAGCCTTAAGTCCTACATATTCGATGCCACATGGTGTAAATCAAGCACTTCTCCATGCAACACGCTTTACCTGTCCAATGACCAAAACTGCAGACTGTGTCGCAAACATATTAGGTGATTTTTTAACTGTCGAAGAATATGAATTATTTGATAATATCAGCTTCCTCCTAATACACAAGAATGTTACGTTCTCTTGTAAAGCTAGCGTCCATCTCTGGATGCATTAGCACAATGTTCAGCATCTTGCACTAAAAGTCACTGTATGTACCAAGGCAAGGAAGACAATTGAAAATCTTGTATTTTGTGAGCAGAATAGTTGACTTCCGCTTTAGCCATCCAGCTAGAGTCATTTGTTAAGCCTGACTTCTGCACACACACACACACACTCTCCCGACATCACTCGGATACAACTGCGACATGCCACAATGCGTGCAGCATCCAGATACGACATGCCACAAAGTGTGCGGCTTTCCTCTTGGGTCAGCGTAAGCCACCCGTATGTCTGCGTGCTCGCTTCTTTATGTGCAATGACGATCCCGACTGATAAAAGTTTCTATCTCCGTCGTCGCTATCTCAGCCTTTTGTTCCTCCTAACCAATGCTGGTGCAGCGACAAACGAGAAAAATTGTGTAAGTTAGACGATGAGACAGGATGCAAGCTTGCAGCTTCATGCGGCTGCCGACATGCAGACCAACTTCAAACAGAGTAAGGCTTGAAGCGTTAGATTAAGATAGAGGTGGGGAACGTCCAGTCCGCCAAGGCAACCACAGAATTAAGTAAATGTATAAGTTTTTTCCCGTAACAACATAAATGTATATTAAGTGAATAATAATAACGTAAATTTTGAGGGACAAACAAGGAAAGTCAAAGATCAACCAATCAGAGAACATCAAGAACGTGATGCCATGTTTCGAGGGCTCTGATTGGTTGATCTTTGACCTTCTTGTCCCAGATGTAAATGAGCAAGCCTCGTTCGGTACAGACATCATCCTCTCGCTAGAGAAATCTTCTCTGTACCTAGAAAAAATTTCTCTGTAGCTAGAGAAAGCTTTCTCTAACTACAGAGAGATTTCTCTAAGTACAGAAAGCTTTCTCTAGCTACAGAATGGAATTGTATATAAAAAATGAATTGGCTAGCAACTTCTAAGTATAATATAAATGAAATAATTTGGTTTCACCGAGTTAACTACAGAATGCATTTTCTAGCTAGAGAGAGAGAAAGTAAAGAAAATTCCCCTCTTGGCGCCCCATAGTTTTTAGCTGTCAGAGGACACTACCACCACCACCCTGCAGCTTACACCTGTGACGGGACACAGGCGGTTGGCTTTCAGGGAAGACGTAATGCGAGCTCGCAGTGTTTCGTCCCGACGTGCGACTGACTTCAGATCAGAGCCTATGTAAATCCGACAAGAGGCGTTTGTTTAGATACGACAAGAGACAAGGGTGTACCATCGGCCAGACGGAGTCCTTTTTTTTTTTTTTTTTTTTTTGTTCAGCGAGGAAGCTGGTCTTAAAGAGCCTTACAGCCAGCAACCCTCGACCTCAAGATCTTATCGCTTAAATTTGATCCTCGTTCAAGTCAGTCATAAAGATGCTATGTGCTATGCGTACATCTAGCCCTCTGTCATTTTTTTTATCAAAAATCATATTAATAAAACTTGGTATCTGGCCATACGACAGGGCTGTGGTACAAAAATCGGTAGGCGTTATTGTCAGGTAAGGCGATATGGCCAACATTGAAAACTCTCAAGGCAATAAAAAGCAACTACAATTCTTTTTAATGTCTTAAAGTTTTAAGAAGAACCTCCTCGAGAAAACCGAGAAGTGTATGAAATAAGGAGTATGGTTTCTTTTAAATTAGCCAGCAGGTGCAAACAATCGTTTCGTCGCTTGCATATTTGCTTCTACAGAGTTATCAGGGGAGGAACCTGAACAACTCTTTTTTTCCCCCAAATCACCAGCGTCTGTCGACAGGGTGGAGGATGGGGGAGATCGAGGGGAGGGGTAGTAGAAAACAGGGAAGATCCTCCCCATATTTCCTGTCTGCGTGGAACAGTACACAGCCACCAGTCAACGTGGCAATTTAGTCCCTCGCTGAAGCTTGTCGAGACGAAGTTGTCTTGAGACTTTCTGCCATCAAGGTTTTTTACCTTTTCTTCGGCTACCTTGGAAGACGTCCCACGTCATTTGTCCGATACTTTTAAACCCTGATTAAAGAGAAGGTGGCATGGGAAAGTACACAGAACATGCCGGAGGCTGTGTAGGTGAAGTGAAGCTTCTACGATCTCTAACGCCAATCTCTCCACGTAGTATAAAAGAGAGAGAGAGAGAGAGAAGAAAAATGGGGTGGCGGGTGCGCTGTCGAGAAGAAGAGAACTCTATGAAGCGTGGGTTCCCCAAAATGGCGCCCTGATAATATTGTCGCTTTTTCATTGTTGCGTGGCAGCCAAGCATGCGTGGAGACTGCCGCGACTGCCTGTTTGCCGTGATGGGGTGGGGCGCAAGGTCGGGTCAGGTCAAGCGCGGTGACGGAGGACAGAAAAAAAAAAATAGGGAGGGGTGAAAAAAGAGAGAAAGAGGAAAAAATGTTGACGGCCATGAGATATATACTAGGGTTCTGTTACGGACGTCACATGATGTCGACTTCTCCACACATTCCTGGATGAAGAACTGCAACAGGTCATTGCAGGCACCCCATTCTGCGTTCTTGGCCATTCAACTGTGTGGTGACAGCGACAAAATAACTAGACAGATTACTACGAGAAGATGTTTAAAAAGCGAAGTTTCGTAGCATCCATTTCTATATCTCCTTTTCCATACATAATTATATCTATACAGCTAACTTCTTAAATTTTTATGGGTGTTTTTATGTCCTGAAAAGGAAATACTGTTCCTAATGATCACGACAGTCCTAGAGGGTTTTTCAGTTTGGCAGTGACGCAATGAGTATGAAACAAAGTTTACACATTTTTTGTTCTTTGCTTGTTTTTTTAAGTTCATTGCCTTTTTACAGTTCAACAGCAAGTTTCTCACTTCAGAATTTCACGAGTGAAAAAATGACTATAAACATTTTTTAGAAGTTACCTTTGCTACATAACAGAATTTAGAAAAGAACACAGCAAAATCAAATCCACAAATATCAAAACAGTGATATCATTTAGGGTATTACAACCGCATTTATGACCGAAATAGTCGAACCTTATATTAAGAAAATAATAATATAAAAAATCATTGTTCGCTATTTTTTGTAAATCTTTCATGTCTGTCCATTCTCTCACTTTCTCTCTCTCTCACACACACACACACACACACACACACACACACACGTGTTTGTGTACTTTATTATACACAAGCTGCTTACCGCTCATACAAAGTCATATAAGGTCCCCACAGCGCCATCTACAGGCTCCCACTATGTCAAGCAACCGACGAAAGAAGTGGCGAACATTTCTATTGAAAGCATAGCGAGGATAAAGAGTGAAGCGGGGAACGGGAGAAAATTATTTCAAGAAGGTCCAGGCCTTCTTTGATGTGAACATAGAGTGTATAACAAGTCATATTGACTGCTGCTGCAAAGGCGCCTAGTTAGGTGGGACAACAGTCCTTATGTTGTGACGCTTCTCGCAAAAAGCAGGTCTTTGCAGCCACCATAATGCGCCGAACCTTTGGTCCCATTTTTTTCTAGAACCACCCTACCCCTCGCTCGCTCATGACACTGGTTTGAATACAACCCCTTCTTTCCGAGCTCAGGGGTCATCCAAGTAACCTGCTGTGGGCTTTCGGGTACTGTTCGGCACCCTCAGTCTCTCTCTCTCTTTCTTCCTTTTTTTTCCTTTCGTTTTTTCTTTTACTTGGTAAGCATGGATGCGAGGGCGAGTATGTTGTGCGTGCGTGCGTGTGTGTGTGTGTGTGTGTGTGTGTGTGTGTGTGTGTGTGTGTGTGTGTGTGTGTGTGTGTGTGAGAGAGAGAGAGAGAGAGAGATGCCTACTGCCCCTATCCTTGAGGGTAGTTAAGTGCGCGTAAAAGACCTGTGTCTAAGTATCAACTCAATGCTTACCAGGCCATCTATACTGACTTCTGTGCCACGTCCTGGGCAGCTGGTACACAACTAGTAGAGTGTAGGTGCCGCTGTCACCAAAGGTCGGTCGACACCCATGGGCTTGCTAAGGTCGTGTGAATGGTACCCCTGCTGCGAATATTGCGGCGGTAAAGCGCGATTCTGAATGGCAGAATATATTTACTGGCCTGAGTACCTCTGTGTCTGCACTTAAACATTATCGCCAGCCAGGCGTGGATTTATTATAAACTACACTTCGCAAAGAGAGTGGGTGTGTTGTGGGGGAGGTAGGGTGGAGCAATGGTGGTGTAAGACATGTCTAAGCCCTTCGGATCCTAAATGATATTTTCGCAGGGCTCTTTTTTCCCCTCTCCACCACGAAAAAAAAGTCATTCATTGGAACAGATGAGAAAACACGAAATGTTAGACAGAAGCGTTTTCCGATGAATATGTTTATTGACTTTTCTGCCTGCCTGACGTCGTCCGAATGGGTTCAGCTGTGATTGTTTGTATTGAAAACGCTGCAGTTCCTTTAGGCACGCAGTAAAGTATAGCGCAGGTTTTTTGTGGTTTGGTATTTAAAGTGATTGTGTTTGGAGATTAACGTCATGCTATCAAATCATTCTTCAGAATTTCCACCCTTACCACTCCTTTCTTTCCAGCTTGTCAAGCCTATATGAAAAAAAATTTCCACTTGTAACACATTTTTTTGTATCAGCTAGTCATCTGCTCCAGTCCGGCTTGTCAAGCCGATATGAAAAATAATTTCCACTTATTATTTTATTCTTGTAACACATTTTTTGTATCAGCTATAGTCATCTGCTCCAGTCTGATTCCGAGGTATTTCAGAATGGCATTATCCTCTCTTTTTCGTTCTTGCTCTGCTCTTCTCTCCTTTTTTTCTCTCCTCACATCTCTCCCTTTCTTCTTAGTCTATCCACCCCATCTCTCTCTCTCTCTCTCTCACACACACACACACACACTATTCGAAACTTGTATTTCATACTAATCTTTTCAACAACAGTTTTTCGGATAGTCAGGTTATTTAAATTTTGTAAAAGGCGTGAGGCTTACATACTTTTTACCGGTGACAAAGTAGCATGTACCAGTTTTCCTTCTCTGTCAACTGTTTGAACTAAAGCGGATTATAGTCACGGCATGGTTACACGTGCATCACCCCCTTTGCTCCACCGAGCTGCTTCCCCTAACCTTACCCCCCGCTACGACCAGTAGTGTTACGACCACCACTGACATCATCTTCTAACCTTCTCTACCTTGTCTTCATGTCTCTCTCTCTCTGTTTTCCTTTGCGCAATTTGTTTAAGTTTTTTTCTTGCATTCTGGCTCTACCCTGCTAAAATAAGAAGAAAATGAAGTAATCCAAGACTTGAAACAAAAAAGCCTAAGTCAATAGAAATCCAAAAAACTATTTGTTTTGTAAAGTTTCGAAAAATTTTCGTTTATTTGTCAAAGTATTCCTTTTGCAATACACTCGGCATGAAATTGAGAGAGGCAATGAAAGAGCTTGTTTCCTGCTGAATACTGCTTGTTGTATTACTCGCTGTAATGTCCCAAAGGTAATCCCAGAATCACCATGGTGTCTGGCTGGAGGGCCGAGCATCTGTATATTTAGACACTTCACAAATGACTAGTTTGAGATTCGATTGGAGTACTCCTGAGCATTTACTGCACATCAGCTTCGTCACATTTGACCACTTTGTTTTTGGGTTTGTTTTCTGCTGGATGATTCTTTTACTTCAAGTATCTTTGAATCAGAAAGCCGAGTGCTTAGACTTTAGAGCACTGGCGTCCGAACCGAGGGTTACAAGGTTCGATAACCATGTGGAGCAGCGAAGACACCCCCTCTTGTTCCCCCCCCCCAACACACATACACAGACACTCGACCTTAGCTTTAGGGAGTGGGTAAACAACTAGGAGATGAGATGGGCACCGCCCTCACATAAATCTAGCCCCGAGAAAAACGAAGTCTCTAACGCCTCACTCCCCAACGACCTTAAAACAAAAAAGGTTAAGGGACGACTTTTACCTTTACTGTACTTTTATTTAAATTTTATATCTCAAAGCGTGCAAGCATTTAAAATAAAGTACTTCCTTTTTAAAAAAAAGAACTTAACTGGCTATCTCACATTTAAAAAACCAATATTGGCACCCCTTTGTCAGACAAAATGCAATACATATGTTAAAGTAATATAATTTCATTTAACAAGTATAAACAGTTAAATAACTTCATTGTAATATGGCCAGTATAACAAAGCAGAATAATCTCAATTGATTACAATGTGATTGATATTGTCAACAAAACTGTAGTATAGCTATTATAACACACAAGAATATCCTTATACTACGACTAGTGCAAGGAAACGAGAAATTAAAAAAAAAAACAACTCATGATAACATGACCAACTTCGTTGCAATTTAAACAGTGTAACAAAAGGAAAATGAACTCATTACAATGTAATCAGTATGCAAAGTAGGATAAAACAATAATGTAACCTCATTAAAATATGAGGAGCAGTGTAAGAAAGGAATTCTACGTCCACGACATGTCCATTTGTTTTGCAATCACCGCCTGTCTGTGGTAACAGAGATTTACAGGACGCGATAGTGCGGTCGTCTGCGTGGCGCCGACCTTAAATCAGGCTGACACAGTGTCGGCTGCTTCAGACAGTAGCTGGACGGGTGGTCCCCGCTGAATAATTCAGGGCGATTGGTTGACGATTCATCACAGTGAACGATGGTTTCCCAGATGTGCTAGAAGCTATATATGATCTTATTCTTTTCAAGCAGTCCAGAAACATACTTAGAAGTCTTCCGTTGCACGTGTTTTTGTTGTTGTTTATCTAGGAAAGCGCTTCCTGTTTAACCTATCTATCTAGTGTAAATAAAAATTGATCTTAGATACCCTGATTAGTTGAGTATTGAAAGAGAAAATCAGGTATTGCTACGTATGCTGCAGTAATATGCATGTTTAAATACAGGGTGCATGCGAAACGTTTAATAGCCGTGTTAGAGTTCCGTGGAGGTGAACTATGCAATTTGTTGCTGACCTCTGACAGGAGCGCTGCAGGGAATTTTTGTGGCGAGGGAGGGACGGTGTGAAGCTCGCTTGCGTCCATTACCTCGTGCTATTTCCACTTCCGTCGGTGGCGCAGTTTCACGCTGAGACCAGAGTACCTGGCCGCAAGGCGTAGAGTTTGGTAAGCTTGCCTGTATGCATTGGTCCTAGAGCCATCTGTGCTATGGACAGTTCGGATGGCATTTTTAAAACCAAAACACACGTGCATATCCCAGCATACCCCATCCACCCACCCACCCCACCCACCCACCCACCCCACACACAGGGTCCACCACCTACTCGACAACATTTACCGAAAAAAAACTGTGCGTAACTGCTCGGTAAAGGACCAGGTAACAACATCTTTGTCCAGCTTTTCACAATGGGAGTGGAGGGGTGGCTAGTGATTGAAAGGACACTCTCCCCACGCTACACACTGCGCCAGCCGTCAGCCCGTGTTGCGAGTTCGGTTCCTCCTACAACTCAATGACCCTTGACGCTCTGCCATGCGTGGAACGCACGGTCAAGTACTAATACTAATTACTGAAACAGCAGCTGAAAGAGCTATATGCACGCCCTCTCTCTCACACACACACCCAAGCAAGCAATCTTTGATGAGGGCTCTGCATCGTAATTGCTAGCCTAATAGCCCTCTGAGTTTGACCATTCTTATGCTGCAACATGTTCACTGGAGCCTTGCGATTGAGTGGCTTTTGTTATGGTAGAGCCCCAGGAGACATGTGTAAACAAATGCTTTAACAGAAGCAAAGACTTACAAGGCCAATCGTCGTCAACATATCAACCACGTTTGCTACATCAAGGGCAATCTACGTCTGGCGAGGCATTCCACCCAGACCGAAAAGGCGAAATATTTATTTTCTCGAAAATGGTGACTTTCAAAGAAGAACCTTGATGTTGGTGTGCGATTTAAACACGCCGTTGATTTGGCATTTGAGAGGTCACTTGAGGTCCCCCGACTCTGCACAGCAAGCAGAATCATTTCACAGGCGCCATCGATGCTGTGTTTGTTAGAATGACTGACGCCCGTTTTGCCGACGGTCTAATCAGTTGTGGCGTTTCGCGACCATCAAATGCTGTGTGTGGAGTAGATACTATCTCTCTGCCTATTGATCTGAGGATGTTGCATCCTGTTGAAATTCGCTCTAGTAGACCTGCATTCGTTTATCTGTCTGGTTTCTCTAATGTCTGCATCTTCCCTCAGACGTCTAGGCGGAGGACGTTCCAGCCAGTGACCTTTTGTGTTTCTCCTGTTACCCTGCCGTCTATTGCGCACTTCGTGTAAGTGTGCTTCTTCTGTGCATTTCTTGTGAATGTAGTTGTTTGCATCCTATTTACGACTTATTACTGCATTTCTTTTGCACATTTAGCGCTGCATTTCTTATGCTCATGCATTGTTGCATTTCGTGTGCGCACTACATTTAAGTCGGCGAATGACAATGCATGCGGGTACTATAATGCTACGCACCCTGCAATGCCCTCACCAATAGTTTGGAGAGGTTCTGTAAAATTTACGTCGCCGACTGTTTCAGTTTGCACAAGTTTCTCTTCCCAACTGCCGAACTTTGATCCTCTACTCCCAGCTTCCGGTATGCTCTGCTTCACTTGCCGAGCACCGATGAAACGTGGAAGAAAAACAGCGTATACGCCTTCCAGACGAAGTACTGGCAGAGATAATTGACGAAAATTCCTCTTGGGTCCCACCTCACCCCAGTCTCCATCCCCATTCCCCAACCCCCTGGCCACTGTACGCAAGCATTACACGCAAAATTACAAACCCGGTTATTCTTTCAGGGGCGGAGAGAAGAACCCGGATGTTCGTTCGACTGCTCTTGCATGCCGACAAAACTTGCTTATAACGCTGTGTGCTGGGAGGGGATGAAAATGGAGAATAAAAGGCCCGGGGTGGGACGTGGGTGTAGGGGGGATATCAAGTAACATGGTGTCAATATGCTCTTGGAAACGTGTCAGAAAGCACAGTGCACTCTACAGCTAATATTAGTGGAGCTTGAATCACATGCAGTAAAGAAAATAAGAGGACTGCAGTCTGCAGGCAAATGGCAAAGTCTGTGCCTAATGACGCAGTGGAGTTAGAGGTAGAGGAGAAGGGGGCCACGGCAAGGCAAGCCATGACATCGTTTTGTTAACAGACAACAGCCAAAGGCAGCAAAAGCCAACCTGGATTACTTCTTGATAGCTTTATGAGTTTATATGGTGTAGGCGACTCTCTGTTTTGTTCTTACTAATCTCCAACTCGCACCTGCCAGTCACGGGGCCAGGCGGCTCACCCAATCGCTGATACATGTAAACTTTTCAAGATGGCGTCTGACTGTTCTGTAGTGGAGCTGTTGACGAGCGGGAACTCTGAGCACGCGTCCCTCTGTCACTCAGCGCGCGAAAACTACCGCCCATGTCGACCGCGGACCTGCTGTGCACCGCGGAATTTGTAGTCGTTTCCACCTGCTGCCCAACTGTCTTACATTTCCGTCTGGAGAAGTAAGCAGCCCCGACTCCCACTATTTGTGTCTGAGAACAAACGCTGGTATTATTAACAATTAATAGTTTAATATAGGACACACTGTGCTGCCCGGTCGAGTCGAGGGAAAAATGCGGTGGGACTGAATGATATTTTTTTTTTATTTTCCTTATTTTTCTGTATTTTATCACGTGTTTAGCCATTAAACCGTTCTGTCAATCTAATCCCTCTTCACACAGGCCCGCGCATCATACACTCCACCAAACTGAACGTTACTATGGTTTAATAGAATGTTGTGCTGTTATGTATGGGTATGTGACAAACCTGTGAGTTCTTGCTTGATTGGTTGGGGGTAGGGAACACGTAGCTTGATCTGAATTCTAATTTCTGAAGTCTCGGAGCTTGTGAGCCCGAAGCTGTCGTATTGGCTACAGGTTCAGAGAAAGGTGGTAACTGTAATGTTCGAAGATCACGTCACGCAACCACAGTACTATCTGGAAATTGACTGAACCCATTCCTTCCAGAAGAGATTCGCACTAGGGTAGTATGACTGCGACGCCCTGTTGTTTAGACCATGTGACGTCGGTCACGGTTTGGGTCCCAAACTTCTCAACGGACCATAAAATACGGCGCTGCTTGCCATCAGCTATCACCACCACCGCACCCAGCAGTGCTCTACGAATACCACTACCACCACCACCATCACTACTACCACTACACAAAAGTTAGCTGGGTTACAAGTAACCCACACAGTTTAGAATCTGGTACAAAATCTGGGTGATGCTCACAGCTTTCTTTTTTTTTTCTTTTCTTTTCTTTGTCTCGACCCTTTCTGTGGCACCCTCGCATTCCCTACGCTTCTGGGATCTCTGGCCATGCAGTTAAAACCATCCTGAAGCCAGTTTTTCCCGGGAAGTTTTTGAACAGAAACGAACCCTAGACAGGACAGAGCAGTACCCTTCAGTTATGTAACTAACCGCAGCAGAAAACCGTCTCCACATGGGGATTCACGCAGACGGCTTCTTTGTCCGTCGGTGCTGCGCCTCGACTGCCCCGTGGTTCAGGCCATTGTTGGCCGCTCTCTTTGCAGCAACACTGACCTGTGTCCAGACCAATTCAACTGTCCGACACCATGTCGGGAAGACGTAATGGTATCTCCGGCTCCTCCCACACGAAGCAGCCTCTCTGTGGTGCCCATTCAATCCTACAGGCAGATTCAGATCGCCTGTCAGCGAACAATAAACAATGGACAATAGTTCGTAACACACCCTTTTATATGGCGCCCTCGCGGTCAAGTGTTGTTGCGGGGTGTTGCTATAGCCACTGGTAACGCTCACTTTCTGTAAGAAGCAAACCCTCTAATTTTCGTTCTTGACAAAGGAGGACATGCTTGGCGCAGGCTTTGGCAATTGTTCGTCTTGCTGATAATCCAAGAATTTCTCATCTAACACCGCAATACAGATTCCCCTGTCTGCCCCTCTCTATAGTCTGTGTACCACGCTGCCTCTTCAAGCGGTTTCAAACCTCTTTCAAGTGACTTTCAAGCAACCCTCCCCCACCCTAGCGCCTTGTGAACTGTTTTCATGGGATTACAGCGCTTTACAATTTTACAATTTTCCTAAACTTCAAGTTATCCCCTCGTGTTCTGAAAACCAACAAATTAGAACCGAAGTCTTATTCCATTATTCCATGCACCCGCCAGTTGGCATCGCTCATGGTCAGAACTACGACTACGTTAGAAGCTGTCAGTGGCTGCTGCTGCTGTTATTATTATTATTATTCAACCAAGTTTTGTCCCTTCGCCTGATTTGTCTTGTCCGTAGATCTTCGTCGATTTGAAGTGTTTCGTACATATCTGTGATTTATGTTGCTCTATTTTCATGTTTTGAATTGTTTTGTTGTTTTTTTTTCTAATCTGGTGCCAAGTCTATAGACCATTCTGTGCCAAAGTCTTCTACCTATAGGCCACTTCGTCCACTAACGGTCACAGTTTCCTCTTCTTCAGTTTGGCCATCTTGTCTGAAGTTTTCCGACTTAAGAGATTAATTCTCTCTCACTCAATTTTTTTCTGAGCTACGGACGATGTCATGTCTTCACTTTTTTCATCTATGGGCCATGTACTTCCTCAATACATTTTCCGATGGTTAGATTGCGGGTCTCATCGTGCAAAGGGCCTCGCCTGCACGCGCGATCGAAGTGTGTTTATGCCATCTTGCTCCTTGCACTTCTATCGTATCCATTAATGTACCTTGGGAAATGGCAACCATGTGACCCATACGTTCACTTGAAACACAGCTTCAGACAAAGGATTCAAACTAACCCTTCCCCACCTTGCCTTCACTGTGGAAACATGGTCATATACTTTAATCCTGTGTCTGCATATTTATTATCTTTTGGGTTGCGGGTGTGTGCTTTGTTCATTTTTAGTTTATCTTTGGATATTTGTACATGCTGTGCTTTTGTAAAGCGCATTGAGCTTATTTTTACAGTGGGAAAGTGCGCTATAAAAGTCTGATCTTATTTTATTAGTTGTTGTTGCATTGTATGAAGAAGGCAGAAAGCCCTGAATGCGTGAGGTAGGTGGGTGTACGCGAGTGAAAGAGAGGAAGGAGCTTCAGACGACCATTTCACAACCAGTGAACGCAGGGCGCCATAAGAGGGAGTACGAAGAAAACGCGAAAGAAGATCATGGAGGCGTTTATCTTGAAAGGTCCTAATACACAGCTGGCATCATTTGTAAACCAACCTCCATGGATTCTTTTCCGCTGCTCCCCTACCGCCCTGTGGGTCCGCAGCTCACGGCCAGGAGCGGGATGGGGGGTGGGAGCAGCGAGAAGGCGCTGCTGGCCCAGACAAGAAAAGCGGACCTAAAGTCTACAAGAGTTCCGCGACCACCCCCCACCCCTGACACAATCGGATGGCAATCAGAGAAATGTAATCCGAACCAAAACAGCGGCCTCGCACCTGACCTGTCTCGAAGTTTCTGTTAAGTGAAGCTGTCTGCTTCTTCGCAGCTCGTGCCATGGTTCCTGCCTCAGCCCCATGTCTCGTCCCAACAGTTCTGCTGCTAAGAGCGTCTGCTGCCATCATTCGCTGCTGGGACCGTTTCTCGTGTTCTCGCCGTTACTGTAGGCTACCAGATACAGGCAGAGAGAGCCAAGTGGCAACAGGCTGGCCACACACTGTTTAATGACAGTCTCCTAGCGAGCTCTTTTCTCACTTTAGATGTGGTCGTGACGAAAGACGCGCGAATTAAATGCTTGGTGTCAGGGTTGACTCAGTGCACTGATTAAAATCACCTGCGGACTATGGACCTTAATTACAAGTACCTTAATTGTCTGTACCTTAGCCCTCTTCTTACTGATAGTATACCACGCTTCCCAAAATTTCTTTAATTGTACATGTTTAAAAGCAAATAAAAAAATATAGGTTAATTTGGCAAATTACACTTGCTGCCGCTCAGCTGTAATATGCAATTACAGTTTTACATATACAGTTACATAATATACAGTTTTAGTTCTTTAGATGAACCTGTTGTACTATGGAAACACAAAAGGGTCAAAGTTGGTAAAGATGCGCAGCGGCAGAGGCTGACCTAATATGGTTGGATCAGACGCACGCTTCGTGTTGTTCTGCTGTGATAGTAACCTCTTACTTATGTTTGTATATTGGACTTCTCATACTTCCATCATACCTCATACTTTATGACTCCACCATTGCCCCAAGAGTCGCGATCTGCTTTGATTTCTGGTTATTTCTTTTCTACTTACGGGGTTTAATGAAAGACATACAAAGGTTTTTCAGTTCTCCTCTCATTGACTCGTGAACACTCGACTGCCGTTTCTCTGTGGATGAATGTACTGGTGTCCTATGACATCTTTCTAGGGGAGATGTTGTTTTTGTCTAAAGTGATTGCTGCTGAAGCTCTTCATTATCTTTGGCTAAGACTGTGTTAGACATTACTTACGACACAAAACAAGCAGCACTTGGACTTGCATGCCTTATTTACCTCTGACTGTGTCTGAAGTCTAGCGGGGTGCAATTTCTCTCTAAGCTTAGTGCAAGCTACTGTCTCCCCAGAACTGGATGAATATCCCCTTTCTGTTCACGCCTACTAACATCCCCATAGACAGAAAGAAGTCCACGATGCATACATTATACATGGCTATGCTTACGTTGTGAAGGTTGGGACCATTATGTTCATTAGAAATACCTGTATACAAAGGTGACATCACAAGTTTGGCCTCTTTCTGTGCGTGTTGAGAACGAAACTTCTTTTGGGGAAAAAATACCTTGCATTGAGCTTTCGTCAGGGGGAAAAAAATCAACTTACTAGACCTTTAACATTTATTGCTATTTCCCTACTCGTCTTCCTCTGCTGAATTATGACACTCTAAGTTCTTGTTACCTGATTCCTTCTTGCGTTTTCTATATTTGTCTTTTATTAGTCATCACTAATGTTGTTCATTCTTCCGTCCTTCGTATGCTGTCCATGTCTCGTTCTTGTCTCAAGCAATAAACGCACGCTTCTTACTAGCGTGAATATGCGCTATACAAATCACGCATTATTATTATATTATTAACAACATGTCACACTGTAAGAATAATGCTCTGCTCGAGAAGTAACACGTGCATGGAAAGAGAGCCAACAAAAGAGTGAGAGATCGTGCCCGTGTGCTGACCGTGCGGGCGGTCTGTGCAGTGTGTGAAGACTGGATGGAAAGAGCGTGTGTTCTCGCGCACAGCGTCTGTTTGTACGTGCACGTGAGTACCAAGAAAGCGTCATAACTCATCAGTCTCTAAACAGACGGTTATGCCCCTTCCTCCTCTCCCTCCCTCTCCCTACTTCTCCGTTTCCCCTCACACATACACTCTCTCTCTCACACACACACACACACACACACACACACACACACACTGACACACACACTCTCTCTCACACACACACACACACACACACACACATACGCGCGCGTCATCGCATCTGCTGGCGGATTAACAGATGGTCACGTTGGTCTATCAGCATGCACCACGTCCTGTAAGAACACACCTCAGGATAGGCGACTCGGCTGCGGATCAGTGACTGAGACCCCCAGTCGCGGTGAACAGGTGCAAAACAGGTGTTTAAGTTCAGGTAGAGCCAAGCGCATGTTCTGTGAGGCTGGAAGACCTTTTCGGGTAAAGTGGCGCGCAGTCCAGGAGCTGACATCCCCTCCTGCCCCTGCCCGGAAAGAAACGGCTGGAGGAGAAAAAAATATTTGTAAGGTCCGCAACCACTCACCAGCATATCCACGTCTCCAAGCTGATGCTCGGGTTACAGGTGCCAATTCCAAGACCGAGTTTCTACCTACCATCTTGTGCGTCAAGTACCTTTCCTGCGCCGAGGCTGCATCGTTCGAGTCGACGGAGAAGGCGTGGTATCCTCCCTTCCTACCCCCACCCCCTACCCAATAAAAAAAAAACCACACACACACACACACCGTAGTTCGTTGCGTCCAAAGATGTTTGCCGGGCTGATGAATGGCAGGACCTGCCGGACAGCCACGCGTCACGCTTTGTCACTGAATCACAATTCAGTTCAGCTTAACATGCCTCTCATTTTCGAATTCTTCTGGAGGAGCGGGGATATTAATTTCTCGGGGACTGACATGCAGATCTGACGAGGATAAGCCCACATTTCCGAGATACTGGCATGCACTGCAAGGCTTGAATAAGATCAGGTTTCTCGGGCGGGGACGTGCACTGAAAGACATAAAGAGACAAGCCATGCGAGGCGACTAACAAGTGTCTGTTTCCACAAACTACATGGATGTCAGGACATCTGGGGAGGTAGTGCATGGAAAGAGAAGGAACAAACAATCTAAGAAGGAAAGACTGGGATAGACAAAGAATGTGTATGTGTAAGATAGAGAGAGAGAGAGGATGAAAGGAACTTAAAGAAATTATAGTTGATAGAAAAGCTAAATTAATTACTTTCTGTTGTAGGTGTCTATGGTTGTCTTATCCATTCTAAGGCATTCATTTGCAAATACTGTATCGATCTTTGATGCTAACTTTCTACTCCTGATACGATTCGACCAAAGAGGGTCATGGTCATCTTTGACCATCTTTGATTCACCTAAAGCTTTCTGGAACTGTACTTTAAAAAAGTTTTGAAATGAATCCACATTTACACAGTTACAGCGCAAAATAGCTAAAAAAAAGGGGGGGGTGGAGAAAGACTTTTATTCCAAGTGTTATCGCAGACAAATGATACACAGTTTTGCACAAAGAAGTAACTCAGTCTTGTTCTGCTGGTCGGTGCGGTTGAATAATGAAGGTGGAAAGCTGTGGTACGACAAACTACCATGACGGCAGATTCAGTCACCGTGAAATTAGGATACTCACACCGCCAGCGAGCAGCTTGGGCTTAGGTTGTGACTGTTGAGTACTGGTCGACGATCCCTGTGGTCCCTCATTTTCTTCAGACAGAGACCACCCAGTCCGCCCTGCCTACCGACAGGCCACGGGGGTCAAGTGAGAGAGAGAGAGAGAGACCGAGAGGTCATATTATTATTTGTGTACAAGAGCACTTGGGCTGACCCGCTAAAACGTGCGGTGTCAGTTGCAGGATCGTCAGCTTTTCATCAGACTGATACAGATGGCCGTCAGAGTGATACAGGTGGCCGTCAGAGTGATACAGATGGCCGTCAGAGTGATACAGGTGGCCGTCAGAGTGATACAGATGGCCGGCAGGCTTGTGGAGGTGGACATATGGATGACTTTTTCTTTTGTTACATCAAGGGTGGGGCGGGGAATAAAACATCTATGCCTCAGAGACTGCAATCCTCCGTTCAACCAGACTGCGACTGATTTTGACAGGTTTCTTGCTACTTGGCTCTGACATGGCTCTCTCTGGATGTGACACCTGTTTACAGGCTGATCGCTTGTGGTTTTCTCTGGATGCTCCGGTTTACTCCACCCTCTCTTTCTGTGTGTGTGTGTGTGTGTGTGTGTGTGTGTGTGTGCGTGTGTGTGTGCGTGTGTGTGTGTGTGTGTGTGTGTGTGTGTGTGTGTGTGTGTGTGTGTGTGTTGGTTGGTTGGTTGTACGTTGTGTTGTGTGCGTGTTCGTGTGTGCATTTAATTTTTACCCTGAAAAGGTGTGTCTGTACGCTTGTATGTAAAGCGCTTTAAGCCTGGCTTTGGCGATGGTGACATATATAAATGCTTTCCATTTCTTGATGAAGATGGTATTTAATTAACACTTTTCTCTTGTTGAGACATAAAAGTAAATAACATAAGTATAATTCAACATCTTTAATGTAGTTCGAAATAACAACAGTCAGATCATAAATGCTGCAAGACATTTTTAAAAGCATATGTAAGACTTCTTTTATATCTGTCAGTGGTCTGGAATAGTCTGGAAAACATTTTCTGAATGTTACTGATGTAAACAACAAAAAAAGACCTGTGAGAAATAATCCATAAGCCATTCCCCGATATGAAGAAATCGGGACCCTTGAAAAAAACCCCATTACGTTTGGTTCACATGCGCCGGCGGTCATTGACTGTGAAAGATCCTTACAGGTGACCGCGTTTTTTTGGTCGAAAGTTACCGTGAGTGTAGCCGTTAGCCCCCCTCACCACCCTTTTCCTCAAGCCCTTTAGGCCCCCCTCCCTACCGTTTTTCCTACCGCCGAGTTCTGGTCACCGGTCTTCTACAACTGCAGCTTTCCGCCCAGTTAACCGGAGGTGTGCTTTGACAGCCTCCGCCGCAGTGACGCGTGTCGTGCGATCATCACGGCGGGTTTGGTGACACTTGACCTCCTTGTTCCCTCCCTCTGCCGGACAGATCCCAGGTACAACCCACCGTCCCCCTCCCCTTAATAAAGTCTCAGCAGGGAGGGGGTTGGGAAACCGGTAGCGCAGGGCTAAAGCGCTTATTACCTAGAACTTGAGGATCGCAGAGTCTTGAGATCTCGTCTCGATAACACGTTGAGCGTGACACCCATTCACAAACGCCGGTCGTCAGAATAAATTTCTTCGGGGACTAAAGGTTTTCTTTCCCTTTCATCACCCGTCGCGCCCAGTTTGCCTGATTACCACTAGACGGACGCACGCTTCCATTCAAAGAACTGATAAACCGATCACGTGGATACTTGATATTCTCACAGACAGGCGTGGTATAAACGCCGTGCAGCGGAGCGCTGCCACTTTTAGTCGTATCAAACTCCGTGAAACACAGCTTCAACTTCCAGTCGTGTCAAACGCCATAATACACAATGTCACTACTTCTAGTTGTATCAAACTTCAGCTTCTAGTCATGACAAACTCCATACTACACAACGTTACCACTTCTAGTTGTATCAAACTCCATGAAATACAGAGCTGCCATTTCTACTTGCATCAAACACAACACAACTTTCAACTTCTAATCGTATCAAATGGCATGCAACACAGCTTCTACTTCTAGCTGTACCAAACGCCATACTAGCCACCGTTGCCACTTCTAAATGTATCAAACTCCATGTAAAAGAGATAACACCTCTTGTTGATCAAACGCCATGCGGCACAGCGCCCCACTTCTAGTAGATTAACCCCATCCGTCCATTTTCCTCACATCGCCTTTGCTGTGTCAACTGTGGTGTACCCACACCTATACACCAAGGGTTAACGTCGGATTTTTGTGCTAGATCTTCGTTTATTATCTTTTTAATTATTTTAAACTAACCGTTTAGCTCGCATCATTCCGTTCCACCTGTTGTCCGTGTACGGTTAGCTGGCTTGTTGATTAGTTGGTTGTAAATGTTCCACAGGACCTAGAGGAGAAGGGTAGAGGATGGAGAAGGGAGGAAAACAGAGCACCTGGACTTAAAAAAAAAACCAGACAAACAAAAAAACCCGACAGCTAGACCTGAAAACTTTATTGAACATCCGGAGCGAACTTCTTGTGTTTTCAATACAACTTCAGAATCAAGTCAGTACTATCACCACCACGTAGGGACCTTCATTTGTAGGTCCGTGATTATCTCCGCTCTGTCGGGGAGTTGCGGGGGGGGGGGGGTCATCCGTTTCTGCCGGAAGAGGGCGACATACTTATGACCTCGACCTCTGCCTCCAGTGCAAAACGGGGAGGATGTTTGTAACGGTGAATGACTGGTCAGTTACTCATGTCAGATGTCATGGTCACTCTCTCTACCCATCCAGTTCTCTCCTGTCCACTCCTACGCTCGGTGGGCGAGGACAGATTTGACGAGCTATTTGCCAAGATGGCAGGCAACTAAGAGCGAGCGGTACGCGTATCAAAAAGACCGAGGGTTGACGGAGGGAGAGGGAAAGAGAAGAGGAGGGAGGTAAGCAATGCGAGCACGACGACCAAGATAAGGGAGAAGCTTTACGAAACTGCGCCGTACAATTACCTCCATGTGCACTGTCTTCTGCGTACATCACTCATGGAGACAGGGTTGATAACTTCTCACCTTGCAAAAGGAGCGTTCGCTGGCGGATTGCCTCCTTTTAGTTCACATCCGACGGGCAATTTAGGCCGAGTTTGTTGGGGGATTTTTTTTTCTCTCTCTCTCTCTCTTTCCTGTTGATCGTGGTGGGGTTAGAAAGGGAACGACTGTGGGAATATCCTGACCGTATCTGAGGGAAATTGATGTTTCATAAAACGCGTATCCTGAACAGTTCCTCTAATATTTAATATAATAATGTTTTTGTTATTTTAATCTCTGTAGTGTAAGCCTTCACCTAGTTTACTTCGGCAACTAAGTTTTTCAGATTGCTCTAACTATAAAGCAATGTGCAGAACTGAATGCCCCCCAAGTCCGCACTTCTCGTTACTAAAGTGTAAACGCCATGTGTGGTTGAGTTAAAAGACATTTTTTGTTTCTGTGTTTGCAATTTCTTTCTCAATACTTGCGGTGGAGAAAATCGCACTGTACGTTCGAATCTGAAAACATGGAAAGTTTGGTGTCGACCACCGACCCTGTTAAGAAGGGCAAATGTGATATGTGATATGTGATTACAGCGAAGTGGTGAGTTTGGCCAGGACATGCCGGTGTATTGTGGACACTGTCCTTAGGGCGAGAAACTCCATAAGGACACCAGCAAACATGTGTGGCGGACACCTGCTACACTACAGATAAAGGTTGACAGTGAATTTTCAAGTAAAATCGTAGCATAGAATCTGCAAACAGCTACAGTGTCGGTGGTACCAGCTCAAAGTGACGAGGGCTAAAGGGCACCAAGAGAAGAATTTTCTGATTTTCTTTCTCTGTCTATTCATTTCATTCTTCTTCTTCATTCTCTAGCTGTACAATTCATTGTCCTTTTCATTCTCTAGCTGTACAATTCATTGTCCTTTTCATTCTCTAGCTGTACAATTCATTCTAGACTTACATGATGCGTTCTAAAATGCGGCTGTATAACCAGAAAATTAATTCTATAATTAGAGAAAAACTGGATAGACGCAGCGGTTAACTAGACTCGCCAGTTCGGCCTGTCTTGGGCGCTAATGAGTAGGTCCTCCAGGTAACTGATTGTGGTAATGCTGGAAGTACTTTAAAAGAAAATGATTGCTTGTCTTCTGTCTATGCATGACCTTGCGGTTTCCTCGTGATTTCTACAAATATAGGCAGCACTCGTTATTCACGAACCCTTTAAAATATCTAATAATACTGAAGACCAGTCTGTTATTTATAGTTTATGGTTACACTATTTTACTAGTAATTTTTGTAACAGCATCATTTAAGATATCTTTATTAACAACAACCACGACCATAAAATATTCACGTCGACCTAAACACTTTAAAATGATCCCTTTTGTCACTGCATATTTTCTACGGAATCCAAGCATCTCCATTTGCGCCTCAAGGATGTTATTGTCGGTCGCTGCACCCAGATAGCATTGAAGCATTTTATAAACGTTTGAAAAGCGCTAACATGGCTGTAATAATGTTAAAGTTTTAGATGAAACATTTTAGAAACATGTTAGGAACATTTACGGAATAAACATGTAAAAACATGTAAAAACTGAAACATTGTGCAAACATTTTAAATTGGTAGGAACAATAACATTTAAACAAAAATATTAAATAGATGTTCTGTAAACGTGTACTAAAACTTCCGGCCGTCGCGTGGTTTAGAGCTGAAAGGCCGCCATTTTGTTTGCCGGTTTCTCAATTCTACATGGATTTGTACTCCAACAATCGAAAATGACAAGAAAATAGTAAGTAATATTCAAACTCTAATGTGTGTTCTAATAAAATATATGTTTGTTTGGTACTATTAAGTTTGTATATAATGTGTAAATAATTTGTTATTAATTCCCGACTGCTGACTTCTTCACGTTATGAGTCGAATGCAGTTGCGATCTTTAATTTCATTATAGTACAAGAAAAAAAGCTATATTTCTGAAGAGTTAGACTATCTGAATGTTTAAACACTGCTCTTTAAAACGGTGCATCACATATGATTGTCT
The DNA here is from genome assembly GCA_004794655.1 of Marisa cornuarietis. Lineage (NCBI taxonomy): Eukaryota > Metazoa > Mollusca > Gastropoda > Architaenioglossa > Ampullariidae > Marisa > Marisa cornuarietis. The sequence goes on from SMMW01000025.1 coordinate 1,987,332, forward strand.
TTATTATAGGTTAATAGTTATAAATATTCAAAATCTACAGTCCAATTGTTGAATCGAAGGCATTTCCGCCATAAGCAATGGATTAAAACTTAAAAATTCAGTTATTTACAGTTCTCACAAATAATATTTTAGAAGTTTATTATATATGTCACATCACTATGTGTGAGATTTGAAACTGTTGTAAATGCAACTCTCACCCCCCAGACCACTGTCGTCTGAACGCCTCTTCAATCTGATCTGACCTCGTTTTCAGTTTAAATACAAAATTTGACATAAGGGGAGAAATCTTGGTAATGTCAGAAAGACAAACGGGTCATTGGAGACGACAGTATTAGCACACAGCACGCCGCCAATCGTGTCCAACATTGAAGTGTCTGCACAACTACAAAGGATTGTCGGCAGTCTGCGCTTAGGCCCTTTGTGCTCGCACATTGTGGAGTTCTATTTGCTGAAACACGTGGGAACAAATGCAGTGCAAATGTAAGGAACTGAAGTTTACTTATGTGCCCAGACCGGGGGGTAAGGAACGTGACTTTCTTGAGTGTTGCCCCCCCCCCACCTCTCTTTGGTCAGAGGTGTTGAAGTGGTCTTTCTTCGTTGTGTAGCATGAACTGATGACAGACTGGTCGTGCGCTTTTCTACATTCTTATGTTAGCTGGTGGAGGTTGGTAGGGGAGGAGTGGGAACAGGGAGCGGGAGATAGAGGAAGGGAGAGAGAGAGAGAGAATGACTACGCCCGTAACTGATTGTATCTGTGTATCGGTGTGTTTAATCAGATATGGTTTTTTTGTCAGGCTTTTTTCAATTACCTTAAATAACACAGTGTGTGTGTGTGTGTGTGTGTGTGTGTGTGTGTGTGTGTGTGTGTGTGTGTGTGTGTGTGTGTGTGTGTGTGTGATTCCAAAAGTTGTAGAGATTTATCTGTACTTTTGTGAGTTCAAGCCTAAAGAAAATTAAGTTCCTCAGTAAAAAATCTTAAAACTTTTAACCTAGTTTTCCCTACAACAATCTTCCAAAATATTGTCGTCATTATTACTGCCACCCGCTGCCTATATGTTGGGATGTTTACAACTGCGCACGGTTTGTGTATAAGTGTGTAAGAGAGAGAGAGAGTGTGTGTGTGTGTGTGTGTGTGTGTGAGACAGACAGACAGACAGACAGGCATGCTCATGTATGTAAAATAAATGTGTGTTAATGTCGCGTTCGTGTGTTCGTTTGTTTCCTTGCTCACGTAACCGCATCAAATCTCATTGAGTGCCCACAGACAAAAGGATTTTCCTAGGAAGCATCCTCATCCTGCCCCTTCCTTATGCATGCCTGCCGTTTCGCCACCGTTTTCCACACAAAAAAAAGGGGGTGGTGAGGATACTCACCTACTCGTGCTTGCTGTCAGCATTAAACCCTCAGGGAGTGATAAACAGCTTCTACGCATGTATGCAAGATGCCCAGAGCACCTTAAGTAATGTCTGTACTTTATTGCCGTGTTCCCTCATAGTAACCTGAGGTCCCAATGACTTGGCTGTAGCCCCTGGTCTAGGCTTCCCTAGTCTCTGGCCTTCAAGAGCCTCCATGACGATGCCTGCGCGGCCGTGCACCCTCGCTTTTTCCCAGCCCGAGAAACTATACTCCCCCACCGACCCACCGTTGCCACCAGCGATGGCTGCTGCTGCGCCGAGCTTGGCCCCCAGGTTACGCCATCACCTTTGTGCTGGGAGCCGGGGGTAGGTCACGTGACCTCAATTGTGGGTCATGACGATAGGTCGTCAATAATGATGAATGGGGAAATGTCATCAGCACATCATCTTTTGGTGGCGGTGGAGGGGAGGTTTAAAAAAATGGTCGGCAGCAAGCTGTCTTCACTGTTTTCCCGTAACATGGCTTTGTGCGCTTCTGTTGGCGTGTCTCTGCACGAGACCGCTCGTGATCGACTTCCAAATAATGCGGTCAGCAAGCTTGCCCGTTAAATGCCAATCATTTGAGACAAGCTATGTTGTTTGCTTCACTCTTGATTTATGTATTTAGTTTTAAATCAGTTTTCTTTTGGAGACGGGTAGTGATGGGATGGGAAAAGTTGACACAAATAACTTAACGTTTTATAGCAATAAGGCAGAAAGTAGTCAAGATAAGTTAACAAATTTTAAAACTGTCAGTGGTTTGGAGTGTGGATGGACAACTTGGCTGTATTCGTATTTCTCGTATTCTTTCGCACTTCGGTCAATGTGCGTGTCTTGTCCTTCTAATTCTCTTTAAGGAAGCTCGAAGCGAACTGATAAAGCTAAATCATCTAAAAGGGGGAACTGTACTTGCTAAAGAAAAAAAATCATATAACAACAGAAACAGTGACAGAAACTGTCAATGCCTAGGATCCAAAAGAAGAATTGTCCTCACTGTCTAAAAATTCTGAGAGAGTGTGGAGTGTCATTACTAAAACTAAAGACTCCTGCAAGGGTGCGACCTGCCATTGCTAAAACTGAAGAATCCGGTAGATGTGACCTATCGTTGCTAAAATTAAAGAATCCGGGGAACGTGACCTGCCAATGCTAAAGCTGCCTCCTCCCATCGGCTCTTCTCCTCCACCTCCTCCCACCCCAATCCTTCGAAAGAAAAACAAAGCAGCGATTAATGAGCTCCATCGTATATAAATGTAACAAAGGAAAATGTTTATAGGGCTAATCTGAAAGAAATTCAATTCGTATGGCAACCAGAAAGGGGAAAAAAAACTCGTGAAAATTCGAGCTGGCCTTGTGAGAATAGAATTAGTGAAGACACTAGAGAAATGACCCTTAAAGTGATCTCTGACACACATTGTTTAAGGTCGAATCTCGCGAGACCGCTGAGCTCCTATAAACACGCTGCACGGCCTCCGTGGACTGGCCCCGAACAATTACTGGGAACAGCGCCTGACGACTTTTCTGGCGCCAAACCAATTTCTCTTGTGTATTCTTCAACGCCATAAGTCCTAGAGAGTCGCCTCCCCTTCTTCCGCCTGCGAGCTCTTTCTGGCTCCATGCTTTTTTCAATAGTTTGATGAACGCACTGGCGGCTGCAGCTGCATCATCGTGGACTGGCCGTTGGCGTGTGTTTCTTTGTCTCGATGCAAGCTCATCACTCTTTCTTTCTCCTCTCCCTCTTTAATTTCTGTCAATCTCCTTTCTTCTCCTTTCTCTCTATCTCTCTAGTTCTCTCTGTCTTCCCCTTTCTCTATGTCTCTGTGTCTTCTCTTTCAGCTACTTTAAGATGTGTAGGTGTATAGACAGATGGAAGTCTAATGAAATACTTATATATTCCCTTTGGGAAGAGAATATGCCTAATAATCATATATATAGGTTCAAATTATATGAAAATGTACATTTGCCTATAGATTGTTGTTTTGTATTGTTAATATGCTTGTATCTCCCTCATGTCGTAATGATCATGAGTCATTGGCATTAAAGATGTCATGTCATGTTTGTCTCCTCTTTCCTCCTCATCCCGTCTTTATTTCCCTCTCTATCTCTTTTCCTTTTCGTCTCTCTCCCCCGTCTCTATCCTTGCGAACCTCTCAGACTGTGCAAGGGTTCCTATCGCCAAGAGGAAGTGCCCATAAAGATTAGTAGTCGGTGCTACATCTCTGGCCCTAAATCACAGAGTGCATCTCACACATCATCGCCGAGCGCACATCTGATAACCTGACCAAGGCAACGAAGCTTGGCAGGTCAGGAACTCGTAGCTTATCAGTTCTCGCTCTGAAAGGTATATGATGACTTGACGACATGTGTCATCGGCTGTGTAATGTGTCACTACGATCAGCTTAATCACAAGACCGATAATATTTTTCCTTTGGACTGGGGGATTGCCGCTTGTTAAACGTTGCTTATCTTTGCTCGGAAGAATGATTTTGTGTGTTATGGGGTACAGCACATGGGAAACAACAAAATAATCACTCGTTTTGAAAGAGCGGCCAATATAAGCATTTTTTTTTTTAACTTAACGATGGTGTGTCTTTCATCAAGCGAAAAGGTTGACGACAGCAGATTTTTTCTTCGTTCTAAGACCTCCCTGGACTATGACAGAAGCCCATCTTTCACAGCGGGTGTTGAGTTAACCTTGTCGTCAGTCAGTGCATACATCCCGCCAACCGCAGGCAGCAACAACGCCGGGCATGCCTACACCACCACAGCACCACCACCACCACCACACCCTCCCACCACCACAACACTACCACCACCGCTACCCATTCTTCTCCACCAGCGACTGCTCACCTGTCTGAAGACAGATGAGATATGCTACTGTTATTGTGTCGCCGCTGGTGGGGGTCGTGTTGCACACGTCACAGAAGACGAAAGACTTGGTGTTGGAGCGATGGTGTAACTTCTCATGGAGGCTTTATATTTCTCGTTCAGTCTCATTAGCAGCAAGTGAGTACACGGGGCTGCTGTTTTAAAGCGATCCGTTGGAACTCCTTCCGACCGTTTTACCACAGTCCAACGCAGTCTTTTGCTTATTATGTATGTAATCTTCCCAAGAAAATGTCACTTGTGTATAAAACATTCTCAACAAAACTTCACTCATTAATGTGTAATACTCCACTCAAGTGTTAATCGCTTATCGTTGATATCCGTCTTAAGACTTTCATTCAATTAAAAATTAGAACTCCTTTACTGAGAGTTTAATTTTGGACTGTAATTTCTCGTCATGTTCCGTAGATTGAGAAATGCTATGCAGTCCTTCACAAAAGGCCCTTTTTGATTTGCATTGCGGGATTAAAGGGTGAAGGGTTCATTAAGGACATACTAAACGAGACTCAAATGGACAAATGTTTGACCAAGTTTTGACATGGCGGTTATATAAATACTTTGCGAACCGTGGTCAAACGTCCGTCCTTATTTGTCCCACTGTCTTTACCTCAGTGGTCACTGGGGAAGTGAACCGTTAAGTCAGGTATCATACCTGGTTTTCTGGTCACAGGCGAGCATCGAAACGGCCATCGTCGTCTCTGAAGCATTTCTTCTGTTTTGCTTGCTAAAAATGTATGTGACTTAAGGTTTTTTGAAAGCGCCTTTTGCTGCTATTTACAATATTTAGTGAGGTATACATTTTCAGTTCATTTAAATATTTCCTGTCTCCTCAAAGGAGCAAGACAAACAGAAAATAATGACAGCTATAAAACGAAAAGCGCGTGATCGGAGTATTTAGCGCCATACAACAAAACTTGTAACCGTGTTGTAACAGTCATTGTTTTGTCGGTTGTTTTTTGTGGTTTTTTTTTTTTTTTTTTTTTGATTGTTCTTACTCGGCTATTTTCTCGCCTTCTCTCTGGAATTCTGCTCCTTGTTGATGGTCTACTCTCGCTTCATTTACGTGTCCATCCCCATTATACGGGGCACGCAGTCAGGGCTAAAAGGGGATTTCTTGCGATTGGAGCTCGACGTGGGTAATACATCATTCAAATGGTCTTAACTGTTATCAGTCTGTCGGCGGCAACCCCCGTCCCCAACATTCCCTCTTCTTCTGTGCTTACCTCTGCTCATTCCGCTTCCTCTCAAGTGTGTCAGATGCGTCTCACACACACACACACAGAGTCGCAGCTTCTTTTCAAGCGTTGTTCTCTGTTCATGGGACGAGACACAAGCTCATCATTTTTGCTGTAACACTGCGGCGGCGCTCACCTCTTTCCTCGGGTACTCGGGTATCTCAAAACGCAGAGGTTTCAGCTGTCTTCTTCAAACACCCCTTTTTTTTATCCAGTGCATCATTTTAACAATTTAGCTAACCGAGCACATGACCATCTGTGTAGCTAGATGATGTTGTCTATGTTTACCAGTGAAAGTGACACACCCGTTTTATCTAATAACATGTTTATTTTGTATTTAAACTCTTTTCAGCCTATCGTTACCTTACAAAATCCACATGTTGGTTTTAATACCTAAGTTTTCACTACGGTATTCTTATAGTGATGTGTGTTTTGGTCAGAATAGTGTCAATTATCTAGTTGGTATCAAGGTAGGGGGACGTGACAGTATGTATCGGTCTAGGTAGCGTGTAGTAGTCTAAGGTTACATTAACTAATCTATCAACTCTTATTTATGCCTCGGATAGCGAATCCTTTCATTATCTTTAATGGCATTGAGTTTTTAAGTAGTTTTTCTACAGCCAACTCAAATTGCCTTAAAACAAATCGTGAAACCTGGAAACTTTAACACGTAAGCCGCGCGCGCGCGCGTGCGTGCGTGCGTGCGTGTGAAAGAGAGAGAGAAATAGTTAATGCATGCTTACTTTTAAACCTTGCCTATACGTATACTAGTATCCCATACACACTCGCACGCGCGCGCACAGGCACACACACACACAAAACCTCTCTCGCACTGCCCCCACCTATCCCATATATAAACACACACGTGCATTGATGACACAAGTATCCAGGTTGGACTAAGCTTAACTTGTAAACAAACAGACAGTCAGACAGCCGACACACACTTGGTTCCAAAAGCGGGTCGCCGAGATGTCAACTAATCATACGTTCTCTCTGTCCATGACTCGTTTTCGAACTCTGTAAAATACTGCTAATTACAACATGTGACTGTTACTAATTACATCCGTAACTGTTGCTTATTACGTCTGAAGGGCAAGCAGCTCGAACCACAAAGGCAAAAATGAATGTGAGACCCGGGCTGCGGAATACGATCTTTGCTGCTGCTTTTGATGTTTGTTTGTTTGTTTGTTTGTTTGTCCTAAAACTGTGGCTAAAACTTAACTATGTCACTGACTACAAGTTGTTAGCGAGGTGCGTGGTATTAGTACGAAGATCTTACTGCCTATAACTGCGTGTCCGTTTATTCCTGCTTTAAAGACAATCACATAATAACTAACACGAAGATAAAGAAATAAAAATAAAACATACAAAAGAAGCAATATATTGCTTGTTCAGGTACTGCTATCTAAACGAAAGTGAACTGTTAGTAACTGCGGTTAAAATGTGTGTGTGTGTGTGTGTGTGTGTGTGTGTGCGTGCGTGCGTGCGTGCGTGCGTGCGTGCGTGCGTGCGTGCGTGAAAGATAGAAATGGGAGGTTGCTAAAGTACTTTTTCCGGTTACTATTGAAAACACAAGTGTCTAGCAGTGACCTTCCTCAATTTTCTCCTGGCTCTTCCAAACTTGAGGCACAAGTCGCGAATCGGGCCTCACAGATCGCTGGCGAAAAAATCTGGCGTACAGGTTGAGGGTGGTCTGACGCCACATTTCCCCCCTACCTAACCCCGCTCCCCAAACCCTCCGCCTCCACGTGTGCTCGATCCTCCGGTAGCCCCTTGCCGCGCATGTCCGCCCCTGACGCTGCGGCCTTTCGGTGGCGGCCCGGGGCCCCGTCGGGGGAAATGCTACGCCGCCTGACTCCACGCGCGATGTGTTGGCTAATGACCTGCAGCTGGCCCAGGTCCCGAACCCCTGCCCTGCACCTCTGTGGACCTACAAACAGAGATTTCTCTTGAAAGAATAACCCGAGTAAAGTACACAGTTACTGGCAAGTTCACAGAACATTGTTTTACCCCCCAAAAAAATGTGTTGTGAAATTAGTTTGATTATTATTTAAAGAAAAGAAAAGCACTGACGTCCTCAAAAGCCGCCTCGATGTGAAAATTCAAGCTGATGATGAGGTTTTACCCAATCAGCAAATCTACTTTTGTAAATAATAATTTTACCTCTTTCTAAATCACAGAGGAGACGTTAAAGCTCTGTATGTCGTTCAACGGCAGAGATCAGATTTAGCACTTAGTGCCTAATGTGAATGAAATTAAGTCTTTTCCGAGGGGCAAAGCTTGATTGCTTGTCGAACGGCGTTAGTTTGTAGGCTTAGCAACCGGATGTGTTGTTTGCGCATGCCCAGTTCCGACATTTGTAGAAGTAGAGCAACAAAACTATGGCGCTTGCTAAACTTCGTTTTGTGTTTTTGGGGGGTAGGCGAGGAGAAGAAATTTTAAGAGAAGTAATGACTGCTGTTGTTCCAGTTAAGTGTTGCTTATGTAATTTGGTGATTTAGAGAGATTCCGATTCTATTTTTGTGGATTCAATATTTTGCTCTAATATTAGACATGTATGTATGTATGTATGTATGTATGTATGTATGTATGTATTTGCGTGCGGAGAGGGGTTGTGTGTTTGTGTGCGTATGAGTGAGTGACTGACATGGTCAAACCTTTATCAGATGGGTATAATGGAGACTGGATGTTCCAGAAGAAGGTTTCAAGTCAGCAATGGTCTCATTCGAATTGGCGTTAACGTCGCGGTTATTAAGTACAAGGGGAAGAAGTTAATGTCCCCCGTATGTTGACACATGTCGTCGACATCTGCTATAGTCAGCGACAAATTCTACTTCAAGAAGCCTTCACCTCAAGCCAACGAAAATAGAGGAATTACCAAACCACGAAGGTCTTCTGTCACCCTAATGTGGGATGTTTACAGACTCTGCTGCGGCTTCAGCCTTTAAGATTTTGTTGTCAAGCGAAAATCCGGCATCTTTGCTCTTGTGCAGTGATTGTCGTATAATGACCGACGCTTCCACCAACTTCTGCACCTTCGTGAGTCTGAAAAACGGGCGAAGGGAGGGGGCAGGGAGGTAGTCTTTCAAACGAGAGACCTAGAGGAGTTTATTTATTGGCTAGACATAGTCGTCATAGCTCTCTGTCCGTGAAATCATTCCTGTTATCCGGGAAACCTCTCCAAGGTAGAAAAAGGGCCATGTTTGCTTTTTTGTATATTTTCTTTTCTTTTTGCGGCAAGAAAAATGCATTAGCAGGATGGATTAGCGGTAAAGGGAATGGAGCTGATAGAAGGAATGGGATATCGCTGAGTTAATGGTTGGTCGAACGGCAGAAAACAGAACACATCCCTTTGAAAGAAAAAAGTAGGAGAACCTCCATTTTTTTTCTTTCTCTATAGTAAATGAATTGTAATTGAATACAATGGATCTCATCTTTTGTAATTAAATTGCGTTGTATTGTAATTGAATACAATGGACATGATCCCCACTACGACTACTAAAACCACTGTTACTGCTTCTACTACATATTTTTTCTCCTCCTGCTCATCTTGCACCGGCTCCTACTTCTCTTTTGTTTGGCGTCTGTTAGGTTTTATCTTCAGTTATTTCGAGTCTCTATTGGCGGAGTCAAGTTTCGTTTGTGAACCGTGTCATCAAAGGGAAAGCTTTGACTAATCATAAATTTGGCACACGAATGAAATTCTACAGGAAAAATGAGCAGTAGTGGTTACAAGGGATATCACTCGATCATATTATCTCTGAGGTCAGAAGGAGAAGAAAGCAGGTAACACTGGGTTACCGCAAATAACCTGTTCACGACTGTTGGTAATTCTTTTGTGTAACTGAATATTTAAATATCAGGACTATAAAGTAAACCTTCTGTCTTGTCTTGGATGTGTTCTCTCGTCAAAGAACTTTTTTTTTCAATTGTATCCACCCCCTTACCCCGGTTTTTAGTCAAAGCTTAAACTGTCATAAGTTTACACAGTGTCAAATTATGAAACAGTATTTGACTGACAATATGGTGTTTTTTAAATGACCGTCATATAAAGATTTGAAATACATTGTTAAATATTTGGCACTGTATGTTCAGTTGAGAAGGTCCTTTAGTAAGACATGAGCACACAGAGAAATGAAGAGGGAAAGTAACCAACAGCCTCATAGACGAGGAGAAGATGGAAAACATGTTTGCTGTCCAAGTCTGCAAGGAAGAAGACAGTGGGTGGAGGAGAGATGAATGATTCCCGTGAGCCGCTTGTACTACGGGTACAGAGCTAAGTGCGAGCTGGGCGTGTAACGAGGCCCCTGCACTCCGCCGAACGATAAATGTTTATCTTTTTCACTTCTTAGACATCCCGGAACCCCGGAAAGCAGCGCTCGCATCGTTTCTACAGAAACGCAACGACGCCATTTTCTGGAAGAATATGGATCGAAATTTGATTACTCTGACGTCGGTTGCCAGCTGTAGTTGTTCTGTTGTACGTCCACTTCGTGAACCCTGAATTTTTTGAATGTAGCCAAGTGACAGATAACACGGCGTAGTTCAGAACTGATAAGATACAATAAGTGGGAGGAAATCCGGCTGGTGTGCAAGAGTTATCCACCCAAAGCGACTTCAAAAGGTCAGACAGGGAGGGGGACGGGAGCCATTCCGCACGTTAGAATAAATTTGAGAAATTTCTGCCTGAGGATGGTGTGAGGAAAAAAAGTTTCAAAGGCTTTTTTCGTCCAGGAAGTCTTATTCCACTTGCCGTTAAATATCATTAACGCGCTGATAACGATGCATCATGTGGTGTCAGTTTGATGTTTAGCAACCTTTAGCGTTCGTGCACGGAGGAAATTCTTTACCTGTTTTATGGCAGTCTGGTCGATCATAAAAGAAACACTCAACGAGTATGGATGCCGCGAAGGATGTACACAAACTGTGCTTGCTGCACGTACCATAGTTCGCATATATATCGCAATCCACACGATGTGCCGTTCACACACGACTTAAACATGGCACGTGACACAGATCACACATGTAATACATTGCATTACAGAGGTCTTGGAAGTAGGTGAGATTGGCAAAAGCCTAGTGAGAGGCCAGGTACCCAAAAGGTTGATGATTTTCTCTACAGACCTCACGCCGCGATAGTCGGGGAAAAGATTTCACAAACAAAATCTGCGCCTTACTCTTCGGTCTCATCTTGTAATTGAAGGTGTTTATCGCGATGGAGTTGAAGTAGGCGAGTCAAGTGCATACAAAATTGTAATAGACTTTCCTGTGTTCTCTTTTCTTACGTCCCCACACTTATGAGCAACGCCTTGTGTACACACGCGCCGGGGGGAGTACGCACGCACGCACACACAAGATTTGAAGTGCCATTCCACTTTCAGCGCAAAAACGCTCGCAGAAATGAACAAATACTGTCTGAACTATCAACTCAAGTTCACACGTTTTTGTGTGGATTACTTTTTAAATCAGGCTTGTGAATGCAGCTCCCCGTGCCGTCATTTTTTCGGTCCATTATTCTTCTGAGCCCTACATTCCTCGTGATCCCCCCACTCCACCGTCTACTCCCTTCCTTCATCCTTTCCAAACTGCTGTCTGGTTTTCTTTCAGGATATGCTCTCGCTTTCATTCACCCCCCCCCCTTCTCTCTCTCTCATGCACACGCACGCACGGACACACAGTTCCTGACTACATGTCGCTGTGTTTCGCGGCTGCTGTATCTTATGTAGACCTGAAAACAGCTAACCTGCTAACCTAAGTCCCAGATCCGGTGCAAAGAATCCAGCGGGAGGGGAAAGAAGAGGGGAAACAAAATAAAGAAACAAAACACAAAAATTTCCCACCCTATCTATTGGCTGTTAAAGAGTGTTTCTTTACTTGGTTTCTCAGTCGTGTTTACGTAAGTCAATGAGAAACTCCATTTTTTGGCCATTTGTCGACCCATAGCCCTCGGCGCTGGATGTTTGGGCGACCGCTAACGGCCAGGCGGTGTTACGCTTACGACTGCTGGCGGGGGTCGCGGTCTGGCTTTCAGCGCCGCGAGGAGCGTACGCAGGTCTTGAAGACAAATTGTCAGGTCTGTGTTTATGTGCAACAAGAGCGAGGACTTGAAATCCGCCACGCAAGCCTAGATTCAAGCAGACGACCAGACACGAGGCGCCTGAGTACCAGACTATGCCCCCTATTTCCTGCGAGTCTTCTCGGCGACATTCCGCTGCACGGCTCAGCTCGTTTTTCTAGTTGTTCCACGATTTGTCTGCAGCTCTATACTTAACAGTGTTGAATTTATTAGTCACTCGCCTGTTTCACATTTCCCGTGAGGAAAAACATTGTTTTAGTAGTAACAGCAAGAGTTGTAAGAGTTGCATGAATGATATCCGAAGTATTTATATAGCTGTTGTATTTTTATAACTGCAGTATTTTGACATCTACAGTAATTTTATAGCTGCAGTATTTTGATAGCTGTACTCGAGCTATCATTCTATCCTCGTATCATTCTCCCTTCCTTTATTTCTTTCCTTCGCCCTGCTTTATCTCTGTTTTTTCTACAGTTTGTTCTCCTATTTCACGGCTACTTGTTCGAGTTGTAATACATGATTCAACCATTGGCTCAAAAGGCATCTGCATAATTTACAAATAAAATCGCAACAAAATGCATATTTCTATTCTTGTAAACGCCGCCAGTTAACTCTCTTCTGTTACTTAATCGTTGATTTAATCTTCACCAACCTATTATGTTACAGAGCCGCACGAGCGTTATGCGCGTGCGTGTGTGTGGGTGTGGGGGGAGGGGAAAGAAAGAAAGAAAAAGAAACAGAAATACCTCCGGCAGACACAAAGGGAACGTACCCTCAAGCCGATCTTGAGCCGTCAGGATCCCTTTCAGTGGAACAAAAGAAGAACAGTGCGTTCCCCGTTCCAAAGTACCCGGCATGCAAGCGCCTTGACCTCAGAGGTTCACGACGTCGCGTGACAAACCCTCATTTCTTGAGTCTCTGTTTTCTTGGGAGGATATGCGAGTTACCGCCTCGCGGTACTTTCGCGGTGGATTAAAGCAGCCCCCTTTTGTAACCGCGCAAACCCTTTAATCCGACAGAGAGCCTGCAGCTACTGGGTGTCCATAATGTACTCCCGAGTGTAGGAGCCTGTAATGGGAACCTCGTTTTCCTCAAACCGAGTACAAATTGAGAACGACTCACGAACAGAACTGAACTATAAATCACTCACGATGTCTCTCCGATTTGTCGCCACGGAGGGCCTGGATAGACCCCCTCAAGACGTGTTCCAGACCAGTTAAGTTCTCGGGTGACTTGCAGCAAGACGAAGTTCATAACTAGCGGCGATCTCCCTAGTGAGTGAGTTTCCACTGGGTGAGGAGGGTTTCAGCGACGTCGTCACCAAAGAGAGAGAGAAAGTGGTCAAGTAATTTTCTTGATGACGAAATAACACTATTATTGCTTATCCTCCTGCGTAAGTCTGTCCCGCTGGAGTAAGTTCCCCTCTGCTGTGTCCCATCGTGTCCCCCACTACGACTTGTACATCCGGTACCAGTTAAGGGATGAGAAGAAGAAGAACTCTGTCTCACCAGCTGTATGACCAAGAAAGTTTGCATATGCAAGATATTGCCACCAGACTTCAATGCAAAGAAAAACAGACGTCTGTGACAAAAGGAAATCATGTGTTGTCCCGTCGATTGCATTCTTGTAGATTCCGAATCAGAGTTTCTGATCGTGAGATTGTTAGTGATGCCATTCCGCCATTTCAATCCAAGAAACGTCCTAAAGGTTCCATTATCTTTCTTGCAATCGCATTTAGTGTCTTTTTCTTCAAAGTATACAGTCTAGAGTCACCCACCTGGCAGAAAGAATCACCCACCAAAGTACCCTGCATCTCTTGTACCCTGAGATACCCGGCCAGGGTGCAGTTTCCCCATGCGTCGTGAGAGCGTGTTGGTCGACTTAGCGCTGACAAGACCCTCACAGAGGACCATGGACTCGGCGAGGCAGTTAAGACATGTGCATGCTTTCACGTACGATGTTTTGTTTCGTGCACCATTTACCCCCTTTCTCTTTCTAACCGTACAGCTAAATGACGCAGGAGGTCACGAACCAGTAAGCATCGGTGGTTTTTGCAGATATTCAGATACCCGCCATACGCAAGAGAAGTTCTTCATCTTTTTCCTTCTTCTTTCTCTCTCCTCCCTTTGAGCAGTTTCTTCCCTCTGTTTTTAAGGTATCCATTCCCTCCTCATCTTCTTTCTTGCAGCATACCCTTCCTCTGAAACAGTTGCTGCTATGCTTCTTCTTTTTTAAATAAATACCAATCCCTCAACAACCTTCCTTTTTTTCCCTTTCTGAATCAAAAGAATTTATATCCGCATTTTTGAGGATGACATGTTGATTCTATCTCAAGTCAGAAATGAAGCGAAAAGATGACGCAGATAGCGGCTGACTGTGATTTAACACCCCTTTAGACACTCTGCTTTTATACACCCCGAAGAAGGTGGGTAGAGTGCAAGGAAATATGAATTTTGTAGATGAGTGTAGTCTTACCTTTGGCTCAAAAACAACAACAAAAAAAAACCTCTTTCCTGTTCATTCTTATCCCTGTTGCCAGCCTGACTTACTGGAAGGGTAACGGCGTTGATACGTTTGCAGCTGAGACACTCCATCGTCGACATAACTAAAAAATTGACAGACCATTTTATTTTTTAAATGTTGTCAGTCTATGCTAGTGAGAATCGGTGTAACTTTTTGTATAATGGCGGGGTGGTGAGAAGCCACTCAGAGTTTCTTTAGCTGGCATGCCTCTCTTGTTATGAATACATCTGTTATTCGCTCAGGGCACTATCTGGATCCCTCTACATCTCTTTCTATTTCTCGCTTTGTTATTGTGTGTGTGTGTGTGTGTGTGTGTGTGTGTGTGTGTATGTGTGTGTGTGTGTGTGTGTGTGTTTGTGTGTGTGTGTGTGTGTGGAGAGAGAGAGAAAGATATATATATATATATAATTCATGGCATTTTATATGCGTTGATCCATTATTGCGTGCATGCATTTGTCATATAATATCAGGCATGACTTAAAAATGTAATAATAATTATTTAGCATGAAACTTGCCACACATTTAAGAATATTTATGGAAAAGCATGCCGTTTATATTGAACATTCATGTGATTGCTAACACTAGTTTTGAATGGCCGTGAATAGGAAAAACTATTCTTGCTTAATTGTAAACCGCTGTTCATGAACGCTCAGTGCTTGACTGTACTTTGAATGCGTAGGCACGTGCGCTGACTATGCTGACAACACAAACCCTAAGATTCGTTTCCAGAAATAACTGTTTTGTTAGAAAAAGACACAAAATTGGCGCCCCAGTAAACTGTGTATTTGTAAACTGACTCCAAGTTTGTCCCCGACTGGCGAGGAAAGTCACTGGCAATCATTAGTACATCTTCCCAGCCAACTTTCCCACACAATTCTGTTTCTCAGTGTTTCACCAGTGAGTGATTCTGCGATTGAATTTCTCCGTTTCTTCGCAATTGTCGTCTACAGTTCTTTTTTGAAATGACGAGGGGAGTTCAATTTAGCTGCGCTGGACCAAACCGAGTAACTTTACTCAAAATCAAGCAGAACAAAGCGAGACTTCTTATGATTTGTTTTTCTGCAGGCGGTTCATCAAATATTTTATATTCCAGTAGATATTCTTCAAGATTAAACGTACTATTCTTTTTTCCTTCAATATGGATGCTGGTGGAAAACATCAACACATGGAGAATCAAGCACAAACTTTGAAGATTGACACTTCGATTTAACAGCCTTTCAGTTTTTCGCTCCAAGATCAACACAGGATGAATTATTGCCCGTTTTCAACTGCGAAACCGAAGCAAGAATTCTGACAAGCTAAGGAACCTCTCAACGAAACTTCTGTGAAATGCGAACGATCTTGGTATTTTTTAAGTGTTGACTGTTATGAACGGGACATTACGCAGAGCAAGTAAGCTCCGTAACAAAAATGTCTTCTCATCATTCCGGAAAAAATAGGCTGACCACAAAAATGAGCGTCAAAAAGCTCCCTCTGGTGAAAACAAATCTGCTTTTCCTTTCGTCTAGACGTGCGGGGCTTTTGATGGATGGATTTTGTCGTCGGGGATGGAGGCGGCTGATGAATGCTAGGAAGATAGCGCTAAGAACAGATTTGAGAACAGTGGGTGACTTTTACACATGACAAGATAGACCTGAGATATTACAAAAGGCTTGATCTCTGAACACAACATTGCCAGGAAAAGAACTTTTCCATTGTCGTGTTTCCTGTCAGGCATTTTTAATATACTTTCACAGAGAGAGAGAGAAAAAAAAAAAGGGTGGGAGAGAGATGAGAGAATCATCACTGTGTTTTGCTCAGTTGTCTCCCTCAACAGTCGAAGTTGCAGGACTTGTGCAAGGTTTGTCATGTTGTGTTTGAGTATGTTACTCTCCATGACAGCTTTTTCTGGAGTATTCCTCCGCGTTTGGTCGTCTGTACTCATACAGCCTTAGTCATGCCATTTGTGGAAGACGACTTCCTGTGGACTGAGGTTTGACAATGCGCTGTGAAGGCATATCAATAATTAAGGGAGAGAATGCGTGCCTTATCTTGGAAGTTACGTGCCCTTCAGCGGGGTAGGTGCAGCTGCCTGTTCGTCTGATCTTCACTGTACCCGCACTGTTGTTTAAGTAATGACTCATGTCATTTACTTCTCTCTTTCCAGCGTGTCTTGTTAGCTTTACTGCAGCCAATGACCCGTCTTGTCGTGTGGTGGTTAGTAATGAAACAGCCTGAGACAGGTTTTTTTTCGAAAAATCTATGTCAGTGCAAAAACCGTTTTCTTTTTCTAATGAATGAAAAAGCTCAGTACAAAGTACTATTCCCCTTATCTGGATGATAATCTCCATCCCATTCTCAAGATACAGGACTATAAGCATGAAAGGCCATGAACAGAAAAAGGTCAAAAGCACCAGCCTCAGGATTTTACATGGATACGTTTACATTTCCAAGGGTTCAGCCACTGGAAGAGCTGGGAAATATGCCAGGCGTGTCCGTGGGCAGTCGTGACTTCACAATGTTGAATTCATTTGTGCATGATGACATCAAGAACGGAGAGGAGTTTGTCACGCAAATTTGGAGAAAAATTATAATCTTTAGCTCAACCCTGTGATTTTAAAAAAATGGGGTTTTTTTCACCTTATTAGGCAAACACCATGCTAAACGACTATCAGCAACGTATAACTTAGCAAAGCGCCTCACCCGTATTTGGTGAGTGATTTAATTTACTTTGTTGCAGTCAAGCTGCAGTTGTGTTCTTTTCTCCAACAATATTGCGGCTATATTCTGATGTTACAAAAGCAGTCTATTCCAGAAGAGCATTTGGATCTGGGTGGCAGCACAAAGTTCTGGTTGTTGCAGCAATGCGGTTACGAGAAAGGGGTTTTAATACAGAATGGCTAATGGAATGGTTTTGCAGCTCATGCTGAAAGGGGATGCTGTGTGTCGAGCACAAACGTCCATGTTTTCGTTACGGGGTTGAGGGAGGGGCAGAGAACTACAAACACATGAATTTTACAGGCTAGCGAAAATCTATAAAATTGGATACTGTTTTCCACGTGGATCTGCTCCAACATATAGTTTAAAGTTATCGCTGGCTGAGTGCCTCTGTATGTGAGCAACACAACGTCAACAATGGTTCACGTGCCTACAAGTTCGTGTCCCGTTCTGGCTCTCAAACATTTTTATATGCCTTTTTCGTGAGATAACACTTTCGAATGTGTTTTGCCTAATCATTGCCATTTGGGAAGTCAAGAGCGTTAGCTTGATCTTAATGTTAATGCGTCTGTCGAGTCTTGTAGCTTATGATCTTTTAAAGGCGAAGTCGAGCTCAAAATTATTTTAAAATGAATGGGTTTAGTTCATTACAAGCGACTAATTTCCCAGATCTGAGCAAGTATTTCTTATGAAAGCCTTTGAACTTCCCAGTTATCATCTGGGTTTTGCAAAGAGGCGAAGATCTAATCTTCCGAGACGTCACGAGAGTAGATTGAGTTCTATAGCAAATTTTCATTAGCGTGTGCTCGAAGCAGGGAACTAGCAGTTCCATTACTGAGATTAGTTTTGGAATGTCAGTCAATCAAAATGTGTTTTCTGCACAAAAAATGTTTAAAAATTTCTGTACACTTTTGTGACAAACAATTTAGCTTTTTTCTCTGGAGTATCGACTCGAGCAGCCTTGAGCGTAATTTTGTGTTTGATTCGTGTTTGCCTTTAATACTAGTAAAGAAAAAAATCCAAACGCAGTTTACTCTTAATATTCATGAAACTTTCTGTTTCTTTTCCGATTAGTATGTTACTCTCACGGACTTTTTTTTATAATACTGAGCTTAAAACCGGCTTGTTTGTTTGTCGTGTTGTTGTTGCTGCTGCTGACCCGGATGAACAAAACAATTCGAAAAAATAAGAGTGCATGGGATTTAGGAGAAATAAATGTTGATTTTTTTGTGTGAATAGAAGCTGGGGTTCGTATAGGGCAGGCACCGCTCCTTCTTCTGTCTAAACGTTTTAAAAGCATTTCTAAAACTACTCAAACAAATGTTTTGACGCCATTAGCAAAAGTTCTCGTGGCCGCGCAGTCTACACGTAGCAACTCTAATAGAAGGTTTGAAACCATCTCGCAAACTGTTTGCGAAGCGTGTCCCAGATTCTGTTAGGTGTTCTGGATCGTGTCAGGGGTTCTTCATCGCGTTAAGTGTTCTGGGTCGTGTTAGATGTTCTAGATCGTAATAAAGGCTCTGCGCCCTATAAACAAATGAGAGTAGATCATATATATGAATGCCCAAAATTTAAGGCTTTATCTCAAGCGCGAGCGAAAGATTTTCATTGCAGTTGTTTCTAACTGTTAAAACCTTGATATCAGTCTGAATAACCTGTCTGAGGAGAGCAGTTTGGTCGTCTGTACTCATACAGCCTTAGTCATGCCACTTGTGGAAGACGACTTCATGTGAACTGAGGTTTGACAATGCGAGGCAGTGGAGTCTTGCTCAACCAAGCGAGTACCATCGTCTCCATAGGTAAACAAAACTCCGTAAAAGACATCTATGAGAAAGATTAGGTTTAAATGGTTACAAAGTACGCTCTGGTAATAAACATTAGTTTATTATGCACATTGGGATCCCTATTAATATGATGCCAGCAAAGAGAGAGAGAGAGTTTGTGCGCATGGTGAAACTTAACTCTGCCTTCTCCCGCGAATTAAGACGCGCACAATAGCCTCCCCTGTCGTCGACATCCGTTTCTATTCACCGCTGTCACAGTTTGTCAGAAGACAGGACGGCTTGCAGGTATTGTCCCACCTCATTACCGAGGTTTACGACACCAGACCTGGGCAGACAGGTAGCTAGGCAGTGATCATGCGTCAGTCTGTGTTAGGATCACTAGCCGCAGACACTCACTCCACTGCACTTCAGGAACTCGCTGTCAGCCGCTACCATGGCGGCATGTTCGTGCGCCCTCACAGTTAGGCAGCTGGCTACTTAGCAGCGAAAAATTCTGCCTTGACAATTTGTGTGTTTGAATCCGTTTCATTAGCCTGATATCTCTTCTAGCGTTACATAAATAAAACAGTACTCCTCTTGTGTGTGTGTGTGTGTGTGTGTGTGTGTGTGTGTGTGTGTGTGTGTGTGTGTGTGTGTCTCCGGAGAGATAGAGATGGGGGAATGCATTGACGGAGCTCTGTGTGTGTGTGTGTCTCTCTCTCCAGAGAGATAGAGATGGAGGGGTGCATTGACGGAGCTCTGTGTGTGTGCGTGCGTGCGTGCGTGTGTGTGTGTGTGTGTGTGTCTCTCTCTCACTCCGGAGAGAGACATGGGGGGAGGGGTGCATTGACGGAGCTCTGTGTGTGTGCGCGTGCGTGCGTGCGTGCGTGTGTGTGTGTGTGTGTGTGTGTGTGTGTGTGTGTGTGTGATAGTAAATGTCTGAACAGAAAGAAAAAATGATGGATGAATGATCAAGGGGAAGGTTGTAAAAAGTTGAATAAAAGTACTATAAAACCTGTTTCGCAGCGTCGATTATGATTTCGTGAAATGCTGCTTCCCTTGTCGTGATCCGCCACATCACCCACTCCACCCCCTACAAAAGTCATCGTGGGCGTAAGGACGCCTGTGTATGGGTGTGGCTGTGAGCAGTCTCGGAGGTGCGCATCCCAACGTCCGCGTTCCGGGAGGAAAGTCAGCTCGAGTGGTGTGTGACTATAGAGGCCGTGCACCGCGTGCAATCTTCGCATCACTGGAGAGGGTTGCCAGCTGGGACCCCGAGGCCGCCTTATCGGGCTTATCCTGGGCAGCGGCAGATAAACTGCGTGCACGCTTCACAATCTTCTACGCTGCAGTCCCGGGCCGTCAAGTTGATGAATCAGTTACAGAGGGAGGGAAAGACCGTTGCGGTATCTGTTACAGATATTATGAGCACGTCAACACAGTTTTTTTTTCAAAATGAGGTCATTTTATTCCGCCACTCTTGCCTGTCGTATGGACATCCATCATGCCCTATAACCGCTATCAGCTAAGGTTACTTGTTAATTTTTTTTTTTTAAAGGCACCAGCGTTTATTTCTCACAAATTGTGTCTCTAACAGTCAAATTAACGTGGCAACATTTAATTCCGGTGGAATAGTTTTCACGAACCTGCAGTCCAGTAGATATTTAATTTTTCGAGCGTGAGTTTGATTCAGCAGCATCTGAGTGATCAGCATACCTAACCTAACCGCCCCTTGTACTTGACGTCACACAAAGGAGTGGGTCGTTTTCTTTTCCTACAATAACAAACTTCTTTCTCTTTGCCTTACACCTCTTGTTGGATATTTATAGAATGCTTGTACTCATCCAGCCCCGGTAGCTCTACCTAAAATTTATACATTCATATTTTTTTTCTATGTTCATTAAACTCTTTAACTGGTGATGTTAACTGGCCTTGCCTTCGCGATTTTTGGATTCAGTTCATCTGCATTTGTAGACGCCAGGTTCAGCTTAGGAGCAATCTGAACAGTTTACACGAAGAGTGCACTAAATATTATAATGCTAAAGATCCTTCTAATGAATGTTTTATTTCATCGTCATCATTCCTTGCATAGGGCCGCAACAAATATTTTATTTGATGTTGCTTTAATCTTTAAGATCGCGTAATCTTACTTAGATATCTTGTCAGAAGCACACACACACACACACACACACACACACACACACACACACACATCCTGTATCTATCTGTAGCGCCCTATATATTTAGAAGGCCCTGTATTGTTTAATCATCTTGCCTGATGATGAACGAGTTGACGAGCCGCTCAAGATTTCTAGTGCTTTAATTTATTTTGTTTGCCCTTACATCTGTCTTGAAAGTTAATCACTTTCCTCAAATGTATTTTATGTTTTTATCACTTTAATCATTTTTCTAGCCTACATTTTGTTTGCCTTATTATCTAGACGTTTTTCAACTATTCACTGGTGTTGAAAGAGTGAGAAAGCGAGTGGCAGGAAAGACAGTGGGCGTCACGAATACAGACACAGACAAACGAGGCATTTCTTTACCCTCTTATCGTACAAACGGGTCTTAACAACAAAGTTTGAAGATACGCATTAGCAAACACTTTCAGATCCAAGATGATGTTGCCTTACAACAATTCAAACTAAGGAGTGAGAGGGGTACTGGACAAAGTAAGTTAATCTACCGCCATTCCTTGAGGGGTCATTACTTTCTTAAAATATTTACTTACGGCATCACATAGCCTTTTCCATCTGCAAACTACAAAGAAGCTGAGATACATTGCAAGGGAATATTGCCCCTGGATCATTTTCAGTAGGTTAAGAAATCCAAACAACACCAGACAATAAAGTTCTGTTCGGTTTCGCTGTTAGCTGACTTTGCTAAGTGTGTTTTGACTGAAACAGTTTCTTGACCTATTAACTACCGATGTAAAAAAATTATTGTCTTTACAAAATATTTACTTTTCAATATATTCCTCATAAATTTAATCAGCATTCTTGGGGTGAATTTTTCCCTTTTACGTATTATCTTTAATTTTTTTTAAAGTATTTTTTTAGTTAGTACCACAGTAGTTTAGTCTGCCATTTCACAAACACTTTTCCGAATGTTACATCAATAAACTGCGATGATACCTGATTGAGGTGGTGACATGTGTATTGATACTGACTCAGTGCGCAGGAGAAAGGTGGCCGGCTCCACATTTTTGTAGAAATTCTGAATGCATGGATTAATGCGTCCGTTATAGCAGTCAGGGAGAGAGCCACCAATTGCGAGATATGCGTACATTTCTGTTATCGCACACTTCCGGTCTCGACTTCCACGACTGATGCAGAAAACGATGAATTCTAGTTTGAATTCGGGAGATGATAGAAGAAGGTAGAGAACTGGGAAACTCTCTAAAACAGCACTTGAATGCTGATAGCTAATTTTTAATAGATCACATTCTTAATGTGTTTAATTGACATCTGGCCTGAAGGTTGCAGTATGTTCTTCTCAGAAACGGTTCTAACTTTTCCGGGGGAAAGTCCTGGGGCTAGAAGCACAACACATTTCTAACTTTAAACAGGTTAGATAATAAGTTTTATAAAGCGCAGTGCACAACACAATTTTTTAACTTCTTTAACTAAAACTGTTTTAAATAAGATAAAACTATTTAAGACAGACTTTCGCACCCGACAGCCCCATTTTTCATATGCGCTTATATAACGCATCAAAATGGCAAAGGAGCGATTTTTTAAAACGTTTTTTAAAAGTTTGCTTCTTTAGAACAATTTTACGTTTTAGAAACATGTGTAACTATCTCCTGAACACTAAGGCGTTCTCTATGAGGCGAGAAGATTTGACAAGATATAATAGAGACTACTTCCCATGAGAAAGGTTCGTGCGGGGATGGATTGATTAAAATCAGATCTCGAATGCATAACATCAGTTCGGCAGCCCGAAAACGGAAGGAACTTAAAAATTAAGGAAGACGTTTTTTGTTTTTGTACAGGGTGTACAAACTAAAATTTCGGATCCAGCACCACTGTCGACGTAGATGTCAACCTTGTGAAGAAAGTTTGTAATAACAGCTCTAAGAGACGTGCAAAGAGATGCTTTGTAGGAGAAAGCATGATTTCCATTTGTTTAATACTTTACAATTCAAAAGTTTCTTACTCATTCGCTTAGCATATTCGAGTTTTAAGTAAAGTTTCGACTTTTTGCGGAAAAATTCTCTACGGGGTTGCGATCTCACTGTTGTCTCCGAAGTGAAGCAGAGGAGGGAGCGACACTGTATATAAGCCATTACTTTGCTTTAAGGAGGGAGACAAGAATGCGAATTTATAACCTTTTGGGCGACGTCAGCCCTCACATTTTTATTTAACAACATGATCTTTGTGGAGACCAGCTTGCAAGGTTAAGCAGATACACCCTTTTTACAATCTGCTGGAGAAACATCTTTGAAAATACTAGACAACATTTCTTACCCGCCGGGTCTCAGGTAGATCGTGGAATAGAAAACTCAACAAAAAGCCATCTGCTGTGCATTATCCATAAAGTAACACTCCTCTTGACAAAATATACTGCACCTGGCCAACTCAGTTTGACATTTCAAAGGCACTTTTCGTGTTTGGGGACACCAGCTTGTTGAGAAAACTTGATTCAAAGGAAACACGGTGAAGCTATGTCCTTACGGCTGCTTAAATGGTCCTGTGTCATTGACTGCTATGAAAAAGGTACATTTTAAACCCACTTATTTAGTACCAGGTGTTTAAGGGAGGGCGACACATGTATCCTTCAGTCTTTTTCATTTTTGTGTAAATTAATCATAGCATATAGAAGAATAAAGGTATAAAGGCTCATTGGGACAGAGCGTAAAGAAACTTTACAAATTGATCGTTCAAATGAGGAACATTGTATTTAAAAAAATAAAACATTAAAGAAGAACAAAATGGAAAAGTCCACACACACACACACACACACACACACACACACACACACACACACACACACACAAACCGACTGCGAGAGACAAAAGCGGCAAACAAAACGATGAAATTTGTGAAGCTGATAATCGACAAGAGGCCAATGTAAGAAAGTCAAACGTGTTAGGGAGAACCATTATCTCTTTGTGGTCTTATTAACCAAAGTTTACAATGCAAGCGTCTTCATCAAATGTCTGCTGGCGTTTCCCGACCAAAGCTATTGAAGATGGGTTCCAGCTGTCGAAATGACTGTGATGCTGTCCAGCCAACCAATCACTGCACGCTCGTTCTTATCTCGCTACGAGAGACACGTTCAGCTAGTAGGTAACTAGTTCAATACATCAGTAGCTAAGTCGTGTGTAGTCACAGGGTTAACACAAAACTCGAAACACAAAATAAACGATAATTTAACGAAGTTTCTTTTACGAAATTGATGTCAGAGATGGTTGAGGAAGGAAGCAGACGAAGTTTTACCCCACCTTCCTGTCTTTCCCTCCCTCTCCCAATAATCTCTTCCCTTCCCTCTCTCTCTTTCTTTCATCTATCTCTCTCTCTCTCTCTTTCTGTGGCGGTTCAGATGAGAGGGAGGAGCAGGTCGTAGATAAAGCGCCAGAGCATCTGAGTACGATGACGAAGTCGTTTAACATGACAGTTTACCAGCCTCTCCTCCTTTCTTTCCCTTTCCCTTCCCTCCGTCTAACTTCGACTAACGGTCGAGGTGGCTGACGTTTGCGTCGACGTAACGAGTGTTACCCAAGACAATCTGCTGCACGTTCAACACGTCCGCCAAAACTCGCAGGACGCGAGGTAACATTTTTTGTTTTCTCCTGCGGTTACTTCGTTCCTAGCGCATGCGCAGCTGGTGGTAAAGATGCCCGCGTGGCTTAATGTTTGTAAACGAGCGCAGTGAAGAGGTTTTCACTACCTTTCCACCCCTCAAGTTCAGACCTTGCTCCATCAGAAAAGAGTTTTCGAAACACCAGAGAAACGGACGGCTGTGATGGCAAGATCAAAAGTGTAGGGAAGAAATTAAAGAGTACAAAAAAACGGAATAACGGAATTTTGTTGATACCTGGCGCAAAATTAGGAATTTTGTGGAAACTGAAGAGCGATGTCAAAAGTTATGAAAGCGTGCGAACATGTATAATAGTAGAAAAAATAAATAAATAAATAAAATGCTAGAATTATAAAAAGTAAACTGTTAGAGCTATAATAAATGTGAGAATATAAGTTTAAAATGTAATTATTGACGCCAGACATGATTAAAGAAGAAAAAAGAAATGTAATAGGTTTAATATTAGAATGCTATTTCAAAAAAATCTTTTCCTCCTTCCTTTACTCCCTCTCTCTCTCTCTCTCTCTTTCTCTTTCTCTCGATGATATGCTGGTCCATAATTTCTGTCTTGCACATGAACAGAGACTACCAGAATTTGGCAATATTTAACACAGTTTGAGTGGGATTTGAGTGCTACAATAGCCTCTCTGTGCCGTAACTAACAAATGGGGGGATTTGACTGCTAGGGTTTCCCAAAGAGAAAACGAGGGAGAAAGGGAGGGGGTGGGTGGGGCAGACAGAAGCCGTCGACAGCCGTTTGATCGTCGAGATGCGCTCGGTCCTTCGTGTTTACGCCGACGACGGCTTCCTCCTCCTTTCACGACGATAACCGCGCCTTTGATGCTACAAGAATCCTGGACACGGCGCTATCTCCACGTCCTTATCTCGGCCTCTTCACCTGCCCATCAGTACTTACCCTTCCTCTCTACTCATCCTGCACCTCATCCCCCCCCCCATCCTCTCAACCTTTAATTCGCCGTTTCGCTCGTCTGCATCCTCCAACTCGTCGACTGCTTCTCCCTGGAAAAAGGTATCCGCCCCATTCAGATATCTACATTCTCTCGAGTGAGCTGTACTCACCGATGTTTTGCGGGCAGTCTAGCAGCGATGTGCTCAAACGCTCGCTTGTCACCATTTCTATGCGAATTGGAAGGTCCCGGGTCCGGGTTCTGTCGCGGGACATGTATTTCTAGTTCTCAAGTCTGGCTCCGGGGGTTTCCTCCGGGTATTCAACCATTATAAGTTTCTTTCTTTAGTAGCTAAGTACAGGCCAGATTTTAGTTTCGATCTTTGCGAAAGCTTTGTCCTTCGCGATATAAATCACCCCCTCCCCCTGTTTGAAACAGTTACAAGTTTGCTCAGTTTGTTAATATGTTAATGGATGATGAACATGTGTTTTTCTGTACATAAAGCGTGGTTTGTTGGCAATAACTCTAAACCCAACCGAGGCAAAGGTAAGAAAAATGGAGTCGCCTTTGATAATTCATTCAACTGTCCGTGGTAAACATCGCAAACTCCACCTGACCTGTATTAAAAAATATCATCTCTGATAATCCCGACATCCAAACCTCTCGTCCCTCCTGGACAGATATCCGACACCCGAGGCAACGGAACTCTAGCGACAAGCTTTTATCGTAAATAGGATGTGCTGCGCTTTCCTCAACAACATCAGAGCCTCGCTTTGAACTCTGGCAGCACTTGACAACCCGCAGGTGAATTTGCAGGCCCAGGTAAGCAGCGCCTGCTGTCTGCACCTCGTTAGCGCCTGCAGTAACGTGCAGGTGGCAGGATGTAACGAAAACTGCACCTGTCAGAGCCTTACAGGTGTTACACGCGAGTTGCGCGCTACCGTTGATGTGGGCAAAACCCCGCAGTGCCACTTACGCGTGATCTGGCACGTGGGAGGGCATGTCGAACGTTGTGTACCTACTTGATACCTGCACTGCTAACAGTTTTCACGGGGCCGTCCCATGCCATGTCTTTTTCTGCTGCTAGAAGACCTACCGTGTTTCCAATGTCTTTGCCAAATAAGAACCTACGTTTCACTCGAAATCAAAATTTTGAATGTGATGGAAGGGATAAGTATTAACTAAATGGTAATTAATAAGTTCATATAAACATTATAAATCAGTGTAATAATTTATAAATAAATAAGAGTTGAGATTTATTAAATTAATTTCTTTTAACAATTTCTCGTTGCGTATTGAAATGTGACGTTGTTCACGGCCGCTTACATTTGTCCTGCCAACTGCACGCACGCACGCACGCATACAAACACACACACACACACACACACACACACACACACACACACACCGCCGTCTTGAGCACAAAGCTGCAGTACCTTTTTTTATTAAAAAAAATCTTCCCAGCATTTCTACATTTTTGTGCGATAAAGATTCTTGCTAAGAACCTTAGGGTTTTTTTTTAAGCAGTTTCGTAATCATGAAGCCAAGTATGAGATCGAGGAAACAAAATGGGAAACGCTCAATCATTTTGTCAGAGGTCATGTAAAGCTTATCGTCTGATTCCTGAGCTTGTTTACTCGAATCTGATGAAAGGCCAGGTACATCCCTAGTGTGCTCACAGGTGTCTTGGGGGGGAGGGCGTTTTTATCAAGACTATATCACAGCACAGTCGACGGACTGCAGCACTACAAGAGAGAGAATAAGGTCAAGTATCTTTCACTCTCCTGAAAGTAAAGGGATCGATGGTGGGAATAATTGCTTTTTTCTGTAAGAATTCCTCTGCATTTCCGCCCTTGTATTAAGTGGGGATGTAACTGTGATGTATACATTATCTGCATGATAGCTTTCCTTCTACCCCATAACACGCCTCCTTACCTCTCGTACAACACGCCTCCCCTCTCTGCTTCTCTTACCTCCAGCCTCTTCTTCATGAGCGGTGCGGTGGCGCTTGTCACCAATAGAGTGAGGATCGCCCGTCCTCGGGTTCACATCTCGTATGAGGCCAACTGTTTTTACTCTGCATGTGGCTTCTGTTTACAGGGCCGGCTGCCTCGAGTGCTGGCTCGACGTAAAACACAAATTCCTCCACCCCCACTCTTTTTTCTTCTCCCTCCATTTCCGTTCCATCTCTCTCTCTCTCTTTCTTTCTCCCCTCCCCCCCCCCATCCAGAAGGTTTTAATTCCACGTAATGAGCCAAGCGTAAAATTTGCTGGATAGGGGTGGGGAGTTAGGGGCTGGGTGCGAAGTCTGGTACAACCGGAGTGTCCCACCAGCTGTTACATGTAAGCGCCCAATAAATAACCCTCCCCAGTTGAGTTTCAAGAAAAGGGAAGCAAAAACCTAATGAAATGCAGGTGAAAGTCTGTTGAACCCCAGGCAGAAAAGTCTTGCAGAGGCCATAGAATTTCAGAGAAATGCTTGGTGAAAGTGTGTTTAAAGACAGCGAAGCCCAGGTGAAGCTCGTGGCATTTGTAGCACTGCATAAAACAAACCTGCACATCTATTTTTAGCATCCACGAAGACGGTGAAAGATCGCAGACAAAGTTGGCTTGACATTTTATCGAATTTTCTTTAAAGAGAAGTGATTGTACTTACACATACTGAAAATGAACAGTCCAATTAATATATTTACTTTTAAAAATAGGGCTACTGGAGTAGGCACGTCTCGCAAAAAAAAAAAGGAAAAGCTCGACAAGTCGAGGTGTTTTACATCATTACATTGTGGGCACGTGCTCTGCCAGAGAAAGGTCATATGAATTATTTCTGCTGCTCGCCTGGGTGTTCGGCAGAGAGGCAAAAACACTTGACATCCATCCCCGGCAGAAGATAATATACTGAAACTTCTAGAACATTTCGCTTACTTTTGCGTCAGTTTTACCTGACGACAGCAACATGTAGGAAAAAACATTTTTTCTAGTCATTTTTTTTTGCCTCTTAGCACATCCGCGAGCAGCAGGAATAATTCATACGACTTTTCTCTTCCACTGTGTGGGTATTAGGCTACAAATAGCAGATACAAGACACAGACCTCCCACAAAACACCACTCACTGTGTTTCATCCTGTGAGCATGAACTTGAGACCCACACCTGGGCGAAGTGTCCATACAAAGACTTCGGGGTTTGATCCGATTCTAGCCATTGTCCACTGTTCAGAAAGGAAGGTTCAAGAATGGACTGCGGTATTTGGTTCAGCTTTCATGTATCAACCGCCACTCTGCAAGGCTCCTTGTTCTCATGTCATTGAATCAACGGCGAGCTTAGTAATAATCCAACCTAAATCTCTCAAACACGTTTTTCATCACAGCATTGTTAGTCAGGTGTCGCAAGCATGTTTCGCAAACTCTTTTTATTTCGTATTTTATGTTCAAAAACATGATAACAATTTTGGGGGAATGTACATGGTATCAAGCACATTCATGCATGCACACACACACACACACACGCCATCATAAATTGAAGACTAATGCCAGAATGCTAAAGGAATGAAAAAAAGCGCAATAAATTTGAATTGCTTCTCCATTTAAATCAGCACTTATTTGCTCAGTACCTAAAAGCATCCTTTTTGCAGCAAATTGTTAAGTCATAGTAGGAATTCTTGGAGAGGGATGTTTGAAAATCGCTTAACTGGTTTATTTGACCAAAGCTGTCCGTGTTGATTGTGTGACGGGCTGCTCCGCTCACTGCTTTGAAAAAGCCGACACAAAACTGTGCAAGGAAATCACTGTTATGGATACCCCCTGCTCTGATTATTTCAGGGTGGTACTCTTAGAAATAAACGAGCTTCGGCGACTTCTGAATGAAAGCGGTGCCTTGTACGTCGAGCAAAAGACTGTCTCAGAAAGGTGGGGTTTGTGCGGAAGAGGGGTGGGGATGAGTGGGGATGGTAGGGAGGGAAACCGTGTGTTTGAACCGACCGAAAGTACAAAATAATCGGGATGAAGCAAGTTTTATCCGATTTCAAAAGACTGGTGGCTGCTTTGAAGACACTCCCCACCCTCCGTCCACCCAACTCAATCCTCCAGTATCTTCCTATTGATGAATGGGTTTTGTGACAAATTCAACCAGATGTGTCAACATTTTAGAGTTGTTCTTAGCGGCTTGTCCGGGACACACAGGTCGACTTTTGCTTTGCTAGGTCGAGAATGAGTGAGGTCTGTGTCAGTGAGCTGGTATGGGTTGTAGTTGTGAGAGTCGGTTGTCGAGATGTACAAATAAGAATGTTCGTGGGTCCGAGGCACGGTTCTCAGGGGAAAAAAATAATGCTCTAAGCATTTGTCAACATTTTTTTTTTTTTGCTACGTCAATACGAATACAAATGACTTTTAAAAAATCTTGTCCGACAAGGGCTGATTAATCTATTTGTTACTGATAGTTAATATTGATGTCAAACTGATGTTGCTGTCCAAACGTAGTCAACATTGCGACAAAATGCTGTCAACATTGCGACAAAATGCTGTCAACATTGCTTTGAAAACGTTGTCAGGATTGTGTCAAACGGTGTCAATATTGCCGTTAAAACGCTGGTCAGTATTTCCATCAAAACATAATATTGTAGTCAAAACGCTGTCAATAAACCCGCCTGACTGATGTCAATACTTAAAATTAAAAACCATTGCCATTGTTTCCTTGTCATCTTGTCAACCGCTGTCAGGGTTGCCGTCAGCTTGTTGTTAATTTAGACTTACACAAATTATGTTCTCATGATAAAGTCAACAAGCCATGAACTGTCGGACAGATAACACAAACATGACTGACACATTTCATTTTGTCCGCTTATGAAGAATGTATTCTGAGTAATGAAAGCCAGTGGGGGAGGGGGGAGGTGAGAGAGAGACTGTCATAAAGTGATGATGAATTACTGATGGTAAAAAAGGGAGTTTCTTATTACATCAAAAACGTATACAGTTTCCGAATACGTGTTTCCTTATACACCACTTTCTTTGTTTCAGGTCCGGAAGGTTTGCCTGGTCTACCTGGTCCAAAAGGAGACATGGGTCCCATGGTTAGTATCATTTTCTTTACCAGCCTACAATAGTAAATATTAATTTGTTTCACGAAATTTTGATCTCTGTATTTTGGAAACCAAAGTGAAAGACAAAGCAATATCTTTTAGCATAAAAATGGCTATAAATATAAATTTTCAATTGTAGTTAAGCGACTAGAACATTCTGGGTGTCTAATGCTTTATGACGTGGCAACTCTTAACACAGTTTGCCACAAAGATGTAATACTGTTGTGTACAACAACCAGTTGTCTTCTGTGCTCCCATGATGCCTACGTTACACATCGATTACGAATTTGCATTTGGTTTTCAGGGACCCAAAGGCGTGAATGGTTTTCCGGTAGTTGCCTTTGTTATTTTGTCATAATATCCCAACGCTCAAGTTCATATGCTTTCTTTAAACTTGAAACTAGTTTTATTTACGTGTGTCTAGATTCATATTATTTTGGTGCCAATGACAAGATTTTTTTTTGCAACCAAATTATTTTCAATAGCAGTATTTCTTTTCTTTCTTGGTCGCTTTTCAAAAATAAAAAAGGTTAAAAAAAGTTAATACTCAATAACCACACCTACATAGAGCAGTAAATGGCGTGGCACTTGATTAGAAGTGTTGAACCATCTTTCTCACGCCGCTCAAGCATACTGTCAGGGTCGCTTAACAAATTGCTTTTACCCACTTTATCTACATGCTTTGCTTTCGCATACTGACCACCGCTTAGTGTGTAGCTGATTCACCAAATTTCGTATTGAAAAATACTTGGCAGTTTCGACTGTTTTGGGCAGTATTTGGCACACCTACAAGCCCCTTTCAATTAGTTCATGAGAAACATAGCAGCTCTGGGCTTTGCAAATAATATCCGGGTGTGAGTTTTTGCTTATCCCCTCCTCGTAGAGTAGAAGTTACTGCATTTTCCCCCCAGGGCCTAACACCTGCATTTTCCCAATTTTTTTCTGGCTGTAACATAACATCCATTGCTGCTTCAACGGTTACGTAATCTGAATTAAAGTGCTTCTGGGTGTGTAAAGAAAAACAGATCGAATATTAAGACGGCGAAAATTTGTCCTGTGATTCACCGTGTTTCACATTTACCACATTTACTCATCGCTGCACACAAGAGGGAATATGAACTCCAGGTGCAAAAGGTTCAACAGGTGAGTAAAATATACCCTGTTTCCACCCAGACAACCGATGTCACGAGTTAACCGTCGACAGCTAATCCTGAGCTATCTCTCAGTATGTGAATAGCCAGCGAAGTCACCGCCATAACTGTCACCCCTCAGAGCAGTTGTCGCCCATTCTTGCCGTCATCGTCGTTAAAGACCAACCTGAATGGTTTGCGTTTTTTGCAGATATCGGTAGATATAGGCGATATAAACCTAACCTGTAAATTGCAGCCTTCAAAACCCATCCATTAATTAATTATCCGCTAGCAAAGTACGCGATTCGCACCTGCGATCAACAAGCGTCGCTAACAGTGTACTACGTCACACTAGTGCACCATTCACAACATTGGCAGTCGTCAACACCAAACAGAGAGAGAGAGAGAGTGAGCGACAGTTGGGATTATTCGGACGTTTTCTCGTGCTAAAGTAACAGTTTTTCAAAACCACGAGAAATACAGACTTTCAGCGTCTGAATAACCCGAGCTGTCGCTCATTCTCTCTCTCTGATTGGTGGTGACTGCTGTCAATGTTGTGAATGGTGCACTAGTGGGACGTAGTACACTGTTAGCGACCCTTGTTGATCGTAAGTACGAATCGTAGCGGATAATTAGTTAACAGATGGGTTTTGGAGGCAAAAATTTATAGGTTAGGTTTATATCGCCTGTATCTACCGATATATGAAAACTTCGAAAACCATTCAGGTTGGTCTGTAAAATCCGTTTCGTTTTCTAGGGTAAACATCTTCATACTGCATATAATTTATTTTCCTCGGCCACTGAGGCTGTTGTCTGTGGTAAAACAGAAGGACGTGATTTTCTTTCTCAGAAAACTTTATTAGAGGTCCTGATGATAACCAGTGGCAGTTGTCGGCGGTAGTGACTGTGGTGAATGACTTGATGGTCTTCTTTCTCCTAACGCCAACTCTTTTAGACTCGAAAATCGCACGAATGATGACCATTTTTCTGTTCCTGGTCATTTCTTTGTTCTAATTCCCTTTGGGGTAAGGGGTCCTTTTCCAGCTCCTCCTTTTTATTTCTCATCTTCTTTAAAATTGTCTGTGCTCTTTGGTTCTTCCTTCGATCTCCCATATACTTTTACTAATGTGTTCACAAACATTCCTCTAATAAGGCTGCAACCACACACACACACACACACACACACACACACACACACAGAGGCAAGCAAACAAGCAAATATCAGATTAAATACTTGCAGAGCACGTTAACAGTTAATTCCCAAAAATGCTGCCTATTCATATTAAAAAGCTAATAATTAATGTCATCAAATTCTTCTCAAAATCTCACAACGAAAAAATATGACTCATATTTCTGGCAACGATTGTAAAGGGTGGGTAGCCTGTAGTTAACTAATTAACCTTTGTGGCTTTAGGGAGGTGTGTGGGTGAGCGAGGGGGACAAGATGATGTATTCTTATGAGGTGGGGGTGAAGGTGGGAGGGACGGTTTCCTCAGGCAATGTTGCGTTCACGGTGTAATGGTGCTGATGTGTTTTCAGAGCTTGTTTAGAGCACACTTTCCAATGGTTCGCCAGCGTCACGCAGTTGAAGGCCTCTTAACAGTAACTCAAGTTGCCTGGGGTGCAAACACTTTTCTAGCTTTCTTTCCTGTAAAGTGTAGGCCTACACATCTGCAAGATGGGAAAGCATTTGGTGTGAGAGAGCGCAGGCCGGGGAGAGGGGGAACTAAGAGGGGTAGAAACTGTCGGTCAGTTGGTCTATCGTTCGTTTGGTGAATCGGTATTTTGGTAGTGTCACTCCCTCCCTGCCTCATGTGCACACACCATCGCCTTCTCCCTATGAACACGTTCTTCATATTTTGTAGTAGGTAAAGATGGCATTGTACTGTGTTATTTGCTTAGTGCATTTCGTTCATATGCTAAAGCCATGACAAGAAAGCAAGATTATTCGAAACATCACATTGGGTTAGTAAATAATTTTTTTTTAAATCAAACGTTAACCTTTATTCTAGCTCCTTTTTTCTTTTCTCAGTTTCTCAGCTCCCATTTTCTCACCCTCTTATCATTCCTCCAGCGCTTTATGGTAAGGACATAATTTCCAAAACTCTGAAGTCGCTTTCATCCGCACTGGAGTGCAGCTGGTGAAACTCATAACTTATTCTCTCAGGCTCAGTTAAGTCTTAATCAATTTTTACTTCATTTTCGACACTAAGAACTCAGGAGACACAGTGCCCTCTCCCAACAGGCCAGCCTCAGGAGACATGTAGTCTCCGCAACATCCCAGTTTACATGAAGGATTGGTGTTCGCAGAGAGCAAAAATTATCTATTCGTTTTAAAAATCTCGGGACAAACTATTATAATTCACAAACGCATTGCTATAAAACTTTACACGGGGGAGGGGGCAGTGGGGATGAGGGGCTAAACTTGCATGTTACTGCAAATGATATCAATAATCCAAACAACACATTGAAAATGAGCAGCATCTCACGCTGATGAAAACAGGAATTTGAAGTTTTGAATTATTCCAAGATGAGCGCAATATAGACTAATCATAAAGTGTCTATTTACAGTCGTCGTAATACACCAGCCGGTTCTTCCAGCTAATGATTATGATGCAGTTTTCTGTTTGTAGGCATCTAAGCGTCAAAGACTGACCGTACACCTGATTAGCGATTCCAATAAAAGTGTCTGTTTACAGTAGACAAAAGTGTCAGCGGCAGGCTTTGCCATTTACGATGTCTGTTTGCAATCGTGGAGCCTCGAGTGAAGTGCTTAAAGGTTAACGCTTATGATGAAGTGTCTAATTATAGACGTCAAAACACCCTCGCCAGTCCCTCCGACTGATGATTACGCAGCTGTCTGGTATTTCAGGGACCCCGAGGGGAGAGAGGCTTCCCTGGATTTCCGGTTCGTCCTTTTCATTTACGCTTTTGGATTATGTTTGCACCCCAACTGTAACTTTTCGCCACTCCCTTGTCTGTTAATTTATTTTCCCGTTATTATTGTCCAGAAGTTGTCACAAGAATGTCCAGCCTCGCACATAAAAATCTTCACTGCCTCTGTTCAGCTGAATGAAGCTCTCTCTCTCTTTCTCTCCAAGAACTGATTTAATGTCTTTGTTATCAAGTTCTGGACTGTCGACCTGTCACAGTAGCATCGTGTCGCGTGCATGGCATGTCCATTCTTTTGTCTCGCATTGTTCGTTTCGTCGTCTCTTCTCTCCACATGAGTGAGTCGCAGGTGTAGCAGCATGAAGCGGAATTCCTGCCGATGTAATGCCGACCTCAGGCCTGGCGTCATGCGGCTGTTATAGCCTTTTCTTGGCAATTTTTATGTGCACAGGCATGAATATTGTCATCTTGTTATAAATGAATTGTTCTCCGTCTTCTCACAAATTACCAGCACTTGTGGGTGCACTTTTATAGCATAACGTCTGATGATTGCTGCGCTCAGAGTTTTATTTAACGTTCATTTCCTTTTTTTTACCTCCCCATTTCGTTTATCCTATTTCTTTCTTCTTCTTTTCTTTCCGCCTGGCTGTGTTTTATTTCCTGTTTGCTTTCTCTTTTATTTTCGTTCTTTGTTCTGTGTCTGAGTTTTCCATGTTATGTTAATGCATTTTGTTTTGAAAGGTTTTAATATCACTAAATAATCAAGCATACTTATCCAAGCTCACACTGATCCACGGACCTACATTAATGCGAATGTAGGTCCGTTAACTGATCTAATGATAACACACACACACACACACACACACACACACACACACACACACACACACACAGAGAGAGAGAGAAAAGCTGAAGTTAATTGTTGCTACTTAACTAGTTTTCCTCTTCCACGGTGGTAACTTTTCTTACAGAATGATTTAACTTTCATGGATGCCTCCGTGCGCCTCTCTTTTCAACCCCTTTCTTGTTTAGTCAGTGTTTTTTATGAAGTCGACGGGCTGGGTAAAGTGCCCCTGTGTATATGAATATGTGTATGCAAGTGTCTATCCGCGTGCGGACGTGGATATTTTTACAGCTGATCAACAGGAGTTTATAAAGTTTTGAACAAATGCTTAAGATTGTCAATCAATAGTAAAACTTTGTTATGAATATTTAATAACTGTTCAGTTAAAGACATTTCAATAACTGATTAATTAGGGAGACCTTTTTTGTTTGGCGTTATGCCTATTTTAGCGGCGAGCAACGGTGTTTGCATCATAATGAAAGATTATTCGATTACTATTATTGTTACCTATTAAACACAGACTGCTGAAGCATTAACCGAAAAATTCTTCAGTATCGCACAGCTGAAAAATTTTAGTGCAGGCTAATTAATTTGGAAACTGGGCGGTCCGGTGGCGCAACGGTTAGCGCCTGTCACCAATACAGTGAAGGTTGGCTGTCCTGGGTTCAGTTCTCGTCTCGGGCACCCTGTTCATTCTCTGCATGTGGCATCTGTTTACAGGGCTGGCTGCCTTGCCAATTAAAAAAAATTTGGAAACTGCCTCGTCTACTAGCCTCCCCCCCCCCACACACACACACGCTGATCCCCCGCCCCATCCTTACCCCGTCCATACATCTTTCCTATGCCTGTCTTTTCTGTGTGTGTAAAAGCCTGAAACACCTTCAACGATATGATTTTGAGGACCTTGTTATTTTAATAATTTTAGTGATCGAACGTGATTGGTTTATACTTTAAGTGATCGCTCGTCTTGCATTAGCATTCACTATATTTTGACATGCAGGGGCTTTGCCGAATGTGGACGATTTCGTCTTGTTTGTGTTGGTCTCTGTGATCTGATCAAAGCGAAGCACTTTAAGGACGATGACGCATGTTGTAGCCACACTGATGTATGTGTGCATTGTGGTCGCTTTGCCGCTTGCTCCAGAAAGCTGCTTGCTTTTCGTCTTCGTCTTCGCCAATACAATAGCCATTGCTTTTAGCGAGTGTCGCAT
This sequence comes from Marisa cornuarietis, assembly GCA_004794655.1. Taxonomy (NCBI): domain Eukaryota; kingdom Metazoa; phylum Mollusca; class Gastropoda; order Architaenioglossa; family Ampullariidae; genus Marisa; species Marisa cornuarietis. The sequence goes on from SMMW01000025.1 coordinate 2,023,760, forward strand.
ACATTACAGCACAGTAAGCTCACTCTAACTCTGGAAAAATTCTTTATCTATATATATATATATTATTTATTATTATCATCGTCGTCATCATCATCATCATTTTCATCTCATTGACTAAAGCAGTGCTGGCAGATGTTACAACGGTGTAATTGTAACTTTTACGTTCAGCAAATCAATAATTTGATTGAAAAATATTTTAAGAGCCCTATTTGTGCATAATTTTGGGGGTAGCGGGGGGGGGAGAAGAAAAGGCTTTTAATTTGTATCGTTCTTCTTGCTCCAGTTGGTAGAATTCTTTGATTGTTGTCTGGGAGTTCGTCTAACTTAACGTCAATCTTTCTTTCTTTCTTTCTTTCTTTCTTTCTTTCTTTCTTTCTTTCTTTCTTTCTTTCTTTCTTTCTTTCTTTCTTCCATTCACTATTCATGAATTCATTCATTTTGTATAATTTCATATTATTCGCTACATGCATTATACATAATTTATTTATCTTTACTCGTCGACATCACTTGACATCGTATGCAATGAATGAATGTGAAGTTTACATCGTATACTTAATTTGACATAGCATACTGATGAATATCATTTTATATTGTACTGTTCTCGTAGTTTGCGTGGCCAGACAGGTGACGGTTTATATTACTGATAAATAGATGTGTGTCCTATGTTGATACGTCGGTCTATTTTTTGCCAGGGTCCTATAGGTGCACCTGGAAAGTCTGGTGAACCGGTAAGTAGCACAGCATGGCCGTTCTGTCACCTCCATTATTGATTCCACAAATGACGAATATTCTTATATATAAACATAATTATTAACTCCCTCCCACGAACACTCACTCTCGTTTTACTTTTTCTTTTTTCTCTCATTTTCTTAGCTGACACAAAGACATGTGAGAACTGACCTATGTTGCTAACAAGAAAATTCTTATAATAATATTCTGTATTGCAGGGAGTGTCTGGACCTAAGGGCGACAAGGGAGATAAGGTATGATAATGTCTTTCTAAAGAATAAAGCTAATTGGGTCGATCCTACAGAGAAAGTACAGGTCTGAAAAGGAAATATAAAAAGCCAGAACAAATAAACGATAGCAACAAACTCAGTCGTCGGCATCAGTTTTGACTCTTCCTTTAGTTCTTAAAGATCTACTGAGATGCAATATTTGTAATGACAATGATAGATGCTATTTCTCCAAATCTGGGTGAATACCCTACATCCTCTTTCGAGATACAGGCCGACAAACATCACCATGCACACAATGAGGTTATAATTTTGACGGCACGCTGTCATGGCAGACAGAGTGATGTCCCTTCGCCTAACTGGCTGGAGGGGACGAGCTCTCTGTCGTTTTGTCTCGTCCTTGGATGTACGTCGAGCTTTGGTTTCTTCTTCTCATCTGTGATGTTTGCTGTGCCGTTTATCTTCGTTATGGATTGTTCTTCAGTTCTTGTGCTCCATCATTTCTTTGCAACAAACGTTTTCTTCCACTAACGGCTTCTGTCTCCTGTTCTTCGTTCTGCCATCTTGCTTTGATTTTTGACTGTACAGGATTCTGCGCCTAACTCGCTGACACTTTTAACTGTTTTTGGCATTGTGGACCATTGTGGAATATTGTGGGCCATACCGTTTTCCATTTTTAATTTATGAACCGCATATGTTGCTACATGTTCTGTGGATTAGATTCTGGATCTATGCGCTTCAGCGATGTCGTCTGCTGACAGAGATGTTCGTGTCATTCTGCATCCGTGCTTGTCACTGACTGCTGTCGCCTTCGCTTCTTCAGTGCCAGGACTGTGCTCTGTTCTCAACTGTTGCCCTAAAACTTCAATAATCCGATGAACCTTTCTTTTTACTGGCCTACACTTGAAATTCAAGACATTGCATATACTAATCCTTGCTTTGTGTAGATCAATTTCAAAGGAAAGTCCGGTGCTGGCGGGAAGGGAGTGAGTGTAAACAATGATAAGAACACTGAAACTTACTGTTTTTGAGATCAGCATCCATTATTATGTTTGTGTGTTTTTCTTTTTAGTAAAGCGCTTTGAGCCTCCCATAAATGGTGGGGAAAAGCGCTATACAAATTAACTTCATTATTATTATTCATTATACAGATCACAGTCTCAATTTTTTTCAGTTAGTTGAAGCATTGAAATGTAAAGATACATATATATATAATATCCTGATGTCAGTGTTCTTGACATCTTTCTGTGCGTGGAGATGTTTGTAGGCGTGTATTGCGAGAGCAGAAGGGTGAGTAGGATTCACCAAGATTTAGGTAAATATCTTGTACCGAGCTTGACTCATTTTTTCTTAGTTTTAGCACAAGTTCTCCTAAGAGCTGTACATATTTTTTGAATGTTAAGAAGATTTTCGTTTCTGTTTTCATTTATCCCCTTTTCATTACCGAATTCATTCATAAAATTGTTGTTGTGTGCATCCCACAGGGAGATGAAGGTATGAAGGGAGACAAAGGCGATACCGGTCTTCCAGGCTTTGATGGTATGGCAGGCGCACCGGGGCAGAAGGTATGGTAGTCTTGACAACGTGTTCTTGTGGTTGTGAGTCCTTGGTGTCGCTGTCTCTTTTAATTTTGAACGAGTTCCACTCGTTTTTTGTTTTTTTTTCGAAAAGTTGCTTTGTTTTTAAAATTAAAAGGCACGACTTAAATACACTGCTGTTTGAGATCATTTAATATTTTAATTATAGACACCTCAGACACAATACTAAGTAAACATCAAAATGGTGTATAAACTGTTCATTAGCAGCTTGGATTCTAGAGGAGCGGGTTTACAATATTGATTTACTACCCCTCTCCCCCACCCTACGTCAGAAATCCAGCCTTATTTGCACACTCAACCCAACCCTTAGTTTACGGGGTTACTCCCGTTTCTGGTCCCCCACCCCAACCTTTTTTATTTGCCTTTCTTTTCTTTACTCTTGTGTTGACAAATGTTTCGTTTTTAAAACTTGTACCCGTTTGATCATTACTAAAGTTGTTTTTTTTTTTCGCTTTACCTCAGGTGGACTTTAATTTCTTGCAGCTTACACCGAGACCAGAGTCTTGTTTTAATCCCGTGATTGCGGCGTTTCTTTGTGACGAGTAATTGTGTTGTGGCTTGTGCTGCTACCCAAAAAAATTAAACCGCTAAATTGCTCTTGCAGGGCATCAAAAGGTCCATAAAATTGGAGGGTCAAACCGGGACACACGAAATTGTCCATTTAAAGGTATTTCAATCAGCCCAGATGACGATGTGTGTTCCTGGAACGAAGCAGCAATTTATGCAGTGTATTGGTTCCCAAAATGTACACACACTTCAAATGCTAACATAACATGGAGAAACTGGATTTTGAGTGATCGGCTTTTGCTGGGTCATTGTAAATGACATTGTAAATGTAATGATGTAAACACTTCCTTGGCACCCATCTGGGCAAAAGAATAATGTCATGACTTTTTATTTATGCCCGTTACCAAACCATCAGATATCAGAAAAAAACTCTTTATTGTATCACTTAAAACAGTGTGTTTACATTTGTGGTGGTCACTATTAATGCCGCATTTTTTTCTTTTTGGCTTTAAGATAACCCATCTTTTCCACATACCGCTGACCTGGTAAAATTCTCATGATTGGAATTGCGAAAACAATAAATCGTTATCGCTTGTGGAAAATAATTTTTACATAAGATTTTAATTCTCCTTGATATGAGAAGTTCTAAACTAAAAGCCCATCTGAGGCCCCTCTTTAAATTTTGAACTTCCTAGTTGTCCGAAGATCTCTAAAAATGTTTGTAGATCTGTCTTGTGCCTTGTTCTGACAAAATCAGTGTCAATCCAAAAATCTGTGTGTTCTAACTATGCGTTTCTCAACCACAGGGGTCAACGTACGAGGTCATTACAATAAAGGTTCGTGACTTAAATACACTTAGCACGACATATTGTGGTCTTCATTTTCATCCATTTTGCACGAGCCTTTCATGACTTTTCAATATTTTGCACTATCCTTTGCGATTTCAGAATGCTTTGTGTGATTGTTCATTTGCACGTTTGTGTTTCAGCCCAGCATGCGACTTGCAGAAAATGTGCAACAACGAGAATGTGCACTCTCCTTTTACAATGCTTTGCATGATTGTTAGTCTGACTGTCAGTGTTTCAGTTCAGTACGTGGCTTACAGAAGATCTACAAAAACGACAAACTGTCTTATCAATTTCCAGGCGTCTTTTTTTCAAACATTTTATCTGAATGCATCAAACTGTTTTGTTTCTGTGTGCCTGTTTTTCTTTCCAACAGATCCATTCTTCAGTGAGTTAGAAGGCCTTGAGTATGTAATTAGATATAAACTTACCTGTTACTGATGATACCGTGTTTACAATGTTGTCACTCTCTGAGCCAGTAGCCCTGCTCTGTTAGCACTTGGTGGCAGGGCAGCGGATTTCACACGTTGCCCCTGCCCCCGGGTAGCCACTCGATGTGCAAACTATAGGGCGGAGCTTGCATGTCCGCGTATTTGCATGTCTCTGGCACGTCGCACATGACTGCTTTCGCTTTTGCATGGCAACCGTCTCCAGGGTGACCGAGGACCTCCTGGTCTTCCGTATGGATTAGACGCGGCTGAATGGCAACCGAAGATTGTGCAACTGAAGGTAACCATGGCGACAGTTAAAGTAGCAGAATAAATTTGGAAAAATATAGTCGTAGAAATTCTTTTTTAAAAGATAAGAAATTGCTATGTTTATCAACCCGCGCGTTGTGTGTGTGTGTGTGTGTGTGTGTGTGTGTGTGTGTGTGTGTGTTCTCGCGCGCTTGTGTTTATGAGAGATAGGGAATAGAGAGAAACCGTTTTGCACAATTTTGAATGCAAAAAAAGTATGCGACATCATGCAAAATATTCTGAAAGTTCTGCTTCTCTAAAGCTAGTTTCAGATTGTTGTCGTCAGAAAAGATAAGCGTCTGACTGTCAGAAGGCAAGCAGTTTTTCTCGCAGATTAGGATTTCTAGAATCATTAAAAGAATCTTTAAGGCTGTGCCAGAAATACGAAGCTGTCAGGCGAACAAGTGATGATAGTTCTGTCCAAAGAGCTGCAACCGTGCAAACAGCGTTTGCTGTTTTCTGTATGCTTCCACCCAACCTGCAGCCCCCCTCCCCCCACACACACACGCACGCACGCACGCACGCATGTAGACATACGGATGTGTGCATGCATGTATGCGTATGACGCTTGTTAGCGCGATAGTTGTTCTCAAGCACTTTTATTGGCGAGAACAGTCTTGCACTTACCTTATCATGTTTTACGCTTGTTAATCCCTTTCTCTTGTTGTCGTCTCCGGTTGTTCACCTTTTTCTGTATGGTCATTCGCACGCAACACGGCGCATGTAAATTTCCGCAAGGCAACCACGCATGCGCAGTGGTGATAACATTGCCTGTTGTTCTGCTTTCTTGTCTGCATGTGCCTCTCAAATAGCTGTTGCTTGTTTTCACCACTAAAGAGTGCGTGTAATCTCCCCTTTCTGTTTAAAACAGTAGCGTTTATAACTGCAGAGACTATGTAAGACAAACGCTGTTTGATAAAGTGTTTGATTTAGACATTGGAATTGGGGATAAATAAAGTGGTATTGTATTGTATATAGACCTTCGTCACTGAGACTAAGCAGAAATAATTTAAACAAGATTCAACCTATGTCAAATGTGCACGTTGGTATCGTAAGCACTTGGTGCCTTAATAAACTTGGCGAAGAACTCTGCTTGTCCTCATATTTTTGTGAGTGACGTTCACAGCACGCTACTTCGCCTCTCTATTTCCTCTCCATCCTCGCTCACGTAAAGAAGAAATTCTGGGATGTGGTGAGGGTGCCAAACGATCGCCAGGTGGCAGCACTTCTGCGGGAGAAGTAGAATTAAAGTAAAAATCCTTTCTCTCTGAGACTCATGGGCGTGCGTGCTTTGATTAACAGGGTGAACCTGGTGAACCTGGCCCGCAGGGACCCAAAGGAGATCCTGGTCCACCCGGGCTACCCGGCTTTGATGGCGTTACAGGACCGCCAGGGAAACCAGTCAGTGCTTCAGCTGCTCCTGTCTCTCTCCTTCTATGTCTCTCTTTCTCGTGTTCTTCTACTTTCTCTCTTTGAGTCAATCTCTTTCTCTTTCTCATTCTATCTCTTTTTGAGTCTCTCCCTCTTTCTCTCTGTCCCCTCTTTCGCTCTGACTCCTACTTAACCATCTTTCTCTCTCTCTCCCGCTCACTCTAACTCTCCTTCTATTTTTTTCTCTTGTCTGTCTTCCCGACCTCTCTCTCTCCCTTCCTGTGTGTGTGTGTGTGAGAGAGAGAATGTATTTGGGAAGGTTCTTCTCGTTCAATCACTTTTACCCAGGGCGAATGATTTCAGATCAGCCGAGGTGTGTGCCACATCTTCATTTCGACTCAGAAGGAAACAGAGTTGGTTTCTAAGCTGTAGATTCGGTTGTAATTTTTTTGCGCGTACATTATTTATTCGACATTAACTCACGGCATTCTCTCTCCTGCATGCTGAGCTTGCTCAGCTGCTCTGGAATGTTCTAGAAATACCAAAATAATGAAACGTAAGAAACTATCTTCTATAAATACATATTTTCATCGATGTTAAGTAAGCAAGTTCTTTGCCTGCTGTCATTAACGTTTATAGTGTTATTATTTTCAAATTACCCATACCCTATACAATTGCCAGTTACAAACGTCTTTCTCACAACAGGGGCCACCTGGACCAGAAGGACCTCAGGTATGCAGTATGTGTGTGTGTGTGTGTGAGAGAGAGAGACATATGGTGTAGGAGCGGCTGAATGGGAGTTCGCGCGTGCGTGAGTTGTGCATGGACTATCGGCGACGTGTCAAAACTTCCAGGGGTAGACCACTATGTAACTCACCCAGGCTGCCTCCCTGAGGCATTGTGTAATGTAGGGGAAGCAACTCTATTACTGCCTTATTCACTTGTTTATGTGGTAGCTTCCCTTGTTTAAATTTCTTTGGCCGCAGTCTGCTCGGTTTTTTTAACCTTCATTCCAACGAATGCTGAGAAGAGCACGTTTTAGTTGAGGAAATCCAACCATATTAAAAACAACATGACTAAGATCACTGATTAAAATTAATAAATAAACATAAAATGCCGACACAACGATTCACCTTTTTTTTTTAAATGCTCGCAACCTCCATTATAAAAAAAAAAATAATCAGACAGCTCTGGCGACGACAGTTATAAGCATTTTATAACACAAACCAATAACAAAATAACTGCGTCTTTAAACGAGAACAGCCTTTGAGGTCGTTAAGCGTGCGTCTTCAGTTCAGCCTGCTTTTATGCTAAGAATAGAATACTGTGATACGATAACAGAATCATTTTACTTTTTAACTGGTTTGTCCGTGTGTGTGTGTGTGCTTCGTGTTTTTATTTTTCCTGTCTATTTTCAGGGACCGAAAGGAGAGGAAGGAAAGTCTGGAGAAGCTGTAAGTGTAATAAATGTTATGCCATTCCTTACTATCATGGAATGAATTTTTTAAAATATTTAATTTCAAACGTTTTTCCATCAGTCTGTTTTTGTCTTTAACTTTCTCATTATATTTTTGCTTAAAATGTAATGCTTACCTCCTCGAATTGGAGACTGACTAGAAACTGTGATGCTATTCTAAGTGCAAATTTAAATCTCATTTTTGTATTCCAAATCTTCAAAAGGGCTTTTTATTGTCCCATTTCATATAAGACGAAGTATAGCAGTAATAGTTTCTTTTATAACAGAAGATTTATTTCATTGCAATCAGTGTCTCATTTGATTTACTTAGTGCCTGTAAAGCGATGCGAACGTGAGAGAATGGCATGTCAGTGATCTTTGCATCGTCCATTTACCATGGTATCTGTCTCTTTTAGCCTTAAAGGCACTTGAAGACTAGCGAAGGTGCAGAAATGGCTTTTTGCTGATAATATCGCTCATAATGTATCATCTGTGTAAACAGTCTGATGAAAGTCATTATCTCCCTGTGATACATGTACAAAGTGGTATATAAGTTACAGAGACGAAAGATTGAGTGAACATTTTAGTGTAGAATAACTATGTACTGAAAATACAGTAAATATGACGTACACACAAGGTAATGTATGTTAATGTGTGGCGATATGAGGTTTCTGTACACGTAACCCTTCTTGCACCCTTAATAATACTATGAGGTACAGTGCACATAATACAATATACGGAAGAGCTTCAGCTGGCTTTATTCTATCGTTGCTGCTTTAGATGGCTTTGAACCCTACTGCAAGAACATTGTAGTAAAGTGATACTGAGACTCCTCCAACTTGCAGAGGGTTCGAGAGTGTATATATTTAGGGATAAATGACTCACCTTGTGTTTCTTATCTGCAATTATCTACTTAACTGAACTAACGCGTGGACTAACTCTATATGCTGTGAAATACCTGGCAGATTGTTTCAGATCAAATGGCTGTTGCAGGTGAAATTAAATCAATGGGGTGAAATAAGAGCAATGCTTAGTGCCAGGGCTCTATATTCTGTGCTCAGTCTGTTCTCGTAGGCGCATTCTCTGTTACTACTACATCAGTCACTGCTGTCCCCAACTGCCAAACATTTCACCACTACCATCGTCTTGACACAAAGTTTAATCAAAATACATTCAGGTCAAGCATTGTTCTTTTAATTGTTTCTAACGTGTTTAGCGAAACTGCTTTGTATCACACTCGTAACACACACACACACACACACACACACACACACACACACACAAACAAATACACACATATAGCTATATATATATATATATACACATACACACAAGTACATATACAGTATGCAAACAAACACACGTTATCGCACACTACTCGCTGCCCAGCACAGTCGGATAGAAAGGGGAGTCAAATGGTTTGTTTATCAAAGACAAGAAAAGGAATTTTAGAGAGGAGAGAGGGAATGGTTTTGTTGCTGAAGGGTTTTGTTCCCCCGACCCCCTTCGAATTTTTTATGTGAGCACATGAATTTAAAAGCACTTTCGTAATAACCAAAAGGTCGGTCGGTCCTTTAGTATGCACCTCCATTTTAAGAATTAATATTAATAATGAAAAATCGTCTGCCATTTATAATGGCCTAGGCCCAGTTAACGACAACATGTGACTGGTTCTATCAACTGGTTCAAACTGGCATATGACACCGTCGCTGCGGTGATGTCGCTCACATTGTCACTGGAGTTACGCATATCGGCCCAGTCATTAAGATTTTCCACCCCCGTCCTGCACAGGGTCCGCGGGGAGAGAAGGGTGTGCGTGGTCTGGAAGGCCAGCCGGGCCTCCCAGGCATACCAGGCATGCCAGGCCGCAAAGGCGTGGCAGGTAACGCTATCACCATCAGGACAAACACAACGACTGGACAGGAAATAGCGGTCCAGGCGACATCTGGGTTTCCTGGCCCACCCGGTCCTCCGGGCCCCAGAGTGAGTTTTGCATGCAATGCGTGCGTGCCTTGGTTGCCGGAGTTCTGACCCTTAGTGCAATGATGTACCCAAAGATTTATAAGGGCCTTAGTTCCCTAAAGGTTTAGTGTTTGCTAACCTGTATGCAGCAGAGCGCTTCATTTTCAGTAGCCTCATTTCTTGAAGCCAGTAAGGGCGACCATTAATTTCCTTGCAAGTTCACAGAATCTTGAATAGTGATGCAAGTGCTAATAATAGTAATGCCAATGCTAATAATAGTTTTGCACGTGTTAATGATGTAGAAGTAACTAGTTTTGTTATGTGTGTTTATTTATTTATTTATTTATTTTTCGGTGTACGAGAGTGAAACTACGAGTCTCCTCCATCCCTCCATCCACACATTTAATTTTCCAATTGATGAATGTTGAGAATAAAAAGTCGACGTTTTTTGATTTTTCTTTACCTGATTTTGTGTCCTCTGACCTTACATCCGCACTTCTGGTGATTGTGTACTAACTGCATCGTGACGCCATGAATGCCGAATGCAAGTCTTAGCATCAGAGACGATGTTGTGTGTTGTTTCTGTAATAGTTAAGTTTTAGCATGGATTATAATGCTTTCCAGGCTGGTATGAACGTGCGTGATGCCCGCCACCCATTGCCCGAATCAGTACTTATCAAATCCTGCCAGAGCCTGTGAGATGCTTTGCTATATTCTAACAAGCATATCAGATACCCTAACCGCACATCGCTAGTATTATTGCTTACGTACTAGATCATACTAATATATAATGTTCGGTCGTAATCATGATAATGCGAGGATGTGTCGCCCTAAGCTGCATGAAGCCTTCTGTATTTACTGGTTTTAAACTGCTTGAGCTCTGTCATATAATCAAGTTTGTATGTATTGTGTAACTAACCTTAAATTACAGACATGTCTCTTAATGTTGTTGTCGAGTTGTAAAAAAATATCGACTGCTTCTCTTAAACTGAATTGTTATCCGTCTGAAAATGCGACGTTTCACAGCCCAACGAAATTTGCACATGTGTGCTGGGAAGAGTGTACTTTGTTTGGCTTTATGTCAGTTTTTTGTTTCCTACCTGACGATGTCACTGCAGCGGCAGCTAGTGCGGTTTTGGGGACAAAGCGGACTAAAACTGCTTGTGTTACAGGGAAAGCCCAGAATGAGTGGCCTTGGGAGTTCTGACTCCCATCCCACCTCGTTCCCTGCCGGCTTCATTCAGGGCAATCCTGGCCCGCAGGGGCCCCCTGGCCCCAAGGTGAGAAATGGACCGTTGGCGAGTAAACGACACATGGCAGAGTTTCAACGCTTTGATGCTGACGCCCCTCCTGCTGACGCTGCTGTTGAACTCTTTTGCGTGTGACGTCCCGGGGTTTGGGTTCTTGCTCTGCTCCGCCTTTTCGCGGATTAACTCGCCACCTCCTCCCATTACAACCCTCGAGAAGACACCCCCTCCCCCCGAATTGCAGTTTCTGACGCCACTAACATAACGTTGAAAACGTGAAGCTGTTTGCGCGTTTATCGAGCCCTTGACGGAGGTGCGAAGCAGGACGTGGTGCCTAGTAAGGACATTCCCTGCTTGCCCTGGCGCTAAAGTGGCCACCAGGGGGGCTCCTGATAAACACCCTGACAGCTTACGTCAAAGGCATTCTATGACTTACCTTTGCTGCAGTCACTGTCAGCACCGAGCGTTCTTTTCTCCCCTCCGTTTGCTAAACCCTGTTTTTACACGAACATCTTATGAAAAATCTGTATGCTATTCAGCTGTGTAACTGCTGTTGACTGCAGCAAGGGTACTTGTTGCCTAATTTCCGCTTTTTTGTATGTCTGCAACTCTTGACATGGATGGCTTGTCCCCCGTGACTGCAGCATAGGTGCCTCGAAAGGTCGCCCCATACATCCACCCTCAACCTCTTCCCCCTACCCCACCCCCACTCCCGATGTCGGGCGCACGTTGCCAGCCATAAACCCATGTTGATGTGTGTGTCGACTCTCTCCTAGTCGGGGCCCCTGCATAAGCGCCATCGCACGTGCCGCCTCGAAGTCAAGGACATCAGCGAGGTGAAGCGAAAGAAGGTCAAACGTTTTCAGCGAAAGCGGGTCGGCAAAGCAGAAGGCGAAGCCGAAGCCAGCGATGACGAGGTTGTTGACAGCAGTGACAATGAGGAAGGCGATGAGGAGGAATATGAGTTGGTTATCGAAGATTGTGGCGAAAGCAAGGTATTACTGACACCACACAGAAGGAAGAGTTACTTCTGCTGCTGTCACGGCCTCAGCCATTGCTTCTGTCCCCTCTGTTAACCCCTCAGATTAACCTGTTCATGGTGGTGGCTCGGCTGTCTCCTACTTCGTCACAAAGCTTTGCACATTCTTTGTGAAGGAAGGCTGTATGTGCGTGTCTTTCCATGCTTAACTTTCACATTTTTCGATTTAATGGCTTTAATTTAACAGACCATCTTTCTCGCATTCTTGATGCGGAAATGTTAACCACACATGTAAACTCTACACACCTTTTATAGTAACTTTCTATTATGTTTAAGGTGCTCCCTCTCCCCTTGCTTATTGTCCCCATAAGAACAGATTTTGGATGTGTGGTCTCTTGTTCGATCGAGTAACAAAATTTTATTGTTTACACAACGTTTCATAGATTTGTAACGTAGAACTATTTTCCACATTTTCAGCAGAAATCTAACGACAGTTCAACTGTTTTTAAAGTTCGTGAAGTGTCTGAAATCCTGAAATCGTAGGTTCAGTATGAAACAGGATAGTGTGATGTTTAAGCGCTTCATTGAAGCTCTGCAGAGTGCTAAGGCAATCTACAGAGCAATGGCTAGGGGAGACTACAACACTGGTGAAGAAGTAGCTCTCACGCCATGAAGATAAAATTCCTTTTCCATTTAGTCATTTCGTTGTAAAATAGATATTTTGAAATGAGAATTAATCTCAGCTACTTGAAAAACGATATTATAAGGCAAGTCATTAATTCTAAACTGTTTGATTGATGGAAGGGAGGTGGGATGGATGAGTGGTTGGCTGGTTTCTTTTGATTTTTTTATTTACATCTCATTTTTGCTAGGTGGTGCTGGCTAAATATATCGTCTTTCTTTTAAGTCATTCTTGGCATCTTTTTCTCATTTGCTAGTCCTAGGGTCTTCTCATTCAACAAGCTCTCTTCCTAACCTCCCTCAAACCACCCCCCTTGCCCTCTTTCTTCTAACCCTTGAACAAAACTCACGTAGCTTTTCCACTAACAAGATAAATAAATAGCAGACTAAACCACAAGCAAACTGCCTTAAGTATTACTCAGTGCAACGACAAAGTATCTGTGTCATTTAAAGCTCACTTAACGGTTATGAAATACTCAGACCCGCGTCATCAATCAGCAACATATAATACTATACATGTTTATACTGCAGGTGATTCAGTATATTTTTTTTACATATAAAATGGTTGTAAAACTTTTTTTTATTTTTTAAATGTTGATTGGGATTTCACAAGCTTAATCTGGCTGGCATGTTAAACTTTGTTTCAGAGATGATCGTCTGAACTTGTTGCCAAAGGACGGGTTCGTCCGCTGTTTTTATCGTGATATACGATACATGTAATTGTTGTTGTATTCTTTGCTTACAGCAGGCCATACAGTTGAATGTAAGGCAGTTTGAGAAATTCTGGCAGCCTGTCATTTGAGTTTTACTAAACTGACTTTCGTCTCATGTGATTGTTTCTTTTACAGAGAACAGACGCTACAATTCAATACAATGTGCTTATTATTCGGGTAGGTTGAAGATTAACCAAATTTGTTTCTCTTAACAGGTGCTGACAATTAAAGATTAACTACTGGTGATGGAGATTTCGTCACGAGAGCAGAATAATAACTGTTTTTATTATGATTTTCATTTGTTAAAATATTGCTAATTTCTTTTCAAATCGCATGTTTTCCAGTTGTGTCAGGATTTTCGTTCTTTGCATTTGGCAGAAACAGTAACGGTCATCCGGGTCAGCTTAGCCCTTTGTTATAACAAATGTTGTTAGCTAGGGCCTTGAGACTGAAGTGTACAAGAGTGATCGCGTGTAACGCAGTTCTTTGTTCTTTTGATTTTGTGTGTATGTGTGTGCGTGAATCTTACACGCCGTTCATTTTCATTCCCACTGTTCACATGTCTTTGGCACTTTCTTCTTCCGTCTCCGTTTTTCTGTCGTAGTACACCACCTCCTAGGCTCCTACCCCCACTGCCCCCACGTACAGTTCCTAAACACCATTTTTTAACAGGTTCGTGTAATAACTTCCACGTTCCATAAATTCTTTATCTCATCGGACTCTCAGTTGTGCTAAGGAGACATAGATGTGTAGCCTAGCATAAGTTCGCTTTTTTCTAATTACATGATAATTACAACATACTGATGATGATTATTTTATGTGACAGTATAGTTTGTCTTGTCTTTTAGTCTGTTCTGTATTGCCCGGTGATACATTACCTGCATATTGATAGCCTGGACAGGTGTTTAATGTCATTTATTATTTTTAATTAATAATTACTTTGTTACTGTATCTGTAATGGATCGTGAAACTGTGTTGTAACTGCATCCAACTCTGTCGCTATTATATGCTATAAATTATATTATTATAGATTATTATCTTATTACAAGGCGAAACAATGTGTTTGGGGTAGTCACGGTGGTTTGCTGGTTTCTATTAATATATTTCGAGTGGTTGATGATAAGAGCAGCAGATCACACGTGAAGATTCTGTGCTTAATTTTACCTTGTGACTGACGCAAAAAAAGAAAAGAATTCAACTCTCTTTGGACCGAATGGTCAAAATTCAGTACAAACTGTTGTAGACGAAAATGAAGGATTTTTAGATTAGTGGCTTATTCCTTGCGGTACTCAAAGCAAACTATGAACTGGTAGAGGGTGGGTGGAAGAGTTGAAAAACGCTGGCATTGATGAATAGGTAGCTTTAGTGGGACGAAACGTTCTTCCGACGCCGTAAAGGTGGACCCGAGTGAAATATGAAAATTATTACAATTGTGTATAGGTTGACATAGCATTGTCATTCACTGTTTTTCGAACAAAAGTGCTTTGTAATAAGATGATCAAGGAGATGAAATGTCTTAGCGCCTTGCCTAGTGGTGAGCATTTAATGATTAGAGGAACACCGAGTCAATGCTGATGTAAAGCCAAGGAAACAGTTTTCTAGACGTGGAAAGCGTGGGAGACAGAAGATGGCAGTCAGTCAGGAAACAATGCTAGAAGAAAAATGGGAACTGACTTTTTGCATACCGCTAAGCATCACCGCTAGTTGATTTGTGGGGAAACACAAGACAAAAGGCAGGTAACTGTGGTGAAAGAACAATAACTCTGCAGCTGGGCGCCTGTGTGTGTTGTAGGGCGAGATCGGCATGCCGGGTGTTCCTGGGCCCAGCGGACCGGCGGGCCTTAAGGGTGAGAAGGGGGACAGGGGCGCTAGGGGACAACGGGTAAATACGCATGATGTCCACCCTGACTGTAGGTGTCTTCTTGCTCCGTTCGCTGACGTCACACTCACTGCTCCTGCACCTCCTGCGCCCTGTCTGGCGTTAACAAGCTGGGTATGGGTGACCACCTTGCAATCTCCAGAGTATTGATGTAGTGAGAGCTTTCTTGAAGTTATCAAAAATGTTCATCGTTTTACACTGGGACACATGCTGACATTCAATTTTGTTGTAATATTCATGCGTCGTTCTTTTGCGCTCTTTATAAACAAAAGTTCCTTCTCCGTAAATAATATTTCGATCTTTGTGAATAATCGTCTTTTGAAGATAGCTACAGACGAGCTTCTCACGTTGTGCAACTGAAATGCTTAGCAAAAGGATCAGGATTAAATGCAGCGTTTTCTTTCCAAAATACACTTGTTTATGTTAAACCAGGAGTTTGACACAAGCTGGTCACTCGTCCAATAGTTTGAAATCTCTAGGTTTACACAAATCTGACAGATTGACAAGCAGTAGCATCTTTCAGTATTCGCGACCTTTCCGTACTTTGCCTGAACCTGTCCTGTGACATCGACGTGGCTCAGATCTTACATTACTCCGGTTAATAATTGGTATTTTTGCCCATTTAGCTCGGGAAAGAGATGCTAGAGGCCTTCGCACCTTAAGACACCAAAGTCTTGAACGGAAGTGTACACCTGGAGATTTCACGCGTGTGACTCAACTGTTCGTACGAGTGATGTCGTTCCTTTGTGGCCCTTTATCAGTGATCTTGTAGAATTCTTAAACTCATGTGCTGCATGCCGGGTGTTCCTGGGCCCACCGTAACAATCCACTGGAGTTGGATCTCATACCAAAAAAAACAACAAAAAGTCGTCTTCTACTGTACATTTTAAGAAATTATTGGACCAGTAGACAAGTTTACACCTGGTCGCAGAATGTGTGCAAGGAGAAAAGATTATTCTACCAGGTCATGAACTGGAGGCCATCAGGCTTTGCTGGGTTGTGGCTGTGTCCCTGTGAGTGATAACAGCATCTTGTTCACTCAGCATGTCAGAAGTTATCGTGTCTGTTTCTCTAACCCAAACTAAATTTTGCGGAACGCACCTTTGTCATCCTTACTACTAATTAATGTATGTTGTAGAGTACATTAGGCCACCCTCCTTAAGAAGTTTCGAGTGATATAGACTTAATGCCTTTAGTGTGTGTTTTGCCTGTATCTTGCAATAATATAGAATGTGTTTGTTGTGGTCTGCTCCCAGCATGCCCACTGCATGTTCAGGGCAATAACGACTGCTATTCTAGTCTGTGAAATCGCCCCCCTCCCAACACACAAATTTTTCTTAAAACTGACTCAGTATTTTGGAAAATTTGTTTTGCTTATCAAGCTGTCTTCTAAATGTGACTTTTAGATTATTTTTAAGTAATAACGCGAGACTCGCTTATTATGCATTTATTTTTAAAACAGTCGTGCCTGTGTAATGCTCTATGAAATATATCAAAACTTTTTGATTGTTGTATTATATGCTATCAGTAACGATGGGCAGCATTACACAATTCCACCCTTAAGAAACTAATTTCTAATGATGATAATAATAATTCTTATTTTACGTATCGTTCTAGCTAGAAGATACTCGCTGTGCTCATCAATCACACACACACGCACACACAAAAGAGTTAGTAATTTTCGTAAAAAAAAAAAATGTGCTTTAAGGTATTGTTTGAAAGTTCCAATTGAGTGTGCCCTGTATCTGTATTATTTACAACTTCAGCTGTTGCTGAGGATGTGGTAGGTCAGAGACATTAGTCAAAAGTCTCGAGTCCTCAGTGTGTAGAAAATTGTCTCCACGTTTGTGTGTGTTTGTTTGTTCAGTTTTTGTTTTACGGACGTGACGTCCCAATTTGCGCTGTAGGGTCGACGCGGCAAGACAGCCAAGGCAACCTTCATAGGCTTCCCTGGCCCCCAGGGGCCGCCTGGCAAAGACGGTTCACCTGGTCTACCCGGAATGAAGGGCGCCCTCGGGCTGCCAGGTCAGCAGGTAGGCCGGTCACCCCTCGATCCCTCCCCTCACCCCCCCTCCCCAGTGTTCATGTAGCTAGTCATGTGACCATGGCACCTGACCTGTGTCACATTTGGTACACACATTTTGCTAACGTTTCACGTTTTGTTTTGCTCATGCAGTCGATGTGCATCATTGCACTACTTGTTTCTTTCATCTTTCAAACTTTATTTTCTGTGCCTGTCGTTATGCGGTATGTGGCTGCTCTGCCTCTAGGAGGTAGCCCTGTCTTTTGGAATGCATGTTTCACAAGACGCATAACTCTCGCAACACAAAAACAAAAAATAGACACAAATTATTTAAATGTAATTGCTCAGATGATCTCCCCCCCCCAAAAAAAAAATTTAAAGCGACCTTTAGAACATCTGATTATAACTATATCTCCATATTAGGATTTATATTAAGATATTAGCATTTGTAGGTAAGCAATTCTGTTTATGTATTGGTTAACCTTATTTAGCTTCCTCTTTTGATGGATGAATATATTTTAATTTTAAATATAAAATCGAGTAAAGTCTTGTTATTATTATAAACTTTCGAAGTGTCTGAGTTTCTAATAGTGCATCTATGTTTGCACAGTTCGCATTACTTGCATATTTCTCGCTTTCTTTATATTTTTTTAAATTTCGGAAATAAATTGCATTTCGTGTGCATTTGTACTGCCAAGTTTCTGTATTTTCTACTGCGATGTTCGTGCATATTGTATCTGCAGAAAGCAATCGTTGCTTTCTTCACTTCACTTTGTAAATGTACATGCCGGCACAGCATCCGTGCACAGCTTACCAAAGTCAGAACAGGTGCACCTCAGGTGTTCTGGACTTGCGTAATGAACTTGTCACGTGACAACTTGCAGGGTCAGAAAGGTGAGGCAGGTGCGCCCGGCAAGAACGGCAAGGACGGAGCGGATGGTATCGTAGGAAAGCCAGTGAGTCTCACCTTTAGCAGTTGTTCGCATCTGACATTATCGCCGGACTCTTAGGATTGAGTAACCCCCCCCCTCCCCCGCCTTTTAGAGTCTTTGGCGTATCTAACGGCCTCTGACCTAGTGCTCATTCTGTTAAAGATATTGTTATTCCAGTTATGAATTATTTCCAGAAGGCAGTCTTATTTCAGATAAACAATAATTTCAGAGAATCTCATTATTAAGACCGGAAGTCTGCGCTGAGTGATTTAATAGAGTTGCACGCCGTTTTCCTGTTGGTCAGATGCTTTATAACTGTGATCCTTCAACTTCTGCTCGACATTTTCTCGACTGTCCTCCATCTTTTGCATTTAGCTATCTCCTACCCCTCGAAATCTTACATAGCAAACCTAGTATACCTAGCAAACGGTCAGAGATCAGCCTGTCATTCTTCTCTCAGCCACTCATTCAAACCAAACGCCTTTTTCCTACATTTCTTCTTTTAAACTCTCTGACGAGAGTCTAGAAGGAAGCTAACATTCACAAGAACGAGGAGTTTTGGCATAAAGCAGCAGTTAGTTTAGCCCTATCGTCGAGACTTCAGAACTAAAATCATTGACGGGGCGTATGTACGTGGCGTTGAACTTTCCACAGTAATCTCTGGTAGTTTCAGGTTTTCCGCACATGCCGTGTCGTTAAAAACGCTTTCAATGTGCTTATTTGAATCACACGAAGTCATTCTCACGAGCACCAAGCCCCAAACGTTTGGCACTCTTTGGCATGTTGACACACCATTGTTTTCTTTAATGTTAACAATTCCTATGTGAGGACACACGTCTGGTCATCTTCGTCTTTCGCTATTTTACGACCCATTTGTAACTTTCTTAAGATCTGGACCTCGATGGCAGCCGGTCTTAATACAGCAACATATATTTCAATGAACATGTTTTTTTTTCAACGGTGTTTTTCGATGATAGCGCATCTTCAATTTGTACACAGCAAATAAATTCGTATGTTAAATTTGACAACAGAATTATACCAAATTAGTTAGAAGTTATAAGTCCCGGTTTTGTTTAGAAACGTTGCATCGTCTCTATAGTTTCTGGAAATGGAAACTGGCGCTTACTCTATTTAACTCATGCATTCAGGGTGTTCCTGGTCTGAAGGGAGATAAGGGCGAGATGGGACCGCCCGGTTTACCGGGCATGATCGGACCACCTGGCCTTCCTGGGCCGCCTGTGAGTTGCCTCCCCTGGTTTCGTTTGTGGAGTTGTGGGTCCTTGCTAGAATATTGATCAGTTTTTCAGTGTGTGTTTTCGAATTTAATTACTGTGCTTCATTATAGATGGTTCTTTCGTTAAGCAATATCGTAAAACCCTCTATGAGCATTATAAATTAAAATTTCTTTCACACACTTTCAGTCAGAAAGATCGAAAAGGTTATTTAATGCCGGTCATGTTTCTGTTGATACAGAGAGAGTTGTTTGTAATTATTGTCACCCGTGCTCTGTTGCTAGGGGGAGCCAGGTACTGTAGAGGGTGGAGGAGGAAGTGGTGAAGGGGTAAGCTGTTTTCCTCCCATTCTCTGGTTTCATTGGAAGTATTTGTCAGGCGAAAATAATTGTGGTTTCATTGGAAGTATTTGTCAGGCGAAAATAATTGTGAAGGTTTTCTTTCACCTCATTGTTCATACATTTTCGTCAATTCAAATATTCCCAGTCTCGTTTCCCTATGGTCTAATTAATGTTAAATGTATATTTCTACATTGACTTTGGGAATAACAATTTATTTCATTGTTTAAAAAAAACTGTTACCATTATAAATGATATAAAAAATTCTGATCTCATTTGTTTGCTGAAGCAAGTGTCTGGTACTTGCTTGAAGTGTAGGAATATACCTGGCCTTTGTACTGCCAGAACCTCAAGGTATTGTTAACGATCACTCAGACCCTTCCCTCCCTGTGTGTTTCAGCTGCCCGGGCCCCCCGGTCCCCCTGGCCCCATGGTGAGTTGCCCTTAAGCTGGAGACTGTCATCATCCCACATGAACTTTTAAAAACTTTTCTAAAGGAGACAAACTGTTTGCAAATATCTGAGATGCACAACCATCGAGTCTTTAGTATCAACCAATATGGAAATGCCTTCGTCTATTATCATAATCCTTCAAAATGGTTTTAATCTTTGAATCATAATTACATGCTGAGGAGAGATTTTACGTCTTAATAACATAATTTAATGAAAACGTGCATTTCTGAGTGAAGCACTCACAAATATTCTACTTTAGAAAGCAATATGATGGCATTTTGTGAAAATGCTTCAATGACCCTGGGCTGTATGTTTACCAGGGACCAATGGGACTACAGGGGCCACCAGGTATTAAGGTATTGTTGCTGTTTATCTAACAAAAGAGTCTTCCAAAGATGTCTTTGCCCGTTCGAATTTTTCAGTCGTTTTAGTAGTTTCAGATTCAGGTTTACAAGAAGCTCTCTCAAAATAACTCTTCTTTTTTAAACATGAAATAAAGTGACTCCTTTATGGCTGATCGAGACTTAAATTGAAAGAGGCCTTAAGATGCTCACGATATTACTGAACTAGTTGTAAACCAAGTTGGCTTTAAACATTGGTCGTTTGAGAGAGAGAGACATATCAGTCAGTGATTGGTCGTTTCAGGGTGATCGCGGACCTCCCGGCTTGAAAGGTGACCTAGTAAGTTGGTTTCTGATCATTCTCCATTAACATAGTATTGTTGTATTCGAAATAACAGCACTTTGAGCATGCCCTTAATGCACACCAGTCTGTTTCTGTCGGTGTTTTTCAACCATAACAACTGGGACTACAACTTTGTTCTTGCGGGGACTTTAACTTTTGTTTTTGCACGGGTGTCAACCATTGTGGCTAATGTTTCTGGCAGTGTGTTTGCATGTATTTTTTCCATTCTCTGCATGATTTTTTCGGTGCAGTTGATGGCTTCTTAATGCTTTGTTTCATATTTGTTTTTTTAAGTTATCTGACTTTTGGGGTGTAGATTTCAGAGGTGCATGATTTTCACTGGTGTTTTCTCTCACTGGCTGCAAGTAGAATAGGAACTTCGCATGAGTCATGTGTTGCTCCGCATAACTTATCTTGTCTGAATCCTGTCTGAGGCTGCGCTATATTGAAAAGGATTTCTTGAACTGGTTTATTTTATTTTTTATTGATTAATTTATTTATTTATTTATTTGGATGACTTGGGTTATTGCTTCGCTTTTAACTTTGGTGTTTCGGAATGATTGTAGCAGTGAGACAACAGATACTTAATGTTCGTGAATTTTTATTTCATTATATCTGTACTTATTATTTCAACATAACCTTTGCATGGAATATCTTTTTACCGACATGATAGTGTTCTCAGTGATGCCTACTTGCTTTTGTGCAAAGTCACCTTCTTAGTTAATCTTTCAAAGAATGTAGACTGGGCGCAGTTTCAATAATACTGATCGTTCAGTGTAAATTCTGGTATTAAAAATACATTTATTATGCTTAAAATGTTTGCTTGACAAACTGCAGTCACCAGTTTAAGACAGCTGATTAACAGGTGGATAAAAACGTTTGTCGGTTTCTACAATAAAAATCCATGAATCATCCATTTGTGTTAAAAGTCGCGTAGAAATTTCAAGGAGCGAAGCTGTCTGCGGTAACCACAAGAGAGTATGATTGAAAGACTAAGCCTTAAACATCTTTATCTTTAAGCTTTTCTATCCATTATTGTAATTGACCCTGGTCTCATTTTTTAACAGGGTACAAAAGGTGATGCAGGACCCCATGGTTCCATTGGCTTGCCAGTAAGTGTGTTTTCTCTCAGCATGATTAATCAATGCCCACTTTTTTTTTGCCAGATATTTCCTGCAAGGAGATGACTCCGCCTACTGTCTGCTTTGCGATGCTGGCTCCGTCATTACTGTTATGACTGACCAGTGATGTCACAAAACGTGTTTTTGTCTTGTTTTAACTGGTTATGGTTGCCGTTGTGAGAACCGATGTTTGGTTATCTTGTGTGATAAGCTTTTAGTGTGTGTTCCTTGCCCACTTGTGATTTTTGCATAAGCCTTGTGTGATGCAGCGATTAACTAAATATATTAAAAAGAGAGAGGAGATGAAAAACCGACAGCGCTTTGATCTTTGTGAGGTCACTGCATCGTTCATGCCACAATTAACCCATTGCTGCTGTGTTTTCTATTTCAAAAAATCGTAAAAGTACCACACGACGCGACACTATATCGTGACTGGCAAACTTTTAGCCTCATATTCAAGACTAGGGCGATCGACTGATCTTTCTTTGAGCCCACTGTGTCTCAAATGGACCTGCTTTAAGGTCAAGCCCGCAGAGCGCTGCCCCCTTATTCTTCCGTTAGTTTTTCTCTTTCAGTGATAATCGCAAGTTTTTGACTACATCAATTTGTATTGTTGCTGCAATTGTCATATAATATTAAAATAAGTATTCGATTTTTGATAAGTTTGACATATACTGTCTCAAAGGAACACAAACCAAGATTTTAAAAAAACGCAAAAAAAGATAAGGAGAAAGAGGAGAAAGAGAAGAGAAAGAATTCCTTGCTCCGCAATCTGACTCGCAGTTAGTTCCGCGGAATGTATTTTGGGGAGCCTTGTATCAGATCTTGGCATTCTGCTGGCAAATGTTCTTTCGCTGTCGTCAGCGTGATCTTGACCATGGACCTTCATCTAATGGATGAGTGTCTCTCATTCGTTGCCTATTTGCGCTATCATAGGAGTGACCAATTGTAACCAACCCTACAAACGTTAGGTTTTCACTTCCGTTTCCGATTTCAAAATGGCGGGTTTTCCTTACGTCAAAGAAATTTTGGAAGTAATTAAGCATTTCTGTCATAAGAACCTTGTTAAAGAAGACTGATTGCAAAATCAACAGTAGTAGTTTCTGTAAAATGTATTTTAGCTGTTTATAGAAAACGCATGTGGGTTTATCGTCAAGTTTATAATATAAAAACATCGTCACAACAGATGCCATTGACTTGCTCTACCACTAACATTTTTTTTTTAAAGCATTGATTTTTATTTTTTGGAAACAATTATAGAGACTATTCTGTTACAAAAAGCCTATACTTAAAGAATTACTTTAATAAATGCCACAGATGAAGGTCCGTGGTAGCACTGAGTTCACGACAACGCCATTTACTAGCAGACGACAATAGGGAAGTCCCCCATTGCTAAGGTCGGTTGCTATTGTAAGCTATGATGGCGACGAGCATAGATGTTTACTTTTTGTTGAGGATAACGACATCTCGCTTTCTTGGTATGACATTCAACAATGCAACAATTTGCACCTGTCCACTTTTTTCGAATCCATTTACGTCTGCAAACCACTGACCTTTATTAAAATTAAATGAAGGTCCGTGTCTCTTCGCAACTACAAACCGGAACCGGAAACACGGGCTAGCTGATAAGGAAAGCCGAGATTTACACCGGCTATAAACCTAAGACACTTATCCAGTAGATGAAGGTCCATGATCTTGACAATAACCCGAGAAAAGAGTATCCGGCGTGTGTGAGAGAAAAATGGGCAATAACTCTGACAGTGCCATGGTGAACCTCTTTTTGAATAGTAACACGTAACAGCTTTAACGATGTCCTTCAGCTTTAACGATACAATTATACCATGCGGCTGTACCTTACGATGTACTCTTAATTGCGTGTAGGGAGCCATTGGTCTACCCGGTATGAGGGGCCAAAAAGGGGAAGTGGGTGATGCTGGTCCTCCGGTGAGTGCCCTCCCCTTCCATATTACCTATGCATGGCAGCATCTCCTTAGTCGATAACTATGT
This sequence comes from Marisa cornuarietis, assembly GCA_004794655.1. Lineage (NCBI taxonomy): Eukaryota > Metazoa > Mollusca > Gastropoda > Architaenioglossa > Ampullariidae > Marisa > Marisa cornuarietis. The sequence continues at coordinate 2,047,480 of SMMW01000025.1, forward strand.
TTTCTGTGAGAAGAAACTATTCCATTCCTCTCTAGAGAAACGTTTTTCGTTTTTTTTCTATTGTGCGTCTAAAATATTCTGTTTCAGTTTTCTCTTGCAACATGCATGAAATTAGTGTTTTTTATTATTATTATTCATTTCATGTTGCCTGCTTCAACGAGATAAATTGAACAAGTAAACACTTTCCTCGGCTTGTTCTGCTCCGAGGTTTTCCAGTTAAAAATGCTAAGATTAATGATAAAAAGGGAGAATACAGACGAAGTGTTTGGTAGATGCGTTCTGTCAGTGTAACAGAATGTGTGAGGCCCTATTTAACATTATGTAAGCACGGTCTAACCTTGGTCTACCCCACGGACGCTTCCAAATCCATCTCCTTCCTACTATAACGATCAAGCCACTAGTAATCAGGAGGTGGGGGAAGGTAGCTGTAGGCTGCTCATGTATTTATACATGTATACATCTTCTATACATTGTACCCTTCTATAGGATACCACTATGCAGACTCTGCTGCAGCAGCCTGCGCACTGAGTGTATATGCCTGCTGCATGCATTAGCGGGATGCTCTTTTATGTTGGAGCAGTCACAATACACCATCAAAGACAAGTTCTCTTTTGAACACGTCCAGGTCTTTTTTGAAATCGTGCGTTTTTAAAAGTGATAATATCACCTGGTATCGACCTAAGTTACATTCCTCATCTGCGTCAGTTTCGACCCTTCCCCTAACGGCCTAACCCCTCACATCACCCCCAGAAACGTTTCGGTGGACTTATAGAAAGGTTCAGTAAAATGTTTAGCTTGCATCTGTGCCTTGTCGGCTCAGTAACGTTACCAGCTAGTACCATACGTCTTTACTGAAATTGTTGTAATCTCCTGAGTGACACCCACAAAATTCCCACAGCTATGTGTAGTGTAAATGGATTTACAGATAACTTACTCAAGACAAAACAACAAACGTTACCCACATCATTAGGACGCAATAATGTGAAACCCTACATGTTAGAAAAATCGAGGCAATAATTTGTTGACGATTCGTGCTTATTATTATTATTATTATTATTATTATTATTATTATTATTATTATTATACAACAAAATTCATTCCGAACTCTAGACCCTCTAAGCCCCGTAAAACTGTGATCCAGAGACAACACAGGTTTGCTTCCCTTTGCATACTCGCATGCCTTGTCGTTTATCGTGACTGAATGGCGTTTCACTTCGCCTTTTAACATTCATCCGGCATGCTGCATGAGGGTACTGCTGTACAGTAGTAGTTCCTTTTTCTCCTCTCTTCCAGAGTAAACAGCCCTGGAAGCTGAAAGTACACAATGAAAGAAATTATAAAATCTTTATTATCTATTGAATTTGTTGTTGCTGCTGCTGTTGCAGCATTTTTGGTGTTGCTGTTGTCCCTTTGCTAACAGTAGCGGTTATCAGTGACAGAATCTCTGCGATGTCTTCTTTTTCTTAGTATGAGGTTGCTTTCTTCATGTCGACCTTCTTTTAAACTCTCGTCTGTTTTTAAAAACTTACCCCCACCCCTATCGGTATTGATGGCCTGACTTTTGTGATTTTTTTATTTTATTTTGCACAGCACCATTGTATTTTGTCTTTCTTGTTTGACATGTTCTTAGCTAGAAACGTTTAGGCAGAAAGCATTTGTTTCTGTCATAACAGCTGCTGTGTTTATTGCCTGATTCAATTTTAAACTTTCGTAAAAAAAAAGAAAATAAAACAAATAATTCTGCTTGTAAAAAAGTCATAATTTATTTTTTGACCAGAACATTTTTGGTTAATTTCAAAACTGACATCTTTTTAGCTAGAAGAAAGATGTGTATTGAGGAATAAAGAGTGCTGACAGCTGTTTGCAATACTGCTGTCACTTCTTGTTACCTCAATGCATGACAATTTATGTTTGTTGATAGCAGCCTTCTGATGGAGAAGATCTGTTTTGCTGAATGTTGCATGTCAAATTGCTGCGCTAATATTTCGAATTATTCTGACAGCTCGAGTGAAAGTTGTCTTTTCTGACTTTTTATTTTGCCTGTATGTACTTCAACATTTCCTGTCAACTAGCGAGCTTATCTTGTGAAATCCCATCGCTTTATCGGTTTTTTTTAAAGTATCGTTCAATTAAAATGCAGAAAATGGTCCACCTGAGTTGCCTTACAAAGGTAATTGTAATATTATTCTCCCCATGTTCCTGATTTAAACTGTAGCAGTTTATGCTTTGTGGTTAGTAACATTTATAATAAAGCTTGCACTAATGTTACTTGATTCTCGAACAATTTCGTTATTTTCTTAAAGTATATATATATATATATAGAGAAAGAGAGATAAAAGAAATACATTTATTTTGCAATGTTGATTTCTTGTGTAGTAAACATTCACAATGAAAATATCATCGAGATTTTATGCAATAAAAATGATTTTTAGAACGTGTATACTGTGAAAAGTGTGTTTTTGCATCCGCCGAACGATGCATGAAAGGGTAAATGAATTCATGTAGCTTTAACATTCAGTGTGTAGGTCTTACTAAGCGCGTCATAGACTGCCCCTTTAATCGTGCATTGGTGCTTACAGGGGCCCCCTGGCCCACCCGGCCCGATGGGCACAGCTGATGGCCCGTGCACGTGTCAAAAGGGAGACAAAGGTGATCGAGGAGAACAGGTGAGACGCTGTATTTTTTTAAATTAAGATGACGATGAGTTGACGGAAGAGGGGGTCGATGATGATAGAAGTTTTGGTGAATCTGAAAGGTTTCTTTTGACTTTGACATGTCGTACAATTCATGCTAATGACATCAACGGTTCAAAGTGTGTTTCTTTTACGTTTGTGGTATTTATTTGCTTACTAGTGTTGTTTACTTGTGCTGCAAATGCATAAGAACTACGCACTCATCCACAAAGTTCATTGGGTGTTATTCTTAAAAGCAGCGTACAGACATTTAAAGACAGCTTTGTATGTAAGTTGTCTGATTTTAGGGTATTGGGGTACCTGGAGGTCAAGGCCCACCTGGTGGAGAGGTGAGACACGGTGCTCTAAACGTCCTAAGTGTCACTAATCCATCAGTGCCTAACATTGTGACATGACATTACGCTGGGAAATAACTTTTGCCATCGGGGATCTCTTTGTGGGGTGTGGGAGGCAGAGGAAAGATCCAAAAGTAGTGAGAAAGTGACACTTATTTGCGTTGCATTTCTGCTTGGCCAATAGTAGCGCTGTAATAACCACTTCATGTGTGCAAGTCCACCTAGAGATGCATGTCGTTTACTTCTTTCCACCCCTCTCTCACTCATTTCCCCATTCCTCAAGTCTTCAAATTAGTAGGTCATTCCCTCATCCCCTTTCTCCCTCACTCTCTTTCCATCTTTCTTTTTCGATATGTGCATGAGAGTGAAAAATAACGAGAGAAAATGAGAATGAATAAATGAATGAACGAAAGGATAAGGAGGCTATGTGCATGCAACTGTGTTTTATTTCTTCGCAAAGTGTGTGTGTGTGTGTGTGTGTGTGTGTGTGTGTGTGTGTGTGTGTGTGTGTGTGTGCGTGCGTGTATGAAGTTATAAAAGTGAGGCTGCTGTAGGCATGACTAGCGAACTGTTGAGCATGTGTGGCTAAAGCTTGAGTAGGATGCAGAAACTGGAGTAACTTTGGTGTCTTCAGTGGGCTTAAGAACCTTCTTAACTGCACACATATCTGTGACCATGTCTGGCAGTTCTGAATACGCCGGTCTGGTCAATATTTGTCAGATGTACTCGACTAAAACTGTTTGGTTTAAAAGGCCCTTAAGCACGTTGGTCGGTAGAAGAGGAGAGCATGCCCCTGGCACTCGCTCGCACAGTGATTTTCAAAGATGGACGTTTTGTACTTTGACTGGCCAAGCTACAGATTGGCAAAGATACGGGTGATTATTCCACACAAGTCTTTCCGGCTGTTTGACTGGTGAATGCTGTACTCTTTGCTCATTCGTGTCAGTGTTAGTAACAGTAACATTGTCTTCGTGTGGAAAACTGCACCAACGTGATGCTGGGATAAAAAAGAGAAAAAGAGAGAAGGACGGAAGTACGTAGACTAAAGTAGAACAGCGTGAGGGCGATTCACTCCAATGGCTGGATGCGTGACAGTAGACTCGTACCTGAGATCGCCTGCTGATGCTGCAAAAGTCACACCAGTTCGATGACCTTTGCGTTCTAAATAGAGATAACCTCTGCTTTTTCTGTTAACGTTGATTGCCGGTCGTGACAAGGTCATGGATCTCAAGTGATCTCTCATTTGCTAGTTTTCTCTTTTTTGTACCTGTACTTGTCATGTCGTATGCAGCACTAAGCTTTTTTGAACGAAGGTGGAATTAAAGCTGTTTAGTTAGAACTCCACATTCACACGCATGGACATTGTAAATAAATACACAGAACTCTTTATTTTACTGTCAGTGTTTGTATGTTTGTTTTGTGCGTGTGTTTGTGTGTATGTGTGTGAATGTGTGTGTCTCCGATTACACACACACACACATGCTCGCATATGACTTTATACATATAGGTTATCAACAGTCTTATCTGTAGACAATAATCTGCGCTTATAAATGTCTTTACAGATATGTCCATGCTCCTTCACTATGATGGTAAATTTTATCCGTGAGATGTCCTTGTTGTTTTCTAAAACTGTATGTAGTGGTTGTTTGCTTTTAGAAACGTGTGTATGTGGTGGATGTTTTCATGAACCTAATAGTAAGTGGTGGGTGTTTGTTTCAGGGCAAGAGGGGTCGAAGAGGAAAGCGTGGCCGAAGAGGACAGAAAGGAGATCCAGTTAGTGATTTTTTTTTTCACTCTCATTTGATCTGTATCAAACCTAAATAAGCCTCAGGTCGTTCTTGGGATGATTGCAGCCCTTCAGCCTGAATTTCCCTCGGCTCGGTTGGTTTACTTCCCCTCAGAACGCCTTCTCTTCCCAAAGAAATTTCTCGACTCTTCCTTGTTCTTCTGCTTCTTATTAGCCATTACCGCTGCCCAGCCCTCATCTCTTTTAGCTTCCATCAACTGAGGTACTTCTTATATGCTTCGAGCATAGGAGTTTAGCAAATTTTTTTTTTAGGAAAATATTTTCTGTTCCCATTTGACTTACGACCCGTTGATGTGCATATAACGGTTTGTCTTGTTGCTGGCTTCATATTCTTTAATTGTTGTAATTAAAACATCGATTTTGTTTCTGCCCGAAGCTTTAGTTTCTTTGCAGTAGGCTGATTCTTTGTTCACGGTGATTGTTTCAGAAATTATTATTTGTTCTTTTGCGTTAACAGTGATTTTCTAGTTTCAAAGCTTATCATTTTCCTGGTTAACAATGTTCTAAATTTCTTGCTTCGTAACGCTTTTTGGCTTTTTTGGCTTTGTTAATGCTTTACGACAATTTGAGTTTAAGATGTTAGGCTTTCTCTCGTTGGTAATAAACGTCTTAGTGGAAGTGACAACTGTCTAGAAGGCGGTGCTGTTGTGAAATGCGCATCAGACAAACAGAGATGGCCATCACCTTGTTTTATTTTCCTTTTTTTTTTCTTTGTCTAGTCAAAACACTAGAAATCAGTACGGCCTTTGGGCTTTACACTTCTTTTCAAGGCATCCTCTGAACAGTTTCGTTACACAAAACCATGTCATTTATCTTCCGTCTGTATCACTTACATCAGTTACAATCGTTGTCAAATGGAAATATTTAATGAAAAGTTGCCAGTGATCCGTTTATCTCCCCACCCCTGCTACACCTCTTGGTCACTCAGCTTTTGCTGATGTACCTAGTCACTACATCGAAGCTATGTCGTGAAACAGTCTTTGCAGCCTCTACCCCGTTCCTGTCTTCTTACATTACTGTCTATGCTTCAGTCTGCGTCCCCTCTGACCCTGACCAACCTAGAGCAGCATCCCCGTCCAGTTTTGTGCAGTTAGTGTCCCGACTTTTCCTTTGTAAAACCTCTTTACAAGGAGTCTTTCTCTGTCTCTCCCGCCCCTCCCCCCACCTCTTATTCCTTCCACCTTTTTCTACCTACTTCCCTCACCCTTCCTGCTTCCGGCTGTCTCGCCCCCCACCCCTTGTACAACCCAGAAGCCTCTCGTATTTACCTGTAGCCTTGCTTTTTCTTGTCAACACCTATTTTTATGCGGAAATATATTTTTGTAGTTACGTTATTAAGTTGTGTAGGAAAGTAGTTCTTGCCATTGCTTTTCTTTAATGCACATTGAGTTGCTTACTTATCCGAGCAGGGGTTAAATGGGATGCTTATATTTAAATATCTATCACTGTTCTTTATTTGATTAATTTTCCCACCACTGTCTGACCAAAGTACCAGAGTTCTCCCTCTCCCTCTTACTTCTTTGGGTTGGGGTGGGTCCACACTTTTACATCTGCCCCAGTAAACGTTTCCTCGATTGTTGCCTGCTGTTTCCTCCTGACATGAATAATCCCTTGCAATGCTATTGTCTTTGCCTTTATGTTCACACCTGGTTAGTGGTTACCCCTCCCCTCCTTTCCCCATCTCCACCCCGTTCCGTTCTGATGTTTCTGGCTGGCCGTCTCTCTGTCGCTGACTAACCGCTTCAGTGCTGGCATGGCTGTCCATCCACAGGGCAGCCCAGGGTTAGACGCTCCCTGCCCACTCGGGCATGACGGCCTGCCTCTGCCCGGCTGTGGGTGGGTTTTGCCGGAGAAGGTAACGCTTACCCGTTCTTTGCATTGCCACCTGTCTGCATGGAGCATGGTCTCGCCTGGGGCACTTTGCCAGCACGTCTGCTTGTTTCTCCACAAGGCATGCATCTCGTAAACATTATAAATTGTTGCCTTTCTCCCCCCTCTTTTTTCCCCCATGCATGATTTGAGATATAAATGGTTTTGTGCACTATATGTTTGCTAAATATTACGGCATCTATATATCTGCTAAATATTACGACATCTATGTTTGCTAAGTATTACTTGACCTCGTGATAAAGAAAGGGGCGGAGCTATGGAGCACAACGCATCATTTAATTTTGCGAACGTGGATCAAGTGTGTTGTACTAAGCTGTAATGTTTATGTGGTGTTTCGTAACTTTATTGCTTTAACAGAATTGTAGGGTGCAATTTGTTTTGTAATTACTGTGTAAGCCGCAGTGCAAGATTCTTTCCCAAAATCTGGATGAACATTGCCCCCCCCCTTGCTCCTTCAGTTCTCGAAAGACATGCCGACAAATATCATATTGCACAGCAAGAGGTCCAACTCGTGACCCCACGGGTACGTCTAAATTAAAATATGATCCCAGCTTTCTTATTGGCTGAAGCCTTGCCAACGTTAATGTCCAAATAAATCGTGCTGTATGTGATATTGACCTCCTTCTATGCATGGGGGATGTGTGTAGGCGTGTATCTCGAAATCAAAAAGGTAGGATTTGTCCAGATTTGGGGAAATGGCATCTTATACAGAAAATCCTCCAGTCATTAAAACAAAAATTGCACCCCACTAGACCTTTGATCATTGGGTAACTCCCATCTCTTCTCCAAGCTTGCTGCTCTTGGCTCATAGAACACACTGTTGGCGCCTAGAACACATTGTTGGCTTCTACGACATACTGTTGTGCCACAACCTCCACATTTCTGCGGGCGTCCTCCGCAGTCTACGTTCAACACTCGGCAATACGAGAGTGTCTTCGTCTCTACGTCGCAAAACTCGTAACTGCGTCACTGTCGCATGATACAAGATCTTGCTGAAGGTGGTAACTGGATCAGTGCCTCGGGAGGGAAGGTGGCAACAGATCAGCATGATAAGTCGTCAGCTACGTTTTTTTTTTGTTTTTTTTTTTGTTTTTTTTTTTTTGTTTTTTTTTTTTTTGTGGACGATGGAAGAGATTCTGCCATTATTTAAAAAGAATTGTTTGTGTGCTTTATTGACAACAGGAATAACTAATAAACCTTCGCGGCAATGCTACAGTGTTGCTAAGGCACTTCTATATATCAAGTGTAACCGAAAGTAGTTTTAGCAGAAGGCGCAGTCTAGTCTGAGGCTGCTTAGTGGCTGGCTTGAATGGACTATAAACCCGGTGAACAGCACGAAGCGAGTTGCTAGCTAGATGGCTAAAGTCTAGCAATCAGTTGAGCAGAGCATACTTTATGAACATTTTAGCTGATTGCCTCGCTGGTCCCAGGCGAAGGACCCTCTACCCTAAACACCACCAGAGTGACGTATTCAGCAATCTGGCATCGACTTGCGCTCTGCTCGATCATGGTATAGTAGCATCATGATGCTAAAGCCTCACTTAAATGTTTAGGGTGCACGTCTTGTTGTTTTGTTCGTGGTTTGTGCGCCTCTCCTTCATATAACCATTTTGTTTGCGCGGTTTGTCTTCACTTCTAACGCACTTCACTTTTTTTTCCCCATGCATGACTCGTAAAACTTGTTGACCATGGGAGTCTGTACAAAGACCGCAAAATGCAACAACAATGTCTGGCTTGCCTCACTTGCATTAAAAACAGGGTTTTATATTGCATTAGAAATAGATAGCCATCTGCCTTGCTGGTGAATTAGAAAAAGGCTACGGCTGGTCTAGCATCAGAAACAAATAGCGATTTATACTTCAACAGAAACAGGCAAACCAGTTCTTGACAACCAGCCCCCGCGGTATAAAGTTGCAAAGGTGGGGGCTCTTTGTTCTTGTCTCAAGAGATTACTAGAAGGTTAAAGTTAAAAAGTCGGACATCTTGTTGTATGCAGCAGTCACGCGACGTTGCGCTCCATCGAACAGATAGACCAATAGTGTGTTAGTGCCAGAATCCTGGCCTGCAAAAACCCTTCTGCCACCTGTTGGTCAATGAGTTTTACGTGCAGACGTAACGTGAACAGTGCACAGTGTCTCCTGGCATGAATTTCCGATACATGTGCACGTGCCCTTGAATGTTGTTTGCCTGTGTTGTGTAGGGCATGCCTGGTCTAGATGTGCCTTGCCCCCTTGACCAAAATGGCTTCCCACTGCCCGGATGTGGCGAAACTCGAAGAGCAACATCTACGAACCTTGAAGGACGAGCCTATCCGTAGAAAGGTGGGTTTGTCTACGTGCAATCCCGATGCTACCCACACCCACACCCATTACCCCTTCCCCCCTCTCGCCGACAATCTTGTGCACTAGACTAATATTATGTTAACATTGACTTAATTTTAATTGATTGTGATTATTCTACTTGTCTTCCTCTTTGCACAAAAGATCCATTTTGAAACACTTGTGTACTCTTGTTCGTGAAATCCTTGCATGTAGTAAGCATACATGGAGCTGTTTGCACTCACATGCGTGTACATCCCAAAGAGAATTTCATAAATGCTGATAATTAATTTAATTGCACTAGTACCCTTTTGGAAAATCTGGAGGACAATACAATGTTTGTATTTATTATTGTGGCAATGTTCTGATATGCCAGATATATTTTATAAAATATACAGAAGAAATCCTAGTTTACATAATATTCATGTCAACTTTTACTTCAGAAGAGATGGTTAAGCTTTTAGTGCTTTAAACATCTTTCAAGTAATATTTTTTGTCTTTATCTGATTCTTTTTGTGCCAGTTCTTTATTCTGAATTCATTCCTCACTAGTGCCTATGACACACATATATATATATATATAAGAGAAATGTATTGCAAGCATGTTTTTTTAATTTCATGTAGCATGCAGACTATTTTGACAAATGTATATCTTTATCAGTCTAACTTTTCATCGGCTTTATTTTAAACTTTCTTTGTGCATGTTGCTTAGGAAATATTAAGAATAATAGGAAAAGCGACCTTTAGAAAATGAGGTGCAATCATGTCAATTACTATGATTCCGTCCATATACGGAGCCAACTGTTAAAGTTTACTTTTATTTCTGACTTGTTAAGTGTGTATCCGTTTAACCTACTTCATATTCTACATTTTCAGTATTGGTGAGTTTTCTCCAATAACTGTTTTCAATGTATCTGCGAATAACGTTATTGCCTTTGGTGTTCTTTTTTGTTTTTGTTTTTGTTTTGTTTGCTTTTGCTTTTTTTATTTATTTATTTTTTTTTTGTTTTGGTGATGATGCTGATTGAAAGGGCGGAGGGGCAATGTTTACGACTACTGGCTGTATCGTTCCTGCAATAGCCAGCAACAGCAGTCTTCTCTGGCACCCTGACGTTAAATTTAAATATAAATATACAAATTTAAATAAATAAATTTTACTAGAAACGTGCTTTCATTGGCACTGGAGAGTCAATGAAGACATTAAGTGAGATACACAGAAGTGGTTGTGCACAAACAGAACAAGATAACGGGAGATTGCCGGGACAGAAGGTTAGCCCACGCTGTGCACGCCATGCCAAGATTACTCCGAAAACGCAGATCAAGTAGAGTACATTCCCTGCAACACTAGACCCTGTTGTATCTGGACAACTATTGAGATCTTCTGGCTAAAGTGCGTGCTACATTCAAGCTCGGCAGCTCAGTAGCATCTGTTGTGTCCGTCTTGATCTCGCTCACCCTCTCCGGTCACATTCTTCGGTTACACACTCCAGTCACGCTCTCTGTTTACTCACCGCTCAAGCTCTCAGATCCTCTCGACAAATGACTGACTGAAGACTTTGACTTGCATTTCCCTTTAACTAAGAGAAAGCAAGAGGGAGGACAAGGAAAAAAAGACTAAAACGCTCACAGTTTCATCGAACAGATCGAAAATACATTTTCCCTAAGGGAAGATGGCCTTGAAATATTTATTTATTATTTATTTGTATTTATGTATCATGCGGCCATGAACTTTTCACAAACTCATGTCTGTCCGCCCATGCAATCAACTGCTGTTTATCGTTTCATAGGTCAAGAAAACTCCGTTCAGCCACAGAATAATACGATGTGCGTTTCACTAAGAAGCGATACTGGTTTCTCGCATCCGTAGACAGGGGTTTCTATGGCGCACGATCTTACCTGCGTCGAAAGATGTTAGGAGCGATGCAAGTCGGCTGTTTACAATGATGCTTAGGGAGTGCCAAGTGTTTCCATCCACTTATATCAGATGTTTACGGCGAGTTGTTCGAAAAGTGGCTGTCAAGTGTTTGTGGCAAGGTATCTGAATTATTGTTGTGGGTTTGTCTTATCGTTTTTTCTTGTTTTTTTAAATAGTTTTTGCCCGTTTCGAGCTTTGTCCTGGCTCTAGACAATAAGTTTTCCAATTCCTTCTTGATTAATCCAGTGATTCGCTATGGATGCACTTTTCACTGACATGAGCAGATCTTACCTTAGTTTCAGTGCACTCGCTGGCTCGAAGGGTCGGCAGATTGCAAAGGGATATCATCAGGTCGCAATGCACCGACCGATACATAATCACGCACATTACTCGGGTGACAATCCATGCTGAATACGGCCCCCATGTCCTTGGCGGCACACGCTAACCTTTGTAACGTGTTTGAAAGATCAGCAGAAGCTCAATGGACAAAGTACTCCTGGTAGGGATGGGGTGTTGTGGGGTGTTGAGGTTCCTCCAGATCAGTGACAGTGATCACCACAGCGATCGTCTGCATCCCTCACCATGATAAACGTTAGATCATGGTGCCCAGATCAATGTCCTTTGAAACTGATCCCCTGTATAACTAAAGACACGGTAAGGTAGCAAACCGCGAAGCGCCCTGTGAGGTTAACGCAACAAACCATCGATACTTATCACGGCGAGACACAAAATAATTCTGTCGATGATTTGACTATGTGAACTTTCAACTGTAAAGTAACTTTTGGAACAGTGATGTGCCTGATATGGCGCTGATGGGTGCACTTTTTAAAGTTTATTTCTAGTAACACATTATATGTGTGTAACCCAAGCGTGCAGTAAGGGAAGACGGGACTGACAGTTTGCGCGTTTCTCTCTCTCTCTCCCAGATGCGAGCAAAATGGGAAAGACACTTCCTTTCGAAGAATAGGAAATACAATGACGTCGAAGGAGTATTTTAGGCAACAGGACGTTGGACCAAATATAAGTAGGAGAGATAACGAGGATGGTGGATGTGTACGAATGAAGGGATGTAGCGGCTAGGGGCAACAGCTAGGTCAGAGAAACAGGTCATGATCAAGGTCAATGGGTTGTCGACTTTGATATACCGTCGGCAGCAGCTGCAACAACAGCATGGTGAGGCGACCTGTTCACACCTGTGCTAACCTTGACATCATCAGCCCCTGTACCGCCCCCGAAGGCTGCCATGCTTGCAGGTGCCGACGTGGTTTGTGCTGGCCTTGAATTAAGTCGTCGCGTAGCGACCGCTCACATGAAAACAGACCCACGGTGATTTTGCTGTATATTTTACTTGTTACTATATAGTCTGTCCATGTAGCCTTCCCTTCCTCCCTCCTTTAGCCGTAAACAGCTGTGGCACAAATAGCTGTATCCAACCCCACTCACGACACCTGATAATGAGCTCCAGTTATAATGTGTTCTGTGATTGGCTACGATAATGACAGACCTTGAAGGTTTTATCGTCTTTCTTTAATTGCAAAAACGGATGGGTGGGGGAGAGTTGTTTGCTCAGTATTGTCCTGCGTCTCGGATTATGCTTTATTGGCGATGCACAAACAACGCTTCTAAAAAGGCTTGACGTGCTGTTAGAGATCGCCATTCTGTACCAAGAAACCAGACTGGTGTGCAGTTGTGGGCTAGCAGACACGAAATAGTTCGTGTATGTACGTTTAGAAAAGTAAATTTAAGGTTTGTTACTCTAGTGCAACGTGTTTCGGGGGAACTCCAGGAAGCAGAAAACGTGTTCAAGATCTTTTCAATAACTCTGTGTGTGTGTGTGTGTGTGTGTGTGTGTGTGTGTGTGTGTGTGTGTGTGTGTGTGTGTGTGTGTGTGTGTGTGTGTGTGTGTGTGTGTGTGAAAGTCATATTTTGTTTGTCATGCTTATGAGTTGTGCTCATTTCACGAAAGTTGCGTATGAATCAGCAATCAAACCAGCCACTCAAGAAACGCATTCAAGCACTTGATGGAGTCTGTGAAACCAGTTCTAATCACATATTCATCAGTTTTGGCGTAGGGGCACCCGATGATATTATCAGCAAGCTTCGCCGCGTCTCTACTAATCTCTGAGACGCACCAAATTAGAAACTAGTCAACTCTTGGATGCTCTTTGCCCATTTCTTCCCTTATCTGACCTAATCTCATTTTTCATAAATGTTGTCTTGTCCACTTGTTTTTTCTTCTACGACTGTATCGTTATTATTAAAACTGCCCTTGCTTGCCTGATGTTTCCACTAAAACCATCAGTGAGGCTATATTAAGCAAATCTTCAGTTGCATGACGTTAGACACTAACTCAAGTTTGCACGGTTCATGAAGTTTGCCACACTTTTGATTTCGAGAAGGGCTTTGCATGATGTTACTGCTACATAGCGGTTTTTGCTTTGTTTCATGTAGTTTTTTTTCTACGCTCGAGAGCTTGTAAAAACAATTTGACGCTCAAATGCGCGCGTGCGTAATAGAGAGAGAATGGCATCTGCTGCGATCATATTTAATTTTTTTTTGCATGATAGAAATTCTTAAAATTTTCAAAAACTATTTAAAGAAAGACGTAACATCACATTCAGTTTGCTTTGGTTATTGTTGTGGATTTGTTTGTGCGTTGTTTTATATTGTATAGGGGTTAAGATTCGTTTCCCGAAGTAGCTATAGCTAGCTTACTCTTACAATTTGCAAACTGATATGGCCTAGTATAAGCAGTACGCAGTAATCTAAACATGTGAAACGGGAAGTATGCACTACGGTGCTGTATTCAATCAATGTAAACTGTACACTCAACGATATGATTTTAAAACCTTATAAACATATTTGCGTCCTCACAAAGGTTAAGAGGAGCCAAGGATGTAGATGAGTCCTCTAAAGGAATTTTTTTTTTCTGTCTCCAGTGACCGCGGCATCCTGGGTTCGCAGAGGTGTACATTTCCCATCACGGGCATACTGTGAGACGGGGGCTGCAGCCAGCTCAGTGTGTTTGACAGTGCCGGGAGATCGGAGGAACAAATATTTATTGTGTGTGGCCGAGCGTGAATGAGCACAGAAGAGAGTGAGAGAAAGACTGACTTTTCTGATATGCTATGGGCAACTATTTGTTGTTTCAAAGATGGAGCGAGACATACTACGAACAGTAAACCCCATTCACCTTCAAAAGAGAGTGTATGGTATTCGAGGCTAAATCACTATTTGCCTGGGCAGCAGACCATAGGAAATATCTCTTTATCAAAGATTGTTTTTGTGGGGTTTGTTTTACATTTTTGCTAAAGCAATGTCGGGGCTTAATCTTCTTGGTTATCAGAAATGGTAAAATGAGTGTAAATTTGAATAAATCGGTGACCTGTAGGGTCACTGCTCTTAAGTGATTAGTAGTCTAAGTCTCTTGTTTGTATCTCGCTGATCTTTTCTATTTGAACCAGTAGAACCTAACTAGCCCTAGCATTGATAGAAATACGGGAGCAGTAAACTATTGCACGTGATTTTATTTGTCATTCATACGCTCAATCCTCTTCATAACGTCGACAGCGTAAAATCCTTCAGCTGCAGGTCCCCCGTTTTCTACAAAGTTTTACTTTCCTTCTGTAAATCTGTTCCAGTAGGTTTGGCGGATCTTTATACACGGTCCAGTCCGCCACCCTTCGTTTTTGAGGGGTTATTTGATTTTCCTTAAAGTATATGACGCTTAAAGAGTTGTTCATGAAAGTTATGACTTGCTAAATAATTTTCTTTGGGTATATCCTATCGCCTCCGCCTTAGAAATTTCTGGCAGTTTTTTTTCACTGTTTGTGAGAAGAAATGTTTTATCTGCTCTTTGGCTCAGGATGTTCAACAACTATTCAGAAGGCACTTTCTTAATTACTGTTTGGATGTATGGAAGATGCGTTGATATATACGTGTAACGTCTTCGCGACTGATTTGCTGATTTCAGAATTTGGCACCTTTTATTGAAACTTCCTGGAAAGGGTCTTCCTGTTCATTGACCATACAGTTTGAGTATATCAGGAAAAGTACGTTTCCACACAAAAACGTGTTTCACAGTTTACCAGCAAATGCCTGAAGTTTGTTTTTTGTTTTTTATCTACTTTTTTTGGAAGTGTAGGAATGTGCACACTGCTGGAATTATGAATGACGTGCCTTCAAAGCCTCATTTATGTGTACATATTTTATGTGTACATATTTTCCAATTTCATTCATATCATTGGTTCATCCGCTCATTTAACCTGCAATGCCAGTAATCAAAATGCCTGTAAATTCATTGCATAAATGTGTAACATCGGAGTTATCTGGATTGATGTACTTAATTTTTGTTTACATTATCTGTAAATCGGGTTGCTAAATATCGCATTACGCATAAGATTGTACAGAAGTAGTCACCATAATTTGTGTCCTGTTAAATAAGTAAGTATGTATATTTGTATTTTGCATTAGAAGGGAAATACTTTGATAATCTTCATCTTGTGTTTGGACCGACACTATTCTGACGTCAGTTCGCTGCCTGTACTGATAATGCACTGAATGGAGATTTCAGTTGTTAATGTGCCCAGCTGCGTTGCCTGTAGAATACTAAAGATTTCCCCATTCATATATGTCAGTATTTTAAACTGCCGACGTCTGTAGGTTTCCTCCTGTCTGACGTTTTAATCCTGTGTGTTAAAAGTGTCCACTTCTTTACAAATACAGTTGATGATTTCGTGGAACTTCTTGTTTTGCGCAGTCGCCTTAGAAAAGAAAAGGCCAGTACTTTCGGGACTTTTTAAAATAATATAGCTAAACAGTAGCAATGTGTGACTTCCATTGACTACTATAGCTGATGTCTTCAGTCATGCGGTAACCGAGCAAAATTTCAAAAGCCTTTAGACATGCTTCACTTACCCTCAATCTATATCATCCTGATGTTGCTTATTATGCTAGGTTTTCTTAGTCATCTTCTTTCTTTTCTTCTTCTTTAACTTCTCACCCCTGTCGCCATCATCATCTTTTTTTTCTCATCGTCATCCTCTGTCAGGATAGTATTCTGCTGGATTAGCTCGACCTTTTTTGTTTTCTTTTGGCCTCTACACCAGTCGGTGTGAAATCTTTTTATACACGGTCACTCATGGATACTTAGTCTTAAAGTAATTGTTCCTCAAATGTTTTTCTTCCTTTTCCATACCAACTGCCCAACTTGAACACAATTTTACGTAAGTTCTAAGAAGTACTTTTAAAGATTTGCATCCTTCCTTACTATAGCGACCAGGATAATCAGAGCAATAGTCAGTTCATCTATGTTTTCGATTCATGTAAAAACAAATTGCCTACAAACAAATTATCGTGTGATAAAAATACATTTAATTATGCATACATTATGGAGCATATGAATTACAGCACAAACCAGATATGTGTGTATGTGTGTGTGTGAGAGAGAGAGAGGAGGGGAATGTTTACGTGTTCGTAATGTAATTATTGATTTCTTGAAGTTGTCGCATAATTGGTATTATTTGCTGGCTGTTAATACATGCCAACCATGTGACAGCTTTAAAAATCTAGACACTGGTTACTGAGTGGTCGACTTAGCTTCTTGCAACAGCACCCTTCGCTAGAATCTAAAGAAGGGTTACTTTAAAAGAAGAAAAATGTTAGTTTATTTTAAAAAGTATGCAGGGGATGTGAAAACATTCTTTTCTGTTCGGGATAAACGAAAAAGTGGTAGAAGATCCCCTAACGTTTGAAAGGGTTATTTCTCTTGTTTTATTATTGTTTACTTGTTTTTCTATTGTTTATTCGAGTTTTGCTTCTCCGTTGTGGTCGTAATGTCACTAGTTCACCACTTTGACATCGTCCTTGACAAGGCGTATGAAATGTAAATGTCATAATACGTCGTGTTTTTTTCTTCCCAGCTGATAGGAGCCTGTTATTCATATTATCTGCGAAATATATTACAAGCATGTTGAAGTTATTGTTACATATACTTGTCATAGCGTTTTCTCTCGCACACGTCACGGGGTTCATTAACGTTGGCTTTGGTATCGCAAGCGAAAGAGGATACAGCAGCAAATCTCGACGATGAAGGGAATTGCGAGTTTAAAAAAAAAATAATGGCGTAAGTGTTTTGCAGAGCAGACAGTTGGCTGTCTGTTCGAGTCGGAAACAAATGAGAGCTGTTTCCGCGATCTATACGATTATGATACTAGCTTGCGATAAAACTAAACGGTGAGAATGTTTGAAAATACAAACCAAAATCATAACTGAAGGTTTTTTTTTAAAGTTTATTCTTAATCCCCAGGGAAGAATAACAACTCACCAGCAGTTTGAAGACTCATTTCTTACAGCACATCCAAAATAATACGGAAAATAATTTACTGCGCACTAGTAAAATGCTGACCCGGAAACGACTTCTATCTGCGTCGTCGTCACAGGCTAAAAATAGTTTCAGACCTTTCTCCCCTCCATCCCTTCTCCCTCCCCAGCAATCCCCTTCGCCACTAACTGTCATCTAGCTGAAGGAACGGCGAGTGGAGGTGCCTCCAGTTGAGGCCAGTAGGATGGTAGATATGCTTCTACTCTAAAGTCGAAATGTTTGGTTTAGTTGACGACTTCTTAACGACTTATTTACTTTCATTTCTGCGCACAAACCAGCCCACCATCTGTCACCTTGGATCGCGTATCTTGCACTACCGGAGATTTCCTCCGTTTGATTTCTTAGTGTACGCGCATGTGAATCATAAAAATCCTCTTTGAACACGCACGCGCATGATAAGCGATTAGGTCGTCCTTAACTTCCGTCGCCAAGCTTGATGTCAAACAAAATATTACTTACTGATAGTTTTAATTATAAGGCTACAAGCTTTATTGTTTTCTTCATTGAATCTCTCTTTCTTGTTTGCACTTAGAATGCGATAAGCAAGACTTGTCGTGAATAAATGTGCTGGACGATTGTTCCGTTGGGAGGGAAATGAAGGTGTACAAAACAAGAACACTACCAGTGGTTGTACAGATATAATGCGGTCTGAAATACAGATTTTCACTGACTATTGTTGCATATAACCATGTGTCCAGAAATAAAATACTGAGGAACAAATCATCGGTCTTTGTGGTACTCTATGCCTGCTTATTTAGCGACTGCTTGGTTGGATGGTTGGTTGTTGTTGTACGCAATGCCAGCAGCTAAGACAATATCAAGACGAGAGTGTCTTGATGTACTGAATGTTAATTACTAGAGTCAGATGTAAAGTTTTTCTTTTAAGAGGAATTCAGTTGTTCAATGGATGGATATATATATATATAATAACTAACTTACACTTTGTCATTGTTAAGAACGGCTTGACCTGCTATGAAGATTATACATATTTCGTGTGCCCAGCTGAGCCTTCTCCTAGCTGGTGAGGCTGTTCAGTGCTCAAAATATTTAAAAAAAACGGCGTCAGATGTGAAAAATGTTCGTCCTACGGTTAGAAACCTGAGTACTATACCGTAACCATCAGTATTCTTCGTAAGTTTAATTACTAGACTTCATTTCAGCATTCATTTATTATTATTCACACCAGTCTTAGGTAAGAAAACTTGACTGCGTGAGTTTAGACTGACATAAAAAGGAAGGGACAGCAACTGCACTCCCCGCTTCCTAATGTATTACCCATTGGAAAGAATCATTTTCTTCTTCGCTTTTTATGACTACGTTACTCGGGATTGTCTCTGACTCTTTGATTTCTGTTTATGGAGATAGTCATACAGTTATGTGTATAGAGTGATTCATTACAGCACAGTCCATACTGGCAACTACTGTCAGCTTCACCACCGTTGTTCGACATAAACGGGGGATGATCACCCACGCTGTACCCATCACTTCCCTGAAGCACGTGTACGTATATAAATGAATCCTTTGTCATGTGTGGTGGACGTTTCTCGAACCAGTTAGCTCTGAAACGAGCGCAGAACAGCTCGTTAGTGAACCACATGGGTCAAACGTCAAATTGCTAACGGGACACACGTGACTCGAAGAAGTGGAACACGCCTCCTCCTCTTTACCCTTCCACCCCAACCCACCCTTTCAGCGGTGTGCAGCCCATAGTTCACAAAAGGCCAATGGTGAATTGGCACCAAAGTTGGAGGTTTTCTTCTTTTCTTTTCTTTTCTTTTTTTTGAAGTGACCTAATTAGAGCAGTAGTTCTAGTGGTGTGATAGGATCCACTTGTGAGGAATTTTAAAACCATACGCAAGGGGGAAGGGGTAAGAGAGCGAGCACTAAACACTCCGATGACGCTACAGTTATAATGGCTGTCACATGGCCTTCCTCACATGAGCTCGCTCCCTCTTGCTGCTGCATGTCAACGCGACGCGCTGCGCCGAGCCTGTTGTGTGGAACAGCGGAAATGACGTTTTAATTATTCTCCCGTGCACGTGGTCACGAGGTTGTGCGCGGCTGGCAGGTAGCGTGTCACTTGATTCGATTGGGTTATTAAGAGTAACATGTTGGCTTTCACTGCATATCAGCACTAGGTTTGACGTGTAAAGAGTATGAAGTTATTTTAACGACCTGAGCGATACTAGAACCCTACACGTTAAGAGGGCATATCGTTGTGGTCATGCTGCGCAGTAAAAACCCGCAGGGTTAGAAAGAACAGAGGTATGTGTTTGCGCGTGCATCTGGGTTTGAAAGAGAAATTTTGTGTAAATTCGCCCGTCTGTGCGTGCAGGATATAAATATACCTTGTGAAACATGAATGGAGATGGAAACTCACGCGCAAGTCCCTTAATTCTATTATTTTGATTAGTCCCCTTCGCATCTCTCTTTTGGTGTGTTTGTGTCTTCGACTCAACAAAGTAATTGACAGTACCTCATTCACAAGCTTCTAATATTCCAAAACTAGCTTCTCGTCTCGTTTCGCAAATCTGAAAATGTTACACATGTTGGACTATGCTCGCCGAAACGGAAAGGAGAATCCAGGCATTCGAGAACAAGTGCCTGAGGGGGTTGCTAAGGATCTCATACAGAGAACATAGAACGAACGATTTTGTAAGAAACAAGGCTGCCACACTCGTGGGGCACCAGGAACCTCTACTTTCAACAGTCAAGCTGGTCTTCTTTGGTCACGTGACCCGGCACAACACCTTGTCGGATAGTCGATGCCTCGGTGGCCAGAGGAATTACTGGCTTATGAACGTCAAAGATTGGACTGGCCATGCTGTACAGGACCTACTCGCTATCGCCCAAATTAGGGAATATTGGCGAGCCCTGTCAGCTGTCGCATCTATGCATGTCCAGCCACCACGCCCACGCCCCCACGCCCCCACGCCCCCACGCCCCAGCGCTTAGGCCCACAATTTCAAGGAGCGGACTGTCGAGGCACGGACCTTCATTCACTGGATAAGTGTCTCTCATTCGTTGCCTCTTTGCCCTATCATAGGAGTGACCAATCGTAACAAACCCTATAAACGAAGGGCTTTTGCTTCCGTTTTCTATCAAAATGGCGGATCTTCCTAACTTAGAAGAAATTTTAGAAGTGAGTAATTAAGCTTTTCTGTCATCAGAATCTTGTTAAAGAAGATTGATTGCAAAATAAACAGTATTTTCTGTAAAATGTATTCTGTTTGTTTATAGAAAACGCATTTAGATTTTTCACAATTTTATAATATAAAAACATCGTCACAACAGAAGCTATTGACTTGTTTTACCACTAACAATTAAAAAAAAACATTTTTTTATTTTATGGAAACAATTGTATATATTATTCTGTTACGAAAACAAAACATCTACTTTAAGAATTTACTTAAGGTATGCAAACAAAGAACCGGAAACACGAGGCCTGTCTGAAGGAAAGCCGAGACTTACACCGGATATGAACCTGAGTTGCTTATTCAGTAATGAAGGTCCGTGGTCGAGGTCCGACGCGCCTGCATTTTTCATGGGAGGGGAGAAGGCGAGGAGTGAAGACGGACACGCTCTGGATGACATCATGATTATGTTACTGGGATCGTCGCTGACTTTTTCGCCTCCAATCCTTCGTCTTCCGAATACCATGTGTACCACGTGCTGCGTGGCTCGTTGGTTGGCTGCTTGGTTAGATGGTGTTGGTATGATTCGGAAATCTACTACCTATTGGTGTTTTCATCACGTGGGAAAGACTGCTAAAAGAAGACAAACCCGGTGTATCTGGAGAAAATGTCTGACGGCAATCTCTGTGAACAAGTACCTTATAACGAGGGTGTGCAGAGATCAGATCTGAATCCAGGAATGTACGATTCTTACCGCAGTGGCGACGAGCTAGCTATTTACCACTGTGCTAGCGGGGATCCCGCTTTGTTTTCATAATTTACTCGAATCAGCTCCAACCTTTTCGTTTTATCTTTGTTCGTAAACATTGTTATATCTAGAAACAGTTTTCTGTAATGCTACTGGCTAGCATTCCTATCTTTTAATCCTACATTCAAGACAATGAGCTCGTTTTCAAGGCGAAGATCGGGAGAAGTGAGCCAAGTTGTACGATCATGATAGTACTCCCCTTTGTGCAGCTCCATTAGCACTCGATGTAAAATTTAATACAAAGCAGCTCATAAACGTTATGAAGGAAGGAAGTTTACTTCATTATACTCACATATACACCTACACACAGGCGGACGTGCGCGCACTAGCATATACAGACGTGCACACACAAACGCGCTCACACATACACATATTTACCAAACACGAACACAAACGTACACACGTGCACGCACGCGCACACGCACGCGCACACGCACGTATATATATATACACACTCACTCCCTCGCGGGCGCACGCACACACACACGCCTATAAAATTTTTCCTTTCAAACGCCTGTGTACCTCGTGTGCAGCATACAGAGAAACACACTGGGTTATATCTGTGTGTATATATATATATCGGTACAACGTACACTTAATTAAGAACAAGTGGCCACTAATCATATAGTATCACCATTTAGGCCCAGAACTAGTCCCCGTGTTCTATTTGTCCCACCACCACGTATCGCACACTGTGAACTAAAAAGAAAAAGCACTTTTTTTTTTTTTGGTTCGTGCACTAACACATATTGTCATGAGTCTGACTTGATGTTGTTGTCTTAGGTAGTACTGGCGAACAAATGGAGGACCAAAAGATGCAGTGTGTAAACAGGTTAATCATACAAGCCCTTTCTTGCAAAGTCAGCAAATTGTTCAGAAATGCGGCAGGTGACTGTAATCAGTATCACATGCATCACACATGGGAAGCGCTACGCCTCACTTTGAAAGGTCTGACTTCACTTCGCTCTGTGCGCGAGTGTTCAGCCTGGGAAATTGAAAGCATTTTAAAGCTGTGATTGAATGCGGAAGTTCTTCAAAGAAAATGAGTTTATGAAATAGCATTTGATTGAATTTTGTCCAAAGTTAGTCACAGCACCGCACACCTTTACAGCCATATGCTTTGGGCCCGAAAATGATTTAGTAATGTCACAATGTCGAATTAGTAATATCGAATCACAAATTGGAAACGTTTTTTGCTTTGGATTTTTTTTCTTTTTTAGAAAATCAAAGATAGTTTTAAGGGGGCGGAGGCTGATAACTGAAAGACGGAAACTCTGTAGTGTAACTGAAATATAACAAGCTCCAAGTTTGTTTTTTTTTTTTTTTGTAGTGATATTCTAATGATTATTTTTCTTTTCATCACGAGTTGTCACACTCTTGGGACAATATTCGTGAGATGCAGTTGATAAGCAGACAGAGTATTTAGCAATTTCGGTAGCTAATTAAAATCAATGGAGACAACAGCTTTATAACCGGGCTTTGATGTGTTTAGCATTTTCCCTCTTACTATATACCGTCAATATTGCAGGCACATGAGGCGAGCACATCTTTCTCACACACAGACATGTTGCTGCTAAATAGTAGTTTTCGCGGTGAACATCGCACTTTGACGTCTTAACTACATCTGCGTCGCCAGTGAATGCCTTGTTTTCTTGCCCACCCGATGCACACTTTGCTGCATGTGTAGTTACCAACGCCGAAGCATGTCAAAGTATATGTGGGTCAAGTTCGGTTTCCGCTAAAATAATCGTCTGCTGCAGACTGTTACGAAGACGTTTATAACCGGCTCCGCGATTGGTTCGCTCTATGCCCCGCCTCTCGATTACAGCGCAGAAATGCAAATGAGCGGAGACAAGTCAGTGATAAAATCAGCTGATCTGCAGGACCGAGTCAGTGCAACGCAACGCAACTTTCATGTGCTGAACACTGCGACGCCTGTTCATTATAAATGTATTTCCTAGAAGCGAATGTGAACTGCTAATTACTAATTTCGGTGGAAACGTATTAAAATACAAAGACGACCTAAATTCGAGCCAGCGAAGTCATCAAATATGGTTAACTTAGAGACCATCACCCATCGCGTCAAAGAAGCTCTGAAGTCTATCCTCCACCGGTCAGATGCCGAAAGCGAGAACATCATTGAGACAGATTTCGAACATGAAAAGCACAGAGACAAGCTTGGTAAGTCTCTCATGTTCAGTACTACAAATGACAGATTTTACAAGAAAAATAAAAGATGAGGCGCTCATTCTAAAATGGTCATCGTATCGATCAGTTGCAGACGACAAATTACAAGAGTTCGGTCTACACAAATCAAGTAGGCAGTGTATCTTGATAGGATGCTAAAATCCAGGTCTTGGCTGCTTGTTTTGTTTTGTTCAATCAGCTTAATCATATATTATGTGTATGAAATGTGCCTTTCAGCAATGACGAACGCACAACAAAAGTCATCACTTGAATTTTTTTTTAGGGTGGGAGGGTGTAAAAAAAAAGCCTCCATTTACAATTGATTTATTAAAAGCACAGACAGCAGCAACTGTGTTAATGGTAATTCTTATTTGTAAGTGACAAGAATATAATTCAATATTGTTTTGTTATGGAGAGAGAAAATGCATATATATGTACTGACTTAATGAAGATTAGCTCAATACATATGTGCCACATCAGTTATTATTCAAGAACAACATTTCTTTAATTGAAACTTGAATGTCATTGTTTAGTTTCTGTATGCTTATGTGCATGTGTACAAGTAGGATATGTCATTTATAATGGTTGCGGTCCGATATTTCAAAACTATCCCTGGTAGGACAGGAGCAAAGATTTTAGCATATTAGTCAAAAATGGTACAGACACTTGATTCCTGTTAACGGGCCACCATGTATTATATAAACTTGTAGAAGTAATTTATATAATGAAGACCATGTCCTGGTGTGGAGGAAGCACAGGAACACTATTTACTACAATTTAGGGTCAGACTGTCAGGTCCTTACAGAGCATAGGCTGTGTAACCAGCGTGTGTAAGAGGTATCAATGGGAAGGTAACTTCTGTATGTTTTCATGTGTACTTGTGAACAGACTTTGGTAAAAATCTCTAGTTCATTGTACATTTATACAAGTCTGTAAATCTTTGTATTTGTGCAAAACATGCTTTCTTCAGTAGGTGGGGGGCTTTTGATGGGGGGATAAGGGTGTGCTTCTGAATGTGGGGGCATGTTTGTATGTCTGTGTACAAAAAGTATTTGGTATCTAATAATTCTATGTGTTCCTTAAAATTCTCATACAATATCATTTTCTATGACAGAATCTCGCAATCCAAGCATGAACAGTTATGGGACCTTTTCAGACACTGCCGAACTTCTGCAGTTTCATCATATCAAGGAGGAGCTGGTCAAGGCTCTAAATAGATCCTGCCAAAGAGTCAACGCCTGCTGCATTGACATATCTAGTGATCAAATCAGTCATATTGCTCAAGATTTGGTTCGCATGGCTTGGACAGAACCATGTGGGTTAAGAGGTGCTGTCATATTTGTCATTCTTGAACAGAAATCTTTGTGCAAAAAACTGGCAATGATCACTGGTGATCCTAATACCACCCCTACTTTTGAAGTGTATCTGACACTGCGAGAAGACACCAGTCGTTGGAGAGTATTTCGGAAAGCTTTTCTCACTCTGAAAGGATGTCTTCTGAATTCAAAATGGAATGAATCCCCAATAGTAGTGTGCAATGGTTTCCAGTTAGAGAAGAAACGTCTCTACAGGCATGAGAGTGTGCAGTGAACTATAGTGAAGTGCATTAAAAGCAATGGTTTTATTCATTGACTTTATTTCCAGGAAAAACTGGTAGCAAGAATGTTATGGTACAAAACCAATGTCAAACCAAAACTATGCGTTTTCCTCTGCCTCCAGCTTGTTATGCCATCAAGATTTCCAGTTATCTACAAAGACTTTTAAAAGACAGTGACAAGAAATCATAAACTGTAAATGAGAGTAGGAAAAAAACAAAGAGTTTGCTGAAAAAAGGTTGATTTCTTTCAGTTAAATTATTACTTTTTCCAAAGGAAATGTAAGCAAAGAGTGATCTGATGGTTTTTTTTTTTGTTTTTGTTTTCTTTTTACTTTTTTCCCCATTTGTTTGCAGTCCTCTGCTAACAGAAGAAAAGAACAAAGAAAATTTGACATAGCCGGGTGATGCAATGAGCATGAAGTATATGTCCGATGTTTGCTTTTAAACAAGTCATTAAAACTTAGAAAATTACAATATTATTGTTTTAATTCGCTATCAATACTTAATGTGAAAAAGTGTTGATATATTATCTTTTTTTAGTACAGTTCATGCATGAGAGCTTCCCCAAAGTGCCAGTATTACTGTTACATTTTATTTTCCATGTGAATTTCTGCATTGTTTATAGATGGAGAGGGAGGGTCTTTCAGCATGCTGAATTTTGTGCAAGATATTCATCTTCTGCATCACCTCGTCTGAGAAAGCCCTTTGGCATTTGTTGTCGACCCAGAATTTCATGGATCTGTGATGATGTTTGTCAGGATATTATTTGTTTATTATAAATATGAAACTTTTATTGGTGATAAGCTATTGAATGTTCAAGTGCAACAAACCCTGGGTTAAAATCTGTAAAATGGCTTTTTGTGAAATGTCAAATGTAACATTTTCTTGTTGAAGATGTTTTAATCAACATTATTAGTTTTCCTCTGTTTTAGTTCATATTTCTAAACATTTATATGATTTGTGGTTACTTTTACTGCTTTAACACATCAATTACTCACCACTCAAGCATGACATCTGGCTCCTAAGCATATGGAATATGTGCATCCAGCCATACAAAGCACTATTTTTTACTCTTATAAGAAGTTTGTATGGAGGATGACTAAGCATGCTGATTGCGTTCAACTCAACAGGATGTATTGATGTGTACTACCACAGTTGAAGAAACTGCTGTTGTTGTAAGGTTGTGAAAGATGTTAAAGGATTTAAAGATTTTTTCATTCACTTATTGGTATCGACTGTATATAAGCTGTTCGTTGAATTGCCTTATGTTAAAATATTCTATTGGTAAAATATTGATATTTTCCATTTGTGGAAAATTTCATACAATAAAACTTAGATTTTCAACAAATGTTACTGTGCATACAATCAGCATGGTGTGAAGTGATGAAAGTATTTACACTTTTTTCTGATAATTACTATGTGTGCATCTATGTACATCGACACGCAAATGCAATCAAGCATCCTCATGCACATGTGAATGTGGTGTACATGCATCTGTGAGTATTCATCAATTATATATACATATCCTTCAAAGTACCTGCTGCGATTTGCATATTTATCTCTTTCTTGTCAATAACTAGGAGGAAAAAATGTGGCAAAACCACATTCCTACATCCAAAAACATAATAACCTGCAACTTCTCTGAATTTGTGATTGTCTCCCCTGCAACTGTAACAACAGTGCTAAGACAAATGAATGTACCTTAGAGAAAGAATTCCTTCACATATTACTAAATAAATTAATTGGCTGCAACAGATTCACTTTAAACTAGACTGTCTTTTCTGTGTCTCCTAATTATCTTCTTCCTGCCTCACCGTTAAGACTCCATCCTGCCCACTTCGTTCAGTGGCTGACACTCTGGTTCCACATTTTTCACACTATACTCTGCTGACCAGAGAACTTTGACCTACACAGATCCTACTGCTTGGAACACTCTCCATTTGCCACTCTGACAGGCTTTCGAGCGGCTACTTAAGACTCGCCTCTTTCAAATGAATTTTAAACACTTCCCAGTGCCTTGAACTGTTTTCAAGGGATCACTGCGCTCAAGTCTCAAACTTGACATCTTTACCTTGTGCCACACATTTGTATCTGGTCTGAAAAAGCTGAGCTAGCAGGATGGATAGTTACCAACCCTTTCTTTCCCAACATAAGCCTGTTAATAATTTATTTTATATCTACTTTTAAAGTACCTAGATATCTATGGTGAAGGCTAAATTCTTCGATCTCCCTCTCCCAGATAGTGAGAAATCTGGTAGAATTATTAATACATCACTCTTCCTGGAAAGCCACATGAGTTCAATCTTAGTCCATCTTTCTCAAGCTTCACCATATTAGCCACATTTGACTTTTTTTTTCAACAGTTGCCTTCCCATACAAGCTCGTGCATGCATTTGCGACTCACCATCACAAAATGAGTCGTACATCAGAAATTCAACATTTTGCAAATTGTACATTTTTAAAATGTGCAGGTTTTCACCTTTCTTGATACCAAAGTTGTTTTCCTAGTCCTAAAATTGAGTTATAAAGGTTTGAAGTGTGCAAGTCCAATGGTACAAAGTAGACCCTAATTAGCCTTCCGGGCCTCAACTACAAAACTGCTGTGTGACTTCATTTCGTGTAGGTGGGTCACATTTGTTCTGTTATGGCTGAACTATTGCAACTCATGATTTGTTGGCCTTCCCAGCTGTCATTTTGACAAGCTGCAAAGAGCTCAGATTAATTTTGTTTGCATTGTCTTCCCTAAGCACAGCTTCTGCACCACTCCTTCATGAACTGCACAAGTAGAACTAGCTAGCCTCAGGTACAAAGTGGCTGCATAGTGTTATTGTCTTCATGGTCTGGTCCCAGGATACTTGTCTGAGATGTTGAAGCCCAAAGTCGAATCCTCTTTTCTACTCAAGTAAACTTTCTCCATGTCTCACATCAGATGACAAATTTGGACACCACTCTTTTCCTTACCTGACCCATGTCTCTAATACCTTGTCCATATTGCTTCAAACAGCGACCACCGAAGCTTTTCACGTCAGGTCTTCAGACCTACCTTTTCAGTAAATATGTCCAGTAGCTTCTTTTACAATCACCTCCCTCTCCTATCCACCTACTTATTTCTGTACTTTATTTGTTCCTTGTGCGACCTACTCTTTATAGGCATTTTGTCATTTTGCTGGCTCATCTACTGTAGAATTTCACTAGTTTTCCACTGGATTTTTTTTAACCACTTTTGCAAAATGCACCATACCTGTACCAACAAAACCCAATATAGAATATCATGTAATCAAACAGAAATTTTTTTTAAAAATCCCTACAAGTGGAATTCACTTTAACTTGTTCTCTCTCGTGTGGTCTACCTGATAAATGCTGAAAATATCATCATGCTAAAGATACTATGCATATAAAGAGATATTGTTCTATTTCAAGTACACAGTACATTATACAGTATGGTCATGACTTTAATTAATGGATATGTAAAATAAAAGAAAACATAAGTAATACATCTACTGTCTCTGCTTGTTTTTCTAAACAGCATGAATAACCTTAGAAAACTGAACCAGGCGTTTAGGCTCCTTTTTTTAAAAAAAATCCTTTTTAAATTAGGCAGCTTTTCCATCAAATTTGACTACTAACAGTCCCCATTTCACTGATATTATTCCACTAGCGCTGCAGCCATAATACTGTTACTTCTCATGCTTAAATAGTGCTAGTACTTTCATCAGTACGATTACACCTCAAATTACGTAGTTGTCCTATTACGTAACTGTAATCAAATGTATCCAAATTGTTATGCTTTATGAGTTAGCTAGATTTCTATTGCTATATTAGCGATCATCAAGAACAAAAATGTACAGAATATTAATTATAATAGCCTGCTAATTTTCGCCGCTAGACAAGTGATTTTCAGATACTTAGCTGAAAAAATAATTTCCAAGCAAGAACTTTTAGTATTAATGTTACACGGATATACTCGATTCACTGCTCCCTACACACCTGATGATATGTAATTGATTTCGATAACAAATAGTCATAAAACCGTAAATATCTTCTAAACTTTTCAGCATCTACCACTTGACCACGATGTCCATATTTTTTTGTTCCCCGAGATGAAAAATGGGGTAGGGTGGTCTAAAAAGCGTAAGGGGAATTAAGAAGTTTGTAGAGAGTTCATTCCCATGTGAAAGTGTGAAGATTACAAATTATTAAAATAATAAAGTATTAGTTTATAACATTCTGACTATTAGGCTCCTTCAAATCAAGAATGAATCGTATTTTTCAAAGCAAGATGTAAACTTAAGTGAAGTCCTGAACATGTAAGTGAAACAAAATGATCCCACAAACGAACAAAAGATTTTTTCCTCCGGAAGAGGGCGCCAAAGGCGGGAACCATTCCCATTGGATGAAATTGTAAGCCTTCTGGCGAAGAGACGCTTTGCGAGGTCGCGATCGAAGGAATATTTTGTGAAAATTAGACAATGGTACGCTATCCCTAATAATCAAGTCGATAATCATATCATCGGATAAATTGTTCCTTCAATAAGTGAGGTGTGCTACACTTTCTCATCAAATATATTAATCATTTGTGTATTTCCTATTTGTTTATGTTTATTTTTTTATGCTTTAGGCCGGCGGTAAAGCAGGAAAAGACTCTGGAAAGGCAAAGGCTAAGGCAGTTTCTCGGTCTGCAAGGGCAGGTTTACAGGTAAGTAGCCGTCAAAATAGAGGTTACTAAGGCATCAGTTTTACATTCGTTAGGAAGGTAGATGCAAAGTGTTTACGTAAAGTGCCTTTTTAAAATCTGTTTGACAGTTTCCAGTCGGACGTATTCACCGCCATTTGAAAACGCGAACCACTAGTCATGGTCGAGTTGGCGCTACAGCAGCAGTCTACAGTGCTGCAATTCTTGAATACTTGACAGCCGAGGTAAGCCAAAACTCTGAACTTTTGATTTTAATTCATACCAAGTTGACTGTGTAATTTCATACTTGGGAAATGATTACAATCAGATCTGTTTACATCTCCACGGTAAGGTCACGAGAACGAAGCTTACTTCGATTGTGACTTCAAAACAGTCGCTGCGTTAATATTTCTAGTAGATATGATGTGCTTTTGGTGCAGTTGCGTTAGTGCGTGCACATTTTTGGTGCAGTTACACAAATCTTTTGTGTGCCATTGTCGGTTGATGACTACGCTTGATTGCTCAAAATTCGCGGGCCAAAATGGCGGGAACCGTGATGCTCTAGCCTATTCATGCGCTTTTATTTTTAAATTAAAATAAAATAATTTAGTTTTTTATAAGAGGCTTTCGTTGTGAAACTGTTAATAGAGTATTACCTTTTAGTATTTGATGTTAATGATTTTATAACACTGCCTTCAGTTACACCGGTTAACCGCTTGCACCAAACACTTCTTCCTTTTCCACATTTTGAAATGACCTATGGAAACTTGCTTTTTTAACTAAGCATTGTGACAACTGTAGCCTTGTCCAGAGAGAGTGAATATGAATACATAGTGCATAATCTTTAGATAATCAACTTGTAGACATCGACTTGGAACTTTCATTGTCAATAATCAGGTCAGAACTGTTATTATGGGGCGTCTTCAAATGAATCACCCTTAGTGATTTTCAGACCTCCAGATAAAGCTATTAAGAGTTTGTGAGGGAAGAAGCTACACTCCAGTTATGTGTTGTTATTTTGATCTTTGGTTTAAATAAAGAAGTGTTCACTTATAAGAAAATGAGCCTGGAACATTTTTTCTTTTGTGACCTCCATGCCATTTATTTAAACTTGCGTATTTTTTGTTCATTTAAAAGTGGCGGCACAGCTTTCTTTTCATGTAACATGCGATAACCATTAAAATGGTGTGCCAGTATGTCGAGCTATCAAAAAAATGGTGTAATTTTCCTGCTCCGCGCTTGACACTAATACAAACCAATACAAAAAAGCTAAAATATCCCTCCTTCACGGTTCATTAAGAGCACAGCTCTGTACCCAGCACAGATATAAACCGATCCGAAAAGTTAAAATATTTTTTTCTGTCATTCTGATCATGAGTGGCACACAGCTACCTGACACGGTTCCTAGTCGAAACGACCGGTTACCCCTGACACTGATATAAGCAACCGTAAAAAAATATCCACATCACACAGTCTGTTACAAGTTCATTAACAGCACTCAACTACTGCCCTGTGAGCCAATTACCCTATAAGAAAAATGTGCCAAGGTTTTCCAAGTGCATGTTTTTTTCAAATCAGCAGGCTTAATATTAATTATGTATGGCAAATATTTGTTCCAGGTACTGGAGTTGGCTGGGAATGCAAGTAAAGACTTGAAAGTCAAACGTATCACACCCCGTCACTTGCAGCTTGCTATTCGTGGTGATGAAGAATTGGATTCCTTGATCAAAGCAACTATTGCTGGTGGTGGTAAGTATTTTTAGCCAGCATACTTTTTTCATGTCTGTTTCCAATCCTGCTACACTCTTATAGCCTGTTAAATCATGGGTTACTGTTTGAAACTAGATGGCTGCTGCATCCGAAATAAGCAGGCATAAAAATAGCAATTTTCAGTCAAAAACTTAGTATTTTCGAAAAGTCCAAATCATTTTCCTTGAGCAGCTTCTGCATGGGTTCACAAGTGAACACTGATAGCATGTCACTTTTGTTACCTAATATATCTGTTGTCAGTATGAGAGTTCAAAGCTTTTATGCAGTTATTGAAAATTACAACTACAGATGCATTAGGGCAAGTGCTTTTCTGTGATAAGGGTAAATTGGAGGTCACTTGCTCGTGAAATGCATTCATGGGGGGGGGTAGTACATTTCTCAAAGCTTCCTCATAACAGTCTTCGTATAACAGGGTGGAACTTGCATTCTGTGCAGCAACTCTTAGGTGTATGACAAATATCACTGATTTCTCATATTGCATACCCCAAATGTGCACTTTAACGTTTGCAATGTTTAATTTGTCTTTATTGGGTTTTTTCCCCTTTTTTGTGTAGTTTTAAGCCTTATGTTTATTAAGAATTGACAAATAATTCATCTTGCATCAGCTTCCGGTGGGCTGTTTCTGTCTACTTGATTCAACCATTGCAGTCCCATTTTTGTAATGCAGTGGGGCCCAACATTTTCTCACCCGAGGATTACACTCACCATAAAATTTGCAGGGCAGAACATGGCAGTTTTGCTAGAATTGAAATGAATCAAAAATGAAATTATGACGTGATATGCCAAAATTTCTTTGTGTGGCAACAAAAGATCAACTCTGTGGCGATGTCAGGGTGATGTCACCCTGACCTGTGTCCAGTTAAAATGAGCGGGCCAGATGTGGCATGCAGGCCGTAGGTTGGGGGAAACCTTTTCTAGTGCCTAGGTTGTCCCTTTATGAGACTTTTGAATACTGAGTGTAAATACATGCATTTAATTTGTTTTTAGTCTATTTTAATGCTTGGGTTTAAATTAAAAAGTATGTTTGTATTGCCCAATGTCAGTCATCAACAGAATAAAAGATTTTTTTTTATGTCAGGGCAGGGTGGTAAGGTTGACAGGCAAAGAAAGCAAGAACATAATCTTCCTAAATTTAAAAGGAACACCACCAGAGAAATCTTTATCAGATTGTGGTAGTTTTCTTTTATGGTGAAGCTAGTTACATTTGCAACTGACCTCACACTCATTTTAATGCTACGTAAAATGATGGCACAGAAAAGTCAAGGACAAGCATCTTATATCCAAAACTTGTCCAGCAGCAATAAAGTAAAGCAGTATCCAAGAATTGTGGGACAAGATGCTAGCATTTGATTTCCCTCTTTTACTTTAGGGCATCTCGTTATCCTTACTTCCTAACTACAGTTCCTTGCATGTAACAGACTGAATGTATGTGGTTTCTCTCCCTTTTGTTGATTGCTTGTCACCGTTACCTGATTTTTATTTTGTTTGTGTGCAGGTGTCATCCCTCACATTCACAAGTCACTAATTGGCAAGAAGGGATCACAAAAGGCAGCCTAATGTATCAAATATTTTTGTTTATTAATGTAATACATGAGATAGTCCACTTGCCATGATTGATTTCTGTTTTGTGTCATGTCCATAACTCATCCAGGTAGTTTTTACTTCATGCAAACATCAGTGGTTTTACTTGCTCATTAAATATAAGATTTTATCCAAATGGAGTTTGCATTTATGGCAGAATGTGTTGTTTTTTTTTTTGTTGTTTTTTTTTTTTTGGTACACGCAGATGGGCTGGGCTATCAAAACTATCGAAAGTAAAAATTCGGGCCACAAATTAATTTTTTTTTTTTTCATGTGAGGGCTGTAGTCTTGTAACATGTACCCCAAGTTTATGGCAGACAACATTGCGTGAAGTTTGCCAGCATGTATGTGTTTGGTGCCTGTGCTCTAAATATCCTGTTGATGAATAGAAATGTTTTAGAGGTCAAGCCGACCGCAACATTATTTCTTTATGATCGAGTTAAGCTCGTTTTAAAATAATAATTCCCAAAATATGAATACATAATGATCCTCAATTTTAAAGATATAAGCCTTCAAACATCTGCATTCTCACTTGCAACTAAGAAGGTGGGGAAAAATTACTCTCCTGTACTGAAGAGTTCTCTCACTTGATCGAAGTATTTGTAACGGAATTTGCATGTCTTTTAGTGAAATGAAGAAACATCGCTCAGGTTCTCATGTTCAAGAAACGATTTTGTTTGTCCAAAAAATGAAACAGCTGAATTTGGGATACTGCCCTACAAATTGGAACTTTATTTAGAAGCTTCGAATGAAGTTTAAAAAAATAATTAAATGGTCCAAACTGAATTCATTCAACAGACTGATAGGTCAATCGGATCAAAACTTAATGGGCAACAGTAGCTATAACTGACTGCTGATAAGGATTTTTTTTTTTTACGATTAAAAATGTGATGATAGTTTGAAACATGTTTATCGGTGTAAAAACTTATTTCTTCCTCATTTAGCTGCATGCAAAATTTTCTATTTACTTACTGATACTCGATCGCATGTGTTCCCGTTTAAGCTCCTTATAATATGTTTATCACCCTCAATTCTTTTTTTTTTTTTTTAAGCTGTTGCGATCACGCACATCAATGGTGCCCTGTCAGTTGCTTTTTGCTGGATAAAGATACGACTGATGGGTGATGATGTGTTTGTGACTGTCACACAATGTTACTTGTAGACCAGATCCAGTCAATGTTGCATATGTGATGCTTGATCTACGAGCAGTTGGTTTTAACATCTCGTGCTTTTGTATAGTAAGCACTGCTGTAGGAATAAGATTTCTTCGGTTTACTGAAAGTCCAAGACTTGCTTGTACTGTATAAGTGACTGGATAACAATCGATTTTGAAACGTTTTGAGCAAATTCATGGGGACCAAGTTTGCATGGCACATTTGAACAAAGTTAATCCACTGGCGTGTGGTGCCATTATCTTTAGGATTTCCTTCATGAGTACAAACTCCCTCTGAGTGTCGAAGAGAACAATCAGCAACAGCACAATGTGTCCTGGTCAGTTTTCTTTTACCGAGGATTGCATCTTTTCTCTTCGACTTATGCTAGTGCAAACGGTGCTATTTTTAGAAATAGATTCGTTTCATCACTTCCTGTTTTCTCGACAAATCCAGGTGTGCTTTAGAGAAAAATATTAATGTAAAATCTTTCATGCCTCTCTGTCATAAAAGACCACCGGAACATGTTTTTGTGATACTTTGTTCTCTGTTTCCAGCGATTTTTGCTCAGCAATCGGGTTGAGATTTAAGGATATGTATCAAGCTTTTGTGTTAAAAATTTTCCCTATGTTTTCTACCTGACACCTGAAAGTTTCTGATCTATGAAAGGTGGCATCTTTTAGGGAATGGAAAAGAAAGTTGCTGTTGAAGATACAATCTTTGTTCCTTGGATTGACTGCTTTTAAACATTAAAATCTTGAGCCGAGTGCCTTAACCTGTTTGAGGATGGAATTGACCTCTATGCATGCTAAGGGTTTGAGACTAGCATCAGTGAAAAGAATATTATTAATTTAAGACAAAGAATTACTAAAGTAACTTCATCCCTTCATGGGTGATTCAACACGCCAGGGGTGGGGAACGTCCGGGCTGTATGTGGTCCATGACTTCATTTCATCTGGTGCAATAAGGTAACTAGATATTTCAGTAAATCAGTAAGCTTTTCCCATAACAATATAAGTATCTTAATGATATAGAGTAATACCTCTACAGTTTAATTCGTTTCATAACCAAGCTTGCATGTAAAAGTACTTGTATATTAAAACTTTTTGCCATATAATATAAAAGGATTATGTGTTCCAACCCTCCCACAACACAAATTAAATGTTAATGGCACAATAATATAGAAAATAAAGAATGTTATATTTATCAATTGTACCTTGGAGGATACCACGACCATCGATAACGGAGGTAGGCAGATACTTTCGGGGAGGTAGCAAGGTGCTGAATAAATCAGCTGATTGACAATATCTACACTGCTTTTAATTTGAAACATTTAGATTTTCACTTAGACTACATTCTTTTTTATGTCTTTACGCTACGACATGTATGACTCGTATATCAAATTTCTGCTTGTAAGTAAGAACCAAATTTCCATAAATGTTTGGCTCGTATCTAGATTTACTCGTATATTGGTTCACTGGTATGTAGAGGTCTTACTGTACATTCTGAGGGACAACCAAAGAACGCCCATTAAGGGATGGCATAGCACACATACAAGTATGTGATAGAACAGGAATGTATGTATGCTCGGCTGCATGCAGCCAATTTTGCAGAATTATGCATGAATGTGACCTTTGCCCCAAGCTGAGGGTAGACCACATTTGCTTTGATGTCACCTGTTGATATATATAGCATTCTTCGACCATGCTGGCTCTTGCAAATAATCATTGACATTGCTGTGTACAGTTTACATCTACAAGTATACATCATTTTATGGATTTCCATCAGTTGAGTAAATGAAAAGGCCTTGGCTGATAAAAATTCGCTGAGGTTTAAGAGTTTGTATAGGTGCATATCCATGTGTGTAGATTCTTTGTAAATGCCATGAACTCTTTCATCAGAAGGAGGTATATGTGTTCTGAATAGTCGTGATTATTATTAATGTGCTTTCAATACACAGCCACACAGATTATTGTGCATTAGAAATAAAAGTTTTTTTTTACTATATACTCTTCTCTAGGAACTTTATAAACGAACATTTTTGGACAGCAGTGCCAGGTAGTCTTGGATTGAACACACAAAAGTGTTAACGCACTGTGGCGAAAGTACAGCTTGACATATGGACCAAGCTAATTTTTAAGTAGATAATTTTGTATGGCCTGTGAATGATGTTATAAATATCAAAAAAGCCCTTGGTGGAATAAAGGTTCCCCACCCCTGCAATACACAGTTCCTGCAAACTGGCCCAACCCCTCCTCAAAACAGAATCATTACTAAGTAGCTCTGGTGACTATTTTGAGTGAAATGAAATAAAGTTAAGTCAAATCAATATTTTTATGTAATTTTTTAAAGAACCAAAAGTACACACTAAGTCTTTAGTATAGGGCAGGGGTCTCAAACTTGCGGCCCACAGGAAGATAGTTTGCAGCCCCCACTTCGATATCAATGTTTAATGTTAGTGTGGCCCGAGTTTCATACTGTTATATCTTCTGCTCTCTCGTTCCTTAGTCTGCAACTTCCAGTTTCTGTCAACTGTCCTCTGACTTCTCGCCATCCTCTGTATATCGCTACTTTATGAGACGAGGTCATAGATCATAGTACTAGTCCTAGGATACGACAGATACGAATCCCACTTTCCAGTGTTGTGTGCGGAGCTGAATGAACCTACCAATCACGGTGGGCTGTTTTGCTCTCGGAGGCGGGACATCATCCTGGCTTATTGCAAACTTTGCGCCATTAAAACGGGCTCAAAAGCGGAAATTGCTGCTCAGCGGGACAACAACAAAAAAAGCGGAAAGGACGCATCGGCTAAACAGTGACACCAAGTGGAATTATATATTACACAGCCCCAAACATGTCTTTTTCAAAGCCTGAAGTGAAGAGAAAAGTTGGTGATGAGCACAGACAATTTCAGGAAAAGTGAGAAGCAATATTTCTTTGTTGAGCACAGGGGCATCCCGACATGCACAAAGAATACAATTTGAAACGTCATTACACAACTAGACATGCTGAGGAGTATGCAAAATACCATGGAGATGAGAGCCAGCCGGGTTGCTATTCTTAAAACATCTACTGAGGCAACAAGATTTCTTTAAGAAAGCAGCCAAAGAGAATGATGCAGCAGTCGAAGCTAGCTACGTGGTTAGTGAGATGATTGCTAAAGCAGGAAAGCAATTCAAAGAAGGTGAATTTGTGAAAAAGTGCATATTACAGGCTGCAAGTATTCTCTGTCCAGAAAAGAAAGGTCAGTTTAGCAACATCAGCCTTTCTGCCAACACCAAATGTTTCAGTGTATACTCAGTCGCTCTTGATGAGACCACAGAATAGCCGACGCTGCCCAACTCGCACATTGTCCGTGGTGTTGATGACAATTTTGAAGTCATAGAGGAGTTGTTTACAGTGATTCCAATGCATGGCCAGACCATCGCTCAGGAGATATTTTACCAGCTCTGTGATGCCATTGAGAATGCCGGTTTGCCTTGGAGGAGGTTTGCTGGAATAACAACTGATGGAGCACCATCAATGACAGGGAGGAAAAATGGACTGGTGGCACTTGTTAAAAAAAAAACTGGAAGAGGAAGGTGTGGAGGAGGCCATTGCTCTGCCTGCATTATTCATCAGCAGGCCCTTTGCAGCAAAGGCCTGAAGTTTGACAATTTGATGTCTTTCGTTGTGAAATGCATCAACCAAATCAGATCCAGGGGCTTAAAGCACAGAAGGTTTCGTGCTTTTTTTAGAGGAAATGGAGTCAGAATATGGGGATGTGCTCTGCTTCACCGAGGTACGTTGGCTCAGCAGGGGAAACATAGTGAAGAGATTTTTTGAGCTGAGAGCGGAAGTGAAAGCCTTCATGGAGAAAGATGGGGTTGCATTCCTGTGCTAAGCGATCCAAAATGGCTCATGGACTTAGCTTTTTTTGTTGATACCCCATATGAGCTTAATGTACTGAACAAGGTTACAATGCCAGGGGCAACTTGTCAGTGCTGCCTATGACAACATGAGAGCATTCTCTACAAAACTTGTTATGGAAAGCCCAGCTTTCTCAGACAAACCTTTGCCATTTCCCAGCATGCAAAGCACTCATGGATGCAGGCACACCATTCAGTGGTGATGAGTATGTGGATGTCATTTTGAAGCTACAGGAGGAATTTGATCACAGATTTACAGACTTCAAGATGCACAGAGCCACATTTCAAATTTTTGCAGACCCCTTCTCTTTTGATGTGCAAGATGCCCCTCCTGTGCTTCAAATGGAGCTCATTGACCTGCAGTGCAACTCTGAACTCAAAGCCAAGTTCAGGGAGGTGAGTGGAAAAGCAGACAAGCTCCGGCAATTTTTGAGAGAATTGCCCCCTAGCTTCCCTGAGCTTTCCCAAATGTTCAAGTGGACCATGTGTCTTTTTGGGAGCACATACTTGTGCGAAAAGCACAGATCCAGACTTACTGATAAGCATCTTCAAGCCTTACTGAGGGTCTCAACTGCTTCCTCCCTTAAGCCAAATGTGGCTCAGCGATGCGAGAGTAAGCGCTGCCAGATCTCTAGCAGCAAGAAGTAGGCAGAAGAAGCCATGGTCAAAACAGTTTATGTTCAATGTTACATTCATCTTCAGAAAGTTAAATGTTAGAGAACTGTTAATACAGACATTTGAATCTGAATAATAATAATAATTAAAATTTCTCTAGTCAGAAACTATATGTGGTTTCTTCAGTCTTCTATATCTACTGTATTATTATGATTATATTTTCATTTACAATTTATTTATTACTGATTGACTTGTTTTTCCTATGAATTTGTTAATTTATTTTTATTTTTAAACACAAAAATAAGACGAAAAAATTAAGACATTGATAACATTGGAATGTTTTTGTAAGAGCTTTTCTTGTGGAAAACCTGATGCGGCCCAGCCTCACCGAGACTCTACCTCCAGCGGCCCCCGGGTAAATTGAGTTTGAGACCTCTGGTATAGGGTGTTCATATCAACCATGTTTCTACTCATGCTCTTGCTGTAGATCTTTGGGAAGTGACATTGAGACAGATAACAATATGGTGAAGTGTAACTACTTTTTCCATTGTATTAAAAAAATGATCATATAACATTACTGTAATTGCATTAAAATTTAACAGTCAAATCATTGAAGACCTTTCTATGTGACTACATATGTCAAACAATCACATATTGAACCACCCTTTGCAAAAGAGTGACATTCTTGCCTAGTTGTTAAATAATGTCCAACTAATCCGTACAGATAAGCCATTTCCACAACGCTGATTCCGGGCATACATCGTCCAATAGATCTTTGGGAATGACCCTAAAAATAAAAATTGGATGTGGCCACACTCCAAGCAACATCTCATGGGGCTGTGAAGATCCGTTTTATGATGTCACTGTAGCAAAATGTCGATGCGTCGAAGGCCCAGATAAAGTCGAGATGCTCCCATTCGGGGAACGACAGGTTGGCGCGGAGAATGGATGCCGGCAGACGACTCAACAGCCAGGAGCAGTCATCGGGATCAGCCAGACTGTCCCTCCCTCCGCTGTGGGTACTTTCAGATCTTCCAGCTGGTATGTTGGTGGTGTGGACTGGTGGACATTAAAGAAAAAAGTGCGATTGATGTGTGTCCTGTAAGTTTGAAGAACGATTCCTAACTTTCGCGAACGATTTTTTAAATCGCTTTTCCGCCTTTTTTTGCAAGTAAGTGGGTCACCTAAACAAATATTTTTTGCATGGCGCTGGCTGCAAGGCTAAGCTGGCTTATAAGCTTATTTTTAGCTGACTGCTTCGCATCAACTGTCTAGCTAGCTCTTAGCGACATGTTATGCGCATGGTCCCTGAACGTGAAGGCATAAAATGAAACATTACCTGATTGTAATGCCTTGCGTTTTCAGCTGCAGATCCGAAGTCAAACTTTTGAAAGGCATCAATGTTCACGCCCTGCACCATAAAATTTACTCAATTCGAGTCTTTGACGTTTTAGGTTTTTGTACAAAAGCAAAAGGGGGTCTTAGACGGTTGTGTCTTTTTTCACAATTCCTGGTTAGCAGCTAACAAAAAGAAAATACGACTCGTATGATTAGCAATTATAGAAACCACATTTAAATTAATCCAAGAGTGAAAATGTCATAAAATCCAATAAAAGTCAATAAGAAAATGGAGGTAGTTCTAAAAATAGAAATTGAGTTGCTTTCACAAGAGCCAATCAACCAACCTGAGCAAAGTGAAGAATATTCTGCACTGAAGTGCCTCCTGGGTTATGGGCCACATAGACAGGGATCCTTGTCTGAAAGTGAAGACAAGCTTCATCGATTTGACTGCCATGTTTCTTGCAGTTCCTATGATTTATTTATTAGTTTTTATCTGACTTGATTGAAATCAATATCATGATAAAAGGAAAGACGACAGGATGTTATCTTTTTGTTGAGGGCTTTCCAAAGACACTGATACTGGGTGGGTGGTATAAAGTGAAAATTAAAGGAGAAAATGAGCTGGTATTTTGCCGCAACTTTTACAGCTCCTTCTACTGTTGCTATTGCCATCACCACAGCTACGGCTGCTGTTTCTGCTCTTACTCATCTTCACTCGTGCACTTTATTTCTGCTTCCGTTTGCTGATATTTGTGTCTGTTTGTTGTATGGTTGGCTATCGGTTTGTTTGTAGCTCGCCTATACAGTGGGAAATCATCATCATTACTATTACGACTATTACTGCTGCTACCATTGTATTTCTAGTCCTCATCTCAGTCTTACTCCTGTTTTTCCTTTTGTTGACACAAGTCATATATTTTAAAGTTTTTTTGTGCACACCGATTTTCTCTACTTGAAGTTAAATCAGCAAACGTTTAATCTTAAGTTCATAGTTAAGTTTGCTAACTCATAATACTGTAGTACTGGTCCTGCCATACTCCTATTTCTCCCCTCACTTCTATTGCTGAGGGATGATGAAAAATCAACAGGCAAACTATGATGATGATGATGATGTGAGTCCCCTAAACGGTAGTTGCGCATCATAGATGCGACCATAAAGTTAGCACCAAAGGTGGGCCAATGGGCGACTACTTACAATGTTAAGGTGCGACGAATCAGTGCCACCCAAGACGAAGAGGATATTCTCGCACAGGTATTCTCCCAGGCGTGTGCACACGTACTTGGCTAAGAAGTCCATCAATTTCCGGTTGTACTGGAGAAATTCCCCTCTGCCGAGCAACTCATAGAAGGCCTGTAATGGTACCAAGTAGCATCGGCGTCAGTAGAGGCGGCCTTTAGGGGTGGCAACTGAGGCGACCGCCCCAGGCCCCGCACCTGAAGGGGCCACGCGAAAGGAGATTCTTGTGGTACGGTATATAGCCTAAACTTACGGTTCTCGGGTCCCGGTTCCCCCCCCCCCAATATGACACTTTCCCAGGGCCCCGCTAAAGCCGTTACTGGGCGTCAGTACGATATCAAGGAACTGCGAACTCGACAGACCAATCGCTGTCGTCATTTTGTACTATGCGCTTACTCATCAGTCTTCTGTGCGCTGTTAGTTATTTACCAGTAGATACTTCACACTGAAAGAACTTCGGTGATATTGTTAAGAAACTATAACACATATTCGATGATATTAACTGATATTGCGAAATGATTTTTTGATTATGGAACGTCCATCAAGGAGATTGAGAGCCTGGTTAAAGGATAACCGTGTAGACGGGAGTAGTTAGGCAAAACGAGTAGACTAAACAGAAACAAACCTTAGCTTGATGTTGATACTGTATTAATTCACGTGGACTCTTTCTGGTGGACATTAGCGGATCTACTAAACATCTGAGTAGACTGATGTAAGTAAAGTCAATAAGTAATGATAACTTACAGCAATATCGTTGGCAAAGGGCGCCAACAGACGGATGGGACTCTCTATGTGGTAGACTCTGGCTACGGGAGCCAGGGCGTAGAACTGTCTGACCATGGCGCCCAGCGTTTTGTTGGAGCTAAAGCCAGCAAAACCTATCATAGTGCCCTGCGAGTGACCTACGTAATGCACCTGCGTCTGGCCTGTCGTACGAGTCACGTGGTCAAGCATGGCTGGCAGATCGAAATCAGCCATCTCGTCCCAGCTGACAAACAAGAAAAAAAAAAAACGAAATAGATATTTTAGAATAACAAAACATGTTTCACTATCGTGTATACTCTTTACTGCTACCTCTGTCAAATATCATTTGCGTGCGGAGGTGGTTGACTAACGTACATATTCTTTCTTCTCTTGATGTGATACTGCTGATGTGGGACGATAGTGAAGCACTTAACAGTGTGATCGGCCAGAAGAGACTAAAACACGTTATTGTATCACTTATATTTGCACTATCCACAGACGAAAATAATTATAAACAAGAACAGTACAGCCTTTGCACTTCTATTGGTTGTTGCCTTAACAACGTAAGATTATCTCTGTACATTCGTGATGTGAAGGTTTTGACCATCGAATTACTGTTCACATTATTGTATCACGAAATTATTTGTTCACATCTTTGGGAAATATTATCTTGTATTAAGTTCATTTTTTTAAATGTAGCCTGCTAATGTATGAATAACTGACGGCAGAACGATTTCTAGGGCTCCATGCTGAAGAAAGGCCAATAGATCACAAACGAGGCCTTCTACAGCACATCACCCTCTAAGCTGCGAAAGTAAAGCGAGGACTTCTCACCTCCAGGCCCAGAACTCCTCCTGGTCGGGTTTGAGAGTGGTGTGGTTGCGAGAATACATGTTGCCTCGGACGTTGCCCAGCCACACGTCTGCGCCGGCGTCAGCCAGCAGGTAGGCCAGGCTCTCGTTGGCCAGGTTGTCCAGCCAGTTGGACGAGGACCCCTCCAGTCCATGTTGAAGAAAGACCACGGGCCTTGGGTCTGCGGGAAACAATTAATAGTCTTATCACACCTTTCGTAATTCCATCCCTCTTGAATCACTCTGTTGTTCTTCATTCAAGGTATACAATTTTCAACGGTAGTCTTACACAGATACGCTTTCTTGCAATCATCGATGATGTTTGCTCGCCTTTAACGCCTTTCCGAGACCGGCCATGTGGGATGCGCTGCATGTTAAGGATGAAACCATCTTCAGTGGTGGTGTAATGATTTTCGCAAGGGTATCCTTTGCTTGTGATCAGCCGTGTCTGGGGCGTAGACCAAGCAATCGACCAGTCAGTCATGCAACCAAGCAAATAAACAGTCATCAATTTTTACATGATAATGGTTGTCATTTGGTACACAACTGCTCTTTTTGATGAACAAAGTTAACTTTTCACAATTCATAACCTTTCCAATATCTGTATAGGTGTGCATTGTGATTATATCAAGACAGATGCTATCCAGATAGACAAATGAACGGATAGACAGAGAATGGTAAACACTTTAGAAAGATGTATAAAGATCATTCTGATTTGAAAACTTAACAGTTAAAAACAAGAAATGTGCAGTAGCAAACTTCTTCGCTGCAAACTGCACAGACTCTAAGAGAGAAGGAAAAGCCTCTATACGCCACCTCCTTCTTCTCCATTGCAGTTAGGTAGAAATGAATTCCATTCTAAGACATTACTAGGTAAACATGAAGTCCGTCCTAAGAGGTTGTTTTGCGTGCAGGTGTACTTGCCGTTCACGTGGTGGTGTTGACGTAGCTGCGACTTTGGAGTTCTGTGACTCGTTAAGTTAAATGGAGAGCTCTGTGTCTTTCATGGCATTGAAATTGCTGAGCTCGGGGTAGAACTTCGTATCTTTAATAGAAGTATCCTTGTTGAGTTAGTTTAATGGAAATAAAGCACTTAGACACAGTGCACAACTATCGGCGCACTCGCTTAGTCTGGCATTAATGAAGCTGAAGCCACTTGTTTTCTGCACAAAGGCACCCTCAGTGACTTTGACAAAAACTATTGCTTTCTTTACAGCTATCGTAAACGGTTGTGTCTCTGTTCAGATCTTCCTTGCAGATGCTTTGAATGTTAACGATGCCGTGTTATAGATAAACATGTCTAAGTTGTTTGTTTGTTTGTTTGTATGAAGTGTGCAATGTTCTGTTGTTTTACTTAATAAGCCCACATTGCGTGTGGTTGTGATAAGCAGTAAAAATCATGCCAGCAGCTCCTGGTGTCGACGTTTTGGCTTGGAACCAAGAAAACATACATCAAGCTCTTCTGTCTTGTTGGCAAATACAAGTACTTTTTGCGCATGGAGCCAAGCATTTGTCTTAGGTAGTGACCTCTGCGTACTTAACAATATGTCAAGCCTTATTTCTGTGGCTGTCAATGATAGTTTTGTCGGAATATACAGAAAATAATAAAAGTCGAATAAATGATGACCGCAATGCGCTCACATGCATGGTTTCCTCGGACATTTGAGGTGCCTGATGACAGAATACTAGAAATGCAATGCTTTGTAAAGGAGCTCCATCCTAAATTGTTTTTCTGTAGGGTGGCCGAAAGGTCCGCAGCAAGACCGAATTACAAAGCCAAGGACTACGCAAAGGTCTCTGTACTGTTCACTTATCTTGTAAGCTCAGAGAAGAACCAGAACGTCACCCTTAACCGAAATCGTGCAAAATATCAGGTAAATTCTATTGTAAGAGTTTCAGGTACTTCATTAAAAATATTCTGTTCCAGCTGGAGGCG
The DNA here is from genome assembly GCA_004794655.1 of Marisa cornuarietis. Lineage (NCBI taxonomy): Eukaryota > Metazoa > Mollusca > Gastropoda > Architaenioglossa > Ampullariidae > Marisa > Marisa cornuarietis. The sequence goes on from SMMW01000025.1 coordinate 2,092,351, forward strand.
GCCCTTATCTCCGTTGACTTAAGTGGATCGTTCTCGAAAAAGTGTTACTAGCTGCGTGCTACTAGAAAGTAGATTTACTTAAACATTTGTATCCTCTTGTACTAGTCTGAGATTCATCTTTGATTCCGAGTAGACTAAACCTTGCTAGATGAACTAACAGGTTCAAGGCCTGGTTGTGCAGTGTCGTAGAGCGAGTAAGTAAAAAATATAGACTAAGGTAACTTCCCAAGGGTTGAAACTAGGTCTGACAACTTCGCTTGGCAAGGAAATTTATGGTTAGAAGCGTGAGTTTGCAGTTGCTGCTAAAACGGGATGCAATGAACATAATTTCTTTCTTAAATGAGCTTCGCTTGCTGTCCATAGCCATCGTAATCACAATGCTCGTCCTTTTTACCCTCCCCTCTCCCGCTCTTGCTACTTTTCTACCCATCTTTCTCTGCAGAATCACTATTTTCTTCGCTCCTGTTACTTGGTGCCTTTTTGTGTTTTCTATCTTTGTTTTCTGTTTGTCGTCAGTACTGTCGTTTATTCTTCCGTCCCTCGTGTCCTATCCATTTAGTCCATGTCTCTTCCTCGTTTTAAGCGCTAAGAGCATGCTCTCTATGAGTGTGATTATGCGCTATAAAAATCTTCATTATTATTATTATTAATCAAAACTGTTTCTATGCTTTTCTCGGTAGCAGGTTTGGGGCCGTAAATACCGTAAGGCGCCTCAGGCCTTGCTCTGGCTTACATAACGAAGTTTCACACGGAGAACAATACACATGGGATGCACATGCACGTCCTTCTGCTTTCTCTTCCTTTTTCTTAAGTGCATGAAGTACTACTCCGATCTCGCAATCAAGAAAACTTTGCTGCGTTACAGTAGAGCTGTCACTGACACGAGTCACGAGCAAGCGTGCTCACGCGCACGTGTGTTTTATAATTACTCCGTGTGTTCCTGCTTTGTGATATGATCAATTCCAGTAGGACTCTCTTCATTCTGTAGCTTCTCTGGTCCATACACATGCACGAACCAGAGCCTACATGCATGCAGACGCTACTGTTAGTTTCTTGAAAAAGGCAGAACGAAAAAAGTGGGAAACAATTTAAAGAGATGTATGGTTCCTGGTGGCGCTTACAAGTGCAACAAGAAGCTGTCAAGAAGCGTTCATTTAGTTTGCATCTTTTTCGATCTTAATTCTTTTTACGAAAAGCTTTACAAACTCTGTAAACGCCACATTGAGTTTTGACCATGGATTGATGTGCACTGTCCCAGAATTATTGCTGAATCTGTCAAGTGTAACAACATGGGATTATCCATTCGATGCATGTAAGTTTATAACTTAAAGTACTCGAAATTTCAGACTGAAATCTGTTTAGCCTAGAAGTGTCCTCAGAGATTTCCGTCGTGGTGCGACAGTACTAACTACTAACGAACTTGCCAGTAATAGATCGGCTGACGGGTTCGACACTCACCGAATCCATGTACACCTCTGGGTCGACTGTCACTGCAGGCCTGCCGCTAGACTGGCTAGAGTGACCGGCGGATGAATAGATGGCCACCAGCACCAAAAGGGTCAGCGTGGATATCAACGCCATCGATACAGTCAGCTGATCGAGCGAGTTGCTGAACGCCATCTGGCTTCGGGCGACTTTGGGGCGCAGGTCGCGGTTGGGATCACGTGATAAAACAATACCACAGTCTGTTAATCTATTTCCTTGTGAAGGAGCATCTATACCACACCACGCAGACCCGGTGTCAAGGTCGGGCGGGCGCTAGCCGTGTGGTCTACTTTAGATAACGAGTGCCCCACGTTGTTGTACTTGCCAATCGCAAACGACGCAAAAACAGGGTAGACAACGACTCGGTCACAACCTGGAAAATGTAAGCGAATCTTGGCGTCTCTGGATCAGACAGTCTCGCAACTGTTTCTCACCTGGTACGTCATTACCGTTTTGGGGAATACCTGTTCATAACCACCTGATTTGATCTACGTGTTCAGGTATGCCCACTGTTGCCGTATTCTGTGATTTAGCAACGAACCAAAACTATAGTTCCCCGTTTGTGCAGGGTGGCCGTCTCTTTGTTGTAACAGCGCCTGTGTACGCGATCGTGGCAGGTGGTCGGAGACTGGCCAGTTTTTGCCCGTGCGTGCGCGCGCTCGCTTGTGTGTGTGCTTTGTGCGCCCCCTATAACTAAACGTATTCTAAAACAAGTGTTGTCCTTGTAGTCCAATTGTTTAACAAAACTAAGTGCTGAAAGCGAAAACAAAAGGCACAGGTGACGGAAGCGTCCCCCTCCCTATGTTTGGAAACTAATCCTCTAGGGAGCGGAAGTATTCAGAGGTGCGTTTTATCGCCTTACCTTGGTGCACATGCATCTGGGTGGAGCTCGTTGGCACGGCTGGATATATATGCCCCACCAATTTATCCGCGAACCATTCGATAGACAAACCGGGAAGGATGCTTCCATCACATAGTAAAGATAAGATATTTTTTGCCTGATAACCAGGGGTGGCTACGTCAAAAGAAAATGTCTTCCCAATAACCGTGCGTCTGCTGAAATCTTCTGCACTATCCTCGTATCCAGGTCTGTAGATGACAGTAACGAGAGTGTCGTCAAACACCTGAGCAGGTGGGACGAGTAAAAAGAAGGGTGACTTGAAGTGACGCGCAGGTCAAGTGGTAGGTGATGGGGTGTGTAGAGTTGGGGGAGAGAAGATGCGCTCCTGTGTCTCGTTTGCAGCTGAGTTGCAACATTTTGAACATATCACCACCAAGATATTAACCTCTAACACAAGGGGAGGGGGATTAGAGTTTTACGCCAAGCTAGCATGGATCACGGAAAAGCAGCCAGACCTGTAAACAGATGCCACATCCTGAGAAAGAACAACTTGCCCGAGACGAGATCTGAACCCAGAGTTGCCAGTCTTCACTGTATTGTGGTGTTCGACATTCGTTTATAAAACAGCAGCTGGGTAAAATAACACAGATGACTAAACGCAAAGTCTCACACAGAGAGAAAGACACGGAATAATAATAAGAAAAAAAACTGAGCTCGGACACACATGTAGTAACACGATTTCTTCGTCATCATACATGTGATTTTGTAGTCAAGACTAAACTAAAGATTCTAACTGATCAAGTTAAAGCTTTGTTTTATTTCCGCATTTGTGCCTATTCACACATGAAGGAAAAAAATGGAAGCAAAGAATCGACTTTCCAAACATGACGCAGAGTTCAATATGGCGCAATTATCTGCTTGATGATGTCATCGTACAAGTACTTTGCAGCATCGAATGCCCATAGGAAGTCTAGATGGTTCCACTCTGGAATCGTCACGTGACCCAGAAGGCTGGCTGCTGGAAGATGGTTCAAAAGCCATTCTATGTCCTCTCTGCCGGTGAGGGTGTCATTTTCGCCAGAATACAGAATGACCGGCACATGGAGATCTTCTGGGTGGTACAGAGGTGGGGTGGACTGTTTAACAAGAAATGTCTCTGTTGCTTCAATAGATGTCTGCGTTAACAGGCTGTCTTTAATACATTCCAAAAAACAAAATCTTACACACAAAATGCATGTTGAAAAAGATTTGTTAGAATGTCTTTTGCTTATTTTAAAAACTTTTTCAGTCCCTTAACAGCGCAAAGTGTTTCCCCATACAGTGGAACCTCGGATAACGACCACAATCCGTTCTGGAAAGTTGGTCGGTACCCGAAATGTTCGGTATCCGAAACAATTTTCCCCATAAGAAATAAAGGAAATAGATTTAATTGGTTTCCAGCCCCTGTTGACTCGCTAATATATGAAAGTTACAGGCTATATAGGTATGTTTTTTAAAATGAGAACAGTTATAATACAATATAAATGGAGTTAAATAGACATAAAAACATTAAAGAAAGCATTTAAACATAAGAAAAAAATTAGTAAACATAAGAAAACCTTCCGTTTTGACTTCGATGTGATGGCGTGGGTGGATGGAGGTGTCGGGAAGAAGGGGTGGAATAAAGCACAAAAATCACTAAATAAGAAGGATGCCCACAGATAAAGATAACGAACGACCGATCGTAACTGTGTCTCGAGCGTGAATAATGCTTGGTCTGAGATACTGGTCGGTCACGGGTGGGTGACGTGGCTGTTTGGTATCCAAATTTTATTCGGTATCCGGTGCAAATTTTTAACGAAAGTTTTGGTTTTTATTCGCCAGCCGAGGTTCCACTGTACCATTAAGTTAAGAAGATGCCGGAGGCCAAATGGTTACCTGATTGTAGTATTTCATATTTTCACTCGCAGATCCATAGTCATATTTTTGGAATGCGTCTGTGTTCACCCCCTGCGTACAAAGGGGAAAATACAAGATATTTGTGGTAAAACCTCAATAGTGATTCTACACGTCACAAGCACGGGATGCGCGCTACAGACCTGCAAGATAGTCTTATTCTCACCTGAGCAAAGTGCAGGATGTTTTGTACTGAGGTGCCACCTGGGATATGTGCAACGTAGACAGGAACCCTGGTCTAAAATTAAATGACACACACACATACACACACGCACGCACGCACGCGCACGCAATAAAGTGGCAACTATTGGAAAATAATTATACCTTTGAAATACATATCTGTACGAAGAATATATGAGGGATTTAATCGTATCTTCAAAAAAGAGCATAATTTTTATTTGTGAGAATGGTTACAACATTCTATGCAATATTTTGAATCTTCACCAGATATTTATGTTCTCTTTGAAAAATTAAAACAATGAAACGTGTTATGCGTTAATGAGTTCTTAAATAGTGTGTATTTAACAATAATTATTACTAAATATACATACTAAACATATTAACTAACAAATATTCAAATCTATAAATTATATCTTCTTAATCTCTTCACTAATCCATTCGCTGGAAAAGGTTTCGCCTTAATACAGCACCGAAACATTGGAACACCACATAGATTTTTTCACATCACTTACAATGTTGAGGTGCAGCCAGTCTGTTCCGGCAAATGCAAAAAGTACTTTTACACACGGGTAATTATTAAGCCGTTCGCAGATGTCTTTAGCTATATACTCCATTAGTCTTCGATTATACGCCAGGAACTCTCCATGACCTAACAACCCAAAAACGGCCTGGAACATACAAAATCATAAGTCCAAACATGTTGTCTATGTTGGCTTGGTTGGCATAATGTTGCTTGTTTTAGAATTTAGACAAAGTGCATCTGTACGTGTGTTTAGTGTTGTACCCATCTGTCTCGTGCTGTGTTCTGTATAGAGTGCACATGTACCCGTGTGTTAGTGCTCTGTACTTACACTAATGTCATGTGCCCAGGGCGCCAACAGACGAACGGGGCTCGTTATGTGGTAGACTTTGGCTACGGGGGCCAGGGCGTAGAACCGTTTCACCATGGCAGCCAGCGTTTTGTTGCAGCTGAAGCCAGCAAAACCTATCGTGGTACCCTGCGAGTGACCTACGTAATGCACCTGCTTCTGGCGTGTCGTGCGAGTCACGTGGTCAATCATGGCTGGCAGGTCGTAAGCAGCCATCTGGTCCCAACTATTTTATTTTAAAAAGGAAAGAACTAGCACTTCTTTACAATGTCAAAATATGTTAAATATCCATTATACAAATAGTAAAACGCATTTAAAACGTGTCGTTTTGAAATGGTTGTAAATTAAAAATCGAAAAACTTGTTACTGACAGAAGAATATTTTTTTATCATATTTCTTCCCCACTCCCAAATTCCTTCCACCCTTCTCGGACGAAACTGTAATATTTCTGCCCAAGAGGTTTAAAACAAAGTGAATTTGTAGCCTGGTTCTTTTTTCACTATTTATCAATGAGTTAGCTAACGACATTATCCCTTGTGGTAAATACGGTGTTCAGCTGCACCCTGATATTATCGAAATTTTTATTTTACTTTTTTGCAGATGATGTAGCGTTAATCTCTGACACTGTCAGTGGTGTTCAGAATCAACTAAACGTCTTTAGAAATGCATCAAATAACTTAGGTTCAGTAGTTAACTTAGATAAATCTAATACCTTTGTATTTCGTAATGGGGGCTTTTTATCTGCTCATGAAAAATGGTTGTATGACGACCAGGTTTTATCTGTTGTAAATATGTACAAATATCTTGGCGTTTATTTATCGACTCGTCTGTCTTTTTCTTACACTCTAAATGACATGGCTAGTAAAGCAAAAAAGTGACTAGTTGCAATACTTAAGTTGCTTTGGACCGTAGGTGAACACTTCCCAGATGTATTTTTTAAACTTTTGATGGGCAAATTCAGCACATAATGATTTATGCCGCTGAAGTATGGGGCCCAATACCTAATTGGAATCTTATTAAAAATAGTTCATCTTCTTGCTCTAAAATGTTTCCTACGAGTCCAAGTACAAACCCCCAACAGATTAGTTTATGGTGAGACGTCAAGATACCCCGTATACATCAACATATTAGTTAAAACTATTAAGTATTGGTTACGTACTTTATGCATGCCTGGAAATAGATCACATAACAAAAGCCGTTAATATGTTGTTACATCTCCATAATCAAAGCGAAATGACGTGGGCCTCTTCTGTGTGTGTTTTTTGCTATTTCGTTATGGTTTTGGACTTGTCTGGCAGAGCCAAGGGGTTGCAGACACTGACCGTTTTGTTTTTGCTTTTAAGAAGAGGCTTCAGGATTGTTATTTACAAGATTGGCGAGCGGAAATTATGTCTAAAGAACGTTATGAACTACATCGATCCTTTAAATCATCTCCCTCAGTCAGTGTACATTTATTTAGCTTATCGAATGCTGGTGTTCGAAGCATCCTGACTAGATTAGACGTCTCACCCAAAAAATCATATGCCCTAAGACATGCAGCTTACCCCGTTGCTATGGATCGTAACTACCCATTCTGTCCCAATATTGATGAGACAGAATTACATTTCCTTTTTATTTGCCCGGCATACAATAGCATTTGAGAGAAATTCATACCCATAAAGTTCCGTAGAATGTCATCTAGTTCTAAATTAGCTATGTTACTTAGCACTACAAATGATAAAATTCTCTTTTACCTATCGCTATTTGTTTTTAAGGCATTTCAAATTCGTATGGAGGTTTGTGAATAAGAATATTGTATGATTGAATTGTAAGACAGAGCCGCCAATGTAATTGTTAACAGTTTGTAGCTATGTATGAGAGTTTGTAGCTATGCATAATATCTGAAAATACTTTTAAACCATTCACCCCTTGAAATGGGCCGAATGGCCTGATCAATAAAGTATGTTCTGCTCTGATCATGTCTTCCACCCCTTGCACACAAGTCCTTGAAGGACATAAGTCACAGCGGCAAGCTGTTGAATGCGATTAGTTGTTAATGCAAATGAATGAATATAATGGAAATATGCTAATATAAGGTTAATATCTTATCCTTCGATATGATCATTAATGAACAGAATAATTGTGCTTGATTTTGTCGCACCTGGTGGTATTCCTGTTTATTCCTACATACAAGTGACTCGCGATATAACTGTGGGACGAACCCTACAGAACTTAATTGGAATAATGTGAACAGTTTTGATTTAAATAATAATGATCGAATTAATATGTGTAGATGCTTGTTCTAGAAACTTGATAACACAGGTCTGTGCTCAGGGACTGAGCGGTCGGCACTGGTGATGACACCTGAAGGTACGTACCTACACGTGAATGAAGATCTGTGCCTGAAGGACATGAGTCACAGCGGAAAGCTGTTGACTGCGACTAGTTGTTAATGAAATAGAATACAAATTTATGCATGCATATAATAGAGATATGTTTATATGACATGAATAAGTAAACCCTTGGTATGATCAGAATAATCGTGTTTGTTTTTATCGCACCTGGTAATATTCCCTTGTGTGTTTATTGCTAGATACAAATGACGCGATATAACCAAGGGACGAACTGTAGAGGGGCCGCACATAACTTGAAAATTCGAGAAATCTAGACCGGTTTCATTTAAATAATAATGAGCATTAATATAAAATATTGTAGATATTTGTTCTAAAATCATGATAACTGCGCCCATGCAAGGGCTGCTATGTTGTTAAAGTGACGCCAACTTTCGCACTACATTTTATTTGGATAAGAAATATCAGGGATGGTTTGAAATATTCTTTCATTCATTCCCAGTGTTTCTTTATGGTGGCTGTCGATTTACCCTAGTCATATCGATCGAGCACTTTTAAGTTTCATTCAGAGGAAACGGCCTTCCAACCCAGATTTTACTCATTTAAACAGCTTGCACCTCTTTCATCCTTTTCCTTGAAACTTGCTTGTGCCACCACAGGTAAGCGACAAAGTGAAATGTTCTTCGAAAGGTCGGCGCCGAGAAAGAATTGTCAAAGGATATCGCACATATGCGGACCCATAGTTCTTTCTGGACCTTCCTCCAACCCCTGTCAGTTTTTACCCCAGTCTTACTGTATCAAGTAGAAATCCCACATACATCCGACAGCATTGCTTAAAATTGTGAACCTCCAGGCAAACTTTATTGCTAGCTCTGACGCCCAAATAAAAGCTATCCAGCAGATGGGGACATCGCAGGTACAGGGTAACTGACACACTCACCTCCAGGCCCAGAACTCCTCCTGGTCGGGGTTGAGAGTGGTGTGGTTGCGGGAATATGTGTTGCCTCGGAGGTTACCCAGCCACACGTCTGCGCCAGCGTCAGCCAGCAGGAAGGGCAGGCTCTCGTCGGCCAGGTTCTCCAGCCAGTCGGACGAGGTTGATGTCAGTCCGTTTTGAAGAATGACCACGGGCTTTGACCCTCAAAAATCCGCGAAAATAATCTTTCTGGTTATCATAAGTGTCCGTGAAAGTTGATGTGTTACGATACATGGTTACTCATACTTTTTTTTTTTACAACTTTCTCTCTTTCTCTTTCCCCCTCTCCATCAGTAAGAATGAAAAACTTACTGGAGGGTAATCTGTGCTTGCCACTTTCAACATACTTTGCGGCCCGACCATGTGGAATACGTTGCATGTTGAGGATGAAGCCATCTTCTGTGGTGACGTAATGATTCTCGCAGGGGTACCCTTTGCTGGTGATTAACTCCGTCTGGGACCCCAATCAAATTGAATCTAGTTAGTTGACTTGATGTGCAAGAGCTGTTGTTAATAGGCAACATTTCAAGTGAACATGCATCCCCCTTCTCATTCTTCTTTCATCTCTTCAATTTCTTCGAGGAAGATGTATCATTGTCTACTTGTCAACACACACAGCCACGAGCGCCCAAAAGAAAGAGAACACGATGATTCTGCATAAGATCCCATCCCGTGGGTATGCGTCAACAATGATCGTATTTACATTTTTCCATAAAAGCTCGCACGTAACCAATTTAATTTATCTGTCATTCGATAACGTTAAATAATAAAAAGATCTCAGTTCTTCTCTCTCGGTAAACGTGAGGATCACCATGTCAATATTGTAAACGACATGTAAGGAAACTCACGATAGCAGAGTTTAATGCCTAAATTAAATGAAGTCATTATATTACATGTTGCATGTACTAGTCTAAATTTTAATTTTAAAAAATGCGTTTACATCAGAGCATGAAAGTAACTTACCGCGTCCATGTAGACCTCAGGATCTACTTCTATAGGCCAGGTGTCCATCTTGGCGCAAACATTCCGAGTCCACAACGCACCTAGAAGCGCAAGCATCTTGAAGACAGTCATAGGTGTCATCTTGCTGAGAAGCCCCTGATGCGACTGAACAACATACGCTCTTACCTGTCATCTGCACATGCAGTCTTTTACGGACATCGAATCTTGACTACAGCTCTCTCTTTCTCTCTCTCTCTCTCGTGCACTTGCTGCATGAGACAGCACGTGAGTCGTACAGCACTCTTTAACAATTAAAGAAACCTACTGAAAATAAGTCAACGCGAGAAACTCGTGGTCAAGTGGCAATTGTTGAGTCGCTTGGCGATAGACAATTTATTCGCAGAATAGAAAGATAGTACTCGCTACGAAGTAAAAGGTTAAATGCACAATAGAAGGACTCGGTTGCTCCATATAGTTACAATGAGCTTGCATCGAGTCCGAAATACCACAACACTGCCCTGTATTGGGCACCAAGAGGGGAATTTCTATATTTTTTTCTCTCTCTCTACCTATACAATTTATTTTAAAATTGTAAAATTTTTACTTTATTTATACAATTAATTTTATTATTATAGAACACATTCTGTACATATAGAATTTACTTGATAACTATATAATGCATTCTATAGCTTCGCAATTCGTTCTATAAATATAGAATGAATTCTATAACTAGGGAGAGAAAAATTCGGTAAAAATGAAACATTTCGTTTATATCATGCTTAAAAGTTGCTTTCCAATTTATTAGAAGAGCAGAAATAAACTAGGAAGAACCGTCCAGTTAGTAAGGGCATACAAATTCTAGTGATACCCATGACCGCGCTAACATTTGAAAACAAAAAAGACAAATTTTTATTACTACATACCTGAACTCTCGAGCCTTCTCAGTTAGTCAGCTACCACTGATGATGTCTGCTACACACGCCTCGCGACACTTTTTATAGCAATATTTAATGTATGCAACACGCTGAGATTTTGTTTTCGCTTGCACTGCAGCAATAATTTTGAAATAGCTGTGAATGTAGAATCGCAAACCCCGTTACTGACAGAATGTTGATATTCTGTCGTCATACTCCCCCTCCCAAAATTCCCTCCACCCTTCGTACATAGGTCATTGCTCAGAGTCTGAGCAGTCGGCACTGGCGATGTAATCTTGCTGACACCTGCAGGTATGGACCAACATGTAAATGAAAATCTGTGCCTGAAGGCTGAAGGACATGAGTTTGTTAACTTTGCATGCACAGAATGGAAATATGTTCACATGAGATGAATAAGTGAGCTCTTGGTATGATCATTAATGTACAGAATAATCGTGTTTGATTTTATCGCACCTGGTAATATTCCCTTGTGTGTTTATTCCTAAATATAGGTGCCTCACAATATCACCAAGGGGCGAACTGTAGAGGGACCGCTCATCACTTGAAAACTCGAGAAATTTAAACAGTTTTCATTTAAATAATAATGAGCATTCATATAAAAGATGTGTAGATATTTGTTATAGAATCATGTTAACTAGCAAAATAGCAATAAAACAATAATAATGCTGACAATAAAATATATTAGCTTTCCTCAAAGTTTAATGATATCTTTAGAAATACAATCTCGGCATTAAGGTGAGGGCAAATCTTTCAATCGAAACGAGTCCAGTAGAACCAGCATAATACAGAGTTCAAACAGTGGAGTCGCGAAAACATAATACCATAAAACCTAATTAAAACAATCCACCTCTGCAGACAGCCAGCCCTGTAAGCCGATGCCACATGCAGAGAACGAACAGCTTGCCCGAGACAAGATCTGAATCCAGGGCAGCCATTATCACTGGATTGTGTTGTTCGACTTTCGTTTATAAAACAGCAGCTGCTTGAAAATAACACAGATGATAAAACGCAGAGGCACGGACAAACACGGACACACACACACACACACACACACACACACACACACACACACACACACACACACGCGAATGACAAGAAAAGAAACAGAGAGGAAGGCATAATTTAATTCTGCAGCTGTTTCCTTAGCATGCATGTGATTTTGAAGTCCAGACTAGGAAAAATGCTTCGAACTGACCGATCAAAGGAAACACTTGTGTTACAGCTTTGTTTTATCCCCGCATTTGTGCCTTTTTACACGTGAAGGAAAGAATCGACTTTCCAAACACGGCGCAGCGTTATTTATGGCACAAATATCCGCTTGATGATGTCACTGTACAAATACTTTGCTGCATCGAAGGCCCATATGAAGTCTAGATGGTCCCACTCTGGAAACGTCACGTGCCCCAGAAGGCTGGCTGCTGGAAGATGGCTCAAAAGCCATTCTACGTCCTCTCTGCCGGCGAGGCTGTCATTTCCGCCAGAATATACCATGACAGGCACATGGAGATCTTCCGGGTGGTACACAGGCGGGGTGGACTGTTTAACAAGAAATCTCTCTGTTGTTTCAATGGGTGTCTGCGTTAACAGACTGTTTGTAATACATTCCAAACAACAACACCTTACGCACAAAATCCATGTTGAAAAACGTTTTGGTTTAATGTCTTTTGCTTTTTTTTAAAACTTTCTCTGTCCTTTTTCAGTGCATGAGTGTACCCCTACATCACTGTTAAGAAGGTGCTGAAAGCGAAACGGTTACCTGATTGTAGTATTTCATATTTTCAGTCGCAGATCCATGGTCAAATTTTTGGAATGCGTCTGTGTTCAACCCCTGTGTACAAAGGCAAAAACACAAGTTACTTGGGGTAAAACCTCAATAGTGATTATACACGTCATAAGCACAGGGTGCGCTCACTACAGACCTGCAAGATAGTCTATTCTCACCTGAGCAAAGTGCAGCATGTTATGTGCTGAGGTGCCACCTGGGTTGTGTGCAACGTAGACAGGAACCCTGGTCTAAAATTAAATGACACACACACACACACACACACACACACACACACACACACACACACACACACAGACGCGTGCGTTACAAGCAGGCAATAAAGTGGTAGTCATTTTGAAATAAATTATACCTTTGAAGTCCATATCTGTACGATGTATGCATCATTGTATTTTCCAAAAAAGGTATATTTTTCACTTGTGCGAAGCGTTACAAGATTTTATAGTCTATACAATGTTATTAGTCTTCACCAGATATGTATAGTCTCTTTGAAAAACTAAAATACTAAAACACTTCGCGTTAAAAGTGCTTAAATACCGATATACATTAAAAATGTAAATACTACACATATCGTAATAACTAACAAATATACAAATTTCAAACTAAATTATATTTCTTTTTAATCTCTGCACTTATCTGTTTACTGGAAAAGGTTTCGATTAAATACAGCAACGAAACATTGGAACAGCACATGACATTTCACATCACTTACAATGTTGAGGTGCAGCCGGTCCGTTCCTGCAAGTGCAAAAAGCAAGTTTTCACATAAGTAATCACCAAGCCTTTCGCAGACGTCTTTAGCTATAATGTCCATTAATCTGCGGTTATACTTCAGGAACTCTCCATGACCAAGGAATTCGTAAAAGGCCTGGAAAACACACAAACGTAAGGCATCATTTGAGACACTAAAATACCTTTTCAACAGAGGAAATGTTGTCAAACGTTTGACCAAGTCTGGCAAATCTGAGTGTAAAGATCGTTCGGAATGTTAGAACTTTGGTCAATATGCAGAGCTAAGTCCAAACACTTTGCCTAGATAGGACTGGCCTTTAGGTCCCCTCTTATGTAGACAAGTAAGGACGGACTTATGACCAAGTCTTATTATAATCGTAAATAAATGCCAAACTTGGTCACAAACTCGTCCGTATTTCTTCTGTTAAGACATAATATCGAATATGTCATTAGGGCTGACAGAGTGAATCTGTACATATGTTTAGTGTTGTACCCATCTGTCTCGTGTTGTGTTCTGTATAGAGTGCACATCACGGACCTTCATTACTGGATAAGCGACTCAGGTTCATGTCCTGTGTAAGTCTCGGCTTTCCTTTAGACAGGCCTCGTGTTTCCGGTCTTTGTTTGCATACCTTAAATAAATTCTTAAAGTAGATGTTTTGTTTTCGTAACAGTTGTTCCAAAAAAATCAAAAACAATGTTTTTTTTTAAAATTGTTGGTGGTAACACAAGTCAATAGCATCTGTTGTGACGATTTTTTATATTATAAAATTGTTTAAAAATTTTAATGCGTTTTCTAAAAACAGAATACATTTTACAGAAAATACTGTTTATTTTGCAATCAATCTTCTTTAACAAGGTTCTGATGACAGAAAAGCTTAATTACTCACTTCTAAACGTTCTTCTACATTAGGAAGATTCGCAATTAGACAGAAAACTGAAGCGAAAGCCCTCGTTGTTATGGTTTGTTACGATTGGTCGCTCCTATGATAGAGCGAAGAGGCAACGAACGAGAGACACTTATCCAGTGAATGAAGATCCGTGGTGCACATGTACCCGTGTGTCTAGTGCTCTTTACTCACACTTATGTCCCGTGCCCAGGGCGCCAACAGACGAACAGGGCTCGTTATGTGATAGACTTTGGCTATGGGGGCCAGGGCGTAGAACCGTTTCACCATGGCAGCCAGCGTTTTGTTGCAGCTGAAGCCAGCAAAACCTATCATGGTACCCTGCGAGTGACCTACGTAATGCACCTGCTTCTGGCGTGTCGTGCGAGTCACGTGGTCAAACATGGCTGGCAGGTCGTAAGCAGCCATCTGGTCCCAACTATTTTATTTTAAAAAGGAAAGAACTAGCACTTCTTTGTAACAGCAATATATGTAAAATATCCATGAATATTAATAGTAAAACGCATTCAAAATTGCATTTTAAAAACTAATAATTTAGAATCGCAAAACTTGTTACTGACAGAAAAATGATATTTTGTCATCATATTTCTTCCTCTCCCCCACCCCACACCAAATTCCCTGCACCCCTCGCACACAGGTACTTGCTCAGGGTCTGAGCAGTCGGCACTAGTAACTTTATCTTGCTGACACTTGTTGACGTTGACATTAGTCACAAGGTCTTTCACTCCCAATTTTTTTAGAATTTATAAATGCAAAATAATGAGCTACATAATTATTTAGAGCTAGCACTAAATGATTTAGGTCTGCTCAATCATTCAGTCAGTCGTCCCATGACCGGCACCTGTCGTTGAGGGGAGCACATGGATAGACGCGGCAGCTGACAGGGCCTGCCACTCTCTAAGATTGTGGGCGATAGTCAGCAGGTCCTGTACAGGACGACCAGTCCAGTCTTTGACATTCGTAAGCCAGTTCTTTCTCTGGCCACCGCGGCGTCGGCCACCCTCCAAGGTGCCTTAAAGGATAGTCTTCGACAAGGTGTCGTGCCGGGTCACATGGCTAAAGAAGACCAGCTTACGTCGCTTGATAGTAGAGGTTCCTGGTGTCCTACGAGTGTGACAATCTTGTTTCTTACAAAGTCGTTGGTTTTATGTTTTTTTATGAGATCCTAAGCAGCTTCCTCAGGCACTTGTTCTCGAATGCCTGTACATCCGTACAGCAGGATCGGAACTACTAGGGATTTGTACAACCTGTACTTGGTAGTGAACCTGATCTTTTGGCTATGCCAGATCCTATCCAGTCTAGCCATTGCCACTGTTGCTGTCGCGATCCTGATGCGGATGTCTGGCGTGGAGCTGCCGTCCTTGGAGAGGGTGGCTCCCAAGTACTTGAAGCAGCTTACCTCTTCGAGCTTTACCCCGTTCATAAATATCTCTGGTTTCCCGTTGCCATTGATCATAACTTTGCTCTTTTCAGTGCTGGTCTCCATTCCATATGCATTTGAGCTTTGTGTCAGTCTGTTGGTGAGGTCTTGCACTTCTTTGTTAGTACCTGCTAACATATCTATGTCATCTCCAAAGCGTAGGTTGCAGATCGGTCTTCCACCAATTGAAATGGAAGTATGACGGTTGTGAAGAGCTTCTAACACGATGTTCTCCAAGAAGATATTAAATAGTACCGGTGATAAGGGACATCCTTGGCGTACCCCTACTGTGGTGCGAAAGTAAGCTCCTATTTGATTGTTCAGCAGTACTGTACTCGATCGAGCACTTTTATGTTCTATTCGAAGGAAACACCGAAACAGCCTTCCGACCCATTTAAACAGCTTGCCCCTCTTTCATCCTTTTCCTTGAATCTTGCTTGTGCCACCACAGGTAAGGGACAAAGTGAAATGTTCTTCGAAAGGTCGGCGCTGAGAAAGAATCGTCAAAGGACAACGCACACGGTCATAAGTGGACCCATAGTTCTTTCTGGACTTTTGTTCCACCCCCGTCAGCTTCATCCCAGTCTTACTGTATCAGTAGAAATCGCTTAGGGTTTATACAGACAAAAATAAACAAGCATCCAAACAAACAAACAAACAAACAAAAACGGTAATCTCCACTACCTGGAAGCAGCGCTAAGATGAAGCTGACACAGTAATCACCAAAGATGAAATTGACACGGAGTAGCAAACTAAAGCTCAGGCGCATTATTTCTTTGGAGGCTTTAGTTTGCTTGTTTGTTTGATAGAAGATAATAAAATGAGTTATTTAAATGCGCGTGGTTTAAAAACATGCTTAAATCGTTAGTGGACTGGAGATATATATAGGCTCCTCATCGTCTCAAATTATAAATATTTTAACTCTCTCTCTCTCTTAATCTGCAGTAGATGTACAATTGTTACTTGTTACCCCACACATGGACACCAAACTAAAACAGAATATGATATTACAGTACACACTGTGTACAGTCCTGATCCGCATCCTCTAATTTTATCCACTCTGTAATAAAATCACGTTCAATTGTTTAGTTTATTAATTCACCGCACGACGCGCGTATATGCCGACAGTACTGCTTAAAATTGTGAACCTCTAGGCAGACCTTAAGGCTAGCTCTGACTAGCAAAACGAAGTTTACGAACAGACCGGGACTTATACATCGTAGGTGCACTCACCTCCAGGCCCAGAACTCCTTCTGGTCGGGTTTGAGAGTGGTGTGGTTGCGGGAATAAATGTTGCCTCGGACGTTGCCCAGCCATACGTCTGCGCCGGCGTCAGCCAGTATGTAGGCCAGGCTCTCGTCGGCCAGGTTGTCCAGCCAGTTGGACGAGGATGTTAGCAGCCCGTGTTGAAGAATGACAACGGGCTTTGGTCCTAAAAATCCGCGGAAATGATGTTTTATGCTTATCAAAGGTGTTCGTGTACTTTGGTGTGTTGCTATATATGGTAACTCATCTTTCTTTACCACTTTCTCTACTACTAAGAATGAAAATTTACCGGAGTGCTTCTCACTTTTAGCATAGTTTACGGCCTGACCATGAGTAATACGTTGCATGTTGAGGATAAAGCCATCTTCTGTGGTGACGTAATGATTCTCGCAGGGGTACCCTTTGCTGGTGATTAACTCCGTCTGGGATCCCAATCAAATCGAATATAGTTAGCTGACCTGATGTGCAAGAGCTGTTATTAACAGGCGACATTTCAAGTGAACATGCATCCCCCTTCTCATTCTTCTTTCTTAGCGGAAGATGTGTCATTATCTTCTTGTCAGCACACACATAGAGGAGTGCCCAAAAGGAAGAGAACACGATGACTCTGTATTACGTTCTGTTTTCCCCACCTTCCCTATTCTGTCGGCATGAGTCGACAGTGAATGTATTTACATTTTTCCCATTTCTTCTCTCTCAGTAAACTTGAGGATCACTATGTCAACATTGTAAACGCCGTGTAAAGACGTTAGCAGAGCTTAATGTGTATATTACATAAAGTCACTATATTACATGTTGCATGAAGTCTTCTAATTTATATTTTTTTAATTTACAGCACAGCATGAAAGTGATTTTTTTTTCAATGCGGGAGTAACTTACCGCGTCCATGTAGACCTCAGGATCTACTGTTATAGCCCAGGTGCCCATCTTGAAGCAAACATTCCAAGTCCACAACGCACCTAGAAGCGCCAGCATCTTGAAGACAGTCATAGGTGTCATCTTGTTGAGAAGCCCCTGATGCGACAAGACAACATACGCTCTGCCCTGTCACATATATATATATAGTATTGGTTTGCAGTTGCGCACACATACAGTCTTCTACGGACAACGAATCTTGGTTACAGCTCTCTCTCTCTCTTTTGCACCTGCTGCATGAGCCAGCACGTCAGCCGTACAGCAGTCTTTCACAATTAAAGCAAGTGTTTGGTTTAGCACCAACCTACTGAAAATGAGTCACCGCGAGAAACTTGTGGTCAAGTATAGCAGTTGAGTCAATTTATTCGCAGAATAGAAAGATAGCACTCGTTACGAAGTAAAAGCATGCGCAATAGAAAGGCGCAGCCTACAGCAACAACATATATAGCAGATGAAAGTGGTGGAGGGGGGTGGGGTGGGAGAGAAGTGTCGCGCATTGTCTGGCGGGATAGCAATGGCTTTCACGTGATCATATTTTAGTTCCTGTTCTCTTCTATTTAAAAACAAAATAAAGGAAATAAACGCCTGCATCCCAGAAACAGTATCCGTACGTCATCTGGGCCGCGCACGCGCGCGAAGGATGCACAAACATAATTATGCTCGCCCGTGGACATATCTGGGTTGCTCCGCATCGTTACATCACGGACTTGTAATAATAGCCCGTGTTTACATTGAGCGTGCATCGAGTCCGAATCACCATCACATCGCCCTGTGCCCTGTAACACGGGCGCCTGCAAGCGCTCACACCGTTTTTGCTGCGGTTCGCGTGCGCGACACAGGCGCTCGAGATCGAGCGCGTTTCGAGCGCGCTACACGTACAAACATGGCCACCAGTGTTCGCTGTGTGGCCGAATGCAGCAACTTGGAGGGGCACAGTGTTAGAGGAGTAGGAATAAACTAGGAAGAACCGTCCAGTTAGTAAGGTTATACAAATTCTAGTGATACCCGTGACCACGCGAACATTTGAAAAACCCTACATACCTGAACACTCGATATTTCTCAGTTCCTCTGCTCCCGCTGATCAGCGTCCGGTATGCAGGTCTCATGATACTTTTTATAAGAATATTCAATGTATGCAGCACGATGTTTTAACAGAAGCTGAGATTTCTTTTTGCTTCTACTCGTGCTCTATAGTAAAAAAAAAAAAAAATCTATTAAAATGTTATGATTTTCTTTGCTAGTAAAACTCCCTTTCCTGGTGACCCCACGTGTACGGTCCTGTACGGCAGTGTACGCGATTGTTAATTTTCTTTTATTTGCAGCGGTATCAGATTCCTAGATATTTGCCAGCCCCAAGGTTCACGCCCAACACAATGAAGGTTGGCCGTCCTGGGTTCAGCTCTCGTCTCGGCACGCTGTTCTTTCTCTGGTTGCCTTGCCGTGATTTAGCTTTAGTTGCTGGCTCGGCGTAAAACGGACCCCCCCACCCCCCGGTTCACGCTTCCTTTCTCTACGTACCTCCATGTTAAAATGCGCCTGCGGCGTGCGAAGCGGTGTGTAGGACACATGCTTGTGCTGCTTGCCTCTGACCCACGCATTGCTGTTGATGTGTGGCAGAAATGCTTACACCTAACGCAATTTCACAATGTGGGAGACGGGGGACGTATGACGGGAAAGCACGGACCCGTCAGTTATGCAAAGAACTAGTCCAACAAACAAATAAGATAGATTTCCTCAAAATTTAATTACATCTTTAGAGCTATGTATATTCTTGGCAGGAAATGTGTTGGAGTGAAGCCAAATCTCAGTCAAAACTAACGAGTTCAAATATATGAGTAACAAAAACATTAAACCTCATTAAAATGGGTTTAAAATCTCCCTCTGCAAACATCTTTCTTTATCGCATGCACACACGCACTGCACAGTGAATATTGCAATACAGGAAAGTGAAACAGTAAAACAAACGTTATGATCACAGAAATAACAAACGTTCCATCAGATTCCTTTTTATTTTTTTGATAGAAAAGATATAATCTGCAAGATCTTTATTTACATGTATTCACAAACCATATCAATGCACAAACAGCACTGATGATTTGAATGCTACTGTACAAATGATCATCCGAATTGGAATTTTTTTTTAGGTCTTCTTAGTGTGAACAGCTAATCAGCTTGGTACGGATGGCACACTGTTTTACACGGTAGCATTTTCTGTTGGGTTCCTACTGACAAATACTGACAAGCTTCATAAGCAGATCTTTTTGCCACATTAAGCAAGACATGCAATTCTTTGTAAAAAAAACTCTCTTGATAGTACTTCTAAATTTTTAAAACAAAGCCATTTATTCTTGACTGATAAAGGATGAACATCTGTGTTTAACCTTTTATATTTCAGTTTTCAAACTCGTTCTATAGTCTAAATGCTTCAGATATACAGTACAAGGTGAAGTACATCAGTACTCAAAAGCCAACCCGATCAAAAATTATCACCACAACTGAAGGCCTTCTACCCCAGGGTTTTCTGTTAACTATTAACCCGCTGACTCCGTAGCGCCAGTTTACTGGCTTACCTGGTAGAGCGCGATGAGCTCTGCTCCACGATCGTGATTTTCTCTTTGCACGATTGTGGCCCTACTGGCAGAACACAATGAGCAACGATACGCTTACTATTGTGGCTCGTGCTCCACGAGCCTGGCTCTGCAGTTTCACTATCGTCTTCAAAATCGTGAATTTTAAGCCCATGTTTCTGAACATAGAAATATTTTTATTCTGGTCTAAGCGGGTTAATCTAGGTTATAAACATTGTTCTATGGTGCATACAGAGTCAAATGCTCTCAACTCTCCTAACCATGATGTGACATTTTAAGGCAAGCAGATCCACACATGAATAAAGAAAAATGTAAGGATGAATGGTCATCTAGACAAGCTGATACTACAAAACACATGCACATGCACTACAATATAGTCATGCGCATGCATGCACGCACACCCACACACAGTATAACTCTACCAGTTCCAGTTGAAGTTCAAGATAATGCACGTTCTTGACTTCATCACTGAGCTGTAAACCATGCTTAAGAATCACAAGTATGAAAGCACACACCAGGCAACATCCACTAAGCCCCAAGTTGTATGCATAGCGTCACAATGTAAAGGCTTTACATCTTGGTAAGAAACTGCAGTGAAGGCATTTCACATGTAAAGAAGTGTACATAAATCAATACATATCTGAATTTCTGGGGACAAAGATAAAGTCTAAAGTTAAAGATAAGCCTCCTAGCCTCTTGGTCACAGAGAAGTGACATTAGTGATCACGTTTTTCTCAGGGTCAGCTGTCTCCGAGCACAACGTTTCTCTCCTCTCTCTCACTGCCAACACCATAACCCAGTCTGGTACCCATCAAGGATGGCTGGGTTGACTGGGTGAAGTTGTCTGTGCCACACAGGTACTGACTTCTAGGTTTCAATTCTAGTACTTAAAACCACTTGGCTATCCACTCCCCCAAAGTTGACATAATTTGTACCAAAAAAAAAGAGAAAAGAAGTACTGCACATGTTAAAGGCTTCGACTCTGGAAAAATTATATAGTTAGGCAAACAAGTGCATGCATGTAAGCATATTTGCATATGCTGACAAGTTCCTGTAATTGCAACATGCTCACTTACTGATAACAAAGTGGCTTTTAATAATAAAAAAAGAACATCTACCTGAAACAGATATATCAGATGCAATGAAATGTAATCAAATTATCTGTGTATCTGCAAATCTCAGGTTTGTGAGCTAAACCAAAATCCTTGACACCAACACCGATACACAATGCATGGTCACAAAAACAGGAACAGCATATCTATTTCAAGACTGAAAAAATTTAGATGGTAAGTGCAGGCACGAAAAGACCAGTCATCAAACATCTGTAAGTGTCATCAGATGACATCCCAAAGTAAGACTATGGCAAGCCTTTCTATAAGATACCAAGATACAAATGTCTAAAACAATGGGGAAAGAAACTAAAACTTTACATGCAGGGAAAGGGGGAAATTACACCATGCAAATAAAATGACAGAATTATCTATTTTTAAACTACATCAATTAGTTCTCTGATTGGATGCACAATCAAGAAAAAAATTGCTAATAAAAATAGAAAGGCCACAAGTATGCACTGCAAACATTTGGAAATATATCTTCACCTCATACAGTTACAGACACTACCTCACATTTACACCATATACACTAGAAGTGATTTGGTCAACACAATAGAAAATCACATTCATAACTTAAAATATAAGGATGGACTCTCTACTCACTATCGTGTAATACAGTCACAGACCTAGCTATAAAAGATTTTTCCAACACTGATAGCTAAATAGCTCTATCAATGAATCAATAAATCTCCCCCACAAAAAACAGTATTTTGGTCATTTTTCAGTTTGTTTCTTTCACTACAATGCTTATGATTCCATGCATGTAACCTAATGACACTGGTTAAACCTGGGTTTCTAATATTGAAAAATTACATTTTGACAACATGTAAAGACAAGAAAGAAAATAAAAATTCTAAAGCAACATCCTGATGCTTTTGGAACAACTAGAACATTTGCTGGAATGTTTACTGTGATAGCCTTCTCACTGCCTTCATATTCTGCAAGCATCACAGCCAAAATAATTTCTTGTGAGATGCTTAAAATCTGTTTTCTAACTAGAAGACAGTATGACGTATTTTAAGCATCCATGCAAAACTTGAGCAGCAACTGAACCTATTCCTGTATTAAACTTGCTTAGAAAAAAATCTGAAACCACCAATCCGAACACGACTACCATGCTAAGCTTTAGTTAGTAAATGTCTCCTCAGGATATCTAGGACATGACAGATAGCTATTTTAGATCAACATCCATTTGAAGACTATCTTTCACTTTACAATCTTTGTAGCAGAAATCATCTTATACGCCCTTCGCATAGAAAGTAGAAAAATAAAATTAACAACCAAAAATTTACGACAGGAGAAAATGACAGCACAAGGAAACTAACATATTTGTAAAAGTGATAAGAGCTATAAGGTGCTTGGTCACAGTAAGTTTCACATATTATCTACATAAAATATTGCACAAAACTGTCATGCACGTTTTTTATCTTAAAAACACTACGTAAAGTTTCATGCAAAAACAAAACAACAAAAATGTGGATAGGTTAAACAGACTGCACTGAGACTAGATTTTAATTTTATATGTAAACACACCTCCTGTTGAGGTGTGTTAATGTACACTACAAAGTTTATGAGATTACTTGATGACCATGTAAACAGCAGTACCTATATGATCTAGCCCACCATGTTAACACCATAACATCTCCAGAAGGTTGGGAAGCTTCTAACCAGAGCAGAAAATATATGGCCTGATAAAGAGATCCATTTTGATACAAAATGGAATACAAACTATCCTGTTTTTACCCTCCACTCAGCAAAAACATCTTCTGATGACAGATCATACAATGTCAAGCATTAAATGCAAATGACACAGCATCTGCAAATTTCATATATTTCTTATGCATACTAAATGATGATTCTGACCTCATTTTTTTCCTTTGAAAATGAAACCACCAACATACTAACAATACTACCTATTCCTATTATCCACAGCTAACTACAAATGCATAGATGTTTTATCAGTTACATCAAATAATAGATGCAGATTCCGTCCATGGTAAAAAAAAGGGGAAGGGGGAGAACTAAATTTGTTTTCAAATTCAAGCCGTGTTTCTGTTGCATGAAAGACCAAAGCAGACATAAAACCGACATCTGTGGTAAGTGAAAGACTATGCTGATCACGAAAGGGATATATTTATATTGTTAATAAAAAGGCAAAGCCAAATACACATGGCACTTGTGCTTTATTATTAGCAGAAAAGTTCTGCATATTCACATCTAGCTTTTTAGCAACAATAAGCTTAAGCATGTAGTTTCATGTCAAGCCAAAAAATTGTTCAACAGTCTTCTATTAACCCATTAAACTTATATGCTATTCTCTGGTGCCATTCTTGCTCTGAAATCAACTGCAACCCTTTGTGCAAAAAAAAAAAAAAAAAAAAAGCACAAGTGATTAAGAAAAAGTATGAGGAGGAGTGCACAGATCCCATGTGTAGAATGAAATGGAAGCAGTAATGACTCAGCAGTAATATAAAATTACAAATAGAAAAACATACTGCTTAATGTACTTAAAATGCAAGCCATCAAACATTCATGTATCCGCGCTAATATCCAATCCTGTTAAAAGCCGATGCATCCCAAGACTACACTTCAATTCCCAAAGCTCAAAAAACAGGCCTTTCTACAAAAAATATATTTCTTGTGTTGCCACGTTAAGTTATTGTTACTGAAAGTTATGTTAAAGGCTAATAAAGAGCATTTATACCAAACTTTTGGTCAATAAACCAGTGCCAGTATTATTATGTCTACATTATGTCTTAGCCATCACTGTCAATTACGCTATTTTTCCATTTTTTTAATTCTGGCCTATTATATGTAGATATATGTATTATATGTATAGTGAAATCAACAACAGCTGATACTTGCATCTGTGAATGCACAATAATGGAATTTCACTGCCAACTAGATCTTGTTAGCAAAACATGCACGAAATAAAGGCTGGAAATTATGCTTATTTAGATTTATGGAAAAAGCTACTTGTGGCACATTTATTAAAGATTTAAACCAGCGGTAATAGACTGTTTCTTCAAACAAAATAAAATCATCTTAAATTTATAATCTTTAAAAGCATTAGACTTTTCCAGCATGTAACAAAAGAAGATCATCATCTCATTTTAAATTCTATGTAAAATAGTGCACAAAAGGCCCACAGGTTAAAACTTTGAAAATTGCAGTGGCAAAAATCTCACACTAAAAAAGAGATATGTTGAAAGTCTGGAAATCAACCATTTGCACCAAGTGCAACTTTTACAAATTTCAGCTAGTCTTTGAAATTGTTATTGTTAACCTGACCATTTATAGTCCCCAACAGAAGAGACAGCAGTCTGTACAAACTGCCTACGGTTGATATAGCTACTATTTCAGAGGGAAAACATGAGGTTGAATGTTAATTCATAACAAAGGCATGAAACTGAGTAAAGTGTGAGATTACATAAAGCATTTGCCAATATCTCTACTGCTGTGAAAGTATTCCCACAGAATTACTAATAGCAAAATGTATCTTAACTTGCTGTGCAAGTCTTTTTTTGCGAATAATATAAACAGACATTACCAATCTTTGGGTGAAAAAGTAATAATTATTCGAAATTATTTATAGAAGTAAGAATTTAAAAATACTTTAAAATTACCCAAGATAGAGAAACTAATGCACAAAAGCAATAACCAAACTGGATCTGAAAATAACACTTTCTCATGCCAATTGATAAGCACATGCAGCATTTGGTTAAACCTCTTTTTTCTTGTCGCTGACCACAGACCAGAAGAACCATAAAGTATTATGACGGCAGTGCAACACCTACACCTCTCAAATGAGCAAGACACAATCAAACATGTCAACACCTCACAACTTGGAAACCTGCCGCAAGGATCCATGCTTCCTTACATAAAACAGAATTAAGATGCACCTCATATATTCGCATTACTGTCTCTAAGCTACACAGCCTGTAATGTATTGTTTAATTTAAATCACTGTTCAAAGGGTAAGACAAATGTTCATTCTGTGCTAAGTAAAGCTCAAAATATAAATGTTTCATGCTGGAAAGTTTTCAAGTATTATACATCAAAAGCTCTTTTTCCATGATTAGAATTTAGCACAAATGATGACAAGGAGGGTTTAATTTAAACTAAAATCAAGAAAACCCTTCTAAGCTACTTATGTTGCATAAACATCAAACGTTCAAAGGTCTTGGCTGACAAATGCCTTATGAATTAATGTTCTATTAGTATAAAACAAATTCAGCATGATGATGATGCTCGAAGCATCAAAAACCGAATTTCAAATCACTAAGCTGCAAAATAGTATGTCAGTAATAACCAATCTTATCATTGTCAACCATTATAAAACCTTCTGCAAGGATCTTGCATGAGAAAACCAAGATAAAATTTAAACATTCTGACAAGAAAAAAATCACCAGCTCTTCACCAGCATTTCCATAGAAGTCATCACAAAAACATAAATACTGTGTCAAGAATCAGCAGATACAATGATGACATGACCATACATCAACAGTTGTGACAATATCAGACTGCTCTGTACATAGCCTACAAACAAAAAATGATAAAAATGTCTTTCTTTCTTTAGAGTTTCAGTAAAAACATGCCTAACAGAATAAGACCCCCTCATGAAACACTTAAGGTATATTTCATACATGGTGTATTTGTTTATTGCTAACAAACTATAAACTTCATATAATCCAAGTCTGAAGTCTCAAAAATCTCTAACACCAAAGAAACAAAACAAAAATATTCAATTCCATGACGTGTTTCTTTGAAGATTTACAGCAAATTCTAACTGTGCAATGACTGATAAGAAAACACAAAATGGGTACCAAACCGACATTAGGATCCTTAAGAAAATAACTTAAAACAAGCAAACAATTACAATAAAACTTCTGTAGCAATAAGCAGGAACGTCTTGTGTTGGTCTGATAAATCTATTCTAACTAATCAGGACCTTCACTAGAACTTGCCCCACACAATGCAGCATCACGCAGTACTGGCTTCTGGTCTCAAAAGTCCAACAAGTCTTTACATATCCTTGACACTTACGCATGCCAAAGAAAGTCTAAAACTTTAACACAACTGCTTCATGGCATTCACGGGCCATGTGAAGTGGTGGGCAAAGCATCTGGGAAAGCTCGGTCCTAGAAAACAAAAGCTGCAGCCAAACTGCAGTTTTTACCGATCCTTGCTGGTAAGTTTATCAATAAGCTCTTGAAGAGGAGCCAGCTCCTTCCGATCAATAAGGTTGAACTCTTGCACAAAAAATATAAAATGCTTAAAGGAGGTGTTCAAATGTGCCTCCTCACTCAGCTGTACCACTTCCTTGAAATGCTGGTGGTAGATGTGAGCATAGACACGAAACAGACGTTTCAGTATAGTCTTGGCAATGGACAAGAAGTTCTTTGGGAATGGTACACCTGTTGAGAAATAATAATCCATGTATTTCATTTACTGAATTTGAATTGCTCCATCTCAAATGGAATGCATTTTCCCTAACAAAGAAAGGCAGAACAAAACATCATAAATTTTTTTGAATTTGGGTTATTTCATAGAGAGAGTATTTCCTGTTAAACTAAAACTGACACCAAGAGAGTTTAACTAATGGCATGCTTTCCTGCCTGGGAGCTCTTATGTGATTCTAAAGTAAACTTTAGAGTACTAACCAATCTTGGAAGGAAAAAGTGTTTCATCATCCAGCTGATCTTGCACCCAAGTCATGAGATAATCAATGTACTTTGGTGCAGAGCACTTAATAGGCTTCTTAATTGTCTGACCATCTGCCCAATGGTACTCATATTTGGGGCCTGCTGACATGACTGGACATGTCTCCTCCAAGCAGAACTCAGTGATCGTGCCATACAACATGTTGATTTGATTAAAGAAATCCACAGCTGAAATTATCAAAAGAAGAAAAATGACTATCCCAAACAGCAATAACTAAAGTGTATTAGTATCATGACATCCAAAATATCTAGATCTTCAACCCTTTCTGCAAACAAAAGTTTATTAGGTACAAATAATCCCATTCAGTTCTAACTAGACTGTATTTATTTTAATCATGTATACAGTCAAGTGGACATACTTTCATGCACTGCCGATATTGCATTAGCAAAGATGTCACAAATGTCAACAACTATAACTAGTAAGCTCACTTACTGTTGACAGCCACCCATTCATTAAGATCTTCTCCTTCCGGCAGCATGACAGCCAGCCTCAGATTGCCGCTTCCCAATGTGACAGCAGCATGTTTCATAAGATCATATTGGTGAGTTCCTTCTGGGATATTCTTTTTTGGCTTGAATGTTTTGTTATTTCTACTGCCACTGAAAAAATGGCAGAAAACTAATAATCATTAACTATATTCTGCTGTGGCACAGATGCTTTTATGATTGAATCAAAAGGATTATTTGAGGGCATGTGATATCATGGACTTTTATCTCTGCTGGAGGTAAAGCTAGATATTGTCTCCAGCATTTATTAGACAAGAGGTACAAGTTATGTCAGTTACAGTTACACTTTAGGAAGACCCAGGCCTAAGTTTAACCAATTAAAAAAAACCCATATTACACCAATCAATGAAGGCAGTTCTTTAACAGCACAAAACTCACACCTCATTTCACTCTGTTCAATCTGCTCAGCTGTACTACCCTCTGTTTAATGGAATCATACCCGATACCTCTGTTCAAGCACCTTATTTCCATAACTCTGCCCCTATTCATGTAAATGCATGGAAACAAGCCCTCTCACATATTTCATTTGCACCTTACTAACTAAGTATTTGAGAAAGAATGCCACATAAAATACACACATTATGTCACATAACTTTTACTATGGCAAGCACAGGATATGTCATTTAACTAAGGGTTGTTAAATGAATAGCAACACTATGACGTTAAATTAGTTAAATAGAGACTGTCAATAATAACGAATGAAACTTTAGAATTACAGTTGTATACACTAAATCAAAAAAGCTGCATACACTATGATGATAATACAATAGCTTATAGTAGTAATGCTACATTCTTGCTGTCCTTACGGTCTTTGTTTCACAAACAGCGTGCCGATGAGTCAATTACTACACTAACAGACAACTACTTACTAGAAATTCATATAGGCCTAGGCTAAGTCGAAAAGAAGCACAAAATAAGAACGTAAACAAAAAGTGTTTTGCAATGTATTTAACTCAAATGTTGTAGATTAAAATACTGTCATTATAAAGTGATTCAAATATTTTAAATGCAATATAAATGCGGTTAAAGGAACCCATAGAATCCGTATATTTTTTGTTTTAGTGCGTGATTAACCATCACTACAACAACATTAGAAAGCAAGAGATGGAAATAAAAGACATGACGTTCATACTCACAAAAAGAAGCTCATCTTCAGAAAATCGTAGTCTGTCTTCTTCGAAATAACAAATAAATACCAGAAATGCAGCCAGAGTTTCGAAATAGCCAATTCACTGCGTCATGTCCGCGATGATTTAGGATTTTCCTTTCTTCTATTACCACCAAACAGATAAAATGGCGACTATATGTTTATCACGAATGCGGAAGGAAACGACAAGCACAGAACGAGATTTTAGTTAGATACTGATTAGATGATCTAGTACAATAAGATTATTTTTTATTATTTATATTGAAAGATATTTGACCACAATCTGTTTTTAAATATTGCTCTTATAAATTAAGTTCTTTAAAGGATTTGTCCCATGAAGCAGAAGTTTGCCGCCGAAGCCATCTTAGGAAGAAACTACAAATTGTGTTAGGCTGACTAAGGCTAAACAAAGTAAGTTTATTTTGTTTCTGTGTTTAGTTTTTCAGTATAGTTTATTATAAAACATCTTTTAGAAATACGACTAATCTTAAGATAATTAGTTTTTGATGGTGATCACGCCAGACTAATCATTTTTAGGAGTTTAACATCGATCATGTTTAGCCTAGAGCTAAGGCAATGATTTCAATGAAGACAATGCATGCGGTCTGTTTCGATGTAAGAGGAAGCTAGGGACAAAATAGGGAAAAACAGTTGATTTGGTATTATTCAGTATATAACAACATAACATATATTTGACACTCTGAAATTGTATATGTTCTGTATTCATTAGACCCTAATTGTTCGTTGCTACATCTTGTGATGTTAGAATGTTTTCACAAATATAGAATAATTATTGGGTTTTTTCCCTTATTCGTTTATAACATTAATCATAGATTTGTTTCTGCGATTTTAGTCCTCGGGTATGATTGTTATACATCTGTAGTTATGACATAGTCGTTTCAAGAGAGGTTAGTGAATTAGATCAGAATAGATAATAGGATTATTGTTATCAGTCATTGACCTGATACGCTACTCTCGCAAGATCTTCTTGAAACTTAGCTGACATTCCTTTATACAATTTATAAGAAATGTTTGACAAAAGCATCTCTGACCATGCTCTTTATAACTTTACACACAATACCTATATGTTAAATTTACTGATCTGTAATTGCCAGTATTAGACTTAAATCCTTTCTTGAACAGTCTTCTGGTAGATCACCTAATTCCAAAGACTTGCCAGATGAAATGGACAGCTCTTCACTCAGCTCTTTCAGTACTCGGCAATATCAAGTCAGGACTTTGAGACTTAAAAGGGTTTTAATAATAATGTGAACTCTCGTTTTAGGTGCAAATTCCTCCACTTCATAGGACATGCTTCCTTACCTTCCATTCCTGTTGCGCCTGAGCAGTCATGACCTCTGATAATGTCTCTTAGATTGCATTATTACCTTGTATTTAAATTATACACTTAAGTTATTCAAATGTGCAATATTTTATAAAGCATTATCCAGGTAAAACTTGTTTTTTTTTTTTTTTTTTTTTTGCCCCATAAATGAAACAGCTGAATTTGGAATACAGCCCTACAGATTGGAACTTTATTTAGAAGCTTCGAATGAAGTTTAAAAAATAATTAAATGGTCCAAACTGATTTTATTCAACAGACTGATAAGTCAATCGGATCAAAATTTAATGGGCAACAATCATGGTCATTGCAGTCTATTATTACTGATTGTCTGTTACTAAGTGGGCAGATTAGAGTTAATTTTCCCATGTGTACTATTGTTAATAAAATGTAAACACGTTTCAAGTGTTTGTCTAAGAGAAACTCCTGTAATTTTTTTATTTGGTGGTTTCAAGCATTTCATTTTTATTTTATAGTTACAACTGACTGCTTATAAGGTTTTTTTTGCAATTAAAAATATAATGATAGATTGAATCATGTTTGTTAAGGTAAAAACTTATTTCTTTCTCGTTTAGCTGCATGCAAAATTTTCTATTTACTTACTGATACTCGCATGGGTTCCCGTTTAAGCTCCTTATATTATGTTTGTTACCCTCAAATTTTTTTTCCATTTTTAGCTGTTACGAGCATGCACATCAGTGGTGCCCTCATGCTGTCAGTTGTTTTTAGCATTGTGCTGGATAAAGATACGACTGATGATGTTGTGTTTGTGACTGTATCATGATGTTACTTGTAGACCAAACGGTGTAGAAACCGTCAATGTTGCATATCTGGTGCTTGATCTACCAGTAGTCGTAGTTCGTTTTAACAGCTCATGGTTTTGTATAGTAAGCACTGCTGTAGGAATAATAATAAAAGAATATTTTTATAGTGCATACTCACACTCAGACAGAGTATGCTCTTAGAACAGGGATGAGACATGAATTACATGTATAGAATACATTACTGACAACAAAGAGAACACAAAAGGCAGCAAGTAGCAGGAACAGAGAATATACACAAAAGGCAGCAAGTAGCAGGAACAGAGAATATAGTGATTCTGCAGAGGAGGATGGGTAGAAAAGTAGCAAGAATGGAAGGGAGGAGGGTAAAAAGGACTAGCATTATGTGGACTGTGTTAGGAGTAATTCTCAAGGAAGAGGTGCATTTTCAGTGCAGATTTGAAGGATTCAATTGTAGGAAGGTGGCAAATATATGGAAAGGAAGAGAGTTCCATTGTTTTGCTGCACAGTAGCCACAAATCCTGTGACCATATGTTGTTGTTCTGGTGACAGGAACAGTTAGGAAACGGTCATCAGACGAAGAGCGTAGTTGTCTGGCCGGGACAGAAGTTCAGAGAAGTAGTCAGGGCAGGAGCCTGCAAAGAAATTGAAACACAGCACAGACAGTTTGTACTGAACGTGAAAATGGACGGGTAGCCAGTGTAGAAAACGAAGGAGAGGAATGGCATGGTCATGTTTCCTTGTTCTAAGCAATAAGATTTCTTCGTTTTACTGAAAGTCGAAAACTTGCTTGTACTGTATAAGTGACTATGTACTATACTATTTCTCGACAAATCCAGGTGTGCTTAAAAGAAAAACAATATAAAATCTTTCATGCCTCTTTGTCATAAAATACTTTATGTTCTGTTTCCAGCGATTTTTGCTCAGCAATCAGGTTGGGCTTTAATGTTACAGATGTCTGACGAAGAAATGGATGGGTTTGTATGCCGGTTAAGGGGATTGCCATGGTCTGCAACTCCCAGTGACATCATTAAATTTTTTAATAGTAAGTATCAACACAGATGTAAAAGGGAAAAAATATGGAGTGATGATCATGTTTATACTAATGTTTGATATTCTTTTATCGAAAAGAGAATAAATGCAAATAGTATTCAACCATGACCCCTCCATGTGCACATAATTGTTAGGTGTAATACAGAGGAGGTTGGAGCAGATTTGTATGTTATCGATGTAAGCAAATAAAAGATAAGGATCTTCATTGTTTCTCAAGCTTCGTATAACAGACTTGTTAGTGGAGGTGGCTTCTGATCTGCAGAGAGTGAGATTGCTGGGGGTGAAGCTGGAGTGCACCTGACTTTCTCCAGAGAAGGGCGGGCTAGTGGAGAAGCATTTGTTGAGTTCGCTTCTGAAGAAGACCTGGAAAGAGGACTGGAGAAGCACAATGAGCACATGGGACAGAGATACATAGAAGGTAGCTTTTTTGTGCTTTATGAAGTAAACAAAATATCAACAGTTATTAACCTTTTTCTGCTTTAAATAGCTATATTCTTTTATTTTAGATACAAGATTGCAAGCCATTCTGATACAGTGAAATGATGGTGCCTGACATGTCGGCTTTTGTTTACATTATTACACACTTTCTAGCAGCCTTTGTACAGTTGTAGAACCTACCAAATGACTAGGCCTCAGTTGCGAAATTTCTTTTTTTCCTCTTTTTACAGCCACATTAAGGTTAACGAATTAATAAAAATATTGGGTTTGTGTGTGTGTGTTGCACGCATGCGTGGGTGCATGCACACAGTTTTGTGTCAGCAAGTTGGATCACATTTAACATAAGAAAGTGGAGAAATCAAGAATACTTTGCATCTTACGACTCTAGACAATCAAACAAGGGTAGATGTTTTTAAAATTGTTTATCATTCATTTTCAGGCTTGTGTTTCTTGACAAGTTAATTTGTCTTTCACGTATAAATTCAGGAAAATGCATTGTACAAATTCATTTATTACTAGCATTAGTAAAAGGGCTAAGAGCTGAAGCCTTTCACACCATTTTTCATGTTAAAATGAATTTTTAAAGGAAAAAAGCCCTTTTGCAGTCCCTGGCTTTAAAGAAAAAAAATAGTTCATTTATATAAGTATGGTGTTATGATTTAAAGGTTTGTGAAAATTGTGCTTTAACTCAATTAGGTCACCTCCCTTTCGAAAAAGATGTCTCCATTATCACATTTTGGGTATTTTTCCCAAAAAATATACAAAAATAACTATATGTCACAAAAATGTAATTTTGAATTTTAAATATCACATTTAATATACATGAACTGTTTTGCATATAGGAAGTTTTTTTTAAAAGAAAATTCATATAAATCAGCATACCTGAAAATGCCTTTCAGATTCGTATCTTGGAAGTAGAGCCACAGTGAAAACTTGGTATATACCTAAAAAGTTCCAGTTATTAATACACTTGAGTAAACCTTTTTCATCCTAATGTGAATACATATCCAGAGTAAGGAAAATCACAAGATACACAGTAATTCGACTGATTTTGCCAACCAAACTCACAGAAAATAGGGGGAACATCGACCCATGTATTCTATCATGTTTCGCTCACTTTACAATAATTAATTAAAGTTTTCGACTGATTTTGCCAACCAAACTCACAGAAAATAGGGGGAACATCGACCCATGTATTCTATCATGTTTCGCTCACTTTACAATAATTAATTAAAGTTTGAAAAAGATCAGATATCCTGTCATACAAACTAAGGAACGTAACTTGTAGAGAAGTGATTCAGGTTCAAAATGAGTTATTGTTTGTCCCTGTATCGTTAACCATTTGCAAAATAAAAAATAATAAAAGCACTGTGCGCGTATGTATGGTGTGACTTCTTGAACAAGGCAAGCCGCTGGCTGCAGCTTGCTGGTGCAGCCGCAATGAAGCAGTTTAGTTTCTTACAATTTTGAATAAACCATTATTTTTTCTTTATGTGCATGTTTTTAGGGAAAAAGGTATTGTTTTGTAAAAAAAAATTATTCATGAAAGTTTTTTTTAATGATTTATGTCATAATAAGTTTCTTATTTTGTAGAACATGTGAAATGGGTTTTTGCGTGTAGTAAACACTTGCATGAATTTAGGTAGTGATTCGATGTTAAAAATATGTAAAAACTGAGAAGAGTTAACAGTGAAAGCTCTTAAATTTCAACTATTAAAGTAAATGAACAGCCAAACTATTTGCCATAAATTTCTGTCAGTAAAATCTTTCACTTCCCCACCTCCACCACACATCTTAAAAAGGCATGTTGTTGCACATCATCTTTGTTCATGTTCTTGCAGGGTGCACATCTGCTTTTGGGTGTTAGAGTTTCTTCCTTTTCATTTCTCAGGTTTTGTTTTAGTTTTATGTTGGTGCCATTCAATAGCAAACACCTGGATCCTGCCTGATGTTTGGCACAAAAACAAGTTTATTACTGGGTGTCCGAACATGAAACAGACATGTATGGTAAAATCTGTACTATAAGCATGCTCATTGCATCTTCATGAACATTATAAGATTACTTTTTTCTGTTGTGACATGCAAAACGTGTATAACATTTTTCTTATTAACATAAATTTTTTTAGTGATGTTCATTTATGCTTATTTACAATACAGTTTCTTCAACAGACCATGAAGCACTGTTGCACTGAAATCATGTAATCTCATGTAATACAAGTTCATTTATACACGAGGTTTTGTGGTACCTTCATGTTCCTTACATTAAGATTTTTTTTCTAATATAGGTCTGACAAGCAAGTTGATACATTTCAGAGGTAATTCTAGGTTGCGGCCTTGCGGGATTCCCGCAAAATTTCGCTGAGGGGCGCATAGTCTGAAAGTCAGCGCGACCATACGCCCGCAAACATACCGTGGCTGGCGCACTTTTGAACACGCGATGCGGCACTTCAGAAATAATTGTTATTCTGCTTGCTGGTTTGAAACCGACCCACTAGAATGGATGCTAATGACTGGACAATTTTCAAACTGACGAGTTGTTATCCATCTGCAACCTTTTGACGCGCTCACAGCGAAAACATTTGGGATGGGAGAGATCAAAGGGTATCGGGAGCAAGCGAGTTGAAAGCGATGTGAACGCAACTGTCAACTCTGTTTGACTTTTCGTTCGCGACAAGAACAGCAGAAGATTCCCCGGAAAGTAGAAATCGACAAGGACAGAAAGAAACAGAAACTCGTCAGAGTGTGCCGCACACATTGTTGGAACTAAAAACGTAGACAACGAAATAGAGACTTCACGTAAAAAACCATGCATCCAGAGAAACTTTCAGTGTGAATGGCCTTGGCTAATGAACAAGGAGGAAGACATGAGATGTAAAGTTGCCTAAAACAATCAGAATAACGCGTTTACAAGCCCAGGTGTGTTAAGTACCGAAGGAGGACGCTGCAGAGACATTCAGACTTCCAACCACAGGCACTCTTTGAAGGCTGAAATTCTTCAGAAAGATTTCAATTTTCAAACTATTTTCAATTCTAATTTATTTCTGTCCTCATGACATTTTCGGAACTTATGCCGGCGGTATTACATAACATTTAAAAATAACGTGTTGCGAACTTGATACAACATAGCAGGACATAGAAGCTATCAGGGTTGCTTTTGCGACAATCTGTGCAAGAACATTAATGACAGGTTCCCAAAAGATGCAGGTGATGTTGCATCTGGATTTTTTAGTTCTTTCCATGCGCCCTATCTTTTTCCTGTCTACAGAAGACAGAACACCCTATGGAGACAAAGACCCCCCCCCCCCTTTCCCTCTTGCTACTTTACCCATCTTTCTCGGCAGAATCACTATATTTCTCTGTTCCTGTTACTTGATGCCTTTTGTTTTCTGTTTCGTCGTCAGTACTGTCATTTTCTTTCGTCCCCTTTGTTCTGTATCTACTTAGTCCATGTCTCTTCCCCGTTTTAAGCGCTAAGAGCATGCTCTCTATGAGTGTGAATATGCGCTTTAAAAATCTTCACTATTATTATTATTATTAATTCAATATCTTAACAGATTTCTTTGGAAAACCAGCACAAGTGGGCAGCAAATTCAGTAAAATCTTGCTTGACAAAACAGCATGTTTAGAGGAATGGATTGTGGTCAAAGAAACTGTAATGCAGAATGCATATCGGAGAGATTCCACTAGCTGTTTAAACTGTTATTTGACTTTCACAGGGATTCATTTTCCAATTTGCTGGTTCTTGGAAAGCTGTGCCTCCTTATGCTTTACCACAATGCAGGCTGTGAGAGGGGGCTTCGGCCATCAAAACCTAATAAAGTCTTCTGGTAGAAGTTGCCTTGAGGAGAAACATTTAAACCCCTGCACTAATGAGACAAATGAAAAGTGTCTAAACATTAGCTCATAGCCCCATGAAATGGACACAAAGACTAATTGGTGCAAATTTAGGATGGTATGATAAACTAATGATGATGAAAGATAATTTATTGATATAGAAGAAAAAGATATCTATATGATTAATCTTCAATTTCTTGTGATTAATAAAGACAAAGTATTTTGTTGTATGCCAAATATTTATCGGAAAAAGCAGTGAAAATGTGTTTCGAGGGACCCCTTGTTTCATTTGAAGGGTCCCTTTTTTTCCATTGAGAGGGCCCCTCTTTTTGAAATCCTAGAATTACCTCTGCATTTTTTCCACACAGTCCTTTCGTCAACAAAGTATTACCTTAAATCCCTTTTTGAAGAACTGATCGTTTGCTCATTTTTCGCCATCATACAGCCTCTGTTGCTGACACCGGGTTTAGCACGAACAACCAAGTGACCAATGAGCTTGTAATGGACTATACTTTTGAAACAGGCATTAGGGCTATCATTTAGTTCCTATAGATTACGTAGTTGCTTGGCATCAGCCCTGGTCCCTGGAACCCTGTATACAGTGCAACATCCTGCCAACATATTGGTTTGTATTTTTATGGAACAGGGTTTTTGTTGATATTATTTACACAATGACAGAAATGGAGTAGTATAATTGTTCCTTAAATGTTTATCTGTCAGTGTTCCGATCCAAGAAGAGCGAGATGGAATGGGTGATTAAGCGAGCAGGATCAGATCAAATTCATAACATGAGCGAGGCTGTGGTCAAGCTACGTGGACTACCATTTGGCTGTTCCAAAGAGGAAATAGCACAGTTTTTCTCAGGTAGTATCTTCTGATTGGCATTGATTTTGTTTTGTATTTATTTCATTAAGTAAAACGGGGTTGGTTTTGCTTCTTAAATTAAATGTTAGCTGACATATTTGTACTCGTCTAAAACCTATCAGTTTAATTTGGTGGTAAGATATGCCTGAGCATTGTTTAGTGTTGCAGTAAGTAGACAACACTTTTTGCAAAGCTTTAATTAGCATGTAATTTGACCTGAACTTTTGGTGCAGTATATAGTGCAAAAATTTACTTTTAGTTACATTTCATGGAATTGAGCACAGTTATGTAAAGAATTTAAAGCTACATTTAACAAAATAAGTTCAAGAAAATGCTAGTAAAATAAAGATCCTCCATGTTATGCGGGCTTGTTTCTCAAGTCCATTGTGCTAACGAACGATAATGGAGGAATATCTTCTGTTGGCATCATAAGAAAAGGCTAGGTGATGTTTTTGTAGCAAATGTTTAAACATGTTTTTTGGGATAAGTCATGGATGCTGTGCTTGCAGAGTTCCTGCCATTACCATTGGGTGCTGACTGTTTGACTCTGTGTTTTTGTTGGGTGGGCATGTAGGGTTCGAGATTGTACCCAATGGGATAATGCTACCAGAGGATCGGCTGGGGCGCAGCACAGGGGAGGCGTTCGTACAATTCGCTTCCCAGGAGATAGCAGAAAAGGCCCTGGGTAAACACAAGGAGCGCATAGGGCACAGGTGGGATGGCTGGGCCTGATGGGGCACAGAGCCGTACTTGTTGTTTCTTATTTGCTGCGGGGAGAGTGGTGGGTGGTCAGATATTGTGACCATGCCTGAGTTTGCTTCTGCGACTACCTAATACTATTTTGCACTGTTGTGTTCACTACATATTACATGCCATGGAGTTAGTTCTGTGGCATAGGGAAAGTATATAGTTGTACAAAAGTATTAAGTGTAATTGAGGTAGGCAATTTTAATGAGCCCAGTCATCACCAGATATTATGTACAGCCTGTTTCACAACAGTCTCCAAATTATCTTGGGCTAAATTTTACTTAACACCATTTAACAGTGGTCTTGTTGCTGTAACAGGTGAAATAAGAAGCTGGGGAAAATCTTTTCATTTTGTTTGAGGCAAGGGGGCGAATCTTTTCTTAATCTTCACCTAGTGTGGTGGGGCTGGCTAATCTTTTAGAAGTTGGTGTGTTTTTAAACTGGTATGGATGGGCTCAAATAGTTTTTGCATATAGGGGGAAACTAGCTAAACTTTTGCAAACTGGTTTGAAAGGTTTCTGTGTGATGATTAGGGGTGGGGGAGGAGTTGGAATTTAGTGATTAGCTGTTAATGGAGCAGTGATAACTGCTGAAGTTGGTTGGATTTGAGTGACCTTACAACCTCATCACCCTCCCCATGATGGTCTGTAATAATTTTTCTAGGTTTAGGTATGATTTGCTTGTGCCTTTTGGCTTTTCTTTCTTTCTCCCTCTCTTTCTCGCACCATCTGTATTACCTGTTAGAGTGAAAGGTTTAAAGAAAAAGGAAAACAGAAGATGCATGCTTTTTTCTTGTTTAATTTGTTTGGGTGAGTACATTAGCACGATTATACATATAGGATTTTGTGCCACCTTTCTTTATAAAGGGTATAATTTCCAGAATATTTGGAGAAGGGTAAATGAGGGCAGGGATTAAACTGCAACCTTCCGAATCTTTCATATAATCAGTTGTTTTCTTTATTCAAATAATAATTTGATATACATGTTTGTAAATTGAAAAGATGTTTTCTGGTCACAGATGTTTAGTGATGAGGCAATGAAGCAGATATATGAGGTGCTTTATATATGGAAATATATAAAAGGCAGTACCGCCCTTTAAAGTCATTTATTAATAAAACATAACTATTAAATTGTTATGAGACATGGTGGGAAGAATACTTGGAATACCTCCACACCGACATAGCGAGGTCTTGCATATGTATCCTGGTAAGTTCCATAATGGTTTGTGACTGAATGTAGAATGCACAGATTCTTCTGTGCTTTTCAAAGTTAAAAAAACGTCAGCACTCATCTCGGTTTCATATTATCCACAGATACATAGAAATTTTTAAGAGCAGCTTGGGGGAGGCCACTGCAGTGGTAGGAAGTCAAAGGGGAAGCTTCAGACCTCAAATGGGCATGGGTCGACCAGGCCCTTATGATCGGCATGACAGATACAGCAGTCCCAGTGGTGCTGGCATGGGAGGCCCAATGGGTGCGGGCTTCAACAGGGGTCGTGGAAGCAGAAACTTGAAAGGTAATCTGTGCTGTTGCAAAATTCTCTCTCTTTAATACCAGAGTATCAAATTACTTCTAAAGATTGGATTGGAAACTTTGCAATGAGAAAGTCATTTAATTTGGGCTTCAACCGGGTTTGTGGAAGTTAAACTGAAATGGCAATCTGAGCTGTATAAAAATTATCTTTTTAATAATAGTAATAATAATAACGAAATGTTTGTATGGTGCATACTCACACTCCTAAGGAGCAGGCTTTTAGCGCTTAAGAACAAGAATGTTTCATTGGCAACATAAGAGAGACAGAAGAACAAATAGTATATGAATGACGGAAGGATAAATGACAGTACTGATGATAAAAACATACAGAAAATGCAGAGGGACCAAGTAATAACTGAGCGTATCATGATTTTGCAAAAAGAAGACAATTAGGGAAATAGCAATAAGTGGACAAGGGGGTGAAGGGTGTGAAAAAGGACTGGCCTTGTGTGAACTGTTGTTAGGAGTAATGCTGAAGGAAGAGGTGCATTTTCGATGCACATAAAAGATTCAGTGGTGGGTAGGTGGCAGATATGGAAAAGGGGAGAGAGCCATTATTTTTCTGCACAGTAACTAAAATTCCTGTGACCATATGTTGTTATAGTGACAGGAATAGTTATGATGTAGTTGTCAGTCAAAGAGTGGAGTTCCCTAGCTGGGACGTAAGGAAAGAGAAGTTCAGAATAATAGGGCAGGAGCCAGCAAAGAAATGAAAGCACAGCACAGACATTTTGTATTGAATGCGAGCACGGATGGGTAGATCATTAGGGAGTTCTGAAGATAGTATAAATAAGTCTTTGTGCTATTTTATTGCTGATTATTTCACTGGGTGGTTTTATTTAATTTTTTTAACATGCAGTTGATTGCTGTGGGGTGTAATTTTAGCATTATTTTTTTTCTCGGTTTTCAGGCTACTTTGATGATGACTTTAATGATTATAATGGAGGATATGGGATGGGGTTTGGGGGTCGTGGGCGTGGCAGTTCCCGAGGGCGCATGTCAGGTGGCATGATGGATGACAGAGGTAGAGGCAGTGCTCCAGGAAGCCACTACATGAGCAAAACAGGCCACTCAGTCCATATGAGGGGTCTTCCTTTCCAGGCTGGTGAACAAGACATATTTGATGTAAGTTTGATTGGAAGGCCAGCTTGACATTGTCCAGACCAATTTTTGTGTATGATGACAGTATTCAAAGTGTGAACTAAATTGCACCAACCTGCATTTAAAGATCTCACCACCATCACCAAGTATTTTGATCATTTCATGCACTTTCAAATTACTAATATTGAAGATTTTTTTCCAGTCGAGGTTTTTTCAAGTACACAGAGGCTTAAATCAGTGGCTAATTTTTTTCGTAGAGGGAATGAGTTTTGTAGACAAAATGTGTCTGTTGTTATTTATTAAGATTTTTGTTCTTGTTCTGTATAATTTTTAGGGTGGATTAATGATTTCATGTTATTTCCCTAAATTTGGTACTGATTGTTGTCCATAAAAAAATATTCTGGTGCCAGTAAATAAATATTTTTGCTTCAGTTCTTTTCCCCAATCCAGCCAGTGAGGGTCAGCTTTGAGTTTGGACCAAATGGACGTCTTACAGGTGAAGCAAATGTGGACTTTGCTACTCACCAAGAAGCTTTGGAGGCTATGAAGAAACACAGATCTAACATGCGTGAGGCTGAATTATTTGTTTGTAAAAAAAACTGCTTAGATTTCTTATTCATGCTTGTAACACTGTCCATGCAAGGCGAAAAAAATCTGGAAAATCAGGGAACTTGCCACATATTGCAGATAAAATTATGAATGTCAGAAATGTAAACTATTAGTGGCTCAAGGGGGTCAGAATTGTTATGACATGATGGTACCTAGCTGTCATGAGCCGAGAGCGTTATAAAGCTGCTGTGGCAGTGAAAGTATGTCTCGGCTGTTCAGAGAGAGATGTGGGACCACAGGATACAAGTAACTAACAACTCATTTTAAACAAAAGCCATTTTCAGCATTAGTGTGAGTAGGTGTGAAAAACGAATGAAGCATCAAAACACGTACTACTGAAGAAAAACACTTATGAACCTTATGTATATCAAAGTATTAAAATTTCTGATCTCAGATTTGACCAGGTCATCCCAAAACTGCTAGTTTCTCATGCCACTCCTCACCTTTAGAAAATGCTTCATTGCAGATAAGAGGAACAACCTTGTCGTGTGTCAGTGTGGTAGGGTTGAGGCCTTTGGAAATGAATGATGCAAGAGTGGTCTTAATTAAATAAATATATATTGTAAAATATGTGATTATGGAAAACAAGAAAACCCAACAGTCAAATGAGAAAAAGTAGCAGCATTCCTAGCATTTTATATGTATTTGAAACAGACCAACAATAACCAAGCAGACAATGCTGTCTTGGAGCGGTGGGGAGAGGAAGACAAGATTCTTCTTCAGACATATTGCATACTTGACAAAATTTATTGCACTGCACATGAACAAAAAAATTTGTTGTAAAACAATTTTGTGCAACAATTGTTTTTTAATTTTAATGTATTAGAAATACAGTGATGCTCTGTTAGTTTTGTCCAGAAAACTGAAAATTCTGGGAAGTCAGTTTGAGTATAACTAAGGTATTTATAAAGAATTTATGATGACCTTTCTTTCACTAAATTCTAAACTTATTCTGTTTCAGAGCACCGTTACATTGAACTTTTCCTCAACTCCACTCCCCAGTCTCGAGGTGGATCTGATGGAGGTGGCTATAACAGTGACATGGGCAGTGGGAGTTTTAGCAGTGGAAGCTTAGGAGGGGGAGGAGGTAGTTATGGTGGAAGTGGAGGCTATGGAGGAGGCAACAGTAACAACAGCAGTTTGGGTGGTGGGGGCTATGGTATGGGAGGTGGAAGCAGCAACCTTGGTGGATTTGGTAGCAGCCAGGGTAGTAGCTATGGCAGCAGTCCAGGCCAGCAGTACAGCAGTGGTGGCATGGGGGGAGGATATGGCATGGGTGGCAGTAGCATGAATGGCAACTTGAATTCCAGCATGGGTGGCAACATCGGAAGTGGCTATGGAGGACGAGGTAAGCCCTACCAGAAATACTTCAGCTTTAAAGATAAATCATTTGCTTGTCATAAAGTACAAAAACCTTGTTCCTATTATAAATATTTTCACTAAAACATCAGACCTGTTTACCTATGTGGATTAGCTTAAATTATTCAGGAACATCTTCGTGATGAGATTTTGTCTTTATAGGTTCCTTTTCTTTCTTGCTGTCTTTCCTTTTTCTTGTGTGTGGTTGATTGACTGACAGAAGTAGATAACAATTCTAAGACTTTCAATATAACAGCTTGTTAGTGAATTCCTTCTGGTGTAACTATTCTGCTCATGCCAACATATTAATACTGACAAACAAATAAGATGATAATTCCACCTCCTCTCTCCATTAGCTTACTGGTTTTCCATAACCTCTGCCCCTTTATCAGAAGTGACACAAATTGCATGGTTTTCCCAAATGACAGTGACCAACTTTATTAGTCTCAGTGGGCAATTCATATGCACACCTACTTCATCACACACATAAACACTTGTGACAATTCATCAGTAATTGAGCAGGTGGACTGCAGATGGTACAAACGATTTCAGGTGCCTATTCTACAGACATGCATGGCATAATGTTTACCTAAGCTTAACACAAATTCTCCTATTATTACATGTTCAGATGTTGACAACTGCTACCCCAGTGACAGTAGTTTTAAGTGTGTTGTTAGGAAGGAAAACTGTTGTCCTGTTGTATCTCAGCCTGACAAAAGTTCTCTCTAACCCTAACCAATTAATCACTATGCCAGAATAACCTTCTTTGGAATGATTTCAGATAGTAAACAGGTCTGAAATATCTTTTTTAACAGATATTGAAGACTGGTGCATATAGGAAATTTTGAAAGTTGATATTGTAGCTGATTTCTCATGTTCTGTAAGGACCTACAGTAATATAATTTATGGTTATAATTGCAATATTTTAAAATATTTTGTTGGTATTTGTAAACACTTTACACCAGTAAAATCCATTTATTTCTTAACCGATTTTTTATGGAGATTTATGTTATGTTTCAGGGATGAGCAGTAGCTACATGGATAGTGGTGGTGGGTACGGCAGCTTGTCATCAAGCAGCATGGGGGGGATGAATAGCTCAAATTACTCCTCATTCTGAACAGATTGTAACCATGCGTGAGCCACAGCTGGCACTAAAAGTTAAATAGTGCACTGGATAATATAATGAGCATGACTTGAAAATGCATTTCAGGGTCCTGATGATAACAGTTTTAAAAAAAAAAATCAAAAGCATCATTTGAGAACATTACATGCTTTTGAAATGTAGTTCATTATATGTGAATGGGAGTAAAGATGCTTTCTTTGTTGTTTAGTACTTATACAGTGAGTCACTTGCATTGTTTAAAGTTGGTCTTGGTACACATACTACCATTGGCAAGCAAGGAGAGCTTTTAGCACATGTTGGTGATGCTGTGTTTTATAGAAACGTCTTTTGAATGGCAGCAAACCCCTGAGTGCATAAAGATGAATAACTTTTTGGGAATCATTACCAGTCTATTTGCAAGCGTTTGTAAATGTAACTTCATAGTTTGTATGACAGA
Source organism: Marisa cornuarietis (assembly GCA_004794655.1). Classification (NCBI taxonomy): domain Eukaryota; kingdom Metazoa; phylum Mollusca; class Gastropoda; order Architaenioglossa; family Ampullariidae; genus Marisa; species Marisa cornuarietis. The sequence goes on from SMMW01000025.1 coordinate 2,136,167, forward strand.
ATATACTTTGTTTTGAATGATCAGTTACATAACCAAAAACTCCAAGCACTATTTCACAAATCTTACAGTCTGAAAAGTGGCATATTGTAAACATGAAGGAGACAAAGCTAACATTGATCAAACAGCAATTATTAAACCAATTCAGTAATTATTTTTAACAGTTATTACAAGACAGAATTTGTTTTTTTTTCTCATGATGAAATTTCTCTTTCAGCAGAAAGCAAGTATTGTGTGATAAATAATCTCTCTGCAAAGTGGATGGAATTTTTGACATTATTCAATGCAGAGACATTTTGCTTTGATTATGATCCCTTACCACATAAACTGCTGCCTGTTTTCTTCCAATTGCATTTGTGTTTTTACCTCTAAAAAGGAAAATACAGGTATTTTTAAAATATAGTGAATATTGTTGTTGCAGAGCATTCAGGTATCCTATATATAGAAAAGAATTTCATGATTAGGCTTAGGCCCAACACTTTCATATGAAGTTGTAAAAAACAAAAATAAATAAAAAGGCTTTGTTACTGTTTCATTGCTGTTAGTTTTTAGTATGATTCCAACACAGATGATGACATTACTTTATATTTTGTCTGCGGTTTAAATTTGACTTTAAGTTTTGTTTTGCACAGTTGATGGGCATTTGCCTTCATTCATCAGTGCACATAAAAAAATGGATATACCATATCTGCCCACTTCTTAGCAATGTGGTGGTTGCAGTGAGCTCTCACTTATCCATTTGTGCAGTTTTGCAAAGGTTTTTAAGTTCTGATCTGCTTTACAGTACGTGGGTTTTTTTTTTTTTTTTTAAGGCACATGCATTGCAGAAAAAAATGATTAGGCTCATATATTTTATTTGAATTTTTGCCAAAAAATGTTGGTGTATTTTCTAATGAAGCTGATCAGGTCAGCATATGAATGCTACTTCATTGGCTGGCCAATAATCAGCTGTTCCATTTTTTATTTTTATCATATCTCTCACCCCTCACAGTGCATTGGAATAAAACTTTAAAATTCTTTATACAGTGTTTGTGTTTTTTGTTAACCGTTGTGTAAAGTGCCATGAAAATCAACAGTATTTTACAAACCTAAATAGTGTATATTTTCTGTTTAAATGTTATTCAAAATGTAGCCCATATAATTAAAGAGAAAGATGTGTATGTTGTCAACCTCGAGCAAGTCTTCCCATGGTAAATGTACATGAACTATTGGTGCAGGCATTTGTTATGTGCACTGTTCCTATCTGCTCACGTGAGAGTTTATCTTGCATTACGTTAGTCAACATGGTGTGATTCATCATTTTTTAAAGGGTACTATGATGGTGTTTGAGATTTTTGTCTACTAGAGTTCAACTATTAATGGTAAAATGATGCATAATGTCATCACAAATCAGTGCCCACATCCACCACCAAACATTTCCACATAGCTTGGTCAAACCTGGTTTAGGGGTGTGTACAAAACTTAAATAGCATTTCTAAAGTACATTTTCTCCTGGCAGCAAGCTTACTGTGTTTTGACTTAATCAGGTGACAATATCTCGGTCATACCTACACAAGGAGTTGAGATAGCAGCAGGAGAAAGTTTTCTTGGAAAAGATGGGTCTTAAGACCAGACTCGAAAGCATCATGTGGTCCTTTTTAAATTGTCTTTGGCCAGATGGAAATGGCTGGCATATTTTAGCTAAGTTGTACGAGCCTGGGATTCATGCTACATATACTGTAAATTTTGGTCTATCAAGCGCACCCACTCAATTTTAAAAAATGTTCTCACAAATAAGCTGCACTATTTTATATCCTGCAAACATATACAGCTTGAAAGCTGCATCATAATCATTTTGTTTTGTTTTCGGCATAAGAGTGTGCTTCAGCAACTGATCTCGAAGCTTCAACTGCTGAAACAACATTAAAAGTTAACACTCATCAAAATATTAATGGGAATCAGAAAAAGCTGCATCACTGTTTAAGCCACAGAAAGCTGAGGAAAAAAGCCAGGGCTTATGGTACATTTCAAGCTTCTCTTGCTTCCATAACTCCAACAGCCGCTATCTAGTTCAGCACATTTGTCATGCTAAGAATCAAGAAACCTAAAGGTAATATTGTGATCAATGTTTTGGAAGAGAACAAACCCTTGGCTGACATTTTGTGGATTGCTTATGAGCATTGTTTTCCTGATGTTTCTGCACAATTTTTAGATCTTTGGATCTCAGGATAAAATTTGAAAAGGCAGGAGCTGGAGTGGTGGTGTTGCTGTTTTACGCTGAGCCAGCAACTAAGGCTATCACGGCAAGGGAGCCAGCCCTGTAAACCGAAGCCACATGCAGAGAAATAACAAGGGGCTGTAGGGAAGTGTCATTAGAAAAGGAATTAAGTCTGATCTAGTGCAGTTATTTACATAGTGAACAGGAAAGAACAGTTCTTCGAGAACAGGCCGAGGTGACAGCAGGAGATGATAAAATTCGTGATAAGATACAGAGTTCCATTGACAATAAAGTTATACAAAGGATTATTCTACGGCAGATCTCTTCATCGAAGTTTTAACTGCAGGAGGTGAGGATGAATTGTTTTGAAAACTAATGAGAAATCGATAAAGAATCTGGTATGCGCCAGCTTTGACAAAGGCGTGGAAGTTATTAAGTATGTAAGTGTTGCACCACCAGTTGATCTGCTTTTGTCTTACGAACTGTACTCGCCGATATATCTGGGAAAGAAGTCTGACAAAGACAATACGTTCTAAACATTTCATAACAATGCTGTCAAGTGCGACTGGTCTGCCGTCACACAGCCTACATGAAAACTGATTTCATTTTGCGAAAATTGAATGAGACCCGTGAAATAATTTAAGCGACACATTTAGGGAAAGCTACTTGAAACTGGTGCAGACATCGAGAAAGGCTTAGCCAGTGTCCAAATCTCTTTCGAGATGAGTTTTTCAAACGCACTATACATCTATACATATATGTGCATAATGCGAACGCGCAAGCCACAACAGTTCGTTTCCATGTGCCACAAACAAGCCTAATAGTTTCAATAAAGTCTTCTCAAAATAATGCTAAAACGACTACACCGACATCACGTTCGACGAAGAATGTTAGACACACAATATTATCTTTGGTTAGACATCTTGACCATGGAGATGACTAAGATAATTCTTGGTGAAAATGGTCGATTTTATACAAAATAAAATTTACTTTGAGTTCCATCCTTATTTTTGACTATTACCTTTGATTATATATATATATGTTGTATATATTTTTTTTAGACAGACGAATCACGTGATAGGCCGTACATGGATTAACCTTTATATATTCTTGTTAAGCTACATCACAATAGATTATTTAGAACAAAATTAGCATGGCGAGCATGAAATAATGACAATAATCAATTTATTTTTTGAAGATAATAGTTCTCCCGTGAGGCAATGGTTATACTGCGCCATTTTAGCTTCCGGTTCCGAAAAACGAGGTATCTTTAACATAAAAAAGCACAGTTAATAATTGCTTATTGTTGATGTAACAGTGCAACTTTGCGAACATTTTTGTGCTTATGGCATGTATTAATCGACAGTTATTGTTTTATGTCAAGTTACATTGTAGGTGTGCTGGATTTTGTAAACAACCTACCCATGTTTAGTTTGTGCAAGTTGTTGGACTTGTTATTTGGCTTTGTCTGTTAGTAGTAATAGTGTATCTCACAAACTGATTTTCCTTTGAAGTGCAGCCATGATTTAGAACTTAATGTTTTCCATCCTTTTTATCCCATCCAATAGCGTTGACGGTTTCTCCTCGACTATATTTAAGTTCTAAAAGCTCTGTGATTTCTGTTTCTGAAAGTTCGAAGTGTGAGGATGGATCTATATATTTTGATAGTTGTCTTTTCACCTAGCTCCATATTTTTTAATGCAGAGTGAGAAATCTAAAGTAAGCTTCAATATATGTGACTTATAATTCATGTAATAGAATAAATATATATATATATACACTTACGTTAAAATATACCTGATTTGAAAAAAAAAATCCCCTTAAATTTTTTCGTAGGGTTTTTATAGTTTGTGACTGTGATGTGTTTAATTTGTTTGTGCAGGTCATGGGTGAGGAAGGCTTTGTAGTGCGTTTGAGAGGTCTTCCCTGGTCAGCAACTCCAGAGGATGTGGAAAAGTTTTTTGATGGTGAAAAGTGATTTTTGATGTACACTCTTATTGTGACTTTTTGAAGAGGTCAGATCACTATATGCTTAATTAATACATGTTCCCAGCTGTCTTATTGGCTAAGGCCTTGAAAGATAAATACAATCATGCACAATACTGATGTCTATTTTGTTAATGGCATCAAGTTTTTGTTGTTGTTGTTTTAAATAAAGGAAGGCTGTGTATGTGTTATTTAATTGTGTTTTTGCAAGTTATGAGCTACCCATTCCACTAAAAGATGACAATCTTTTTTTAAACTCATGGCATGGATTGGGTGGCTGAGTTTGGTGCATTTAGGCTAATCTTTCTCCGTCCAACAGGAAAGTAAGGATTCAATCCGGCAGAGGGATATCAGGGTGCTTGATGGAAACAATAAGCGATGAATAGCAACTCAGGTCACCAGCACAGCATGTGCTCCCTACATCCCGCTTTTGTGTTGAACTCTCCTTCCTGGTGTATTTAACTCCTTAAACATTCTCTGTGTGTTTATAACTGGCGCTTTTTTAGTTGTTTATTTTTCAACAATTTACAGGCTGTGAAATTAATGAAGGAGTAAATGGAGTCCATCTTACATATTCCCGAGAAGGACGCCCCAGTGGAGAAGCATTTGTTGAGTTTGTATCAGAAGATGATGTACAGGCAGCATTAAAAAAAAATAAAGAACACTTGGGACAACGATATATTGAAGGTGGGTTAATTTACTCATAATCTGTAGCATTGAAATTTTGTTAGGGAGAGGGAAGACTTGCAAAGCATTCAGGCGGTCTGGTGGTGCAACAGGTCGCTCCTGTCACCAATACAGTGAAGGTTGGCTGTCCTCGGTTCAGCTTTTGTCTTGGGCATGCTGTTCTTTCACTGCTTGTGGCATCTGGCTTGCCATGAAATAGCCTTAGTTGCTGGCTCTGCATAAAACATCAGTTTCCCCCCAGTTGCAAAACAATTCTTTGTAGCGCTGTGTTGAAGATGCTGTCATGTCTAAATATGTAGGTGCTGTATTAAATGACAAATGTAAAACTGCAGTGTGGGGCCAGCCTTTGTTTTACTAAAAACTGTCCCTGTGTGACAGGTTCTTACGTTTTGAATTCACAACACAAAATATTTCCAACTTGACAACACCTCTAATAATAGTGTTAAAATGTAGAAAGCGTTTTGTCCAGAATAATGTCATCATTCAGTTTGCTTTTTTTCCCCCCTTTGTGAAAAATATAAACATTAATCTATTATTATTACCAGTTTTCCTTTAACCCATTTATGCCGGACGTTGACATTTTTGAATTTGTGCATGAAATTCAGGTATCTGATCAATAGACATTTAAGGAATGAGAATTTAAGAGAGAAACAATGTATTGTTTTCCAGTAATGGAACATTGTGCATAAATGAGTTAAACCATTATTTCTGTTAATCTCTTAACATGTAGCCTAATTTTGTATTTGCTATTGTTGCTGTCTGGTCTATATTTTAGCAAATTCTGATTTCCATTAGCAACAGCAAAGGAATCAGGAAGGGGTAATCTTGCTTTCAATGGGATAAAGTTAAAGGATAGACTAATGAGCCTGCTTTCTGTTTGTTGGCAGTATTTCGGTCAAAGAAAGGTGAAATGGAGTGGGTCATCAAACGTGCTGGTTTGGACTCTCCCAATATGAGTGAAGCAGTTGTCAAATTACGTGGTCTTCCTTTTGGCTGTTCCAAAGAAGAGATTGCTCAGTTCTTTACAGGTACACTTCTTAAATAACTTTGTTTTAAGAGAAATAGTATGTGGTGAAAAATTTTCTTTTTATTTATTTTTTTTTAAATTAAAATGCAAGCAACATTGGTTCATGTAGCTTTAAATATAATGTTAAAACATCATCAGTGATTGGAAATCAGTTTTCCAGAGATATTTCAGATTAACAAATTTAAATATATATTTATGATGTACCTATCTGTGCATGTGCTTTTTATTTATTTGTTTGTGTGATTAGGTATTGATAAAATTATTTACTAAGAAATGTAAATAGAACATGTATGTATGTGTGAATGCGGGAGGGGGAGGAAATTTTAAAAACTTCGGCTCTTTTAAATTAAATAATTTTGCTACCTGCTGCAGCAGATTTATAATACAAATAAATAAATAGTTTGCTTACTATGATGTCTGTAAATACTAGATATTGGAAATAAAAGTTTAGATGTAAAGCTTGGGGGAGAATTTGTGGAGTCATTTGCAAAACCCTTCTAGTTTTATAAAAAATTGAAATTTTTGACATATTAATAAAGGTAACTGAGAAAGAAATTAAGTCCTTTAAATCAGTGACAAGTGATAAAAGAATTATCTACAAATTTAGACAATTGTGTTCAAAAACCAAAAAAGTTTCAAGAAGTTTGCAATTATTATTCTCAGTTAAGTTAAAATTTGTAAATTGAACAGTGCATCCAATTTTCCTTCCCCTTTTAATGCATTGGTATTCTAAACCTAAGGTAATTAAACCTATTTTATATTGAGGGATTAAGGGTGTTGAAAATAGTTTGGTTAACAAATGTTTTTTTCACGTTTGTAATGTGTCTGTCAGATGCTATAAATATATTCAATACATTTAAGCATTTATTAAAACATTTCTGTGAACAGTTTAGGTTAGACATTTGTCTACAAATGGCTAAATAATATCAGTATTGAATACTGTAAATTTCAAATAGTCTTACCTGGAGCATGAGGAATAAAATCTGCAAAACTATTTTAAACTATAGTAGATAATTCTTTAAAAAAAAAAATGTTTCGGTTTTAGTATAAGCGTAAAAGGATTTAAAGATAATGCAGAAGTGAGGTATCATTATCAGAAGACTTCAGTTAAAGTCATTACATCCACTCCAGCTTATATCACTTAGTAGATAGCTAGAGCATTATTTGTGTCAGTAGACTTGATACAAGACTGTATCAATGTTCCTTTGCCCACTGAAGTGACAAGGAAAGAGTGTTGCAGAACCACATTTCTCTTTAACCTGTAGGTGGGGTCTGTCACCCTTTGTCAAGAGGCAGTTGGTGGAAAACTGTCACCAAAGCACTGAGAATTATAATCTTGTTATGCAGTTTAATGTGTTTTTTAGTCTTCTAAGAAGTCTAGAATTCTATAACTAAAGTGCATATTAACCTATCAAAAGTAGCCATGAAAAGTGAACGTTGAAGAATTAAAGAAACTTTCACATATATTGTTTCCTGTGATATATAGTGTTAGGTAAAAGCTTTAAAAAATGTAAGAGTCATAATTTGAAAGTGAAGGTCAGTTGTTGCCCCAGTGCAAAATGGAGAAATCAAGGGCAAGCATCATCTTTTTAGTTCATAGCAGTGTCAATACCCTGTGGGTAATATTTATGTTACTTTACCTAGGATATTTTAACCACTTGTTTATAAATATGGTCCCAGAGGTAAAGCAACAACACTCTACAGCTACAGAGACAAGGTGATTACTATGAAGCTTTTCATGTTTTCCTGGGGAAACAACTTACCCTTGCTTAATAACAGTAGTCCCAGGAGATTATTTTGTGTCCCTTGGTTATGAATGAATATTGTTGAAAAGGCAATCCATGTCAGTTAATATAGCACAGTGACATCCTGAACTTTAATCTTTGAAAACAAGCCTTATTAATACAAAAGGAAAACTTTTTTCTGTAGTTAAATAGAATTATATATGCATTAGGGGAAGACTTTAAAATGGGAGTTTGGATTTGATATGGATGCTGTACTTGCAGGCTGTCTACTTTAACCATTGGGTGCTGACTGTTTGACTCTGTTTGTTGGGTGGGTATGTAGGGTTCGAGATTGTACCCAATGGGATAATGCTACCAGAGGATCGGCTGGGGCGCAGCACAGGGGAGGCGTTTGTACAGTTCGCATCCCAGGAGATAGCAGAAAAGGCCCTGGGTAAACACAAGGAGCGCATAGGGCACAGGTGGGATGGCTGGGCCTGATGGGGCACAGAGCCGTACTTGTTGTTTCTTATTTGCTGCGGGGAGAGTGGTGGGTGTATGGGGGTGTGTGGGGGCCATAGGGGGTAGACAGCTACTATTCTTTCTCTCCCCATTATTTATTGGTAATTTAAAAGAAGAAAAAAAAAGATGGTTTTATAAGCTGTTAGTGAACAGCCTCTCGAGACAATTCGTCCTTGATCAGCTACATACATCTGTTCATTATTCTAATGCCTTTGAAGAAACTAGAAACAAAACGAAGACAGGTACTGGTGACAACTTCAAAATTTGTGGTGCAACGTTTCTATGAACTTTCACAATGGTAAGGTGGACATCAAAATGCTTGTGCTGACTGAGTCTTCGAGCAGCTTTGTGGAAAGCATGTGAGATCTGAACAACTTAAATATTTGTATAAAGAAAGAAGAGAGGCCTGTTGTATGAGAATTGGATGAAAGTGCTGTTTGATAGCCTTGTTGCTATGCTCTCTCACTTCTTTAGCTGACTTTTTTGTGATTGCATCTTTTGTGTTCAGATGTGTGGTGTCACATGCTTAATGTTACTGTTCATTTTGTCCTATTTTGTGTGCCATGTGCCCCTTTTTATTGTACTTTTTTATTTGTGCTGTGAGGAGGTCACAGAAACTGATTTTCTAATAGGAAGAAGTTTGTGTTGTGAGCTTTAGTTAGAGAGGGAGAGAAAGGCTTTTTTTTAAAAAAAAAATAGGGGATTGACTCAGTGGATTTGTAATCTTATGATTTTCTCTCCTTTTCCTTGCATTGCCAAAAAAAAAAAAAGAGAGAGAGGTAGTGGCAGCGTTATCTTAAATCAGTCCTCGACTATCCCCATCAAATTTTTCAGGTACATAGAAATTTTCAAGAGCAGCATGTCAGAGGCTAATGCAGTATTTGGTAACCAGCGGGGTGGCTTCAGGCCTCCTATGGGTCCAGGCATGGGGATTGGTCGACCCAGCCCCTACGATCGCAATGACAGGTTTGGTGGTCCAATGGGACCTGGCATGGGAATGAGCAGCCCAATGGGTATAGGTTTCAACAGAGGTCGAGGAGGAAGAAATCTTAAAGGTAATTAAAAAGGATACAAATAATGAAATTGAGAAATATTCTTAAAAACTTGTTTCAAAATTTGAATTAATGTTTTTTATTTTTTTAGATTTACATATTGTCATCTTTTATTTTTAAAAAACCATTACTGCATGGAACAGATTGTCTGGATCAGCACTCTGGTACAACAATATGCCATGAGGGTGGGGTCTATAAATAAAATTAATTTTAATAAATAATGATTAAAACTTGTTACAGTATGCATTCAGTGTACTTAAGAGTTCTTATTTTTCCAGGATATTATGATGATGAATTCGACGACTACAACATGGGATTTGGTGGAATGGGTTACATGGGCCAAAGGGGTCGTGGGGGAATGCGGCCACCTCGAGGTCGCATGATGGTAGATGAGCGACCACGCATGGGACATCCAGGAAGTCATTATATCAGCAAGACAGGGCACTCGGTGCATATGCGTGGCATGCCATTTCTTGCCATAGAGCAAGATGTCTTCGATGTAAGTATAATACTAGACAGTTGTCCCATTGTCTTTAGTTTAAAAAAAATTGTTTTTGTGAGTTTTGAGCTACAATTGGCCCTCAGTATTCACTGGTGGTGGGAGGGTCAGGTTGTAGGACCTAGGTAAATGAAGAAAGTCTCAATAACTCTAGATCTTCCCCTCCTATGCCTGCAAGAAGAACTTTAGTTCAGTTAACTATTAACAAAAATTGTAAATAATAAACCATGTATATTGTATTGTGAACTACATTGGTTTGTTTTTCAATTTAAAATTTAATCAGCAATATAGGTTTACTTGCGAGTGCACACATACACACAGAGAGATTCAGTTCAGTATGTGAATAATATTTGATACAAAACATGTATTGAGATAGCAGTAATGCCATTAAATTTATAAACCATAGTAGTTAAGTGAGTGAAACCGGCACGTACAAAGAAGATGGTATCCCATGAGTGTGTATTTTGGAATTCTTTAGTATGCTGAAACTTTCTACAAAATTTTTAAAGTAAATGTCTGTAGATATGATAGCAAAGGATAAAATAGATTAATGCATAGATTTTATGTATTTATGACTTATGCTTTAGTTTTCTTTACAGTACATGTCTGCAAAGATTATAAGTAGGCTACCAGACTTTAACAGGAAAAAAAATCTCATTTCATTATTGATTGCAAATTGTTAGTAGTCAAAACTTAAAAAGTAAAACCTGAAAATGTTAAGGGCTGACTGTATTGTGATTCATTACTTTAAAAAAAAATGATCAGAGGTCTTTATTGGCAGTAATGAGCACTTTGAGTGGTAGAGAATTAATATATATATATTGCTAGAATATATTAGGCAACTTATAAGCAATTTTGATATAAGAGACCAAACAGTGGATAAGCTTATTCACCTGCAAAAATAAAATAAGATTACAGTATATCGCAGGTTGAAGTGACTTTCCTCTTTATTGAACACTATTCATTGTCAATAATGCTGTATATTTATTAGCTTTTAGTCTACTATTGGACAGTTTATCTTTTAAAGATCTGAATATGTTTGGGGTATTTTTGTGGGGGGTTTTTTTGTAGTTCTTTGCACCAATCCAGCCAGTAAGAGTGGAGTTTGAATATGGCTCTGATGGTCGTCGTACAGGCGAGGCAAACGTGGATTTTGCTACCCACCAGGAGGCCTTAGAAGCCATGAAGAAACACCGATCAAACATGCGTGAGTAGTCACATTAAAGTCATTAACTCCAGCCCCAAAATACCATGAATCTAAACTCCCAAACCTTTCCCCTTTGATTAAAGTGAGAAGGAATCTTCCAGAATACAGCAATATTTGACTCATGGTCCAGTATCAAACAACACCAGGTTTGCATTCTTTGACATAAAATGCACATAGTTCCATGCACAAAACTGATGATAAAAGTTGTGATAAATGACACTATGTATATTCTGTAACAATAATTTCTAAAAATCCATAGTACTGTAATCTTGACTTTTCTTTTCTCTCAGAGCATCGATACATTGAATTATTCCTGAATTCCACACCAACTCGTGGAAGTTCCGACATGGGAAACTATGGCAGTGACATGGGTGGTGGATTTAGCAGTGGCAACATGGGTGGTGGAAGTGGCAGTTTTGGTGGTGGAGGAGGCTATGGAGCTGGCAGCAACAGTGGCGGTGGTTATGGGATGGGAAGTGGTGCCGGTGGAGGCTATGGCAACCAAGGTGGTTTCAACGGTGGTCAGTTCAGCAGCAGCAGCAGTGGCAGTGGTGGAGGCTATGGAATGGGTGGCAGTATGGGAAGTGGTGGAGGCTACAGCGGAGGCAAGTACTTCTGTAGAACAGTTTGTTTTAATCTGGATTTTTTGTGGTGGTTGGTTGGGGGTGAAGTGAGAGGCAGTAGATGTGGTTTCAAGTCATAGCTTTTAAAGACCAGCCTGAATGGTTTGCATTTTTCCCAGATATCGGTAGAGAAAGGCAATTTAAACCTAACCTGTAAATTTGAGTTTCCAAAACCTATCCATTCATTATCCACTAGCAAAGTACGCAGTTTGCATCTGCAATCAATGAGCGCCGCTAACGGTGTACTACATCATGGCAGTGCACCATTCACAACATTGGCAGCAGCAAACACAAGCAGAGAGAGAATGTATGACAGCTCGGATTATTCAGACGATAAAAGTCTGCATTTCTTGTGCTAAAGTAACAGTTTTTCAGAACCACGAGAAATGCAGACTTTTAGCATCAGAAAAACCCAAGACGTTGCTCATTCTCTCTCCTGTTGGTGTTGACGGCTTGCAATGTTGGGAATGGTGCACTAGCATGACGTAGTACAGTATTAGCAGTGCTTGTTGATCGCAGGTGTGAATCGTAGCGAATAATTAATTAACAGATGGGTTTTGGAGGCTGAAATCTACAGGTTAGTTTGCTTTCACCTATATCTACCGATCCACCACCAATTGGTGCAACTTACCTTGTAGTGCTGTGGTGGCTTGTGTGCCTCGTCGATCCACAGAGCTATGTCAGCAGAAGGCTTGTGCTCCTGACAGGTCCAACCAAGCCAAACAGGTCTGTCAGGGTAGAGGCCAGACTAAAATGTTGCACCCTGGCCCTCCATGTTGGGGGTTTTGCTTTGGTTAATAACCCATTCATGTGAAACACAAGCGATTACAGAAACTGCAACAGTATGTTGCGGCCCTATGCTCCTCGAGGAGTAACAAGGAATGATAATGATATCTACTGATATTTGCAAAAATATGCAAACCATTCAGGTTGATCTTAAAGGCCAGACATGGCCCTAAAATTTGATGACAATATCTTAATTTTTAGCCATTTTGAGATTGTGGCATATTATGAATGTTAAGCATGTCCTCTATCCACTCTCCAAGTTGTTTTTCCTAAAACCATGTAGAAATATGTATATTTTGTCACTAAAAACAGTGACTGATATGATATTTGTTCTTGTTGTGCACAGAATTAGAGAAAATAGATAATTTTTAGGACACAGCAACATAGTCTTTTTGAAAAACTGGGTCAGATTACATACCAGAAGAAAGCATGTTCAGGACCAATGGAAGATTCCTACATGCTGATTCTCACTTGTTTAGACAAGACCAAGAGCCAGAAAATTTCTCATACGGACAATGCATAGGCACACTTTGAATATAACCAATCAAAATTTACTATTGTATCCTTGGCTGCATTACAGGTCACTTGAATGTGCTTTGGAAGTTTTCAGGCATACCACAGTTCATTTGTGGGTGGCTTCTGGATGTAAATAAACATAAGATATAGCTCAAAGCTTGGTACAGGGTCTTTCCTTTCTGAGATGTTTATGCAACATTTGTTCTTTGTGCTTAAAAGACTCATTTTTATTCTCAAAATGCCACGTGGAAAAAGGAAGAAAATGATGACTGCATTCGAAGGCCATTGTAGGACCAAAGACACACAATAAAAACTGGTGTAACGTAGTGCACCTAAACTGTCAACAAGAAAAAAGAGAAACTATATTGTCTCAATCATGCATTCAAATATTTGGCCACAGCCCTATACACCAGCTGCCTAAAGAACAAAGACTGGGTGGGTGTAGGTTGCGTTGCCTTACTCGAGCCAAATGTAACAAACTATAGTGTTTTTATAGATTGACAACTGTGGATAATATTCCTAACATAGATAATGTGAAGACTACCATCTAGTCAAGTTTGTAGCATTCTGTGTTTACCTTTGTCACGCTTTTCCAAGACCTCATTCCTGAGGGTTCAGTTCCTTGTGCAGCTTGTACTGTAATAAACGAGCTTTTGAAATGATTTCCTGAATGCCATCCCCTTGTTGCAATAGGTAAACACAGAGGGTATGAAGCTGATGGACACTGAACCTCGAGAAATCTATTAACTGTATAGTTCATTGTTTGCAAATATGGTGTTTTAATTACTTTGTTTCTGTGCAGCCTAGTTAACATTTGGACCATAACATCATCCATCTGTACTTTTCTAGAAGTGAAATCATTTTATTAGTTTATATGTAGAAGAACATTAAAAGATCGTTACATTTTCTATTAAACATCTAACTTAGCTGATGAGCATAGACGAAACAGAATTACTAAACTTTTGCCATTTATTTTGCTCATTTTTTCAGTTTTTTGTTTTTCTTATGGTTTTTTCACTTCAAAACCATATAACTTTGTTGACATGTACAGCCTTAAAAGTTTGTTGAGCTGTTCTTTATGTGTATCAACATTTTACAAGAAAGTTCATAAAAAATCTTAAGTTGTTATTTCCAAGCAATAAAATGTATTGCGTTCCATCATTGTCCATTTAATACAAAGTTTCCATGACAGCCGATTGTGTGATGTGTGTAAAAACATTTTTTTGAAGTTTCCATTAAGGCCAAAACCAATGATATTAAATAAATAGCAATGGTATGTAAATAGATTTTTAATTTTTTAGCCATGTCAGGCCTTTAAAAGATTTGTGACATTTCTTGGAAATTGCAGAATTTTGTGAAATATACATAGTGGGTTGAAACTTGTTCGTTTGTGTTACAGGAATGAATAATAGCTACATGGATGGTGGTGGCTACGGTGGAAATCTAACAAGTAACACCATGGGCAGCATGGCCAACCCAAATTACACCGCTTTCTGATTCTTGATACCAGGATGCATCCAGCTCACAACGTGTAACATTTCTTTGACGTACCAAATAAACTTATTGAGGGTCATGACAACTTTTCCTTTGAGGTGATTTAAGCGGTTCCCATGCGAACAAAAATCAGATTGCTAGAGTTGCGGCCATTTGTTATCATTCTTCTGCAAAATTAGATTACCCATACTTTTCACACTTAGGAATTCCAGTAATTTATAGTAAAACAGCCATATATCGTCATTTACAGTGCAGATAAATCATCCAGACTCTAATGCTTACGCCATGTGAAAATTATGTGGAAGCGTGTTGGCACGTTTTGTCTGTTTTGAGACATCCTTGTGGGTTTTTTTTGTTTTGTTTTGTAAGAGATCCACCTTTTGTTATGTATTATTTTTTGTTTAGTTTGGGAAGTAGATAACATGAATCATGATGTACTGGACAAAGCTCAAAACACGAAGATATACACTTGTTGGACCAAGTGTACTTAGGTGGTAATTTGTCCTTTCATATATCCAGGAATTGATAGCATGTGTTCAGAAAGTTTGTTTGTGCAGAAATTACACAGCTAAGAACTCTGAATGATGTGGACTTTGCATAAAGCATTTTCATGTTCATTGATATCAGCTGCCATCATAAGCTACTAACCTGGCTGTTCATCAGATTATTCATCAGGGTGTAAAGTCTCTTTTTATATTGCAGTTGACTTGGTCGAGTGCATGAGTGTGTGTATTTGTTTGGGTTCCTTCACTTTCGGACAAGATTTTTATCCCCCAAAACCATGATGACACTTGAAGCTCTTGTTCATTAAAATGTTTGTAAAATCAGTTTTTTTTAATGTTTTTACTTTTGTGTTCTGAGCAGAAAAGACAGTCATTTATGTGATGCAACAGACTGATCATTTACGCATACTTTTCAGACGTTTAAAACTCTCAAGCCTTGTCAACTACTGAACATTTTTAATAAAACTTTCAAAGGAATAGATTTTCATGAATAATTTATAACTTTCAGATTTTTAACTAGTAGGTTCGATCACACAATGTTTTAAAAAACAGACAAGGCACAGCAAAGGCAACAGGATTTTTTTTTTTAGATGAAACTAAAGACCACTTTTGGGCCAAGAGGATGCAGTTGACCATCATAGATCAAGTCTAAGACTGAAATCTGACGGGTGCCAGATTACATGATGGCACAAATTGCAAAGCAAACTGTAACAATGTAACACAGTCCCTTTTACGCAGTATTAATAGTTTTTTAAAAAAATGGTTCAGAATGAATAAAACAATAGCAATGAGAATGTATGTGCATTACATGTACAATTTTGTAAGGGGTGGGTATTTTTATAGCATTCTTTCAAAGGACAGATAAGAAGATTAATAAACATACCAGAAATGTAAAAATTGAAAATATTTGTAACATACTCAACAAAAGCCCATGTAGACTTGGGTATTAACCCGCTGACTCCGTAGCGCCAGTTTACTGGCTTACCTGGTAGAGCGCGATGAGCTCTGCTCCACGATCGTGATTTTCTCTTTGCACGATTGTGGCCCTACTGGCAGAACACAATGAGCAACGATATGCTTACTATTGTGGCTCGTGCTCCACGAGCCTGGCTCTGCAGTTTCACTATCGTCTTCAAAATCGTGAATTTTAAGCCCATGTTTCTGAACATAGAAATATTTTTATTCTGGTCTAAGCGGGTTAAGGCATGATTTGCAAGGTTGCATTTGTATGTATACATTTTTCTTTTTATTCAGAAGAATTTATCTTCAATGATATTTTCCTCATAGTTACATGTGGTGTACCTACCCATACCCAGACCAAATGCTTTAAGTTTTTCCTTCTCTCCAGAAGGGTGGGGTGAACTGGTGTTTTCACATGGAGCCAGCAGCTAAGGCTATATCACATCAAAGCTGTCAGCCATTCCTTTCTCTTCAGAAAAAGTAGTTTAAGTAGCACAACATCGATGGTAATAGTCTTTTTCCATCCTAGTGGGATGATATAACAGGATAGGACTCGAAAAGTAAACAACGTTGGTGTCATTTAAAGAACAGGGCCAGTAATGGGTCATTTCAAAAGCAATATGTCTATCTGGGAGCTGACCCTTTTTTATTTTGTTGTTTTAGAAGTGAGTAAATATGTTCACTCAAAGCACAAGTTTAGACAATTCCTCATTTTTCATCAGCGTAACTGACACAAATCCAACAATCCATCAATCTGGGTAAATAGAAATAAGGTGTAAAAACAAATTAGTCCAGAAACGTGGTGGCAGAGGTAGCACATTTCCACATGGCATTCATTAGCTTCACAAAACCTGTATCTTTTGGTTTTTCCAAGCCACGCATAACTCGGCGCTTCATAACTGACACAAACTCTTTGTTGCTGAGTTCCCCATCATCTGCAGACCAGAAGCAAAAGGCTTAAACCTGCGTAAGACTTTTTAAAGTGCTATTCGTTAACATGTAAGACTTATTTTACTTTGCTGTGAGCATGTGTACCAAGATTCTCTGACGAATTTATTAAGTTTATGCTTAATCAGATTAATGGTCACAGCTTTCAAAGGTGCTTGAACATAACATTCTTTTTCAGACACAAAAATGAACCACAACTTTATTTCAAGCAAAATAATGGCCCTAAATGATCCCAAATGACTGCTCTTAACTGTCGTAATATTGTCAACATCTTTATTAAAGTGGGGAAAATTCTCAAACTACATATACAGCCAAGAAAGGAGTGACTCATTGTACAATACTTAACTTACTGTTTTCATCAAACAGGGTGAAAACCACATCAATGATGTGTTCTGAAAGATCTGCTTTAGCCACGGTTTTAGCTACATGGCGAAATGTCTCTGAAAAAAACAAATAAATACAAATAGAACAGTAGACCACAGCTTTGATTTCTCATAATTTAGTGGTTGAAAAATACTGTAACAGGCTTAGGGAAAGTGTGGTGCTAGTATCTGATCCAAGGATTGGCAACTTCACCTATATTACACTGAACTAGTCCAGCATTGTAAACAGTTGCTGCCTGCACATAGTAACCATATGTGTTAGAGGCAAGATAGGAATTACAATCTTTGGACAGTGTAGGACTAGGACTTCTATGATGTCTTCCCCAAGTCAAGATAAAAAGAGGACTAAGCAATCGTAAGGGTTGAAAAGAAGGTAAAATGAATTACAGAACGACTTAATTATAAACAAAATGGTTAGCCTTTATGATAATCTCACCTCTGTCAATTGAGACACCTGCCAGGTGGTAGAAGCTGAGAGCAGTGTCTACATCATTTATGCTTTTGAGAAACTTCCAGAACGCTAGATATTCTTCAAATTCAATTCCCTGCAAGAAACAGCTTATTTTGTCACTTTTTTTTTAACATTATAGTCTACTCTTCAAGACACCAAACTATGATCAAATCTAGAAGTCAATAGAAGGCTGGGCTAATAATGACAGTTTTGACTCTTGGTGTTTGGATTTTTTTGGTTTGTTTTGTGTTTTTTTTCCTTGCAACATCACCAGTGGAAGAAATTCCACACCTTTCAAACTAGTTTTTCACAAAAGTTTTCTTTGCAAAATGTCCAATACCTACTGCTCAACCAGATTTGGCAGGTCAATGTAAAATTTATCTTTGAAGTTTATAAACTATAAAGCAAATGTCAGATCATAGATTTTGCTGCTGGGGGTAGGGATGGTATCCCCAAATTGCCCCAACTCCCTTGCACTAAACACTAAAAACATCTACTATAAACTGTAATGTGCAGAAAATATAAAATTTTGATTTTACTGAAAAATGCAATCATGCACCATTAAAATATTACACAAACCTTTTTATTTACTCTCATATTTTTTCCTCTGCAGTCTAAAGTTGTGTACTTCACAGGTCACTTAACAAAATGACAATTACCCTCAAAACAAATTAAAAAACAACAAAACTTGCACTAAAATGTGGCAGAAATAAAACCTACCATCAAATCTGAAAGGAAAATGAATTAGCATTTCAAAGCATCACCAATGAGTTAGAATACTAAAGCTTTAATACAGCAGGTTTTCGTACTTGGCAGTCAACTCAACGTACATGACCAAATGAGCACCAAGAGAAGTGAATGCGGCAGTCTGCAAGCTACACAAAAATGACAGGCATATTGGCTGCCCTGAATATGATAAACTGTGATGCAGACACCCTTGTTTGAAACCTCAAAGTGGTACTACAACAGCTGGAGAGGTTCAAGGGATGCCGAGAAAGACTATCCTGGATAAGGAATAACATCCTCGATCTCCGCGACCACAAGAGGGCCTCGAAAATAGAAAAATTAACCAGAAGCATTTTCCTAGTATAAAGCTGTGAAATGCAATATGAGGAAGATGATGAAGGCAGATAACTGATCCAAGACCAATGCCAGACCATACAAGGGAATGGTATGAAGTGACAGTAAAAACCCTCCCAACTTCTGAAGACCCTTACCAAGCTAGGTCAACATAAGACTTCTGTCATCGATGACAGCAATGGCTATCTTTTCATATAGAAACTGAAGGACTGAATATTGCAATGACCTGGAAAACTTCCAGCTAAGGACAGATGCCAATGTCCTCCAAAGCAACAGACATGCCATGCATTGTTGGGTATACATGCTACGCAGTTAGATCGACTCCAAAGAGTTCAAAACATAGCCCCCAGGACTGTCACCCGTGCAAAGTCGTCCACTGAGCACATCACCCCTATCCTACAGAGCCTTCACTGGCTCCCAGTGAACAAGCATCTTGATTACAAAGTGCTTTCGATTGCTCAGTCCTGCATGTTCAACACTGCTCCTGACTATTTGCAAGAGATAGTTCCTCCTTACCAGCCGTCACGTGGCCTGCGCTCTAGCTACCAGTCACGCTTCTGTCTCCCTGCAGTTGAAGACACAAACAAGAAGTGCACTGGAGCCAGGGCCTTCAAAAAAACGCTACGCCTAAGCTGTGGAATGCTCTGCCATCATCACTGTCCACCTTCACCTCAGCAACCACGTTTCGTAAAAGACTGAAGACTCATTTGCTGACTTAAGACGGACTTCAACAACCAAGCACCACTTCTGTCTTTATTATTGTTTACTTTCCTGTTGTTTTATTTTTTTCCTTCTCTTCTGTTTTTGCTGTGCAATGAGCATTCTTCTGAATGGATACCTGTGCATTATAAATGGACATCACCATCATCATGATCATGATGTCAGTACTATGGGCAGATGTTGAAAGAGCTATATGATGTCTAAAGGGAGGGAAGTCACCTGGCACTGACAATGTCCAAGCTAGTTGCTGAAACAGGGTGGGAAAAAACAATAAAGGCCCTTATTGCTCTTAGCCAAAGAATTCAAGAATGCAAAGAATGGATGCAATCACTAGTCATACCCCTTAAAAAAGAAAGGAATTGTTTGTTTGAGCTTTATGCTGTCCCAGAAACTAAGGCTATATCACGGTAATACAAAGAAAGGAAAAATTAAACTGTGCCTAAACTACAGAACCATAAGTCTCATCAGCTACACAAGCAAAGTGATGCTAAAGAAATCTAAAATCATATTAACACCACTGCTAGCAGAAAAGCAGGTTGGCTTCATACCAGGAAGAAGCACAACTGAACAGATATTTAACTGTTGCATCCTGATAGCAAATCATCTACAACACCAGCAAAATCTCTTTCACTCCATCAGTGACTTTGAAAAGGCTTTTGACAGTGTCTGGCAAAAAGGAGAGCGGCATGTGATGAAGTGGGCCTTGTTCAAGTCTTCAAAGCGCTATACAAGACCTCGTTAACAACCAATTAGGAGACTTCTTTCCAACAACAATGGGTGTCAGCAAAGGTGCTCCCTCTTGTCTGTACTCTTCACTGTCTTCTTCGAGAGCATCATGCCAGAAACCCTTCATGGCCATCTCACCTCTATTTCCATCGGTGGGTGACCCATATGCAGCCTGTGGCTTGCAGATGACATTGATCTTATGGCAAAAACCAACAGCAAACTGCAAGACCTTACCAACAAATTGTGAATGCATATTATATGGAGACCAGCACTGACAAGAGCAAATCATGGTTAAAATCAATGGCAGCAACAAGGAAGAGATCTAAATGAACTGAGTACAGTTCAGGAAGGTGAACAGCTTCAAAGGACAACAGGAGTGCGCAGCGAAAATTACTGGAAATAAAACACAAAGTATCACAAAAACATGTTCCGGTGGTATTTTATGACAAAGAGGCATGAAAGATTTTATATTAATATTTTTCTCTTAAGCACACCTGGATTTGTCGAGAAAACAGGAAGTGACGAAACGAACCTATTTCTAAAAATAGCACCGTTTGCACTAGCATAAGTCGAAGAGAAAAGATGCAATCCTCGGTAAAAGAAAACTGACCAGGACAAATTGTGCTGTTGCTGAATGTTCTCTTCGACACTCAGAGGGAGTTAGTTTGTACTTATGAAGGAAATCCTAAAGATAATGGCACCACATGCCAGTGGATTAACTTTGTTCAAATGTGCCATGCGAACTTGGTCCCCATGAATTTGCTCAAAACGTTTCAAAATCGATTGTTATCCAGTCACTTATACAGTACAAGCAAGTCTTGGACTTTCAGTAAAACGAAGAAATCTTATTCCTACAGCAGTCCCTACTATACAAAAGCACGAGATGTTAAAACCAACTATGACTGCTGGTAGATCAAGCACCAGATACGCAACATCGACGGTTTCTACACCGGATCTGGTCTACAAGTAACATCATGTGACAGTCACAAACACATCATCATCAGTTGTATCTTTATCCAGCATAACGCTCAAAACAACTGACAGTGTGAGGGCACCATTGATGTGCGTGATCGAAACAGCTAAAAAAAAAAAGGAAAAAAAAAGAACTGAGGGTGATAAACATATTTTAAGGAGCTTAAACGGGAACACCTGCAATCAAGTATCAGTAATTAAATTTTGCATGCAGCTAAATGAGGAAGAAATAAGTTTTTGCATCAATAAACGTTTCAAACTATCATTATATTTTTAATTGTAAAAAAATCCTTATCAGCAGTAATTGTAACTATTGTTGCCCATTAAATTTTGATCTGATTGACTTATCAGTCTGTTGAATGAATTCAGTTTGAATCATTTAATTATTTTTTAACTTCATTCGAAACTTCTAGATAAAGTTCCAATCTGTAGGGCTGTATTCCAAATTCAGCTGTTTCATTTTTTGGGCGAACAAAATCGTTTCTTGAACACGACAACCTGAGCGATGCTTCTTCATTTCACTCGAAGACATGCAAATTCTATTACAAATTTGTTACAGATACTTTGATCACGCGGGAGAATTCTTCAGTACAGGAGAGTAATTTTTTCCCACCTTCTTAGCTGCAAGTGAGAATGCCGATGTTTGAAGGCTTATATCTTTAAAATTAAGGATCATTATGTACTCATATTTTGGGAATTATTATTTTAAAACGAGCTTAACCCGATCATAAAGAAATAATGTTGTGAGCCAGTTGACCTTTAAGGACTTTTCAAAGATGGCAGCTGCACTTCAGACATTCACATCAGGATCATAACAGCAACAGTGGAAATGGCCAGGCTGGATAGGATCTGGTGGGGCAACAGTATCAGGTTTGCCACTAAGTGCTGACTGTACATGTCCCTCAATGTTCCTATTCAGCTGTAGGGTGCAAGATCTGCACTCCGCTTGTGAGAAGAGAATGTGGCCATTCAAGAACACCTGCCTGAAGAGGCTGTTCCAAATATCCTACATGGAGCACAAAACCACTTCATGGGACACCAGGAACCCCTTCTCACCACAGTGAAGCAGTGCACACTCATCGGATTTGGTTTGCAGCCTGGCACGACACTCTAGGACCATTCTCCAGGGTACCTTCAAGGTATATCGACAATGAGGTAGACAGAGGAAAACTTGCTTTCATAAGTGAAAGGTGAGGGGACTGGTCTCTCTATGCAGTATTTGCTCACTAGTCTACTTGGTGAGCCTTGCTAGCGCTGCATCTACACAAACATGCCCACTCTTCAATTAGTATCAGTCAATGGAATTAATGAAATAAATGAATTTTGGAAGATGAGTCAAAACAGTATCACTGCTCATGGAGTTTATTGTTAATCATTTCATATCACTTCAACTGACAGGAAATTTAATATCTGATCATGAAAAAGAAATCCAGTGATTTGGTTGCTGTTATACCTGAGACTCTTCCTTGAACTTCCGTCTGACTCGTTTCAACATGCGAGACATTCTTTTGGAGGGTAATCCTGCATATGTCAGCAAGATGGTGCCAAAATCCTTCTCTGATATTGTACCATCTTCACCTGCATATCGCTCAAACTGCATACAGATAAGTATTAAAAAATACATGAAAAAGATCTTACAATCACACATTAGAAACATGTACTCATACTCATAGGTCCAATGGATATTATTTTTTTTATCCTTTATGTCAGAATGTGGCAAAGAAATGTGTATACTCCTTGAAAATGACATGGCAACATAAAATATGCACAGTTTATTTTTTTTTTCAATTTTGGAGTGAGATATGCCTTAGACAGCTCACATGTATCATGTCCTGACCACTTTTTTTTTCCATTTTATCTATTTCTGAAATTTACTTTTCAATGATGCAGTATTTAGTGATGTACGAATCAGTCTATGTCTTGGAAGGTTCGAGCCTATAGTGTGTACATGGGTGCACAAATGCTGATTTTTTTATGTTTAATAACCAGATTTTTGCGTCTCAGCAGTTCACAATCTGCAGTACTGCCCTTGGGTTTTTTTTCTTCATCTTTTATGAACACTGCTAGCTCTGAATTTGTCCTGTATGATGGTATAACAACACAGATGTTATTGTGTTTAATGTATGCTGTGAGCTCATGGCCAGCTATGTACTCAAGGGTTGTAGTGGCATAGGCTAGACTGACCCGAGTGGATAGTCTATAAGGTAGCACGGTGGTGGTGTACCTGTGATGTAACAGGGTCACGCCCAGCTATCTCCACTCAAGTGGTATAGTGGGGTACCCAAGCGCTGCAGAACTCGATGTTCCAGAGTCTGCGCGTCAGCAGAACCCGCAGGGAAGCGGATGGCCGAGTGGTTAGAGCCCTGGTGTCCGAACCGAGAGTGCGCTGGTTCAATTCCTGATGAGCGCAGCAAACTTCCCCCAGTCGACCCAGCTGAAGGGAATGGGTAAATGACTCCATAGAGGGTTGGGGAAGGTAAGGCAGCGAGGGAGAGGAGATTGGCACCACCCTCATGTAAAAGCTTGCCCTGAGAAAAGTGGGGTCTCTAACACCTCACTCCCCAATGACCTGAAAAGGTTATGGGATGACCTTTACCTTTACCTTAGAACCTGAAGGGTTGCTGCACAGCTTAGATAATTATGGTCACAATGATATGTTTGCTTAGTATGGGGGTGACCACCAGCTATCTCCGCTCAAGCGGTATAGTGGGGCACCCAGGCGCTGCGGACCGTAGGTTCCTGCGTCAGCAGATCCCGTGGGGTTGCTGCACAGCTTGTATGATCTAGTGTCAAAATGATGTTAGGGTTGCTGCTCAGTGTGCATTGTCTAATTATGTCTTTGTATGGTAGGGGAGGAAGGCCGCTATGTCCACTCAGGTGGTATAGTCGAGCACCCCGAATGTAACTTGTATGGCTTATGTGTTAAGAGCCACAGATGTGCTATGCAGAGGCCCCAGAAAACTGATTGCCTATGTTGCTGCACGAACCACGTTGTTGTACCGTCTGAGACGAACGCAATTTTTGTTGAAATGATCTTGCTATGATGTGAATTGTTTAATGATTTTGGTTGTTGTTGCTTTAACTGCTTTAGCTGATGCATGTTATGTTACTTTTAGGTTTTGATTTAGAAAAAATTGTTCTTTACCATTCACAATTTTTTCCCCCGGAGAAAGGGGTGTTGTAGAAATGTGGAATGTGGAAAATATTTTTTCTACATGCCTCACATGGTATACAGTCTTTCTGCATAGCAGCAGGCTTGAAAAAAAAAAAACCCATGAGATCCATTGAAACCAAAATGCTCTAATTCCCAAAAAGCTATGATGTACCTCAATCTTGTTGATTTCACGCTGAAGTTGCCGTTGAAACTCCAAAAATTCCTGATGCGTTAGTTTTTTGTTACCATCTTTGCCAAAGAAAAATGTCACAAGAGCTGAACTCATCCCACGATCAACGCTACCAGTTGTGGTATGGTCTCGGTGTTTCATCCCTATGCTAGTCTGGTTGCGAATGATCTCCTGAACCTTTGAAAAAATATATATATAGATTAAAATCAAGTATATGTCATATGCTGAAACACAAAATGAGTAAATACATTAAAATATCTAATACACTTGGAAAAAAAATGAAAATACTGTTTGACACACTTAGACAATACAAAATCAAACATTTTAAACATGAGAATCAATGCACTGATCACGGTATGGCTGTAGACGACATACTGATTAAAAAAGGGGGAGGGTGGAGAGACTGTAGTAAACATTTCTGAGATGATGCTTCTCCCTTTGCAGTAGTGGGATGACCATCCCCATACCAGCATTTCTCCAGATGGTGGATAGAAGTCAAGCCTCCAGATATTGAAGGTTAGCTGCAAAATAAGCTGGGTTTGCACAGATGAATAAGCAGTTGCAGATCAACTGGCCATGTGCCTAACAGTATGGAGTAGGATACCAGGTAGTGCTGTTATTTCTATAAAATCAATCAATCAGTCCTCCTTGTGCCGTCTGGCACGTGAGGTTACTGCTAGGGACCTCCATCTGGTTCTGCCTGCTGGTGTTCTGGGGGCTGTCTCGAGTGATAGGCCTCTGTTCTTGAGGTCCTTTTCGATGGATCGCCTCCACATCTCTTTGGGCCTCCCTCTGTTCCTCTTTGTGGTGTCCATCGCAGGGCTGTTCTGGGGACTGAGTCTGGAGGCATGCAGCACACGTGACCTAACCATCGCCAGCGCACAGTTGGATCGCTTCTGCCAAGGTGCACGTCCCCACCCTTTCGTGCAGTTCTTCATTTGAGATGGTGTTTGGCCAGAAGATCTTTTGTATGCGCCGCAGACATTTGGTTTGAAACACTTCTAGCTTTTTCTCAATGGAGGCTGTGGTCTTCCAGCAATCTGACCCATATAGGAGGACAATGAGGACATTGCTCTTGAAGATCCTGATCTTTGTATGGCTGCTGAAGCCAGTGGATCTCCAGATGGGCTTAAGCATTGCAAAAGCTTGGTTGGCTTTGCTGATCCTGGTGTTGACCTCCTGTTCACAGTCACCATTTGCTGTCACCTTGCTGGCTTTTACTGCCTAGGTACACAAATTCTTTTACGTCCACTAGTGGACTCCCACTGATTGTGATAGGGTTATTGTTTGTTCTGTTGTTCCTTAGGACTTGTGTTTTTTTAGTGTTGACTCTGAGTCCTATCATGCTGGCAGTCTAAGGTTTTCGGTCTTATCTTGAAGGTCTTGGTGCCTATGGGATAGCGGTCCTAGGTCGTCAGCATAGTCTAGATCTTCAAAGACTGTGGTTAGAGTCCCTGTGTGACTTGATGCATGTGCCAATCAATGGTCAGTGTGAACAGTATTGGTGACAGGATGCACCCCTGCTTGAACCCTGTGTCCACTCTAAAGAGTTTAGTCAGCTGGTTGTTGTAGATGACCTGGCATTCAAAATTTTCGTATAAGGACTTGATGATGTTAACGAGTTTCCTTGGGATGCCATAGTGACGTAGAATCTTCCATAGCGAGGCACGGTGTAGGCTGTCAAATGCCTTCTCAAAGTCAATAAAGGCCATACATACTAATGAGTCTCTCACCATTGTCAGTAAGTTCTCCAGTTCCATGCCACCCCATGACTCTTTCTCTGTTCTCGTTTTTGTTGCCTACTCTTGCATTAAAATCACACATGCGGAGCATCACATCATGCTTGGGGATGTCGTCTAAAACCGCTTGAAGTGCACCATAGAATTTGTCTTTTTCCCCTTCGTCAGCGTTGTCAATGGGGCCATAGGCTACTACGATAGAACGTTTTGTGAACCTGGAGTTTAACCTTATGTAGAGTAGGCGTTCATTTATGGGCTTCCACTGTAAGATGGCATTTGCATGTTTCCTGCTGATGATAAGAGCGACTCCTTCATGGTGGTGGTTGTCTTGCCTGCCAGACCACATAACGGTTTCCCCAGAGTTAAGTACCTGTTTTCCTGTACCTGTCCATCTGGCCTCTGCCACTGCGAGCATTGTGAGGTTGTAGCTGTTCATTTCTTTAACTGTTTGTGATAGTCTTCCTGTCTGGAATAAAGTCCGTACATTCCAGCAACCAACACGCATATGATCTTTTGGTGTCAGGAGCTCCGCTGTCGGGCCAGAGACTTCCTTTTGGCTTTGATCTCTTGCCGTCATAGGGCCAGTTGCCTGGTCTGCTTCACTCCTTCTACCAGATAAAGTTTCTTCTCTAGCTGTCGTTTCCGTAGCATAAAGGTTTTTATGGGATAGGGTTGCTAGCCCTATGCCCAACCCTCCTCCTTTCTCATCCAGGCTTCGGACCGACAATGGCAGAGTTTTTCTATAAAATACCCCAAGTGTAATAAGATGGGCTCACCAGGCAAACAAGAGCACCTAAAATTTAGAAAGTTCCCAACAGCTGAACTGACAGATGAGGAACTTTTCCCAATGCTTGTGAAGGCAGATAAAGGCACCAACTTTGGTAAAACAGTTGTGTAGATGGGTCTCATTAAATCTATAAAATCAACCTGTCCAGGAGAATGACCACCCTAATACCAAAATATGCCGAAGTTGGAAGTGCCAGGTCTGGTACAGGTGCAAAAAGAGCACAACGCTTCAGTGCTAAGTGACAGACTCCATAAGAGTCCCTCAGTATGGTGCTCTACTGCTGAAGTCTAGCTAGGGTAGAAGAACGCCCAGCTCCCTTCCTCAAGGAAACCCAACTGAAGCTACTGGCAGCACCCATACCCTGTACAGTAAAAATTTTATAATGTCACACTTACCATATTGAATTCTTCCAAGTCCAGGTCCCCATCTCCATTGATATCAAACATTCGGAATGCAATCTCAAAATTTCTTGGAGGGGCTGTTACAGAAAAATCAGTGATTATTGATGTTGAAACTTTACACTTTAATTTCTGTTTATGTTTTTCAGAATTCCACTCCTAATTAACAGCATCACTTATAGTCTCAAGGCTTTATGTCAAGACAGGGGGAGCAGACTAGTGGTGACAGCAATGGCATCCAAACCAAAGGGCATGCACACAAGTCAGTTGTATCCCCATGTGACACAGAGTACTTTTTCCCAGTTCATCAGCTGTGGAGTAAGTACCTGACTCCACAGGGGAAGGCAAGGCAGTGAGGAAGAGGGGGTCAGCCAACCTTACAAAAAGCTGGTCTTTAGATAAGTGAGGGCTCTAACATCTCACTCCCCATAGTCTGTAAGGTCATGATACTTCCTTTACTCCATGTAGGTAAAGATGCAAATAAAATAAACAATATGTTTGAGACATTTAAAAGTAAACTTGACATTCAACTCCGGTCTGATCTGTCATAAATCACCTTGTAAAACAAAACAAAAAAAACCACTCTAATGGAGAACCAAGCTGAAACATCTGAACAAAAGGAATTATAAACATAACTTGCACTTCTTTTTATTTATTCTAGTTATTTTAATTATCTCAAAATGCAACAACTAGTACTTGAGCCAGGGACTTCGAAACAAAACAAGAAATGTCAGGTGAACAAATTACTTGAGAACTGCTTTCTCCCTTTAATTACCATTTCAAATAAATTACAAACATGAAGCACAGCTTGAAAAATAGTTATATCAGTTTGACCATACAATTCTGAAAGTGATATTAACATGAAGTGCTTTGATGCAACAGTACTCCTAATAAAAATTACTACTCCATTATTTATCTGCAACAAAAAAAAATTACTGGAAAGAACTGTGAGTAGGAAGATGTAGTCAGAGAAGGAAATGAGGCCATGCTCGCTCAGCTTGTAGAAAATACTGTCCTCGCTTATGTGGGATGAAGTCTCATGTTGATCCCTCTGTCATGGAAACAAAACATATATTTTTCCACTTTCTAAATTTCTGAACAGATATTAAAAGTTATACTAGTTTCCACTTCCTCACTTTCAAATCCAGACCTTAAAATCAGTTTAAAAAAAATACAAAGGACATAAGCTGGTTTTAAAAGCACAATCTGCACACTCCATTTACATAAATTATTTCTTGATAATCCCATTCCTTATATTCTTTAAAAAACCCTAAATTGTCAAAATCTTATATACTTTTTTATTCATAAGAAATTAATAACACAGAAGAAAATCTACACATACTATTTTCATGTGCTACAAAATAATATACAGCTGCTCCCCTTCAAAAAAAAAGGAAAAAACACTACCAGAGCTGTGTAATCATTCTAGTTCACTAATAGTTTCATGAATAAAAGGTGCACAAAGCTTAGTCCTGAATGTGTAAGACACAAAAGAGAAGCAGAATCACAAATTTAATGAGAAGTAAAACCATTTTCTGGTCCAAGTGCAAAAATCAAAGTTTAATGAAAATCAAAATTTATAAAAAAGATAAATACTGTGCTTCAATAGAGCAGTTTATAGCACTAAACTGATGCCAACATAGATTACATGGACTCCATTTAGCAAGAAGCATATAGCTACTAGAATGTAATTATTAAATGCTAGATCACAAGTAGTCTTGTGTACTCTTATTACCTCTGGTACCAGCTACTGATCCTAGCTGTTCCTACCACTAAAATAAGGCATTTAGTATAACAAGACCAACCACAACTGTTTTCAAGGCCTGCCACATGAGACATACCATCAAACAACACTTTCAAAAAAAGACATGAACAATTTTTTTAATTTAAATGTAACGAAGTATGTTTCATAAAAAATAAACCTTGTTTTGTGCACTGTTTGCATAAAAAACAAAGACAAAAACATATTGAATGTAAGTACTTGGAGATGGGCAAAGCTCGGGTAACTTCTTGCAAGATCACTCATACATATTACAGGCATTTCAAAAGGAATGGAGATTCAATAGTGAGGAGGAAATTTGTTTAATGCTTTTTTATGGAGAGGAATGGTTAAAATATTTGTTAAAAGAACAAAGAGCATGAAAAGTGTTCTTATTAGCATCAACCAGAGTAAAGTTCCCCATCTTGTCATGTATTATCTTGTAGCATTCCAATTCTTTTTCAGAGAAGAAATATTTGTTACTTCAGATCTTGGAACAGACATTTTGGTGTGGACTAAACACTCAAACCCTCCCCCTATCAACATTTTTTGCTTAAACTCTTTTATGCCCATACTCTATCCGCCATCTACCCATCCTTGAATCCTTTAAACGTGTATTAAAAACACACCTGTACCATAAGCATTACTCCTTACACCAATCAACATAGCTGTCAATAGTTGTGATTATATCTATAGTTGATGGACTAGTCTGCCTGCTTGTCTTTCTCTGCAGATTTATGACACTATCCATCTTTATGGTTTGTTCCCTGATTCCTCTTTTTGTCTTCAATTTTCATCTTTTATTACTTGTCTGCATAGTTGTTTCCCCTTGCATCCTTCACATTCTGTCCTCGTCTCCTATTTATCTTAAGCATGGAGAGCATGCTCCTTTTCGTGACTGGTTATGTGCAATATAAATCAAACCTTTCTTATTAAGATGATCTACACAATTTTAAAGAACAGATGGAATGGTTTTGTATGTTTAAAAATTTATTGAAAATAATACTGACAGGATTTTCTCACATTTTCACATTTTTTGCATACTTATAAAGTTTATATTCTCACAGTTTAAAGAATTCATGTTGGTGGTACTCAATCATCGCTCCCACACACAAAACTATAAATGTGTAGCCATCCGCCTGTAAGATTATTTCAAGTGTCCTGATAAGTTACAATAATGTAAAACTCTACACAGAAGCTAATTACTAACATGGGAAACTTTATCCTTATTCACAGCATATGTTTTCAAAAGTGCATTTTGCAAATATATCAGGTCCTTATTTTGAATATTTATCTTGTGAGATTGGCTACTGACATTAGAAATCTAGTAGTTCACGTGTCAACCTTGCTCTTTTTTCGAATTTGTAATCAACCTCACATATAATAAAGTCATGCTTGTGCTTGCTAGTAAATATCTGAGGCACATCTGGAATCTGGTTGGTGGTCTAAAACAGCCTGGGTTGACCTTTAAATGGATTTTGTCAGATCACGCAATGTATGCTGAGAAAATTAACAAATTCCTTTAAATAAATAATATATTTGTATTTTTTTATTATTGCCACTAATCACTAAATTACTGCTCCTCAAATCAGATAGACACTCTACGTATTTACTATCAATTACACAAAGCAGACATCAGCTAAAAATAGAAGGAAATGATGAATAAATAATGAAGAGACAGGGGCAAAATATTGCAAAAAGTAAAACAAAACAGAAGGCAAGTGCACAGCCATTAGTGAAGTATGTTGTGAGTGGAATTAAAATACAACACTGGCGCATTACATGTCTGCATCACCAAGCCTACAGTCAGACCTTGGCTTTAAACTGGATGACAAAACCTTATTTATAAATTCATTTATACCATTACCCAGTCACCTTAAGGTGTAGTAAAATAAATATATGATCAACTAAATGTCGCAGAACAAATGGCAAATTATTCAGAAACATTGCACTGGCTATTCAACTGATTTTGATTGGACAGTCACAGGCCTCTTCGAGTGAAAATCTGTACAAATAACTTTTCTTTTATTGGTGTATGGTTTACTAACACTTGTTGTCAACATTCTATATGGACAATCTTTCAATCTTATCTGTAGATATATTTTTTTGTATACATATGTATTTGGTATGAACTACTTTAGAATTAGTTGTCTTTAAGCCTCCTGTTGATCTATTGATACCCGAAACAAATTTAAACACTCAATACTAGACTTTTAACAAACAGTATTCATAAATGCAATCTATGTCTACCCCAAAATGTACTTCTTAAACAAAATAACATCTGAAATTGGACATGCAGCATACACACTACAGCTTGTGCTTCAGTACCACCAGGGATTGCTGATATTAAAAATACTATGAGAGAATATAACGGCAGGCACTGCATGCTGTTTTTAGAACAGACATGTTCTTTCAACCCTAGCAGACTGCTAGTAAAAAAGGCCTGAGCATATTTGACTGAACCCAGCTGAAAAGCCACTGCTTAAGCCAAAATAAGGTCTAAAAAATACAATTAAGATACAACAATTCAAAGCCAAGATCTTCCTGCTGATTTAGGACCGACTCACCAAATCTTTGAAGCTATCCTTCTAAGATAGTGTTTGGGGGGAAAACATTTAGGGTTCGTGAGTGCCGTATGGTGGCAAGATTTGCATAAAAATAACATGAAATAACAAGAAACTTGGGCTTTCAGAATACAGATTTCTCCCTATCTTGCATTAACAGATTATAAGCTTCAAAACAAAGTCTGCATTTCTATTTCAGATTTGAATAAATAATGTCAGCTCCCAAACGCTAAGCCAATCTCTTCAACTAACCTCCTTAAAAGATCACACACTGGCGAGACCTGACAACTTTTTTTTTTCAAACACTGAGTTTGATTCAACAGAAATCTTAAAGATGTACATGCTATAAAAATGTGAGTAAACTGAAGGTAGCAAAAAAAATAAGAAACTACCATTCATAATTAGTCATGGACCAGTGCTACTGACAACACCACAAAGGCATCACAATCTCTTTTTAATCACCCACAGTATGTGCTGTTCTACCTACTGCATTTCTTGTGCAACATAAAAATGTAACCAGTCTTTTTGTGCAGAATGAAATGCATGCTACTGATTCTCTCCTATAAACAGCCAGAAGGCATCACTCTAAACAAGTGGAAAATTTGTCAGATGTTGCCAGATATGTATGATCTTTAAAGCTTCTTGAAATATGTGCACATAATTTTCTGCACACACACTCACACACCATTCATCCATCCCATGACTGGTACTGACACAGACAATACCTGAGCAAACAATTCTGACAACAGAAAACTCAAAATATTTCATGCTGAAGATATATAAAGTTAGTATAAAACTTTCTTTTACTCAAAAGCAGAAACTCCCTAAAAATATTTACATTCCTTATCAAAAAGTTAAACTTTGATGAACATTAATTATATATCTAGTGCATTTAATTCTTTTGGTGTGTTTTACCTGGAGATCAAACTTGCGAAAGCTGTCTAGTCCAAGACCTGAAGAAAAAAAAAGGTAATCACTTATAAATTAATCAAAAGATTTAGACCCTGAATGACCTGACCCCAAATTACTCTTCATTATTCGTCCTTTAGGTTGATTGACCTCTCTGCCCAATCATTCCTTCAAAACAAGAATTACATCTGAAGTACTCATAGCTGACATTAGTATGCTACCCCATCTTGCCTAATTGATTTGATGGTTAACTCATGCTCAGTTATTCAGTGGGATAATATTGTTACCTTCACACACAATGAAATACATATAGATCTGCATTTGCATCTGTGCATCCAAGTACTCCCTCAGATGTTTTCATAACAAAAAAAATTACGCAAACTTGAAGCTCATTCCGGTGGTCAAAGGACATATTTGCTCAGTTACATCTTACAATGTAAAGAAAAAAACATTATGTGAATGCGGATTTGACTCCTGAAATTAATAAAACAGTTAATCAAAAGCATCTGAATTAAAATATTTTTTTGTATGAAAAAATGTAGGTACATGAAAAAGCTGAACACTTAGATTACCAACCATCAGGTTGTTTAATTCCTGGCGTGATGGAGCGCACAAAGTCTTCTGGAGTCATATAGATCTCTCCATTCTGCACAACTTTCAGTGTTGCAAAATAGCGAAAAATCTTGTCTGGCGTGGAATATGCACGGATGCGATCTTCATATCCAATAATCTACAGATTCAAAATAAAAACAGTATACTGAATACACATTGAATTCAATCTTTTCGAATCTGCTGCTATCATT
Source organism: Marisa cornuarietis (assembly GCA_004794655.1). Lineage (NCBI taxonomy): Eukaryota > Metazoa > Mollusca > Gastropoda > Architaenioglossa > Ampullariidae > Marisa > Marisa cornuarietis. The sequence goes on from SMMW01000025.1 coordinate 2,169,530, forward strand.
ATTTAAAACCAAAATGCATCTCAATAGCCTTCAAGACGAAATGAAAACTTCATACCTAGCAATGGAGTTTCATCATATATAATTATTTTTTTAAACAGTTTTTAGGTGACTACTCTAACAAGCTATTAGGGCAGTCCGGTGGCTCAACGGTTAGCACCTGTCACTAATACAGGGAAGGTTGGCTGTCTTGGGTTTAGCTCTCGTCTTGGGCACGCTGTTCTTTCTCTGCTTGTGGCATCCATTTACAGGGCTGGCTGCCTTGCCGCAATATAGCCTTAGTTGCTGACTTTGCGTAAAACATCAATTCTCTCAACACACAAGTTATTTGCTTTCGTTACACCCAAGATGCTTTTAGCAAAAACTGTCTTCTGCTTAATACTTTAACTCAACAACAGTTCCATCACATTCATCATTAAAAACTGGATGCAAATGATATCATCTTACCAATAACTGCATGCTGTTCCTGTGTTTCTAAACAAAGAATGAGAACAAGAAAATCTACGATTTACTTCAGCATCAACACTTACAGAATACATACCCATCACTCACCTTTCTGTCTCTAAACCCTATTTTCTTTTTTTTCTTTTTTCCCTCTTCTTCCTCTTCATCTTCTCCATCCTCTTTGCTCTTGCTGGAGTCAGATTCAACTTCTGATGCTGCATCCACCTTCAACTTCTCCACCAACCATGCAAAGCTGCAACAATGATAATCTGCATCACTGCAATTAGAAGTATATATGTTTTGATTCCTGTTAAATCTCAAAGTTTTTATTCTTTATTAATGTAGATTTATCAGTGCTTTATGCTGTAGATCATGGTGCTTTACTTGACAGACTGCAGCATGTTTGTGGCATTAAGGGTATGGCACTAAGTTGATAATCATTATAGCTCAGAGATGTAGACTGTATCAACAGCATCACTTCATATCCAGTCACTGTTTGTTATGGTATACCTGAGTTCAGTTTTAAATCATGTATTGTTTGTCTTGTACACTTCACCGCTATCATAGATTATCGCTGCTCACTCAGTTGTCACTTCTTTCTTGATAACATGCAACTTCATAGGTCTACAGAACTGAAGCACTTAGGCAGTCTTGTCAACTCCATGCAGCAGTGTCTTCAGGATGTCAAGTTTTGGCTGACATTTAACAAGCTAATGTTCAATGACAGGGCAGAAATTATGCTGTTTTACTTGTCACATTCTTTTGTTTATATTCTAGAAAATATGATTATTGGCAACCCTACTGCTATGTTGTCTGAGATTGTGAAGAATCTCGCTGATACACTCAACTGTCATCTAACAATGCATGTTCGTGTTCCTGGCATCATCTGTGCTATCATGACTGAACTACATCTCCTCAGCTGCATTTTTCATTACCTGATGGAACAGGCCATAAGGATAGTTGTTTTGGCCTTCATGTTCAGGTTTCATTATTGTAATACTTTGCATAAATGCTGTCTGCAGAATTTGTTGTACTGTCTTCAGAAACTGCAGAATAATGTTACATGTTTAATCCTTCAAATTCACAAGTCTAAGCACATTAGCCCTCATCAAAGATAGTAAATACTACAAGATGGGTCATAACAGGATTTTCCACGGTGACAGCAAAGCATGCGCCACCTAACAGACTCCATGATGGCGACCCAAGCAAAGTTTCGAGCTGATGGAGACTCATTAATTGCACAAATGCTCGATACAACTGTCAGTAATGACTCCATCTCACATTGTTTACAGTACATATATCCCTTTCTTCATCCATTGCTTTACGTTCTACTCATGTACCTCATCTTTACGTTGTATCTCACCATCCACTGTTATCTTTCATTTATCATTATTGGTCTGCGCAGAGAGTGCAATCTATCTTGGTTGTGATGCTGCATGTTATAAGTTTACATTATTATTATTAATCCTAAATCCTTAGGGGAGTGCTCAATCTCTATTGCTGCACCAACTATTTACCAGTAAGTCACAGGAATATTCTGCCCTGAAAACTCTTTTCCAGAAAATCTTTGATCAGGATTAATTGTCCCTGAAAACCTTGAGAGACAGAAAGAATGTATCTGTCAGGGCTTGGTTGCTATAGTTGTAATGCATGGGAAGCTTTTCATAATGTGGGCTTTTGGTATGTTAATTTTTAAGGCTTATATGATGCCTTAAGTAGACATTAATATTATGTTTGAAAACTAGGGTTTTAATGACAATTACATGACAGATTTGAGTTAATATTTAAGTACACTAAGCAATCAACCATACACTAGCTCCGCGGTTCTCAACCTGGGGGGCGCGCCCCCCAAGGGGGGCGCAAGCTGCTGAAAAGGGGGCCGCAAAGGCGGTCATTTTCTCATATCTCATATAGGTATTAGTGGCTAAGGGGGGCGCGCGGACGTACCTTTTATTCGTCTGGGGGGGCGTCACAAGTAAAAGGTTGAGAAACGCTGCACTAGCTGATTGTTGTGCAGGTAATTAAACTTATTACCAGGAACTAAAAACTTCGTTGTATTGTAGCTATTAGCTTACATGACAAGCACAATTTTTTGCTCACCATGAAAATGTACTTACCCTCCAAATCCAAAGCAACCAACAAACAGTACTGCCAATGTGACATAGTAAATTGCAGAAAATTTGCTTGTTGGTCTGCGCTTATGCCCAAAGTTGGAGTAAGCAGCTCCTCTGGCATCAAGTGGAAATGATGTATGAATGGAGGCTGCAGGAGTTGATAATAAAGTCCACTGCTGCTGAAACAAGTTCTGCCATCTGGTGTTTGTCGGTGTCTGGCATGTAGAATTGACAGATTTCTTGTGACAGGGTGCAGCAATCTGGACTACATTTGTATGCAAAATGTTTCGCTGACAAATGAATGTAGGGTTGGTTGTTGCATTTCTGGCATGATGGTAAAGTGCTAACATCCATCGATGCTTTGCTGATCCTATCAAAAAACCCTCCATTATGGTGTCTGAAAATAGAATGAAAGAATCCACCTTCAAATTTGGAGCTTTGAACACTGACAGGTCTCAGATAAACTCCTGTTTGAAAGATGTAAAGGGTTTTAAATCCAGTTTTGTTGAATTTGTTGCTTTTAAAAAGTTAATAACTTAAAAAAAATGTTAATTGCTTTTTGGACACTTGGAAATGGTTGCTAAGCAACCGCAGTTTCCTGTAACAGATATCACAAGCAAGGTTGCCTCATTCTACCCTTATAATTAAGTGCACATCTGCAACAATCTCGTGGTAAATGCTGATGGGTATAACACAATAAGAGTACATACAAAGACACATGTCCAGACTCCTTTTACGTCTAATTTTATGACGTATAACGTCCTCAAAATGACAATCATTATTATGTCTGATATACCCATCAAAAGTGCTTCATTTAACTAATTAATTTTAAGCTTAAGGCAACTGTGTAGATACGAAATCGAATTCTTACTGCAGCAGATGCCCTGCCTTAGTCTATGTAGCTTACTTATTACAACCTGCAACCGCAAACCGTCGTCGATACTTTAAAAAAAAGACTAGTGCAGCAAATAACGAATGACTGAATGTCATGCAATGTTAACATATTTAGTACCTTTCTACGGAGTAACATATGCAGTTCACAGTATTATTCACCTGCAATCACTGATTGATACTAACGACGCAGGGACCAACCACTGTAGCCAGCGACCTCCCAGGCAAACAGGGGAAACAACTACCACGAAGTTACATATGGAACTATTAAACATGTTTGTATATGTCGTAAACAGACTATGGCAAGGACAAGTACGGAAGTACAAACCTACTTCCAAAACTAATACACCATAATGATTCAGTGACTTTGACAAAATGCAAAACTGGTATGAGAAATAAAATTAATATTTCAATATAACGGAGTGTGGGGTTATTCGTGTTGGTAACAATAATCCGAAACACGTACCCGCATAAAATAAAAATGAGTGATTAAATTCAGGCGATAAAAGCTTGTGATGAGAAGACTTTGGGAGTTTTGTGTCTTTCGATTCACAAATCCAAGGGTTGGCAAAGGATTTTCAATTATTTGGATCGAGATTTTTTTTAAATTGTACAATAAAGCACTTGTAATATTTTGGAATATGCCATGCATGCAGTGTGATCTGGTGTCCATTCTTAAGAGACGATCGATATTCGTGGACAGATTACAAAGATGTGGTACTTAATCACTTATAAAATGAAAAGATACGTCTTAATTATTTTGATAGACTTAATTGAAACTCCATTCTCTGAAAGGGAGGAGAATCAGGGATTGAAGACCGAGCTCTTCGCAATGTTCAGGATATTTCATGGATGCAGTAGGCATTATTTTTCTCATCACCACAAACCATCATTATTAAAAACTCATTCAGAAGGAACAGTTTTTTTTAATCATTGTTTCACTATACGTACTAAGCGCAAATGTTACTTTTCACAGATCGATCAGTTGCTGCAAATTGAAACTCACTTCATACTAACATTAAATACACACCAAATTTGAATCGATTTAAGAACTCTCTATATAACATTCCGAAATTTGTATCACGATTTTACAGTTTTGAGGGTTAATAAAATATGAAACTCGACCTAGACGTAGAATCACGGACCTTCATCTAGCTCCATGGTAGAATAGGCCGCTAAAACTTAACTTCCGGTAGTGTAAACCAATCATTTCTTTGGGACGGCTCCCGCCATCTCATAGTTGGCGCGAGTGTGGCTGCGATATCAAAGCAAACGACAGTGTCAAATCACCATTTTCGACAACAGCCTTGGACTTTGATTGTCTCTATCCTTGGTTTACGTCAAAACGTCTTCCTGATTGTTACTTTTGTGATTTCTCTTCTAGGGGAAAATGTTCGAGGCACGACTTGTTCAAGGATCTTTGTGGAAAAAGATTCTAGAAGCGACAAAAGATCTCCTCAATGAGGCAATTTACGATTGCACAAGCACAGGAATCAGTCTACAAGCTATGGACAGTTCACACGTTAGTTTGGTGTCCTTAAACTTGCGGAGCGATGGATTTGATACCTACAGATGTGACAGAAACTTGTCAATGGGCATTAATTTGCCAAGGTAATACAAAATTGCGCAGAAAATCATCAGACAAAGCTTCGTTTCTGATGAAATCTTATTAGCATTGTCCTTAATTTTCAGCTAGATTTTTAACATATAAATTATATCATGTAGTGTTATATTTCAGTCAGATAATGTCAAAGTAACTGCAAAGAAAAATATTAACTTCGTACACATACCATTACTGCAAGTTAACTTTTAACGCACATTGGTTTTGCTTTTGCAGCATGGCAAAAATACTGAAATGCGCTGGCAACGATGATATTATCACCATCAAGGCCGGCGATAATGCTGACACAGTTACATTTGTCTTTGAATCTCCAAGTACGTACATTGTTCAGTTACTTTATTGGTATCGTCTAAACGGTGAAGTGCTGTTGAATCACAAGAAGCGCATACAGTGCTGTAGTGGTTTTGATAATTACAGACATGCACAAACAAATTTGTTTATGTTTAAAGCATTATGACATTAAAAATTTTGTGATAAAACTGTTCAGTCATATTGAAGTTTTAATTACTTTATTACAGATCAAGAGAAGGTGTCAGACTATGAAATGAAGCTGATTGATCTTGACACAGAACATCTTGGCATTCCAGTGAGTAATTCAATTCCTGTCTTTTGAACATTGAAGTTCAAACCAAAAGTCTTCTTTCAGTCCTTCACATAAAAGAGTAGTGTGAATTAACACAGAAATCTATTTATCAACTTGAATTATTAAAGTGTTAAATTTATCATTTTGTATAAAACTAATTCTTTTTGCACTTGAATGCTGATATAGACTTGATACTAATTTATTTCACACAGTGGTAAGAATTAACCTAGTCTATGCATTTATAGTTATAAGCTGTTTATAATCCCCATACAGGACACCGAGTACAGCTGTGTAGTGAAAATGCCATCTGCCGAGTTTCAACGCATCTGCCGTGACCTTAGTCAAATTGGTGACTCCGTTGTCATCTCATGTACAAAAGAAGGAGTCAAGTTTTCTGCCAGTGGAGACCTTGGGACAGGTATTTTATTAAAAGCAAAGTTACCATATAACTAATTTTATCCACTATTCTGTGAGCTTTTGAATAAAAGTTTACCTATCATTGTAATGCTTGTGTATTCTACTGCAAATCAAATAGCAAGATCTTTCAGTAAGATCCATTTTGGTCTATATGGCTTATTTAAACATAGGATGGCTGTACAAGAACTTTTAGAATAGTTTACAGTAAAGAGCATGGTTTATGTTTAGAAGCTAATTGAAGTAGACTGCATGGCGTGTTTCTTGCTGCCAGTTGTATTTTTAGGTACCTTCTCTTTTCAGGAAATGTTAAACTTGCCCAGACAACTAGTACAGACAAAGAAGAGGAAGCTGTTATTGTAGAGATGAATCAGGCTGTTTGTTTGACGTTTGCACTCAGATACTTGAATTTTTTCACCAAGGCAACAGCTTTATCTCCACAGGTGACATTATCTATGTCACAGGATGTGCCACTGGGTATGTAACTTTGCATCTTTTAGGAATGCATAGAAAACTATCTTTAATTTTGGCAAAAATAAAAGCAACATGCTAAAAGTATTTTGTTGAATATATTCTATTTTCAAATTGTATAACTAGTTATCATTTTCAAAGCAATGTACAATTAAGTCCCCTGGTAAAGTATGCTCACACTTTCTGGTTACTTTTATTTTTCTTCAGTGGTGGAGTACAAAATTGCTGACATGGGTTACTTGAGGTTTTACCTCGCCCCTAAAATTGAGGACCAAGATGGAGAATAAATGGACACTACAATGTGACTATTCCAAGGACTTAAATTTGTTTAAAAACATGTCTGTACACAACATGAAGACTGGAACAGTAAAACGATTCATTGTTTTGATAAAAAAATTAAACTAGATATTTCATCGGTCAATATTAAAGGTGTCCAGTTTTGAACAAGAAAGTCAGTGCATGTTTTATATGAACTAATAGCTTTTTCATGATCATCTAACAGGTTTTCCTGACATTTAATCTTTTGCTCTTTGTCATATTTTTCTCCCAGTAAATTCTTTGTTCATGTTCTTGGGAGGGGGGCATTTAAACATACATTTTATATATGTGTGTGTGTGTATATATATATGCAGACAAATAGATTTTCACTTAGTAATCAGTCCAACCACAAATTTTTACATTTTTAACTTTTACGCAAGGGTTGTGGACAACTCATGCTTGCATAAGAAGCTTTTGAAATTAGCACATAAGACCAATTTTTTGTTTCTCTCTCTCTCTACTAACCTGCTTACTGCAGTCAAATGCAAGTTCACAGTCAATGTCTGTACAAGAGGTACATCCAAAGGACAAAACTCATTACTGCTTCCAGCACAACACATTATCTTACAACATGAAAGAGAATGGGGTTGACAGAGCTTTCAAGGAGTGAAAGGTCACACGAGGGCCAAAGAAACGGGGAAGGGTAAGAAAAAGATAGATTGTGTAACTACATGGAGGCTTGTAGCTGGAAGGGTGGGGCTTACAGAGATGAACTCTTGTCAATCGCATTCTGAAAAGGACCTGGAGGTAGAATTAAACTAGTAACCATAACTTTGTATATGTCACATATACCAAAGATACTCATGTGAACTGTTATCTTTAACTAACATTTGGGAGTTGGAAAAGACTACCTGGCTAATCTGTCTCGAACATCACCTGCAGCATGGTGCACACTGACACAAGTTTGTCTTACATTTTCCAGGAAATTTTACTCCCCACTCTTGCTGCCATCTTCAACAGAAAGGGGCTTATAAAAGCTATTATGTTCAGTACCATTGGTACAACCAAATTTAGGTGTTATAGGTAAAACACCAATTGTCTTGAACAACTAACACTTAATTTTCAAACTTTACAGAGCATAAAATCTACTTTTTAGAAGCACTGCTGCGTACATCATCCATCACTAAAACATCTACACAGAATATTTTTCTATTAATCTTAAGCTACAGTATGCGTTCATTAATCTGTTTCACTGAACAGACAAAAATGTAAATTGAGCAAACAAAAATGCACCTTGTCTGGAGGATGAAAGTAAATAAGGTAAAGTAAGATTTGAATCATTTTCTCAAAAGAATCAGCATAACACACCAATATATTTTTGTTGGAAAAAAAATCAGGTAAATAAAGATGTGCGCCATTTTGTTGGGAAAACAGGTGAAGCGTCGATCTGTTTTTAAACGTGAAAAAGGACAAGTATACATAATTATATATGTGTGTGTGTGCGTTTGCACATGCATACTGGTACATTCATTTTCACTCTTACACATACATGTGCATGATTGTGTACAACTGCACTCTATGTAATCTTTTAAGCCAGCTGTTGGAAAACTTAAATGAACATAAAAATGTTCTAAACATCTGACCTACTCAAAACTGATCAATCTATTGAATTCAGTTTAGATGAAAACCAGCAATGCCGCTTGGACATCGACATAAGGGTTAGCAATTTCATGGCTGGCTGCATATTACTGAAGTGCTCCCCAGTTCTTTTGACCCTAAACATCATCGTTAGGTGCTCACAATGATACCAAGCAAATTTTTGTATATTGCAAGTCTCTAAACAATCATTCTGGTTATAAAACAGACTGATTTGAAATAAGGCCTGCACATTTGAGGCTTTCTTCTAGGATCTCAACAGTTGACATGATTAACAACTCTATCATGTGATTTTGTCATTGCTCCACGGCAAAATATGTGAATTTAAAAAGTCACCATAGGGAGTTTGCTATGAACTCTTGGGAAAAAAGCAAGCAAAACAGAAATACAACAAATCTGAAAGCTTGGGATGGTATTTATATCAAACTAGTAATAAAGATACCAGTATAAAGCTTTAAAATGTGTTGACATTGAATCAGATACATCAAATGGTTCAAAAATTTTACATACACCTAAATATTAACTTAAAAAACTTCCGCGGCAATCGAATATGTTGATAATACATCAACAGGTCATTTTCTTCATTTTGAAATTCTGCACATATTTCATCTCCCCGTTCCAGTTTCTGAAGGCTAGAAGGTTTGCCTTGTTTAGCAAGTCTGGAACCTCTATATCAACACTTTCAAATTCGTTATTTTCCTTTTTTTTTTTGTAATCTGGCTGCTTCGCATATGTGTGCTGCTTTGATTTTCTTGTTCCGACGCTGTGAACGATGGATATCTGCTGCAGCTCCTCATCAAAACCCCTTCTAAAATTCTCCACCATATCTAAAAGTTCTGATTTAGTGTACACCTCTGTCGTCTAGACGGTCATGAAACCATTTTAGTTTTTCTGCCAAGATCTTCAGTTTAGATGAGTGTTCATTTCTAGCTTTTGAAAGTCGTTTATCATGACTGTGTATAACTTTCTCCGATTTTTTTTCCTGAGTTTTCGGCATTCTTTAATGTCAACACAAGATCGTATCAACACGTTGTTTTTTTCTTTTTCCATATTTGATCCAACTAGCATTCTTTAGCCCGGATTCGTACATATGAACCTACAATTTCTTTTAGGGTTTATAAAGTTTTTTTTTATGTTTAATTTGTTGTTTTGTATTATGAAAATCATTACTAAATGTAAGTTACTAAACTCCTGAGTAGACGGCAATTACATATCTTTTTACATCGTGTAAATTCTTATAAGGATTTTTCCGGTTCAGGCAGTGCATGCGTGTTAGCGATTCGCATTGAAAAGAAGTGCCAGGGAAAGATTTTTTACTGTAAAGCTTGTTTGCTGTAAACTTGATGATGCAGGCAGCAACGTCAGTGATACGATCCAAAGTGTTGGCTTCTAACTATTGCCGAAGGTAAATGTGTAGGCCTAATTTAAATATTTTTTGCCATTGGGGCTACCGCAGGTTAACCTAACTGATCGAAAGACAGGATTTATGCTGATTTATATTTCGTACTGTTCGATCTACAATACATTTAGCACTTGCTGTATTCTTAACTACTCTGTAGACTAATGCAGTGGTAGCCTTATTGGCAGAAAAAATTTCTGATAGTCTATAAACATGATTTTAAAAGAAAACAAAACCGACGTAGTAGGATCGGGTCCGAAATTAAAGATTTAACGTGTAAAGTTATGAAGAAATAATCAGAACATAAGCATGGTGTTTTTGTGACGTTCTGTGATCACCCCAAACCTTTAATACTCTTCTGATCTTGCATTCCTGCTCTAGACTGTTTATGAATCTGCGATTAAAAATAAATTGAACCAGTCTGTAGATTCCCACAAGTGAAAAATGATTGTGTATCGGTAAAAGGAAGCAACTCTTTAATCACCCAATGGGCATACTTGGTAGGCCTATATGAGTTTATGAGGGAACAATTTTCTATGGAATTGTTCTCAGGTATCTAATGTCTGATACACCCACCATAATCATTTTATAAATCTAAATAATAAATGTTAAATAAGTATATTAATTTTTTCATAATTGTGATCTGTAAATATCCACCTCCGATGCATGCATTTGAATTATTATTTAGGCCTACTTAAAATTGTTGATGGCTGAGCATTTTGATGTTAAATTGTGACCACAATGTTCAACAGGTTGGCTCTAAAGCTTCAGGTGCGCAGGACCTATAAAGATATATGTAACTGTGTGTCAACAAGACTTTATGGCACAGTAACAGATGTTATTCACCCACCTCATGCTGAAGGAACAGAGAGAATATATCCACCCAAGATTAAGACGAAAGTCCAAGATGTAAGTGAGCTGACATTGTTAGAAGTTGCTGCCTGAATGAACTACTGAAGGTACTCAAGACATTTAAATAGTTTTAAGTGTTACATTAATTTTAAGAGACAACTTTAGAGTGATTAATATATTGGAACATCTTTCCACATTTGTTTCAAAGGATATACTACACATTTAGAAGTCAGTTTGAATCAAATTTTGTATAAAATAGTTCAGTTCCATGTACCATAAACAAACCTAACACTTTCAATAAGGTCTTTTCAAAAGTAAGCTGAGATCACTACACCGACATCAATTTTGTCAAAAAATGTGAGACATATTCACCATGGAGAGAAGACTAAGATAATTCTTGGTGAAAATGGTTGATTTTATACAAAATAAAATTTACTTTTACGTCCGTCCCTTACTTTTGACTATTACATTTGATTATATATTGTATATATCTTTTAAACATAGACATTGCAAATCACGTGATAGGCCTGTACAGGGCTTAACCTTTATGTACTTTTTTTTTTGCTACATCGCAATAGATTATTTAGAAAACAATTTGATGGCGTGCATCATATAATGACTTAGAGCAATTTATTTTTTAAAGATAATAGTTCTCACAAGAGGCAGTAGTTTATTGTGCCATTTTAGCTTCCAGTTCTGAAAAACAAGGTTTCTTTAACATAAAAAGGCACAGTTAATAATTGCTTATTGTTGATGTAACATTGCAACTTTGCGAAGTTATTGTTTTATGTCAAGTTACATTGTGAGTGTGCTAGATTTTGTAAACACTCAAGGCATGTTTAGTCTTTGGAAGATTTTGGACTTGTTATTTGGCTTTGTCTGGTAGTAGTAATAGTATATCTCACAAACTGATTTTCCTTTGAAGTGCAGCAGTATTCGTTTAGACCTTAATGTTTTCAATTCTTTTCTGCCCATCCAATAGCGTTGATGGTTTCTCCTGGATGATATTAGTTCTAAAAGCTCTGTGATCTGTTTCTAGAAGTTTGAATTTGGAGGATGGAGCTATATATTTTGACAGTTGTCTTGTCACCTAGCTCCATATTTTTTAATGCACTGTAAGAAATCTAAAGTAAGCTAAGATATATGTGACTCTAATGTAATAATATATATATATATATATATAAGTTAAAAGATACCTAATTTTTAAAAATCCCCTTCATTTTTTGTAGGGTTTTTACGGCTCGTAACTGATGTATTTCAATTATTTGTGCAGATCGTGGGTGAGAAAGGCTTTGTAGTGCGTTTAAGAGGTCTTCCCTGGTCAGCAACTCCACAGGATGTGGAAAAGTTTTTTGATGGTAAAAATGTGTATTTTTGATGTACACTCTTATTGTGACTTTTTGAAGATTAGCTGTAGTTTTCGACTGTTATTAGTGTTTACAAAATCAGAACACCATCTATAAGGGTGCTCAAGCTTAACACTCCATCTGTGGTCAAATTAGGTTACATCAATGTTCAGGATAAACCATTATTAAAATTATGATCCCGAAGCACTTATGATTAATAACGAGGAGATTATGTACTTTTTTATATGCAGCAATGTGCCTTAACATATCCTGGTACCAAAAAATTGCCAGCTAAACTGGTTAAAATACGAAATTTATCTCAGACATGCTGAAAGTAGGTATCCCAAACTAAAAAAAAAAATTATTAAACTATTTGAATGCTATAAGTGTTAACTTCAAGGATTAGTGGCTGCAGCACTTTTTCCTAATTAATAAGTAGATACAAATTGTGTTAAGCTCAGTACTACTTCCTCAATTCTTAGAAAATCTTGTTTTTGAGATGTAAGCCTATGAACATCACCATGCTCAGAAAGAGGTCAAATCACTATATGCCTAACTAACATATGTTCCCAACTGTCCTATTGGCTAAGGCCTTTAAAGAGAAAAGCAATCATGCACTATCAAGGAAGGTTGTATATGTTTTGTTTAATTGTTTTTGTAAGTTATGACCCACCCTTTAAGGCTTAACTTTCTCCGTCCAACAGGAAAGAAAGGATTCAGTCCGGCAGAGGGACATCAGGGTGCTTGTCAGGCTAGATGGAGACAATTAGCAATCAATAACCACTCAGGTCACTTGCTCAACATGTACTCCTTATGTCCCTCTTTTGTGTTGAACTATCCTTCCTGGTGTATGCTAAAAGTTCAGCTTTTAACCCCTTAAACATTCTTTGCATGTTTAAAACTGGCACTTTTTTAAGTTGTTTGTTTTTTCGACACTTTACAGGCTGTGAAATTAATGAAGGACTAAATGGAGTCCATCTTACATATTCCCGAGAAGGACGCCCCAGTGGAGAAGCATTTGTTGAGTTTGTATCAGAAGATAATGTACAGGCAGCATTAAAAAAAAATAAAGAACACTTGGGACAACGATATATTGAAGGTGGGTTAATTTACTCATAATCTGTGGCCATGAAATTTTGTTAGAGGAAGGGCAGACTTGCAAAACAATTGGGCGGTCTGGTGGTGCAACAGTTTGCGCCTGTCACCAATACAGTGAAAGTTGGCTGTCCTCAGTTCAGCTCTCTTCTCGGGCACGCTGTTCTTTCTCTGCATGTGGCATCTGCCTTGCTGTGATATAGCCTTGGTTTCTGGCTCTGCGTAAAACATCAATTCCCCCCAGTTGCAAAACAATTCTTTGTAACGATGTGTTGAAGATGCTGTCATGTCTAAATATGTAGGTGCAGCATTAAATGACAAATGTAAAACTGCAATGTGGGGCCATCCATTGTTTTACTAAAAGCTGTCCCTCTATGACAGGTTCTTAAGTTTTGAATTCACAACACAAAATATTTGCAACTTTACAACACCTCTAATAATAGTGTTAAAATGTAGAAAGTTTTTTTTCCCCCCTTTCCATTGTGAAAGATAGGCACATTAAGCTGCTATTATTACCAGTTTTCCCTTAACCTATTTATGCCAGCTGTTGACATTTTCAAATTTGTGCATGAAATTCAGGTATATGATCGATAGATATTTAAGGAAAAAGAATTTAAGAGAAAAAAATTAATTGTTTTTGGAATGTTGTACATAAATGAGTTAAAATATTATTTCTGTAAATCTCTTAACATATAGCCTAATTTTGTATTTACTATTGTTGCTGCCTGATCTACATTTTAGCAAATTCTGATTTACATTAGCAACAGCAAAGGAATCAGGAAGGGGTAATCTTGCTATCAATGGGATAAAGTTAAAGAATAGACTAATGAGCCTGCTTTCTGTTTGTTGGCAGTATTTCGGTCAAAGAAAGGTGAAATGGAGCGGGTCATCAAACGTGCTGGTTTAGACTCTCCCAACATGAGTGAAGCAGTTGTCAAATTACGTGGTCTTCCTTTTGGCTGTTCCAAAGAAGAGATTGCTCAGTTCTTTACCAGTATGTTTCTTAAAAGACTTTGTTTTAAGAGAAATAGTATGATGTAAGTGTGGTGCAAAATTGTTATTTTTAAATTTTTTAAAATTAAAATGCAAACAACATTGCTTCTTGTAGTTTTAAATATAATGTTAAAACAGAGATGTGAAATATATATATATAGTGATGTACCTGTGCATGTGCTTTTTATTTGTTTGTGTGAATAGGCATTGATAAAATTGTTTGCTACGAGATGTAAATTGAACATGTATGAATGTATGTGTGTATGCGGAAGGGAGAGGAAATTTTTTTAAATTTGGCTTTTTTTAATTAAATAATGTTTCTACCTGCTGCATAGCTTCATAATTCAATTAAATATACCCCCAAATTTGCTTCCTATGATGTCTATAAATATTAGACATTAGAAATAAAAGTTTAGATGTAAAGCCTGGGTCAGAATTTGTTGGAGTCATTTGCAGAACCTTTCTGGTTTTATAAAAAATTGAATTTTCTGACATACCAATAAAGGTAATTGAGAAAGAAATTAAGTCCTATGAGGCAATGAAAAAAGTTATCTGCAAATTTTGACAATTGTGTTCAAAAGCCAAAAAAACGTTTCAAGACATTGGCAATTATTATGCTCAATTCAGTTAAAATTTGTAAATTGAACAGTGCATCCGATTTTCCTTCTCCTTTTAATGCATCAGTATTCTAAACCTAAGGTATATGAACCTGCTTTATACTGAGGGATTTAGGGTGTTGAAAATAGTTTGGTTAACAAATGCATTATCACATTTGTAATGTGTCTGTCAGATGCCATAAATATATTCAATACATTAAAGCATTTATTAAAACAAATCTGTGAAAAGTTTAGGTTAGACATTTGTCTACAAATGGCTAAATAGTATCAATACTGAATACTGTAAATTTCAAATAGTCTTTTCTGGAGCATGAGCAATAAAATCTGCAAAACTATTTGCAACTATGATAGATATTTCTTTTAAAAAATGTTGTTTTGGTTTTAGTATAAGCACAAAAGGGTTAGAAATATAGATTAAAAGATAATGCAGAAGTGATGTATCATTATCAGAAGACTTGGGTTAAATCCACTCCAGCTTATATCACTTAGTAGATAGCCAGAGTATTATATTTGTCAGTAGACTTTATACAAGACTGTATCAATGTTCCTTTGCCCTCTAAGGTGACAAGGAAAGAGTGCTGCAGAAGCACATTTCTCTTTAACCTGTTGGTCGAGAGGCAGTTGGCAGAAAACTGTCACCAAAGCACTGAGAATAATAATCTTGTGATGCAGTTTAATGTATGTTTTTAAGTTTTCTAAGAAGTCTAGAATTCTATCACTAAGGTGCAGATTAACCCATCACAAGTAACCATGCAAAGTGAATGGCGAAGAATTAAAGAAACTTACATATTTTTTTCCTGTGCTATATAGTGTTAGGTAAAAGCTTTAAAAAAAAATTATAAGCTATAATTTGGAAGTGAATGTCAGTTGTTTCCCCAGTGCAAAATTAACAAATCAAGGGCAAGCATCATCTTCTTAGTTCATAGCAGTGTCAATACCCTGTGGCTAACATTTATGTTACTTTACCTAGGATATTTTAATCACTTGTTTATAAATATGGCCCCAGGGGTATAGCAACACTACAGCTACAGAGACAAGATGATTGCTTTGGAGCTTTCCATGTTTTCTTGGCTTCATAACAGTGGTCCCAGGAGATTATTATGTGTCCCTTGGTTATTAATGGATATGATTGAAAAGGCAACCCATGTCAGTTGATATAGCACAGTGACAACTTGAACTTTAATTCTTGACAACAAGCCTTATAAATGTTACAAAAGGAAAGGTTATTTCTGTGATTACATAGAATTTTATATGTATTAGGACCCTTTTATATGTATTAGGACCCTTGGGTCCTGACTGTTCGACTCTGTTTGTTGGGTGGTTGTGTAGGGTTCGAGATTGTACCCAATGGGATAATGCTACCAGAAGATCAGCTGGGCCGCAGGACTGGGGAGGCGTTGGTACAGTTCGCATCCCAGGAGATAGCAGAAAAGGCCCTGGGTAAACACAAGGAGCGCATAGGGCACAGGTGGGATAGCTGGCCCTGATGGGGCACAGAGCTGTACTTGTTGTTTCTTATTTGCTGCGGGGAGAGTGGTGGGTTTATAGGGATGTGGGGGGGGGGCTTAGAGGGTAGCCAGCTACTATTCTTTCTCTCTCCATTATTTATTGGTAATTTAAAAGACAAAAAAAGAAAAGATAGTTTTATAACATGCGGTTAGTGAACAGCCTCTCGAGTCGATTCGTCCTTGATACGCTACATACATCTGTTCATTATTCTAATGCCTTTGAAGAAACTAGAAACAAAACGAAGACAGGTACTGTTCTTTAAAATTTGTGATGCAACATTTCTATGAACTTTCACAATGGTAAGGTGGACATCAAAATGCTTGTGCTGACTGAATCTTCGAGCAGCTTTGTGGAAAGCATGTGAGATCTGAACAACTTAAATTGTATAGAGAAAAGAAGAGAAGCCTGTCGTATGAGTATTGGTTGAAAGTGCTGTTTGATAGCCTTGTTGCTATGCTCTCACTTTAGCTGACATTTTTGGGATTGCATATTTTGTGTTTAGAATGTGGTGTCACATACTTAATGTTACTTTAATTTTATCCTGTTTTGTGTGTCATGTGCCCCTTTTTATTGTATTATTTTTATTTGTGCTTTGAGTAGTCCAGGAAGAAGTTTGTATTGTGAGCTTTTGTTAGAGAGGGAGAAAAAGGCATTAAAAAAAATAGATGTTGACTCGGTGAATTTGTAATCATGATTTTCTTTCTTTTTTCTTGCATTGCCATAAAAAGTGAAAAGGTAGTGGCAGTGTTATCTTAAATCAGTCTTCGACTAACCCCATCAAATTTTTCAGGTACATAGAAATTTTCAGGAGCAGCATGTCAAAGGCTAATGCAGTGTTTGATAATCAGCGGGGTGGCTTCAGGCCTCCTATGGGTTCAGGCATGGGGGTTGGTGAACCCAGCCCCAACGATTGCAATGACAGATTTGATGGTTCAATGGGGCCTGGCATGGGAATGGGCAGCCCAATGGGTATAGGTTTCAACAGAGGCCGAGGAGGCAGAAATCTCAAAGGTAATTATAAAGTATAAAAAATAATTGTAATGAAATTGAAAAACACTCTTAAAAACTTGTTTCAAAATTTGAATTAATGTTTTTTTATTTTTATTTTTTTTTAGATTTACATATTGTCATCTCTTTTAAAAAACTATTACTGCATGGAACAAATCCTCTGGACCAGTACTTTAGTACAGCAATATGTGATGAAGGTGGTATCTATATAAATAAAATTAATTTTAATTAATAATGATTAAAACTTGTTACAATATGCATTCAGTGCGCATTTAGTAAACCCATGGGCGTTTGGTGTCAAAAGCAAACAAAAGACATTTGGTTAACAGTGATTTATCATTTGCCATGCTGCCCTACGTGCCGACAGGCATAACGGGCAGTAAGTAAGTAAGTATCATTTGCCATCAATTTAAACCTGGTGGACCTTTTCAGTAGATTAACAAAAATGTTAAAAATATGGAAAGTTGGCATACGTTTCCTCACTTGTTATCTTATTTTGCCTGGGACACATGGGACATCCAGGAAGTCATTATATCAGCAAGACAGGCCACTCAGTGCATGTGCGTGGCATGCCATTTCTTGCCATAGAGAAGGATGTCTTCGATGTAAGTAGAACACTAGACAGTTGTCCCGTTGTCTTTAAATTTAAAAAAAATAAAAAGTTTTCGTGAGTTTTAAGCTGCAGTTGGTCCTCAGTATTCACTGTTGGTGGGTGAGTCAGGTAGTAGGACCTAGGTAAATGAGGAAAGTCTCAGCAACTCTAGATCTCCCCCATCTATGCCTGCAAGAACTTTAATACTGTTAACTATTAACAAACATTGCAACTAATAAACCATGTGTACTGTATTGTGTACACACCTGTTTCCTTTTAAATTTAACTTTTTAAAGTAAATGTCTATAGATCTTATGATAGTAAAGGATAATATAGATTAATGCATATATTTTATGTATTTATGACTTATGTTTTAGTTTTCTTTACAGTACATGTCTGTAATTTTTATAAGTAGGCTACCAGACTTTAACAGAAAAAAATCCCATTTCATTATTGATTGCAAAACTGCTAGTAGTCAAAACTTTGAAAGTAAAACCTGCAAATTTAGAGGGCTGACTGTATTGTGATTCATTACTTTAAAAAAAAATTATCTGGGCAACTTATAAGCAATTTTGATACAAGAGACCACACAGGATAAACAGAACTTTCATTATAAACCTACAACAATAAAGTAAGATTACAATATATCACATTTTGTCACACACACAGGTCAAATGGACATCACCTTTCCATATTTTCTTACTGTCATTGCAACTGCCAAGTATAAGTGTATTAGAAAGAAGACCTAAATCTCTTTGAGCTGGTTCTGTGTTATCTTGCTTTGAAGATGTCTGCCACATGCCTACTTTATTCTTGTGCCTGTAATTTATAGACATCTCAGCCTTACATTGGTTCTAAGCTCAAACTTCATTTTATGTAAGTTAAATATTCAAAAATTTTGGTTCTTGTTTCAATAACTGGGGACGGGAGGCAAAATTGAATAAGAATACTTAAATTGGCAGGTTGAAGTGACTTTCCTCTTTATTGAAGTAGTAAATGCTAGTAGTCAATACTTTGAAAGTAAAACCTGCAAATTTTAAGGGCTGACTGTATTGTGATTCATTACTTTAAAAAAAATTATCTGAGGTCTTTATTGACAGTAATGAGCACTTTGAGTGGTAGAGAATTAACTGTTTATATTGGTAGAATATATTGGGCAACTTATAAGCAATTTTGATATAAGAGGCCAAACAGTGGATAAGCAGTACTTTCATTATTCACCTACAACAATAAAATAAGATTACAGTATATCATAGGTTGACTTTCCTCTTTATTGAACACTATTCATTGTCAGTAATGCTGTAAATTTATTAGCTTTTGGTCTACTATTGGACAGTTTATCTTTTAAAGATCTGAATATGTTTGGGGTTTTTTTGTTTTGTTTTTTGGTAGTTCTTTGCGCCAATCCAGCCAGTAAGAGTGAAGTTTGAATATGGCTCTGACGGTCGTCGTACAGGCAAGGCAAACGTGGATTTTGCTACTCACCAGGAGGCCTTAGAAGCCATGAAGAAACACCGATCAAACATGCGTAAGTAGTCACATTAAAATTATTAACTCCAGCCCCAAAATACCATGAATCTAAACTCCCAACCCCTTTGATTAAAGTGAGAAGGCATCTTCCAGTATACAGCAAATTTGACGCGTGGTCCAGTATAAAACAACACCAGGTTTGCATACTTTGACATAAAATAAACATAGTTCCATGCACTAAACTGATGATAAAAGTTGTGATAAATGACACTCACTATGTGTATTCTGTAACAATAATTTCTAAAAATCCATAGTACTGTAATCTTGACTTTTCTTTTCTCTCAGAGCATCGATACATTGAATTATTCCTGAATTCCACACCAACTCGTGAAGGTTTCGACATGGGAAACTATGGCAGTGACATGGATGGTGGATTTAGCATTTATCCCCGAAAACCATGATGACACTTGAAGCTCTTGTTCATTAAAATGTTTGTAAGATCATTTTTTTTAAATGTTTTTACTTTTGTGTGCTGAGCAGAAAAGGCAGTCAATTATGTGATGACACTGATCACTTACACATACACTTTTCAAAACTCCAAAACTCTCAAGCTTTATCTTAACTAGAGATGTAAAATAAAAACAGCATACTGAATACAAATTGAATTCAATCTGTTTGAATCTGCTGATATCATTATTTATAACAAAAATGCATCTCAATAGCCTTCAAGACAAAACAAAATCTGCATACCTTGCAATGGAGTTTCATCACATTCAAGTATTTTTTTAAAAAGAGTTTTAAGGTGATTACTCTTACAAGCTATTTGCTTTTGTTACACCCGAGATGCTTTTAGGTAAAACTAACTTCTACTTAACACTTTAACTCAACAACAGTTACATTACATTCATCATAAAACACTGGATGCAAATGTCAATTTTGTCTCCCAGTAAATACTCTGTTCATGTTGCATGGGGAACGGGGTATTTCAACATGCATTTTAAATATGTGTGTGTATATATATATATGTACACACAAACAGATTTTCACTTAGTTTGCCCTTTTCTTCCCCCTGCCCAACCAAATATGCCTCATTCAAAAAAAAAAATTCAAAGGAAATTTAATCAGTCCAACCACAATGTATTTTTACCTTTTACGCAATGTTGGGGACTGCTCATGCTTGCATAAGAAGTTTTTGCATTAGCACATAAGACCGATTTTTTTTCTCTCTCTACTAACCTGCTTACTGCAATCAAATGCAGTACACAGTCAATGCCTGAAATTTAACAATGCTTCAAGAGGTACATCCAAAGGACAAAACCCCTTACTGCTTCCAGCATGAAGCATTATCTTACAACATAAAAGAAAATGGGGTTGTGAGTCAGAGCTTTCAAGGAGTGAAAGACTACACAAGGACCAAAGAAATGGGGAAAGGTTAGAAATGCACATTTTGAATGTTTGTTTAACTACATGGAGGCTTATAGTTGGAGGGCTGGGGCTTACGGAGATGAACACTTTTGTCAGTCACATTCTAGAAAGTGTCAACTGAAAAGGACCAATATGAGAAGTGGAGGGTTTATTTAAAATAGTGACCTTCATATCTTTGTATGTCACATATACCAAAGATACTCATGTGAACTATATAGTTTCTGTGTATTTTCAATGATTAGGAAAGATAACGAACTAAACTATTCTTAAAGTGAGAAAATCACAAATTGAGGTTGCAAAGAAAATGTTTATTTACATTGCCTCAATATGTTAACACAAAGGCACTGTAAAGAAATGAATAAGGTTTTAAATGCAGAATTAACTTCCTCTTATTTAATATCTGGGAATTAGAAGAGACTACCTGGCAAATCTATCTCGAACATCACCTGCAGTATGGTGCACATTGACACAAGTTTGTCTTACATTGTCCAGGAAATTTTACTTCCCTACTCTTGCTGCCATCTTCAACAGAAAGGGATTTATCAAAGCTATTATGTTCAGTACCACCAAATTAGATGTTAGAGGTAAAATACCAATTGTCTTGAAAAATTAACACTTAATTTTTAAACTTTACATAGTATAAAATCTACTTTTTAGCAGCACTGCTGCATACATCATCCATCACTGAAACTTTTATACACAATATTTTTCTGTTAATCTCAGGCTACAATATACATTCATTAAGCTGTTTCACTGACCAGACAAAAACCTAAATTAAGCAAACAAAAATGCACCATGTCTGGAGGATGAAAGTAAATTAGTAGTAAGATTCGTATCATTTCCTCAAAGGATCAGCACAACATACCAATATATATTTACTGAAAGAAATCAGTTATATACAGACTTGCACCATTTTGTTGGGAAAACACAGGTGAAACTTCAATCTATTTTTAAACGTGAAAAAGGACAAAGAAGTAACCATATCTATATATGTGTGTGTGGATTTGCACATGCATACTGGTACATTCATTTTCATTCTTACTCATACATGTGCATTAATGTGTAATCATTCAGCCCAGCTGTTCGAAAACTGAAATTTATGAACATAAGTCTCTAAACAACCATTCTGGTTATAAAAGAGTCTGATTTGATATAGGGCTTCCTTCACATTTGATGCTTTCCCTTTCTTCTAGAATCTCAACAGCTGTTAAACCAGCATTTTGCACCTGCTGACATGATTGACACCCCTTTCTGATGGGATTTTGTCATTGCCCCACAGCATAATATCTGAATTAAAAAAGTCACCATAGAAAGTTTGCCGTGAACTCTTGCAAGGAAGGGTACACTGCAAATTGTTTGCTATGCCGCATTAAAGAGCTATTGGTAATAATAGATGTTTTGGAGCAGAGTACACAAAACAGAAATACAACAAATCTGAGAACCTGGGATGGTAGTTATATCAAACTAGTAATAAAGATACCAGTATAAAGCATTTAAACATGTGAACAATGTATCAGATACACTAAATGATCTTCAAAATCTTCACATACACCTAAATATTAACTTAAAAACTGGCGCGGCAATCAAATATATTGATAATACATTTAATCATTTACTATGTGCAGTTTTGGATTGCGATTCATGAATCAATGTCTGAGACAGTACCCTTTTCTTTGGCCTCAATCTTTTGTCCTTCCTTTGTGCTAATTTTTCTCATTTTGAAATTTTGCACATATTTCATCTCGCCGTTCCAGTTTCTGAACTCTAAGAGGTTTGCCTTGTTTAGCAAGTCTGGAACCTCTATACCAACACTTTCAAATTCGTTGTTTTCCATTTCTTTTGTAATCTGTATGGCTGCTTCGCGAGGTGCATGCTGCTTCGATTTTCTTGTTCCGACGCTGTGAACGATGGATATCTGCTGCAGCTCCTCATCAAAACGCTTTCTGAAATTCTCCACCATATCATAAAGTTCTGATTTAGTGTACACCTCTCTGTCATCCAGATGGTCGTGGAACCATTTTAGTTTTTCTGCCAAGATGTCCAGCTTAGACGAGCGTTCATTTCTAGCCTTTGAAAGTCGTTTATCGTGACTGTGTCGCCTTTCTGCTTGTAATGCCTTTCTACTGTATGGATGTATAACTTTTTCCGATTTTGTTTTCTGAGTTTTCGGCATTCTTCGATGGTAACACAGAGGATAGTTTAAACACGTGTGATCCAATTAACATTCTTTAGCCCGGAAGTAGTTCTTTTCCATAAACCCACAACTTCTTTTAGGAATAGGTTTTATAAAAGTATTTCTTTGCTTTTTCGGAGTTTGCTGTTCTTTATTGTGAAAAAACATTATTAAATGTAAGTTACTAAACTCAAGAGGATCTCGAAATTTACCCTATAGACGGCAATTACATATCTTCTTACATCGTCTAAATTCTTATAAGGATTCTTCCGGTTCAGGCGTCCAGAGCATGCGTGTTAGCCATTCGCATTGGAAAAAAGTGCCGGGGAGAGGTATTAGAGTTCTTCTGTAAAGCTTGTTTGCTGTAAACTTGATGATGCAGGCAGCAACATCAGTGATACGATCCAAAGTGATGGCTTCGAACTATTGCCGAAGGTAACTGTGTAATTTAAATATTTTGACATTGGGGCAACCGCAGGTCAACCTTTCATGCCCATGGTATATTTCGTACTGTTCGAACTACATTTAACACTCGCTGTCTTCTTAACCACTTAATAGACTAATGCAATGGTAGCCTTATTGGCAGAAAAAGTTATGATGGTTTATAAACATAATTAAAAAAAAAAAAAAAAAAGCTTACATAGTAGGACTGGGTCCGAAATTTTGGGTTTAGCGTGTTAAAGAAATCACCAGAACATAAGCATGGTGTTTCTGTTACGTTCTGTGATCACCCCAAATTAATACTCCTCAGATCTTGGATTCCAGCTCCAGACCGTTAATGAATCTGCGACTGAAAATAAATTGAGCCAGTCTGCAGATTACCACAAGTGAATAATGATTGTGTATCCGAGAAAAGAAACAAATGTATAATCACCCGATGGGCAGACTTCGCATGAGTTTATTAGGGAACAATTTTCTATGGAATTGTTCTCAGGTATCTAATGTCTGATACACCCACCATAACTATTTGGTAAATCTAAACCATAAATGCTACATAAAGTATATTATGTTTTCATAATTGTGATCTGTAAAAATCCACCTCCCGTGAATAGATTTTAATGATTATTCATTTAAAATTGTTTATGGCTGTGCATTTTGATGCTAAATTGTGACCACAATGTTCAACAGGTTGGCTCTAAAGCTTCAGGTGCACAGGACCTATAAAGATATGTGTAACTGTGTGTCAACAAGACTTTATGGCACAGTAACAGATGTTATTCACCCACCTCATGCTGAAGGAACAGAGAGAATATATCCACCCAAGATTCAGAAGCTAGTCCAAGATATAAGTGAGCTAACATTGTTAGAAGTTGCTGACCTGAATGAACTACTGAAGGTACTCAAGACATTTAAATTGTTTCAAGTGTTCCATTAATTTTAAGAGACAACTTTAGAGTGATTAATTTATTGGAACATATTTCACATTTGTTTCAAAGGAAATATTACACATTTAGAAACCAGATTGATTCAAATTTGGTATAAAATAGTTCGGGTTTTTTCAGTTCTGTATCATTTGTAATTCAAACACATCTTTAATTATTATAATTATAATAATTTTTGTTCTACAGTTTTATCTTCTACTAGACAGAATTTTTTTCCAACAGAGTAAATACTGTTTTGTAGAATTGTTTTTTAAAAAGAACATATAAATATTTATCAAGGTTTTATTTGCAGAAAACCCTAAACATTAAAGATGCACCCATGATGTCTATGAGTTCAGTTGCTGCCCCAGTAAAGGTATGAATTTTACCTCGTTCAAAAGTTGTTGGATTTGTATTGCTCAGTTACAGCATATGTAGTTTACCTTGGCTGAAAAATATTTCAAAAAGACTTAAAGAAAAATCAGTTCATTAGTTTTAAAGTAAAAATATTCTAGGTTCAAAAGAGGCTTTTACAGTACAGGTCAAGTTTATGGAAAACCGTGTATGTATGCATACATTTGCAATTGGGGTTGATTTAAGCATACTGGTTTCATTTGTGGGTAAAAGGAAGAGGAAGAAGAGGAAGAAGCAGCCCCAGTGCAAGTAAAGATGGCCTTCACTGTGAAACTTACAAAGTTTGATGAGGCTAAGAAGGTTCAGCTCATCAAGGAAATCAAGAGTGTTCTTCCAAATATGAATCTTGTCCAGGTAATTATCACAAAGAAAATATTAAGGTCATTCTTTACTTCTCATCTCTATTTCTAAACCTGTTAAGTAATGACATGCTTTTTTGTAATTAAAAAATCCCACTTTTGGATATTAGGTTTTGTTAGGTGATTGTTGATCATAAAGACAATACTACCTACTGCAGTTCTGTATATTATAGCAAAGATCATAGTTCAAGCTAGGTTACAAGAGAACTGCAGAAACTTTTAGATGCAGAAGAAAAGTGGAATAGATTTGAGCATATGCTTAAAAGTATTGTTTTCCACCTTAGTTCTCCATTAAAAAAAAAAGTAAAGTTGAATTTGTCTTTAAATGGCAAATTTCCTTTCATGATTGTAAGGCTTATACTGCATTCAGTGGTGGTAAACACAAAAATTTTGTTTCAGGCCAAAAAGTTTGTAGAGAGTGTACCTCAGGTAGTGAAAGCAGATATTACCAAGGATGAGGCTGAAAAACTGAAGGAGGCTCTTGCAGCTGTAGGAGGGGAAGTTGAAATAGAATGAATTGTTTTTTTCTTTGAAAAACCGATGTACAGCACGTTACAAACTGATCATTTGTGTTATTGTTGGGGCAGGAAATCAGGAATACACTGTTACCATGTGGGAAATTCTGAGAAAGAATGATTTGTATGATCCTTATTAAGCTCATAGGATGTCCTTTTAGAAGATGCTAATAGGAAGCCTGTCAAATCTGACGCAAGTTTTCTCCATATCCATCTGACAGTGATGAGATGGTCTTAGGAAAGTTCTGGATCATAAGGTCAAACATCCCTAGGAATGTACATACTTTTCAGTTAATAGAAAAGTTTTTATAGGGAGATGTGCGATTGGGGAAGGTCTTTTTTGTAAAGTACCCATTTCATTTTTTGGATGCCATCAGTAATTTGCAACAAATTTGCTGTTTTTTGTGTGGTTAAAATTCAATGCAAATGGTTGCAGTTGCTATCATGGTACATACAAGAGTATAATAGTCTTTGTTCTACTGATGCTTGATGTGTGTAAAGAGTGAATAAAGAGAGAACATAGATGTTAGCAATTTTTTTATGTGGCATTCAGTTGTCTTTTGGATGTGCCAGTACCACAGCACTGCATGTTGAAAATTCCACATCAGTCCTTATTGTAATACAATTTGAAATGGTTAAAAAAATTTCTTTGGGATACTCCTTTGTTTGTGCAACTTGTAAATCCACATTCACATGCAGGTCTTCTTAGTGTAATATATAAATCTTGGTAATGGTAAGACCCACCGACAATTCCACACAGTTGATTGCAAGGGCTACTTACATTCGTACAGAGAAATTGTTTCCACTTAGCAACACTAACAGCCATGTAAAAGCTCCAATTCCAAATGTTATTGCACCTGACAAGTGCAATTGTTTATTAAATTGTTCCTGCTAACATAGGGTTGTTAATACCATGCGCAAGTTTCACAAAATCCTTTTTTTTCAGAATATGACAGCAAAAATGTCAAATCACATGTAGAACTCAGGAAATGCAGAGTGCATTTTGATACGATGCTCCTCAAACATTTCAAGATTTAAAAGTAAATAACAGTCAGTGGAGATCTGTAAAGAGTTCACCTTTATATTACATATTGTAGCTATGTCCAGACAATCATTTTACCTTTAATATCAACTAAAATGGCATTGAAAAAAGATTCATGAATTTCTCTTTAACCTATGGAAATAGATATGTTAATGGTGATCTCTTAAAAAAAAAATTCAACTGGACATGTTAAACACATTTTCCATTTCCCTGAAAGTAGTATACGACGTAGTACAGTTAGTCAAAAGACTAAATGAACAAAAGAATTAGATTTTTTTGTGCTTTATACTTAGAGAGGTGTCCATGTTACAACGTGAAAACTTGTGCGCGTTATATGAAGATATGCAAATCACCAATCGTTAAATCCTGGCATAGGGAATGACACTGCAAAATTTTCAACACGCTGCTTCAAATCCTTAATCTTGGAACGGATAACTGGGTCTTCATCCACTTTTGCCTTGAACTCTTTCAGCAAAGGACCACAACTGCTGTTGATTTCCTTTGTCAGCTCAATAGCTGTTGAAAATTAAAAATAAAATTTAGCATCTTAACATACGATACTGACAGTGAACGTATATCCTTTCACATCTTTCAATCTTACCCACAAATATTCTGGCCAATCCTCCTTTCTTCTGAGTCAATTGTAGCACAATAGCACGACACAGACAACAGGTTTACAAAAAGTAAAAGTTTCAATTTAGCTACTGCATAATTCAACATGGCAATCATTGGGGACAAAGGCCAACAACTTCTGTGTATGAAAAATAGAACAGCATTGTAAAAACGAACCTCCTCTTATATCACGTACACTGAGGCTTCCTAAAACTGACATTAGAAGGTAAGAGCCACATAAATGAAACCAGTGCTTGTTTACAGGAGCAGTTTACGTAGATTGCAAGCTTTCTGTGCTTCTTGCAGATTGGAAGCAATAAATCAAGGCTACACAGGTCAGTCAGCAAAACAACTAACCCTACATCACTTGATACTCTGTCTTGGCCAAACATCACAGCTTTTGTTAATTTACCTGAAGCTGTGTTTTAGATGCAGTTTTGAGTAAATGAGCGTTTTGTAACCTAAAATGATCGAACGTTTCAGAATGTCAGCATCTATTATAAATACCCAATTTACCATTTTGCTTGCTCATCTCCTTATGACATTAAAGTTTTAGCACACGTTTACAATGCACTCAAGATAAATGATATAAATTTAACTTTTTTTTTTTTAATTTGATCCTGTCTAGAATGTTCCTCAGAGACAAACAAATTCTCCATACAATGCAATGTTTTCTATGCTAATGGAAAAGGTAACAACAAATGTGAAAGGCGACCAGTTATAAGCAAAACCAGTTCCTCATACCCTCATGAAAAAAATCAATGACTTTTTCAAAGTCAGCTTCCTTGAAGTTTCGAGAGGTTAGTGCAGGGGTACCAAGTCGCAGCCCACTCGGCTTTAGAGCAGATTTGTCTCCTGGGCACGTGTTCTTATTCACAGCAAGGCCAATCTCCTCCAAAACTTTCTCACCCCTTGCCCCATCTAGCTTTTGAGGCCGAAGATCGACAAGCACAAGGTGCGTGTCTGTTCCTCCTGTTAAATGCAAACCATTCTTGCTTTGTAAAATGTAACTACTAAGGAAGAGAAGAGGCAACTCGGCAAAGAACACAAGACAGGTTTAGTCTAAATAAATGGACATCACATGATGAAAAGTACATCATCAACATAAATGAATCTTATTCTAATTTGACCAATGCAGAGGAAACTGCATGAGCCTTAACTGTAATCATGCACACTTCAGGGACTGTAGTTATGAAGTGAGGGCAAGTCAGTGGTCTGGGGCAACATGGGGAACTCAAGGAAAAGCAAGCAGTGCCTAGACCCTGCAGATGAGGTTTTACTCTTGGAGTTATAAAAAGATGGTCTGGGTAAAGAAACATGAAGTGTGCACAGGGTCTACACATCACAGCTATGCAAATAAGACTTTCTCTTGAGTTCCCAACTTTGCCATGGGAAAACAACTTGCTCTTGCTTTATAACTAGGGCCCCAGAAATGTTTCAGCAGTGTGATTTTGAAAGTTAAAATCAATATGAAGCCATGCTCACCAGACACAATGTGGTACCCTTTATTTTGTAGTGCCTTTGCCATTGCTTTGGCATTGGAAACAATTTGTTGCTGATAAAGCTTAAAGTCTGGTGTCTGGGCCTGCTTAAGAGACACTGCAACAGCTGTTGAAGAAACGAACATGAAAGCCTAAATGTGAGGACTTGTGAAATGAAATTTATGAAGTCACTGTGACCCACCACCACCTTTCCGTTATTTCATTTTTTATTTTATCGCTTACATATATGATCTTAGGATGATCATGTCAGCCTCTGTGAATTCCACCATTATAATTAACAAGGGGAATGCACCTCTAGCTATGGAAAACAATGTTAGAGTGAAACAGTTTGTGTTCTCATTTGTTTGAAGCTTTCAAAACAAGGGTCAAAGAACAAAACCAAACCTAGATGGTTCTAATAAGAATATGGCAATATGACCATTAAGAATTCAAAGACGTTATTTGGTGGGGAGAGAGGGCCTTAAGTTGTCATTACTAAAAGCACCACAAACTACAGCAGTAGTTTACCTGCAATCTGGTGATTGTGAGGGCCTCCTTGCAGACCTGGGAACACAGCCTCATTTATCTTCCTCTCCAGATCATACATTACCTTTTCTCCATTCTTTGTTTCCTTTCTCAGACCTGCAAAAATAAAGCGATCACTCTTACTACATATAAAAAATGCAAGAGAAGCAACACGCACTGAAATCATCTGCAGCCCAGCTGCTCAATCACAGATGAATTATCAGTTGTGTGATTGATGTTGTAGGCATGCATATGAATGGTTTAAGATTATTTTATTGTGTCACTTGATCATATATTTTTACCTTGTAATTAAAACTTATTTTGTAACTAGAACTTTTTATATACAGTAACTGAGCACATTTCCCATGTTGATCATTGTCAGAGTTCTTTGCCCCAAAACATAAATGTAGAGATACCATCATTTTAAAACCTTCCAAATCACTTTTCTTGTGTAAATACAGTGGTAGAAACCAATACAGATAATTGAATGAAATGACACTCAACCTTTCCTAAAGAATATCATGCCAGAGCGAGGCCCTCTCAGAGACTTGTGAGTTGTGGTGGTAACAACATCACAGTATTCAAATGGACTGGGAACCACTCCTGCAGCTACCAGACCACTGACATGCGCCATGTCTGCAAGTAAGTATGCTCCCACCTCATCTGCAATCTCACGGAACCGCTTGTAGTCAAGGTTACGAGAATAACAGCTGACACCTGTAAGCACAAACGGGTTTTGCCAACTCATCAAAAAGAACAAATAAAAAATGCTGAGGAGAACAAAATGTCTTGATATGTTTTCAACTGTCTGCATCAAAGATTACCACAAAGATGACAAATCCTGAAGTAATAATCAAATGCAATCATTAACTCTTTACATTTCAGTTGATTATTTTATGTCAGAAAACTACATTTACTCAAAAGTTGAGCAAAAAAAAAGATGTTTTCAAAAAAAAATTGTTTCCAAATACACTTCCTTCAAATCTTCTAACGGCTGAAATCAGCAATTGCTCGTGTAGTTAAGTCAGAACACAAAACTTCTCTATTGAGACAAGGTAAGAATTAAAATGCCACAAACTAAGGCAAGACAAAAACACACCTGCAACTATCATCTTTGGAAGAAATAGTCTGGCGTTCTCTGCCAACTTGTCATAATCAATAAGACCTGTAGCAGGATCCAGCTTGTATGGAAAGGATTCAAAAAAAAGAGATGTGGCAGACACTTTCTTTTGGTTGGTCATAAAGCCATGTGACAAATGGCCCCCATCTGGCAGATGAAGCCCCATGATACGACCATGAGGTTCAACAAGAGCTGTGTAAACAGCAAAATTTGCAGGAGAACCAGAAAGCGGTTGGACATTGACACCCCACTCCGCACTGCTCAAGTTATAAGCATCGAGCGCTCGCTTCTTACACAGGAGTTCCACTTTGTCAATGATTTCATTTCCACCATAATACCTAGTCACAGAAAAAAGCACATTGATAAAACAATTTTACAGCAATAGATAAACAGAACTTTAGTCATATTAATTAAACATGAATGAATCAACATGGTCTGTACTACAATGAAAAACAAAAAATACTGACTTTTCCCACAATAAACTTCATTCATCCAGTCCATTCACTGATACCACAAGCATATTTCGGAACTTTCAGGAATAATTAAAGCATATTTCTATTGGTCCAAAAATAAAAAATTATTTAAGAACATTTCTTAACATCACTATGGAATACCACAGAAAAAAGTAAATGTAATAGCACTTTATAAAGACTTTCACTGCCAGATGGTTTGGGGCAATAGCAAGGAGTCTTTTGTGTCTGCTGTTTTCCGCATGAAAATGTATGGCATTTATACTCATGCTCGACAGTTTGCCTTCCTTGCCCCCAAAATCACATTTATATTTGGCTTTGTCATTCTTCACTTCTTGAAGCCATGACAGAAAGTTTTATATTTTTCATCTGTAAGCCACAGCTTATTAACATAAGTCTTTGTTGACATCGTAACAGGATGACAATGCCAGTGCAAATGGTGACAGTTAAATCAGGAGGGAAGGTATTCTGCAGCCATGTATCAATTTCTGACTCACACAGAAAAATAAACAAGCACAATCCCCCAAAAAATAATAATGCTTCAAAAATTTTGCATAATCAATTTTCAGCAAATATTTTTTACTTTTTCAGAGGTAATTCTTGGATTTCAAAAAGAGGAGCCCTCTCAATGGAAAAAAGGGACCCTTCAAATGAAACAAGGGGTCCCTCGAAACAAACACATTTTCACTGCTTTTCCGAATTATCTTTCATCATTAGTGTGATCATAGCATCCTAAATTTGTAAAGCAATTAGTCTTTCTGTCCATCTCATTGGGCTATGAGCTAATGTTTAGACACTTTTCATATGTCTCATTAGTGCAGGGGTTTAAATATTTCTCCTCGAGGCAACTTCTACGAGAAGTCTTTATCAGGTTTTGATAGCTGAAGCCCCCTCTCACAACCTGCATTGTGGTATAGCATAAGGAGGTACAGCTTTCCAAGAACCAGCAAATTGGGAAATGAATCCCTGTAAAAATCAAATAACAGTTTAAACATCTGGTGGAATCTCTCCAATATGCATTCTGCGTTACAGTTTCTTTGACCACAATCGATTCCTCTAAACATGCTGCTTTGTCAAGCAAGATTTTACTGAATTTGCTGCTCACTTGTGCTGGTTTTCCAAAGAAATCTGTTAAGATATTTAATTTGTCTCCATAAGATGTTCTGTCTTCCGCAGACAGGAAAAAGATGGGGCGCATGGAAAGAACTCAAAATTCAGAGGAAACATCCCCTGCATCTTTTGGGAACTTGTCATTAATGTTCTTGCACAGATTGTCGCAAAAGCAACCCTGCTAGTTTCTATGTCCTGTGATGTTGTATCAAGTTTGCAACACGTTATTTTTAAGTGTTGTGTAATACCGCCAGCATAAGTTCCAAAAAGGTCATGAGGACAGAAATAAATTAGAATTGAAAATAGTTTACCTGGCTGAAATCTTTCTGAAGAATTTCAGCCTCCAAAGACTGCCTGTGGTCGGAAGTCTGAATGTCTCTGCAGCGTCCTCGTTTGGTACTTAACACACCCGGGGTTGTAAACGCGTTATTCTTATTGTTTTATGCACACTTTACATCTCATGCCTTCGTCCTTGTTCATTAGGCAAGGCCATTTCTTCAGCCATTCACGCTGACAGGTTCTCTGGATGTGGTTTTTACGAAGTCTCTGTCTCAATTTGTCTATTTCGTTGTCTACATTTTCAGTTCCAACAATGTGTGCGGCACACTCTGATCGACGAGTCTGTTTCTTTCTGTCCTTGTTGATTTCTACTTTCTAGGGCATCTTCTGCTGCTCTGGTCGCGAACGAAAAGTCAGAGTTGACAGTCGCTGTCACGAGATAACTCTAGTGGGTAGGTAACAATCGGCCCACTTAGTGACTAGGGCGGTGTTGACAAGCCTAAGGCCCTTTGGCAAGGAAGAAAGTATTTGTTTTTAAGAAGATCACGTAAGTAGCGTGTGGAGCAGACGGCTCTAAGTGATTTAGGCGGCTTTGGACGACTGACCGACTGGCTAAACGTCAACAAAATCTAGGGAGAGAGAGTGATACCTCGTGGGAGGCTTAGCCACCTGACCGCAACCACCTGTAGGCGTGGCCAGATCTCCCTTGTTGTAATTGGCTTGTTGATGATTGGATGATGAGTGAGTGACCAATGGCATCCCTTGATTGTATGTATCTGTGAGATTGTAGAGATATAAGTAGAGAGACAGGAACACACTTCGCTTACTTTTCGGCAAGACGTCAGAGTGGACGGAGCAACGGGTCAGCAGCCGAAGCGACTTCAGCTTCCTAACGCCAGCTACACTTCTGCCTCGGACCGAGTCTTAGCTACAAGAGCAAGACTCGAAAGGAAAGAAGTTGGGTTAGAGAACCTTGAGAGAAGGAGGCAAGTCAGTGACGACGGACTGTCAGGCCTGCCTGCTGTCGCAGTGGAAAGGAAGGGCTACGTGACTGTAGGCTCGCTCTACCGGTGTGAGAGGTAGATGTTCAACAATAAGGCCGCTAGAAGTCGTTGGTTCTCAAGGAGTGAGGCCGTCTGTTGGTGATATTCGTTTGGCGCTGTACGTGGCATTACAGTCGTCGAAGAAACCACGTGTGTGCCAGGAGTGGCGCAAGGCTCGAATCTGTGTCGCCGGGAAAGCAGTCATCGCTCTCTGACGTGGTTGGCAGTTCGAGGAGGAAGACGACATGTGTGTGCCCAAGAGTGGGGCAAGGCTCGAATCTGTGTCGCTGGGAGAGCAGTCGTCGCTCTCTCACGTGGTTGACAGTTTGAGGGAAAGAAGATGACGGACCATCAGACAATACTTCGAGGGAAATCGTCAGTGTGTCATGACAGTCAGCAGAAGTATTGGACTCACAAAAACCCAGCTGTAACAGAGCTAAGTTGGTGCGCTTGCGAGTGTGAATGGTATTTGTAAAGAGAGGTAACAGCACTGCAACATCAGAATTACGCTTTAGCACGGATGATATTGGGACCCCCCTTGATGAGTCCATTTGATTGTATTTTGTTTGAAATGCTTTTGTAACGAATAAATCTTTTCTTATTGTTATACGTTAAAATCACAGGTCGTTGAGTATTGTGTTCGAGGAAGAGCAGGGGTGGGGGCTCGTGAGCCAAGTTGTGAAATTAAATGACGTGTGATTATCACGTGTTTTCCCCTGCAGTTTATGTTGACGTGGGCGGCTAGTGTTGAGTAACTAGTGCCCACGGGGCCAGTATTCACGGTCTGGTTGAGAGACCAGGGATACTGTCACAGTCGCGTTCACTTCGTTTTCAACTCGCTTGCTTCCAATACCCTTTGATCTCTCCTGTCCCAAATGTTTTTGCTGTAGACGCGTCAACAATTTACTTCCTGGAGCGAAATTTGGAGCAGGTTGCATCAGATGGATAACAACTATGGTCAGTTTGAAAACTGTCCAGTCATTAGCATCGATTCTAGTGGGTCGATTTCAAACCAGCGCAAAGAATGACAACAATTATTTTTGAAGTGCCGCATCACTTGTTTAAAAGTGCGGGATTTTTGAAGGCGCATGGTCACGCTGACTTTCAGACTATGCACCCCTCAGCGAAATTTTGCGGGAATCCCGCAAGGCCGCAGCCTAGAATTACCTCTGACATTGATACAATTTTCTATTGATCTCTCACCTCTGGCCTGGCTGACCCTCAGAATATTTATTGTTGAGACAAGAACCTAGGGCCTGCAAAACAGATTTGCTGGCAAAGTTCTCAGAGGCAATCAACTCCAACCCTCTGCGCTGTCGCTCCTTTTCTGCACGAATGAGCTCATAAATCTCTGGATCATCATCTTTTATGTCATCCTGAAGCCAATATCTGGAGTCTTCAGTCATTCTGATAATCAGAGAGGAATAAATAAAATAAATATAGCCCCAACACCTGGGTATTAAAAGTTGTCATACAACTGTCAAGTATTTGACTGCCAGTCTTAAATTTTAGTCTGAAAACAAACTGTGCTGTAACATAAAAAAACCCCAAGGCAATATCATATACTTATTTACAATGGCGCTAATTATATTAACCAAGTTTTGTTAATGTTACTTTAACTCTTTTAGTATGACGGGCCACGATCGTGCATTTTCCAGGTAGCAAAGCGATTTTCATTACTTTTTATTGCAAAATAACTCGCTACATCATAGGCCGATCTATGTTATTTTGTCAGAGGTTTGGGGTTAGGGTTAGTGATAGGGTTTGGGGTAGGTTTAGGTTTAGGTTATTAGGTACATTTGGGCAATTGAGTGGAGCAAGCAGACGACAAATGCCGCGAGCCATTTTTGTTATGGCCGTCGCGAGTTACTCTATATCAACGCTGTGCCCCAAGTTCAAGTTTTCTCTTTTCCAAAAATGTATAGGTTTCTTGGTCTAATGTTTACTCAAAGCAGCAATTGTGAGAGACACGACGACAAACAATAGCAAAGTTAAAACACTATTTACTCGCTCTTCTTTCACACAACATTTACTTCAAATTACTAAGAATGGATAATCAATAAATTCGAAACGTACTTAGTACATGTACTTCTGATATAAAAATTGTTTATATTAAAACACAATTATATTTAAATAATAGAATACCACAACAGGTGGTCGTTTGACCATTCGATTTAATAACGTAAATCAATGTCGTACTGTTGGCACGTACTTTAAACGAACTTCCTATCATTTTTATCGAACCCGACAAAGAGCTGACATGAAGGTATAGTTAATATGCCTTATATGTAAACTGATGTTAGTAAACATAATAAACAGGTCTGAAATAAACAATGCGAACAAATTCCCGCCGTTTTAACACGCATTTGTCAATCAATGTGTTTATAATGTAGTGTTGAAAAAGACTTTTAAAAAGCTTTCTCTTCTTAAAATGTTAGAAACCTTTTAGTTTTCATAACTTACTTGTTTTGCACGTGATATCAACCTCTTATTACCAGGTTGACCGCCAACAACAGACAGAGAGCACGTTGTACGGCCGACAAATACATATATAGTTAGTAAGTAACCAATTAAATTTGTTGTAAGAAGTGGTTATATCTCTTGGCCAACCGAATAACGTGTTACAAATATCTTGTGATACGTGCTAGAGTGCGTTCCCCTATCGCATCGTCTTATTTTTTTTTTTTGCAAAAGTCGGTAAAGCACCGAATCCGTAAACAAGAGCCGGGTGGAAGGTTTTTTTGATTACGGTCACCTTGTAACTCTTATTCCAGTCGTTGGTTTTTTTGTTTGTTTTTTTGTTAACGCGTTCTCCACGGATCCTCCTATGATTTGCCTGATGTTATGTTCCTATGGTAATTATAATAATAATTATATATATTATATAATATACACGACCCTGGTCGAAGAATTAGGATGAAAGGCGACAGAAGGATGCTCATCATCGAAAGCTTTCGATCTGACCTGAGATGACTAATCTGACCATTATCACAAACATTTTCAGCACTCTCCAATGTTTAATGATGTACGTTCTAGTCACATATTAAATCACGATTTTGGAAGGGATCGGTGACTGAGGCCTTTTAACGTATCAAATCAAAACAAGCTTTGGTAAAAGTTCATTACCATGGAATGATTGCTTATCATCAGGGATTTTTGTTCAGATCAAAATTTCATTGGGTGAGCGGTTGTGTGCCTGTATTAACTTTCTCCCCTAACCAATGGACCAGTACAACCGTCTGTCATTAGGGATGTGTGTATTTTAAATAATAATAATAATAATAATAATAATAATGTTGGCTTGTATAGCGCCAAATCCTGGCCTGTGGACAGCTCAAGGCGCTGACGTCAAAAAATAAGATGACGACAAAATAAGATGACGACAAAATGTGGGTGTGTAGCGGCCCGTCTCCTCCACGTCACAGGGCAGCGTCCACACACAGCAAGGACACAGTCCTCAGCACAAATATCCAACATGTCATACAATCCGGAATACACTCCATAGAACAAATATCAAACATGTCATACACTCCACAGAAAATGCTACATCCAACAGAAGGCACAAGTTTCACTGGAACGCCAGCACACGCTCAAGTTCACTGATGTAAACATGAATCCCACACCACCGCGCAAGTCATGAAGTCCAAATCCAACAAGACAGTATCAAAGGCCATCATCGACTAGCACATTTTCCAAGCCAGTTGTCTGCACGCATATGTCCAGTTTCTGAAATACGCTCTTCAGCCGTCCGTCCAGTGCTGGGAAAAGGCTGTCTATCAAGACCGGGCGGATGGTGTTCGCAACACCTCTTTCATGGCCCTGCTGAGAACACCATCCCGCAACAGCTGCAGGCTGTTCCAAGTGGACGTCTTCAACATGCAGCAGTCTTGTAGAGGAGCAAGGATGGCGACTTCATCATAATAAGGGTTGCCGAAACTCAAAATACGACGGACGATACAAAAACAGACAAAAACGACAGAGAGCCATCCCCTCAAGCCAGTTAGGCGAAGGGATGTCAATATCAAGAGTATGACTGGAATATAGCCCTCCATAGCTCCTTCCTGGACAGTCATGGCTTAAGGAATCTCAAATGCTCTGTTGTTACAGTATTAGTGAATTTGCAGTTATGTGCCATTCACTTTGTCATATATGTAGCGTCTTAGATATGTTGATGAAAATGCTTGTGTCGAAGTTGGCTGTTCAACATCAGTAATAGAATGCATACAATAGCCTTTGGTCAGTTATGGCTAATCAAGATTTTTTAGAGTTGCACATGCTGTTTTCTGCTTGCTGCAGCAACAAGTATTAGGACCCAAATTCTCAGTGCAGCTCCCTTATAGCACAATGACACTATGCCAGGCTTTCTTTCATCTGTGAATTTGTGCAGGTATGTCTGAGCGCTAGCATATGTGGGCTGAGATGTATGTGTATTAAATATATTTGTATATGTTGCACACATGCACCATTTTCTCTGGGCAATTAAGCAATTACTTGAAAATGGAATGTAAATGCACTGTAGACTCAAGCTTACAGTTCATTCAAAGGTGACCTTTCTTGTCAAGATGATGAGACCTGACTTGCGTGCTTCACAAACCTTCCACTTGAGTAACTGGATGCAGTCTATGCAGATTGCATCTTGAGGAGGCATACATACTGCACACTCATAATCACAGGTGACCCAGTGACACAGAGTGTACAAGCTTTTCTGACAGCAATGTATCAGGAGCAAGCTTCCAAGATCACGAGACTATTTAGCTGGATAGTAATTCAGAATTAGGTAAATATTCCAATCTCTAACAATATTAAACTATGCACATTTTTAGTTTCATGGTACCAAAAGGAAAATTCTGAGTAAATTTTGCAAAGTATTAGAGACAAATCTGATTTTCTGATAACTATTAGGCAAAACATCAGACGAGATTTTAAAAATCTTAAAAAAATCTTTATTTGTGGGTCCAAGTATGTTGAGACTCACAAACAGGATAGGCAGGTTCATTTAAAGGAACACTTGGTTTCAACGTTTATTCACTAGGTGGGAGACAGTTTTAACAAAAACAGTAATATCTTGGAAGTGTGGTCACCAATATGAAACAATATACCTAATGAGGCCAGTAGCTCGACACATGCATGCTGATCAGATATTGGATGAACTGAGCAAGAATACCTTTACACAGACACATTTTTTATAATTTAATGAATGAACTGTATAATGTTGAAAATCCTTTATAGAGAAAAGGTTGGAATAATAAATATTGCCAAATGGTGGTTCATATACTCTACAGATTATGACTAAATTAAAAAGTGAGTAAATCAAAAGTGTATATTTAAATTTTCGTTGTATAGTGGAAAGAATTTTTATAAAAGTGTCATTTTTCTGTCAAATCTTTGGTTTTTTTTCATGCAAATGTGCTAGCATTTAATAGGTGCCCTAATTCCCAACAAAAATTACATTTGTTGAGAGTGTAGGGATTGATGCAACATCTTAACCCAACCAGAATATCTTTCCACCTTATGGTTATCACCAAAGATTACTACTTGTTAGTAGACCTTCAGTTTGATATTTTTTGTGGCTAGTGTGTATGAAGCGTTCTTAAAACTGATTCCATCATTCTCCAGCACTCTCAGCCATGCAGGCAGAAGAAGCATGGGAACCCAGTTTCATGGAACATTAATCAGATGTCAGTATTTTATTTTACAACATACAAAACGTTCATGCCACAAAATCAACGTGCAGTAAATGCTTTTCCTTCAGGAAAAGATATTTGGACGGCAGTATTTCCTATCACAACCACCAGGCATTAAGAATACAAAATGTCTCCTGGTGAAATGCTGCCTGTCTTAGAAACAGAGATTTTAACAAAATTATGCATTACTAAACAAGGGAAATCTGAAGATGTCAAGTAATGGATTTTTTTTCCCCCTTAATCTGTTACATACATGAAAGAGGACATCTAAAGTTATTGTGAATAATATGTAAGCAAAGCAACATAAAAATGCTTACAGCTCTTGTGGGTTATATCAATGGA
The DNA here is from genome assembly GCA_004794655.1 of Marisa cornuarietis. NCBI lineage: Eukaryota > Metazoa > Mollusca > Gastropoda > Architaenioglossa > Ampullariidae > Marisa > Marisa cornuarietis. The sequence goes on from SMMW01000025.1 coordinate 2,208,815, forward strand.
CATTTTGGGGTAAAAAGGACAACAAAAGTAACCTTATTTGTGCATGTACGGTGTGATTTGCATCATCAAATCAAATATAATAAAGTGTTAATGTCTTTGTTATATAGTCAAAGCTTTTTTTTTAGGGTAGGAGGGAGCTGAATTCGTTTCAAAATTAACTCTACATGACCTTTTCACTTTAGTCCTACTAAACACATTAGCAACTTGTTCCGTTCTCGAACATGCCAGTTAACCATATGCTGAGAAATTACGCCATATACCAGTGAAACAGGCAGTTACTTTGGGATAAGATTAAACTCCTTATGATGATGTGTAAACTGGAATGTTACAACTAGAAAATTCTAATTAAAAATCACTATCATCTGGATCTTGCTGTGGAGGCTGTGCTCTCCCTCGTGGCCCTGCTGCGATAGGCCCTTCATCTGTATCATTTTCATCATCGTCATCATCATCATCGTCATCGTCATCATCTAGATCAATCTCAGAGTCGCCTGATCCTTCAGATTCACTATCCTGATGATTTTCAGGGTGCATCAAGATTAAAACAAGAATCACAAGTTGCACTGGACACAAAATATTTTGTATAATAGGGTACAAAATGTTTGTTACAATTCTTCAGGTGTTAAAACTATCAAATTTCCTTAGTGGTTGATGCTAAGGCATTTTTAGTATCTTTAGCTTCGTAAGGAAAAACCTGATTTTGTGGCCTGTTGTTGACTGATGTATATTAAACTTTGCAACAAAAGTGCATCTGGGAGATGTAAATATACTTAAAAAGAAAGCAGCTGACAAGCACTTTTTACACTGCCCCCATGATACATCTGCAAAACCCTTGCTTTATGGAAAGACTTGAAGGCATAAGAAGTCACTATGTAAGTAAGGGTTTTATTGGAACAAATTTTCATTTAATGCTAAGATTTGAAATCTAAGGTCATCCATCAATTTTGATTTTTGGGAGGGAGGGGTAATCTTTGGAAGAACTCTTCAGTTCTTTTTCTTGTGCTGTGATTTTTTACTTTTTCAGACCTGTCTACTCTGTCCAAGCCTGTTTGATACTACGCCACAGTGGGTCCCCATCTTCCATATCAAGTCAGAATTGCATAAATCCAAAAACCTTGGGTTAGGTTAAGATTATATTTTAAGTGTTTTCAAATGACTTAACCATTTGCTAACAGCATTTGATCTGTTATGGTTCAAGACTCCATCAACTTCACTGTTTCGTAATAATTCTCTTCTGCGACATTCCACTCTGTCAAGCATGACCAATTTTTACAATCTGAGATTTGTATTGTGGACATTAAAAGTTGATAAAACCGTGTTTCTCTAAACTGCTCACCTCACTAAGCACTGGGTTCATTCCTCCTGTCACCCTAGCTTGGCCTCTCTCTCTGTGCCCTGCTGCTGCAATACAGAAAGATCAGACTGTACATTTTTCTTCCATGGTAATTCATCTACTCCCAGTATCAAGCTTGCAGGCATACAGAATCTGTACTTAATCCAGATTATATATATATATTTTTTTTCTCTCTCTCGCATGCACACAAATACATATATTATGCCTTGTAAATGAAAGAAGTATAAGGCCAGCAGAAAATGGCTGACCTTCTGGTCGCATCCTCTGACTTGCCGGCTGTTTCTTTTTCTGCACAGCATCGTCATCAGAATCATTTTCATCCTCTTCTTCATCAGGACCTGCATCACAATTTGTAAGATAAATGCATGTTATACATCAATGAAATCAAGAAATACAAAAGTGACAAAAAGCCTTATTAACATTTATTTAAAAAAATCAGAATCAAATATGAATGATCATTCACTTTGACATAATGATGACTAGTTTTTACTATATTGTCTTTTTCTGCTAGCACAATAAGCATGTAGTATATGATGTTCACCACACATAATTTGCAAAATAGCATCATTTTAAGTATCGTATATCTTCTAGTCTGGTTCTAATGCTGCATTAGTATTAGATTAGTATTAGTATAGTAATCTGTGTTTTAATTTTAATAAATTTTACATTTTTTATCACTGATGTTACCAGGGCAGGGACATGACATGAGCATACATAATTAACATTTTCAGTTACACGAAGAAAATGCAGTTAATGGTCAATTTCAAAATTGGAGGACTTTTGAATCTGATACTGAAAATGGCAGCAAAGGAAAATTTCAACCATAAGTGGATATTGTAGGAAATCAATTCTCATTATAAATTCATGTTGTAATTAATACTAAAAGGGACTGAAGAAAAGAGACAGCTCCACATGCTGTACACACCAAATAGCTTTTCGTCTTCTTCATCTTCATGTGGGGCAATCATCTGCTGCCTCTGCTCCTCAGTCCGGATTTTTTCTGCCATCACTTTTAGTGCTTCCTCTGTTTCCTATACAACATGGCATCACAAGTCCATTACTTTTTAATTTAAAGCTCTTTATGTCGATCAAAAACTGTTTTGAACCTGAAAACTCTAAAGCATTTAAACTGATTTTCATTCCCAAAAAGCAGTTCTTTGAGAACTCTGGCTAAAAAGAAACTGTGACATGTAAAACACTCAAAAAAATAAGCCACACAAAATACATACAGTAGTATTTTCACAAACGTTAATCTCTTTCTGAACCCAACAGCACCAGCTTTTGCAGTAATCAAACAGTGTCTGCATGTGCATTCATGGGCATGCAAATGTAAAGTAAAAATAAAATGGTAAATAGTGCCCTCACCTCCAACTTGTCGTGTTCAACACGATTATGTTCATCAAGTTGCTGTTCTAGATATGCTAAATTCCGGAACTTCATTACATAAGAATCATACAATTTTTGGAGATCTTCTTCTAGTCTTTCATACTCATCCATGTAAGCTGGTCTAGATATGAGCAACAAACACAGGAGTAAACCAGTTAGACATTAAGCACAGTATGATCTGAGATCTAGCACACGCACACTTTTAGTCCTAGTTGGTTTTTTTAATTATTTTTGCTTCTGATTTAAGCAACAAGTTTTGTTTCAAAAAGAAGGCTTAAATATAAACAACTTGACTACTGGGTTGCTGATCTAGAAGGACTGATACCTATCGATATGACAGGAAATCACAATATAAAGTGAAAGCATGTAAAATTTATTCTATTGTCCAAGTGAACATCTGCAGAACATATAGAACTGTCCAGGACCTAACATATAAATATGCTTCTTCAGATTTGTGTTAAATAAACACCTTTGGATTTGATGAAATATATTTTCTAAATATATATATATACACACTAAGGTTTACATTTCATTTTAAAACCCTTCTAAAAGTTAAAAACTTTTAAAACTTTAAGTGGGTAAAGTACTTTAAATTTTAAACTGTACCCACTATAGTGAAATAAAAGAATAAAAGAAAACAACAGTAAGTCTATCACATTTTTCTTCCCTCATACTTCCTGTTACCTCACACTCTGCAAGGTCTGCAGTCGTTTGTTGTTGCGCTCCAGCTCTGATTTGCGCTTTTCTATCTTTGCCTCAAGGTTTGCTTCATCTGATGCAACATTATCCAGCATGGTCAGAGTCTTCTGAATCTCTTGCTAGAGAAAAAAACCCATTTTAACTCAAAATCCAACATTTATTACAAGCTGATCATAAACTGGTGTTAGCTACATTTGAAATAACATTTCTGCACATTATGCTGTTGAACTATGCAAGACATTAGTAACATTAACTGGTTGATAACAGCATTTAAATGATGTGCATGTTTGTGTTTGTGTGCATGTATGCATGTGCATACATGTGTGTGCACATGTGCATGTACATATCTGTATTTGATAAAGCCTTTCAACAACATGAAATATTGTTAAGAAATGTCAACCAGTACAATGTACCCTCATTTCAAACCATACGCATTTTTACCGCATAAGGTAATTGTTTTAAAGCAGCATTGACAAATCATTGTTATTATTTCAATAAAAGAAATGGGCATAACATGATATAAAAATGACAAGCAGAAAAAGATATAAGAAAATATTTTATATTGATACACATATGAACGTACTCATAATGACTGTTCTTACCTGGACTGCCTTGATTGAAGCCTGCATACTTGCTTCTACTTCAGTCAGCTCCAGTGACCGTGCCACTGCTATTGTTCGCAATTCCTAGCAGTAAGTACAGCCATTCATTGTTTTAGCAGTGCACTTTTGGATAGCATACTATAATATCATTAAAATTAATATAAAAATTTGGGTCCCATGTCATCTGGGAGTGACCTATCATGAAATAGAACTGGCATGTCTAAAAATATACTCAGAAAAAATTTTAGGCGTGGCAAGTCTGAGCAAGCAGACTATGAACTTTCACTTGCTCTTGGCACAACTGACACTGATTATTCTTAAACTAGGTACCATTCACTCCCTCCGTTAATATGTTGTCAAAACAATGTGGGTCTTAAATGATAATTGCAAATGTGCTTGACAGGTAAGCAACAATATTTTTTTGTTGGTTTTTTTTTTACATTTATTTCATTTTACAGTAAGTTATACTTGTTCAAATACAGTGTACTATAATAGTAACAGTTCACAAAAAGTTCCTCTTCTTTCTCCACTGTTATTCCAGGTGTTTTTATATATATATATATAAAGAAGCAAATTCAGGACATCACACACAAAGCAATACAGGGTTTCCAGACTTGAGCGACAGAATAATATGCAACTTCAAACACAAAGCAGAATCAAGAAATATTATAAATCAGTTTGATATAAGCAGGTCAAAGATCTTATGACAAGAAGAGAGGCAACTAGTGAGTACACATGCAACAAATAAACTCATTCTGCATCACTCAGTCTGATTTTGACTGTGTGAACATAAAACCATCTAAATATATGATTTTCTTATTATCTGGAAAAACTGGATATGGAGTGGGGTAGTTAAATTAAGATTGAGAAAATTTCAAGGTTCATGCAGTCAAAGTCAGAAAACATAAATTGAAGAAAGTAGTCTATTTAGCACACAAACCCTCAGATCAACTTCTTTGCCCAGCATATCATAAAGCTGTGCTCCTTTTACTGTGATCTCTGAGGCTAGTCGTCGTGCATCTTTCAGATCATTAATCTGTATAAGCACAACATTTTTATTGATAAAAGAAGGTAATATGATAAAAGATGTTTGAGAAATTAAGTTTATGTCTACACCGCCACCATGCATGTCTCAAAATATACAAGGAGAAATATTCCATAAGACCCTATTCTTCATAATTCAATAATGTAGTCAAATCTCAGTTACTTTGTCCACTGGTGGGGAGTTAAAGTAGGACATATTAATCCAAGGTCAACTGATGCAGAGATTAATCTATTTGATAGTTAAATAAAATGTTTACCTTTGAAGAAATGTCAAAGGAGATTTCTGAGGAGCTATCAGAAGTTTCCAGTTCTCCAGCAACATCTGGTTTGGTGGCACCATACAACACAGAGGTAACTTTCAACATTTCTTTGACAGCATAGCCATCTGCACTATAGAGACGTTTGGTGTTCATTTTGATATGAGCTTTGGTAGCCTGTTGAGAGAAAGTTGTTTATCTTTCCAGCAGTACAAAATATTGTGAAAGCATAAGTACTGATCAGCAATAAGAAAGATTTTATAAAGGACAATGTACAGCACAGCATTTCATATCAAAATTTCAAATATTCTTCGTAAGTGGTCTCATCAATTAATGAAATAGTATTTAATGACACTTATACTTTTATGACCAACATTATTTCTTCTTCTAATAGCAGTCTGTCATAAAATAAGCAAGCTCACCATGAACTCAGCCACAGATTTGATAAAGATGACTCGATCTTGCTCTGTATCGATGTCTGGATGCATCTCTGCAGTAGGGTCATACCTGAGCACAATAATTTGAATTTTTTAATTTAAAAACATGATATAGTAACTGCACAATAATTTTCTTAAATCTGCAGTTTTTGCAACAGATCACAAAGCACTAAGGGGAAAGTCAATAAATAATTTTAATAAGATACTTAAACAAGGTCACTAGAAGAAGGTGGCAGTCAACTTTAGCAGCAACAGTTATTACAGTTATTAACTTCTTAAAATTATAAGCAACAGATGAGCAAGGGACAAAGTGACCTTTAGAAAGTTACTCTTGAACTGATGTTAGTACATGATAATTTTTCAGTTTTGCTTGTCAGGCCATTAATGTTTCTCCAAGAGAATATAGTCTCCACTCAATATTTTATTATATTGCATGACCCTGAAATCACAAATTTAAAATTTCCTATTTGGCAAGATTTTTCCATTATCCATTAAACATTAGATAATTTTGAGTTTGATGGCAATTACCTTTTCACAAGCCACCTAAGAATTTCTGCAACCAGTGGAAAGTTGGGAGTTCGAAAATTTTCCATAGAAATAAGTCGAGGATATCCAAGAGCCCTCATCATCTCTGTAAAATCTAGAAAGATATAGTGAAAGAGACAAAAGTATTTGAAATGCTGTTATGGCACTTGGTATGATCTGGTGAGTAGGCGAGTGTTTATTTGGTGCTTTTCCTGGGCGGGTGGCTGTGTATAGCAACTATATGCAGGTAGTTCTAGAGATTTAGCGAAATAAGGTGGGTTTTTTATTATCATGATCATCATGATCATGAGATGGGGCGGTTTGTGGTCCAAGTTTTATAGCAGGGACCTCTTTACATCAGTGTTAATACTAGTACACGAGTGAATTGTGTATCTGTTGCGGCTACACAGAATGCCTTTCGACGCACGCTTTAGCAATGAAAGGATTTTTGACGGCAAGTGTAATAACAATATAATTGTAAGTGGTAATTTTACCTGTTACAATCTTTACATTATAAATATATATATATATAGAGAGACAAATATAGTATTTATACTATTAAAGGGATCCAGCTCGATCGTTCAGATTTATCTATGAAATGAAGATAACGTCCAGATACATGACACATGCACGATTCACGTATCCAATCTCTTCCACAGACTTCTTACTTCTGAGATCTCTGAAGCTCATTCTGTTGCGTGAACGTCTCCTTCGATGAAAAAAACCCCCCCAACTTTTTATAGCGTTAGCCTTTTCGCTTGTTTCGACTTCGGCTATTTTGTCATGCGCGCTATGCGTATCCGGAAAGCGCCATCTGTAAACAATCACCATGGAGAATGACGGGTTGTAAACAAGTAGGTTGCGAAGGAAAGGGAAATAAATTTTTAATATGGCACGATGAATTTACGTGAGGTTATTTTGCAAAATAAAGATCAAGTTATTTGTGAATTTTTACACTTAATACAAACAATTCAAGCGCAGGTATTATATCTTGTTAAACAAAAGTTCAAAAAGAAACCTCTACGTTTTTTCACTCTTTGTGTGAGCTTGCGCGTACACGTGTATGCGTGTGCATGTGTGTGTGTGTGTGTGTGTGAAATAAATATCGAGCAAGCGTTATCGCACAGGGACGTAAAGAAGACCGTCACTGCGATTCTGAATGTCGCCCCACTCGAACGGATCAGAGGCACATAATATTTGCTCCAGCACGGAACCATGCATATACCGTCGTTTTTCTAAGCTTATCGATAATGTGCACCTGTGATCAGGGTAGGATATTTAGGGGGTTGTAGGAAGTTACTGTCTCGGTCCGTGTTTTGAAATTTTTGGCTTGAACAGTACGTTATACATGCCTAAAAGCAGTTCACACAGTACGATGCATTAGATATTAACCCTCCAAAGAAAATAGGTGATATAAGTATCTCAGCATGCTATCTTGGCTACTTAATTGTAACAAACGCAGAAAGAGGATGTTACGGATGGCGAGGTTAGGAGAGAAATGGATCTTTGCTCTCAGTTAATGGTTCTAGCGTTATGAAGTGGAGAGTGCCATTATAAACGTGTTTGGGCATTGATATTTGCGCCTGTCGATAAACACAGCTGTCGCCCGCAACAAGTGGCCCAGCAGACACTGTCTCACGTTCTCGGGACCTATAACCGTCGATTTTTCAACAAGCTACCTGGAACTTCTTACGGTTTTGCCAGATTCGAGATAGCTGCATCCTAAAATGAATCGTGTACTCAGCGAGATCTACTGATCAGACTTTTCTTTCTGGTGCCGCGAGAATTAAATAAAATATGTGCACTTTTCGAATTTTTAGAGATTGCTGCTCACTTTTAAATTACTAGCTATAACTGATAGTCCGGCTGTGAAGGTTCAACGAGAAAGGCTTATACAGCCAGCAGGTTATCTGTGATGATAAGTGTAATATTGCGTGTGTTGCATATACGCCTCCTCGTGACAGTCGATAGACTATAGCCAATTACCCGAAAGGGGAAGAGGCAAAGGGATCAGGTGTCATCTTCTTGACACAAAAGGTCATCTCTAACATGGGCCGACTGAAGTGCAGTCCATTTTATCCGCATACCTTTTATCCGATCATCCAGAGAGAGAGAAGCCTGCTTATTTACACTAAAAAAAATTAAACACATATATGCGTACGCACAACTGTTTTTTTTAACTCACGTTTATGCGTACATACACAAAATACAGACATACACTTTGACGATCACAAATTCGAGCACGCATATACATGGGAGAGAAAGAGTGGCATACTTTTACACTGATGCAAAAAAAAAAAAAAAAAAAGTACTGAGAGTCAGGGTTGTATATGTAGGTTTCTTGACGTTGCGGTGAACGGAAAGCAGCACGTGCAATCCTGAACATGCCGTTTAGCCACAAACGAGGTCCATACATATCTCACAAGTGTTTAAAAGCTGCGAAAGATCAGCAGACTTGGACACAAAGAGCGGTGTCTCAGTTACCTCATTCCGTGCGCACGTGATACAGGTGCTACTTGCAACATACACTCTCTCTCATTTTTTTCATTGTATCTCCCTCACACATATATATTCTCTCTCTCTCTCTCTTCTACGCACTCACGCATAATTTGCTCACGGAGGCAGCGAGAAAACACTTCCCAGTCGAGCGAAAACGCCAGGTGACGTATGACATCCTATATTTTTAAGCTGAGTACAGTAGTAGCATTTCTTTCAAGACAATCGATTTTGTGAACGTGTAAGTTGGGTCAGATCTCTTTTGTATGATTATAACTGTTAAAGTTATTGTTAACGTTTTGTATTACAATATGTTCGGTTAATCTCCAACAATTTTTCTTAATAAAACAACTCGATAAAGTAAGTAGAATTTACCGCACCATACCCAGATATCCGGACAATGTGTGTATAGATGTGTGTAGGTGTGTGTAGAGGTGGTGGGAGGGGATGTAGGAGTATGTGGAGAGAGGACTTTGAGCACATTAATGCCATCGTTAATTTGCTCAGTGAAGAACACGTGTGTGTTCAGCTTAACCGTGCTGGGCACGTGGACTAATGCACTTAGTGACGAGCTGATTCAGAATAAAGTTCAATTTCGTTAAATTCGATCATTTCGTAAAGATATCATGGCCCTTCAATGATGCTAGGCAGACGTGTGTCGGTTTCTAACAGAAGTGACTGAATTCTCTTGCAGTCAGGCAAGAATATGAAAGGCTCCATTCGATATGTAGAGCCAATCCTAAACGCTTAGGTACCACGCCAGAGCGTAAAAAATTGTGTTAGTTGTATTTTTTTCTTCCAGAATAAATTTTTTTCAGCCAACGGCAGTCTTTTGGTTTAAAGCTTATTTAACGGTGAGTGGGCCTAGTGTATCCAGACCACCTGTTGTCTTCTCCAGCCACCCAATAGACAAACATTTTTTCACTTTCACCCCTCCCAGTGTTATAGGTCCCACCTGTCAGCCTCCCTTATTTGCCATTCTCACAAGATGCAGTAGAAAGTAAAGCGCATGTTATATCGACCATGCGACAGGTCGAGCAACCATATTGGTCAAAAGTACTGGTGAGACATCAGGCTGCAAGTCCGTTGACCTGCTGACAGTCCTTTCCTTTGCGGGACATCTAACAGCGACGTTCGGAAGAAATTACCTGACTATTTTTGTTTTAATTTTTCGTTTTCGAGAACTTTTGTTAAAGGAGAGGTTGAAGTGCTGCTCGTGACTTTCAGTTGATATTCGACATTAAACAAGGGACTTCACATTGTCAACTGAGTAACATTGAAAAAAATATTCCAGATGGCTTTGTTTTTAATTCTTCTTTTGGCATGGTTTTCTCGCGATTCTGGTAAGTTAGATTCCGTCTTTTATGTTTGGTTACCAGAGTAACCAAGATGAATTTTCGTTCATCTCATCCGACTTATACTTTAAGTTTTCTGCCCTCCTTAAGTCATTGTTCAACCCCTCAAAATTTCTTTTTAAAATAGAATTGTAGAAGAACGAGTGAAGTTTTAAATAAAGTAACTTCATGGGTATACAACAATTGCAACAAATTAGTTTTTTTCCTGCTTCTGTGCACGATATTCTTTCGCATTTCTGCACAGGAAAAATCTTTAGGGCAATTGGTAACATACGTCTTGAAATTTGACCATCATAGCAAATATGTTAGTGGTTTCTTGTAAACTCTCTTTTCTTCACTTTGAAGTAAAAACGTTTAGAACTGTACAACCTCCAGTTTCTATCTGCAAGTAGGGCGAACGCCTTCATTGCGCAAACAAAAGATGGCAGCTTTGAAAATGGACAGGATGTATTTCCCTCTGTAAAATATGAGAAAAACAGAGTAAAAGATATCTTCGAGGCATCAAAAAAGGAAGAGACAGGTAGACAAAGCAGACGGACAGAGAGTCAAAAGGATAAATGAAAAAGAAGAAGCGGTTGAAACTGAGCGAGAACGTGAGTTTGATCTGGGATATAGGGAGGGAGAGAGGAATGAGAGACACATGGCGTATACACAGGCATACATTAAACGGAACAGCAACACATTTAAAACAAGGTGTGAAGCACACTTCTTACAGTTATCGCTGATATATCGACTGATAATTCATCGTTTTTTACTCCGAGCGTCAACAAAACGGTCATTCTCGCAGAGAGAGAGAGAGACGGAGATAGATAATTCAAATATATCTCCTAATACAGAAGCTTTTCACAAAGTGAGTTTTTGAGAAATGGTTTATCCTCTTTATCGTATTTCATTTTCAGTTTTATTATGCATATAATAACAAAAATATGACGACATTCTCTGTATTACCGCTTTCCTTGTTTTTGACATACAAGGTTCTCTGTGACTTGACTTCTGCAAGCTTCTCACATCTTCTCGTTGCATTCTTGTACTTTCCTGCAAGTATTTTTCTGTAAGTGGCCATTGGCATTCGACGTTCGATGATAAATATTTCAGTAATCAGACTCTTGTCATGGTCCGGAATGTAAACCAGGGTCTTTTCTAGCAAATGTATCTTTCGTATGGTCCTCGAATTTCCCAGGACATTTTTTTATTATAACGTGATTGGTTGACTGAAAGATTGATTGAGTGACTGATTTTGTCATACATTTTGAAATTTTGTAGAGTTTTTACCAAAGTTTGATTAAAAACTGAAAGTAAATTAATTCAGCTACATCCTTTTCTCTCTTCACCACTGAATGGTTACGCAGTATAACTTAAAGCACCCAGCGCTCTAGCTTCTACAACTAGCCTCTTACAGCGAATCTTGATAAGTATTTCTATAATGTGCGTTTTGTATTCTAGTTAAAACTGTCTCTTAGCTCAATCAAGATTTCTGTACTTTATGTATGCGATTGGTGCAATATCTGTTTAGAGCCATTTTGAACACTAGAATCACTGGAATCCCAGACACTTAATCCCCTAGACTTTTAATCCCTAGCCACTTAATCCCCAGGCACTTAGTCCTCAAAATGAAATTTCAGCTAAAAAAATTATGAAGTGAAGGAAAAATTTAATTCAAATTCAAATAATTATTTTCATGTAAACATCACAATAAGTTTTACAATTAAAATAATACTTAACTTCAACATCTATAACATTAGTTAAAGTTCATGTGAGCTATTAAATTCAATGCTATTCAACAATATGATATGAAAAGTGTTGCTAATCAATACGACAGGTCAGCTAATGATCGGAGGTACAGAAGACGATCCATTGCCTCATATTGCTGTACAATGTTGCTAATTCTCCTGACCATTGTTACGTCTCATTAGAGTTACCACACGACACATTTCTCTTACGGTTATAATATTTCAAGTTCACAAAATAGCAGTTCAACGATGAATAAAAATATTCTTACTAACTCAGTACTCAGTAGAGGCATAAACCCTCTGACTTCACAGGGCCTGTTTCGTGGCTTTACCAGCTTACTCCGCAACCAATCAGAAAATTAGTTTTATTAAAAGGTCATTTCTCTTTAGTTTGGACCCATTTTTTGTGTCGCGATTTGGGGGCATATTTGAGGATTAAATGTCTGGGGATTAAGTGGCTAGGGATTAAATGTCTAGGGGATTAAGTGTCGGGGATTAAATGTCTGGGGTTTGTGTCCGGTCACCGAATCACTGGTTCATTGTCAAAAAGAAAAGAGGAAAAACGGAAAGAAAGAGAGTGAAATCATCATCATCGTCGTCGTCATCATCATCATCATCATCATCATCATCATCATCATCATCATCATCATCATCATCATCATCATCATCATCATCATCATCATCGTTGCCAACTCAATAATAATAATAATAATAAAAGAATGACGTAGCGTTAAATAGCTGTTTTCACATTTCACAATAATCTTCTGAGCGGCATCAGAATATTTATATGCGTGGTGTTGCATTATTTTGGTTTTGACAGAAGCTGTGGGTTCGACGACTGCGTGCAAATTTCCCCCTTCACTGATCGGCGAGTGGACAGGCACTGGCTGGAAAGATGTGCACTTCGACGCCACCACCGTACGGCCAATCACTGTGCAAGGAAAAAATTACGCCTTCTCTTGCTATTCCGTGCATGACAACTTCTACATCATTAAGTGAGTCTCATTCACTGTCGTCTCCCGAATGTGCCTCCGACTTTGATACATGCGCATGAACCATAGAGTCTATATCTGAACGTGGTTGATATGAAGAAAGCTCTAGAACAGTGGTACCCAACCTTTTCTCACCCGAGAGCCGCACTCGACATGATATAAAATCTCGCGGGGCAGAACATGGCAGTTTTGCCAGAATCCTGCCGACGTTAAAAATGAAATTATGCCGCAATATACCAAAAATTGTATGTACGGCAACAAAAGGGTGACGCTGTGATGTCACCCTGCGTCTGTTAAAATGATTGTCATCGACGACACCGAGCGGCTAATGACTTCACCCAGTACTTACTGGTTAATGATGCTCTATAAAAGCAAACTATACTAATTTTTGAAATGTAACTTACTTTCGCGGGAAATCTTAACTGTGTGACATAAGTTACAAGCGACCACACAATAAGGTCCAAGCTTGTTAGTCCTCCCTAGGGACGATTTAAAAAAAAATAATTGAACGTGCAGCAGATATCCCACTACTTGAGATAATGTGTTGATGACACTAAATCAGTGGCGTAGGAACGGGGGGGTGGGGGCAAAGGGGGCACCCGCCCCCCAAAAAAAAGATGCTGGGAAGGCAAGAATGTGAACGTTATTCATTGTCAGCATGGAGCTTAACCCCCCCCCCCAAAGCCGAGCATCTTCCTACGCCACTGTAAATTTGAGATAGGAATATTGTTCCGAAGATGAAAGGTAAACTTAGTTCTATGTTTTTCCCCCGCGATTGGTTTTAAACATTTCTCCACAAGAAGTTGCGTCATATCCTAACGAACGATCTTTTACCTTCATCCGTTAGAGCAGACGCAACTCTGCCTGATATATTTTTTCAGGTTATAGCCATGCAAAACATCATAGCCTTATTCGAATGTCAAAGGTGAAGCCAAATGTTGATCTTTTTGGTTAACCATAGCGTACCTCATCCACTTTCGGTTGTTTTTCAGATAATATACTGATTCATGTCTGGATAAAAGTAAGCTGATTGTAAGTTGTTCTACATAAAATAAGAAATAATCCGTACTACATTGTTTGCTTTTTATCGTCTGCTGATGTGTGGTCCAAAGGAACGAATAAAGGTGACTGACCGCAGATGTTATGTCTGCCTAAACACTATGTTACTTGATTTCTGTTTCACCTTGTGAGCTCAGAGCGTAAATAATAGAAAATCATCAAAATAATACACAACTGGACTTATAATTCAGTATTTTGGCAAAAGCTATGATAACCCAATTATTCAGTTATACAGAAGATCCATAACGTATAATTTTTGCAGTGTATGAAGAAAGCTTTTCTGTATATGTTTCAAAAAAAAAGCTTGTGTTGCAATTAGTTTTGTGTCAAACCCTCTGCTGACCTGACCATTACATTCCTGTTAAATGCGTGCGAGCTACTACGATCGCGAACTTACCCACCTGTTCCGTGATGACACTGGGACAGCTTTGAGAAAAACCAGCTGGGGCCAGTTGCACAACATGTTTCTAAACCTTAAAACTGTTCTAAAGAAGCAAAATCTCTTCTCTGCCATTTAGATGCATTGCACAAGAACATACACAAAATTGTACTGACAGGACGGAAAGTCAGACTTAAACAACTTTATCTTACTTAAAGCAGTTTTAGTTTTTAAAATTCTAAAATTGTGGTGTGCACTTTAAACTTATTATCTAAAAAGATTTAATGCCTAAAAGTGTTTAAAATTAGAAATGTGTTGTGCAACTGGCCCCAGATTTTCAGAGAAAAGTGCGATTGCCTTTATCTTGTAGCGAACTCGGCCGTTAAAAAAGAAAGGTGCACAAACACATGAGCAATGTGTGTGTGTGTGTGTGTGTGTGTGTGTGTGTGTGTGTGTGTGTGTGTGTGTGTGTGTGTGTGTGTGTGTTGGGTCTGAGTTGTATTTGTTAAGTGACCCATAATCGTATACAGCACATCATTTTAAACAATAACAGTTGATAACAATTTTGTTTCATTTTATTTTTTTATTTTTGTGCTTTGGCCCGTTTTAGAACAGTCTTAATTTTTTTTCAACAATTGCATCATTTAATCAACAACTCGATGAAAACGACGATCACCTACATGACTATATAAATAATAGTATTACTGTTGCTGAGAGCTATTCGAATTAGTAACACCGCTGGTACTGCGTTATTCTGGTGCTGTTGTTGTTATTGCATGTACTGTTATATCGCAGTCTGCATTGTGACCATCAGAGAGGGCTGACTATGTGAACGACAAAAGGTCGCACGGAGCAGCAAATAATTCGGTCATTCGACACAACAGGCAAAAAATCAAGATTACAAGTTCGACACAAGATCGCAACGGTCTTGTTTACTGTCAGACGATCTGTAAACATCTGAAGAACGAGTGCTTTGTTTAGATAAGATAAACTCTTATTTGTAGTTGTGCACTCCTTGACTTTGAATACTTGAGAGGAGAAGGCAAGTATAAATAGTATGCGAGAGAAACAAGACAGACAAAGACAAGGTCAATATTTCGCACTTGCGTAGTCTTGTGTGCACTGTTGACTTGATGAAAACAGCAAAAATAGTCTAAATACACCCAAATATCTCTCTTTTTCTCACTTTGTTCATATGGCTATGTGCATAATCAATGGCCTGTAGACAGCTGTTCAGTACAATTCTCTATTATTGTTGATGTTCTGATGTAAGATAATGACGATTGTTGTTTGTTTCTGTATATCTTACATAACTGTACTATAGAAAGTTAATTTTATTTTTATTTATTCCGCTATCCAGTCTATGAAAATGTTAATGATGGTGGCTGTTATTATTCACGTTCCCCTTGAAATGGACTCAGGTCTACTGAATAAAAAGTTCGAGCTCGATTTCTTTCTCCTTCTTTCTCTCTTTGTGCTGTACACGGTAATACATCTAGTAATTTTGTAAATTTCTGTGGCAGGCCATCAGACTTGTTCTATGGTGGAAAGAAATTCAATCATTACATTTGTGTGACAGATCGTCAGACGTGTCCTTTGGTGGCAAGAAATTCAATCATTACACTTGTGTGAAATTATTAAAATCCCCCAGAAGCGACGATGTGTACTACTACTACATAGAGACAGGTTAGTACAGCCACGAATTAATAATTAAGGTAGGATTTGTCCTGTAGCAGCAGCCCCACTTGCGATGTACCGATGCCAGTAGTAGTTAATTCATCTAGGTGTGTCTGTTTTAACAGGTGAGTAGGTACCGAGATTAGGGGTGCTTCATCCTACTAGCGAATCTGTCTACTGGATGGAGTTTTTGTTTCTGGTTAATCGAATTGGTTAGGGGAAGTACTTGATGCTTTCGAAGTTGTGTGTGTGTGTGGATTTGTCCTGTGGCAGCAGCCCCACTTGCGATGTACCGATGCCAGTAGTAGTTAATTCATCTAGGTGTGTCTGTTTTAACAGGTGAGTAGGTACCGAGATTAGGGGTGCTTCATCCCACCACCGAATCTGTCTACTGGATGGAGTTTTTGTTTCTGGTTAATCGAATTGGTTAGGGGAAGTACTTGATGCTTTCGAAGTTGTGTGTGTGTGTGTGTGTGTGTGTGTGTGTGTGTGTGTGTGTGTGTGTGTGTGTGTGTGTGCGTGAGCGAGAGAGAGAGAAAGATTAAAGCAACGGTATCTTAAAGCTATTGTTCCTGTCCTGCTTCTGTCCCATTGGTCTCCTCTCCCCTTGCTGAGCGCACGTGCCTGCCTGTTGCAGAACCCAACCCCGAGCATGAAAACAAGTCGATCGTCACGATCGGAACGGAGCACATGACCATCATGCCCAAACTTGTCTGCAACAAAGTCAGCCAAAGTCTTCCGAGCGACTACGACATTCTTTTTAGAAAAGGTTTGTTTAGGGTTCTACCCTATTTCAACCGAAATACTCGTCAAGAGTTCTACGCAAAAGTCAGCTACACACACGGGCGCCATCAGACATGATCACAGACCTTTTGTCACTGGAATCGAGAACTATTAATTAAGAGAGTTTCTTATTTTAATGTTAAAAATGAAATATCTTGGGCGTTTCTATTTTAAATATTTTATAGTCTTGCAACCTCGTACACAGCTTTTGACGCGACTGTAGAAGATCTGTTACACTGTGCTCGTGCTTGGTCTGAAGCCAAGTTAGCCAACCTGATCTGTCCATCTTTAGAATTGAACCTATCTAGGATGTTTCCATGCGGGCAAGCAGGTTGTATACATGTCTTCTACCTGGTTTCACATAAGTTGTAGATATTAAGGCTGACCTTCAAACATAGTTAGGAACAGGTGCTAGAGCCGTTTACCAATCCCGTGGCATGTACTGCTTCCTTTACATCTACGATAAATTTAAACTTACGTTTTTATATTACGAAAAAAATTCTTCCTACAATTTACAACCGTAACACGATGCTTGCAATCATTTTACCGAGGGCGCACGAATGCAGTTGATCGATTTTGAGTAAAAGCTCACCTGCCAGTCGATAAGTTTACGGCGGGTTACTAGGATAATGGCTGTCACAGAACGCCACAGCTGCCAGTTTGTAAGTGTAGAGAGCTACAGCAGCAATTTAAAAAAAAACAGTTACTTACCATTCCCTGCTGTGTGTTTGTGCAGCGTGGCATAGATGACCTCATCGTTGGGGCGCCCGGTAGTGTAGTGGTTAAAACACTCGCAGTGAGAAAACTCGGGGTTCGGGTCTCGTCTCGGGACACTCTCAGTACGTGAGACCTGTCCAGGGTTGGGCGTCGGGAGTTTCCTACGGGTACTCCGGTTTCTTACCCCTCCCTTTACCCCCATAGTGCGAAATCACCTCAAGGTGGAAGCACTTTCCCACTAAATAAACCAACCAACCAACCGACCTCATCGTCCAGGTCATCTTTTTAAGCAACGACCATAATCCTTCATTGCATTTATATAGATTTGAACGCAGAACTTGGATGGGCAATTAAAGATTTGCCTCTTTTGTGTCAGTGCATTTGTGGCAGTGTTTTTGCTAGACAAGCAAGCCGTCTAATCTCACCATCAAAGTAGAGATATTTGCTGAAGGAAGGAAGTATTGCCCCAGGACCACGTTATGGGGCCAGGTGCGAGGCAAAAGATTGCGTGCAGGGGCGGGGTCCCAGCATGACTGTGTTAAGAGTACATGTGACAGAGACAGCCGACGAGGGTGCAATGAGACAGGTCGTCCATGACAACGCCGAGATCTTAGTATCACTTTTTCTAGACAACACAGTGAAATAACTCGAGGTTTATCCGTAAAATTTTGTAAGAAGTCTTTAAATGAATTACTAAATGATTATTTGTTAATATATGAGATATCAATAAGTCCTGAAGAGAGTTTGCCGCACTCCATTAATGGGGGATGGAGTTATATTCTCGGTATCTCACCATATCTGTGAGAATCTCTTGGAAGTCAAATGTTCACAGGAGAATCCTGGTTGTGGCTGTTTGTGTCGCCAGTCTGGTTTCTCCGCACAAATGCTGGCACCATATCCTCTTTAAAATTCATTTATGATTTTGAAATGAACAATAAAGGTTTGTAACAACATCATCACAATATTAAAGCATCTGTATAATAAACATAATATGATATATTCATAATGAATTAATATAATCTGGAAGAGAAACAGATAGACAAATCTTCTAAGCCTGCATTCATCGTGCGTTGTATATCACCAGGGGCAGAGAACAATATTTCGGCCTTCAGCTGTCCCCGACAGTTTCAAGCCCGTTTCCAGGGCAACTTCAGCAACGTGAGCAGCCACAGCAGGTGTCCGATGGGCTTTACGCTGGACGGCTGCAGGAACCGCAGCATCGTGTCTTTCAACTATACCGACTGTGGGGGAGGCAGCTCGTACTCTGGTTAGTATTAGTTACCTGACGTGATGATGCCGTCTTTCGAATACGATAACGACACATGTGACTCGACACACGGGCGTACGTGTAGGCATTGGTACCGATGGATACAATTCAGATATACCCTTACAGATACCCCTAAGTTCAGAATGCTCATATGTACCCCTCTTGATTACAGGGTCCGTCGATTACCTCTGTATTTTCACTCTCTACGACGGGGGCTTCAACTACACGACTGTCTATCAACCTGCTGCTGGCAATGAAACGAACCCATACATTCCATTCTCCTGCATGGTGAGCGTTGACTTGAAATTTTAGGCGTTTGGATTTCTCACTTTGCAAAGCTACTAAAAACGTAGCTAAGCTGCCAGCGCGATGAGCGTGCTAGACAGTGCCTTTCTAAATTGTGTGACCTCACTTGCGTGCTGGATGGCCATAATGTCAGCAAGACGGGGTATGGAGTCTGTGCTATCGACAGATAAAGTGGTCAGATACAGTTCATTATAACATCAGATATAGTCCATTATGACATATGAAGAACTGGATGTTGCCTGTGACACGGAGAATGGAAGGAGAAATTGGTAATTGAAAAAGTAGGTGAAAACAATGGTAAAAAGAATTTTTTTAAATTTTGATTTTGACTTTTATGACCCAGAAACGGGTCATGCAAATGAATCTTCATTTAGTATGGGAAAAAGCTTAAGCGATGTCAGATATATTCAGCAAAAGGTAATGGAATCACAATACTGTCTACGTCACCTTGTGGCCTTAAAAGAGTGGGTAAATTGAAGCTTGGCACCATTTTGGGTGCACCATCTAGCTCCTCTTGTGCCTTTCTTCTTTCTCGTGTTTTAAGAGAGAAGCCAGACCATCCGAGCACAGTGAAATTAGCGCGTACTTTCCAGGCTGTAAGATGACAGTCGTCCTATAAAACAGAATCTGTGTTTTTGTGTCACAGATCGTGTATGACTGCATGAATCTGTGTGTGCTTCTGGTACGGAATCTGTATGTTTGTGTTACAGAATATGAGTTTGCATTATAAAATGTGTTTGGCTAACAGAATGTTTGTATTGCAGAATCAAACGGAGGCCGAAGGGCGGCTGAGTGTGAGACATAGCGCTGGCAGGTGTGGAACTTCAACCCGCCAGGACCTGATTCTCACGAAAACAGGTGCCTGGTGTTATTCGTAATAAAATGTAACCACAGGAAACCATATCAGAATGTATGTCAAAAGCAATGTACTTCCTGCCGTTGTTTACATATAGTTCGCCATATAAGTTTGTAGTGGCACCTTTTCTTCCCTTTTCACAAAAGGGGCTATCAGATCGACAAGCGACCATTCTGAAGAATAGACAGGCACAGAGAGACACTGACAGACAGGCCAGATGACCGACTAATGTACGACACCAGATTTAGTCTACATCTGTTTCAGAAATCTGCCCTGAGATCGTGACCACGCAGGCACTGACAACGGCGAACTTGACTTCAGAAAGACGCAGGAACGCCACATTGGTCCCACAAGTCACCGGTGCTGGAGGAGATGGTGAGAGGGGAGATGGTGACAAGGGAGGTGATGATAATGATGATGATAATGATGATGACGAAGGTTAGCATGACCTTTACCCTTTTACTCTTGTATGAATATTTTGATGGCTTAAGTATGATTTTATCATTCATTTTTTTTCATAGTGGAGTTTACGAGTTAGTAGCCTTGTCTACTGAGAGCATTTTGAGGAGACTTCGAGGTGAGATTGAATTACAAGCATTTGCTTTCTTTTGCAGAGGCAAGCGGAAGCTCGATTTGTGGGGTGAGTAAATCTAATGACGTGCATTAATGTATCGAGTTGTTAGTTCTGTACTTTTTAACGACTCAAAGCTGCGAAGTCTCTAGTGTCTTAAGACGCTAAATGTTAAAAAAGAAATTGTGCGATTCCTCTATTTCTAATGACACTTCGTGTAATGAGTTGTCAATAACGTCTTTTCTAATGTCCAGCAATGTCGCTTCAGAGTCTCTTGTTGCTGGTCTTTTATTATCTAACCGTAAATTTCCTTCGCAGATGAACACTGCCATCTTGAATTTGATTTTACCCACCGTCATCTGCATCATGAAGACCATCGCTTGATGTTTGCTTGCCAGCAAAGGATCCGTACCCCATCACGTGTTCTTTAAGAGAAAACAAAAATAGCTTTAAAAGTAATGCATGACCCAGCGTCTTCCTTGCACTAAACATTTCATCCCGTGTTGTTTGTAAAATTATTTAATATAAATGTGGGTTGCTGTTGGGTCCTTTATTATCTAACCGCAAATTGCCTTCGCAGATGAACACTCCCATCTTGAATTTGATTTTACCCACTGTGGTCTGCATCATAAAGACCATCGCTTGATTCTTGATTTTTGCTTGCCACAAAGGATCCGTACTCCATCACGGGGTTCTTTAAGTGAAAACAAAAATAGCTTTTAAAGTAATGCATGACCCAGCATCTTTCTTGCAGTAAACATTTCATCCCGTATTGTTTTTAAAATTAGTTACTAAAACGTGGGTTGCTGTTGGGTTAATTTTTTAAAAAGAAGACTACTTGGGCATGACACACCCACGGGACAGAATTCATCAACACTTTAACTGCATAACTGGCACTTGTCAGTGGCGTGCGGTGGGATTTCCCACCGGGGACTATAGGGGTCTGGGGGAGCGCTGTAAGCTACGCGATTTCCTGCATAATCAGCTTCTCTTGACACCTAAATATGTATCTCGTACTACGTAAATAGTAATACAAGCAAGCGACGAAAGAATCAGGTTTTATAAGAATTCTCTGTCAAGCCTTTCATGAAGACCCACTGATTACTAAGCGAAACCGTATAATCTCTCTGTAAAGTCATATCGATAGACACTTACCTAATTTCTACTATCATACATTGATATCGAAATAGAGATATTTTAGACTCGCAGGTGATAGAAATTGCTTTAGCTTAGTAATAACAGTTATTGCGTTTGAAATAGGATATTTTTATTTTTTACATAGCGTGTAATCTAAAGTACTTAACAGGTTACATCGTCTCGCTTGTTTTCAACCATTTCCCCTTTCTAACGTCATTTAACGCTTATATATGGTATCTACAAAATTATCTGGTATTTTCACATAAATCATGATCTTATAATCAACATTATTGTAAAACCTGATTTTTTCGCCGCTTACTTGTATTACTATTTACGTAGTACGAGATACATATTGAGGCTTCAAGAGAAATGCAGGAAATCGAGTACGCCACTGTTCAGAGGTATGGGGTACTCGACGTCCTTGTATTTCAGGACTGAATCTGGTTTTATCCCTTTTAAAGACCATTCGGTTTTGAAATCGACGTACATAGAAATGTACCTTTTCTTTTCCCTTTGTTGAGCCCAGTCTCAGACCACTTCTTTCTACTTTCCTAAAAGCCGCTGCAACCTGCGCCCAAACCACAAACATTTTGATTTGATGTTGTGACCATCTCAAGAAAAGGCTCCGAGGATTCAAGAAGTTAACCAGTGTCACACCTTCTGAAGGCAAATCCCAGATGACGGGTGATGGTCACTCGTTCAGTTTCAAAGCGAAGAGTCGCGCACCGCCGTTTACCGACACACCGCGTGCGTAAATTAAGCAAATAAATTTATTAAGCATTCTGGAGCTGTTTATCTCACAGCAGTTCTCTGAAACGGGAAATAACATTTTTAGGTGGAGAAAATCTTTCCGAAAAAGTAGTCAGAATAAATTGTTGTTTGCTAGTCGTCGCATCATTTAAATTTTGCATTTTCTGCTCGCGGCTGTAGTGACTTAAAGGCGCTCATTGCTTTCTAGTAAACATCCAGCTTCGGTTTATGTTTGCAGGAATCTGGCGCTACCCACGTTCTTAACCCGGCTTGTGTTCTGATATTGCAAAAAACATGCATTAAAAAATAATTGATGTCTGGTCTTTTGTATCAACTCTCTTGCGCTGCGATCTTGATATTTTCCCGCCAACAAAAACGCTGTTTCCTGAGCAAATTCCCATCACATGCTGAGAATTCATAATAACCGCACTCACGTGTTGTGTTGTAGGTGTCACACTTGCCGCTTTGTCACGCTCATCTTGATTCTATACTCTTAGCGACATGCAAAGCGTCGCGCACATGCTTTTTGTGACATCGTGGGAAAAAACTTTTTGGCCCATTTCCAAAACACTACAAAACTGTTCAACGGCTCCATAACATGGCAAAGCTTTTCGTGGAAGTTTAGGGAATTATTACTTTGTATGAATTCAAACTGTTACTGGGTACAAATATGTTTATTTAAATGATTGGATAAAGCTTAGTGCAGGATATTTTCCCCAATCTGGGTGAATAACCATCTTCCGTTCTCGAAATAGACAAACACCAAACCATCGTTCGTGGAGGGCCTTTAACATTTGGTAATGTATATTTTTTTCCGCTGGAGACAAGGCTTATCACATATTAGTTCTCAAATTTAAGGTTAAAAAAGAATGACTTGGCAGTAAACATGCCAACATATGTTTATATTTTTCTTTCTTGTATCTGACTTTGTTCACTATGGCTTAAATAAGAATTGTTGTATGACCTGTCTTTCTGATGTTCAAGGTACAGATATAAAATGCAATAAAAATAAAAACGACAATGAAGAGACCAAGCTATTCTATGTTCATTGTGTGTACACGTAGCCGTGTGGGATTATCCACCCTGGCTTCACTTATTCCGTCCTGTCTTCCGAGAGGCACAGCGCTAAACTATAACGTACAGAAATGCTCGCAGTCATTCTCAACACAGCTGGTCTATATAGCATGTCACAGAACTTTTCTACCCCCAGTTCTATCTCCTCCCACCCGCCACTGCCCTACCCTCACACACAAAGATTTCTGCGTGACATCCAAGGCTGGCGAGAAGCGATTTATCTGCAAACGTCACCTCGTGTTCACTGTCCAGTTTTACTGCTTTAGGTAAGCGATAAATTAACGAGCACGTCGATTCACCATTACCAGCATCGATGACACAGCGTGTACGCGACTTCCATTAAACTCAGCTAGATCCTACGAAACGGTTTAATATATGGTAACCGTTTATTTCTTATGTTCACCTGCCAAAGGTTTAATCTTTAATAAATAGCCCATTTGTGCTCCTGCCACACGAAACGGGTCAAAAGCGAGCAGCAACAACAAAAAAGTCAAACACAATGCACCTGTTCACCTTCAGATGAGTGTATTTATTGAAGGCGGTGGCTAAAAAAAACCCAGAATCAAACAACTTGGGCAACGTTAAGTGTTGCAAACAATGTTACGCTTGATCGCTGTGAATTTTAGCTACCGTGGACTTACGATGAAGGAGGTATAATGAGGTTATTACATGCATGAACATTGGGGACCAATAATTCACAGTTAGGAAGGGAGGATAAAGGCTGGAGGTGGCAAAGGAGACATGAAGCTAATCTCTGAACACATCGTCCTAGGGTAAGAACAAGCCACAATCTCTTAGTCTAGGGTGGAAGTAAACTGTCTAAAAATGATAACAGACTGACATTTTCCTAAGTATATGCTCGCATATTAACAGCGAATGATCATGCCACCTTGGCGGAAAGGGAAGAAACCTGCAACAAGTTCATGGCTGAAAAGACCATGAAAAAGCTTGTGTACCAAAGGCCTGTCATTCATCGGCAACATATTTGTCTATCATAATATCAATATATTCTAAATGAATTCAACTTATTAGATATTTTCTCTCATCTTGGCTCAAATCAAAAGATAACTTGCAATATTCTATTGCTGCCTTGGAGCACATATTCTACATGGCAATGTGTTAACCTACAAGACCTCAATAGATTTATTACAAATCTTGGGATTGTTACATTTTCTGAAACTAAGGCAGAAGTTCTTCTACATCTTTCACACCCCCATCCCCTTAAAAAAAAAACAACAACAAAAAAAGCAAACCCACCATCACTCGAAACATATCCCAACATAAAATCATTAGGCTTCTGAAAGAAGGTCATATACACTGAAAGAGCCATTCACTAGCCCATTAACTGTCTAAGCTTGACAAGACAAAAAGCCTTCAACTAAACTAAGTGAACAAGTTTCTGAGTGTTGTATCAAGACTGAAAACGTCATAGAACACTTAGGTAGCAGCTGCAGCCACTGGCAAAATGCTGCGGCCAGGTGGTACCTTCATCTCTAGGCTGTCCAGATGCCAGCAAAGGGCGTTCTCAGTCCAGTCTTGGTTGCAGCTATTTGAAAGGCACAAACACACTCCTTGTACCAAAGTATGTTTTAAACGATCATTTCCCCAACACCAAGACTGGTATTATCAACTTTATTTATCACTGCATTGTACTGATGTTTAGAACTTATTTAGAGCTTATTTCTCCCTCCTTCTCCTCTTCAGTACATGCCTTTAGAAAAGAAGACAGTGCTTTACACAGCTCAATACTACCACACACCATCTTATTTTCCTTAAGTCTAGGTCCCATCCAAACCCTGATGGTCATTAATGATTACGTTTATTTCTAATACACCTACCATCCTCTTGGTTCACTAGCTCTTTAGCCATCTCCAGTGCCTAATTTTTATCGTCATGGGAATCATTCCACAATTCTGAGAAACGCTTGCTCAGGGGTGTGGATAACCATTATAAGCAGCTCGAAAAAAAACTTTGCTAAAAAAAACTGTATATGCCAGTTAAATCAATATCCCCATTAAAAAGTCAAGAAAGGTTTTTACTAACAATGTTGTGGACATCTTCATTAGTCTTTTCTGCAGAGTGTGACTGTTTCGAAAAGTTTGTCTTTCAAAGACCTAATCTCACAATCAGCACACTTAGCCATTACACTGTTGTTGCAAGAGAAATGTGAACGAATGGTACGGTAACTTGGTTCCAGGGAAACAAGGGACTCCCCAATCCCCAGCTTGAACTTTCACCATAACTCTATTAACACTGATCTATGAAGGTTAAAAAAAAAAAAAAACTAATGCAATTTTCTCTCCAAAATAATTAAACTTGTCCTGGGGTATAAAACTAAAAGTTCTAAAAATACTTATTCTGGCACATCTCCTGTTAATGGTGTGAGTATATACAAGGCCTTATGTATCAACAGACTTCATACAAAATATAAATTGATGAATGTGGTCTATGTAAGGCCTTGAACAACACACAGTTACACCACATAAAGTGGCCACATAAATGATAAATGTCATGTGTTGTTGCTCTTGCACAAATGCAAGTGCATACTACTCACAACATTCACATTTGTAGGGACATAATGCTGAAATTTTACAAAAACTGGATCACACATTTTTCTCTGGGAAAACCACATTTTTCCAATTGTATAGAAAACCACTATCATTTCTGTATTTAGCTGAAGATGCACATAGATATAGTGGATGAAGTGATTTTGCTAAACAATATCAAAGAACAAAAATGAAATCACAAGGCACACCTAAAAGTTTTTGTCAAGTGTCTAATACACCTGCTTCAACAAGGAAACACTTTTTCATCTGACTAGAATTTAATTTAAAATTCCTTGCACACAAGACAACACCGATTTCACTACATGAAGCTTATCACCTAGTTGACACCAAAAAAGTCGCGGTCAAAAATGAAGGCCTAAGAACTCTGAACTAATAACATACTGTTAAACCTATTAAATTTCTATTAGTATTCTCTTAGTGTATTTGTAACTAATTAGTGATGGAAGCCTGTTTCTCCAGCAGTTCTATTCAACAAAGACTGAATAGAGTTCACCACTGAACTTGCTGCCACCCAATATCATTACTTCTACAATGGCCATCGTGTTTTTTTAAAAAAAAATTTGTCATGTCTAGTGTTCTCCATCTATTCAGCTGTCAGCTGCACATTCTTATCTTTTCTGCAGTAATATCTTGTGCACAAAGACCCCTAACCAACAAATCATCAATTAAAATCTCACGTTCTAGGCACTGTACCTCAGAACTGTACTCGATAAGAATTTCATATTGTTTGTCATAATCAGATAACTGTTAATAGCTTCATGCATATTATCTGGGATGAAACAGATAACAGCATGAGCAATGAATACCAAACAGGCAAAACATCAGCATTTCACGAAAGAACCAGCCATGGTGCATGTAGTAAGTGCAGAACCCCTCAATAACCATTTAAAAAACTGTCATAATTGTGACTGATAAAAGCATCCATGGAATCTTGAAAAGCAATAATATTCTGATTAAACGTAGTTTTTGAAGTGCGGAGAGGTGTAAGTTCTTATGTTTAAAATGCAGATTTACAAGAAAAAAATACCGTTTTCTCAGCGAGACCATTTTTTCATCACACAGATGCCTCAGCCACTAGCTGACAAATGGATGCAATGTCAAGGAATCAACTAGAAAGCTCAGCTGAGGTGACTGCTCAAATACCTAGCTAACTACCAGAGAGCTCTTGTGCTCTATAGCCCCAGGTGTGATCAGAAGCACACTCTTGGCAAAAGTTTAAGCAAATAAATGGACATTATTAATGAAGACCATTAAGAGTACAAACCCTTTCCATCAGTTTAAATAACTAGCATATTATGTGGCTTGCTCCTACCCTCTCTGCTGCCTGTGAAAGTGCAGGGCATAAAGAATGTTCTCTCTCTATGAATTTGTTCATGAGATTGTGACGTACACAAGAGAAATAGGTAAAAAAAAATTATACCCCAACCCTATGATTGTTTCAAGAAGAAAGACAAAAGAAAATAGTCCCAGAATGTGGGAATCTGTGTTATGTTTACTGAAAAATCTTGGTTACATCTTTCTTTCAGACTTCTCACTGCACAAATTTCTCGATAAAATACTTATTTAAAACTTCTCTGCTCAGCAAAGCTGAGCCTAAGCTCTGCAGAAATACAAGCTGCCTGAGGGGTTCACTTCCTGCTAGAACAACTATGTTTCAGCTATGGGGAGGGGGATGGGGGCAGCAAAAAGGATAATTCTTCTTCTAGGACTAATCTTTTGCTCACAAAGCACAAAACCTGTGGCTCCAATTGGGTGCTCAGGCTCTTTATCTCCTTGTGTTACATTACATATCAAGTCATAGCCACTATACTTCTATCAAAGTCATATAATAAACCTGGAGACAAGATGCCATTTTGTGGTGCTTCTCATTTTCTTGAAAAACAAGCATTTTATCATTTTAAAAAAACCTAGTTGGTAATAAATATGGCACTCTAGCTGGCTTAGAATGTGCATTCTGATTTAAGAAGCATTTACTCTGGTCCAACAAAACCTATCCAAGCCCATATTATTAATGTATATATATTCAAGCTTGTGTCAACCTACATTTAGTAAACAAGGCCCACACAGCAACATGCACTAACTGAACCACTAGACACAAACTAGCGGCTGATGTGCTGACTTTTTCCCATTATGTCAACAAAATATAGTGTCTAATAACAATCATGCTGTGAGTTAATTACTCTTGATCTTCCATGGGGAGGGGAAAGGGGTAAATAACAAATGAAATTCATATACGAAAACAAAACTTGCATAAAAATACTGTGACTCCTCTGTTCAAATAGGTCTGACACACGCTGTGTGCATCACAAGGATAGGCAACCTGCTAATTACCCGCTTCAGATAGATTATCCAAGGTGAGCCGCCATCTTGGGCCCCTGCTGCTATCTACATGTGCTATGTTGACATGGACCTCTACTCATGCATGTCGTCATTTCTTGTCTTGTTTCTTGCTCCAAAACTCTTCTAAGCAGGACATAGCACCATCATGAAAACAGACAATCCACAGACACCACACCTGCCTTTCTCGGCCAGTAGAAATGCGAGAACGGTGCAGGGTTGCACCCAAGCCTTGTTGGTCACTTTATAAGCAGTCTGCCTGTTGCAGGAAATGTCCTGGAGATGCAGATTGACCACTTTAGTTTTCACAATAAATCCCGAGACTCTCTAAAAATGCTTTGGGATATCAGCTGCTTTTGTAGGGGTTGGGGTGAGGGGAGGGGTCCTTGTCAATAAAATCCAGGTGAGAACACTCGTACAACACAAGCATAGATTCCTCCCTCATTGCTGCAAGTCAAGTTGCGAGCTACATGTCAGCATAGGTTCTACTTTTGCATGGCATGTACTAAGCTCGTCTAGTTCACATCACAGATCTAGTCAGCAGAGCTGGAGGGGTAGCAGAAGCAGCAGCATGCAATGCAGCAGACAGTTTGCTTAATGCTGAGCACTTATCTTCTTTCTTGCCCAGAGGAAACAGCTGCAAGAACACAGAGACATGCATGCGCACATCCACACACCCATACAATGTAACCTTTTCCTTTCTCCCGCTGTGGCTCTCGAGTTAGGCATGTGTAAATGGGAGAGTGCGAGCATGCTGAAATCAGGGCACTCAAGTTCACTGACCACACAAAACTGCATGTTTCATGTGGGTCTGTAAAAACCAAGCTGTTGTCCCTGGGGTACTGATCACTATCCACTTCCTGCCAGGTGAATGCCATTGTTTTGCTAGTGTTTCCCTGTAAGAGCAGTTGTAAAGGACAGTCCATCATGCTGCAGACAGGACTCCAACACTAGCAGCAGGATGAAGCCTGACAAAACTGTCAAGTAAGTGGTAGTGACACAGTCTCTTTCAAGTCAGTGGTAGCAATACTGGCTCTTTTAAG
Source organism: Marisa cornuarietis (assembly GCA_004794655.1). Classification (NCBI taxonomy): domain Eukaryota; kingdom Metazoa; phylum Mollusca; class Gastropoda; order Architaenioglossa; family Ampullariidae; genus Marisa; species Marisa cornuarietis. The sequence goes on from SMMW01000025.1 coordinate 2,238,215, forward strand.
TCGGTGAGTAGCAAGATCTTCATGCTTGAAATTTCACACGGCTGAAACTTGTTCTTCCTCAGGATCTGAAAATAAAAGCAGCAGAATTCATGCATGAAGAAATAAGATTATGGAGGAAGGGGAACCACAACCAAACAATACTGGCAAGATAGAAAAGTAGGCACATTTAAAAATTAACATGATCTGAATCAAATTATGTTAGCACTAGCTCTCTGGACCAGTTTATGCAAATTTCATCTAAGGCAAGAGCTGAATTGAATAAATTTCCATCCAGTCTTTGAATCTGTAGGACCTAAAGAGAGATGGAAGGAAGAAAAAAAAGATTGGCAAAAAAGGGATTAAAAAAAGTGGTGGGGGAAGTGGCGAAACAAACTGCGATGCAACTAACAGGTTTGTCAAGTTAGGCACTACTATCAACGTTACTGACTGTAGGCTTATGTGGTGGGGAATGGTCAGAATAAAAATGCACTTGTTAAATCACCAACAGATTGGGAACAGAAAGATTTTGCACAAGATATTTTAGTCACTACAAATTTTCACTCATTTTCAGGTATCTGTGGCAGCCCATATCTCCACCCCCATCCCCAACAAACAGCAGGAAGAGAACAAGCAGCATGCTGGTCACCTATCTCGGACTTCAATGAGATCATTTTGTGCTCCACTTGTCATGACTGGTTGAGAATGAGAACAGTCTGAGTCCGCAGTTCTCAACCTGTGGGGTGCGCAGAGGCGGTCATTTTCTCATATCTCATATTTGGATTAGTGGCTAAGGGGGGCTAGCGGGCATACTTTGTTTCATCTGGGGTGTGTGTCATAAGTGAAAGGTTGAAAAACGCTGGTCTGAGCAGCCGACTAAACCCAAAAGTGCAAGCAGGGAGACAACTACGTCATGCATTTCATTCAGCAAGCCACAATACATACAAGATATTAGTCTTGAAGCAACCTAATTGGATGGTCATCTCATGCAAGGCACCTGGCCTATCTCTTGTACAAAAACTGAAGACACTCCTCTAACAAACTTTCTTACATAACAGTAAATGTATAGAATAAACTGGCAGCATGAAGCTATGCCATAAACTATCCAGTCTATATACAGTAATTTTGTGATAAGCCAAAGAGCAGCAACAGCAAACAATCTGTATGCCAAGTCATGACTTCACTTTTCAATGAATTGAATCTTACACTCTGGCCTTCTTTACTAGACAAGCACAAATGATATTTGCAGCAATGTACATTAGTCATTAGAGATTATATTCGTTCACCCCATGAGGGGTACAGAGATGGTAAGATTGCAAGTTGTCACTCATTCTGTCTTTTACTGCAAATTAGACTGATGACTGATCTTGACATTGGATGCTCATAATTACTGATGTTTTAGGAAAAGTGATGCCTACTGACGAACAGAACCTACCCTGGCCACAAGGTATGTCATAGTCCTGTTGCCCCTGCGTGTACGCCCCGTTGTGCGAGTGTGTGCGCTCCATTTTGTGCCTGTGCAGCTGAGCCATTTGAGCTGCAGCTTGGTAGTCAGGTAATGGGGGCCGTCGGATGTGGGGATACCCCGGAAAGGAGGAGTGAGTAGTGGCTACACACATTACACACAAACCACCCTCTTACTCTAGTGGTGACCTTACAATGCCCAGTGACATGCAGCAACCATGCAAGAAAGTAGCCTTCCATAGTAATTCTCCCATTTTTCCCACCTCTCTTGATGCATTTACTTCATTTCCATTTCATTAGCTTAATTTCATGAAAAGTCTGAAATATACATGAATAGTGCACTTGACTGCAAATAATCTTAAGTATCAAGAGACTCTTTTTCTGCATGATTGCTGCTGTCCAGGCAGTTCTGGTTAGACAGTCTGCCTGATTAAGTACATCTATGAAATATTTGAGTACTTCTGTCTACACACCTACCATCACGCAAACTGAGATTACAGAAGTTTGTATGCACAACATAAACTACTTCGCAAATCATACTTCATTGAAGTGACTCGTAAGGATATGAACAAAATTCTTGTTTTTATTTGGTTTACAAGTCAACAATTGTAAATGATCTGTGAGGTTGATGAGAATTGTGTCAGCGTAGCTTGCATTAAGTGCAGCATGTGGGAATGTTTGTGGTCGAGCAAGACCTGACAGTGTAAACACCGAAGTTACCACAACAGGCATGCCTGGAGGTAGTGCAGTACAATGAACAGGCAATAAACATACAAAAAAAAAAAAAAAATCAGAAACGCATAGTGCATCTGATGATACATCTGTACACAGACACATACCTGTTAACATGCACACAGAAAAGACAAAAAAAAAAAAGTGCAAACAGAGAAAAGTAGAAAGGGCTGTGTTGCCATCAGAGTTACCTGTCCATGCATTAAAGTGCCTCTAAATCAAGTTCACAATATGAACCAGCCTGATTCTCACTATGTGTATGTACAACCCTTGTGCAAGCCAGCCCAGGTTTATAGCTAACTTTTTTAAGCATCTACACAATTCGCACAGACACACAGATGAATGGTAATTATGTATGAATGCTTGTGATGCTGCAACAATTTTTGGTGTTAATTTCTTTCTAGTACAGAATAAATATTTTGTCTGTCATATATTCTTAACTGTAACACAGGTGACAAATCTGTAAAAATTAATCAATTTTTAAAATAATGAGACTTATAAAATGTGAAGTGAAAATTCGTACCACCTGCTATTGGTGCCCGAGGCGTGTTGTTCATAGCCACACTGTACGAAGGTAGAGGAAGGCGGTGTTGAGACACTGGAACACCTAAGACAAGTCCAGCTGTTATTTTTCCCAGCTGTAAATAGAAACTAAGCTTTCCTCCCTCCCATGACTTCTCAGCAGACTGGAAGATCTTTCAGTATATGAAACAATATGGCAACCGAAATCCTTGAAAATCTTACGACTAATACAAGTGGGGAAAAAAGACCGTTATTAAGAGTTTTGTGTTCTTGTAATGTGGATACAGATGATCAGAGCTGTATATTTTCATTACCTGGATGGTGATAGGGGAATGGCACATGATGATCTGCTGCAGGTGAGTAACTGGCCCCTGATTTGAGAGTTGATGTCGATCCCATTCCAGCACAGCCAGAGTCATTATCCATGCACACCTCCATCGACCCCAGTGATCCTATGAAAATATGCATCACATCAGGATAATCTGTCATGAGCAGATTAGCTCAAGTAGTAGGAATGGGAGATAATCAAAATGTAAGGGAAAAAATGAGACTAAATATGTTGTCATCTGATTTACTCATGTCAGCTAGTATTGCTGCAACAGGTATCTATAGCATCTACTGAAAACTGTTAAAATCTCTTTGCATACCTGTGTTTTTGTGTGTGAGAGAGTGAGAGTGAATGCATAAGTGTAAAATTCAACATTTATGGCTTATGCAGGTCTCTCTCACACACTAAAGACACATGCTAATCAAACAGAAGTAAAATATTAAAGGCAGTTTCACAATTTTCTGTTATCATTTTTCAAACATGGTCTCCTCTATACACTGAAACTGATCAGTACACTGAAACATCAAAGAGCTCACAAAATTAAAAAAAGAAGCTGCCTTAGAAGTGGCATAACAATATGTTAGAGCGACTGCTTGTCAGATAGCACTTGGTTACACCAATCATGTCAAATAACATCTGATTACACAACCAATCATGTCAGGGAAAAACACCAGATCCAACAGTTTACCAGCTACTTCTTTCCCCCTCCCGCACTGACACTTTCATCTGCACAAGTTACAACAGATGACAAAGCTTGCTTGGAAACATTTAGCTTGTAGAATCTTCACAATTCACAAAGAGCACAAAAGATGACGTGTTAAAAGCACTGTCCACCTTGACATCTTTTCCATTCTTCAAATTTGGCTCTACTGGCAGGCTCTAAAAATGGCAGATATTACCATCTATCCACCCATCTTAAATGAAATCTGAATGTCCCCAGTAAAGTTTTACTAAAATAAATCAAGGATTACCATAAACAAGTGGTAGGTACAGGTCGGAGACTTTGTCTGCAAAAGAATCTCACTTGTTGAGCACATGGAAGAATACATACACACTAGAATACTTGTATCCCAGTTTACTTTTCTTTTATGTGAGTTTTCAGTGTTAACCACTAATGATGGGTGAATAAACACAGAACATTTACATATTTATTTCCTGCAGCACATTCAGAATTTTGACATGGTTTTTCCAAGATCAAAATGGACTTAAATCTTTGAAACAGATCCTTGCAAGAAAATTTTTTGTTAAATCACAAAAAATATAACCATTAATCATTGTTCTTAAAAAAAAATAAAGGTATTGAGGAGAGATTTAAAAAGCAGCCAAGCCTACAGATGGCTAGGCATCAGAACCAGAGGCAACGCAGCAATGGCCTCTAATGAGGATATAGGTGAAGGTGGTGAACATACTCTAACCAGCCAATGTTTTCACTAACAGTTCTGCAAACAGCAAAAATGCAGCTGACCTAATCAGACAACAATGTTCTTAAAGTGCTTTTTAATTTCCTTTCCCATCTACACCCTCCTCTTCCACACTAACACAAAAAGCGAGTCTTAGCAATTCTCATATGCTTGCGACTGAACACAATAATACCGTTCATTGCAGCTGATCTTATCAAACCCTTGCAAGTGGATTTTTTTTTTTTTTTTTTGCATTACACAAATAACTTGCCAAAGTTAACATGCAACAAAAGAGATCAGCGACTGAGAGACCATGTTTTCAGTTGCTGAACGTCCTAAATTTCCTTCTTACTTAAATAATATTACTGCACCAAAAAGTGAAAATTCAAAAATGCAAACTGAAAGCTGAATAATAACCTTCCACTTTCCCCAGTAAAAGCACAGAGGCTAGTAGCACTGCAACACCTAATTAGCAGCTCATTGTGCACAGTAGGATCTCCTATTCTTAATGTCAAAGCTGGATTTGGTCAATAACAAAAATCCTTCATAAATTACTACTGTTAAAATTTCTTGGTGCATACATCTACACATACATGTGCAAGCACATCTTAAAATTGTACAGTTATAAAAATATGCAATTTCTCTTCACTCTGTGCTGCATGAAAGAAATGACTCCATTTCCCTACAAATTCACTGATGATATCAAACAGAAGGACCACTGTAGTGCCACAGAAATGACAAAGATGAACATGCAGCTTTCTGTAACTCTCTTATTTAAAAAAGCTGGTAATGTCTAGGTTCAATACAATAATTGCATGATTTTTAAGAACCTTTATTTGTTCCTTATGATTAATTCTTTACCATCATATTCTATCAAAGATTTTAATATACTGAGGTAAATTAAGCTAATATACCAAGAAGACTTAAAACAATTTACTGCGTTATGATTAATATTATTATTCATTGTATTTTAAATCATGTCAACAAGCTAATGCAGTCATATGTGCATTTTTTGAGCCTCAGCAGTATTAAGTGGTGAGACACAGAAGGCATTGGCAAGTGGCAACACACATACATGCAACAAGTCACTGCTCAACACCTTTAAGCTATGTACAATCCAAGTAAGGAAAATGCATACAACAAAGCACACACCATTACATATAACCGAGGCAGCCATAAAGACAGCAGATGACGGCAATAAGAAAAAGTCTTACCAGTGCGAAGAGGTTTGCGTAAAGGCATGTTACTGAGACTGACAACAGACGAGCTCTCGTGCGTGAGCCTGACAGGCATCATCCGCCCTTGCCCTGTAGTGTGCCCTAAGCCCTGGGGCATCAGTGAGGTATGGCGTGGTGAAGAAGGGCCACGCCTACCTTGCCCAGGGCTTGTGACAGGGGGCACAGGAATTTTAGGATTATGAGGGCGCACTTTGTCAGTCAGCGCCATGATCTTTCGCACAGCTCCTGGAGATTCGATTCCTGCGAGAAAGGAGAGAAGCCAACCGTACAGGGTTGGTGGACAGCCATGCAAAGTGCAGCATTCTGACACCAAGACACAGACAGATGAGAGCAGGCAGCACAACATTCACAGTTCTGGGATTACTGGTACGACTAGTGATAGTTACACAAGAACATAGCAACAGGAAGACCCACCCATTACCTCCCTACTTTTTAAATCTACCAAAGATTTGTAGTTACAAAAAAATCCTATTTTATATTTTGCACGCATTCTGGAGACACTACCAAATTATCATTGAATTTCTGTACATGAGGATGTGGAGGACATTTCTTGCTTAAGTTTTGTATGAAAGAAATATTCTGAGCTAAATAAAGTTGCTGAATTTTTCTTAAAAGCTTTAAAGGTATAAAAAAAGCTACCACTCATAGCTATTAAATGTCATTTTCATTTAGAAAATGAAAAATTATGAAATAATTTCCTTGGAGCTTTTGGGTATTCTTTTAACTTTACAGAAATTTTTTATCTTTTTAATTTTTCTGTATAACATTTCAGTACTTCATATCCAATTTTCATCATACCCTATGAAACCCTAGTACTTGTGGAAAGTTTAAAAGATGCATAAATCTATAACAAAAAGCATATTTCCATAATCCGTAAGAAAACTTGCTTTATATAATGACAAGGATGAAAGTCTTATCCCACATTACTACAAGATTAAGAAGAAAAGAAGTATGCACAAAATATATACATAACAACAGCATGCAAATTCAAAATTCAAGTTACCAAAGAGGAAAAAGGCATTTTAATTACGACTCATAAGAAAGTTGACACTGATAATTCACACATCATGAACATTAAATTGAACAGAAACAGGCAAAAGTAAATACTAAGCTACATTTTTTCCAAGTCAACTAAGGGTTGTCCATTTGCTTTGTGCTTCACTATTAGTAACTATTTCTGATTCACTTTCTTCACTACCTGGCAGTTTTAAAGACTTAGCTATCCTTCATGCACCACCATTCTAGTCTTCACTGATCAAGTTTTGAAAAGCTAATAAGCTTCCAATGTACACTGAGCATAAGTTTTTTTCCATCAACTTTTAGCAACACCTCATATCAAAACCATGCTGTCCCGAGTTAAGTCATTACTCATCCTAATTACCATCTTTGGTTTGAGGTAACCTAATTTGGGAATGGCTGTTTTCAGCACTACTGCTCAAAATGTGTAGTTCTGACAGTAACAGCTAATACTAAAGCAATGCAAGCCATGCTATCAGTCCCATCTCACCAGGCTTCTTCTGTGAGTTCTTAAACCTAACAGGAAGAAAACAAGGCAAGTCATGCCATGCACACAGCTACTTACCAAACTTGGGGCCAGGAGGAATGGCACGCTTGTCTTCAAGGTTAGGAGAGCTGTTGTTGATGCCAGGGGATACATCCCTTTTACGAGCTTTACGTCCACCCAAAAAAAGTATTGTTTTAAACAGAAGCTGTCAGTGTATGAAACTAAACTTTTAAAAAGCCAGTCATTAAATCAACTTTTCTGTGTCATAGTTGATTATAGCAAATAAGACTGATCAGCATGACTGACATTTTAGTCCCAAACTGGTTGATTAAATCTGTTCAAAAACCTTTTCAGAAGGTACAAGTAATCTTTGCTAAGTGAACACAACTTTCATAAATTAAGCACATCAAATGTCATATACATCCAGCCATGCACGTAGCTGCAATATATACCAAGTTCAAATGCAACATGCACAAAAAAGCCCTTCACTACCTTTCTTGCTTACCCTAACCCTGCTTCTCTTTCTCGCTCTAATGTTTTCCACAAACTTGCATTTAAGAGGTTAAAAGATTTCTGACATTAAACAAGTACTACTTTTTTCATAATAACATCTGCAAGCTGCACTCTGCAAAAAATCTCCTAAAGACTGCAGGTGCTACTGACCTGGAGGTTCACACTGATTGGACATTTCCGCCAGTTGGTCCTCATTGGTGTTGACAGGCATGGTACTGAGGTATGAGCGTACTTTGCGCACCATTTGAGCCTACATGCATGAGACGACACTCAGTTACAAACACATCCAGTGCAGGAACTTTTTAACCATGTGCAGCTCGACTATTTTTCTCCACGAATGTTTTTGAAGATTTATCTTAATCCATAGCTATTAGCTGTTACTTCCTGGCATTAACACTTCCTTCTAAACATTGTCATGCACTGCCTGACCATTTTCTTCAGATGGGGTACAACTTTATTATATTCTACAATTTGGAGTTTGGAGAATTCAGAAATAGATGAAAAGGAAGTGTGTGTGTTTTCAGCATTATTTTATGCTGAGTTTTCATAATTTTTTCACAGTATCTTACCTCCTCATACATCTTTTTTGGGTTGGGCACAGTAGACGCACGTCTGTTCTTGGTTCGTTTCAGTGTGGCCATTCCTGATACTAGTGAACTGGAGAAATTTCCATGGGTACTCAGCAGCATGTTGCTGACATCCTGTTCACACATAAAGTCTTTCATCATAGAATTCATTTGTGTCACTCCAGTTGTGCCCTGGTCCTTCACACTACCACAAACCTCACATGTACTGATCTTTACTGGTTTTTTTGAGGGGCGGGTTTTGGTAAAACTTTGCCTACATACAAACATTCAATAATAGATTGTTCACTGAAGCTCAAGAGACACTAAAAATTGTTAAAGGAATTTCTGCTATAAACAAATTACCAAAACCAATTAGTATGACCAAAATTGAATGAGTTTATTCAAAGTAAAACTGCAGCACTTGAATTTAACTTTAGCTGTGACTCACATATCGCGCTGAACACATGGTGCCAATATGGCGAATCTCCTTTGCAATCATACGCAACTTCTCAAAGTTGACAATTCCATCAATGAGGGAATCATTTCCCAAGTGAATAAAAGTCAAATCCTTCTTCACTACAGGAAAGATGGGGATCTGTCAGACAGACACCGTTGCGCTTCACTTTAAGGTAAATAATAATGAATATATTTCAAGCTTTACTTGCTGAGGCCTAAGCCTCCTCTTCGGACACAAACAAGCAACATTAGTTTTGTTCTACACATCATAAAATCCATTAACAGATCTGTAAAATGAATTAGTTTAAAAAATTTTTCTGTTGGTCAACATCTCACATCACAAGTAACTACTGCAAATATTAAACACGTAAAGCTAACTAGACTACACACTAGAAGAAAGGCATAAAAATGCAGTCCAGGCAAAAGCTGATTGTAAATCTTATTTGCTTATTTAAAAATAAGTGTAGTTGAAAATCTTACAACTGGAGGCTGCACATGATCACTGTTTAGCAAGTTCCGGTACTTGGCCATGTTGCGTGATGGATCCATTAATGTCTCTAGGTCCTGAAAGTAAAGCAATCAAATTTTGCTAGTGCAAAAAACCTCAGGCTGTAGGGCAACACAACATTTGTATGGTTGAATGCTTAGTCTTAAAAGCTGAAGCCACACTTTCACAAACTTTATGTACAGAATGTCTTTCCTCCCTTTTGGAGACTTGGGAAGTACATGGGTGCTCAGCAGCATGTTCCTGCCTACTGCTTTTGTGTGGTGATCTGGTTGGGCAGAAGCTTTTCAAGAAAAGCATTAAAGCTTTTTTTTTCTTATTCCAAATTAGACACATTATTTTAAAAGAAAGTGTTACAACTGAACTAGAACAATGAATTCTAGATGAGACAACAAAACCAAGTCAACAAAGTCAACTTTATGTAATGTGCACTTTGTGAAAATTATCATTACAGACTACACAATATTCAGCAGCAGTCTGAAGAGAGCTTCAACAGTTTGACAGACACCAAAGCAAAAAAGAGAAAGGACATTTACCTCAAACATTTTCAGATATTTGTTAGGAAGTTTCTCCCAGGTGCTACGCAGCCGTGAGACAGAACCATGACGAAGTCCACTCATTATGGCAAACATAGAATTAAAATTCTTGTAGTCCTTACAAAACTCTGCAACAAGACAAATCCACATAAATGATCAAAACATTAAGGGACAACCATCTAAGATGTTTCCATGTAGGCACCAAAATATGTACTTCTGGTGGTGTTTACATTGTATACATGCAAACAGAAAGAACAATCATTTATGTTTGAAAATCAATTTGTTGATAAATAGGATTCTTTTCAAGGCTTTTCAAGTACTGTCAAGGACAAAATATAAACATGAACAATGAGCAAACAGACTTTCAGGTTAGATGACTACTCACTTGCAATTTTAATGAAATGCTTCAACATTTTCATGCGTCTCACCAAGTTGGGTTCACTGCATACCTCTGTCACAACCCAGAACATTTCCCTGTTCACCAGCTGCATCAAAAAGAAAATGGATCAGACAATGCTATTCCTAAAGTTCCTGCATTGTTAATTTTCAATAAAATTTTGATAGTTTTTAACAGCTTGGATTTAAAGCCAGTAGTGTTAAAAGGCAAAAGCAAATATACAAGTAATGAGAACTGTGACAAGGACAGTGGATACATCCCTGCTGGTTCCAGGATATTGTTCATATGAAAAGCAGGTATGTGACAGAGAGAAGATGCAGCAACTGCCATACATTTAGAAACACATACATTTAAATAGTCAAAAACATTATAGATGTTCAAGATTCATAATTATAAACTTCATAAACTCCATAAAACTTTAAAACACCCATCAAAAATATTTCGAACAATCCAGAATTTCAAGTCACTTTGAAGTAAAAATGAAAAGAAGACAAAGACTAACCTCTGCAAACTTCTGGATCATGGGGCAGCCATACTTAGAGTTCAGCTCGAAAAGTTCATCTACATACTCAGTAGGCTCAATCTCCCTGAAGACCTTGAAGTCCTCTAAGGTCAGCTGCCAGGCAAGCTCTGCTGGGTTGAGCTGCAGCAAGGATATCTGGCTTTCCTTCAGAAGTTCCCCTATCATCTCGTCCGGAATAAGAGGGTCTGTGCTGAGGTTGTTCTTGATGTAATACCTATGCACACGAGGCACAGTGCGCCTGACCACCGGTCCACCCGAACGTCCATCCAGTCACCAGGCCAGTCAGCATGCCGCAACAGTGCCAGCAGTGCCCGAGGGAAAGGGGAGTGGGGAGAAGAAGGGAAATGTGTGTTAGCCTCCAGCACATTCACATATCAGACTTGTCTCCCCATCAGCATGCCTACTAGAATCCTGTTCACAGCAAGCTGCTTACAGTAGTTCTGGCATGATATTGGTTCCCTTTGTGTGCATACAGGTTACTTAATGTTGACGCAGTTATAAGAAGAAATAAACTTCTAAAAGTAACCTTCAAAAGTAAAGCTAGACTTGCCATTAAAATCTGACATTAAGGTGAAATCCTGCATGCTGGTGAAGAGATGAATGAGGGGTGGGGGTAGGAGATGATGCATTTAAAATGTGTCAGTCTGCCAGACTGTTTACAGCTCAGGTATATCTCTCAAAACTGATTAGTGGCAGCAGCTGTGATACTTCTTATAAAAGTACATATTTTACATTTTATATAATAATGAAATCATTACAATCTATAGAAGAAAGTGACAAGGCACAAATGAACTGTTTTCCCCTTCATTTGGGAGGGAGTGTTTTCATTCTTGTCAAATTTCAGATTGGTGTTTTCTTACATATATTGCATTTTCAGAAAATGCATTTGCTGTGACAGAAACTGCTTGCTCTGCCTACCAGTCACCTTTATGCCCAGTCAAATTATTAAGTAAACTAACAAATAATAAACATTAAAATATTTCCCACAAACATGCAACCTGTATGCACAACAATAATATATGTTTGAGGTACATGGGACCATGCACTGTTCCAAAAACACAATCATGCATAAATAAATGCCCCATGTGTTATCTTACATCCATATTTAGCAAAACATTCCAAAGCAAAGAAAGCAAGTTGGTTGAGTGGGGGAGGACCCATCAATAGCACCATTAATAGGGCAATCTGAGTCATCACCAATGTGCATTAATTTATTATATACTTGATAAGAAGCAGCTTTTTGTAAGCAGGAACGATGAAGAATATTGGGCAATGTTTTTTGTGAACAATGCAAATGTCCCAGTCCCAGTAGAAAAAAAAAGAAACAAAATGAAAAAAATGAGAGATAATCAAAGTCAAGCCACACCCTTGGAGAAAGATTTTATGAAAGCCTGGTGCCTCTAGCTGTCAGGTACTTTCGTTTTTTTTTAAACTGCACAGTCTGAAGCTGCATTGTTTCAAAGTTGGTTAAGTATCGTAGATCTTTCCTATTTGCATTTGAACTATTATAAATATTTTAACATAAAACTAAAAAACCAAACTGTTTCCATTATCCCTCTTTTGAATTAAAGATAATGGAGTGGAAGGCTTAATTTTCACGACTTCTGAACTGTCCCTGACAGGAAGACAGACTAGTGTATGCACAACAGCACTAATCCCTGCACCAGAAACATGAATAAGATTGCATACAAACTATGCACAGAAGTGCCCAATGTCAAGAGGAATGATACAAAATAATGGAATGATGAATGGGGATGACCAGCAGATTCTCCTGTCAGTGTTATCCAAAAATTTACGAATGCGTTATATAAAAAAGCTTTCTAGACACTACCTACAGCATCTCTTTCGCACACACACACGCTGTGTGCATGCACACAACACACACATGAGAAGTTGCCACAGATGTAATATGCCTCTGAAATGCTGTTATCACTAGCCCTTATGTCATGTATGCCTTGCTTGATTTGACTTTATATTCAAATGTTATTTAATTATCTCATTCAATTGTAAGGTTCACTTGGCTGAACTCAAAATTAAAAGTTTGATGAATGGGGCATTACTTGATAAGTGGGAAAAATAGAAAAAAGGCCTGAAAATTTTGAAAAAATGAGAGACAAAAGTAGATGGGTGAATGTTGTAAAAAGTACTTGAAAGGCAACTACTCACAAACACACTTATTAATCAAAACACACAACAAATTTATGACCATTATTCAGACTCTACATGTCAGTTCACAGCTGCTTTTCCTCGTTAAGAAAGCATCTTTGAGACCATGCCAATGTAAATATAAAGTGGCTCAGAGCAGCAAGCTAATAACAAACTGCAGTTTGTTTAAAGAACATAGAAGTCAGTCTTTTAATATATATTTTTCAGTTGCAGAAATTTATATACAAGGTATTTAGTGCTTTGTACATGTAATAAATCTGACTAGCATGCTAATCATAGGGAAAGCAGATACTTTCTGCCTGTAAGACATATCTTAAAGCTGTACAATTGCAACTTTAATAGTGAAATTCCAACCACAGGTAGAACACCTGTTGCACTGAACAAAAAAAAACAAACAAACAAAACAAAAAAACAAAACAAAACAAAAGAAACTGAAAGCAGAACAGCTGAACAGCTCCAAGTGAGGTAAAGATTATTAACAGACATATTTTGGAAAAATAAGGTATATAAGGTTTCTGCACGCAGTGGGTTCTGAGCAGTCTTGTCCCACCTTGCACAACACCCATGCAGACAATCAGCTCAGCGTGATTTCACATGCAATGCACATCCATGAACTTATCACAGTTCTTGGAATTCAGACAAAACAAGTTTACTAATAAGCTGCATATTTATGTTATGTTTATGTGTGCCTCTATTGATGTTACTGAAATTGAATACTCCAGCCTCAAGATGCAGTGTTACTATGATTAAGTAACTTTCCTGTTAGTGTAGTTAATATCGTACCAGGCATGTCCTACAGCCCTGACAGCACATGAGCAGAGAATGCAAGGAAGATGATGAATGTGGAGGCAGGGTGATAGCAACGAAACCAACTCACCGCAAAATATTCTTTTAAAAGAGTATGATAAGATGTGTAATTCAAAGGGGTGAAGGGTGACCAAAATGCAACCACAGATTGAAATTCATGAGTCATGATAAAAGCATGTCATACTGATTTCTTTTCTGATGAAACACAAATGGAAGAGTTGAACAGAAAATTGCGTTTTAATGAATGAATGACTGAAAAACCAAGGTGGTCTGAAGGGCAAACGAAAAAAAGTGGCAGACGGGAAATAGAAAAAAAAAGGTCATGGAAGTCAAGGGTGATTCGCTGATCCCTGAATGCCCATACACCAAAGGTGGACCAGCATAGCCACACAATGATCATGCAATGCTACCTGGCACGGAAAAAAAAAAGAAAAAGGGTGATCAACAGTGGTGGAGGAGCCGAAGCATGGCAATGTCACAAGGAAACCAATATCAGGCTAGGACCTTTCCGTTTCACATCATGCAGAGACTAATGTCTGATATAGGCAGATTCAATGCAATCTCGTCACAAGCCTGCTCTGCTGATGCCCAGGTAGTGTGCTAGGTGTCTCGTGAGCTAGTCAGCATTGCACATGGCCATCACTGGTCCTCGGCGAGCCGTCTGCAGTGTAAATGCACTGTGATGGTGGACTGACTGGCCAGGTGAAAGGGGACTGATATAGAAGGCCTGTCCTCCACATTGGGAGAACAGGTGGGAAACAACTGAAATACACTCAAGACGGTCAGTGGCTAAAGTACATTCACAACACTCTGCACATATACTTTTTTGGTTCACCTGCACACAAAGTTTACATCTTTGTGTACGTTTGTCTGGGATGAATATGGCTGCTCAAGTTTGAGCCAAAGGTCTCTTAGTCTTATCCCAAAACACACAGACACCAAAGGCATGCTAATAACATTTCATAATTGTTCCCCATTGCAAGATCAACATCTTACCAGTCAGCACTTACCATCAAACTGTGCCCCTTGATTTTTATATTCATCAATACTGACTTGCTTTGCTTTATTTCAAACACCAGCCTATAAATTTTTCCTGTCATAGCTATTACTGTTTAATTTAGAAACTATTCTAGACGTTTGTAAAGAAAGCTTAATCATGCTATTTAGCAAGCTGCTAAGCACACCCTTTCATATTCTGTGTGCTGTTTTACTTTTTTTTTTAATACAGATGCCTAGAGATTCATCTACTACAGCAAATATGTAACAAGGCCTCTTGTCAAAGAAGTTTTCAAGGTGTTTACTTGCCCAAAAGATCTTGGAAGCAGGAAGGGCACTTTTATCTTGGTACAATAATAGGAAGCCAAACTTTATGACCGCATATGACTGTGCTATACTAAAGACCTTCAAAATAATTTCTCTTTACCTGAAGGCTGATTTCACAATATTGGGCCATTAGATTTCGAATGAGCTTGGCATCTTCTTCGGGAGTAATCAATGACTATTTTTGCTCACATTTTCTACATTCCTGATACAAGTCCCATATGTCAGGATGATTATAGTGCTGCCCAGCGATTGTCTACACTTTAGTTAGTTTGATTCAAGTGGGACAAGTGGTAAAGAACCATGCTATATCACATGTACAGTATATACACTCAAGTATCTTTACAAATAAACCTTATATATTTTTTAAAATACATATACTGATGTAGATGGCATAATATAATGCACATGCTGAAGGAAAAAAAAATCTTTCAAAAGTATGTTGCAACAAAAATGCATTTATCTTGTATTGGCATCCATCAGTATCCACGTCTGACATGCATTCTTCCTCCCTAAGTCACATTTGCTAACTCGCTGTTTTTTGGAAGACTGCTCTGTGAGATGTGGATTCTGAGCATATAGCAAGGGGAAAAAAGTACTGTACATTGCTGTATATGGACAACATAAAAAAGGTGCAGTGGGAAAATATTTACACTCAATCAAGACATATCACAGACCTGCTATTGAGATTCAGACGATCTGGCAAGTTTGCAAGTTGGTCAGGTAAACGTCGTCTTTTGATGAACATCTCTGATTCTACGGTAACTTCACACAGAGAGTAGTTGCTGCAAGGATAAATAAGGTGAAAGCAATTCAAGTAAAACCATAACTGTCTATGATATACAACAAATTCTAAAGAAAAAGCATGATCTGGACCTTGCTATGTTAGGAGTGTTGGGTGAGCAGAACCTTCTCAGCAGAAATTCTGGAACCACTTGCTGCCCAAAGAATTCTTGGTGAAACACCTGCTTTTTTTCCAAATTTTAGGCACAAAATGTGCTAGCCATGTTCTTGATCTTTTTTCTCTACATCTATGCTCCTTTCGATTTTACCAGGATCTTCACCAAAAAATAAGAAACAGGCCCTGTGCTCACCAACTTGGCTCCGTGATACCAAACTCCTGGAGAGCAAGCATGACCACTTCCTTCGCTGTTGTTTCCTGCAAGACATAGACATACCAGTCTAATAGAGCGTTTTTTAGTAAAAATATAAAAAGAACCTCCACATTTCCAAAACTTCACCTCAAAGTTTGCTCTACTGATGCCATCAGCTGTAAGTCATCAAGAACAACTAACAATACATTTCAATGGAATAAATAGATAAAGCTTTTGTTCTTCAAAGAATACTGCTTAACTTACTTTGTGTATAAGAAGGAACTTGAAAGACTGATCAGCACGATAGACCTTCACCACGTGTTCAGGGTAATCACTTCTGTCATCAACACCTAATGTTAACGATGAGATATCAGGGTTGCTAGCACTTAAATGGTTAGAAAAGCCTGTTGTTGAAGATGATGACGATGACGATGATTTGCGTGACGGTTTGGAGTAAAGACTTTCATCTGAGTGGTTGATGTTCCTGTTAAAAACAGGACAGTAAAGAAAAAAAATATATTTAATTAAGTGTAGCAGGAGAAACAAGTAGCAAAGCTTAAAATCTGCTAGAAAAGAGCTTTTTAGAAAACTATTCAAGGATCCCTCAGTATAAACATCAAGTCTAGTAAACTTGGTTACTAAAGACCGATCTAGTCTAGCTAACATCCATGCTTAAATATCCACTTATCAGGGTTCTTGACTTCTGTCAAGTCTTTACTGTTTGATGAAACATGAAGTCAACTTGTCCTTACCAGGACAAAAACAAAAAGTTGAGCTATTTAAGCTGACCACTTACCCATTCATTTTAGGTAATATATTCATCTTCTCTAGGGCTTTTTTAATGCGGGGCTTGGTGCCCAGCCCAAAGAAGCCCTTTCGCTCTGGCTTCTTTTCCTTCTCTGTTGTAATGAAAGACAGTGTAACCTCCAGATCAGGAGCAGACAGTCGGTGATGGGCTGCTGGTGGAAGACCTGCTTCATCACGTTTCACTTTTCTTGGAGTGTTCTTTTCTGCAGACCTCAGCATTTCTTTGAAATCTGCTCAAAAGGTTTCAACCAACTGCAAGTCAGTTAAAGACACACACATGCTTTGCAACATGACAAACGAACTCCCATCCACAAGAAAAAGGTTTTCCAGAAGTTTGCAATCTCAGCCTTCACTAATAACTGAATCTGAAGAAAATATTTCCCTGTGTGGAGGTTAATGTGCTGTGCATGAAATACTAACATCATCAACAGTTAACAATACAATAAAGAAACACAAGCAGCAGCAAATAGATGTCACCATGGCAATTAAAAATAAAGGGCATGGATAAGGAGAGAAATTGAGTATTGAGTGAAAGAGTTCACTAGATTATGGAAAAATATACACACACAAATTAAAAAATAATTATGTTGAGTGTGGAGAGAGGTGCAGAGCATCATGTAGAGAAACTTAAGAAAAAGAACAATTTTTGAAAAATTAAACAAAAAAACTGGATAAACCGACCTTGCAGATTGGACTTTACTGAGATACAAAGATGAGTAGATCCTCGCAGAATCTCTAAAGCCTTGTTATAGTAAATTTGCTGGAACTTGGTACCATTTACTTCCAGAATCTGTAAGAAAAAGCTCTTTATGACACACCACAAAATAACATTGTTGAATATATGCTAAATCATTTCCCATTACTGTAGATATCTGAATAAATTTCATCTGCTCCCATGCCCCTCCCCTTTAAAAAACAGCAAATCCCCCGTCCCCAACTGTCAACCAAATAATATCTAACATGACACAGGCCCCCGAGCACCCTTGTTTGAAGTTTAAACCAATGCTAACCTGATCGCCTCGCTTCAATCCAACTTCAGCAGCCTTAGACCCTTTGTCCACCTTGGTAATGAAGATGCCATGCCCCCGTTCTTGCCCGCCCAGAATGGAGAAATGGAGAATCTCATCTCGTGCAGTACGCATCAGTGTCACAGTGCGAACTTTTGCTTTTGCAGTGCATGCCATGTTCAGCAGGCTCATCTGCCCAACCATCCGCTGCAACATCAGTTGACAATTACTGGTAGGATTGGTGTGACCTCACATCAAGTTGTGTAAATATTTTCAGGGCTGCTTCACAGCATCAAGTCTATGACATATTAGAAATCCCTAACTTCAGCATATACTGTATGCATTGTAAAAGGTACTTATAACATATGACAGGTGGCCAATTCACACCTTTACCATTATATTTATGACCTGTAAACCATACTCATGGGTGACAAAATCATTAAAACATGTATCAGCAGATACTGCCTTGTGTTTGTAAAAGCAGCAACCCCAGTGGGATCAGTAAGGAAATCTATTAATTACAAATGCACACACATGTACACATATACACATACACACACCCAACTCTGCAAGGCATGCCATAATCTCCAATACAATGACTGGTTTAGATTATCTTAGAATGTCTACTTTAGTTTAGATCACTCTGAACATACTATATTTACATGAAAAAGATGATAAAATCAAATGACATATCAAGCAATCCATGCCCATGTTGGTTAGATTTCTACTTAGACACACAATCTTTGGGAGACAGAGAGGAAAAATTATCAGCATCTATAACCAGAAGCTGAGATGTATTTAGGAAGGTGTGTCAAGCAATGACAGGTAGTAAGCAGCAGCAAGAAAAGGAAACAGTCTCTATGAGGAATGTTATTATGGCATATTTTAGTGTGAAAAGCAGTTACATATTTCTTTTAATAACTGACTAATCAGCCACCCATCACCAGTTAGCTGTTATTTCTATCCACGGAGCTTTTGGAACATTAACGCCATGGTGTGCCGCTTTCAATTAGTGCATCGTAGGGAAAGGTGGAAAGTCAGATAAATTAATTTCTTTCTGATGATTACAAAATTTATTGAGCAATTGTCTTGGTCCACTTAGTTAAGTTTGAACTGAAGCCTTACTATGTGTCAGAATAAGCATATAGAAAAGTTAATGTGTAAAAGACAGAAAAAGACTGAAAAAAAGTGGTAGGGGATTATAAGCTGTCATGAAAAGCAACCATGTTTGCTCTTTTACACCAACAATGCTGTGTACTTTGTTATGGCATGTTTTTTGTGTATTTTATTTTTACAATAAGCATTTTAGTTTACCCACTATCATCACGACAGTAAAAAAGATGTTGAGCTATTGAATCACCTAAAATAAAGAAGGCGCACCTTTATGTGGGCAATGCATAATAAACCTAGAGCTTTCACCTAAACACAGATTTTACAGTGCAACGCTACATGCTGCACTTGCCATGTGATGGGGCAAAATACATGGGGATACATTGTTAGCCATCTGCAAGTAGAAGCCAATGCTTACCTCAAAGTCTGTTTCTGACTAAAAACAAGAATTGCAGAAAAAAATTATAACCCAATGCTTCCCACTATCTTAGTATTATTCTACACTATGTTTTTCAGTGAACTGTATATTCATATCATTGTGGGTTGGTAACAGTTCACAAGATTAGATTGTCCCTCTTCTCCACCCTGAAGACTCAAAAAGAATAAAATCAAAGCAAGAGCTAGCAGCATGGCATCATTTGATAGTTGGGCTTGACTTTGTCCAAGTGCAAGTCAGAAAATGGGTGAAGAATGGAAACCTATCAGAGGCATGCCCATTCCTATCTTTAAAAAGTATGCTGGATAAGGATGTTACAAATGCATGCACTGTAAAATGTTCAACACTAAAAGTGACACTTAGTCCATTAACGGTCAGAATTTCAGAAAACAGAAAACTGATCAAGCAGAAAAATGATTACTAAAGACATCAAAGCGAAATATGTCAGCCAATTAATTTTTGAAAAGCATTTCAATTTTTCAACTGCTGAGACAAGTTTTTATCAAGAATAAAATTTTATATGACAAATACAATAGCTAAAAAAGTTCAAAGTGAGTTTTCAAAAGCACTTCATTTTCTCAATTATCTCCACACAGTGGGGACCCACAATAACTAATGCTAAATATACACCATGAGTTTTTATTTCAGACAATATTTACAGAAAATTGCTTTAATAGTAGCTTGAGGCAAACCTTCCAGATATGTATTGCACTACACACTTGTCAACCAACCTGGTTCACTTGCGCTGCATCATTCACTCAGACTACAAATAACAATTTAGTAATACACAGACATCAACGTCCACGTTATTCAGGCACTAATATCTCTGACCACATTTAAGAGAAAGAATTAGCTACCCGAACCAACAGAAGGTAGAGACCAATTTTAGTTTTGACTGCTACTGCACTTTTAAAATCTGTTCTCTTGCCTTTCATGTCAATTTATTACAAAATAAGAATGTATTCTCAAATATATAATTTACTTCTGGGGGGTAGTACTTTCTAAATTCACCTAAAATGTGTTGAGAGACAGGTTTCTGAAGACTACATACAAATGCTTATGTCTGACTACATCCCACCGTTGGCAAGAGGAAATCTGCCATTTTTGACAACAAAGATATTTTTTATTAATTAGTTATCCGCTGCCACAAAAAACTTTAAAACTGTGGCATCCTGCCCTCCATAATCAACCAATCCCAAATCCAAGCTTTAAAAACAAGACAAAGAGGGCCATAAGATTAAATCAAAACCAACCTCCTGTTCAAGCAGGCATTCAAAATGCTCCAAGAACTCACACATTGCAGGGTCTGTCTCAAAGTCATTAAAGTGGTTGTTAACCCAAAACAGTACCACTCGAGTCACCTGTAACAGATTCATGGAAAAGGGATGATTCAAAGATTTTCAAGCATGAAAAAGCCAAAACAATCTTATCACAATAAGAGTAGAGTTCATATCAAATGCTTCACTGCCATGGAATTCCTACTTTAGATTCCCCCCATCTCCGCTTCTTAGCGTACAAACTCTTAAGAGTTCCTTATCAAGCATTTCGTTTGGTCATACCCTGGGTCTGTAGCTGGGATTGTCAAACCAATGAAGTAAACTGTTAGCCAGGCGAATTGGGCCATCCAGGAAAGTGCGGTATGTGAGCAGGAAGTCCTCAACGTACGTGGGATCAATGGCTGAATGATCCTCAACTAGATGCTGCATAAGCCGTGCAGGTGTACCCTACACATGGAAACTTAGGATTCTAGATGCATACCAAAGCCGCCACAAACGCAAACAAGATGCACTTACTTGGCTTTACGAAACATGCTAAAACATTGCTGTTTACATCCCCTTTATCTGCAGATTACAGCTCACACTACTTGCATCCTGCTCTTTCCCATGACATGAATAACTCATTAACTATATGCCTGTTCGCAAGAAAATAAATTAAAAAAATGCCACAAATAAACAATACAAAAAATGTAAAAATTAACCATAGCCCATAAAAAATGGAATGCTCCATGAACAACAATTAACAATAATAAAGATGACAAATGCTAACCCTTATAACAATCTGGCCTTTTCTGTTGCCTCCCTCCAGCTCACGATGTTCTGTCACCATGACAACCTGGCCTTGTTCCTCATGCCTTTGTGTGTTCTCTTTTTCCTGGAAGACAAGGGCCTTAAACTCACTGGTCATCACTTTGCATGCTAACAGCAGAAACAGTTGGCTGGTCAAATATGTCAGCCTTCATGGAAACCATTTGCAAAAGCACTACCAAAAACAAATATGATTTCTATCTTGCCTGAAAGGTTAAGAAGCTGTGTTTTCTTCAAACTTTCGACAATATCCTACTGCCTGGCGGTAAAGTTGATCTAGTCATTTCTTTTTCCAATGCCCCTAAAAGCTGCACTTTATTGTTCTCGTGACAAAACTAACATGAGGTGTGGTTACACAGCTGGCTCTTTTCTTACAACTTCTGCTTTTCTTCACCTTTATCATTCATGAGTCATGAAACTACAGTTCTCCTTTTTTGTATGTCTGTATATGAAATGGGCAGGATCTTACTTTTTAATATTTAATATTTTTGTATAAAAATATTCAACCAACACAAGAGAAAATTGACACAGCATCATAATTTTTCCACATTCCTCTGTAAATTAGCTTTAAAAACTCAAAATGCATAGGACTCCCAGTGTTCTATCTGCTTAAAACAATCTGCATGTATATTTTATATTTTAGAAATATTTTATAGTTAACATATTAATGTAACTTCATTAAAAATTTCACAGTTCCAATGTTTGTTAATTGTTCCTAACACTTACAGCTTAAGACAACACAAAAATTAAGAAGAGAAAGCAATCAAACCTTATTTACCTGGTTTAGAATGTGATAGTAATCCTGTTGTGCAATACAGACAAACTGACAGTCATCTACCATTGTACGCATCACTCCATTGTGGTATAACTTCTCTATTGTAGGTGTGATTCCAAAACTGTTCACCAAAATCAGCATCACTAAATTATAATGTGTGACTTTACTTTCTACCAATGTACTTGTGCATTTTGTTAGCTCTGAGAATAAGTACTGCACAAAAAACAAAAAAGAAAGCTATGCGCTTCTTAAATGTCTATGGTCTAAATATTCAATGCTTTAAAAATCTGCCTTCCCACCCACTCACCCCCCAAAAAAAAAAACTGAACTCATTGTATCAAATTAAATATATTGGTACATCGAGATTAAGTGAGAGAGAGAGTGAAGAGAATGTGTGTGCTTCATTCAGTCTTTTAATTCTTCAAAATAAGCTAATATGACATACAGTGCTATACTCCAATCTAAACATTTTTGTACCCTACAACTGATAATGCTAACCTGTCGCCCATCTGCAGCCGTTCCACACTGCCATCTGGCCGTGTAATCTCAACTTCGCCATTTAAGATGACAGACCAGGAGTCCAGCTCCTCACCATCTTTCATGACCACAGTTCCCTCACGTGGGACAACAGCGAACACCATGACACTGCACAGTGCTCGCCGAGTCATTTGGGTCATGTTGGCAAATGCCTGAACAATCATTGCAAAAGCATTTTATAAAGAAACAGACAACAGGAAGACTTAAAATTAGCATTTTATAAAATCTTGAAAAATGTGAAGATAACTACAAACTGATGAAATGAGAACAATGGAAAATGTTAAACCTTTTTTCAGGATTTCAATTTTTGTTGCAAATCAATGACCCAACTGCCTTTCATGTTCCAAACAGGAAAGTTCACATGCACTACACCCTGTGAATGATGATTTATTTCTAATCTAACAATACAATATAGACACAAGATTTATAGATTTAAAGATTGTGATCACTGCACTATAACTGCCAAAATACATAGACTTAAGTGTATGTGTGTACACAGCTGTGTGCCTGTCTGTACACACACACACACATATATATATATATAATATGACTATCATGAGTCTTCTGCACATGATTAAAAATCTGGTAAGTAAAAGATCCACAAGTGATGAGATGCAAAAATCAGAACTGCTTACTCTAAAATGCTGCATAAAATCCATGAGTATTTCAATGTCATCTTCTGTTCTTTCAGAAGCAGTCTTTTCCAAGCAGTCTCGTACAGTGTCATCATTGGGAATAGACTAAGAACAAATCAAAACAAACCAAGTAAGCAACAGTCAATCTTCAAACAGTTTTTGTTATCTTCAAACATGGAATCTAAGCTAAAGAAAAAAATTCTGAAAATCTTACTTGGTACATTAGGACACATCATATGTCAATTTCAATAAAATAAATAAAAAAAATAATAAATAAAATAAATAAAAAAGCTCTCCCCTTAAAATTTCTAGTTTATTCTTAAGTGTATGAACATACAATTCTTTAACAATAAGCCATTGTTAATGCTCTTTCCTGATTACAGTTACCACCACATAGTAGAATAAGAAAACTTCTTAAACATCATATACCTTACACCGGTAGCAACAGTGATGCAACAAAAGCGAGGAGTAATTACTGTAGAAACTGGCTTTTTTTTTTATTTAATCCGACCATTAAATGTGAAAAATTAAATAACGGACCACTGTACAATATTGCCCATAGATGATTATCTATTTTTGAAGTCTACCTATCTTTTCATTTCTCTTTTTTACAGTAACTGAGTTTTTAAAAAAAAGTTTTTCTTGTTTAAGCAGTCTCCAGGGAATTACACTTCCTGTTAATAAAACAATTTTCTTTTCTAACCGTTGACTCGTCTAGTAAACATTAATCTCTTATTTTTAAACTTCTTGTTAAAGTGGTGTCCTAAACACAATTCATATTCAATGAAATAATATGATTCTGGAACAAGCAAGCACCACTGGAATGCAACATTTAAAAAAATCCATGCTCAGTACATAGTCATTAGATGGTTTCACTTCCTGAAGGCTTGCCCCACATCCCATCCACTTATGGAACCAAATCTGCATCAATGTTGCCTACAAGTAGAAAGGAGGGTGCTTAAGTGGAAGAAACAAACGCTTTATCAAAAAAAGTTCCCATGGGTTCTATGGCAGACAGGGCATGCTGTGCTAGTGCAAGGAACTAGGACATGAGTAACAATGGGTGACATCCTGCTATTTACCTCACACATAGCAGTGAGAAAAGATCCACACAATCTCAGATGAAACTTTAAATTGGCTGAATGCTTGTAATATGAGGGTGAGAAAATACAGCCGCAGCATGAGCTTTTGTCTTAACTGATTATTCCGTGTTGAGAAAAAGAAACCTAAGCGTTGTAAGTCTGGTAATCATGGTGTCAAAAACAGACGTACAAATTGATAATTGTGAGACAACTCAGGTACCCAGAACAAAATTAATGGATGCTACAGCCTGTCTTCAGGATTTAAGGTTATCAGCACTCACTACAATCAACAAACTGTATTAGAAAGGCTGAAATTAATAATGTGTGATTTATATAGCCTATAATTACGCTCACGGAGAAGCATGCTCTCAGCGCTTAAGAAAAAAAAATCCCGAGATATGGACAGTATATGAAGGATGGAAGGATAAGGAATTTACAGACACGTAATAAAAGACAAATATCGAAGACTCAAAGAGGAATCAGGAACCAACAGTAAATGAGAAGTATTCAGATGCACTAAATCTGCTTTGAAAAGAATGCGTCCTACTGTTTGACTGTAAAGTCTATATAGCTCTTCTCAATGTGCCAGTCTACAAAACATTTCTAATACTTTATCTTATTCTTCGCTGAGGGCTTTCAAAATGATAATGATAACATTAGGAAAAACCTGCAGCAACAAAGAACTTTCTAGATCTTAAATAAGCAGCAGAATTATAGCTGAAGGAAAATGGTAAACCTGGATAATGCACTGTAGCAAAATATGGAATAAAGTAAAAGAGAATAAGACAAAAAACACTTTAACACTACTTTTCTCTAGGACAATGAACGATCTGCTCACCTCAGTGGACTCTGCATACCCCTCCTCATCATCTGAGTCTACCATACTCTCCACCAGTCCACTCATATCTGCTTCTGGATTGTCGGGGTCTTCTAAAGATGACTGCATCATGTCAGACCCCGAGTACGCACTTGACGTATCACTTGCTCGAGAACTTCTTTTCATTAACTGGTCATGACGCAGAAAAGGTTCTCGTAGCATCAATCCTACAGCTCCCCCACCATCTACTGGTAACTGAAAACATTTAAACAGATTTTATAATCTTACAATGAGATCCATATATTTATAAATAGCAAATAAACTTGAGTACAGAATGAACAACATAATACTTGATGCATGGACAAGCAAATGAGATTATGAGGGAGTATATCTCAACAAGTCCGTTCCTGGTGTAGGTGCTGCGATGCCTCCTGATGTCATCAATGTGGTTTTAGATTTCTACAGCTCAGCTGACAGCTTAGCAACATGTAGGAAAATTGGTGAACAAGAGAAACAGACATACCATCTGTCCATTATGTGGCATACCTGTTCAATCACACTATCTGAGTTCATCCTCCGTATGCCTGTTCGAAGGTCAAGAGGGGGATCCAAGTTCGGCGACAACAGCCGATCTAAATTGGCTGAGCACGTATTTCGCTGACCTCCCTTATGTGCCGGTACATCTGGGTAATCGATCTGGAACAATACACTCGTATAAACAATGAACTCAACTTTTGCCCCCACCCCCATTTTTTTAAAAGTGCTTCACACGAGCAAAAAAATGTTACCAATTTTTATTAGGGTACTTTATTATTTTCATGAGGCCTGCTTTCACTATATTCAATACAGCAGACAAATAGTTTCTTATATAATCAGATATAGATTGGTTTAAATGTTTTATTTTTAAGGTATGCATGCTATATGTATGGAAAAACTTGAGCATGGAATTTAAAAAAAAAGTGAGTTGTGAGCATACAAGCTTCTAGAAGTTGAAACCAGGAAGAAACAAAAGATTAGAGGTGCATGGAAATACCTGAATCACAGGCACATAGTCTGAGCTATGACACAATGCAGACTGTTGTGGAAAATGTTCTCACCTCATGAGAATGATACACCGCTTCTATAACATGCGTCATATCCAAGTCAATGTACGGTATATCCCCAATGCTATCGCGGCTTCCCTCCTCCACTAGTGTGGTGTCTATCCTGAGCGGTCTTCTTTCGAACCCATTTTTATGCTTTGTCTCCGATTTAGAGGCCGCCACTTTCTCTTTGGTCATCTCCAATCTCATCATTTTCATCAAATTCTTCATCGCCATGGCAGCACCGAAGCACACACACTGCTCACCGCGAATCCCAGACGCTAACGTACGTCAATCTCATCTGAACAATCGTGCCTACACAGTGCTCACTTCCTCCCGTCTTTTTTTTTTTTGTTTGTTTTTTGAGGGAGGGGTGGGGGTGCTGCTCAATGGTTAGACACAAACACAACAGCACGAACACTGCGGTCTCAAAACCAATTCATCGATCCCGCAAATGATTTTGCTCCATTTTCATTGACAATGTCCATACGACAAACTCCTTGAACCGTTTCCCCTAAGCACTCGGTACAGGCGCACTCTTTTCCTCCTGTTGGATTTCTTCCCTTCCAATTGTAGGGGCGGAGGAGCAGCTCTGGCCGACTAGCTGACAAGAACACAATCCCACATCGAAAAGGTTCCAAATTCGCACGGCATCAGGCTGGATTCGTTACGACGCGCGACACCCAGCTGTCGCTTGAGAGCGTCTAGCGAGGTCCAGCACGAGCATCTGCACGTTGCGGTCGGGCCATGTCGAGCGACACGCTCTGCGCCGAGAGCCTGGCCGCACAGCCACCTTCTCTCGCATCCTGTTGGCCGTTACACACACACACAGCGGCCCTGTTCTTCAAGAACACCCCCCCGTCTTCAATGAGAAGTCTTTTCTCAAGAATGTTCTATATATAAACGCATAAAAAAATCCCGGTAATGATTCTGGTGCACGGAACTGGCGCTGCGTTTTGCGACTGTCCTGTGTTGTTTTAGACTATCCGGCAGGCGCCGGAGTAGGAATGAAGGAAGCTTGGATTGAGGACGGGAGGGAGGAGCTGGTAAGTGATGTCAATGGTGCGCGATGTGTTTTGCCATTTAACGCAGACTTAGTATGCGGGCGTTAGCGGGAGAACGAGAGCCCTGTTGACTGTGTGGTTAAGTGAAAAGTCGCGCTGACGGGTCGGTGCGTCAGACAGTCAAGCACCGTGCACAGGAAGGACAACAAGAGGTCCCGGAACTGTCACCATCCCTGACTGATGCTGTCTACGCGCGCGCACACACACACACAGCAGTATGCGTGCACAGGTTTGCGGCATTTCGTAGGCCAAGCAAACTTCATCCGTCACTCACTCCCCGTCAGCCGAGCCGTACCGACGGTCATCTAGCCTCACTCCGGGAACACGTCACGGCAGACCATTGTTTCATAGCTGTGAGATGTGCAGGTCATGAGACCATCGAGAACAGCGGTGTGCCATACATGAGTGTTTCGTATATCAGCGTCGTCTGGCAAATCATAACTCCACAGTGATGAGGAATGACTCCTCTGTACTTAGCCTCCCTTAGGGTAAACGGCGAAAATGATTTGTAAAAGATTCTGCTTGTGTAACTTAAGCTTTTACGCGCTGACCTACAGGTTGTCAAGATCCTCCCCCGCCCCCAACCCACACCTACTATCGACCTGCAGAGCCCTCATCCTCTGTCACTCAAGGAGCCATTGTTACGTCAATAACGCAACATTTCTGACAGAATGTCTTTTATTCTACTTCCGACCGAGTTATTGCTTTTATGCATATTATCATTTTAATGTAACTTTTTTAAAAGTCAAAATATACATGCCCAGAAAAGTACGGCTTTCGTGGCAACATTTTGCCGATGAGACCCTGCCCGCGAGTAAGTTTCTGAATCAGGAAATCAGAAAAGTCAAGAGTCAGTGTAAATGGAGAACGCCCTGGAGAACTGCTCATCTGATTGTCACAGCACCGATTCGCGCCATCGCCATTATCACTACTGAAATCTCAGCGACATGCGCAAAGCAGTTGCCCACAGGGTCGTGACCTCATTAGATACTTATAATGGGTCATTTTACATAATCCCTTTGCTGTTGGGACCAGACTCCGCCAACGCCCAGTGAAAGCTGTTCCTGTCTACACCTACTGCCGATTTTTGCACTGACGGTTCCGGCTGCAATGATCAATCATAAAGATGTGATCAGTCTGAGGTTTCCCAAAGGTGGCCTTTGTTATCACTTAGATCACAATATGAAGGATGCCTTTTGTCATTCTCACACCAGCCTCTACATTTTTGCAATAACTAAATAAGTATTTTTTAAAACTTTGTCATGAGGATGGGCTGGATGGGATGTGAGCAAAAGAATGCCCACAATGGAAGGAAAGGGAGGTAAGCAGGTACTGACCGCTATCATTTCTGACGGCTCCAGGGTCAGGCACTCGCTGGTCCTCCGTGCACATCCTTGGCTGCGCTTACCGAAGCTGTAACAGACAGAATTGTTCGACTGAGTATGTAACACACACAACCGATGATTTGGGGATACAACTTTATTATAAAAGTTACAAATTCACAACCAAAATCGATTCGTGGTACGTGTGGGTGGGCGGTGGGGGGTAGTAACAGACTGTAGTGGAAGCGATACACCCGCTCTTTTGTTTTAGAGAGAATTTCAGCCCCTTCAAAAAAGAAAAAAATTACTACCCCCCCCCCCCCACACACACACATACTCAGCGAGCCCACGAAAATTGCGAACTCTTATCTTGAAGTATGTTCGCGAACAGTCAACAAAGTAAATTTGGTCAAAGTTAAAATGGAAAAATACCTGTTTCGTTCAGTCGCATGGAAGCTAAAGATAGAACGCAGATCGAGGAAATTATGGAAGTTTCTGTACTCAAGACACCGAGGGAATAAAAGAGTCAGACTAGCTCGGCTCGTACTGACTAATCTTTCTCTCACCTTCTGCACCCACCCAGCTACTCACACCCAGTCAGCTTATTGTCAGGTACCGATTATGTCTTACACAATACAAAAGCAAAAAAAGGCCATGCAAATAAACAACAACATACGAACGAGAGAGGAAGGGGTAGGAGTAATAAAAAGATACAGCAGTCACAAAAGCGTTTAGGAAGACAGCGGCGATAATTGCCTAACGACAAATTATGTTACTGGCCGAGAAGTTTTTTTTTAACATATAGAACTTCATCACGGGATCCAGCGATACTGTGGAAAACAAACCACACTGTATACCTAACTGCCCTTAGAAAAGGCAATAGTTATACTCGACATCCCCCCTCCCGCCCACACGTTTCACTTCAAGTATGTGTGTGAGAGTGAGTGAGTGAGTGAGTGAGTGAGTGAGTGAGTGAGTGAGTGAGTGAGTGAGTGAGTGAGAACGTGACCAAGAAAGAGGTATGACAGACAGCGGTCCAACTCCGTGCAAGGCTACGCGCCGCTACAAAACAGAAAAGCACTCGTAAGCGTGGTCCCTGTCAGACAAAACCTTTCGCCATCACAAGAAAACGCAACATTCCATTCTCTGGTACTGCCAATTACTTTACGGGGATTGCTGCGAGATTTCTTCTATCACTAGAGAGCTGTTTTTTAAATTGGTGTTTTACGCCGAGCCAGCATCTAAGGCTATATCACGACAAGGCAGCCAGCCCTGTAAACAGATGTCACATGCAGAGAAAGAACAGCGTGCCCGAGACGAGAACTGAACCCAGGACAGCCAACCTTCACTGTATTGGTGACAGGCGCTAACCGTTGCGCCACCGGACCGCCACTAGAGAGCTGTGCCTGACCCAATCGAGCTGAGGATGTAAGCATGTTACTGCACACATACCGACAACAAACCTAGTTTTCATTGCTACCTGGTCCCGTGTAGTGACTGCAAGGAATCGCAGTGTGGGCATGCGGGTTCACTTGCCACCAGGTGACTATCACCGGCGTTGACCATTTCCACCTCCTGAGGCAAAGAAGCTTCCCCACCCTCTGGAATGCGCGGTTCCCGTGCACCTGCTTCCAGCGTATGGACACCCGCTCTGCCATAGGACGTTCGCAAGTCGCCTGCTGCTCGGACCCCGTGAGTCCGGCCGTCCCCTCTAGCTCCGTCTGTCCACCTGGCGGTGTCCTCTCGACCACGGCGCACGTCATCGGATTCTAGTGTGTCGGCCGCCTTGGATTCCTCGCACGGCAGCGGCATGGCTTGTCCGCATGGCGCCGCTGCTGCTGCCTCCTTCGTGACGAGGGCCGGCGTCTCAGCGTTGCCGATAACGTAGAAGAACATTAGCGTAAGCCCCACTGATGCAAGCTGTGCAAGTGATGCTTGGGTGCACGATCTCTCAGGTCCTCGTCGTGGACGGTTAGCCACGAAAATCGCGCGCACGACTCGAGCGGCAGACGCGCGCGGCACAAATTCCTACCAGGGGTGGACAACTGCGACTTCTCTGGTTGTGCAGGCGTCGACAGAGCGGAGGATCCTGGCACAGATAGGACGGAGCGAAGCCGTGTAATAAGAGCCTCGATGTTATAAAAGACCTCGCCGAGCTTCGTGCCGCCGCGGCCTAATCAAACGTCGCGAACGGATTGTCGCCGTCACGCAACATTGCTGCTGCACGTCTTCTCACGCTCCAGTACCTGAAACACGCACTGTGTGAGCATACCTTAAGTTAGTCTGGCGTCTGCCAATGTTAAAAGCACAAGTCACTCGTCTGTAGTAGCTTAATCCAGAATCATCTGACGACATTAGAGCAGTTTCACGTTCAAGGATGTTTTTATTAAAAGCGGATCTTGCTGTCGGCGGCTGAGATGTGGTGGTGGGGGAAGGGGGTTTTGAGAAAACAAATGCTTGAAAAGAACATCACCATTCCACCCCGAACGCTGTGTACGCCACACAGCAGGTTTCGGCACCCGACAGTTTCTCTGTACCCGTCTTGCGAAGAGTGCCAATGGCCTGAGTAAGCAGTGCGCACAGCAATGATGTGGGCGCTTCTGCGTGCTCACTCAACGCCTGCCTATGTCTACGCAGCGTCGCCGAGGTGGTGGCCACACAGACCGAGACACGCTGCTGGCCTGGAAAGGCTCCACTGTCCAATGACCCGTGACGTGCAGCTCCACGAAAAGACAATCACAGCCTGCGGTAACACGTAAGTCATGCTGATACCTCTCCCCGTCTCTACCTTCCTCTTACCTTCACGTCACGACCATCAGTATCAACCAGCAGGAACCAGCTCAAAGGCGTTGCAAAACATTTCAAGTACAAACAAGGAAGAGCTGAGATGAAGCTTCCTTCCCCTCTCCCCCGCTCCACTTCAGGCCACACTGTTCTCGTCCTATTCAACGAATGGACTTGGTGTAAGAGGTGATGGCTGGCGTTATGTCCTGCAAACTGTACCGGCGGAGAGGCGCTTGATCCGCAAAACACGTTTCACCTATTCCTGCACTGTCTTCACCGCTCGGGGGTGTGAGAATCGAGTGACAAAAGGCTGCCGTCTAAAGTGTTCGGTAGCCGCCGTCATATCGATGGTCTGTACCTCAGCTAAGTAAATATTTACCTCCAACGGTCACCAGAAACACCAAGAAGGTGGCGGTGTACACGGGGAAGCAGAAATGCCAGATTTATGCCACTCAGTGCCTATAGGCATTCAAAAATGATGCTCATCTTTCTATGGCTGCATAATCCCCACACGCAAACCCGTGTTCTTCCGTCAACTCTGTTGTGGTGGCAACAATGCGGGGTTTCCAAGCTTGGTGCAACACAGCAAAACTTGTGACAAAGTGCACTCACTATGACTGTGTAAATAAATCGTCGTGAAAGCTTTGCTGCTGTGGGCACGAGGGGTGAGGGAGATTGTATCCGGCTTTTGCTGCCCGCCGTAGGAGGCTGATGTCGAGTTGCTCGTGTTGCAGTTACTGAAGGCCGCGCTCACGTCTTTCACTGAACACAGGCTCCACTACACTGCGTGCCAGACACAGGCCACCCAGCGAATTCATTGCTCTACACTCCAGTGATCAATCCCAGCGCCAACCAGGAAGTCGCATGCAACTCCATGGGATGGATAATAGTTTCCTTCCACCGTCGTCATTCAGTTTCATTGGTTCGATTCCTTCAATGCACTTACGAGCTAAGCCCAGTCCAGGAAGCTTGGGGTGAATGGCAACATCGGCGAGTCGCCCACTTGGATGGTTAAATAAAGGCACCTGCTAAAAATCTGCATGAAAAGAAGCGAGATGGGGTGGGATGGTATGGGGGCGAACGCGTCCCTCAGGTGGACAGCGATAACAAAGCCGCACCGTCTCGCCGACCCTTACATCCCGCACCCCCATTCCCTCCAACGGTCAGTTCCCCCCTGCCACTCCCCCATGGTCAGTTCTCACTGTTGGTCACTTCGTGTCTAACCAAGGTTTTTCAAAAAGACGTCCCTTGCAAGCGCCACCGAGCTCAGTGTGCGGATTATTATCACCTCTACGGCGTCCGCAACCCCTAAAGGGCTGGATGAAAGGGAATTCGTCAAACGCCGATGAAGAGTCAGTCCAGGAACAAAGACTGCTTGTGTGCAGAAAACACCAGGACCGTTGTAGGCGGCGGATTGGAGCCACCAGCCTATCGCCACGCCATCGCACGCTATCGCTATCACCTCTCACCCCAAAGGCTCGCTCATGGCTGTCCATCAGTTTAACGCGGTAACACAACCACAGCTGTCATGACGCACGGAACCAGCTGACACGTGACTGACACCACCATCTACCACGGCGATGTAGATAACAACCACCACTCCTAAACATAACAATAAGCACACCAATGCAAAGATCTGACAACCCCAAAGTGCCCAAATATCTTCGCCAGGCCATAGGTCATAGGCTTAACCGAGTATGGCGCCGCATCAACTAAACAGGCCATTCATCTAGAACACACACACACACACAAACACAAAAGAGGGATCCTATGGGAGGGTCAGTTCAAAGTCTCAGTTTTTCTGATGTTTTCACGCGACAAGATCGCTGGCTACGTCGCAACTCTTTCTCGGAAATACCGTTAGGTTTTGAACGTTCCAGTGAGGCAAAGATTAAGGGAGGGCAGGACCCACCGTCGCCACGTGGACAATGCGAGCTGTGGGCGATGGGGAAAGCTGTAGCACCTTTATTGTGACTGTCCATGCTGTGACAACACTGGCCAGACAAGCACGTAAGCGTCAAGCGAAGGAAACAGGTCGGTGATGAATGAAGTACCAGCCGTGCAGCCGCGCTATACGTTATGTCACGTGGCCAGGCCTCTATACGTGAACAGCCACCGCACTACGGCTGTACCATTACTAGCAGCACGTCACGCCCCACTCTACGCGACACGATATGTAATTAGCGGCTGGCCAGTGGTATACGAAAGTTTGCTGGAAACCAATTCAAACATGGACCGATTTTACAAAGCAAACGTTAACGTCGACGACCATACATAACCATCACGCAAAAAGCTTGCGGTTTGGATGGAGTCTAAGGGGAGCGAATATAAAACACAAGCGAGACGTCTGCGTACACTCTTTGCCTCTTGTGAAAAAAATGAGCAACGTATGTGTGGTGTTGTAAAGACGAAAAGAATGAACGCGTCCATGAATGCATATCCGAAAATGCCTGTGTGTAGTTTAATGAGCGCCAAAGCTCACCGATGCAATGAAGGTTCAACTACATTTTGCGTTGATCTTGTTACATAAACGAATACCGCGGATACATTGCTTCCGCTCACAGGAAAAGCTAGTTCCCAGTTGCCTGGTGCACCATTTCCACAGTCGTTTTTCTCAGGACCAAATCAGGAACAACAAATGCCTGCTCACGTTGCAGGAACTTCAATTTCGTGCCCCTGTCAGGATCTGAACCTTCAGATCTGAGTTGGTCGAATGGCTATCTCGATGAGGAGTCTCTTGAGACAAGGATTCGTTCATGTTAGTATATGACAGTAACTGTGTAGAATGCAACGACGTAATCCGCTGTAAGACGAGAATTCGCTCACAATATATGTTTTGAAAATAAGGATATAATCCGCT
This sequence comes from Marisa cornuarietis, assembly GCA_004794655.1. NCBI lineage: Eukaryota > Metazoa > Mollusca > Gastropoda > Architaenioglossa > Ampullariidae > Marisa > Marisa cornuarietis. The sequence continues at coordinate 2,272,664 of SMMW01000025.1, forward strand.
GTCCGTCAGACAGCCACTCGCTCATGTTCTAGGAAAGTATAGGTCTTGAATTGAACGACGTGATCCGATATGCTAGGAGAGTACATAAATATAAATACGTAATCTGCTGTAAGAAGACTATCCAATCATACCCTAGGACAGCATGTCTTGAATTTAACGATATGATGGTCCAGTGAGACAACCATCTGCTTACATGTTAGGAGAAACGTTGTCTTTCCAGAAACGACCACCTCAAGTGGCGGAAATGACCTGCTGACTTCAGTGCGTGCGCACCATGTGGGGGCAAATGGCTATCTCGGGCGAACGTTGACACTGGGATGTAGTTTTTCCTCTGGTCTGGGTCTTCCCGACTAGCATTTCTGACCATGCGCTTGTCAAGGCTCTTCAGTTACGATTAGCCACCGATTTCTCTAAATCGAGCATTGAAGGCTTTTTTTTTTAAGTACTGTACGGTGATTTCCTGATTTCATAATCCCGGCAGCTTACTGAATGCACCACACTGTTCCTTCCGACAGTTGAGTAACAACTGAGGCATGTCCCACTTACGCCCTCGCCATTTTGTTGCACGGACATCAACTTGGGCTATCGTTTCCACCCCATACGTAGTTCTTACGTCAGTTAGGTCACGTCTGTTTGCGGCAATGGTTTTTTTAAAAATTCAAATACGCCTTTGTACCCATCGTGATACAACGAGAACGTTGTTTTAAAGTCTAATTGATCAGCCACATGTTGTCCATCATGCGACTATGGCAAATTCCGCCGTAGTCAACTATTTGACAACGTTCTTCATTACGTTGTCTCCTTATGACGATGAATTCAGTTCCTGGGCCGGCCAAGGCATTAGGGTGCACAAAAGGAGCTATCACGCGTGTGGGTTTGTTTTCTCTCCCCCCCCCCACCCCCAATGTAATGTTACCTCGACATTCGACCACAATCCGTTCTGCTAGGCTGGTTTAGTGCCGAGCTTTTCTCCACATGAGAAGGAATGTCAATGTATTAAAATGGTGCCGGCACTCACAAACAGCCTTGTATTATCCCTAGTATAGAATAGCATATTCAAATATGGGTTTGTTTCCAGCTGTTTTTCATTTATCCACAACAATAACAACTTCTCCATCTCTTCCATTAATTACGACTTTTGCTTTGTTTCCGCTTTTATTTCTTTCACTCCACCAGCTGCTTAAATGGTCTCTGTATGTTTCAGTACTGTTGATATTGTCAACTTACAATGCCATAATGTATGGTCAGTTCAGACACGCGTGTGCCACTCTCATTGTTGGCACTAATTTTTATTTTTTAACTCAATTGCTGTTCTTGTTGTTTTCCTCTTCCCTTCATTATTAGCACTAAAAAGTTTCTTGGATGCCATGAGGACTGTACAGTATACGTATGTAAAGCAATAGAAAGAAAATACATATTTTTGACCGGCCCAAGTCAAGAGGGTCATAATCACAATCACTTGGCAGAAAGCTGGAACAAAGCTGATTATTCAAGCTTACATAATCATCTTTTTAATCAGCTTTATTCCAGCACACTATCGCATTACTAATCAGGCCATCAAGACTGTGGGGTTTCCTCGTCTCCCTGGTGCTTTAAAAGTAAACTAAAACCCTACTGTCATCACTCGATAACTTTTTGTGTATATGTAAAATACACACCTAACCATACCTGTATCTTTTCGTGTTATATGCGAGAAAGATATGTATCCTTTTATGTGTATATGACTGGTTCTGATATCTACCCAGTGTTTTCAATACAATGTCATTTGCTTTTTCAAAAACTAATTTGGATGAATGTTGATACCAGAACTTCTCTGTGGATCTTAGCCCATCTGACCAACAGACCTCGGTTTATAAAAATTTCCAGTGCAGTCATTTCTGAGTACACCAATACTGGTGCTCTTCAAGGGACTGTGCTCCCTGTACGGCGAACTACACAAGAACAAAAACTGCTCTATAGTTAAATTTGCAGACGACACCGAACTTACAAGACTGATTTCCAATGATGATGACTCCTACTACAGACAGGAGATTAAACATTCTGTTACATGGTGTGACGACCATTATTTAGAATTTTGATAAGTTGGTCAGCACAGCTCCTTTGGATAGTAGGTTTTACTTGGTCAGGACCGGCTGTCTTTTGGACATGTGACTGGCACCGACACACACACAATCTCGTCAGGGCAGTGCTGGCACCGACATACACACACTCGACAGGGCAGTGCTGTTACGCTAGCTGGTGCGTATGATTTGTTTAGAGTAGTGATGACCACACCTGAATGAAAAAGAACGGGCCATCAAGCCACCGACGAAATGTTCTCTATGTTGCCCTTTTTTTTTTTTACGTACCCGCTCTTTTACAAGCCCGAATCTCGCATGCACGCACATTCATTTCGGACACACACGCGCACTTAACAGCTCTTCATCAATATTCTAGTCGTAGCGTGTTTAGAAGAAAGCAGCAGACACGGCAACATGGGGTATGGGAGGGAAAGCCGCAGCAGTGACTACGCGGCCAGTCGACGAAGCGGGAGGATAGGAGGAGAGAGGGTGCGGGGGGGGGGAGAGGGGATAGGGTTCTGCTATAACCACAGCAAGCCTAGCCATAGGCCGAGACAAAGGACTGGCTTATCAAAAGGCGACACCAGAGTTCCGTGCTCTTTCGATGGCTTTCCCAGTAGTCTCAGCCAACTTTTCGCACAAGACCTCGGGGAACAATGTGACCTCTCAATCACTTCAGACTGAAGACCAGCACTTACAGCAGCTGCAGGACGCTCAGCCAAGATGTCCCACTTAGATGGGGCTCTCTGGCAATCTGGAATCGCTGCCGAATTCTGCTAAAGGCGACATTGTATGGACTGATGTAATATCTGGCGTTACTTTTCTTTTTACACAAATTTATTACAAATTAAGGCATAAGACCTTCAAAAAAAGTATGTTTTGGGAAGCGTTTAATGCATAATAAGCTCAAAACATCAATCAGCCAGTTACCATACAACCACACCCCTCCCCAAGTTCTACAAACCCATGGCATGGTCTGGGCTTCGTGTACTTTCAATTCATCGAAGTATCCACGCGCTTCAGAGGATGAGCTACAAGTATTCGCATACTTGAAAAAGGGGAGACAGCCGCTCTGGGCAGCGTTGAGTCCGGAGTGCGGGGACAGTGACGATGAGCCGATGAGGACAGATGAGCTCATGCGAATACACACGTTGACGGCGTCATGTAGACACATCACGAGACCTAAAATACTCCCCCATCCCACCCACTTAATCTGAAAAACGTTCTATAGCCCCCTTTCTTTGTGGCAACGGGACAGTATATTGTGTGAGACGATTGTGTACAGGCAAGGGAAAGCTAATGCTGCAGCATGACAAAATGATCGCAGCCGGAAAACGACCAACATGACATCCGACTTAACGTCTCCACACCCTGGCAGTCACCGTCCCCTCTCTTCGTGAACGCCCCGTCTTACCCACTCTACACACACAGCACCCACCTACTTGCACACATACACGCGTCCGCGCGTGCACTCACACACAGAGTGAGGAAAGAATGAGACTCACTGCTACGAAAGAAGGCAAAGAGCAAACAGGAAATAAAAACTTCACTGACGGAAGTGGCCAGAGTAGGCTAGACCTTGACTGGCGTGTATTAGTGTCTGATTATACGTTCTAGGGTTCATGTTGTTATTCGGTCCGAGTGCACAGACTTTCAGAAACCAGTGCAACAAGCCCTGTGGCAGGCCGATTAATTTTTTCCGTTTTTTGAAAAGATCTTTGTTAACAGTCTATGTGAAAAGAGCGTCCCACACTTTTGGGTCCTGCTGTAAAATAGGAATTAAAAGGACACGCGCCAAAACTAAGGGAGACAATCGCATATTGCCAACCGTGAATCCACGAGTTACCCCTCTTTGAGAAAGTCTGGCAGAGAACTGAAGCGCCGGTGATCGAAGCTATCCATAGCGTGAGAGATGAGTGGAAGAATTTAGTACAAGATGAAAGAAAAATGCAAGTCACTGACGTGACCGCTGCTGTAAGCAACAAACTTAAGCAAGCGTTTTTTGTTTTTACGGTGGGCCTCAAAAACACAAAAGCACATCTGCCCGCAATAAAACGCTCTAACTCCAGCAGTCCACGATTAATCCGCTTGCTGTAGTCTTGAGAGCGCTTCTGGCTAAAGCAGAAGACGTCAGTCCTGGGAAATAGCCGAGGCAGCAGGCCCGAAAAAATAACGCTTGTCCCCGACTAAACCCCAGCCGTCCTAGAGTGCTTTTCACTGTATACGTACCACTTCCCCTTTCACGGCAGGAGAAAGAGTAGGGAAAAAACCCCAAAGTACAGCCTTTTGTCATATCAACGATATGGTCTGCTAAAGAGCGCCACCGTAGGTAAAGCATTAATACCCGTCACCTGTCCTTTGTGGTGTCAAGCGTTCAGTGTGTTATTTATCGTGTTCAGGTGATGTCTCTGTCAACTATTAACGTGACGAAAATTAGCCCACTGCCCCAGAAGACGACTGAGTTATCACAGACACGACGACGGCACCTATTCCCCCACCACCACCAGCTTGCCGTATTCTCGATGCTGTCTGCCGCAGGCCGCCAGTGGCACCGCTTGTTGTCCGCCTGCTGCAAGCCGGCCCACGAAAAAGGAAACAGACAAGCAAGGGTGGCTGGGTAAAGGCACAGCATGGGCACTTCCCTGACAGGCCGCTCATTCTGCCCCGTCCACCGCCAGGAACTTAAAAAATAATAAAATTGACGAGACATGCAGCCAGGGAAGGCAGACAAATGGCGACCTCTCATAATTTCCATCTATACACCGTGCAACAGCCAACCACTGCTGTCTGCAGATTATCTGCCACTCTACCGTCAGCGGATATAGCGCATCTGTCAACTTCAAGCACTTAAAACATTACCCTACAGACCAAGTAGTTGTTGGGTCCCCCACCCCCCCCCCTAAATATTTCGCTAAGTTTCAAAACGGGAAGCTTGTCAGCCACAGCGGGAGTTCTCCGCTGAACAAGAATACCCCTCCCCCCCCCACAGATCATTACACCCATACATATTTTCTTACTTCCAACCAGAGAGTTACTAACATAGGAATGCACGTTGCACAATACATGGAAAAAACAGTAATCGGTTATAAAGAAACCAAACACAGCTTGTTACAGCAGAAACTGCTATGCTGCCAGGAAATCAGTGCAATCATAAGTGAACCAATAGCCATCAACACGAGAAAACCTGTAAAAGCAGCGATGTCAGGGGGTGCATTATCACAGGTTATGAAAACCCATATTATCGTGTTGTGATGCCAGATGGCTTTAGCAACTTTTGCCATTTACTTCCAGAAGCCGTTGCAAGAGAAGTAAACCGCACCGACCACGGTGTCACGGTCTCAGCTTTCTGCTAAACTTTCCAAACTTACACCGCGAAGGGGCGGGCCGGCTACACGGCATATCTGCCACTTGCCGGGTCAGTACAGCTAAGAAGTTTCGTTAAACTTTCTGGTGGCTATTTATAGGGTATCACGCGGGGACATGCAGAAAAGGTTGCCCCTACCCTCTACTTCCAGGACTGATAGTAGCAGCATGCTAGTTTTGGAATTTATGCCCAACTTCTGAAATGGTCTACGTATGTTTCTGTTGCCGACCTGCGCATGCGCATTATAACATATTCAGAATAGATCTCCTGAGAATTATACATGTATGTTGTGAACTTGTCCCCAATTGTCGGTTTCAGCTCTTCCGGTTTTGATGTTGGCTCATGCGTGCACTCTAAACACCGTCTGTGTTTCCTATGAAAAAAAAATTTTTTTGTCTTTAATCTGACTGGCTCTACTGTCACTCTACGATGGCCGCACTCTCGTGCATGTTATATTTTTATTACTTGTACTGAGCTCAAGTTCGCTCCTGCCTCATTCTGGGCATATTTTGGAACTGGATGACGCCTAGATTCTAAACGAAATATGCAAGTCAGACCGCAAACTGTGCTTCTGTCATCCTGACAGTTGGATCGTACATACACCGGAAGTGCCTTACACAATAGTGCTTCGGCGCACATCTTCCGCGCATCTAATTACTAAAGCTTTCCGTTCCTGAGGCGCACACCACGGACGCAGGCAGCGGCGTCTCATTCTGTACGTGCCCAATGGCCCAGTGAACTCGGGCGCCGTGCATTCCGTCCGTGCCTGAGTGTAGATGTGGGGGGGGGGCTTGACGACCACTTTATAGCCTTCACATACCAAGGGCCGCTCCGTGAGACCATACTATGCAGCAACTGAGCAAGCCTCTGCTGTCTGTGCTCTGGGAGGGAATGTCCTTCCTCCTTGAGGTCACATCCGCACAACAATGAGGGAGTGTGGGTGTTAAACTCGACATCTTCGCGCTCCCAGTTTGCTGGCTTTGTGCTGCTACTTTTCTCCGTGTAAACTATTTTAAACTTAAAGAAAATAATTGTTCCTACGTTACAAGGCTGAAGAACCTACTGCTAAGTGAACGCTAACACGTGCCCCCAACTTTTCGGCCCAGCTGTAAAATAGCACTAGAATGGACGTACTTGCGGTCTTTAGCAGTCAAGAGAAGACACAATGAAGCCGTTTACTCCAACTCTCTAGGTTACGGTCACCACCATTTGCAGCATGAACATACGTAGTTACTACGATCTGTTGCAAAGATATTGCCGTTGAATTGTTCAACTTTGCTAAAACGCGTCTCTCCAGTACCGTGCATTAGGAGGCTGTGAGAGAGAGAGAGAGATGATGTCATCTGCCCTTGATAACTTGCTAATCGCTGTTGCATTTCTCTTCCTGCTCTTGTGACAAAACGATCGATATTCAAGTAACCCCCCTTCCCCTCCTGCCTCCTGTTTGCGCTCTCAGTGCACTAGTGTCCCGGTTCACAGCGTCCAGTGACCGTTCCCTGTTGCCGCACGGGAAGCTGGACATGACGGACGTGCTTTACACGCCACACGCACGGCGGGGAAGAGAGGGGCTAGACATCAGCCTCTTCTCCGCCCACTCTCCAATCCCTCCGTGTTTTTCGCAATTTAGTGAAGTTAGTGAGTGGTTCTAATTTTGCTCCAGGGATTTACTTGTATCGATTTTCAGCTGAACCAGCCTTTCCTCGGTTCGGTGAGGACTTTCTTAATCAGACATATTGTCGAATGATGTGATGTTTGGCAAATAATTTACACGACGGTCAGGTGGGTTTAATAATAATAAAAAAGGTTACCGCAACCACGGTCACATTAGAAAAAGTGATTAATAAGGTTCTTGGCACAGCGAAACGGATACCACTTGACTCTGCTTGTGTTCGACTGGTGCTTCGAGAGCACAAGCTCCACAAAGGGCGCGCGCACGACGATTTACAAAGGATGCGGCCTCGGAAAAGCACTTGCTGCATTATCTCCTTAAACTCTAATCCAATATCTATTTTTAACTTCTACAGCCTTTCTTCAAACTGACACGTTGGGAGCGACGGGCTGTCATCCCAGATATGTAGCAGCTCCTGCCCGAAGTGGTGCGGAAGCGCCATGTTCAAACCCCAAAATAACTTCCAGGTTTATTTCTGTCCAGGAACTTGAAATGGCTCTGGCTTTCTGACAAGAATGGTCGGCATGGAAAGAAAAGGAGGGTTGTGGTAGGGAGCTTAGGGGTGACAGTACCCGTCAACGCTCACCTAAATTACAGCAGCGGCAGAAGCACGCAAACAAGAGGGAGGTGGTGCGGGGATCTGCGACACGAGTAGACAGCGGCAGAGAATCCACTGGAGGCGCCAAGCGCAGCCGCAGTAACGCCACCGTGCATAATCGTGCACGAACGAGCGCCCCCGTGCGCCTGCACCGACCGTGTTAAGCGTCAAGGCCGCGCGCCGCCAAGTGGCGTGATCACCACGGCAGCTGACAGCAAGCACCTTTGCTGACAAGGCGGGCACCGGGCTCCTCGTAGTCCACGCGTCCTCGCATGAAGACAATACATCAAGCATTAACCAGCGGGACAGCATCGATCTGCAGACTCATCTCGATTAATTCATTAGTGACGACGATCATTATCACCACCACCGATCCAGCCCGTCCCGCGGTGCGTGAAGGGGACGGCAGCCACCTATCCACGCGGGTCTGGTTACGCTCGCCGGCCTCATCAGTCCGTCACCTTGAAGCGAATAATCGAATCAGAATGGGCATCTGCTGTTTCGCAAGCTCCCTCCATACGCAGGTTCCTGGTTGCGAAACCAGAGCCACATTTCTTGCTATTCTGTCATCTAAACCTTATGTGTGCGTGGGTGCACCCCTTTGTTGCACATCGGAAGTTTTACGAGCAAGGGAGGGGGAAATAAAATATCGAACGATAGAAAAATATAAATTTCCTACTATGAAAAGAAATTTTGAGTAAGGTTGAAAAATAGAGCTAAAAAAAGGTGTTCTGACGAAACCCACAAATGGGAAAAAAGCATAAACCTGATCTATCCAAAGTCTGCTGGAAGATTGATTTTTTTTTTATCACCGTATGAAATTCTGGGATTATAATCTGCTTGTTGTGTTCGTGTAAGATGTCTGTATGAATTTGGTTCATCTGGCTGGAGATTGCCAAGACTGAGTGACAACTGTTGTTGACTGGGGTTTGGATCGGCTGTCGTTCAGCGGAGACGAATACGGTTTATATTACGTTTATTCTAATGACTTACTTGAGCGGTTGTTATCCAGGTCATAAAAGTGCTTTTAATGGGCTGCATGCCAAGCCAGCTATGTTGGAGGCAAATAAATATGTATGTGGTTCTTGCAGTTCTCCCCCAAGTGTTTATTCGCATTTGTTTCAGGTCATCTGGAGTTTTGTTAGTGCTGTGTTAAAAGGACGGATTTTCAGGGTGGTGGTGGTGCATGGGAACTTACTTAGTCACAGTGGATGAGTATGTCTAGAATCTCGTGCCTTGCAAGATTTATTTTTCATTTTTGATGCAGGATGTAAGGCGAGAGTCTATTGGTGTATAACGGACAAGATCGTCATAGTACGAAGGGAAATAGTAGAAGGAGAGGACAAGGAGGAGGATGTGCGATGGAAAGAAGGATGCAATTCAGTTACCTGACGTGGTCATGGGGGATGCTGGGTCTTGGCTGTAATCCGAAAAGAGTTTGCCCTGCGTCTGTCTCGCTTAGCCTTGAGCAACGTCTTAACTTGCGAGCCAAGCTGTGCATGCAAATCGCGCAGACATTTTGTTACAAACCAGCAACATGGACGGTGACGGATCTCCAGAACGCTATCACCGTGTGACCCAAGGCACGAGCGAGTTGAGCCATCACCACGTCAACCCGAAGCGCTCGCAGCCGTACCACTGACGTCACGCGTGCGCATTGCCTGCTGGACCGCCCCCTTCACCCACCTCCGATCTCGCTTGGCGTTCTCTTGACGCGCTGGACCGTCAACGGCCTTCGATCGATGGTCTGCGGGCCCCTTTGATCAGCGCTCCCTTCGCCGCGCACAGCCTCATCTGTGGACAGAGCGATGCCTATATCCTGAAAAATGTGCAATATTAACATGCAGAAATTCTGTCCCGCTCATTATATTCACTTAAACATGACACGGTGGAAACTTTTTTTCCCCCTTGTGCTCTCTCTCACGAGCACAAAGAGAGAAGGGAGAGATGCAAACAGTACTACATCCAGTGTAGAGTACGTGTGCTTTCAGGCAAGAGATTTGAATCACACGCCTTACAATGATCCTTACAACAAGTAACAAGAAAGTGTGTTATCACCGTGCTGTCTGGTCAATGCCGTTGCTGAACAGATGGAGGCGAGACGTCGCCAGTCCGCTGGATCCTTACACGTCTCGGTCACTAACAGCTCGCAGTATCATGAGGAAAAGTTGCAGGGTGTAAGAGCCAGGTGCTGTCGAACACGTCTGACGAAAGCAGGCTGTGTTCAGGTTGGTCAGTTAAGTTTTATGCCGTAGGCCGTGTTCAGCAGGGCTTTGTTACGTAACACACCTTGCGAGACCTGGGGCGCCTCAGGCGTAGCTTTGTTACGGAACAGCTTCTCGAAACGAATAGTTACAAGTCCTACAGCAACCTCGAAGCTTATAATGGCCAGCTCTACAGGCCTTTTTTTCTGCTAGATGAGGTCGAATAAAAAGCTCAACAATTAGAAAAACTGGTCGTTTCGGAAACTTAAAATGTTCCCAACAAGTCCGAGAAAGGGTGAAGACTGGAAAATAAATGTAAAACTACCTGTTATACTGCGGAAGACCAAGATATGCACGCCTAAAGACATATTCGCCATTAAAAGTAGCATCGCTACATCATTTAAAAGTGCAACCAAATACTGATGCATCACGCGCCACACAGAATTTGCATTTAAAAGGATAAAGAAACGACCTAACGCTTTCTAACAAAAAGAGAACTTTTTTTTGAATACCAATTATTGCCGAATTTCTACTCCATTACTTTTTGGGAAGCATATGACGATCAACTGACTAGAGCTGTTGGCCGAAGGCATTATCCAAATGACTCAAGCTCGCCAAAACCATGTAAACAGTTGCCATCATACTAATATTTGAGGAACGAACCGTCAATAATCGTGCTGCCGCCGCGAAGTCAACATTGACATGTGTACCCGGAAGCTGGTTGTCAGATAATTCAAACCTCGAGTCATATAATTGCTGGTGTACACACGAAAGATGATCGACAGAAAAAAACTAGCAGCAATCCTATCAGCAGAAGATGGGTTTTGAGAAGGGGAAGGGGAGCAGGAGGTCAAGTCTAAAGTTGCTTCCATCTCCTTTCGATCATTTTCGTCTCCTACAGATGGGCCGTGACTACATGCCTGACTGGCGACACCGCACGGAAGTTATCTAGGTGTGTAGTGCCATCACGGGAGCTCTCCACACACCCCTATTAAGGGAGTGTGGGGCTATTTACGACTAGCAAGGCGAGTGGTAGGCGGACACATCACCCTATCACCCCGTCTCCTACGTCAGCTGTAAGCGCGTTACAAAATATTCCCCCTCCCACACCAAGCCGTCCCCCCCACCAGGCAGCATAATGTGTAGTAGGTGATCTAGCTGGGCGGAAGGACAGAAACACAGCACGCTAGTGCGTGCCTCCTGCTGACATAAACCCTGCTTTGCTCGCCTTTCTCGTGTCACACTGGCATACATCAACATCTTCACAGAGAAGCGCGCACACAACCTGCCTAAACTGTTGTCACCTATCCGCAAGAGTCCGTAAAAATACTGCAAGGGTATCATGTCACTGCTGACTGCAAAAGCATGAGGTTGAAGGAAAAAAATTAAAAAACATAACTTGACAAAACCGCACGCAAGACCACCACGACCCCTTCCCACCTTCCCAGTCTATCTGAATGTGACAAAGCAGTCTTGAGCAGAGCGTGGACTTGATGTTTTGCACCTACCTGTAAGACAGTAGTACATGGACAAGATATCCGAGCGAGCACGGAGCAGGCACAGGTTGCTGGAAGTACGATTCCTGCCGCGTTTGTTGATGCAAGTACTCCAAGACAGCGCCATCCTCAGGCCCGGGCGCCAAACGCCAGTCAACTATAACGTACACCAGAAGTAGCGACCATCAGTACTGGGCTCCAAAAGCCGATGTACCCCTCCTCGTGCTAAAGCCAACGCAGTCAGGCCTGTTGTTAAGTGTGCGCGGTATTTGGGTCAAACATCTGTGGCATGTTGCCGTGACGAGGCTACACACCTGGAAAGACGGGTCAGTGCTGGTACCCCCTTCCCTCTGACGAACCTGTCCTGGTCATTGGCTCTGAGCTAGCCAACCAGTGCCGTCGTCAACTGGTATAGCTTGCTGCTGCTTGTGGCGATTAAAGAAAAATGTGTGTGTGTGTGTGTGTGAGAGAGAGAGAGAACAATAACGTCTTATCCTTCTCTCCTTTCTTTGTTATCTATAATTCGACAAAAGAAAGGTCATTTCATCAAGTGTGTCCCGAGGGATAGGGCACAATGGCCGTTTCCCACTTCTGGTACATCCCTCAAGAGCAGGTACTCGACAATAAATGTCGGGATAAGAACGTCCTTGAAAGAAGACGAGTCGAACGAACGCTCATGCAGTGAAGATGTCCCGCGTTTGTCTCAGCGTAGCGGATCTACAGCATTGGGTACAAGGCGGACCTTATTACACAGGCGTCACGATACGAAACATCTTTAAACATCGGCAACACAATGTTTTCACGTGCTTTACGTGCACGAATATTTAATGCAAGCCATTATACATGAGCGGACAGGTCTCAGAGAAATTAGCTAGAAGCTAGACACACTTACTTGCGATTTTGATGTAGGGTGTTAACCCAGTAGTTTAAAAAAAAACCCAACCACCCCCCACCCCCAAACCCTAAAAAATGGGAATCAGCGGCTTAGTAAATGGTGTGGAGAGGTGGCGAAAGGAACAGCAGACGAGAAACACGTGGAGAGAGGAGAGAGAGAAGAATAGAGTGGGGAGTATCGCCTGTTTTCTCACAAACTGCTAACCTCGGCGTTTGTTTTTGTTTTCCAGGACTTCTGTCACGGTAAAGATAGAAGCAGTGGTTAATGTTACAACCGCATTTTACTGTACTCTTGCTACTCTCTCACTTTGTTTCGCAAAATATTGTAGCTGTATAGACAAATATGTTAACCAATGAAATCAAGGACAGAAAAGCTCCAAAAATGACTCCTCTGCAACATGTAGTGCAGTAGAACTGCGGTGGGAGAGGGATTGTTGTTGTACCCCGAGCCACCAACTAAGGCTATATCACGGCAAGGGAGCCAGCCCTGTAAGCAGATGCCACATGCTGAGAAAGAACAGCGTGTCCGAGACGAGAGCTGAACATTGGACAGACAACCTTTACTGTAACTGTTGCACCACCATGCCGCCCAGTAGAACTGCGGAGGAGGGGAGAGTATATTCTATAAACACCTGGCAGACATAGGTAGATATTGTTATTTGAGAGGAATCTCGCCAAGCCTTAAAAGATAAGACCCTTAGCTACAGTTTCCATTAACGAATTCACGCCGATGCCAAGATGAATCGGAAAGAAAATCAAACTACACAAAATCATGTGACATGAAGCATTTTCATGGAAAAAGAAACCAAGTTATCTCACAGAAATGAAACACCACCCCCTCTCACTTTTCTTTCGCTCCTTCACGAAAGCAGCTAAAGAAATAAGAATAAAGCCATTTTTTTTAAACTTACATCTCAGAATTACCCTAGTTAAGATGGTCTGCAACAGGATTTTAATGATGCCTCTAATTTTGTCAGGGCGACTCCCATAATAAGGCATGTACGACGACCTGCTGTCACATCCGGCCTTTTTGGCAGGTGTATCAAAGCAGGTTAAACTAGCCATCGCACCTTGTCCTTGTTAGGCCCCAGCAAAAACTCATTAGCCGCGGCAACCTAGTCTCGAACATGCATCCACCTCCTTGATTTGAAACTGGCCACGACAAAGGCTGCCCTCACGCCGGTACTCGCTGTATCACGTCACTTCTTGACGTCCAGGTGGTTGTCCTCTTGATGTAAACCACATGGTAGTTCCTACATCTTATCGAGTCCATAATTTTTACTTTTTCATGCACCAATGTTTGGCGTTGCGGGTACAACTGGATCTTGCCAGGCTAGCTGCAAAAACGTGTTTGATTAGGACACTCGTGAATGTCAAGGTAGACTTACGGACAGTAAGATGGCAACTTGTCGGCTTCAAGCAAAGCCAGCCAGTTTCAAAGTTAGAGCTCACCAACGACTGGATCTCTCCAGCACAGGTTCGAAACATCGTCAAGAGTAACGCAGTCCAGTATCTCACAGAAGGAAATAAATTTTCCCTACTAAACAAATAAAAATCACATAGACATTTTCCATGGAGTAGGGAAGGCGAGCGGCATTGTGCTGCATTATCCATGCCTTCGACGCATACAGTATAATCATGACATGAACTTGCCGACAACACAAATCACTCAACACACATTCAAGTCTTATTTCAGATGCACACACTTTTTACGCATTCAGTGTAAATATTCATGCGGTATCGTTTACAGCATATGAGTGTCATTGTGAGTTTTCACTTCATCACGTCAAGGCACACAACGAAGTAAGGATTAACCCTACACATAATATGGCCGACAAGGAGAAAAAAGTTATCGGGGTGTGTGTAAACTGGTCTGTAGTGTGTGTACAAGGTAGGTGGTGGAACGAAGGGAACAGAAACATCCTCGACAGAACAGTGTGCTAGATTAGGAAGCTTCTCTAGCAAAATGCCTTATTTCCTCTCGCCCACCTCCCCACTCAACACACACACATACACAACGTTTTCATCATCGCGTCTTCTTAGTCGCAAATCCTCTCCAGCTTCGTGCAAGGAAGGTAATCCCAGTGCTAAGGCACAGGCAGAAGGTGAAACTAGAGACCATACAAACCCAAGTCTGCAGGATCTGCAACGAACCTCAAGGCGCGCGAGGCCCGGTCCCAGATGTGTAGCTCCACGCAGCACGCCATACTCCAGGAGGGGGTCAAAGGTCGGGAAGGAAATGTCCTCAGCGTCAACGTCGTGCCCTTGCGCCCCGTAATCTGCTGGCGTTCCGCAATCGGTTCCACGTCGTTCCTTAAGGTCGCACCGCCAGCGAGCGCGATATTTGCTGCGCCGGAGGATCGCTGTCTCTTTACGCCGGCACTGTCCACTGGCCACGACTGGCCTTCAGCACGCTCTGACCACAAATCTGCGTGCTCAGCGACGGGGCGCTCAGCTAGTTACCAGGTTGCGTGAACACTTCTCAGGCCATCTCCAGCAGATGGTGCTGTTAAGTCAAGGTGGGACGGGGGGGGGGTTTGTTTTGTTTTTTCGCCGTGAACAGAACCGGGCAGCACTGTGCCACACCGAATGCAACTGGTTGTTTCTGATTACCTGCCTACCTGGTGGCCCGGACAAAAGTGGGGAATGGAACTATTGTACAGGTATAATACTGCATCTTCACATACGTTTACGTACATCCTTATAGCTGGTCTTTGAATAACAGAAATGACAGGATTAGAGGAGCGATTAGAGCAACAGCTGCTGATCCAGCTGTGGAGTAGGTATCTAACTCTGTACTCTATGGCAGTGAAGAAGAGACTGGCATCACCCTCACACCTCACTACCCTACGAGAAGGATAACGTTTACACTTGTTTGGGGTGGTTGGAGTAACATACACGTCTCTACACACCGATGGCACGCGTTTTTTTACAATCACGGTCTGCTGCCGCGTGTTGAACAGGTGCAGCCTGGGATTCCGTGCACCGACCCCTTGCCCAGAATGGCCGAACTGGCAGGCTGACATCGAGATTGCTCTCCCACAATGTACCTCTTCAGGCGTAAAGGGCTGTCTGACCTGCCAACGATTATTCAAACCCGAGTTCATGTTGGTGTGTGTCACGCACACACGAAGACCATACCATCTATCTTCAGCAACCTACAAGCTTCATCTCCCGCTTACAACAGTCCTAAATTATGAAGGTTTATCCATTTCCCACTTCATGAGGAACAAATACAGATAATGAAGTACCCCTCAGGTAAAATGTTCCTTCATGCACATTAATGCACTGCAGACAATAATTTATTTAAGTTCCAGAGCATAACCGATGGTTTGAATACTTTTCACTGGAAAGCTGATTCCCCCAGCCAGTACTTAGAGGGTAATGAGTGATATCTCAAGCCCGACCCTTCCCACGCAATAAAGCTTGTCAGATTTCACCCCCCCCCCCATTTCAAGTCACCTCCTCCCTCCTGTTGTGAACACATGTGTTCACCATTCCCACTAGATTCCTGAACCCTGAACAGAAAAGCTATTACTGGTCTGGTATGCAGTAGAGCAATGTTTTCACGCCACAATATCCCGTTCTTTTCGGAAGCATACCAAAGTGAAACTTATCCTTACCCTAGAGCTCCGTTCTGCAAAAGTTAAAAAAACTCAAGCAACAGGTTTAACCAAAGGCACAAACACTTTTATGTGTGCTAACGACTAACAGATGTTTATTGTGAACTATCAGTAACACTGTTACTCCTGTAACCCTTACCCCCCCCCCACTCAACAAAAAAAAGCAAACTCCTCCAATGTCTGTATCAGATTTAAACGATTTCAACAAATCTTTACTTGAGGACTCACCTCATATTTTGCACTGAAAAAAGTGGTTTTTCTGCTTAAAACATGTATTGCTGTGTCTTCATTTGATACTTTGATTTAAACAGTGTACGCAGTGTTTCAGACCGTGATAATTGTGGCGGTGAGCATAGCCTTAAGTTTGATCGACACATCATTGGATCACCAACACCTTACCTAAAATAAATAAATAAATAAATAAAAACAGTAGCCCATTTTCTGCCAGTTCCCTTATTCTGCACTCTAGAAACTAGAAAATCTGCCACACAGTGTAAAATTATCGTTTTAAAAAATGTAAGACCGGGAGTGTATGATGTGTGCTTGATGGTCCAGTAGGCTGACGTTTACCAGACTCACGTCACCTGCCTTCTGCGTAGTCTCAAATCCAGCTGCATGCTACAGCATTAAAGGCTGATACTTAAAACAAAACCTGCTCTTCTGTCCTTTTGCAAGACGCTAAACGTGATTTTCAATGACTGCTGCTTAATTCAAAAGTCTACGACTTGAACTAAGCTCCCCTTCCCCCCAACCCCCCCCCTACTTTTTCACTGCAGAAAGTTTTGCATTGTTACTTACATAATGTGTGTTAATGTCATAGGTCAGTAATCATGTACTCGTCTTTACAGTCGGCACACCCTGCTTTTAATAGTAACCTATTGCGAATTCAATCCATGATAGGGTGCTGCCGGAGGTTTACACCTGCTACCACCTCCACCCAGCATCGACATGCAGCACACAGCAGCAAGGGCAGGGGCTGGTACCAGAAGAACGGAAGGTAAAACACCAGAATCAAGGGTACCATCTGTCCGTTGCCCAGATCGCCCCGCCAATGTTGTGCTTTGCGCCGGATGGCGCTGAGAACACGCGAACTACTGTGACAGAAGCGCGCTCACGTAACGGTCGTCCGCGCGGACACGGGGGGTAGGGGTGAAGGAAAGGCTATCACGGTAAGAGCGAGTTGGCGAGAAGGTGGGGGCAGAGACAAAAGCGTCCAAAAGCGAACTCACCAGTGCATAACGGTCCAGGTCTCCGCCACTTCCTCTCGGAAAACTCCGACCTCTCTCACAGTCCAAGCCTCGGTGGCCTGTCTGTCGGCGAGCGGCACCGCCGGGCCCATAGCGCCATCCGCCCATCCTCCGCCACCCCCTCTGCCCGGGGCTGCGTGCTGATTCATTCCGCCTGGAACTCTCCCCTCTCTCTAACCAGGGTGCCTGTGGTTTCTCCCTCCTGCGATTGTTCGCTTGTTGCGCTGCCAAAACGCACCGCAGATAGCAACTGAAAATAGCTGCTGCACACACCGCGCCGCCTTCCTCAAGTGCGGCCTAACGAGTCACCCCGCTGTCCGCTCTCGCTTCACGCGAGCGTACACAACTTGGTTCTTCACAACCACAGCTGTCAGAACCAGTCCTAACTTCATAGTAGCGTGCAGAACTGGTTCTAGAAGATCACAACTGTCACGATCAGTCCTCGAGTCACGCTAGCGTACTGGATCACATCGAAGAGGATCATCATTGTCGTGATTATTTCTACATTCATGTCGGAATTGGTTCTAAACGATCAAAGCTGTACCGATCACAAAATGTTCCCGAGACTCTTACACGATCACAGCTGTCACGATCAGATTTCGTTTCCAGATGGCGAACAGAACTGGTTCAAGACGATCACAGCTTTCACGATTGGTTCTTGCTCCATGCTTGCTTACGCAATCGGTTCTAGACCATCAGCTATCGGTTCAGACTCGAGTGAAGTAGTTGAAGTCACAGTCGGCTACCTGTTTAAACTGTAGGCAATTACGGCTGTCATGATCAGATCTTGGTTAAGGCTCAGGGATCGCAGCTGCTAGTTCTCGCTTTGTAATGGCGCACAGAAATGATTCAAGAGGACGATAAGCTGTCACGATCATTTATCGCTTCAAATTAACGTACATAAGCGGTTCAAGACAATCACAGCTGTCACGAGGACAGGCCGTGATTAATAGGACCGATTCCAAGAGAAGAAAACAATGGGCCGTCCACTGCATATGGCAACAAGGATGGTGAAGCGCTGGTAGAACACCACTTACACACTTCCCTCTTCCCCGTCGGGCATGAAATGATAGCCACGTTCTTTTCCTTCCGCCATTTGAAAAGACTGTTGTAAGCATCTTGTACACAGCTGATTATACACTGACACAAACACAAGCTCAAAACGACCTGGATAAACTCACGTTACTGTTTTCAAAGAAATAAAAATAAATCAGGTGAGACGTCCAACAAGTGCGTATAAATGTGATCGAAGTGTAATCACTATCGTCATGGTCACTGCCGTTAGTGGCATCAACAGAACATTTCTTAACATCGCAGCTCTAGAGAGAAGACGTTTATTCTGAAACCACTGTTCTCACTTTGCCGACTGTCAAAGTGGGAAAAAGTGTATGAGAAAAGAGCCGCAAGGCGCTCGGCGATTCTTCGCAACATCCTCCTGTGTGCCAGCGTCGTCATGCGCCCAGCTGCTCGCTGGCTATTCAGTTCATCCTGTTTCATGTGTGTGTGGAGTTATCTTTGCTGAAAGAAGTGTCGCCCAGACGGCCACCACTCTGGTCCGAATACTCGACTCCTGACTCAAGAAACGCAACATGTTCTTCCACAAAACTGACCAGCTCCTCCATTCCCGCCACATCCTTTTCACCCACTACCTGTGTTCATCGTTGCCCACTCCGCTACCCCCCACCCCCACCAACCACAACCACTAGCACCAGCGTTTCTAAGCCAGACCAGGGATATCTTAATGCGAATTCTATGCTTCTCTAACATGCTAGTAACTAAAATGTTACATGTACAGAGCCGATACTCAAATTACAAAAACGGACAAAATCGTTTTGCAGCGTTATGTTTGCTCTCTTGCCAGTGTTGGTGCTATGATACGCAACCTGGCATAAATTGTAAATGGCAATGCAGCTCACAAAATGTCAGTTAGCAAGCGGAAAAGCGGCTGACTCCTGCACCTCTCACCCTTTGCCCAGCATCTGGTATTTCACAGTTCGCACATAAGGTCCCGCAAGCCCTTATCCTAAGTGTGGGATGCAGTTAAAGCCTGGTGCTGTGCAGACCAGTAGCACATGCACATACATGTACGTTTACGGCTAAGAAAGTGCGCAACTGAAGGTTAAGATTAAAGGATAATTTATAATTTAGCTTCCCACCAACTGTATGATACCTAGCTAAACAGAGAGCAACATGAAGCCACAAAGAAATATTTGTTGAGATGTTCACACAGACTGTAATGTATATACAAATACATAACATCATGCCACAGAGGCAGGAGTAAATAAAATACTAGCATTTTTATCAAAAGTTCCTAGTTAAATTGCTAAAAAAAATCAAAAGCATCATTGTTTGTCTAAAAAAAAAAACAAATAAAATGAAGTTAAGAGCAAAGATATGATATGTGCGTGGAGGACAAAACAAAACTCCAAGCTGGACGCTTCTCTCTACCATTCTAAATCTGATAAATTATACTGAGGCCATGATATGCAACTAATTGCATTCCTTGATAAATGTATTACACAGCCATTAAACATGGGAAGAGGATGTTCAAGGAAAATAATACCGGAAACAAAAACTTACTTCCTTGTTCAACATTACCAACAACCCTTTACACTAAGCCTCATGTCTAGGAAGACTATGTAAGTAGAAAACTATGTCTGCATAATGATGCATTAATGTATTACTGATGTCTGCATGATTACAGTATGGTATGGCTTAATTTATCTTTGTTCATGTGCCTATAAAGTCTGATCTCAGAAATATGCCACTTCAATCTGCAATAAAATCTACTTCCACCATATTAAATCAAACAAATTCGCAAGAGCTATTTTCAGCTGCTATATGCAGTGTAACAAGTGACAAATTCAGGCGTTCAGCTCCACATTCAGCGCACATAAAGCATCCTTCTTGAATCTTTTACAACTACTACCAACATTTTGAACAAACTCTACAGGATACCAAGAGCAGTCACATAAAAAGTTTCTTAGAACGCTATGAAATACCCTAGTGTTAGCACTGCTAGATTTACTCAACATAAAACACTTAAAAAAACCAACAGCAGTGGTTTTTCCAGTGGTCACTATATGTTAATTCCATTTCAATATTTTTAATTAACAAAAATTAGCCAATGAAATTTAAAAAAAAACCCAAAATGCACATATACAAATCATCACTATAAAATGTCTTAGCTCATTCAACACGGTTGTATCAAAACTATGAAGATGTTTACATTTGTGGATGCGAACTGTAAAGGAAGAGTTAAATTTCTTTACACTGATGTTTGACTGATTAATTTTGTGTGCACAGACGTTAGATTTGTGTGACAAAGACAGCAAGACAGGTGTGCAGGAAAGGAAACAGAAAAGGAAAATGGGCAGAAGTCAACAGAAGCACATTAGAAATAGAAGGCTTTGCTGCTCATGTAACTTGTCTTTATGACAAAATGTGGAGAATAGAAAGAAAAACTGACCTGCTACGAGGAAGAAACATTGAGCCTTCAATAAACACTGATCCCGATAGTAATATGTACCAGCAGGAAGCCAGCTCCCCTTGACTGCAGCAAACAAAGAGACGTATATGTTTGCATGGGTATACATAAACTGATGTGTACATCTCCATCACCATCGCATGACTTCATGGTATAATGAAAAAATGCTGGTTACTGTGCAGCAAAACAATGGAACTCTCTCCCTTTCCATATCCGCCACCTTCCTACAACTGAATCCTTCAAATCTGCACTGAAAACTCACCTCTTCCTTGAGCATTACTCCTAACACAGTCCACACAATGCTCGTCCTTCTTACCCTCCCCCCTTCTGCTCTTGCTAATTTTCTACCATCTTTCTCTGCAGAATCCCTATATTTTCTATGTTCTGTTACTTGGTGTCTTTTTGTGTTTTCCATCTTTGTTTTCTATTTGTCGTCAGTACTGTCATTTATTCTTTTGCCCCTTGTGTTCTATTCATTTAGTCCATGTCTCTTCCTTGTTTTTAAGCGCTAAGAGCATGGTCTCTATGAGTGTGAATATGCACTATACAAATCTTCATACATTATTATATTATTATTAATGCTGTCAGATAAAAATCATTATATTATTACTACTATCATATTACAATGCATTAAAATTCATTTGAGTTTTTTTCTCTCACACCTACCCCTGACCAAATGCTTACCAGTAAATAATGTCGTTTGCATCATGGTGCACATAACGGACAGTTTTACACAAAGCTCTCAGTGCTGGTTCTCGGAGGCTGGCAAGAGCTTCCATGCCATGCAGATAGGCAAAGATGAGACTCAAGTCCTGTGAAAATATAATGTTAAATAAAGACACTATATTAAAGCATTTTTATGCATGTGCCTACATTTTATATAGCATGTTTGTATAATAGAGACAATATCTGTGAGGACAAACATTTTTTTTTTACTACTGTCAAGCTAGAACCTATTTTTTCAAATTTTATCCCTGAGCAATCCCTCCATAAGTATAATAAAAATTATTTCAATAATATAAATAAAGCTCAAGCAGTAAACACATCAACTCTTAGGCTCCCAGCATTGATATCACTTAAACAAAAGAACATTAAATTCAAAACCCTACCTGCTCTGCCCGCTGCTGAGGCTCTTTCTTCAGACATTCTATAAATTTACACTCTTCCGCAGACATGTTGATTTAAACAGCAGCTGATAATAACCCAGTTCTGTTTCTCAACTGCAGTAAAATAATGTCTGGTATCCAAATCTGGACACCCAACGCAAAATATGTATAATTGTTCACTTCCTCAATTCTCCATAGCACTGCACACAGATCCACAGTCTGCTTTTAGAGCCATATAAAGCAACTTTCAGACTATTTGGTTAGTCCATACAGTTTATGCCTTTCATTTTGTCAATGATTTTCTTCCTTGTTCATTGTAGACACTGGATCGAGTTGGTCCAACAAATCGGTTTACATCCTTTAATACAAGCAACTCATACAGCTTCATATCTTTTGTCTAGTCCTGCAGCAATGTATGTTATGTTCTTTCTTGAATCAAGTTGTATCACCATAACCAGAACTTGCAGGCTGCTTGATAATGATGATTTTCTTTGCAGCCATTTTCTCAACATGTAACCACTCCGACCACTTCCAATGAAAGACTGAAATGAACAAACAAAACTCTTTGAAATCTTTAGCTATATTAATAAGATCAGCATATATAAGCATTATAAGACTGTCAGTTGCAAGATGTTTTACAGTATATATATTTCAAACTAAGTTTTCAGTTATTATAGACAGAATAAGAATAGAATAGTTTTTACTCCAAAACATTCTTTTCTGGCAAAGAGCTGGTCAAGTCAAAGATGTTTAGTTAATGCAATTCATTTTCTTCTAAGTACCAAAAATCATTCCAAGATTCGGTCTAAGAGGTTATCCTCACACCAGCAACTTTTTGCTCCAGTCAAGTACCACACCTGCAAGGTTAAGGTGCCATTACTCATTTGAAAGAAAGCTCAGCAGCCTTAAGTGCTGCAGTCTTGTGTGTACACTCAACTTTGGAGTGGTCATCGGCTTGATTCTCACTTATATTGGTGGCTGGAAAGTTTATCCCAGTACCCTAGCACCAAAGGTACATAAAGGAAGTAAAAGGAGGGGTTTGGTGTTCCACCTTCCACATGCCATACCATGCCCTGAACATGGTACATCACTAATAGTTCACTGCCTATTCGACCACTAAGCTTTTGTACTGTATATAGAATTGTTACCACCTTATAGAACTGATGTGAAATTGATACGCATTTGCTGATCTTGTAAACTAACTATAACAGTATGAATAATATGCATAAAAACCTCTACCCCCCCAAAAAAAAAAAAAAATCTAGGCACGCAGAAGCCTATGTTAGTTTTACAAAGAAAAGAAATTGCGTGTTTTTCTTGGTATTTAGTTGAAAACAATGGGCAGTGAAATTACAGATGCCTTTATATATATATAAATAACTACACACATATGCTTTCATTAATCTAGATAGCTATTTCAGATGGAGAGGGAGCTTGCATTCTCACTGGAATTTACAGCAGTTGATACGTATAGGCCTACTTGATAGTGCGGGTGCACGATGACTGGTCTATGGGACCTCACTGTCTTCTTTAAAACATTCCACATATTCTGAACTACTGATTTTATAACTTTTGTTTTTTTCAGTCAGAAGTTTCTTTTCTGAAGCCACAAATTCCTAAAATCTTTTGGTTTCTGATAGATGTGACCACCTAATAAAAGTAACATATCAGTCTCAATGAGGTTGAGACTACATGAAGCGTGTACTATATCGAGTGATCAAAGCCAATATGCAAATCTCTTACCTTAGCTGAAAGTCGTACAGAATTTCCAAAAAATTATGATCTAAAATAATCACATTTTTCGGAAAATCTTCTCATTTGTGAAAAACTATCCCCGATTACTTGAATTATAGGTGTTCCCAGATAAGTCGGTCGCCATCATGTTTACTCTCAGAACGAGGCACCTCGCAATCTGTTCGCTGATAGGTCCAGGCTTTCGTATCCCGAAAAAATGTTACAATTGTGTTTTTGTTCTTATTTAATTTAGAGTGTTCGCATGGAATGTGAAGTTTGATTCTGATTTTGCTTTTCAAGATTATTCAATAAATTCTATTTTTAAAATAAACTATTACGAAGCATACAGTGAGGCTGACAGAAAGGTAAGGGTACATCACCGTACTGTAGGTGCTTGCTTTCTTTCTAGGCTCCCTTTAATGTTCTAAATGAAAACCTTTCAGAATTCTGAGTGAAACCAATGTTCGTATTAACTAAGAAGAAAGGAATGACGTAGATTATATTATACTTAATTTGATATGCTAAATAATGTATAATAGTATTTAAAAACAATAAAAAGTTGATAAAGATCGTCCCCAGCTGATCTTTTCAGGTCATTATTGGGGAGTAATAAGGTTTTAAAGACTTCACTTTTCTCTGGGCCAGCTTTAATGTAAGAGAGGTAGCCCTCTCATTCATTGCCTTACTTTCCCCAACCTTCTAAGGTGTCAGATACCTATTCCTGTTTGGTGCGTCGGCTGAGGAACATTTGTTGTGGTATACGGGTATCGAACTAGCGCGCCTGACTGTACAGACGCCAGCATTCGTGTATCAGCTTCCCCCCTGGCTTTATAAGCCATGCCGTAAAAACAATACTAATAGTAATCTGTTATCACGGGACAAGAAGAAATAAATTTGCATATCATAGGTTTAAGCTTTTTTTGTTTTCTGCATTACACCACGTTATACCGCAATAATAGATTTAACATGACAATAACAAAGGTTATAAACGTGTGTAATATGGAAACATTTTAAAATATAATGTTAAAATACAGATTTAAAATTCCACGACAGAGATAAATGCTCATCTATTTCGATTTATTTTATTTATATGATACTTAACATGTACATGTATTTGATCATGTCTTGGTTTTCTTTCAACCAGTCATGAACTGGGCGTGTACCGAGTGTGCACAGAGCCTGTTTTGACAAGGCTGGTAACTCACGTGACAACAACGATGGAAGACACTAGGAGTGAAAGACAGCATCTTCTTGCAAGTGAAATTGGGGTAAGTTTTCTTTTACGTGCCTTTCATACTCCTTTTGTTCTTCGAAAACAGTGTATTAGAATAGGGAGACTATTTTTCAAGTTTGGGTCAAACATTTATGGAAGTTTTTTAATTTTTTCAACAGATCTAATTTTCCTCAGAAATGAATGTGTTATTCTTTCAGTCAGTCCTATTCCCCTTGATTAATTTGCAAGAAGAGTATGTATAGTCTGAATTTTCTCCCCAAAATTTCAGCTGTTGATTGAAAATTTCAGTCGACAAATGCATCAGATGAAGACTTGAGTGACAGCTTAAGAGATCGGCTTCCTAATAGCAACATAAGTATTGAGCACACTGTGGACCCAGAACGCTTCCTGTCCACAAAATACGAAGTAAGTTTAAATCTGCTCTTAAATTATTTTAGAGTGTCCTTATACGGGAGAAAAAGAGAGGGGAAAAAAAGAGAAAATATCAATCATCGAGAGCTGAAAATAGTAAACTCTCAATGCTATCCACAAACACGGAAGAAATTTCCATTATTTGCTATGATTTGAGTCGTTATGATGAGCTTTAGACAGTCGCTTGGACTGTAAAAAAAGTATGTGTCAGTGGAAGAAACGTTTATAATTGACATTAAATATGAAAGCGACTGGTTGACTCAGTATGTTTTATGAACACTTACACTTTAAGGTAATCTGAATGTTATTATTTATGTAGTTATTGTTTATGTTGGGTTAATATATATACTATCATTAAAATTATGAATGGGATCAGGAGAGGAAGAAAGAAAGTCCTAAATTTTGCTTTGTTGATTTGATTTAAATAAATTGTATATTGTATCGAAGCAAAACCATATCAATGGCATAGGAAGATGCTCAGCTTTCACAAACTCCACGCTGCCACTGAAGGACATTTATACTCTTGCCTCCTCAGTATCTTTTTTGAGGGGGCAGCACCCCCCCCTTGCCCCTCCCCCCCGATTCCTGCACCTCTGCATATTTAATATTGTGGACTTCTGTCATAGGAAAAGGTTCAGGTACAGTACTTGTCTGCCTATTTTAAAAACTAAACCAAAACTGAAGACATTTTTTTCATGTATCATCACTTGATTTTCTTGCTTTTCTTTGTCTAGAGCCTAGACTATGACATCACAGAAAATATTGTTCATCTGCGAGAAGAAAAGAAGCAAACACACAAGGTGAATTTTGATGCCAAAGTCCATTTGACTGTTTAAGTTTGCTATATTTCTGGTTCATGGAATTAGAAATCCAGTGTTCTCCATGAGAAGACATTGACCACAATTTAGATTTTATAAGTCCCACTGTTCTGAAAATAATGTAATTTTTCTACAGAAGTGTTCTTAGTTTACATTTTTGTATATTATTTCATTTGCAGACAGTTTATGTTCAAAATCCTTAGGACAGCTATGATTTTTTTGTGTGTCTCAGGCTTTCATGTTATGTCTTTTATTAAAATTTGAAAGTACTTTTTTATATAATCAGTCACTTCCAAAATAATTGATATTGTAATAAAAGAAAATTGGTGATATACTAACATGTATGTGTGTGCATGTGTGTGTGCATGTGTACTTATGCATGTGTTTGGGTGCATAGGATGTCGCGAAGATGCAAGCAGTACGCTGGGTTGTTTCATTAATGATTGGCGTGTTAACAGGACTTGTTGCATCATTTATTGACTTTTCTGTAGAGACTGTCTCTTCTTTTAAGTACTCCACTATCAAACAGTGTATCCTTCTTTGAATATTTGAAGATTATTAAAGCATGAAAACTATATTTCTTGTAAGAAGACATTAGTTCAAAATAACAAAGTTTTTTTTGAAAATGTAATGGCATTGCCTAAAGTTTGATACTATTGTATTCCTTATTTTATGAAAAGTATTATAGTTTGTAGGATGTGTTCTGAGTAAATAAATACATCCCTTAACTAGCATAGATGTGGACAAATGCATTGAAGAAGATTGTATCTACATCCCAATGATGATATGGCTTGCCTACAATGCTTTATTTTGCCTCATTGCCAGTTGTCTAGTGGTTTTTATCGAAGTGAGTATTACTCTTTCTTGCATTAATGCTTATTCATTGAATAGTCACACTTTCATGTGTGTATATTATTATTATTAAAATTCTTTAATGTCTTTGAATAGGTCTTGTTCAGTTTTTTTCCCTCAGTGCAGCTTGGGGAAACTTTAGAATGGGATTTAGGAATGCAAGAAAATACTATAAATGTTACATTTTGGTCCAGATGGATGATGATGATGATGATGATGTACATTTATAATGAGCAGGTATCTATTCAGAAGAATGCTTGTTGCGCAGGATTGGTCACTGGAGTGCCCTTTATATATTATTTTCATTAAACCATTAGACTGCAACAAATGAATCACTTTAGGATAACTGGGCACCATTTTTACATTTATGGGTCATGAATTTTTTCTTTTTTTAGTTTTTATTTTTAAGCTGTGTAGGGGTGTGCAATATTGCGGAGAGGTAAAAGAGCAGAGGTAATTCTAGGCTATTCCCGCAAAATTTAGCTGAGGGGCGCATAGTCTGAAAGTCAGAGTGACCATGCGCCGCAGAAATACCGTAGCTGGCGCACTTTTGAACACGCGATGCGGCACTTCAAAAATAATTGCTGTCATTCTTCGTGCTGGTTTGAAACCGACCCACTAGAATCAATGCTAATGACTGGACAGTTTTTGTGTGATTAATCTTCAGTTTCTTGTGATTAATAAAGTATTTTGTTGTATACCAAATATTTATCGGAAAAAGCAGTGAAAATGTGTTTGTTTCGAGGGACCCCTTGTTTCATTTGAAGGGCCCCTTTTTTTCCATTGAGAGGGTCCCAGGGCCCCTCTTTTTGAAATCGTAGAGTTACCTCTGAAGAAGTCAAAGTGAATGACATGCAGAGCACAAGAAACAATAAGTTTGATGCATCATGAATGCTGTTTTGTTTCAGCCATGTGCAGCAGGGAGTGGAATCCCACAGATAAAGTGCTTCTTGAATGGAGTTAAGATCCCTCATGTTGTGCGTTTCAAAACTTTGGTGTGCAAAGTTATTGGTGTTACATGTGCAGTGTCTGGAGGACTAGCGGTTGGAAAGGTGTGTGTAGTTATTTCTTAGTCTCTTTTTCAACATCTGAATGATAAAGGACGAGTGGAGTGATGAATTTTGTTTTAATGAAGCCTTTTGCAAGATTTTTTTTCCTGCGTGACTATTTCCCTTGTTCTCAAGGTACGTCTAAAAACATCACCATGCACAGAAGGTCAACACAGACATCAGGATTGTAAATGGCTATTTTATTTTGTCAAGGCCCCAGCAATGGAAGAGTTGGGACCATATGTTCAACAGATACTACATTGTACAAACTGAAATCACAATTTTTATTCTTTTTATACATAGTAGTGTTTCTAAGTATGTATCTCTAGGAGGGAAGAGGAGTATTTGCCCACATTTTGGGAAGTAATATCGCATACTGATATTACCCAGTATAAGATAACAAATTAACAACATGAGATGAGTGGATTTTGGTCTTATTTTTTGCAATTTGCTTTTCTCTTTTTCTCTATTGCAAGTGCAATTATTAATTTTCACAAATTGTTTTGAAGAAGCTTCATTGAAATTATTAAATTGCAGGAGGGTCCCATGATTCATTCAGGTGCTGTGGTGGCAGCAGGTATTTCGCAAGGGCGATCTACAAGTCTTGGACTGGACTTAAAGGTCAGATTTTATGAAAATAATATATTCTATGTTGCCATGAAGACTTATGCAGATTTCACACAGTCAAATATAAGCATGTTGTGAAAAGAATAGTTTATTTGGAAATGTATCTTTTAATTGTTCACCATTATTTTTACATTTGTGTAAAAATATTGCTTGTTCCAAAAGCCAAAACACTAGGAAGGTTTTTGCCACTTAAGAGCCACTTTTACACCATCTCTGAAAGCTTGCAAGTTTACAAATCTAGGGTGGCAACTCTGTTATATGAAACTTGCAACCATTGCATGGAGATTCATTGCAAATTTCTTCCTGTTTTACAGATCTTTGAATACTTCAGGACTGATACAGAGAAACGGGACTTTGTATCAGGAGGTGCTGCAGCAGGTGTTGCTGCTGCCTTTGGTGCGCCTGTTGGTGGTGTACTTTTCAGCCTAGAGGAAGGAGCATCTTTCTGGAATCAAGCGCTGACATGGAGAATTGTATTAAACAATTTTTTTGTTTGTTTACCTTTATTCCTGTCTCTCTCTTTTTTTCCTCTCGCTCCTTAGTGGGGGTGGGGGGGGTAGTGTGGGCACATTTTTCCTCATAGGGCTTTTTATTTTTCACCAAATAAAATATAAAATAATGAAAGTCATAACAAAATTTTCACATTTATCATTTGTAAAAAGCTGTTTATTGTTTGTCTTTTTTTCAGTTTTTCACATCAATGATTTCCACCTTCACACTAAATATCATGAACAGCTATATCAAACATCGACCATGGGATCTCTCTTATCCTGGTCTCATAAACTTTGGATCCTTCAATGTAAATATTGTGAAACAATTTTAACCAACACTTTGTGTCTGTTCAGTCTACCAGTTTTAGTTTTCTTGTTATTTCCAACTTTACCATCAGCTGTTCAAAGGTATAATGAATATATTATAATAATGATGAAGATTTTTATAGTGCATATTCACACTTACAGAGAGCATGCTATTAGCACTTATAACTATATTTTATAATGCAGAATGCAAATTCATTTTTGCTTGTAGTGTTTGTTTTGAATTATGTTCTTTAAATATAATTTATATGCATAAAAAAGTATTGATATTGTCCTAATTCTACTTGTAACTGAAAGCTTTAAATGATCTTCAATGTGTAAAATATTTGCTCTCAAGAACGACAAGTAATTTTATTCATTTATTTTGTGTGCAGGCATTGACATATTCAGGGTTTGAACTTCCAATTTTTGTTGTTATGGGTGCCTTAGGTAAGGCTTTTTTTTAAGTATTTCAATTTAATTCATTGTGTTGTTTATTTGTGAAAGACAACTGTAGGGCCTCTTTTTTTTTTTTTTTTTGCAGGTGGCATTCTTGGTGCACTCTTCAATTTCATCAACCACAAGCTTACACTCTTCCGACTTAGGTAAGTGCTGACACTTTACATAAATGTTACACATTTATTTAAAAGTTCATTGAGACATGAATTGTATTTAAATCAACACATGTAATTTGTGAACAAGAAACATGGTGAAACTATAAAATATCAGCTTTCGATGCAAGAGCCTGTCTTTAATATACTGAGGTTGTTTCAAATTTAGTACATGAAAGTTAAACAATTTAACATTAAATTCCCAGGACACTTAAAGAATTTATCCCAGCTGCTTTTTGTAGAATTCAAACTTTTGTGCACATCGTAAAACTTAAGTAATGAAATAAGAATATAGGAATAATGGAAAGAAAATGGTAATCAGAGAGAGGGAGAATAAAGGCAGTGGAAGATATTATCTCTCATTTTCTTTTTATAATGCAGACTCATTTATTCCAACTGTGTTCCCACAAACATTACACTTTTCAACAGGTACATGTATTACAAAGGGGCACAGGTAATAGAACCCGTTGTGGTCTCCATCATGACTGCAACCTTTGGGTTCATGTCGATCTACATCAACAATGATTGCAAACCAACCAGTGAAACCACTGAAGAGATGCGTGTACAGGTACAAATCTTCAGTCTTGTACTGTAGTGGAAAGAAAATGTGTGTTCTGGTCACAGAAGGATTAGGTGATAGCAATAAGGGTGAATCAAGTGTAGTGCTAAAATGTCAAAGTTTTCCTGTTTAATCGCTTTCTGTTCTTTAAGCCTACTGGAAATGCTGGCAGACCTCAACACTATTATTAATCAGCAACCATGAGCAGTATACAATATATGAATATAATAAAAGCTTTCATCACAGGTTTGTGAAAGGTCAGATATTGTTACTGACAACATTTGTGGAGAAATATTGCCACAGACTGAATCTTCTCGTAAGTCATGTATCATTATTTCCATATTAATATTACAGTTTAGCAAGTATTAGAAAAATTTGATTATAATACTTCAGTACTGAACATTTGTTTCTTTTGCAGTTCTTCTGTGATGATGGCTTTTATAGTTCCTCGACAAACCTCTTTTTCGACACACCAGAGTCAAGCGTGAAAGCCCTTTTCCATGCAGTAGCAGGTGGGAAAAACATTACAGCTGCTCGCAAGAAACAGACCTATTCTCATCCTCCCACTCCTTTTCTTGAGCATAATATCACTAGAGTAGAAATGGAGATAAGTGGAATTAAAAAATTATCTGACTGAGTTATTAAAAAAATGATAATGCATCTTAATAAATTTATGACTCAAAGTAAGAAAGAGTTGGTTTGGCTGTTGGTAAGATGATTTCTTTTAAAAGCTATGTTTAAACATGCAGGGGAGAAATATATACTGTCATACAGAAATGTTTTAGTCAGACAAGCATTCATGCTGCTACTTCAACTCAATTTCAGGATCCTTTAATGTGTCCACACTAGCTTCATACACAGCTGGCTATTTTTTCCTGGCATGTTGGACTTATGGACTAAGTGTTCCCAGTGGTCTTTTTATTCCAAGTTTGCTGATTGGTGCAGGCTGGGGTAGACTTGTAGGCATTGGAGTGGCCACCATCTTTCCTGATCAGGTGAAATGTGCATCAGATTACTAGAAGTTTTCATGCAAAGAGTAAAGAACATTAATTTTAAGACTGGATTAACAAGAAGATTCTGGAAATTAATACTAAAATTTGTAACAAGTATGTAATCAGCACTTGAACTGGAAGCCTTAGTATTGACAATGC
Organism: Marisa cornuarietis; assembly: GCA_004794655.1. NCBI lineage: Eukaryota > Metazoa > Mollusca > Gastropoda > Architaenioglossa > Ampullariidae > Marisa > Marisa cornuarietis. Next base: position 2,304,252 of record SMMW01000025.1, read on the forward strand.
ATTCTGGATTTGCAGCAATGGGCAGACCCTGGAAAATATGCCCTCATAGGAGCAGCTGCACAGTTGGGTAAGTGAGATGTGAAATACATTTCTTTTCTTCCATATATATTTTTTTGTTTATTATAGTTTTTCTTTTCGTCAACAAATTTGTTTTGTTTTGTGTTTTATTATTATTTTTAAAAGGTGGCATAGTACGAATGACCATCAGCCTCACTGTCATCATTGTCGAAGCAACTGGAAATGTCACGCTTGGCCTTCCCATCATGCTTGCTCTCATCACAGCTAAATGGCTCGGGGACTGGGTTGGCACAAAGCTTGGATGTGGGGTCTGTTTCCTTATGTTTTTGAAACAATTCTGATTGTTTAAATTTGAAAAATAATGTATAATAGGCTCATGTTATCTTTTCACTTCCATGTTGTCTTAAATGTGTTATATATTACCAAAAAAGTAAAGAACATTAAGAAAATTATTATTAAGCAGCTACATTTATCCTGCAGAATTGTCAAACAAATGTAATGTTTTTAATAAATGCCAGAATCTGGAACAGGTAAAAAACTAACAAGGATGTTGATTCCTTTCAGTTATCACTGTGTGAGAGTTCTCAGTAACTGACTACAAATTGTATTCCATAAAAATGGGTTATTTTGTAAAATAAGAAAGGAAAGTAGAGAAATATCCCACCCTTATTTCATGTCTAATTTTGTGACCCTAAGCCTTTAAGAACGTTGTTTACTTCAGTCTTCTTAATTTTTGTTTACAGGAGGGTATCTATGATATGCACATTCATCTTCAAAGTGTACCTGTTCTTGGTTGGGAACCTCCAAATCTATCTGCCAACATCAACGCCAGGTATGTCATAAGAAAGAACTGTCATTTCTATGAAAAGGTTCAGCTCTAAGTGCGATAAGGATTAGGTTAGTCATTCTTTTTGGAGACCAAGAGTGGTGTATGCCTTTTTACATTTTCTTGATTTATTCTGTAAAGGGAGGTGATGAGTCATCCAGTAACGGTGCTGCACATCAAAGAAAAAGTGGGAGACATTGTTGACTTGCTAAAGAAAGAAATTCACAATGGCTTCCCTGTTGTAGACAATCCTGAGAGCAGTCAGGTATATTAATTAATTCTCTGTCATTTTCTAACAGCTGTGAAAAGAATTTTGTGTGTGTATGCACATGTGCAAGAAAGAGTTTGTTGAACAACAGTCACTTTAACGAAGTGTCAGGCGTGAATTGTGGCTACCTGATCTTTTAGCTGAAGCTTTTTTTTATTTTTATTTTTTTTAAACATCTGCATGGGTGAAAGTTTGACTGCTGAATGCTAGATTTCAACTTTTCAGGGTTGCCAAAACTGGAATTCTAAATGACTAAAGAAAAATATTTTCCTGTGGGCATGTCAGCTGGTACAGTCAAAGACAAAATAAAATTTTGAGAGTAAATTCTCTCTCTTAAAGACTTTTGATCATTTTAAATTGCATATTTTTACTTGAACTATGTCTTGGCTTCCCAGACACTACTGCTCTCTCATTTTTAGGTTTTTCAAATTTTGTAGCTTTCATCCAGATACTTTGCACAAGTGGTCAGTAGGGTAGCTATAGGTACTTATTTTGTTATGCAGCTTTGTTACTTAAAATAAAGAGAACTTACCAAACAATGTCATGGTGAATAAATGGTTTTTCTATGCAGTTATCAGGTTCTCATAGAACATTTGGCAGATTTCGTGGCACCATCCTCCGGCACCAACTCATTGTTCTATTGAAACTCAAGGTATACAACCAGTGTTGATTCCCTCTTCCAACAATAATTGCTCCTAGTTTTGCTTTTTGAGATGAACATTCCCAAGAAAGAGTGTAGGCATGACACTGTTGTTTACAGAACTTCTTTACTCAAAATAACATACCCACCATAGAAGAAGGTACAGTTTAGGCAATAATGTTTTAAAACAGATTAAGTTCCCTAAAAGCTGATGACATTTGTTTGGTGTAGCAAATGCTAGATGCATTCCAGCAAAGGAAAGATTCAGACCTGCTAGGAGGCAATATGTCTAACTTGTCAATAGTCAAGGAAGTTTCAAAACCAAGAGGAGTATAGGTTTTTATTATAAGAAGCAGAGAATTATGACCTTTCAGGTACTGAAACCTACTTTTAGACATTACATATTTCAATTTCTTTTTTTTTTTTTAGAAGATATTTCAACTTCTGTAAATGTTTTAAGTGAAGCAGTAGATGCTATAGGACTTTTCATGGTCCACACAAATTGACTTCTTCATTAATATTTATTTAACTAAGTATTAAGACAGTATTAGCATGCTATACAAACAGAAAACATATAAGAACATGAGCAAATATTTTTGCAATTTATTGATCTCTTGTATCTTTGTCATAGGTGTGGGAAGAAAATTCAGACTTTTTAAAGCTGCAGAATAGGCTTCGGATGTCAGATTTCCGTGACAACTATCCCCGTTATCCTCCCATCCATGTGAGTTGCATTTTCTCTTCTTTAATTTTATGGGGTTTTAAATATATAACTAAAAATTTTATTTTTATAAAATGATACTTAAATGTTGCTGAATATACAAGCATTTGGCAGATTGCATAACACACTGCATCTGGGATTTTTGTGATTTTGTGCAGCACATTAGCATTGCGCCTATTGAGAGAGACTATACCGTCAACCTTGAGCCATTCATGAATACTGCTCCATACACAGTGTCAGAGGTGAGACAGTATTTATTTGATTTATCTGCATATTATTAGGCATACATACAGAGGCAGGCACATGAGTATTTTAGATTGGACACATATGCCATTTTTCTCTGATCAGAATGTCAACAAGTTTCAAGAGTTGCATTTGAGAACACTATGTACCAAAACATTTATGTCAATGCGCAAAATTTTCAGGTTGTGCATGTTCATTTTGGTACAAGCAAAATTGAAAGGTCAATTAAGTAAGAAAACTGTTTCTTAAAGCTCTTGCGGAAAAGATAAAGTGTAAATTGCATCTGAACCTGCTGAACAAAAAAATGGGACTGTAGATAAGATCACTAAATGTGCATACATACTGTTTCAGATGATAATATCAAAATGTTTTGAAACCTGGTGTATTTTGTGTGCTTTGGTATTTGTGCAGATGGCATCATTACCTAGGATATTTCGCTTATTCAGGGGTCTTGGACTCAGACATTTAGTGGTCGTAGACATTAATAACAGAGTGAGTATGTTTCAAAATAATTCTGGACTGTTTGGTTTATCAATAAAATCCTTGGGAAGGGCATATTGAAAAGGTTCATTTTCAGTTTTCTAGATTAGGCTGCGCAATTAATAGTTCACAGAATCATATTCGGTAGCTTTGCATCAGGGTGTCTCATAAAGTAAAATTGTAAAAGAATTGGTATGCATCATTTTTATTGGCCAGTTGCTATTGAACATACTGTGCAAGAAAGTAAGCCTAGTGATGATATGATGTTAACATATTTTGAAACCAGGTTATTGGGATGGTGACACGCAAAGATCTTGCACGATACAAAGTAACAAGACGTAATGGAGAGATGCAAGTGGAGGAACTGCTTATTTCCCATGGTGTCTTGACAAAAGCGTGAGTGTCTCTCCTGGCATCCCCCTAACCCCACTTTCACTTTCTCTCAATCTTTTGTGTACCCTGATACACCCCTCTTCTACGAGCTTCACTGCCATTGATCATCACATAGTGCTACTGTGGTCTTTACTGCCTTGCCCCAGCATACCTTTCTGAGCTGATGATGCCGTACCACCTTAGTTTCATTGGTCTGCTTATGTTGCCCTCCTCTCTGTACCATGTGTCAGACAGGAGAGATTTAGCAAATATCCCACTGTTTGGAATTCTCCTCTTTTTTTTCTTCAAAATTGTCTACATTCAAATCCAGGTTTATAAACCCATCTCTTCAAGAATATATCTTGCACAACCAAGAGTACTGTTCTGCCAACTCCTCAGTTCTTCATCCATGCACTCATGTTTCTTGTATGGTTGACTATCAGTTTGTAGCCTTTTGTGCGCAGTTCATTGAGTACACATCCACACAGAAGGGAGCTTTAAAAATTCAATTATTATTATTACCTAAAATGGCCTGAAAAAAATTCTGTGCAATAGGGAAGTGATGCAAGCTGATATGATGTGGGCATCGGATCCAGCATAGCTCTGTGTAAAACCATACTTCAGGGTACCTTGAAGGGCAGTTGTCAATGGAGATAGAGAAAAAAAACTGGCTGGCAAACAGAAAAGAATAGACTGGACATATCATGCAGGATTTGCCTAATAGCCAAGGGATGAATAAAGTGAATGAATAAGAGAATACTCATTGACATATCAAAAATGTTTGTGACTCGTTTGTTGTCACTTTTTATGTCCTTTTCCTAATAAAATAAGAGGTGTATGCAATATTTTTCTGTTTTCAGAACATGAATGTCATTGTCAAGAATTCAGCAGTGATAACATGGCATGTATATGCATTCTTGATGCTTGTCTGCTTTACCACTGGCACAGAACTGAAGTCATCTATGCAAAAAAAATATATATATTTTTAATGACCACAGATTTGTTTGGCATTTATTTAGGTATTCTTAGTGCCCATTCTGTAGAAAGCCATGTATCTGCTACCAGGGTATGCATGATTTTGCAGAAGAGACACTAGCAGTTAGATGTCTTTCCTTGGAATGTTTTAGCATATTATACCTTTTGCAATATTTTTAAATGTCCAGAAACTCTGTTTAAAGTACTTCATTTTTATGCAGTTTACTTCTTCACTTTTTCTTTATAAACTATTGTGTAACATTTTTACTAATTTGTTGTACTGTGACTGAATAGTCTATAGTTGGCTTGTACAACACTCTTCTTTGCCTATAATACCTTTTGGAGATATGCACATTTTATTATAATCTGGCAACTCTGAATAAAAGTCATTACCATGTTAACGCAATTATTATTATTATTTTTTTTACTCTGAAGGATGCATTCTTGAATGCAAAGATACGGGTGATGTCCATGGATATAAATGTGTTGATGAAATGTACAGATCTTCATATAGTTCTAAATCTGTGATTGCATCAAAATGTTCATGATAGCATTGTATATAAATAATATATACAGTGCATTTGATAAACTTCAAGATTAAGTGTACCCTTGTAAACTGCATTTTTTAGTATAGTATCTTCTCTCCACATCTTCCTATTTTTCAATGTGATTTGTGTTCAGTATTTAATTTGAATACAAAACATACCTGACATTTTGTGGTCTTGAAAGAACTGAATTTGAAATAGTAACCAAAAAATAGAAACTCAACAAAATAATTTAAAATGCTTGTACTTGCGAAGCAGAATATAAATCCACTCCATTTGACATCTCTCAAAAGGCCTATGATTTTAAAAAGTAATGAAACAGTGGGCTTTTTCAATAGACTTGTCCAGCATATCTCTCTTTTGTTTCTATGGTACTTTGCTAAAGTTAATTTTCGTTATGTAATTCTAGAGACAGAAATTGATTGATCAAATACAACAATTTATTATTATGACAAACTATTGTAGAAGTTGAGCATGATGAGTAGAATTGATTTTGCACAATATTCATTTTCTGTATTTTTGCTAATTATTTGTCTTGTCAGAACAATTGGTATAAAGACTTCGTTTCATGGGCAGTGCAATAGCTGTCAGGAGTTTATTTTGTATTTCAAGATACAGTACAAGATTTTTCATCTTAGACTAGCCTGCAGTACAATGCTACTATCAAGTTTCTTAAAACCTTAAAATTGTTGTACAAGTCCAGACTGGTGCATGCTGTCTCTAGCTGTTTGGAAGTGTGTCAAATTAATACATAAACACACGAGTTTTTCATTTTCACGTTGTGCCAATGTGTGAAGTGTTTTATTGCAATTCAAGGGTTTTATAATGTGTGTTCCTAAGTATTATTGACTATCAGTGTGAATATCACCCCTTCATTTGTACACACTAGTGTCATTTATAATTCAGTTTGCATTTTATTTTCATTTAGCATTTGCTTATTTTTTTCATTTGATAGGCCTTAACCATTGTGTATCATCTCACATATATAAAAATTCCATGCCCTTTGGAATATGAAATTTCCTCCAAAATAAAAATATTTTATATTTATTTCTGTTCAGTGATTTTGTGTGTATGTGTGTGTTTGTGTGCTCATGGTATATCGCTGCATACATAGTATTGCATGTAGTGGTGATTGCAAGTATGTTACTGGGTGATTGTCAAAAAAGTGGTGGTTATCATGAAGACAAGCTCCTCATGGGATGTCACTTGGCAAATAAATTCTGAACTTCCCTGTAAACCCACCTAACTCATGTTCTTGTCATTCTGTATGCCTTAGTTAGGAGTACCACTTATTGTAACAAGAGAAAAGGTACTTAGCATTGCCTGGGTTGATTTTTTCCTTGAACTCTTCCAACTGTAATTTTAAAGTCGACTTTTATTTGAGTTTATTTAATTCCACGTGGACAATCTTGGTGTGTTTGCTAGGACAGCAGTCTGCAGTGCAATCACCTTAAAAACTAAGTGGCTAAAAACTCAGCTGTTTGTCAACTGTCGATCAGCACCACCACTCTCCTTTTTTTCGATCACTATGTCGCATTTACTGTCCTGTCGTAGTCGTGACAAGTAAACCTGCACGCTATGTTATCATCAACTATAGTGACATATGTTTTCTATACCTATATTTCTATATAGGTCAATATAACACCAATCCGAGAGCAGTATCTCTTATATAGATCATAAACATTAAATCCAGAAATTTAATCTTGAAAAGTTTAAAACAAACAATGGTGAAATATATTCATACATGCACTTACTGAAAGAATGCATATAAATGCTTACAATTTTATAATCGATTAAATATTATAACTACCGTGAACAAAATTTGGGTAGACCATGTCAGAAAGGGAGGAGGCGTCGAATCGGTATCATTTACAGATTTAAGCTGAGCCACGATTACTGAAGTAAATCATCACTGATCGTTCCTCGGATAAACGAGACAATTTTTTTTTTCAGTCCAGCGATCCGTGCGGTTGACAAATTGTCGAATCACGAACTTGTATAAATGAATTAATGACGGATAGAAGTGCCATACAAACAACAACTAAGGCCTAGATTGTTGTGTTATTGGTTTGTGGGTATTATGAGTGGTGGCATTCAATAAACTCTCCAGTTAGAACACGTAGCAGAGACATCATTATGTCGGCTTCGCGCCATCTTTTATTATCCCAAGTTCGCACTAAACCTTTTATGGATTTCTACATTTTCAGAATAAGGCCAACACTTGCCTTATGTCACATCTCCCTTTCTTTAGTTAATGGACATTAATGTTTCAACCTAACTTAATTAACATTAATTTTAGCCTGAATCCTTCACACCTAACTTTCCTAGTTAGAGCATTTATTATTACTTTTGCAATTTTCTTACACTATAACACAACTTTTAATATTCTTGAATTTCCTATTCAAGTCTATGTGCGGTTGATTCGAGTCAATAATTTACAAGTCAAGTTTCTGTGGGATCTTGATGGTGCGACCACTCTTGGTCGTCTTGACAGTCTGATCTGGAGGAGCGATGACTTTGGACGCTGGCACCTTCCCGGCTGCGGCTCCTAGACATGGCTCTGTATTGGCAACAGGAACGTCTGGATCGTCTGAGTGTATACCAGACCAGGGGTCGGGATCATCTTCGGACTTTGGGTTTGTTGGAATAAGGGATGACAGATTCTTTGGAATAGGTCTGGGATTCTCGGGATTGGGATCTCTGGGAATCAAGAGGCGGCGGTTGCGTCTTTGTCGACCGTAGGGAGTCTCTACCTCATATGACCTGTTGGGCAGAGATGTGATGATTGTCCCTGGTGTCTGGGTTGGCTTCACCCAAACTGGCTGACCTGGTTCCAACTCAGCGGCTGATCTGGCACGGTGTGCTCTGTCGAAGTTCTGTTTATGTTTCAACTTCTGCATCTCGTTTTTCTTATGAAAGTCCTTCCTTTCTTTTCCCTTTTTCTCGGAAAATTGAGATGGTATGGTGGGGACCATGGTGCGTAGTCTTCTCCCGAACAACAGTTCTGCTGGACTGAGACCTTGCTGAAGTGGCGTAGCGCGATATGTGAGAATCGCTAAATAAGGATCATCTGCCTTCTTCAGGATTGATTTCACGGTTTGAACGGCGCGTTCAGCTTCGCCATTCGCTTGTGGGTAGTACGGGCTGCTTGTTGTGTGAGTGAACTCGTACTGTTGAGCGAACGTTTGGAATTGCTTGCTGAAGAACTGCGGGCCGTTGTCTGAGATGACAATTTGTGGAATTCCATGGCGGGAAAAATGCTCTTAACATGGTTGATGACTGTTTCTGCCGAAGTATTCTTCAGGTGTGCCAACTCAATATAACGTGAATAATAGTCCACCACTAGTAAGTACTGCTCTTTTTTCAGTTCAAAGATGTCCATTCCAACTTTCTGCCAAGGGAATGCTGGTGTGACAGAGGGAATAAGGGGCTCAGGAGGAATTGGCCTCTCCTTAATGCAAATTGTGCACCTCTGTACCATGGACTCTATCTGTTTAGAAAGCTTTGGCCACCAAACACTCTCTCTGGCCAAGGCACGACATTTTACGATGCCTTGATGTCCAATATGAAGTCTGTGAAGAATGTCTGTTCTCAGTACTTCAGGGATGATCAGTCTTGATCTGTAGAGAAGAAGTCCATCATGTTCTGTGACTTCTGATCGTACTGTCCAAAACGCTTTCAGTTCTTCCTGCTCTGGACTAGAACGTGGCCATCCATTGTGAAGATAATACAGTACTGTCTTACAAACAGTATCTCTTGCAGTCTCGTTCTTGATTTCTTCGATGCGTTTTTCACTGGCTGGCAAGCTCTGAATCACTTGCTTGATGAAGATCTCTTCTTCTTCACTTCTCTCATCTTTCGGAGTGTTTCTTGCTGGGGCTCGTGAGAGTGTGTCAGCAGTCACGAGATTCTTGCCTTTGGTGTAGACAATGTTGTACTTGAACCTCATCAGGCGCATCCGGAATCTCTGAATTCTCGGAGGTAGATCTTCAAGGTTTTTTGTTTTAAGTAGAGACAATAATGGCTTGTGGTCAGTTTCGATTGTGAGATCACGAAGTCCTGTGATATAGTCACAGAACTTTTCACACGCCCAAGTCACTGCAAGTGCTTCACGCTCAACTTGCGCGTACCTGCGCTCAGTTTCCGTCATACTTCTTGATGCGTAGAAAACTGGCTTAAGGTGACCATCTGACTGTTTCTGAAGTAATACTGCACCGAGACCGAAAGATGAAGCATCTGTTGAGACGACGGTTGTTTTGTCAGTACCATAGTGTGCTAACACTGGAGCTTCAGTCAGCTGTTTCTTAATTCTCTCAAACGAGGTTTCTTGAGCAGTGTCCCAACACCACTCATTGTTTTTCTTGAGCAGGTCACGTAGCGGTTTGCTGTCGTTTGCGAGGTTAGGGCCTGCAAACTTCCCAACGTGGTTAATCATTCCTAACAATCTTCTGAGATCAGAAATATTCTCTGGCTTGGGAAAATTCTTCACAGCAGACAGTTTCTCTGGGTCTATGGCGATCCCATCTTTCGAGATGATGTGTCCGAGAAAGGATATCTTCTCTTTGGCAAACTGGCACTTCTCATCGTTCAGGGTAATGCCCGCTTCTTGAAGCGTCGACATCACTTTCTTCAAGTGACGATCATGCTCTTGCTTGTTCTTACCGAAAATGAGCAGGTCGTCAATGTCACAAATGACATTTTCATTGTTCGCAAGAAGTTGAGACATTCGTCGTTGAAATACTTCTGGCCCTGAACTTATCCCGAAGGGTAAACGTGTATAACAGTACCTTCCAAAAGGTGTAATGAAGGTTGTTAACTCCTGACTTCCTTCATCCAGTGGAATTTGATGGAAGCCCTTTTTGCAATCAAGCTTTGTAAACATTTTTGCTCCTGACAGCTGGGCTAACAGTTCATCTGTTGACGGCAACGGGTAGTTCTCTCTGCGAACTGCTTCGTTTAGTTTGCTCAGATCGACGCAGATTCTTACTTTCTCGTCACTCTTGGGCACCACTACTATTGGGGCGCACCAATCACTGGGCTTGGTGACTGTGCGAATCACTCCCTGTTTTTCAAGTTGATCCAATTCTGTCTTAACTTTCTGTTTCAAGGGTAAAGGTAAACGCCTTGGAGCTGCTACTGCATATGGAACAGCTTGTTCTTTTAGACGAATCTTGTAGGGATCTTGTAGACTTCCTAGTCCTCTGAAAAGTTTTGGAAATTCTTCCCTGTACTGCTTTTCCTGATCCTCTATAACTGTGTTGATTCTCTCTATCAACTTCAACGCTGTAATGGCTGGTCGACCTAGCAATGGTTCTTCGAGTGTTTTTACGACATACACTTCTTGCACTGTAGAGATATTCTTGTATGTCAGTTTTGCCTTGAACATGCCTTCCACAGCTATCTCAACATGACCTGGACCATACAGTTTCTTGCGCACTTTCTGCAGTGGTCGCTTGGCTGCTGGAACTGCGGTCTGAGGTACAACAGTAACATCAGCTCCGGTGTCAAGCTTAAACACATTCTCTGTGTCTTCCATCAGGAGACTGACTTTCCAAGGATCTGTTGTCACACTGCCCACAATCATACCCATGTAAACTTCTTCGTCTTCTTCTTCCTCTTCCACTGCGTGAATCTTAGAAGAACCTGAAGAGCGACAGACTGCAGCGTAGTGACCAATCTTGGAACATTTTCTGCATTTAGCGTTCTTTGCAGGACAACCATCTCTGTTGTGGGAACCTTTTCCACATCGAGAGCATGGCTTAGTCTCTGGTTTTCCCCGAAGGCCTGACTTCATACCGCAACGAACTTTTCGCTGGCCTTTCTGAATCTTGTTGATGGTTTTGTCCATTGTACTCCCGCTGTTGCTTACCACCATCGAGTGTGCTTGAGTCTTGGAAGTCTCATGTGCTCTGCAAATTTCTATTGCCTCTGGAAGCTTGAGTGTTTTCTTCTGCAACAATTTTTCACGCATAGTGTCATCTTGAACACCGATCACAAGTCTGTCACGAATCATGCGGTCAACATCCTTGAAATCACATGATTTTGCTAACTTGCGTAAAGCTGTGACGTAAGTATCAACTGACTCATCCTTGTTTTGGTATCGGCTATGAAACTTGTAGCTCTCATACACCTCATGTGTGCTACCTAAACAGAAGTCGTTGAACTTGTCGATGACAGTCTGGATATCTTTGTTGTTCTCCCCTTCTTCAAAGGATAATCCTTCGTAGATTTCTTGTGCGTCCTCGCCAATGCAAGCTAATAGAACTGCACTACGATAAGCTGAATCTTCTTTATCAAGGCGCGTTGCTACCTCATAGTTCTGCCACTGACGAAGAAATTTTTTCCAATTTACTTCAATGTTAGAAGACAAATCCAGCTTTGAGGGAACCGGAACGTTTGCAGTGAAATGTTTTCTCTGGTGTGTCTCTGCCATGTTGCTGGTGTCCACCAAAAAAACGAAGTAACCAACTTTCTTGAAGTGGGGTACACGAATGTTTGTACTAAGCACCGCAAGTCAAAACTTATGTAGAGTACACAAAACTTTGAATCATCCAACCACACTCTATAAAGACATGCTGCGAGAAATGTCACATTGCGAACTGGAACGTACTGCGCAATATTTCGAAATGGGTAAAACTTGCCCACCTGAAAGTTCCTGGAGAAATCACATAGCTAGCACTTTGCTGCTCACTTCTGACACCATGTTGTGTTATTGGTTTGTGGGTATTATGAGTGGTGGCATTCAATAAACTCTCCAGTTAGAACACGTAGCAGAGACATCATTATGTCGGCTTCGCGCCATCTTTTATTATCCCAAGTTCGCACTAAACCTTTTATGGATTTCTACATTTTCAGAATAAGGCCAACACTTGCCTTATGTCACATAGATAAGTCTTATATTTTGAACAAAATCAACAAAATGCAACCAAACAAACTGTGCCGGTGGATAGTTTTTCTTTTAGGCTTAGATCGGGGGGCCGAACGATTCTAATTAAATATTGCTTCGAAAAAGGTTGACATGGTAATTGTGAAATTGGAAACAGAACTAGCTTGTTGCAAAGTAGTCTACTGCCGAGGTGTAATTTTTTTAAATGTGACCTATGCATTTAAAAAAAAACCGCCACAACGGCTGTCGTGATCATATTTATGTTGTTAAAATTGGTCTTTCGTCGTCTGCAGCCCCCTAAACAAGCACGTGAAAGTCATGTGACCAAATGCCTGTAAAACGGCTGCCACGTCGCGGTGCGCGCAAAGTGCGTTCAACTAAAGGCGTGCCCTCTTAACAACCCAATGTTTTAGCATAGAAGGTTTTGAGAATACCCGCAGACGTCGACTAGGCCTGAACGCTCCTCTCAGTCACCGTGGTAGAGGAGGATCAGTTTCCCCAAGCAGATGAAGAAAAATGCATGATGGCGAACGAAGCCAATCTTGACGTGAGCAATTAAAGAAGCTAAAAATACTGAAAGATGATGATGGAGGAATTGTGCGAAACTTACGAGACGGGAGAGGATTTTAGCGAAGACTACTACGAAAATGGTGAGCGATGAGGTTGCTTTTATAAAGCTAAACGCGACGTACGTGTGGGTCTCTTCTGCTTTAAGAGCCCAGCACCGTTCCCAGACAGTCGCAGGGTACCGATTCCAGGATGTAATGCCATGCATGTTTACGTTTTGACTTAGAATATGCTTAGCGCCATATGCACGTCTACTGTCAGTCAAAGATGAAATCATTTGAAAGCTGCATAAATAGAATAAATGAACAGCATAAATTTTATAGAGTCTTCAAGTTGCAGTTGTGCCAGAGAATATCCAGAACTATATCGATCCACCTTGTCGCATTTGTATGTTGCTGCGATGAATCATCCATTGTTCACCATATTTGTATATTATTTTCCATATAAAGCTGTAGATACATAAGCAAATTATTTCGATCTTCCCGCCGAAGCAGGGACGTTTTGTAATCGTAAAATCTTGCATTCTCGATATTTAAAAATACGTCGAGCATTTCGCACTTGCAGCCTGACGTAGAGATTGGCAGGGGAGAGGAAATGTAACAATTAAAAATGGACAATTAAAATATTTTTTTAGAAGGGCTTGTATTAAGCACAGAATGGATGTACTTGAGGCTGTGGCATTCTGGAGGTTTGAGATTACATTTCTTTTGGAAATGTCAATGCTGTGACCTAATTAAGAAAAAAAAAAGATCGCCAATGCAAGACTTGCCATCTTCACAGTTGCCCCTGTCTCAATCCTTCCTAGGACTTCAGCCCAGAAACACGCGCGTGAATACACATTTCATTAAAATTGTCAGACGTCTTTATAATTAGTACAGCCATTGCTCTGATCGTTAGTTCAGTAGTTTATATTTCTGTTGATCCGGAACCTTAAATTATTGGCTCATTCCAGCGTTAACACCAAACAAGATTAAAAAGAGAGACGACCAACAAGGGGCACTTTTGTTACTGGTCTGAGAGCAGTTGCTAATCACTGCAAGATTACGTTTGCTGAATACGTTGGAGTATTAACAGCATCAGAATCACACACACACACACACACACAAGAAATGCGCAGAGATTAAAATATAGGTTCTTCAAAAGTTTCACAAACATCTTACAGAATGACTTGTGCATTGTAAATGTTGAGCTGGACATCCTCTTGAGCTCCCCAGTCTAACAGCCTTTCCACAGACACTCTGTGTACACACGGGCTGGCCTGTGTCTTGATCTCACAAAGCGATATCGCACTTTGCTACGAGGTAAACAGACTGCGGACGGTACTGGTCAAGGTGTGCAGGACTGCCATGTTTCTCCGAGCGTTGACAGTTTTAACTAATCCTGCACGATGAAAACTTCGCGCACACACACACATACAAACACGCATGCACACGCGCGCGCAGTGTCCGCACATTTACATTATCATGCGTTACCACCTCTTTCAGATAAACCAGTTTCTCTAGATTTGCCATGTCTCTATAGTTAACATACATTTACGTAGATTTCGCATAGATGCATTTTTCGGGGAGGGAGCAATGACTGCAGTTTGTGTAGTTTAAGCATATTTTTGTGTATTTTGTATTTCTGTAATCAGATGCGCATTTAGGTATGCTGTCAAATGCGTGCCTGTTGAAGGGGACAACGAATAGGATGAGTCTTTCCGTGACTCCTTTCTTGCCGATAGATCTCAGAGAGTGATTGTCGGCTCTGCAAGCTCTGAGGCAGTTCCTCTGGCGTGTGGCGTACCACAGGGATCCGTTCTGGGTCCATTATTATTTTCTGTATATACTTCACAGCTTGGACAGGTAATTGAACGCTTTCAGATGGGACGACAGTTCTTTGCGAACGATACACAGATTCTGAGCAGTTTTCTCCCCGACCCAGCAGTGGCTAGGAATGCGCTTCAACGACTTGAATCTTGTTGTGTCGCGGTGAAGACATGGATGACCAGAAATCGTCTTAAACTCAACGACGACAAGACAGAAGCGTTACTGTGCGGCCCCAGGGCCAGAAGGGAGCAGATCGGCATTAGTGCCATGCAGGTCGGTGACGCCTCCATAGCCTTTGCTGACTGTGTGCGGGACCTCGGGCTGTTTATTGATGCAGAGCTCTCCATGTGTAATCATGTTAGTTCTGTTGTGGCAAAATCCTACTACTTTTTGAGGACTTTAGGTAGACTACGGCCCATGCTGACTCAAGCTGCTGCCAACTCACTTGCTGTGGCTACCATCATATCAAGATTAGACTACTGTAATAGTGCATTGTGGGGTATACCTGCTACGCAGTTGGATCGACTCCAAAGAGTTCAAAACACAGCCGCCAGGATTGTCACCCGGGCAAAGTCGTCCACTGAGCAGATCACGCCTATCCTACAGAGCCTTCACTGGCTCCCAGTGAACAAGCGCATTGACCACAAAGTGCTTTCGATTGCACAGTCCTGCATGTTTAAAACTGCTCCTGAATATTTACAAGAGGTAGTTCCTCCTTACCGGCCGTCACGTGGTCTGCGCTCCGGCTCCCAGTCACGCTTCTGTCTCCCTGCAGTGGAAGACACAAACAAGAAGCGCACTGGAGCCAGGGCCTTCAAAAACGCGGCACCTAAACTGTGGAATGCTCTGCCATCGTCATTGTCCACCATCACCTCACCAACCACGTTTCGAAAAAGACTGAAGACCCATCTGTTTACTTAAGACGGACTTAAACTTAAACAAACAAGAAACACTTGTGTCTTTATTTTACTTTCCTGGTGTTTATCTTTTTTTTTTTTTTTGCTGCGCAATGAGCATTCTTCCGAATGGATACCTGCGCATTACAAATGGACATCATCATCATCATCATCATCTAAGTGCTAGTGTGTCTCCTACACTGCCATCACCCTCTTCTCTCTCTTTTGTGTCATTTTGTTTGCGTAGCTGGAGGGCATACCTGACGGTATTTAAGCTACCAGTCAGTACGGCCACAAATCAGAGGGCCCCCGGTAGTGTAGTGGTTAAAACACTTGCTTGTCACCACTGCAGTCAGCGGCTCAGGGTTCAGATCTCGTCTCGGGACACTCTCTGTATGTGACACTTGTTCGCAGGGCTGGGCGGCGGGGGTTTTCTCCGGGTACTCCGGTTTCCTCCCCCCTCCCTTTCCCCCCATAGTGCGAAATCACCGCAAGGTGGAAGCACTTTCCAACTAAATAAACAACAACAAACAACAACGGCCACAAATCTCTGCCTTTGCTGAAAAGTGCAGCTGCTCCGCAGTCTTGTCCTGCTCCAGGAAAAAGCCGTATCGCTATTTCGTTTCCTCGCACCCTGATCCGCTGATTGAGGTTATTTCGTGCCTTCCTATGCACCATAATCTCAGATGTGAAGGCTTGCGAAAACTATTTGCAAGTCTAAGGCGTGTCTGGTAGTTACCGGCCAAGGTGAGGACGTGATTTATGCCGATAAGTCCAGTGACGTGATTTATGCCGATAAGTCCAGTGACGTTCAGTGTCGTTGGGTGCCATGCAGGATGGAACCTCTCTGTCCCCGGGAACTAGCTGCAGTCGACAGCGGGATTCAGGAGCTAGGAGATTACACGGAGTTACCAAGGTTAGTAGTAGGGCAGATTGTGGAAGGGAGCAGAAATCAGGGCCTGTGCAGAACGCTCTGACACGAGGCATCAACCAGACTGCCGAAGTAAAACGAACCCACACTCGGATCTCGTACAGAGAACACAAAACCATAACTTTGTACGGACATGGTGGCACCCTGATGGGTCACCATGCAGAAACCCCTTCTCGCAACAATAAAGCAGCGCAAGCTCTTCGCCACGACACGACTTTCTTAGATCGTCCTTTAGGGTACCTAGGAGTGGAGTCGATGCCGAGGGAACAGAGGAAGAACGGACGAGCAAACGTGCAAACCGTAAGGAGGGGATTGCATGGTCGTTCCATGCAGGATCTACTCAGCACTGCTCAAAACAGGCTTAAGTAGCTAGGCTTGTCAGCCACTGCGTCTTTTTATTTGTTCCTCCCGACGACCAGTACAACTGTTCGTCAACTGGTACCAATGAAGGAACGAATAAATGAGATTACGTATAAAAACACGCTGGCATCAGTTGACGATTATCATTATCATCGATTAGATTGTACAGGCGGCCGGGAAGCACATGCGCGGCACCATGCAGGCGAGTGTTGGAGAGATGGTGATATCGATCTTTCCGCAGACATTTCTACCCTAGCCTCCCACAGATGGACGAGGATGGAGAAGAGAGTACAAAAGGTGGGGTTAGGCTGAAGGAATTACACTGTGCCCCTTCCCCACCTATTAAAGGCTGGCGAATGCACTGGTTACACTACTTTATTAACTTGACTATTTTAAATCACAGATATCGGTAATGAAGAACACACCTAAAACGCTTCCCTCCTTCTTCTCCTCCCCAAAATAAAACATTTCTGTGTGTGTGGGGGGGGGGAAGAATTCTTGGCATCCTCATCTAATGAGCAAAACGGCCAACCGAAGGTCTCTCATAATTTGTTCTCTAATTGTTTTATTCATGCCGGAAGATCTCGAATCTGTTTGGGATATAAATGATGCATTTCGAGGAACTGGGGACGTCAGCTATGACTGATGATTATTTCATGCATGGCTATGACTGACACGCGGTAGGAGATATCCTCTGTCCATTCTGCTAGTTCAGCTCGATGCACGACGCGGATCGCGTAGCACAGCCGCTCTACTAGTGACAGGTGCGCCGCCAGGTCTTGTCTCGTGGAGCCACGACTGAAGAATATCGACAAATATCGCAGACGTGGCCGTGCCCTACATCGTTTTGATGACGCAAGAGACTTGTGTGCATTTCCTATGTGACAGCGCGCGTGTTTCCCCGTCCACACGTCATGCGCAGATGCAGAAAGAGTGCACGCGCAGCAGTGAGTTTGTGTAGGTTGTGCCTTTGACTCGATCGCTGACCGAAGTGTAATAATATCGTCGAGTTGTGAACATGGGACCAGGATCCAGGCTGGAGCCCAGGCTTATCGGTGCTGTCGTCTTTGTGAGGTCAGACTCGAGGCGAGTAAGAGCCTCATGAGTCAAGCCTTTTCTCATCCTAGTCTGGAGCCAGCGAGGAATGTTGCAAAGGCGCAGCGGGTCCAAAAGGTTCACTCGAGGCGGTAATTTCATGCTACGACGATTTCCAGTGTTTGGTGTGATACTGCTCTGATATCTGTACGGATATATTTCATCAACACATGCTGAAATTCAACAGATCTGTGTTCTGTGGAAACTTTAGCGTGAACTTCAAGACGGAGATATATTCATTCCTCGATCATAGTTCCATTTTGTGGATATTAAATTTGTGAAATCTATGGAAAGAAAGTTAACATTTTTATAGAATAGTTGATGTACAAGCCTGTTGTGATTTAAAAGTAATTTGAAGCAACAGCATCAGTAGCCGAGTCATAGAAACAGCGCAAAGGTGTCGCAAAGGAAGCTGCTTCGCCTCGCGGGCCTGACTCAGCAGCCGACACGCACGATGGCGTCTCACGCCGATATTCACTGGGACTGCGACCTGCGGTGTGATGTCGGAGAACTTGTGGTTAGGTCTAGGGATGGTGAGCAGTTTTTTTTTTAACCCCCTCCAACGCGGTTTTAAAAGCGGTGTGTTTCGGGGTGGTTGAACTGCGTTGTGCAATGGGCAGTGAGAGAAGGGATCGATTGTAGACCATTAACAGCTTACCAAGACATTTTCGGTAATCGGTCAATGTTGAAAAAATTTTCCAAGTGTCTTTTGCCTGACTGACAGTGAGGCTGAATAGACGCCAGCTGATCAAGCCAATGATTGAAGTAGTGTTGGCTGGCCAATAGGGCCTAATAAAAACAATGCAGCTTCAAGTGCAAATAAGAAACAGTTTACATTTTTACTTCCGAGAAGAGTATAGATTTGGAAGGACTGATAGGGTTAGACACATGTCTGTGGCTAGACACATGTACACATGCGCGCAGAGCCGGTTCTACCTTTTGGGCGAACTAGGCAGTCGCCTAGGGCGCAGCGACCGAGGGGTCGCAAAAAATGGCCTGCTGTTTTTTTTTAAGATGAATAATTTTAGGGAAAAATATCATTTTCACAGAATGATATTAGCAGGACACCTTTCCTCTGCTTGTAGACTGACCACCACGCTAGTTTCTCAGTACATGTATTACAGGAAAACCCCATTATCCCAGGGAGCACTTGCAGTGACCAGCTAACCAGCAGGGAAGTAGAGGGCGGATGGGGCGGCAGAGGGGCGTGGAAGGGCGATGAGAGGGGCGGCGTTGGTTAATGGCAAAGGGGGTGGTGGCACAGTCATGGAGGGGATAGGGCGCAAAAATGGCCTGCTGCTTCCTTAAAAATAGAATAAAACGTATATTTATTCCAATATTTGTGTTGATAAATGGATAGGAAACGACTGTCTGGACCTCAGTATCGGAAGCGAAGATCAGCTGAAAAAGCCAAAGAGATGTCAAAACAAGAAAAGTCGCTGCATAAATATCTTCGCCAAGACAGCGTCACTGAGAGCCACAATACTGCCGCAGTTTCTGTGCCTTCAACAAATGTTAGTGATCCTGTGGTCTCGACAAGTTACAGCGTTCCTGTGACTTTCACTACTTCCACTGCTCCAGTAGCTTCCACATCTTCCACTGCAGAATGTCAGAATCACACGTTGCTCGAGAACCTCATAAGCAGAGTCAAAACAACAATGACAGCAAAACCAATGTGGATAATGTTCAAATAGATAATGAAAATACCTATGGTGAGAAGAAAGAGAAACAGAGCTGGATTATAACGACCCTGCTACCTGGTCTTGCAACAAAAGGCAGGTAACTGAACTCATTGTTCAGCATGGCCTACACCAGGTACATAATTATAATTTTCCTAAAAATGAAAACAAAACGGAGGTTCTCTACAGTCCACTACAAAAGGAAACTGGCTAATGCGGAAGAGGTGCAACACCAGCGGTTAGTTTATTCAAAATCCAATGATGCATTAATTTGTTTTTGCTGCAAGTTATTCAGCAATAAGTCTGACAGATCTCATCGATCATCTCTGCAGAAAGTTGGATCAGAGGACTGGAAAAAACATTTCGACCGTACTGTCTTCACATGAAAAAATTGCGGCACACTTAGAAAGCTACCAGACATGGAGAGAACTTGAGCTGCGATTGTAAAACCATTGATGATGTCAACCAACACAAGATTAAGCAGGAAGAAGTTGACTGGCGCCAAATACTGGAATGACTAATAGCTTTAGTGAGGATACTAGCAATGCAGAACCTTGCACTCTGTGGCGCAAATGATAACCTTCATAGTGCAGGAAATGGCAATTTCTTGAAGTTTGTCGAATATCTAGCACTTTTTGACCCTGTGATGAATGAACATTTGCGGAGAATTAAAGACAATGAAACAATGATACACTATCTTGGAAAAGATATACAGAATGAATTAATACAGCTGCATTAAAGCAGAAGATTTTAACAGCTGCTAGTCACGCTAAGACTAAGTATTATTCTGTCATCTTGGACTGCACACCAGATGTTAGTCACAATGAGCAAATGACAATGATTATTTGATTTGTTAATGTGGTGACTGCTTCTGAAAGTTCTAAGTCTCACATTGAAATAAAAGAGCATTTCCTAGGATTTGTACCATTGTCTGAAGCTGGAAGTGCATTTATGACAAGTTCTTCTCAAACAACTTCAAGAAATGGAACTGGACATAGATAACATGCGCAGACAAGGCTATGACAATGGAAGCAACATGAAAGGCAAAGACAGTGGTGTACAAAAAAGGATCATAGATATAAACCCACGTGCTTTTTTTAGTCCCATGCAGTGCGCATTCTCTAAACCTTGTAGTAAATGATGCAGCTAAGAGTTGTCTAGAAGCTGTTAATTTCTTTCGATTCATTCAACAAATTTATCATTATTTCTCTGGGTCCACTAGACGTTGGGAAGTGCTGAAAAATCATGTCCCAGATGTCACAGTGAAACCACTAAGTGAAACCAGATGGGCAAGTAGAATTGATGCTTTGAAACCTCTGTCGAGATACCAGCTTGGTAAAATTTATGATGCTCTCATAGATATTTCTGAGAATGCAAGCTTTCAGGATTCATCAGGAAATGCAACATGAGCTAAAGTTCAAGCCCTTGCTAATCGCATTTGCCAGTTCAGATTTGTTGCAGCACTAGTGATATGGTATAACATCTTGCTTGAAGTAAATATTACCAACAAATGTCTTCAAGACAAAGAAGCTGATTTAAAGACAGCAACAAAGCAGGTGCATCAAACCCTGGAATATCTCAAGAAGCTGAGAAGTGATAAGGGGTTCAAGCAAGTGTTTGCAGATGCAACAGAGATTGCATGTGAGTTAGAAATATAGTCAAGCTTTGAGAAAGACCAAGGACCAAGAAAAAGAAGAACTAAACGACAGTTTGACAACGAGGCTGCCGACGATATAATAGAAGACTGTGGTGAAAATTTCAAAGTCAGTTTTTTTTTCTGCTGTCATAGACACGGCCACTGCGTCCATTGAAGACAGATTTAAACAGATTCAGGAGCACAGTGCACTATTTGGATTTCTTTATGATATCCAAAGCATTTCTGAAAAACCAACGAAGGACATTCTTCTATCTTGTGAGTTCTTGGAAAGACACTAATGCACAGAGACAGCAAAGACATTGACGTGGAGGAACTCTGTTCTGAATTACAGGTTGTGGCTAGAAGGCTTCCCAAGCCTAAAAAGAGCCCCAAAGAAGTCTTAACATTCATTATCCAACATAAGCTATTTGATATTGTGCCGAATGTTGTATAGTGTCTCTCAGAATTTTATTTACCCTTCCAATTTCTGTTGCCAGTGCAGAACGGAGTTTCTCAAAATTAAAATTAATTAAAAATTATATGAGGTCAACAATGTTGCAAGAGAGACTGACTGGGCTGGCCACCACATCTATTAAGCATGACTTGGCAAATGCACTAAATCTGAAGGAACTGATAACTCGTTTTGCACAGCAAAAAGCAAGAAAAGTGAGGTTTTAAGCATCAGTTTCATGACCAGGACTGAATAAATTGCAAAATAAATGATATAACATATGGTTCACTTTTTGTGAGGTAGGGGGTGCAGAATTTTCTTATGCATAGGGCGCAACACAGCCTAGCGCCAACCCTGCATGTGTGCACGCACACACACATGTACCCCATGTCTCTCTCACACAGGCACGCGCACACATACAAGCTTAAGAGAGATTTACATGGAAACTTTTCTTCAGCTTCACAAATGCAAATACGAAGTGCAAACCAAACAGCTGGTGAAAGTCACTTTTATTGAATGGAGCAGGTGAGATAGGGGCTGCTTTGTTTACTGACATTTTAGTACTGCAGCTATCCTCTCTTCCCCTCCCTGTCCCAGCCTCAGAGCACTAGAATGTATGTGGGAGAAAGCTTTATTTACTCTTGTTAACACTTTTTCTGTCTCTCTCTCTCTTATTTACATATTCACTTGCACTAACACACACAGGTACATATACACATGCTTGCATCAGTGCATGGGTAACAGGGTAAGGGGTGAGACAGGATATCACAAACTGCAATCATTATAATCAGTATGCATAGTCACCAAGGTTTATTACACAATAGTTACACTTTTTGATAATATTTTATAATTTAAAATTTTAAATACAAAAGTTTCACTAAGAGTTTCAAACAAATTAGTTATAGTTCAGAACACAAGGGAATCTTTCTCAAAGAAGTAACAAAAAGAAGAAAACTTCTTTGCTTTAAAGGGAATGTGTAAGTGACTCTTGATCGGTCCCCTTTTATGATTATCCTAATTATTAATATTATCATCAGATCTCCAGCTGGCAGCAGAGCTTGGTAAGGCACTCCTGGAGAGGAATCGAGATTTGGAACTTCAGCTACAGCAACTACAACAGCTTCACCAGGAGCAGAACATGGAACTGCAGGTAATGAAATAAGTACTGATATTCTCAGACACTTTCATTCTTTTTCACACATACATGTGTACTTGCATACATACATGCATGATGTCTCACTTTTCTCATACACTTATTTGCAGAACATAAGCACATATATTTTTCTTTTGTTTTGGCTGGGGAAAATGCTGTTGGTTGTTTTGTCTATGCTGTACCAACTTAAATTCTCTTTTTTATTTCTTCCTGCTCATTTGATTTTAGAAGATTTGTTAAAAATAAAACAGGTTTTCCATGTAGGCCTCAATCCACATTAAAATGATTACTGTGACATAAAGAACAGCAGAGGTCTAAAGCAGAATAATGTCAGCCCAGGCAGACCTATACAAAAACTGCCTTTTACTGACCAAAAATCTGTCATAGAATGACTATGAAATAGGGGTAACTTCATTTTCCTTATGCTCAAGCTTGAGCACTAGAAAAAATGGGATGATGCCTGCTTCAAATTCTGCTTGAAGTCCTGCTTCATAATTAGTTCTTAGAAATACTCTATGATTTGATTTGATTTCTTTGACTTTGTTTGTTGTGTTTTTCCTACCTTCAGCACCTTAACTTTTGTAATGTGTTTGCTTATGCAAGTAGAAATTGTGCTAAAAGTGTATGAGGTTCTTTTTCTCAATAATATTATTTGTTGGATAATGATAAAACCTTGAATTCCTGTCCATTGTGTATCACCTCTGCTTCATGTCTGTAGAGCCCCATTCTTCCCAATTATTGTCTAACTGATTTTACTGTTCAGAAGCTGTCTTATATAAAATGCTGGCAGAGTGTTCAAAGAGAATTAGCTACATCAGTGCGCAGGACAACACCTAATATTTGTGTAATATGCATGCAGCATGTCACCAAACAGCTGGAAACACTACGCACTATGACAGAGTCACGGAACCGTGTGTATGAAGAGGTGGATCGCATTTCTCAGGACTTGGAGCGCCAGAACCAGAAGCTAACAATGGATGCCAGAGCTGATAAACAGAAAATAGAGAGGTAGATAAGTGTACGTATGTGTATGTGTGCATGAATGAGAAAAAGTTGTGCCTATGTCTCCAAACATTCCTCGGTTCATGTGAAGTATGGAATCATCATTCCACACAGACATTCCCTACATTTTTCTGCTTTTCTTCTCTCCAGGTTTTTTTTAAAGCTGTGTGTGTGTGGTTATTGTATATGTGCTACATCTATTCAAATGTGATATGTGTGTGCGTGTGTTGAAGCTCAGTGTTGCATGATGGTCTCACACAAGCAACTGTGCATGCAGGCTGACTGCATCTGTGGAGCAATTAGAGCAGAAAGTGGAAGATCTCTATAAAAAGCTGGAGGAGTCCAATAAGTCAAAAGATAACAATGCCAGCGTCAAGATCCAGCAAGAGAAACGGCGCACAGCCAGTTTAGCCTCTCTCAATGATAGCCACTGTGATAACAGGTGGGCATTTTAATTTAGATTGTTTTCTTTTATTTTCGTTTATTGCATACTGTTCATGATTGTTGATCCATTGACTTCTATACTTGCCCAGATACTTTGTGTCAGTTTTATCATTGGAGACCCAGACTGAAACTGCCATCATTGAAGTGGTGGTGTATCATTTCTGGTGAACTGAAGATTTTATATCTTTGGGTCAAGTGTGAAAACACCTATGAAAGCATTATTCCTACAGAAAAGAAACCCAATACCTCCTTTGTTGAATCACTTTATCCACACTATACATGGCATTGCTTTGTCAAACTAATTATTCAAGTGAAAAGTATATTTAATATTTCATATTGACATTTTCATTAACGATATGAAATCATGTCATCAACATCTTTAAAATGTTTAATAATAAGTTAACCTAAAAATAAAAACAATTTGCCTGACATAATGATAGTGTGACATAGTGACATAATGGTAGTCAGGCTTATGCCTAAAATAGTGGTGTTAAATTTGTAAATAATCACTGTGGTAAGACATCTGTGCTATTTCCATCATTTAAAAAAATCCCTCTTCTTCATTGGTGAAGAGAAAAAAGTAAATTGGATTGTTTAGGAGCAGTTTTTACATTGGAAACCTGGCATGGACACAGAGTTCCACATTTAAAAATCTTCCCCTGAACCCATGGGAAGCAGAACTGCTGAAACTACAAGAGGCAGTGCAGCATTGCAAGACACAGTTGACCATAGAAAGACGCAAACGGGAGGATCTAGAGGTGGAGCTGGATATTACAGAGCAGGAAAATAAGAGTTTGCAAACAAAGGTATGTCTTGCAATTAGTGATGACGTCATGCAGACTGATTCTGAATTTTGGTTTTTTTATTTCTAGTGTTTCTTATAATAAGATAAGATAGTACTTTATTTGTCCTGGAGGGCAATTTGGGGGCAGCTCGATAACCAAATATAAAAAAAGCCCATCACACTATTCGTGTGCACCAGAAAGACTTTCACATTCATGTTTCATTCATTCACACTCAACAACATTCAAAAGATGCACAGCCATATGTAAAATGGAACTCAAGTTAGCACTGGGGGAAATGGTTCAATCATATGAAAATGATCTGTACTTACTAAGTATATCTGCTTTTTTTTCAAGGAAAGGGTTGCAAAACTTGGAAAGTATTTAAAAATTGTGTAAATATGGAAAACACTGTTAAGAGTTATTGATGCATGTTAATGGCAGGTGACAATATTGGAAGACCGACTGTCAGAAGCAATGATGTTGGAGTTTGAGCTAGAACAGGCCAGACAGAGTCCTGAAGGGGTGTGCCGCAAGTGTCGCAAGGTTCTGGATATTCATGAAGAACTGCATGCTCAAGAAAAGGAACTTCTTAGTGAAGTGGAGCATGACAGCCCAGAATTGTTGTCCAAAGCCAAAGCAGTAAAGCTAGAGGGAGGAGGCAGCCTCTATGGCAGTTCTGAGTCCATCAATAAGGTATGCCTTCAGCAATATCTGCTGAGGAACTTGAGGGGGTAGCCTTTTCTAGAGGAATGTTGGCTTGTAACGTTTGGACAGTAGCTTACAATTTTTATATTACTCAACTTCATAATATATTAGCCTTTATACCATATAGCTGGTTTGCTGATAAGCACACATAGTTCAGCTACATCCATTTTCTTGCCCTATGCACTTCTCTGACTGTATATGATAATACCCAAAACAAATAACTTCAGTAAGTAGTAGCAGATACTTTGTTCCATACCAAACAAAACAAATTCCCCAGTCAACCAAATAACTAAGCTTTGACAGCATACTTATTCAGCTTCTGTAAAATGTTCCCCAAACTCTCACTCCTAACACTCAAAACCAGTTAGATGCATAGATAAGACCTCTTGGTGTTGTGAAACGTAATAATATTATGTTTAAAGCTTATTATTTAGTCAAAAAAAGAAATACTTATCACACTTCATAAATTTGGCTAGTACTGACACAGAAATGTGTACCAGTACTTGGTGACTTTAAGACCCTCTGACCTCCATCACCTGAACCATGCAAAAGTAGTTCCAGATAATTATGCATGCTGGCTTAATTTGTCTATTAAATAATATCAGTTGATAGTAATTTGTTAGAATTTTTAATATGCATGAAAACAAAATACACTTTTTATACCGCTAAATTTAATGTGAATACTCAGGAAGTAGAAAACAACTTGACATAATTATGCATATAACCTCGTTTATTGCCCTTCTTGTCACCAAAATCTACCTTTGCCATTTCATATTATTTCATTTACATATAATTAGTATATTTGATTTCAGGTTACAGCCGATGCCAAAGAAATAGAAGAGAACGATGCAGGCAAATCCATTCTAGATGAATTAGAGACACAGTACAAGTCTTTGTTCCAGAAATATGAAACTCTCATTCAGAACAAGTCAAAGAGGCTTAGCATGACTCAGACTGATGATGAAAATCCAGAAGACAGAGCCATGAGACGACGCCTGGCCCACAAAGAGGTTCAGACGCTGCTTCACATGACTCTCAACCGAGATTATTTCCAGGAAAGCTGCCAGCCTCCTCCTTACAAAGCCCTTTTTAAGGACCTTTTTGCAACACTTCGCAAATCTCGCATAGATGAAAATCCTGAACAAGATAGAGGGGCAATAACCCCTGGTGGGACACCCATTACTTCTCCTTCTATGGAATTTTTGAAAGCAGGAGAAAATGGTAAAGCTGCCATATCCCCTGTCAGCCCATCTAGTCCTTTACCAGGTGGAGATGCAGGTGATCGTGGTGTAAAAGAGTGTGTTACATCTGCTGGAAAAGGTGCAGCTAAAGGTCTAATGCAATTAGTGAAAGAAGAAGTCTTTGAAAGCTGAGTGCCCTGCTCCCTACAAGTAATAAACAATCAAAGAAGTGTAGAATGTACTGATGTAATCTCACAGCCCGAGTACAAATGTGCAGTGTAGGCTGCTGCAGACTCTGTAACATACATTGTGTTTCGAAAAAGGTAAGCCAGACCATTTGATAAAACTGATAAACCTGTCAAGTGTGTGTGTGTGTGTGCATATATACATATATTTCTGCAAGCATATGTGTGTCATCTGTTAACTTATATGGTATTGTCAATTGTGATCCTAGCTAATACTCAAAATATAGTTGTTTTCCTATGCTGGGAGGGAGGAAACATTTTAAAAGTTTACCAAAGTTATGTTTTTATTTTTTAATTTTTAAGGATGTAAAATAACAATTTGAAATGATGAGTCATGCTAATATTTGAGCTGTAAAATTTATTTTTTGGTGCTATGTCAATAGTAGACACACTAGGCTGAAAAAACAGACAACATATTTCACTTAGTAGGCGTGTGTTAAAATTTATCATTATATCTGGGGCCTTCAGAAGCTTTACCAGATTTAGCAATATTGTTTGAGGTTTATGCAAATCACAAAAATTGCCATGATGCCTTTTTTTGGCATTATTGTTTATTGAGGAAAGAAGCTTGCATCTCGGTTTTGTCTTTGCTGTTGTTGCATACTCTTCTGAGCACCATATGACCAGGTCGTCTGCATACAGTGCTGCCTGGACTCCCTTTGGGAGCTCTGGTACCAGGTCGTTGATGAAGAGTATAAACAAGGTCGGCGAGAGTACTCCCCCCTGGGGTACTCCATGCCGTAGCAGCACCTTACGGCCACAGTGTCCATCTACAAGCACCCTGGCTTTTCGGTTGTGTAGGTAGGACTTAATCCACCGGTACATGTTGCCGCTGATGCTGCTTCGCTGGAGCTTGACCAGGAGTCCATCCTTCCATACCTTGTCGAAAGCCTTCTGCATATCAATAAAGACCGCTAGGGTGACCTTCTGGGCTTGGAAGGCATCTTCAATGGCCTGCGCTAGGTGCGTTGTTTGATCTTCTGTGCTTCTGTATCTTCTGAAGCCTGCTTGCTCTGGGATGATGATACTTTCAGATTCCAGGTACCACTGCAGGCGCTGATTGATGATGCGCTCTATGGTCTTGCAGACGCAGCTTGTCAGGCTGATGGGGCGGTAGCTCAAGATTCGCGACTTGTTCTTCCCTTTTTTCAGAACAGGGATCATCCTGGCTTCCTTCCAGCATTGAGGTACCTGGCCTTCTCTCCAGCTAAGGTTGAAAATGTCCAGTAATTTGGTGAGGCCTGTGCTGCCAAGGTGTTGCAGCATCTCATTCGTTATGTTGTCTGGACCTGGAGATTTTTTCTTCTTCAACTGTTTGATGGCGTTCTTCAGTTCTTGAATGGTAATATCTTGCTGCATCGATTCATGAACATCCCCTTTTGTTGTTCTTTCTTTCTCTTCTTTTCTGGCTTCTTTTTTCAGATGCAGTGGGATGGTGATGCTGCTCTCCTTTGCATATGCTTGCGCAAATATATTTGCTGCTGTCTTATCTGTCAATATCTGTCCATCTTCTTCAAGGGTGATCTTCTGTCCCTTGTTGCCCTCGTCATTTAGTGCATTGGAATGCAGAAGGGGTTACCAATAAGAAGACAGAACTAGAACAGTTCTTGCACCAGAACAGCATTAACATCTGCTGTATACAAGAAACTCACCTACAAAAAGAAAAGCCCTTCAAGATCAGAGGATACCAGACTTTCAGGAGTGATCGCCAGGGGAGAAAGAAAGGCGGAGTGTTGACCCTAGTCAGAAACAACATGAATGCTAGCGAGACCAAAAGATACATGGATGAGGCAGAATACATAGAAGTTAAGGTCTCCACCACAAACAACGTCCTCCATGTTATCAACTATTACTGCCCCAGTGACAAGATGCTATCCCTTGACACTATCCAGGTTCTAGACAGCGGCTCAAGCTGCAAGAAACAAAAGCCAAACTGCTAAGAATAAAAATAGAGTGCAAGAGAAGAAGCTGGAGAGAAAAGACAGCAGGGCTGAATATGGAGAGAGATACCATCAAACTGTGGAGGCTGACTAAGGCACTAAATGATAATGGATCTCATAAACTTATCCATATGTTCCAGTTCTGCTCTACATAGACTTTGCCTCTCCGAGATGCATTACTTGTTGTTTGACTTAAGGTAATATATGTTTGCATTAAGTGATGTCTTGAAGTACTGTAAGGCCTCTCTAAACAGTGAATGTCAATATTCATTGGCATGTATCTTGCTCTCATTTTTATTTTAGGAAATAAATATTTAACAGCCATGAAAAAAATGTTTTGACCTTCCACATCCCTTAAAAAAAAGCCCATGATTATATCAAAATATGTCACAATTTAATGTTGAGTAGGCAAGATCACTAACTTGCTTAAAAAAAGATAAAGATGAGGAGTATTTGTAGTACTTATAGTATATTCTAGAAATCACCATGCACTACTTGTCTTCTTTCCCTGGTCACCAAAAAGGAAAAGGGAAAAACTGAAATCACAAACTGGCCATCTTTTATTTTTTTACCAAAATGCAAGAAAAGCTTCGCCACTTTTACAATCTTTTTTTCACTTGCTTTGCTTAGTCACTGAGCATGAATATGAAACAAAGCTGTGTAGAAATCTTATCATTAATAAATTTGAACTGAAGACAACAAAAGGTGATTAATCCTGCATTCCACAAAACATTTAACATTCACAGCTTTCAGTTCACTATTATTGTGATTAAAGCTTTTTATGAACAATATAGATGAAGATTTCTCAAGTAAAAGTTTTTTGTTTTTTTTTATCTCGACACCTTGTGATCTCGGAACTTTATATTCCATGACTTTCTCTTTTTGGGTCTCAATCTTCAGGGATTTTTTTTTGTTTTAGGGTCTGCATATTTCATGATTTTTTCGTTTAGGGTATCTATATTCTGTGATTCCTTTCTTTGCAAATCTATGTATTCCATTTACAGATTGAAATGAGCAAAATTAGCTGTGCTGGGTTATAGGACACATTTTTTTTATTTGGTCTTCCCTGAACTTTCTTGTCTTTTAAGAAATAGGATCTGTTGCTTGCCCCCATTTAATGTTTTCACCAGAATGATGATCTTTTCACAGGTTTTGAGCAGAATGAGGGTATTTCATCAGGGTCGGTGATGTACGGTAACATCCAATCAGAATTTAGTAGCTTTCATACTGCGGACAGCTAGTCGGAAGCCGGGTACACGCGTAGCGGTCTTTTGAGCAGTTTCACTGTAAGCATCAGCCATGGCTAAAGAAAGTTTTGAAGCAAAAAGAAGTTCCGAGTGGAATAAATCACTTATTCTGCTACCGGTTGTTGGCGATGTAACCACGATTTTACACAGGGAGCAGAAAAACAGCAAAACCAAAAAGCCATCAAGTTTGTAAGCGATGGCCATGTACAGCAAGTGTTCGTTGCTTCCAGCAGCCAGGAAACTTTCCTGATTAAATGCAGAGTTCTTGCTTCCATGAAGCAGATTTTTTATATGGTTTATGTAGAACTGTCTGCCGACGGATCGATGAAGGAAGCTTACTGCGAATGCGTTGCAGGATGAGTAAATTCTATTTTTAGTTTTTTTCCACAGCTAATATACTAAGAATCCATTCTCTTGAGCCTTCATTTCTGATCAAAGGGTGTGTCCTCAAACACATTGAACAGGTTTACATTATTTCAACAGCTGAGTTATCCAAATTAGTTCTGTATTCGTGGTTATTGGACTTAATGAGCAGTATACAGTACATTTGGGGTAAAAGAAGAAAGTGTACTTTATTTTTAAAACTATGTATTGTAATATCCAAAGTTTGTTTTTGTTTTGGGTTTTTTTGCATTTTTTATACTGTAGTAGGCAAACAGGTCAGTGATTTTTCATACTCAAGATGTAATGTTGTGACGTAGTTGATTGAAGACAGACGGGTCATTTATCTGAAATCCCGACACGAAGTGTCGACCGCATACTTTAGAGTGCGCTTTCGGCACAAAGGTCTCTCTTCGGATCGCTTGCAGCCACACTTTTCTTCTTTTTTGAGCTTTTAGGCCTTTACCCATCAGGATACTAGAAAATATTAACGTTTCTCCTCTCTCTCTGTATTTTGATCTACGATTGTGGCAGTTAATAACACAACAGTGATCGTGCTTACCCATCTCGATCTGTAGTAAACACTAATGGCTGTACCCGCCTTCCGCTTTGACCACCGACGAGTGCGTACTGCGCATGCGCTGCATAATTGACGAAATACCCTCATTCTTAAAGAGTTTTTGCACTTTTCTGCCTTTTTTTTGGTCAGCAATGCCAGAAGTTTAAGTTTCATTTTAGTGATGTATGCTTTGAAGGGTTTGATTTTCTTTGTGTTTTTATTGTGATGTTTAGCATTTTGGATGTTTAAGAACCAACTTTCATTTTTCTTCATCTGCAAATATTCACAGTCTTCATAAATACTTAGCAAACCATTTAAGTCTACAGTGATCATTGATCCTGTCAACTTTGTTTCCACGTCTTGTTCTTGATGAATTACATTTAGATGTCAGCACTATATATTACATTATTTGAAGTTCAATGCATATGCAGACAGAAAGTAAAATGTAAGGCTGATTTGACAGTTATATTTACTTTTGTAAACATGCTTTGCTGTTTTCCTTCTCAAGCCCTACCATTTTGTCTTCAGTTTGACCAGAATGTTGAAAGAAGTTTTTCACAGTATGTTCCAAATGTAAAAGTGTCTTGCCTAAAATTTCATTCTATGTCAAAGGATTGTAAGTTTTTTCCTGACCGAGGCACTCCTATTTCTTTCAAAGGTTTGGGGAGGTGGAGCAGACATTTGAGATAAAGTGGTTTGTCTTTCATGTGGAGGATGTGTCGCTGTTTTGTCGCTGAAAATGATTACTGTTTATACTTAAATTATCTCAACATTATGCTAAAATTGTGCATTCTCGAACTGTGTGATTGCATGATTAAAGGATTTGGTACTGAGAAACTATTTGTTCATTTCAAGATGACAAAGAATTAGTTTTTGTTTGTTTTTTTTAAACTATGGTAGCATCTGTCCGTTTTTATGAAAGATGAGTGCCTGCTATTAATCTTGTATATAGGAATCTGTACGATTCTCAGTTCTGTATGTTATCAGTCCAGGTATTTCAAAATCTAATTGTTGTACCAATTGTCATTAACAGCTCATTAAAAAACTTTGGAAAACAACTTTCCCCTGCAAGCTACAATTGTTTTGGCAAAGTTCTTACCTCCAATTCTCAAACCTTTTAAAAAACAAGGCCATAACAATTAATATCTTTAGGTACTGTTGATAGCATTTATAAATGCCATAGAATGTTACACTTAGATACTGGTTTACTATTAGCAGTTGCTAAAAGACTTTATCCCTGAGTCTGTAATTTATTAACAATGACTGTGACCTTGAGTTAATATCAACACCTAGGTTTGAAACAGGGAAGATAAGCCTGCACAAACAAAAACTGCCTCACGGGGCATGTCCAGATTTCGATGCTGTTTATTATTATTATTACTGGTGCTTCAGGTATTTATTACTAGTCTGTGATGTTTGTCTTTCATTTTGCACAAGCAGAATTGTGTTGGTCTTAAAATTTTTCTGTCATAGGTTGTCATTGAGTGTTTAAGGCATCTGATAAATAGCAAAATGCTTAAGTAAGCTTTATTGCAAAATGAGACAGATCTGGCTATGTTGTTGTGCCGATCTTCATGCAACCCAGGAAATGAGGCAGAAGAAAATTGTACTTATCTCATGAGGCTTTTGCTAATCTATTTAAATCTTGTATTTAAATTCAACATGATTTGTAATATAATCGTCATCATCAGTAACCTTCCATGCATAACCCCAAACCATAAGTTTCTAATTCAGAAAACTCTGCACAGAACTAGTCAATACTTAAGTATACATTTGGAGAATACAGATTATCAAGTGTGATACTGATATATTTCATTTTATTATAAACTACTGTCTGTAATGTAATAAAATGACAGATGGATTCCAGGTTGTTTCAGTAAAAACTTGCCTTACATTTTATTTCAAATGGTTCTGTGAATCTGAGTATGCTTGTGCTTGTGGAATATGCATTTAGATTTAAAAGACACATAGGCTCAGTTTGTCAATTTTACAAGTAGAAAATAATCAACAGTCCTTAACCGGCAAAATAAACAGAGTGGATATAAACACAGAGCCATTATGGAGCTGGCATGGCAGAAATATTTTAATGCTCAGTGTGATACAATCAGGATTAGACTGATAAAAGCTATACAAGCAATTCCATACAAAGCAAGTCCAGACATTTTAGAATGCTTGTACTAATAACACGATGCATTTTTTTCACCACGTGCAAAAATGTACATAAAAACACTCAAAACCATGTACATCTCCATACTCAATCAGTCGATTTAGTGTACAACTATTTATGCAGAATATTCATCACCTGAGAGCAAATAAGCAATTAAAGATGCAAAATGGAAGTTCATTTAAACACCACATATCTAACAAAAAACACAACAATTGTAATAAAAGTGCTTTCTAAAGGACTCATTTTGAAGTTTAGTAGATTTAAATAAAAATTACTTTTCGTGTGTTTTCATTTTGGGTCATCCTCTTGCAGCATTTTAGTGTCTAGATTTGAAACTATGTATATATAGATATATCGTGCAAAATTGGTTGGAAGTGTTGAATTGAAATGTGCTATCTGCTACTACTACTTTCTCTAGGCTAAACAGCTCTCTTTCCCAGACCATCCAGAATCTTGGTGTTATCATCAATGCATCATTAACTCTTGAATTTCACATCAGTTCAGTCTGAAATCCCATCTTTCTTGAGCTTCACTGGATCAGTCACATCTGACCCTTCTGGTACTGTCACCAAAAAGCTTATAACTGCTTTTGTTTTGTCCTGGATGATTTACTGCAACTCTCTACTCGCTGATTTTCATAAAGGCCAAATTTCAAAGGGTTCAAAATAATGCTACTCATCGTCTTCACTAAGTGAAAAGCAAACTATGCTACACTCTTCTGTGAGCTTCACTGGCTGCCAGTTCATTTTGATTATAAGATGTCACACTGAACTACTGTTGTCTTCACGATCTTGCTCCAGCATACCTGTCTGAGCTGCTGCTGTCTTGCTACCTGAGTCACTCTCTTCGGTCTGCTTGTGTTGCCTTACCCTCTGTGCTGCACATTGGCAGACATTCCTTTTCCTTCTCAGGCCCAACTCCTCAGAATTCTCTGCTCCTTTTTCTTGGAAGTGTGTCCACCCTCATAGCCTGCTTCTTTAATAAATATCTTTTATAATCAAGTGTACTATTCCACTCACTCTTCACTTCTCCATCTTCTTCCATGCACTTTGTTCATGTTTACTATGCTGTTATCCATTTGCTGATGTTTTTTTGTATGGTTGACTGTCAGTTTCCAATCTTTCGTGTACAGCACATTGAGCTCACTTCCAAACAAGAAAATGTGCTCTACAACTTTTATTAAGTTCATATCTTTGATATCTTTCTCTTTAAGTGATCAATAACTAGTTCTGACCTTTTTCTACGTATTTTAGGCTTCATTATGATTTTTTACCTCTGGGATTTTACATTACAACAGTTATTTAGACAAAAAATATTGAAGCTTTCAAAGCAGACAGCTTAAAACATCAGAAACTTTCATGCTAACCCAGTAGGAAGACAGGATGGATGTTTTTGCACACAAATTTTGTATTTTCTGTATTATAGGTTTATAAATATGCACGGACCTGATGTACAATTCATGCAGAAAATTTGGATTTGTCCACCACAACAATCAAAATTTTCCTTTCATATATCAAGTAACCTCTTTGGGATTAGTCTGCCCTTCAGCTGAAAAAATTTGAGGATAATGTAATGATAACTATCATAGACAAATGGTATTTTGTGCTCAGGATGGCAAAAGCATGGGTGCCATGCAGTAAAATCCTAGGCCCTCCTAACATTTCTCTTACTTGACTTTGTCAAAAATATGCAACTCACATTTTTTTAATGATAGCACGGACCTTCATCTACTGGATGAGTGTCTCTCATTCGTTGCCTATTTGCGCTATCATAGGAGTGACCAATTGTAACAAACCCTACAAACGTTAGGTTTTCACTTCCGTTTCCGATTTCAAAATGGCGGGTTTTCCTAACGTCGAAGAAATTTTAGAAGTAATTAAGCATTTCTGTCATAAGAACCTTGTTAAAGAAGACTGATTGCAAAATCAACAGTAGTATTTTCTGTAAAATGTATTTTGGTTGTTATAGAAAACGCATGTGGGTTTATCATAAATTTTATCATATAAAAACATCGTCACAACAGATGCTATTGACTTGCGCTACCACTAACAGTTTCTTAAAAAAGCATTGGTTTTGATTTTTTGGAAACAATTATATAGATTATTCTGTTACAAAAAGCCTATACTTCAAGAATTAATTTAATAAATGCCACAGATAAAGGTCCGTGGTAACACTGAGTTCACCACAACGCCATTTACTAGCAGATGACAATAGGGAAGTCCCCCGTTGCTAAGGTCGGTTGGTATTGTAAGCTATGATGGCGATGAGGATAGATGTTTACTTTTTGTTGAGGATAACGACCCCTCACTTTATTGGTATGACATTCAACAATGCAACAATTTGCACCTGTCCATTTTTTTCAAATCCATTTATGTCTGCAATCCACTGACCTTTATTAAAATTAAATGAAGGTCCGTGTCTGCAAACCGGAACCGGAAACACGGGCTCGCTGAGAAGGAAAGCCGAGACTTACACCGGATATAAACCTGAGACACTAATCCAGTAGATGAAGGTCCGTGATGATAGCATGGGTTTTCTTGAGCCAATGCAATATGTATGCTGACTTTCCATCTTGGCATACAGAAGCTTTACATAATTTCTTCATACCTATAACGGAATACAAACACTGAAATAATCTGAACTTGCCACCGTAATTTGCCAATATAATTTTTGATTGAGAAATAATGGTATGTGAACTCGCACTGGGATAGCTTTAGGCAAATCCATTCTGTCACAATATGTAGAAAGAGGTGGGGTTGGCAAAATAATGTGAGCTCTATCTGGTTCACAATGCTCTTTGTTGGCTTCATAATGGTCCCTTCTATAAGGCCCTTATATGTGCTGAAGGTTCTGACCAGATAAAACTTTCTTGCACAGAACTAGAATATGACTTGTTGCAGTAAAGTTGATTAAGATACTGCAAAATTTACACACTTGTGAACTTCAGCTAATTAAATACAGTTGTATTACTCATATTTTCACTCA
Source organism: Marisa cornuarietis (assembly GCA_004794655.1). NCBI lineage: Eukaryota > Metazoa > Mollusca > Gastropoda > Architaenioglossa > Ampullariidae > Marisa > Marisa cornuarietis. The sequence continues at coordinate 2,340,443 of SMMW01000025.1, forward strand.
TTTTCAACACTGAGAACTTGCACTGATTACAAGAGAAACTGAGAAAACACTTAAGAATGACTGTTGGACACAAGAACAAAATGGTTGTAATACATTTAAACTACAACAGGACTTAACATTCATTAATTTTTAGATGAAGAAATCTCTTTAAAAATGTTTCTAACACATTCTTCCTTCACTAATCCTCTGCGTTTTAAAAACTTGGTACAGAACAAGCTAAATGGCCATGAAACGATTCTGCCTACTAACCAAAATTTCTTCCACTAATCCTAGATAAACATAATGAACTTTGCTAAGCACTGGTTCCTGGCTGCCATGGTTTTGATCAAAGATCAATGAAAACATTCTGAGTGAATGCAAAATGAGCCTGACATAAGCTAAAACCTCTTCTAATTCTATTTTTACTAGGCAAAATATTCCAAAACTCTGCCAGTTTCAACAGCTTTGATACTGAGTGAATGCACTCTACAGGTGTAAATCTTAGGCAAGGTTCCAAACTCTGTCCAACTCCGTCACTTCCAGGTGCAGTGGTTTTGCTCGCAAAGAATGCACACCACTGTTACTAAAAACCCAAGCAATCTCTTTTATCACCTCCTCTTTCAATCGCTCCTCTTCTTCTTCATCTTCATGCTGGTAGCAGTCTGTTGGGAAGGATGCCTTGAACACCTGTAGCGAGACCAGCTCTGCTACTGCTGCAGTGAGAGATGCAAGGCAGGGGTGAGACAGCTGGTTCTCTGCCACATTCAAATATTTCAGACTGCAAAGGCCTGCAAAATGGTAAGTCAAACTCTGCACCATCTGATCATTCAAGCTACAGCGCTCCAGTTCCAGCAGCTGCAGACAGGACTGGGTGGCGCTAAGAATCCCTCTTACCTGGCGTTCACATAACTTTAAATTGTTCTCACTCAAGTCCAGTGCTTGAAGATGTGCGCTGTGATGGGAATGTGACAAGTATACCAAATCTGTCACAGTCAGCCCGCAGCCTGCCAACCGCAGAGATGTCAGCGGCCGTACAACAGCTTCCAATAACCTTCGGAGACGTGTCTTAATGCGGTTGTTGCTGAGATCCAAGCGCTGCAGCTTGGGCATGGCAGCAAACACCTCAGCAGCCGCTTTGCAAGCTTCTTCATGTTGATGGAAGAAGATGCTATTGCAGGACAAATCCAGAGACTCCAGACAAACTAAGCCTTTCAGGGCTGGGGCTATCTCCACAAACTCACCACAATTCAGGGCATTGTATTGTAGCTGCAAGCCTGTAAGGTGCTGTGAACAGGCAGCAAAATGCATATTAAAGAAAAGAACATGTCAATAATTGATTCTGTTACATGTATTTATTAGATGCTCATGTTCACAGCTAGCTATTGCATGACTGTACTCCATGATAAGCTTTTTCTTCCTCTTTCACACTTTATAAGTTTAAGCTTTCACTCTTTCAGGGTAATATGGTTACTACTGATGTAGCGATTCATTAAACCTTCAAGATGTTTTGATGTTTTTATTGGCTTTGTGTAATGAACAAAATGCTAAGGCACTTTTTCAAGGAATAAAAAAGATGTCCATTGCCAGAAGAAAGTGTTGTAACAATGCAGAATCTCTATCATTTCATCCACATCCTTTCTACCAGAAACTGCAGCAATGTCATCATTACTTCCATCTGCAGCATTATTATTATTATTCACCTATCACTCTCTGAAATAGGTCATTGCTGCCACAACTTGCCATTATAAAACCTGCATTATAAAACCTGCTCTACGTGTCCTATGTAGACACAGGTTCAATTTCAGTCTGCCTACCTGTGGATCCACCAGTTTCAGAAGAAGGCCAACACGACATACCCCTAAGCATGTCATACCCAATCGGGACACAACGAGACAGAGTTTGCGACCACGAAAACTTGACACCTTCAAAGCTTTGCAGAGTTCTGTGTGAGTTGCCTCTGACATCACAAAGGCATCCAACTTGATAATGACTGCTGTCAGACAGGAACAAAGATTAATGGAAAAACAGTCTACACTTCAGCTGTTTTTTTCTAGGTAAAGGATCAGACCTAAAAATGTCACATATTTAGAGACCACAAAAAATGTAACATTTTTAATGACCATACTACACCAAAAATCTATTATTAAGATGAGTAATCAATGATGCAGGCATGATAAAAAGTTATAGACAAATGATCTGAATACAGACCTGTGACCTGAAATAATGATAATGAAATAAAATGAACAAACTCAATCATTTTTTCCGGTGACCAGACACTTAATCCCCGACACTTAATCCCCTAGACATTTAATCCCCAGACACTTAATCCTCGAAAATGCTGCCAATGTTATAAATGTTGAAGTTAAGTATTATTTTAATTGTCAAACTTATTTTTATGTTTACATGAAAATAATTATTTGAATTTGAATTAAATTTTTCATTTACTTCATAATTAAATTTTTCATTCACTTTATAATTTCTTGAGTTGAAATTTCATTTTGAGGATTAAGTGTCTGGGGATGAAGTGTCAGGGATTAAGTGTCGGAGATTAAGTGTCTGGGATTCATTTTTTTCCATTTCTCATTGGCTCATATTATCATCTAATCAATTTCTGCACTTACACTAATACCAATAAAGCTCAGTGAATGTGTGTGTGATAGAAAGTGGGAAGAAGGGTTTGTGGTTGTATGCCAGCTACAACATTGAATGCAAATAGAGATGCATAATTACCACTACTGCTTTACTCAAATGAACACATGAAATATGCACAAAAATTAACATTCAATAACCCCACTTTGACTTATAGAGCTTACAGCAGTCAGGAGGGAGGCTGTGTTCAATGGGCTCCATCCTTTCTGTGATGCCAAGAGCCTGGCCTGAATGTTTCACTGCCTGGTTGTACATGGACAGTATGGTCTCATGTCGCACCTCGTTGTGTGCCAGCATGCAGTGTGTTGCCACAAAATAGACTATCACCTCTGCTGCAAAAAGCCAAAGCAATCAAAGGATAAGACACTAGTTATCACAACAGTATGTCAATCTGTAACACTAAATTGATTCACAACTGGCCAAGCTTTTCCTGACTAAGCTTTACTCAGATGTTCTCAGGACTGCAAATTATTCAGGAAAACCTGAAGGAACTTTTCAAAATTCTGTTAAGAACGTAATCTAGTTAATATAAAAAGATGCACTAAAATTTCAAATGGTTTCCAATAATTTTAATATTTTCTTCAACAACTCCATAAACCAAAAAAGTTTTAAAAAGAATTAGCTGCTGTCTAATGATAAGTAAAACATATATAAATGTAGTATGTGAGTGGATGTGCATGTAGGTATGTATTTTCCTACATTTTACTTCTCTTTCTCAGAATAAGTTAGCCCTTCCTGGTTGTACATAGTATCTTACTCATATTTCTCACCACCCAAGGTTTTGTTTTGTTTTTTTGAACCCAAGCACTTCAGAAAAGCTAACACCATGACTACCATGAAAATAAAGCGCAACTTGTAAAATTTAAGACTGATGATCCCTTGTAATCTGTACAAACAGTGCACCCAGTTGACAAATATTAGTTGCCTCTGAACAATTAAGTTGTTACCTGTTGGAAATCCTGTGAGATCTAGATACTGAAGCCGTGGTGTGCTGCCCTTTTTCAGAGAATCAAGAAATGTTTGAGCCAAGGCAGTTGTATAACGTAATCCTTGTTTCACAATGTCACACTGATATGAACTGTTAAAGAGTGCTTGTACAGAAGTAAAAAGGTTAGGCATGAGCCTGTGGAGAATGAGAGATGGCAAAGGCCATGAAGCTATGATTTCTTGAATGGCCAACTCTCGGTTTTTCACAAGGGCCTCCTGGAAAATAGAAGAAGTACTGCTGGGTTGTAAGTTTTACTATAAACAGCAATCTGCATTAAAAAATTTTCAGCTTGCTATATCAGTCTATTTAGATCAGAGGTTTTCAAACTGTGGTATGCGTACCACTACTTATACGCGAAGGTACAATGGGTGGTACGTGAGCACCATGCGCCAAAATAAAAGAACGCGTATTTACAATTTTACGGGGGCTGTATGTTCCCTGTCATTGCTGCAGGTGGAGCAAAGGTAGGAATGTCTTAGCGTCAGGATATTAAGCCATTAAGAGGGCGTCAAGATAATATTGGGAACCAGACCCTTGTAATCCTGACTGACAGCACTCTGCATATTTACTCTGTTTACCCACGGGTAGGTACATGGGGTCTGTGGGAGTTGTGACCAACAGTTAAAAGTTTGTCGGATGTGGAGACAAGTCTACATATTTATACACATAACAAGATGGATAATATACATGTTTAATGAAAGATATTTATATCATGAATATTAACAATTAACTAACTACTGACTAAATCATAATACTAAATACTGGTGAACCTAAGACTAAGTCCTAAACTAGTATATATATATATTTTTGCAGGGGGTAGGGTTGGGAGGTGGTACTCGGTCAATTCAAATTGTCGAAAGTGGTACTTGTCTATAAAAGTTTGAAAACCTCTGATTTAGATAATAACCTCTTACTGCTTAATTCACTGCAAACTCAGTTCTCTCTCGCTCACACACATACACACACTCTCTCTTGCTTTTTCTTTTAAGTTTTATCAGACATTCTTCACAGAAAAAAACACAACTTTTACAGCTTAATTACAGAGGGGACAATGACCTGCAAGAAAGGTTCATAAAGGTGCTTTGGAATAATTCCAAGAGCTTGTTTTGTCATGCCTGAATCTTGCACAATGAATGCTGCACATAACTGTACAAGACTTTTTATTTCTTCTCTCCTGTAAGTGCCATAAGCAGGACTGGCATCAAGATCAACAGGGTAAACGGTGCTCCTATAGTTTCCATGCCATAATTTTGCAGCAGTTGTAGACATCATCACCAGAGCTTCTGTTAAAAAAAATGGTTCCATTTTTACCTTATTTGTCTATACCTTAGAACCTAAGAGCTACCAGTTACTTCTTTTTTAGAATATCCTTTAGTAATGGCTATTAGAATGTATTAGCTTCAGTGACTGGCTTCAGAACAATTTTCTACTCTGAACATCAGCTCCTCCAGTGCGATCATCTTCCATGAATAATCAATGAATTACATGATAAATCTGCCTTTTGCTGAAGCATTCTTGTCCCATCTATCTAACGTAAACATTATTATCATATAATTTATATTATAAAATGGCCAAGTGGTATATTTCTTGCTAGTGATCATGCACACCATGATGGTCATCTGTAATCTACACCTGTGAGTAAGAATGAACAAGAAAGAGAACAGAAATGAGACAGTATGTACAAAGACGTGTAGATATCTACTTACACTCTTATTTACCTTTATTTGCAAAACAAACTTTTACTTTGATGTGTTTTCACTGTCTTGACAAAACAGACATAAACACAAAATATGTTCGAAATATTTGGTCTTGCTACTAAGACCACCTCCAAAATGTTATTTAAAACAGATGTTCAAGTTGTACGATGCCTCATCTTTTAATTCTTGAATCTTTTTCCCTTGTTATGAGAGAAGAACCGCATGCACCATTGAACGCCCACGATTCCCTCTTATCTCAATGTTTAGTTTTAATAATATCATTAATACTATAACTTATAACGTCAGTACCTGTAAAAAAAAAACTGAATAAATGGAAGTTCAGAAATTAGATTCTACATGCTGCACTGAAAATGACAGATCGTCACTTCGTTGACTTCCTTAGCCAAAGGCCACTTTAGGGGAAGGAAACAACATCGTGTTTGGAGTAGCCAGGCTGAATGGTGCTTTCATATTTTCTCGTTAGAGAGTCTCCAAAATAATGGCGGTCCCTGGTAAAATGTGTGCATTCACCCTTGGACGACTTCAAGGGATCACAATGAGAGTCTTTCCGCCCACGTTTGTTTGTTTTTGTGTTTTTTTTTTTAATAGTTCCCATTTCCCCTGTTGTAAATTTTTGGCTTACAAATTTATTAAGTTGAAGATTGTTTAAATTTTACACTCCGAGTCAGACAACTCTCTGCTTCCAAGACCTTGCAGTTCGCGTGTTGCTACCCTGGTTTTTAATTCTAGTTAACATTTTTGCTGATTAATTCGTCATTACCCATAATTATTTATATTGATTGTGCAGGACTTGGACTGTTACCATTTTATAAGAATATGACTTTCAAAAAAGTGTTTTGTAGATAATTAAAAAGTTTCAGTTAATTAAAATTTAAAGGCCATCATCAAATCATATTCTCTATTTCTATATGTGACTATCTTGAACAGAATAACTCAGGTACGAACGAGTGTCTACAACCCACACTTCTTGGAACCTACAGTAGACAAAAAAGAGCTGGCACAGCCACTTCAGGATGACGATCTTCGCCGCTTCAGGCCAATCAAAGCAGCCAAAACGGAGCAGGTTTCATCTGTTTTCTTTGACCCTTTAATACAGTAAGTAGAAGTATTCACCGTTAACTATTCAAGAAATACATATTTAGCCCCTGTAATAAATTCATTTGTTAGGTATTTATATTTAGCGTGCGTATGTGGAAAAGACAAAACACCATCGATAACTGAACTTAGTAAATGTTTTTGAACAAACACAGTTGGTAAGGGATAATTCTTTGCAAGTGTAATGCTTAGTGTAATGCTTGCAGATTAGTTACCTTTTGTTTGTTCATTAGCTTTCGTAAAAGTAGATCCCATCAATTTTTTTCTAGTTTCTATCACTTGGGGGGGGGGGTTGCCACATACAAGTCAACTTTTCATTTATCAGTAACTGAACAACATTATTCAGTATTGTTAATTTCTGTGATATTCTTGCAGCTGAAATTTATCACAAAACCAAAAGTTTACCTCAGGTGTGATTAGCATCTTGTGTGCTTTGTAGAATTAGAATAATGCCATTTGCTTTCAAGATGCTGAGAAAATTCTCTTTTCACTCAGGAAATACTGTAATTAAAACTTTGAAAAGTATATAAGATCTTGTTTGCTGTAGATATCATACAAGTTTTAGTTTATTCCTTGTTACTCCTCGAGGAGCATAGGTTCGCAACAACACCTTGCCAGCAGACCCGGTTTTGGGCAGCCCGCTTCAGTTGGGCCCATGTGGTTCCAGCAGTATTATACAAAACATGTATCAAAATCTGTCTGATGGTTCATTGCCAAGTACAGACCAAAAGTTTTGATGATGCCAAACTGTTTTTCCTTCTGTATAAAGACCTGGAGATACCACATTCTCACGCAAAAACTGCTGTTTAATGATTTCTCATTAGTGTTCTAACATCATCCAACTATCTAGAACTTCTAGTAGAAGACTCCTTGAAGTTTCCTTTGACAATCAGCTGGTGTCATGGATCATTCACTTTCTGGTTAACAGGCAGCATAGAGTACTTTTCAATGACTTTTTCTGACTTCATCAAAATGTGCACTGGTTTACCCTAAGGCTGTGTTTTATCCTTGGTTTTGTTTATTCAGTATACCAACAGCAGTCTCAATAACCACGAAGGTCACTATATCACATTGAATTTTCTTATTACACAGCACTGCTCTCACTTCTAAAGGCCTTAGATGAATTTATTGCCTGATGCAATGACAGTTTCTTACAGCTTAATGTTAGTAAAACCAAAGAGATTGTTTTTATATCCATCAGAATTCTCCACCAGTTCCCATAACTATCATCCATGATGAGCAAGTAGACATTGTCAACAAATTTAAATACCTGGGTACTATCTTTGACAGGAGAATTCACTGGGATACCAACATTCAGGCTATCACGAATAAGGCTGAACAGTGCCTCTTCTCCAAAAGCTGTGCACACTCATTCATCAGTTTTTACAGCAATTTACTAGTGAAGGACAAGAGCAGCTTGAATCGTGTTGTATACACCTGCTCAGAAGTTACTGAGTTGGATACATCTGCTCAGAAGTTACTGAGTTGGCCTATAGTGACTTTTAGACCAGATTCAGTGTACCAGGCAGACATTTTCAAAAGTGTCTGCAATTCTACATGATGATTAGCATGACCTTTTCGGAGAGTTCCATCAGGCTGCCGATTCATTCAGGACCAACAGATTAAGGCCATCCTTTGTTGTTTTGACCATGTGATTGTGTGTGAATGAATGGTATTGTTGATTGCTGATTTTGTGGCTCTAATCCTTGCTTCCTTACAGAGTTGATGCTAATTACCTTCTGGGATAAATAAAGCTGTATCTTATCTAAATACGTTTATATAAATTATTAAATGTCATAAATAACTTACAAATTCTACAGCACATTGTGTTCACCTACAACCCAATAATTATTACAAAAAGGTAGTCCTGTAATATTTTGGTTGCTGGGAAGTGAGGTGTTAGAGATCACATGTTACATTCTTGGCTTTCTCACCTGTCCCTTACTGCCTTTCTTTCTCCACTCCTCCCCCTACCCCAAACGCGTTAGATAGCCATTCAGCAACTTAATTTGCCAGGGGGAGTATACAGCTTGTTTATTATACAGCCTGTTATTGTTGGGTACATCTTGTTTTGGATGCTGGTGCTCTAACCACTCATATACCTGCTTCCCTGACACATTGAAATGATGTTTTACTCCACTGAGAAAAGTATATTATTCCACACACTATGAATTTCATGCAAGATTTAGTGGCTGAAAAAATCTGAACGAAATGTGTTTTACTGTATATGGTGTAAATAAGAAGTAGGGCTAGTTAAATGAACAATTAAAAATAGATGGATTTTCTTGGTTTGTTATCTCTTCGCACAGGCAGTTCATAAACAGGATTATGAAGCAAGGGAACAGAAACTTAGCAAGGGACATTTTGGAAAAGGTAGGTTTAAATTTAAAATCGCATTTTTGTGTCAGCTGTCTCATTTTAAGGATTCTCCTCTTTGTTTAGTATTATTTTAAATATTTCCTCCTAAATACTATAACCATTATGTGGAAAAAATGCAGTATCTGGGATACAGAGGATGATTGACATGATTTTAGGGTAGATATTGAGCCTTCTAAAGAGTGTTACTATGAAATCACAGTGAAAAGTCTTTGTAACATCTTTGCCTCCAGTAGGTGTCTGTTGTCTGAGGTTTCAACCATTGTGTTTGATGATCATCTACATTTTTATTCCCATTAGACATTTGAAAATATAAAACACATTCAAGTGGAGAAGTACAATAAAGCAAGCACTGCAGAAGAAAAGGAGTCAACAGAAACAGATCCCGTGGCTATCTTTAAACAGGCAGTTGAAAACTGCAAACCAGTCCTCATTACCAGAAAGGTTGTCAAGGGAGGTGTCACATATCAGGTAAAAAAAATGCCTAGTTGAAAATTTGGAGTGTTATCTCCCATTCACCAAATGACCACCGTTCATTTTGGTCTACTGAGCGCACCTGTATATAAACCCCACCCACTAAATTGTTTTAAAATCTCTACTTTTTTCACAAATAAGCTGCAGATATATACAACATGAAAGCTGCATCGTAGGCATTTCGTCTCGTTTTTGGCATGATGAGGATGTGTGTTTCAGCAAATGATCTGAATGCTTCACTTGTATGCAGCTTTGATTTAAAACTGTGAACACTAACACGGTAACAACTGGAGCTCATTGAAAAATTAATCAGAATCTGAAAAATCTGCAAACAAGCCGCATCGCTGTTTAAGCCACAGGGTTTAAAGCTGGGGGGAAAAGTCACAGCTTATAGACCAATATTTATGGCAATCATAATTCTGCCATATAATAAAGCTCGAACAGTATTGGCAACATTAATTATATTACAGGCCACATTCCTTTCTCAGTATGTATATGAAGAAAGTATTTATATATTTATGTAAGACAGTGATTCATTGTGAAAATCGTTACAGAGATAGTGCTGATACTTTGCATTTCAGGTACCCATGCCATGTAGTCCTAATTATCAGCTTTTTTGTGCAACCAAGTGGCTAGTCACGAGTTGTCGGGACAAAGAACGTAAAATCCCTATGCACAAAAAACTGGCATTGGAGCTCGTTGATGCATACAACAATGAGGTGACCAGCTTTATAGTTCTTGACTTTTACAATACCCTCTTGCTTAGAGCAACATAAACATTACAGGTGGTTATTTTCCTGGCAACATCTTCTACATTTAGTTTTTAAATTTTAATCTGCTGTAATCTTTTCATGGTTCGTCACAAAATACTTGGTATTCATTTTCAGCAATATTCAAACACTAGCTGAAAACTAACTAAATAGAGCAACTCCTGCTTTAGTTATCCACCGGTTGTTACGGGCAATGTCATTTTGAACTTGTATCTTGTCAAAAAATTGTGTTAATGGTATTTCGCATTTCTAAACAGATAAAATAACTTTAAGTCATGATCTAATATTAAATTTGACAGAAAACAGCTAAAACTGCAATGGAGGTGAAAATTTTCAGAAGTGTAACAAAGTCAAACAAAAAGAAGTTAACATTAACTTTTAGAAGCATTAAATGCAATAACACTGGTTTTTTTGCTCCTCATGCACTATTTTAAATGGAAGAAAATTTTTTCGTATAACTTTGTAACTTTTTTTTTGGTCAGAATGTACATTTTACAGCAACAACAGTATTGTCAAAACTTCTTATGCACACTGTTCAACCATATTTGTATGTAAAATTCATCCCTAAGTGCAATAAGGTACACAAAAACTGTGGAACGGTTTGTTTGGTGCCAGTTAGCCGCTTATCCACCCCTACCTTCATTTTTGATACTGTGCATAAAATCACACACAAAAAGCAATAAAATCGGGCAGAAAATATTAACTTTAAACCTTATTGCACAGTATATACACTGCATTAAACTGCATTTATACAGATTTGTATGTTTTTGTTAATGTTTTGATTGCAGTAAAAAGGTTTGTATTTTTAGGTGATAAATTTTTATAAAATTTCTAATAATTTCAGTCCAAACACAATTAGTGTGCTGCCCACTGTAAGATATACTAGCTTGCCAAATTTTAAGCATGTCTGTCAAGTATTTGTGAATAGAGATAGCTAAAAATGGTGATTACTATCCAATTGAAGACATACTGAAGTAAAAGTCTGTATTTCTCTGTGTATATGATCAATCAGGGCAAAAGCATCAGAAAGAAACAAGAACTTCATAGACAGTGCGAGGCCAACAAAGCATATGCACATTTCAGATGGTGATTAGAAGGAATCAACTGTCCTGGAGAACCTTGTCCAAGGCTGGCAAAACAGAATAACCTCTACACTGAGATTGCGTATCTTTTTTGCTGCAACCTGCATGGAACGTGACTGTGTGGTGAAGAGCACAGACCAAAAACTGTTCCAAGTGATGTGTGACTTGACTTTCACAAGTTGTTGTTGCAAGTGGAATTGTCATTTTTTTTTTTTTTTTTTTTTGTATTTTTGTTTTTTTCACAATGATCGTTTTACCTGAGAACCAGTAAAATATCGTTGAAAATGTCAGTTTCAAGAACCGTACATGACAATAATTTACTTGAACGTATGGCAATCCCCCTGGATTCACTCTTTCTCCCCAAATCCCCACCCAAAATTATTTCCCAGAAAAAGACATCAGGCTTGCAGTCCTTAAAATGTGTTATTGTCTGTGCAGTTCCAACCTATTTCCTTGCTTTTCACTTATAAACTGATGAAAGTTACAGTTTCTTGATAATAGCATGACAGCACAATGCAGACCAGAACGCATTTCAATTATTCTTCACACTCTTATTATATATTGTGTAGTTCGAAGTTTAGCAGTACTGCTTTGTAACACCTCAAGCAAAAATATTACCTAATCAACACATTTTTGCTTGAATGCTGAACACAAAAGAGATCCGATAAGTGTTTTATTAGCAAGTTAAAGTATATGCCGACATTCTGTAGACATTCTTCCATTATTGCTGATGAACAGAAGAAGCAGATGACAATTTGTGACTCTTCACCCAAATCAACTAAGAAACAGTAACAGAAATGTCAATAGGCAGAAGCAATATCAGGATAATTTTGTTTTGAATATGATTACCTTTTATTACAGAATCACAGCGGAGTTTTCAGAATTGTGTCTTAAAAATGTAGTTGAAAGAGCATTTATTGCAAACTCACTAAAAGTACAAGTAAAGATTGCTGTTGAACTAAGTACCCTGTTTTTCACGGACATCACCCTACATGTGTTGGAGAGATAATGAGGTAAAAGTGTTAATTCATTGAAGTAACATGTAAATTTCAGAGGTAATTCTAGGCTGCGGCCTTGCGGGATTCCCGCAAAGTTTCGCTGAGGGGCGCATAGTCTGAAAGTCAGACCATGCGCCCGCAAAAATCCCGTGGCTGGCGCACTTTTGAACACGCGATGCGGCACTTCAAAAAATAATTGTTGTCATTCTTCGCGCTGGTTTGAAACCGACCCACTAGAATCGATGCTAATGACTGGACAGTTTTCAAACTGGCCAGTTGTCCATCTGATGCAACCTGCTCCAAATTTCGCGCCAGGAAGTAAATTGTTGACGCACCCACAGCGAAAACATTTGGGACGGGAGAGATAGATCAAAGGGTATTGGAAGCAAGCGAGTTGAAAACGAAGTGAACACGACTGTCAACTCTGTTTGACTTTTCGTTCACGACCAGAAGAGCAGAAGATGCCCCGGAAAGTAGAAATCGACAAGGACAGGAAGAAACAGAAACTCGTCAGAGTGTGCCGCACAAATTGTTGGAACTGAAAATGTAGACAACGAAATAGACAAATTGAGACAAGAGACCGCACGTAAAAAAACCACGCATCCAGAGAACATGTCAGTGTGAATGGCTGAAGATATGGCCTTGACTATTGAACGAGGACGAAGCCATGAGATGTAAAGTTGCCTAAAACAATCAGAATAACGCGTTTACAACCCCGGGTGTGTTAAGTGCCGAACGAGGACATTCAGAGACATTCAGACTTCCGACCACAGGCACTCTTTGGAGACTGAAATTCTTCAGAAAGATTTCAGCCAGGTAAACTATTTTCAATTCTGATTTATTTCTGTCCTCATGACCTTTTCGGAACTTATGCCGGCGGTATTATATTACACTTAGAAATAACGTGTTGCGAACTTGATACAACATCACAGGACATAGAAGCTATCAGGGTTGCTTTTGCGACAATCTGTGCAAGAACATTAATGACAGGTTCCTAAAAGATGCAGATGATGTTGCCCTGGATTTTGAGTTCTTTCCATGCGCCCCATCTTTTTCCTGTCTGCAGAAGACAGAACACCCTATGGAGACAAAGAATTAAATATCTTAACAGATTTCTTTGGAAAACCAGCACAAGTGGGCAGCAAATTCAGTAAAATCTTGCTTGACAAAGCAGCATGTTTAGAGGAATGGATTGTGGTCAAAGAAACTGTAACGCAGAATGCATATCGGAGAGATTCCACTAGCTGTTTAAACTGTTATTTGACTTTCACAAAGCTGTACCTCTTTATGCTATACCACAATGCAGGCTGTGAGAGGGGGCTTCGGCCATCAAAACCTAATAAAATCGTCTCATAGAAGTTGCCTCGAGGAGAAACATTTAAACCCCTGCACTAATGAGACATATGAAGTGTCTAACCATTAGCTCATAGCCCAATGAGATAGACACAAAGACTAATTGGTTTGCAAATTTAGGATGCTGTGATCACACTGATGATGATGAAAGATAATTTATTGATATAAGAGAAAAAGATATCTATGTGATTAACCTTCAATTTCTTGTGATTAATAATCTTGTGATTAATAAAGTATTTTGTTGTGTACCAAATATCGGAAAAAGCAGTGAAAATGTGTTTGTTTCGAGGGACCTCTTGTTTCATTTGAAGGGCCCCTTTTCTACCATTGAGAGGGCCCCTCATTTTGAAATCCTAGAATTACCCGTGTAAATGCATAATACAAGCGGATGAGGCTTTACCTTTTTCCTGTCTCTTGGCATAGCTTTTGTTGGGTTTACCCCATCCCCCCTACAAGCATATCAGAGCTTGGCAAATGCCTGTGTTGTATTGATCTTTCCTAATTGTATGTTTCCACCAGAGCACAGAGGTGAGGATGTGATAGAAATATCAATAGGGAGTTTGGTGAAGGAGGCCAAGTGTAGAAGCAATATCAGAAAAATAGATTTCTTCTAATGTGCAAAAAGTTTCTTGGGTGTGGAAGAATGCAAATTTGGATTAGGCATTCTACAATTATATTCATGAATACAAGGCCCTACAGTCTTGCCACAGTCACTTACAAATGTTAAAAGAAAAGGTTTGGTGAGTTTAGGGGTTGCAAGCATAATACAGCACCCTGGAAGCATGATCTGCTAGTCTGCAAATCTTGTGGATCTTTTTTAATAAGATTTCAGTTCAGAACCAGATTGACCACTGTAACAAATGGCAGAACTGCAAAGACAGGCCAAGCGTGGAGTGGAATTTAGTGTGCACGTTGCAGTCCTATATGACCGTCTCGGACTGCCATACTGCTACTGCATCACATTTGTTGCATGTCAAGATCTTCTCTGACAAATGGCTTAGCAACTGTGCGAAGAGATTTAAGTTGGTAGTTTCATGCCATCAGCAACTTGCGCTGTGTCTCGAGGAGGAGGTGCCACATCCAAAGAGAAACATGTCAACAGTGAGATCAGGTACCAACAATAAAAAGAAAGGCATTTGTGCACTTGTTTTCAGTTGAGGCAATTATCAGAAGATCCGAAGAAAAAAACCAGCTTTGACAATTTCCCTCCCCACCCACACGGATATTCACAAACATCTACACAGAAAAGGCACTGACACTTAAATGTTGTGTCAACCAACCAACAACCAGGATTGAAATTTGTGTGATTTTATTTTTCTGAATTTTCCATTAAAAGATTTACGCTAGATGCATATTATAGCTTAAAAATATGGCCCGCTCACATAAATAACAGTTTGTGCATAGTGTAAAATTGACCAAGTTAAAGGCAGAGTGAAAACAATCATTTATTCGTTCACGTTATTCGTATTGCAAGATGGAAACAATATAACAATTCTCGGTGATTTATATGCATTACATCACAAAACACATCACAATTTACTTAAAGAATTCATTTATTTGCCAAGTGACATTGCAAGAGGTAGCATCTCATCACTGAAATAGTAGTACGAAAGAAACTAAGTGAAGCTTGTAGGCAGCATATAAAATTAAGTGTCAAGTCTGACCGGAGTCTGGAACTGTGAACTAGTTTTGGGAAGCCGGATGATGCGACAAAACGTCCAATAAAATAATAAGTATAAAAAGTATTCTCCAGTCGAAATATATAATCAGTTTCCTAGGCAAGAAGCGGTGTCTCGCGAAAGACGATGTTATTGCAGATGGCAACCAAGACCAGTTGCCGACCACGCGGCAGTAATGGTTGAAATCAGTTTGTCGAAATTACGTTTAGAAACAAAATAATTTAACGTCTAATTGAGCAAGAATCAATCTGCATCGTTGCTGCTGTATCAAGTGGATCATTACCTCACCCACTTCGTTTTCTTTCCTCCCTTCTGCATTCTCTTAATCTGATTTTGAAAATCGTGGATCATGTGAATAGGGTAAGCCGGTTAGGTGATAGGCGAGGAACACGCAACTAAGAAACGATGCATGGACGAAAACAAGATATGTAATGCTGCATTTCAATGAATGGGATGTCTGCTTCACGATGAAAGAATTCAAGCGTGCTTTTTTTATTTTAAATGTTGACTGAGAAATATTTTACAGTCTTGCGGTGTGGAATAGACCTCTATCAAGTTTGGAGGCGGTCATCATTTGCACGCGCCCTGAATCAGTCTTAGTTTGCACGTGAACCAAACTGATCGTTCTTTTGATGTGCACTTCAAATTTTTAACATCCCTTTCCTGTCGTGTACAATAGCAGACTATAGTATGTAGATCTAACTAAGAGATTACTTGAAAAGTAAACATGGACAGAAACGACGATGAAAAATAGCAGTTGTCCCGACATCAGTGCAAGCGTGCGTCTTGTACTGTGACTGTTCACACAAAATGCTTACTGCTGAAGAGCTGATCAGAACGCACTACACATTTTCTTCACAAAGTCATGCAACAACAAAATGGGGAAGCGGATAGCCTAGTGGTTACAGCAGCGGCATCCAGGCACGAGTTGGTACAATGACTGACTTTGGGAAAGGTAAGGCAGCGAGTGAGAGATGGTCACCGCGCCTCACAAAAACTGGCGCCCGAGGGCTCAAACAACAATCATACTTCCCGGTTTTACTTTTAAGACTGAAGATGGATAAACATTGACTGTCAGCTTACGGTTGCTTAGGCTGTGAAGTTTTTTTTATGAGAGTCACATATAGCTCGATCTTTTCTGTAATGTGCGGTAGTTAAGAGAAGTCTAATTCTTTGACTTAGTAAACTGCATTTCGCATGAAAATAGATGCACTCGCTGAATATATATATAATGCATGTTGTTGAGTGTTAGTGCTAAATATGATTAAAGAAAAGAGCGAATGTCGTTCAGTCAAGCCACTGGGACAAATAATTATTAGATATATCCGCTTTACTGTAAATGTCAAATCATGTTTGAAATGACGCCCTTTTAGGAAGGTTTGCATTTTACAGAGCTTCATCGTGCTCCAGCTACGATATAAGCAATGGATGGCATCTCAAACATATCTGGAGGGCTGGTTTGGATGGCTAATTCCCATCCATCATGGCTGTGGTTACTGAAGCTCTTTTTTTTTAAGTCTTTTGTTGCTGTTTCCCTATCTTTTGCTTTTCCGGTTCCTTGGTATATTTGCTGCCTATCTCATTGTCAGCACACGTATTTTAAAGTTACGTCCGTTACATCATTTTTCCTATCCTCTTAGCAATTTCTTTCTATACCCGACGTCTAGACGCACTCAACACTTTGCCATCTGGATAGTTCCGTCGTTATCCGTTATCAAGAGCCATATGACATCATCTGCCATCGCTGCTCTCATCATCTGCACTTTGTCATCATCGCCGTCACATAGGCATAATTTTATTATCAGGAACACTTTTTGTGTGTTAGTGGTGGTGATCTGTACCGCTCACCAATATCATCGTTGCCATCTGTTTCTGTAACCAGGAAGTGACGTGTAAATGAAGCCACGCCGTCTGCACACTATGCCAAAGGATAACTGTCTGCGCACTTTGTTTGTGAATGTCACTGGCAGCAGTCTGTTGTGCATATCGTCAACTGTATTGCCGTCTACCCATATTGTTTGTTCATCCCAGCGCCAACAGCCTGCCGCGTACGCTGTCAACAGCACTACCATTTAAGCAAACATTTCTGCGAGTGCCACATCGGCAGACACTATATATATATATACAAGCAGCATTGGCTCCTGCTTTAATCCGTTTGTGTACATCACAAACAGCAGTCACCCGAACAGCTGCATTTTCATCGGTCAGCACGTAAGTAGGTAAAAGGCATGTCGCCCATTTTGTTTCGTCATAGTATCACTTCCACATTCAAAACTGACAACGTGGATTGAAAATCAACCGAAAAACGTCCGCTCGGATTTCCAATTGCTATAAGCTCTTACTTAGCTTGCTCACATGGCGTTCCTACTAGGAAACTGGCGAGTCACGTTCAACGACTCAAGATGAGTCCGCTGGAAACCCCGGGCAGGCTAATATATACCTTCGCAATATACGCCATTCTGACTCCTTTTTATCGTAGATCTGTGCGACGGCCGACAGCAATTTGCGATTTACGGACAAAGTAGGTCATACAAGTCGCCAGCACTTCCGGGAGGGCCCTCGATGTAGGATCAATGGACACACAGCGGGCAGAGGAGGTGACAGCCTGTTCAGCAATTCACAGACTAAACATAAACTCTGGATGGTTTTTGGCATGACATGAACGCTAAGAGCGCGGTGAGCTGACGCCCTGACCTAAAAAAAGATACAAATTGATTCGCCATGGTGATGAAGTATATTTGTAGATATGTAGACAGGTTGAAGAATCCATTCTATGTAAAATATATATTAAAAAAACGCAAAAGAATACACTAGCTGTATTTCCAGTCGTGACAAAGAATTTATATTTTTAGACTTAGCGACGACATCACTATATTTCTAGACTTGGCGAAGAAGTCACTGTATTTCTAGGCTTGGCGAAGAATTAAGTCACTATTTATTATTTCTAGACTTGGCGAAGAAGTCACTGTCGACGGCCGCCTGATGTATCAGGAAGGCAAAATGCAGCGGAAATTAAGGGGTTGGCTCATTCTTCCACACCCTAGACACGGTCAACCATACTCCGCTAATCACCTCTTTGCAAGCAGCATTCGTGTGGACAAGCTTGTTATGGTAGATCAGAGGTAAACATTTCTGGGCACACACGTGGGCTTGTGGTACCATGCTCCGTTTTGCCGAGCCGTGCGTGTTACAAACATCGGCCAATCTGTACCAAGCTGTTCTCCTTGAAGAACTTGAGCAACACGAGGGCCGGCATCGAACAATAAAACTAAATCGTTCAGTCTCTTCTCTGTGAGTCAGTGATCAATGGTCAATCATCAATAACACTTGGAACTTGGAAGATATGGCGCCACCGCCATCCAGCCAATCGAATGAACGGACAGGACAAGATGCAACCAATCGCAAGAACGGGCAGAACAGCATTGGTAGCCAATGAGACGAGCTGGTTGGGCTGGAGCGAGGAGAGAGGAGCACGAAGCTTCCCTTTCCCGGTCACTTCAGCTGCCGTCGCAGCTCACGGAGCTGCCTGATGACCGGATACTTTGTTAGCGAAGAAAAATTACGAGTAAAGCACAAACGGCTGCAGCGATCGATCACTCGGTGTAGCCTTATCAGCTGTTGTAAATAGAAAACAAGAACATATCGCGAATAGTTTCCTTTGTGTCACTAGAGCAAAATGAATAGCGGTATCTGGAACACCCACTATTGACACAAGCTTGTAAGGTATATATATATGTTTATACCCCATGCACAAAAGCCTGTGGTCGAACGACATTCCTGTTTGTTTATATTGGGGCAGAGTAGTCAGACACACAAGGACTGGTCGCGGAGACGTTCAGTGGGCCCTCTACACCAGAGGTTTTCAAACTGTGGTACGTGTACCACTACTGTTACGCGAAGGTATGACGGGTGGTACGCGAGGACTATGTCCCAAAATAGAAGAATGTGTATACATATATATTACGGGGACTGTATGTAGGGTTGGGAGGGGGTACTCGGTCAATTCGAATTTTCGAAAGTGGTACGCGTCTGGAAGAGTTTGAAAACCTCGCGAACTGCTCTACACATCAAGAGCGTGCTAATGCTGAGTCTCAGTTGGGCTGTAAGCAACTGGCACGACTGTAACAGGAAAGGTAGCGACAACATACTTGAGGGACAGACATGACCACCAGACATCCAAACAGTATGACCAGACTTGCAGCACGAGACAAACATACATACGGACCAACAACAGACATACTTGATGGACAGTAGCCCAGGCAGCAAATACGCACGCCACAATAGCAGCGCACTGAGGTCGGATAATAATGTTTTCCTCATAATACGCCGACGTTGGAGACTGCAGTTTAGATAAGTGGCCAAGGGTTAAAGCATAAGAGATATAAATCTCCAGGCCCGCATTTCACGAGAGCCTGAAGAATGCAAGGGGAACAACTCAAGATTACTTCGGTGCCCATTTTAATAGTCTATTAGCATTCTAGACGTTCTGTTCCAGGAGATGAAGTAGAATCCTTAGATCCTCAGCAACAATGGAATAACGGGATAGATGTACCTAGCCAGTATTGATGTCTTTTTTGCCAGACCATCACAGCAGCAGTCTAATAAGCTTATGATTATATTTTTGAATGAAATATTCGTATCGTTTATCAAGGAGGCTGCATGTCGCGTCTAGTCAAACCAAGTGAAGCGAAATAAAGCAAAGCTATTGAACGTGACCTCCCAGCAAAGATAATGCTGCGGTGTTCACCGAGTTCAAACCTCTCGAACGGACTGAAATTTGATTTGAATAATTTGTCCATCAGCAGCTTTGTTTTTCCATTTTATATTCATTTTCTGTCTCGTATTTGATTGGGTGGAATTGTTGCAGGATTGGGCGTTCGATTAGCGACACCTACCGCGTCTGCGAATATAATGCATCAGGCAGCCATATTGTGACGTGCATACGCACGTGTCAAATGAGGAGACGAACATACGGATTAAAGCAACGGTTGGGACGCATTCCAGCTAAAGCTATTCAAGTATGTTTCACAGGCGCAGCTTGGTGACAGGCCGTTAATCTGAGGTGAAGGAAGCGTCAGATGTAAGCATCATAGATGTTTTTCTCCCGATGCCCTTTCGCCCAGGTCAAACGGTGCTTCAGCGTCACGCAGAGAGCCCGTGACGTCAGTCGAGCAGCAGTGGGAGCTGATTGATGTGACGACGGGGGAACATGTTGATGTGATGACGTGGGAAGACACTTGTCAGCACCACTACTCGCTTTCCCCAGCACAGGTATTCTAGATGTAAATGTACTGGCCTCATTCTGACTGTGGCAAGTGCAGGTTGAACCCGGAACTATGCTCCATTTTATATCCTCTGCAGCGGACTAAGGCTTAGATAATTTTTTTTTTAAAGGTGAGAAATTGAAGCACCATCTCCTTTGAAAGAATTTTTGAGTGAAAAGTAATCTGTGTGCAAATAACTGGCATTTCTTGAAACGCAGTTATTTTTCTTGAACAAATAGCGTAGGTCAGAATAACTACAGCAACTACAAAGGCAGTCACGCGTCGCTTAGCGACAGAGAGACGTTCTCAAAAAAGTGGCATTAGACGATGTCGTTTTTGTCGTTGTGCCAGCATCATAGAGTGGACTTACACAAAAATGTTTATTATCATTATCAAGTAGTATGCACTGTAATGCATGCACAGGGTGAACTTTTATGGGACTGTCAGTGCAGTAGGCTCCTTACACCAGCATCACCAGTTCACCACAGACACGTAAGTTAATGACATTGCATCACGACTGCTACGACCTCACTAGGCGATAGAAATTGTTCATCGCTGTTATCTTCGTTACCTGCCACGTCTTTCGTGGTCTGTGATTTGTATCATTCACTTCTACAATTGTCGTGCATCCAAATAGTGCCTTGTAAGCACTTTTTTACACGATGTAATGGTTCAGTTCTGCTTTAACTTCTTTACTTGGATGTCTTAAAGGTTAACCCAATTGACCAGCAAACAATGCTGGAAACAGAGCATAAAGTATCACAAAAACATATTCCGTTGGTATTTTACGACAAAGAGGCACGAGGGATTTCATATTAATATTTTTCTCTTAAGCACACCTGCATTTGTCCAGAAAACAGGAAGCGACGAAATGGAAGTATTTCTAAAAAATAGCACCATCTGCATGAGCTGAATTTGAAGAGAAAAGATGCAATCCTTATTAAAAGAAAACTGACAAGAATACAATGTGCTGTTGCTGAATGTTCTTTTTGACACTCAGATGGAGTTTTTACTCATTTAGGAAATCCTAAAGCTAATGGCAGCAAATGCCAGTGGATTAACTTTGTTCAGAGGTGTGTATGTACAGATCTCTGTTTTGTTCAAACGTACCGTGCGAACTTCATCCACACACCGTACTCAAGAATTTGCTCAAAACATTTCAAAATAGATTGTTATCCAGTCACTTATACAGTACAAGCAAGTTTTGGACTTTCCGTAAAACGAATCGATCTTCTCCTAAAGCACTGCTTACTATAAAAAAAACTACGAGCTGTTAAAACCATCTAAGACTGCTGGTAAAAAGCTTAAACAAAGATCAGGCACCAGATATGCAACATTGACGGTTTCTACACCGTCTTCTACAAGTAACATCGTGACAGTCACAAACACATCACCAGTCGTATCTTTATCCAGCACAATGCTAAAAACATGTGACAGTGTGAGTGCACCATTGATATGCGAGCTTGAAACAGCTAAAAAAGGAATTGAGGGTGATAAACGTATGAGGAGATTAAACGGGAACACGTGCGAGTATCAGTAAGTAAATAGTAAATTTTGCATGCAGCTAAACGAGGAAGAAATGTTTTTACCTCAATAAACATGTTGCAAATTATTACTTTATTTTTAATGGCAATCAAGGTCATTATCAGCAGTCTTAACTATAAAATAAAAATGCAATGCTTGAAATTAACCATCTATTAAATAACTAAAATTACAGGAGTTTATCTTAGACAAACGCACATTTGAAATGTGTTTATATTTTATTAACAATAATACACATGGAAAAATAAACTCAAATGCGTCCACTTAGTAACAGACAATCAATATTAATACAACATAGACTGGAATGTTCGTGACTGTTGCCCATTAAATTTTGATCTGGAGATGATTTACTTACCAGTCTGTTGAGTGAATTCGGTTTGGACTTTTCAATTATTTTTCTTATATTTCAGTCGAAGCTTATAAATAAAGTAAAAATTTGCAGGGGTGTATTCCAAAATCAGCCTTTTTATTTTATGGGCAAAAAAATCACTACTTGAACACGAGAACTTGAGCGATGTTTCTTCATTCGACTCGAATACATGCACAGATTTCTTTGACTGAGCCACAATGGCTGCTACAAATACTAATGGCACGTTAGAGAACTTCATAATAGGAGAGTAATTTTCTCCTGCTTTCCTAGTGGCAGGTAAGAATGCCGATGTTTGAAAGCTTATATCTGTAAAAGTAAGCATAACTATATATTCATATTTTGGGAATTGTTATTTTAATATGAACTTAACCTGACGATAAAGAAAAAATGTAGCACTCGGCTTGTCCTTTAAACATTTTTCCTATTACCAGTTTTCACAATGCTAGTCCTTTTACACACCCTTTCCCCCATTTCCGCTTATTGTTACTTCCCTACTCGTCTTCCTTTTGCAAAATCACGATACTCTCATTACTTGTTACTTGGTTCCTCTTTGCGTTTTCTGTATTTGTCTTTATTCATCAGCGGTACTGTTGTTTATCCTTCCGTAGTGCAGATGTTGTTTGTTTGTTCTTCTGTCCCTCATATGTTGTCCATGTCTCGTTCTTGTTCTTAAGCGCTAAGGAGTGTGAGTATGCGCTATACAGATTTTTGCGTTTATTATTATTAAATGATTAAACAACAAAAAATTATACTCAGGTCCATAGTCTGACATCGTTGATTTGGGTAATCTCCTTTTTGCTAACTGATTGAAGATGATATTTTTTCTACACCGTATTCTTCACGCTGATCGTCTTCCTGCATTCTTCTAAGAGAAAGTGGCTGTCACCACATTGTGTGCTGTTGTGTTATATCACCGCTTCATCTTCGTGTTTTGTTTCTTCGATGGACAGTTATTTGCTATAGTTCCAGTTATAGTGCACCGAGCTTTTTAAGAGCGAAGCACGTTACACAAGTGCACCCTTAAAGCGCTTTGAGTCCTGCTGTTGATGGAGAAAGATGCTATACAAATGCAGTTATTATTATTATCTTATGGAACACCGTCACTTGGTGAATCGAATTTTCATCTCTGTTAAAATCTTATGGGACACTGCTACTAAGCGATAGGGAATGTTTGTCTCTATATTTTGTGAACCATCACTAGGTGAATTGTTCTGCTCCATTATGAACCTAAGGGACCGCCATGGTATATGCACGAGCATGTCACGTCCGTGTTTCCAAGCCTCTAAATATGAGTATATTTGTATTTTAGCCAGTGTACATTCGTGGGTGGGAGAGAGAAAGAACATAGCTTTTGACAGAGAAAGAGATGGACATATCCAAACAATGTGTCATTGTGCTCTTTCGTTTTTACGGTGTCTTCAGATCCTGGTGGTGACAGGGCGTGCAATATAGGAAGACCGCTGGGAAAGGGAGCTCATCAGTCACTAGGATAGATCCTGGCAGCGGTATGGCCAACCAAGACCGGTTATTGCCTTGTCTTAGGACCCCTCCCAGTGATAAACAAAAAACACAAGGGGAGAAGTAGATAACAAGATGCAGCAGACACCTCATAATGCGAACCCTAGTCGTAAACATTTAAGCTGCCTGAGAAACATAAGACTGAGTTTTGGTCATTTTTATATGTAGATGGAATGAAAATAAGTAGACAATTATTTGAGTACTTCTTTCACAAGAAGTAACTTTGTCTTGTAATTGTCCGTCTACTGATGTTTTACATTTACGCTGTTTACACTAATTGCGTAAACAGACCCGTTTGTCACTTCCAGTCCACTATCGGCTGTTAAAGACATTCACGAACATCCTTGGAAAATACCGGCTGCGGCTTGCAGAGCCTGAGGCTGACCACTAGAAGATCGATAAGAGCGAAGCGTTTCCCGTGAGATATCCAGTCTGATGCAACTTTGGCTGACTTTCAGGACAACTTTTCGACTCTTTAACTACTGTGTGTGTGGACAGTAATTATCCTTTTTTTCTCCCAAAGATTTTTATATTGGGTGGGAGGCGGTTTTTTTTTTAAAGCGTGATTATACTGTCTTATGAGTATGCGCTACTTTAATAAAAGCTAGGTTGTCTATGCAGTGATGTATAGATAAATTACTGAGGTACTGATTGTCTATTATTGGTGTAGAGGGCAGGCTGTTATGACCTGGAATCTTCGTTTTCTGTGTTGTCAGCAAAGTGGCAGCTTTCAAATCCATTGAACAACACCTCGGGAAGTGTTTGACTAGTTGTTGTCACGGACGCTCTTGGTAATGGAGTCGATAGTGTCACTCTCGTGGTAATAAAACTGCAAACGTTGCTAAGCAATGGAAGCTTAGTAACGCTGCTGGCAATAAGATCGTCCTAAAGTGTACTAACTGACGTCACGCGTTTCCGCTAATGCCGTCATTAGCCTCTGTTAGCGCAAAGCAAATCACTGGACGATTCCATCTGTCTGTCGCTGGCCTGAAGGAGGGAGGGAGGGAGCTGGCCGTTTGTAGTCCCGGGCCGTGTTTGCCAGAGACAATGGGAGGTAACTCAAGGTCGCCAGAGATGCGTCATCGCAGCTCCTCTTGACGCAGCCCTGCGAACTCTGACGCTGTACGTGTTCTGTCAGAGACGCGTAATCGACTTTCTTCCCGACTTGTAAGTGGGCCGACGTTTTGTAGGCACAAGTTCACACCAGAGTATGAAAAGAGAAACCGAAAATGGATACCAGAAACAGACGCCACGAGATGCACGAGAAGTTAGAGCAAAACGAACGAGAACTAGTGTGAGCGAATGCATAACATTTGTAAAGACAGCACAGACACGCACCCGAATAGGAACGTTCGCGCGCACAAACACACAGAAATACACCCACATGTATAACGCATGAACTCGCGCACACACATACACACTGGCGTGCACACATACATTCCTACACTCATACACATACCCACAGGCACGCGCCCACTTGTACCCACCCACAAGCACGTGCACATACCTGTACATACCCACACATGTACTCACAATCATACACATTAGCCCGAACTAAATTGTTGAATCTTTACAAATATTAAATCACAAATCATTCTCTTCTTCTTCTCTCTCTCTTTCAATGAGGAGCGAGGCTCTAGTGAATAAAGAACTCACTCACTTTTGTCCTTCATAATAAGAGAGAAGAAATTGCTAGCTAGCTGTATGATGTTAGAAGGGTTGTTGGTGCTCTTCCCTACCTATAGAAAGTTGCTCCCATTGTGTCTAAAACGGTCTCCGTGATTACCCGATTATTTGTATATTTATTCAAAATTCTAAATCCATTACAATTTGTGATTAAAGTTAACATAATGCGAACCACCACAGCAGGCCAAAATCTGCTGCTTTTTCAACAAATACTAGTATACTACAATGATAGCATCAAACTTCCGGCCCCCCCCCCCACCAAAAAAATTTTTTTTCCATACTCTGCTGCTCAGTAACTTGTCAAGTCTTTCGAGTTTATATCAGTGTGGGTGCGAGGGCGTTTGCGTGCTTCAGTCACGTGATTTCGTGTCGAGTGTGTATTTGCAATCGTGCACATTCTCTATGACGAACTAGCACAAGCTCTCTTTCCTACGTTTCTTTTCGCCATCTAGGTGGCCACAAAATCAATACATCCAATCCTCTGTAGTGCTCCTGTCTGAGTTCTGAAATCTAGTCTAGTCTACAGAAAACAGCGAGATTGCCAGTCTTTTTTTTTTCAAAAAAGAGACCAACTTTCCTGTGACCATAGTAACCAAAGAATTATATTTAAAAATAAAGATAAAAATATAATAATCAAGAGTGTCCGTCAGAAAGACTTGAAGACGTATCAAGTTTTCAGTCTGATATAATTTTGTTTTTCTCAACGACTGTGCGTTCAGCAAAGTACTATTTTCTTTCTGTCATGAAATAAAGATATTCCTAGGGTGGTTTTTTTATAGTCATGATGAAAGACTGATTATCTTGGAAATTTGAACAGAAGAAGGGAGAAAGACGACAAACGAGAGAATAATGAGGGTAAACAGTCAGGCTGGCAGGCAGGCAGGCTGACATACAGACTGGCTAGTCATTTTACGCACAAGCTAGTCAGTAGTCCGTTAGATCAGAGGTTTTTTTCAAACTTTTCCAGACGCGTACCACTTTCGAAAATTCGAATTGACCGAGTACCACCTCCCAACCCTACATACAGACCCCGTAAAATATATATATATATATACATTCTTTTATTTTGACGCATTTGCCGCACATGGTGGTCGCGTACCACTCGTCATACCTTCAGTACCACAGTTTGAAAACCTCTGCGTTAGATAACAGAAGAGAACCTTTCCTCGTGAAAAATAATCAGCGGTGGTTTTTATTCTCTCTCTCTCTCTTTTTTTTTTTTTTTTGCTGTTTGACTTCTGTGCTGTTCCAGAACCTTCGCTGGCATTTTTTGTTTTTACGAAAAGCCTCTTTGCGGAATTAAAATGAAATCAACTGTATTAAATCAAATCTAATATTGCATTTTTAAACGAATCGTTAAATAAAAGGCTTAGTGAGGTGGTAAAATCTTCCCTGGGCTCTCGACACTCTCTTTCTTGTTGTTTTTGCTCCTTTCTAGTTGCTGTCTTTCTCTTTCATCGTTCATTCTTTCTCTCATTCTCTTTTGTTCTTTTATCTCTTCTTTTTTCTGTCCTTTTTATCATTTTTATTACGTTCTCTGTTAATTTCTTTTCTCTTTCCCGTTTTATGTAGCTACCTTATGAAGAACTGTGATCTCCCAGGAGAGGGAGAAGGCGAGGAAATTTCGCTTATTGAACAGAAAATGAAAACTTCGATTCATCATTAAACCATGTAGCTAACGGACCGGTCAAACGTGGAAGCCCATCTCTGCTTGCTCGAGCAGTGTTTTGCATCTCAGATTCTTTTCGGAGTCTGAAATAAAAATTAACAGCACGCATGAAATTTCAGGCACTGCATGCAGAGCAAGACAAAACCAGACACCCCGCCATGTTTTTTACCCACCACGACCACCACGACCACCCGCCACCACACCAAATCGCACCCCCGCCGCCCACGCAAGGCTACCACAAGCTTCATGTTCATTCTGTTCTCATTTACTCCTCTTCGCTGAACAAAAATTCCTAAGAGGTCGATTACTGCTCACGATTGAATCCTTTTTACAACCACTGCTTGGGTTTCACAGCCTGCTACTGTTCTTTTTCCATTTTAGTTCGTGCCACTGCCGGCACTTTCCCGTTCTAGACTCACGCACTGAAAGAGTTGCTCAGACTGCTGTGCGTTTTCCCCCTCCTGGTGCAGCACCTTGCTGCCTCTCCATTATCCAGTCCTGATGATTTACCTTATTGTCACGTTTACACAGTAACAGTGCGGCAACCGGTTGTTTCTCGTTTGTCCAGTCCTATCGTAGCACATCCTGGTTTCTTTCGTTTATTTTGTTGTCTCTTTTTCGTCTAGTCCTGAGAATGCTCGCAGGCGCAGTCAGTGGGAAGAGAGCAGATGTGGAGACAGAAAGACACGGCTTCGTGGAGTAAGACAAGAGCCTGCTGTGTTTCTCTCGCCTCACGCTAGAGCGAAGGATCACGAGAAGATGGAAACAAAGAAGCAAAAAAAATAAATAAAAATAAAAGAAAGAAAAAATTCCGCTCGTGGAAGCGAGATTTTTTTGTCCGCGTGTTTGCGTGTCGTGCTTTGAACACTAAATACAGAGTTATGTTTTCATTTCTCGTTGATCTCAGCCATCAAGGATGATGCATTGTGGATCCGCCTTTTCCCCAAGCGCGCGCGCGCACAAACACACACACGCACTCACAAACATACCGAGTCGACTTTCTGGCGTGTAGATATGGCCTGTGCGCAAATGACCATCATCATCTGTGTTTGTGTACGCGAGAGTCATCCAGCAGGTTAGTCGGAGAAGTTTTTATCTCCAGCACAGGAAGTTTGCGTTTGACGAGCGAGAGAGGGAAGAATGGAAAGAGAGAGATTGCTTTATTGTCATCACCTTGACCAACCCAGGACAAAGAACTTTTAACATTCATGCAGACTTGACATGCAATAATTGCCGACTCCTAGACGATCTTGACAATGCCATATAAAACAAATCGTTCCTTTTCGCGCGTTCTGCTTATGTTTTCCTGGACACAAGAGAAAGATAATGAACATTTTGAGTGTTGTTGTATCCGTACATTATGCGCGCGCACGTGTGTGTGTGGTTGTGTTTTATGTGTCTGCGTGGTTGTATGCATGCATGGTTGTGTGTGCGAATGTGTGTGTGTGTGTGTGTGTGTGTGTGATACCCGTACAGAACGTGTGTGTGTTTGTGTGCGCGCGCGTAGTTGTGTGTGTGTGATGCTAGCTAGCTTCCACAGATACGTCTCTCTTGGAATCAACAGAGTGTGACAAGCTCGGCTCAGGTTTGCTGTGGGAGACGATTTAGAAGATACGGAGACTGATTTGCACGGTTCCTAAGAGCTTTGGGTAAGTTTTGTGATCATCTGGAAACAGTGTTAAAGGTAATACTGAGGAAGGACATCCCAATCGTACTACGTGACAAGAACGCCAAGATCAGCCCAGATGCCCACCAGAAATGGACAGGATAACACACACACACACACACACACACACACACACACACACACACACACACACACACACACACACATCTAAGACTCCTAGAGTTTACGCAGAGCCACAGACTCACCTTAGCCAATACAATTAATGACCACAAGGAATCCAGGACGGAAACTTGGCACTTTCCAAATCATTTGGTCCACAACCAAAACTGATTTCATCCTACCGCATAGACGTCTTAAATCTAGTATCCACAAGGCCAAAACGAAGTCACCTGCAGGCGCCGACATAGGCAAAGACCATAACCTTGTCTTAACCAGCCTAAAGTTGAAGCTGAAGACTCAGCGAAACCTCCAAATAACTTTGACTTTGAGAAGCTGCGAGATCCAAACACTGAGGAAATATTCAAGGCCTAAGTTGGAGGCAAATTCACCATCCTAAGAGGATGTGGCATGTGATATAAAAATTTAACAAAGAATGGCTTGTTCAAGTCATTGAAGTGCGCTGTACAAAAGCTAGTGAGTGCCGAACTACTGGATGAGAGTTTTTTTTTTTTCCTCAAAAGCAGGCGTCCGCCAACACTGCCCATGTCGTATGTACTATTCAACAATATTTTTGGAGAACATCATGCGAGAAATCATTCGCGACGATCACACCTCTATTTCTGCCGATGGTAGGCCCGTACACAACCTATGCGTTGCAGACGACCTCGACCTGATGGCAGGCGCCAACAGCGAAAGACATAATCTTGCAAAGAGAATGACAATCAGCGCGAATCTCAATGTCATGGAGACCGTCCTGACAAGAGCAAAGTCATGATCAACACTAGCGACAACGCCGAAGCAGCGATTTACACGAACGGAGCTCAGCTCCATAAGATGGACAGTTTTAAATACTTGGGAGCCCACCCCTTTCAAAGATGACATCTTCACTGCAGACATCTGCATCGGGATCGCAACATCGACAGCAGCAATGACCAGGCTTGACAGGATTTGACAAAGAACCACCATCAGGGTTGTTATCAAACACAGACTGAACAAGTTTCTCGTAGTTCTCATCTTGTTGTATGGATGTGAGACGTGTGCTCGAGCTTTCCGATATGAAGAGAAGAGTGCAGGCATTTAAGTGCCTGAGGAAGCTGCTCCCAATCTTGCCGCCCCCTGCATCTATCCAGTTGTTCCCCCAACCCCGCTGTCCCATGTCCGCGCCTCCTATAACCTTACGTCGTCTGCCTTTCATCTGATCTTGTGTTGTCCTGTACTCATGCCTTGGACGAGCTTTCAATGGGAACTTTCAAAGGACGGAAAACACCGATTCCCATCTGTTATTTCCTCGCAGGGATGCAGCAATCTTGGTAGTCGATCGATATGCTTCCACAACTCCACATATGCCACAAATTCCAGAACAAACAACTTTTACATTCGTTACGGGAATAGTTTTGTTACGTTCATTAAACAGCAAATATTTCATGAAAAGTTGATATTGCAGAGCAATCCATAGTGGCCACAAGAGTATTGGTCGGACTGTATATAGCGTCTGTATAGGATCATCTGGCGATTGTATTTTACACAGCCTTTTGCAAATTATCGATAAGTGCTCTTTAAACCTGGAGCTATATTGCAAATAATTTAATGTGTTACAAAAGAATTATACAAACGTGAAAGTTTGCATATTAGTAGAACATTTATCATTAATATTATCCTCATCACCATTGGTTCTACAGACTTGCCAAAATCAGGCGACAGCTATACTGTTGACTCTCGTGGTGTCTTAAAAGGTCAGCAGTAGATGGTGGTACCTTCATTTCTTTTCAAAAACTGGTCGAGAAGTTTCCGCTGGGAAAGCTCAAGGATGTATTTGACTGGAAAACAGACGATCATCCGTTATCTCCTGTTTCCCGTGGCCTCTGTCCGTAACCCGTGTGAGTAGGCGCGATTCTGCTTGACAAACGATCTCTCCGCGTGCCTGATGGCGGCAGTTTACTGGACAGCTTTTGTAAATGCCTGTGCGTATAGCCCCAGGTGTGCAACTGGCTACGCTTGCAGCCCTAGCTGGACCTTGTGAAGGACTGCCTGTCATAGTCACCGCCGCGCCTCTTTTGTTCTTGGCGAAACCTTTCTCAGGGGGCCGTTTGTAGAGCAGAGGGAAGTGTTTGGTCTCGTTCTTGACACCCAGTTCTCTACTCTCATGTTTTTGTTTGTGAATCTTTATCATTTCGTACAATCCGTAATTAAGGGGATAGAGACCAGGCATTTGGGTAAATCTTCGATATCTGCTGCCAATTTGCATTAGCATTACTACTGTTTTCCGGTCGGTCCCTCGAGTGCCGCTCTTTCCATACCTACAGAGGGCGCCATAGAATTCACGGTCGTCTCTGTGTTTGTTCCACTACGTGCCACACCTACATCTATGTTCTGAAGCTGCAAACGTTTCTTAACTGTGGGTCTCTAAACACCAAACAGATTGATCTATGGCGACCGGGGACAATATCCACTATTGGTGGCTACAAAAGTTAGATATATTAAGTACTGGCTTCGTCTTACTTATATGAATGACGCTAGACTCCCCAGAAAAGCTTACAATATGTTATATTATTTACAAGAAAACGGTAAACGTACCTGGGCTTTCTTTGTAAAAGAACTTCTCTGTGTTAATGGCTTTGTATTTGTATGGCTCCAGCAAAGTGTCGGTAATAAGAACATGTTAGACAAAGACTTATAGCTTGTTTCCAACAAGACTGGCACAATGATATATGCACAAGTGAACGACTTGAGCTGTATTCTAGCTTTAAGAACTATATACATCCTGAGAGATATGGAAATTTATTAAGAATACGCTGTTTTAAGAGAAGCATATATTCAGTTTTAGATTTAGAATATCACCCATCAATGTGTACTGATATCGCTACAAAAATGATATATCTCCCAGCCAGTTGATCTGCCCCCGATGCAAGCATGAGATCGAAGATGAAGTGCACGTGTTGTTTGACTGTCCTGCTTATGACAGTTATAGATCGAAAGTTGATGTTTTAAAATCTACAAGACCATATCATCAGGACACTGATGGAATCACTCGAGTCTTCATAGATAACTCCAAAACAAATCTCTAGATATCTGTATCAGGTATTTAAAAACAGAAATGAAATGCGTACATTGTTGGAAAAATAAAGAAATGTAAGCATGCAAAATGTAATGCTAGTGTAAATATTGCGGATGGTGTTTTATTCCATTTATAATTTCCCCCTTGAAACAAACGAAAGGCTTTGTTCAAAGAAGAATTCGTTCGTTCGTTCGTTACGGAGGGCGCCATAGAATTCACGGTTGTCTGTGTTGTCTCTGTGTTTGCACAACTACGCGCCACGCCAAGGTCTATATTCTGAACTTGGTCGAGACGGTTCCTTTTCCGAGCTGGTCGAGATTGACCACACCTATGCACACAGGTGGTGTATATTCTAGTTGTGGGATGCTGGGATCTTATGTCTACTTAACTGCTTTGAGTCTTGGGGTTTTGCCGCACGTTCAAACGAAGCATTTAAATCTTTTGACCTGTAGCTGGTCTGGCAGACAATGACAGTATATTTTCAGTTTTGTGTGCATTTTTCAGTTACATTTAAAAAATGCAAAGCATGTTTTAGACAACGCGGACAGTTCAAGTACTTCCATGTGCAGAGATGAATTGTGCGGTTTAGCGAGTTTGCCATCCAGTTCTGTCAGTAGTGAACAGGATTTTTAGTTACTTGTTCGATGTCCTCTGTTGTGTAATCGATCTTTATATTATCAGTGAGAGAAGAATCGGCGCTGGTGTGCGCTAAAGCAAAGAATCATGTCTTGTGTAAAGAAGCCAATAAGAAAACTTTCTCTTTTAACCCTCCTCTCAAAGCATACGGTTGTGACAGATTGGTAATTAATGCGAAGTCATCAGTAATGTTGACTAAACGTTGGTAGAGCCACGTGGTAGGAAACATCAATTTTCCTTTGAAGAAGAATAAGAAGAGAATGAACAGTAAAACGGAGGGAAAAATGGACAAGTGTTCAAACTAATTTTGCCTTCGTTAACGCTAAAAGAATATTCGTCGAAACATGTCATGGCTAATCTTTGCCGTCGCACTTCAGTGACATTGCTTATTAGTTCTTCAAGTCTGCATTCGTGTGCAAGATTGGGGAAAATATTTCTTGTAATCAAATATGCAGAGGAGGCTGATTCACAAGGCAGATCAAAAAATTATCGCACGTGGTAGGATAGCGTGGAGGGCAGGGTGAAGGTCGTAAGGGAGGCCAGCCAGAGACAAGATTATTCTTCACTGCCATGTCTAGTTTAGCCCCAAGCCACTAGAAGAGCGGCGTTTGTAGATAGGCCATCTGCGTGCTCGCTCAGTATGCGGCCGATAAAGCCAGCGGAGAAATGGAAAAATGCACGGTGACTCCCTCAGTCAAGACTGACAACAAATTACCTCGTTGCGCAAAGTTTATTATACAATCAACGCTGAAACATCAGCCGCACGGCGCTTATTAGCATCAAATAGATAATGAAAACAGCTTCCGACTTCACATTCTAGCAACGTAAATCTTCAAAACTCGTGGCTTTCTTTTGTTCTTCTCTTTCTTTTATTTATTCATGGTTCAATTGTGTTGTTTTCTTCGATCTAGGCACGGTGGTCTGATGGCGCAACGGTTAGCACCTGTCACCAATAGAGTGAAAGGTGGTTGTCCTGGGTTCAGCTCTCGTCTCGGGCACGTGTTCTTTCTCTGCATGTGACATCTGTTTACTGGGTTGGCCTTAGTTGCTGGCTCGGCGTAAAATACCAATTCCTCCCCCCCCCCACTCTTCGATCTAGGCTGTTTGCTGTCGGGGATTTATTTTCACGTTACTGACGTCTGTTTGATGCCAGCTGCAGCTGTCGCTCGGACATCAAAAAGAAAGACTTTCCTCGCTAAAGACTATACTAGGTGGTGACACATTACGTTCAAAAGTCTCCTTCATATCACTTATTAATGTCTTGAAGTCGCTAGAAGAAACAGTATTCGGAGGCGGGGGTTGAACTTCTAGCTGTCAGACATAATCAACAGCCAATGAAGGAGCATCGTACACGAGAACCGCACCTTGACGGATACGCCTCGCAGCACAAGGTCATCAAAGATGTGGTATAGCCAGAAATTATCACTCTTAAGAAGTCGGTCTAATCCATGAACGAGATTATACCTGTTCGGGGCAGTGGCTGTGCGGGTCTGATAGCAACTTTGCAGTGTTCTGGCAAAGATAGCGTGCGTGAAATTTTGTATTCTCGCGCTCTCCAATAGCTTTTAATTTTATCCCGCGCACTTGTCTTTGACCTTCAACTCGGACGTTGGCATCAGATTAACCAACATACAAAATAGTACATTCAGCCTTCTTTGGTAACAATTATGAAAGCAGGATGAAACAAAATGCGTGCGTTCCTGACTTATGAAAGTGTGTGTGTGTGTGTGTGTGTGTGTGTGTGCAAGAGAGAGAGAGAGAGAGACGAAGAGAATGGGAAGAGAGCGGGGGAAAGAGAGAGAGAGGAGCGATATTTAGTAAACAATTTACAATACAACAATTCCAAAAAAAGAGAGAAAAATAAGCTTCCGCTGTGTCGCTGAACTGACAATGAAGCGCAAGCGGAATACAAAAGCGAGGAAAATCCCTTTAAGATATTCTTTAGCGGCAGAGACATTAAAGATCAGTTGGGGATCTACAAACAAAACCGATCATTTAAGCAACAATTGCTTTTCTTCCTTGTAACCTTAATACCTAAGATTTATGATCGTCGAGTTGATGCACATCGAAGTTTTACGCCGTTGCAACATTCTTCGACAATATTTAGAAGACTTCGGTAGCATTAACCCTTTAGCTGAAGAATATGTCAAGGAACACCAGACGGTGAAAATAGCTAATGTATCTCGATGTTAAAGCATTTCGACATACTTCTCAGATTATCTCAAGAAGTGGACAAAGCAAACCAATATTCTCTCACTTTGAATTGTCAGCCTACATAAATTTAAGGTTGGGACCGCTTCCCTGCTTTACATGCAGGTGTTGAAACAGGTGTGGGGTGTGTGCACACACACTCTAGCACTCGATTTACTGTCATAATTAAACGATGACGTCAATTGCTGTTTCTGCCTGCTGTTACCACAGTTACAACCTACAATTGGTGACGTGGCGTTGAGCGGCATAATAATAACTCATCCATTTGACACGTGTGACAGTTTTGATGATGTCACAGGCCAACTCACTGACAGTGGGTCACCATAATATGATTATTCTTAGTCTTACTTTTAAATCGATATACATGTCTCTGGTTCGCCTTAATCACTTCTCTATCAACCCGCGAGTCCCTGACAACATAGCCACTGTCATCCACTTCAGACAATGTACCTCTGCACACAGGCCGTGCTGAGGACAACTGTCAACTGTCCAGCGTCCACGCTGATGACTAAAATAGAAGAGAGGATGCCAACGTGCAGAAATATCCTTTGGTTCTTACGCCATCATGGGTTAAATTCAATCCTTCGAATCAAATAGTTTCAGCGATGAAGGCTATTAAAAGATCGGTTACTGTTATTACAGCTGCTCGTGTGACGCCCTCAGCCAGTGTCATAGTGAGTGCATCTTCCGAAAAATGAGACGACAATGACCCCTTTCTTTAGGACATGTGCGCAGAGTGCGCATGTCATCGAGCGAGAGAAAAAGACCTTATGATGCTTTTGATGAACACTCAAACTGCACTGTAAGAAAATGATAGAGCAATCTCGCATGTTCGAATCAGACATTTGATTAAAAGAAGAATCGCAGCAGTAAAAATAACTTGTATATTGATCCAGAAGGGCGTTCTGATGAACGTTGCTTGTGCATCTTTGTTACTGCATCTCACAGCACATTACATGCACAGCTCGAGTAAATTCCCAGCTAACAACCAACCTCAAAGGATCGCAGACAGGAGTTCAAGCACCCTTCTTTCACCACGGGTTTTCGCTTTATCGTGCCTCTCAGCCAACAGTCCAAAGAGAACGTCAAACCGCACAATCACGGCCAAACGGCTTTTCTCTAACGGGTCACGCAAAGCTAACTTTAGCCTGCTTGTCGACGTATGTTTAACCTTTCACTTTCAATAATACACAAGTCGCAACGAATGGGTTCTCGGTCGGGTACTGCCGATAACAGGCACACTTTAAAAGCTTGCAACAGGCAGGAGGATTCGAGGTCGGTGGTTTGGTTTATTTGGTTTTTTTTCGGAAGGGCTGGAACACGACAGCTTTTCTATTGGTTGAAGCTATCCCTTGAGTAGAGTCGTGCGCAAAATTGGAAAATAATGTTCGCGAGAAGGGAGCTGTAGCTAACGAAAAATATGCAAAACCAAGCAGTATTTTTCGACGGTGCAAAAAGGCTTGGTGCATTATGTTTAGGGGGTTCACTGCTGTCGCACACCCAGGCGAAAGCAGCAGAAAAGCGAGTGGGACGGAGCAGACGCATTCCTGTTGCTCGTGGATCCTGGAACGCACACGCACAGTGGAGGTGACGCGACAAGCCACAGAGAGGACAGAGCGTGCCTGCAGACGACACAGCGCTGTCTTTGCTCGACGGCAGTCGACAGAGACGAATTGACTAGCGCCTGGTAAACTAGTAGTCCTCTGTGCTCTGCTGTCGAGGGCGGGACTGAGTGGAGGGTATTCTTTCACGACTGCTGTGTGACTTCACCAGAGTGGCGAGAGGTGGGTGTTGTATTTACACACTGATATGTGTTGTAAGGTAACTTTGAGCTAGGCTGGATTCCATACACAAAAGTGCCCATACATTGCATGGACACTTTTATGTCTGAATGCTTATGGAAAGTAAGTCTGCTTAAGGAGCAATTCGCTATCTTTTGAGTATATGCACTTATTTTCTCTCTCTCTCTCCATCCGTCTAAACAGGTACATAAATCAAAGTAGAATGATGGGAAGTCTCAAAAGATATACAGTTTGAGTTTCATTAGTCAGATGCTCTTGCCAAATATTGTTTATAATTTTGTGATGTTCAAATAGCTGCTATTCGTTGTGCCTTGTATAAATCTGGCCGTGGCACCAAATGCAGCGAGGCTACTCCAAATACTCACAATAGTAAATTTATTTCATGCGCGTAATGAAATGATCTGGCATGAACCATGTTGTCGCGCTGCTTGTATCAAGGAGAGGGCATGGCTAGGTGCCTGCCGTTATCGCGAACCAAAGAGAAAGGTCAGTCGCTGATAACTGTTTTCTTGCAGCTCTTTTTAAGCGTTATTGAAAAAGACCAAGAGATTAATTAGACCACAAAAAAACGTGCATGGGTATTGTATGAGGTTCGAGAAGTATGACGGCTGGTGAGGTGTGAAAATCAAAACAGATGTCTGTTGGATTGACTTCAAAAAAGGTTATTATTACTATTTGGCTATTCTGTATGATATTTCAAATTTAGCTTTTATTTAGTATTCCTCGTCTTGATATGAGATTTTATTCGGCAGACTTTAGAAAGCTCTACATTTTATAAGGTCGTGCAGTTTTAGTTTAGGTCATGTGAGGCCAAATGCAGCGTCTCTAGTTCCGTTGGTTCTCTCGCTGATCGACTGTGCAGTGGGGTCACGTAAGTACATGAACGAGAGAAAGAAAGAGAGGGGAGGGAGACTTTTAGTACTTTACGGCTAGTGCGTCGCACTAATCTCCGTCGGAAGTAGCTTTAGAAATAAGTTGAAGCAGCTAGGTAACGGGAGGCTGTGATCTCAGTTTGGCTTTCAGTTGCCATGACGACGTCATAGCGATGGACTAGTTCTCTAGGACCGTATGCGAAGGTGGGGAACTTTGCAGCCCCTGAGGCGTGTGGCCTATAAACATGCAGCTCCGCTGATTTTTTGTCTTTAATTCCTGTTCCAGTTGTGAAGTTTACTACTTTTCGTCAGGGAATTGGGCGTGTGGTGTGATTTGTGTCAAAGGGAAACAAACACGCAGAATCTTTCCTGTCGGAAAACGACTAAAGGTACAAAATGGCGCCGCGGTCATGCAAGTCTAATGACATCATTTGTTGGGAATGGGACAATATCCAGCGCCGTTTTGGTGGAAGCACAGTTCAAAGTTGCAAGGGGAAAGAACTAACATGCACCTAATACTTTAACCAACCCACAGATTGTGAGTTATCCTTACGACGACCGCTCGCACACTCAAGACCTTAGTGAGGTTTCTTTAACGTTCGTTTGTATGCACAACCGATGCGTACAAGCAGGTGGTTCGTTGACTAACGAGTAAACCATGGTGCTGATACTTAAGAGAGGGAAAAAACTGCAAGATCCAGGCATAAGCTTACTTTGTTAATTCTCACTTAGTAAACCATGGACAAGGTTAAAATTCTAAGTTTAGCTTATTAATCGATCTTAGAAGCTATTTGATCCCTTTAACCCTTTATTTCAAAGCGCCAGCACATCCAGTCGTTAGTATCTGCAAAGATTGCGACAAGCATTTGAAAGAAATGAAGGTCACAGCTGGCATAACCAGCCACATTGACTCAACCCGATTTTCAGCTAGAAGAAACTGATAATAGCGAAATACTAGATAGTGCACACCAGGAAGCTCTCATCTGCAGATATTCGTCATCAGCAGGCCCATGGTGCACACCTGATGCCAGGAGTGTTTTGTGAGCTGGTGTCGAAGGACTAGGAGTGTTGACCGATGGTATATGTATTGTCCAGCCTGCGCTCTTGACCAGCACTTCCATAGGAGTGTAAACAAGGCATACTGTCATCTTGATGAAGCTAGCTACAGAGATGTGCCTATCGATCTTGCCTTAACACCAGACTTCCCACAGTCTCTGCTCAAATGATCTAAGATTCTACGCACCCAGCGCAATTCATTAAAGAGACCCTGGACTAACAAAACTATAAAAATTAAACGAGCGGTTGAAGGCAAAAACATAAGAATTTACCTAAGACGCAAAAAATTTACTTTTAAGACTGAACTAAGTTTGTACAAGGACATACACAGAAATCAGCAACCTTTACAAAGAAACAAGAACAAAATTAGCTGCCTCTTTAGCAACCACCCGACAACCATATTTTCGTCGCGTTCTCTCTTTTTTCTGCATTCTGTAATTTGTGATGAAACATTTACTTCCCCTTGTAAATTAGACATTTAAGAAAAGAATATTAAGGGGTGCTGTTTTCTACGAAAAAGGCAAAGAGATTCTCTCAGCCACTTTTAAGCAGACAGGAAACTAATGTTCGTGAAATGTCGCTCAAAGTGGTCTCATCTAATTTGATCGGCTACTGGCTGTTGACAGACATCGGTGCCTCGTTTTAACACATAGGATTGACTAGTTGACAGTCATTGTGGAAGCACAACGCCATCAGACAGGGCTGTTCGATTTTTGTTCCGGTAGTCACTCACAGAGCTTAGCACATCTGTCACAAACCCTACAGCTTTACATTCGCTTCACGTCTTCGCTAAAAGCTTCATTCGTCATCCGGAATTAACCGCTGCTAACTAAACCAGCAAAAGAAATAAGAAAAAAAAACCCAGATCTGCTTTTTATACAATACACATGCACACTCCCTTTCCCCAATCTTCCCCTCTCTCTTTGTCTCTCTCATTCTGTCTAGAGGATCTAGACATGCCTTTATTGTTTTAACAGTCCGAGGCGTCAGAGGTCAAAGCATCGATCTGAAATTAGCAATGCTTCTTATCAGTACTGTGGCGGCTTTTGTGTCTTCATAGTCGATTTTGGTCATGTGCTCAGTCCATGTGTTCGATTTTCTTCTGGCCTTCCTCGTGTTTCTTGAAGTATGAAACGGCTAGCCATGACAGACAACTAAAACAATGATGATGATGATGATGATGATGATGATGATGATAATGATTATGAAAGAAGACATTTTGACAATGTAACATTAAAATTACCTCGAAATGTGATGAGGGAAATATGTTTGTTATTTCAAGTGCATTTAAGAGTCACTCATCACGCGCTACCACATTTTATAGCCAATTTGAAGAAATGACACTAATGACAGATAGCCGTGGTCTCACTTTCTCGGTAGATTATAAAATGTGTAAGAAGCAACACTTTGAAGCAAACATCTTTGGCTGAAGGTGGACAGTAAAAATAAATAGCGTAAGCTAGGTTACGACATTTTTATATTCCATCTTCTCAGTCAGCAGAAAAGGAGGAATCGAGAGTATTTTAAGAGGCGGAGACAGAGATTTTAAAGATGGAGTGCTGTCTTACGGAATTTGAGTGAGGGCTTGAAATTATCCGCGACAAACTTATACAGCACTTTGCCACTTTGTACGATTGAAGCCAATGGTTTGGCGTAGAGCCAGCTTTACTGTGACCTTCAGACGAACTACGGTTGT
Organism: Marisa cornuarietis; assembly: GCA_004794655.1. NCBI lineage: Eukaryota > Metazoa > Mollusca > Gastropoda > Architaenioglossa > Ampullariidae > Marisa > Marisa cornuarietis. The sequence goes on from SMMW01000025.1 coordinate 2,380,767, forward strand.
GGCCAGCAACACGGAGAGCAGACGATCATCAATAGTTATTACAGTGAAAATCTGGCATGTGGACAAGTCTGTAGGTTGTGGAGCTGGGTTCAAAGTAGACAAAAGAACTACAATGTGGTGCCAGCACGAAATGCCGCGAAGAAAACATTTTCACTGGATGGGCTCTAGTGGTGCCCCTTACCCCGAGATGATGTCTCAGAAAAGCAGCAAAAGGAGATGCTGAGACGCCAGGCGAGGAAAAAGTTGAAGTCACTGGGGCATCAAAATGAATCATCAATCATAGAAACTGTTTTGAAAAGATTAGTACAACATTTACCATATATTAACTTCCATCGAATGAATCTAGAAATAAGAAAGAGTAGCAGAAGAACGCCAGTCAACCAAATATATAAAAATGCTCACGAAAACCAGCGGAAGTTTTGATAATTGCGTTTATTTGCAGACTGGATGGAGCTGCGTGCACTCGGCGGTGACCAGACAGTCCCTTCCCCACGCCTTTGGCTATCACTGAAGCGTGGCGTTACAGACATATGAGGAAATACGATTTCTTAAGATAGGTTGGCTTTATCGACTTTTCGACAGTTTTATGGGCGTTGTTCTCTGCGCTCTTGAGCTCGCAGCCACGCATTACCTATAAATAACTGCAACTGTTAACAGTTCGTCTTTTTTCTGCTGGACCTTTCTTGGGCTCATCTTTTGTACGAGGTGCTTTTAAGAAATAAAAATACACGTAGGCCGTTAGCTTAGTTAAAGTGCGGAGAGTACAGTGTTTATAGGTACACTTTAGGAAACGTGAACCCGGGCATCGGCTGGCTATCGTGGAATAGCAGGCAGACAAGGCAAGATAAATTATACAGCTCGATCGCACACACAGTTGGCCAGAGACAGTGGTGTGAAGGTCGGTCAGTTGTTAACAGACCAACCAACGATTGCGAGCCTGGAGAGAAAGCATGGAAGATACTGTCACGTGGACGATGTTGTATTGTTCTTTTTCATTCAATATTATAGGGCTTTACATTCATGCAGACTTTCTCGTAGTGTTCTAATGGCGAAAACAAGCTAAACACGTTAGGGTTGGGTAAGGACAAGATCGTGCGAGACATTATACAGGACTGTGGTGACCACGGGCATAAATAAATATCGAGGGCTTTGAAAAGGGAGAAGAACCTCCTGGGGACGGTGGTGTAAGACTGGATCACCATTGCTTCATCAACAGTCATTCGGAATTCTCTCTAGGCCTCGTCTCTTTTGGCATCGTCTCACGCCTCCATCCCATTGTCCAGAGAAGACACTTCAGACTGTGCTGCTTAACGGGCAGAGAGGTAAGGAAGAAGAACGGGGAGAGAACCTTGCTGCTCTTTTCTTGGACAACTGGGAAGGGGGAAAAAAGAAAAAAAGAGAGAGGCATTAGCAGATCAGTCGTTCCTGTTTCTAAGGAAACTGCGATGAGGCTGGAGTGAATGATAGGGCAAAGAACTCGAACAGCATGATCTGGTTTCCAATGGCACGTCTTTCCGTATGCTGTTGTATGTTATCTTCGATCTTTAACGTTCTTTCCAATTATGAGAATTCGTAAACTATTTTGCTTTTTTTTTTGTTAAATTGAATTTTCTTTCGTTCCTTTTTTTCAACCTTTTTTGCGTTGTTTTCGTGATCGATCTTCACAGAATGAACCATACCCTCACTTTCTTCTTAAACAAAGGAAGATACAAGAAAAAGACACAAGATCAACCCTTATGTTAACCAGATTTATAGAAATCGGAGTCATTTTCACATAGTTTAGGACGCATATGTGACATTTGCATGCACAAATATAGATTAAATCAGTTGGAGCAGTGACATATTCTTTAAATGTTGTAATTTCGAAGTAATAGGATAGCATCTGATACTTCATGCCACTCTGCTATACAATCTTCGCCGAGTGTCTAATCACCGACGGCAGTTCTTTGTGTGACCATGCAGTTCCTTCTCTGCTTGCAGATACTAGGGTCACCATCGGCGGTTACTCTATTTTATACCCATTTTATACAGTCTTGCAAAATTCTCCAAGATTATTGCATGAGGACTTGATCAAGTGACTTCATTTTATCTCGGAGCAGATGTCTTTCGAGAATTCTGGATGCAAACGAACAGAGGAAGTATAAACAAAAAGTACCGTAGTTTGCAGACCAAATACGTATTTACTGAAGTCTTAAAGGGATAAATATTCAGGTTCACGACATGAAAAAATCGGTGGGACCGAACACATGGCTTCAAGAACGGCTTGTACACTGAGTATTTGTTAAACTCTTAATCGGAATGGGGATCAGCCTTGTGGCTTTACGTTAACTGCTGGTCCAATAATGATCTAAGATGCTTTCTAGCTTCAAGTCGCAGACAACTGCAACCTCCAGGTTGAAAGGGGATCTTAAAATTTCACATTCCTTTTCAAAACTACTTTTGTCCTGTGTCGCCACTGGATCACGCGACGAGGGATTGGATAAAATCAGGGGCTTGGCACTCTAGAAACCAATCATCTCGGCTTAGCCCTGCGGGTTTTGCGTGACAGGCCAAATGTATTCCTGTTCCGGGCATCCACAGAGGAATTCGCATCCAGGCACACGCTTTCAATTCCAGGAGCGTTCCTCCAATTTTGCACCGGCCTCCCTCCTGCGATGCAATCGTCGACAGGCGGGTCACGCTGATTGTCACGACTGGTGTGTTCAGTTAGCTTTAAACTGCCCTCAAGTAATCAGAGCTGCCGTGTACGCCCTGAAGCTTTTGCTGATTGGTCTTTAGACTCGCTGTGCGAGAACCATTTTCTGTGGGTGGACACAGCCGTGGGGTCGGACAACCGTTTGTGTTGTATACCGGTCTCCAAGGTCGCAACAGTGTGACTAAAAGAAAGAAGCCCAGAACTTTAAAACTACACTTCATTGTTTATAAGCCCTCGGTGATCACATGGCTTAAAAATGAAGTCTAAATACGTAGATATCTTTTAAGTTATTTCTGTTTTTTGTTTTCTAGAAAGATAGCAAGAAGGAAAACGGAGGAGGCCCCGTGAGGAAAACAATCATGGGTGCTGACGATCGAAGTTGCTGCGCGGGGAAGAGCTTCTGTATCTATTTTTTAGCTCCATCCACCCTTTTTTCGGGCAATCGGGTGGCAGCTGACTTCTTGGTTTTGCTGGGTAAACAATCAAATGCATCCGTCATAAGGTCACGTGACGGAGAACGAGAGTTCATTGAAGCAAACGAAATAGTCAGGTGTAATTTCTCTTATTAAACACTACACCCTGCATAACATTCAACTTTTTGGATATGAACAGACAGGAAAATAGATGAGATTCAAAATGATAGTACTCTTTAGAAGATTCTAAACAGTTATAATTTGCCTTGAAAATCCTTTTAAGCCATGTTCTCCTCCAGAAACAATTTTTGTTTCTCAAAACCAATCACGAAGCATGCCTTTAGTTATGTAGAATTGTTTTACTTCAGTTCCTCTGGTTATAAGCGAAGTTCACCCGTGTCAGCGCGCAGTTTTTTTGTTTTTTTTTTGAAAGAGAAGATATTTAGGTTTTACAGATTAGGTAATATTAGCGAAAGAAGAGTATAACAAATAGACCGAAAGTTCTTTTACGGATTTGAGCTGGTGTCTCTGTAGCGTCGGAACTGAGCTCCACGAAAAGTTTTGAGATAAAGTTTACTTATGGACGTCGAGAGTTCACTTGCGAGAAATCGATAATCCTAAAAGTTTGCTTTAATAGCACGTGTTGCCTGTGGACATGAAACACCGACTAAGGAAGAAACTAAAAGGTGTGGCAAAAAATTAATCTTAAATTTTGAAGCAGCTGTTGTATTTTTTTTTTTAAGTTTAAGGTATGTGGGACTAAGCACTAACTACCTCTACCCAATTTCCTGCTTTTTCAGTAGTGATTAAATGCAGTATTTTTGTTGCTATATTTGAATCTTATCGTCAGGGTGATGAGACATCATTTCTTGATGCCATCCCCGTTTGAATTCTCATGCAGACACAGATAAACGTCATCGCTTTGTTTTTCAACTTACACGTCAGCAATTATCAGTTTCAATTTTCATCCCTCGATGTGTGCTTACTTCAGGACGAAACAGAAAATTTGTTTCTGAGGCGACGTTCCCTTAAAATTTAAATCCAAGTCAGCAGTGAGTTTTTAAAGAAACAATCCAGATGAAACAGTAGAAAGAGATCAGGTTAGTATTTTATTTATACGTTAATATTTTAAATCCGTTTGATTTATATTAGTATTTTTGTCAATAATGTGATTTGTAATTGATCTTTTATTGCGTATATCTAAATCTGAAAAATCTCATTTTCCGTGGTTGGTTGCTGTGCTGTGCTTTGACCAGTGTTGCCTAGAGGAAACAGATCTCGAAATTTACTCAACATTCAATCAGAAAATTCACACATAGATCAATAACATGATTTTTTTCGCCATGTATCCATCTCAAGAAAGTTTCTGTTTAAGGATGAGCGAAGAAATTTTCTTAATATACTCACATTAGACTAGCAAATGCATATTGATAGAAAATAAACACCGTTTCATCCTCCGGGTACATTTGACAGTTTTTTGTGGGGGGGGGGTACCATAAACATGAAATGACGATTCTCGAACATTTTATTGTGACATGCTGGTATTGTCGTCTGATGTGCTACAGCTGAGGTTTGTTGTGTCAACGTGCCTGGTATCGATGCCAAGCGAATCACATAAGAAAAATAAACAATCATATGACGTGACTGTAGTTACAAATCAGTAGGCATGGGGAGAATGTCGAAATGACGGGGGCTAAGGGAAATGGGGAATCCTAGATTAATTTTGAGTCGTCTTCACGAAGATGAATTCGTTTGCGATTATATCCGCCTTCCACCCGTCCATGAATTTTGCAGTGAAAGAACACGATTGGCTCTCTGTTTTCAGGAACAAATAAAATATAATTTTAATAATTCTCCGCTTTAAGTTTCTTCTTTAGTGTAGAAGAATGAAATATTTGTGACAGCTTATTCCCGAGCAAACACGGAAAGTTTCACCATAAGAAGGAAATACAAAAAAGAGATATAGAACAATGCCCTAAATTATATGCAGACGAAAATGATTTGCACCGAAAGTTAGTCTGTAGATGATCTAATCTGCAAAAAGTACTAAAGCAAAAATCTTTGCTATGTTGTGTGGCTTTCTAGGCTTTCGATTGAAAAGGGGATTTATCAAGTTGACTGATATTTCAGCAAGAAGTTGCCACACATCTCCCCCCCCCGCCCCGTTTTCTTGTATTCATTGTGTCGATAGTACATCATCAAACATTGCACCGATGGTTTCATCGTCGTCCATTGCTTCAGCTGCGTCGTTTGGCGTCTTTTGCTGCTGATTTTAGCACATCACGGCCTGAGCATTTATCGGACTGGAGGGATCCGCCAAGAACGTATAAATGAAATCATAACATTATGGAAATATAGTTACTGTTCTCTGTACAGCTGACTGGTCATTGACAGCCAAGTATATGACACATTTTCGGATGGCCCTGCATTGGTAGTATTATCGACCGCAACACTATTACTTTGACGCTGTAATGTTCGCTGTCGTTTAAGGAAGGAAAGCGATGTAGGAGTCGAGAAAAATAGCAAGAAAGAGGACTCAAACATTCATATCACTTAAAACACTTGTCACTCGTTTGACCACACACACACACCAGGCTTCATAATGGCGCAAAAGTGCCACTGTCTTTTGTTGTATATTAAACATTCTGTGTGGCCAGTTTATCTTCTTAAATTTACAGCCACTTTTATGAATGTGGGGGCATAAGAACGTGCGTACAACCAGTTCTTGACGTGTAGACAGCGAGACTCCGTTCCATCGCGTACAGTGGTAATGCGTTCTATTGTCTAATTATTTATGACTGAACCACAGCTAAACAACAGAAATGAAACCAAATAAAACAAGCATTGTTGTAAGGGGGAATAATCATTTCTGTAATAGCAATGTCGTTAATAATCGTGTATATAATAATCCCCATGTCTGTAATAATCGTTCAGATACTAACAACGTCTATAGTAATAACCATGTCTATAGTAATCACAGTCTATAATAATCATGAATGTAATCACCATGATAATAATAATAATAATATATGTAATCATCATGGCTATAACAATGTCTTTAGTAATCTCTGCTTTTTTCGCATGGCTGGGCGCCGGGGGTTTTCTCCGGATACTTCGGTTTCCTCCCTCTACCTCTTTCCCCATAGTGCGAAATCCTCGCAAGGTGGAAGCACTTTCCTACTAAATAAACCAACCAACCAACCAACCAACCAACCAACCAACCAACCAATCAACTGTAGTAATCATGTCTATAATAATCATGTCTATGTCTATTAAAATGTCTAAAATAATCAAACATTCTTTATCGCTACACTCTGTTTCTTCTTCCTCTTTTTCTGTTTGCTGCTACTCCTTGAGGTACAAGAGACGGGTGATTAGACTGGATAGTTGGATGCTAACCCTAACTAAATCCTTATAAAATACTAGCAGTTAAGTTGTGTGCTAGATGCAGCCATTTTGCGGGGCTGTGCACCCTGCTCTGACCGCTAACATGAGCTCTCCAGTCATCTTAGTCGTGTGCTTTTCTTTCTGGTTCTAATGGTAACCACTTCTATTGAAATTTCTGTTTCACTGTCTTCTCTTTTATCGCCTTGCGTATCATAACAACAGAAATGCCCACTTCCAACAAAAAACGAAATGACTTTCCCCGGAAATATAAAGTACTTGGGAGTAATTTACGATGTCTTTCAGGAAAAAAGTCCTTAACACTGTGATGTATAGACAGTACGATCAACGAGCTTTAGTGCCGACTGAAGCGCTGCTGCCCACGCGTTGTTAAAAAAAGGGCCGGCTTTGAAAGCCGACACTATCGATTCATATGCACATCCCACATCTGAGGAATTGATTCTTGCTCGCCTCCTAGAAGGCCTGCAGTAGTACCCCTCTACTATGCCGTGTGCCTGGCCCAACTGTGCGCAGTTCCCAAACCGCTGCGGAAGCTTGGAGGTGAAAGGCTTGTCCTTAGGGAGCGTCATTGCCAAAACTGACAGCTACTGGTCATCAAGCAAGGTCACCGGACAAAAGACATCAGTTTTCTTTGATACGTTTACAAATGAGCGAGGACTACCAAAGGAAAAGCTAGGCGTGGCATTCCATCACTTCTCTTTTTTCCGGCTGATGTCGCGCTAGGGATTTATCGAGTGTTTTTGGTTTTATTTTACCTCTCGTCCATATGGTCACTGTAAATATTCAACGTTTGTGTATTTCTGTACGGGAAAATTCGTCTTGAACTTTTTACAGAGTTTTCTTTTTAGAACGAGTTACACACCAAAACTGCAGAGTCTGGCAGAGTTTCACGGCTTACCTTTCTTACCCTTCTTGCTAGCGCATGCGTGGCACTCAGTCACTTCCCTTTGCACCCCCCTGTATTTTTAATGGACTGCTGACTCAGGTCGCACGATCCACCAAGTTGCAGGGCTGGGGTGAGAGACGTACCAACGCGTCTTGTTTTGCGCATGCGCTGTGGCTGGTCAGTCCAACAGATCTGATTCTAGGTGTAAATATGCACATTTTCTTTCAACATTAAGCTGTTTTCTATACATTTTCGTTGAAATTAAACTATGTGTTTAATGACAAAATGAGATGAAATGCTAGGCAGACTTGCTGCTGCACACTCACACATCCAACAGATGTCATTCTGGCCAAGCGCCAGGCACGTGACATACTTGAGACTTTAAAAGGTCAAAGAGATAGAGGAAGCGAGGAGATTTGCAGCTATCCGCCTATGAACATCCGTGTTGGGGGAAAAGGTTAATGATTGGAGGAAGCCTCTCACCACGCGTTTTCTGGCAGGAGGACCTGGATAGATGTCAATGTGAGAATGGAGCACTAATACACTTGCTAAGAAGCAGGAGATTTTAGTAATGTAATGACCAACTGGCCAACGAGCTAACGAAGAACTACGTGACTAACTGGTCAAATGAATCTCGATGGAGGCTCTGGTAGACTATAAATAAACCGAACAGTTTCTTTGTGAATCTGTCGCTTATTATTAACACTTATCGTGAACTACCAGAGCGGTGCGCTAGCCGGTACATCAAATTTTCATCGTCTACTACTGGAGATGATTACTGCTCACTTCCATCGCTGTAACACGATAAACTCGTGCAATGTCCATTGGAGTTCTTTTTCTCCTCACACAGCATTGACTCCATCGCTTCTGAAATATCGGGATCAGTGGAATGTATGGAATTCCAAATCGAAGTCAAGTGCAGTGGTAGCCAGACAGAAGCGATTCTGGCGGATGCTATTTCTTCAAGAAGAAGACTGAAATTGACTTTGCTTGGTTACGTGGTTTGGTTAACAGAAGGTACTAAACAGGCGCGACGCTAACCCATCTGATTAAACGGAGAGTGCATGAGGTCATTGTAGCCATCCTTTAAGACCTGGCAAAGAATTTGCAGGCAAAGCGCGGACGGATATTGTTCGTGGAAACTTCAAAGCCTCGGGCTTGATAATGACTTCCTTTCCCGACAGACCTATTACTCCGGTACCACACTATCCTCCACTCCCCCTCAACCTTAGTGTCGATTAAAATTACCTCTCTTGACTAACAGTCCAGCATGCTTAAAAATGTAGAGTGCGGGGAAAAGAGGAAGAGTATTACTAGACTTCAGACAACAGACGAGTCCTTCCCCTGGGTTTTCTAAGATTGGCATTCTCGAAGTCTGCTATTGTCACCCTTGCTGGAGAAATCTAACATCAGCGTTTTTAAGAGAGCGCATGTTTTGTTTAAGTGTTTTTATTTGTAACTATTATTACTGTTTATTTTTAGAGAAATGAAACGCACAGTTGTATAATTGGCTATATATCACGTGTATGGTATAAAGCTCAGTACTTTCGCATAAACTTCGCGGATATTAAATCGCTGGATGCAGAGTTTGGGACGTCTGAATTGACAGTGTCTTGATTATTGCAACGAGGTTTTCATTTTATGAACATGCATGCCTAGAGCAAGACCTGCGGCAACAAGAGGTAAAAATTCTGATGATAAACGCCGCTACTTGCATAGTGTAAATTATTATTCATTATTCGTTATTCGGTGCATTGATTATCGTTAAATAATTAACATATATCGTAAGGGACAAAATGATCATTAGGAGAGAGAATGAGAGATAAACCTTGTATTTTTTTAAATGTCTAGAATTCAATTTTTGTTCTTATGACTTAGGAAATCTCAGTACAAGATATTATCGTCCCAAATCTAAGTAAATACACCTGTTCTCGAGATAAAACCCGAGAAAAATAATCATGCACAGATAGCGCTCTTAATCGTGACACATTTGTACACACGTATAACTAATTAACATACAGTCCTAGCTCTCTTGTTGGCAGAGATAAACTCATTCAGGTACAATCCTGTTAATGAAGAATATCAGACAACATATGATTACATGAGTTTGACTCCTTTCTGTGTATGGTGATGCGTCTAGACATCGGAAATGGGGTATTAATATAGATTACAGAAAATAGTATCCTGCACTAAGATTTGCTAAGCCTTTAGAGAAAAATGGTTCCATATTAGACATTTACGACGTTTAACCTGTTTTTGAAATCCTTATTTTGACGAGATCCCCGGGAAAACATTTCGCCGGTTTTGTCAAACGTATGTAAGGCCAGGCGATCACTCGTTTCTACGATCACTTCATTTAATAACTTTGACTTTACGTCTTCGTTCGCTGCTGCTTTTTAAAAATAAATTGTTACTGGGGAGAATATTGTAAAAAGAAGAAAATTGATGAGAATAAATAAATGGTTGAGAATATTTTAAAGCCTTAAAACTAAATTGAGTTTTTTTTTTCTCGACATCATCAATTAGGTTATTTTGTCTCCACATGCACAGCATTTTCGATCTCTAATTTATTTTTAAAGCAGATTACTTTATGTTGCTACAAAAATTGCTTGAAGATGTTATTCAACTTGGGTCCCCGAATGATGTCTATTTTTTATATTAAAAGGATTGTAAATAACAAAATAAGCCTTCTAAGCATCCTATAAACGACTTCTGCAGGTCTATCGAACATCCTGCCTGGCGCTAATTATGAAGTAGAATCAGGCGAGTCTCTCTTCACATTTCCATTTCTTGTTTCTCAGCACGTTCATTGCCACTTTTCTTGGACATTTTTTAAATTATAAAACAAAATTTAAAAAGTGCATGATCCTGGTGATGGTTCAGTAATCAGTAGTCTTGTCTATCCAGAAACGGAGTGGAACGAAGAGTTTGGCTCTATCATAAATTATTAGTACCGCCATAGTCGTCCATACACATGCCTCACCGAAACAATTCTCTTTTTAAAAAAAAGGTAAAAGGTAATCCACTTCAGTTATGTTTGTCTGCACACTGAGTAATAGCAGCAGGCTCAAGATATTTTATCACCCTTCAGGCATTGCCGTCGACAGAGGAGTATTAATTTGGTCAGTGCAGCAGCAGGGCCTAATCTCTCCATCACTACATTCCTGCGTTCTGTCATTTCTTTCAATAGGATCGTTTCTCAAGTGTCTCATAGAAAGGAATGTTCTCTGATAAATTCACAGGCAGAAAATAAACAAATGCTGCCTTGGCGTGCGTGTGGTCATCTGAAAAAGTGTCTTTTTTGTCTTTTGCAGTTTGTTTTTCTGCTGTTCGTCGGCTACGGCTAAACAGTAAAAGGTGCAGATCAGTGAATAATTTTTTGACATAAGAATTTTTTTAATTTAAACTACGTGTCGTGTTATCGTCTGATTTGTCATTCTCTTTTGTTTTACCCAACTGAACAACAATTATGGTATTCATTTGACACAAAACCGAGTTTTCCTGTAATGGCTTGGACAACAGCTTGTGAAATACCGAAGTGGGATGAAAAACTGTCTGTCTGTCTGTCTGTCTGTCTGTCTGTCTGTCTGTCTGTCTGTCTGTCTGTCTGTCTGTCTGTCTGTCTGTCTGTCCAGTAAGTCAGGTTCGAGTCAGTCAGTCAGTCAGTCAGTCAGTCAGTCAGTCAGTCAGTCAGTCAGTCAGTCAGTCAGTCAGTCAGTCAGAAAGAAAACAAATTAGGCAGATTACCAAGCAAGAGTTTGTCGCTTACAGCAGGGCTATTGTTCCCTCATTTCTTTCATGTTTGTCAGCTGTTTTTTTAATTTAAAAAAAACGAATTCAGTCACACTTTAACCCTAAGAATGGATATAAATAACAGATTTATTTTATAACGGTTTACTACAAATGAGTGAAATGGGGCTGGTTCTGAGCTGTGATACCCTGTTTTCCCGAAAATAAGAGTGTCATATTAATTTTTGCTCCCAAAGATGCGCTAAGTCTTATTTTCAGGGGATGTCTTATTTTTGCATGAAGAAGAATTCACATTTATTGTTGAAAAAAACATTTATTATATACTGTACAGTAGTTGTCATTATAAACTAGCATAACCAGACAAACTGTGAATCCTATCAAGAATTTTTTGTTACTACCATAATTTCCATGTACAACAATCTATGGTGCTTTGTTCGGCGGGAATACTTTCAAACAAAAACGTTGGTAGGTCTTACTTTCGGGGAGGCCTTATGTTTAGCAATTCAGCGAAACCTCTACTAGGTCTTATTTTCAGGGGATGTCTTATTTTCGGGGAAACACGGTATCTTATTAATCAGGTTAACTGTGTAAGCGCATGAGAAAGGTTCGGGTATATGAATAGTGCTGTGCTGATTTGCATAACAATGCTGCCGTGTTATGCTACCAAACAACTGAAATCCTCCTCCTTGTAAGCTTTATAGCAGCGTTTCTCAACCTTTTACTTGTGACGCCCCCCCAGACGAATAAAGGTACGTCCGCGCGCCCCCCTTAGCCACTAATACCTATACGAGATATGAGAAAATGACCGCCTTTGCGGCCCCCTTTTCAGCAGCTTGCGCCCCCCTTGGGGGGCGCGCCCCCCAGGTTGAGAACCGCGGCTTTATAGTAAATTTCGGGCAGTTACTGTACAGTCCAAACACCAGCAAGGCTGTTGCTTGGAAGAGATGTTCTGTGCTCACGTCTGACCAGCAAGTGCACAAGCTTTCCGGAACTAGGTGACCAGCAGAACGGAGAGCTCTGGGGCCAGTTGCACAACACGTTTCTAAACCTTAAAAGTGTTTTAAAGAAGCAAAATCTCTTCTGGGCCATTTTGATGCATTGCAGAAAAACATACAAAAAATTGGACTGACAGGACGGAAAGTCAGACTTAAACAGCTTTATCTTACTTAAAGTAGTTTTAGTTTTAAAAATTCTAAAATTGTGGTGTGCATTTTAAATTAATTATCTAAATAGAGTTAATGCCTAAAAGTGTTTAAAATTAGAAATGTGTTGTGCAACTGGCCCCTGACCTTGAACACGGGAAGGGAAGAATCTACTCGAGGATGAATGCTTTCAGGGCAATCTTGTCATGTAGGCAAAGGAAAAAATTGACAAACGCAAGGTTGGGGAAAGTGGTTCTATTGTCACGCTTGGTTATTTTGATGATCATAGTGTTGGCCAGGAATCGTGTTTCTCAGTACCCGTGGATGAGGAATAGTGTTTGCGTGTCCTGTTAGACCGTCGCTTTACAATATGCGCTCCTGAGATGGGTTTTTTTGCGCCGGTTAAAAAAGAAGAAGAAAAAGCTGCCTCAAACGGAATTTTCTGTCTCACTTCCTCCCTTCAACGCTCTCAAATCCTCTAGACCGGTTCACTTCGATTTCTTGTCGCACAGTCTTTGAAAACGAACCGATGGCATCGCGAAGCTTGGTGACGCCGATGCTGTGAAGAAAAAAACATACTCGTGGAAATGTGAGCACTTTTATGAGGGAATTGGACCACGGGCACAGCCTTTATAACTTGTGTCAGGTCACATGTCCATTAAAGGTCCACTGGGGATGCAAGATTTCTAACCAGTGAATAAATCTCAGTTTAAGATACTAGATCCCCAAATATGGTTAATACCATTTCCGTTCTCATGATACAAACCTGCAACCGTCAACATGCACAAAAAATGCTAAACTTGTGACGTCAGGTTTGTCCAGTACTTTGCCTAATAAACAAATAGTCCCAGTTCTCTCAGTGGTTGCTGCCTTGACAACGTAATCAATCCTGATATCTGTATTTCTGACCTCTTTCTGTGCATTTTAATGTTTGTAGACAGCTATAGTATCTTGCAAGTCATCAGAGCAAAAATGGCACCCACCAGGGGCCAGTTGCACAACACGTTTCTAAACCTTAAAACTGTTCTAAAGAGGCAAAATCTCTTCTAAGCCATTTTGATTCTCTGCAGTAAAACATACAAAAAATTGTACTAACAGGACGGAAAGTCAGACTTAAACAACTTTATCATACATAAAGCAGTTTTAGTTTTATAATTTCTAAAACTGTGGTGTGCACTTTAAACTAATGATCTAAATAAAGTTAAGGCCTAAAAGTGTTTAAAATTAGAAACGTGTTGTGCAACTGGCCCCAGAGAGCTTTAACTCTTCTGTGATCTTTACCCAAAAGTAATTTGTCCATGAGCGCGCTTCAGGGTACTTGTCAAAGAACTTTTATTGATTATACTTGGAAGTGATTAAGTGTCGGATTATTTTAGTATTCTTATTTTAGATAATTTTAGATTTATTAGATAAAAATTGTATTCTATATGACATTTATCATATTTAATAGGTTAGATCGTCACACTTTATAGAACCCGTCATGTTTTTTTTGGTTTCTTACTTACCGCACCTTTGCTTTTCTCTTCTTACATAGGCCATCTGTTTATCATTCATTATCCTCAGATTTCTTTTGCGTTTAAGACTATCTTACAGAACACGCGAGTACTGTTTGCAGGCATTGATTTTTAATGCTCGCAACCTTATAATTCCCTTCTCTTATCAGTAGCTCAAGACTAAAGATCGTCTGTGGCTCATACTGTGTGACTAACAGACTAGGTCCATACTTACGCTGAACGTGCTCTTTGATATTTGGTAGAGCTAGAAGCTGAGAGCGCTCCTTGCCGTTGTCTCTCGGGCAGAACCTCGTCATAAAAATGTGAGTGACCGAGGACATGATTGATGAAAGCAATAAGCCATTATTTGCGCGTCTTACGCCAAGAGAACGCTCACCAGCTCAACAAAGAGATGAGAGCCTTGTGTGGCACTGAGGCTTTTCTTCAAAGAGGAAAGATCTCTCGAATACGTATTGCTTTGAGAACGTGCGATCTTTTGTGTGTGGCGCTATGCTGGTATCATGTAATTATTTTCGTGCAGCTTAATATTGGTGCGTGACAAGCACTTCACCATCCAGCTAAGCAACATTTTCTATGTGTCAGGTTTTTGGTAAAAATTAGTCGGACAGGGAACAGGACATTAGGAGTCTGTCCCGAACTGAACGAAGGCTTTTGTGTGCAGAGTGCAGCGTATGTAGAATATTTTTTAAGAGACCTGGACACAGCTGCGAAAAAGCCAATTATTACTATGCTGTCCGCGCGAATGTTGCAATAAAGTAAAATGTTCGTGTCACAAACGGAGTCAGCATCATCCGATAAGGAATATGTACTGATCTTGCTGTCTTAATAAGGACATACTGTTAACAGCCTGGTCTGGGTATTTATGATTCATCGGTGGTAGTTAATCTAAAGATATTATACGAAGCATTGAACCCGTGCTTTTTCACACTGTTAGTAGGATTCTCATCTTTAGAGCTGAGGCAGTATTACTGAACGCAGGGAACTGGGCACACCTAACATTTGTGAGGCCAAGTGGATCAAGACATGATTCAAAGAGTCAAAAACATAAGCTGCCATCTGTTGACAATGTCTAGCACCAAAACAAGTTGTTGCCTTGAAAAAGTAGTTGTAAAGACTGAATTAGGATTGGCAAAACGCCATATTTTCTCTTGTCTGCTGCATACAGCTATACTCGCAAGCGGCTGCAGGTGCATATATGAAAATATATGCTGTTTATGTGGCAAACTAGCAAGCTGGAACAAGTTAGTATCAATGAGAAATCAACAAAGGCCAGCGTGTGCTGACTCCCCAGTCTTGGCTGCTCACCTAGGTGCTATTGTAAGAGGTTCAGGAAAATGAAAAGAGCTATGTTGACTTGCATAACAAAGCTCCCTAGGCTTGCTACCAAACAACTGAAAAATATGAAAATAACTGAGTGAGGCACAAAAGAGATATCATATTTAAAAAAAACCAACATTCGTAGGCTTATGTGTTTGCACGTGTGATGGAGAGGGAGGGAGAAGAGAGAGAGAATATCTAACGTTGCTAAGTTGGAAGTGCGAATGACATCGTCCCCTTAAGACGCGAAATTACGAGAAGCCCAGTGAATCGGATCGATGCATTGACAACCGTTTTGAATAAACTTTCGAGGCGACGTAGAAAGGGAGACCGTCGCCACGCTTCTGGGATGCAGCGAGCTGCATGTATGTACGCAGTCATCAATTGACAGTGAGTCTCGCTTCGTGGGATCAATAGCTCAGCGTGTGCTGCCTAACGTGCAGCGTACCGACCCGTTCTGCAGCCAGAAAATATGACAGGTCCCTCACCTCTATCTGCTCGTTTCGCTCAGTTCGTTCGTTAGCCTGCTGTTTCATTTTGTAGTCCTTCGGTTATCAGTACGACGAACAACGGGACTGGTATATGTTTTGTGCTCAGAGATCACACTGACATGGCCATGACCCTAGAATGCACAAGAACGTTCTTTGGACGTGTGCTTCCACTACACCTGATATGAAAACGGAGTAGTCTGCATGGTTTTGACGCCACGCTCCTGCTGTTCGCTGGCTGGCTGAAGATATTCTCGAAAGAGGGAAGTGCCCAAGGGAAGTAAGCACCTCATTGTCAACTGTTACAAGGGTTATAGGACCATCTCCCTTTACTTGTACGCCGCTCTTGACCCCCCCAAAAAAAACAAACAAACAAACAAACAAACACACACACACACGGTTAAAGGGTTACAGGACCATCTCCCTTTATTTGTTCTCCACTCTTAACCATAACACAGTGTGTGTGTGTGTGTTTTATGGTCAAGAGTGGAGAACAAGTAAAGGGACATGGTCTGTGCGTGTGTGTGAGAGAGTCGCGCACCAAAAAGCTTCCAAGTGAAACAAAAAGTATAGTCTGCATGACACTTAAAGCTCTCTCTCTCTCTCTCTCACACACACATTGTGCCTGGTGTCTGTTACAGTGTTCCTGCGTTTTCACGTCAAAACGCGACCTTTGACCTCGGAGAATGGGCACGTGGGTGACAGTTGTGACGTAACTTTTACCACCCACCTTAGCGTAGTCTTGCAGGGGAACGTTATGTACAATAATCGTACTGTATATTATACCGTATTTTAAATTGTGTTGTTGTTGAAAGGTTGGAACGCATACATTCTACTTTCTTTATTTTATATAGGAACAAATAGTTTTAATATACGAGGTTTTTTTACATGGGAGCTCGGTTGTGGAACGGATTAAACTCGTATGTAGAGGTACTACTGTACATTCAATTCTTCGTTGGGGATGTGAGTGTGTGTGTGTGTGTGTGTGTGTGTGTGTGTGTGTGTGTGTGTGTGTGTGAGAGAGAGAGAGATTTAAGTGTCATTCATTCTAGTCTTCGTTCAGGATGTGTGTGTGTGTGTGACTACACCAGACACTTCCTCTGAGACTAGCTACTAGACGTCGTGCCACGTTCTTAAGTAACAAGGTAATCCCTGCTGCAGAATATAAACGAATTTTTTTTCTTCCGGATCGTTGTGCCCTATTTACATAAACGCCATTACTCATCCTAAACGCCGCTAATGGTTAAGTACATCGTGAACATTCACAGGCTGCTAATGGGTACAGTGGCCAAACGCAGACTCCATGTCTCCAAATAGTGCATATTTGGGGTTTCAGAAGACGCATGCAGTGGCGTAGGAGCCAGGAAGGGGCGCAAGCCTCCCCCTCAAAAAAGATGAGGAGACAAGAATTTGAACGTTGTTGACTGTCAGCATGGAGCTTGCCCTCCACCCAAAGTTGGGCATCTTCCTAGGCCACTGGTATGGTCAAGATTTTGACGTCCTTACGCCTCTATATTTACCTTTTTCGTAGAACAGAGACGCAAAAGAACCAGCTCATTACTTCGAAAGGGGTACAAGTAGTGTACAGTAGGGGCGAAAGTATTCTAATTTCTTTTTTTTAAATAAACGTTTTGTTGTTGTTGAAATGCATGTTGTAAATCGCTTGGAACAATTTTCAACACACTTTGAATGTATGACTGCATGCAAGAGCGCGCCTCAGTAAGAATATGTATGTTTGATAAAGAACCTGCTGTTGGTATTACCACTATTAAAAGTCTGTAAGCTTATGGTCTGCGGGTAAATTCCTTTCTCCGTCTCCCATACAACAAACAAACAAGAACACACACACACACACACACACACACACATTCTGCTGACGCGTGCTCAGCTCCCACAGTGACGTCGTGGCTTAAGCAAAACACGGGTTTCAGCATTTACTAATAATTAGTTAATACACATTCATTATGAGTAAGTTTATTATTTCTCCATTGCACGCAGCTGAGACACCTGCAACTTCTTTACTAGTTAAGCTGCCGTCATTAGTATCGACGGTCACATTGTAGTATTGGTCACGGCCATCGATATTAGTCCATTTAGAATAAGAAAACTTAGAAATCGGCTTTATACGCCTGTTTTATTAGGAGTTTTGGCAACGCTGGCAGTTTAACTCAAGGCCAGTGTTTGACGTCATTTAAAGGGGGCACTTAGCCAAAGCTAAACTGTTTTATCGTTCTTTGCCTGTAGGGAGTAGTAATTTCCTCTTATGTGAGGGAGCAGTGCTCTGCACTTAAGAGACTGTTTCACTAGACGGACAACACTTTCGTTCAGAAGAGGAAATGTGGTAAGAGAAAGATTTTCTTACCCAGGCAATCCAGCCCTGCTGGTTTTATCAGCTGTAGTCTGGTAGTCCTAGCAAGACACTCCTGCGATTTGATGGGCCGCGCTGGTACATTTCATCCAAAGCCACGAGACTGGCCTGTAGAAAGGGAGACGATTCTTTGTGCAGTTACCTGAACAGGCTTATGACTTTCACAAATGTTGGCCGGTGCACACACGCATGACACGCTCCCAGACTTAAGACACCATCGATCAGAAGAAGGACAAAGGCTTTGAGTGGATGCTTACCTACAGCTGGTGACTGTCAGGTTTAAGAAAATTCAGAAAATGTACCAGGCGTTGCTCGTGTGATGTCCCTTCACCCTACATGCCGTCGGAGTGCCCCCTCGTGATGCTAGGGAACGACTCCGCCATTTCTAAACATTGAGATGTTTCATTTTCTTTCGCTCATAGGATGCCAGAAATGCTGTCAAAATTTGCTCTACATAGTAGATTTTATTATGAAAAAAATTAGACCCAGGGTAAAATGTTATAGCAGAAAAACGTTAAAATAAAGACCTTCCAGTCGGCAATAAGGGGTACTAAGAGTAGGACTAGACAAAGCATGGATTTCCTCATTGTTCATCCAGATCGAACCACACACACACCAGCACAATCTGTTCTATTTATTAGATGATCTGTCATTATGACCTGTCAAGTTACTGTGGATGAGGATCAGGCTATCTGATATCGGGCGTTTCTTCCTGCTTCATTCACTCTTGCTTCGTTTTGCGTACGAGATGGCATCGTAAATATAGGTCGCCTTCAGATAGAAGACAGAGGCGTGACTCTGACAGAATTCATAGCACCGTACAAAAGGAAAGGAAAGAAGGGCGGATAGACAAATCCCTTTTGTCCTGAATTTGAACGTTGTCAGTATCTAATATTGATATAAGTGGTGACGGATTTGCTTCAGCCTTTTTTTTTTAACTGAAGCGTCTTCTTCCATCAAATTTCTTCAAGGAAGACTTAATACCTCAATACACTGATGAGTAGTCTAAAAATATATCTGGTGGAACCTCTCTATACAGTGCTTACGCAAATACATGTACCTTACATATGCTTTCTACACAGTATTTGTGACATGTAATAATAATAATGCGAACTTATAATAATAATAATAATAATAAAGCAGATTTATATAGCGCAATTTTCAACTCCAGAGTCGACTCAATGCGCTGTACAGTGTATGGGGTTAGTTTTAAAATCACTGAAAAATAGCAGAATTCTTGTAGTAAGATCATCAGATTAGTTTTACAATCACTGAGAAATATCCAGATTCTGTTCAAGAATTTCCAGACTGAACTACTGGAGGCAATCAGCAGTATGCTAGGATAGTCATAGACTGTGGAGTTGTGGAAGCCAGTGAGACACACCTGTCCGCTAGCTGATATAAAGCATGGGTAGTCTTCACACCCCTGTGTATGACCAGCAGGTCACGGCAAGAACCATAGCCCACGACAAGCATGACTGTCCACAGTTCATGGCGATGGACGAAGCTACAGTAATGTGGGAGAAGTCTCATATTGTAACTGCTTGGTTAATACTTCTTTCTATACATAAGAGAACTCGTGATCTAAGTTTTCTAGATCAATCCGCTTAACAGCCACCTACAGTCTCTGTTGTCGAGTGCGGAGCTACATGCAGTGTGGTTGTATCTGTGAGACCTTTGGCTATTCCTGTATATTGCTGATAGACATAGGCCACACTGTCAACCTGCACGATGACCACTTCTGATGACGATGACTCATTGATGTTGATAGTGACCTTCACCTTGTTTTCTGCCAGTGGTGGGGAGGTGATGTCGTCAGGTTACTTGCTGGTGGAGAATCAGACAACTGAGATGCGGAATAAGCACACTGATTTGTCTGACATACCCTTTGTCTGTCTTTAGCCTCTTGTCACTCTTGAATCTATGAACTTTACCAGCTACTTGTTTTAGCAAGTCGTCTGCTCCGGGACCCGTGCTGGCTCTCAACGGCCGTGAGTTCAGAGAAAAGCCTTCGTGTCGTTGTGTGATCTAAAGATCTTCAGAAAAAAGCGTTATGGCGTCAGGCAGAAAGCGACGCAGCGAAGAAAGTACTGACTTACACAATGGGCACTAAAAACACAACAAACTAAGAAAAATACAAAAATTGTGGAGAGCCGCCTCCCTCAAGCCTGTTAGGCGAGGGGACGCCACTCCAACATCATGCGCAGAATCACGAATAGGATAGATCGCACTTTCTGCGCAGGACAATTTGATAGAAAGAAACATAACAACCAATAGACAGTGAGATACACATAGGGACACTGAACAACATAAAGATGAGGTACAAGTCAGGAATAGTACTTTGTAAAAAGATATGTTTTAAGAGAGCGTTTGAATGCAGCCTTGGAGGCTCAGTGGCGAATGTGATGTGGTAGGGAGTTCCATTGCTGAGCAGCACAAAGGGAGAACATCCGTTGTCCATATGTGACTGTCTGTGTGAGAGGGAGGGATAAAATGCGGGAGTCTGATGAGGAGCGAAGGTTTCGGGCAGGAGTTTTGACAGACAAGATTTCATTAAAGTAGCTGGGGGAGTGACCTTCGAAGAAACCATAGCAGAGAGTTGAGAGCTTGTAGTCTATTCTAGCTTTAACTGGTAGCCAATGAAGAGAGCGAAGAAGGGGTGAGACATTATCATGTTTGCGAGTCCGAAAAACGAGACGAGCAGCTGAGTTCTGGACCTTCTGAAGCTTATCAATGAGGTATTGAGGACAGCCAGCAAGAAGAGAGTTGCAGTAGTCTAACTTAGACAGAATAAACGAGCAGATAAGAATTTTGGTGATTGAGATGGACAGAGTACGGCGAATGGAGCTGATCTTCCGGAAATTAGGAAATAAACGCTTTCTCGACGAAACCCCCCACCCACCCAACATGCTCTTCAGTGTCAAAAATCCAGGAAGCAGATGAATTCAATGACCGTGAACGGATTTCTGATGGTCCTAGTTAAAAGCAAGGGGGTGTGTAGAAACACCTGGGCTGGTATTCACTCTTCGATCGTGTAGAGTGCTGTGTTTGCGTTACTGGTGGAGAGAAAAAATTAGCCCAACCTGTTTCGCAAGCACCCATCATTTTTAAGAGATTAAAAATGCAAATACAGGTAGAATCTCGATATGCCGATCGGACCGGAGAAAACATTTGTTATATCGGATAATTTTTTAAAAGCAAGATTCTTTAATTTTTATGAGCTTTTTGAGTGATTATAATTTTATAACATACTTTAGTCTTTCGGTGAAATAGGAGTGCAAAAGACGCAAAACTTCATAGAAACAGAAAAGATAGACATTGAAATTATTACTTTTTCACTTAATTTGAAATAAAAGAAAAACATCAAACTTGAAAGACAAAATTACTTCAGCTTGCACTTCCGAATACCAACACACAAAATGTCACGCAGTATATGTAAATAGTGCATGATTATTGATTGCTACATAGGGTAAATCAGAATTTACTGCTTCTTGACAAAGTCGGTAATTTATAACTGGACCATTTCCTTGGAAGTAGTCTTCAACTGAACACTTTCAAGACCACAAAGCACTGATTTACTTCGTCGGTCATTATATTAGAGGAGTGTATCTGCTTACGGGTCTGTTGCTTCTCGAAAGTGGTTGGGGCACCCAATGCTGGCTTAAAAGTCGCTTTGTCCGAAGGACACAGGAGGCTCTAGAGGTTTCTTGAAGAAGTGGGCCACTCAGGAATCCTCAGTGATCTTGCGTCTTGAAAAGGTAAAAAAGGTAAAAAGAGCTCTTATAATATATATAATGTATAGTGGGTTCTGATTGCGTTTTCTTAATTAGCACTATACAACCTCCGCTGAGAAAATAAGTTTTCAGGTCAGTTTTCTTTCCAGACGTAAAACAAGAAAGTGCTCGTGGGAAATATGACTGATATGGAATGCATGCGAACTGATACCTATCTAGTACGCATGGCAAAGATGGTTTTCTAGAAGCTGGTTAGAGGGTCATTATTTACGGTCTTGCCTAATGTTGAACTCGTTCACCACGTTTTTCTCTATTTTTCCATGTCAGTTGCAACAAGGATCTGAGCTTTTGTTTTTAATATGAACTGACGCCGCTTGTTTGAAACCATCTCACATTTGTCCTTTCATACACTGACGAAATCTCAAGACAAGACACTCTTTCCAAGACTGACTCTAACAACGACACCCTTCCCCATGCAGGCTTCACACTCATAAATGCTGCACCAGGATACTGGGTTAGCGACCAGGTCGTGGAATTATTTTTCCCACCTTGAATGGGGACCAGACACATTTTAGCCAATCCGAGCGCAGCGGGAGGCAGAATTTTTCACAACAAATAGAGCAAGAAAACTTTAACTAATCAAAGAATCAGCATCCACGTTTTAGATAACAAGAAAGCAAAATAGGTAAATGAACTTGTGTGTCTTTATATATTTATAAAGATTTTTCTGTTTTCCTAGCCCTAACCACAAACCTAACCCAGACCAACCCTAACCCAAACTTATCCCTAACCCTAACAATAATCCAATCCCTATTTCTAACCCTAACTCATACAATAGCCAGAGAGCCAGATAAATTCCCAAGAACAAGCAAAGAAACAAAATTCAAGTGAAAAAAAAAACAAAGCGAAAAAAAAAAATAAACACGTAAAAACACCTTAGAAGAATCCAGCCAACAACATAATTCCTGCTCTTGCCACTGCAGCACCTTCACTGTATCTCAAAACAGCTATACTATTTCATTCTACCTCTATTTGTCCCTACATCTCCGAACGCTTTTTAAGTGGCTAAAATGTTACTGCCTAATTCTTTGTAGGGAAAACAATTTTGCGACCCAGGTTCATGACAGGTGACATCACAGGAATAATTTGTTATAATGATTTTTTTTTCACTTTGGACTTGACTTTTAATTAATGTTGAAAAATTCGTTATATCGATATTCATCTTACACTGAGCTCAAATGGAATCTGCTAGGGTTTTGGAAAAAAATTCGCTTTCTTAAAAAAATTGTTATATCGAGATTCTACCTCTATCACATAGTGAGGGATAGCTGTGTGGAGACAAGTTGTGCGTCTGGGGCCAGTTGCACAACACATTTCTACTTTGAAACAGTTTTAGGCCTTAAATCTTTTTAGACAATAAGTTTAAAGTGCACACCACAATTTAAGAATTTTCAAAACAAAAACTGCTTTAAGTAAGATTAAGTTAAGTCTGATTTTCCTTCCTGCCAGTACAATTTTTTATGTTCTTGTGCAATGCATCTACATGGCAGAGAAGAGATTCTGCTTCTTTAGAACAGTTTTAAGGTTTAGAAACATGTTGTGCAACTGGCCCCAGACCGCTTAAGAAGGCATCACGTATCAGTTAAAGCAAAACAGAACCAAAAGGATTATTCTTCTCACATCAGTAACATTTTCCCGTCGTGGAACAATGTTCACTTCCGTGTAACAAAAACTAGACCGATTTTTTGGATCTATCATTTTCCTCGCGCCCAGAGCTCTAATAATAGTGTTGTGACACAATATTTCTAGCATCTAGGTATGACGTATTCTCAACACGTCACACGATAAACACAGCACGCGGAAGGGAAGCGGAACTTGCGGCTCTTCTTACTGGAGGGACTTTCAACTTATCGTCTGGGCATCGTTCAGTTTCACCTTTTGCATGATCTAAGGAGTTTAACAAGAGACTCTTGCTGCTTACGTAAGATAAAATACTCTCTAAAATATGTCCCATACGGTCATATTCTTAGCAGTGCTGAATTTTTCTTGTTACCTTCAGTCTGCAGTTTCTCTTGCAAGGAAAGGCGTTGCTACAAAGCCCACTACATCTCATCCACATCGACTGTGTATGCCCAAACCCCCAGCGTTTAAGTACGTTCTCTCAAGTTCTTTTCCTAGCATGAAGCGTTTTTGAAGAGATTTGCTGAACTACACGACAAATGCAGCAACAGCAAACTAACCAAGCATCCCCACTGTTTCAGCATGCGTTGGCCAATTTTCTCCGAATAAAACAACCTTTGAAGAGGAGATAAGCTGCCCGGAAAGCTAAGTCAGAAGAGTGTTCACGCAGAGCTGTCTGCTGCGGTCCATCTAGAAGTACAAGCGTACTCTATCCCCCTCACCCGCTTGCTTCTTTCCTGCCTGTGTGTGGAGTCTTCCACACATAGCTTGTAGCGCGATAAATCTCTCTGGGCTTAGTCAGCACTGAAGGCATGCTGGCGTATTTATTATATTACGTCTGGGGCGATTGATCATACCAAAAAACACCACCGCTATTTCTCCTCCCCCTCAAAAAAGCGACTTCTATCACTGAAAATTTTGATATTTTTGATGTTGTGATATTTTTGTACTGCACAGTTGCACCATTAAGGTTTAGTAGTTCCAGAGAAAGCTACGGGAACTGACGTGATTTGCACATGGCTGTGCAAGAGTGTTGTGTGCAGGGCTTCAGAGTCATGCGTTAAAAAAAATAAAAAAGAGGAAAGCAAAGTTCAGGTATTGTTGCTTTGCTGTCATGAGATGGCAGGGTCTTTTAGTGGTTTTGCGATGAATGTAGAGTGTGAAGATTCTCAGCATGTTTAGGTTACATTGTTTAACGTAGTCGGCTGAAATTAATCGAACTACGAACAAGTCAAAATCTTGACGGGTTATGCGCTATGCCAGAATTAGGTAAACGTTTTGTACGGACGGTCAGAGGTTGTTCTTCTTTGGTCATACCGTATGAAGTCGACATTAGCTGGTTGTTCGTTATCGTGAAAAGACATTTCGGAAAGACATGAATCACCTGACACATGAAAGTAAAAGACCCTTTGTACCCCTGTCAGCCATTCCAAGTTTTGAATAGCAAAAGCGTGGCTTTTTAACTGTGTGTGTGTTTGTGCGCGCGCACACTCGAGAACTTCTCACATACGCTTTTTTAAAAACGTCTTTGACAGCTGCATGGATTTCAAGAGTAACATAACAATCGAGACCGACACGATAAGATTAGAGTGGTAGGAGTGTTTCTATCATAGCTTCAACTGAATCGATTCCACAACCGTCCCTGCAAGACGTGAACATTTCTCAGGTGCTTTCGTAGGCTACGCGAAACACGAGACTAAAATTACCTGACATATTTTTCAAATTGAATGCTTGGACCATGTGTTTACGATGTTAAAATAACATATCTGATTAATGCAGCATCAGTCACACCTGTATCGATCAGCGCAAAGCTGTTTAAGGCACGGACATGCCAAGCGAAACATCATACCTATTTTTAATCACTTTTTCAGGGCTAGCAGGGTGCAGGCCAGGCAACGATCGTTAAGGAAACAGGTGTACAGGACTTCGCTTCTCAGAGGACTGACACATTCGCGTGCTTGCAGTGTGCTCTTGGGAGTCAATGGGAACTGTTGCTAAGCAACATCTCTGAACGGCCGCACGTGGTCTCAACCAAAGCTCGCGCACAAGCTGAAGACGTCCAATCAGCGGGCGCAAACCATCCTATGCTGGACGGCGCCGCACAAAAATGCCACCACCCAACGACAAAGGGGTCACTTCACCAGGGGGAGGGCAAGCGTTAGGACAAACTCCTGGAGGCAAAGCCCCGGGTATTGGTGGGGGCAAAATGGGTAACGGCGCGAGTGCAACTGGCATACACGTGGTGGTTGATGGCGAAACAATCGACTTGGTAACGGTCAAGATGCTGATCCCTGACCTCAGGGAGCAAGTTAAGGCGAAGGATATTCACATCAGAGATTTGGAAGAGGAGCTGCAGGAGAAGAGCCATGCGCTGAAGGAGAAGACCGCGGAGGTAGCCCGTCTAAAGGCAGAAGTGCATAAACTCAGGTCGGTGCTACAGCTAAAGGTTGAGGAGAGTGTAGCGACCAGTGGTAAGCCTGACATCCTGGCTACCATTGTCGAAGAGACTGCCACGATGGGTCCCGAGACTCGGGCCAAGAAGCAAGGTGTTTCAGGTGAGAGCCCGTCGTCCAGCTCACACGGAGTAGTCGATGTAAAGCATCATGACAAGAATTTTAGGTGAGTAAGCTGGTGCCTCAGCAAAGTATTTCGTGAATTTAAATGTGTGTGCGTGCGTGGTGTGTGTGCTTCCTATGTGTTCCTTTGCCTTTCTCTCTCTCTCTCTGTGTGTGTGTGTGTGTGTGTGTGTGTGTGTGTGTGTGTGTGTGTGTCTTAAAATGTCTAGAATCTATACTTTAGGGGAATGCCCACACTTTTTTTCTCGTTTGTCTTCAGTCTTTCTTTGAAACAACGTATACAGGAACACGTCAAGGAATGCGGATGTACGCACGCATCCACGCACATAGTCGCGCGCGTACACACACACACACACACACACACACACACACACACATTCGCATGCACGGAATCGGATACATATTATTGAACAGCTGGCAATTTGTTTATATGGCGACCCCAAAAGTCGCATACTCAACAAGGCTCTGACGGATTCTACTATGCCCTACAAAGCCTTGGTCACAAGTTACAATAACGGCTCTACGTCATAAGGTCCGCTATTATTAACCACCACATCGAGTCACCGGGCACAGATTATCGCAGTCTACTTATTACCTGTGTGTGAAATAAAAGCTGTTGTGATGTCACACATCACTATTTCGGCTCAAAGGAATAAGCGTTACGCAACACCTTGTCCTGCTCTGTGTGTATTGGTTGACTCTGCTCGAGAATAAAGAGTAGGTATTCTCCAGTGTGTTCACGCGTAAACACAGTGCCTCACTTCCTTAGGGCTGTCGTGCTTATACGTTGCTTAGTTGACAAACTTTTCCTTTTTTTCACTTTGAAGCGAACCGTGATCTAGAATTGCCTTGGTAAGCACAGTTTTGCAACAACACAAACAGGTACCAAAGGCAAGACAAAAAAGATTGTACACGCTGCCTTATGATATGTGTGTGAATGTGTGTGTGTGAGAGAGAGATAGAGAGAGGGAGAGAGAATGACAAGAGTGTGTGTATTTGTGTATGTTTTGTTGCGCGAATGTTTCAATTACGTGAAATATTCTATGTGTATATTAATTGATACAGCTGAACGTACCTCTTTTGAGAGATATAGTTTTTCCGCGTGTCATCAAACTGCTCCGTTCGCCGAAACTTATTTTATCGTTTCTTCTTTGTCCTATTGAGGGTAACACGGTGATCCTCAAATAAGATTGAACCTTAAAGTCAGTGGGTCGTCCGCTTACTTTGTGTACCGTACTGTGCCTGACTACATTGGAAAATGCCCATTCAACAACAGTGCTTAATGCATTTGTCTTATTATCAATAATAACAATTTAATAGTAAGCGTGCATATGAGCTTTTTTCGTGTGTGTGTGTGTGCCAAGAGATAGGTTTTGCTAGTTTGCAGAGTCGTAAGCCTACGCTGGTACCAGACTACCGTAATTATGCAGATACAACCGAGCCACTGTCATATTCCTCACACAGGCACTGTAGCGTCACTTGCTACTGCAAAACCTTAAATAACAGCCTCATTTAAATAAAATTTTCTTCAGACTGCAGACCCCTTTAAGGAAACCAATTCTTTTTTAATTGCGTGGAAGGTTCCCTTTTCGCCAGCTAGGCCTGTTCAAGGAGGGAATTGTTAAGAGCGGAAGGGTAGTACGGTGAATAGTTAAAGCATCGACGTGCCTTTTGACTTTCCGTTTCTTTGTGTATGGTCCCCCATTCTGTGCGGCTGTAAAACAGAACGAGAACGTTTTGGATATGAGAGAATCGAAGCATGAATTCAACGTTCGCTCCTCATTTGTTTTCCTTATCAGCTGGCATTCGCTCTTCTGTCAGTTTGGTGCCTTTTTGAAACAGCTCGGGCTCCTTTAGAAGAAAGAATGAAACGAACGAAATAAGGGAGAGAGAGAGAAGAGGGGAGGCAAGAACATTTCAGTTGGCAATGGACTGGGCTGTCATTGCATTGTCTTCTGCCCTGCTTTTGTTTTTTTTTCTTTCCTTTTCGTTCGTACTCCTCCTCCTCCTCCTCCTTTTGTCTTCAGTGTTGTTAAAAGTTAATGAACTCTCGTCATTGGAAAGGTATAATGGAAGAACCACGCGTTGTTCCACAATTCGCTGCAACAGCAAACACATATGTCGACATTCCAGAGGTTGTTTGGTCCATATTTTAGTCTGGGGATATTATCCAGGTGCGAAATGTTTACAAATTCACCTTTGTTCCTCGTTTCTCTAAATTGATAAAAAATATCCGAGGTCATTTTAGTTATTGACCTTGGTGCACCCTTTTGAGTGCAACATAAAAATTTAATAATTTTGTATATTTAAGTGATAGTAAACGTTGCACAGCATATTTTACAGCTTTTTGTACAAAGCTGTTCAAAGCTTTGAACTCTGTGCTAACTAAATTTAATTGTTCTCGAAAATAGTTGTGCTATTATTTTTAGGAAAATGAGTCTTTATTGGCAAACTAGCCTTCATCTCTAGGAATAGACATAATTCTTTGTAGGCAATAGGCATCAGTCTACATGAAAATTTTACAAGTATTCCCCACTCTTATCAGCGAATCGAGATGCGCAGTGCAGAGTCACAGAAGCGCCTACGCGGTCATTGTAAGGTCGTGATGATGTAAGAAACAACTTAGAGCCAGAATCAATAACGATCATCTTACCCATGGCAAGACTCCAGGTGATGCTTGAGCAGCAACAATAGTCACCTTCAAGCCGCAAACGAAGTGTGCGTCACATAGTAACATAACTTCCTTATAAAAAAAATCATAGACCATGGCGCGGACCGCTACCAATTAGAAGTCAGAGATTAGACGGATAATTTATAATATTGAGAGTTTATTCTTGCCATACTTTTCTGGGAAGGTACAGTTTTCACTTCCCACACGTATTATGTGGCTTGGCGTGAAGTGTAAAACTTGCCAGATGGTCGGAATATGTAAAGACCAACTATCCTTCTACAACATTCTATACAATTTAACAAAAGTAACGTAACGCTCGTACTTTCGTATAGTCTAGATTTGCACGTGTAGTCTGATGTCTCAGTGGCCAAAATATACTGACTCCGGCACGCACAGCTTTTTCTCAAACACCATGTATCGTGTCCCCTGTCCGTGACACTGTCGCTTTCGATGTGGTTTAACAAGATGCAGGACAGCATTGTTACGGTGTTTTTGCCTCTTTATATTTCTGTCGGTCCCTGTATCGCCTTTGTTGTTTTTCTGTGCATCGGTGTACACATACGTGTGTGCAAGCGTGAAAAGAATTGTTTAAAGAGACAGTTGTGAACTTGGCGATCACTGGGACAGATATACAACACTCTATACGCACTCTAAATTCGGTCATCATTGTTAACACTCAACTAACACATTTCAGGTCCAACGACGAGGGAAGATCTGTTTTCACTGAATAGTGTGCGTTCCAGCAGACCTACGTGTCAGTTGTATGCCCACTTGCCGCGGGCACGAACCAGATTAAATCAGGCAGTTGTTGGATTCAGTTCCAAGAGAATCAGAAAAATATGGAGTGGAGCGACATTTTGCACGCCGTAGCGTTGAAGACACCCCGTAAGCCATTGTGTAATACTATGTCAGCTAGAATTAAAAAAAATACTTACAAGACAGAAAATGTGTTGTGCCAAACAGAACAAGTGAGCAGAATCCTGCTGTATAAGAAGAGACGCTGAAGGTTGTGGTAAAACGGGGAGCTGAGAGCATTATCACGTCTGACCCCGATTTCTTCTTCATTCCCATCCTCCATCTCCAGCCCCTCTTCCTCACTGGTTTTTCATTTTCAGTTTAATAACGATGTACAGCAGACTATTTGAAATAAAGTACGCATTGTTTTAAGATTAATGCGGGAAAATTGACTATGTTTCCTGGCAAGTGATATTTCAAACGAGAATGTCATTAAAAATGCATGCAGTACAAATAATTATAATAGTCACAAATGCCACGAGTAGCATATACATACAGTACAAATAGACACACGTCATGAAAAAGGTAAGCAGTGTAAATAAATATAATTTACACAAATGTCATGAAAAAGGTAAGCAGTACAGATAACTAAAATAGACACAAATGTCACGAGAAATTGTATGTATTACAAGTAAATATATTAGACTTAAATATCGCAAAAAAGCATGCAGTATATGTAACTATAATAGACGAAAATGCACTGGTTCATGCTTACATCCATTCATACTCCTACGCGTAAAGACTGAACTGCTTGAAGACACTACAGACAGACATATAGGGTTAGAAAGCTCAAGTTTATTCTACATATTCATAGCATATCGAGAAAATATATTTTAATATATATACAATATTTTAATTTATACTGAGCTTACATATTTTAACCAATATAGTTCCGTTTTATCCTGCTCACGAAGACTTTCATTAATATGTCTTTAAAAAAAATTTATTCATTATGAAAACTTATACATTTCAGAAAGATTATTTGCGAGATGACCGCCGTTAAATATAAAAAGGAAACAACAGACTACTGTAAATGAACTAACCTATTTACATAGCAATAGTAGAGAATAATAATAGAGACATTGACAAAGCTTTCGTGCAGAGGCAAGGAATATCGAAAATACAAAAGAGCTGAAACAGTCTTAATATCTTTTGGACCGCAAATGTCATCGTCAGGTGTGTGCTGTTATTTGGTGAAGTAAATAGTTTATAGTTTTGTCCAGCTTCAGGTCTAGATTGTCGTCAACTGTTTGCTGCAGTTTTCAAACATAAGCAAACTCTCTATGAGGGAGATGAGTACCAGCTGGTTGAAAGTTTGCAAGCATATGAATATGCAGTGTATGCAGAGTACGCTTCTTGGTATTTTTAAAACAGTAGAAACCGAAATAAAGGTTTTCATGTAACTTTTTTCTTTTCAGTCCAGAGCAATTGAGAAAAATTCTTGTTCTATATTTGGAGCATCTTTTACTTTTGTCTACAGTGAGAAAATGGTAAAAGCTAAATCGAAAATTAAATAGTGCAAAGAACTTCTTGCGAGCTTTGCTGTACTCGGATGAAATGGTTAATTGGTGTTCAAAATCTCCATTCCATACATACCAACGTCTAGAAACTTCGAAGGATGAGGGAGGTATAGAGACATTTCTATGGAAACGAGAAACCCGTTGAACCAAGCCTATTGTGGAGCATATACGCGTCATAGTGGTAATTTTGCCGTTTTCAAACGATTGTGTCTAAGCTGTGTTGTTACACAATGATTCGGGCACATTAATTCGGTTGTTACACAATGATTGTTGTCTTTCAGCATTCAGGATAGAGCATGAAATAAACCATGCGCTGAAGAAAGAGATAAAACCCTTTTCTGTATGTAGATGTTTTAACAGTAATATACTACTGCATCTTCCTTGAAATTAGTCATATTTTTGGAAGGATTGTAAAAAAATTGATGGACACATTGTCTACCGACTCTCTGAATAATAAACGAGGAATAATAAATTCACCAGGTATGGAACCAATGGCTATCCCACAGCGCGTTAGACTGAGATATTGTTTTGTATTGTTGTACTGGACGACCCAGTTCTCTGCAGAAACCAGAACAAACTACATTGTCACACTCGCAACAATGATAGGTGCACCGATTTAACTGAGTAAAACGGCTAATGGATTTTTCTGAGCCCTTTATAGCAGTTTGCTGAATGTCACTTTTTTAAGCTCACGTTTAACTGTGCCACTAAAAAATAATTAAAGAGAAAGAGCCTATCCAGCATAAGTCAGATATCGTCAGACGTAATAAACTGTTATTTTTGTACTAACTATACTAAGTTATTCTTATACCCTGTAACAGAAGCTCTCTGTTGTTTTTATTGCCTGTGAAGTGACTAGTCATTACCCACTGCCGTCCAAGAGAACAGACTGAGCAATAAACAATTTACTTTGTAAAAACCAGTTGATCGGGATTCGGTTGTTGTTGTTGGATGCTAAGAAAAGACGCAGTAGTAATAATATATATTGAATTAAATTCGTTTGAGACGGGAAGTTAAAGGTCACGTACAGCAACGAGAAAATTACAGAATCTGCTTAGTGGCAGCTGATAGAAAACAGTAGTGCTTCCATCGATATTTCAAACACTTTCACTGGTTTATTTGGTAGACAGACAAGCAGTCAGTAAATAACAGGAAAAAACTCGGGGGATAGGTGGTGCCATGTCTGACTGCTTCAAGTATTTTTTTTTAGGTGACGTCTCTTAAAAATTGAAGGGATCGGAGGAAAGGGGGAGGCGAGAACTGACTAGATTTAGCCGAAATTGTTGAAGTTTGCTACCTGTTTAACATAAAAGTTTGATTTTTATAATACCTGGTGTGTCTCTAGCATTATATTCTCTGGAAAACTACAGCTAAGAATGTAACGAGGCGTATTGACCAGAGTGCAAGTCCTGCGTTTCTTGGGTTCACGCCACGTGATAACAAGAAATATAACAAATACTGTGCTCGACTCTGTCAGAAGATAGAGGAAAAACCTTTACTGCAACACCGTGATAGTCTTCATCTCATATTTAAAATATAGCAAAGATTAAGAATGCATCATATAAAAATCTTGACACTAACCCTCGCTGTAGACTGCATTAGAAATGAAAAGGACAGAATATTTCCAACGAGGAAAGCCTGAATATTTCATGACGCGCTGGCTTTCAGTGTATGAGTGACGTACGATCACCTGAAATGTGTGATGGTTGATGCTTCCCCGGGAAGCCATTACTCTGCCTACACTCTGCTCGCATTGCTCAGCAATCGATCAAGGCTGACTTGTTTCCGCGATCGTAGAATACCAGGATACAGAAAAATATACAAAATCTACTCAAAATATATAATTTAGCTGCATGCGTTATAAAGAATAATAAAAGAATTGAGCTGATAAATGATGATCCTTATAACTACAGGGGTATAAGAGGACTAAATGTTAACTGCTTTCAGACAGGCCTCAAAAAGATATTTTCATCCCATGGGTTCTTAAACCTATTTAAAAAAAATTGATGATCCATTATGGCCAATGACAATAGTATTATGACGTTACATATCAGGCATTTATTGTATATTTGCTATTGTTTCGAAGAACACCTACGTACAAGCAAATTTACTAATTCTAACACCCAGTTATAGAATGAACTATAAGACGAAAAAGTAACAAAAATATATTATTTTGTTCAAGCTCCATGCAAGGCTAGCCATCTAACGCGAATTCAGTGCTTTTTGGTTGTGTCAGTCTATCTGCCTGCCTCTCTGTCTTATAGCATGCTGATAAGACTTTTGGCACTCCCTCTCCGTCGTAGTTTTCGCTCGCTCACTCTCTATTTATTTCTTGCTCGCTCTCTCCACTCCCCTTTTTTTCTCTCCTATTTATCTTCTTCCAAGCCATTTAAAATGCCTTTCGAAAATAAGATGCAGATTTTATCTGTGGAATGTAAACCTGCATCTGCAATCTGTGAGCATTTTTTCCGTGGTGGATCATCAATTTCGTTTTCTCCCACTCCAATCCCTCACGAACTTTCCTGGTGGTTTTTTTTCTTGTGCACTTTTCTGTCCTTTTGCGGAGTGTTAGCTGTGTGTATTTTGAAAATCTACCCATGGTTTTATCAGATCCCATAATTACTGAATCGGATAGCAAGGTATGTTTCGTCGGCAGACTCACGAGATCAGAAATCGTATGATGAGTGAATTACTAGTTGTGGCAAAAACAACTTTTCTAGGACTGAATTAGATTGCTAAGATTGTTATTTTTCTTTTAGTCATGAAGCTGACGCCAGGAGGATTGAAGTTCTATAGTTTCTTTTTATCTTAAGTCTTCGGAAAGACTTTTCTTGATTTTTTTAGCAGGACTGGTTGAGTTTTTGCCCGAAACTCGTTGTCGATACAAAAAGTTATGAATTAATTTGTAACCAGGTCGCGGAAATTTCCTAAAGCACGTTAACGTAAATTAAATTGACATTTCGATTAAGGTTATTCTCATTCTTGATAAAATATGCACACGATTTTGTAAAATAATTTGGTCACAATTACAGCAAACAAACATTGCAATGAAAATTTTCCATCCGCAGCAAAGCAAAGCAGACAGTGAATAAAAAGATGTTATAAATATAAAAAATGCATAGGTCTGATAGCAACGAAAAAAATCAATCAACAATCAGGAATCATTAGGTGTGCCTGCTGAATCATCCACATTTGTTACGCATTTAGAATGCCGTGTGCAGTCCGACTTGGCACAGTGGATGACAGCGTGCTGATGTATCTACGATTTAAGACAAAACGGAGCCAGAATGTTTTTTCCCATATTCAGTATACCTTTGTTGTGCTCTTTGCAGTACCAGAGAAGACTGGGTAGGTACTGATCACGTTTTACACAGACAAAGTTATGCAGCTTGTACTCTCTAATTCTCTGCATCTTAATTGCTTGCTTGCCGTGTGCCATTCGCACTGTCACGCACAGTTTTTTGCCGAACACATACATGTCCGTTATTTGTGTCGCGCTTGATAACATCATGTGTACGCGGATTTATTTTAATCAGATCAAGTGTCAGACTCCTCACTAAGAAAGAAGATTTCATGATGACATTCTGCTCTGGCTCGTCTTCAACCGTGGTGACATCAGCACATTGTCTGTCTTCCATTGCACCAAGTAAGATCGCATACGACTTTAAATCGTGTGAAAAATGTGGATGATTTATCGGAGGGTGAGGGAGGCTTAATGAGCCTCATTTTGCTACTGCATCTTCAACTCTTGCTTGCAATTTACAAGTTTTGGGGGGTTATTTTCCTTTTCGGTCCTTTAATCGCGTACATTTCTTTCATAGTCAATTTTTAAATTTTCCTGTTTCTTAAAAAATGCTCTGATTTCTTTTCCGCACTTTAAGATTTACTTTCTAAAACATTTGATCATCTTACTAACACAGCATGTCACTAGATGACAAGACCGCCCTCATGCGAATATTTGTTCACGGTGAGCAAACGAAAGCTAACTTATTGGGAAAACACGCGATCTGATAGTTTGGCATTTTGAAGGCCTGGGGAAGTTCGGAGAGGAAACAGCTTTTGACGGCTAGGGATTAGGAAAATCTTTTCAAGCTTTTAAAACTCACCATATTTGACTTTTCTGTCTACAGCTCCCGTTTCGGTCAATCTAAATTCTTTATGGGTTGCACAGCCAAGACCATTTCTTACTCGTTCATCATTTAGCATTGAAACAGTCATTTCTCGTTCAGTGTCAGTGACTTAAAGAAAAGTATTCCCAGCCTTTCTTCCGAAATCACAGAGTATGCCTTCGAGCTCAAAGTGTGGAAGTGATGAAAGAATTTACTTTATGCCGACGCGCGCGAAGACTCAGGTGAAAGACAGAAGACTACCCGGGAACAGTGCCAAAGTAATAGTTGAGGCTCTATTGTGTGTTACTACAGTAAGAATTAAGATGTTTGCATAGTATTTGTAAACATCCGCCAGTCTCTGATATTTTTATTTCCGTTGAGCTCAATAAGACTACTGCCATATATAGCGGTCCTTACATAAAGGCGTAAATATCTTTTACTGCATGACAGACATAAGCTAACTTCTAAAGCAAAACCTAGCAACTATGCAAGTAGCATGTTCGTTGAGCACTCACACCTCGACGCCACCAGACACAGGCGCATTCAAAGGCAGTGTATCGATCTTACTCTGCACTGCATAACATGGGAGGGTGTGTACATACATACCGCGGTTGACCATTCGCAGCATTCAGTGCTCGTTATAGATGCCTGCCTGCATTGCACCAGCTTCGTGTATCATGTGTAATGTTTTTTTCTTAAAACTCAGATCTCTAAACTTAAACGCTAATGATAAACAAATATTTTATAGTTAAGGATAATGTATAAAGGTTATAACATCCGACGAGTATTCTGGCTTTTTGTGGAATGAGGGGAGCGAGATTGGCGCATATCACAATGGAAACATTTTTTGAGAAACACTGAAAATATCTGTTGCATGTTAAATTAGTGAGTTGGACTGTAACCATGTTTTTTTCTGGAGGTCGGCTGTATATTCCTCACAGCTCTTAAGTCCCACAGCCTATGTTTTTCCATGTTCTATGCTGTTCCATGATTCACAGGGCTATGCAGCAGGTATATACCTACGCAAAATATTAATGTACAGATATAAAATTTGATGGTTGCTATTGATGACTAGAACTGTTCGTTTGTGCCATTTTATGTTTGTGTAATATGCCATACTAATGACTGTAGGGGCGTTTTATGTATCCCTACCTCCTGGTGCAAACCCAGGAGTTTACTTAAAGAATCAAGTCGAAGTCTCTCTAAATTCGGAATAATTGCACGTTTGGAAGGCAATACATTTACAAATTTTGTTTATTAGCGTCAGTGCGTTTGGTCTTCTGTCAAGAACAATGTTCGTGGTGGTAAGATAATAACGAAGGTATCCTGAAGAAACTGGCTACCGCTATACCACATGTGAGAAAGTCAGTTCCAGTCTAACATTTCCAACCTTGTCTTATTTGAGATTCTCCAGCAAGAGCGGTCACCCAGTTGACGGTTCAGTGGCGTTTGAAAAGCGTCGATCGTTACCCTGTTTACCAAGAAGTTTTATAGCTGCTGCCCACTGTGTCTTTAGTAAGACACGCACTCACTCCCACACGGTGCCTGCCGTTACAAACCTTTAAACTTTGGCCGCAGATGGAACTACTTAGCTTCGGTGAGTAGACTGCGCTTGAAATTTCGGAAGAAAAGGGTACATGCTTCTGTCTTTTCTCGTCTGCATTGCCAGTCAGGGACAGAATTGTGACTGGCGGGCACTGATGAATAGTTCGCTGCCTTGACACCCTTCTGGAGCGGCAGCTGGTAATGTGATCGATTCCCGGTGACTCTCAAGTCCGACCACAGGAAGATGGAGGGCACGTACGCTTGCCTGCCCCTGCTGCTTTGTTGTTGTGCTCCCAGCTTCACCACGAGCATCCTGTCCGTAGCCTCTAATATCGGGTAGTAGGCTGCTAGAAGGACTTATGGCCTGTGTTGTGTACATGTCAGTCTATATGTTTCCTTTTGTGCTTTTTTTTTTTTTACTTTTTTAAAAAACTTGGGTAGACACCAATTTTTCCTCCAGTATGACACGACTACGGCGTTTCTCATTCACCCGTTAAGAACAAAAAAGAACGCAAATCGATTTCCATTCACCGTTTAATGGCCACTCTCATGTGATCAAAGGGTCGTTTACGTGGAAATTTCACGCGACCTTCCAGCTTGATATATATGAGCTCGCTCTTTCCTATTTTGATTTAATTTAATCCGAACTTTAAAGGACTGTACAGATGCGGTACGTCTTGTAGTCTGTGTGATAGAAGCGTTAACTTTTCATTACTGCGGAGTGAGCTACTGAAAGATAGCCCAGAAAAGCAACAGACTTAAGCAATCCTTAAAGGTCCTTAATCCTACAGCTATAGACGAAAGTTCGATTAAGTTTGGCAATTTTTTTTTATTTAACCGTCATGCTAAACACAGTCATTATTTGTCCACGTGGCCTTTAGCAAGGAACGGGCTAGAAGAACCCAAAGCTATCTTTATTAGCAAGAAATTCAACTAGCCAGAAAAGTATTTGAGATGACATAAAATTCTGGTCTTTTATACAAACATTATCTATCTCGTCCATGATACTGCACTCACACCCAGATACCTTTTTATCTAGGAATATACTAGGCAAATGCATGTGTTGTCAACAGCTCACATGCTCAGTTATTCTTCATCCCAAGTTATTCTTCATTACAAGAACTGTGCTGTTTTCTTTATTCGGGCAGTCCTCTGCCCTTTGGCGAGCTTTTTCACATCACTCGAAGGTGAATAGCGTGCTGAAGAATCAATGTGGTAAGTGAATTACTCATCACCGATGTACCGACACGCCCACAAAGTTCTAAAAATGAAGGCTATGGGAGCAGTCAGACAGGGCTTATGAGGTTTTCCTTGGTTGTTCCTGTACGCGACATTGTTCAACCGCTTGTAGAGTGGTTACGCAAACATTTCGCAAAGGTTAAAAAGCATGATTAAGTTTCATGCCACAATACTGAGGTAATATGACGTAGCGGTGGAATGGCGATTGCTGACGACGGGAATGTCACAGGTGATTGAAGCGTTAACAACCATGAAGATTTACAACATCTGACCGCCCACGTCATCGAGTGCCCTTGGTATTCCAAGACGTGCGAGAAGACGTTAGCTGGTTGTTTTTGCATAAGAAATGGCATATTGTTTTGTTTGGATGTGAAATGGCAATAGTACTTCGTAGTTCAGACGGTGTTGCTTGATTTGTTGATATGTTAGCATTTATCTTGAATTGATCATGAGGTGAAGCCGTGATAACTGGTTGTCAGATGTTTTTGCGAAGGAGGAAATGCAAGTTGGACTGAATACCAGAGAAACGATGGCAAGAGCCACATTACACACCGACAGCACAAGTAGAACATAATGAGCACTACCAACGTTTCGTTTAAAACAAAAAGTTTAATAGGAAAAGGAGGGTAAAGAATTCTACAAAGTTAAGATGAAAAAAGAAGAAAGTAAAGTTCCTTGTCCATCAGTAATTACTTGATTAAACGTTTTTTTCTAATACTGGATCTGTTTTAGCAATTACACATTTGGTTTTATTGTATGTTTCTCCTTTTGAGTATGAACGGTTCCTTTTTTGTTATTTATATCCCAGCCCTGCACGAGGGGGACGTGACATTTCTCGTTTTCTCTCCTAGACTTTGATCTCTCAGAACCCCTACATATTTATGTGACGTCGGTTGCCCTAAGAGAACAAATGGCAGAAGACTAATATCTAGGACTGGCTAGAGCCCAGTGATCAACATATCTGTGGAAGGACTGACAAGAATATCGGCGTTAAATAATACACTTCACTGACTGTCTTTGACCACAAGACATTTCGTTACTGCACAGCAAAGATGGAGGACGGCAGTTCGTACTGAATATATTCTTCGCATATTCCTTATCCCGAGGCATTCATGAATGGATCAGGAGAGCTTTCGGGCTTTTGGACCAACCGAAATAAGACAGCTCGCATAAAATCTTTCACTGGGATTAATGATCATAAATAAAGATCAGCGGATAGGGAGATGGGTGGAATACTACTCGGACCTCTTATCCAGATTAAGTACTGTGTCCCTCAGCCCTTGCAGCCATCGAGCACCTGTTGATTATGGATAAGCTGACGCAGCGCCAACGGTAGAAGATTTCAGTAAAGCCATTAACAGCCTGGCCTCAGGTAAAGCCCCAGGTAACGTCGGGATCCCCCTAATCTGATCGAGCACTGCAAGAGTACTCCATTGCCTCCTCTTCCCGAAGTCTTTAGTCAGTGCTGGGAAGAAGGAACTGTACCGAAAAATATGATGGACGCTAAGATTATCGCCCTCTGCAAGACCAAGGGCGCGAGAAGTTAGAGCAACAACTAAAGGAGCATTTCCCTTCTCATCATTTTTGTCAGTCTTTGTCTAGGTCTTTCTGACCCACTTACAGGAACTAGCAGATTGTGTCTACCCAGACTCACAGTGCAGTTTCAGGACTGGCAGGTTTAGTGTTGACCTGGTCTTTTCCCTGTGTTTTTCATTAGAAATGCAAGGAACAGCAGATGCCACTGTACATAGCTTTCTTTGACCTCATCAAGGCGTTTGACCTAGTTAGGAAGAAGGTATCGTAAAATAATTTCCAAATATCAACTGCCCACCTAAATTTTTTAGCCCGATTTGATCCATCCACACTGACTTTAAACTTCAAGAACATCTCCTGCGCCTGTTAGCATCTGAACCATCTTCGGATTTTCTTTGCTTTGATCCTGAAACGCAGTTTTGAAACCGCATTTGATGGAATCTGTTTGTGTGCCCAGTCATCCGCCGAATATCGAAAACAAGCTACATAAAATTAGAGACATGCTGTTAACAGACGACGCCACTAGCACACTCCAGCTGCTGTTGTACCGCTTCTCTACGACCTGCAAGGTTTCAGGGGAGACCATAAGCATTCTGAAGACCAACGTTCTGGGACATAATACTGGCTGAACCGCCTGTCGTTATTACTGATAACAATGAACTCGAAGTTGTTCGTTAGTTTACTTACCTTGGATCTAGCATCTACCATCACCGACAGTCTAACCCTGAACACTGGAAGGAGAGCAGTAATTCCAACAAGTCGAAAATACAAATTACAATCCGCTATACAGACACTGTTATTTGTACATTCATCTCTTCATCCACACGCACGACTGCTACAGCCAGGCAGTCAACCAGAAATCCATTTATACACTATCTATGGTTAGCACCCTGACCGAAGGAGACGAGATATTGAATAACATTACCGCTTTAAAAATGAGTATTGATTAGTTAAGCATTTTTTAAACCATCGTTAATATCTAAGCCTTTTATAAATGGGTTGGAGCGACCTTTTATAACTAGATTGAAGATCTATTGAGTTAAATTGGAATCAGTTCAGACTTTTTTCCCAGTGCCCGCACTTAATTAGTTACTGGTGGTATTTCTGTTAGGTACGCACTAAATAACCCAACCGCCGGTCGATTTCTGCCGTGCGTAACCTTCTTGACCGGCTGAACGTCTCTTTCTAAATGTTTTGTCTGCTGTGCTCTAGGCACTTATTTAATTTAGTCCTTTACAAACCTGATGGAAGTGACACAACAAATAAATTAGTTTTTAGAAAAAGCAACAAGGTCAGTCGCCACTTCTGATGGCTTTTTAATAGTTTTTCAAGTGCTCATTATGTTTTTTTTTAATCTCACTTCTCTAACGAAAATTTTCCGAATATAATTTTGCGTAGGTTTGTCCAGGTAGTGCGAAGAAGCAAGATATATATACTTTGCATAATATGTGTACTTCTGTTTCTCTATAGTCTCAGCTACAAATAACCCTGAATCAGCAGGATAGTGTGTGTGTGTGTGTGTGTGAGAGAGAGAGAGAGAGAGAGAGAATCCTTACTGAAGTGTTGAAGCGTTTCTTACTAGTACAGTGAGGCTCTAGAGGTCCTGATATCTCATCTCGCATTGGGTCGTATAAGGGAATGTGACACCTAATCAAAGACCTGCCATCAAAGATTTACTTCGAGTACTCCGGTTTCCTCCTCAAACAAAATCGCCAGTAGGTGAAAGCATTTTAACACCAACTAGCCAACCAACCAACGTGTGTGTTTAGCGCAATATATGTAGCA
Source organism: Marisa cornuarietis (assembly GCA_004794655.1). NCBI lineage: Eukaryota > Metazoa > Mollusca > Gastropoda > Architaenioglossa > Ampullariidae > Marisa > Marisa cornuarietis. Next base: position 2,421,932 of record SMMW01000025.1, read on the forward strand.
TTACGCTTGTTAATATATATATATATTATTAAGCAATTTATATCTTAAATATTTACGTTAAGCTTTACGATCTTGTTATCGTTTCTGAATGATGTATGGAGAAGTCGATTTCAAAAGAACAGTCTCAAAAGCGACTGCATCGACAAGGACTTCGATGATGATGATGATGATGATGATGATGATGATGATGATGATGATGATGATGATGATGATGATGATGATGATGACTTGCAGAGCCAAGCAACTTATCAAAGATGCAATCCTGGACAACGGCTTCCTCAAGAACCTTGATGCTGTGCAAATCCGAGAAATAGTAGACTGTATGTACGAGATGAAGTTTGTCAAAGGACAGTATGTCATCAAGGAGGGAGACATTGGCCAGCACCTCTTTGTTTCAGCCGGTTAGTACAGTTACAAAATGGTCAGCAGCTAAGTTGTTATCATTGACACTTCACTCATTCAGTGTACAAGCATCTGTCTGTGGTGTGTCCACGTGCGCACATATTTAGATCTAGAAATCGTGGTAGAAATTTCCCGATTTTCAGTTGCATGCCCACTTGAAAGGACAACTGGTTTCTACAATGTCAGAATGAAAAGAACATAATATTATTGTATGGGCAGATGGCGAGTTTGAAGTTGAGAAGGACCGAAATGTTCTCGGAAATATACCACCTGGTCGGGCTTTTGGGGAGCTGGCCATTCTATACAACTGCACCCGAACAGCCTCTGTTAAAGGTAAGGAAATCTTGGTATCTTGACTGTTATGTGACGTTTTGCGTTTTCACCTTTCGCTTGGCTTCCTCTACCACCTGACTGTCAAACGCTTCAGTAATTAGCGTTAAGTGTTACCGGATAGCTATTAGGTTGTCCTTTAAAAATTGATCGTAATCGCGTTCCCACGAGATATACTATTTTAACTTTTTACTTAAAAATATGTGCTTTCAAAAAGTGATAATGAAATAAGGTGAAATACGATAATGATAAAGAAAAACTCTCATAGATTTCTAAATGTTTCGTGCTGCATTCTGCTCTTCGTTAGGGCACTGTAACAGAGATTTACGTCGGCCATTGTTCAGCTGCTTATATTTACATTTTTGTCAGAAAAACGAAAAGTCAACAGTGATTACAGCTATTTTTTTTAGTGGTCTTTCATGATAAAATACGCTCCTTACCTAAAATGGGAGATGCTCCTACACTAAACTATTGCTTGCAGCCTTGACCAACGCGCGAGTATGGGTGATGGATCGGAGGGTATTTCAGATTATAATGATGAAGACAGGTTTACAACGACGCGAGGAAATCATTCGTGTCCTTCGCAGGTGAGATAAAAAGTTCAACTTCTTCACCAAACGTTAGCACAACTCCCCAGTTTCCTTTTTTTAATTTCTTTGCTGAGCACACTCTCAACACATTGTTTTGTGGTGATTTTGTTCTTTCTTCCATTCATTCTTTCTTTCTCGACATTTTTTTCACACTTCGGCAAACAAAAATTGAGATAACGAATGCCCAAGTACCCTTGTACTTACTCTATCACGCGTTTTTATACCGCTTTTTATAACGGTTACTGTAGGGGAAAAAAATGAGCAATGCTAGAACAGCTTATGCTGGGAAGAGGACTCCTTCTGGTCAGGAAATGTCTTTATGTGCATTTTACTGTTCTTTAGAATTGTGCAATGATCATGAAATGCGCTCGTCTGTAGGCAGAGAACAATGAGAGAGGCAATTCTTTGTACGTGAAAGCCCACACGTCCGAAAAAGTCGCTAGAGCATAAACACTTAAGCACCGCAGTTCGTTTCCTGCGTTATGTGCAGAAACTGAAATCTCCACAGTTTAAGCTAGTGCTGTCAGAAACGTTTAAAAACTTTTTCTCGTGAATGCTGCATCTGAAGACGAAAATATCGATTCTTCACCGAATAGACAAAGAAAAACAAATGACGTGTTAAACTAATTCCAAAATACTATCTTTTCTTCGCAAACGAAAAATAAAGCCACAGATCACAAAGTTTGCAAAAAGCTTACTTTTCTGATTTTTATATTTGTATTTTGTTCAGTTTTTAACTTTTGTGAAACAAATTTACCGTCTGCGCGTGTCGAGCATTTTCTTTTCCTCGGGTTTCCTTACAGCCTTTCATTTTGTAGTCAAGGTTTTTCAGAGTTACCCCAGCAGCCGCGCAGATTCAGATTTCAGCAAGTTCAGCTATACGACAAGGAAGGGGATCATAGTATTTGACGCCGAGGCAGCAACTGAGGCTATATCACGACCATGCATTCACCGCTGTAAACAGATGCTTCATACAAAGAAAGAACAGTATGCATGAGAGGAGCTGTGAACCCATGATCCTCGTTGTCTTGGTGACCCGGACGATAAGGATTGGTGCGTTTTAAACAACTTCTGTTGTGACAAGAACATTACCTCACATGGACCACCAGCTCTCGCGCAGGAACACGTTACTTGCGACGCGCATGCGCTTCTGACGGATGCGCCTCGTCTTTTCCGGTTTTCCTTAAGTGCACCACAGAGCTACAGTCGGAATTATTGACAGTGCGACACAGAGCTACAGTCCTAATTATTGACAGTACATCACAGAGCTACAGTCCTAATTATTGACAGTGCATCGCAAAGCTACAGTTCTATTTACAGTGCGTCACAGAGCTACAGTCCTAATTATTGCCAATGCGTCACAGAGCTAATCCTAATTATTTTTGAGATGGCAGGCACTAACTGTGCGTTTGTAGGCTGCCCTGCATGCATAGGTCGACACAAATGTTTGTTAGTTTTCCGGATGCGAAGATTAGACAATCAAGACTGGATTTTAACATCAGTCTCAAAGCTCAGTTCAACTCGGAGCTCATCATTTTTTTGAAGTACCTTTTTTGCTGTTTCCAGTACTTAAAGACGTTTCTAAGTTTCTCAAATACTCCAGATTATCTAAGGCGAGTGTTTGAAGAAACCCCAACTGTAAGGAAGAGCGGGCGGCAACTTGTCGGCGACGTATTTTAGAGAAGGTTTTTATAGATTTAAACTGACACTGATAAAGTTCTGTTCCTTACTGTATTATGATGATGAATTGCATACTGATTGAAAATTGGCATTGGGTCCTTTGAAATGCTTCCATGTTTGCTCGGCATTGCATAATGATACCTTGCTAGGATGGAAACTGAAGAATGTTTTCTTGGAAGGCTGGTCCTTCTCGCAGACTTTCTCTTGTGCATTTAAAGATGACTATTTTTGCTGTCGATGCTCAGATCTACTATTAGTTGAGGCCAAATGACACAGTACCGGTGTTATCGGGATTTCCATTCTATTGACAAGACCTGCGTTTCAGCACCAAGAGTACAACTGTTCTGGCTTTCAAAGACATCAAGAAACATACAAGATTGCCTTTGAAAGTTGACGCTGGTCTTTTGATGTTTGCGTGGGATGGGTGGGGTGGATGGGGTAAGAAGGAAAGGAAATAAAGATTTTTGTTTAGTTTGGGATATTGTTTTCTAACTGTATACGAATGGATCGAATATTTTTTAATTGCTTAGGCTATTGGCCCCTAACAGAAGTGTGACATCGCAATGACTGTATATTGCTAGTGCATTATGCAAAGATATGCCCCAACATGTGTAATACATTGAGCATACAATTATACAAATTTGGAACCTGGGTGTATTATATAGTTGTCTATCAGATCACATCTTTAGTAAAATCTTTATTAAAATACTACATACTTAAAAATAAAATAAAGAGCTAGAGAGAACAAATGAATAAATTATTGCTTAGGCCATTGGCCTGTATTAAGGGGGAGGGGGTAATCACTCTTGTAATTTTTAGAAAACATACAAAAATAGACAAAATATATTCATAAACTTCCATATATTTACAGAGAGTCTTTTCGTATTTCTAATGCCTTTAACATGTGAAGCTTTGTGTTACATATTATCGTCTAACTAATGCTGATGAGTAGCAAAGTTAGCTGAAAACATGGATTTCTAAAAAAATTTCAAAGGTATGTGTTTCTCTAGAAGAACAGTATACCTAGGACACGAACATGAAATGAACTTCTGTTTCATCAATATCTGTGCAAAATGGACAGTTGAAATCAGACGATAACGCATTGCGGATATGCCTAAGGGGTATTGACTTTTATTAAAGAGACATGTACTCTAAATCTGATTGAAGTTGGCATTTCTTTAAATAGTACAGATGATGATCAGTTAAAAAAAGGATCTAAACGAATTATAGAGTTGATATCGTTCATTGGAAGATGTAAAATTCCATTCTTGCTGATAACAGTCCTGGAGTCTCTTTGTAAATGTTGTAACAAATAGTTTGGGGTCTTTAACGATTTGATTTTGCCAGACATGCCCGAAACCATAACAAAAAACATAGAAGAAGCCCATGTCATTTTGTTTTGGTTATGTATGTTTAACAACATATTATAAGCTTTATGTGACATTCTGTTTGGAGTCATGCTCAAAGTATGTAGCCAATATTTAATACTTTTTACAAAAACAGTCACATGTACAGGGTATCTTGATGTTTCTCTATAGACTAGTGCATTAGGGGTGTGTAGTGGGGCGCCCAGAAATTTTTTTAAAGCAAAAGTGGGAACTGTTTCTATTAGTTTGAAATTGGCAACAACGCCCCATAGTTCTGCTGCATACGTCATCATAAGAAGAATCTGACAATTTTAAGAAAACATCAGAAGCATGTTCACCAACAGACTACAACGCTATAAAGATTCCAACTACACCATTTTGTGGCCTAACTAGCCATGTCATTTAAAATGTGAGAGAAGGGCATACGAATGGACATGTAGATACCCAAAAGGTACTGGAAAGTTTGTAGTTCCTGCTGTGTCGACCCGTGTCAGATAGGTGTGTCCTAAGGACAGTCTCTGCATAACTTGGTGCGAATGCTCTTGTTGCGGAAGGGGTTTCAAACGATGCACCCTCTGCACTTTAGATGTTATTTGTCCCCTCCAAACAGCTGTTGTTGCTTTAGTACTCCTTCAATTGTAGATCGAACAGGGCCAGACACAACTAGCTTTCCTTCTTTAAAGTAAGCGCATAGCCCGCGATCCCGGCGCTCTGTTACTGCCTGTTGTTGTACCGTTAAGCCACCAGCCACTTGAATTTCTTTTTCTCTGTTTCTTCCTTCCCTCAGTATGAGCATTTTGTCCGACCACTGTGAGAACTTGACGATCATCGGTCGTGGATTGACTGTGCGTCTAGTTGTCTCTGTACGCCACTGCCCTGTACTATGTCCACGGATAATGTTTTCTGAGGAATACAGCTCTGTAAAATATCCAGGATACGATGTGCACGTGTAGAGGATGACTCATCTGTGGACTCAACTTGCCATTTAACTGTTTCTCTAATTCTTCCAGTTTGTTCTCTAAGACAGACACAGGAGTCTTGGCATCCATACACTCGGTACGCACTTCATGGATATTTCCTTCGAGTTGTAAAGCTGTCTATACATCTTTGCCAGCTCTAGAAAGGGTAGCATGGACTTCCTCCACTTGACTGGAGATTATATTAAAATTCTCGTGTACATGCTGTTGCTGGCTTGTAAACATCTCTTAGAGTTTGATGTAAGTCAGTTTAATTTTTCACAAAGGTTTCGGTACTCACATTAGGACCTGTTTTTTTCTCAATATTCCCGAAGCACAACAGCTGGGAGATCAGGCAGGCAATGATAGCCCCCTGTAGCACACAACGCGAACGCATAGTCCTCCCCTTGCTGTATATGGTCACTAAGGCCCGTGCACGCTCAAACATGAAAGTCCAAATTGTCCATACAAATCGGCCACAAACGAGCATAACATTTAGGCATTTTGCGGGAATGTTCTTAGAGTACTAACACTGTCACAAATGAATTAAATAAAATTCAGTAGACTGTAATTAAACAGAGAAGATTTAGCCTAAATCAAGCACTAATCAAAAACCGCGTTCGTACCGCTAGTGAGCATCTTACAATCCTGTTTAGGAAAAAACGCGTAAACTGACATCTCTTGTTTACCATAACATCACGCAGAATAACCCCATTGGCCGAGGAGTTAATAGGAGTTACAGTATTTTATTACCTTGTCTATGAAATACATTGATAAAAATAAAATATTCTATTTCATCACAGAACTCTGAGTGACTAGCAAGGTGTAAATGTGTTCCCTGTTTGAGACAGGTCTCACTAAATGTCCTTCTTGATGCCTTCACCAGCGAACTGCCATGTCCATTCGCTCTATGAGACCAAGGAGTTTGAAGGTACAGAGAACCAGATCTGCCTGGTTCCAGCATTCTCTGGGACATCTAGCATGCAAATTTTGCATTTCCGTAAAACACACTCACCTGGTTTTATTTGTAAGAGAATGTTAGCTTGCTTACTTTGTGCTAAAAAATCTTTGCAAATTTGTTTCCTTTTCTTGTAACAGCACGAGTGTAACTGCTGTATAATCAAGAAGATGAAGCTGTGAGCTTTTGGCTTGCAGTCTATATCTTCCACACTTTCCGGACTTCGTTAACTACAGGCGGACAATACCTATACACTTCAGGTTCCTTGTGCAATCTCAACCTAAATGCAAATTTCTCTAATTGTTCACATGATGATGCAGCACTTTCTGCACTCTTCTTAGCCTTCTTTAACGTGGTCGTACTATTCCCTTAACAGCGAAGAAAGTGGACCAGTCAGCTCTGTTATTGACAAATTGGCCCAAGGAAGGACCCTCCGTGAAGAGACTGGTCGTAATGAATAACATTTCTAGAACCAGTTGATTTGGACTTACTTGACAGCCGATACAAGGAGACTGTCAGATCTGAAGAAGATCCTTTCGGAGATGCTGACGCTTGGCGCAGTGAAAAAGGCAGGCAGCAACACGAGGGTCGGGAGTCCGAGGCAAGAACTGGCAGCCTAAAACTCTGCCTTTAACAAAGCTGACACAATGATTACCAAACATCAATAGGCGAAGAAGGTTCGAGAATAGAAGGAATGGTGTACGCTTAAAAGGAAGATAAAAGCAGATCGCCCAAGCTGTGACCGCAGAGGCGCAGCCTTTTGTCATGAGATGCGAAACATTTTTTTTTAATTTTATCACCTTTTTTGGTCTTAAGCTCCTTTATTTTTATGTAAGAAAACTTGTTAATCAAAACATTTCTTCACTAGTACCGTAAACTGCAATGATTAGGACTGGTGATTACAGCGAAGAGTAAGTATCCAAGTTGTAGTTTCGGTTCAATTTACGGAAGACAAACGCTTAATTGTCCACAAGAAGAAATTATTAAATTGCAATTTAACGTCGCAGTTAACATCCAAGAGTATTTAGCTTCAGTTTAACCTCTAGGCAAAAAAATACTTTTTATGCTTGACAACTAATCGATATACAGTATTGGCTACAGAGCAACAGTAGTCAGCATATCCGACACAGGAATATTCAAATCCGCAGAATGTCTTACACCTCACTTTTTGCTATTCCCACTTGTTATATATTATTAGATCTACATAACTAGAACTTACATTTTTCTTTTGTTGTTGAAATTTATAAATTAAAATAAAGGAAATTATTATATTATTTGAACTGTTCATCCTATCTGCAGTGTACCTTTGCTCAAAGATCTACCAAACGAAAAACTGGGAAAAATAGCTGACGTTCTGGAAATAGTAAGTTTGCCAACATTTTGTACTTTGCTGTTCTTTCCCCTTCCATCAACAAATACATAGAAAGATAGATGTAATACAAATTCAGTTTACAGCATATAAATTAAATGTACTATAATATTTATTTTTATGTTGTTTATATGTATAGAAAATATGTCATACCTTAATTCTTAAAATTTCTTCGTTGTAATTATCATTACGAATCAGAAAACGCTCGAGGATAAAAGCAAATGGAACTGTTTGTCTGACCATAAAATGATTACCTGTATAGCTACTACTAGCAAACAGGGCATAGACCCAAAATCTACTCGGCATCCATTTCGCCGTGTGTGGAGTCCAGGTTTTCTCCCGTGTTTTGTGCGGCGTTTAGTGATAGCTGATGAAAGATGAGTTGACGTTTGTTGCCTGCCTTCTCTTGTAAATATTCACTTACTCTCTGCTAATGCTGACGCCCATAGTCGTGTATTGGTCTTAAGACTGACGCCACGCCCGAGAGAGTTGACAGTTGTGTTCTGTTACTGTGGAGATGATGGACACAGTGGAAATTCTGACTGATCTGTGTCCTCATACAGTGTACTTTGTAACTCAGCAAAGATGTTTTAGTATAAGCGTCCAAAGACAATGACATAAATCTCCCCAAATATCATGATCTAATGATTTATCTAGAAATTCCATTAGCTCTCTACACATCGATGTAAGCAGCAATCGATTAGTCTCTTGTTCGTGAAGATAAATAGAATATAGAGTGGCGACGTTATCTCGTCTTATACATTTTCTTGTGATATTATTACATTTGGATTGCCAGTCCAGTGACTGCCGCAAATTGGGGCGTGTTCTAGACTGGAAGGTGATCCTTGCAGTTTTGACTTGTAGATGGTGGAGACTTGAAACAGTTTCTTGTTTTATTTCAGTACGTATACACAAGGCAAAAGATCCATTGCAGCTAAAATCTTCAGGCAGTCTTGGCAGCGGGCCTGGTGCATGTGGGAATCAGGCAACTTACTGGTCGGGTTCCGCAAGCTGTTAGTTACTTTCTTATCAGTAGGTTTTTAATATCCGACGGACCAGCATAAGAATGGCGGTGTGTTTTCCTTGGTGAGCTGCCCGAAAAAAAATCACATAGCAAACGTGTGCTTTCCAGTTTTTGCCTTTGTTGGGGAACAAATGAAATCGGAGCGCCTTAATTTGATCCAGGGCGCTGCGCTGCATGAAGAATGTCTCAGGTAATAAGAAGCTATAGCTCTGCCAAATTGTATAGTGTAGAATCGAGGCCTCGTAGCGACCAAAGCTGGAGAGTCCAAGGTCGCAACTACAGCAAGAATGTACGACCTGTCCATGTGGAGCAGCTGGTTGATATGCATTTTTTCATGTATCAAGATTAATCTCTAGTGCCTCGAGAATGGAGGTGTGGGGACTAGAGCAGAGGTTTGCATTCTGCGCTTTTTATAAGTGACTCCCGATGAGTCAACACAAGAGTTCTACCAGAGCTGTACGAGTCTGGAAATAGGATTTACCTTCGTGGGGCATCACGCAAGTTCCGTCTGATAAAGGGGTTCATTATGGCGTTACTTTCTTTTTCTTATGTTTGATCTTCAGTTAAACCTCTAGGCACAAAACTTCAGTCATTTGTGTACTCCGCACAGACAAAACCTGCATAGCGAGGGCCAATCTTTGCTGCTGGGTATGCCTCGCTAGTCTAATCCAGCATGTTCTGATTTGCACAGCCAACACGAATATGTGGTCCCTGTAGGCAGTCAAAAAACTTCTCTCTCATTTTCTCTCTCTCTCTCACACACACACACACTTACTTGCTATCTCCATGTCTCTTTCCTGTGTGGGAGATCCATTACCTGCACTTTTTCCAGCTTGATGTTTGTTTTGTATTAAAAAGTGTTTTCTGTGTGTGGTATCTGAATTGTTTTCTGCATTGATTTATGCGTCTAAAAAAACATCTATAGCTATTGCTTCTCGGTCTGGTCTGCAGTATCCATGCAAATAATGACTGAAATCGACAATCCGAACCAAAACAAATAAATTATGAATAATATCCCAGCAAATGTCCCAGCAAATGCAGTGTCAGGATGCCTTTCCACCACTCTACCAAACAAAAAATAAATAAATAAATAAAAAATGGTCATGAAAATGCTAACATACAAGATCGCCACAGATTCACGACGTTCTCGAAACTTTTTTTTTTCATTTCCGCCCAGTGTCAGATTGATAGAACGTTCAGGTCTGAAGAAGGGAGAAGCCCTGCGTCTTGGTCAGGAAATGACAGTCACTCCGCTGGCGTCAGACCTGTCATCAGAGGCGATCAAGGAGATCTGGTTTGGCGTTGTCAGGCAGAAGGTACATCCAACTGGTCATGCTGACGACGCATGTGGAGCAGGCAAGGGCGCGAAGGACAGCGTGGTGGGGCTTAGCCAGCAGCTGTATCGATCTTCTCCCTTGATTGGTAGCATGCCCAGCCTTCCTCTGCCGGAGCACATTCCCTCGTCATCTGTACAAAACTCTTCTCATTTAAGTCGGGAAATCGTGGCGTGCTCAGTGCAATTTGCGGTCAAAATCTGGGCTACTACTGAATACTGAGATAATCATTACTTTTCTGGACCATAAATAAAGATATCTAGCATCCCATTCCCATAAGTGCCTCGTGTTCTACTCAGGAGTCTGTAAATATCTGACGTATGAATTAATTTTGCGTCTTGCGTTTTGCAGCTGCAAACATTGCATGCCCAGTAATCTCGCCCGCGATTAATATTGAAGTTTTAACACTTGTAATTACAGAAATAAAGCAGCACATATTGCAACAACGGAATAAGGTATTGAGTGCGCATATGCAGATACTACTACGATTCCAAATCTGTGCGAACTCATTGCAGAGTTTACCACTGCCGATGGCATGGCACAGTGTCCACTTGAAAGGTCCTTCTTCAGTTCTTCTGCATTCACTTTTCACATTTTAAAATCAGCGTAAAACTGTTGATATGTTGTCCTCCGCAAGTACTACCTTATTTTATTTCTGAGACCATGCAGCTGCAAAGTCACATCTGTTATTTTAGCATACCATTTGTTATTATTATTTTTTTAGCAAACGTTTACATCTGTGAACAGGACTTCTTCCATGAAGGGGAATACATTATTCGCGAAGGCTGCACTGGTGACTCTTTCTTCATAATCAACAAAGGAGAGGTCAGTAAACGTTAAGATTTAACACTTTCTATAAATCGATCCAGCAATTAAATATACGGTAGTGTCATTCCTTGATAGTCTGGCGAGCAGGATTGTTAGCTGAAGTGTCGTTGCAATGTATGAATTTATTTTTTTCAAAAATCGTTTGCAATCGCAGATATGACGTTACGATGACGAGGCATTTGTATCCGTCAACCTGTTGCTTGAATAATATCGACACGTTTATGAGTGAGACTCTCAAGACCTACTTCATCATATCTCTGGATCCCTCTATACGCTTTTCTTCAGCATGTTCTCTTCGCTGTAATGTTTTTATAATACATACATTGATAAGAGAATTGCGCTTGCAGAGTCTATAAAATCTGACCACAGAGACAAAGTAATGCCTAAATCTACTTCTAGTTTGGTTAGAGATCATGTTTTGCCTATACTAATGTGCAAAGTGTCCCTTCCAAAACATAAGTAAAAACACACTGAGATCATCATCATCAACACCACCACCACCATCATTACTATTATAGGTCAAGGTCGTCCAGACCGTGGCCAGTTCTCCTGAACCACAGGAAATACGAAAACTACAGAAAGGAGACTACTTTGGCGAAAAAGCACTTTTAAGGCAAGTCAAAATGGTGGTATGTATTGAGTAAAGTATTTTTCTATTTGGTAAACTCGATCGAAGATCTGCAGGTGATTCGTTTATGAGCTAGCGCTACAACTGTGATGCTCAGTATAGATTGTATAGTTTGAAAAAAGGAATTTTCATTTCTTCTTGATTGATGAGGTATTGCAATTTATAATGAGATAATATGAGAGAGAGGGGGAGGGGGAAGATGGATAAACTGAACTGAAAGGAAGAGCAGGAAAAAAAATATACCACCGTTATTTATCAGTCACATTATGACATTAACGGTAGTGCGTGGGTCTTTCCGCTTACATAAATTCCGAAGCTATAGACGTGTAACATGAAACCTTTTATATTCTTTGCTGTCTTTTTGTTGTAGCGTATTAATGCATTCAGGCTGCTTTGTTGTCTGAAAATTGTGAGCTGACTCGTTATATCAAATCAGTGACTGAAAAAAATAGTAGTAACTTGTCAGCTTTCCTTTTTCCAGTGATGACCGACGAACTGCAAGCTGTATAGCTCTACCTCCCGGCGTGGAGTGCCTCACGATAGACAGAGAGTAAGTAGTGCCAGTCTATCTCTAGATTGCCAGAGACCGGTCAGCACGTTCGACAAGGAATGGTTCTATGAGATACATGATCCTGTGTAACATTCACTTTAGACTGAAATATGTTGTTTTCCTTGTCTGGGATGAACTTTAAAAATTGTTTATTTTTATTGGATTAGTTGTTATTGTTGTTGTAGCGACTATGATAATAAGAAGCAAGATAGGAGGTAGGCAGATGGCAAGGGGTTTGGCAGATTGATGTCTGAATGACCAATGCTCTAGGTAGCTAGAACACAGTGTACATTGAGATATGTACATTAAATGATGATTGTTGATTATTGTTAACCATAGAAAGGGGAAGTGACTTATGTTTTGTCGTGTACCACAATCAGAAGAGGTCGGGGAGGGTGAGAGATTAATTTTAAAAGCTGCTAGACACCCCTCTTTTCTGTCGTCATTTTCCTCGTTTTTCTCTCCATCCCTTCGCACCCTCTTCCCCTAGACTAGTTATCCTCATCATCTACACATTAATAAATCCAGTTTCATTTAGCACAGTATAAACGTTTGACAGATCGGACATAATAGGTTAAGTCGTCTGATCGACACAGAATAGGATCTGAGGTGTTTATGTTTCGGAGTCAATATTGCATTTTCTTTCTTTCTTTTCTTTCTTTCTATCATAGCGTCCATTATCTCTACCGTTTTCTTTCTTCTGTGCTCTGCGAATAGAGTTGTATCTGAATCTGATTTCTTTCTTCCTTTAAGGTACCTGCGCCAGTTTATTTTAGTTACTACTCCCTCTTTTTTCATCTTTATGCCAATTAACTTAATGCTTTCTCTCTAAATGGCTAGCGCTCTAACTGAGGTTTTACCCTTTTTCTATCCCTTTGCACCCTCCCTTCCTCTAGACTAATTATCCTCATCATCTACACATTAATAAATCCAGTTTTATGTCGCACAGTATAAACTTTTAACAGATCGGACATAATATATTCCACAGGTTAAGTCGTCTGATCGACTCAGAATAGGATTTTAGTAGTTTATGTTTCGGAGTCAATATTGCTTTATTTTTTTCTTTCTTTTAATTTCATAGCGTCCATTCTCTCTACTGTTTTCTTTCTTCTGTGCTCTGCGAAAAAGTTGTATCTGAATCTGATTCCTTTCTTCCTTTAAGGTACCTGCGCCAGTTTGTTTTAATTACTACTGCCTCTCTTTTAATGTTTATTTCGATTAGCTTAGTGCTTTTTCTCTAGATGGCTAGCGTTCTAACTGAAGTTTTACCCTTTTCGAATTAAATGCCAGCTTAGGATCAACGTTACTGGCTTTCAGCTTTTGCATAATGTGTTTGCAGGTCTTTCAACCAGCTTATAGGTGATTTGAATGAACTCAGAAACAAGGATTATGGCGATAAAGCTCGCGGCGCACAAAGGTAAGTAACACTCATCTACTCGTTTGCTTATTATTACGTCTTTTCAAGTGTAATGCTGTGTAAAATTACACGAGAACAAAGTCTAGTGTCAACCTCACATAAGCGTTTGTCAGTGATTGTCGATTTTTTTTATAGTTTTGTTTCATTATGCGAGAGCGAGTCAGAATACGGATGTAAACAAGCTAGTATATGTTCATCTATGACGGCTACACATTACTTAGGACTACAGTGGCGTATGAAGATGCTCGGCTTTGGGGGGGCAAGCTCCGTGCTGACAATGAATGACATTCACATTCTTGCCTTCCCAGCATCTTTATTGGGGGGGGGGGCGGCTGCCCCCCTTGCCCCCCCGGTTCCTACGCCACTGGACTAGCGTAGTATACACGAATTTCGATTCCTGATATGTGACAAAAGTCTAAATGTAGGTTGTTTGCAACAAAGCGGATTCCCATTTGAGCTTGGGATGTATTGGGTACAACATAAAAATGTGAGAGAGGATGTGACACTGTTGTGGGAAAAAGTCGACATGAAATTTAGTCTGTCATAGGACTGAACTTACAAAAATGTTTGCTTCTAGCTCTAGAAATGTACACTTCCCGACTTACAAATTCAAAAAAGAACAAACCTTTTTGAGAGTTTCTGTGAAAGTTGTCGCTGACCTTCTATCGTACTCGTTATAGTATGAGGTCGAAAACTCCAGAGCTGGGTTGCTTGAACTTTCACGTTCTTTCCACAAATAAAATTGTACCGTAAATTTCACATGGTGAAATGGACACTTATACGAATACTCATCCAATTCACTCCAATTAGTAATTTGGACTCTAAAAAGTAGAGAGCTGTTCATTGGAATTAATTTATTGGCTTAAATAAATGTATTGTCTTAATGGCGGAGTGTTATTGATTACTTCATGATTTTGTCATTCTTTTTTCTTATATTGCAATTGTTTTCTCTCAAAGAATGCCTAATTTCTTTGCGCATCATTAATTTTCGCCTCTTTTATTTGAAAAAGAGAATTCTTCTAATTATTTCGTTGATTAAAATTTTCAGTATGGAGGTTGCGGGTAGAGATTGACCTGCCTTTCTTTCCTTTTTGCAGTTTCCTGTATACAAAGTATATCATCGTTTCTTTGCTGTTTCATTATTAACTATGACAAATACAGCTTTAGCCATATAGATATGATTTTCATGCTGGTTTCTTTAGACTGCTTACCTTTTTAGGACGTACAAATAGATATATATTAAAGCAGTTAAAAATTGTAATTATGAAGATATTAAGACTGTTAGCGTGGCGTTCATTTCGCTGGCTTGTCGTGGAGAATAGCGTGCACGTAGCTCTCAGTCTGAGAGGGGTTACTATCTAGGGTTGTGTCCCACTGTTATGAATATGGATGTGATAATTAAAACTTACCAAAGATTGTATGTCACTATAACTTCTTTTCAGAAGGACTATTCGGATCATGATTCTTTTCTTAAACATTCACAGCCATTGTAAAGATTCTCTGAACAAAAAATACCGCCTGTTCCGTGGCGACCGTTGTCGGCACCACCATCAGCATGATCAAAGTGAACCGGTTAATTTCATCACCCGTAACACCAGCTGGAAATACGACCAACCAAATCAACAAGGTCATATGAGAACAGGAGTTTGCCTAGTTTCCCTCACGCGACAGCTAAACACTCGCTTCCATGTTGAGCTTTTCAACGCTCAGTCTGTATCGTCAGCACAACAGTTTGTCACAGATCGCCGCCTCGATATTTTTATTATGACTGAGGCGACGATAGCGTGTGTGTCGATTTAACTCAAGTGGGCTACTGCCTGAAATCGTTCCCCCGTCCTACAAGTGGGGGCAGCAAATCATCACAAATCATCACTTGTCAAATATCTGTCTTTTACTACTGCTGTATCGTTCCCACATACGTCTTTTGAATGTGTATAAGTCTCTTTTTCTCCTTCCTATTGCTCGATGCACCCGTTCTGCATTTATAGATCCCCTCCAAGTGCCAAGAACAAACTCACAGCCTCTACCTTTTTCTCAGAATTTCATGATCTGTTGGACTAGAGCAATGCACTCAATGAATCCGCATAGCTTCTTGGAGATGTTAATGTGCATTTTGACACCAAGTCTCATGGTGACGCTGTAAAAATGTCAGAATTGTTGCACACTTTTTGTCTCGTCCAGTCCGTGTTGCAGCCCACTCACAAAAAAGATCACACATCTTGGACTGGGTTATACATTGACCTGATGACCGATTAGTGCAGTCAGTTAATGTTTCTCAAGATCTCTCTTTTTAAGACCCACTCGCTCGTTACCCAATGTTAATGTACTGGCATTCAAAGCACAACTGCGGATGGCGCTGCTCCAGCCACCCTCTGCCGAGTAACTTGACTGTGTTTTGCGCAGAGTGGTTGATGACCACGCCTCAGTGTCTCGACGTGTGATGCGCCAGTCCAAATGTGCACCTTGGTATTCGCAGATCCGTATTGAGCTCCGTGACCTGAAGTGCACTCACTGGCGAGCTGAACGTGTTTGGCTGAAGACTGGACTCAGCATCAACAAAGAGATTTTATAAGGCCGCGAAGCGAAACGTTGCAAAATGCATTTACAAGGCCAAAAACATCACATCTTAGGCCCAAATAATTAACTGCACCTCCTGCAAGGAGCTTTTCAACATCTGCAGTCGAATGACTGGAATTAACGAGGCAATGCCACTGCCCACTGCCTATCCTGCTTCACAGCAGCCACAAGTGTTCTGTGATTATTTCGCTAAAAAGATATCAAATATTCGATCATCCTTGGATACGATGTCGGTGCCTGACAGCATCTCTTGCGATGTTCTTCCGGGATGCTCTCTGACCAAATTTCGGCCAGTCTCCGATGCCGATATAAAGGCGATTATTCTGAAAGCCAAGCCTCAACTTCCAAGCTAGACCCAATATTTTACTTCCTGCCATCACAAACATTGTAAATGTCAGCTTATCATGTGTTTTATCATCTTTATTTAAAAATGCCTTGAAGAGGCCACTCCTCGAAATTCACGCTTGACATCAACGTGCTGAACAACTACCGCCCAGTTTCCAACTTGTCTTTTCTCTCCAAGATCATGGAGAAACTAGTTTTGACACAGATCTGAGCCTATTTACAAGAGCACCAGCTCATCCCCCAAGTTCAGTCAGCATATAGACCTTTTCACAGTAACGAAACTACTCTAATTAATGTGACCACCGACATATTATCTATCTAATTTACACCTGACTGTCAGTCTGCCTATTATGAGCTACGTAATATCAGCGCCATCCGTCACATTCGCTCTACGTGCGCTACCAACACTCTTGTCTGTCTTGTCTGTGCGTTTGTTCTTTCTCGGCTTGATTACTGCAACTCCTAACTTGTCGGCTGCCCTGAATACCTTCTTCACAAACTCCAGAGAGTACAGAACTCCGCCGCACGTCTGGTTCTTAGAGCAAGAAAACGGGACCATGTCACTCCTCTCCTTCGTTTTCTACGCTGGCTACCCGTCCGTTCTCGCATCCAGTACAAACTGTGCTGTGTTTTAATTTCTTTTCTGGCTCCTGCCCTGACTATTTCTCCCTTACATCCCAGCTAGACAACTCCACTCCTCGTCTGACGACCGTCTCCTAGCTATTCCTGTCACCAGAACATTTGGTCACAGGATTTTTAATTACTGTGCAGTGAAACAATGGAACTCTCTCCATTTCCATATCCACCACCTACCCACTATTGAATCCTTTAAATTGTGCACTGAAAACGCACCTCTTCCTTAAGTACTACTCCTGACAACAGTCCGCACAATTCTAGTCCTTTTTCACACCCTTCCCCCCTTTCCCGCTTATTGCTACATCCCTGCTTGTCTTCCTTTTGCTAAATTATGATACTTTCAGTCCTTGTTATTTGAATCATCTTTACGTGTTTAGATTTGTCTTTTATTCGTCATCAGTACTGTAGTTTATCCTTCCGTCGTTTATATGTTGTTTGCTTGTTCTTCTGTTCCTCGTAGGTTGTCCATGACGTCTTATCCTTTTTCTTAAGCGCTCCTTAGGAGTGTGAATATGTGCTATATAATTTTTGCATTTATTAATATTATTATTTAAGCCTGAAAAACGAAGCCTTTATATTTGTCGACAAAGATGTTAGCTTGGAAAGCACTTATTATATTTACATTATTGCAGTCTGCAATGGAACGTTATCTATTAAGTATCCGTCAGATATTTTACACTTTACATTCTTTGATTTAGATTATTTCTGGAAAATAGCATGGGAAACTGTTAAAAATGTCGGTAGTTATATCTTATAAACGGTTAAAGCAAAAATCAGTTAACATGTCTGTGCTGATAATTCAGGTCACAAAAACCAGTAGCTGAAAGAGTACCTCGTGTGAGAAACATACGGACAACAGAGAACGGGTATTTTATAGGAAACACCAGTGGAGATGTGTGCAAAATAATACATTCTCTAGGGAGCCTTAATAATTAACTACCTGTTTTTTTAAGCTACGAAACTTAACATAGTTCAAACATCAGTGGATTGCGCAGTTGCGGCATGCATTTTACTTGCTATTAGAATGTCTGTCTTTTCCTATAGCAAGCAGTTATGTAGTTGTTGTGCATGGGTGCTTGCTTGTATATACTTAACAGTGTAGTCAGCTTCTAGTGTAGATCAATTGTCTCTAAATTGCTAGTTCCCAGATTTCGAAAACAAGCTTAAAACTCAATGTTTAATCAGTTCGGGTCTTGGTTTTCATACTAGGATTAACATTGTTCACTCAACACCGTCTAAAGCGGCCACATGTAAGAAACAGATTAAAGCACAAGCTTCGACTTGTAACACAAATCTCTACAAAAATTGGATCTATAGCCCTGTGGCGTTGTTGTGTTTGGAAGGGAAAAATTCTTCCACCTAAGGTGATTTCACACGGGAATCTGGAGGAATATAGGGGAGTGGAAGATGGAAGAGTCGAGGACGCATCCCTGAATGTTTACAGCCGAGCTGGCTGCCATACAAACAGCTTTTCGGATAGGACAACTTAAAATGAAGGACACGACACATTGACAGTACCTTAATTGTAATATCAGATTCACTGTCAGTGCTGCAAGCACTATGGTCCTGTGGCAGACGACAACTGGCTTGGAGGGGTGGGTGGGTGGTTTATTATGAAAGTGTCTACCTGGAGGTCATTTGAGAAGACAAGTGCTTTTAAATGCCAGTGGATATACTTAAGTTTTCTATTCTTCTGGCGTTGACTGTTATCTAAAGCATCCAATCAGCCTGGACCCACAGACGTTGTGTGATCCAAAAAAGTTTATTTGCGTCCGTCGATCATAGCAAACATGACTAAGCGAAACCCATATATACCTGACATATTGTGATTGGTTAACAATTAATAAACAAACAATTAAATAAATTCTTAAAGGTAATGCTCGTGAACCAGATGCTATTATGTTTCGGATCCGAAGTGGGGTTTTTTCTTTTCTTTGTACATTTCCCAGTGATATTTGAATTCGTACGTATTTGGTGCTCTTTGATTAAAGTGTTAGCCTACTTTTCATGGGTTAGAAATGTACGTAAAAGAAAGAGGCAAATCTTCGAAGACAGGAGGGTAAAGGCAGAAGGCGAGCCGGTCGATAACGAGTACTGCGAAGAAAGACCTGTCGTGTCCAGTGTGTGTCCTGTTAAGAACGAACGCGATGCCAACTTTCACTTGCTGCCAGTAGCAGGGTACTTGTCGCTGGGATCAGTCGTTACGCTACGACATGTACGAGGGCTGTCTGTCACCATGTCGCCACTTTTTTGCGACTGAGCAGGGAGAGTGGAGAGAACCTTACAGAAATAAATGCAGCTCCCTCTACTAGAAAGAAGTAAGGTTGAAAGAGTCGTTGACAACAGCTTTTCCACAGACTGAGACGAATACCTCGGCCCGCGGGCACTATAACCGAAGGAGCAGTGAACTGGGAGTGCCATGTGGTAGCAGAAGTCTCACACCAGGAACCATATACGACCAATCGCTTGATCCCAGTACGAACCGGCGATTATAGGCTTCGATCGGTTGTCCTTATCGCAACTATAGAATATATATATATATATATATTCCTGTTGGCCCCCCCCCCCACCTTTATACCCACTGCACATCCTTCCTGTTCTTAAATAGCATTGCCTCAGACAGGTTTATTAAAGTGCTTGGCCCCAAAAAACGTTGGTGATCTACAGGACTTCAATCAGTGCTCAGTTCATAACAGTTACACAGCAGATTTTGACGGAGAGCTTTGGTTGTATAAGCTTCTGCAAGAAGTGAGTATAGTACAGCTGCCTGTCTGAAGTGCAATAAAAGAGTGATGGGAATATTAAGTGCTGCCTAGGATTCATAACCGAAATGAATCTCAAATGTTAGAACTTAGATGATCACTGTAAACATCAGTTGCCTACATATCGAATATAATGACCGCATTTGTGCCTTGTAGAATGATCACTGGTTTCAGTGTTCATACCATAACTACATGCATGCAGGGAGAAGACCCGCCAGAGCTAGGGGATAGGGGTGTGGATAGTAAATAGAAATTCGGACAAAACTACGGACAGTACCAATGCTAACACTTCCGTAAATGTTTAGAATCTGTACTGGGGGAAATGAGGAACCATTAGCATCATTTGACAACATTACTGTCTAGCTCCAATAAGAGTCCCTCTCAGCTTTTTTTTGGCCCTGCACAGGTGGTTCATGTTTTGTTGTTATGTTTTGTTTTTTTTTGAGCTGGCAGACAAGTTAGCAACACTTCCCTAATGGTAGATGCAAAGACCCGAAATGTGTTGTATTTACATCACTCATCAGTCTGGAACCTGAGACAGACTTCATTCTGAGACTGCATGAATATTGTCAAAACGAACAAGTAGATATTCTGGTCAGCACTGTGTTGACGCTGGAGCAAAGTTAGAACAAAATCATCTTCCTAATTCTTATCTGAAGTTTACAAAAGGTTAAGAATACAAAGGCCACATTCAATACTTATGACCTTTCAGACAGGTGTTATAGCCTGCTTGGTATGTTTCACAAATAGTGTGCTTGAGCCAATGATTATATAAGTGTGTGCTTCTAGACCTCACTATATGGCGACATTTTAGTCCTTTGACGCTCTCACTTACTCTAGGTGCTGATGTGTGTACCCGAGCATTGTGGATTTACTTTGCATAGTGCTCAAGTAAATGGACATGAAAATCTGCGGATGTTCTATCAGCCTTATTCTTAAACACTGGTGATCCTCAGAGTAGCACTTAAAATTTTTGTTGAATAGGTCTTCTATGTAAATATTTCTAGTGACACTATTCAACAGGTAATGTTTCAGCTACTTCTAGATGTATGTATAGATGGATGGACGTATAATGAACATACCTTTATATATATATATATATAATTAGTCATGTCCCTTTGGTAAGAGAATATATGCATGATGACCATATTATTCTTAGATTTCAGTTCTATGAAAATGTCCATTTGCCTATAGATGGCTGTTGAACATGCTGTTTTGAATTGTAAATATTGTAAATATCTCCATGTCATAATGATCGCAAGTCCTTGGTATTAAAGAGGTCATGTCATTTCTTTTTGCATTTTAACAAATTTCAGAACACCATTAACAACTGAAGGAAATCCGAATATTTAAAAATGTCAAGAAAAGATATATTATTACCTCATTAAAAAACTGCAGATTTGATTTTTTAATAAAATTTCTCAACTATAGCAGAAATCAAAAAGTGGGAGAGTGGAGGCTGAGTTTCACAGGGAATCGTTTAAGCTGCTTTCTTAAATAAAAAACAGCAATGAGATAGCCAGGATTGTTGCATCTTCTTTTATTATAAAAATTTTGATGATCAACAGATTGAGCAGTGATCTCCAGGCACAGCCCAGTGCCATTACCAAAGAGTTTGAAAACATTACTCTACATGATCTTGAGCTTGTAGCAACCCTTGGTGTGGGTGGTTTTGGAAGAGTTGAGCTGGTAAGTGATACATAAGAGAACAACTATTTTCTCATTTTTATCCATGCATTTTGCCTGTCTTCATGAAACTATTAACATCATACACAACTTATACTGGAGAACATTGTAACCTGAATAATAATAATAAAAGTTAGCTTGTATAGCGCCTTATATATCCTCCCTTTTGGACGAACTCAAGGCGCTTCACAAATGACAGATGGTGTGACATGAAAATAATGTGACGTCCGAACAAAATGACTAAGCTCCAGGTCATTCGGCAGCGTCTACACACAGCACTAACACAATTCCAAATATCAAACGTCAAAGCAGGCCAAATATCAGACGTCACACAAGTCGTAATACACTCCCTTGTAAATGCAGTTCCAAATAGCACATCCTACAAACAGCACACATCACACTAGGGCGACAAATGAGCCCCAGCACACGCAAAAGTTCACTGGTCAACAAAAGTCAAGGAGACATGATGCTCGCAGAACTGCGCCGATTGTGAAGTCTGCTTGTTAAAAGGAACCGAAGCCACGGAAACCAAAGAGGCACCGCATTCCAAATGCATGATGGCAGGCCCATCAAAAAGATACACAACCACAAGTCCAACACGAGGAAGACGTCAGATAAGACAAAAATATGACAGAGCTCTGTCCCTTCCAGCTGGAATAAGAGACTAAAAAAATTTTAAACATCATTTCAAAATAAAAATGTTGGGAATCCATTCAAACCAAATCTTGAAAAGAATTAATAGAAAATGTTGTCTAGTTTTCTCAAAATTCACATGAAATAAAAATACATTTCATTCATTTATGCATATAGACAAACGTATAATAAACTTTGTTGCTGCAGGTGCAACTGACACATGACAAGAATCGGACATATGCTCTAAAATGCATGAAGAAGAAACATATTGTGGATACCCGTCAGCAAGAGCATGTCTTCTCAGAGAAGAACATCATGCTGGAGGCCAAAACACCTTTTATTGTCAAGTAAGGCTGTCATGCAGTGCACCATATGAGACATTGAGCAGGGGGTTCATGATTAGACATCAGAATATGTCAAACCAGTATGTCAGACCTATGCAAATGTTGTGGGTCCAAATTGTGCACACTGCACCATGGGGTAAACACTTGCATGCTTCAGGTTCTGTCAGTAAGATGCTAGTTTTTGGTTTTATTATTTTTTATACAAATAGATGTTGTGGGAAATCAAAATACAAAACAAGTGAATCTCAAAATCTTTAAAATATTTTAATTTCATGTGTTTATGGTATTAAGAGTTATTGGAATCCTTCTGACACAGAAACAGGCACATTCTTCAGTTTCTTAATATGAAACAGCTCCATTGTTGCACAGTTGAAAGGATCTAAAATTGAAGCATGTGAAATGTGCAGTGGACAGATAATGGGATCTGTGATTATGTGAAGGTCAACTTCTTTTCTTATTCATTTGTGCATTTAGAAGTAAACTACAAAGTTGTTTGATAGACTACACTCACAACTTTTTAATGCTAGTATTGTTGAACTACAGGTTATACAAGACATTCAAGGACAGAAAATATGTCTACATGTTGATGGAGCTGTGCCTAGGTGGAGAACTCTGGACCATTCTCCGAGACAGGTGAGCCAGAAGCCTTGCAGAAACATGTCCAGGTCCACCATATTATACCAGCTGTTGGCAAGTAGCAACAAAGCAGCCAACCATATTTTCTGACATCCTATTAGAATGAGATTAAGTAGCTGGTTCAAATTAAGATTAAAAAATACTTCTGAATCCTTATGTTGAAATAACTGCTTAAATATTGCCTCATATAGAAACATATAATAACAATTGTGATATGTACCATGCATATAAATAATAGATATGTAAGAAAGAAATATATGAATTGGTGGTTAATCAAATAATATAGATGTTGTGGTTTCAGCTTATAATTTGCTAGAGATTTGTTTATATATCTTTTCAAACTTTGCATAGGAGCTGTTTTGATGACTTGACAGCAAGGTTCTGCGTAGCCTGTGTCCTGGAAGCTTTCCATTACTTGCATTCCAAAGGCATCATCTACAGAGACCTCAAACCTGAGAACTTGCTGGTGGACAGTGAAGGTTTCATCAAACTGGTCCGTATATAATAAGCAAGATTCTATAATTATATTTCTTGAGTTTAGCATATTATTCGTTAGCTGGCATTTGAATAACCACAAAGTGCACTGAACCAAATAAGACTATGGTGCTGAGTAACCATTTTCGTTTTGCAAACAGGTTGACTTTGGTTTTGCAAAGAAAATTGGAGATGGAAGGAAAACCTGGACATTCTGTGGAACCCCAGAATATGTTTCTCCTGAGGTCATCCTGAACAAGGGTCATGACCATTCGGCAGACTACTGGTCTCTTGGAATCCTGATGTTTGAACTGCTGACTGGCACCCCACCATTCACAGGTGCAGACCCAATGAAGACCTACAACATAATTCTCAAGGTTGGATAGCACTGCTGAGCAGCTGAATTATTTAACATACTACCTGTTACCTAGAGACAGATGAGTGGAATTCACTATGCTCCACAATGTAAACTGCTGTACTTCACCATGGTATAGTCTCTACTTAAACAGTCTTGAAAACAGTTTACCAGAGTGTTTGCCACAAAACATTGCTGCAATTCCTTACCATTTACTATAAATTTTGGTCTATTGAGCGCATCTGTATATAAATCACAGCCACTAAAGTTTTTAAAATCTCTACTTTATTCACAAATAGCCCACACAGGTTTATAAGCTGCAATTACACACAACTTTTTTAATGGCCAGGTCAATTGCCTTCAACTTGAAAGATGCATTTAAATACAATTGTAGGCATTTCATTCGGCATAATGGGGGTTTATGCTTGAGCAAATGATCTGAATGTTTCAATTGTATGGGGGTTTGATTAAAAAATGTGAACAGTTAACACTGTTACAGTGTGAACAATTAACACTTTAATATGGAGCTCATCAAAAAATTAATCGGAAAATCTGCAAAAAAGCTGCATCCCTATTTAAGCCACAGGGTTTAAAGCTGGTGAAAAAAAGTCACATTTTGTAATCTGAAATTTATGGTAATGGAAAAAAGGCAGGTTCAAATTGTCTCCCATCATCACCTATACAAACTTAACTACAGAGAAAATGCAAGAGTTTAGTCACAGGGACAACTAAAGTGATCTGATGCCAGTTTTGATCTCAAGGTACTTACTCCAATGAAACAAGTAACTTTTTAACATTTTTTGGAAAGAAGAGCTTGAGATTTTCATTTTAGGATTTGATTGTAATTAATATGATTTACATCTGCATAAAGAGCAGAGACAACTTCAACTATTTAATTCAAAGAAACACATTTCTGTTTTTTTCTCAATAATTTAACAAGGAAACTTTCAGTTATTAAACGATTGTTTTAATTATAATTGATCTGTTTTCTGCTGTCTTATAGGGTATTGATGCAATAGAATTTCCCAAAAAGATTTCTCGCACTGCAAGCCTCTTGATAAAAAAGCTGTGCCGTGATAACCCTGCTGAACGACTTGGCTATGGGAAGAATGGCATAATCGATATCAAGAAAAACAAGTGAGTCAGTTTTTAGTTGTATTACTTATACTATTTTTCAACACGAAGTTGTCTATATTTCACTACAAATTAATTTTTTTCTAAGCTATAGACCATATAATCTTCACTTTTTCTCAACAGTTTTTGCTGAGTGGATTTCACATCTGTGCATCTTAACATGTAAAGAATGTTGCCTGAACTGATGGTATATGTGTTTTGTGCCATCTTGCTCCATGTACTTCTATCATGTCCACTTGCTTCCTTGGTGTCAGGAATTGATAGCCATTTGCACTGCAGAAGTTTATTCAAAACACAACTTCAAATCAAGTGTTCAAAATAACTTTTCTCCACCTTACCTTGACTGTAAGATCTTGCATCCATTGTCTAATGCTACATTTGTGGCTATGTTTTGGTCCATGAATATATGCTTTGTTCAGATTGAATCTTCGTGTTATTTGTGTATTTTGTGCTTTTGTAAAGCCCACTGAGCTACTTTTACAGCTGGGAAATGCCCAAGATGATGATGATGATGATGATGATGATGATGATGATTGTAATTTTAAAACATATTTTTCCTTGGAGATGGTTTGCAGCTAAAGATATTGTGCAGAATGTTGTAGATTAAAGAAGCTTTGGAGTTATGGTTTTGTGTGTGTCTGGGGAGGAAGCTAGGGTTCTTAGACCACTAAATAATAAGAAAAGAAATGTTAGAAAAGGAAGAGGGAATGGAAAAGACAAGATAGTTCAGAAACAATCATTAGACTTTCTCTTCACCTGGTTTCAGACACTTACTGTTCTCTTGGTATTAATATTATTTCTTATTGCAGATGGTTTCAAGGATTTGACTGGGATGGTCTGGTCAACAAAACAATCTCACCTCCCATTGTTCCCAAGGTAATACTTTTTATTAGAACAGGCAACTGTAAGAACCTTTCAACATGAAAATGTAAATAACTGGGCATCTTGTGAATCACTAATAAGCTGTCAACAATGTATAAAAATCAACACCCCTTTATATTTTATTTATGATGAGACCTAGACAGAAACTACCTTCCCTCTGTTAGCTTGATCCTTCAAAAGTTTGACTGTCACCCTACCTTACTTCAAAATGACTCGCGCAGATTTATACAAGACTGGAGCCATATGCTAACTGGTGTCCCGACACCCCAGTATTTTAATTGTTCCAGCTCTATTTGCATAATGAACAAGACCACCACTTTTATATTTTCTTCTTATTCAATTCAACTTCTCTTAAAAAGAAAAAAAACTAGTCACAGCCACCTGACCACAACCACATACTTCTGGCTTTTACATGTTTCAATTGTAATCAAAACCAAAAGAATTACTTGACAAAATATAAAACTGCACATCTGACAGCTATAGTTCTTTAAATATCGCTGTGCGAATCTATATTTATAACTAGTTTTAAAATCTAATCAGTCTTCAAGGTCATAAATAATCCAAAATTTTGACTGGTGTACACTTGTTTAGTCAGTCTCACTACTTTTTTAAAGTTTCTATTATGTTTCTGTTAAAATGATCAATTTAAACAATGATCACATTTTTAAAATGAGCTCTGCAGCTTGCTTAGTGACTCCTTTCTTTTCCAGGTCAAAGGTCCTTCAGACTACAGCAATTTTGACAGATACCCATTAGACAAAGATATTCCTCCAGATGAGACATCTGGATGGGATAATGATTTCTGATTCTTTTTTTTTGTTGTTGTAAACTTCATAACAGAACTTGTGTAGCAGCTTAGTTTCACACTGCAAGCTTTTGGAGGAGTCTTTCACCTGCAAAATCTCCTGAAGCAACAGCTGTGTTCTTCTGATTTCCACACAGACTTGCAACTCCTACTCAGGAAGACATTTGTCATGCACAGCTTAACGTGTGGAAAGTTTTGCACAGCAGCTGTGTTTGTGTAGGGTTGTAAATACATAATGACGAGTCACCATGAGAACTGCTTCCTCCCCCTCTCCCCCATTTTCTACCAGAACTGACTTACTATTACAACTGTACATTCAAAATAATATTACATCTTAATGTTGACTCTCTGAAAGATGGCTGTTTTTTTGGAAAATATAAAGAAGGATGTTTTTTTTCGGTCATCAAGAACTGATTGCAAGACTTGCTAAGGTTGGTTGTGATATGGATTTATGGACTACTGCCAGCCATCTGACTGCCAAAAACAAAAATAAAGACCTAGAGCTCAATTGTGTCATATCTGTGACTTAGCTCTGTTTACATGCTTGTGTTCCAAGATGAAAACTACTTCAGCACCTTAATCTGCTGCTATGTATGTGCAAGACAGTTCTGAGTACAATATCATAGACAAGGTTAACATGTTAAAATGCCAAATAATATCTGTATTATGCTTGTCACATGGCTACACTATGTACATTTCCATGATGATAAATTAATCTGTTGTCATTAATCTCTCACACATAATTTCTTGCACAGAGATGAAAATTGATCTGAGAATGTTTTGTAAAATAGCTGCACTACTAGTTAAAAGGCTAGTTAAATAAGCAGGCAGCTGTAGAGACAGATGAAAAGGCGAGCCGCAGTATTCCTGCCCACTAGAAGCAGATTTTTAAGACTTAATATACCAATAACCATGTGAGAACTAATTTTAACTCCAGGCTGGTTGTCTAGAGACTAAGCAAGATCCCATCAGATCTGAGGCACTGGACCATACAGAGACCATGGGACAAACTGCAAGATCAAAGTAGATATCCGTAAAATTTGTCACAGCTGTGGTCCAGATGCTTTCAAACAAGAGTCTGAATACAGCTTCTAAATTTCAAGAAGGAAGAAATTGCTTTTTAATGAGGACATGTGGAGCATTGCTGTTACAACACTGTCCTGACCTGCAGTCCAGTAATATGCATTAGCTGTTTAGATATTATAAGTGAAGTTTTCTTTGTGCTGGCACAGTCTGCAATTTTGTGATCCAGCCAGTATTCTGCAATGGAGTTGCATCGAAAGCATTAAGTTAATCTGATGGTGTAAGAGTAAGAGATGGTGCCTGTGTGAATAAGCACAGAGTGTGTGTGTGCATATGTTGTATAAGTGCCTGCATGTGCATGCACAGAGGTATATCTGAACATTATGCACATTATGTGTTTATGTGCATGCACATTTACACAATAGTATGTATCCATGTACGTGTAAAATGTGTGAGAAAAAGAGAAATATCTTTCTTGTGCACTTTTCTTTGCATCTTTGCATCTGTTATAATTTGTATTTATGGTTAGCATATGTGATACCAAGAATGCTTCCCTGTTGATACTTCTACAACTTCTACAGTGTTACTGTTGAATTTTTAAAATACTTAATTATTTTGAGTATAGTTCCATTAAAATGTGAAACATACTTATATAAATTTGACAATTTGTTTCTTTCTATGACAGTTCTCAAAACAGATGACTCTCAGCTGTCCTAACTCTGCAATATGTGCAAATGTCAATTTAGTTTGTTTTAATTTTCAGCCATTTCTACATTCTCTTGTAGCAAAAATCACAGCTAGTGGAGTTAACTGCACATAAAAGAAAATCATATGGACTACATGCCAATGAGTTTCCTTTGTTCTAACGCTCAGGGTTTTTATATTATTTGAAATTACAGAATAAAGTCAAACATACTTTAGTAAAACAGTAATTTATTTTCAGTGAGAGTGCATCCTTATTTCAATAGCAGCGTATAAAATGTAGTAAAAATATTTTTATATGTTTGAAGAGATTCCTGAATAGCTAGATGGCCTATATGAGTCTATGAGTTATAGATTTTCCAGAGCACTCACAATTTGTTTTATTTTTGGAAATATAAATGCACTGAGGTATTCAACATTTGGGATTGATGGGACTTGATAGGAGGAAATAAACTTGAATCTCACTTCTGAAATTTAAGAATACTGTGTGTAGCATTAAGAATATTGCGTATTGCATATTAATTATGAAAACAATTAGGCAGCTTAATTTCTCTCTCATGATGATGGATTACCAAAAAGCCTTTTATAATTCAACTGCATGAAAACAGAATAAACCTGATCATTTCTGAAAATATAATATGTACAGAAAAATGCAGGGGAAAAGAATGTGCTCCTCTGCAATTTTCTCCTTTCTAACCTAAAAAAATATTTGAAACTACTGAAATGGTGGATAAAAAAATCTATTGTTCACTCTAGCCCAGAGTCAAAACCAGTATTTACCAAGATTAACTTTCTCTAACTCCTGTTGCTGAACATTCTCATTTAAATGTTCGATTCTTGATTTTGAGATACGTGAAACCTGAAAACTTAATTTTGCAAATATTTCTGAAAGCCTAAGCATGACTGAAACAAAAAACAACAACCAATCTTTCAAATATTAATACTGATAATAAATGGGTTTATTTAGCGCATCTGACTGTTTTACAGCAGGCTCTATGCACTTTACAAACTGGGATAGATGCAAAACATCTGCTTCTACACATGTGTGTGCATGTTTGTGTGTATACACTCAGACTGCTCCCTTTTTTCTTTTTTGTCTTTCTAGAACTGTCAAAAAAAAAGAAAAGAAAAAAAGAAATGTTACTTAAATACAGGACTGCACATATACAGCATATGTATTCCCACAAATACGTAGGTGCACCCACTGCCTCAAAATTACAACAGTAGTACTTTGCGGTTTTCCAGTTCATGAAAGTTCTACCAAGCTGTCAGAGTCAATTGTTTCTGCAAACCAAAGTGCCAACACTCTTAACCTGATCTTGACACTTCGTTGATCACAACATGTGTAACAGGGTGGGACTAGTGCCCAGTTTCACCACAATAATCGACACAACGCTGTCGTGGGTTCAGGTTTTATTCGTATGCCAGAGGATAGGTCTGGCTAAGGCGAAAGCATACTCATCAGATTTTCAGATACACGTTCCCGCAACAGCTTGGCGGGGCGATCCTTCCATCTCTGCACTCTTCTTCCAACTGCCCTGTTTTCTCCCCCTCACACCCGACTTTTCCAGAAGCCTGTCCTGTTTAGGCACCCCCCTCCCACTCTCCTTCGGCCAGTGGTTCCCCCTCCCCGCGACCCCCTCCCACTCTCTTTCGATCGCAAGGTCGCCGACCGGCCGGTGCATGTCCCTTACCTCTTTATCCCTGAGAGAGTGTGTGTGGCTGTGTCCTACCCCATACTACTATACACGTACCCTAGCAGCACAGGAAAACTGGGACATCTGGGTCTTATATGTCGTTGCCTGGGGTGCATGTAACATATTGAACTAGGGCCCAGCCAGAAAGTGTAAAATGGTTTTCATTAGAACCTTTGCTTTACCTCTAAACGTGATACAGGGTCCCTATGTCACCCATATATATATATATATGAACTCCCAGGTGATTCTTGCATTAATATACATGTTTTCTAGGTATGTCCCACCTGTTTTTAGATATAGTCTGGATGTTCCCTAGATATAGTGTGTGATTTTGGGGTATCCTGATTTTTTTGTTTGTTTTGGTCAAACAAAATGATGAATGTGCCAAGTTTTGCAAAACAAACAGAATGGTATAAAAGAATGCCATATAGCAGCAGAAATAAAGTGCATTATGTCAGCCCCAAAACAGATGTTAATGCCAAAAAACCAAAAACACAATTTTTCCATTTATTAAAGTTTATTAAAAACGTATACGTTTGGAGAACCTGATACACCAATGTGAAGCTGCTAGCACATTTTTTGTCATTCTTCCTCTGAAGCTCCCACATCACACCAAACATTGCAGTAGGTTCTTGGCATGTTTTCAATGAAGCAATCCAGAACAAAGTTTAAAAAAAAAAGGTTCCATGTGAAGAAATTTTCTGGAGTGCAACTTACTTCTGGTTCAGCTATTGTGCCATTTGGATATTGCTTTTTTCAGTGTCTCATTCATTCATCTATATACGGTACAAGGAGGCACCCATGTCACAGATGATAACAACATTGTTGCTCCAATACAGACTCCCATTTGTCTAGTAAACATGTTAGGTCTTCAATGAGATCTTGTGCATTTTGAACTTCAGACTCAAGTGCAGTACGTGTTTCTGGCTTGTAGAAAAGTGCTTCCAAAGTTGATTGAGTTTGGGGACTTTAAACGAAATGGAGGATGTAAGAATGTAATGCACTAGAAAGATTTTCAATATGTATGGATTCATCAGCATGGCTTCAACTGTAAGATTCAACTCCTGTACAAATTCCAGAACCTTCTTTGACCTGGAAGGTGTGCTGCAAATGGTTTCATGCTGTCTACCCTTGCTGACCAATGTGTATTGGCTGAGAAGAGCAGAGAACAGCCAATGATGTCTGTTAAATTTTTCCCTCTTTGAAGGCCGGTTCTAAGTATATTGTGCAGTTTTTGCACAGCTTCAAAATGCCTTTGGATAACAGTCAACAGCACAAACCCCACTCAGCTGTAGATTGGCTAGTTTAAAGATCATGTGACTAGTTTAGAAAACCTTGTGGTTGCCGCTACTGCCATTTTTCCACCTGCCGGCAAGGGAAGCAGTAGACTCAGATGTTGAAGCAATCGTTCTCGCACCACAATCCTAGCCAAGGAAAAATGGCCCCACTGCCTTGGGGGAATCTTTGGAAAAATAAAGGCTAAGGGAGTAAACCCCTACAGAAAATCCTGATACTAACAAGAAAAATGTTCTTTAACTGATGCCACTGGACATAACAATTCTTAAGGCGACACTGTTTTCATGTTCAGGAACTTTTTGTTTAACTTCTTGCATTTCTAACCAATTTCCAAGTCCTCAGCGGAAGCCAAAGCCGCGCAAGTTTTACTCTTAACTAGTCAGTCACACCATAAAGTGCTGCTGTTTTTTAAGTTTGAAGCAGTGAAACTGGAAATGCTTCAAATCATCCGGAAAACATCCAGAACAGTATCTTCAGTTCGGACTGCAAGCATTTCTGTTTGTAGAAGTCTGAATTCAAAATCTTTAAAAATTGTGTTGGTGTCGTTTCCAGCAGTACATTTTCACTTGTTGGTACCTCATTTTTGTGCCCCTCTGATTCAGCAGCACAATACAATGCATCATCTTCAGTTACTGAATAAATGAGCTCTGGTTGTTGCTCCATATTCCTGATGTATGTCAGCAGATTTAACTGTTACTTTGTGATAGTCATCACAACTCTGGTAGTGGTGAAGCCTACATGTTGTAGCACTCTTTAAAGTCTCGTTTTTTTCTTGTGCTGCCTTTTTCTTTCGCTTTTGCGCTCCAGACTTATGATGGTACATAGAGTAGACTAGGCATTGCAAGAACTAAGAAGTAACTGGAATGAAGAAAAGTAAATATAAAAGTATCCATCTGGTAACATATATCAGACATAGGGCCTACTTTATTTTTGAATTCAACTGCAACTACATGATCTTATATTAAAAAAGAGAGTAGTAATGCTGTGGTTCTCAACCTGTGGGACGCGACGTGCTGACACGAAGACGGTCATTTTCTCATATCTCATAACGGTATAAGTGGCTAAGGAGGGGGGGGGCAAACTCACACATCTTTGTCACCATGCAGTGTCCAAGAAGGAAAACCTAACATAAGTAATCATTATGACTGCATGTAGCGGTAGCACCGAAGTGCACTTTCAGTAATGGCAACTATATAAGCTGCTTCACGCATGTTTTGATGCAGCCCCAGGAAACGGTATAGTTTCCGTAGACTGGAGGAGTCGATCAGATAATAAATAAAAGGTACAGCTTTGATATGGGGGAGGACGTGACGGCCATAACAGAAATGGCTCGCGGGCATTTGTCGTCTGCTCGCTCTACTCAACTGCCAAAATGTACCTAATAAACCCTAACCCAAACCTCTGACAAAATAACATAGACCAACCTATGACGTCACGTCTCCCCATATCAAAGTTCTGCCAATTGAAATATAAATGTCAACTTATTTCAAACGATTGGGTGTTGTCGGTGGTAAACAGAAAAAATACACAATACGTAGATATCTGACTTGCACACCTCAGTCTTGACTAATGGCACCGATAAAGTTCGCCAGCTGGTCCAGTTCGCCATGCATACCGTGCGTGCGTGTGGGAACACACGGGGCAAATACTTCGTTGATGTTTGAAGGAAAAGTGCTTCCACCTCGAGGTGATTTTGCACATACTTGTCTGTACCACGTGATCCGTACCGTGCCCAGACCTTGAGATCAGGGAGCAGCAATGAATGGTCTTTGTGCTGTCGTGGCCTACTTCCCACAGCTGATTTGCATTTATTACGAGTATTTTAACCCCTACCTTGCAAGAAGGGGCTCCCGGTAGTGTAGTGGTTAAAACACTCGTTTAGTCACCACTGCAGTGAGTGACTCAGATGTTTCCTCCCCCCTCCCTCTCTCCCCAGAGTGCGAAATCACCTCAAGGTGGAAGCACTTTCCTACTAAATAAACCAACCACTAGCTTGCAAGTAATCTCCCTGCCAACTCTTTGACCGGTCCTCTGTCTGCTATGCCAACACACTTTCTTTGTGATCATGCAGCTACCACCGGTTGTCTGTTTTCGCCAAATTTATAAGCTTGAAGTTTCACAACAAGTGTAACTCAGATTGTCACGAAATAATTCAGCAGCGTAAGTGTAATATAACAAACACATCTGCAAAATATAATCGATGAAGGTGTATAGTAGTTTTGAACTGTCGTGTGTTTGCAAAAACGGTATTTTATGCATATGTTTCAAAATTTTAAAATTCGTAACTTCTATTCGGCTGATTTGTAGAAGCTTGGCATCAATGTTCTTAAGGTTTTCAGATTTACTGAACTTCGAGGTGCGGGTGCGTAACTGGAAAATTCGTTGTAATCTCAGAAGCGTAACCTTGACCTCACGTTATAGCAAGCGCACGCAAGTGAGTGGTTCCGGTTGTGTTGTTTACAGAAGCTTGGAAAATGGATTTCGGTTGAGTATTCATCGTATAATTATGAGATAAATGAATACAATTTCCCCAGATCTGTCAAAGGTAATTTTTCAGAGTGTTAAATGGAAGTTACTGAGAGGTTTTTTTTTCTCATCAATTCACTTCAGCAACGGTATGCGTACCTTCAGTGAAATAATATAATCACATTAGAGTACAGAGTACAAAACGTCAACATCGGTTTTAAAATGATTTTTAATGTGCGCTTTAGGAACAGCTAAAGATTATGCAAAAATAATAGTTGAGACTTACGACCTTTCAGAAACTGTGAAATGCAGTGGTTAAATATTTTAGGCAAGGTATTTGCATGCCCACTGAGATTCCACGTCCGTGGAAATTCTGATTCATTCGGAGGCGCGCAGTTATTATTGATAACATTGAGATACTCCCAGTAAACTGATAAGCGAACTACATGTATTTGATAAAAACAATATTGACTTATTTTGTTGCTGTCAAACACTGCACGCAGAATAGGTAAACGAGTAAAAGGAAATAGGCCCCTATTGTATATTATTAGACCGTATTACTAATTAGACTTACCTCATTATACTCTTTACTGTGTTTTTTTATTCTTGGATAAAACCAGGGAGAAAGATGGCAGAAGAAGCTACTCCGATTGGTGTATTCTGGGACATTGAGAATTGCTGTGTACCACGGTTTATGCCAGCACTGTCAGTTGTTCAGCGGATACGTGATGTTTTCTTCCTTGGACACTGGGAAGCTGAGTTTATGTGTGTATGTGACATCAACAAAGAGTCAAAAAGTGTCATTGAAGATCTCAACAATGCTCAAGTAAGTGCATTTTCGCAGTGTGGAGGTGAACTCAGGGCACTGTATCACATGACTGCAAACAACCTGATAGTTAAATATGCAGTAAAGCACACAGTTACACAGTCTGATTCACAGCACTGCGAGGTCACCACTAGCACAGTCGTCTTTGGTAATAGTTCATCAATAGGAATGTTGGGCCAAGGCCATGAAGACAGTGCTAGCCCAAACCAGCTGGCACTGCAGATCACAGGTACCAGCACACATGCTTTCCCGGTGGTGGAAAGCAGGCGATCACACAAAAATCGCTCTTTTTTCAGTTCAAAGTATTTCATGGAACAGAAATATCACTTTTAAATCATGATAAGAAACATCATTTCATCATTTGAACAGAATATGTCTTCGTTTTGTGTGAACTGCTAACAGTGTACTACACTGCTAACAGAACTGCTAACAGTGTACTACATCACGCTAGTGAACCATTCACAACATTGACAGCAGTCAACACCAAACAGAGAGAGAATGAGCGACAGTTGAGATTATTCGGACGTTAAAGTCTGCATTTCTCGTGATAAATTAGCAGTTTTTCAGAACTACGAAAAATGCAGACTTTCAGCGTCCAGATAACACGAAATGTAGCTCATTCTCTCTCTGTTTGGTGTTGATTGCTGCCAATGTTGTGAATGGTCCACTAGCGTGATGTAGTACACTGTTAGCAGTTCTCGTTGATCGCAGGTGCGAATCATGTACTTTGCTAGTGGATAATTTATTAGCGGATGGGTTTAGGAGGCTGCAGTTTACAGATTATGTTTATATTGTCTATATCTACCGATATCTGCAAAAAACATAAACCATTCAGGTTGGTCTTTCAAGGTTGTTACTCAAACTTTTTGTTTCGTCACCTGAAAGATTGATGGGTTTTTTTTTCATATTTTTATGTTTTCCAGTATGCCTATTTATCAAATTAGTTTTTTCAGTCACTTGAGTAGAAAGTCTGTTGCGGTCCTATGTTCCTCAAGTAGTAGCAAGGATTAAGCTTAAACTTGAGTAGAAAGTCAGTGCTGGTAACTTCTTTAAAGTATGCCAACATAACAGAACACACTGTATAGCAGAATGTACCTCCCTTTTCATTGTGTGAAATCCCATGGTGCTGAAAGAGAGTTGTGTTTTAACTTACCATGCTCCTTATTATGCTAGATGCACAGAACTGATTGATGGAGGCCTTAATATAACAGCCAATTCTAACATTTATGGGAAATTTTTGTCTATTTTTCAGGTCAACATTGTGCATATCAATGCTGTTAGCAAGAATGCAGCAGATGACAAAATCCGGCAATGTCTTAGAAGATTTGCAGATTCTTATCCACCTTATTCTAAAGTCATTCTTTTATCAAGTGAGTGATTATGATTATTAAACGCATTTTTACTTTTATTAATTTTATTATATGCTTTTTAAAGACCAACCTGAATGGTTTGCGTTTTTGCAGATATCGGTAGATATAGGCGATATAAACCTAACCTGTAAATTCCAGCATCCAAACCCCATCCGTTAATTAATTATCCGCTAGCAAAGTATGCAATTTGTACCTGCGATCAACGAGCGCCGTTAACAGTGTACTACGTCACAGTAGTGCACCATTCACAACATTGGCAGCTGTCAACACCAAACAGAGAGAGAGTGAGCGACAGTTGGGATTATTCGGACATTAAAGTCTGCTTTTCTTGTGCTAAAGTAGCAGTTTTTCAAAACCATGAGAAATACAGACTTTCAGCGTCCAAATAACCCGAGCTGTCGCTCATTCTCTCTCTCTGTTTGGTGTTGACTGCTGCCAGTGTTGCGAATGGTGCACTACTGTGACGTAGTACACTGTTACCGGCCCTTGTTGATCGTAAGTACGAATCGTAGCAGATAATTAATTAACGAATGGGTCTTGGAGGCTAAAATTTACAGGTTAGGTTTATATCGCCTGTATCTACCGATATATGAAAACTTCGAAAACCATTCAGGTTGGACTTTAAAACCTCTTTTCTCAGTTTCTTTTTTGTTACAATAAAGCATAACTGCATGCAAGCATCTTGGCTCACTACCATGTCAGCTGGCACCAGATCAGTCTCGTTGAACAACAGTTAACCCACTACCTTGCAGATTCCAAAGATGGAAGTTCTAGAGTCTTAGCTTTAAGCATTAAAAGCATTCTTTTTTATGCTGGAGTATATAATTCGTCACAGGATTTCATTAAAAGATTTCTGTGCAAAATTTGAGCCCATCACATTAAAAAATAATACTACCTTGATAAAGAGAAACAGCACTGTATGATGTCTCATTTCATTATATGGTTTGTTTACAAAATTGCTTTTCCTTCCCTTGCAAAATTGTCTAGGTGACGTGAATTTTGCCACCGATCTCTCCGATTTGCGACATAGGAAACACATGTACATTATTCTTCTTCACCACGCACATGTACACGAAGCCCTTCTGGCATGTGCTCATGAACATTACGTCTATGAAGACTTTGTTGCTGACATTCCTCTCAAACCACCAAAGGTGAGAAAAGTCATCACTTTTGCATTATAATGTGAGCTGTGCATAATGTTATTCTGCTTACTCTTCATGAGCAGTTGGATACTCTGGTGCAAGTCATGTTGTAATAATCACTTTGTCTGCACTGCTATCCCCCTCAGTACTTTAATCACTATGGGATTTCTTAGACCATTGGCTCAGTAACTGATCGTTTTGAGATGGACATGATTCTCTTATACAGGACCCGAGGAGGCACTATGCTCTTGGTCTAAAAGATAGCAGTAACTAAATTCCAGATGTTTTGAGCTGCAGAATATCATTAGCTAATCTGTCAGGGAAAAGCCAGCATTATAGTTTGTGTTAAATAAACCAGGTCATTTCATGTCTCTTGATTTTTGTTCCTTTATTGAGATTTTGGCTAAAACCACCATTGATTTAACAGTTTTGTTGCTCTTTGTACTAATAAAAAACGTATGTTGATAATCTTGAAAGGATTTGCAGAATTGGAACCTGACACTGACAGTGCATGGATTCCCATCTAACATAAACTTAGATAAAATCAAGAGGCGCTTACTCTATTTGTCCAACAACTGTGGTGGTCGTGTCCTTTCTGTTTCACGACAAACTGCCATTCTCATCTTTGCCAATCTGGAGTCACTTAATAGGTAAGACTTTTAAGCATTTGGACATGAATGTATGGATGTACAAATTCATACGGTCAGTACAAGTTGACAATAATGTTACAGTATACAGCTGGTTGAATAGTTTTCCCTTGCAAATTTGCAAAGGATGAGAAGTGCACTATTGGTTATATTTTATTATAGGTATGGGTTTTAGTATATCTTGGTGATCATTGTAGATACAGCTGCATGGAGAGGCATTTAAGACATTGTGCAGTTCCACCCAAACAGGGTAACTACTGCATGGTGTTAGAAGTGGGACCTACCCAAGGTCTGTTTGAATAAAAGTTTAGCAGTATTGCTCTGTCTACCCATCAGAACCTAGAGAAGAGAAAATCTAAGTAATTAATAATTTCTGTATTTGTCTTTTATTACTTGTCTGCATGGTTGTTTATCCTTCTGTCCTTTGTATGCTGTCCATGTCTTGTTCTTGTCCCAAGCGCTGAGAGCATGTTCCTTCATGAGCATGATTATACACTATGTAAAGCACGATTATTATTTTTATTGATTCCTATTGTTCAGTTTCATTTAGATAAGGTGTACTGATATTGCTGAAAGAAAAGAAATCACTTTGTCCACAGGGGAATCGGGGCAAATGAGTAAAATATTAGACGTCCTGTCTGAGTCCATCAGAATATGGGATGTAATATTCATAAATTATTCTCTCAGGGGCATAGGGTCCTGTATCTGTATAGAATTTTTTTTAATAATCCAGGTTTTTAATTCTGTGAATTGAATCTTTCAAGAGCTATTTATTTACTAGCACTAATCTCTTAAGCACTGCCTTATCCTCATATATTAATGAGCTGTGGGAGATACAAGTTAAATATTAACAAGATTTGAAAAAAGGTCACAGAAGGTCACTAGAGACAAAATCATCAGCACAGTTTGCAAAAGAGTGTTCAGAGATTTTTGTAAAGCTTAAATACGCCTCTTTTTTTGTTCTCTGGTTACTCATAACAAAATGTTGCCTTTAAGTATCAGTGCAGTAGAAGAAAACAAGCGTTCTTTGTCACTATTGCCAGTTTGATAGCACATAGTGTTGTTTGTTGACTTTTTCTTTCTTATTTTTTCCTATTGTTAGTCGCTTTCCAGCCAACAGTTAAAATGCAGCATATGCTATTATAACATCTGTATTGAAATAAATGGGGTTAACATTATTTAAACAGGTTAACATTTGATAGCATTTTATTTTTAAAAACAACGTTGATTGAACCGTCTTTGAAGCAAGAAATAAAGACTGTATGACGAAAGAACCTATAGAAGCCCACAGACACATCGTCATTTGTACCCCCTCCACTCAGTCACATAAAACCCCATACCAGAAACATTGGTACCCCATCCTCAGAGTTGTAGTTTCATTTGTAGTTTGTTTGTTTTGGTTTTTTTTTGGCGCACAAATGCGCCGTAGCCGACCGTTGCCAGCCATGACAAAAATGGCGGTGCAAAAGGGGTGGGGGTAAATATGATGTCTTGTAGTCAGCTTTGCCTACTCGATACCCTAACTCTAAATCTCACAGTTAAACTGTAACCCGTCCCCAATCCCCAAAGAAGTACGTCCTCCAAATGTAAAGTGACTGAATGTATGACTGCTGTCATGTCGCTCATCTGTGTCGCCGACGTGCACTCGTGCGCACGTGAATAAATAAATAAATAAGACGTGAATTCAGCGTACCAATGCTTGCCACGCTTCGTCACACTACCTGCTTTCTCATCTCACTGCGTGCATTCGAAGACTTTCCTGCGGCGCAGAAAGAATAGGAAAAAAGCATGTCTAAGGTGACTGTCGGGACGCGCGCAATTTCTGTCATGTTACAGACTGTCCGAGTAATCTACCCATGTTTGTTTTTGTTTGTTTTTTTTTTAAGGTGAGGGACAAGCTTGACAAACGGTTGTGCCTGTCAAATGGTACTCGAGTGACTTTTTTATCGGGTGGGGAGGAGAAACGGTATAAACATCGGTTGCTTAGTTTTCGTGGTCCGCATCATGGGTGTTTTAGTATTAAATTTGATAACATTATGGGATGGGCGTAGTAGAACTGTCAAAAAGAGAAGGGTTAACATAGCATTTTAAATAACATTAACATTAGATTCAAAGTCACAACGTAGTAGTGGAGGTGAAGGGGTACATTTCGGGTTCAGGGTTAAGAATGCGTTCTTTGGCCTCTGTTAACGCACGTTTCTGTTTGTCCCTTTCCGCTTCGTCAGTATTCAAGTGATGGGAAGGGTTTCGTCGTAGATTTTTTTTTTTTTTTGCCCATAGTTTTGTGATACATGCTCACCAGATGAACACACAGGTCGCTTTGCCCTTGTGTGTCAGCCAGTATTGAGGCAGTAAGCGCTGTTCACA
Source organism: Marisa cornuarietis (assembly GCA_004794655.1). NCBI lineage: Eukaryota > Metazoa > Mollusca > Gastropoda > Architaenioglossa > Ampullariidae > Marisa > Marisa cornuarietis. Next base: position 2,462,170 of record SMMW01000025.1, read on the forward strand.
CCGTACTTTCGTAATGGCTGAGCAGCAGTCCCAGTGAGGAAGGCTTGAGAGAAAGTGAACCTGTAGGCTTCAGCTTGAAAGATGGGTGATTTCACGCCATTGGAGAGTAACAAGTTTTACAAACCTAATCCAAAAGAAAACAACTTGATAAGGTAAAAAAAATTTACGGCAACATTTTAATTTGTGAAGTGCATTTTATTCTGCCTAGCAGCAATTTTTGTTTGTGTTTATTTTCTGGCTATAAAGCGTGTCAGTTATTTTCTGTGGGAGAAATCTTGTGGTTTTCTGTAAGAGCGCAAACACCACTTTTTAGTTATATTTCTTTATTGCTTTACACTGCCCTTTATTATAAAAAAGCTGACCTTGTTTATTTATGAGCATTACCTAGGGGATTTTAAGTGCGGAAACTACAGTGAACTCTTGATGTGAAATGACGTCGCTCAACCTCCATCATCTGCTTACTTCAGTCGGCCGACCTTGTCTGCTCTACACCCGACACTAATATAAACTGATGCAAAAAAACTAAAATATCCATACATGGTTCATTAAAAGCAGTGTATTAACAGCACGCAACTCCATATCGGACATTATATTAAACTGGTAGAAAAAAATTGAAATATCCCTATCACGCAGTGGGCAGTCCCGTGGCACAACGGTTAGCGCCTGTCACCAATACAGTGAGGGTTGGCTGTCCTGGGTTCAGCACTTGTCACGGGCACGCTGTAGCTTTATTTTGTTCAAGGTTATAAATATTTGATTCTGACTTCAATGGTGTTTTGGTGCCAGTTGACATTGCTACTGATATGCAGATCGAGTTCCTCACAATTTCAGGTTGACAATATCACATCATAGAATAGCTGTGGTCAAACATAGATCTAAATAAGGGGAAAAACATAATGGAAACGATATATTGTGATGAGATCGGTCTGGTGGTGCAACAGTTAGCTGCTGTCAACAATACAGTGAAGGTTGGCTGTCCTGGGTTCAGTTCTTATATCGCGCATGCTGTTCTTTTTCTGTATTTAGCATCTGTTTACAGGGCTGGCTGCCTGCCATATCATGATATAGCTCTTAGTTGCTGGCTCGGTGTAAAACACCAATCTCTCTTCCACCCCATCCCCCATCATGTTGTCCATTAAAGGCAGTTCATTAACGGCACACAGCTCCACGCTGCGCTCCCCCCTCAATTATTAATGTTACTCTCCCCTCAGCGAAAATAACATTGGCCTATGATGCAGCGGGTTTCCTTATAAGAAAGTTACGCAGTACTTGATACCTCTAAGCACCTAGTTTTTTAAAACTCACCATTTCTGCAAAGTCATCTCAGTACCTCATAAATCACATAATTCACATAGAAAAATGAAAAATACATCAGAAAGCTTGATAATGGCATGAATAAATGGTCTGATTTTACTTCCATCTGAAATATATCTTCCAGGAGGTAACAACACTTTTTTTTTTTACTTGCATTGTAATACAACAGTTTGCTCTCTATGAGAGTGAATATGCGCTATACAAATCTTCACTATTATTATTATAATTATTTCATCATTGATTTTAGCAGGCAACTGCCACCCCAACCTCCAAAAAAAAAAAAAAGTAAGCAATAATGCCACCATTAGACAGGAAAAATCACTTGACATGAGCAATACAATTACAAATATCACACATTTCCACAGCCCCACCTAGCATTACTGCCATGGTGTAGGCTGAATGAACCTTCCACTGCTTACCCACCTGTATCTGATTTGAGAATATATTGGCAGGTAGCTGCAAGCATAAAGGTGGCATTCTGCTGATTGTTTCGATTTTGTCTAGGGCTTGCAAGCGTATGGATGGTGAAGATGTATTTGGACAAAAAATAACTGCTACCATTTCTCCGGAAGCGAAACGTTTGGAACAATCTAGTCCTATAAAATGTGAGTACAATACACTGGTTTCTCCTACTTTACCAATGTTCACATGTGAAATATTTGCATTGCTATGGTTAGCAGCGTGAACATGAGAAGCACACATCTTGCACTGTGCAAATGCAGAACTTGGTGGATGTCAGTCATTTCCTGTTTTTACAGTTTTCATTTACAGAGTTTTTTATGGTTTTATTGTGCATTGACAACAATTGTGTGGCCAAGTTAACAGCACTGAATGTAGATAGGATTTTTTATTATCACATGGAGAATAAGACAGTTATCTGTGCATGTAGAGCTAATGTAAAAAGCAGAAGAGAAACTTTCTGTTTGGATGTAGAGGCTAAAAGAAAATGGAAGAAATATGAGACTTTAAGATAATTTGGATTTTTTTATGCATTAACTCTTTCTATCTCTCTCTCATGCACATACACAAATTGTAAGATCAGTGAAAGAGTACTTATGGGTTTTCAGTAAAGCAACAGGGCTTTGTCTTGACATATCTGATTTTCACATGTGTTTTTCTTAGTGCACGTTGACACCATAATGCTTTGTTTTCTGTCTCTGAATATTGACCAGTGCTGCTTGTGATTACCTTGACTTCTTTCTACAGCAGGCAGACAAAACATTGGTTCTGGAAAACATCACACCCTTCCAATTGATAGGCGTTGCCATAGCCCTGCACCAGGTGGGCCTGGAGACAGTAGTGTTAACAAATCTTCCTCAGAAAGTGGTTCTTGTACACCAGTGACCTGCAACAATGGCATTGGTGGCAGCAGTAGCACATATAGTAGCAATGGCGAGCACAACCAAGCTTCAGAAACAAATATTGCATGCTCTAAGGAGGAACCTCTTCATAAAGAATCAGATAATGGGGATGAGAAAATGTCATCACAGTTCAAAGAGAAAGTTTCTCGAGGCGTTCTGATGATTCAGCAGCAGAGATACCAAGAACAGGAGAAAAATGGCGTAAATATGAACTCCGCAACAGGCACAGTGCAGACAGTGTCACATACCTTAACTAACATATTGCCTACTGTAAAATCTGAACCCCCAGCTATAGTCCCTTTCACAGTGCTGGATAGTGCCAAAACATCTCGTACTGTAGATGTCGCAGGGGCCTGGAACATATCCAAAACTGTTAACTTCACTTATCAAAGTATGTACATCCCATACATTCGTCCACACACAGTTCTTTATCCCCATTATGGAGGATACATCAGCACCAGCCATAGGGCATTAACATGCCATCAGGAGCGACCACGATATTATAGCACCAGCATGGCGCCACAGGTACGAACAGTTGTTTTTCTTTTGAACGAATTTTGAATCTTTCCTGACCCCTGCGAGTTGGGTAGCTTTAACAAGTTAGGGCTACTGTGGAAGATAGACTTTACCGTACAGGTGAAGAACCAGGGCTCTAACCACTAGGCTAACGTTTTTCAATTTTAAAAAAAGTTTTGATACTGGTCTTTTATTGGTCAGTATTTGTTTGAAAATTTTAGCAATATACAAAGCAATTGTAACTGAACTTATGACTTAGTTGATCCAGCTGGACTTAGCAGACGTAAGTTGGAAAAACAATTGTATCATTTAGAGAACGGGGGCCAGTTGCATAACACATTTCTAATTTTAAAAACGTTTAGGCCTTAACTCTATTTAGATAATTTAAAGTGCACACCACAATTTTATAATTTTTAAAACTAAAACTGCTTTAAGTAAGATAAAGTTGTTTAAGTCTGACTTTCCATCCTGTCAGTACAATTATTTTGTATGTTCTTCTGCAATGCATCAAAATGACTGAAAAGAGATTTTGCTTCTTTAGAACAGTTTTAAGGTTTAGAAACATGTTGTGCAACTGGCCCCAGACCTTTTGAATGAAATTTCACACCCTCAAAAATTACATAGAAGACTGAAAATGTGTAGTTTCAGCAGTTGATTTCTGTAAGTGCTTTTGATGGTGCATTTTTGTGTATGTATGTTTTGAAGGTCAGAAATGTTGGCCCAAGAAATCGCATGCCCAGCTTCAGCAGTAATCATGATGACCTTGATGACATGGATGAAAACGAGTTTTGTTCTGGTAAATTAAACAGTGAGCACAGTGGGCCAGTGAACCTGTATGTGTCAAACCTTGACTACAATATCAGCAGTCGAGAGTGGCGAAAGATCATAGCCTCCACTTTTCAGCCTCACATTCAGGTACTAAGTTACAAATGAGATAGAAGAGAGAAAATATATTTCACTTTCCAAATATTAACCTAACAATATTTAGATATTCATATGAAAAGAAATTGTTTTGGCACCAAATTTTGATAAAAAGACTGCTTCTACTTTCATGGTAAAAAAAATGTGCAAAACTTGTTTCTCTCTCTAGGTTCTTGGAATCTTTGTGCGTACACAACCAGACAATACGACACTGGCTATTGTTAAAGTAGCTACAGTAGAGGATGCTCGGTTTGCAATTTCTCAGTTTCATCGTCGGAAGATAGGGTACAAGCGAATACATGTCTCTTTGAGCAATGACTTTGATCAAACTCCAGCAGAAAGCACAAGGTGAGGAACGGGAGGTCTGCATGTGTGTGTGTGTGTGTGTGGAGCTTTTTTAATTCTGGTGTATTTGTAGATAGAACTCACGAATTGGATGAGCATGTTTTGATTTTTTCAGAAACGAAACCATATCCATTTTATCCGAGTGCAAAGACTTCACCACTCCAGTATTTAAGTTCATTGAACAATATGAGAAGAGGTCAGTGTTCTGAAAATAATTACCCATTTACACTATATAGGAAATAATGAACCTGTACAGGCAGCGATTTTAAATTGTGATTTATGTCTGTTATAATGATTAATGCACATCTGTAAAGAACTGGTCAGTATTCCTCCTAATCTTAGGTAGTCTCTAGTAAGATGATCTATGATTGGAGACAAATAATATATATAAGTGTTCCTTTTCTTTTTTGAGATACTGGCTTGACGAGATAAAAACATTTATAGGCCTTGATGGGTTATCATGTTTATTTTAGATATTTTGACCTTCTGTGTGCAGGACTCACAAATCAATGAGTGTATCTGATTTGTATAAAATGAAGGATGTAGTAGAAATAATAGATCGTGGTGGAACAGGCCGCATGGTACGTCTTGTCCCTGGTGTATGCCCCAGCCCCATGCCAGCAGTGTTAGATGCCAGCCACCCAGAGCAGGTTGAGGATCTTCTCGGTTTCAGCTGTGCACATAAATTTTGCCAGGGATATTTTAGGAATGTTCTAAATTTATAAATGCATAATTCAAAAATAGTAATCAGCAAAAACTCTTATGGTGAAGCAACTTATAAATTTCATGAAAGAAATATGTAATAGGGATTCTGCTTGTGCCATATTTCAAGTATTATTTTGTAATCGTTTTCATATTACAATTCAGAAACCTACAGTAGCACATGCAAATAAGCCTGCTCTCAGGTAGAATCAAGATTGTTACCTGCTTCCTTCAGGTTGTTTAATAAATATGTATAAATAAATGTGGAAATAATTTTACTCATTCATATAGGAAGACACGAAAGAATTGCCTGTGTGCCACATCCATTGTCCAGAAGGAAGTCTACAGCATTCAGAGGCTATGAACACACATATGCTACCACTTGTTCAACTCCAGAGGAAACCATTTGCTGCTCATGTACACTCGTTGCTTCTTGCCCATAACGGCATAATGCCCTTGATGAGGTGAGGTCTTGCCTAGGTGCTGATGCAGTAGATTAAAGCAGTCAATATTTGTTGTCTGGTGTGATGGCATTGTAGTGCACATTTTATTAAATTTCTTTGGGGAACTGGAAAAGTTCGACTAGAAATTGTGCTTGAAGTTAAATTGTTTTAATAACTGAGCTGAATCAGTTACAGAATGCAAAATCTTAAAACCTGAGCCAGTAGCTTTATTTTGTTCAAGATTATAAATATTTGATGCTTACTTCAATGGTTTTTATGTGCCAGTTGACATTGCTACTGATATGTAGAGATTCTCAAAATTTCAATTTGACAGTATCACATCATCATAGGATAGCTGTGGTCAAACATAGATCTAAATAGGGGAAAACAGAATGGAAACAATGCATTGTGATGAGAGTGGGCTGGTGGTGCAACAGTCAGCGGCTGTCACCAGTACAGTGAAGGTTGGCTGTCCTGGGTTCAGCTGTCTTGGGCACGCTGTTTTTTCTCTGCATGTGGCATCTATTTACAGGCCTGGCTGCCTTGCAATGATACTTAGTTGCTGGCTCAGCGTCAAACACCAATTCCCTTCCCCTGTCCTACATTGTGATTCCATCATCAAATCATGTCACTTGTCAATGTTTGTAAAGAAATAAAGCATCCATATCTGCATTCATATGAGCTGGTTGTTACCGCAGCTTCCCTGTCTGCTACACAGCAGAGTTTGATGTGCTGCCAGTAGTGAGCGGTGGTGGGGTGTCGCTGGAACATCTCTTGTCATGTGTACCTGGGGTAGAGATCACCCTTTCCTCAAAGGGCACAAAGGTTATCAGTTTCCAGGAGAACAAAGAGCCTCCAGGAGCAGGTGAGGTGAATTGTAATGTATTGTTGTGGCTGACAAACTATGGCAGTCAGTGTGAATTAAACCTTAGAATAAGTAGTTAAAAGCATTTGTATGAAAAGATCAAAAATTCAGTTTTACAGTTTCTAAAAGGATTCATTAGTAGCTTAGCAATCACTTTTTCATTTTTAGTTTAGTGGATGTCTAGATGGTGCTATTCAGCTGTATGATAATTCCACCTCAGTAAAATATAGCATTGTGAAAGATTATAGCATGTTGTGTAACTGATCTGCATGCAGAACCATGTGGCCGTAGCAGTCCAATGTTGTCGCAACAGATGGCACAAATCAGTCGGGAGATTTGTGATTTGCTAAGACAGTCATCTCACTGCTGCTTGCCTGCATCTAAATTTATCCCTTCTTATCACCATCACTTTGGCCGCCAGTGTCGTGTGGCTGATTATGGCTACACCAAACTGGCAGAACTTTTCGAGGCTTTGCCGCATGTTTTGCAGGTAAGTGATAGTTTGCATTGCAGACGCTACAGATGCTTTTGTCTTTAAATTTTGTTTGAGGATACAAATAAGTATGAGGGTCATTCAAAAAGTTCTAAGTCTCACATAGAAGGAGTTGGAGAAACGACAGTTTTTAAAAATATTTCTATATAGCCCCCCTTGACATCAATGCACTTGGTCCAACGAATGCTCAAGCATTGCACTCTCATCTCAGAAGGTTGCATCCTGTTCCTCCAAAAAATCCTCCACAGCACATATATGATCTCGTCATTGTTTCAAATGTGATGACTATGCAGGTTTTGAGTTTAGGAAACGGGTAGAAGTCAGATAATAATGCATACTTGTAATGCACAGCATCATGACCAAGATAGATCACACTCTCCTCTGTGAAGACCAGATAGAGCTAAGTCTGGTGAGTAAGGGGGATGGGATCGCAATTCAAAGCCACAGTTGGCTGCTTCATCCACTGCAACCTGAGCATAGTGAAAGGATGCATTTTCCTGGAGCAAGAGCACACCTGCCCTCAGCTTCCTTCTACATTTCAACTTGATTACTTCGCTCAGTTGTGTTAATTCTGATGCTAAGTACTGTCCTAGAATGGTTGTTCCTTTTTCCAGGTATTCTATCATGATTACGCCTTCAAAATCCCCCAAAACAGAAGCCATCACCTTGCCAACAGACACTGCCTGCTTTAACTTCCTCTAGGGTGGAGAACCACAGTGTTCCACTGTTTGCTTTGAATCTTTGATTAAGATTCAAAGGGATAAACTCAGTTTTTATCTTGAGTTACTAATCTGCGATCAGGGTCAGCCTGAAAGCAAGTAAGAAGTGTTCTGGAAATGTTGACCCTTTGCAGCTTCTGCTATGGTGTCAGCATTCTTGGGACTCATCGTACAGACAGCTTGCTCATCCCCAAGATCTCAGTTAAAACAGTGTGGATTGAACTAGAACTAATGCCCATGGATTTAGCTATCTGCTGGACAGTAAGACGTCTGTCATCCAAACCATATGGGGAATTGTATCAACTTGATCATCAGTGGTTGAGCATTTTGGACGACCTGACCGATGGTCATCTTTTGCCCTGCCCCACTTCTTCACACTAGCATAGGAAGGGGAGTCTTCATCAAGTGTCCTCATGGATTTCCTTTGGTGTCATACCTTTCTTTTGACTGCTTGGGCCTCTGTTTTATCCATTTTTAGATTTGTCGCACTACCCTTCACCTTTGTATGGGCCTCAATTGCACACAAATTAAAACAAAAATCTATTAGTTTTTCAAGTTTTATAAGACGTGGAAGTGTTACCACAACAAATATGTTCAGCTATGGCTCTTTTCTCTGGGCGAGGCTTAGAACCTTTTGAACACCCTAAGCACTTAATAATCAGTGCTTCTAGATTCTAGTCAACTAGAAGGATAATGTCTAGGATAAACAGAATTTTGATTAAGCTTTACCCTATAAACACTAACTAGAAGTTGTCTTCTGAAGTTTTAATGTTTTCATCTTTTGTTTATTACTGTTATTATCAGTTCTCACTCCTGCCATTCTTTCTGAAGCTCCATTCACAAGATGCAAGCTTTCGAACATCGACATTCTTGTCCATTCACTGAAAGACCTATTTTATGACACCTGTGGGTGCACATGTACCACTCACAGTTAGCATGTCAAGGGACTGAACGGATGTTCAAACTATAAAAACCTGAGGTTCCTCTCAGTGAGATTTATATTACAAAACTGCTGAAGATTTACTTGCATAAACAACAATGGAAGTTTGTTTAAAGAGAGCTAAATGATTTATGGATTCCCAAAAGCTAGCATCATCTTCCAAGGTAACTGATTCCCAAAATCTGAGGAAATCAGTGCTGGTTTGCTTTCAAAAAGAAAAAGGTCAAACCATAGGGTTGGGTTATGTATGAATAATACTGGTTATGGAAAAATGATGACTTGTTGAGTGATCAGCAGCATTTCATACACTCATTAACCCTTGGCTGGTATCAATTGATTACATGCAATGCCTACTCCAATGACTGGTAGGGACAAGGGGAGAATCCTGAATAGAAGCAACAGCTGACAAAGCTTGCCACCCAGTCTGTCAGTCCATTCTTTTTATGTTAGTCATCCAATTTGTTTTCTCTCCACTTTGGTGTCAACCACCCTCCAAGGCACTGCTGAAGGATGATCTCGGACAGTGTCATGCTGTTTCACATGGCTTAATCATGTTAGCCTGTGCAGGTGCCCAGAGGTGTTCTTGGTAACCTAAGAGGCGGTGACCATGCTCCATATATTCACTTGCATGCACACATATTTTGGGGGTGGAGAGAATGTGATTTCACCATATCTTGAAAGATGGAATCAGCCAGATAAAAGCATAGATGCCAGGGTTTAAAACTGTTGGTTATCAATTCATCAGAACCATTGCTATATGCATGTTCTGAGCACCTCATATTTGCAGGGATTTTTACTTCAAGGGAACTTTCTCATTTTCTAGGTCTTGGGCATTGGTGACCGCAAAGTTCTGACCCTAAGTCATCGTGCTCAAGTAAAACGCTTCACTGCAGATGCTTTAAAGGTGCTTAAGGTTCAGCCAGGAAAACAGCTTTCGACAGAAGAATTTCCAAGCGCTTATGGTGAGGTGCTAAGATTGATGATCACATTTTTATTTCTATTGCCCCTTTTTTGCCGTTGATTGTGATGTTTGCAGTCACTTGTAAATTTGTAAATATTTTCTTTTCTGTAATGTCGAAGACTGAAGCATATTCCAAACATTCTGAGATAGGCTTGCCCAAGACCATAAGCTTAACATTTTGATGCCGTGTTTGGCTATGTGGTTGTGGTGACAAATCACTTTTCTCCATCAGCCGGGGAGGGAAGCAGGCTTCTTAAAATGGATAAGTAGGTTCATCTAATATTTTATCCATCTTTTATAAATATTTGATCATTTATGTCATGTTGAAGATTGAAGCACCAGTGCCATTTTTTCACAATGCAATCCTAGCCAAGATAAAATTGCCCCTCTGCCTTGGGGAAAATCTTGGGAAAGATATAGGCAAAGAGAGTAAACCCCTACAGAAAACTGATGTAACTCACCATCAGTGGGCGGAGACTTTCTGCAACGAAAGTACCGGCCAGGGTCCAGCGCCTACGTGTTCATGACCAGGTCAGCTTACTGGCTGTGGTTCACTGGAGAGTTTATAATGCTCAATGTTGGGACCATGGATATATATACTGCAGAAAAGCTAACATGCCAGATCAAGCTGAGAGAAGGAAAATCTGTTGGCACATGGAACATACACACATTAGACCAGTACGGCAAAGTGCAACAACTCATCCTTGAGCTAAAACGGTACTGGTTGCATATTGTGGGACTGGATTTGGGTAAACAATGGACGATGACCACAAACTGTGGTACAGTAGGGAGGACGCCGGACATGAATACAGCATGGGCTTCCTCGTGCAGAGCAAGGTGACCAGAGCCATCATCAGCTGTACACCCCTTATCATCCAGCAGGCTCATCTTATGTGTCTCAGCTAAGCTCCACAATGTCATCATTGTTCAAGTTTATGTTCCATCTTCCACACATGGAGAACTGGCGGAGTTTTACCAACAACTAGACAAGGTTGTGGAGATAGTTCCGAAAAAGACATCCTCATTGTACTTTTATTTGGAGAAGCTGCAATACCCAAGCGTTACAGAAGTCTTCAAGGCCACGGTTGGAGGAAAAGTTGCCACGTTGAGCCTGGTAGAATGGGATGTAGACACCCTCACTGGAAACATCAAAGAGGTGCTACTGTCAACAGTCTAGGAGGTTCTAGGGCACAAAGGAATAAGAAACAGCCATGGGTCACAAATGACATCCTAGATCTGTGACCAAAGGAGGGCCTTGAGAAAAAAGAAAAGTAAATCCGAAGCTGTTACCAAATACAAAGAAGTGAACTGTGCCATCAAGAAAGAGATGAAGGCAGCTTGATCGAGAGCCAATGCCAGAACATAAAGGATGGAATGGCATGAGGTGACTGCAAAAAGGCCTACCTAAGAACCCTCACTGAGACAGATTAGCACAAGACTTCAGTCATCAAGGACAACAGTGGCCACCCTCTCACTGAAAGCAATACTGTACTCAACAGATGGACTGAGTACTGCGACCTGTACAACTTCCAGCTGAAGACTGATGTCAGCATCCTTCTAAACCTGACTGAGTGAACCTGCAGACCTACCAGACCTACGAGAAGAGCTCGAAAGAGCAGTAAAGTCTGACAGGAGGAAAGTTGCCAGGTATTGATAATGTGGAATCTGAGCTGCTCAAGCAGGGTGAGGAAGAAACTACAAAGGCTCTCATCGTCCTGTACTAAAGAGTCTTGGAACACAAAGAATGGTCCAGAGAATGAACACAGTCACTAGTCATACCCCTCCCCAAAAAAGGAAACAGCAAACAGTGCCAGATAACGAAACAAGCTCTGGGGTGGAACCCACTGGGGAAGCGTAGGGTTGGGAGAACCCAACAGACATGGATCTCAGTCCACAGCGAGGCCGAGGCAGCTGGGATGACATAGACCCAACTAAAGGATGCCCAGAACCGGATCTGGTGGCATGGTGTAGTTGCAGCCCTATGCCACTGGGGGCAAACATGACTAAGAAGAATTAGTGCCAGAACTACAGAACCAGAAGCCTTATCAGGCACCCAAGCAAAGAGATGTTGAAGGTCATACAGAATCGCATCAGCACCACCACAGAGGAACTGCTAGCAGAAGAACATGCTGGCTTCAGACCACGTAGAAGCACAATTGTTGCATCCTCATAGAAAAACATCTTCATCCCAACAGACTGACAGTTCGAATGCATGTGGAATGGAGACTAGCACTGACAAGAGCAAAGTTATGATCAGTGGCAGCAGCAAAGCAGGGATCTATATGAACAGGGTACAGCTCGAAGAGGTAAGTAGCTTCAAGTACTTAGGGGCCACCCTCTGCAAGGATGGCAGCTCCACACCAAATATCTGCATCAGGATTGCAACGGCGGCAGTGGCTAAGCTAGATAGGATCTGGCATAGCCATAAGTACTACCAAGTACAAGCTGTACAAATCCCTGGTAGTACCAATCCTGTTCTGTGGAGTGACACATGGACTCTGCTCGCTGAAACGGAAAAGAGGATCCAGTTATTCGAGAACAAGTGCTTGAGGAGGCTGCTCCGGATTTCAGAGAACATAGTACCAACAACTTTGTACGAAACAAGATTGCCACACTCTATTTTCAACAGTCAGGTGACATAAAATGGTCTCCTTTGCCCATGTGACCCGGTACAACACCTTGTTGAAGACTGTCCTTCAAGTCACCTTGGAGGGTAGTTGATGCTGCGTAGCCATAGGAAGAACTTGACTGTGGTCATCCTGTAAAGATCCTGTTCACTGTCCCCCCAAGGGGGAAGTTGTCAGCTGCCACATCTATCCATGTGTTCCTCTCAACAACAGCTGCTGGTCAAGGGATGACTGACTCGAGTCACTTAATTTGGCAGTGAAGGAAATTTTTTAAAATCTATTTAACTGAGATAAATCATCATTTTGTTGTTGCATTGGCTTTTCTGTTCTATAGAACGAGCTCTTGCCCGTCCATTTGACATAACACACTATGGTCTGGCATATTTGGAAGATATGTTTATGGACATTCCAGCCACATCTATTTTGGTGAGTTAAGGGTGGGAAAGCAAATTTGCATACATAGATTAGATTGTTCAGTTGAGCAGTGATTTAGATTTTTGTTAGTCACTATAGTCACCCACTAATCATTTTCCTTGGTAAGATAAGTAACAGGTCTATGCTGGGTATGCTTTATAACTTAAATCTTTAAAGAAATGTTGTCTTTGTCAGATAATTGATTTGAAATTTCTAGTGCAGCTGATTTTTAGTCAATGAACACTTCTGAAATGGTCCTTTAATTCACACCCCACTTCCCCCATTCAGTTCAGATGGCTGTAGAACAACTCACCTTTTCATAACCACTACCTGTTATGTAACAAAAGCATCTTATACTTTTCAGATCACTCTGGAAGACAACAAGACCATCATGGCCATACCTAAGAGAGGTTGGTTTTCCTAGTATCTGTATCAAATTAAAAAAAAAAAAACTTCTGAATCTTTGTGGTTTGATGCAGTTCATGTGCTTTTTCCTCAATAATTCTTTCCTAAAATTTCACTTCATATTTCAGAATAGTGTCAAAACTGCTGACAAAGTTAACTGATTGTGAAGCAGCTAAAGCCGCATCTAAAACAAGAGTACTTAAGTATTGCCTACCAGATTCTTTCACCTGGAAAGAGCATGCATGTTTTTTTTTATTAAAAAACCCCCCAAAACTGAGCTTCAACTTTCCGATCCCTAACATTTCTCCTTTGATGCCCAAAACAGGTGTTTAACCTTTAAGTTTGTTAAAGACCATATAGTGTTAATGTATACTTTTTTACATTCTGCTTTTGTTAGACCAGACTCCTGAAGAAATGGAACGGACAAAACAGTTTGCTTTGGAGGTTGTTGACTTGCTGAAACATAATCCACAATGTCGCATGGCTTTCAACAAGTTTATTCCTGCTTATCACCATCACTTTGGTCGTCAGTGTCGTGTGGCCGATTATGGTTTCACTAAGCTTACTGATCTCTTTGAATGCATCTTCCAAGTAGTAGAGGTTAGAACTTTTTTATTTATTTAATTGTGTATAAAGATTTTGTATTTTGATTTAGTCTTGAGCGACCTTTTCTTCATGTATACATCCACTGACTTTGCTGTACTAGTTATACAATTTTTTATTTTTTTAAATGATAAAATATTTAATTGTTTAATGGTATCTCTGTATCCTTAAACGCTAAATATTCCCAAAGTTTTGGTCGTATCTCTGTAACCAACAGATTGTAGAGGAGCAAGAGGAGAGAATGCTTAAGCTCACAGCACCAGAAATGCGAGCTGTCTTGGCTGAGCAGATGATGGGACTCTTGCGGGAGCAAGCAGATTATAAACTGGCCATAGATCAGCTGCTTCTGGCATTTCAGCGCCAATATGGTTTTCCTCTAAGACTAGCAGATTATGGTGTTGGGACAGTACCAGGACTGCTGGGCAAAATCAAGCATTGTGTATCTGTAAGTCCTGGCTAATGTTTTACACATTTGTCTGTAAAATATCAGGATGGCTAAATGTGTGTATTTAGTTTATTTTTATAACTTTGCTAATGCTTACCCCATGTAGGGCTTTCTATTTTACGGATATTTCAACTCTTCATTGGAATATTTTTTTAATTATCGTCCAGATAAGTTGAAAATGCTTTAGTAAATATATATATGATTGAAATGACTGGCATATAGTACATGACTATTCAATAGCTTCATTGTCAAAATATTCTAAGTGATACTGATTACAGGGCAATAATGAAAAGGCAGAATGTTCAATTATCTAAAGAACTTATTTTAAAATGGGCTTTGTTTTTACCACCATCTTAGATTCAGAAGCAAGGTGACAAAGACTTTGCAATGCTACGCAATCAGAATAATCTTCCAACTCTAGCCTTAAGGGTGCTGCAGCTTCTGATGGATCAGAGTGGAGGCTGTCTTCCTCTTGTAGAACTGTGCAGTCGTTATCAGAGCACATTTGGTGTTGAGTGTGATGTGCAAGCTTTGCAAGAAGAGATGCTAGATTATGTGCAGGTAAGTTTTAGCACCATTCTTCTGTTGGATAACTAACTCCTGCCACATATTATTGTTAGTAAACTCTCTTTAGTCCATTAAAAAACATTGCACATTCATAGGTGTCATTCGGCTTTCATTTCTTTTAGGCTCACTTAACTGTATTTAACAGTGCAATCCACTCTGTCCTAGCATGTTTTGGCTCATGTAAATATAGATTAACAAACTTTTCATGCAAAGCCCATTGAGCTTGCTATCACATGGGTAATGTGCATTACAAATTCAATTTTTGTTATTTACATAGGAGATGGTATCAGTAATCTTAAGGTTTTATGATGGGAAAGGTGTCTAATTATAGATGCAGAAGTGTTGTAGCTTTTTTTAAAAAATAAGTTATGCATATACTGTTCAATATGAAGTTTTTGTGTATTTTTTTCATGATCTTGTCCATGAAAACTGACTTCCTTTAAAGTAAAACTTGTTTCGTTTTGTTTTTTAATGCTTATAATTAAAATGATTTTTGCAGATCTCTAATGAAAGTGATGATGGATCAGCTGTCATACGACTAACAGCTTTGCAGACACTGGGCCGTGATATCCGCAATATGTTGAGAAAGCTTGGCAGCGTCCCACTAGTCTCATTTGGTCGGCTGTATTATGAGCAGTTTTCAGTGGAGCTGAAACCAGCTCTCTATCGATACCCTGATGTGTCAAGCCTGCTACGAGCTCTACCTCACATAGTAGTTTTGACTGGGAAACATGGTAGAAAATCAGTAGAGCTGTCTCCAGTTTTAGGATACTGCATGGGTTAGTAGAAGTGGTACATTGCCTCTGTTGTACGATTCTTTGCATACTTATGCATTTGTTCGTGTGTACACTTCCAGTTATTGTAGACTGTTGCAAATAATTTAGATCATTTGAAGTTAATACGGTAATACTATTTTCATATAATTTACTATTTGCTTATCATAAGATTTACAGAGGCTGAAGGAGGGCGGTGTGGGGACAGTTCGCTTTACATGTGATTGTGTGTATGTTATTTTCTCTAAAACTGTACCGTGATATAGCCTTAGTTGCTGGCTCTTTTTAAAACAACAAAAATTCTCTAAAACCGTACATTGAAAAATTTTGACCAAAGAACCAAGGAAATATGTGGTGATTTTTGCAGAGGACGAGGAAGTAGCAAACATCAACAAAGTGGATAGTACTCCTAGATATGAAGATCATCTCTCAGAACCTGTTCCATCTGCACTACCCTCCCCTGAACTGAGACCAAGTGCCAACATTCCTGACCTTATGCAATTTGAAAAGCAACAGCCAGGTAATTCTTGTCAACTCTTTTTAGGGCAATAGTTACATCAAGTCTCGTGGATGCAGAACTGATGCAAATGAATTTCAGAATGACCACGATAAATGATGGCATTATGGTTCATCAGTTCTGGTTTCAGTGTCTGGGATAAAATGGAAAGTAAAGAACAGCTGTTTAGTGTCTTTTATTTTTCTGATTATTACAAATAAATTTGTAATATGTGGGGGCTTTTATGTGCAGATTACAGTGACAAGATGTGGGAACTCTCAGCTGAAGAGAAAAAGGGACTACGCACCCCTCTATGTCAAACCCCAACCTCAGAGTTGCTCCAACTTGCAGTCTGCAATCTTCCTCTTCCCCCTCCTTCTGAGCATTTGTTCCCAGCCAATATCCCGCTTACCACAATCTTTCCACCACCACCACCACTGAAAAGCAAGGGCAGCCAGGTTGACATGCTAGATTCTTGTTTCCAAAACTTTTGCACAACCTTATCTCAGGAGAAGATGGAAGGAAATAAGGAGTTTCCTAGAACTCAAAAGTGGGAAGAACTTCTGCAGAGTGGATGGTGGCAGACTGCAAATCAGGAATTGGAGTTGGGCATAAGAGAAGCTGCTTTAAAAGCTGAGGTAATTAAAGAGCATGAAGAATTACCAGTCCGAGACAAGACAGACAGCGCTGCCTCCTTTCCTTCTAATTGTGGGCAGGACATTTACTCATCAGATGACACACAAGCTGTTGCCAGTGATGGTGGTGGTAATGAGGATTATCAACATGGTATCATGTGTTACAGGGAAGCTGACAATGGTTTTCTTACTTCAGACAAAATCCTCCAGAAAAATAATCTAGAAGTGCCTGGTGAGTGTGAGGAAGGAAATATGGCTCTGGCTTGTTCAAATAAAAACATAGTGCTTCCATCCCTCTCCTATTGTAGAAGTGAATTAGAGGTCACCACTTCAGAGCCTTTGTGCAATAATTTAGCACTTGAATGCTTTCAAAACCATGTACAGCCATCCTGTACAGCTGTCCCAAGAAATGGTGCCCTTGAAAGTCTGATGACTAACACAGACATGTCATTTGCACCAGAGAAGACTGTTGTGTGTCCACCTGACTCAATTGCGCCGCTTCATGAGAATGTAGATAAAGATAAATTGGAGGAATCAACTAGCTGCTTAGTATCTGAAAATGAAGCTGCTTTAAAGGAAGGTGAAGTGTCAAGTTCTTCCAAAAAAAGCCCTTTGAAAGAAGCAAAGGATATCAATCATTGCTTTCCACTCACTGTTATGAAACCATCGGGTGATGCTTTTTCGGAGATAGAAAATGTTGTGCATGATTTGGCTGATGCAATCTCACATGCAGCTGGCAGTCCACAGCTGGTAGGATCTCACTTTGTCAGATTCTCAGCCCAGCCATCAGCAGATGACTCATTCTCTCTTGGGCAGCCACTGGATTCAAGCTCTGTTCGGTCAGAATGCAACTCTGATTCTGCATCCTCTTTTGACTCGCCTAAAAAGCACCCACGCCGATCGCGTATTGCTGCAAAGTTTTTGAACCCAATGTAACAAACCCTTAATGGTAAGCTGCATTAAGAGTACATGAGCTTGGGGCATTATCTCATATTTAGAATGAGAGTATTTTCCAGTATTACCAGTGTTTCTGGTATGTGTGCTTTAATTATCCATCTGAATCTTTTTTTTTTAATCCTTTTTTGTAACTTTGGCAGCTAACTTATTGTCAGGGTTATTAAAAAGCAGCTGTGCTTGTATTTCAGAGCCTCAGTGGCAGTACGGGTCACAGAACTAAAAACTGTTTATCAAATGTTTTATAAAAATTGTATTTTCTTTGTTTTCACAGGCTGGACAGCGGAGACATTTTGAACTAGTAGAGTTACTGCACATAAAATTTTTTTGTTGATAGCACACATGCCAGAATTTAATGATTTTCAGACCATTAACAAGCAAATCTGTTGTCACCTAGATTATTCTTTGGGAAATCATTTTTTTTTTCTTTTTTAAGGAATGTTACTTTCCAAACTGTTCATGTCTTCAGAAATCATTTCCCCCATCTATATCTGCATTCCTTTTTAAGCTTTCAGTACATTTTCATTTATTTTCTTAGTACGCATACATTCTTCAGATGTCCTTTGATTCTATTTAATTTTTCCAGTTTTCGGTGGATAGTTCTTAAAGATTTACGAGAATTTAGGGCTATAAAATATACTAAATTTGTTTTTGGTACTTTAACTGTCATCCTTTACTGCCTTGTTGCAATTTATAGTGTTTTGGGGTTTGGGCCACATGGTCCAAGTTATCTCAGCAATAGCTGTCATGCATATATGGCTTAAACAGATTGTGAATGAATCATGAATTAGGCTCGAAGTCTTACAAATGCATACTTCAGCATAGAACTGTAATTTTAAGCGATGTCCATTTCCAGCGGAATAGGATGAATAGCCTTTTTTAAACATTTCTGACAGCACCATGTTGACTTTTATTTGCTTAGCTGTAAGTACATTTCTTTTCCTTTGTGGTATGTGAGCAGTCCATAAATGTCAGGTTGTTCTGAAGGATGTTAGTGCACTACCCTTCCAAGTCCCCAATGTGACCACAATGGTGGTTGCAGCATGTGACTTTTGTTTTTATTCTTGCAGTGAGCTGACTTCATATAACTCTTAGTTTAGCATTAAAATGCAGATGTTCTGTCCCTATTTAATATCAAGTTCAGAGCTGTAATTGCCTGCTCATATTGTCCACAGGTCTGCTTACTAATAGGGCCCTAGTCTAAGGGTAGCAAGAAATCAGGAATCCACGTGCAGACAGTCTTAAATCAGAAGAAATTGGCTGGTATCAAGTCACTCTGGCTGGGGAGGAAAAGGTGTTAAGGAGTGTAGTCTAGATATGCTTCATGAGACATGTCTCATATGGCATTAATGCACAGCATGTTTTAGTGCATTAAATATGCATTATATTATGGAGTGTGTAGTGGCCCTTGGCAAGATGCAGCTATGGGAGAGATGTACCTTGGATTATTTACTGCCAAGGATTGAGTGGCGGAAAACGGGGTTACACAGCGTGTATCCTATGTAATGCAGTGATACAGTTACTGTACCTGCATAATGAAAGCCTGTTCCTGATTGTGGAAGTGTTATGAGAGGCACATCATTTCCTTCCCAGCCCTGCTTCATTGGCCAGAAAACGAAGGTAGAAAATAGCTGGTGAATGTATGGTTTTAAACTGCTAATTTCACTACAGATAATATGGAACTCCAGGACTTCTTTATAGTTTGAAGTAAAACTACCCTCCTTGATTGGCATTCTGCCTGTGAGCTGCCCTATTTATAATATCTGGGACAGAAAGCTTGTTAATCATAGATCTTTTCTTCAATGTTAAATATACATTTTTCTAACTTTGCCCTCATCTTTTTTTCTCATTTATTTTTTAGTATTTCACCTGACAAATATTATTTACATTAGGCATTTCTTCAAACCTAATAAATTCTTTTGTCAGCATTTTTTTGAGTGTGGGAGTTGGGATATTGTGTTTCTGAACAGCAGGAATAAGTATTTGTATCACACCTGAAAATATGGCAAGTGACCATATTTTTAGGCTCATGTCTTGTTTTCAGTGAAACATCTATTGCTATCACATAGTTATAGGCATCTGTAACTGCTACAAGTGCCTTTTCCCTTTGATTGCTGCTCAAGAGCAAAGTAGAAAGGATAATTTTGAAATTGCATTGCTGATGAATTTTGCATTCTATTGTGGAAGATTATAGATTTTTGTTTCCGTTAATATTAGACATTACAGGGAGAAGCTGTGGTCTGTGTGTAGATGTCTGTTTGACTGGTAGTAGGTTTTACCAGCGAAAGAAGCATTTAGAAGCGTTCATGAATGCAGTGAAGCATTCAGATGTGTTCAGAGTACATGTATTTGGTGATCAGAGGCAACACCAACGAAGACAACTGAAAACCGCTGTCATACGTGAATAAAATTGGTGAGGTGCTGTTGGGCATTTTGTTTTACCTGTGAACGTTTTGTGAATGTCTGAAAACTATGTAAATGCTATAAGCGCTGCAGCGGACACCTAGATGGCGAGGAAAAAGATGTTTGGGCTAAGTACACGACAGGCCTGATGGGCAACCTTCAATCCAAACGATCAAAAAGAAAATCCCAGACATACGAGAACAGAAAAGCTTCTTAGTAAACCTAAAATTGCCACTAACAGCACCTTAGTTCTTCAGAGTGTATGGCAATGACGTACCACCGTTCCCACCTTCACCCACCCACTCCTCTTGTTGGAGATGCCTTTAACTTTGCGTTTCTGAAGGCTACTTGCCACATACGGATGCTTGTAAATTCTTTCCAAAAGTTATGAAATACTTAACAGCCATCACTTACAAGCATTCTCACAATTTTCGGACGTGTAAATAGCTTTAATATCTTTCACCATGATTAGCACTTTTTTATACTCGTTCATTGCCAACACCATTTAACAATGACGTATGTGATGTCGGACGAATGTCATTACTGTGGGTGCTACCTAAGACACGAGATAGCATATGAACTAGCCACATCTTTGGTATTCTCATGCCTCCAGCCACCTGATCAAGAGCCAAGTCGCCACAGCGTTCCGTGACCGCAGTTTCTCTTGTGATGTGGCAAGTTATATACTACACCCTTTCAAAAATTTCACTTTTTTTTTTTGGGGGGGGGTCGGGGAGTTTTGGGATATAGTTCATCAAAATGTTTCTTCCTAGTATAAAATATAACCTTAACTTCTGGGGAATACTCTCTTGCACGCTAAGACAGACGAACTTGCTCAGAAATCAAATGTCTTGTGCAAGTCCAAGATGTCGTCCTAAAATGAGTCTGAAACACACAAAAGTGTACAAGCTGAGAGAGGCGGTCCTACCATCCTACCCAATGCGACACCGGCTCACCACACTGCTTAGCCTGGCGCTGTCAGGTTTGGACAAGATAGCAGTAGACCAGAGTTCTGTTGGCTGACAAGTCCCGCCTTATTACATCCTTTAACGGTGGCAGATTCTTCGTTTGAAGGTGAAAAGAAAAGCGTTTTCTACATGACGCTGTGGGTCCAGGATCGCTTTAGTACCGGGTTCACTCTCGTTTGGGGTGGAGTGGTAATATGACATTAAAAAAAAAACACCACTGCATCTCGTGCAATGCAGACTGAGTGACATTCTGAGGCCTCTACTGCCAGCAGTGCAGTCTCCAGGATGACACCAGACCACACATGCTTTGAATGAATTGAATCGCGTACATCTTCCTGCAGCAACATATGAAGACAAGTGATGGACTGACGATGAGCATTTTTACCAACTCTTAATCCAGTCGAACCTACATGGGATGAGCTGGTGCAGTGACTGCGACGTGGACACATTCCGCTTGCTTTTCCTTCACCATGAGTGGCAGGTGATCCCGACCCCTTCTCCCCAATAACTCTGGGGACATTGTTTTATATGAGACAACGGTGCCTTGAATTCATTCAATGCAGCTAACACATGCTTGCTACTTTGTTTTGTGTGTGCTGCGGCTGTTATGATTTTTTTATATATATAAAAAAGGGGTTGTGTCCAACAAAGGAACAAATGTTAAAATAATTTTATGAGTACATTCTCTTGTTATTCTTTTGATTAATGAATAAAATAATTTTCTATTGTGTTTCGGCATAAAACCAGCTTGAAATTGTAAATGGTCATTCAATTCTTTTAAGCAATATATAAATTATCTCTGGCACGTGGATTTACGTCGATGCTCAGTGCATGCCACCAGTTGTACGTCTTTTTACGTACTTCACACGTATTTGCATTGTTAGCAAAATCTTAAACCACTTTGAAGTCATGCGCCAACGAATAAGAAATGCAAGACAAAGTCGACGTTCCATCTGGTGAACCAGCAGCACTGTAACACAAACGAGGTCAACAGGGAGATTTTACACAACTTTTGTTATGCGCGTTGTGGAGTAGTTTGTTCACCCTAGCTAATGAGTCCAACACTATATATTCCTGCTGTGACAGCTGTGGGTTTAGATAAGAAAAAGAACAAACAAATAAGCGAGTTACGAAGACCGTTGTCTTGTCCGATTAGAAGGTTGGGGTGGTTTCGTAGGAAATCCAGTGTCATGTGTCTTTTTCAATAGCAGTCTTTATATATGATCTCGAGAATGTTACCGCTGTGGCAGCTTAATTCATCTTGAAGAAAATAGATGATACTTCACAATCTTAAATGAACTGTCAGGGTTAGGGTTCATTAATAGATCTTCTGTGTACAAACATTATTTGCTGACGATTTGCGTTCTGCCATCAGTGTACACAAAGTACTGTCGAGGTGTTCGTAGATAAAAAGATATTCGATCCCTTCCGCTTATTTTCAAGATACTTAACAAAGAGAGGTGAACATGAACGCAGGACGCGGATGGTGCTAATTGATGTCTAGAACGAAGGATGTTAAGTACGTGAAAATAGATCGAAAAGACTGAAGCTAATATGTAAGTCATATAATAGACCAAAGAAAGGGATTTGTGAAAATAGTATAGTGATGCTGAGTATATTTGACAAAAACAGCAAATTATGAGATCACGCGTACGCGCACGTTCTCGAAAGCCCAGCCGCTCTCTCTCTCTGTACAAGCCCACAAATTCCATAGATACCGTTTGCATCTTTTATTGTATAAAGATCAGATACCGACGCACACATAAAAAAATATATGTTACGTCCTGTTAACGTTGCTGTGGTTGAGGACAAGGCTTATGAAAATTACACTCACATCCTAGACATACAGAGAACAACTACAAACTATATATACTTTTTGCCTATTACTACCTCGACTCAATATAGCTCAAGTGTCGCGCCAACCATGCACATACTCGAATCATCCTTTCTCTTTTTTGGGAGGAGGGGAGGGATGGATTAATATTTTAGTTCCAGTCATTATGATGCCTTTGGCTTGAACAAAACGAATGAAAATGGAGGAGGGAGAAGAAAGTGAAAGTTTGAGAGAAAATAGTAAATCTGTTCCCGCTTTCTGCTCTCGAAGGTTGCGCCTTGTTGGAGCCAGGTTGGTGCCCTCTAGCGGTTGCTTCTAGCGCTTCGTCATCCTCGATCGATAATATTTGTGACTAGCGATTAGCAAGAAAATGAAGCGAGAGAGCCTTTAGAACAAAAATACTTAAGATTAAAAAAAAATAACTGGGATTTATTATTCTGATCTCGATCGTACGTAACTTTTCACACAACACAACAAAGCTTCGGTAACGAAGTACTGTTGGTGCAGACGATGATAATCAACATCCGGTCCTGACGAAAATTTCCGAAAATAGCCGAAGTTCTGTTATTACAATGGCTGACTGAAAGGATTTGATGATGAAGATGGATTTTCAAAATTTGCTTGCATTTTACTGGTATGCGGTGCATAACTGATAATGAGCTCTGGAGAACAAGGAGGAGAAACAGGTGCAGAGAAAGACGTGGAGTACTATTACCGACCAGGTAACACCATTTATAAGGATCTCGAAGTTTGAACGTGGATAAATTTTGTCTGGCATCACCATTCCTGACTTTCTTTACCGGTGCCACCATGATTTTACACACCAGAGTTGCATTGCTTATTATTGCTATTATTGAGTGATTTTCATTTGGGAAAGGCGATCATATCTTAAATTAAATGGAAAACGAAGCTTATTTAATTTAGGTTGATTTATACGCTAGTTATTTTGTAGTACACCCGATTCTAAGCGAAATAAAGACGGTCTATTTTGAGTTAGTTCCCTTTCCTAAACATAAAGAAATTGAAGTTGACAAACCTGTTAAGAACTACGATTAAAAAAAAAATTATTGGTTTCACATATAAATGGCTACAAACTTACACACATTAATGATACAAAAGAGCTAACAGTTTAACTGGAAGATGTGTAGTGGAACCGATAGTAACACTTCTGCGAGGGAACGAATCAAGATCTTTTTTTGGAAGGAGCTAGCACCCACTTTTCGGTTTTATACATATAAACTTAAAGCATACAGATGGCTGTGATTATTGATTTGCTTTGTGCTCTTGAGAACATCAGATGTGCATGCATAGATATAGAATAATAATACTTTATTAAGCAACACATTTTTGTAAAAATTTGTTTTCACAAAGAAGTCAGACAAGAATAAGAATATATCAAAGTTTTGTATTATTAATGTCTGATACATCATTTTAAGTTTGCATATTGTTATATTGTCGGATGTGTTCTTTTAATTTGAGTTGTATAATTCTTACATTATTGTTAATATACAAATACCATATAAAAATGAAGATACAATGATTACTGATAATTGAGATGGATATGTTTGGTGAATCCCTTTATCTGCTTTTATTAACTTCACTACAGTTTGTAGATTTATTTAATGTTAAACTGAAATAATCATGCAGTAGTATACATTTTATGTTTTTTATATTGTTGTTTGAAATTAAAATAAATTCACAAAAGAAATCAATACTGCAAAATAAGATTGGATGAGTGATACGATTTGTAGTGATTATTATTCACTTAATGACATAAGTGGCTTGTTGACACTGAAGTGCCATATAATTGTACTCATCTTACAACATGAGATTGATGGTATGCCTTCTGCCATTACAGGAAATAGGAAGTGTATACTATAGATGGACAATGATAAGCTGTAAGGACTACTTTAGCTCTCGTTGCGATGGCTGATTAGCAGAGTGATTTTAATGATAACATACTATTGTTGCTAAATTCTTAAATCATATTAGCAATCTAAGATCAAAAGGCGATATTCATAGGCAGTATATTGTCACAAACAGCTGCTGTTACTGTTTTGACTATAGAAGCAGCTTCCACCAAAGCCTTAAATTTTGCATCACTCACTCTGTAACAAAAATGACATGTAATTCCACTGTATCTGTAGCTCTCTGGCTGATCAGAACTTTGTGCATGTTTTATTCATTCATTCACTGTCAGCAGTTAACTGTATCTGTAAAAATTTACATAATAAAAGTACTATCTTGTTTTTTTCTGGAAAGGTTTTAATATGTGCTGACCTCAACAAAACAAAAGCATGCTGTTTACAGCTTGACATCTTCCATTAGATGTAATCTAGATTAGTTTATGGAGAATATACTTCTTTCCTTGTTTTCATGACTACATTTTAACTTGCAGAGTGTAACCTGAAACAGTGGGTTTGGTAGTTAAATGGAGGAAGTCTGTCCTCATTTAGAGCTGTCCCTGGCCTTTTGAAAATGTCAGGTAGAGGTTTGCAACCATTAATTTAATGCTGTTTTTCTTTCTTGTTTGTGCATTACAACATATTCAGAATAGGTTGATACGCCTATGTTATGTGCATGTCAAGTCTGTATCATACAGGTATTTTCCACCCACCTTAATACAAACATTATCACTGTGAAGCCAAGTACTGACAAAATGCATCTTGGAGTATGTCCTTATGACTGTCCAAAAGTACCAAACAATAAAGTTAGGAATTGTATGGGTATTGAGTGACTAAATATATACACTTGCACCTGCAAGTAACTTCTTTGCGGAGTGCTTTGTCTATTGGAGGTAGACTTTAGATAGGTGGTTTTGTCATTTCTTATGACATTAGAAATCAAATTAGATTTGCGTTGACTTCTGGCCATGAGTGTGTGTGAGAGAGAGGTAAAATATTATTTATTGTATTTGGTTGTTCTCTACAACACAGAGTCAAAGCACTTCCTTATTGATGTAAATCCCTTGCGGTTTGCAAATTTTTCATGGAATGGAAGAATTAGTGCACACTCTTCGTGACAACAATAATTATGATGCATTAGTAACTTAATTCATCTAGAAATACATGTTAAGGAAATAATTTATAGATGTTGCTAATTAAATACAAAGTTAGGCAATATGCACAGTGAGCAGTAAGAATGAAGTCTATTACCAGTACTAAACAGTGCTAAACTTAGAGCAACATTTAATAATAAATTAAACTAGAAAATGGTGTGAATGGTGATATAGCAGGGAAATAATATTTTCAGAGTCAGAGGTCTTTATCTTATATATGTTGACAAATTTGAGATGATGAAGAACAAGATATATTTACTAACAGAAATAAACAGAAAGACACATATAGGAACAAGAATCTGGAGAATACTGTCATGATAACAGTCTTTATTACCAAGAGTTCTAAAAAGAGAAAATCCTGAAAGGACAGTTCACCAAAGAATAAAGAGAATCATGATTTGTTCCTGTTAATAGCAGCTGAGATAGGGAGGGTGTAGAGCTAATCCAGTAGTGAATACAGGCTGATTCATACCTGTGCTTATCACAAGCCAGTGACGCTCCTATCAGCAACTGCTACATGCTTGCAGAGCTTCTCAGCTTAACCCTTCCACATCTCTCTTCGGGATGATGCACCCTTTTTTCTGATGCTTGTTTTTCATGTTTAGAGATGTGCATAAGCAGAAAAGAGGATACCTTGATAACATAAATATTGACGGTACTCTACAAAGAGAATGGAAGAAGTCAAATAAAGAGGTCTTAAAAATCTTCTGCCTAGTCCTTATATTACTGCTAGACATCAAATTCATTGACAATACTACTACTAGGCCTGAAAGATTTAGCACCATTATCATGCAAGGCTTTTTTGCCACATTAAAAAAAGTCTCAGAAAATTGTTAAGAACACTTGTGAAGGGTTTATGGACCTGTGCCAATGTGTGTATGTGTGGGTGTGTGTATGTGTTTAAAAGCAAATCAGAATATGATTCTCTTTCAGGAGCATTTTTCCATCTCTCTCTTTTTTGTGCCTATGTTTCTCTCTCTGCATGTATGTCTGTGTATGTGTGAGAGAGAGATTTCACATCCATTGCTTAGACTCATCTAACCAATTCAAGCATGCATTGACAATGCATCACTAGTCCAAACAATATAATTCCTAAAGCCAGACTCCATACTAGAGAACCTCATTTCTCTTGAGTTTCTGTGACCATGAAGTAATATTCCTATTTCATTTGATACCCATTTTCTATAAACTTATCATTTCCAATATTTATCATTGCTTACATCATGCCTGCCCTTATCTGATTTTGGTTCACCAATTATAGTTTCTTTCTATAGTTTACATTCTTCATTGTCTCAAGCATGTGTGTTTGCTCCGATATGAGCTTAATTCTGCGGCAGAGAGAGAGAGAAAGAGAGGTGTGGGGAAGTAAAGGAAAGAGGCGCAGAAGTTTGGGAGGGGGGAGGTAAGAGATTTAAAAACTCAAAACAAGTTGTAAAGCAGCACTGTGTAAATCATCCGGTTAACACATAATTAAAGCCTGTCAGCAGTAGGACTTGACTAACTTGAGTTATCAGCCGAGTAAATCCGTTGTCACACAGTAACCTATGCACTTGACCTCCCAGCGTAAAAGAGGGACAGCACTCTAGTGCAGCCGTCTGCTGCAGCATTGTCAGGACGTGCCAGAGCATTCAGCGCACCGTGGCAGCAGTAGCAGCAGCCTGCCTTGTCGGCGCTGGCTTGTCTTGTTGCTGCCTTACCCCCAAGTGGCCTGTGCATGCAATGATTGCTGGCACGCCTGGTACTCCTGACAAAATGTGCAGCCATGCATCACTATGGCGAGCCATCGCCGACTCAGCTGCTGAATCATGCCGCAGCCGATTAGTTTGCTGGCTTTGGGCCGTGGAGATGTTCCCTATCACTGTTGCAGAGTGGCCAGTCAGTGCAGCAGATTATAAATATTAAGAATAATTCTGATATTATTAGATTAGTGGTATTAATTGTACCAAAAGTTAGCAATCAGAAGCAAAACAGCAACAAACAAATGTTAATGGAAACATTACAATTCCAGATGCACTGCCCATCCCAACCCCTGTTGCAAATGTTAGTTTGAAAGCTATTTGTTTCTATGCATTAACTTTCAACCAGAAAAAACAATTTATATACTTATATTCTTGGTGTTATGAACAGATTTATACAAGTACCAATAAATTTTTAATGAAAAAAAGACTTTTAAAAATTGTTTTTAAAAAATGTTCTTCAGGCTAGCTGACAAATTTTGAGCAAGAGTGCAGTATTGAATTAGTAATTATATAGGGCCTAAGTCACATTTGAAAGAAAACAAATATTTTGATAAGAAAAGTTCCTTGCTCATTTATGCAGGGTTATGACTGCATGCCTATTAATGTCCATGCTTACGAAAGAGAGCCACAAATTAGAACACATTTGGTATTCTTGCTTCTTCAACAAAGCCAAGAATTGAACCTTGCCTCCTCAGCAGTGCACTGATTTGATTATACTCTAAGAAGTCTCACAAGGGTAACATTAACCTTTTTTTGGTCTTTTTTTTTTTGGTCCTCAGGTGGAAGACGCAATGATGGTCTGAAAGCAGCAGACATTGTACCTGTTTTAAGGGAGAGGGTCGCCTACCTTTCAGGTAATTACCTTAATAGTGACACAGCTTATCTCCAAATATCAAAGTGTATTGATTTTTGATAAAAGAAAGATACAAAACACATGTGATATACTTGTCAGTTCATCATCTCCGCTGAAAAGTTTATTACAGCGATTGCTTTAATAAGAAATGGAAGAGAAGTTATACATTTTTATTCTTGAACCTTCTTGAAAAATCTGCATTGTATACAAAACTTTGTGGGGCCTCGGTCACCAGACAAAACACTTCAAACCTTTTAGTATAATGATTATGCCTGATTAGTTATGTATGAACTTATATTAAATCACAACATGCATTAAGCTGCTTAGTCAATTTATGTGGTGTAAATGTAAGATACTGACAAGTGTAAGAGATGGGGTAATCTTTAGGTTTTATATTGTGTCCTTGTCATAATTTGAGACTTTGATCTAGTTTTGAAGATGTAAAGATGTTACATTAGTACATATTCTGTTGTTGGCCAGTGCATAGCTTTACATCTCACTTTTTGAGTGGCTACTTGTTTAGGTGGACGAGATAGACGTGGGGGTCCCATCTTGACCTTCCCCTCTCACACGCATCCTGAGCGCCTCAAGTATGAAGATCTCCGTCGGCTTATGACCTATTTGGCCAGTGTGCCCAGGTAACTTTTGATATCAACTCAGTTGCATTCCATTTTTTTCTATAACTTTGAATTAGAAAGGAAGAAACAAATTTTCAAAGATTTATCGTCCTGTTATTTCTTCTGTTTATTTTGAATTTTGCTTTGAGCATTGATAAAAAGCAAGTTGACGGTATGGGTCCGCAGACTGAGTCTGTAAGCTTTCTGATACTGCACAAATACAGTTTTACAATAATTATTTTTTCATTGCTGCATTGGCTAGTATATTCTGAAGATTTAGAGTGCACCCATGAATATGCCATGGTAAACAATGTAAGCTAGTACAAATGTCAACATTTTATGGCAAAGAACGTGTCTTTTTCCCTAAAAGGCTTGTTCAGTTCAGTTCCAATTCTAAGGTCACGTATCGGTGGAAACAAGAAAATGTAAGCCGACACTGTTAGTCTCATTTTCCATGCAGCAAAGCAGAAAGTAGTGAAAGGCAAAATGCAATGAAAATAGTCAATCCTGTGAGCATCATGACAGAAATTTCAGTTGTGGATAAAGGGGAAAGGTTGTGTGCAGTTAATAAGTTCTTGGAAAGAAAATAAAACATCTAAAATCAACATATCATCTTTAAGATGCAGATTATTCGACTGGGTTTTAAAGAGTAGACATAGCAGAGAAGATTGCATGTTTGTGGATTATTATTTTAAAGACAGATGGGCCCTAACTTTCTACTTAGCAAGGGATGAGTAAGGGGGAGGGATTTTTCATAAATCCTAGCAACAATTCTGTATTGTGTGTGTTTTTTTTAAATAAATGCATCAGAAGTTTTCACTTTTACATTGTACTTTTAAAAGCTTGACTAAGACTGTTCACTTTTATATTGTTCTTTGGGGTGGAGGAAGAAGAGTTTTAAGGCTTTGAGGGTTCATTCTTGTGATAGATGATGTATGCAAGACAGTTCCTATTCGAATTAGTTGGTGATGAGGAGCTGTAACAGAATAGTTCATTGTATTGTACTGGATTATTCAGTGATGAGGTGAGAGAAAGAGGCTTTACTGTGATACTGGACATGCGAGGCTCCAAATGGGAGACAGTCAAACCCATTCTGAAGGCGCTACAGGTATGAATGGGATCGTCCATGTGCATTTTCATGCTTCTTTTGCAAATGAACATGCATAGCTGCTTAGTTCATAGATTTGAATCATTTCATTTATAACATTATTATTTGTCAGTGAGATAACGAATGAAGTTATAAATATAATTTAAAAGAATTATTAGAGTGCATAAATCTAGATATACATACCTGCCTGCAGATATACATACAGGTTGTATCATTTCCACTATCTTTTAAAGGACTCCTTTTTTTTTGGAAGTTTTTTCGATAGTTGTAATTGCAGCTGTAACTTTTTTTTAAAGTACATGTAATATCTGAAAAAAATCTTACATGTAAAACATTATCATCGTGGTCTTTCTTAGTACTTTTCGTTTTCATATGTATAAATATTCTGAATTTTTGACAGGAATGTTTCCCTGGAAACATACACATGGCTTATATCATCAAGCCAGAACGGTTTTGGGAAAAGCAGCGGACCAGTTTAGGCAGCGCGAAGTATAACTTTGAGGTAAGGTGGCCCAAGGGAGAATTCTGCATTTTTTTCTTACTCATTTCAGATGTGTTAAAAAAAGAAGTTAAGAAAATTCTTGCTTTTTCCTTGCATGTGGCCCATGCAGCCACAGAGATTGCATTACACTTAATGATTTTGAAAGTTAATTACAGTTATAGATCAGGTGATTTGATTTAAACGTTTTTGTGATTGTAACTGGACATATTGTCCAAGATTTTTGTGTTTAACAAACATTAACTATTCATTTTGTGTGCAAAATTCAACCTTGATGAATAGGTGGTAGTAGTTAAGTTACATGCAATGTCTACTTGTTGATGTGAGATCAGTGCAGATTTGTTGTGAAAAGTTTGCATGAAAGTGGTAAGACAAGATCTCGGCATTTTGTGTTCAGAAAATATGAGCTTACTACAAGAATCTCTGCTTTGTATTTGCACATGTGTGTCTGTGTGTGTGCATGTGCTTTCCTTTTCCAGACAAATATGATCTCACTTGACAATCTCACAAAAGTGATAGATCCTTCACAACTGACTCGGGAGTTTGATGGTACTTTGGACTATGATCATGAACAATGGATTCAGCTTCGTTTGGTCAGTATAGATTTGACTATGCATCAGACACAAGAATGTGCTTGAATGAGCAAAGTGTCAACTTAACACAAAAAAAGACAGGAGCATTTCCACAGAGAGTTTGTTTTAATTTGTTGATAAACATCATATGATATTTTTTCTAATTTCAAAGTTGTATATGCTTGCAAGAATTTGTGATGTTCAATATTTCATACAGTGCATTGAGCTTGCCTTCACTCAGGGAACCCTACAAATTCAATCGTTATTTAATAGGTTAGGAGCAGTAATACACTTCTTTCGATGGGCTTATTATCAGATGCTTGAAGAGTTTATTTGGAAGGCTCTGGATCTCCTTGACAAGCTTGATGAGCTAGGAGAGATTCTAACAAACCCTGATCTACCTGATGACCTTGGTGGTGCTCAGCATGTCCTTGAAGAGCACAATCATCTTAAACGTCGGGTCACATTGGCACCAGTCGAACAATTGTCCATGGAGGGTCACCACATCCTTACCAAAATCACTGGTGAATTACCTGGTCAGTCAGGTGAGTGATGACACTTGACGTGATGTTTACAGTATGTTTTTATTCAGTATGAGCATTAACATTTTAATAACAGTAGTTGATTTAAGGCGAGAGGGTTACTTCATGACATGAAAATATATGTTTTTAGTATTTTTAATGTTTCTTTTCCTCGCTTTGAAAGTTTTATGTGCAGTACACTTGGAAAGATCAACAAAACAAATAAGAAAAATTGAACAGATAAATGAAAAGGAACAAACATGCAGGATCAGTAGGGAGAAGTGGGGAATGCAACCTCTTACAAGTGGAAGGGGGAGTCCTGAGAATAGATCAGTGCATATAGGGTGAGGAGACCAACTTAGTTGATAGGGTTAAGACAGCTTAGACAGGTAGGCAGGGGCAAGGCCATAAAGGCAACAGTAATACAGTAAAGTAATAGTTTATATGCTGTGTAAATGGGGTGCTCTTGTAAGCTCTATATTGCATTTCATATTGTGTTAACAATTTATAGACAAATCTTTTACAACCCCCATCTTCCTAAAGACAGCATACTAATTTTGTCTATAAATTTGTAACATCTTTTATGATGTGTTTGATGAATTGCTATGTTCAGCATTAATATTACAGCTGTTTTGTTGCAATTCCTCTCACTTTCTGTTACCTATGAAAACTGTTTATCTGGTCTTGGTTATTTCCGTCTATTAGCTAACCATCCAAAAATAAAAAAGCAACCAGTCTGTAATGTATGTATGTGCCTGCATGTGCATAAGCAGGAAAGGATGTGTTAAGGACTGAAACTTCAAGTCTGCTTTGATGTATTTCAAGACATATATTTATATGCCTGCACACATAAATGTACGTGCTCACACACATCCACATTTTCTAAGCACATACTTTTAATTTGTTTTACCAGGGAGTGTTGGAAGGCGACAAAAGATCTCAGGTAATGCAGATTTCCAAAGTGCAGTACCTCAGATTTCACAGTTACTGGAGAACCTGCAGTCAACCAAACAGCATCTCAATCAGTTGTGGGTAGTCAAAAAGATGCGCCTGGAGCAGTGCTTACAGCTGCGCATTTTTGAAGAGGATGTTGAAAAGGTGTGGCACAAAGTAAAGACTTAAATTGGGATTTTGCTTTCGAAAAAAAACTATCTGGTCATTTCTGAAAAGTGTGTTATTTACTTTGCCTCAGAATGTTTTATCTAGCTTTTAATGTGTCAGATCCCCCAAACCAAATAAGTTGCTTTGAGAGACGTTTAAAAACTATGTTTTGTCTTATCAGTGAAGTTATTAGAATGTCTTAGTGACCTTCAGATTCTCTGCAACAGCCCGACATTTTCATAATTGTCGGATGATAGGTAAATCATATTGGGAGAGTTCCATCAGCTCCTTTTGGGCCTCCAATTCTGTGTGCCTGCATTTAAGACCAACAGACTGAGGCTATCCTTTGTTGTTTCAGCCCTGCAACTTCTGAACACTGCCATGTGTGAATGAACTGTGATTATATAGGGGTCTGAATTGTGTCTGGTGTGGCAGGTATGAATGAGTGATGGTATTGTTGATGTTATGCTATATAATTTGAACCCTTGCTTCCTTACAGATATGGTTAATAATTGCCCTCTGGGATAAATAAAATCTTTTTGTTATTAGATTATTTGATGTCATTGGTGCATAAAAATTCCCTCCTCGGTTGGGCATAAATCTGAACCATAAGTTAAAGGTGAAATATTGCCTTTCTTTGTGTGCATTATTTTGACTTTTGAGCAAGCACTTACTTGCAGTATTTCACTCTCTTTTCAGATGTTTGAATGGATCAGCCATAATCGAGATCTATTCCTGGTTAATTATACAGAGATTGGCACCTGTCACCAGATGGCCGTAGAATTAGAATCTGAGCACTGTCAGTTTGCAACAAGTGCAGAGGTACAGCTTGCATGCACAAAGCTTACAGTGTTCCTTATTATCTTGATTACAAATGGGAACAAAACTGTAGTAGATTTAGTCAAAATCAGATGTTGAAAATTATGTATATATTGTTTTTTACAAATGGTTTTGAGTCTCGTTTATGCAAAATTACATTTATATTATCTTTTTTTCCTTTTTCGTTTTCACTTTCTTTTTCATGTACTTCTGTTATGGAGACTGCTACCTCTGTTCACTGAAGTAGGATACAGACAACATATTTTACTTATTGGGATAATATACCAGACTTAAATAATATGCACAGTTGTGTCATAGATTTGTTTGTTGCCTTTCTATAGCAAATAAAGTATCGGAGTCATAGATGGAGATGACTGATTTTTAACCATCACTCTTTCTGCAGAATGTCTATGTGAATATCACTCGCATTCTGGGTATGGCACAACGCATGTGTGATTCTGGTCATTATGCTTCCAACATGATCCGTGTGGAAGCAGGACGGCTTGAGCGGGAATGGAAGAGTCTGGCAGCAGCACTAGAAGATAGGACCACTGTACTGAGGATGTCTGTTGTCTTTCACAA
The DNA here is from genome assembly GCA_004794655.1 of Marisa cornuarietis. NCBI lineage: Eukaryota > Metazoa > Mollusca > Gastropoda > Architaenioglossa > Ampullariidae > Marisa > Marisa cornuarietis. The sequence continues at coordinate 2,496,343 of SMMW01000025.1, forward strand.
AAAAGCTGAACAGGTGACAGCGTATTTTCAGAGAGGGTATTGGAATAGGTGGTTATTTGCTTTGTTCTTGAGGTGTGAAGGTGGGAGGGGACGGAGGGGTGTGGTTAATGGAATAGTTTATTTTTAAGTTCAAATAATGGTGTGCAATGTTGTAATTGTAATTGATGTTGAAACTAATGTCAAAATAGGTAGTGTTTTTATACAAACTTAACTTTTGTGTTACAGAAGATAAGTTAAAAAATGTTTTTGAAGCTGATAAGTGGAATGCTATGTGTGTTCAGTACTTGGCTCAGGTGATTGTGTGGCAGTCAACATGTGAGAACCTGAAGATCCCCACCCAGATTGAGGATCTGGAGGAGGCTTTGCAAGCCCATCAGGACCTTATAGAGACAATTAGTCAGACCTATGCAGAGGTGAGTTTCTTATGGAACAGCAGACATTCCACTGGCAGCTGTGTGAATGATGATGATGATGATGTCCATTTGTAATGCGCAGGTATCCATTCAGAAGAATGCTCATTGCGCAGCAAAAACAAAATAAATAAAAAATAAGAAAAAAAAAAAAAGTAAATAAATAGATAAACACCAGGAAAGTAAAAAATAAAGACACAAGTGTTGCTTGGTTGTTTTAGTTTAAGTCCGCCTTAAATAAACAGATGGGTCTTCAGTCTTTTTCGAAACGTGGTTGGTGAGGTGATGGTGGACAATGACGATGGCAGAGCATTCCACAGTTTAGGTGCTGCGTTTTTGAAGGCCCTGGCTCCAGTGCGCTTCTTGTTTGTGTCTTCCACTGCAGGGAGACAGAAGCGTGACTGGGAGCCAGAGCGCAGACCACGTGACGGCTGGTAAGGAGGAACTACCTCTTGTAAATATTCAGGAGCAGTTTTAAACATGCAGGACTGTGCAATCGAAAGCACTTTGTGATCAATGCGCTTTTTCACTGGGAGCCAGTGAAGGCTCTGTAGGATAGGGGTGATGTGCTCAGTGGACGACTTTGCACGGGTGACAATCCTGGCAGCTGTGTTTTGAACTCTTTGGAGTCGATCAAACTGCGTAGCAGGTATACCCCACAATGCACTATTGCAGTAGTCTAATCTTGATATGATGGTAGCCACAGCAAGTGAGTTGGAAGCAGCTTGAGTCAGCATGGGCCGTAGTCTACCTAAAGTCCTCAGAAAGTAGTAGGATTTTGCCACAACAGAACTAACATGGTTACACATGGAGAGCTCTGCATCAATAAACAGCCCTAGGTCCCGTACACAGTCAGCAAAGGCTATGGAGGCGTCACCGACCTGCACGGCACTAATGCTGATCTGCTCCCTTCTGGCCCTGGGGCCGCACAGTAACACTTCTGTCTTGTCGTCGTTGAGTTTAAGACGATTTCTGGTCATCCACGCCTTCACCGCGACACAACAAGATTCAAGTCGTTGAAGCGCATTCCTAGCCACTGCTGGGTCGGGGGGAAAACTGTTCAGAATCTGTGTATCGTCCGCAAAGAACTGTCGTCCCATCTGAAAGCGTTCAATTACCTGTCCAAGCTGTGAAGTATATACAGAAAATAATAATGGACCCAGAACGGATCCCTGTGGTACGCCACACACCAGAGGTACTGCCTCAGAGCTTGCAGAGCCGACAATCACTCTCTGAGATCTATCAGCAAGATAGGAGTCAATCCACTGCAGCGCAGCGCCCTGGATACCAGCCTCTGACGACAGTCTCTGGAGCAGCAGTCGGTGGTTGATGGTGTCAAATGCACTACTCAGATCGAGTAATACTAACAGCACTAAGTTGCCAGAGTTGACACTACAAAGAATTTCATTGGTCACACGAAGAAGAGCAGTTTCTGTGCTGAAGCCAGGACGATATGCTGACTGAAATTTATCTAGGCAGCCATGAGTAATAAAATGGGTCATAAGCTGTTCTGCGACCACCCTCTCAAGTAGCTTGGAAATATATGATAAATTTGACACTGGACGATAGTTTTTACAGTCAGAGGGATCCAGGTTTGCCTTTTTCAACAAGGGCTTGACAACAGCCTGTTTAAAACACCGTGGAACACAACCTGCTCTCAAACTGGCATTAATAATGTCCAAAATGACAGGAAATAGAATGTCCAGAAGTTGAATAATAAATTTAGTTGGTACAGGATCCACAGCACATGAAGTTTTTGAAATGTGAAATGACCAGACAGGATTTTCTACTTAATGTGATGAAAGGATGAGTGATGTAAATACCACCACCAAACCCTTGGTTAGTCAACATTATATTGTTCATGTTTTTACTTATTTCATCTTATGATTGTCAAGTGCATAAGAAAAAGAAAGTGCCCAAGAAATAGTAAGTGGATATTCTAAGTGAACATTCTATTGAACTCAGATTACTGTATTACTGTAAGGACCTTCTTAACCCTATGAAGTTGTCTGAAAAATGTCACCTGTTCAGCACTATGTGTCCAGTTAAGAAGACCCTTTAGAGTTTTCTTGTTAACAGTGGTCTGTTTTGCTATTTGGTGCCTAAAAATAAGTGTTCTATTTATGCTGCTGGCTTCTTTATACTCATCTGTATCTGAATCGTGGCCTTCATTCCCATGTAAAAACAAGGATGATTATTCTTATCTTTAACATTATGCAATTTCCTGTCTTTTTGTAGGATTTGTTTTATGTAAAATTAGTTATGACTTTTAACTCTTTTGGGTAAATAATCAAGCCTTTCTTTAGACTGGATACAGGAAATCGATTTTCAATCTAGGACTAACAAGAAATTTTCTAATCTTACAATTACATAGCAGTTATTTAGTAATTATTTAAGACAGCTAGTCTTCTTGTTAAAGGCTGAAGTTTGATCATCAGGCAGGAAAGAATAAACTTGAGGGAGGCGAGGGTACTTATCAGGCCAGTTGGAAGCAGTTTGCAAAGAATGACCACAAGGATAGCCAATTGTGTATGCTTCTTGTCTCCCTCACTTGGGTTGAACTATCATAAGCTGAAAGTTATGCCTCAAAGCTTAGCATAGATTAAACTGCAGTAGTTAAAATGTGAAATGGAACATGTTAAATTTTGTAACTGATTTGTAGTTATAATTTTTCATCTCTGTTACAATTGTAAACAATCTCTGTGCTTGATAACAACAAGAATGCGATGTTTCATAATGTTTTTTATATTCAGGTATGCGGTGATGGGAAAGCCCTGCTTGACACCCTGCAAACACCAGTGACTTCAAGTAGCGCAAATTCTATTACTGCCAAGGCAGACTACTCTGAGGCAGCAGGACATGTTTTAGATGTTGTTCATGAGGTGTGTTTCTCTTGGCCTGTGTCAGTTTCATGAGCTGAATTCCTCTTATATAGAAAGATGCTATATAAACTGAAATCTACTGAATGTTAAAATATATATTGGTTCAGAACTGGGTGTTAAGTAATTTGAGAGATACTAATTTTGCGGTTTTAGCCAATAAAGTGGCAGTAATGTGTTCAGTGGTGTGTCTTGCTCATAACAAAAACTGACTATTTTGCAGGTGCTAGCACATCATCGCCACCTGGAGCACATCTGGCATACTAAGAAAGTGAAACTACACCAGCGTTTAGGACTGAGACTTTTCCAGCAAGACGTTAAGCAGGTCAGGAAAGCTTTCTGCACCTTTGCTGAGCTCCTAGCATCCCATGTGACAGTAATTGTGAAAGAATTTTATGTCTGAGATAAATTAGGAGCTTTCATATGATTTGGAATGTGATAACACATAATGAATTAAAGCTAAGATTAAAAAACTTCACTTTGAGCACCATTATTTGTGATCTAGGTGTGTGCATAAAAGAAAATGTGCAGTCTCATTAAAGAAAATCATCTATGCAGTTGTGGTTGACAGGTTTTTATAAAAAAATCAAGAATCATATGTTGAGAATTGCCTAACAAATTACATATGCAATAAGATTTTATAGTAAGGTATTTTCTAATAAACCGTTAAAATTTATACCTCATTAAGAATGTTATCAGATTTTGTTTTTCTTTTTTCCTCAAAACCCCCACAGGTTATAGATTGGTTGAACAATCATGGAGATGTGTTTTTAAAGAAGAATACCTCAATAGGAAAAACATTACAGAGAGCAAAAGCTTTGCAGAAAAGTCATGAACATTTTGAATCTGTGGCCAGAGTAAGTACATGATTGTAATTTTATATTATTTTAAGCTTTCTTTTTTAAAAAAAAATTGTATATGTGAGTGTGCACATGCACATGTTTGTGACTGGATGTCTGCATACATTTATTAATGCAATACCTTTTTTTAAAAAAAAAAACCCTATTTTTCTGCTGATGAAACAAAAATGGAACTTGTATAAAACAAATCTCTTTACACAGTCATTGATATACAATTTAGATATCTGCCATTTTTGCAGAAGTGGCCTGATCAAGATAACCTGCGAAAGTTGTATCCTGCTGTTTTTTCACCACTATCATTCTGCTTCTTTCTCACTCTCGTTCCTATTCCTTACAGCCATAATAATAATAATGATGCTTACAGAGTACCGTTCCCTAATAGCATACAGTGTTTTACAAAAAAATAGATGAAAACATGCTAAAATCATACAGGCACATACAGTATAAAATAATTTTTAATTATCATACATTCAAGCACATGAGCTGCTGTGTAGATCCAAACAGTGATGATGCAGTTCTCAGCTGCAAGGGAAGTGAGTGACAGACAACTGGGGCAGCCAAGGCAAATGTATGGTTACCAAAAGATTTAAAGGTCATCCTAATCAGAGTCAGCAGCTTTTCTCTAGAGGATCAGAGCAGCTCAGAAGGAATGTAGGTGGACAGAGTTGCAGAGGTATTCTGCAAGTGTACTGTGAAATTGGTGAAAAGCTAGAGTTGCCATTTTGAACTATATACAAAATTCCCAGGCAGCCAATGAAGCAAAGGTGGGATGTGCTCATGCTTTGATTTATGGAAAACAAGGTATGTCATACTTTCCAGAAAGATGAGACTGAAAGCTCACACTCTTGCAGAATTCCAGGAAAGGTGCTGGAACTAACATGCTGTTGCATGGAAACTGCTTGATCTAGACCCACACCAAGATATTCCACAGAAGTTTTGAAAGGTACCTCAGTTCCTCCTGTGGCAATAAATTCAACTTAAACAAAAGGGTTGACAAAACAAAATACTTCAGTTTTGACAGTATTTGATTGAAGCTTATTGCAAGTCATTATCATAAGGTTCATTCAAAATCATATCATTAATTATCTACACCATGTATTCAAGGTAACTCGGTGCAATTTCCTGTTTGCAGTCATCCATTGAAACAAAAAAAAAAAGTGAACTGGAAGAACAAGGTGACGATGCATATAAAGTGAAACAGTACAGTGATACAGTCAGTATTTTCTCAGCTGCTAATTAACCATTCTTTTGTTTGGGCACAATACACAATGTTCAAATCAAACCTAAACAGAGACCTATGGTATGATGCAGAACATAAATGACAGTGCACATAATCCACCTCCCATACCGTTCCATGATAGCTACAAAATAATTCTTAATGCCAATAAAAGCTCTGAAGAAATTTGAAGGGTGAGCACTTTTGGACAGTTCAGTATTGTTGGCATACTTCACATCAGACAGGGGTGAATGTATTGTGTGGCAAGCACTGGCTGTCCTGAGTCCTGCAGAATCCTGTGACTGAGTTGGCATGGGGATGACTTAATGAACTCCATAACAGCATCCTGTTTGCAGCCATGCAAGTAGGAAAAAAAATCATTAAAGAACTGTACCATCAACACCAAATGTTACCTGCATTTCTCCAGCAAAATTTCTTGGTCAGTAGTATTGAATGCAGCACTCAGATCAATTAATGCCAGTATGGATACAATCGCTCATGAGTCTTCTTAAACAGGACATTGAAAACAGACAGTACATCTGTCTTTGTATTGTAGTTTTGATGGCAGGCAGTTGGCTGGTTGAATTTTATGCCATGCCAGCAACTTAGGCTATAGCCAATAACAGATTGATCAACCTCAAAGGCTGTTATGAGACAAGGGATTTTTGCAGCTAGGCAAGAATTTCCTTGTAATCTTTGACTCAGAAGGGAGACTGAAAACCAGGTGGACGTTCTTGAAATCATTAGGGTCAAGCTCAGGCTTCTTCAAAAGTGGGGACAGTCAGGTGGCGTAACGGTTAGCACCTGTCACTAATACAGTGGAAGTTGGCTGTCCTGGGTTCAGCTCTCATCTCGGGCATGCTGTTCCTTCTCTGTATGTGGAATCTGTGTACAAGGCTGGCTGCCTTGCTGTGACATAGCCTTGGGGGGGGGGGCAATCAGGTGGTGCAAAGGTTAGCGCCTGTCACTAATACAGTGAAAGTTGGCTGTCCTGAGTTCAGCTCTCATCTCGGGCATGCTGTTCCTTCTCTGTATGTGGCATCTGTGTACAGGGCTGGCTGCCTTGCTGTGACATAGCCTTAGCTGCTGGTTTGGTGTAAACCACCAATCCCCCCTCCTCAAAAGTGGAGGCACTGAGGAGGCACTGTGCTCATGCAGAATGAGTGATTCACAATTCTAGTGACTATTTACACAAGATAGTCTAAACACTGCTTCATGAGCGGTGTCAGTACTGAGTCCATCATTATCATGATTATTGTGATGAAACATCAGGTCGGTTACATCATTATCAAGCATTCCTTCCAGTCTGAATCCATTCTTCATCAATTCCAAGTTTTTCTCTAGGAAAAATCCTGCTTTGAATCCTCAAAGCTTTTGAACTAAGTGCAGAATGGCAAAAGGGTCCCATAATGTGCTAATGGAGCCTTTTGTCTGCTGCAGCAGATTGAATGACCACAGCAGAGTATACAATGATGTTTTTCAGGAGTGCAAGGTGACAGCATGATTGCTTAATATGTAACAAATATTATGTAAAATATGCAAATTGAAAGTTAAAAATTAACACACATATAGGCTAAGTTATAGATAATAATAAAAATAATGATCTAGCAATGAACCATTAACAGTGAAAGGGCTTGATTGAGCACATGGAAAGCCTTGTGTGTGTCTTACCACTAAAGTAAGAAAAAAGGCTAGTACAATGTTGTCAGGAACATTGCCATATATGTGATCACCCATTTTTGGTGGGTCATTTGTTGGTTGGGCAAATTGGAAAATGGAATTTAGATCCCTGTTCACCATGAAACCAGGAAGATCATTCACTGCAAGCATGTCTTCTGGTCTACATCAGTAATCCTGATCTTGCTCAAAATATCACTGCTTGTGTATTGGTCACAATTTTCAACCATTTCCTACAATCTCTGCTTTTCCAAAGTGAAGATGGCCTATGCAGTTCCTTGCCTGGACCTTAGTGTCCAATCACACAACTTCTTGAATGCCATGAGTTCAGATCTCTACAGAGTACCTGGTCACATCAGGGTAGTCTTGTAGTAATAACTCGTTTAGTTTATACTCTAGGCAGTGAAATTTCCATTAGCTGTCATTCTAATGCTTCCACTCTGGCTTAGCTGGTATGTCTGTGAATCTTGATATTGTGTTACAAGTAATTTTTTTTAAATTTTGCTATGGACATAGTACCTAAAGTGACATAACAAAAAGCACTGGTAGGGCTAGTGGCAGTAGTAATACCAGTGGTGAAAGTTAGTTGCATATTGTTATCCTAGTTTTACTAATTAAATCAGGTTCACAACCAGTAACTTAAACTTGGGGGAGGCATTACCAGTTTATTCTGTAGCTAGTAAATCAGAAATACCCAGCCAGCTATGGTCAGCCACATTTTGTATCACATTTTTTTACAAGTTATTGTAAACTTTTGAAATGAGATCCTTGCCCCAAAAAACAAACAATAAAACAAGCCACTTTCACAAAAAACAATGGTGTTCTCTGTGGCTCTCACAGACTATTGATTACTTAAAAAATATATAATTCAGGAGCATGAATTGTTTCTGTCAAAAAAGAGTTATTTCTCACACTAGCAAGGAAGAACCATAAAATTCACAGTTTCTTTGAACCAAGTTATTGATGTCATTGATTGTCTGCCTAATCAGAGTGGTCTGACTTGTGAGATCACTTGTGTAGAAAGTTCATTTGAAAAAAATTGATCTTACGAGACATGACCAACCAAATGTTGATTTTTATATGGGTCTGAGGCAAAAAAGGTATGAACTTGTCAATGAAAGGGTTGAATGCTTCATACGTTCAGCATGAACAAGTTGGGAATTTGTAAAACTACAGACCATGAAAAGTATGTGCTAAATAGCATGGCATAGTAAAGAAACCTAGCATCAGAGGGAGGAAGGTTAGTGCTAGGAGAATATGCAAGCGCAAGTATCAAAACAACTACAGCTTGTTGTGGCGGTGACAGAAACCTGCACTTGCTGACACTGGGCTTTGCTGCCTGTGCCGTTAGTTTGAGAAGTCCTGTGTGCATGGAAGAGCTTGAGGCAGTTAGAGATAATGTTACTTAGATGCAGATGTTTGTTGTTGAGTCCTGGAAAACGTTTATTATTATTATGATTTTTTTTTTAAAGCTTGTTGGTCTTATCAAGATGGAATCACTTCAAGGATGCAAAATATGTGGGTCAAAGCACAACCCTGAATGTTAGGGGAGCAGTGATGTAAACAGCTTGAATCTGTCTTTTTACACAATTGTGTCTTGTTTTCCTTTTATTTCTTTTAATTTAAGGTCTTTGTGATCATATTGTTGCTCCCTGTTTATGCCACTGCCTCTGGTTAAGCAACACTTCCATGTTTACTATCGTTTTCTCATTCTCAAAAAGAGCACCTCTTTTTTTCCCTCCTTCCTTCCATCTTTCTCTTTTCTCTTCCCTCTTACTCTCTTTGAGAAATAGGGAAGAAGGGGGAGTGCTGCTCACAAACAAGGCCAGATGGTCCTCCTCCAGTTTTTCGTTAACACTTCTTTTGCCTTATGTTTTAGTGACCTGTATTTTTCTGTTTGTGTTTGTGTGTGAGAGAGAGAGAGAAGAGAGAGAGAGATGATGGAAGTATGCATACCTCCATGCATGTGCACATATGTGTGGAACCCTACATCCCAAGTGTGATGCTAATTACTAGAAAGGCACCATATTTTTAGGTTCCCTAACAAATGAATGAAAGGGCTTCTTGTTCACACAAAACATAGGTTCTGTTTAGAAAAAGCAAGGCAACCCATCAGCCATCATTTTCATGGAGTGTGTATGGGGGAAACAGCAGTTCATGCTGAAGAGAGTAAAAATTCAGCTTGGCTTTCATCATACTTTTTTCTGGGTATTATTGTCACTTTCGTAGAATTGCTCTTACATGAAGAGTTATGGTTGACACACAGTTCATATTCACAATTATTTGAAATGAAGTGACTATACATTATGGTATGATGCAGTGAACAAACTTAGGAAACAGATGCCTACATATGATCAGCCACTTCCTGTGCATGGCAAACTGATCAGTTATGCTCTTACTCCTGATTTCTGAAACTGAACATGTTTTAACATGCTTGTTCATACTGTTATTGCTGCACTAGAAAAAAAAACACTGGGGGAAATAAGCTAATAATAAAATTTTCATTTTAAAGGCACCTTGCTGGGGGCCATTCACCATTTCCTAAATTGCAGACAAGCTAAATGAAAGTTCAATCGTATCGTTTATCTTTGAATCAGTAAAGATGCTGAGATGGAATGAAAATTTCTTCTCCATTCCCACCCCTCCTCCCATAAATGTATGAAAAATTCGTATATGAGAAACTTAAAGAAAGATTACAAAAAGAGGCAGTAGACAGCATTGAAACTGTCTGCTTCCCCATGCTTAATGCAGTAACTTGTTTCCACTTGTGCAAGTTAGAAATATGCCTAGAATTCAAATCCAAAGAGCTTTACATTATTTTGCAAATATGTTTGACATAATCTGTTAATAGTGGAAATGACACATTTGATCAGATGCTGTTACTTTTGTAAAACCTGGTCCATCATTAGTAAACAATTTATAATACAGCTGCAGCTATTAAGACACAATGTTAGTGTTTAAAAAAAATGTTGACAATACACGTGACTTGTTGGGGGCATATAATTTCGACCCAATTAAGCATATGTCGCCCCATTGAATCGACCCAGCTATGACGTTCGTGCCACTTCAAACTACATCGCCCCGTCTGAGACACAGATTGACCCAGGCGACTCGCCCCGTCGGTGGCGGTGGCGGTGGCGGCGATGAGTGTTTTTTTTTCGGGATGTCTTTGGAAGCTGACATGATACGTTTAACTTTATTTATAGACAAATACGAAAACATTCTCTGGTAGTGGCAGTGCCGTCACACTTCTCGAGCGCAAAGACTCTGACCATTCCGCAAGCCAGGCAGCCGCTGCTAGTCAGAGCACGGACTTGTATTACTCGTCCGTGGTCAGAGATAGTCTCGAAGGACTTTGATGAGCCGCAGTAGCCGAACATTTGCCAAGAGGAGGAGTAGACGCGAGTTTGTCAGAGAGGTGCCGGGCTGAAAGTGCGAACTGCGCTGAGTTAGAAGGGACTAATGGGGTTCGGGCTTCTGTCTTTGTAAATGTTTTATTATTCTTTTTCTTCTGTCTTCTGGGGTCGCTCCATACACGACCACATTTATGTCCGTCACATTTTCTTGATCTCGTTTGCACACTGACGCATGCACAGACACATGCGCCCGGAGGGGAGAGATCTGTACACAGGTCAATCCACTCGTTTTAAATACAACACATCAAGATTCATTTGAAGTGGGTTTCACACCCGAGGACAGTGGGGTCAGTAGTAAGTACTGTAAGTACTGTAAATACTGTAAGATATGCTTCAGGCTAAATGAATACCAAAACAGCTACACCTGTCTGTTAACTGAACGTCTGCATATAAATTGAACACTATTCTCCAAACCAAAGAGTAAATGTTTTCTTTTAATTATTTAACGAGAAAATCGCGTTTATGCACTATTGTGAAATATTTTCTCTGGACGTGTATAGCCAAGTGGCCAGTTTTGTTTAGTAAGATGGTGGCTTAACTTGCTCTTATGGCTGTCTTTGGAAATAGGGGGCTGAGCTTATATAGATACAATGTTCGAAGAACGTATTGCTTTGTTGGTACTATCTGACGTTAATACCTACTTGTGTCATCGGTGATCGATTCATCTTTTGGACCTGGGTGTTGGGACGATGGACGTAGTCTTACGCGGGATATGGTCATGGGTTGGTCGATTCTACTCAAGCATGTTGACGAAATGACCGACTTCGCCTATTTTTGGCTTTGATGATCTAATTTTGTTTAGTGTCTAATTATCTATGTAGCAACGTCTCTGTGTTGAAATCTGTAAAATCGTAGTTATAGTAGTATTAACATTTGACATTGGAAAGAAATCTGTTGCCGTATAGTAGAGGGGGAAGCTGTGAATAAAAAGTCAACGGTCATATGGCCCCAAAGCCCCACCGCCTGAGTCGAATCGGTCCCGTCATAACGATGTTGTTCCACGTAAGACCACATCGTCCCAACATCGAAAGCCGAATCGACGGTAGCCGAAAAGCCGAATCGATCACCAATGTTAAATAAAAGGGTGGACAATTCTTGTGTCAGGTGACATTTCAAGTCTTAATTTTATTAGCGCAGAGTTTCAGTAATAATTAGTTATGTATATAGCTGCTAACGAAATGCATGTTTTCTATCTGACACACACACACACACACCAACGGGATATGATCGCGAAAGGCAACCTGTGGCAGGGCTTTGCAGCAGATGTAGGTATCGGAAGGCAAGAGCACCCTGTTTTGTTAAAACAGAAATTTCTGTCACACGTCCTCCGCCTAGCTAGTTCAGCCACCCCATATCCCTCCAACAACCCACCACCCACCCTGCTAACTTTCTCGGACAGCTTCCTTGTTTCACCATTTCCTCTCGGTTACCAGGCGTCTGTTTTTCACATACGACGTTGGCAACAGTTTAGGGACGACTAGGAAAGTGGGTGTTAAGACGCGAGATGGATAAGAAAAAGAACAATCTCCATTATGAATGGATCGCATCTGGTAGAGATAGTAGTAATTGTTTTTCTTTCTGTTGCCGTTTGGCCGTTCAGCGGGATGGCCCTGCAAGCAAATGTAGTCATGAGAGCTGTCAGAGGAGCTGTCACAATTATTACGGAACTTATCGGCGAACAGAGCCCACAGGCGCAAGAAAACACGACGCCACAGACCCACATGCTGATACTCCTGACCTGGAAAGCGGATCGACTGTAAGACAATACAGTGTATCTGCACTGGCATCGACCGCCGAAAGCACGTGCTCCATAAAGCGGTTGCGACGTCTTCTTGAAGTGCGAACAACTTCCACACGCAAACACACACACACTGGGCGGCGGTAGATCTATGCGGAGATAAAACTTACGCGCAAGAGCACGCTTCCACAAAGAGACGCCAGAATGGCAGGCTATGTGGCGGCCAGCTCGCCACGTTGCCCAGGTCCGTAGCCGTGGTGCTGCATCAGTGACATGGTCAGGTGGCGTCCATGTCTCGTCTGCCGGAAATCGCATGCACACTCACCCTCAGACAGGGCAGAGAGTACGGTGCTTCTTCCTTACTGGAGCTTCAGCATGGTGCCAGGCAACACACTTGCCTTTTATTGACAGGGATCAGTTGTAGGAGTTGCTCGCCTGGGTAAAGATTGTGGATATGTATAGCAGAGAACGTTATTAACAAACCTGTTTCTTGTTCCCCCGTAAAGTAGAGGAAAGTAAAAGTTTCCATTTGTTTTGTTTTTTATTTTTGTGTTTTGCTATAAAACCAGGATCTGTTTTGGAATTAGTTTCTTAATATTTTCTTCCTCTTTGTAAGCTTTCCAGTTGGTGTCAGGCGATATTGAACTGCAATTTAAATAAATCATCAGTCCTTTCTCTTACAAATAAATGAATGTCAAACATTAACATAGGGTACTATGCACCCTACAAAGGTGGTCCAGGATTATTATTTAAGATTGTCCACTGCATTCAGCCTGTTGTGAGAAAGTAGAAACAAGTCTCGGCATCAGATTGTGAGTTTGTACTTCTTCCCATGAAATGTCCATTACATTAGTGATTCGTTCATCAGGTTAGTGGTGGATGTATCTTTTTTTTATTGGTGGGGGCGAATTAGCATTTTGTTGGAGACATTTTGAAGTAGTATCCAGTTTTGTTTCCTAACACTGACTTAGAATTTAGACATTTTGATTCTTCTCTAAAATTACTCTTGTAAAAGAAACAGTGACATGACACAATTGCAGTGCTGATATTTTTATGTGGAACAAAAGGATTTTTGTTTCAGCCATGCTACTGCAAATTTGTTTTGCTACTTTTTCATGTTTTAATGATTCAGCATAACATTGTTAAACAGAAGACTATGTGCCATCCCTGTCAGAGCATAAACTGGTCATCACATTGTCTACTATCTACTACATCAACTATGTCATCTTGCAGAACACCATTACTAATGCTGACAAGTTGCTAGCAGCAGCAGACGAGCTAGCCCAGACAGGCGAGTGTGATCCAAAGGAGATCTATGGGGAGGCTCATGAGCTTGAGCAGCGCATGCACAACTTCCTGTCTGCCCTTGAGCGTCGCCGAGCCATCCTGGATATGACTGTGGCCTTCTACACTCACGTTCATGAGGTTAGATAACTGATGTTTGGTGGTGTCTGGTTGTGTATTTGGTGTACATGATGAAGCTAAATTTACATTTCGTGTCAGTTGGTGTTGTGAGACAAATAAGATATTTGTGGAAGGAGGGATAGAAGGGAAGAACTGGACGTTGGTATTAAGTGTTTGTTGCATGCATTGTCTGCAGGAAGTACAAAGGGTAAAGCTTTACCATCTCTATACTGTGTAGAGTACTCAGTTTTATTTTTCTCCCCAAGCAGTTCCAATTATAAGGACTACTGTCAGTGCTCCAAATTAATCATATTACATATATGTCAAAACTGCATCAAGTACTATTTAAATCATTTATCATCTTGTGTATTGCACAATTTCAGTATTGCCTGATTACCTATAAGTGAAAAGTAGGTCAGAATAAATTTTAGATTTAAAAAGGTTACACAAAAGTAAGATGTAAATTACCAAGGTATTTATAGTGAGAAAAAAATTACCTTTTTCCTGCCCATGATGATCATAGTAGTGTTCTCATAGGTATCATAAAGCTTCCAAATCAGAATAAACATGGCTAAGCTAACAGACTATTTTCATTAGCATTTCGTCTTGTTTTTAATAATGACTACATTATTCTGCATTTGTCCTGACACTGTAGCTGACCAACTGGCTAGAAGATCTGCATGGAGAACTGCAGCACTCTGACATGGCTGACACTGTGGAAGGGGCAGAGCATCTGATTGCACAGTTCAACCAGCAGCGTCAGACAACACTGGAGGCTGCTCTCAACACTGTCAGTGAGGGGCAGGCTTTATTGGAGCAGCTCAGGTAGGTACATGGTGTCTTTACACAGCACCATGGTGTGTTTATTTTATCACAGCACTGTGGTGTACATGATTTAGCTTTTACAACAAAATGGCATATTAAGTCTGTAAAAAGCCATGGTGTGTTTAGTTTATCTAAGCACCTTGAAGTGCTTAGTTTATCAAACCACCTTGAAGTGCTTAGTTTATCATAGCACCACAGTCTGTTTAGCCCAGAAAGTGCCTGCATCTTGGGCAGCCAGCATGTGCACCATGCCCTAGGGATATAGTGTTGAAATGCTGGTAAGCATGTTGTGGCACAATCATTTGTGGAAGTTGATGAAGTCTGCATGATTGCCAGCTCTTTTACTAGTTAATATACATAGTGATTTATTTCCAGCATATGTGTTCCATTCTGTGTTTCATTTTTGTTTTTTTGTGGTTTGTCAGAAAGCCCAGAACATGCTTGCCTAAAAACAGTTCACCTACATTTTAATTGTTGTTGCGTTGTCAAAGTCAGTTTTCTTAACATGCATTTATTTTTTACTTTATTTTTATTAACTTTTTTGTTTCATTATTTTGTGGATATGTGTATATGTGTACACACGCATGCTATTAAGGAGAAAAAAAGGAAAATACATCTTACCCAAGGAATTATCAGAACGTGTTTTAAGTTCTTTTATTGCGTTAGCTTTGAATGGTGCTATATATGTTTTGCATGGTGTCAGATTACAGTTGTTGGACAACTTTCTTTGTTTCTTTGTTTTGCTTTGATTTGGCCAAGTTGTAATATTAGAATGTGAAAGACATAGCAGAATGAGATTGAAACAAGGTGCATTTTGATGCTGATGTTAGCAGGAAAACAGCCAGCACTGAAATACTACGCGTGCATTTGTTTAGTTTGTTTTGGTTTCAGCTGTGTGCTATTCTTGTAGCTTCCGTAATCATGTTTGTTCGTTTAGATATGTTGGAAAACGGCGTGGTTCAAAGTGAGTCAAATTTTTTTGTTTTCATTTTTTTTTCTTAGCTATGTGCAGTTCCCTTTTGCATAGAATCTTGTTTCTTTTCTAACGTGTTTCTTTTCTGCAGTGTGACTTTGATCTCTTGATCCACCTTTTCCCGTCTTTGCATGCTGTGTGTTGGAATGCTTTTGTCTGACTGAAAACATTGACAGCCACTCAGCACTGAAGCATGGAATAATGCAGGTATCTGTACACTTATATTTTGCTCGGGACTTAATTGCTTTACTAACCGGCTAGCCAACCAGGCACTGTTTATCTGATAAATTTGCCTGTTCACCTCATAGGCTTCACTTCAGTAGGCTTGTTTGCATAAGGTGGTTGTGCCATGACAAAAGAGCAGGTGTTAGGGACACTGGGAGGTGGAGTAGCTACATGAGCTGCATCCATTCATCCAAACCTTGCAAACTTTTCTTTTTCCAGTTTGCCCTCCCATTTGCCTACTCCCTCCCCCACCCAGCTTATACCTTGCAAGTACAAAGGGCATTGCTCCTTGCTTCATAAATAAGAGCTCTTGAGGCACTGGCAACGCTTGAGGCTTGTAAAATGCTACCCTAGACACTATTTTCTATAAAACCTTGTAGATTTAGTTTCACCTTTTTTACCTTGTAATGCATGAGAATCAGAACCCAGTTTTTGAGTTGAAGATACAAACAGAATAATTGTAAAAAGAAAATTATACTGAAATGTATAAAGCATGGTAAACCTATACTTTTTGCAGTTACACATTTACTGAAAATGTGGACAAATAATGTTCATGTTGGCAGTTTGAAAAAAAAAGGCCAGCGGAGTTTTACCTAAAAGTTAAGGATTTGTGACTATGGTTTCAAGTCCCAGATTGTCTTGTAATCATGTTACATGATCCCTAGTGAAGTTCTGTGCCCGTAGATAAGTTAAATACTTGACAGATTGACCCCCTTGCATATACATATGTGTGAGTGTGTGTGTGTTTTGTGTGGGATGAGTAGCTTCTAGCTATAACCAGGTGCAGTATAAGAATTATTATTTTTAAACACAGCTTTATGAGAAACAAGATTACATATTTATATGTAATTGACTGCACTGTAATTATAAATATTAACAATTTGAGAGTCATCTCTAAAGACATTTACATATGGGTTATGGCTGCTTTCAGGGCATTGTCACATATGTTGTGCAAACGAGAAATCATTGAAGCTAGGAAGATGAGTCAGTACATTATGTATCAGAAAGATTTTACTAACATCCAGTTAACATCTGAACATTCCTTTTGATAGTCTGAACTGAACATTTAAGTGGTGCACCCATGAATTGGTACTATAACAGACTCATGTAACATGTTACTAAAATGTGTGGTTGGTGCTGTATTTTTCTAACCATTGCTAAAAGTTTTCTTTTATTGACTAAGGTTTACATTAGATATGGAAATTTTGAACAGTTAGTGGTTCTTAATGGTGACTGTGTCTTGCACCAGATCTGATTTTTATGCAGGTGACATTAGTGCTGGGGACAACCATGTTACCATTGTAAAATGTATCATGCACAATATCCTAGAATGACAAATATTTTTCACAAGAAAACGGTCATTAGGCATTTTTTTGGGGTAGGGGATATGGTTACTTTTTTTTGCGTAAAGAGCAGAGCATGTAAGGCATTGTTGCATGTAGTATTGCATGTAGTTAGCAGCAGGGATGAGGAGGCTCGTTGCAGGCAGGTTTGTCACTTGAACTCTGTGCAAGTGTCGCAGACGTTGATTAATAAGGAGCTGTGGAACTGTACTTGGAACTCAGAAGCCACTAAGGAGAGTGGGAGGGAGGGCTGGACTGAGGAGTGGCAGCAGTCAGCAGGCAGGGCTTGTGACACATCCTGCAGTCAGCTGGCAATACAGCAACACCAGCACATCCTCACCAACTCAGTCTCAAGACTGAGATCAAAGACCAGCTAACGACCAGATTGTACTGATTAAAAGTGGGAAATAATTATTTAACAAATTAGCTGGCCAGGAAAACAGCTGATTTAATATTGTTTTGGGGAGGCGAGTGAAGAGTTCAGCAAGCCACAGCGTTCGGCCACGAACATCCACTGGTTAGAACCGTGTCCCTTGTGTGGAGACGGCAGAGAAAGAGAGCCCAGTCATCCTGTCGCCAGCAGGCCACCCCGGTGCCTTGTCACCGACGTCATGCGTGTATGCTTTTGATACTGTTGTGGGAAATGGCATTCCATCCTCAGCTAGAATATTCACTTAACGATGACTCCACCACACCGCAGTCCAGTAGTTTTACAAATAATTCTTGGGTTACTTTAGGATAGACAAAGGAGCAGTATAAAGCTATTTACAATCATTGATGTGTATTTTAAGCTCACGAATTCAGTTGTATGGGTCTATGGCCTAACAAAGAATTTGAGTCTCTTGATGTGTATTTTAAAACTGTGAATTAAAATAGGTGTCATCTCATTGATTTTGTGCAAGAAATGCACTAAGTATTTTCTACATGGCCGTCACCCCTCTCCACCCTCTGTCTCCCCTCCCCGTGTGTGAGAGAGAGGAGGGGGGTCAGAATGGGCAGTAGCTTCCACTACACTTGAGTAATCAAGCTGGCAGCTGGGAGATGTGTTAGCAACGAGCACCTGCGGGGCGGCGCAGTGTTGCGCTCCCAAGCAATTAAGACAGCCAGCCACTCCGCTGTATGAATGTGTCTATGCCAGGCTGGAGAGGGAAAACGAATGTCCAGAAGTGATAACGGGGCATACAAGGTAGTGCATTGGCGGGGTGACTGCCAGGCTGTCATAAAAGGAATCGGGCAATGAACTCGATGACTTTTGCTGGCCAACACGAGGCCGCTGCTTGAAACAGAGGTGCTTAATTTTTATTCATGTGCGGCTATACTGTTTCATGGAAACAAAAAGAATGATACGCTGCGCATAATGTAATATGCATGCTTCTAAAAATATGCTGACACGGAAAAATACGTCTGTTAGGCTACTGTATTTTCTTTCTTGTTTCTTTAAACTGTGATGCATCTTGTAATTCCGTTTTCCACTCTGCATGCAAGTGAATGTTGTGTTTCCATATACCTTTTGAGAATCCGGTGTCTGTAAAACTCTAGGAAGTTCGTTGAACGAGCGCCTATTCCTCAATTCCCGTTTCCGCTCACACGATGTGAAGTTTTTTGTTCGAATCACTTTTCAGTTTCCAGTTTCCCCGCATGCAAAGTATGTGAGAATTCTACCCCCTAATCCCCACAAAAATGCAAATGTCAGCAAGTACACAGCGTTTTGAGGACAGGGACTGGTGTTTTCGTCTGCGGCAGTGCCAGAATCTTCCCTTCGCGATTTAAATTTAAAATCAATGAAACATGTAATATATCATTACTATTTGTGGAAGAGGAACTTCGACTGTTTATTTAATCTAAAACTATATTAATATAAACCGTTGAGGTTCCTTTTCGCCCCCATCTCGCCTGATTTAGGAGTCCGTTAGTACGTGAGCACAGGGGCATGTTCGACGTCTTCAGTGGTGTTGATTAGTATAGTCTTTAAGACGAAGCGTCGTGACGTAAGAGCTTTGAGGGGCCGCGGTTATGGACCGAAAGAGAGTAGAGAGAAAGAGGAGCAGCTATATCATTGTCGGTGCTTAAAAGTTAGATTTGATACGCGCTTGGCGTTCACCTGCCCTCACTTGAGACTAACGACTGGTAAAAGACTTGTAAAGAAGCGTGCACCACCCGTCCGTTCTCGATCACGGTACTCATACTCCTTGTTCGTCATGAACTTTGTCGATCGCCAAGACGCGTGCAACGAATGCCAGCAAACTCCCGTGCACAGGCGATGTTCACAGTCACATACCAAGATCGAGTGTTGTGTCAGAAAATGAAAACTGACCGTTAGGTACCCATGGCTTCACGCGGAAGCAAGAACTTGAGAGTCTGTAAGCGACCGGGTGCAGCTGCGGTTGGCATCGGGAGGCGTGTGGCTGGCAGTGGTCTGGCGAGAAAGGTAGCATGGTTGTGCGTGAGGCATTTTCTCCTGGTGCCCGTCTTGCTGTGGGCACTCCTTGTCACTCTTTTTGCTACCCTCCGCCGTCTTTTCAGACGATATGTGTCTCTGCTCCACAGGGCAGTCTCTATGGAAACAGAGAAATCAGGTCACGGCGCGGACTACAGTCACATCGAAGGTAAGTTGACAGCATCAGTTTGTTTCCTTAGTAATCTTGGCTGTCCCCTTGGATCAGTGGCTATCTAGCTGTGTGTGTGTGTACGCGCGCGTGAGAGAGAGATGGGGGGGGGGGAAGGCAAGGAAAGACAATCTTACACTACATCAGCAAGACACGTGATGACTGTGTGACAATGGAACACTTCTAACTCGCACAATGACATGAGAGGGAACACACATCAGTTCCCGATCACCTTTTCCCCTTTAAGAACAACAAAAGCATGATGTAAACATGTTTCAGTGCTTAAGATTTTTGTGTCCTTGGCATTATATTTGAGGAAAGATGAAGAGGGACGACAAAGGATTTCACCCAAGTGGTGCCTTGTGATAGGCAATGTTTGCAGAGTATTTGGCACATAACTCACTGACAGCTTAGTGTGACTAGTGAAGCACTTTATTTCTACAATGGGAAATGGATGTTTTCAAGGTAGACTCAAATAGTCCTAATTTATGTAGCATTGTGATTCAGTTGACGAAACTATTCTAAATGTGCACCTTCATGTACTTGCATTCTTGTGTACTTATTCTCTACGTTCTGTCACAAATTTCCTTGTAAGAAACCTGTCTGATAACTATCAACAATACTTTGGTTTCCATCGTGCCTTTGGTGTCGGTAAAACTTAAAAGTGTAGTCATGCTGCCAGCACCCCAGGTGAGAACTTGTATGGCTGCTGATTGTGGTTCTGATGTTACCAGGTGTGTTGGCACAGCTGAATGAGAGTCGCAGTCAGCTGGAGGAGTTGTGGGCTGCTCGCAAGATGAAGCTGGACCTGTGCTTGCAGTTACGTGTTTTTGAACGGGATGCCATGGAAGTGAGTTAATTTGCTACAGTGAAGGTTGGGTTTAATGACTAATTTATATACACACACATGTATAGGGATTCATGGATATACAAGTGTACAGAAAAACAAAGTTACAGTTGCACAACACATTCACATAAGCAGTTGCCAACCCTTCTTTAAGTTAGTGTTGACAAAAAAAAAACAACAACAACAAATCAAAAGTTACTATGATCCAGCTTTAAAAATTTGCCACCAAGTCATTCATTCATCTGCTGTTTTAGTTTGACAAAAGGCTAGGTCTAAACCACAGGTGCTTTTTAGATAACATTCTTCTGGTTGATAATTTCAGTTAAGGCATCATACTTTTTTTCCAGTAATAGCAAGAATTTCATGCCTATTTTATCACATTAGTCAATAGTCATTGTGCTGTGTCAGAAAGCTGTAATGTGATTGCAGGTATCATCACAGCTGGAGCTTTGGGGAGAGGAGCTTCAGCACATGGAAATGGTCACTGATGGAAGCAAGGCTGAGCAGTTGTTACAGATGCACAATGAAAGTGTCTTACACATGCAGAACTGCACCTTTGAAGTACTGCAGCGTGGCCAAGAACTCTGTCAGGTGAGGGCTGTACATCAAGGATGACTGTTCACCCTAAGATTTTTTTTGGAAGGATGTAGATGTTGATGGTAATAGGAGGAGCTGATGCATTAGGATAGAATTGTATGTTTATTATGGAGATAGAAGGAAAAATGGTAGAGGAATTTGAATGTTGATTAAATTTGTGCATCTTTTCCAGCATTAACTGCTTTATTTCATTGATGTTTATCTGTATTTGCTCTGTATTTAAAACATTACACTTTTTAGTAGTAGGTTGCCTCCCCATGTCTTGTTTCTGGAAAAATTTATCCCCACACCATGTTTCTCTTGTTTGCCTAGTGACAAACACACCTGCTGGGCATGTGGAGAGTTAGCCATGGCCAGTTAAAGGTGAAGGTCATTCCCTAATATTTTTTAGTCGTTGGGGACAGGTTGGAGACAACATTTTTCTTTGGTTTAGCTTTTTGTGTGACCAGTGCCTATCTTCTCAACCTTGTTCCCTAACCTTTGCCAACCCTTTATGGAGCGGGGTACCCATTTCCAACACCTGACACAGTTGGATGCACCAATGGGTATCAAGCAGGCATACATCTGGGTTCAAATGCCAGTGCTCTATCCACTCAATTATCTGTTTCCATAGTGGCCATTAAATGTTTATTGGTCAGGCTGTCCCATTCCTGTTCACATTGGTCATGCCCTCCTGCTAGGACAGATGTTATTAGGTTCTTGTGTGTGTAAACCTGGCTGTTAAAAAGTACAATGTATTATGTTGGAGGAAGGGTTTTCAAAGTTGTCTGCAAATAGTTACTGTGTCAGCATGCACAAAGGGTGAGAGAGTCACTACCAAGATGGCAGTTTTCTTGTCTGTCCATGTTTTACCTATGGGTAACTTTAAAGGCAAAGATGAGCAATCAGTGTATTCTAGCTTTCTTTCCTTAGTCAAGCATTTTGGTTATCCTTTGGTTTGTGGCACATTCAGTATCATAAGCCCCCTTTAATTTTGACAGGCTGATGTTTGTCCTCCAGACTGGATTATTGTGACAGTACTGTCTTCATCTTAGTTCCTGTTAGTTGTTTGGATTTTGAAGGAATTTAATGATTTCAATTCTAGACCACTGTATTTCACTTGTAAACACTAGACTCCATCTGATGCAGGGGAGAGTAACCAAATTGCCTTCCCTGTAAGTTGGTCATATAGCAATGGTGGGGAATCTTTTTTCTGCCAAAAGTCATTTGGATATTTACAACATCATTTGCAGGCCATACATATTTTATTAACCTGAAAGACTGCTATATTTGGTCAAGCCATAGTGTTGCCACAGTGTTTATACACTTCCATCCTGCCTGGCACTAACTGTCCTCTGAGTCAGGGCAATACAGGCTATCAATACATTGCTATGAAACAAGGTCCTAGATTTAGTGAATTTCAAGTCCGACCTGTGCCTTGGCGGGACCAGACCAAAATTTAATGATTTTGAGGGCTTTATATGGCCCATGGGTTGGATATTCCCCACTCCAGTCATAGAGCTGTTTTAGTCATGTAACTTTCGGAAAAGATTGCCTTCTAGAGGATCAGCGTACTTCTTGCTACAGCAGAATCTGATAAAAACTGCCTGTCAGCATACCAGCGTCTGAGAAAAGTGTTATAAGAAGACAGATTTGCTATATATACATATGTATGGCCTTTTGAGGCTGTTAGTGTTGAGGATGACAGTGATATCCCTTCGCCTAACTGGCTAGAGGGTGACAGCTCTTCATCAAACTTTGTTTTTGCCCATTTATCTGTGTCAGGATTTGTGTGTACTAGTGATCCCTGAATCTGTGACATCATTACCTATGTTTCTGGATTGTTTCTATGTCCTTTGCAACTTGTCTCAATTTTCTAGAGCATTTTTTATTCAACTGTAATGTCTGTGGCATCTTGCCATATTTTAGATCTATGCATCATTTGGATTACATGTGCCTACTTCACTGAAACTTAACTTTTTTGGCATTGCTGACCATGCGGTTTTCCATTTTCTATCTGTGGGCGCCTGTTTTATGGCTGCAATATCTGCAGAATAGATCTTGGATCTCAACACCTCACGATGTCACTGATGATGAGTGTGTTTTATCTTAGATTTGTGGTTTTATGTTGTCCTGCTGTGTGTTTTGAGGCTGCTTTCATGTTCGCTTCTTATTTTGCCCTAGAACTTGAAGTATTCAGACTGATCTTTCTTCACCTCCCCTTGACTGTGGGAGACCTGAAATGCTGCTCTGCATAACACCGTTTTACTTGTTTAGTTTCTGTACAACATATTGAGCTTGCCTATGGTGAGATTGTGCTGTGGAGTCTGATAATCTACATGGATATTGCTGATATTACTTATTTCAAAGCACATTGAGTTTGCTGCCAGCAGGGAAGTGCGCTATAGAAGTACTACTATTATTATTAGCATTCATGAGTCTCAAGATTTTCCTCTCTTCTGCTATATTGGTTTCACCTTAACTTTTCTTTTTCTCTCACTTCTCCATCCGTTTTAGAAAGAACTTTTGGCTGCACATGATTTAAGAATCTATTTAGTTTTATAGAAAACGCTGCTTAAAAGAAAAGAACAATCCTGTCCTTCACAGCTTGTTGCTAGCTGTAGGGGACTCTAATTGTTTGCTTGGCTGTGAGCAGCAGTCTGAGGAATCTGTTATGTTTCTAGTGGAGAGGTGCCAAATGTGGGTCAAGGACAAGGTTTTCTTGTGTGCCCAGCCTACAGCCTGGTATTTGCTCACCAACAGTTCACCTCTTCTCTCAAGGGATCTAACCAAAAACGCTAGTAGCAGTCATTCTTTTAGAGCTCTGTCATACAACAGGGATGTTCAGTATTAGCCACTTTGTGTTTGACAGATGAAGTGCTGTGAAGGATGATATCCATGCTTGGAAATCGAGTATGGCGTAAAGTACGAGTGAGTTGGAGAAAACCCAGTGCTTATTACAAAGTGTAAATGACAAGAGGAAAGTTGATGTGGACTGCTTCATTGGTTTGAATGTATTGGTTTGTTTTAAATAGTTCATTGAGTAGGGTTTTGACTAGCAGTTATGTGGTCACTCTTTTTGGTCACCAGGTTTCAGTATTTTGTTGTCGTTCTTTAAATGCTGTGTCATGCTGCTGACATTTTCCTGACAAGGAAATTTGCCATCTCATGTTCTGAATAAGGCCATGATGGCTATTATGTGACTATATTAGTGCTGTGGCTATTATGTAAGATAAGAAAAATTGTAAACTTGCTGGCTTCAGCCATTGTCAGCTTGGGACTAGAGGTTGCTTCTTGTTGATGAAACAGTGGTCAGTATTGTGCAATAAAACCCTGGGTGCATGTGTTAAGATTAAGAAGTTAAAGAATAATGATAAGTGGCTTTGAGGTTATTTTGAGGAAGCTGTTTTAGCTGAACCATTTAGGAACTGTTTGATATAGTTACATTTCCTATTAGCCCCTATTAAGATGTGCATACATATTTTATTTATGAATTCTTTATTTTAAAAGACACTAGTAACATTGCAATGGGAAATCGGGGTTCAATTCCAGAGAAGGAACAGGAGAAACAGCTACCTCTTCCAAAGAAGTAAGCAGTTTCTTAAATGGAATGAGTAGACTTTAAATCTCTTAGCAAGGATCTGTTGAAGGGCAGGTCTGGTGCCAATTTCCTTTGAGGCTCTGTAATCTCAGTGAGTACACTTTAAACTAGTTTGAAGATTTAAAATGTTCAAAGCAGGTTCGTCACCCTGAGTAGTTGTGCATGGAGTAATGGAATATAACTGCAATTATGTTTTGCTGGTTTTCAGAACTTGATCTCTTCAATGCTTGGCAGCTAAACCAATGGTGAAAGCTATTATCTGAGTTTCAAAATACAAGGCAATGATTAAGAGAGACAGGGGGCATTTATATTTCAAAAAGGAATTTCTTTGAAGAAATCAAGAGTGTTCAGCGCAAGCTCATCTATCAGAATAATGGTGCAATCGATATTGGATTTGGAATATGAAGCAGTGATTAAGAAAGAAAGACAGGGACGTTTGTATTTCAAAAGTAACTACTTTTTAAAAAGCTAGAGTGTGCAAAGCTGGCTCGGCTTCTGGCATATGAGGTAGTGAATTCAGAGGGGCAGATGAACTTCAAACAAGAGACTTCATCACCACCACACCTTTGTGGGAGGGCTCTATGCAACGTGCTTCGCAGACAACATTGACCTGTTGGCAGGCAGCAACAGTGAGTTGCAAGACCTAATAAACAGGCTGACAGACAGTGCCAGTGCATATGGGAATGGAGATCAGCATTAACAAAAGCAAAGTCTTGGTTGACACCACTGGGACCTGCAATGCAGAGATCTATATGAATGGAGTACAGCTGGAGGAGGTAAACAGCTCATAGTCCCCATTCTGCTGTATGGTTGTAAGATGTGGACTGTGCTTATTAATACTCAATGACAAATTCAAGCATTTAAAACCAAGTGTTTGAGAAAACTGCTCTGAATCTGCTACAAAGACACAAGACCAACGATTTTGTACAGATCATGGTCACCACCCTTGTGGAGCACTAGGAAAGCCTTCTCACAATAGTAGAGCGGCACAATCCGGTCTAGTTCAGCCATGTCATCTGGCACAACACTTTGTCTAAAACTGTCCTCCAGGTCTCCATGGGAAAAGGTTGCAGCCAAGGTAGACAGAAGAAGTGGACTGGCCGCTTCATGCAGGACCTGCTTAGCACTGCCCAAGACCATCCAAAGTGGCTTGCCTTGGTGTTGTATCTAAGGTTCTCCCCAACTCCTCGTCACCTGGGGCAGGTCAGCTTATCTGGTGATCAGCTTGCACCAGTCAAGGGATGGATGATGATAAATACCATGCAGGTTTGAAAGCCTGCAAACAGTGGCTGATGGACTTGATGAGCTGTATTTTGAAATTTTGAAAAAATTTTTTTTGTAGGGGTGGGATGTTCTGTTTAAACTAAATAGAGTAAAACTTTTCAGAAGATTCAAACAAATATTCATGGTAATTTGCATAATGCTTTATATGTTACATTTTTTTCAGTTGATGTCAGATGCAGAATACGATGCAGGTTCCCAGATCCAGGCTTTGCTGGAGTATCTGCATGAGCGAGAGGCTGACCTTGAGGCACTGGCTGAGCAAAAGCGCTTGCGTCTTGAACAGTGCGTACAGCTCAGGAATTTTGAAATTGAGGCTAGGCAGGTGGGTGATGAAATTCTTTTCATTTCATTTTTTAGTTGGAGGTTATAAGGTTAATCTGCTATTTTTTCTTTAACTTTTTTTTCCTTTAACTTTTAACTTTAACTTTTCTTTAATTTTACCAGACGACCTGACCATAGGACCTGACCATAGGAGCTGCAGCAGCTCATTAACCAAACAAATTTTGCCCGGGGCAATAGGGGAAACTGCAGTTCCAAAGCTTAAGCCCAGTGCTGCCCTTTTACTACTATAAAAATAAGACCTTTCCCTATTGGTTCAGCAGTCTTTTTGTTTGGTTTTTGAAGCTACATGTACGTACACCACAATGTCTAGCTCTTACCGTTCACTTCAAGGACTTCAGTGTGCAAACTCGTCTTCTTGCATTGGCTGAACTAACAGACAAGAAGTGAAAAGAGAAAAGTTTAACAGATAGAACAAAATCAGACTTACACCCCCAGCGGTGGAAAGAGCAGGGTTTTTCATCACAGAAAATCAAGGTGGCAGCCTTTTGTTCATACAGCCTTCAGAAGTCTAAGGATGGCTAATACTCACCTGCATGTTGTGCTGCTTCTGTGCTTAAACCCAGAGGAGCTGTGACATTGCACAGGTTGGATGGAATCTATGGGCACAAGTGTCTAGCGATGAATTGCCACAGGGGTGGGTCGGGCTTGTTTTCACAGTCCAAAGGTTAACCAAGTTTTTTGTCTGTACTTATGATTCCACTCGGACCTCTACTGCATTATACTCCTGAGCCTTTGTGGTCACCTTGGGAATTTTCACTGGCGACAGCCATTGTCGCACCCTCAAGTCGTTTTCCCTCTCCCCTTGTGTCTTCTCCGGGTGCAACTATTTCTCAAAGAAATGGGTTGGGTTGGAGGGTAGCCATATTTTTTTCCATCTTGGTAGATTAATACAGTTGTGAGCACTCCATGCGGTTTGCCTCTGCGGGCTGCTTTGTCACCCTCTGGACTTGGGAATCAAGGTTTGTTTAACCTTGACCTTTGAATTGGCCTCCTTCTCTCGCCTCTCGGGGGCAGGGGACCTTGCTTTCATCCTCAGTTGTGCAGCACAGTATGTCTTACGTTGACACTCACCGCCTCTGCTAATGTTACCTTAGCATTTGGGATGTTTTTTTCTGGCGTCAGGGTGATACTAGATCTTAACCATTGGCTGCATGCCATCTCTCTCTCCCTCTTCTTGTTAGCAGGAGCAGGGGATCACATCAGACATCAAGCAGTCATGGAGCAACCTCTTCTTGTCTCCATTAACCTTGGGCCTCAGCAGATGAGAGAGAGGAGTCCAGAGTCATCTTACCATGTTGTGACGAAACTGTGGGGAGAAGGCCGGACTAAACGCCCGAGGGGAAAGGGGACACTAGCTGTGGCTCGCCTCACTCCCGACTTTCACCCTGCTCCACCCTTTCACTCACAGTTCGCACGTCCACGCACGGCGACCCCTGCTTGCACTTTGGTGCCACAGCCTGCAAGTGCCAGTCAGTAGCGCTGCACGTTCACGGGGAACGGGCCTCCCTTCTGCAGACTAACTGGTAACAACTGATGGCGCTCAGGGACGGTAGTCCCTACTAGATCGATGGGGAAAGGTCCCGAGTACACCCCTACCCTAAACTATATACTACTGACCCACGTGACCCATCTAAACCAACTCTTCCCAGCCCTGACGCTATCGCAATGTTACTAGTAAAACTACAACCACCCGCGCTATTCTCCAAACTTCCAAAACCTACCCCTATGTCCAAGGACCTAAATCGACTACATCTATCACTGCGGCCTGTCAAGACATAAAATCGGACAGAAAGGATCGTCCTTTGACTGACCGCAGCCCCCTGTAATTAAGCTACCCAGGCTTCGGCCGTGTTGTTCTGGCCTTGAACCCGGCTGGTTCATGACATCCCCCCACTCAAGAGTAAAACCTGGGGTTTTCTCAAAATTAGGCCAGAACAACACAACAGCTTAAAACCATATCAACTAAAACCCATAGCAAAACTAAAACAACTATGGTCCACAAACGTCAGTTAAATGCATTCTGCGTGTTCTCAAAAAATAACACCGTGCATCCTGATAAGCGCAGAAAAGATGTCACAACAACGAAATCTTATTAAAATCACATCTATGAAAATTTACACTTCCTCTTACACCCACTGTAAGTAGGCTATTCTCCGATCACATTCTAGACTATGCTTTTCCTCCCTACATAGTACGGCAGGCTTCTGTTCCTGTACTTAGCCCCCGCGTCATCCTTCCCTGGCTTGTATCTAATGTGGGCGTGGCACTGCTGGAAAAGCAGTAACCACTTTGTCAGTCGGCTGTCTGTCTGTAGCTCAGCTGTTGCCGAACTCTGGGCTGCTTCAGACCTAATGTCTTCTGCAACTAAATCCTTAAACCTAATTCTGCAACGCCGCGGCGGCCGGCAACCAAACGTACTTTCTACATGTTGCGCGACACTATGAGCGACCCGTTGGCCGTTCAGCCACTGGTGCATACCCCGTGCACATGCAGCCGTCCCGCTCACCCTACGTGCGTCAGACCGCACCTGCGTGTGGTTACGTAGCCCGGGGTGAAGGTTACTTGGGGTGAGAAACATCTTAACCGTTACTGGCGATGCGCGCTCGACCGCTGACGTCCCACTACTTTCGCTCCGTCCCCTTTCGCGGGGACGCGTGCCCTTCTGCTGATCACGCCCTCTTGACCGCTTGCTGCGCTGAGGCTGGGTCCGTCGGGACGTTGACCTGGCTTCAGGTCTCTGTCTAAGCCGCCAGTATGATGCACCCATTAGCAAGGCTACCCTCACCTTCGACCGATGGTGCATCTTCATACGCACTCGGCTCATCCTACGCTGTCTGTCATTAGACAACGGCGCCCGTGACTTTTTTACCCGAGCTATCGGCGTCAGCGATAGGGGCATCCCTCCCCTGTGTCTCACCCTGTTCTCTACAACCGCTGGCCCCGCCTGCGGCTTTACCCGTTCCTGCTTTTCTGTAATCCATGCCCTACGGTAACTTATGGAAGTTTCTGTATCTTCTGCAAGAAGTGTGGGGCTTACGTGGACGATTACGGTCAGCGTATTCACCCCCACCTCTCCGTCTCTGATAGCTGGCGGCCCTGCCTCACTTGCAGTCAAACCCAGTTCGTCATCGGCGATAATAACTGGGCCGCAACGGACAGCTAGCACTCCCCCCTCGGGATCACTACCATCCCCCGTCTGCAACGGCACCTCATAGACAATTGGTTTCCGCCCTCCAGGATCACCACTGTCTTGGGTCCCCAACAGAATATTCCTGACAGTTGGCACTGCCCTCTCCAGAGTGCCACTGCCCACTGCCTGCAACGGCATTTCACGGACAACTGGCATTAGTCCCTCTGGACTGCCATTATCCTCTGCTTGCACCGGCATCCCATAGCAAGCTGGCGCTAGTCTCTCCGGACTGCCCCTATCTTCTGCCTGCACAGGCACTCTCCTGACAACTGGCACTAGCCCCTCTGGACTGCCATTGTCCTCTGCCTGCACCGGCACTCCACTGACAGCTGGCACTTGTTCCGCAAGATTGCCAGTGTCACCCGCATGCAGCGGTTCCCTGCTGGCAACTGACGGTCGCATCCAGCTCTCGCCAATGCCATTTGCATACACCGGTTCCCCTTCACCGGTCGGCGCTTGCGTCAAGCGCTCACCACTGACACTCCCCTGCAGTGGTTCTCTGGTGACACCTGCTGTTCGCATCTCGCGATAGCTGCCACCAACCACCTGCAACAGTATCACTTCGACAGCTGGCGTTCGCATCCCACGATAGCCACTGGCATCCGCCTGCAGCAAATCTGTACCACCAGCTGGTCCTCTCGTCTCGCCACTTTCAACATCCTGCAACGACCCCTTACCGCTAACTAGCGCCTGCGTCTTCCTAAGACCAAGGTCCTCTACCTGCAGTTGTCCACTCTCCACGTGGCTCCGCCCAGTCTGGCTTACAAGAAGATCCGGATTCTCTTCATTTTCCGACCTTCCTCTGGCGCGAGTCATCAGTCCGTCGATGGTCTCCGCCCCTTCACTAGCTACAACATCGCTAGCCTCCACCTTGCCAGCACCGTCTGTGCTAGCCCCACTCTCACTAATTCCTGCCTCTCTAATCTCTATCTCATTAGCCTCTATCACTCTAATTACTACCTCGCTAACATCTCCTTTGCTAACATCTGTCTTACAAAAATCTTCCTTCCTAGAATCAGACACGCTAGCGTCCTCCTCGCTAACGTCTTTCTCACTAGGTCCGCCGTCTTGGCCGCACCTGACTACCCCAGTTGTTACAGTCTTGCGCAATACGTTTCCATGGGGACAACGACGCAAGTAGTGTCCTAGCTCCCCGCAGCTGTAACACTTAACGCCTGCCGGTGTCTTCAACCGGTCGGGCTTTTGAGGGCAGTACTTAGAGACATGGCCTGCACCTCCGCACCTGGAACAACTAACGGTGGTCGCTGCCCTGTCGTCAGACTTGTGATTACCAGCCTCATCAAAATCACTATCCTCTAATCTAACCCCACCTAGCCTGCGCATCTCTCTTACAAATTCTCGTTCTTTCTCGCGCTTGGTTCGCTTCTCTTCACTACGTTCTCTGTCGCTAACCTCAAACGACCTCTGATCACTGTGTCCACCGCACCAACCTTTGTTGGTGGTGACCGCCCCACGCCACTCGTTGCCATGGGGACAATGACGTGAGAAATGACCCATCTCACCGCAACTATAGCATTTCACACCTTGGTGTGTTATCCTCCTATCTGCCTTCTTAGGGCAGAGCCGAGCGACATGCCCTGCGCTGTTACTGTTGTAACAATTAACAGGGGACGTGAGCTCACGCTGAGCGTTCCTCTGCTCAAAGCTGCTATAGTCTACGTCTTTGTCCTCACTAAAAAATTCATCATCGTCCTTAACATCTATCACGGTAGACCGCAGCCCCCTGTAATTAAGCTACCCAGGCTTCGGCCGTGTTGTTCTGGCCTTGAACCCGGCTGGTTCATGACACATGTCAAATACCTTCAGCAGCCCTCATCAGTCAGACGTTTCCGCAAAGCCAGGACACCGATCTCTCAGTCCCAGAAACCACAAAGAGAGCATGGGCATTTAGGTGCAAATTCTAGGGATGACACACTCCCTTCCTGACGTGGGAGAATGGTGGGATGACCTTGCCTGGTACATGGAGAGGGTGGATGAGGACCATCAAGGCCAAGAAGTTTTTGCTTCAGTTGCGCCTGCTTGAAGGCCCTCCACTTTAAAGATGTATGATGCAAAGTCAAGAGTTTTTAACCACTAGAGTCAATGTCAAAATCTTCTTCGACAGAGGTCTCAGCTTCCAAGATGGCTGACTTTTCCCTCCGGTTGTTCCATGAGAAACGCCTGGCTCCTATCATGATCAAGGGATACCGGGCCATGCTGTCTACCACCTTCTGACACTTCCAGCTGTGGGATGTGAGGTCAAACCAGGACCTCTCGGACTTCTTGGCCGACTTTCCTTGGCCCACTACAGGGTCCCTTTTTCCTTCTTGGAATCCAGCCTGGATGCTTCTGTATCTCAACTCAGATGTTTTTGAACCTCTCAACTGGGCCTCCATTAAGCAGGTGACAGAGAAAACAGGCTTACTTCTGGCCTTTGCCTCGTTAGTGAGAGTATCAGAGTTACATGCCCTGTCAGTAGACTCCAGCTACTTACAATTTTGAGCCTGTGGATCTCTACAGTTGCTCACAGACCCGTTCCTGGCAAAGAATGGGCTGCCTCATGTGAGCCCCCGGCCCATCGTGATCCGGCCCTTGCCCTCCTCAGGGTGTGATGATCCAGCTTGATTGCAGGACCCATGAGAGCCCTGAGGATCTATTTTCACAAGTCCCGTTCTCTGAGAAAAAGACGGTCCCAGCTTTTCTTCCCGCACCGGCCGGACCTCAAAAGAATTTCGGCTCAGAGTTTACCTTTCTGGATCAAAGCTGTCATTAAGGAGGCTTATGAGTAGCTCTCTCCTTCAGTGTTCCACAGGTTCTGAGTGTGGGCACATGAGATTCAGGCAGTTGAGGCGAGCCTGACCTTTCAGCAGATGTCACTCTGTAACATGTTTGCTCATTCAGCTATTCTATGCCTTGTTGGCCTTTTTTTGGCTGCTCATCATGTTACGGCCTAATTCTACAGTTACATGGTGTTTCAGTGAGGGTGGTTGGCAGAGCCCTCCTCCTGATAGTTATTCTCCTATGGTCAGGTCGTCTGGTAAAGTTAAAGAGGAATTACATTTTTATTGTAAATTGTTATTTTTCGATACTTACCAGAAACCCGACACAGATGCCCTCCCAGCCGTCCCTGCTTCTGCCTTGAGGGTTGATGAAAAGACTTCTGACCCATGTAGAAGGGGTTTTTTGTTTTTTTTAAATAGTAGTCTGAGGGCAGCACTGGACTTAAGGGGGAGAGCACTCTAGCTTGAGACTGCTTTTTCCCTATGAGGCCTGTAAAGTCATCACCTGCGAGTGACTTCCCTTACTTGGGGTAAACAAAGCCGCCCACGAAGCCGCCAGCTTCGTGAGATTCGAAAACTATAAGACCAAGACATTATTGAGCTAGTGTTGAAAAATCTGAATGCGCCATATGCTATATATGGAAATAAAGTCGTAAGTCGATCGCATTTTTTTCATTGTTAAAAGTCCATGTGTGCTAGTTCTGTTACTTATCTAAGTACACAACTATGTCAGTTATGTTTACAACAGGTGACGGATGAGTCGCCTATACCGAAATCACTGTATCAATTCTTTAACAACGCCTTTGCACCATGGGTCCTCCTTAAGCTCATATTCATATTAGTCTAACTCTGTGGTATATAAAGATGATAATATTTTGTACTATGATATAAATATCTTACTTAAAAGATGTATATTATCCATCCTGTTTTGTGGAAAATATGTGGTAAAAATCGGATGAACTGAATTTTAGATGTAAGGTAAGGTCTATAACTTTGTGTGTTCTTGTTTTGTATTTATAAAAACATTGATAATCAATATAAATTTAATATAGCATTATTAATAGTTCATCACAGTTTAGATTGTCATATATAAGCATACAAATCAAGATATATATATATATATACAGGGAGACACTAAGATAGAACCCTGACTTTTAACCTACTGCAATTAAAACTGACTCATGGATTTCAGAAGTTTTTAAGGGTGGATGAACATTCAATTAGAACATTCTAATCTTAAAATTAATTGTAAAAAATGTTATGATATAAGACAGGAGTACAAATTTTCTCTAAAAATAACTGATGATTTTAATAGTCCTCCTAAAGCTTAACTTTAAAGAAGAAAAATTCATAAGCCTTATTAAAACCAAAAACAAAATGGTTAGTTTATCCTAACTGCAGGATTCAAACAGATTGGAACTAAGTTCCAGGCTTCTTTCCAAACATCGTTTAACATTTCCTAGACAGCTACTTTTACAATAGAACATTAAAACAGTACATTGATGATACATGATTTGAACAAGAGATCTGTAGTGACAATTGAAAAAAAACTGACAAACATCTATATGTGTAAATGAATATCTTGATGAAGATCTATGTGTTTCTATCGACCAGTGTGTGTGTGTGTTGCGCTGAGTGTTTTGTGTGTGTGTGTGTGTGTGTTGCGCTGAGTGTTTTGTGTGTGTGTGTGTGTGTGTGTGTGTGTTGCGCTGAGTGATGTGTGTGTGTATGTGTGTGCATACGCAAAAGTAAGAGACAAATAAGCAGCATAAAAGTGCTAAGTAAAAAACAAGCTAAAATATCTTTTCAGAAGTAACCATAAATTTAAATTTGCAGATAGTTTGCAGATAAGCATTGAACCCGTGCACTGCAAACTGTCCAAGTTTTTGACCTTTTTTAGACTTAACAAAACTCTCCTTGAATCTTGTGTTAGTTATCTCTTTGCCTTGATTCATTTTCAAAAGTCACCAAAGGGTTTTATTTAACATGAATGATTTAACATTCTTAAAATAATTGACTATCACAGGATTCGTACCCAAACAGACAAAAAGAAACTAAGCTTATGACTTTAAGGATAAATGTAGGTTTTTGTAACTTTAGAGAAGTAGTGTGAATGAAAGGACCAACTATCAAAATTAATTAAACTGATATGTTAGTATTTTATATTACCAGTTTTTACTAGATCTTGCAGTCAGAAAAATGACTAAATTTGGGGTACTGCATGATGCAGTCTATTTTGTTTTTCTATTTCCTTTCTATGAAATATTTTATGCTTGTTTTGAACAAACCGTACAAAATGAACAGCTTTTCCATGAAATAAAATATTCATAGAATAAGATAAGTGTTTTTTCGACTGTTATTGCTATTAAATAACAGGCACATACAGCTGGTGTGGCCAATATTTTGACTAACCTACATAAAAGTCTTGAAGACAATGAGACGGTATTCTTTGAGTTGGTGCCACTTACTATCAGTAACTATGTAAGCAAATTACAACTGTGACAGTATGGGGACTTTTAGTAAGTTGTGTTGATTTATTAGCCAGCTAAAAAACAAAAACAAAAAAACCAGATGAATGTAGATTATTCCACATAATATGACCATGTATTTTTCACAGAAAAAGATCGTGTGAAAACAGCTTTTAAATGCTTAAAAATGCGATGCTGTCTCACTGACAGCACACAGCCGCTTAGTCTTGATCGTGTTTGTTTACCTCAAGTAAGGGCAAGTAACTCTCGCTCACATCAAACCTTACAGGCCCAATTGTTAAGGAGAAAATTTGTTTGGTTAAAGAGCAGTTGTATCCCTTAAACTCATATGGTCAGGTTGTCTGGTAAGCATCAAAGAAAGACAATGGACAATAACAATTTTATTTTTATATGTCAATTTGTAACAAACATATATATATACCTTTACTTTCTTGAGCCTATGCATGCATGTTCTCAGACAGGCAAGTAGCTAGAAAAAAGTTTACAGTGCAGATGTTATCTCAGATTGTGGGTGCATTCCTCTGTGTACATGTGTGTACATTTCTCTGTGTGTGTGTGTTTTTTTCAGATTTTTTATTATTATTGATTTCATATTATTAGTTTTAATCTGTTATTTTAAAACTCCAGTACTTTTCATCCCTATTTTCTGCATTTCACTTGGAACTATCCTCAGCTCACACTATATCTCCACATCTTTTGCTTTGAGATTGATCCAGTCAGGACTAGGCTTTTGATGGGAGATAATAATTGACAGGTCATCTGCTGGATTCGCAATGGGGAGTCTATGCTGACAGCCAGCTTCATGTGTCCAAACACATTGGTGGAAGCAGACCAGCTCAAAAAGGAACATGAACAGTTCATGATTGCAATTGAGGTAGCTGCTACAATACTATTATTGTCAGTTTAATTCTCCAGGTTTTTTGTCTTCAGTGAGTCCATTATAATGACTTACACGAAGGCATACTTTGTTACATATGAAACACTACTGCTTAAACATGACTGCATTCGCTTATTCATGAATAATGAATCAGATTTTTGATATGTTTATTCCAACTGTTTTGGTGACATATTTATCTATGTAGAAGATTTTGATTTTCAGTTTGCAATGAATCCCATCAGGAAATGTATGGATTTTGTCTCCAGAAAACACACTTCAGTGTAGTGCAGGTGACCCAGCGAGCAGAGGCCATGCTGCAGAGTCAGCACTACAACTCAGAGCTTGTTCGAGCCATTGCTGAGAATGTCACGCTGGCCTGGCAGCAACTCATGTACCATGCTGAGGAGCGCCAGAAGCTTGTCATGGCCTCCACCAACTGGTACAAGACAGCTGAGCAGGTGTGTCAAAACAAACATGGAGCAGGCATTGACAGTGTGTGTCAAGATATACTTCTTGTATTTGTATACCTGATTTAAAACACATTACATATCATCAAGATGTGCACACCACAAGTACCAGAACATGCCTGTTGTAATGTTGTATGAACATTGTGTATATCAAAACATCCTAGTCCATATGTCACTTTTTGTGTATTAATATTTGTCAAGTTTGTAATGTCTCCTTTTTAAGTATAAAGACATCCTAGTCTGTTAATATCACACCTTGTGTTGTCTGTAATGAGATACCCACTATGTGTCACAAAATCTATCTATGCATGTACTGCCCTACAATGAGAAATATTTAGTTTTATTTGTCCTGCACGGCATGTTGCTGCTGCTAAGCAAAATAATGGAGACTTGAATATTTATCAATGCTAGAATATTTGTGATGCTACAGGTATGGTCAGTGCTCGAGGCACTTGACCGTGACTATAAGCGGGATGAAGATTGGTGCAGCTCTGACAAGTCTGCCAGTGGCAACCGTGCAGCCTTCCTGGTTCAGCTAATCAACAAACACAACGAGCAGAAAGAGGCATTTTTAAGGGTATTCTCACAACTGTTCTTTTCCTTGAACATGATATATTGTATGATTTATAAAAGGACTATTTCTTCATACAGTACAGCTGTATTAGTAGGGTGGTAGATGTGGTTCTGCAGATGAGTTTTGTGTTCTGTAGGTTGTTGTCATTCTAAAGTATTTTGCTTTCTGTGTTTTGTGAAATCTACATTTATTGTTTCTCTTACTTACAGGCATGCACACTGGCCCGCAGAACAGCAGAAACATTCCTAAAATATGTCAACAGAAACCTGCACTTCCTTGGGATGCAGATGAAATTTCGAAGTCCTGAGGGACATGTTAAAGGTAGGAAAAAGATATGCTTCTGAAAAGCAGATTTGGGGAGCTAGTGTTGATGATGACTCAAGAGTGTTGTCTTTATTATAATGTCTATTTAATGCTTTGAGATGGCTCATCTGGGGGATGATGTGACTGGATAAAAACACTTCAGGTAATAGTTGATTGAAGTAAATTTGGGTAATAGTTTCTTCATCAACTTTACCAGACAACCTATTAGGTACTTACGGGTTACAACTAGCATTTCCAGCTGTGGGATGTGGGATCATACCAAACGTTTGAACTTCTTGGCCCACCTGTCCAGATCTGAGCCTGCATCTCATTCCTTTTTCCCCACTTAAACAATACGATCTACCTTTCTCTCTAAAGGAACTACAGCAGGCCCTTTAGAAGTGCAAGGATTCTGCACCTGGCCTAGAAAACATTCCCGTTAACCCATTTTCCACACGTCTCTCTCCTCCTTCTAGCCCTCTTCAACTTTATTCGGGTGTCTGGCTGTTTCCCTCCCTTGTGGAGAGAGGCAGTCATGGTGCCCATCCCAAAACCTGGTAAGGATCCAAATTCTTATGGTCCTGTCCTCTCTCACTAGTTGTCTATGCAAAACTTTTAAACACCTGGTGAATGGCTGGCTCACTTGGCATCTTGAGTCTCGGGGGCTCCTATCCGACTTGCAGTTTGGCTTCTGACATTATTGCAGCACCCTGGACCATCTGGTCTGTTTTGAAACATTTGTTAGGGATGCATTTATCTTCAGAGAGCATATTTTAGGGGTGTTCATTGATCTGAAAAAGGCGTATGACACTACCTGGAAGCAAAGTATTCTGTTGGACCTTCACACCCTTGGCTTCTGGGGTGATATGCCACTCTTCATCAAGAACTTTCTCACTACCTCTTTCAAGTTTGTGTAGGGTCTGTCCTGTCTGATCCTCAGGAACAGGAAATAGGCACCCCTAAGGGTAGCATACTATCACCTACTCTGTTCAACATTAAAATAGACTCAATCTTAAAATCTGTCTGTCCAGGTTTGGCAACCTTGTATGTAGATGACCTTGCTCTCTGCATTCAAGGCTGATCCCTACCAGGTCTCGAAGGCTGTCTTCAGCTGTGTGTAAACTGTGTGTAAAAGTGGGTGACAGAAAACGGCTTCAAATTTTCTTCCACGAAGTCAGTGTGCATTCACTTTTTGTAAACTGCGAGGCATGTTTCTAAACCAGAGGTTTTCTAACTTTTCCAGACGAGTACCAATTTCGAAAATTCAAATTGACCAAGTACCACCTCCCAACTCTATCCCCTGCGAATATATATACTAGTCTAGGACTTAGGTTCGCCGGTATTTAGTATATGATTTAGTCAGTGGTTAATTGCTGATATATCATGATATAAATATCTTTCATTAAACATGTATATTATCCATCTTGTTATGTGTATAAATATGTAGACTTGTCTCCGCATCTGACAAACTTTTAACTGTTGGTGACCCAGCGGTCACAACACCCACAGACCTCATTCTTTTATATTGGAGCATAGTGCTCGCGTACCACCTGTCATACCTTCGCATACCACAGTTGGAAAACCTCTATTCTAAACTGTCTGTCAATGGCACTGTGCTCAAAGTGGTCCAGGAAGTAAAATTTCTTGGTGTCATCTTTGACTGCAAACTATCCTTTCTTCCTCATATCAAATCTATATGCCTTTCATGCCAGAAAGCCTTGGGGGGGTGGACTGCATGGTCCTGCTTCACTTGTATCGTGCCCTGGTCCACTCTCGTCCCTTTCCCCTTTCATGGTTGCAAAGGGCTTAAAAAATATTTCTTCTACAGGTTTCTCCTCCATAAAACGATTGCGGACTGGACAATTTCTTGTCCAGTGTGCAAATCAGAAAGCTTCAGAGGCCCTACAGTGATGGGACAGAAAACAGTTTGTTGATCGCCCCATGAAAGTTACACCACACCGATCCCTCAATTCTTCGAAGGGGGTCATTCGTTGCCCTGACCTCGGAACTTGACATCAAGTCAGAACTTGCATCCCAGGGGGCTTCAGCGGTGCAAAGAGTCACCATAAAGAAGGACGGAAAATCTATTCCAACTAATACTTTATTTCTGACTTTCTGTTTGCCCAAAATACCCGACTTCATTGAAGTTGGGTATTTGCAGGTAAAAGTTTCACTCTTCATACCTTCTCCGTTGTGCTGCTTCAACTGTCAGCATTATGGCCACAGGGCTAGCTTTTGCAAGTCCCAAGCCCACTGTTTTCGCTGCGGCGGGACTGGCCACGCTGCGGCTAATTGTTCTCAAAGCGCCAAATGTGCAAATTGAGACCATCCCCATGTTGCTTCTTCCAAGGATTCCCCGAAGTGGAAGGAAGAGGCAGCCATTAAACATGTACACGCAGAATCTGGCATCTCTTACGCTAATGCTCGCCATCGCATAGTAGGTGGTCCCACTTCCTTCTTGGCAGTCATAGCAAAGCGACCGTCAGCCTCTATCTCTGTCGACCTCAGCGTGCTGCCCTGTATGCCATTCGTACCAAGGAGCAAAAACCAGTATCACTCCGTGTTGCACCTCACTTGTAAGCAGCCGGAGTAGATATCCAGCAGGTAGAGACTCTCCCTCTCTTACCAGCTCCTCCTTGTACTCTTCATGTTCCAGAGATCCGTCTTGATCTTTGCGCTTTCAACAAAGGTGACACCTGTGACCTTATCTTTCTTCAGCGTTTTCAAGAACTACTTTCTGACTATCCTGGTTTCTGTTCTATCTTCACAGATGGCTCCAAAGTCCTGAACGGTGGCCCTGTGGCTGCGGCAGCAGTTCCGTCCTGCCAACCACAACAGGCCTCTTCTGCCCGACTTACGGATGGCTGCTCTATCTTCTCTGCGGAACTTGATGCCATCTTGCTAGCCTTGCAGCATGTTCACCGCTCTTTTGAGCAAAACTTTCTGATCATTTCAGACTCACTATCAGCTCTCCAAGCCCTTCTTTCCCAACGTTTCGACCACCCCCTGGTGGTCCAGATTCATACAATCCATGCAGCCTTACTCCGACGGAAAAAAAGACGTTTTCATCTGGGCTCCTGGCCATGCTGGTATCCCAGGAAATGTTCGAGCGGACCAGGCCGCCAAGGCTGCATGACAGTCTCCTGGTAAACTACTCTCGATAGTATCAGCAGACTGTAAATCTGTCCTCTCGGCCTATGTTCAGTCCCTGTGGCAACGCCACCCTTCCCTCTCTTTCAGAATGCCTGCCTTCATGCCATCCTGTTTGGCGGGAGGAGGTAGTTCTTGCCAGATTAAGGGTAGGACACACCTATGCCACACAGTTGCACCTCTTGAAAGGCGAACCACCGCCAGTTTGTCCCTGGTGCCGGGGAGTTTTGAGTGTAGAACATGTCTTGATTGCTTGTCATGGACTCCAGAGTGTCCGACAGCAGATTTTTACTGTATCCTCTTTGTTTTCTTTGTTTAGGTCCATCCCACCGGCAGCTATCTTTACATTTTTAAGGAGGATAGGGCTTTACCACAAGATTTAAGGTTTTATAAGTTCATAGTTTTTGGTTTGTTTGTGGCTTTTTGGGCCACAACACCCATTTTTATGTCACTCCCTCTTTTATGTTGTTCTTGCACTTTGTGCTGTTTTTTTTAAGATGTTATAGTTATTATACTTAGGGGTTGGTCCCTAAACTTTTTAAAGCAAAGTAACTGTTCTCGCCGTGATATAGCCCTAGTTGCTGACACGGCGTTAAACACAAACAAACAAACAAACTCAATCTCTGTCCAAACAGACATGACATGGGTCTTTCTGAGGGCGCTGTCCCAGTCCGTCAAACTATGCCTCCTCCTCCTGCAAGCAGTGGTGGCTCCCAGTCATCACAAACGATGCAGACCAGACAAGTGTCACAACCCAAACAAACCTCACTGATTAGACCTACACACAACACAAAATCACCGAAAGATAAAATCACTACATCATAGACAAATAAGAAAGACACACAAGGAAAAAACAAAATCACCAGACAAATGCACTCCACAACAACAAACATCTGTGGCCACCGTAGCAGCAAACTCAGTCCCTGTATCAAACCTCTCTTGGCAAGCAGGGGATGGACGTGAATAAGCGACGTCTAGCGACCTTCTCCATCCCGCTGTCCACTGCCCTCTCCTTCTTCATCTCCTTCTCCTTCTGTGAGGTGCTCTGCGTCATATTCTCACAGATAAAATATGTCTACGATCCTTCAGTGGAACTGTCAAAGAATCCAAGCCAACTTTGAAGAACTCCGATACCTAGCATCTCGTTTCTCACCTGATATTATTGCTCTTCAGGAGATTCTTCTCCTACCTTCTACCTCCTTTTGCTTCAAAGGCTTTCAAATTTTACATCAAGACTCACAATATGACGTCCCTTCAGTTGGGGCTGCTCTTCTTCTGCGCTCCCACCTTTTATTTAGCCAAATCACACTTTCCACTCCTCTTCAAGCTGTTGATGCCCGGGTTACTCTGGGCAAGACTATCACTATTTGCTATCTTCCTCTGCTCAGATCTCCCGACAAGACCTTGAGGATCTTCTGACCAACTTCCTTCTCCCGTTCTTCTTTTGGGGGACTTGAACGGGCACCACCCCCTATGGGGCGATGATTCGATTGACTCTAGGGGAGAGTTGTTGGGATCATTTTTTATGGAAAGTGATCTCTGCCTCTTAAACGATGGCTCGAACACTTATTGTTGGCCATCCAGCAGCACTGTTTCAGCAATCGATCTGTCAGTAGTCAGTCCAACAGTATTATTGGATTTTAACTGGACTGTACATGACGACCTATGCGGCAGCGATCACTTTCCAATAATTTTACGTTTTTTGAATACTCTGGAGCGGGACGATAATTTTTACAGTGGTGGGTGGAACTTGACCTAGGCAGATTGGCCTGCCTTTCAGGCCCTCTGTGCCACCCGGTTTGTTCTAGTGATAGTTTTAATTTAAATAACTGTGATAGTGATCAAGACCATCCTATAAAGATCTTTACCACCACGCTAGCTGAAGTTGCCTCGGCAACCATTTCAAAGAAAGGGACACAAAAACACCATCTACGTGTCCCTTGGTTTAATGTGGGACACAGGGTGGCCCAGCTTGCTCGAAAAAAGGCCCAGCGCCTTGCATTCCGCCACCCCACTCTGCAAAAAGGTAGTAAACTTTAAACTCAGCAGAGCACGAGCGTGTTTTATTTTTAAACAAAGCAGAAAACTTGCGTGGCAGAGGTTTGTGTCATCACTATCCACCCGCACCACCTCCCAGGCAGTTTGGGTGGCTATGAGGAAAATAAAGGGAAGGTTCAATAGGCCACCTATACAAAGTTTGTATGCAGAAGCTGGTGAAACCTATGCTATCCTATGTCTGTCACTTAAAAAGTAATCCTGGAAACCCTGCTTACCGTGCTGTTTTTGAGCCTCAGCGTGCTGCCCTGTATGCCATTCAGACCAAGGAGCAAAAATCAGTATCACTTCGTGTTGCACCTCACATACAAGCAGCCGGAGTACATATTCAGCAGGTAAAGACTTTCCCTCTATTGCCAGCTCCTCCTTGGACTCTTCCTGTTCCGGAGATTTGTCTCGATCTTTCAGCTTTCAACAAAGGTGACACCTGCGACCTCATCTTTCTTCAGCGTTTTTAAGAACTACTCTCAGACTATCCTGGATTCTGTACTATCTTTACAGATGGCTCCAAAGTTCCGTACTGACAACCACAACAGGCTTCTTCTGCCCGCCTTGCGGATTGCTGCTCCATCTTGTCTGCGGCACTTCATGCCATCTTGCTAGCCTTTCAGCATGTTCACCACTCTTTGGAGCAAAACTTTCTGATCATCTCTTGTTATCTGCTTTCAAAGCCCTTCCCTACCAACGTTTTGACCACCCTCTCATGGTCCAGATTCACACTATACATGCAGCTCTACTCCGACGGAAAAAAGACATTGTTTTCATCTGGGCTCCTGGCCATGCTGGTATCCCAGGAAATGTCCGAGCGGACCAGGCCGCCAAAGCTGCATGTCAGCCTCCTGGTAAATTACACTTGATAGCATCGGCAGACTGTAAATCTATCCTCTCGGCCTATGTTCAGTCCTTGTGGCAACGCTACTGAGACACTCTAGGCCAAAACAAGTTACATGCCACCCTTCCTTCTCTTTCAGACCGCCTGCCTTCATGCGTCCTGTGTGGCGGGAGGAGGTAGTGGTTACTAGGCTAAGGTTAGGACACATCTATGCCACGCAGTCGCACCTCTTGAAAGGTGAACCACCACCAGTTTGCCCTATGTGTAAAGGAATTTTGAGTATTGTACATGTTTTAATTGCTTGTCCTGGACTCCAGAGTATCCACAGCAGTTTTTCACTGTAGACTTCTTGTTTTCTTTGTTTAGGTCTGTCCCATCGGCAGCTATTTTTACATTTTTAAGGAGGATAGGGCTTTACCACAAGATTTAAGCTTTTTTTTATACCTTGATTGTTTTTGGTTTGTTGGTGGCTTTTTGGGCCACAACACCCATTTTTACATGTCACTCAATCTTTTATGTTGTTCCTGCTCCTTGTTTTGGTTTTTTAAGATGTTAGGGTTATATCACTTTGGGGTTTGTCCCTAAACATCTTAAAGCAAAATTACTTTTCTCGCCACGATATAGCCTTAGTTGCTGGCATGGCATTAAGCACAAACAACCAACCAACCAACCATTCGTATCAAGCAGAAGAACCAGTATCACTCCGTATTGCACCTCACCTACAAGCAGCCAGAGTAGATATTCAGCAGACTCTCCCTCTATTGCCAGCTCCTCCTTGGTGGCCCTGTAGCTGCGGCAGCAGCTCCGTCCTGCCAACCGCAACAGGCTTCTTCTGCCTGACTTGCGGATGACTGCTCCATCTTCTCTGCAGAACTTCACGGCATCTTGCTAGCCTTACAGCATGTTCACCGCTCTTCGGAGCATAACTCCTTGATCGTCTCAGACTCATTATCTGCTCTCCAAGCCCTTCTCTCCCAACGTTTTGACAACCCCTTTGTGGTCCAGATTCACACTATCCATGCAACTCTTCTCCGACAGAAAAAAGACATTTTTATCTGGGCTCCTGGCCATGCTGGTATCCCAGGCAATGTTTGAGTGGACCAGGCCGCCAAGGCTGCATGTCACTCTCTTGGTAAACTACACTCACTAGTATCATCAGACTGTAAATCTATCTTCTCAGCCTATGTTCAGTCCCTGTGGCAATACCACTGGGACACTTTGGGCCAAAACAAGTTACATGCCACCCTTCCCTCTCTTTCCCTGCCTTCTTGCCATCCTATGTGATGGGAGCAGGTAGTGCGTACTAGGCTAAGGTTAGGACACATCGATGCCACACAGTTGCACCTCTTAAAAGGTGAACCACCGCCAATTTGTCCTTGATGTCAAAGAATTTTTAGTGTTGTACATGTTTTAATTACTTGTTCTGGACTCCAGAGTATCTGCCAACAGTTTTTTTTTACTGCAGGCTCCTTGTTTTCTTTGTTTAGGTCTGTCCCATCGGCAGCTATTTTTACTTTCTTAAGGAGGATAGGGCTATACCATAAGATTTAAGTTTTTTTTAATGCCTTGATAGTTTTTGGTTTTTTGGTTTGTTGGTGGCCTTTTCGGGCCATAACAATCCTTTTTACAAGTTACCTACTTTCTTATGTTATTCTTGCTTCTTGTGTTGGTTTTTGTTTAAGATGTTATGGTTATAT
This sequence comes from Marisa cornuarietis, assembly GCA_004794655.1. Lineage (NCBI taxonomy): Eukaryota > Metazoa > Mollusca > Gastropoda > Architaenioglossa > Ampullariidae > Marisa > Marisa cornuarietis. The sequence goes on from SMMW01000025.1 coordinate 2,540,979, forward strand.
CACTTGGGGGTTTTTGTCCCTAAACATTTTGAAGTAAGATTACTTTTTCTCCCTGTGATATAGCCTTGGTTGCTGGCACGGCGTTAAACACAACCAACGAACCTCCAGAGTATCCGCCAGCAGTTTTTTTACTGCAGGCTCCTTATTTTCCTTGTTTAGGTCCGTCTCATCGGCAGGTATTTTTTTTTAAGGAGGATAGGGCTTTAGGTATTTAAGCTTTTTTATGTTTTGGTTTTTGGTTTTGGTTTATTGGTGGTCTTTTGGGCCACAACACTCCTTTTTACACATTACCCGCTCTCTTTTGTTATTTGTGCTTCTTGTGTAGACTTATTGTTTAAGATGTGGTGGTTATATCACTTGGTGGATTTTGTCCCTAAACATTTTAAGGTAAGATTACTTTTTCTCACTGTGATATAACCTTAGTTGCTGGAACAGCGTTAAATACAACCAACCAACCTATCCACCATGAAAGGCTCCACATCTCTTTGGGTGCCTTTCACATGTGCTATCCTATGTCTGTCGTTTGAAAGCTCATCCTGGAAACCCTGACTACTGTGTAGCCTCTGTCATGTGTTTGCAGCCACACTTGACCAGCTGCTTCAGCAAGAGAACTTAGTTATTGAGTACTGGACAGTCAAGAAACGCAAGCTTGAGCAGTGTCACCAGTATGTCCTTTTTGAGCAGAGTGCCAAACAGGTTATACTTTTATTCATTTGCCTGATGCAGAACAACAATTATTATTCTGAAACTTAAAAATCATAAGAGTACAGATATCTTGTCCAGCATAAAATGGAACTTTGTATATTTCATATCTGTGCTTAACAACAATAGATTTTAATTAGCATTTGTACTTGCAGTTGAATGTGCAGTAAGCAGTATTCCTTGTCTGTTGCCACCTGGTTAAATGCTAAGTTTTTAACTTTTAGCTTTTAGCTACTAGGTTTTTGATATGCAACTACAGGGAAGTAATTATTATATGAAATGTAAACTGTCACCAGGCCCTGGAGTGGATCCAAGAATATGGAGAAGCATACTTGGCTTCTCACACACATGTTGGTTCTAATAATGCAGAAACAGAGGCTCTGCTCAAAGAGCATTATGAATTCAGAAACAGAGCCAAGGTTAGTTGTGAACTTCTACATTATCTAGACAGTTTTGTTTAGCTTTGTTCTTTTGATAGTAAAATAATGTATTTATTCCTGTTCAGCAAGTATATAAACAAAAGCTGACATTTTTAAGGATAATTTTGGACATTTAATTTCAGATGTTAAGAATTTAATATTGATCCAAAGGGTGTTCCCATGCATCTTTCACAAAGTTACTTGTCTTTCATTATTCATACTAGGTTTTCATATCTTACAGGAAACTCGGGAGAATGTCAAGCTGCTTCTGCAGCTGGCAGATGACTTTGTTGCAAAAGGCAACTTACATGCCAGCAGCATCCTTGGGTGGTGCAGTGCTGTGGACAAGCGATACAAGGACTTCTCCTCACGCATGGAGCGATACCGCCTGCAGCTAGAGGGCAAATTGGGCGTGTCTGTTCCTGAGGTAATTGTTTTTTATCTATTGGATTAGTTTCAAGGTTGTGATAGTGAACGTTTTCCAATGAACATTTTTGGCTTCCACACCTCCTATTGATGAGTTAGAGTGGTTATCCATTAAATTTGCTTAAAGGGTTTTTTAAGCTTAAATTGTTGTTCTTTCTGTGCCTCTTGGATAAAATAATACCAAGTGAATCCTGTTTTCCATTTTGTTCACTTCACAAAAAGAGAGCTGATGTTGATGAAAACATGCGTGGTGTACAAACAAACTGAAAAATAAATGATTACAAAAGTGAGATCATTTTAACAACCTGTGCAAATAAACTGAAATGTTTGCCATCCTTTACTTTTTTTGAATCCCAGACACTTAATCCCCAGACACTTAATCCCCGACACTTAATCCCCTAGACATTTAATCCCCAGACACTTAATCCCCAGACAATCCTCAAAATGAAATTTCAACTCAAAAAATTATGAAGTGAATGAAAACTTTAATTCAAATTCAAATAATTATTTTCATGTAAACATCAAAATAAGTTTTACAATTAAAATAATACTTAACTTCAACATTTATAACATTAGTTCATAGTTTTTACAACCAGTGGTCTCCTCCTGGTCAGTATGGTCTTGGAACTGGCTGGTTATGTTAGGTAGTCCACCTAGTATCGCCTAGAGGGTAGATCGCTAATTGTAAACCCAGCGTATCCCAGTCTTACCAGAGTTACCACTCGACACATTTCTCTTACGGTTATAATATTTCAAGTTCACAAAATAGCAGTTTTGAGTGTTGTGTCGTGATTTGGGGGCATTTTTTGAGGCTTAAGTGTCTGGGGATTAAATGTCTAGGGGATTAAGTGTCGGGGGATTAAGTGCGCGGTCACCACTTTTTTATACTTTTTCTGAGGTTAACATCTCTTTCCCAGATTGTCCAGAATTCATTGATGCATCATTGTCTCATAAATTTCACATCAACACCCATCTGCAAATCCATTTTCTTTGAGATTCACAGGATCATTCACATCTGACCCTTCCTGTCAGTTTCTGCCACCAGAAAGCTTACTGCTTTTGGGTGCCCCAACTCTACTTAGTGATCTCCCTAATTGCATACTAATTTCAAAGGACTGACTTCTGGACTAGCTTCAGATAATGCTGCTTGTATTGTATTGTCTTTTGTAAACAACAAGCAGACCATTCTATACCCCTCCTCCAACAGCTCTACTGGGTGTCACTTCGAGCTTGCATCACCACACTATTACTGCTGTCTTCATGACATTGTTACGGCATATTTGTCAAAGCTGCTGATGCCATAATTCCTGAGTGGATCTCTTTGGTCTGCTTGTGCTGCTCTCCTCTGTTCCATTCATAAGATGAAAGAAATTTGGTAGGTGCCGCATCTCCTCCTCTGATCCCAGCATTTGTCATTGGATGCTCCTTTTTCTTTGAACTGCTTTCTTTGAAGAGCTTTGAAGTCCGGCCTCAAAACTCACCTCTTTAAAAAATCTCTTTCATGCTCAAGAAAACTGTTTAACTTACTCTTCTAAAGGGCAATGGCCCATGAATAAACGTTTCAATTCATTCAGTTCAATTCTTCATCTATACATTTCATTTATGTTTGTCATGGCATCTTGTGGTGTTTGTTTTTCTGTTGGATGGTTGACTGTCCATTCATTTGTAGTCTTTCAGCATTGAGCTTGTCTTCACACAGGGAAGCGCCCTCTAGAAATTAAGTTATTACATTTCTTGATCTGCAGTTTTTGATTTTAGTCCTTCTTACGCCCCCCCCCCTTCCCTCTTGCTACTTTACCCATCTTTCTCGGCAGAATCACTATATTTCTCTGTTCCTGTTACTTGATGCCTTTTGTTTTCTGTTTCGTCGTCAGTACTGTCGTTTTTTTGGTCCCCTTTGTTCTGTATCTACTTAGTCCACGTCTCTTCTCCGTTTTAAGCGCTAAGAGCATGCTCTCTATGAGTGTGAAGATGCGCTATAAAAATCTTCACTACTACTACTACTATTTTCTCACGTTTTGCTGTTTGAATATACTAACATGTGCTTCTTTACCTACGTGTTAGCAGCAGACAGAAAAGGAAGAGCAGCAGCGGCACAGTGACTCCTCTATTGAGGAAAAGCTTCAGCACACCCCAAAAGAGCTGACAGAAGAGAAGAGAAAGTCTGCTAGGAGACGAGAGTGAGTCAAAACCCTATTTGAACATATTGTTTTCCTTTCTTTGAAGTCTTTATTTTCAGATCAGTTGTTTTCACATCAGCCATGGTCTAATGCAGCTGAAAATCTCATTACTTGATACCACATTGGAAACAACTTTCAGATGGAGATGATCGTGGCCTTAAACTAGAATATTAATGTTTTTTATGAACAAGGCAGAAGCAGTGTACTAAAGGACTGATAGGCTTTATTCGTGAGAAATCTCATACCTCAGACTTCATTTGAATAAAGGTTTTGATGTTTCCAATCACTTTTTTCTTGTTAGTATCATATAAGATTAACAGTGAATATCAACAAACAGAGAAAATAAATGTTTTTGATGATTGGACTTTCAGATTCATTATGGCGGAATTATTACAAACAGAGAGAACATATGTGAAAGATTTAGAAAACTGCATCAATGTAAGTACATAAGGCTTTCAATCTTAAATCAGACAAAAATACATTTTATTCATTCATAACTAGTCACCGTTGGGGTGATATCTTGTGTATGTATTCATGAAGAGTTGCCATCGACTTGGTGACCAAGGTTGGTCTTTTTTTCCCCTAAAGACCACATGAAGACACCACAGTATGGAGAGTTTGCTGCTATCAAACTGTTTAAACACGTTCTTTTTCCAAAGTCCTTTCTCTTACCATGTTCACATCATAAAGCTTGTTTTAATATACTGGCTTCAGCTATGGATTAAGGAATCGTTTGCATTCTGCCTATTTATTTTGGGATGGCTTGTGGAAGCGGACAAAAACACATATCATCACAACAGTGAGAAAGAGTTGTTGTGGGTTTAGATATATTTTCCCTCCGATCCAGCAGTGGATAGAATTGCACTTCAACGACTTAAATCTTGTTGTGTTGCGGTGAAGGCGTGGATGACCAGGAATTGTCTTAAACTCAACAACGACAAGACAGAAGCTTTACTGTGCAGCCCCAGGGCCAGAAGGGAGCAGATTGGCATTAGTGATGTGCAGATCGGTGATGCCTCCATAGCCTTTGCTGACTGTGTATGGGATCTAGGGCTCTTTATTGATGTAAAGCTCTCCATGTGTAACCATGTTAGTTCTGTTGTGGCAAAATCCTATTACTTTTTGAGGATTTTAGGTAGATTACGGCCCATGCTGACTCGGGCTGCTGCCAACTCACTTGTTGTGGCTACCATCATATTGAGATTGGACTACTGCAATAGTGCATTGTGGGGTATACCTGCTACGCAGTTTGATCGACTCCAAAGAGTTCAAAACACAGCCGCCAGGATTGTCACCCATGCAAAGTCCTCCACTGAGCACATCACCCCTATCCTACAGAGCCTTCACTGGCTCCCATTAAACAAGTGCATTGACCACAAAGTGCTTTCGATTGCTCAGTCCTGCATGTTTAAAACTTCTCCTGACTATTTGCAAGAGGTAGTTCCTCCTTACCAGCCGTCACATAGCCTGCGCTCTGGCTCCCAGTCATGCTTTTGTCTCCCTGCAGTGGAAGACACAAACAAGAAGCGCACTGGAGCCAGGGCCTTCAAAAACGCAGCACCTAAGCTGTGGAATGCTTTGCCATCGTCACTCTCCACCATCACCTAAGCAACCACGCTTCGGAAAAGACTGAAGACTCATTTGTTTACTTAAGACGGACTTAAACAACCTAGCACCATTTCTGTCTTTACTTTCCTGTTGTTTTATTTTTTTCTTCTTTTCTGTTTTTGCTGCGCAATGAGCATTCTTTTGAATGGATACCTGCGCAATATAAGTCGACATCATCATCATCATCATCAACATGCCTCTCTCTCGTTATGATACCTGTTCACAGGGCTGTCTGGTTTTCTTCCTAGGTACTCTAATTTTCACCACCTTGTGTGTGCACATGTGTATTGAGTGATATGTGTCAGTGTGAATGATTGTAGGTGCATTCAATGCCTGCTTAAAGTGTGTGGTTATCTGCCTTTGTGTGTGTTTGAATCTTGAAGTACTTATGAGCCTGCCTTCAGTGGTGGGAAAGGGTGTTACACAAATAAACAGAATTTTTTAATTTATGAAATCACACTCAGTGTTATGTAGTATATATACCCAAAGAGGTAGTGTGTTAAAGTTTGATAAATTAAGTAGAAATTCTAGTTGTGTGAACTGCTTGTAGCAGTATTGAATCACTTACTCGTCACCATGTGGATTTATACATTCAGGTAAATAACAACTTCCAAAAGAGTTCAATTTATGTATGTCTTCTAAAATTTGTAATTTTTAGTTGTTCATTGTTGAATGTCATAGGCTGGTTATTTATTTTTAGTAAGTGGTGCCTGTGACCTATTTTTCACAGTTTGGTATAGCTATAGTCACAAAATATCTCTTCTTACTTTGACTGTGTGCAGACTTATATGAAAGCCATGGGAGATCACAGCAACAATGTTCCAAATGGAATACAGGGCAAAGAAAAGGTTATATTTGGGAATGTGGATGAAATCTATGAATTTCATAAAGAGTAAGTAAATTACTACTATTGTATAACCATTGTTCATCACATAATGCTTAGAAAACTTTACCCATAAATACAAAGCAAGAATAAGAAGTAACCATGACCTAAGCATTAAATCAAAACAATATGGAACGATTAAGAAAGGAGTTTGTCAGTAAAGGCTGACACAAAAATGAATATATAAATTAAATATAACAGGGTCTGCATGTTTCCTTCCTGTTTCAAAATAAACACACATACACCTCACACACACATAATTATATATTTCATATAAAAATAGAAAAGAGAAAATCATTAAAAAGACTGGCCATAACTGGTCAGTTAGCAGACTGACTTGTTTTTCTTGAACTCTATATAATAATTTATCATTTCCTTTTAAATTTGTTGGTCATTCTTTTGACATACTGATGCAAGCTGGGAGGAGTGAAATGAAATGGAATCCTGGAATCTTAAAATTTGTTGAGTTTCAGCTTTGCAAAAGAATTTGTATGAGTGTACATTTTTTTTTTTTGTTGGTAGTACATATTTAGTTCAGGGCGTTAGTTTTGTCATTATACACGTATGTTGCTTGTATTACTTGCTGCCTTTTCCTTGCAGTATATTCCTGAAAGAGCTGGAAAAGTATGAGACAATTCCTGAAGATGTAGGCCATTGCTTTGTCACATGGGTAAGTTTTATAATCCAGTGATTAGAGCTGTGTGTTGCCAAACATCTGAAAAATTTTGGAGCAGAGTAAAATTATATGCATTAGTTTACTTCTCACTTTTAATTGTAAAACTTTAACAGTAGCATTGTTCTGCTGTAAAATTCTACAGAAAATCGGGGATCACTAAACATTACACAAATATTGCCTCTGTGTTCTGTGGGCATTATTATATTAAAAATATTTCCTGTAGATGTCTGCTGAAAATTTTCTGTGTCCAAAGTGTGTGATTTCTTAATTTCTTTACAAATATATAATTTTTCTCTTTTTACACCATTTTTTCCAGGCAGAGAAGTTTTCCATTTATGTCACATACTGTAAAAATAAGCCTGACTCTAATGCCTTGCTAGTGGACCAAGCTGGCTCATTTTTTGAGGTATGAAAGGCACAAGTTGATGTATTAAAACTAGCGGCTCTTTGTCTTTAGGAAATACATACATGATATGATGGTAATCTATCTTTTTTTGGAGAGCTTGAAAAAGGAAACAGCACAAGGTAACATACAAAGGATAATAATTTGGACTGTAGCAGTCTTTCAGTATTTTGAGTCAAGATTTTCTTTTTGTTTGTTGGGTACTTCACTTGTTGAAATGAACCAAGCTACCGCCCTTGTTTTGTAGGAGATGCAGCACAAATACAAGATTGGAGAACCACTGGCATCCTTCCTGATTAAGCCAGTGCAGCGTGTCACCAAATATCAGCTGCTTCTCAAGGACCTTCTTACCTGTTGTGAAGAACACACAGGCGAGATAAAGGTTAGGCCATAGTTTTGTTTATTTTCTCTGCGCTTACCCACCTTAGGAAGATTTTGTGTGCGCAGTAAAACAGACTGTAGGTACAGTATCTCTTGTCAAGCAAAAAAGATATCATCAGCAGCCCTGTGGTATTGATTGCATAGCAACAGAATATATATATATATATGAGAACTTTGTGGCACCTAACTATTGCCAGAATAAGCAGAATATTTTATTGAATCTGTCAGCTACAGTAATTATGCTATCAAGACACTGAAAAATACTGACTGCTTATCTCATATCTTGTCACATTCCTGTGGTGTTCTGATAGTAAAACATTTGTTCCTGTCATGTCAGCACAATGAATTTAAATTAATGCCACTATTTTATTGTTTTCTTTCATTCACCTTATCTTTTGATGTCGCCTTGGATTGTCAGACACCATCCTCACTGTTACACTTTATGAGTGTGTATGTTTTGTCTTCTTTTGTCACAACATTTTACGTTTTTTATCTTTTCCACACAATTCTGTTTTTCTCTATTACCCACTTTTTCAAGATACATTAGTGCCAGCCAGATCTGCTTGAGAAATATCTTTCCCATTCATCGTCTTTTGTATCTTGGTTTCTTTTTTTTTCTCAAGTTTCTTTCTAAGTCATTTCTTTGTGTTTTTATGCCTCTTTCACTGTTTGTTTATTTGTATTATTGTTTGTCTGGCCTTATCTCTTATGTTTTTAATTAAAGTTATTTGAAATAGATACATTAAGAATTGTAGACAACATTTCAGATTTATAGTTGAGTATACTGTTAATGCATGTTGACCTTGTTAGAGGAAGGGGGAGGTAAGATGATTTACAAATGAGTTTATTGTTTATATGTTCTTACTACATTAATGCACATTTATAAAAAAATTTATGAACACATTTAGGATTAAACCAGTGTAAATTGATTACACCATTTGTATCTTTCTCATCACCCTCCATCCCATGCAAAAGCAGGTGTAAAAATACATTAGATCTCACACACACCCATTATTCAAATGTGGGCAGTATCTCAGAGGTAAAGGAGACTGCCTTTCATCAAATATATAAGCAGTTAGACAATCCTAATTGGTAGTAAAATGTTTATGAACTTAGCTATTGTATTGTACAATGTGTATTTAGTTTCTCATTCAACAACTTACTAATTTACATGTATTGCAGTACTATAGTCATTGAACTCAGTGGGAAAATAAAAATGCTGCAATCATATTTATAGATTCAGATACTATTAGTAATGAGTAGGAAATATGACTGTTTATACATGTGTACCAGCATGTTTGATGATAATGATGAGAAGTAAATGCCTATAAGAAAAATTACTATGTGGCTTTTTTTAAAAATCCAGGATGGTCTAGAAGTGATGATGAATGTGCCTAAGAAGGCCAATGATGCTATGCACCTGAGCATGCTTGATGGGCTTGAGGAAAGTCTGGAAGCTTTGGGGGAAGTCCTTCTCCAAGACAGCTTCACTGTATGGGACCCAAAACAGATAATACGCAAGGGACGTGAACGCCGGCTCTTCCTTTTTGATGTGTGCCTCCTCTTTTCCAAGGAGGTCAAAGACAGTTCTGGGAAGACTAAATATGTATACAAATTTAAACTAATGGTGAGTAAATTATAGAAACAAACTTAATTCTCCTCTACTTGGTTTCAAGGTTTAGGCAGCTTTTTTGGCATCAAGGATGATATATATGCTTCATTTCATCTCCTCTCATCTCTGCTTGTTCTTTCACTCTTTGACTTTTCTGGTGCTTTTAATACTGTTCAACCAAAAAGCTAACAAAAAACCATGAATATCTATCCATCAGCTTTAATGGGTCCTTGACTACCTTACAGATAGATCTCATTTTCTTTAGCGCCAGCATAGCTCTTCACACTAGCTCCAGCAGCCTGCAAAAAATTACATCTTATCAAGCACTATCCACACATATAGGGACACCTCAATTTTCCTTTTTTATTTTCTTACTTTGAACAAATCAGACTGTAGGCTTCTGGGGCTAGTTGCACAACATGTTTCTAACAAACTTAAAACTGTTATAAGAAGCAAATTAAGAAATATTTTTCAAAAATTAGTAATCAGAGCTCCTTTTTAAAAGTTTTCAGAGAAGTTGGGAGTATTCTAGTCTTTAGATTGATGTCATCCACCCTTGTAACTGCCAAGCTCCCTTTAAAGGCTTAACAAGTTCTCTGTTTTTTAAACAGATCTCAGAAATCAACATTACAGAACATATAGAAGGTGATGAGAGTAAGTTTGCTCTGTGGACGGGGCGGGCCCCCATTTCAGACTACAGAATTATTCTCAAGGTAAGAAATTCTTATAGCTTGTAAGGGTTTTCAGACTCACAGAAACAGTAGTCTAGTCACATGCCTTCAGTTTTGCATTGTGTGAATTGTAAGATTGGAGTTTTCACCTCTGCAAATAAGCTTACCTTTATGAGAAGACACTTGTGCTTTATTTTTTTTTATCTCAAGAAAGTTTCACTGAAAAATTCACTGCTTATCATTTGAAGACTAACAGGTGCTTTCAATGATGAAAAAATAATTTTTAGTGGCTTTATAAGTTTTTTTTGTATGTTTTTGTTTTTGTTTTGTTTTTTTGTCAAAAGAACAAAGTCATAAAGGTCAGATATGTTGGTTTAAGTGAGATGGCATGTATTTTTTGTATGTGTATGCACACACACACACACACTATTTAGGTATCATCATCATCATTACCTTAACTCTAGCGCCCCTTGGGGAATCCGATAAGATGGAGTCAGTATCATTGAGGCCAGTCTTGAGTTAAATTGAGCAGGTCAAAGTTTGACCTGTCCACTCCTTCACGTTTATCAGCTATATTTTTTTTTTCTTGGCATCACCCTTACTCCCATGTCTCGCTGGAGGACCTCCTTCCAGGGCCATAGTTTAGAAGTGAGGGCAAGCCATTATCCTGGGGTAGCATGGGGAACTGAAGTAAAAGCATCTTGTTTAAAGTGCAGTGTACAGATGATGTTCTATCCATGCAGCCATAATTATCAGTCAGCCAGTCGTCCCTTGCCTGGCACCTGGCGTTGGGGGGGAGCACATGGATAGACGTGGCAGCTGACAAGGCCAGCCACTCTTGCCTATTTTGGGCGATAGTGAGCAGGTCCTGTACAGGACGACCAGTCCAGTCTTTGATGTTCGTAAGCCAGTTCTTTTTCTGGCCACCGCAGCATCAGCCACCCTCCAAGGTTCCTTGAAGGATAGTCTTCGACAAGGTGTCGTGCCCTGTCACATGGCCAAAGAAGATCAGCTTACGTCGCTTGACTGTTGATAGTAGACCCAGAATAATAAAGCGGTTGCAAAGATGCCCTGGTGTAAAGAAACATGAAGTAGTGTCATTGGGGTCTGGGCATCACATTGTAACTGCAAAAATAAGATGTTTTTCCTTGAGTTCCCCATTTCGCCTTGGGTAAATGACTTACTCTTGCTTTATAACTTCAGCTCTAGGAAGGTGTCTTGTTTACCAGCATGCCTGAACCATGCCAGTTTTCACCATTTGAAGATGACAAGCAGTGTTTCCTGGGGACCCACCAGGGTGGGTTCTGCATTGTATATGAAATCATTCATTTTGTGGTCTTTGTAAGAGATACAGAGCAGTCCTCTTAAGGATTTGGTTTCAGATGCCTGGATCTGTCTCTCAGTCTCAGTGAGCAATATCCACATTTCACCATTGTACAGCAGGATGGGGACAATGAGGGACAATGAGACATTTGCTGATGTTTTTGCTGTCTCATATTGTGGTCTGGCCATTGATGCTGTGATTCTGAAGCAAATGCCTGCTGTGCAGCCACTATCTCTGGAGATCATAGCATCCAGACACTTAAAGCTTTGTACCTGTTTGAGCTGTACTCCATTCATGAAGAACTCTGTTTTGCCTTGCCCAGAGGTGTTCACCATGACTTTACTCATGTCTGTGCAAATCTCCATCCCATATGCACTGATGCTGCTTTGGAGTTTGTTTGTGAGTCCTATAACTTGCTGTTGGTGCCTGCCATCAGATTAATGTCATCTGCAAAGCATAGGTTACATAGTGGCCTTCTGATGGACACGTAGGTGTGATGGTCAGGTAGTGCATTATGCATGATATTCTCCAAATAGATATTAAATAGCACCAGAGACAGGAGGCATGGCATTGTTGATGGAAGAGAGCTCTTTGATCTGATTGTTGAGGTGCATGGAGCTCATGGAGTCTTTGTGCACTGCTTCAGTGGTATGAAAAAATTTTGAATATCCTCATCACGTGCCACAGCCCCTCATGCCAGATTATCAAAAGCCTTTTGTAAGTCAAGGAAATTATTATGGTAGAGTTCCTTGCCATGCTGCAGAAGTTTTTTGGTCAAGATGTGACTTTTGAAGATCTGTTAGCTGTGCTCTTGCCTGCTCTAAAACTGACCTTTTCTGCTAACAGCTCCTCAGCCATGGATGTGAGGCAGTTTTTGATCGCCTTCAGCATTACCTTCCTCGGATGGCTAATTAGGCTTATTGTTCGATAGTTTTGGCATTGCTTCCTGTTGCCTTCAGGATGGATATTACCGGTGGTTGTTCTGTTTTTCCAGTTTTTATGACGGTGCAGTAAGTGACTTCATGGTCTCTTCCCCTCTACACTTTAGCAAATCTGCAGGGACATTGTTGACCCCAGGAGATTTCCCTCCCTTCAGGCTGTGTATGGCCAGTTTGACTTCTTCCCATAGGACCGTAGGGGGTTATTGGTTGCTACCCGGCTGGTTTGGAGGATTTTGGGTCTGTCTGCAGCAGGAGGTTTAGAGATGTTGCAATATCAGTATCATCAGTCTCAGGGCATTTTCTTGATCCAGTTTTCCCAGTCAGCCTTCATCCCTTTCCCAATATCACTGTTGACTTTCCTATATTCATCTGTTGCTTTGGAGTTGGTCTTCTTGCTCTTCAGGGCCCTTCTTTTGTTACGAAAGTCAAGAACTTCCTTTGTGACCCCGGTTGTTATTTCCTCTTCTGCTGTGGACAGGAGAACCTTTCTGATGTTTCCAACGAGGGTATCTATATCACTGTTGATCATGTTTAGGGCAGCGAATTTGCCTTCAACTTCTACCTGGCAGAGGGCCTGGAAGAGTTCCACAACGTTTGGGTCCTGCAGCTTGTCCAGGTCAAAAGTGAATTTGGAGGTCGGGCAAACACTGCTTCACCTTCAGCTTAAACTTCAGGCTTGTTAAGTTGAGGGTGTGGTCATTACCTATAACCACTCTTGGGTATGCCCTTGTTTTAGCCTTGTTGATGCCAGATTTGAAGCACTTTGGCAGCAAGATGTAATTGATCTGGTTCTGTATTGACCAGTCTGGAGGAATCCCAGGTTACAGTCCTTGACCTTTTGTGAGAATGAAAAGTTTTGGTTTGGATAAGCTGGTGACTGTGCGAACTCGAACAGCCTGTTACATTGGTCTAACGTTCCCACTAGGCGAAACCATCCTACCATTCCTGCCCACTGTTGGTATGCATCTGGGCCAACTTTTGCATTCCAGTTGCCAAGTACTATGAGTATATTTTTCAGTACTGTCTGCAGCACTCCCTCTAGTTCTTCATAGAACTCCTTGGCTTTGCGGTCTTCTTGCATGGAGGTCAGTGTGTAAATATGGCAACAGTGATATTGTGGGGTCTTGCCATGCAACTTGAGGATCTCGACTTTGCAGATGACATCAGCCTGTTGTCCCACAAGCAACAACATGCACAGACAAAGCTCACTCGGCTCTCAGAAGAAGCAGCGACAACTGGCCTGACAATCAACATCAAGAAGACAGAGGTAATGCGGATCAACAACAAGCAAGAAGCCCCACTTCAACTACATGGGGAATGTATTACAGAGAGTGACCACTTCACCTACCTAGGCAGCATAGTCACCAAGGATGGAGGTGCAGATGAAGATGTAAGAAGCAGAATAAATAAAGCCAGGCAAGCATTCCACATCCTGCGACCCATCTGGAATTCCAAGGCATTTTCTCAGCACACCAAGATCCGCATCTTTTATATGAACGTAAAATCTGACCTTCTATCTGGGTCTGAGACATGGCGTGTGACAAACACCATCACCAACAAGATTCAAACATTCATCAACAGATGTCTGCGCCACATTTTCAACATCAGATGGCCCGAGATGATTTCCAGTGCATACCTGTGGGAGAGAGCCAACCAAAAACCTGCCAGCCAAGACATCAAGAATTGAAAGCGGGGCTGGATTGGTCACACCCTGTGAAAGCCTGCTGAAAATCTAACACGACAAGCTCTGGACTGGAACTCACAGGGGAGGCGCAGGGTTGGGAGACCCAGACAGAGAAGATCGGTCCACGGCGAGGCGGAGGCAGCTGGAATGACATAGGCCCAACTGGGAAGGGAGGTCCAGAACCGGGTTCAATGGCGTGGTGTAGTGCGGCCCTATGCTCCACTGGGGGCGAAAAAGAATAAGAAAGAAGAAAATATTGTGGGGTCTGGCAGATGTGTGAATGGAGATCAGTCAGCCCAAGATGAGTGTACAATTGAGGACTACTCTGCCCATTTTTCTGTGTGTGAGGAAGCCACGTTCACATTTTTTCTCCTTGCCACAATTGTCATGAGATAACTCTAGTGGGTAGTTAACAATCGGCCCACTTAGTGTCCAGAGCGGCTGTTGACATGCCTGAGGCCCTTTGGCGAGGAAGTAGGGGGCGTATGTTTTGGTATGGACGCATAAGTGGCGCGTGGAGCAGATGGCTCTAAGTGATTTCGGCGGCCTTGGACCACTGGCCGGCTGGCCAGCGTCAACAAAGTCTAGGGAGGGAGAGAAAGACACCTCGAGGGCGCGCACCTGTTTGCTGCCAAACCACGTAATTAGACAGGGGGAGGGAGGGAGGCTTAGCCACCTGACAGACCACCCGTAGGCGTGGCCAATGGTCAGAGAGAGATTTCCTCCTGTCGTTGCTCGCTATACTTGTTGCTGATTGGATGATGAGTGAGTGACCAATGGCATCCCTCGATTGTATGTATCTGTGAGAATGTAGAGATATAAGTAGAGAGACAAGAACGCACTTCGCTTACTTTTCGACAAGACGTCAGAGTGGACGGAGCAACAGGTCAGTAGCCGAAGCGACTTCAGCTTCCTAACGCCAGCTACACTTCTGCCTCGAGACCGAGTCTTAGCCACGAGGGCAAGACTCGGGAGGAAAGAAGTTGGGTTAGAGAACCTTGAGAGAAGGAGGCAAAGTCAGTGACGACGTACTGTCAGGACTGCCTGCTGTCGCCGTGGAAGAAAAGGGCTACGTGACTGTGGGCTCGCTCTACCGGTGTGAGAGGTAGATGTTCAACGTTGAGGCCGCTAGAAGTCGTCGGTTCTCAAGGAGTGAGACCGTCTGTTGGTGGTATTTGTTTGGCGGCTGTACGTGGTATTACAGTCGTCGAATAAACCACGTGTGCGCCCAGGAGAGGCGCAAAGCTCGAATCTCTGTCGCCGGGAGGGCAGTCGTCACTCTCTGACGTGGTTGGCAGTTTGAGGAGGGACGACACGTGCGTACCCACGAGTGGTACAAAGCTCGAATCTGTGTCGCCGGGAGAAGCAGTCGTCACTCTCTGACGAGGTTGACAGTTCGAGGGAGGAAGACGATGGACCATCTGACAATACTTCGAGGGAAATCGTCAGTGTGTCGTGACAGTCAGCAGAAGTATTGGACTCACAACAACCAGCTGTAACAGAGCTAACTTGGTGCGCTTGCGAGTGTGTATGGTATTTGTAAAGAGAGGTAACAGCACTGTAACATCAGAAGTACGCTTTAGTACGGATAATATTGGGACCCCCCTAGACGAGTCCATTTGCTTGTATTCATTGTTTGAAATGCTTTTGTATGAATAAATCTTTTCATATTGTTATACGTTAAAATCACATGTCGTTGAGTATTGTGTTCGGGGAAGAGCAGGGGTGGGGGCTCGTGAGCCAAGTTGTGTAATTGAAAGAGCTACGTGTGATTATCGTGTGTGTTTTCCCCTGCAAGTTATGTTGACGTGGGCGGCTAGTGTTGAGTAACTAGTGCCCACGTGCCCATTCCCCGGGGCCAGTATTCACGTTCTGGTTGAGAGACCAGGGATACTGTCACAACAATATCAGATTTTATGGCCTTTGTCAGTTGTGGACTCTCCAAAGATGGTCCATCTCACCTCTCCCAGTCTCACATTATCCCACGTGTACATTTTCAGCTTATAAGTGAGCACATGTACCTTTCCAAGTGTGTGAACGTTCCATATTCCAATCATTGGTCCTGTTACGTGCCTGTGCCTTATTCATAGCCGTTTCTCATGCTATCTCCGTAATTTAGGCATAAGAGTAGTAAATTAAAGCCAGAAGACTAAATAATAAGGGAGTATATCATGGAAAAATAATTACTGCAAGTCTCATATTTAACAGTTAAAACAGCGTTAGTTTGCTTGAAAACTGTATTGCTTGTTTATTTATCTGTAACCTGTTTGTCTTACAGGCATCAAGCTTGGAAACAAAGCAGGTGTGGGTGAAAAAGATGAGAGAGTTGATCCAGGAGCGTATCCTTTACATGCATGATGCCCTCAAAGACAAGCAGCCTACTATGTTTAAGCCTCCTCCTAAAATGTTTAACCCTAGTCGTGTCAGCAGGTAATCATTGTCTCATTTCTCCAAAGGTTTCATTTTATCTGACAAAAATTTTGCATTATTTTAAAATTATGACTGCAGAGGAAATTTGAGTAAAGAAATGGTTGATAATTTTATGACCCTCTCCAACAAGGAGAGACTAAACTTTGTAGAAAAGTCTTGGCTGTGTGATATTTCATCTTTGAGAATCTGCCATTTATGTAAATTATGTTGCACAAAACTTAGGCGCTAAGTATTATTATTTGGCAGAAGGTTGGTTCCACTGTAGTCTTTTTATATATTTTTTTAAATGACTACAACAGTTGCAATCACCCCTTTACAATTATGCATTGATTTGAAACTTTGTCTTAGTGTCCTCAGAGTTTATTTGCTGTGCGACAATTGATTATGCTAATAAAACACTGTAGGAAGAAATTCTGAAACCACCTTACAATGTTGCAGAGATTTGGAAAGTGACTCCACATCTTTAGAAGAAATGAACCTAGAGAGAAGAGGATCTCTTACTTCAATCAATTCCAATGCCACCACAGCCACCACAGACAGCAGTAGCAGCAGCTGCGGCAACAAGGTAAGATAATTTTGAAATTTTGTGGTTTCTCTGCGATTTGTAGCAAAATATCCCTCCCATTTTGTGTAATTGCTGGGAGAAGCAGTTGGAACACTTATGTGTGCTGAAAGTTAATGATCATCTGGTATGTCTCTCCCCAGCAGGAATTAGTCTTGCATTGAATGACTAATTTACCAGACATGCACTGACAGACTTTCACCGCTTTTTGTTTATTTAGTTTTTGTAAAATTTAGGATTTTGTAATATGATTTTACATGGGTGTTTCAGTAATTATTTGAATGCTGTGTTCTTGCTTGGCACATTAATCTTCATTTTTGCTTCTTTGCTGATGACAGTTGCTACAGATATAAATTATAATGATTTTGCTTGCAGATTTTTATCTACCATTCTTATTATTTCACTTATTGTTTTTCAGCATTTTTTTAACAATTGCATAGACCTTTATTTTCTTTTCCTTTGTGGTCACCCAGACAACAAAAGCACTGAACCCATAATTTTATTCAGTGATCGTTTTCATGACAAGATTTTTCGGTTACGTGCATTTTTGTATTGCTGAGGGCTTTGCAAGACCTTTTTGTGCCTGAGAGAGACATGTACATGACAGACGAGATTGCCCTAATGTTATGATGACTATCCCAAAGTGATAAACGCTGGAGTTTGATTGCTTGTTCCTTTGCTAGCACTGGCTTTTGTCACTACCTACTCCTTCGTGTCTCAGGCCATATAATTCCTATTTTAATGTAAGTTATATTTGGGTAGCGCCGTACCCATACTTAGAAACGCTGTATTGTTTGTGCAGTAAACGCACTGGCAAGGTTCCTTCGCATGCGAAATAATCATAAGCGCATGGCGCGCTACCTCGCCACAGAGCTAGCGTAAAACAACACATCAACCTGAGTTTTGTTCTTATGCATCAACAGCGTTGGAATGTACTTTCGACCTTTTTATTAATAGTCGCTGTCCGGCGCATGCGCAAAGAAAGAGAAAAATTACTTCCAGCTTCTAAAGGGGGTCGGCACCTCCTTCGTTCTCTCATTTGTTTGTTTCGGGGCATTTTTGGTTGTTATTGTTACTGTAACTGTGTTTGCAAGTTTTTAATATTCTTTGCTCTCCTTACGTACCCTTCTTTAGTTGGCATGTGCCTGCATCGATGCAGTACTGGATGCCAACTTTTTCAATCAAGCGAATATCTTGTAACGATTATCGTAAACTGCGTGCGCATTCGTGAAGGAGAAGACGCGTGTGGTAGTGGGTGAGGGTGGGGGGATCGGGCGAGAGTGATTCACAGGGGAGGAAAAGCGAGGCAATGCGTGAAGCCTGTTTCACACAGCGTAAGATAACAAGCTGTGTTCGGCTCTGTATTCGCCCAACATCCAGTCCGCACACCTTCCCACAATCGGCGAAATACCCACTTTACAGCGTTCCTTATTTGATCAGCGACAGATGTCAAACAGAATCATGTGCATTACCTTTGAAATTGTAATAACCATAAAATAAAAATAGTTTGGATTTTTTTTAGCAGAAGAAACTGTTTTGGGGAGAAGTTGTGTGCAGTATACGCAACTGTTATTATTTCACAGTGTGCTTCCATGAATATCGTGTATAATAGCCTGCAGGAGGGAAGTCTGGGTGGTAGACTGTAAGAGCACGTGGCATGACCTCCTCGTGAGCCCACGTCCAACCTGCATGATTATGGCAGTCACCGGCCAGCAGGTGAAAGAGTGGGTGACGCCACGTCCCTGCAGACGCGTGCTGACGTCTGACGTCAAGGGGCGGTTCGATGGCGCAACGGCTAGCGCTTGTCACCAATACAGTGAAGGTTGGCTGTCCTGGGCGCAGCTCTCGTTCTTTCTCTGCACATAGCTGGCTGCCTTGCCGTGATATAGCCTTAGTTGCTGCCTCGGCATAAAACACCTATTCTCCCCGCCCCCTCATCTGACGTCAGCACCATGGAGTCCGGCGGAATGAGGAACGGCACGACCTGCACACGGGCAGAAACTGGCCGCGCCAGGGCACGGAGAACCAGCATTCTAGTCGTCTTCTCATATGTACTTACTGACATCGTTTCGCTTTACCACACGCTCCTCTTTTTTTCTCTCTTTCTCATAGAACATACTGTTCTGACTTCAAGGAAATAAGCAATTTGTAATTAAAAGAGTTTTGTGGCGCCTAGAATGGAGTTCACATTTGACACTTTGAGGCCCAATGAGAACACAGTCAAGATGTCTAGTAATATGAACGACATATAGTCGAGACCATTCTGCTCAAGTCTGTGCTTGTGGCCCCTTGTCATCCACTTGACACGCGCAGAGCGTTTGCTCAGAAGATGACGTGTCCCTCCACGCGCACCCATGCACACAGTAGTGTTTGCCGGCACCACATTTTGTATTAGTGGAGAACAATAAGGTCAGCATCATGGACGATGTTCAGGATGTTCAGGATGGTTGTTCGGTCGTCAGAATACACCTCTTTTTCTGCTGATGTCGTCAGAAGTTCGTGTTTGCTGATTCGAGTTCAAGAAGAGGTAGTTGCAGCAATTTAAAAAAAAAGGGTACATGATTCATTAGGGAAGGTGAAGGCGGCGGAAGGAGATGGTTACCTGCGCCCTGGACCACTACCTCACTACCTCTACTGTAACTAGGTTATAGCACCCTTTACCTTTATTGCCTGTTATCTGCATTGCTTTTACTGTGCTGGCTTTCTGCAAAGCAAGAGATATTGGAGCACGTGCATTAACAGACTCCTGCATGGAGAGTCTTTCAGTGTATTATGCACTTCCATGCGTCACCTTCACGTGCGTCATTAAGGCTACATAGGACATTCCTTTGTCCTTACACTACGTGCATTTTAGTGTGCATTGTAAAGTGCCTGTGACTTGAACCCCACTTTTGCATTATTAATTAGTGCTTATTAGGTTCTATCATGGACTGTAAAGAGAGCATGTCACTTCAGATCTCAGGGTGCATTGTCCAGTATAACTCTGACTTGTTAGTAGAAGGGTTGTCAAGGATTCTGTTTCATCGAGAATACGGAAGTACACACGTTCAGCCAGCAACTCTGTCCGTAGAACAGAACATTGTTTTCAGGTGCGAAAATGTCAAACAGGATTGTAGTGGCAAGTGTTTCTTTTTGTCTGCTTAGTTGTGTGTTTCTGCTCTTTATTAATGTGTGGAATTGTTTTCCCAGAGAGAGAGAGAGAGTGTGTGTGTGTGCGTGTGTGTGTGTGCGCGCGCCCGCATAAAAAAACACTTGGATGATTTTTATGGCCTACAGGGGAATGAAATTCGATGTTGGGATTAGGAGTGCATGTGATGGCGATGGCAGGCCAGCGGTTCTCGTGCATTGCCTCATATTGGCAGTATCACGCGATGCACGTGACAACCGTGTCGTTCGAGCCCGCTTTTCCACCCTGTACTCCACAGCGCGGTCACCTCCTTCACATTTTCCGTCTCCGCGTTCCCGCTTCTCCTTCTCCTCCATTTTTTTTTTCGAAGTATTAGGTGTTTGCCAGAGATGACATACCAGTTACAGATCGCCGCTACAGCAATTGTATGCATACAATAGTGGATCCCTGTACCTACAAATACAACCGTGGCAGCAGTCACGCACAAAGTGAAAAAAAATCCAGACTGTTCCTTGGTTAGTACAGCTTCATTTACTGCAGAGATAGCATCTTGTCCTTTAAAATATTGTCATGCGTTTTCGGCAGGGAGTGAACCCCTGGGCTCTTCATCAGGGCATTGGACATGAACTCGGCCGTGGCCAGCCGGCCCATGGACTTCGTCCTCACGGGCTAGTAAGTCATGGCAGAATTCGACATTAGTTTCTCGTTTTTCCTCCCCCCCCCCCCACAACCTCTTTCGTTCTCTCATTCTCTCACCCTTTACAACTGTCACTCTTCACTCTTTATTTCTCTCTCGTTCTCTCTTATTCTGCCTTCTGCGTGTTTGAATGTCTCTCAGATTTTGTTTAAACAAGTATTTTTCACGCTTCAAAATCTCTATGGATTTCATTTCTCCTCATGCATATGTGTACGTGGGTACAAAATCTAGAACAACGCTAGTGATTTCTACAGCCAAGTACAGAACTAGAGGCCCTTGTCACCCCCAGACCCAAAGCTAGCGAAGCTCTGAACATAATTGATATTTATTTCTGGGGTGAAGACTTGGAGTGACTAGAAAGTGGGATTACACAAATTCTGGTATTCGGCTGTAGTGGTTGCGTCCTTGTCAGGCGTAGGAGGAGTAGGTGGAGTGGAGGAAAGAGGGAGGAAATCGAAGAGTGCAGACCATTGAGGACGAATCGACCGGCGGACTGGAGAGGGTGTAGTGATGGGAGCAGGCGTGGCGTGACTGGCTGTTGAATCAGTCCTTTGCACAGGCAGAACTATGTACGAGTGGCTAGCTTTAAAGCAGCCGTGTTTTGAGCCCCAGTTTTGTACAGAGCTTTATTTAGGATGTTTTTTTCTGTAGCTCAAGTTTAGCGGACGTGAATGTTTGATATCACGCAATGTAAGTTGTTTATATAGAGAGTATTTCAAAGGCATGGCGTCTAGGGTGACGAATGGCCATGAAGAGAGAGATGTTCAGGGTGTAGAGTTCCCTGCCCCTTTCTGCTTTTGTTTTCTTTTCGCTCTGCTTTTACGCTGTTTTTGAATGAAAATGAAAACCATGGTGAACACTTGTCAGCGCGCAGACAGAAACGGCAGCTCGCAGGCTTTCTTGTTTTAAAGCGCTGATGGGGGCGCTGCTTAATCTTCGGTAGGAAAAAAATTGTCGCGAAATGGACAGTTCTCTTTGCATCTGTACTTATCCCGATAAGCTGCAGGAAAGAGAAGGTGCCCCAGTTTGTTCCTAGCACCAGCCTTTCTCCAGTCTGAAGGCTAAGCCGAGCCACAGGTTCAGACACTATCATGTACATTAGCGCCAGGTCATCGCTCTTTCTTTCTCTTCCTCGTAGCAGCAGACGGAAGGACTGAAAACTAGATCTAGAGCCCCCTTACGGGTGCGAGAATGTCTGGGGTCAGACGCACAGAACATCGCTAAGCGCTAGTTGAGGGGTAGCAGCCAGCTAAACTACTGACACTTGCACGGTCCTCTGTCAAAGCCGCGAGGCTGAAACACAGAAGTGACGGCAAGTAATTAAACCTACGTGACATTTCGTCAAAAGCTCCACCCGGCTCACTCATTTCCACTCTATGGCCCTCTTGTTTCTGGGGGTGACTTCAGTCAGCTTCTTCACAAACCTCAGCCCTTGTCTCCCACGGAACCGCTATATAAATGTGCTATTTATTTATTATTCAAGAAAACAAAAGAAGACATGTCAGAAGGATTCATAAGGCTGTATCAGATACATATCGCCAACTCGCGCCACCTCACAGAAGATATCAGCAATACAATAGGAATCCTTCCCCTTTCCCATGCAAGTTGTATGCCAGCATTGAAACGGCTCCTTGTCTCCCGCATCTGTGTATCCAGTTGCTTTGCCCTATTCCGTAAGATGGAAAAAAAAAGAAGAAAGGAGAGGGTGAGGCATCCATAGTGTTAGCGATAAGGCAGGCGGCACGATTTGCCGTCAAAGATGGTTACAGAGAAACAGTGGCTTCAGAGAGCGGGACTCCTGTCCACAAGAGTGAGTGGAGAATGGTAGGTCGCATGGGCTAGAGTAAGATTCTGCGTGAAATACCCAAGGGTGGGACCTTAGCTTTTTATTATTTTGCCAGCGTTGTCTGTTACGTGTTCTTTCTTGGGCGTTTCACGGGGGTCTACTCCTTCCCTCTGACTTGTATCTTTAAAATAAGTCTGTTATTAGAAGCTAAACAGCGGGCCATTTTATTTCCTCGTCAGTCAGATCTAAAAAAAAAGTAAGTAAAGGTAAAGGTCATCCCATAACCTTTTCATGGTCGTTGGGGAGTGAGGTGTTAGAGACCCCACTTTTCTCGGGGCCAGCATTTACATGAGGGTGGTGCCAATCTCCTCTCCCTCGCTGCCTTACCTTCCCCAACCCTCTATGGAGTCAGGTACCCATTCCCGTCAGCTGGGTCGACTGGGGGAAGTTTGCTGCGCTTATCGGGTATTGAACCAGCGCGCTCTCGGTTCGGACGCCAGCGCTCTAACCGTTCGGCCATCCGCTTCCCTTAGTCAGATCTAAAACCAAACAAAAAATGAAACCCATATTGATTTCCATCGTTTGTTGCTTAAAGTGTTTTGGAAACTCCAAGCCTGTACAGGTACCTTCCTCGTACTTGCCTCTTGAAGCCCTCCTAGCTTTCACCTGTTTGAAGCTCACTCTCAGTCATGCCTGAAATCGTTTGAAAAACTCCAGTGTAATATGCTCGCTTAGCAGTGCCACAATCTGGCTCGTGGAGGGTGGAAGCTTGGGAGATCCTGAGGGGAAGGTCAGGGAGGAGAGGGGGAGGATATTGGTTGCCAACAACTGACAGCGCGAGTTGTGGCTGTGTGCGAAGGCTGTGGGTAGTAGTGGCCCAGAGCGAAGTCCATCATGCACGATCGCTTTAGTGGCGCTGGGAGATTTTACGGTGGGACGTGTGGGATCTGTGGAGATTGCGGTCAACGAAAACGTGTTTTGAGAACAGGACGTATGCAGAAGGGCAGTGCATAGTGGCGCAAGAGGTGAAAGTGAATTAACTTCGCCATGTCCAGACATGGAGATTAAAGCAAGAGACGGTGGAGAAGATTGTATAACCACCAGCCCCACAAAAACTACCGTAATGGTGGCTCTGAACGTCTGATTAGTGATTCATTAAGGGAGGCCACAGTGAGTGTGAAAGACGGGAGTGGTCTCTCCTGCAGTCTAGAAAGTTTTACATTCACCGTGATTCTTTAGAAATCACGGGACAGAAAGACGGATTAAAAGAACCAGCAACGCAGGTGTTCTCAGACGTCATTGGAAAGGCGAAGTCTTGGCAAGCGTTAGGATGAAGAAGTTTTCAAACGCTCAGCACCTCACCGTCCACCCTGCCGTCTGATCATCCACAGAGAAAGCTATTCTCTCCGTTACTGCCTGTAGTCTGACCTTCAGATGTTGCTGCGCTTAATTAGTGCTGTGAGCACAGTAGAAGCAGCCAGCATACTGAACGGTTACGCGGACGTTACGTTCGCCTTCTACTGCGCTGTTCGTTTGTTTCTTTGTGTTTTTAAATAACTGCAGTCAAGTCGATAACCCAGCGTTTGCAAAGCGCCTCAGCGTGCATTACGTATGAAGGCTGTGTTGGGCTAAGGGAACAGACGGGTAACAATTATAGGCAGTTGGTAGTATAAAGTTTACATGAAATTGAAACTTTAACGGAAAAGTCATTAATCTAAAAATCGTGTGGGTGGTTGCGGAGTGGGTGGCAGTGGTGGTAGTTATCTTTTGTTTTTGTGTCCTCCCGTTGCCATTTAAAGACTGTAACTATTTAGCACAGCATATCACGTGTAGTTAAGAAAACAGTATTGATTAGTCGTTGAAGATTTTTTTTTAGGCTCTTCAGAGATCCTGGCTCGGATGTGATGCTAAAGCTGGACGATTTGAGTAGGCAAATGGTCGACATTTGCCTTCTTGATGCTTAAAACCATCAAGTTTTCCCAGGTGGAGACATAGCCTCGCGGGGAGGGTAAAGGTTGGCATCAGGAGAGGTTGTAGAGCGAGCTTATCTGCCCCCTTGGGGCCATGCGGATCCTGTTTCGAATGTGACAGACAAGTCACGCGGCGAGAATGGCTGGAGCCTGACGCCTACAGTAGTCTTGCTGGGCCACCTCCAGGCAGGGAGTTTTTTTTATCCACGGCCTGTTGTTTCCGCAACAGCACCTCAGAGATTCGCTGGAAGGGGCGGGCGAAATTCCGAACCAGGTGTAACAGAGTCTCTGCACAGAGGGAGCTTGATACTGCTTTGTCAAGGATGCTTCCCGTAGCTTGAGGCTGAGCAGAGAGAAGCATCGACACTAGTGGGAACGGCAGTGAAGACCTTCTGATCGCAGACCTCAGCACCAACAATTCAAGCACTTGGCTATATGGAGGAGAGAAACAGTCATGAACGCAGAATAATAGTTTAACTGACACGAAACACCTTATTGTTGCTAGTAGGAGCGTAGAAATCAGACCATGTGACATGTACGGCCTTGGCCTTACGTATTGCAGGGTATAAATAAGAACTGATAAGATAAACAGTGACCAGTTGGATTGCGAGTCTTACGCTGTCTGTCGATGGCACCGGTCCCACGAGGGTTGTACTCAGCCACATAACTCATTAGCCTAGATATGTTCTAATTTGGGGATGATGGTGAAGTATGGAGAGATTCCATGTTGCTTGCCAAAATGTGCCAGTGTCGTGTAGGATATGAACACTAACTAAATATTTATAAAAGGTTTTAAAAGCCTATTGTAAAGTCGGGGCTTAGCTGTGTTGTTTCGCTTGGGTTCGAGAGCTCGCTAGCCGTTTTCTTGGAGTCTGGCTGCCTCGCTCCTGCCCACGACTCCACTATCTCCCCGGGATCGCCGCTCTAACGTGCACAGCTGACCCTTCCTCCTTTACCGAAGTGTTGGCACTAGATAGGCACACTCAACAGGAAGAGGTCGTCACTATCGTTTTCTTTCTGATTGTTCTCTTCCACAAATGCACTGTCATTTGCGTCCTTTCCGTTGTGAGTGGGTGTGATCTGCGGTGCAGAGATAGAGCCCTCATCCTCTTGTCGCCTGTAGCCTGCCTTTTTTTAAAAAAAAAATTCTGGGTTTATGCCTGCCTCGGCGTGGCCCAGACATTGGGGGAGTTTTTTTTTAACCTGTTCTAAAAACACAATCATTACTTACCGCCATTTATTTTTCGGCAGGAAAACTGGCAAGCCGTGAACTGGCTTGATATAGGGACTTAGCTTGAACTTAGCTCAAGGGCCTAGCTAGAAAAAAAGTACGAGGCGAACACCTTTGGGCCCGATTGCAGAACATGTCGCTAGGCGCTAGCTGCGGACTAGTTACAGCTCACATATTTTTTTTGCTCAGTTGAGCTGACTGCGTCGCGTTAGCCTGCCTTATAGAGCGCAGTGGCGTGCAGCGCACCTGGGCCCAGGTGATCGTGGAAAAACTCCCACCGAGCAGGGGTAGACGCGTAGACGGCACTGCAGCCGCCGCTTGTTTTCTTCCACTGCTAATGAATAAGCAAAGCAGCCAGGTTTTCTGGAATAATTTAGTATGGCCCGCCTTTTAGCTTTCACCATATCCGCCACGGCCGCCGCTGCCACCATCACAACCACCATTATCTTCAGAAGCAGCGGCACTTTTTTGCGTTCTTTTCCTTTAAAAGTTGTTTTGGTTAGTTTTAGCTTCCCCGCTTGAGTTCTTTTGGGTGCTTTAAGGTTAAAACGTATACAGCTGTTTTTTTGTTTTTATTTTTTGTTGAATGCCACAAGGAACTGCTTGCGCTTGGTCGTGAATCCCGTGCGAAATGGCTTGTTTAAACCCTGAGGCGGGATTTCAACTTGATTAAAAAAAAAAAAAAGATTTTTGGGCGTAGGTTTGTGGGTAGGTTTGTTGGAGCTAAGGTTCTGGATAAAGGATAAAAATAAACGGAGCAGTCGGGGTCATTTTACATTTTCGTGTGTATATTGTCTAATAGTTGATATACTTTATTGAAATTTTTAGGTTCAGTCTGAATGAAACAATTCCTCTCTGACAAATTACTTGCGATTCAATATTTTTTTTAAAGTTGTAGTAAAGGGTGTTTCATAAAGTACGCAGTTTTTTTAATTTCGCGGGATTTTTTTGTTTGAAGATTGTTAGCACTGTTCCTATCACTTTCGTTATCTATTTTCACTCCGATTAGAAAACCATTTGTCGTTTTTCCATTTTGGTAGCTATGGAGCGGTTCAGTATCGAGAAACGCATTATTTTTGTGAAAACTCATTACAAAAACGGGGAGTGCTACGCAAAGAGTGATCTCGCTTCACAGCGGCGATCAAGAGTGGCCTCCGAGATCATGTGACCTCACACCTTGTGACTTCTTTTTATGGGGATATGTGAAGTCACAAGTTTACGTGAACAAACCTCAAATGATTGCCAAACTGAAAAAGGAAATTGAGCGGGTAATCGGCGAAGTCGACAGGGACGTCTTCGAAAAGAGTTATCGTTAATTTCAACGATCGAATGACAGCCTGCAGAGAAAGTGGATGTGGATATATGCTATATATCATTTTCGTTATTAAATCGAAGTATACGTTGAATGAAATTAAATAAGAATTTAGAATTTTGCTTCGATCTTGGCTGATTTATTGTATTTGTTTAAAACTGAAGCAATTTGGAGAAGGCAGTTACATCATACGGTTTCAAGGTAGGATGCGTGGTTTTATAATCAGCAGCTAGGAGCCAAAAGCAAGTGAAGGGGTCAAGCAAATGTGTCGTATTTCGACGCGATGTTCTGGTGAAAGCGACGTCTTCGCAAACAGTTTTGATAGACGCCATGAATTGCAGCTCTGTAGAACATTCCAGGTTTGTGAGACGCGTTGGAGGTCCTCTTTGCTCTGGTGCAAGCGTAAGCAAGATCCACACGCGCCTAGCGACAAACCTCCATCTACAGTGACCCGGTCCTTAGGGGATAGTCCGGGTGAGGGTTGGGTTGGATTTCGTAATCCCCCTCGCAACAGGCGCGTGCTGGCACTTCGGCATTAGCCTGGCGAGGAACACGCTGATGATGCAGTCTTGACTGTCTGTGCTGCGGTTTTGTGGCACTAGCGTGTTTGTCAGGTGTCACTGGTCCGCCTGTGGACAGAAGGCTGAACCAATCTCTGTGCCCTTCCCCTATCTCACCACTCATTTCCGTATCAAAGCTGGCCGGCGAGTACATGAGAGAGGGAGAGACGAGAAAAAAAAATGAGTGAAGAGGAGTGATTTGCTGCAAAGTCCTCCAGGGTACAAGAGTGAGAAGACGAAGTAATTTTCAGTTTGCTTAGATGTCGCGTTCCCCCACTGTCCCCGAGTACCGGTAGGCGGCTGGGTGGAGGGAGTTGGACCGTGAGCAGGCTGTGGCCAAATGTGACGGGTGTGACAAATTGGGTGCTCATCCCACGTGGCTGGCGAGTACGTGAGCTAGTCTTTGAAAACCACGCGAAGTGCCGACGTTCCGAGTGCGACGCTAAAAATAGCCTGGAGCTGTTCATCCTTTCAAGCAGATCGTTGCGGAGAAATTCCTTGTCAGCAAACGTTGTATAATGACCATTTCGGCGGATTTTATCGACCGCCATTGCCTCCATCGTTACGGCGAATGCATTGTTTGACCATTGGCGACGTCCTTGAGTCAGGTTGGCCATTTAGGGAAAAGCTTTTAGTCTCCACCGCCAGACACCACTCAAACGTTTTCTTTTTTTCTTCTTCTTCTTTGCCTTTGGCGTAGAGGTTTGGCAAGACGGGGCGGACTTGTAGCGTCAGTTTCACCTTAAGTAAGGAACACAAAGCTGGGGATTTCAGGGACGTCTGCGATTGACAGTCCGAGGCTTGGTGAGGGAGGACAACACGACTAATTTCTCTTCGCTCCCATCCCCTTTTCCCCTCTCTGTTTTCTTCTCTCGACCATTCCACTGTTATCGCAGACATTCGCCATTTTTTCTCTCCCTGCCTTATACCTGTGTGTGTGTGTGTGTGTGTGCGCGCGCGCGCCGAATTTGTTCTTTGAAATGTTAGCTGTTTAAGCCTGTAAGTGAGCAGGACTATGGGGATAACACTCCCGTCCTTCAAACACACACTCTATATCTCAAAATCGAGAAACCTGCTTTGTAGCCAACCAGCATCGTTAACCAGTCACCGATTACACGGCACGTGCACATCGACATGGCATTGCTCCAAACACACAGAGATCGCATGACCTTGTAGCACCGTCTCGAAGCCATTTGTGTTCCCCCAGAAACACAAACGAATCAAGGGATTTCTTGTCTGGAAGGTTTGTTTAAGATTTATGCATCGTCTTCGGCTCAAGGGGACCTCGCATTTATTGAAAGAGAGGATGGGACCAGGCGAGTCTCAGGTAAACGATAGTAAAAGGATACAATGCCCATTGGGACAGACATCTTGCAATGAGAGGACGTAGTCAGCTCGTGTCGACCGCAGGAAGCGACGAAGCAGCTTTATGTGGAGAAAATGCCAGGCACCAAAGGAATGATGATAATGGTAGCGGCGGCGACAATAACTAGAAGAGAGCAAAGAAAAAGAGGTGATAAATTTGAGGAAAAAATCTTTTGGTCAGATATTTTTATGTGCATTGAATAACACTTATCGCCCGCTACTTCTGCAAAGCTGTAGAACGTCCTTTGACAGTCTTTCGCGAGTCATGCTTGCAGCCTGCCTGTACCAGGTCTCCCGTCTTTCAGTTACAACTGCAGAAACAGCAGAGGTTGGTTACAGGATCTCGCCTTTTGTGGGGGCTTGGTAGTCGTCACCATATATAGCCAGTGCTGTAAACGACCCCGCGCCATCTCGTCATATCTCAAATACAGCTACTACCGCAGAACTCGCGCGCGCACGCACACATACACACACACAGAGTAGCGAGAGAGAGAGAAAAAAAAACTATAGAGAAATGTGACATCTCAAGGTTTTGCACTAGCAGAGTAGCTAGTTCCTGCACCGTCCCGAGCCCCTTTTAAGCGATAGGGGAGACGAGCGAACGTTGTGCTTCCTCTCGGAGTTATCGATCTTTCGTCACGGAAACTGCTCGTGACATAAAAGAGAGAACTGCAATGCGATTTGGATATGATCGCGCGTTTTTCTTCTTTCTTTGCTGGCTGTATCGAACACTAGCACCGTCAGATTCACTCTGAGGGCCGTTTATAATTACCATACATCAATACACCGAACATTCACAGTATTTATTTTGTTGGAACTCGCATCCCCACCCACCCCTCTTCATGCATAGGCAGTTTTCGCTGGATTGAAGCTCGCAGTGCAAATTAGCTATTTGTGCGTGCGGGGTGGTGGGGGGAAGGGGAGTAGGGACAGACGCTACTTAGGTAAAGGCAACAACTGTTGTGAGAATGAAGATCTCAAAAATATTCATTCTAATTTTCTAGCATTTCTAGGTCACTTTAATTTGATCAGAATAGCGTCGCGTTGTAAGGATCGCTGTCCCCGGTTTGTTCGATTTGAGTCCTCTACGTGCTGAAGATTGTGGCTTTTTCTCCCTCTTACCTTCATTTGAAAGCTAGTCCCAAGAACACTTCAGAAAATTCAACCACAATTGTCAAAAGATTGACTTAAAAAATTAAAGAATTAGGAGAATGTTCTAACAATTAATTATTTTATTTTATCAGAAAGCATTTTGCGTTCACTAGTACCAGTCATATAACGAGATAAATAAAGAGAGCAATAAATCAGTAACGAGTCCCATAGTTCCGTCTTATGCCAGCATGTATTACAATCGGTACAGCAGGCAAATGGTAGGCTCGCCATTTGTCAAGATATTGTTCCTAGACTGCGAGCACACACATGCAACCAACGCTGATGAATTTCTCGAGCTTACTGCTATTTTCACAGACCACGCTGTCTCCCTCGCAGCAGACGGCACTTTCTTCCAATCTCTTGCGTTTTTTTCTTTCCATTTTTATTGCCTTGTTCTGAATTAATGTGATGTTTTTATTTCTGCTAATTAGTCCGAGGGCTAGATGTAAAAAAGCATAACTTTTGCTTATTCTTTTACCCTCGTAAATAAAGATTTGTTCATTGTCCATTGCGCGTTCGGTAAGCACAACGTCATTCTTTTTACGTCATGGGTTGCGCGTGAGGCCGGTCGCTGCCTGACACCCTTCCTCGTCCACTCTTCGCACTCATAGCAGCTGCACTTGGGAACGAGGTCAGCGACCCGGTCCGTGACAGCTTGGTTAACGTCTAACCGGAGAGAAAAAATAAATGATGCTAAAAGTTGCTACCCGATCGACAGTGTCATTCGTTTCTCACAACAAATACATAATTTCTTGAAAGAGCACACGCGGATCGACCTCAATTTTGCTAACTTCTGACTTAATTCAAAGTCACAGTCAGTGCAGGGGTTTCGAGCGTATGTTAAGCAAAAGTTGACAGCCAGCCTATTTTTTATCATGTCGCTGGAAATGAGGTTTGTTCTCTCTTTTTTTTTTCAAAATGCAGGCTGAAAATTTCAGCATTCGAAGGCATGTCGTTAACGAAACAGAACTATTCACTCAAAGGTTAGGAATGGGGACAATTTGTTCTTGTGTTTTTTTTTTGTTTTTTTTTTTTGCAGGGAATAAAACCCAATCACTGGAAACTAATTTTGCGCCAGATTCTGCCGATGCCCAGTATAGTCGCAGTACCGCCAGGCATAAAACTATTGAACATCACCTTCATGTTTTGCCGCCGCGTTAGTTTGCGTATTCCAGTAACCCACACTCGCTGGCCGTTTACTTGTTCGTAGCTCACTTTCGCTAACGCGACGAATTTGATAAAAATCAATCCGCGTCTTAACCTCCGCGGGGCCTCAACACTCTCTCACAAGCACATTCACCTGCCTGTGATCTCGCCACGCCTTCATTCTTGACCACCACCAAGTGAAGAGACTTTGGTATAGTAAGCTCTCGTTTCATTCACCGTCTGTTTAGTTAATAATTTTTTTTAAGTCGCCAGACGGCGGTAGGCTTAGCAGGGAGGTAGACTTGGAAGATGCTGATTAAATTTTGTATGCTTTCTGTTTGTTTCGGCGTTGAGTTAATGGCGCTGAAAACGACCGCATGATAATGGTAATAAACTGGATCGCCACGGCTACGGGGTTTTTCCCCAGGTGGTGGGGGAAGTGGAAGGAATTATTGATTGTTTTGCGAGTAATCTGCCCTCTCTTCACAGTGCGCGTTTGCATTTCAGAAATATTTGACATTTAGGTTTCGCCAAAACGATTTCTAACCGTGGTGTCTGATACTATATGACAGTTTAATAATAAATAATAAAGTCCATTTTAATAATAGTGCCATATCTCTTCCTTATGAGCGAGCACACATCGCTTTACATATCAGTTTATGGTCAAGGACGCTATCGTTTGGAAGCTGGCTATGACGTTGATAATCATCTTCCTTAAGCCTCTAGGGGCTGTAGCTAGGAACCGGAGGAGAGACTGCCTTGGAGGATAAAAAAAGTCACTCTGCCGCTCCATCGGAGGATAATCTAGTGGGATCCACTGTACTTTGGGTCCAGCCCACAGTTACATCTGCCTAGCTAGCTAAGGAGCCGAGGTAAAGATGTGTGCATCCTGTCCATCTTGCTGCCTTGTGATGACAGCAGGTAACTAGCGTAAATGTTTTTTTCTTTAATCAAGCTTTTGTTTGAGAAGCCAGTGCAGAAGGAAATTGTTTAAAAATATTTTTTTCATGACAATTGGATTGGACATACACGTCTAGCAGGTCTTTCTATCCAGCTTCGCACCAGCAAGTTGACTAGTTTTTTTAAAGTCTTAAAAACACATCTTCTGCCCCAGCCGGCGGTCCGGTGGTGCAACGGTAAGCGCCTGTCACAAATACGGTGAGGGTTGGCCGTCCTGGGTTCAGGTCTCTCATCTCGGGCACACTGTTCTTTCTCTGCATGTGGCATCTGTGTACAAGGCTGGCTGCCTTGCCATGATAGAGTTTTAGTTGCTGGCTCGGCGTAAAGCATCAAACCATCCCACCTGACCCAACACCACAGACTATAGAAATGCGTTAACAGAAATGTGGGCACCAAAAGATAAAAATATTAATGTTGTGTACTGATTTTATTTTCCCGGGTCACGTGTTTGTCAGACTGGCCTATAGCTTCCCTTGCGTTCGTCTGCCAAGCCACGTTCCTCCACCCACGCACTTCATTCTCATAAGGAATCGCTGTGTCGCAGGACCACAGAAGTGTTGTAAACATTTTACAAATGGTCCCAGTACAGTGGAAACTTCGCTTTTTAACACTTTCTAGACGTGATCATGTTTTCGAGGCACTACCTTCTTTGCGTTTAGTGGAATTGCGTCAAGTCATTGCCGCTCGTTTCCTAATGAAGTAGGCCTTCAGGTAGAAGTAGGGAAGGAAGACGTTTGCTACTTCACGAAGGCTGCACCTTTGCTGTTTCCTTTTCTTCTGCGAACTGATGCTGTTGCCGTGTTGTTGTTTCCTTCTAATCTTTTTTTCGCTCCTGTTTTTTCAATTTTTTTTTATTTAGTCCAGTGGAGATGTAAACTGGATGGTGAGTTTAGGATTTTATTAAAGTTTACAGTTTACTTCCCGCCTCTCTGGGTAGATCTTCCCAGCTCGAACATGTGGCGGGTTATTTTTTCTGTGCTCTTACCTGCCGCATTCTCTGGCACACCAGACCTCCTACCCTTGGTGTCGAGTCGACAAGGATTAGACGGCAGAAACCTGTAGTCATTACGTAAGTCAAGAAGACCTGCAGCAAGACTGTTTCTTTTCCTTATTTTTTAGTAGAATTTTGGCGTCTTTATGAAGAACAAATATTATGGCTTATGGTTCTGCCTTCCTTTTCCACATCTTTAGCTCACCCATTCCCTGGAGGAGGTAGTACTTAGTAGACTGAGGATGGGACACACCTGTGCCACGCATTGCCGCCTTTTACGAGGCGAACCGCCACCAGCGTGTCCCTGGTGCCAGGGACGTTTTACTGTTGTAAAGTGCTTGTCCTGACATCAAGAGTATCCGCCAGCAATTCTTTACAGCTGGCTCTTTGTTTTTCTTATTTAGGCTCATCCCATCGGCAGCTTTTTTTTTTTAATTTCTAGAGATGGTAGGGCTTTACCATCAGATTTAAAGGCAAACCGGATGCTCAGCTGGAAATAGAGCATAAAGTATCACAAAAACATAATCCGGTGGTATTTTATGACGAAGAGGCACGAGAAATATAATTTTCTTAAACTAGCATCGTCTGCATGAGCTGAATTCAAAGAAGAAAGGTGGAGTCCCCATTAAAAGAAAACAGACCAGACATGTGCTGTTGCTAAATATTCTCTTCGGCACTCAGATGGAGTTAGCTTGTACTCATTGTCATTTGCTCAAGATATTTGCTACAAACACCAGTGGATTAACTTTGTTCAAACGTGCCGTGCGAACGTCGTCTCCACACAGTACTCGAGAATTTGCTCAAAACATGCCAAAAGCGGTCGTTATCCAGTCACTTATATAGTACAGGCAAGTCTTGGATATCAGTCAAACAAAAAGATCTTTCTACAGCAGGGCCGACTAGACAAAAGCACGAGCTGTTGAAGCCAGTTCGATTGCTGATACAAAAGCTTAAACAACGATCAAGCACCATATATGCAACATCAACGCTTTCTATACCGCTCAGGGGCCAGTTGCACAACACGTTTCTAAACCTTAAAACTGTTCTAAAGAAGTAAAATCTCTTCGTAGCCATTTTGATGCATTGCAGAAAAACATACAAAAATTGTACTGACAGGACGGAAAGTCAGACAACTTTATCTTACTTAAAGCAGTTTGAGTTTTAAAAATTCTAAAATTGTGGTGTGCACTTTAAACTAATTATCTTTAAAGAGTTACAGCCTACAAGTGTTTAAAATTAGAAATGTGCTGTGCAAATGGCCCCTGGTCTGCAAGTAACGTCACAGACACAACGTCATCAGTCGTATCTTTATCCAGCACAATGCTAAAAACAACTGACAGTGTGAGGGCACCATTGATGTGCGTGCTGGAAACACTATCACCCATCAAACAAAAATAAAGCTGACGAAGTTAAATATCTAGCAAATAAAATTATGCTGCTATTAACTATCATGCAAATATTTTTGATAACTGATCATCCATCAAATTTACATTAAATAATAGAAATTTACAATCCTTAAATAGAAATAACAATGCAAAGCTGTAAATTATTCATCTTTCAAATAAAAAAGTTACAGTTTATCTTAGACAAACGCACGTTTGAAATGTGTTTATTAACAATAATACACACGGAAAAAATAACTTAAATGCGGCTATTAAGTAGCAGAGAATCAATAATAATACAACGTAGACTGCAATGACCGTGACTGTTGCCCATTAAATTTTGATCTAGAGATTTCCTTACCAATCTGTCGAATGAATTCGGTTTGGACCTTTTTTTCTTTTCTTTTTTTTAACTTCAGTGGAAGCATAGGCTTGATCATCTTCAACTTCTAGATAAAGATCACATCTGTAGGGCTGTATTCCAAAATCAGCTGTTTCAATTTCTGGGGAAAAAATCGCTTCTTGAATACGACAACTTGAGTTACGTTTCTTCATCTGACTTGAAGACATGCATAGCTTTGCTATTCTAAGCCACACTTGCTGTTAGAAATAAGGTAATTTTCTTCTGCTTTCCTAATGGTAGGTGAGAATTCCGATGCTGAAAGGCTTATATCTTGAAAATTATGCTAGTCAAATTCACTGGTCAACACTGAAATTATTATTGACTTTAAAAAGGTCCTAATCTGTAGTGTCTTGCTGTGCTGAACACGTAAATGACCATGACAAATTTTCATTAGCTCTCGTTTTGAAGATATTTGATATAGTTCATTTTCTACGTTTCACCGTGTAAATTTATGCAGAAGGACTGTAACAGGATCCTAAATAAGTCTACAATGATGTAATATTGCATCACATTGCATAATACCGTCATGCACACATCATCCACAGTTTATTGCATCATTTTCTGATGCAGTGCAGTACTACTGTCAGGCGGCTGCTGAAGAAAGCTGACGTTAGCAGTGTACTATATAAAGCCAAGTCAGAAAGATTTAGCATTTAAAATATTTCAGACTTCCTGGGATACAGTTTAAGCTACTGTTACGTAAAACTGTTATTATTTTATCCATTTAGTTGCAATACATTTAGTTACAATACAGAACACTAATGCCTTGAAAGTGCGTTAAATACCTTTGACAATATTTGCTATATTTGTGGAGAAGTGTCATTTGCCAACCAGAAGAAAAGTATTACTTCTCAGGTGAACAATGCCTATCATCTTTACTTTGGATGCAAGATTGGCGACCAAGACAAGCCTTGGGCCCTGCGTGTATGCTGTGATACATGTGCAACACAGCTTTCACAGTAGTTGAGTAGCAAAAGACCATCAGTATCGTTTGGAGTCACCATAGTGGGGAGAGAGCCAAGCAACCACACAAATGACTGTTGCTTCTGCTTGGTTCCTCCTCTTTCCGGCGGGATAACGAAGCAAAAGAAGTCGAGAATAGTCTACCCCAACATTCCGTCTGAATTGAAACCAGTTCCACATGATGAGGTACTTCCTATTCCAGAACCTCCCGCAGAATATTATTTTGATTCAGCTGATGAGGACGAGGGTGAGCCGACCTATTCTTCTCCTGGTCAGTCAGCATGTAGTGATTCAGATTTTCACTGTGGTACATCGTCATCCCCACACAGAATAACAGGAAGAACTAAATCACTAGAGTGATGCGAAACAAGCATGGAATGCTTTTCGACTAGTGTCTACAAACTTTGTCAGGAATGTTAGGGCCGAAAACTACAAGGAACTAGTAGAGGACATGCTGATGCAGTATCAAAACCTTGGCTACAATATGTCTCTAATGATCCACTTCCTTCATTCCCATCTGGATTTCTTTTCTGACAACTGTGGTATGGTTAGTGATGAACATGGGGAACGCTTTCATCAAGATATCGCAACATTGGAAA
This sequence comes from Marisa cornuarietis, assembly GCA_004794655.1. Lineage (NCBI taxonomy): Eukaryota > Metazoa > Mollusca > Gastropoda > Architaenioglossa > Ampullariidae > Marisa > Marisa cornuarietis. The sequence continues at coordinate 2,577,525 of SMMW01000025.1, forward strand.
AAAGATAACAGGGAAAATTGTCCACTACCAAGCTGGTTGACTACTGCTGGAAACTCCCTAGAGATGCTCCCGAAAAGCTGTACAAGAGAGAGGCAAAGAAATCTTAGACGTAGTCTATGACTTGATTTTTTTACAGGTATTAACCATAGGTCAATTACTGTTAGCGAGCATTTCGTGATGTACGCAATAATTATTTCAGATTACAAAAAAGCCAACCGATTTTGCATTTTGTGATATTCATGCTGAGTACATAAAAATTGATAATAAATGACTAAATTTTATTTCAGTACCATGAATTATAAAAATTTGTTGACCAGTGTTATATTTTGGGAATTATTATATTAAATGAACTTAACCCGATCGTAAAGAAAAGATGTTGCAGTCGGGTTAGCCTTTAAAATTGTTTTGGGTTTGTTTTAGGGTTTCTGGGTTAATGGTGGCTTTTCAGGCCACAACACCCTTTTTAACATATTACTTACACTTTTATAGTATCCTTTTTTCTTATGTTCTGCGTTGGTATTGTTATTTTATCACCTGGAGGTCCTGTTTTTCACCCTTTCAACGCATTGTAACCTCTTGCCGTGATACAGCTTTAGTTGCTGGCATGTTGTAAAGCTCAAATTAGCAACCCATTCCCTGAGTTTGCTGATTTTATTTAGTTCCAGAACACGTTCCTTAGGTGCAGGGCAGAGGCTGTGTGAACGTGACCCTGGAGTACTTTTGTATCAGTTTGGCTGCTAGACGACAGTTTGCGCTCTCAGCCAAAGAGTCGTTAGGCGCTTAAGAGCTTTCAAAACTAAAGAGTATATATAATTTATTTGGCTTATATCCTGAAGCTGCATCTTTTTTGACAAAGTGCTTAGCAATGGTATGCGTTATGTAGAAAACGCCATATTCTCTCCATCTTTGCCATCAGTATTGGAGGATTTTGTTCTTTCTTTTTTTTTTTTTGATTGTCCAAGTGTATGAGGCTCTAGTCACTGGGGGACTTTTGTTGTAAATCCTGACTGGGCGGTGAGGTCTTGTTTTGCAGCTATTCTTAAACCTTGGTATGTGTTATGTAGAAAACACCATATTCTCTCCATCTTTGCCATCAGTATTGGCGGATTTTGTTCTTTCCTGCTTTTTTCTGACAGTCCATGTGTGTGAGGCTCTAGTCACTGGGGCGCTTTTGGCGTAAATCCTGACTGGGCGTGGAGGCCTTTTGGTGCAGTTATTCGTAAACCTTGGTATAACTTTGCCTGAACTCCCAAGACATCTTTATCGAGGTCATTTCTGTGACTACGCCGATGAGTGCTTGTTGTGCTTATTTTTCATGAGTTTTGACATGTCATCGGTGAATGTGTGAATAATACTTTGAGCTGTTTCGCAGTGGAAGAAATGTGTGACTTTCCATCCATCGCACTAGGGACAGGCTAATGACTGCCTGGTAGGGGTTGGGGTAGAAGGAAATTGGTGTTTTATGCCAAGCCAGCAACTAAGGCTAGATCACTGCAAGGCAGCCAGCCCTGTAAACAGATGCCAACTGGACCACCATAATGACTGCCTGGCTTTGAGAGCTGTTGTCATAGTAAACTTTTCATTAATGTTGTCACAATCTTGCGTTAGAATGAATAGATTTGTGCAATCTTTTCTTCGAGAATAAGTGTGCAGTGAATATCCCACCGAATAAATATCTATCTCAACTATTGCATAGTCAGCCCTCCTTACATTTCTATCTCTTTATATATTTTACTATTTCTCTCATATATATATATATGCGAGAGAAAATGATAATGATAATTATTACCAAGTGAGGATTAACTACACGCAACTTACATTAAATTCCATATCCGATGACGGGCAACTATCAGCTCTTGTTCACAACATGAATATCAGTTTAAAATCCTAGACAAAATAGAACGCCTACCTATTAAAGTTAGCAGCCAGTAGAAACTGGGCGCCAGAAAGTCGACTCTGGGCCCCTATTTATCACCCCCCAATTCTCCCATTGCGACCACCTGAGTGATAAAAGAAAACAAAACTCAATCGACTACACTGATGTGAAAAGTTTCATGGACCACCTAGGAACTAGCGCCTGAGTCCTACAGCAAGAAGAGGCGAGACGCATCTTGCCGTCAGTAGTGAGCGATCACCATTAGCAGCAGTGCCCGCCTCGACAAGCTTCACAATTTGAGCTTTGAAGAGGGAGGCAGGATGGTGTCGGTGCACGCCACGCAGATCAGTCAAAGGCAGTCGCTGTCGCAGACGCGTATTAATTCTCACGCCAGACAGACCCGCTAGAAAGCGAAACGAAGGTGGAAAGCCTCGCGGAGAAAGAAAAAAAAAAGAAAGAAAGAAACTGCAATGCCAGGATGCTTATAGTTGTAGACATTGGGGAGGGGGAGAATAGAGCATGGTTCACTCCCTTGAAATTGTGTCCTAATTGTAAAGTATCGAGGAAGTAAGGAGCACAGTCATGTGTCTTATCGTACTAGTGTGAAATAATTGCTGTTTTTAACGACTGTGTTCGTTGGCAAGTTTGTCTTGATGCACGCGGGCCACATGCATCATAAAGTAGCACGAAGATTGTACACGTGTTGCTTATTACTGGTTGGTTGCTTTCGCTCTTTTTTTTTAAGTTTTGAGGTATGTTGAAAGGAAACAGTGGGTGGTCATCATCTGTTTAGTACGCTTACTTCCGGATAGAAAAGAAAATGAAATGTAAAACATTACTGGTGAAAGCCAGAAATCTCTCCAAAAATAGGTTTCCTGTATTATTATGAACCTGAGAGCAGAATCGTGAAATACTGCCCAGAGATTAAAAATCACTTAACAAGGGAAAATCCATTGTGGGTTACTATTGTAGAAACGGTCAACTCTGTGACTGCGCGATAACTCGTCTATGAACACACTCGGCCCTCGGCGTCTCTCGTTTCTTATCCGCTTGGAAAGACCACTGATCTCTGTTCCTGGAGAAGCTATGCGTACATATTTTTGTACTACGATCGGACTTGCGGCCGATTGACTGGGCAACTGACAAGCTGATCAGACAGACGTGAGCTGACGAGCTTGTCTGTAGACTACGGACAGTTTTCAGCTGTCCAGCTTGTCTACAAAGTGTGGGTGGCTGTGGATGTGGCGGTCCTGGCGGGTCCCTCACTCTAGGAACACTATAGAAATGCTGCTGGTTGTGCTATGTGCGATGGTTTTCCCACTATAAAGATTGAAGACTGAGAATCGGTTAGTCTGTTTTGTCGCCCTCCGCTCGGCCCATGATGACCCGCCCGTGGCAATGAGATCGACAGGGAAACCGATACATCCTTCTGTGACTTGACGCCGGAAGGAATGGTTGCGATGGTGTTGATGGGTTGGCCTTTACTAGATGGGAGGGTCAAAAGTAAGAACACTTGTCTTCCTGGTGGGGGATTTACGGGTTCTGGTGAAGATAATACAGCTAGTATCAGCATCTCTTACTGCGTGCAAAACGCGAGGCGTGTGCTTGGGTATTCAGAAGGTAAAAGAACGCTTTTCTTGAGTTCCGAGTGATTTTGGAGTACCAGTAAAATATTGTCCTTGCAGTAGCTGTAGTGACAGGTTTTAACACAGCCAAGAAAGTTTTGTGAAGTTTATGAAGTGCACAGTTTGTGACACTGGACGACTAGACTGTGACACTAGACTACTAGATTAATAATAATAATAATAAATGAAGATTTTTATAGCGCATATTCACACTCATAGAGAGCATGCTCTTAGCGCTTAAAATAAGGAAGAGACATGGACTAAATGGATAGAACACGAGGGCGTAAGAATAAACAACAATACTGACAACAAACAGAAAACAAAGATGGAAAACACAAAAAGACACTAAGTAACAGAAACATAGAAAATATAGCGATTCTGCAGAGAAAGATGGGTAGACAAGTAGCAAGAGCGGAAGGGGGAAGGGTAAGAAGGATGAGCATTGTGTTGACTGTGTTAGGAGTAATGCTCAAGGAAGAGGTGCGTTTTCAGTGCAGATTTGAAGGATTCAGTTGTAGGAAGGTGGCGGATATGGAAAGGGAGAGAGTTCCATTGTTTTGCTGCACAGTAACCAAAAATCCTGTGACCATATGTTGTTCTGGTGAGAGGAACAGTGAGGATACGGTCATCCAACGAAGAGCGTAGTTGTGTGGCTGGAACATAAGGGATGAGAATTTCAGAGAAATAATCAGGACAGGAGCCTGCAAAGAAATTAAAACACAGCACAGACAGTTTGTACTGGATGCGAGAACGGATAGGTAGCCAGTGTAGAAAACGAAGGAGCGGAGTGGCATGGTCCCTTTTCGTGGCTCTAAGCACCAGACGTGCAGCGGAGTTCTGTACTTTCTGGAGTCTCTGAATGAGATTGTGACACTAGACAGTGACTATGGCACTAGACAAGTAGACTGTGACACTAGACGACTCAGTCTCTTGACAAGAGTGGAAGGATATGCAGTACGTTGCTAATAGCCAGCCGGGAAATGCCTGGCAGTCAGCTAAACTACCTGTAAAATATCAACAGTTTAGCCCCATCGATAGCCAAGCAGTGGAATAATAATATCCTCACAATTGCAGGTCTATTTCGCTGTGATACACCCTGAGCGAAATCTATGCATATCAACGCTAAGCTGGAGACTGGAAGCTGTAACGGGGAACCTTAAACTGCATTCTCCCGTAATACGGAGTTCTAAAGGTGCTTTGTTGCACGTACAAAAGCCATGAAATAGTGAGGGTCTTTCTAATCTTCACATTCTTCTTACTCCTTTGATTCACATATAATATGGCGCTTTGTTACGGACTTCTCGGATTTCGCATCATGGTGAAATGAAATTTAGAGAAAAGTGTACAGGTTCACTTGTAAATTGTTCATTAATGCGCCTTTTCAACTTGAATTTTTGACGGAGAGTTCGGGAAGTTCCCCGATGCTCATCGAATCCACAATAAAGAATATATAAAATGTGATTTTTTTCCAGATTGTTAAAACAATATGACTTTTGTTATTCAAAAAGAACGCATGTTAGTCCATTTTAGTTTTTCACGAACTCAAAATTTTAAGCATCACTATGCAAAATTGGTTTTTCGCTAGTGTTAAAATCGGAGGGAGGGGGAGGGATATTTCTGAGAGGCAGCGCCTAAAGGGTAACGTGGGCCAATCACTTGCATGAAAGTGCACTTATAACCCATGAATTACCTCTTGTCATGGAAGTGGGCTGCTAACTCAATGCTACATAACCTGTAGTACACTTATCCACTATTCTCATTTCTTCTGCTCGTCATCCGCGCGCGCGCGCTCTGTGTGTGTGGAGGCGAAGGGAAGATCATTGTTTTCCATTTGTCTCCCCACCCCTACACCCCATTTCACCTCGCCTTTTTTGCATTGTGCGTGTTCGAGAGGGAAGGGAAAGTCATTATTTTGTATTTCTTTCCTCCCTTTCCTACTCTTTTCTGTACCACAGGAACACTTACAGAGATATCGATGTTTGTGTGTGTGTGTGTGTGGTCATTTTCTAGTCTCCTTTCTCCTTTACTCTCCAGCTCCCTTCCTCACACAGTGATGCATACATTAGTGGGTTTGGCTACGTTTTCTTTTTAAAAAAAACCGTTTAGGATCGTGTCATGGTAATTGATCTGACCAGACAGCAACCAAATTAGCTCCGGACAGTCCTGAACAGGGGATGCGAAATTTCTCAGACTGTGCGCACGAATGTACGGAGCAAATCTAATCTGGGAGACACCGACAACCTGTGTGTTGTCTTCTGTGTATGGTGTTTACCTTCAATTATGTGGAGACATATTTGCAAGGAGGTCTGCTATACGTGTCAAGATCTCAGCTCACCGTTAATCCTTTGAGGACCATTGGACATATTTGCTCCATAGTTTTAAACTACGCCCAAATTCGAATGAATCAACGTAGAGGAAATTATTATATAACTACTCAGTATATAATTGAATGAAGCTCGTTTTGATATGTATGCGTTAGCTTCGTTTTCAGATTGACCGAAATTTTCAGTCTGAGTACCGAAAAAAAAAATCAAACGATGGGTCAGCAGGACGAATTGTCGCTAGTCTTCCTCGTGAATGTCACTAATGTAATGTACTACTATTTTTGCTAGCAGATTTCCTTGCTGGTTTTCAAAAGATATTTGATTTTTTGTCATAGCGACGTATTTGTCCCACGCTATATCTCGAGAATTCTCTAGAGAAAAACAGCGCTTTCAAGTAAAGACTTTTAGAATCTATACCTAATTTTTACGCTAAATTTATCAAAAAATACTCGCGTACAATCCTTACTGTCCTGAAAGGGTTAAGCAGCCGGTCATTTGCGTCACCTATTGGATTAGTTCCACAAAGAGGTCAAGCTAGACCTTATGATGGGCTGTTTACCGGGCATCGCACACGGGGAGCACTAACAGAGTAGAAAAGGTTTCCTCTGCTCCCGTTTTCAAAGGAAAAAAAAGCGAAGAATTGATCGTAGCAACACGCAAATTTTGTAGTTTGTGCGTCTCTGTTGCTTGTTTGCGCATGCGCACTTTGAATGAAAGAGTTAGAAAGCTCAGAGTGACATCGGCGAAATGTCCAGGGTGCCTGGCGGGCAATCAGAACAGAGAATGTTTGAGAGGATCGTGACGAGGAGAAGAGAGTAGGGGCGATGAAGACGGGTGCGTGGGTGGGTGTATGTGGGCATATGCAGAGGGGGTGGTGGTGGAAACAAGTTTCAGTCAGTCGTCCCTTGCCTGGCACCTGGCGTTGGGGGGAGCACATGGATAGACGCGGCAGCTGACAGGGCCCGCCACTCTTGCCTATTTTGGGCGATAGTCAGCAGGTCCTGTACAGGACGACCAGTCCAGTCTTTGACGTTTGTAAGCCAGTTCTTTCTCTAGCCACTGCGGCGTCGGCCACCCTCCAAGGTGCCTTGAAGGATAGTCTTCGACAAGGTGTCGTGCCGGGTTACATAGCCAAAGAAGACCAGCTTACGTCGCTTGACTGTTGATAGTAGAGGTTCCTGGTGTCCTACGAGTGTGGCAATCTTGTTTCTTACAAAGTCGTTGGTTTTGTGTTCTTTGTATGAGATCCGGAGCAGCCTCCTCAGGCACTTTTTCTCAAATACTTAGATTCTCCTTTCCGTTTCGGCGAGCAGAGTCCACGTGTCGCATCCGTAGAGCAGGATCGGCACTACCAGGGATTTGTATAGCCTGTACTTGGTAGTGAACCTTATCTTGTGGCTATGCCAGATCCCATCTAGCCTAGCCATTGCTGCTGTTGCTGCTGCGATCCTGATGCGGATATCTTGCATGGAGCTGCCGTCCTTAGGGTGGCTCCCAAGTACTTGAAGCTACTTACCTCTTCGAGCTGTACCCCGTTCATATAGATCTCTGCTTTGCCGTTGCCATTGATCATAACTTTGCTCTTTTCAGTGCTGGTCTCCATTCCATATTTCTGTCAGTCTGTTGGTGAGGTCTTGCAGTTTTATGTTTGTACCTGCTAACAGATCTGTCATCTGCAAAGCGTAGGTTGCAGATTGGTCTTCCATGGGAAACAAGTTTATAGATGGAAATAATTATTCTTCAGAAGGAAAAAAACAGACTTCGTAGCATTATGGAATCCTCCGTCAAGGACCTGTCTTCTTATGTGCGACTAAACGGAAGGTGGACATGTTAGTAGAAGCAGAAGAGTCTAATCCATAATGTTGTCGGCTTCATTTAATTGTTTCACAACAGCTATAGGTTTCAGGAACAAACGAATAGTGACTTGAGTGCCAATGTTTTTAATGTGCCTATGCTTTCTTAGTCCTCATTACTATGTCTCACGTAAGTTCTAATTCTCAATTAAGTAAATGGATTAATTAATTTGTGATTTGAAGACCGTAATGAAATGAAAGCTTAAGTCTTCGTCCTTAAGTTCCTTGTATACATGACGGAGTGTATGGGCATTTCCCGACCTTGGCCTTGTCTAAGGCCTCGGCAGATAGTTGAAGAACTAGTCAGCGAGGAAGTACCTCCCTCTTTCTGTTTGGGAGCAGAATTCATTGACTTCCCCATTTTGATGATTATCTTGCAACTGTTTAGCCATTTTGGTTCTTCGCGTGATTTTTTTTTCTATCACCACCGAAAAAAACCGTATTTTAAAACATTTCCTCTTGTCATAAAGCCTTTGGGTGAGAATTGTTTGTCACCACCTAAGGCATTCTTTTATTCTTTATATTTTCTCGGATTTTCGTTCTTAACGTTTTCTCATGAGTTTATAATCAGGAGAAATGAATATAAAAATAGGAGCTGGAGAATAAGAAACTCATGATCCTCATACTTTCCGTTGGCGTCTGACGACAGATCATATCGCACGACTGATCTGATAGTCCTCAACGTTGGCTTTTCTTTGATTTCCCGCCCCAACACGCTTGCATTAAAACACGTGCGCCTCTGTGTGTCATCTGCCTACATTTGTTCTACAGTTTCTCGATCGTTTGCTGACTGCTATCAGGCTCACATTTCCTGAGAGATGCACCACGGAACGTTGAAGCTGTGTAGTTCCTTCCTACCCCTCTCCCCTCGTATTACTCTCGCATTTTGTCACGCGCCGGAGTCTCCAGTTTGCCATTGCTAGCGAGAGTTTCAGTGGAGTGGACCGCAAGCACGTTTCTGATGCTGCTGCTGCACTCAAAAAGTAACCCACGCCATGTTTTGCAGCTTAAAACATTGTCCTTTTCCAGAAGCTCTGGCATCGGCGTTGCATGTTTAACGTCTTCTCTGAGTCAGTTCCGAGCGTCACCGTTCGGTGAAATGAGTTTTTCAGATACGAGCGCGGAGCCGGAAAACAACGTTTTTATCTGTTCGTTGCCTCAGCATGTCTGATATTTAGTGACGAGTACGATGGATTATCAGGTCATGGTTGTTCAGTGATTTGTCATGGAGACTAGGGGAGATTTGATCTTCAGTGATCCTTATATTGGGTGGAGTTACTCCTGGCCCCTGCGAAAATTACTCCGTACCGCCGCCTGCCAGCTGACTTGCTGGAGATGAAGATAGCCGGCCTAATGGAAGACCCTCCGTGCAGTTGCTTCTGAGACACCTCATTGATGATGATGATGATGATGATGATGATGTCCATTTGTAATGCGCAGGTATCCATTCAGAAGAATGCTCATTGCGCAGCAAAAACAAAAAAAGTAAAAAAATAAAATAAATAAATAAAACAACAGGAAATAAAAAAGAGACATAAGTGTTGCTTGGTTGTTTAAGTTGTTTAGCTCTTACTTTCACTGTCCGCACAGAGTATAATTCAAATGCAAAGAGAAAAATAATAGAAAAATGGGGATAAAAATCTGTTTTCTCAGCATGCTTGACGCCATGCTGGCGATTGGAAATTTGGCAGGGACGATTGGAAATTAGGGGTCTTGGTCCCGAGCGACTGACAACGTGTGAGTACCGCATGCACGAGATGGTATCATGTTCGTGCACGCATCTCGCATACACATTCTGCGAACTCTGGCGCCTGGACCACAGAATCTGAGTGGTATCAAGTCGGCTATAGCTTAGAGTCTGTAAGCGAAAGGGAAACGGATACACGATGGTGTGTGATAACACTTACCGCTAGTGATGTCTTTATCGGCACGGCAGGTAGAACATGCATGTCCACGGCGTGTTGAGTAGTTTTCTGGATGTGATTACACTTAAGCTAGTATAGGATAAACGGAATAGCGTAGGTTTACTGATGTTGCCAGATCTGTCCTCGATAGGTGACTAAAGTGGTTTGTAAATGGTTTGCCACAGCCTGAGATCTACAGGGAAATGTTCTCGTTATAAAAAAATTAAGATGCAAGAGGAAATATGTTACTTGTTTCATTATGGAAAAGGACGATGCGCCAGGGCTGGCATGGACGAGAGAGGTGGCGTTAGCATCGTGTCGCTGTCGTCGCAGGCCTGCACGCGCGAGTTAGGACGAGCCATTGGCGGCGCCGCGGCGTGATTTCCCCACCCCCAACCTAACACACACACACGCATTCCTTTTACACCGCTGCCAAGCAATGTCTGTGCGAAAAACGAAAAGGGTATAGAGGATGATATAGGAGTAGGAGGAAAACGCGCTTTGGAGAAACGACCAAAGATTTGAGCCAGCGAGAGGGTGCGGTTTGCTGCAAGGTACTGCCACCGCACGGCTAGCTAGCGAGCACGTCGTCAGACTCGTCCCGTGCATTCTATGCGATTGCAGGCTTGCAAGGCCAGCGCGACACATCGGGCCGATGCCAAGTGGCTCGCAGGTAACCTCGGTGCATAGCTGCTTGCCTACGCAGTGGGCCGTTTTGTCGCCTGTTGTCTTTCCAAGCTGGGAAGTCCGCTGCTTTGCTTGTTGTCACCAAGCTTGCAGCCGGATTGGACGTATAAGTCACGCGGAAGGAGAGTGGAAGAACGTTCAAGAGTGAGGTGTGAGGTTTTCGCCATCCTTTCAGTTTTGCAGACGTGGGTCCGGTCAAATCACGGTGGCAGGTAGGAAAGACCATCAACAAGTGGGTCATAAGAACGTGACCGAATGCCAGGCCAGAGAAGTGATTGTGGATGCAGCTGCTGGTCAGGATGTTGACGGAAGTGTTAACAGTGCTGCCTTCCCTTTCTAGACTTGTCTCGACTAAAAGATCATTTGAACTTAAGTGATTCTTCGAATAATCGAACACGCCGATCAGTGTCTCTTCTTTAGTACCCGAGGACAGTTGCTGGAGTACATCAGGCGTTGGTTTGTCATTGGGGCCACCCGATTGGTCATCGTGTGCGCCTTAGACGTCCCCCCACCCCATTACCTGTGCATGGTAACAAGACAGATACAAAAAACTGTGACAGCTTGGGTGTGACGCAGAGTGCTTCACTCTGGCCGTATCTACCCGGAAGACCTTCGCACTCAGTGTAGCACTAATTTGGGAGGTCCTTCGTCTTGTCGAAAGTTTGGGAAGCAGCCACTTAGCTGCCACGACCAGACCACATGTTTGTGTTCGGCGTGTGCCGCCACCCTGCCAAGACTTAAGGCCGCCAGTGGCTTGAAGATTATCACGTAGACACCAGGGCGTTGATAAGGCGGCAACGCCTTACGCAGCAGCCTCGCATAGCGCTCCCCTTCCTCTTCTAGGGATGCGGGTGTCGTTATTGTGCAGCATGGGAAGGCTTTATCGTCCTTTCGTGTCGCCACTCTCCCCTCGGCAACCGTTTGAACTTTGCGGTAGTGGTGTCACACGAGAATCTTCTGTTTAAATGCGCGTCCATGGATGTGTTTGGTGCGCGCCGGTCGCCAGCCTCCAAACAGGCTGGAGGTGCCAGCAGTCTTAGAGCAGCGCCGCACGTGGAAACACGAGAGAGCTGCCAGAGCCACTGCGGGTACGCACGAGATAGACCGACCGCGCTTATAGCCAAGCGCCCTTTGCGCACTCTAGGCTTTTGGTCTCGCTCACCCGTTTAATGCTTGCCGTCGAGCAAGGAAGACCCCTTAGAGCAGGCGAGGATGTCCTTCCTTCGTGACAATCGCCTGGCCGACGGTGGTCCTCCAGGAATCTCTTGCAGTGTATGGTGAACATGTCGCCGGCAGTTCGAACAGTGGTGTCACTGAAGCGCGGCAACCGCCAAGTGGCGTGATACTGAGGAGAGCCTCCACCCGCCTACTCGTGTCGTTGGGAGGGAAACTTGAGCGGAGCTGCCCCACGATGTGTGCCATGGCCTTCCAGAACTTTGGCTTTCTGATGATCAAGCTCATCAGATGGAAGTCGCGACACCAGCACTTGCAGGTGGCTAAGTATTTCCTGTTCTGGAAAACGTGAGAAACGAATGCGAGAGAGAATCTGTGCATACAGCTGGCTGCCTGCTGCATATAGTTTTGCTCTGTCATATGTGAATGTATTTTCGAAAGCCGTGTATTATTGTGTTTCTAGGAAGTCAAGTGGCCCTCTCAAAATGTACCTGTCGGTGTGAAGTAGGTATCCGCGTTTGCTGGTTTATTAGCACAAGTCAATACTTGATCACTCAGTGGAATGAGCAGCACAAGCCGCACTCTTCGCTTGTTTTACTATTTTTTTCCCTGCCCGCGCGCGTGTGTGTACTTGTGCATGTATGCATATGTGTGTGTGTGTGTTAGACTGTAGGCTTCAGGGACGGACACTTGTGGACAGATTGACTAGTGTGTGCAGGCAGCTGACTTTGATCGGCGTCACTGCGTGTTGCACTGTCGCTGTGGCCCGAGCGCACACAAGGGCAAGTCCCCGGGCCCGTCGATTGCACGAAGCCAGACCTGATGGTGGTTAATTGCTATCGAGAATAGATAGTCTGCCTTTTTTTTGGGGGGTGGGGGTCGAGGAATGAGGGTTCAGGAGGCACGGTGGATGGGGGAGGGTCGAGTCTTGAGGCGTTGATAAGAAGAGGGCAAATTGCGGCGGCTCGCTGACGGAAGCCAGAATCGATGTGAGTGGCTGCGACATCGTGCTGCAGCTGGCTAATTGTCGTTTACGCGTCACGTATGAGAGCCTGACCTCTATTTTGTCCCAGAATCTAAAAACGCGGTATTCTTTAGTCAGCGTTCGATTTTTTTTCGGCAGTAAAAATGATAAAATTCTTAGTTTCGTTTTTAAAAACGATTGGGGTTTTGTCTTTTTCCTTCTTTCCTTTGAACCAGTGGAAAGTGTTTGCATATTGATGTAATAGATAAAACGTGTTATTGAAATAGTACAATTTCTCTTTGATTGTTGTTAAGTTGGCTGTCAGTTCAGCGTTATCTGGTCATTTGTGGATGACGTCCACTGTCTTCTTCAGATCAGAGACCACGTCACAGTTATTCTTTGTGGTAACGTTTTCTTGTGCCACATGTAGTCTCCTGATTGTTTTGTACCACAAATAGTCTCATAATTTAGATTTTGCCATGGTACAGCAGTATTATAGGCTATACCCACATTATGATTTGCTTTGATCATGCTACGTAAGCGAACTTTTTTTTTTCACGGCACTTACTCTCTTTTGCTCTCTCTCCTCTCCGTTTCTCTCATATGTGCTAACATCGGAAAACAAACGGTAGGTGAAGTAAACAGCTACTTGTAATTTACTCAGTTTTCGAGAGGTTGAGCTCTCTCCCCGGCCCCCACTCAGTACCCCGTGGACGACCTGCACATTGCGATGACGCCGATGAGTCTAAAATTGGAAACATTGATAAATACGTTTTTATGTCAAGCATCGGTAACCGAGAAAGGACGGGGGGCGGAATTGAGAAAGGTTGTCGAGTACTTTGACCTCGAATAAATGCTGTCAGCGCACGTGCTTTTCCAAAATGCTTTCTTAATAAAGAGGTTATTTAGTGCATTGATATATATATATATTTGATATATATATATATATTAATAGACTACACTTTAATTAAATCAGATAGGGCAGAAGTGGGTCGTGAAACAAATATGTGAATACGAGGAATTATTTGGTGATCGTGGCACACATACGTCTGCACCAGTTTACTAGACTACATTTGTCATTAATTTCTTGATGACAGGTAAGTAGAAATTATTAAATAATTTCAGTGAGGAAAATAAACTGAGGTAGTTACAAGCGATCCTTTGATCATCACGTACCTCTTCAGTGTTATGACTGGCGTTATAGGTAATATAGAATGAAAGATGGAATAACGTATCATTTTCTTAACTTTTAGAGCTACGAAAGTACCTTGACACCGTCAGGGATTTTCATATCACCCATAGAGAATTGGTGAGTGCATGTGCGAGAATGGGGGTGCAAGTGCACATACAAAACCTTTGGAGTTTACTTCTGGAGACATGTGACAGAGTTTCCAGGCGAGGATGCCATCAATTTTTTGCATGACGCAATCTGTGGTTTCCTCATTGGCAAGTGCGCTGGCGGTGACCACGTGGACTTATAACGTTCTTGTTATCTTAACTGTCATCTGTTTTTCATTCTAGACAAGTAATGTCGCTGTCTTCTGTCCTCGGCATCGTGTGGTCAGACGGCTGCAGCTTTGCAGACGGGTCTGTCGTGTAACGAATGTCACAAAGTAATGATTGATGCTGGAGAAAGGATCTATTTTGAGGCATATGTGACATTTTGCGGAATTACTTTCTGGGACCAATACTGCAGATCCGGAGAATACGTACGCGCGTGTGCAAGTGGCGATTTATAAACATACAGGCGCTTGCATCAGTGGAAGAAGGCGATAAGGAACCACGGAGAAACAGGTTGCGCAGAGACAAGCACCCGACAAGGGTACAAGATAACACGAGACAGCCCGAGAAAAAGAAGGGAACATTAAAAAAAACCACCCTCATCAAAAATAAAAAACTACATCATCTGTACTGACTTGACATGAGTAGCTCCATACAGTAATGACGCCCAGTCTGACAGATGGACAGCTGCACAAGTAATTGCTAGTCGTACCCCGTGCAGTCTGTGCGCTAGCGAGACTGGCACGTGTCAGCGCTTGGTGCCATTGGCCCGCGCACCAGAAATGCAGCGGAAAGGACAGACGACTGGCCACAGAGAAGGTCCTGTTGTGTCCAGGACAACCAGGGCCCAGCTCGAGTGAGTTATTTCCTCGCCGCAAAGAGCTCTTAGGCTGGGAAGGGCTGCACTTCCACTTTCAGCTCCGATGCGTTGTATGGAGCTCAAGTAACCATCAAGGTTTCTTCACTATCCTCCTGTCCCCCTTCCCCTACCTCTTCTTCGCCAGTAAACAGTCGAGGCAGCATTTTCCTCACACTTTTGAAGAGATACCAAGAATTTGATTGCGCGAAGTGGATTTTCCTGTTAATGGGCGTTTCACTGTCGCAGGTAAAATCTCCAGCTTAGCTGTTTTTGCATATTTTGTGTTTTTTTTTTGGGGGGGCGGGGGTGTTGGGTTTTTTTCTGTGCCGTGATGAAAGAAATATGTTGCTGGCGATCACATGAAAGAATGCGTGCGTTGTTTCATTGCGTTATGGGCCATACGATGTGCAGTCACACGACCAGCATCAAGCGAGCTGTGAAAATGCCTTCCATGTTCATCGTCTGTTATTCATAAATTGTTTGTGTCTGCAAAACGTTTGGTTACAGACCATGTAACTGAAGACCCCTTTGATGTCCATTTCTAGTGTTCAGAGAATTTGAGGTGGGGGGGGGAGGATCACCTGGTACCATAGATTTAAATCGGTGCGCTTTGTGCCAAGTCAGAATGCCTAGCCTTGTTGATTAGAAGTCTTCTGGCTTCACGAATAGTCTGATATTTAAAAAAGTGATAGCTGTTTAAAGAGTCGCTAACAAAGGGTTCAGAACAGTTTTTATTAATACCGCTTCTTTGATTTCTGGATGGGTTTGTTTTTAGCTAAACGGGTGTGTTTTTTAAGGACTGAAATATATCATCAAGACAGCGTGTGTTGTGGGTTCAGACCTCGCTCCGGATCTCGCTTCTCCCTTGTTGGCGGGGGCGGAGAAGTGACACCTGTTGACAGAGCTGGACGAGCATACCGTGAGAGAGCCTCAAGTGCTGACTCGCCATAAAACAGTACATCGTGGTGGTTTTCCAAAGCCAGTAGGCTTGGGTACACGGCAGTGTTATTTGATGCTTGTAGCTGAGCACCAACGCACCTACTGAATGATTCTTTTTTTATCACGGTAAACTTTTCCCTCGGACGAACTGCAAAACTCAAGAATCCATGTAGACAAATAGCTCAGACAACTAGCTTACGTAACAATGAATTTCAGAAGGCTGTTTGCGGCCGTCTAGATGCGAGATACTGTTTGTTTACACGGCCAGACTGGCGGAAGGGCGAGGGATTGAAGCGCACGTCAGCCTGATAGATGGCGCCTTCCTCGCCAACGCTTGACGTCCATGCCGCTCACCCTCTAGCCTCCTAAACGAATGTTGATGGTGATGCTGGAAACACCGGGAGCGAGTGGAGGAAACAGCTTATCCAAGATGCGTCTCCCCAAGCCAGTCGTTTTATTTTCGATGCTGTCATTGGCCCAGTTTAAGTAGGAAGTTCACACTCTCGCCACTTGCAAAATGCATGCACCGCAATGGCCTGAAAGTTGTGCCGGATGCGGACTTCTTTCGGAAGGTTATTTGCTTTCTTTCCAGGAGAAACTGATTAGGTGTTGGAGCATACTCCAGCTTCCAGAATCAAAGATTTATTTCTGTTGTGAATTTTCCTTGTGACCTTCAATCAGACTTAAATTACGGCGAGATTCTGCTGCGCATGGCATCAACTCTTCAGCGTTGCTCCTCCCATTGAGCGAGTCAGTTGGCCCATGCGCATTTTGTCTGTTACGAAAATGTTGCAGTCAGATGTCTTTGTGATCATTTTCAGTGCAGTGAACGTTGTTTGGCAATCTGGGATGGTTTGACTGTAGGAGCTGCATTTTCCTTGATGTAGGAAATGAAATAGTCTCCAGGTCGTTCCAGTAGTTGAAATAGTGTGTTATGTGAGAGAGAGAGATTAAAACTGATGCACTCAAGGTATTAGAGGAAGGAGAAATTAGTAGACACTGGTGCATGTGTATGATACTTCTCTTGATAGCAATTGATACCATTGAGCCTTCTGCCATTTGTTTTTCCCAATCGGTATGGCTCATATTGCTAGTGTATAGCAGAACGGGTACAAGCAGCTGAATACAAGCTCAAAACATTTGTTAACGCCATTATATCTTCCATAACTCGTGTCAGTTCCGTCTACCCAGTGAGCATTTCATGATTGCAGTGCCTTGCCTGTAAAGTCAGGTGTTTGTATTCCGAGGAGCCCAGAAAACCCGTCTGCTGTGTAGTCTACTGCTTGTTAGAAAGCTATTCCAGTAAATAAGCTTGGTGTAACTGATGTTTCTCAGGCTGTTTGGACGGACACTCTGTGCCTCAGACTTCTTTATCAGCTTTTGAGGAAAGCAAGATATCCTCTCCACTAAGTGGAGGATTCTCCTTTCCCCCTCCTAACTTTTTGCAGCAAAATTAGTAACAAATTCGAGCAGTCTGTGGCATCAGAGGGATCAGACTCATTTTCTTCCCAGATTCCTGTCGGGACACAGATCTCTTTCCTTTAGCTGCTGTCTTTTTCATCCATGTGCAACTATTGCCTTACCCTTGTTCAGGCTCCGGCCCCTCACTATGAGAAACGGTAGGGCATGGACTCCTGCTGAAATGAATGCTGACTGGAAAGCACTACCGAAAGTATTTTAGTGAGACGTAAGCCGGGGTTTCAAAAATTCTTGTAGTTTCTGACAGTTCTGATGGGAGGCCAGAAGTACCGTTGATTGTGTATGTTACTAGTAGTATCATCCTTTGACTGGAGAATTAGTCCGTTTTTCTTCACCTTATGGCGCCCGTCCTTTTGGTTACAGTCTGCATCAGTTGAATGTTTGAGCTATGCATTGAATATTTTAGGTTCAAGCACTGTTTTGGGAATTTGTTTTGCTTGTCACATTTATGTGAACATCCAATTTCGATCGCCGTTCTCGCGTATCTAGCATTTGCTTCTCACATTTCTTCGAACGTCAGTTGTTCGAACACTTAACTGAACATTTGCTTGTCTTTATTTCTTTTGCTAACAGCCCTCAAGCTTACGGTTTTCTTTCCTATTTTCAGGGTGATTATCTTACCTCACCCTTCAAGGGTTGATAAACTTTGGGTTACATTTTGAGTGAAAGTCACAACAGCTGCCGTTTCATTGCTTTTTATGTGAATTTAAATTTCTTTTTGGACTTCAAGTGTACTTTTTGTCTCGCCAAAATACCGTGGATAATTTTTCTGTTTTACTTAATAAGGATCCTTTAGAAAGTCTAACTGCACAGATCCTAATGGCGGACCAGATTAAAAGCTCTGGCGTTCAACATGCACTTGTCTCCCCTTTCCACCACCTCCACCTCTTCCACTTTTGTCGCAGTTTGCTCACCAGATGGCAGATGATAGTGCGCTCTTCTTGTGCTTTTCTGAAAAAAATCACATTCAAATTTCTCATTTATTTCTGTGCTAGCATGACATGTATTCCCTCAAAGTGTATGGGAGGTTAGCAGTAAGAAGTTTTGTTTGTCGTGTGTGTGTGCACGCGTGTGTGTGTAGAGAGAGAGATGCACAAGCCTATAATCTGAACTTTTAACAAGAAGCAAGAACATCTAGTTAATGGCTAGAGGTGCATCTTCTATACCTATCTACGTGTCTGGGTGCTTGGGATTGAGGCCAAAATGCCCGTTTTCTTGCGAATGCGAAAACACCAGAGAAAACTGGCACCACACCGATTGAGTGGCTTTTGTTTAAGATTGACATGGCCTGTTGATCGCACCAATGATCTCCTCAAGCTCCGGGGAACGATCATTAATACATTTCGCTCGACCCAGACACCATGCTGACTTCTTCCAGTGGTTGTATTTTATTTTTTTATTTTTTATTTTTTTATTTTTGGAAAGCAATTGCTGCCCTTATCTAGCTGATGTCGTGATGATGTTGCGCTCATGCGAGCAGGCAGTAGTGGTTGACCTGCCGATGATAAAGACGATTCACTTGAAGTGAAACAGATTTGTGCGCATGTCTTGGGGTGAAGGTAGCTCTTAGCAGCAGTTTCGCACATGCATATGTAGACTTTAAGCAGTTAAAAGTAAACATTCATGAAAGTAAAGCTCTACAAGACTATGTTTTGCGATGACGATTTTTCGCTTCTGCAGGAGTCAAAGTGTGGCAGAAGGCTTTTTGTGTGTGTGTGTGTGTGTGTGAGGAGCCAAACAGCTCTTGGACACCAGGGCTCGACTTAGCAACACATACATGATAACAGGTGTAGCGGTGAAGGGCGAAGTTCTGATTGTCATCTTGGCATTCTGCTATCAGGTGTTCTGTTTCCTGTGAAACAGTCCTACGTTTCACTGGCACTGAGGCACTTGGGCACTGTGGAGCAAGAGAGTTTTGCAGTGGGGGGGGGGGTAGAAGAGAAAGCAAGGACTCTACCACAGGCATCAGCAGGATCCTCTCCATATTTGTAAAGAGCTTGCAGGACGGCTGTACACATGATGGCCCAAAGGGAAGGGGTTGTTTTGAATGCAGTGCAGAGAAAGAAAGCTTATTAAATTAATTCATCTTTTCTATGAAAGGACTTCAGAAATGGGTGGGTGAGCATTCTCTATCATGGAATCGAATTGTTTTCCCATAAAAATAGACATTCTTTTCCATCTTGTGAATCATGCAAATGATAGTGCATGTAAATCCCTATTTTTAATGTACCAAGCAGCTTAGACAATAGACTGATTACACAAGTAGAGATTAAGTGGTGGTTCCTTATAGCAGAATGGGGTGTACAAGAGCAGATTGCAAAACTTGAGGTTTGCCAGAAAATATTTTGTTGTCGGGAAGAAAATGAAAATTATGTTATATTCCAGTAATTCCTGTGGTCCTTCAGCATGAGTTAAGAGGCATAGTTTTGAGGCTATCTTTGTAACAACATGGCAAGCTTCTCATCATTTACACTGTTATTTATTAGCACAATGTGCAGCGCTGTAACATAATACTTTCTCCTTCATGTATATATGACTGACTGACCACTGATGGAGTGAGGAAGTGTAGGAACATAGTGTTCACTGAGTTCAGTGAGAAAAGTGTGGCAAACTTTATGGGCTGTGGTAGGAACAGTGCTTACAAAGGACTGATAAGAGAAGACTTTGTTAGGTTTGTGAATGAGATATAAAGACTGTATGTTCACTAAGGTCTATGAAAAGACAAGTTGGTTTACTTTCTTCTCTAGACATTTTCTAATACATTAACTTTGTCAGACACCTTCATGAGCAGTGTGCCTTCCCTATCTTCAAATGCAAAGCTACGCGAGGTGCAGTGTGTTAGTGACATGAAAATCACAAAAACAGAAATGTTTAGTTATCCTTATGTTTTATTATGTTTCATCAGCAACACTGAGAGAAAAGATCTTTTTCTCATCTGAATCATTGACATGAAGTCATGCAGTCATTCTGATCATTCTGACCACATAACACTCCACTATTAGATCCTTTCAATTACACATGCATGGAGGCATTCAAACATTACAGTAAATTTGCTGATGGAAGCATGAGTATACAGTTTTATGTGATATGCACAGTCTTTGTATTGTGATCTAACACAGAATAGGCCCTTAGTCCCTTGCTGTCCTACACAGTCTAACTCTAGCACTCATTCTTGGTGTCATTAATGTACTAACATTGACCGCATCCAGAGATTTCACTAATATAGGTTAATGTGTGTGTGTGTGTGTGTGTCTTATAGAGTTTACATTACATGTTAGTGAGGTAATGAACATATGAATATCTCCATGCCCCTTTGAGGGTGAAATAATGAAGCATCTTGTATGTCTTGTTACAGATAGATAGTAAGGACACTGTTGGGTGTGTGTTTCAGGGAGCCAGTGATGTTACTGTACGCCTTGTTACAGAGAGTTAGTAATGACACTGTTGGGTATGTGTGTTTCAGGGAGCCAGTGATGTCACTGTTGTGGTGGAAGACTACTCAGCAAGTGGTCCAGGTGAGCTGAGTGTTATACGAGGTCAGCAAGTGGAAGTGGTGGAGGCTGGAGCCACCGTGGGACCTGCCCAGGCCCCTGGGGATTGGTGCTTGATTCGAACTATGCCCCCTGATGGAGCTGATCCTTCACAAGGACTGGTCCCCATGGCAACACTCAAGCCTGTCCCTATTTTACGGGCACCTGGGGCTAGAAATAGCTTAGATCTAGACGGTGAGAAAAATTATGGTATTGATTCTGTTCCTGAAATCTGAATGAGAATATCACACAGAAAACAAGCAAATGCTTCAGTGTGTTAATATTTTCTCTATTCTTGCTGTTGTGGACAGACAAAAGACATTGGTGTAACATCCCAGATATCCTCTCAAAACAGCACAAAACATGCCTCTCATTTAGCAGGGTTCGATCTCCACAATATTGTCATCTGGTGCATAAGTATTTTGTGATCTGATTACCATTTTTTCCATTCCTATCTCTCTTGTAGTCAGCTTTTACTTTTGCTCTTTCTCTCTCATACTCTCTGTTTGCCAGTATGAAGCCTAAGCAAAGTGTAACAAGAAGTATCTTATTGACAGTGTAAGCTGAATGGTTCAATCAGGGGTAGGGCGCTCTACACTTGACATTTCTCTTCCTGCAGCTAGACATGGGGAGTGTTTGCACCAATACATAAGCATTGATTACAGTCTATTTTTCATCCTGCAGGCTTTGAATCTTTTATGGAACTTGCTTCACAGTGTGCACTATGTTTTGCTTTACAGAACCTTTAGGGGAAGGGTCAGGAGCCCTAAATACGTCTTCCTCCCCTGTTACTAAGCGGCGCAGCAGCTTTAGGTATGTACTTGAGCAGCATGTGTTGTCAAATGTCATATGATTTTTTTCTGTCAGTTTCCTGATTCCTGGCTCGAAACAGGATTCTAGAAAACTCCATTATTAATATTTCTTTTCTTTGTTTTGCTAATTATTCAAGTTTATAAGTCCATGAAATTGAATTTATGAGAAATGAGAATAAATTGGCATTTTCCTAACACTCAAATTGTACTCGCTGCTTCCCAGACTTGAATTCTGCACCTGCAGCATGGAAATAATAATATATATCAATGTATGATGTGAACGAAACAACTAATAGTCTCCCTTACTTAGCATTTTCTCATAACTTCCAGATTTTATCTAAATTTTAAATATTTTAGTAAAACATGGTATTTGAGAAAAAAAAGTAATCAACATCTGTGCTTAAAATATCTGGACCAGTTATTTTGTGTTTGTTTTAGAGCTGCTCTTCTCACATGAGGCTGAAAAGTATACATTAAAAATAGCACAGTATGCTTAATTGTTTTAAATAATTTTTCACTACTTAGAAGTAATCACAGAGCTGTTGTAGGTGTACCTTTATGGACATTGCAGGAAATGGTTAACAAGTCCTGTGAGGAAACTAAGCCATGGGAAAATCGAGAAACAGGGGGTAGCACTCTTGGAGGCCACGAGAGCAGCCAAGGGAGAGAAGAGACCTATAGTCAGCTTGCTTGCTGAGAAGGTAGGATTATTATAGAGTATGAGATCCATGATGTGTAGGGAGATGTGCGGCAACGAGAATGGCGCCCCTCTAAGCCTACCCATTTTGAGAAAGTGATTGGTTGGCTTTTGTGGATATGATGATGTAGGGCGCAAATTCCCGTGACGCTACAGGTTGCCGTTCCCGCACGCATCACGCGAGCGCTGAATCTCAAACTCTCTAATGACATATAACGCACATATAATATTCTGGTTTATTTTTTTTGGGTGCTTAGTTGTGTCATGGTTAAAAAAAACAAACTCGCTTGTCACCACTGCAGTGAGAGGCTCCCAGGCCTGGGCATTAGGGATTCTCTCTGTGCACTCCAGTTTCATCCCCCTCCATTTCCCCCATTGTGTGAAATCACTTCAGGATGAAAACACTTTCCTACTAAGCCCACCCAACCTGGGTTCTTTTTTTCACTTACTGAAGATATACTTTATTTTTGGCTGTAAATGAGGCAATTTTGAAATAAATTTTGCATGCATTTTTTATTAGTGCTTGTTAAAAAGAAAAAGAAACAAGAGTTGGTGCAGTATTTGTAGAAAATAATCTGTTAAGAATTGTAATTTATGTATTAGGATTTGATCCAAATCTTGAGCCATTTGACTTGCTGCTTAATATACAAATTCTGGACATAGTGGAATTTCACATTTTTATCAGTGAATTCCTTTAAGATTTTGTTTTTAAATGATGGCTTCAGCTGCTCCTAGAAATCATAATTTTTATATGTTGTATGCCTTGCTTTCTTTATGAATGGTGTGCATAAACTATTCCATCTATTAAGGTATGTTTGCACAAAATGGTTTTATGTTCAAATGAGAAAAACATGCAGCACCTTAGATCTTGATATTGCATTGGAACTGATTGAAAAATATCCCTGGATGGGATGAGAGCACACGGTAAGTTGTTTTGTTTTTTTAATCTTTTACCTGTTCTTGGACAGACTATGTTTGTGCATACTGGTGTATTCAGATCTCTTTCCAGATATTCTTGTTGGTGTTAAAGGGAAAACCGAGTGCAACATTATTTCTTTATGATCGGGTTAAGTTCGTTTAAAATAATTCACAAAATATGAGTACATAATTATGCTTAATTTTAAAGATATAAGCCTTCAAACATCGGCATTCTCACCTGCAACTAGGAAGATGGGAAAAAATTACTCTCCTGTACTGAAGGTTCTCTTACGTGATTGAAGTATTTGTAACAGCGAGCGTGCTTGTCTTCAAGTCAAATGAAGAAACATCGCTCAGGTTGTCATGTTCAAAAAGCGATTTTGTTGCCCAAAAAATGAAACAGCTGAATTTGGAATACAGCCCTACAGATTGGAACTTTATTTAGAAGCTTCAAAGGAAGTTAAAATAATTAAATGGTCCAAACTGAATTCATTCAACAGACTGGTAAGTCAGTCAGATCAAAATTTAATGGGCACAACTGACTGTTGATAAGGATTTTTTTACAATTAAAAATATAATGATAGTATGAAACATGTTTATCGATGTAAAAACTTATTTCTTCCTCATTTAGCTGCATGCAAAATTTTCTATTTATTTACTGATACTTGCATGTGTTCCCGTTTAAGTAATATGTTTATCACCCTCAATTCTTTGTTTTCCTTTTTTAGCTGTTTCAATCGCGCACATCAATGGTGCCCTCACACTGTCAGTTGTTTTTAGCATTGTGCTGGATAAAGATATGACTGATGATGATGTGTTTGTGACTGTCACACGATGTTACTTGTAGACCAGACGGTGTAGAAACCATCAGTGTTGCATATCTGGTGCTTGATTTACCAGCAGTCGTAGTTCGTTTTAACATCTCGTGCTTTTGTATAGTAAACACTGCTACAGGAATAAGATTTCTTCGTATTACTGAAAGTCCAATACTTCCTTGGTTTGTATAAGTGACTGGATAACAATTAATTTTGAAATGTTTTTAGCAAATTCTTGAGTACGTTGTGGGGACGTTTGAACAAAACAGAGACCTGTATATACACATCTCTGAACAAAGTTAATCCACTGGCGTTTGCTGCCATTATCTTTAGGATTTCCTTCATGAGTACACAAAATATCTCCATCTGAGTGTCGAAGAGAATATTCAGCAACAGCACAATTTGTCCTGGTCAGTTTTCTTTTACCAAGGATTGCATCTTTTCTCTTCGACTTCAGCTAGTGCGCACGGCGCTATTTTTAGAAATACTTCCGTTTCGTCACTTCCTGTTTTCTTGACAAATCCAGGTGTGCTAAAGAGAAAAATATTAATATAAAATCTTTCATACCTCTTTGTCATAAAATACCACCGGAACATGTTTTTGTGATACTTTGTGCTTTATTTCCAGCGATTTTTGCTGAGCACTCATGTTGTCCTTTAAACCTAAGTGTTACTCGACCTTAAAATTTTATGTAAAGGCAGATCAAGCCTGACTGTCACTTAGGGTAATCCAATTGCATTAATCTTGAGTAACTCTGGCTTAATGCCTACCCTAGCAGCACAGAATGCCAAAAATACATGGCTCTCCTGGTGTAGAACCTGGGTCCGACATACTTTCTATGGGACCCATGTGTTTTTGGTATTCTGTGGTGCTAGGGTAGTGTGTGCATGCAATACACAGATGATTAATGTCTCATATAGACACTTATTTCTGGGTTAACCAATGTACCATGGGTTCACATCATAGCACAGCCAGTGACCAAACTGCTGATACATTTTTGAACTGCCCACTTGTGCAGTGTTCAGTGTGCTTTGCTCATATGGTTTCACCAGGTATCGGAGTATGGAATGAGAGAGAAATATCAGCATAGGATGTACCTGTGTATATGTGTGCATGCTTGCATGGATGTATTTATGTGCCTTGAAGTTTTAGGTGTACAAGCATTGCTAAATGTGTGTGTGTTTGTCTGATTGCTACGTCCATTGAAAGCGCAACTATGCACACTACTTCTTCCTTTCTCTTGCTCCCATCAAAACTTGAATTATCTCCCTTATTTCATGTTGCATTTTAAGAACGCTGCAAAACAAATCATGAAGTGATATGAGAAGGTTTCTTTGATTTAGTCACACATATAACTTTTAAATGTGAAAGAAATTGTGAGTAAGAACTTTATGGTTTTGTTGATGGTCAGCTTTTATCTGTTTGGGTGTTGATTGAAATGAGTTATGGCCCATTTCTCACTTCCAAGTCTGCTTGGTGGTAAACAATAGAATGTATAGTGACTTGCTGACTTTTTTATGTGTTTTTTTTGTTTGTTTTTGTTTTTGGTTTTTTGTTTGTATTTTTGTTTCTGTCAAAGAGGGACATGCTGGATTTTGTAGAAATGCCATGTAGATATTTGTGAATAATTAATTGAAAGGCGGCATATTATTTATTTGTGCATCATTATGTACCATGCCACATCACCATGTTTCATATGTTTGACAGTCTTGCTTTAAGACTTTCCAAGTTTCTCAGTAGAAAACTGCTTACTGCAGCCATATTTTATCATGATCATTCAGGACAACCAAGCAGTATGAACTATTGAATGAATATGAATACTGTCAATATTTCTCTGTAACCTTTTATTTATTTAGTATTTTTATTATGTTTTCTGCCATCATTTTAATGTGCATAGTCTTGAAATGGACCTCAGTAAAAGGAAGTGTGGAAATGGGCAATGAACTTCACAAGAACTCTACAATAGCCAAGTGACCTAAGCGTTAAGCATGTTGAGTTTCAAGTATTGGGTGTGTGCTGTTTGTGTAGAAATAATTTTTCTTTATTTTATTGGGTCATGCTGAGTCTATTTATGGACAATTTCTTGTTTACTAGAAATTCCATGGTGCAGGGAGCAAGTGCTATATATTTCCCTTGAAGCAGGGTGTGTATGTGAGAGATAGAGAGCCAGTTAGTGTCATCCTCAAGGAGGTGATTGAGTGGTAAAAGTGTAGGAAACTTTACGCCCCACAGGTTGAGGACCGCGGCTTTACAACATATTTCTTGTGTGGGCTGAAATGTTGATGAATGGCAGATGGTGAGCAAACAGAGCAGTGAAGACAAATACTGTTTGTTTTAATCACTGAATTTCTTTTTGAAATTGGTTAATGGTCAGATGGTGTTTTCATTCTTCATCTCCGGTCCAAGCTGATGTATGTTGCTACCAGGCTATGCCAGGGTTAGCAGGCCAGGCACCCGAGAAGATTGTGTGAAGTTGATAAGGAGTAATAGTTTTTTTCTGTTTTATTTTTTGAAGAGAAATATTTATGGATTTAATTGCTCTGCTATAACAGAGGTTGTTTAGATGGCTTCAGCATGCCTTCTGTTTACCTTACATGTAAGCAGGCATCCCGTAGAGGGCTGGTATAATTAGAGGTGCAGGAGTAATGAACCAAGATCAGTTCAAAACGATGGAGGTGGCTAACCTTGTCAGTTTGATTAACCAGACATGACCAGATCTCACAGCGATTACAGTTTATTACAGTTTATTTTTTCTGTTACGGGTCTGCGCCCTAGAAACCCTTGAAGATGTTTATGTCGGTATAACAACGCATGGGGAGGGTTGAGGAGCGCGGAGTACAAGTAGCGGTTTGGTTTCAGTTTCGCGGTGTATAGAGGGGTTTCAGCATGATGTATTCTGAAAGGGTCATGATGCCATTTTCGTAGTCCAGTTTGTGTGATTTATTGTGATTTTGATCCAGCAAATGCGTTCTCTTCCGTTCGTCCTGCACCATAGTGCGCTACAGGCCTAGAAAGAGTTCAAATATCCCCATCCACCCAGCCATCTTTACTGCCGTGTCCGTCAGCTTCCTGTATGTACGAGTGTTCGTGCGCATGTGTTAGACTGTTAGGTAGTCAGCTCCCATCTGCCTCCGTAAATCTATCCGCGGACGGCGCGCTCATGGACGCCGTGTTTTAAAGAATTGTTTGAGCACGGCGGTGTGTAGGTGACGATAGTCGCGGCTGTTCCAATCGACCAGTGCATTCTTCATAGGTTACTCAATCCTCTTGAGTCATCACGCACCAACAGACTGCCTTACTTTAGTATTTTTATTAACGGCAGGCAGGCGCTATGAGGGTACTACCGTCCCTCTGTGAGAAAGGGAAGGTGGCGTCTCGCCATCGGGTTCTTGAAGAGAGTGCGGCTAGGAGGTCGGCGATACTGGCGTACCTGTCCACTTTGTTTTGGTACCTTTGGTAGTCGTGCTTTGCGCCTGTAAGCAGCCAACCATCTGGGTTTGCGAGCGCGCATCAGCTGGTCCTGACTGGTTAGAGCATGTGTGACTGGCAGGCCGCTGGCCAGTACGGATGTGGACATTGTTTGTTGGCTGCTCGCTGAAAGACGGAAATCTTGCATTTTCTGGTCGGGGAACTAACGGCAAGTTTCTTGGACGGGGTTGGAAGAGTGGACATAGGAGGGAGGGATGGGCAATAACGATTTGAACCTGGAGTGGTTTAACAGCATAGAGGCTTGACAAATCTGTCAGCTTAGTAGAATTTTTTGGAGGCGGGGGGGGGGGAGTTAAAGGAGGCGATACAGTACTTGAAAGGCGAGGAAGAAAGGCTAGGAGAGAGAGAGAGTGGGGAAGGGGGAAATCGATATCTTCATGGCGAACAACATTTAAGTGCAGATCGCCATAGCAACCAGCCAGGGTCAAGGAAAGCTAAAGAAAACACGAGGGTGTGGAGGTGAAGCGATGGGTGGTTGTGGTAGGTGTACAGGGAGAGACAAACGTGGGCACCTCACTGACGCGCGAGGTTCGTTACTTTAGTTGTGCTGCATATCTCCCCCACCCCTGACAAATTCCTCCTACCCCGCCTGCCAGTCACTTCCAGCTCGGACCCAGCACCTCGAAGGGCTGGACGGGAGCCGCGCGTCGCGAATTTTCTGTTCCTTAAGGAAGATTATATAGACGCCATGGTTGGCCAGCTTGCTCACGTGACTTCTCTCATGATGGCTTTCTGGATGTCGATCACTGGTGTTTACTGTTATATGGCTTCAATAATGTTGAATATGGTCACCGTACTGGCTTCCAAATAATATACAACGGATTTATAGTACATATTTGTTCTGAATATCTTTTTTTTTTTTTACTGACAAACACGTACAGTGTGAGTAAGGGAAAGAGAAAATGTTACTAAGAGCTCATAAGAAATCGAGGTGGGAATGAAAATATGATAAACGGATCACAAAAATCTTATACAGCAGATGACTGTTTTATCCACGAGACACTATTGTCCTTATTAGTGAATGAACAGTTTATTTAACTTGGTGTATTATCTTAAGAAAAATTAGCAATTATATATATATATATATATTTGTACACATGTATCTGTATATTAGTGACCATTAATATTTAGAAGTACTAGAAATACTATAACGCAAAACATAAATGTTTTACAGTAACTAGATCAAAGCATTTTACTATCATAGCTTAAAAGGCTGCTACATCAGAGCTAGATAAAGAAAGCAGTCCATCACATAACTTTTAACTTAAAGCACATACAACTTGGCTTCCACAAAAATTATATAGCCAGTGGTCATATGTCAGTGTGAGCAGGCATATCAACAGCAACAGTAATAAAAATAATTGTATAAAATCGAAGCAACAACAGCATTTGAAGTGAAAATGTGCGTGCGTGAATGTGGATGAAGTTTTTTTAGTCATTTAACATAAGATATAGCACTTCAATTTTAATGAAATCTGTTTTTCTCAAATAATGAAAGGAAATATGCAGACACTGTAAAAGTGTTTTAAGCTTTCCATATTAATACAGCCTTACAAATTTAATCGAGAGCGTCATTGTTTGTGAGAGTTTTTCGCACTGTTAAGTTCAGATTCCTCTTCGTAATAAATTGCTTGAAGTATGACACTGAAGCAGACGTCCAAAACAAAATGCTACGCTGTATGAACCCTTTGTCTAGTATTATTTACCTGCAAGTGTACTGACCACCAGTTTTGAAGCAATATAATAAAACAATAAACACTAGAAGGTGCCATCCAAAATCCACCATAAGACATCAAGCTGGTCAATCAGTGTGCTTAAATAGAGTTCCTACATAATCTTCCCTTGGGAAAAAAATGTTCGCGGTCGGACCCCTATGGACCCTTGGCAAGGTTGGACTGCTGCGACTCTGCCTCGGTCACCTATCCGCTAAACCAGTTGTCTGACCGTTCTACCATATATCTGTTGGCTCTACAGTCGTATATCCAATCGTCTGTCCGCTCTACCAGTCTCTGCCGCTGCAACCCAAGTCAAGATTGACTCCGAGGCTGTTTTTAGCCCTGAAAGACACTAGCTGATGTGTATTGCTGCAAGGTGGTCCGATATAACATCCTGGCATGCCCGTCCGATTTAGCGCAGTTTTTAAGGTGTTTGCACACTTCTAGCGCCAAGAATATTCGAAAACCAACGCATGAAAGATGCCTCTAAATACATCTTGAGGAGCTTGAAATAGAATAACGAGAACAAGCTACTCACTCTTCTTTCTTTTTCCCCTATGTGTGTGTGTGAGAGAGAGAGAGAGATTGCATTACCAAGATCGTCACTGGCATAAGAGGGGTGGGTAGAGAGAGAAGTAAGGTGGGGGCCTGTTTGGCTCGTAGTCGACTTTCTCTTTATAACAGATATTGTGATGATGAGACCTTTTGCTGTATGTCTTCTTATCGAAGTTAATACTAGTAATTCTTTTTTCCACCCAGCCACCCAAATGACCCGTTTTTCCATTTCACAATGGGAAGATAATCTTATTTTTTTATATTTGGTATTATTTGAAAAAAAAGTGATTGCAGCGTTAACTTCGCGTGTCTCTCCTAACTCGTCATAAACTCTGCTTGCAAAGAATGGTCACATGATTGGCTGAGTGCTACTCTCTGGTCTCAAGCCTAGCATTAAACGTTACACTAGCACAAATTTTCTGCTGATTGTTGGACTCCATCACACAGCTGATAAGAAAGCCGAGGTAGACCGCGCGCCGTGATGTCAAAACAGCCCGCATTAACTAAGTGGTCTGTTTTGACGGGGATGGAGGGGTTGGGGGAGGCGGCAGTCGGTGTCCAGAACCAGAACAGATTGCTTCCCTGACGTCATTCTGCAACTAGATAAAGTAACTGCGGCGTCTGACTGCTAACCCGCCAGCAGCTATTTTTTCGTCTTAGCCACCAGTCTGCCAGTTTGCCACCTAACCCTCATGAGATTTCCCCGGCCGTGCATATTTGTAATGAACAAATAAAGCAGCGACGCGACTGCAAAGACCATGACATTCCCCTTCTTTCTCCTCACTTTAAGTTAACCTTAGTTTGTTTTTGTTTTTGTTTTTTCACTAAAAAGATCGGCGCCTTTTTTTCACCACGAACCAGCGATTAGGCTTGGAGGTTTGGAGAGACATGCATTAGAGGCAAGCTGTCTGTCCTGTTCACGGGCAATCCATGTACATCTGGCAGCTGGATCCTTACGCCTCCCACCAGGCAGTGCTCGCTAACAGTTCATTCATCGGAGAGACGGGGTGGATGGCGAGTGGTGCGTCAGACGGCAGCAGCAGCATGATGTGAACAGGGCCCCCGCGCATCTCCCGACTCCATCTAGCGATCTTGCCGGTTGGCAGGTGATGAGCTGGGCAAGGAGGTGCAGAGCGAGACAAATAATTAGGCAGTCTTTGAAATTGTTTACTGTCCTGTTGTTGTAAGAACCGTTTTTTCTTCCTTGCATTTTTTTTAATGCTTTACAGTAAGAAAAGGCAAAAGTAGGGAAGGTAGAGAAATTGAGAGAGAGGTTTTGCACACAAATGAAGAACCCTTATTGTTTAACGCGACAATTATACCTGACCCCCATCGTCAACTTAGTTCTTAAGAAGATCTGAACGTCGTGTTGCTGGAAATGGCGTGCGTAGGGTTAGGTGGGTGTTTGGATAGGGGAGCGGAGTGAACTTGACAGATGTTAGTACGTGGCGCAGTTCTCGTAGAACACAACTGTCATAATTGGCGTATTGCTTATTTTCATCTTGTGTCGTTTGGCTCTGCTCCTTTTCCTTTAGACTCTTGTTAATTATGATGGACTCTTAACAGCCGCACTCACCTTCATTGAAAAACCAAAGGAACTTTTCTATCTTTATCTGAAAATAATGAAATAACAGCACTATACAGAAAATACCTGCACTGAATCGGAACTGAAGTTAGAGGCACTAGAAAGAGAAAAGCCGCATAAATCAAGAATGCTATATTCTTTAAGGAATACATCCGTAACATCTCTGTAGTGTCTTCATCTCGGTGTTATTTTGGTCCTCATTATGCTTGTTTGCGCTTTTTTCATTTTTCTTATGAAAGATTATGGAGTCTCACATAAACCTCAGTAAGTACTTTCACCATTTCTTTACACCACAAGTAATGCTTCCCCACACAAACTGTCCACATAATAGGTAATGTGCTCCAAGTAAGCCTCGCTGTCCTTTTTATCATCGCACGTCTTCACGTGACAGGCAATAAGCCCAGCGTAAACCTCGCAGTCCTTTCTTTCCATTGCACCTCCTCTAGGTCCTCTTCCCCCCCCCTCCCTCACTTCTGTGCGCATGCCAACGGTTTAGGAGTTGCCGTCCTTGAAAAAATACACGCTTACGGATTGTGTTTACTGCGGTGCACCTTATTTTAGCAACTGGGCTTTAACAGAAAGCAAGGCAGAGACTGGAGCTTGCTAAACGCGGATATCGATCTGGTTCTTCTTTATCTTCACCTCAGATTAGCACCACCTTTGACCACCTTCACACTTACCCTATTCTCTCTCCCCTCACCCCACTCACCCCTTTCACTCATCGTTGTCATGGTCGCGTACTACTTCTGGTACCAGGGGCTGTCGGTTCCGATCATTGTGTTGTATTTTGAGTCATTCTTATTACGGTTAGTAACTGGAAATCTTAACAGTAGGCAATACGCCAGTTCATGCGTGCTGTGAATAATCTATGAAGAATCTGCTGTCTCTTTTTCTGTAATATTTAAATTCATATACACACATTTACATGAAACTGTAATTTATGGTGTAATTATTATTTAATAGTAAATCTTCTGTGATTTTTTAAAATTTAGGGATATAGCATTACGCCACTAGCTGTGACTTCTGTTATCATTCGTATTTAGCACTATGCTAACTGTGACGTCTGTGTTAAGGGCGGGGGGAGGGGAGCAATGATAGTGCCGAATATGTTGTGCCGAGATTTCACTGGAGCTGTCGAGTGTAGCCTGTTGTAAGGAGCATTGAGCAACCTGGCCGGGAGAGGCGAGCAGCCTGCCTGCTGTGACGAGAAGCTATCAAGTGTTCCAGACTAGTTTAACTGCAGCTGAAAATAGTCTTGCTGAGAGCCAACTGGGGGATACACAGATCGAAGGTGACTGCTTGCGCAGAAACCTGTCGGCAGGGAAAATAAACCCGGACGTCAGCGCCCATCCGTTGCCATCATAATTAAGACAAGAGATGGCCCGCTAGAGAGGCACGCGGAGCTTGGAGAGTTGTGACGTCAGCGTGCCGTGCCGGAATGTGAAGGCCATGTTTTTTGCTTCCTTGTACCTTAGGAAGAGTTGCGATATGGCGACAAATATTGAGACTAAGTTGCCATCATAATGTCGAGAGTGTTCTGTCTTGAAAATGGGAGGCTCGCGTGCACGAAGCCGTCAGTGGAGTACGAAATTTGAGGTTGAGAGGGAAGGAGCGAAAGACACCAAATACATCTTCTCTTGGATCAGATCAAAATGCACCCGTGTAGCTTGTGTAAGCAACGATGACCTCCTATTCCCCTCCCCCTCCTCCACTCATCGTCTCATTTTGCGCACAGTCACAGATGTCATCTAGGGGCTTACGTCACAGGGGTTAGGGGATAGGGCTATGATGACAGATTTGTGTCCTGATCAAAGGATACACAAACTTCCATAATGACTCACTCATCTATTTCTCTCGCTCACCTGTACCTTCCACCCTTCCCCGCCACGCCCTCAGGATCAACAGCTCGTGACTGACAGTATTCATTTGATTGTTTTGTTGACAGCGAAGGATTTGGTCTGAAATCTTACGCTACAGCGTGGGGTGACCGTTTATCAAAAATAATGCTTTCCTTGCGTATAATGAGCCACAAGCCTGTCCTTTGGCCCTTGACCTGGGTGAGGACATGGGTGTGCATGTGGGACAAGAGCGTGGGGGAGAGGAATTAGAGAGGAGGGAGGGGTGGTTGTGAGGGGCGCGGCGGTTGGATGGTGGGTGGTTGTTGCTGTGTCGTGCTGAGTGTCAGCGCGGTCAGAAAGCGGTCCTTCCAGAGACACGCAGCCCGCCGCAGGAAATGAAAGGCGATTTGACCAGACCCGAGTTGGTGAAAGCTCTGGAAGAAAAGCCGCTGGTGTGTGTTAGTAAAAAGAGTAAACCCTTGACGTGGGTAATCAGCTGAATGGGCCAGGAGAGAAAGAGGGTGTGGGAAGTGGGTTCGGGGACTGAAGACTTATCGGAAGCAGCATGCAGATGAGAGAGTGGTGCATTTGTTTTGTACAAGAGTTGTTGTTTGGGGGGGGGGGGAATGAGGGCTGTGTCAGGCACCACCAGAAGAGTTCTGATTCTTCGCCGCCATCTTGTTATCGATAAGCTGCTTCGCTCATGACACGCTTTTTTTCCTTGTTCATTATGTATTTTTTGTTCTCTCTCCCTCTCTCCACGTCCTTTTCCGCAACGCCACTCCGTACTGCTGAGCTGGCTTGATCGTACTCGTTGCCAAGCGTATCAGCCTATTGATCGGCGCTGGGCCTTTGCTAATTTCACATGCAACTGTGACCGGCGGCGTTTATACGAGGGAGAGGACCCTGCCTACTGGCTGCAGGAGGAGAAAGGACTGTCGCTTCCTCCCTGCATTCCCCCCTTCCATCTGCAGCATATCTACATCTTAAAGAGCAATGCCGATTCGTCGTGGCGGCGGGTTACGGTGTAGAGTGACAACAGGAGGAAGGGGCGGCCGTGGGCACCAGCCAGTCTCTGAGTGAACAGCAGCATCTTGTTTGCTGGCCAGCCTGGCGTGACGCATCAAGCCATGCTGCAAAAACTTCACACGCCGCCATTTTGTCTCCCTAAAAACCTCGTGGAAGGCATGCACGGGAAGCCTTTGCCT
Source organism: Marisa cornuarietis (assembly GCA_004794655.1). Lineage (NCBI taxonomy): Eukaryota > Metazoa > Mollusca > Gastropoda > Architaenioglossa > Ampullariidae > Marisa > Marisa cornuarietis. The sequence goes on from SMMW01000025.1 coordinate 2,611,651, forward strand.
TGTACGTAGACAGGAGATTCCAGACGCGGGCTGCAAAAGATGCAAGGAGGTGGTCGGTTGGGGGAAAGGGGTGTCTCTGCAGTCGAGCTTGTAGGGACAAAACTGGCACTTATTGATTGGCACTTCAAAACACCGATTCTTGCGCTCTCTTTCACTCTCTCTCTCTCGCGCGCGCGCACTCTCTCTCTCTCTCTATGTGTGTGTGTGTGTGTGTGTGTGTGAGAGAGAGAGAGTGTGTGTGGCCGAAGCTCTTAGCCAACGCCTTGAACCTAGGCATGACTGAAGGAAGGTGAGTTTTTCATGCTGCGGTCCTGTCCAGCGGTCGGTCTCTTTTTCTCTCTGGCACGTGCACCCGTTCACAGGCGTTGACCTAAACCTAACATGGCAGCCTCCAACGGTGTTGCGCGACAATAATAGCGGAAGCAGCGTGTGCCACCTTTTCAAGTTATCGCAGGTTGTTTTCATATATGTGTGTGTGTGTGTGTCTTAATCCTCTCGTGCAAACTTGCGTTGACATTCATCTTGTGTCCACGCCTCTCGGCTCCCTGTCCTTCTGCTATTGCTATCAGCGTGAAGCATGCAGCACCAGGCGGCAGCTGCGTGACCGAGATGAGCCCCGAGCCTAGTGGTAGTGGCGGCTGACGGCGTCGTGCTGTTGTCCCCCACCCTTTCCCTCGGTGTGTGTGTGTGTGTGTCGCCGCTGGTGGTGTTTGTCTAACGTCGTGACCAGCGCTTGCACTTCAGGTAAAGCGGGGAGAGAGTGGGAGAGCTCATCGCCCAGCCATGTGATGTGGTGATCTCCATCTACACCACCACCAGCAGCAGCAACAACTACGGCGGCAGAAGCCTAGCGACAATGTGCAGTGCCGTCAGCAAGCAACAACATTTTTCTGACTGTGCGACACGGAACAGGTGTTGGTGGCCCGCTCCTCCCCGCAGGCACAGCAACTCGCCGTGAAGACTGTTCACCGTGAAATACCAGCTGCCGCCAACCATTAGGTCCACCTCCGTCTCGCTAGCAGAGAAGGGGGAGAGGGAGAGTGTGTGTTTGTTTGCGCGCGGTGCCGACACAGGGGATCACGGCGCCATCTGTTGCCCTGTGTTGGAAAGGGGATGCGGCCAATCAACTACTAAGTGCAAGTCCGTTGTTGGTCTAGTGTGACCACGTTCCGTGCTTCCGTGTGTATGGTGCATCCGAGCGGATACCGTTCAGAGGATAAAAGCCTGAAAGCCGCACAGACGCGCGCGCGTATGTACGTACGCGCACACACACACACCAACACAAGTAGCATGCGTCCACTTGTGCAAGCATACGCACAGAAGGAGTAAGGTCAGCGGAGTTATGCAAACTGTGTGCACGCTCAAGATGTGCATCTGTCGTGCCTTACATCCGCTGACCACGTGACACATACCGAGGCGATGCTGCTGAAGTGTCCTGCATGGCGGGATGGTGTGGAGAGAGTGCGCGTTTGAGGGCGTTTCCTTGCCGCAGACTTCGAAGCTAACACGCAGGGAAAGGTGCCAGAAAGTACCAGGAGGAAGTACACGAAGGGGGAAGTGTGTCTCTATCTTCCCCCCTCCCCTCCTTGGCGCGAAAGATTCGGATACTGCAAGAAGCTTCTGTTTGTGAAGTGGTGGTGCCAGTCATTGTCAAGACTGGTTTTCTGCGTGCGTTCTCCCGCAATGCCACCACGCAAGGCGGACAACTGGCCATGCAGCGGGATCCCGGCAGCTGCCATAGGAATAGCGGCTTTTGCCGAGCACCTGGATGATGCTAGCTGTTGCAGGTAATTATTCTTGTCAGTTGTCTGCAAGCTGCTAAACGCCACGGGTGTAATCGTCAAGTGAGAGACAAGCGTGGGCTGCGGGGGGTGAGATGGGGGAGGAGGGGATATTTGTGAGGGTATTGTTGCACTCGTACCTTAAGATGTTCAGATACAAATATTAACCTTTCTAAACAGAACTTAGTTCTAGAAATAATCAGGTCAGTTAAAAGAAAACATAAAATGCAGTGGATAACGATCAAGAAAAGCGAGCAGTTGAGAAGTCTAGTGAGTTTGGCTCGCCTTACAGTTGAGTCCTCGTTGCAGCAAACGTTGGCGACGCTAAAGTACACAGTAGATAACCGTGGTTCATAGTATGTATAGTCTTCGGTGCTAACATTAGCTACCCTAGAGTACAGATAGTTGATAAGCTCTGGCGTTTCCGGTCTGGTCTAACTACAGAAGTCGGGGCCAGATACCAAGGCCCGACACCTGCAAAATTACTGTCGACTTTTGTATTCAAAAACGTTTTGGTAGGCAAGCAGGGAACGCGTTATCTACTGACATAATGCATTCTTATGAAGAGACCTCTCTATATCAGCCAGCCTTCGACTTCCGTCTGCCAGGGCCGTTGAGATGACTAACATTCAGGCTGTCAATCACCTTTCCCTCCCCTCCTACACCCAAGTAGCCAGGACATGGAAGAGCGAGACTGAAAGTTGTTTTGGGCCTCAGATAAGACGGGTACGAATGCGCGTCACGAGAACACCCGGGTGTGTAGTGTTGATGACAGGCCCCGTCACTCCCGTAGACAGGTACCCGGACTGTGGACAGCTTATGACGGAGCAGCTTAGGGACTCCCGATGTCATTGTGCATGCATTACAAGTAAGAAACAAGTCGGGGCGCAGTCTAGTTGTGTGTGTGTGCGTGTCCTGGTGGTGGTGGTGGTGGGGGATGTTGATGTGTAGTGGTCGTGAAGCAAGCACAGGAACACCTGGAGACAGGCAAGGAGTGCTCGAGTAAGTTCCGGTCAGCCTCATAACCATCTGTAACGAGAGAAATGGATCAAAGTGCTAACTCCTTGATGGTGGCGATTTGCTTGACAGTGCGCTTGACTGAGTGGCCTCCGCATCTTTACGCCAGCCACCGTGCTTAAGGTTCTTAGTGGTTGCCCTGCACAGAAAACATCAGTTGACTGAAAGCTTTTCACAAGCAGACAATGATGGCTTCGTTTGCCTGAAGAGCTGTATAAGCCAGTGGTGTTAACTGCTCCATCGTTTTTGATGACTGATTGCACTTCACCCCTCCGACCTTACTCTTTTTAGTGTGTTAAAACAAACAACAAAAAACCCAAAAGTTTTTATTGTTGCACCACTCAATCCTGCGGTGGGAACGACGATGCCGGTAGCCGCAACTTTTTTTGTACAGAAGATGATGCCGTACAAGACCATTGTGTCCCGTTATAGTCACTTGACACTTATAGACTCTTCGTTATGAAACACTCATCCTATCATCCTCCTGTTGCTGATCCTGCTCCATCACAGTTACACGACTTGTAAACATCAACTGTTGGAAAGGAGGGCGAAAATAATCAAACGCCATGGTAAGTAGTTTTTTTTTTAAGTGGCGGGCTGGAGATATTGATTGAAAGGATGTTGTAAAGCTGGACGGAACATGTTCTGTGGCGACCTGTGCTTTTCTGCGAGGATGCGTGAAGCCTTCGAGACGGCACCGCGAGCAAGAGCGACATTCCATCGACCCTCGACCACCCACCGACTCACCCTTAGCTGTTCCCGGTCGCTCGTCAGATGGGGGCAGCAAGAATCCCCAACCCCCATCCGCACCTGGTGTCGGGACTTGGGAAGTGTGTCGCCGGGCTGGTCTTAACATGCTGCAGAAGTAACCAACGCTGCAAGTGTTGTCCAGGTTTGAGATTAGCAACCTTAGAAGACTGTGCAGCTTAAAAAAAAGCTCGAGTTGTCACGAATCACGCCGCGCAGACAGTTTTTGAATTATCTACCGCACATTGTACACTACATTTAACGGCCCGCGACTTTGCCTACCAGGGAATGCAGGTGAAAAGATAGGAGGTAGCGTTACAAGGACAATGTTACACGTGTTGCCATCAATGCCAACGAAAGCGACACACTCTTCGGGACCAGGCGTCTAGCTGGCCTGATGAACCTCGCAGCCCTCAAAGTCGAAAACATGGGAGGTAACCTCCAGCAGTGAACTGGCAGAGCACCGTATAATTGTTGAGAGGGCCAAGTGGTAGGGGCAGGACTGTGTGCAATTGCAGTCTGAATGAAACTCGCTGACTTGCAATCACTGTGGATCCGATTAGCAATTGGTTTTTCTCAGGACTGGGTGGACGTAGCGGCTCGCCTTCGGACGTTTAACAGTGGAACAGGGACAGCATGTGCACCACACCACTATCCTACCTCCCTTCTCTCCCCTTTTCCTATCCCACTCCTTCCTCACCATAGACTTTCGGTGGGCGTATTGACATCTATAGGAATTAAGATGAAAATGCTTTGGCAAACCTGCTAACAAGCCAGTGTTAAAGATAATTAAACACAGGACGGGCCATCATTTACACGCAAGAACAAGGCGGGCTGCCTCTTCACTCAATTATTCATGCCAGAAATGTAGAATGAGATTATCTGATTCACCTGTGCTCATGTTGCATCAGATCAAGCTGTAGTTAAGCTGGGGAGGCGCTGAATCTTGGAGATGGGCGCCTTCTTTCCGAAAATAGAATGGGTGGGGATGGAAGAGTGTACTGTTATGCTGTGCCAAAATAAACCTCGAAACTACAGGTTTTATAGATTATAACATTTATAATTATATTTCAAAATAGATGGTCTGCGCCCTTCTAGCTTAAAAAGCCCCCATAAAATACAAAGTATAATTATATATATATATATTCATGTACATTCTCTCTCTCTCTCTCTCACACACACACACACACATCTGCTTTACCCATTCATGCAATCCTGAGGTGCATCAAATTCTCCAAGGACCACTGTGTGTTCGCGTAACAAAATAAGTTTCAGGAAAATAGGGCAAACGGTCATTACCGGAGAACTGCCGCCGGTATGTGTATTGATCTGACGAGATTAGGTTCTTTCAGTGGCTTGGTTAATGAAGGCCACATTATTCTCGACTCGGCATAAAACTACAGATGGGCACAGCTGGCAACAATTCGATACAGACGTTACACCTGTGTCCACACTCATATAAAGTCGTTGGGTTCGCAGTAAAACATTGACAACTGTTGGAACGTGCCTTTCACGCCAGCGAATTATCTCCTCCCAGTAGACATCCATTACCCCCTCCTCACCACCACCACCGCCGCCAAGAAAAAGAATTGCTGGGCCTTGAGTTGTTTCAGCCCTGCGATCAAAGCCATCTTACACTGAGCTTTTTTTATTATTATTATTATTATTATTTGAAGTTGAAGGTAGCGATGCCACTTATATGTACATCACGAGGAGATCAGGGGAAGAACTTCCCCAGGTCAATTCTAGTGCTTCTACACACCATCGCTGAGAAACGGCAAAATAATTAGATACACTTACGAGATGGTGGCAGACTAAAACAACACCCTCACAATGTTACAGACATGATGGGGAGTACCATATTCGACTGTGTGGGGTGGGGCAGTGCTACGCCGTTTTTATTATATCAGCGCGATGCAAGAAAGGGACATAGAGTCACAAGAAGGTATTGGATGTACAGATAAGTTTGAAAATAAGAAGAAACGGCTATCTTTCAGTCTTTCAAAGCATGAAAAGTGCTAGCATACCCGTGAAAAAATTAGCAATTATATAGTCTGATATCAAAGCGTGACAGCAAGTAGCTTTAGTTCTATAAGAAAATGGTTTTGAGAGACTTTGAAATTTGGTGTTGTGAAACTTGGCTAGCGTTTCTAAACTGAAGACATGCATCAAACGTTGATGCTTCATTTTACCTCCTGAAATTGGCGCGTGTCTGTCTGTACTAGCGTTTAGCCAAAAGCACAGGGTAAACAAAAAAACAAAAAAAGAAACACGAGATAACATTTGCACTGTTGACGTCAACTTGATGTGAGGGGGTAACGGAAATGTGGGATGTGAGTGGGATGTAGTGAAAAGTAGTAGCTGCAGTGTTGTTTGGCATTAGTGGTGGTATATATAACTGGCAAGGAACTCGGTTGTCAATCATCTATGAATTTATACCACGCAGTGTTGTTTTTAACCCAGGAGATGCGGGGGTCGTGGTTTTACCCGGGAGGTAGCACTGACTGCGGTTTGTTACATTCTTGTCTCAGTTCTATTTTTTCACATTTCCTTGCAGAGCCTCAGCGAGCCTCCTCCTGTCAGGCTGCTACCCTACCGGGCCTTCTTGTCAGACTAGAGTTGAACTAGAGGAGAACCACTACCAGCAGTTTTTGCTTTTTTGCAGAAACTCCGCTGCGACGCGGGCACAAGAAACTAGCCGTCTTTCCGACTCGGAATACTAATGTCAACAAATTGGCAGCGTTGAATACTGGAGGCACTGTTGATAGGGTGTGCTCGCTCGTGGCAGTGGCAGTTTTTGTTTGGAAAAATTCCTTCTTTACAAACCGTCCGCGTCTCCATGCCTACCTTGACTTCAGCAGCTTCCAGCTCGTGAGCCGCCTCCTTTGTCCCGTTGGGAGAGAGTCCTGTGTTTACCCGCTGGGTCGAATGATTGGGTAACTCCCGACGTTTCATTACATGCCAGTCGTCGGCGGCCATGCAATAATTTATTATTCCGTGTCTTCCTAGAGAGAGATGCCTGCGGCTTGTGCATCAGCCTTTGTGTGGTTCACTGGGATTAGTCAATACTTGCGCGCGAAGTTTGGAATACCCTGCAGCAAGGACGGCGCCAAAGAGTGCTAAAAATAGCGCATATGTTGAGTTTAGCGGAACGTGCTAAAGGAGTCAGTTGTAGGAAAGATTCTCCTGCTTCACGTGTGCCGTTTCAGTGAAATAAAGGCAAGACATTTTACCTGTTTTATCGTTACTTTGCGTCATCAAGCCTTCACTGTTTTCCACAACTGCAAAAGGGCGGAATTAATTCTGAGAGACATCGGAGTCATTGACGTCTTGGCGAACTTGTGTCTGGTAGCATCTTCTGTGACAGACCCACTACATTTGCTTGAGAGCGCGGTGATGTTCTGGACTTGAAGGCTGGAGCCTCCAGGAGAAACGGTGCCTCGCCTGAAGCTGTCGAACCGCGAGCGTCCGGCGCGACAGGACTTGATTCCCGACAGCTGTGGAAGAAGGTTCTTAGCACAAGAGTTGTGGCCGAACCCGTGGACAGGAGCATGCCCGGGGTGTCCCTCATGTCGCAGGAATCGTGGAAACAGGTCAGGATGGACATCATGACGGGCAAACGGCGCAAGAAGTCGCGCCACAAGCTGTCTATGGCCAAGATCTGCTCTTGCATGGCCGCACAGACCGACGACTTCCCCGAAGACTCGCGGCCCTACGAGAAGAAGGGTTCGCAAGACCTGGATAGTCCAAAATCGCTGGAGCTGGATAAGCGCAGTTTGGTGAGGTCTTAACTCTTTCTTTTACACTTGGCAAGGAACATCAGTCGTCACCACCTTCTCCGCCTCTACCTTTCTTTCTTTTTGTTTCTTTTTTCTGCGCCTCTTTTCCCCTTGTGCTTGTGGTGTTCGATGACACATGCTAAACCTCAGTATCTTTGTACTTGCGTTTAATGTGGGGTTGGGTTTGTTTACTTTTGGCAGTAGGAGAAACGCGCCTCCAATAGCTACCGAGAAGAGCAAATATTCCTGCTTCCAGCACACGTAGAACCTGTCAATCGCCAGTTGTATAAACAGCACCCCCTCCCTCCACTCGCCTTGAGCTCAAGACTGCATACGCCTGATGATCAATTTGAATAATAAACGAAATGTGCAGGCGTACACAAGTTCCATCCTCTTATTGTCTTCATCTCGTGCGTATTTGCTGTGTGCAGTTTACGTCTCATGTCTGTTTACTGTCTGCAGCTTACGTGTCGTGTGTTTGCTGTGTGCAGTTTAGGCCTAGGCAACATGAAGTGGCTACTTCCTTTCTGTGGTAGATGTTCTCGTCTGTGGTACCGTCCTCCGTACAAAGCTGTGTCATCGTAATTTCGAGCTTCAGATAATAGAAAAAGCAGGTCTGGGATTGAATAAAACAAAGCGTTAGATTCATGTATGATATTATCTGGCCTATCATCTTTTGCACACATACATGTGCCTCATGTGGACTAATACGCACGCTCAAACACACAGGTGAGAATTGTGCTCGTGTATGACATAGTGCCACAAAACATGACATGTTAACAGTGTATCCTTTGTGGCGCTTATATCATCTCATCATCATCTTTCCAGCGGTGGCTTGATGACTCATGTTGGTGAATGTTTGCTGTCTTCAGCAGCAACACTGTATGATGCACCACATACTGCGCGTGTCGTGACTGGTTATCACAACCACTTTAGCTTAAGTATATGTGTTTGTGGTGGTGGTGTGGGGGGATGTGTTGAATGGCGGACGAGCTGTTACAGTGGGAAGGGAGTGACGGTGGGCAAAGTTCATGCTGTGCTATCTACTTTGATACATGCTTGCTTGCTATTGTTACAATTGATGAGTGAAGACTGTGGCCACACTGCATAAGTATACACCTGTTCACGTTCTCATTTGAGCCTAAGCTGTAATCCACACAAGTTATTAACTTTACGCATTGGTCAAACTTTAAACCTCCGTGGGTGACCATGTATTAAATCAGTAGCTCAAAAGATTCCCTACAGCAGTAACAGTTTTAGACTGAGACTTTGAGGTCGTGAAATGCTGTCGCTGTGAAAGTCGAAATCTTTTGCGCTATATTATATGGTATGGGAAGATAGTGCTCAACCACACCTCAGCGTTTTCATCCTGCATACGTGTAGCAATACAGTTATCTCCTTCCCTCCCGCCTGTGTCTCTTCTGAAACTTACTCTTCACTCGGGAAGTAATATTTGCGGGCAGACAATAATTAGACTTAGGTGAAAATGTGTGTGCGTGTGTGTATTGTACTACTTTTTCTCTCCCCTACATTCATCAAGTTGCCTTTTTTATGCTGGGTTTAAAAGTAACACCAGTCTACCTTCTGTACCATGGTAGATGAGACTGAACAGATGAGAGCGTGTTGGTGTGAACTGTAGTTTTGCGCTGTCAGCAACGAAGGCAGTATAGCAGCATTGCACATTCAGATTTAAAAAAAAATCGAACCGGAGATCAGATGTGAACCCAGATCGACGATCCCGACCGTCTTTCCGAACACAGTACCCACGAGCGTTACTTCGCTATAGTGGGCGAGTATGCGAGTGTGTGTTGCGTGTGCGAGGGAAGGGAGAAGGCGATTGCTGCGTGGGAGAGTACTGAGATCTCGGTTTCCTACAGTATTCTGCTGGCTGACTATCAGCAGGACTTCTCTCAAAGTTGTATGACGACAGTGCGACTTTGCACACCTCCGGGTGGCGCGTCTTTCACTTCGATGCGTGCAGGTAGAGGCTGGTACACGACAGTTGCTAATCAGCCATCGTGCTGCGGGAAAGCGGTTGCCTCCCTTTTGTCGAATGCAGTTGGTTGGTATACACCGCGCTCCGCCACTGTGAATGGACGTGAACTACAGTCCCTTTCGGCTTATTCAACAGCATTGTTCACATTATTTTTAAATGGTCGTGTCTCGGTTGTTCGGGTGGCTATTCGTTATGGGGAGACGGGCTCGGCGTTGTGTGTCCATACAGTTTGTGTGTGAAGTGCAAGGGTAATAGCCAGCGCTGGGCACAATGATCGTTAGTGACTGGCAGCTCAAGATGCGAATGTGGCTGCGAGTACACCTCTCGGTGCAAGGGAGTAGGGATGCGGCCTTCGCGCTTATCGACTAGGGACCTTTGGTTTTAATTACTGCCGTCACTGATCGTGCTGGGAGGTAATGAGCCTTGGGTGAGCACCGCTTACGCACCAAGCACTGGAGGGAAGTCGGGGATGATGGCGGCACCTGTTCCGCAAAGCTCGGGATAACTTTCCAGCTTTCCCTTCCTCCTCACAGAGTCAAAAGATGTTTAGGCTTGATGATCTCTCATGCTTTCGCCTGGAAAATAGGCGAGAGGTAGTTGGTCACTCATCTGGCCAGCAGGAGCCTCGCTTCTAGAGTCATTTTGCTTGAACTTTATGGCTGTCAATGAGATCATCTTTCTGACTCTAAGGTCTGCACTTTATTTACGATTCTTATCTACCACTGATGTAGCTTTAACTTCGGTCGATCCCCTAAGGTCCCAGGCGCTCGTGTTGAAGGGTGCAGGAAAGAAGGTGGGTACAGAACGGCTGCAACGTGTTAGAATCGATGTGCCGATAGTACCTCTCCTCCTGCCACTAGGTTATGAACACACATGAGAGGCAGTAGACAAAGCAAGTAGCTTTTTAGACGTCTTTACAATCACAAAAAAGGGGCATCACCTGTCGTCAGTTGCAGTCTTAGTGACTCCCTGTCAGTTGTACAACGATCGCGTGACATATTCATCGGCTTTCAGATCTTTCCTCCGTTCAAGCATCAACATTTCTATCTCTAGCTTTATGTCATTTCTCAGTTGGTGCCAGGTAGAGAGTGTGAGAGAAAGAGAGGGGGGGGCACAGTGCGAGTGAAACGCCTTTTGGTATACCATTAAGATTGCTGCATAGACACGCTTTGGCTGATACTTTAAGGGTTACCCCTTATGCGTTTCAATTTAGCCTCAGTATGTGATTTTGCTACAGAATGTAAAGGTCAGTCCAGCGGCACACGGAGTGGGAGACGCCATGCGTGTTTCCGGTCGCCGCTGATCGTGCGATGTCGGCTGCACTTTCAAGGCGAGCACGCTGCCATCGATCCGTTTGGCCAGGCAACATGGCAGTAGACACGGAGGCCGAATTAAAATGGCGGCCAGTCGTCGGTTAATCAGACGTCTCCGTTCATTCGTGGTAGACTGACGAAGGCGGACGCCGGTATCCACAATTCGCCCATACTTTTTGCTCATTGTCGCCATCGTCGTAGACGTCGTTGGACGACGTGTTGTGATGACAAAGGAGAGCCTTTCGGGTCCTTGCCGTGTGGCCGTATCCCAAATGATGGGGACGCTGGGAACACGGTAGCTGCGTCATGCTGATGTCTAGTGGACTTACTGGCGAATCTAAGAATAAAGCGCCAGAAGAAGGAAGTAAACAGACTTTTGAAACGACCGTCGGTAAATATAGGGGAGAGAAATCTCGCTTGTTTCGTCGTCTTTTCAATAATGTTCAGGCAAAAAGCGCACTCGAGTCTCCGCGACAACATCGAGAGTATTTCAGTACTGAAGGCTTTATGGCTGGTGTTGAAAGGCAAGTGAAGACCGTAGGTTCTCTCCCCCCCCCCCTACCCACGGCTTCGATAAAGAACCCCTATCGTCGTGGCCTTTCGACTTCAGTCCGGAAGATGAAGCTTCGAGTTTAGTTCCTCGTACTCCTCAGAGTGCAAACACGTCTGACCTCTGCCACCACCACCCTCCCCGGAGCGAAAGTCTTTGGTGTAAGAAAAGGACATCTGTTTTGGACTGGGATCGACAAGGTGAGTGGCACAGTGGCAGCATAACCGCGTGTTTTGAGCGGGAATTTTCTAGCCGGCTTGCTTGAACATTGCAGGAACATTGCAGGACGCACGACCTGTTGGACACGCGGCAAGCTGTAGCGACCAGGGAGACGTGTTGTGCTGGTGGGAGGGGGGACCAGTCCGCGTATCATGCTGCGCTAGTGACCAGAGCCTCACGTAAGAGTCAGGCCAGCGACAGCCGGACACCATGCATCGACTGGATGAGGGGAAGGGGGTAGTTCAGTGTGGAGAGTGAATGCACCTCACCGACACCATTAGTACGCAGCTAGCCAGCCTGATAACTTGTATGTCATTCGCCTTATATCCACGCTAAGGAATAAAGGCTCCGCAAGTTTTTTGTGTGTTCCTGCTTACAAGGAAGAACTAGTTTGTCCCACAGATAAAACAACCTGCGCACGGCCACAGCTGCCGTAGGCTCGGTGTGCCGTGCGAGCGTGTGTGTGTGTGTGCACGCCTGCACTGGCGCTTTAGTCCGGCGATGGCGGTGTGAGATGATGATCACGCTGGCGCGAGTGGCGATACCGACGCTTCCAAGAGTTGTGTCGCGACAGAGGCAGAGAGCGCGTCATTTAAGTGGACGGCTTGTAGAAAGAGTTGGGTCCTAATCTGCCAACATGTAAGTGAACACGGTTTTAACACCGGGCCACATTTATTAGCTAAGGTCGAGTTCTGTGTCTGCCGAATGTTTTGAGGGGTGGGAAGAGAGAGACAGGCTAGTTCCAGACGCTCCAGATTGTTTTTATTTAATCGCGTATGAGAGAGAGATGACTCTCAGTCAGGTGACTGTTACGCTGCATACTGCGCGCGGCAGGGAGGCGCTTATCAGTTAGAAAAGGTTTTGGAATTTTTAATGACTGTTATGTAAACATTGTAAAGCAAGATCACATTTCAGTGTGTGTCCGGATGAGAAGACCTATAATTTCGAACGGGACTAAGAGTAGGGACTGGCTACGAGACAAACGTAGGGGTAAGCAAGCCTTTCAGGTGCCAGGTGCAGGATAGATCGTGCAGCGAGGACAGAGGCAGCCACCACTTGTGCTGTGGGCTGGCAAGACGATTGGTTTGAAGCAGATATGAACAGAGACGCTGGCACCTATTGGGCACGCTCCACTCTAAGATCCACGAACTAGTGGCAGCTTACTTCAGCGTGCACTTCTCTCAGCAATCGGTACACAGCTGTTTTTGACACAGCCCGGGCGGGAGGAGTGTGGCGGAGGGACGTGTAATCCAGAGATTCGAGACACAGAGTGAGAGTGAAGCGCTGGCAGCAAGCAAGTCGACAAGCCTAAAGTGCCAGACGTTTAGGGAGGTATCTGCTCTGCCGATGCCTGCGACGAATAACACCACCACCGCTTGCTGTGGCTGTAAGGGGGACGATGATGACGATAGCTTTGCCTTCCTAGCGCAGTGGCACCTCTAGCATCATCGACTGGTTTTGTCAACACGACCAGGCTGCGTAGCCAGACCCAGTCAAGTAGGCGAGGAGAGGTCCTTGCTACCCGCCGACAGCGGCTTGACCGCTCCACTGCTAGGTGTTCTGACTTTCACAAAGTGCCGCTTGATTGGGTTCGTGTGGTCGCCTGGACCTTGTGCCTCTGGTGGCGTGTCGTGAGCGCACCCAACCGGTAGAGAGGGAAGAGCAAGCGGCGTGGGCGTCAGGGAGGACGACGAGGAATGAGTTTTGCAGCTGTTGGTGTTTCCGCTTCCAGATCTGCCAGCCCACAGTAGCGTCGCGGTCAACGAGGAGACTGGTCAGCATGGGGGACGTGCACTCGGCCCACGCCTCGCAGCCAGGCTCGCGCCAGTCGTCAGAGGTAAGGTCCAATCGCAGGAACAACTTTGCTTGCTCCACACCCCAAGAGAAAAGTGGGTTTGAGCAGGTTAAATTTTTTTACGGCACATCACGCGTGGAGGTTAAAGTTCATCTGTGTGTGTGTGTGTGTGTGTTCAGTCTCAACTGTCGCCACTGTCTGGGCAAAAACTCTTGATGCGCTTCGTTGTCGTGTTTTTGTGACTTCATGGGAGCTGACAGCGGCTGTGTCGGGGAGCTTGGCGAACTGTGTTGAGTAGTGTTCAGGCTACAGCACTGCTTCATGGCCCCCTCTCACGTCTTCCGTTCTCACCCGATCCAATATTCCTTAGTCTGTCTCCTATTGATTTTGGCTGCTTTTCAGTTTTTCTCCCCTCTGGTATCGGCCAGTCCATTCAGAAACGAAGATTTCGGCACTGTTAACCCTAAGCTTTTTGTTCAGCCCTCGGTATCGGTATTCAAGAAGCATTGTGTCCAAATATATCGAGTACAGTGTATCTGAATGTATATGTATACAGAAAGTGGTCCCGTTGGCTGCTGCTCCAAGAAAATAATGCACACTGCGGTGCTGTGAGTTTGCTCCGAACGAATGCAGTCCAAGTGGATATCATTTTGCAGAACACTGTCAACGTTTTTAGCCAAAAGAAAAAAAGATGTCAGCGTGGGGGGGGAGAACGGGTAAGGGGATGGATAGTGCGAAAACATGACCCTCTCTCGTCTTTGTCCATTGTGGGATAGCACGGTTTGAGGCTAGAAGAGAAAGTACTGTCAGTTTCTTGTCTCCCCGTCCACCACGCGAAGAAGGTCCCAGCCGGTTCACTTGTTAGCTTGCAGCCTGCAACAGCGGGAGAGCTAGGTAGGTTACCTGCCCCCGTGTCTGGCATCTCGGTTGCTGAAGTGGGGGTGCGGAGTGACTGTGAGGTGGAAAAAGGGGTGGAGGGTCTGCAGGGGACGGGAGGGCTATATATTAGAAAGTGATTGGGAAAGTCCGTGGCCCGTAGTTCTTTGTGTTGGTAGCAAACTTGATGGGAAAAGGCTGCTCTGAGTTGCTACGTTGCCAGAGTGCATGACTTGGATAGTCGTTCATCGGTGCTGTGCTTGCAGCCTGACGAGGCTAGTGGAGGTACAGTGGAAGGGGGTGGGGAAGGATGGTACTTGTGAGTGCAAGCACAGCTTTGTATGTACGTCGCTTCTTGCTGCCAGATGTCAGCTGGTTCTTGCTTCGCGCTAACACTGCACAGGATCTTGGCAGATGTCGAAACGATGCTTTGTTGCCTTGTCACCAGAACGAGGGGCTGATGGAAGCAGATTATCGAGTGGCGAGGAAAGTCGTTTCGGGGAAGTGTTGCTTGCGCCATGTGTTCATAAGACACTCGAGTCATCACCTGCAAGGGTTCTGATACTCCGCTGTAGAATAGAAGGCTTCACCGCCTTCGCTGGGACGGAATAAACGGTATTTGGGCGACCGAACTGGTTGTGCGCATGCAAATAAGCTGCTCGATGTTTACAATCTGGCTTCCCCAACAGGAAAAGCGGTCCGGTGGCGCAACGGTTAGCGTCTGTCACCAATGCAGGTGAATGTTGGCTGTCCTGGGTTCAGCTCTCCTCTCGGGAACGCTGTTCTTTCTCTGCATGTGGCATCTGTTTACAGGCCTGGCTGCCTTGCCGTGATATAGCCTTAGTTGCTGGCTCGGCGTAAAACACCAATATCCCCCTCCCAAACAGGAAGGGAATGGTTGTATGTAGCTGGAGTTGCTGTACATTTGCAGGGTGGCAGATCCAGTCAGTGGTTGTTAATGCGTGAATAAATTAAACGTGCATGAATTAATAAACTGCGAGCTGTCAGCAGTGTGTGTTGATTAAATGTCTGTATAGTTGAGTTGACAGAGGTATAGGTGTGCTGCCTCTATGTGCGAATAAACTGCGGGTAGCTTTCATCAACAATCGTTGGCTAAATGGTTCAGTCTTGACTTTTACTGTTAGCTAGCGAGCTTTCTATTTTATTTTATTTTTTTTAATTTTATCTCGGCAGTCTCCAGACATGACCAAGTTATGCTATATTGAAGCAACGTAAAATTGTTTCCTCCTATGCTGTAGCGTAGCTAACAAGTTTTTTTTCTTAAATATTTGCTTTCAGTGGCCATTAAAAAAAAACAGTTTCAGTTCTCCAATACTCCTTTTGCTGGTGCTGAAAAGAGGCCCCAACAAATGGGTCGTCGTTTTTCTGATAGCATAGTACGATAAAAGCCTAAGAAGGGATTGGATCTGTGACAGGCTATCTCGCTTCACCCTCAGTAAATGCTGGTCGATTTGTTGGTGGGAAGGGGGGGGTTCGTCATCCATCTCACCACCCCATACTGATTTTTTTTCGTGGAATCCATTTGTAAGTTGTGTAAAATCACGCTGAACATTACAAAATTGAGTTAACGCTAAGTAATATAGCAATTCCTTACCCCCCCCCCCCGGCCCCAAAAAAGGGGGTGAGGTTATTTGGATGCATAGTGCGTACACTGCTCATGGCCTAGTCACCCTAGTGTCTCACATGGATACATGTGAAGGCCGTACGTGCTGTCAGGTGGTGTGGTGCTCCCCCTCCACTCATTCAGTTTCACTGCTGTGTCCATGAAGCTGTTTCTCGTGATCGCTGTTTGTAGTATACGCCACCTAGTTTGTCTGGGTTGTAGGTACAAGAGTATTTGAAAGCAGAAAGATTGGTGCGCGAAAGCCACACGCAGGAGAACCAGCGAGCCTGTATCTATGACATAATATGCGGCTGAAAACTGAACCCCCTCCCCCGGCAAATAAAAAGGGCTTCATTTAGATGCTTACAACGGTGTAAACTCGCACCGCCACTAATAGTTGCACGACAGTAGTTGCCTCCATTCAAATTATGGCCGAACTTCGGTGTGTAACTTCGTCATGGCCAATCCAAGATTTTGATTTCTTGGTGTTAAATTGGGTTTTCAGCTTGCGCACGTAACTACATTTTTTACTTTTTTTATGCATGTCGTGCTGTAGTGCGTGCCGACAAACACCCAACTCGGTACGGCAGTGCACAGATTCTCCATTCCTTGAGATTCTTCAGAGTGGCATAAGATCGCTGAAGACCGTAGCCATATGGGGATCCAGTAACATGGGACTCCACTGAGACACTACTTGCTTCTGCAGACCCCCCCCCCAAAAAAAAATGTTTAAAGCAATGATTTTGGCGCTTGATTTTCCCAGAGCTAGCGATAGTGTGGTCAGCGGTCACCGTCACGCAGAAGGAAAGCGTTGTAGTATTTAGGATGTTGCGAACTTTCCTGCTTTTTTGTCAAGCCATAAATTCGACAAGCAACGGTTATCAGTGCGAGATGCTCGTTAGACGATGAAACGGTTGGTGCGATTGCACCGCTGTTTAAGATGCAGGCTTGGGTATTGAAGGTGTTTGGTCACTGTAAACCTTCCCTCTCCACCCGGCAGTGGAGTCTACCTGAAGTACAGGAAACACCGCACCATAAGGAGATTGTCAGCTCCACGTTCAAAACGCTCAGAACTTCCAGTCGAGAAGGCGAACCCATTCAAGTTCTCCGCCTCACTGGCCACTATACTACGACATTTTTAGCTTATTTGGTGGTTAACGAATGTCTGTCACAGCGAGTTTCATGCGAAACTATTTTGTTCGTGGAGTGTGTTCTCAAAAGCACTTTGTGGGTGAGACATAAGAACACGCTCAGAAGGAAAGATTTTCAGTACTTAGCGTCCGAGGCTCTCGAGGAGTTTCCCATTGTCTCGCTTCCTTATTTCTAGTTAGTAGTAATAAGTTGACAGCCAATGTAAGCCACTTTCTTCCCTCCTGTTGCTGCACACAACAGGACATATGCGAAGGTTAAAATCGTACAACTCAAAGTGGGCACGTGTTTGACAGGAAGAGGGGAAGTAAAAAGAGCAGTTTTTGTGCATCCTTATTTCCTCTTATTGTGTCGTCAGAAAAGTATCATCAGCTTTCTGTGTGTGTGTGTGTGTGTGACCGTTAGGCAGTGCTTGAACTCCCGCTTCTCTTCCCGCCCCCTTAATCTGGTCACGGCAGCGTACAAAGCGCGTGTAGGTGACGATAGTTACGGCTTTTCCCATCGACCACGGGTTACTCAGCCCTCTTGAGTTATATCGCCTACAAGCGGTCCTATTGCTGTTTCTTCTTCTGTCTTCAAAAACACAAGCACGGTCTTTACAGGGAGGTGGCTTTCGTAGCTTACAAAGAACTCTATGTACATAGTCTTGACAAATATAGAAGGAATTTTTGTAGCCGGGCTGGTTCACCTTTCTCGAAGGACTGGTGTATTACTGAACCACTCCAGTCATGAGGAAATGAAGCTTTGGTTCATCCACTTGGATCTTTAAGAAGTTTCTGGGCGTGGTCCTCTCGCACAAGCGCTCAGAAGAGGCTAAAACGTTATGTTAACGGCTGCTCAGATGATTAACCTTGACATAAAGATTAAATCGGACTGTTTCTAATTACACGGCCTACTTTGAGACTGAAAGTCAGCTTGTAGGATCAGCAACGTGACCGTCTGTGTCCACGCATGGCACGCCCCCTTTAAACACAGAGAGAGAGAGTGCCCACGTCGGTGTTTTAGTGACGTACAGCGGCCCACTCCTCGACAGCCATACTCTTCTCATCATCACAACGTGGCCGCCCGTGACCACTGGTAGCCGCGCATTCCTGTCATTCAGCGACCTTGTCGGCCTATTATGCCGACTCAGCATCTGCGACTACATTTCGGCGACCGTCTGCCCTTCTACGGTGTACTTTTAGTTTTCTACTGTAATAAATGTCAGCATATAGTATTTTCATGTTTGCTTTTAGTGCTTTCTCGAAAGATAGTTGAAAGGAGGCGGGGGCAAAGTGGGGACCAAATTGTGCTTGGGATGTCGGGGTCGTCTCTCGGCACCACCATCTCGACCACCACCAGCATCGGCAGTGGCGGGCAGTAGAGAAGGTCGTGGCGGCCCGTCTCTTGCTCGCCCCCGTGCCGATCGATACCAAAGATCTCTCTGGAGGGCGGCAGCAGGGCCTGGAAGCGACGCGCTCGCACGTACAACGAGTCTCGCTTTCATAGGCATTGTCCTGACGACGACTGGCCGCGTTTTTGAGGCAGGAGAGAAGCGGTGGCTGAGGCTGGCCTTGCCTGATGGTGCCAGGGCCAGAAAACTTGGGCAGCGACGCCTGTGACAAGGCCGACGAGGTGTGCAGGAAGAAATCGAGCACTAAGTGGGTGCCATGGTAAGATGCTAATACGTGGGTGCGTGCTATGGTAAGGTGCTAGCACCTGGGTGCGTGCCGGCCTAAGTTGCAGGTGACTAGCCAATTGAGGGTGGTTTGGCTCACTCATTAGCCGTATCGAAAGGTGTCGATTTTAACCAAGATGAGCGTATACGCTGGGGTACCCTACTCCCCCCACCCCTCTTTGACGCAAGGACTTACAGCTGTTGCTTGCGCGTTCCTGTTGATGAGTCCGTGTGGTTTAGAAACGCACTGTTTATTAAGGCCACCTTCCTGAAGCATTTTCCCATTCAGTGTTCTTGAAATGGTTCGTTCCAGCTATTGGTGTGTTTTTGTCAACCTAGTGGGAATACGTTCCCTGGCGGGAAACTCGCGCCGACCATATAGGTTTGGCTGTGTCGTGTCGTGACCCAGCTTGTACAGTAGGCATTAGACAGGTGGTACTGCCCTAAGTGGTGCGGTTTGTGATAGCTTGCGGGTAATACGGCATTAGGAAGTTGTACTGATAATAGTTCACGAAATGGACCAGTTTGCAGTGCAGACGATAGCACATTAGCTAATGTACGAGAGGCGAGCTTGTGGTGAAGACTATAGTAGGTAGTGATGATTAGGTGGTACACACACAGTAACCGGCGAAGACGTCGCTTCACGTCTGTGGGAGAGATGCGTGCTGCTTTCTCGGAGTGTCGATAGACGACTTTTGCCTTGGCTTCTTCGTGACCCCACACCGAGAATGTTTCGAGGGAGAAGTTAAGAAGTCAGAGAGGAGAAAAAAAGGAGAGCACGACAGCCGCATGAAAATGTCAGCGTCTGACGTCGATAGGGAGGACCTGTTGAGCTGCAATGAAGAGATCAATGGCAAGAGTCTCTGGTACTAAAACTTGCTACCTTCCGGGCTGTCATCTTCAGGAGGGAAGAAAGTGAGTGAGAGAGAGATGTACAAGGGACTTGCACACCAGCTGCTCCTATACATAGCGTCAACCGCCACATCTACAGTGCGTGTAGTATGCTTCGTGGCTTTCCAGGATAGTTATTACCAAACAGTTATTCCCAAGTTGTAGTTCCTATGACTGTAATGAGACGCTAGTCTTCAAAATAGCGACATGCAGTCAGTAGGAGGGCTGGTGAGGGGGATGCAGGAGGTGGGGGGATATTATTTACACCTATCCATTTCCTGAAATCACGATTTTGACCTTTATCCTTTGCACACTGCTGAGAATGTCTGAATGTTTGAAGCTGTGTGTGTCTCTCGCAGGTAGAGATTGTACAACACAATTCATCATCTACACCTTCCTCGTCTACGATGACAACGAGCTGGCATCAGCAGTATGTGAGAGAAGGCCATTTAAGTGAACAGAAGACTTTGTGAAGTAACTCCCGAAATTTGTAATCAGTGCGGAGTTCATCTACACATCTGAGTGACTGGCGCCACCTTGTCTGTATCGATCCCGGAGGTGTGTGAAGCACGTGTCGAGGAACTCTTCACAACATTTGACGTGCGATTATCACAGGTTGTTATCACACGGACGATTCACCGTGCACCTGACAGTGAAGATCATCTCAGCCCAGTCGCTTCCTCATTTCTCGGTGTACCAGTTGGCACTTGGGTGACAGGCAACTGGAGGCTGTAGTTTATCAAAGATTGTTGCCTGAGAGTTGACGAGGGTGTGGCGCTGTCCCCCCCACCCACACCCCCTCTCTCTTTCTTTGCTAGATGCTCTTGGGCTTTCTTCTAGACCCGCTTCCACCCGTGTATCGGCACTTGACTCCGAGCGACGGCAGTCACCGATCCGCGAGGCTGTAGATCTTGTGCCGATGCGGCAGTTGAGACAGCGGAGGACCTGGCTGTGCTTTGCTGTGCGTCCTGAGCGGTTCGAAAGTCGACACCACGCGGCATTGAGACAGAATCTCTTGTCACGTCGTAACGTGCTGGCAAGATCTGACAAACTCAAAACTCATCAGTCAGTTATCTTGTGATCAGCCTTAGTGATCGCCGAAGAAGCCATTGCGGTGGGTGAGGAGGCGAAGAGTGTGACGATTGCGGAAGTGCAGTGGGTTTTTTTTTACGTCATTACTGGCGAGCTTATGTCCAGCGCAGTGACAGATTATGATATTCTTGATTGACGTTTCTTTGCACAATGACTGGCCACTGGCCGGTATCCAGACTGCAGGTCTGTTTATAGTTTCGCGTCTCTCGCCATTATTTCTCCGAAGGTCTTGTTACAATGTGGCTACAGGATGTGCTGAGATCTGGCCCGCTGATGACGCACTTCTAGATTAGCCAAACGCGTGCAGTCAGCAGGTAGATAACATACCACATAGAGCAACGTCAACTGCGCGCTTCTATCAGCCTGTGCGAACCTTGCCATCGGTCGCCTCTGTTGGCTGGTTACTTCCCGTACGCGCGGATTATAAGAGTATACAGCATCAGTAGATTCCGCCTTGCGCTACTTGGCTACATGACAAGTTCAACACGTTGTTTCGCTTTCTCTCCAGCTTAAAAAACAAAAAAAAGAGGTGGCGATTAAAAAAAACTGTGTGAGGAGGTAGAAGTTTGTGCGTTCTAAGTCCCAATGATAGCTAGACCTGGAACTTGGCACTTGGCGAGAAGTGGGCGAGAACTTCACGTCTAAGTTCCCCGACCCTTCCCGGAGAAGACGCGCGTGACGGCACGAACCGTTGAGATTTTCGTCGGCGCAGAAAGACCGAAGGTAAAAACGTCACGAGTTCGGGACGCGCGGCTGGCAAAACAACCAACCATGGAGGTCGTGCAAGTGTGTGTCGGTGGACCTGAATTGTTCACCTGCTGATGAAGGACTTTTCTACTCATGTCGCCGCGACGTCTTGTGCACGTCAGGCAGGCAGCTGGCGGCGGAAGCGAGTCGTACGGACTTCTCACGCGTTCCCGCGTCCACTGAGTGCTGCAAGGCATCGTCACGTGACCGTCTTCTGGTGACGCGGTGCGGTCCGAGAACCCAAAGGCTGGACCCAACACGTCCTACGGGGGGCGCTTGGCTGAACACACGCTTTTGCCATGGACAACACCTGGCACTGGATCCTGTACGTGCTATGTCCGTGCCGCCGCCACAAACTCCAAGAGCAGCAGCAACAGCATCAGCGCATGGTCAAGAACTGCACAGATACGGCTTCTATGGCGGTAAATCCTCAGCATCGCTGCCTTTGGCCTACATTTTCGTTTCTCTCTTGAAATCGTCCCGTGTAAAATGGTGCTGTGTTCTTGTGGCACGTGTACCTTCCCTCTCCTCTTCCCAGTTGCCTGCTGTCTTTTCGTGCTTATTGTTTAAAAGAGAATGTGTGTGTGAGTGCGAGACAGTTCAGGATGCGTGCGTGCATGTGTGTGTGTATGGGAAAGTCAGCTGCATGCGTTATCCACCTAAGGAAATTAATCACGACAGAAGACAAAAACAAAGTGGACATGACGAGTGTTGAGGGTGGTGCACCAGTGTTGCGTGGATACCCAGCTGTCTGACCGCTTCCGACCAGTGGAAGGGTGTGGACGTTGATCTCATGTTGCGGCGGCTTGGCAGTGACTTCCCTCGGTGTCAGCGCCCTTTTTTTTTTTTTTTTTTTTTTTTTGACTGTTTTGTTTTTGTTGTCTTGCCTATCTGCCCTTGTTGTTAAAGACCACCCTGCTTATCACCTACTTTCTTCCCACCTTGTGACATGCCGCGCGGTGACGGGGCACGGTGACAAAGATCAGCATGACTGCAACAGATCTTAACCGCGCCCCTTTAGTTGTTGGTGTGTGTGTGTGTGTGTGTTGGGGGGGGCGGATTTTATTTTGTATATATTAATAGTTCTAATACATAACTTTTGTTGCGTCATCTTTGATTTGGGAACTTTTCTCTTTCTGATCTGGTTGCTGTAGAGTGGCTGGGAGTAAGGGGTTGGGAATTTTGCCCAGGTTTCTTCCAGTACTTTGGAAACATCCTAAATTGTTGGCTTTAGCGCTCATATCTCTGCTTCCGTTGCCTGTACAGTGTTAGTCGGCTTCTTTAAGCCAAACCCCCAGCTTTGTTAGATGCTGGCTTGGTGTACTCCAAACTACCGCCTCCTAGCATTGATTGATAACCGCCTTATGCGAGTTTTCCATAAGGTTTTTCTCTTATTCCAATACTGAAAGTTCGTACATATCAGAGTGAGCGTGCCTGATGGGGTACGTTACGTATGGAAAAGTCTGTAAAGGCACGCCTGTGCAAGCCATCTTTCATGTTTGGCACTTTGATAGACTTTTGACATCTGCTACGTTCTGCAATGCAATTACGATCCTCAGATGCATCGTATCTACAGCGGTTCAGAGGCATACCGATGAGGCACACTTACAGTCTTTATCATCCACCTACTACCCACCCTTTCACACACAGCTATCTCGCTTTCTCACTCTCAGCACACACACGCAAACACACACCCTGGTGTATTTCTGTATTGTTCCATGGAATGGGACGTTAACCATAACATAACTGTCACCGCCTGGTATACGCACAGCTTCTACCCGTTTTTACGAGTTTTTCTCTTGAAGGTTTTCCGGTGATTTAAAGTCTGTTTGGGAAGAAATATTGTCAACTTATTTGCTACTATTTACTATCTTTGATAGCAGTTTGAAATGACCTAGGAGCAGAAGGTGTGCAGATCACGAGGCTATTTGCTCCTGGTGACCGGGACAAGAGAAGTGCTTCGTACACTGAACGCAACTTTCGGTGGACGATCCGTTTGAATGACCGTTGTTGACACTTCTTGTACAGTTTTTGAGACATTACTCGTTACCGTCTCTTTCTGTTACTCTTCTATGGTTGGAAAGACCACCTGCTGCCTAGTATGAATTTCTAGTAGCCCTAATTCATCAGCTTAGTGGGCTAGGACATCCGCGAGATGACTTTCCTACAAGTGCTGCGTGGGGATTGCAGACTTATTTGGCAGAGAGAGAGGGAAATATCCTGCATAGTGTGACGGATATTTCAACCACTTCACAGTGTCAGATGACCCCAGAAAGCCACTGCTAGCAAGATAGCAACTGATAAATCATAAATCTAATGTGTCAAAACATTATTAAAACGCAGTCAAATGTAAGATATCATAGTTCTCACATTTGTCGTATTTTTTTTTTAATTTGTTTCAAATATTGATGTAAGGTAGAACAATAAGTATTCTTTCTTCTGACTTTGAAATGGGAAGTTCGTGTTGATTGTAAGCCAGCGAGCTTGGGACTCGGACAGTGAGCTCAGTGGTCGAAATCGCTCTGGTGATCGAACTGCTTATTTTCCATCAGCAGCTCCCCTGGCAGACTGGCAGCAGCAGCGGTAGTCGTGAGGCTGGTCACAGTTGACAACAAACCAGCAAGTGTAAACGATTTCACAAAAATACAAGGCTGTTGAAATGTTAGTGCGGTTCACACCTAAAAGACTTGCCCCCTTTTCTTACCGTTTCTCCTGTATGATAGTCTCGCCTTGTGCACCTAATTCTCGATTGCATAGCCTTTGTGGCTTCGTAAACACGACAAACCAAAAACGGTTGGTAAACCTGCTTGCCAGTTGTTTCACAAACCGATTTGGGGGGATTGCGAGGCACATGGCGAATGTTCAAGTACACCGTTAGGGAGTAATTTTGTTCTCCCTCCCACCCCCACAACCATTAATTCTTTCGCTTTTTATCTCTGTATCTGTACCCCCACCTCACCTTCTCTGCGTATGAGAGAGAAAGGGGTAAATTTTGTGTATGTGTGTGTGTGAGAGAGAGAGAAAAAAAATGATGTTGGGGGTGGGGTGATGAGATGTCTGGGTGGGTTAACGGCTGGCTTTTGATCTTATGTGATTTAGATGTTCTGGATCGGTGCTATTTTACATTAATAATAATAATAGTGAAGATTTTTATAGCGCATATTCACACTCATAGAGAGCATGCTCTTAGCGCTTAAAACGAGGAAGAGACGTGGACTAAGTAGACACAGAACAAAGGGGACGAAAGAAAACGACAGTACTGACGAAACAGAAAACAAAAGGCATCAAGTAACAGGAACAGAAAAATATAGTGATTCTGCGAGAAAGATGGGTAAAGTAGCAAGAGGGAAGGGGGCGGGGTTAAGACGGACGAGCATTGTGCGGACTGTGTTAGGAGAAATGCTCAAGGAAGAGGTGCGTTTTCAGTGCAGATTTGAAAGATTCAGTTGTAGGAAGGTGGCGGATATGGAAAGGAAGAGAGTTCCATTGTTTTGCAGCACAGTAGCCAAAAGTCCTGTGACCATATGTTGTTGTTCTGGTGACAGGAACAGTTAGGATACGGTCGTCAGACGAAGAGCGTAGTTGTCTGGACGGAGAGTAAGGGATGAGAAGTTCAGAGAAATAGTCAGTCATACATTAGTATGATGTGTGCGCTTGCTCTTATGTGTTTTAGGTGTGCTGGGTTGGTGTTATTTAACAGTAATAGCTGTGCACTTGATTTTTTTGTCTAGGACAGTTGGCAAGTTGTCACTACAGAACTAAACTGACCTATTTCTATATGTAGGGCAGTGAGTAAGCCGCTTTGTCTCCGGTCTTCAGAGAAGAGTGGGACCATTGATTGCTGCTGATAGACATGAGATGGTAGCACTCTCAGTCCAAACAATAGAAGCAGCTGCATGGTGTCCAGCTTGCAGGGCCTCCCTTCGTTCTCATTCCATCTTTGTGCGGCCCCCAGAGGTTAATCCTTAGATCATCTGTTGTCACTGCCTTATCTGCAGCGCACCTTGCTCCCTGGGGTTACCCCTAGATCACCTGTTTTGACGTTGTTACATGCACGCACCTTCAGTTTTAGTGATGGTGAGAAATCAAGAGCCCCCCCCCCAAACCCCAAGATTCAGATGAGAGTTACTTCCTCTTCACTCAGACTATCGCTTTCAACCGTTTTGGCTCATAAACCTTCATCCTGTGGCCAAAATAAAAAAGGCAAGAACATCTTGATCATTATGCTAAAAGCATGTGAAGAGAGTCTAACAAGAGTTGTTAGGCCATTAACGCATTGGAGCTGGCGGTTATGAGTTTTCTCCACCTCCTGACTTTACAGTCTGCAGCCCAGACCATCAGTCTTGAAAGTCGGCTCCTTAGTATTCTCAGGCCACACCCACCGTTCTGCTCTCAGTGCCAAAGCATAAGGCCTGCTTGGAGGCTTCCCCACCATCTCCTATTGCTAAAAATAGCCTGGTGCAGTTGTAAATCCCATGCAGCCTGTTGCTGCAAAGATTCCAACCTCTTCATCTGCCGCATGTCTTTTATATTTATTTAGTTTTGTCTGGGGTTTTTTCTTCCATCTTGGAAAATTCCAGACTGGCAATGTTTTGAGCATCTGCACCAGTTGTCAGAGGGAGGGTACAGATAATTCAGGTAATTGATTTCACTGTTAGCTCCTGCTGCAAGACCTGATGGGCCATGACTGCACAGTGCAGGCATCATGTTTCAGGCTGCAGTCTGCCTGCCTTTTGTAACTGAGCCAGTAGCCATGGGTCTGAGCTTTAGATATGGTTCTTGAACATAAAAAGCTGTACCCTGCATCCACTTTATGTGATGTCATGTGATACCCATTTCATTATGATGTACCAGTTATTTCATAATCATTTATGAAAAGTTGTTTTTAAAAGCCTTGATCAGTAAGAATTTTAAACCCTCTAACTTTATATTTTATGGCCTTGACAGTTCACATTCTTGTCTTCACAGGTATTTAGAGATTATGTCCCATCTGTAATTGTGACTTATTATGATGTGTCACCTCAGTTTTACTGAAGAGCAATATGACTCTGCCAGTGATTTCCAATTTCCAAAGTATCTTTAAATATCCCATTCTTGATAGGCATCTGTTACTGAGATTAAAATAACACCTTTTGGGTACAGGGGGACAGCAGATTGCTAGTTGCTAGCTGAATGACTAACCCTTAGCAGTCAACTACTGTGCTCCTAGTTTGTTTGTTTTTTTTTGGTGGGGGGGGGGTTGGTTTTTAACAAGAACCTATTGATGTATTGTACATTCGCTCCCTTGGCTTCATTAGATTAGCTGGAGGGACCTTTTTTTTAAAATCATGCCCATTCCAGTACACAGGAAACACAATGAGACAAAATGGCTGTCTATCAAAGGTTGGGCATATCTTTAAAATTTTCATGGACAGAACATTTTAAACGCATTGCCCAGGCAGTCAGACAACCACAAATTTGCAGAAAACTTTAAGAGAGGCCTGTTAACTATGTGGAAATTGATTGTCCATGTTAATTTGTTTTGAGCTGTATTAAGAGCTTGTTTTGAGAGATCCCATAGATGTTTGCTTTTCATTTCTACTGGATTCTTGAACTGTGTGCATGCTTGACAGGTTTATGGCTATTTCCAAAAAAGCGCAAACTCAAATAGATTTTGAGCGCTTGGGTACTAATGTTGCTTCTACGTCACTGTAATTGCAGGCAACCATAACTCTTTACAGTTAAGTGTTTCTTGCTTACCCAATAGGTAAAATATTTTTTTCATGTTCTACCAAACTGTAAAGAGTTAAGCTGGCGGCCTTTTAACTGTATTTTTATTTGCTTTGCTTTTCTGCTCTTTAAAATATGTCCCCATCCTCAAGCTTTTACAGTCTGAAATATACAGAATGTAGTCCATGTGTGGAGCACTTTTGTGTTTATATGATTCATCAGGGAAACTAAAATGTAGCTGAAGCCATCATTTGATTAAAAAGCAGCTTGTGTTCTTCATTTTAGCAGACAGCAAAACTGCGCCAATCAGATAATTATTTCAGGGTTATTCTTCTGGTTTAAAACAGAATAATTGTGGAATTAAACTGATTTGTACAGGAGCCAGCTGAAACAACGCAAAATGCAGAACCATCTGCAGCAGTGCCAGGACCCAAAGTTGGTCTAGAGGTTACTAACGAGGAGCCGGAACCGGCACAGGATATAGAGATCCCCCCACCTATGGCTATTCAAGACCATTCCTTTAAGCCCAAGCCAGAAGAGCCTGAAGATGCTGTGAGTAAGCTGGTGAGTTCTCCATATCTTTAAAATGTTTTACTGGAGAAAAACGCAGCATCCTGAAGAGAGAGCTTAAAAACTGTCAAAGAAACTTTTTTTTTCTTTATGGAAACTTTATAGATCTTGCTGGGTTTTCTTTTGGTGTCTGGGAAAGTACAGCAAGGTCAACAGACTTACAATACATTTTCACAGAAACTGATACCAGGAAAGTGTGTAGTCTTCTTATCCCTTCATAGATTTTTGTATTGGGCAGATGGAAGTGTTGGTGGTCAAAGTGGGAAGCCCTCTGTGTCCTGGCAGATGAGGAAGTAAATAGATTAGTCCATATTCATACACTTTACAAACCTCATACAGTAAAGCTCCCACAACAACATGAGAACAATATCTGACATACTGTAAGTTCTTCTGAATGACTTGTCCACGATTAAACTATTTTCCTTGTTGCTCTGAACACTGCATCGTTTCACAACAGTTTCTCAGTTCTCTGCTAATGGTCAGAGACATTCAGGTGCATGGGTCACCCTGAATGGAAATTACGATATTGCCCAATGCAGTTTCTTTGTTCTGTAGGAATAGATGTGTGAGCTTTGTAAAATGGGTATTCACTTGCATGCTCACTGTTTGCTTCTGGCTACATCTATGAACATCGTCAAAAAACTCCCAGAACTTTATCAAGAAACTTGGCTAAGATAGAGGAACGTGTAGGTGTTACTGAGATTTGAGGCCAAGAGTTGTGAGTGCCTTCTTGTCACTATTTTTCAAAACTTTCTCTTTCAGAGCCATCTTTATACCATGAATTTTTTTTACCCCTTGAAGAAATGGTTATGCCAATTATTTTGCAGTAACCTGGAATAACGTAGGCATCCTGATAAGTAAACTATAGCATTACAGATTATTGATGTATTTAAGGATCTTTCTTTAACTACTGAAAATTATATCAACCTTCAAAAAAGAAAAGGTAAAAATAAAAGTTGCTCACAAAGCCATGAAGAAGCCATACCCAACCTAAAGCGAAAAACATACAGAACTTATTTCTTGAAACAGAACATTTGTTACATTTTTACAGTTTAAATTTACCCTCTCTCTTCTTTTTCATATTTTCCTTAAAATCCTGCACCATCATTTCTCCTAGGTCAGGCTATTTCCTATGACTACACTAGTTGGTAGAACGGTGCATGGACACACATAAAGAAGAGAATTAAGTCAGTTTCCTACATTTGTCAGCCCATGATATCAGTGGCATTATCTGGCATTGTTTATGTGCCATGTCCAATTTGTTGTTTGGAGGAAGGGAGGAAGAATACATATGTAAGCACATGTGCATTTTGGTTGTTTTTTTTTTTTTTAATGACCTGCAAAAAAATGGCTGTGCAGTTTTTGTATGACATGAGAGAAGTATAATCAAGAATTATTCTTACTTTCTGGTTGCATATCTCCTCTCCTCCAAATTCCTCTGTTGGAAAAGAACAGATATGATTGATTACCACTTGCACGCATGTGTGCTTGGGCACATAGAAATGACAGCAGATAAATCACACAGGCTTTGGTTACCTTGCTCTTTACTATTTCCTTTAAAAAAAAATTTAAGCAGAACAAACCTAGCAGCTGTTGGAGATTTAGTATATGGAATGAGTATTTACTATCAGGCGTGGTTTGCAGGCATCACTGAATCTCAAGGCTCAACCTGATGCAGCCGCCAACTCAGTGGACCTTGCTAACGAGATTGAAAACATCATCAAACAGAGAAGCGTAAGAAACTTAGCACATTCTTAGCTCAAGTTTTCTTTGCTGTCTTATGAAGAGGCATGGTGGGGGGTTGGGGAGAGCAGGGATGTGGATCAGCTGCTAGAGAGATGTTCCATTGTAGGTATGTCATGTCTATTTCTATTCAAATTCAGATGTAAGCCAGATCTGGCTACAAGCACCTTAAACTTTGCTTCAGATGTCGTACTTACATGTGGAATGTATCTGATTGTCTTACATGCACAGGAGCCCTCTGCTGAAGCCACCTTCAAGTCTGAAAGCAGTGCAGAAGATGATGGTGGAGGGGAGGAGCCCCAGGAGGAGGAGGGAGAGAAGGAGGATGCCGGAGAGACTGATGTGAAAGATGCAGAGGCCGAGAGAATCAAATACCTGCGAAAACGTCAGTGAGTAAACTTGCCCATTGCAGATGCTTGATATTTATTCTGTTTTTGATTTCCATGTTGGGCTGGAACCTCTCAAGACACTGAGCTCATGCACTTAATATCGAGCATCGTAGGCATCACCGGTATTTACAGACAGCTGAAGAATAACAGCCCTGGCATGATTTTCATGAGGTTCTGATTGATATTCAGGTCAGTTTCTTAAATGAAACTTCTTCCTTCCTATCAAGACTCCAGGATGCCAACTTGAGGCAGACATTAAGACCTCTGAAGGTGCTGGCTTTTCTTGTGCTCTGTTAAACGATCAAAGAACTTGCTGAACCCAGTCAGACTTAAGTCAATTTACATGATGCAGAGATTAAGCAGGAAAGAGGGACTTCTATAGAATGATAATCTCTTTGAATGGGCAGTGGCAGTTTTGCTCTGTATAGTTCTCTAAGCCAGAAAGAGGCACACTTTTCCTGATCAAGTACAGTGACAGTTTGATTTTCTATATAAATCACTAATGTCATTGCACATTCAAGGTTTTGTCTCTCATCCTCCCACCCTACACATATGATGATAAAAATGAAAATGCTATGGTCATTCTTAAATTCTGTTTAACTAGAGAAAACTAAAATCTTGTCATAATAATTAGGGGTATTCTGCGGTAAACTTATAAACAAAATACAACCGAAGCTCTGCTCCACAATCGTAATTCTCTCTTTGCACGATGGGCCACAATTGTGGCCTTACCGGCAGACAACGATATGCTCACTAACGTGGCTCGTGCTGCACGAGCATGGCTCTGCAGTTTCACTATCGTCTTCAAAATCATAAATTTTAAGCCCATGCTTTTAAACATAGAAATATTTTCAAACGCGCCAAGAGGGTTAAGATTTTGACAGTCTGGCTCGTCAGACATATACCCTGGCAGATATGTTTTGTTTTTCAAATAAGATTCAGAGTGTCTTGTTTTCCTTTTGATGGATTCCTTTGTTTGTGTGAAATGCCAAAGAATAGTAAGTTTTATTTCTAGTCAGAATAATTAGCTTAAAGGGGCAAGGCATTTTAAAGCAGTGACAGTAGGTTTTTTTTTGTTTTAAATAGTAAGTTCTCATGAAGTAATAGGCTGCAGAGTAATTTCACAACTTTATTTTGCAGGTTTGTGATTCAGGAGTTGTATGATACAGAGAAGGTTTATGTTGACGATCTGGGCAGCATAGTGGAGGTAATATTCCAGCATTGTCTCTTAACTCATACTCCTTGCATGGGTTTATAACACAGATGCTGTGACTGCTTGCTTCAGGCTGGACAAACCATGTATAGTCTTTAGCATCAGCTGCAATAATGTTATTTCAGGGGACTGCTTTACTGCCAGGTAGTAATAGAGCTATGAGTGAAGATTTAGCAGTTTATGAACTTTCTACTTATCTTGCACATTTTAAATTCAGATTAGTTTTGTTTTCTCTAGCTCTAGAAGATCAGAATTCCAGTTTTCCTAGTTTGTATTTCATGATAAATACTTTATCCCAGCACAGAAAGAGATTGTGCTATTGCAGTTTATGAGATGGGAAGATACGTTTTTGAAATGTGTTGCTGCTGTGTAATAATGATATTGCTTTTACAGGGCTATATGGGGTACATGAAAGAAAACCCTCTGCCAGGTGACATGGAAGGAAAGGATAAAATTGTTTTTGGAAACATTCATCAGATTTATGACTGGCACAAGGAGTGAGTTAATTTAATGGCTTTATTTTTATTGTTTTGGTCTACTTTAAGGCTTTGAATGCTGTGTTCACATGATAAATGTAATGTATGAACTAAGCTTATTTTAAATAAATATTAATTATTCTAAACTTTAAAAAATCTTACTCATTGAAATAACTACTGTGATTACTTTTCACTCATTCTGTTTTCCTTACTCTCAGTCAGCCTTTCATTGATGCTTTCTCACTCATCTCTCCTCTTTCTCTCATCAACACCCACCCACGTATGCACACACACATAAAGAGAAAGCACCCTTTGCTAGTATGGCTTAACAGCCTTGCATTAGGGAAGTGATGATTATTCAAATTGTGATTAAAATATTTCTTTCAGAACAATGGTAATGGAGCTAGAGAAATGTCTGACTGAGACAGAAAAAGTGGGCTCCATTTTTATCCGATATGTAAGTTTTTCACCAGCATTGCTTCTTTTTGCAGTATGTCATTAAGAAATGTTCAAAATACCTGCTTTACCTAGCAGACTTACATACTGACTTTGTTAAACACCAATTTGTTGGCTTCGATAATTGGGATCTTTAAGCACAGTAGCACTAAATTGTAATGCCGTGCATAACAGTATGCATGCTAAAATAATAACTGTGACAGAATAAGTGACAGGATGTGTTGGCCAAAAGATTAAAGGAGTAATGTCTGCAGGAACTTTGTCTGACATTCTACATTTAGGAAATAGTGGTATCAAAGATGTTTTGATGTCACTCACTCTCCTTTCATTGTTTTCAGGAACGGCGACTTTACATGTATGTCAAGTACTGTGAAAACAAGCCAAAATCAGAGTACATTGTGTCTGAATTCTTGGATACTTACTTTGAAGAAATCCGTCAGAAACTTGGTCACC
This sequence comes from Marisa cornuarietis, assembly GCA_004794655.1. Classification (NCBI taxonomy): domain Eukaryota; kingdom Metazoa; phylum Mollusca; class Gastropoda; order Architaenioglossa; family Ampullariidae; genus Marisa; species Marisa cornuarietis. The sequence continues at coordinate 2,643,893 of SMMW01000025.1, forward strand.
GGCTTACTTTGCCAGATCTTTTAATAAAGCCAGTGCAGCGTATAATGCGTTACCAGCTTTTGATCAGGGTTTGTTATGCCTGATTTCTTTGGTTGATTCTGATTCATACATTATTGCTTGTATAAATATCCAATAACTCATCCCCAAGTCATCCCCTTATGTTTGTACTCACGGAAACTAATGCCCTCACAATTCTTTCCATACATTTTTAAGTTGATGGTCAAGTCATTACGGAATAAGCAGAATTTGATTACAACGGTGAAAGGTAAATATTGACTAGCACTTTTAGCTTATGTATACAGTTAGTGCTAGGAATTAAAGCTACTTGTCTTTGTCATATTTAATGGTACCTAAGTAAAATCATGAGCTTATTAGAACTTCATGAGTTTTTGTGTCCTTTCTCCTACTACTTTATTATGAGTATCACAGGAGAGAGTGAAAGGAAAAGAGTTAAAGAATGCTGTCAAACTAATTAGAACTGCTCTAGTTCATGCTAACTTGAATGCTATTCATTCAAATCCTATTGTGTGGACTGTATTTAAAATATCTTTACTGCTGTAATATTGAGATCTTCTGCATGAATCTGTTTGTTCCTTTCATCACTGGACATTTTTTGATTGTCATATCTTATCACAGGATATCCTGAAATACACTGAAAAGGCAGGGCTGGATACCACAGATTTGAAAAAGGCACTACGGGTCATGTGCATTGTGCCAAAGGCAGCCAATGATATGATGCAAGTAGGCCGCTTGCAAGGATTTGATGTAAGTGGCAAGTTTATACATTTTTATAGATCCTTAAAATTCATTATTTGTAACTCTTTTCCAGCTGTTCTGACTTGTTCTGTCAGGTTTTGTAAAAAGTATATTTAGTATGATCTAGCTGCTGAAAGACTTTTTTCCTCACCCTGTGCCCAATAAATATTGGCTTATTTGTCATCTGTCACAAACTTTTCAAAGAGGTTACATAAGTCTGCTGATTAGTGGCCATCCCTGCTTCACATTCAAGACATTTTAATATTTGTTTATAGTCATATTCAGAACTGCTTCCAGGGACAGCAGATTGCTTTTAATACACAAATATTCTTGTAATTATCTTTTGCATCCACGAGGACTTTAGGTAAAGGTAAAGGTCATCCCATAACCTTTTCAGGTCGTGGGGGAGTGAGGTGTTAGAGACCCCACTTTTCTCGGGGCCAGCATTTACATGAGGGTGGTGCCAATCTCCTCTCCCTCGCTGCCTTACCTTCCCTAACCCTCTATGGAGTCAGGTACCCATTCCCGTCAGCTGGGTCGACTGGGGGAAGTTTGCTGCGCTTATCGGGAATTGAACCAGCGCGCTCTCGGTTCGGAAGCCAGCCCTCTAACCACTCGGCCATCCGCTTCCCTATTGGGAATCGAACATAGGTTCTAGTGGTTACATGATAGTGTACTGGCATTTATGTATGGTTCATGTGCACTTTTACTTCCTTTGTTGACAGGGCAAGATCACTGCTCAAGGAAAGCTGCTGTTACAGGTGAGATAGTCTTGTGTATTTTTTCTTTCTCTCATGCTCGTTTTTCTTTATACCTTGAAAGATGTATGCTTACTGTTGCAGACCCGGTCAAACTGGTTAGTGTGTATGGTGGGGGGAAGACGCTTGATACCACGCCAGCACACAGGAAAATGATCGGAAAACAATATGGTCTTCTTTCTTCTTCTTGATTTATTACATCAGGAAATACAGGGGGAAAAGACACAGAAACGAAACAACAATAAGGGGAACAAAGGAAAAAAGGGAAACCCGTGTAAAGGAGGAAAAAAAGGGAAGAGAGTGGGGGAAAGACATTTGCCCTGAAAGCAAAACAAAAGGAAAACTTATAGTACATGTAACACGTAATATCAAAATACTCAATTCAAATCAAACTGTTTCTCACATAACATGGTTAAAATGCATCAACAGAATGAACTGTGCTGTGCCTTGCAGTAAGATTCTGCACAATGTCTCCTATAATACATGTACCTCAAATTTATGCATATAACAACTTCTACCCCTTTTGCACGCGTACAGCACGTGCAGTCACATATCCCCATTAGTGCCTCTTTCATGCAATATACATCATATTTCAACATCGACATTTTCCTCAAATAGGTAATATCGCAAACAAAAGATCACACAGTAAGAACACGTTAAAACAGTGGCATTGAACATGACTTCTACATCTATCTCCTCACACGTCTTTTTCCTATGAAGGTGCTACACAAGGAAAAGTGTCCCATCCCCTCGTACAAAAATCCGCAATCATAATAAATGTAATACATACAGAAATACAATACCCTTTTAGAGCAGGGTCTTAAGTGTTAAACGACATGAATATTTCCCACTAACCTGAGTTAGGACAAAATTCTCCAAGACAGGCCCCGTCGGGCGCACCCCGGTGGCATCTCTCATAAAAAGAAAGCACGTGGGGAGCCCGGAGAGTTACTTCCCCTCTCTAATCTCGGTCCCGAATCAATACATACACAAAGTAGAATAATAAAGCAAAGTTACTAAGACAAATTGTAAAAAAAAAAAAATGTGTAAATACTCATGACAAATTTTCTAATTTGTCGTGGGTGTTACACTGTGAATGTGCTGCACAATAGAAAAGAGTAAAAACACATTTTTAATTTCATAGTATTCTTAGACAGTTCAAGCACTCTGAACTATATAAAATGTCATATTTCTTGCTAATAAAACCATGAAATCAATATTTAAAATTTATTGCTAATTTGATGTCTGTTTACAGGACACACTGTTAGTATCGGAGGTTGTAGCAGGTATGGCACAAAAAGCTCGGGAGCGAAGAGTTTTCCTCTTTGAACAGATCATAATCTTTAGTGAGATGCTGGAGAGGAAGAAGGGCGATTTTTCCAATGCCAGCTATATATACAAAAATAGTCTCAAGGTGAGTGTTAATAGGCATGGATGGAATTTTATTAATTTGCTCTTACTCAGGAATTTGCTGAAAGAAGACAGTTGGAACAACTGCACTCTGGTTAAAAGATCAACAGGACATTTTTTATTCATTCTGTGTCAAGGTCATCTGTTCTAAAGGCCAGATTTGAGCAATTTTCATAGTACAGTCTTTTCTCTCTCTATGTCTGCCAGTGCCATTCTCCTTATAGTTCCAAATTCCTTAGTCCCCATGAAAAAGTCATTCCACATTAGTCTTAAAAACTTTGACAGAAAAGTCATTCTAGGAAAATTAAGATCTGTTGATTTTGAGTGAATTTTGCAGCATCAAGCAAAGACAGCAGATGAGAGAGTGAAAATAACAACAGAAAATGTAATCACTCAGAACAGGGTTTTGGGGCTGTAAAGGAATGGGAAATTGAAAAAAGGTAGAAGTAGGTGTGTTTTACCAATTCCTGTTGATGTGTGACAGGTGAACAAGATGTCAATGGCAAATCAAGAGGAAGGAGAACCATTTAAGTTTGTGTTGGTTGACCGTACTCCAGGATCAGACATGAAGTACATAATTCAGGCTCCATCAGAGGAAGTCAAAGATACATGGATTCGTGAGATTCGCTCAATCCTCGATATGCAGGGGGACTTTCTCAGAGGTAACACAACTGTTCTTAATTAAGAGAAAAGATGTGGTTTACATGATTTTAGGGGAACTTTTTTGTTAATGCATAGCCCTAACAAGCAGGCATATCATGGGATTTGTGAAAAAGATGACCTGTGAAGGCCAGTAGAGTTGTCCAGAGAATGTTACTTATTTCCAAATTTAAGCATTCTACCTTAGTTCCCATTTCAGATGCATTTTTTTCAAAATAGCTAATTAAACTGTCTTTGTCATGTCCTTTTCTAAGTACATTGGCTGGTAGCCAAGGTACAGATTTATGTGTAATCTGAACCGTAGGATAACTTTTTAATAACTTAAAAGCCCACCAGAATACTATGTGTAGCTCATACTTTTACTATGTAGCTTTTATTAACATACGTTTTATTAAACTGTTTTGCAGCTTTGCAGTCACCTATTGCCTACCAGAGAGAAATCTCAAAAGAATTGTAAGTGCACTAGTGTAAGTTCTTTTCTTTCATATTTGCAGCATGTGCTTCTTTTTAGTTGACAAGAATCCTGCTGTGTGTGAGAGAGAGCAAGAGAGAATGCACCTTTAGGTATATGCTTTTTATTCATTTATATGGACATTCTTTACAAAGGTATGATATACAAAGTACTAAAACTGAATGTTTACAGTTTAGGGGAAGAATTAAAAGTTTCAGCTGTGTGCTTTCTTTTAGTAAAAGCCCAACGTTTCAAGGTCTTAGTTTGCCTGGCACAAATCTATCAGATTTGATTGACACGATTAAATCCACAACAATCCAGGATTTCTTCATGAAAGGATCTTACTGAAACTGTTTTTCCAATATTTAGAACACCATATAGAGCTGGGGCCAGTTGCACAACATGTTTCTAAACCTTAAAACTGTTCTAAAGAAGCAAAATCTCTTCTCTGCCATTTAGATATATTGCATAAAACATACAAAAATTATACTGACAGTACGGAAAGTCAGACTTAAACAACTTTATCTTACTTAAAGCAGTTTTACTTTTAAAAATTATAAAATTGTAGTGTGCACTTTAAACTGATTATCTAAAAAGATTTAAGGCCTAAAAGTGTTTAAAATTAGAAATGTGTTGTGCAACTGGCCCCTGGTCTATGTGGCATCGTCAGAATATGCATTGAGTACAGCTAACTGCCAATTGCTCAGTTTGGCCTTACTGAAAAGGCACTCTAGAATTCAACTGCTCGAATCATAACATATATTTTTTGTTGTGTTCTTGGGTGTACACATCGTAGCAACATTTTAATGTGGGTTGACCTTGTCCTCCACTCACCTTGATATTCATTGTACACAGAAGCAAATAATTGAAATAATTCATTAATCAACAGTAACAACTCAGCTCTATCTTTACTGGTCTTGCACTGCTATCAGACTTTACCTTCAAGAGAGTGAAAACTTTTATTGAAAATGGCCAAATGTTAACTGTATTTTATCATGGCTCAGAGATCTTTCCGTTAGCAAATCAGTTGTTAATTACTCTCACAGAATGTAAACAGTGATTAGTGTCAAATACTTTTTCTCAAAGCACTGGTGTAAATAATTTGGAACAGTGCCAGTAAGATATACACGAGATGGTTATATCTTAAACATCTCTTTAGAATCGGGCCTATCTCCACACAGAAAAGTGTGGTGGCTAGGGGAAATTGCTGTTTTACACTAATCCAGTAACTAAGGGTGCTTATGTTACCACAAAGTAATGAGTCAAGGGAGGCAATAAAAACAAGTGGGCAGGAGTTACAGATCCAGAACTAGTGTTAAGACAGAGCAGTACCTATTACAGTTGTTTGGTATTAACAAATTATGCATATGTAGAATTATCTTGGTCCTGCCCTTCTCTCCTTCAAAAGTTTTGGCAAAGGGTAGGGGTATGACATAACAAACATGGGAAGCACTACAGGGGAGGTGAAGGTGTTCTCCACAGCAAGCTTTCATTAAACTCCGCAATATGACTTCGTTTGCATTATTTGTCATTTAATTATTTATGTAAAGAGCTCAGGAATGCCTGTGTCACTTTCAGGATGAATTGATTAGCTCAGAATATGGACAGATGCAGTTAGTTATTTGTTTCAAACACTCTTTCTCAAGGGATGCACACTGTTGGTACATCCTATACTACATGAGCTGTGGTCCACTTTATGTGGTATGAATCCCTCAGCATCAATTCATTGCCATTTCATAAGATCCATTTTTCTTTCAGATTCTGCACCAACACTGCTCTCTGAAAAAGTTGTAGGCAAGACCTCTTTCTGAAACCAAAAAGTTCCTTTTCCTCCTAGCATTGTTCAGGGAAGCAAAAGACAGAGTAGTCACAAATAGCATCTAACAACATTTACAGATAGTTCTTAAAATGTTCATGTGGATGCCCACATGAGCAAAAGTAAATTTAAACATTTTCTTTCTTGTTTGTGTATTATTATGTCATCACAACATTAACTGTGCTTTCAAATTTCCTGTTTGTGCTTATCAGTTACCTTCTTATCTTTGTCTGCAGATCAGCACCAGAGTTTGGAAGCATGCCTAAAGACTCGGTGCTACGTAAAACTCAGTCCCACCCAGCCTCAGGCACCAAAAACAGTTCTCCGCTAGCTGCATCAGGCAAAAAAGGGCGACAGGACTCAGAAAAACACAAACGCTGCAAATCTGTACCGATGCCTCTTCCAGAGATCACTGGGGAGCAGGGTGAGGACTCCTCTTTTAGCAAGCTGTCATGTCCCAATTCTCCTACAGAAACATCGAAAGACTCTGTGTCCCAACGGAAGTCAAGCCCTGTGGGTGAAAGCAGGTCAGAGTCACCCAAACCCAAAAAGACAAACTTCCGTGGCATCCGCTCCCTCCAGCGCAAGGCAAAAAATGAGGGAGGAAGTGGTGCTGGTGGTAATAACAGTGGAGGAGGTCAGACGTCATCATCATCATCATCCACAGCAACTGCAGCATCTGCAACGACGACAACGGAGACGTATGCAAACATGCACTCAATGCCTGACATTGTACAGGACAGTGGGGGCAGGACTTCTAGCACTGAGCCCGGTGTAGCCAGAGCCCCCCTGTCCCAGCCCGCGGACACGGACCAGGTGCCGGTAAGTGCCAGCAGTTTGACTAGCTGATGGTGCGGGGACTGCCAGCATCACGTCCCTTTGCTTGCCCCGCCCTGCCCCGTGGAATGTGCACGTGTATCATGTGTAACTTTCTTTGTCTCGGCCCAACTAGGGCAGTCTTGTTCGTTTTCTAAGTCAGTCAGTCTGCAGTCAGTTTGATGTCTAACCACCTGGATATTAATGGCACACTTACACTTTCACTCAGATGTGGATCAAAAACAAAGAAAAAAAATAAAACCAAAGCAAAAAGTTAAGATGGAGTCACCAGTGCTGATTATGCTGTGGATTATTTCAAGTGAAGATAACGAGACAACAGTATTGGCTGCATGCAAGTCAGTGATTCTGTGTTTGTTCCCCGATCCCACCCGTAAAAAGTAAGATCCCTGTCTGTAGCTCTGGCCTTCCGTACCTGATGCCATTGCTGGTGACTGCAGATTGGCACTGGCCAGGTGGCGTAGGTGAGGCAGGGCAAAGGGGCTGGTAACTATGGGAGTGATTGACTTAGTGTTGTGCTCCGTAGTTCAACGTTAACCTTTTTGCCTTGTGTACTCGGCTGATGCCAGGTCCCTATACATACACACATATACAGCCCTGTGCTCAAGGAAGGGGAAGGGATAGGCTTCTAGCCACATCGTCCTTCCCCTTTCAACAAGCCTGGGCTAAGGGACTTGCCTAGTGCATGCTGGCTAAACCAAAATACGCCATGACTTCATGCTAGCCATTTTACCACTATACCGTTCCACCTTCTCATCAGCAGCCAAGGATACCTACAGTTTCCATGGAGATGTGATGCTGACTTCTGTGACACCTTGGTTCATTTGTTTTTGACCAAAAAAAAAAAGAGCTTGTGTTTCCTGTGGATATATTTGAGTTCAAATGTGTGTGTATTCAAGCAGTGTTTTCATCTTTTTTTCAATATTTCCTTGTTTGTCATCTCCATCAAGGTAAGTGAGTGGGTAGATTTCTTCACCAGTTTGGCTTGTGTGCATGCTTGAATGACCCAAAGATTCTGATGTTCACTTTGTTTCCACATTCTCGTTATTCACTTTTTACAAGTTAATGCAATATCTCACTTAATGTAGCAAGCTAATAGATTTTGTGTGACTGATCTACAAGGGTTTTTTTTTTTTTTTTGATGAGATGGATTGCATGGGCATGGTGTTTCTCTTAGGCAAGGCAAGTGCAGTTAAAAAATTTACTGTGAAGCAGTGTTGTAAAGACAAGGAGAAGGCACAATTTGGGAAATGTAAAGTGTGTGGTTTTGTCCCGAGAACTGCATACTGAGCCTGTTTTGATGCATTGTGTATCTTCGTGTATTCTAGGTGCTTTAAACAAATTCTAGTAGAAAGTCCCACTTAATATATGCCTCTTTACCTTCATGGTGTGTTCCTGCCATTTCACCTTCACCAGATCACTTGTCAGTTGAGGAAGCATATTTTTACTTGATGAAAGTCAAAACAAAATGAAATTGAAGTGGATGGATAAGAACAAAATACGTTTAAGTGCATCATAGTGAAATCTTTGAGCATAGTGTGAGACAGAGAGCGTGCGCATGCAAGCTCATCATTGTGCGTGTGATTGTGTTCAAGACTGTGTGTGGGCATGCGTGTCTGTCTGTTGTGATGTGCCTCTCTACATTCTCATCTTGGGCTCGTGTTCATTGTTGCCATACACTGAATCTCAAGCAGAAAAATTACTCCATTTTGTGTTTCATGATCTCAGAGATATAATTAAAATTCTACCTTTGCAGAAGTGGCAGTAGTTCACATGACAGCCAGTTAGCTTTATCGTTATTGTCATATAAGCTTTTCATCTAATCATTGTATTTAAACAAAGAAATATAAACTCATTTTGCTCATCCCTTAATACATTCTAAAATTGCTCATAGCTGCAATTATTTCCCAACAGATGTGTGCTATTTTTCAAAGATTATTATTAAGAGTATTGTTCACAGTCAAATATTTTGTAATACTATCTCGTGCCCGCTGTGTTGGTGAAGTTGCTGCAGACTAGTTTGAGGTGCAGAATAAAGCAGGTTTGCTTCTTATCTCAGAAAATTGTTCTCTTTAGAACAGTATCTTTTGTACACTTGAGGCTCTCTTGAGTTTGCTTTAGGGTTAGATGCCTGCAACGTGTACTTGACCCTGACTATTTGAATCATTTGAATGAAGATTAGAATGTCTCCTCCTTCTTTTATTATCAAACAATGAAACAGTAGACAGTGTTCACAAAATAACTCTAGATCCAACCAGTCACACTGCTTGTTTAGGAGTGCTAAACTGCCCCCCAGTTAGCTTAAATCTAATAAATCTGGTCTCTTGTCATGTAGGCCTTTCAAGATGAAATCGGAGGTTTTCTTTGAGGGTTAAAAATGTATGGCAATGTTTGCTTAGAGGAAGCAAGATATATATTTTTGTGCATTACAACACTTTGCTTACTGATAGTTAATTACACGTGTCAATGACACAACACTTCTTATGTGTCAAGTAATGTTTTTCATCATCTGCCTGTCAAAAGTGGAAACCTGCAAGACTTGCATTACAGTGTCCCTTCTACCACGTAGTTCCTTTGTAAATAATTCTCATTTTTTGGGTTGTAGATTTCAAATTTCTTCAGCTGCATAGTCCCGCTTTCTTCTTTTGAAATGACTACTCTTCAGCTGTGATAGCTCAGCAACCTTCTATCACCAAAAGCAGCCTCACAACCCTAAGTGTTTAAATGACATTCTCTAGTGTTCCCATTTCTCATATATATTTATATTGCATAAATCATTTCAACTCATCGGCACCAAACCAGAGAATTTATTCCGAAGCTTTCTGAGAACTTCAGCATAATTATGTGAGTGTGGTGAAATCAGTAGGTCCTTTTATTTAAAAAAAAAAACAGATTTGGTTTTGTATCCAGGTTTAACTGCTAATGTAAATAAGAGACAGTGAAAAGTCTTGTTGCCGGTCATTTATTTTGGGAATAATTTCTTGTGTTTGTAAAATCGATTCATATGTTGTTCTGTTTCATTTGCAGAAATAAAGCTGTTCATACAGTTTTTCTATGTTTTATTTTGCACTAGTTCTCCATGTCATGATTGGTTGTGGTTTTCTTGTGTGTTCAAAAATTTTGTTTGTTTACTTTACCCTTCACTTATATCAGGTGTCTTTCTTATGTACTTCATTAATTTTCCGACTAGTGTGTTTCCGCTGTCTGCACAGATGACCAGTCTTGCAAGACAAACTTTTTTTTCTTTCCATCAGAGTCATCCCCAATTTCCAGGTCTTTAGGAGTGTGTGTGTGTGTGTGTGAGATAGAGTATTGGATAACCCTATAGCAACAATGACCAGGAAGAGCGGGAAAGGCAACAGAACGTGAGAAGGGGTGAGCGGTTTCTCGCATACAGATCAGGCAGATTTTTGCTGTTAGCTGCTTCTACAGACGCAGGTGGAATCGATTCTGAGTTTTAGGGAGCGGGGAAGGAGGATGCCTCCCTGCAATTAAAAAAAAAAAATTTCACAACGGTAGATATGCGCAAGGAACACATGGCGAGTTCAGCGAGATGTGTGGTACATCCGCACCAGTGCCGGGTCTGGGTTGCTGATGTGCGCTAGAACAACAGCTGATGGCCATGGCGCCAGCAGTGCAAGTTACACCTGCACGTCCTGTTTGTGCCATTGTGACGTACCAAGGACAGTGCAGTAGATGCTGATCGCTGGACCGTGTCTACCTCCAGTAGCAGCGGCCATGTCATGCCGACCTGGCACTGCCAGGCTATCAGAGGATGAGCTGATGACTTCATGTCATGCCGCCCTTGCACTGACTGAATGATGGATCGGTGTCGATCGTTTATTGGTCGTACCCTTCAAGAGATATAAATTCTCTCGCTTTCTCTTCAGTCAACGCGAAATGCACGGCAGTCGAACAAGTGCACTTGACGGTGACGGGGAGGATAGATGAGGAAGCATAAAAAGACTGCTAGAGGGAAATGAGCGTCAGATATGTCTGGATTTGGACAACAGTCATTTGGTGGACTTCGAAGTCTTGGTCACAACTGAGCGATGTCACTCCTCCCCCACCCCCTACTCAAAGCGCGGAGATGGATCGACTGACACTAGCAGGCGATGAAATATCGATTGACGCACATGTTTGAAATATCGATTGTCATTAGCAGTTTGCGGTCTCAAAAGGTGTATTGGCGGGAGAAGGGGCGACCCTCGACACCCTTGGCGGTAAAGCCTGATGGCAATTGGAGCATGGCGTGTGCACAGAAATTGAGTGTTAATGGAGGTGGGGGTGGAACGGCGAGGCGCGGTATTTGAGCACCCCCATCTTCCACTGAAGTAGTGTCACCATAGCCTCCTTCGCCAACCCACCCTCTCGCCGCAGATGGAGGAGAATGCTGGGCCGTACGTGAACCTGGTGGATGCTGGCAGCAGCAGTAGTGGAGTGTCTGATATGAAACAGGATCTGGTATGAAGCCGGCCATGTTCTCGTAACTTTTCTCTTGTCCTGTTTATACACACACAGCTGTCACTCAGGGGCAGAAGGGGTGGGGCTCTTGTACTGTCATTCGCCGTTAATTCATTGCACAAACATGCACATTGATGAGGGAAAACTACCAACCTTATTGCACCCGTCCCCTCTCTCTCTCTCTCACAACTTGTAACAATCTTAAGGACTTTAGGCAATAGTATAAGCTTGTTCTGTGGCCGAGAGGCAGCAGTCTCTCCAGTCATCGGTGAGCAACGTATACTGGAACACTTTTGATGTATTATTATTTTAAGACCTCGGAACGTCATTGTGATCTAGAACATGATTGAGGGTATCGGTGGTGCGACTTGGAACCTACGGAGTTGTGTATGTGTGTTTACAACAGCGCTGCTTCAATTTGTCGCTGCTGTATGCAGCACGGACACGACGGGGCAGCATTCGCTCCGTCGTCTGTGCAAACAAGAAGAAACCCCGACTCTTTCTGGAGACGCTCAACCCTACGTCACCGCTGTCTGCTACCTTGCCGCCCGACCGGCCATCGACCCATCCAGAAGGGCTGAGGAAGAGGGGTGGGGGACACGGTCACCGATCGATAGTCTCGGAGCTCTCCGCCTCCTGCAGGTCGCACCAGGCTCCCCACCCCTGTCTCTCACCGCCACCCACCTTACGCCCGATCGAAAGATACCCTTCCTTCCCCCCCCCCTGCAACATCTCTCTCACACATACAAACACACCGTTCCTCCCTTCTGTTGAGCTTCCCTCCCCTACCTTGGTCAGGATTGGTTGTTAGGCTGTCGTTGGCCCGAGTGCTGTGTGTGTGGCAGCCAGACAGCAGCTTCTTGTCTGGCACCAACACCCCCACCCACCCACGACACGTGCTGTGACCCTAACCCAGCCCCTGCTTCGTCACCCTAGCTTTCTGCCTTGTGCCTTCTTTAACTCACCGGACACATCGTTTGGCAATGTTTTATACGATCGTTGTGTCAAGACCTGCCAAACAGAAATTAGATTCCACAGTATATGTTCGATTGAGAAATCCCTTTCACTTTCGCTGTGTGGGATGGGAAGAAAGATTTGATCACATTTTTTTAAATTTACCTAAAATCTCATCTCAGGTGTGACTTTGGGGGGTAGGAGGGTGAGATGGTAGTAACCTATAACGATGTCTGTTATCATTCGATTGTACGTGTTGGTGGAGTAGGGTGAACCTGGATATGTTTCCGTAATCGTGTTCATCAGTTATTATTATCATCACCATCACTTATGCAGGTGTAACGAAATCGTACATCATTCGGTCACTGTGCAGACCTAAAAGATCATACGGAAGTTCTTACAAACTGTGTGGCCTGCAGAGCGAGTAATCACTGAGCTGCAGAGATGAGGGCCGTGGCAAGGGAACGTTGCCAGTTATTGAAGCCTTTCTTCTCAAGCCAGCTTAGCGGCAGCAACAGCAGCTGCCGTGCCATGTTTGACATTTTACGATATTGAACAGCTTCTCGCTATGCCAAGCACGCTTTCACGCTCCAGCATGTAACCTTGACAGTCGAGTTCCTGAAAAACGAAGGGCGGGGATGCACGCCGCACAACTGGCATTGAAACTGTCTTGGGCAAAAAAGCGCTTCTGGCATAGATCTCATGGTTCTCGCTAGTTTTTAGGCTTATGGACCTCATCTTTGGAATTCTCTTCCTTTCAATACCGACCGTCCTGTGGCGCAACGATTAGCTCCTGTCACCAATACAGTGAGGATTACCTGTCCTGAGTTCAGATCTCGTCTCGGGCACACTGTTCTTTCTCTGCATGTGACGTCTGTTTACAGGGCTGGCTGCTTTGTCGTGATATAGCTGCTCAGCTGTTGTCTCGGCGTAAAACACCAATCACTCCCCCTCCCTTCGATATCCCTTTTCTGTCAAATCGATCATCAAGACGTACCTCTTCCGACAGAGTTTCCATACTTTCGTGCTTCTGTTGTTGACAGTTTTTTTGTTTGGTTGGTTGGTTGGTTTTGGGGTTTGCGTGCCAGGGCTTACCTTAAGGTTTATTGCTACCAAAATTCATAAGCTGGGCCCCTTCTGAAGACGAAAGTAGTATAATGTCACATCAAACGTTCGACATAAAAGGCCTATGGGCTGACCAGGGCCAGTATCCATGACTGTCCCGAGGTTCCCCTTCCTCTTCAGTCCAGGGCTTGTCACCCCCATCCTTGTTTGCTTGCTTGCTTGGCTGAGGGGAAGTGATTGCGCCTACACGTGATTTCCCACTATTTGGGGGAGGTGGTGGACCGGAGTACCAGGGGAAAAAACCCGAAGGTCGGCCCTGCAAACAAGGTGTCCCAGAAAGTATCTTGAGACGAGACTTGAACCTAAGACCTTTCACTGCAGTGGTGACATCCGAGTATCTTAACCACTTCACTTTCGGCTGCCACTCCGTTGCCTGCGACATGTACGGGGTGTCAGAGCTAAAGGTATTGGGGCGTGAGTTTCTGACAGTAGGCGCTATCCCTGCGTCTTCTTTGTAGGCTATCTAGACATGCTCCAAGAAAGGCCGGGCGGAGGGAGACCAGGTGAGTGATAGGAAAGGGATTAGAGGAGGATACCCTTGTCGTTAGAGGTTGTGAGCCGTCGGCTGCACCTTCACAAAAAAATAGCTGCGTTTGCTTTGCTGCTGCTGCTGCACGAGCTGTTGTGCCCGCATATGTTGACGGTGCTGCAACCGTAGACGTTCGTCAGGAGAGCAGATGGCATGGCATCTGAAATGATGTGATTGACTCTCGTCAAGACGAGTGTGTGCGCGCGTTCGAGGGGAGGGGTATGAGTGATATGGGGTGAAGAAGGGGAGGTGGGGCTTGCCTAATCAGCGTTAGGTTCAGTGGAGGCCAGACGAATCTTTTATTTCCTCTCCATTGAAGAGCAGCCTCTTGAACCCATACATGGTGCATGCTTAGAGTTTGAGAAATATGGTGGGTAGGTGATGAATGTAAAGTGGTGGGGGAGCAAGTGAAATGATGGAAGCCGAGTAGTGGGCATGAGTCGAGGGATGGGTGGGGGGCCAGGGCAGGGAGTAGGGGCAAATGAAAGGCGAGCAGCTGCTTGTTTTTACCAGCGCCAAGCCTTGTGTGGTGGTTGAATGAATCATTGCGAGACCAGATAAGACGTGGTGCCAAAGCAAGCTCATTGTAACACATTACACTGTTTTGATCCTACCGACAGATATCTATTTACCAAGGAAGATGCCCTTGTCACCAGTTCAAGAGCTACCACACCGGTGTGTGACAAAGTCGAGGTAGCTTTCACGTGTGTGGCGAAGTAGAAACGGAAACGGAAAGCTTGGACCACCGGTCTTGTCCAGCATCTTGCAAGGCCTGTAAGGAGAGCAACGACCTTGAATGCATCCCTCCCCACCCCAGCGTTCAGTCAGTCCACAGGCTTTCTGGCGCTGACTGTTCTACCGTTACACGATGCACGCTTAGTGTAGTTACGATATTGGCCACTACTGTTTGCAAACTTTCTGTACAACCTTTTCCCTTCCTAAAAGTGTACGGCGGTCCGGTGGCGCAACGGTTAGCGCCTGTCACCAATGCAGGTGGAGGTTGGCTGTCCTGGGTTCAGCTCTCGTCTCGGGCACACTGCTCTTTCTCTGCATGTAGCATCTGTTTACAGCGCTGGCTGCCTTGCCGTGATATAGCTTTAGTTGCTGGCTCAGTGTAAAATACCAATCCCCACCCCCTCCCAAACGTGTCTTTAACTGTGTTTAGTATAACTAGCTTTAGAACACAGTTGATGCTGTTTATTGTCCATGGGAACCACCGTACAGGAGTTGGCTCACATCAAGGGGTGATGACAGCCAGTGTCGTCGCTTCGTAAAGCTTGGGGGTTACGGTCGCTATTGTTACGCGTTGAGACGCGAAGAACTGGAAATAGTGCTGTCAGAAAAAAAGGCTTATAAAGAGGGGCCGTTGTTTCGCAATGGGCAGAATATCGACATTATCAATCACAGGTCATAGAGGGTAATTATTATCAGACAAATGTTTCAGCACAAAGAATACAAACCCTCCAACAACGTCGCATGTCTCTATTACGTTCTCCGGGTGCCTGGCTGATTCAAGACCTATTCAGTCCACGCTTCACAGCGAGATCCAGAGCCTTGGTGACGCCAGTACAGAGTAGAGCGGCCGAAGGTTTGGACAGCTCAACCACATATCCAGAAACCCATTTCAAGGATGGAACGTTCGGGTTTTCCAGACTAGTCGTGTCAGTGGTGGGTGAGACGTTTGACGACGCAACATCCGTTTTTCTTTGTAGAGGAAATCCGACTTCGGTGCCTGGCGACCATGCCCCACCCTTCCGCGTGCTTGCAAGGCTTTATCGCTAGATTCATGATGGGACCTCAGGAAAGATGGTCGTCTGGTCAACCCTCACCCCTCTCCCCAAGTCAGGGGGATGCTAACGCCACGTGTGCGAGGGTCGGTTTGGGGAGAGGGATGGGAATGGCGTCACCTAGCATAAAGAAGCGCTCAGCGAGCTTGTCAGCTGCACGTCACGCACATAGCAGGGGAGTGTAGGAGGGGAGGGTGCTAGGGAGTGGGCGCTGGGGTGCCAGACGTCTGGTGACAGCCCTCTCCACCCCCAGCTATCGTCACTCTCTGGGCGATTCCCCAGTTCCTGTTGTCAGCCAGTACGGGCGGCGGTAAGGGTTGCAGACTACGTCGTGGTGCCTGCCTAGTGTCAATAAGTATAGTGCCCGGACAGCAAGCAGTGCAAGAGGAGAAAAAGGGTGGGGGCGTGGTTTGGAGATGAACCGTTTTGTTACAATGAAACAGATGAAATGGTTTGCGTTTCAAGGTGAACTGAAGGAGAGCATCGTGGGATGCATGTGCACCGTGTGTTGATGAAAACTTAATGCAGCTCAAAAGAACTTTTTGAAAAATGTAGACAGTGCCCAAACTAATATGTGATAAGGTACTGCGCCTGTTATCTATGGGCTCCAGATTTAGAGTTTCGGAAGCAGCTTTGTTACAGGAATGAGGATGAATTTTTAGCATGCTGAAGACATGCCATTATAAAATGAGACAGATCCTCAGTATTCAGTTGTTATAACATGTGGCAACCCTCTGTTGTAATGTGTTTATTTCTAATCATGCATCTGTTTTTTATTTCTGCAGTTTACATGCATCTATTTGCACACATTTGTTGTAGATTCTATTCTTAAGTATCTGCAAGCATATGGAACTAACATATGCAGGTATGCTCACATGCATTAATGCTTACCTACAAGTATTCCTTCACAGACTCAGGCATATTTGTGCATCCTTTTCCCAAACCTATCTTTCCTCTCTCACCTTCCTTAGTCCCCTATCTTACCCTCTACCTTTTCTTGGGAATACCTTAAAAAAACATTTTAACTTACTAAAATTATTGGAACACTGCCTTTGGTAAAAGCATGAATTTGAAAATAATAATGATAGATTTATGTATATATTACCCTGAAATTTTAAATTATATTTTAAAAACATTAGGTTTTTTTTAAATTTATTATAACTTTCAAAAGTTATACTTAGGTCTTCCACATAACAACAGGTAATCCATTTTAACTGAAGGTTCCCTTTGTCCTTCAGAAATATGTATCACAGGTACATTCACTCAAATCAGTGATAGTAAACATTTTTGATCAATTGACATGGAGTGTTAAGTCAAAGAAATTCTAAAATCATTGTAAAGTACAGTATGTGGACTGCATTGCTATTTAAGAGACAGAAATATGAACATCACATGCACACACACACACCTAGTATGCAAGTCATTGCATGGCCTAAGTTAGTGGTCAGTATCAAGAGTACCTAGCATACAAAGCATTGCATGGCCTGTAGTCAGAGTACCTAGTACACAAGGCATTGCTTGTCTTTAGGTGTTCAGCAACAGTTTCAGTCTTGTTTTACAAAAAGTTTGCTGTCATGCTCCCCACTCCACACCTTTATGATGCTCATGCTTTTAGAGCTTCTAAATTTGTTTACCAGTTCGTGCACTGAGTGTGTGTGTGTGTGTTCATACTCCATTTTAAATCTTTGTGTTTACTCTTTTAGCAAATGAAAATTTGAACTCACTACCAGAAATGCACTATATAAGTGGTTTTTAATTAAGTTGAATTAAATAATGTCTTGTGCATGCATGTGCTATTTCTTGGTGAACAGAAATGTCACTGGTAATCTGCTACAACACCTTGGTTTATGCTGTTCATCGCAAGTTCTACCACAGAGGGTCAAAGTTGGGAAAAAAAACTACAACTTCTTGACTGTAATGGTTATTTCCCTGTATGACTGACTACAAGCCACTGCTTTCAGCTAGTAGCATCAGGGCCGAATCCTGATAAAGCTGATTGTGACTCCCCTTCCTAAAGCAACAAGTCCTTTTATTCCCCCCACCCCGGTCCAGAGCTTATGAAAACTACAAGCATATTTAATCCTACCATGATACAAGAATTTTACTTGATGTGTATGATGTACTTATTAGAGACCTTCCTTATGCCCGTTGCTCTGATGGGGGGCAGCTCTCAGTTTATCTGAGTGTGATAATGTGATGCTGCTGTGATGGGTTTAGAAGACAGTTTCCCCTTCCCTGGAATGTTCATGTGAATTCTTTGCCCTTATGCAGCAGGTGCTAACAGGAGCAGCACCAGCAGCAGGGGAAGGGGTGCTGACGGCAGGGCGGGTGCTGTGCGACTACATGGCAGTGCGGGAGGATGAAATCACGGTGCACAAGGGGGAGATAGTTCAGGTGCTGAGCACTACTCCTCATGGCATGTTCCTGGTGCATCGTCCTGCCAACAACAACTCCCCTGCTGCCGAGGGATGGCTACCTGCTCATGTCATCGGACCCAAAGACATTGACGGCAGCCTGAAGTAAATTTCTGCTCTTTTGTGCAGCAAACAATTCAGTTCTCAACATAGTTGATGTCTTTTGGCTAGGAAACAATCGAGTTATCAGTATAGATGATGTCTTTTGGGCAGCAAACAATGCAGTTCTCAGCAGAGTTGGTGTCATTTAAAGCAAGTTCTGGGGGAAGAAGGAGGGAATAAATTGTCTTTGTGTTTGAGGAAGGTGTATATCCTTTTAAGTCAACTCAAAAATGAGAACAGATTGAACTAGTACCAATCTCTTTTCTTGTATTCTGCTACCTTTCTTCAATTTGGAACTCTAGGGTGCACATTTTGCTTTTTGATGTAGAAAAACCTGGCAAATGTTCAAACTGAAAAAGCCCAACTTCCGAGGAAAGGAAGACAACAATGGCAACAGCCTGGAACGGCGCTCAAAGTCACTTGGCCGTGAGACCAAACCTCGAAAGGTAAAGCATCACTGTCTTCTTAAGAAAAAAGTTCTGTCAGCTACAATAGGGATAAGAGAGGAAAGCACTGCATTACCTGTGTTGTCATATCCTTGCATTTTTGTTAAAGCAAAGAAGTATTACATTTTGAGAAATAATTTGGAATATAACTAGCATTTATGATGAAAAATGGTGAAGCTTACTGATTGCTGTGTGGCCAGATTGCTGTGGACTTCAGCTTCGAAGTCCCCCCCATCATCCAACAGCCACTGACCAGCTTGACCGTCCAGGCAGGCAGTACTGCTGTGCTAACATGCAGAATCTGTGGTCGCCCACGCCCCACCATCACGTGGCGCTATCAAGACAGGCCCACTCCCATCACCCCTGGGCCACTTGTCATGCTTCTATATAATGAAGAAGGAATGGCCACGCTACAGGTGAGGCCTGAACCACAAGGATCTAGTGCACAGTCAGGCTAACTGGATGCTAATTCCTAGTAATCTGCTAAATGTTTAAAATTTAATAAACAATAATAAACAAAAGTCACAACACTGCAGATGTTTAGTTTTATCATGCTCATAGCAGACTTGCTGTTATGACCACAGTATGAACAATGCTGTTTTTACCTGACACTTTAGAAGAATTATGCTGGTGTTCATGGGTGGTCTTAATGTAAGGCAACAGGTACATGGCAGGAGGGAGTGACTCATCCTTGGCTCTAGAGCCAGAATAATTAGATTATCACTGATTGAACACTATAATAAGTACTTCCTTATTAAACTTCATGTATGTACCCACATCAAACTGAAGTCCAGATAGATAAATGTATAGCAGAAAGTAAATAAAGCAACGATAATGGCAAGTTGCAGAATTAGTTTTGTTGATGAGCAGAGGAAGCTCTGAGTAGACATCTTTGTAACATATCACCTACTGGGGTTGAGGGTTTGACTCAGGCAAAATGTTAAGTAAAAAGGCAGCCAGGTAAGAAGCATAGCTTGCCACAAGAGATGAGTATGAGGATGTAAGGGATGGGAGGCATGCCCAGAGTTTGCAGGAGCTTATGGAGCTCATCTCAGTGTGTGTGTGTGTGTGTGTGTGTGAATTTCAGCTGTCACAGGTATCCCATGCAGACAGCGGAGAATACTCTTGTGTGGCCATCAGTGAGCTGGGCACTGTCGTCACCAGGGCAACGCTGACAGTGCTAGGTGAATAGCTTGTTCACTTTCCTGCACATCAAGTAGCAGTCTCTTGAGTTTTTTGGGGGGTTAAATATCTGCTTTCATTATAGCACAGACGTGTATAGGTGAATTGCTGTCTGTCTGCCAAGACCAATGCTGAGCCTCTTGCGAAGTTCTCCACTGTTAGTCTCAGCAAGCCTTAACAATGAATGTGACTAAACCGGAAGCTATTTCGTAACCAGCCTTGTTCTATGACTTCACTGAAAAAAATCGTCTGCAAGCAGTCCAGTAATACAAGTCCCTGATTATAGTAGACACGAGCACAAGATGGTGGATATCCAGGATATAAGGTGAAAAAAAGCAGAGGTGGTTAGAAGATGGTAGACATGGCTACAACATGTATGAGCAAGAAGAAGGATTGGATATCTGATGTAAGAGCATGGTTTGAATGGGAAAAGAGAGAAGAGACTTTTAGTGTGGCAAAACACTAAAGTCTGGTTAGACTTTAGGGAGGCTGAACTGCATTTTTTTTTCTTAGAGGTGAGAGACCTGAGTGCCGAACAGGTGAACTGCTACAAGCAACCCACTTGTTGATATGGTGCTAGCATATACATCACTAGGAATACATGACTGCTGTAGTCACACTTGCCCTTCTTTCATGATAAATATTTTCATCCTCATTTATTGAAAACTGCAGTAATACAGCCTAGCAACAATTACACAGAGAAATAAATAAAGCAACATTGCCAGAAAACTTATAGCTGAATAGATGCATAGATGTACAATTACATCGTCACATGTAAATTAAACCTAATTAGCAGATATTGTGTCTTCCAGATCGCCCAGGCCCACCAGGAATGCCCACAATACGAAATCAAGTGGGAACAGCAGTACACCTGGAATGGTCCCCACCCCCGCAGATGCAGAATGGACAAATACAAGGCTACACTATTGAGTTTCGGGAAGCAGGTAAGCCTCTAACAGTGTCCCTCCATTTATTTTAAGTGTTTCATTACTGGCTGATTTTTCTATTATCAGTGGATTGTTTCTTCAAATTTTGTATTAAATGCAATAAATCAAGTACAAAAACAGGGCAATGTGGAAATACTTCTTCCTCTTTCCTGACAGGCAAAGTACCAGAATTGTGCTCTCCCTCTATGTTTGGTAAAATGATTTTGTGAAGACTAAGGGCATTGAACACGGCATTGAAAACTTCTGAATGTTTTTGCACCTTTCACATATTTCTGTGTTTGATATTAATAATAGGGGGCATTTTAGTTTAATATTCCTTGAGGTATTTGGTTGTGCATGTGCAGGATCAGACATGTGGCACCTGGCAATCCCATATGTACCCAACACTTCACAGGTGATTGGTGACCTTGAACCTGGCCTGACTTATCAGTTCCGGGTCAGTGCCAACAATGCCATTGGCATTAGCCAGCCATCCTTGCCATCTGCATATGTTGCAGTCCCCAGTGAATATGGTGATTTATGCTTTGACCTTTTTTTTAAAATTTTGAGCCAGAACATGGAATGTAAAAGCTGTCAGAGAGCTTGGTATATTGATGTACATATTTGTGAGGGATAAAAAAACTGCTAGTTGTTTGCAAACAAAAGTAAATGTTTTTCCTGTCATGTGTTTCAGAGTTAAGTGAAAGAGAAGATGCACCATGTGTCATGTGGAAAACAACTTTTGAAAATGATTTCACTGATGGTGGAGAACTTGGCAAGTAAGTTGAATCTAAGTTGTGATAGGCTAGTCTTCTGTTAGGACTCAGTCTTACTAAAAATATGGTTCTCTTGTTTTATTGTACAGTATCTGCACTCATTTCTATGTAGCAAGTCAGTCACTATTTTAAGAGAGCTTTTTTATTCTAGTTGCATTAGATGGGCATAACCATATCTGTGTTTTTTCTCTTATTCAGGGGTAGGTTTGCAGTGGTGCGTCGGTGCATACAGCGGTGCTCAGGTCAGGAGCTGGCAGCCAAGATCATTGCCAAGCGAGTTGTGAGAAAGGAAGCAGTGGAAGTAGAGTTCAACACTTTACAAAGTCTACAGCACCAACACCTGGCCCAGGTGTATGACCTGTATGAAACCTCCAATGCCCACATTCTCATCATGCAGCTGTGAGTTGCCTTGCTCTTTTGCTCTTTGCCATGCCCTGTATAGCTTGTGAAAATTTAACATATATAATTTAGTCTTTTAAAATAAATATTTAGGAGGTTTTGTTTTTGATTCATTAATTTTCATTTATGGCAGATAAAATATTGTTCATCCATTTACCTTTATTATTGTATTTTTGCAGTATCCCTGAGGGGCGGCTGTTTGACTACATCTGTTCAAGGCAGCATTTTGATGAGCTAATGGCAGCAGAGTATGTACGTCAGATTCTTGATGCTGTGCATTACCTGCACAACTGTCGTATTGCTCACCTGGATCTTAAGGTAGGCACTGTATTCATGATTTTTTGTTTGTTTAGATTTATGGTTTTGTTGACCAAGTCTGTTAACAGAAGGTATGGAGAGTACAACAGTAACAGTTGCTAGTAACTGTGTTAGCCAAAAACTGGCAATTAACAGCACATGTAGAGAGGTATGTCACTTTGTGAATCAAAGAGAAGTGGAGGCACAGCACAATAGAAATACTGCTTCATGTTGCTGCATACACATACTTGTACATCTTTAAAAGGCCAGTGGTGGACTTTCTTTAGATTATTAGCAATCTCAAACATTCACAAAAACTTTTTCACCACTCATTTACAAACAAGAAAGAGGCCTTGATAGCTTGTGGAGAAAACCAGGGACTGTGTAGCAGCTTGAACAATCCAGTTTGTAAAATTTGCCAACAACTCAGTGCCTTCTGTTACTTGTTTCAGCCAGAGAATCTGCTTGTGGAAGCCGGAGCAGGAGTGATCGGCATTAAGCTGGTGGATTTTGGTGATGCACGGCATATCTACAACAACTACTACATCCATCCCATGGTGGGCAATCCTGAGTTCATGTCTCCGGAAGTGATCTCTGGCACTCCAGTAGGTCTTCAGACTGACATCTGGTTAGTACAGCACTGATGGCAATCAAGGGACCTGAGATGAGGTGTATGGTGATTTGTCAAACGATTTTCATTAGTTTTTTATGTAGTGTAAAGGGGTTTGGGGGTCACTATATTCCACCACATCCCCATTGGGAAGTAAATGGAAGGCTTTGGTTTACTTTTACTGGCAGCACAGAGAAAGTGCAGAATTTTGTATATATCTTGTTTTTTGTCTGTTGGGTTATTGAAAAAGTCTTGATTCATTTGTACTAGTTCAGTTTTGGAAGTACTAGATTCATTTGGATCTTTGTTATTGTATGTCATTTGACAGCTGATAGTTCTAGCTTCATTCTAAAAGAATAGAGCAATTTTTTTTGGCTGAGTTTTGGAGATTTTACAAGTTGAAGATGGAAGACCACGCCTGTGCATTTTTGCCTTATTTTACTTCCATAAAGGGAAGAATACTCATCAAGTTTGTGAAAAGTTGCATAAAGTTTATGGTCACAATGCTTTACAAGAACATCAGTGCCAGCAGTGGTTCGCGAATGCTGGTGATTTCGATCTCAAGGATGCCTCTCGATGACGGAGGCTCACTGATGTTGATGATCTCATAATAAAGGCATAGGACAAGTCAAACCCATGTTACACAACATGAGAGATTGCAGAAACATTGAACATTCATCATTCAGGCATTTATGAACACCTAAATAAGCTTGAATACGTAAGCAGACTCGATATTCAGGGTTCCTCATGAACTTGAAGATGTTCATTTAATGACGCATATAAACATCTGTGATATGCTCATTAAACGTGAGGAAAACAATCATTTTTTGAAGCGACTGGTAGCTGGTGATGAGAAGTGGATTGTTTACAACATTGTAGTGTGTAAACAGTCTTGGTCCTGACTTGATGATTCACCTCAAAAGATATCGAAAGCAGACATTCCTCATAGGAAGGTTATGCTGTTGGTGTGGTGGGATTGTAAGAATGCCATGTTTTTTCGAACTCCTACCAAGGAACCAAACAATCATTTCACTGTCAGCTGTTTAACAGTTTGAATGAATCCGTCATCCAGAAACGTCCAAACTCATTAATTGTAAAGAAGTCGTGTTCTGTCACGACAACGTGAGACCACACACATGTTTGATCACCCATCAGAAGTTATTGGAGTTTGGATGGAATGTGTTGCCACACCCACCATACTTGCCTGACCTTCCGCCATCAGACTTCAACTTGTTTTGCTCTCTTAAAAATTCCTAAGTGTGGTATAATGTTCAATTCAGACGAGGCTGTAAATTAACACCTTGTTCAGTTTTTCCCCAGTTAAGACAGGTCTTCTGTGAACAAGGAATTATGAAGCAAAAATATGGCAAAAGGTTATCAAACACAACAGGCAGTATATCACTGGTTAATCTTTGTTCTTTATATAAATGAATTCCCTTAGAAAAACATAGAAAATATGTCATGACCTTTCCGACAACCTAATACTGTCAGTTTATGTATTAGATAAATTTGAGAATTGCATACAGTTGAATAGGGACAATGCTGTACTTGTTCATACTCAGTGAGTATGCTTAAACATAACCCAATTTTTCAAATGTAAGCTGAAGGGTAGAGGTACAATTGCTTCTCATGAATTGGGGTCTGTTCTTTTACAGGAGCCTAGGTATTGTCATTTACGTATTGCTGAGTGGTGTCTCTCCATTTTTGGATGAGAGTCAAGAGGAGACCTGCTCCAACATTGTACGCAATGACTTCTGCTTCCCAGATGAATACTTTGCTGGAATCTCATCCGATGCCAAAGATCTTGTCCGATCCATGCTTGTAGAAGAACTCAAGTGAGTCAAGCCATCATGCTAAATCAGTGTTGGAATACTTGATGTTGGCCAGAACTAGTGCTAGATTGTAAATGGGACAAGTGATGTCATAGGCTTTCTTTACATTCAAAGCTTTCACATTCCTGGTACAAAAAATTGTCAGACTTTATTCCAAGATTCTGAAACCCTTAATAGTTGTAATGTTGTCAAGCTTGCAGGTGTCAGGATTATGGATTTTTTAAGAGTTAAGTTTGTCCGAAGAACCTCACACTTAATGTGACTATCTTCCACAGCAAACGACCTGTAGCTCAGGCCTGTCTTGAGAGTCAGTGGATCAAAAAGACATGCACCCAGCGCAGTTCCGGACTGCGACCAAAACCAATTGCTACAGCACGCCTGGCAGACTTTGTGGAGCGCAGAAAACACCAGGTACTTTAAGAAGATAATTAAGAGATCTTAAAGTTAGTTACATAAAAGATAATTCAGAGAGAGAAAACAAAGTACCAGAAGTAACTCAGAGTTCTCTTATTATGTAATTAGAGGAATGTTTAAAATCTGCTTACACTCAAGGTTTATACAGTTTGATTAATTTTTAAAACATCCTTCAGATCTTATTGAACAAGAAAATGGGATGGCAAATGAACTGCATATTGTTATTCCTGTTATAGAAGCATTTGCTAATCTGTTGCAGAGTGACACATACCTCCTAAAGACTCTTCCCTGATCACAGCAGCTCCCAGGAACAAAAACAATGTTCTTTGCTGATTACAGCAAACCCAGAACAAGTTGAAGAATGTCAGTGAGCAAAAACACAAGCACCTCATAACACATCGACGCAGCTTGACTTTTGAAGCTGGCTTGAGACTTAACTGACTGCTAGCTTTGTTCTCCCAGACTAACTCTATCCAGACATCCAAGTACTCCACAAGTCTTTGTGGACTTAGCCAAGCTCTGCCAATACAATGTACAAAACGGGTTTCATTTGTTTTCCTTAGCACATTTTTTCACAATTTTTATTGTATCTCTGCCATTTACAGACAGCTCTGATGTGTAAAGTTGGCTTTGTATTTCTATGTTGGTGTGAGATGTGTAGTTATTATTTGAGGAGGATGGGGAGAAGTTCCTCCTCCAATTCCCATCGTCCTTTGAAATCTCATTGATCTGTGTGCAAATATTGACCCATTGCATGTTTTGTTTTGATGCATGCAAGCTGAAATTCTTTTGGGAGTCTCCAGCTACACAATGCCCAGTGTGATGTTTACCTGCAGGCAAATACCAGGATGGCAGATCAAACTTTCTGGCTACAAGCTAGAGCAGAGTGCAAGGTGAAACAGCATATGAGATAACTGGAGGCAGCAGACTGCAGGGATCAAATTAGTTTTAGCAAGGCATTCATTTGGGATTTTCTTTTACACTGCCATAGACTATATTCCATTTCTTTAAGCAGCATCTTGCCTAATCTGTCTTTTCAGAGTGCACTTTGGGCATTGTAAAGTTTGCTGCATTCTTTTTTGTTTTGTTTTTTTGAGCGAATTGCATTTGTTCTTATTCATATGACAGTCTGATCATCTGCAGGCCATTTATTTCATTAAGTGCTTCACACCTTGCCAAGCATGATGCCTGCATCATCATCTTACTTCATGCAAATGGCACTTAAAGACTACCTGAAGCCACATTTACAATAGTGTTTTATAGGTATCACATCTTTCAGCTATCAAACATCATTGTTTCTATTCATTGTTACTCAGATTGTTACAAGTAGAGCTTATACCAATGCCTCATTGTTGAGCCACATGATTTAGTAACCCATTTCAGTGAAACAAAGACAGCAGAGATTGTAGATGTTGAGATGTGCAGGTTTTCAAAGGATAATGGCTGGATCCACTGCTTTTGATTGGGCTATTTTCACTTTTCGTGCTGAAGCAGGCCAGCTGACATGCTGTATTCTTATGGCAGCATGAGTATATGAAAACACTGCAACCTTGATTGTGAGAGTGGGTGAAGCCAGTGGGAAAGTTGTGGGATGCTATTTCTGCTCAACAGCTGGAAAGTCAGCCTGCATTCTCTTACATTCTTTTTTCTCCATCAATGTGTACAATCTCTGCTTTATTAACTCTTCCAGTTGTCCTAAATTGTTCAGGAATTTAATGTGATTTTTTTAAGTAGTTCTAACTTTAATTACAGGGCATCTTTTATTTTTAAATCTTCTACATTTTTATAGCTCAGCATCTTGAATAACCATGAAAACTGCTTTCATCGATTTTTGACAGCAGGTTTGCATATTTGGATTGGGATGCTTCTAACACACGTACCTGCAGTAGACAGCATTAACTGTAAAGTCTGCTAATGTGCATAATATACTTGCAAACTGCTTAACAGCAAGGAATAATGCTAACATGCTTAAATGACAGTTATCCTGCAGCTGCGACCCACACACAACTGACTTTCAGACTTAGTGCTCATGTGGTTTCTTACCTGCAGAGATCGCAGTTTTATGGCAATGGCTAACTTTGCTGTTGATAATCAAGATAACGAGTAGTTGCATGTTATGGGCAGTGCTCTATTGTCCCACAGTGCTATAGCTATTAGGCATGAAACAAACTTGATGAACACACTTTGTCATTTAGTTTGTCTCAACTCATCATTAGCTTTAAGGTTAGTTCAGTGTTATTGTGGTCCAAAAACAAGTTTCAGCAATGAAAATATGCGTAGGAAACTTTATATTCAACATACGCAATAGGACCAATGTTGATGGCGAAGCATTTTTGACATTTTTTCTCCCCTTAAATCGCTCAACATTTTAAAGGAGATCATTATTTTGAATGTGCTTTTGACAAAGCATAAAGGTTACCACAGCTGTATAGAATTTAAAAAGCAAGGCTTGCCTGTCACCTGACACATCATTGCTACATGGAACACTTTTGTCCTTGCTGTCTGGATTCATTGGTCATATGTGTAGTGAATGATAATCAGTACTGTACAAGAAAACCATTGTGGGTGGTCTACTGTTTCATGTTTGTTGTAGGGTGGAAAAATGGCTCAGTTGTTTTAACAAATCTGTGCATTACAATGTAATGCTAACAAGGATGCTTTACACTTGCAGTTTTTATTTCCTACATACTTACATTATCGTAGTGCCCTCTGCTCTAAAACTACTGCTGAATATGTCTTCGTTGAATTCAATTGCCTTCAATTTCACCATGTGATACTATGTACAGTCAATCGTGTCTCTCATTTACCTTCACAATGCCTCTGCATTTCATTGTATGCCTGAGAGATCTTTGTTTCAGCACTTTTAATTTTGCCTTCTTTCCAGAGATCTGTTTTTAATTTTTTACTTCTCTTTCTTCCAAATCCATGGCATATACCAGTTGTACTTCTGCTTGTTTACCATGTTCCTCACTCCTTTTCCAATCTGCAAACAGCAGTCTGCTTGTAGTCCATTTATTCTAACCTTTCATGATTATTGCTATTATTCTGGATAAGCAGACACTGAGGAGTGCAAGCAGCATGGCTAAGATGCTCAGTTTTTACACTTATGCATGCTGCTTACTAGGGCATGGCACTGGCAAGCCACTGCTGGATAACCTGTGTGGTGTGGATATTGAAAAACCCAACAGCAATGATGGGATGACAAAGATGACAAAAATAAAGGTCATCATGCTTCAATAAACAGCTAGTAATCCTGCATGCAACTGAAACTAAAGACTGGATCAGAGCAACATCCATAGATAACTGCTCTTCGCTGCATTTTTTTTATTTTTTACAAATTTTTATATAGTACGTTCTTGTGCATCCCAAGCTATTTTTTTGTTTCAGACAAGTCCCATAATTATAAATGTCTTGCATTATTGGACACAAAAGATATAGCAGCACACTTTCTTTTAAGCATAAACAACAATGCTCTCTGTATCAACTTCCAAACTCAGTTTTTCTGTGACATCATTGTTCCACCACTTTGTTTTGTATTTACAAGCTTTAATGTATGGGCTATGTTGCTTTGTCATCCAAGTGCTTTTTTTTTCCCCCTCCTCTAACCCCATCATGAAAACCATGAGAATGCATTTCTGCTGTTGCATAATGTGTAAGCTTTTAAAGCATTTTGAATTATCTTTTGTACATTTTCTCAACATGAATATATCTTTAGACTACGGATTTTTTGGCTTCTGAACTGTGTGTTGTTCTTTTAATATCATCTCGTTAACAATACTGTATGTTGCAGAATCATAATAAACAGTGACAGACAATGGTCAATGTCAAGCTCTTAACATCCCCCTGCTGATGCAACAATGAAAGCGACATTTTCTGTGTTACATTCACTCACTAACTCATTCACACACACACACACACACAGGTTCCACTTCAAGTAGCTGTAGTACCAGCCGCACCTTGCTTCTGTGCATCTGAACGAATTGTATTAATAAGATCCTGGTTGATGAGGAAAATAAACCGCAGACATGAGATCTGTAATAAAGATAAAACAATCACAGTCAACAAGCTTTCAAAGGTATTTGTGCACCCAATATCAACAGCAAAGCAAATGGGTAGTCTCCAAATGCCTGCTCTCTAACCAATTGCTAAAAGTGATCTCTGCATCAAAATTCAAAGTTAATGAATATTGTAAGATGACTATCAAAAGTATTGTTGCCAATAAAAAAGTTAAAGGACAATTGTCTTGACACATCTGGGCCAGGTGCACAACATGAGACTAGCTTGATGGTTATGGAAAATTAATCAGTTAAAAAGCTTTTATTTTACAAACATGTTAGCTGATTGCTTTCTATTCACTATTCAGCAAGTTCCTCACAGCATTTGTATACTTAAGTTTTTTACATGATGACTAGCTAAGTGCCAGCTTACTAACTTATGTCACTAAAATAGGAGTGCTACTAGCAAACATTCAAAATCTGCAGGCTGGGAAGTATAAGCATTTACATCTTCTTTTCTCTAGAAAACTCCAAATAGATTCTGTATCTTCCCCCTCAACACCTAAGTGTGATGGAAATCCACCTAACATTAGGTTGTTAGCCCTTTCCAGTCATGGTTTGTCAGCTTTGCCAGTCAGAAGTCGTGGTACTTTGTACATGGTAGTCAATTTAACCCATTTATGCCTCAACATTTCATTATTGGAACAAAATAATTATTTTTTTCTCTTCAAATTCTTGTTCCTTAAATATCTGTATGTCACATACATGAATTTCATGCACAAATTCAAAAATTTCAACGTCCAGCATAAATGGCTTAAATCCTGAAGCAAATTCTTAAATTTTATTGACAGTATGGCCAAACTTCTTGTAATTGTTGGAGACTAGCATTATGTTACAAGTCACAAAAGTCACTGAGAGACTTTGTGGCTTTGTGGAGTCTGTTTTCCATCACTTCCACTACTAACTTGAGGGGAAATAAAAACTACCATCAGCCAAGCGCATAAACACTAGAAGCAATCGTTGAAGCAACATACCCTCTGCTCTCCCGTGTAAGCGTCAATAGTATTTATGTTTGCTGGACAGCTTTCCCCGTACCATTCTTACAGGAAACACAGTACTTTCATTATTTAAATGTTTGGTCTCACGCACAGAAAAAGACAAGACTGCTTCTACATCAGAGTCCTGAATTATGACAAAAATCTCATGACAAAATCAATGAGAAAACATACCTCCACTACAGAGTTATTGAACAGTTTTTGCTTGTTCCCTGCCAAAACTGGTTTGCCATCGATGTGGATGGGTCTTTTGCCCTCGTTTGCAATAAAAAAATCCCCATTGTTGCGCAGCTTGATAACACCCTGACGACGTGAAACTTTCCAGGCTGGACCCTCCAGTGAAAGATCTACATCAATGGACTGTTCTCTTGTTGCTCGACCAATAGTGATCTTGACACAAAAGCACAATGAGAACTTAAAATTAGGAGTTTTATTGTCCATGACAGTGGAAATTTGTCCCTTGGCAGTGGCTAAAAAATCAAACAAAACATTCAATATTTAACTGCCTGAATGACAGAGACTGATGGAAAAGTAGTAACAATGAGAAGAAGAAAAATGTACAAATAACAGATTATTTTACATATTCAAAATTTCACAATTTAACATTATTGCACTGTCATAATCTTTCTCAGCTCTGCTGTATTGCAAAAGCAAGAAATGATCTGTGACAAGACATCATAAAAAATTTACGTACATCCTTTTAATAGTAAGAAAAAAGTAAAAAAAATAAATGGGTCAGCCAGAAAATGTCCCCAAATCAATATTTTTTCACTGCCCATTATCAACCATGTTGTTACTAAATAATCTGACATAATCTGTGCATAACCACATTTTTGTAAGAAAAAAGGCAGATATAAAGCCTCCAGAATCCTTTCCTGAAAAGTGAATGCAGGCTCCAAAGATTAAACCTCCCTGGCTTTGGAAAGTTTGCCTGTATACTTAAAATATTTCAACAGGATCAATGCATAGATCTCCTTACATTTTCCCCTCTACCCTACAAGAGCAAAGGGTGAAGACAACAATGCAGAAAGAATTGCTGTTGCTTTTGGAAGCTAGGATCTGTAAGCAACAGCTATGTGCATTTGTATAAGATCGATTTTGCATTAGTAATTTCATGGGTAGCAAAGAAATGAAAACAATAATCCACCTTATATCTTACCTCTCTTGACCGCATGAGATATCTAACTAGACGACCTCGCAAAACAGCAAGTGTTTGGTTGTCAAAGTCTGGAGGGCTTATACCTGTCAACATGCAAGGATGTCAAAACTTTACATGTACTGTCATGTGTTAAACTATGGCTATCTAGGAACAAATCTGGGACTGGTTTTCAGATGTTTTCTTGAATAGCAATACAGCTTTACTAATCTGCAAGGGCAATGAAAGATAAGATTTAAAGGTGCTCATATACTAGCAATTTACAGCTGAGTGCATCCATATACATGTCGACTACAGTGAATAGTTTTTAATATACACACACAGAGGAAACAAAAAGTATAGTTTGTACATTGCATTAGGTCACTTAAGGCTGACACAAAATCATGGCCAGTGGAACTGATCAAGTGTATGGAGTGTGGAAAGAATGAGTTGTGATGATTCATTCTGCATGGAGGCTTCAAATATCTCTGACCAGACCACAATATTAAGGAAATGATTTAGGATGAACAAGCCTGATGTAGCCAGCAGTATTATCCATGGTGATGCCATCGAGATAGTCAGCTCATAAATATTTAAGCACTGTCTTCAACCACTAGCTTAACCAGAAAGCCAACACTGATATGATCCTCAGAGTCAGCCTGTAACGCCAAAGAAACTCAGGACTTTCTCTGTCAGCTCTGTAGTTCTCACTTGCTTTTGTCTGTCTTTCATTGAGTCTCATCACTTTTTCTTTCATCTTGTTCCACAACCTCTCCCTAGGGAATTAATATTGTTACAAATTGGACAATAAATCTTGTCTTCCTAAAAATCTGATGATGCCACAACCAGATGTACGTTCCAAGAAGTCTGTTATGCATAGTGTCCAAATCATATTTATAGAGATAGCAAAATATGGCAATAAAACTGACTGGTAATATGACACATGATAAGCTCCAATCACCTAAAAACATACACATCACATATGCAGCTTACCTGTTACTGAATCTACCAACACCTGCCACTTTGGTAGCTCTTGTTCCAAATGATGAATATCCCGCTTGCTACGTCTATCAGCCAAGGTCAGCTCTACATAAAGTATTTTTTGCATCAGGATAAGACCTCACTTTTATAATTTATCTTCACTAATAATTAAAGACTAAAAGATTCTAAATACAAAGGATGAACTGGAATCAATACATGACTTGAAGAAACACACATGGAAACTTTGAATGCCCTATGCTGTAACCAAAAAAAAAGCATTAATCCTTTCTGTGAATTCGCCCTGAACCGCCGACAACTCTTGGCTTCTTTCAGGGTGAATTAACCCTGAGCTTTTTTCTATTTTTTAACGTTTCAAAATGGGTTGTTTCGGATAAAAAAAATTAATTAATTCGATAGTTGATTCATTTTTCTATCGATTGATCATCTTTTTATGTCGTAGTTTTTATGTTTGACAGTAATTTTCTGCGTTTTCCCAGGGTGCCTGTCTTTCTGTGTGGAAAATGGCTACCAAATACCCGGTATTGATATTACGACCGGCAGATTTGAAAATTTATATTTATTAACCTACAGTAAAGACAACCATCAGTAATACACCGTTTTAAAGAGCATTTTTGAAACATTCACTTGGTGTACATTTTAAGATACATAGGTTTTGTCTTCGAGTATTAAAATCAAATGAAAGATTACGACTGTACGCATTTTAGAACATTTGAAGGCCAGCTCTCGGAAATTAACAAAAAAAATTATTTACACAATATATACAGACAAAAAGTACCAAACAAACATATGTTTTATTAGAATATACATTAGAATGTTAATATTACTTACTATTTTCTTCTCCTTTGTGGTTGTTGAAGTAAAAATCGATGTCAAAGTGAGACACAACGTGCTTCGATTCTCGAACTTTCCTTTGTTTACAGCAAAATCTTTTGACTTCCTGTCATTTCAAGGGAGGGAATCATGGTAGACGATTTCCAAACGGTTGTAGTAGTTTCCTCCCTTATGTTACTTTTTATTTGTTTTATTTTTTAGGCTCTTGAAACTTCGGTAACAAATCTTTTTTTTTTTACTCATTACCATGTCATTTTCTGTTGGGAATACTATAAAAGTGTGATTTTAAGCAAACACAAAGTAAAGCTAATTCTTTTGTACACATTTTAATCTATCATTATCAATTTTAATTGTTCTTCTACCTCTTTTCACTAATTTTATATAATTTTTTTAAAAAGGGGTAAATTTATGCTACCAGCTATGGTTGTAACGGCCTTTCAGCCTAGCGAAGGCAATGGATTAAATATTTTTAATTTTTTATCGTAAGTTTTGCATTTGAGCATAAATTTTTACTTGTCTACAGTGCATTTTTTGTTTCTTTGTTGTTTTTAATAGGGTGACAGTGCAAAATTTTGATTACAGTGTCTGGGGACACATTTGCAGAACTCTTAGGAGTGAATGATGAAACATGTCTGCCATTCTATGAGTCCTTTGTAAATCCTAACTTCAAAAAGTAAAAAAAAAATTAAATGTCATAAAACCATACCATGTTCTACTGCCTCATCAGTTGGATCTCTGCAAAACAAATAGACAAGTGACTTATTGACCAACATCAGCAATGTGTTCATGCCAATAGCTATTCATGAGCAAGGGTTAACTCTTACTTTTTGTCAACTGTTAGGGGAAGAAGTAAACACCAAATAACTTGTGCTTTACTTTATTTATAGTAGTGCAGAAGGCAAGCTTTGCTTTATTCATAGCATTGCAGAGGGCAAGTTTTTCTTAATTTTGGACAAGTTTTGCAAGATTATTTTTCTCTTGCATTCACACTTTATCTCTGTAACTAAAGTGTAAGTTCCACTCGGTCTAGTACTGCATCACTGTGCACCTAAAAGAAACTTGAGGGGATGAGATATTTGAAAAAAAGTCTTTTAATAAATACTGTTTTGGTCTGTCATTTTTGCAAGAGCTTATATTACACAACAGTCATTTGTTCTGCTCACAGAAATATGTACATGCCACCGACAGGTGCTTTTACAAAAAAAATAGTGTTACAAAGAAAGCAGAGGGCTTTTCAGAGTTCATGTCAAAAACTACCAATCCATAATCAGCAAACAGGGGAGCTTAAGACTAACCTATAAAAATCATTGAATTGGCTTTACTTCCCGTGCAACTAAATAATAATTCTTGCCTTTGTTTTCTTATTTTTCTTAAACAAAAAAAAGAAAAAACTAAAACAACAAAGCCATAACAAAATTTGTTATAAACCCTCAGTCAGCTAAACATTATTCAAACATTAGCCTCATGGCTTTTTTAAAATATAAAACAAAAATATTTAAATGAGATATTAAAAAATGTAAGCAATGTGATTGCTCTAGTTGTTACATTTCTTTCTCACCTGCTTTTAAAATATCCAATGCATGATGACAATTTTAAAATATCCAATGCATGATGACAATTTTTGTATTTGAATTTTTGTATTAAATTGAAAAATCCAACAAGGTCATAAGAAGGCAACCAACTGATACCATTTTTGTCATTTATTTCTTCAACTGTGCAACTAAGTGAAAAAACATGGAGTAAAAGTTTACTGCTTACTTCAAACTTTCATCTTTCAGCATGTCCTCAGCATCTGAATAGTTAAGAACATGATCTCCACGTGGCATGGGTTGCACTGAAGAAGTAATTCAGAAAAGTAAATTTCTTACAAAAAAAAGTTCTTGCCCAAGAATATTACACTTTGCAGTAGTACCAAACACATCCCTGTGGTAAACTTAACTACTGCCCAGTAATTTTAATTACACTCTTTGTTCACTAATAATCTTTTTCACAATAGATGTTCAACATGCATTAAGATTATCCTCAACAGCCATTTGTGCTTCTGCAAATAGAAGCATTTATGACAAGGTACCTTCGCTAAATTACCACTGAAGAAGAATGAGTGTCTACGCAATATAAGAATTATTTTAATTGCCAAGCCAGTAGCTAAGGTTTTATCAGGGCAAAGCAGTCAACCCTATAAGCATGTGCCACATGTATGAGCGAGAAGCGTGAATGAGATCTGCACCCGAGGCACCCGATTCTCACTGTATTGGTGACAAGTGCTTTATCCACTGTACCACTGGGCTCCCCCAGTATGAGACAGCTCATATTCTGGATACAATGACAATGGTTATCTCCCTTTTCAACTCAGGCGGTAGAAAACCAAATGCCAAGAACAGCATTTGATTTTGTATTAAGAAGACAACAAACTAATGCTGATAAGCATTTTACAAATTAGGCTGAATTGCACGATCCATAATAGTTTTTCCCCACCTGACTGATCTGGTAGGAGGTGGTACTGCTTCATCAACTGCCAGTATGTCATCAACGTTTTGGGTGTACGCAGTGGGTGAAAAATATCTGGGTGTGCTCCCAAAAGTTCTTGAAACACTTCCAGTTGTGGTGAACTAGTCTTATTGTGACATAAGAATATGTTAATATTATATTCCTTGCTTAAAATGTTATCTTGTTATTTACCTTTTACAACATATCCTCATAAATTCTACCCTATGACATTCAACTGCATATGCACAATTTTTTACCACATAAACAAATTCTTTCTTTTTGTAATCATGGTGAAATGTAGACAAAAAAGAGTTTCATTAATCATTAATATAAAAAATGTGACATACAGATGGGATATTTGCCAAAAGGTTTTCTTCTTGCTGACTGAAAAGTGCTTTTCCCTGTATCATAGCAATATTCTCCGGATGTAACTGTTTCATTGCTTGCATAGCCAATCTGTTCAACACAAATGTATCAAATGGTGAAACAGCTAATACATGGTTATGCAATGAATGGCAAATAAGGATGTATAACAAATATGGAGTCAGAAGCTGTGTACCTGGTTATTATAAGCCTGTTATCAATCACATTTCAAGAAAAAAACATGTAGTTAATGTTACTGTTAAACAGAAGCTCACTAAAATAACATGTACAGAGTAAAGCTATGCTGAGGCTGAAAGAAACAAAATATGCTATATAAATAATTACAAATCTCTTCCTAGGAAGCATAAAGGGATGGAGCTGATTAAGAGGAAATACATTTCTCCTGTGTTAAACCAATACTATAAATTTAAGTCTTTTTAAAAATCTTCATAAAGAGATTTTAAAATTAAAAAACTGAACGCCAGTAATGCAAAGTATGTCTTTACTTTAAATTATAAAAATATTACTTTGAAATGTAAAGGTCTATAACAAAAATTACATAGAGACATTCCTCACTTAATGACCAAGCTCCGCTCTTACAACTTGGTCAATAAGCAAGAAGCTGCGCCTTTTCAGGCATTATGTACTGTTTATCAATCATCTTTAGATATTGTTTTAATGTCACCTTTGATCCATTTGTACATAATGCATTATAAAATTTGATATATATTTTAAAATATTTATACAGCAGTGTACTTTATGTTGTACTGTAAATTGCAAAATAGAGCTTCTGTGTTGCCATTTTCCAGGACCAAAGTTCTTGTACAGAATGCAATAGTGACTGGCCAGACAGGTGGTCATAACGCCATGCGGTCACCAAAAAATAGCTTGCTAAGTGAGGAGTGTCTATATTCTGTTATACAACCCACATGTTTACCTGGATATTGTTGGGTCGTACAAGAGAGCATACCACCGCTCCTGGATCTCCTTCAGAGTGAAATGGCAAGAAAATTTCACTCCAGTATAGACAGCATTCAAATCATTGGTCTGAAAATACAGTAAAATATTAAATTATTAATTAAAATATTAAGTTTTTAGTAAGTCCCAAAACCTTCCTGAAGAAGAGAAACAAGCATCCAAACAAAAATAAAACCCAACATACAGGTTACCTGCTGTACAGCTGTCACAAGAGCAACATCATCTTGTGGCTTCCATCGACCCAAGTCTTTTGTGGATCCGGGGGCTGGGGCTTTCTGCTTCTTGACACGTTTCGATGAAGGTTTCGTTGTCTGAAAACGATTTGATGAAGGTAGATCAATGTTAGTTGAAGTTTAGTTGGTTTAGTAAACTAACTGAGCACACTGATCCCATGAAATAGTTCAACACCCTTTGGATTTGTTCAAAAGTCATCTGAAAGAGGTGAGTCTTAAATTGCCACTTAAATAAGCAGCCTGGCAAAGCAGCAAAGGGAAAGTGTTCCAAGCATAGGTAAAGAGTTGTTGGTCAATGGAATGTGGAGCTGGAATGTATCAGCTGGTTAGCATGTGAAAGCTTGATAAATTCTTTGTGAATATTCTGATGTAGAATCTCAAAACTCTAAAAAAAAAAAAAAAAAAAAAGCAGTAAACTGATCACCTTCTGAGCAACCTTTTGACTGATTACTTTTTTCTTTTCTGGAAGAGGTGCAGGAGGAAGAGGGTCTGCGACTTCAATGGGCTCAACCTTCTCTACAGGAAGCTGAAGAGGCTGTGTGGTGGTGATGGAGGAAAGATGTGGTGTAGGAACAGTGGTAATGGGTACAGATGCAGCACTGGCTTTTAAGCGACCTCGTTCAGACTTGACTAAACTGCTCTCAACCACTTCATCATCAAATTTTTTTCGTTTGATAAATCTGGTTGAACTGCGGCGTGGCTGCTGTACAAGATTTCTGGAAATTAAACAAAATGTTTAAAAATAAATGAATGTGCTATAATCACACTGACAAAACAGTAATGAATCATAAAGTTCTTGAGGAGATTAATTCTCTAAAGGGTGGGCAGAGAAAGTAGTGATATAATAAAAGATTTCTAGCTGCTAGGGTTCATCAACTAAAAAAAGAGGGGGGTTTTTGCTTAAGAAGCTTTTCTTGTTGTTCTTGGTCTATTTGTTTTCTTTTAACGTCCATAATGGCATATTACATTTCGGTACATTATTTCTGCAGCATCAAAGGCTGAAAATGAAACTGAAGAGATTACTAAAAACCTTGCATCCTGGTGTTGGGAACGACGACCAGCTTTAGGTGGTGGAATAACTGGTTGCACTGGTGGAATAATGCTGTTTTGATCATCTGAAAGCTGCTGTGAATATGCAGATACTGTAGATGCTGCTGCATTCGGCTGAACGTCTTCTGGACCGGATATTACTGCTGCGACAGTCCTGCCTGGTGCATCTGCATACATATTTATAATACAACTATTCAATTCTATTCTTCCAGATAGCTTAAATTAAGGTAAGCATTTTATTCAACTTATGATAACAACGTCAAGGTATTGTCTGAAATTATAATAAAGCCAAAATGAGAGCCAAACAAATAATCTCAAGAAGAAGACATGCTAGTTTTATGATGAGAACGAATTAATAAAGATACCTAAATGATGATGATAATGATACTATGCCGACACTACCAAATCATATTTATAAATGTTAAATAACAATGTTTAAAAATAAAAATCAGGCAATGGAAAAGAATCGATACAGGATTATTTTCATAATTATTAAGTACCGCCAGCAGAAAAAGACAGTTTGTCGGAAAGTTCGTTATCCATAAAAGAACTTCACTGTATTACTGTAAGACTAAGAAACACAGGAAGTCATATTAGTTGTCCCCCCTGTACAAAGAACGATGCAAGCGAAGAGAGCTCAACGCAGTTGGGCACATTAATGACATTCAGACGAGGGACTGGAAAATCGTCTAAATAATGGAAAAAATGATGCGAAAAATAAATTGCGCCATTGGGATTTAAACATAGGCCAAAAGCATATAATATTGTTCTGCCTCAGTTGTGAAGAAGTTTTCATAAAACAAAATAGGCATATGCTTCATAGTTCAAAGCATCGCCCTGAAATAATATTTAAAATTAAAAAACTGCTTAATTTCATCTTCTAACTAGTTTAAGTGAGACAAAGAATTTTACGACTAGTCACACGTTGTCACACGGTATTTTTTTTATTTTGTTTTGTTTTTTTGCCTAAATTTAGTTAACGGGAATTTCCGATACATGAACGGGGTAATTTGTTGATGGGATCTGGCGAACAGAAAACAGTCATTTGTTTCTGTATTATTGAGGTGAGAGTGATATTTATACCTATATTTTCCAAGTACATATACATATTTAATACGTGTTTTTTTAAATTTCGATGCTGCTTTAACTAATACCTATATATAATTCAATATAAAAACTTCACAAACATATTTTGTTTTCAAGCGAAATAAACATTTTATTACCTTTAATAGAAATTATAAAGTATATCAGATCTGTTAAGATATTTACTTGATTGTCCTTTTTCAGTTTTATTGGCAGTGATTGAAACTATGTCAATTTCATTGTATCAATTGAAACCGAAAGTGCAGTTATTGTAGGCTATAATCTGAACGTTTCAGTCAATTTGATGGGTTTTAATCAATGTGTTCCTCACAATATAAGTAAGATATTTTTATGGAAATGTGCTATTTCCACAGAGGCTTTAGTAAATCAAAGTACTTTTGTTTTAGGTCATAAATCAAATTCAGGATTGACATCAAACTTCGACAGACACGAAGCTGAAATTCGTAGTGTTGAATAGCGACTATAGTATGTGCAGCTGTCTAATCTTAGATAAGTATAGCTAAACAACCATGATTTTGAGCTTGAAAGAGTAACAAAATATGTTGATATAATCTTTGCTTACATTAAACAGTCAAAGCAGTCATGCAGTGACACAAGGATAATACTGATCGAAAGTCACGTTGAAAATAAAATTACAAGTTTTCTGTTTCATTTTATTGTTTTAATGTTTTAACAGGCTCCAGTAATTACACGTTTTCTTCTAATATACTACACAATGGGGGACACGCTTCAAGAAGATGCCCAAGTTCTACCTCGTCCAAAATTGCGGGAGGCTGTAATGATTGTTGATAATGAACTACACGATGAAGACGTGAAGACACTTAAGTTTCTTTGTCAGAATTTGGTGCCAGGAAACAAGGTGAACCGCGTGAAAACTGCTCATGAGCTGATGGACTTACTGGAAAGTAGGAATCTTTTGAGTTCTGTGAACTATGACCTCATACCTGACTTGCTTCAGTGTATTGGGAGGATTGATATTGTAGAATCACTTGGGTATGATGAAGAAGAAGTTCTGACAAACAGAGAGCGTGGTTTGTGCCAAATTAACCCTTTTTACATTTTGTTGTGCACAATTTCTGATGACCTGAGTGATGAAGACGTGAAGAAAATGGCTTTCTTATATGGCAAGATTCCCCGATCGCAGGCACTGTCTTCTGGTCTTGATGTATTCACAACAATGATCCATCATAAGACAGTTGGACCTGACAACATAGAGGCACTAAAAGACATTTTCAAGTCCATCCAGAGAAATGATTTAGTCACTAAACTTGAAAATTATTCAGGTATAACTACTTATCATGGCACATTGCTGTACTGTTCATCATCATCATTATTATCATCATTATTACCATTAAAGGTTTTTCTGGAACCACACTGTCCTAAATTCATTAGTAGAGCAGCCACCTCAAACCCAGCACATCTGCAGGTGGCAGCTAGGAAAATCAAAGTTAGCTTTGAAATAAGCCTGGTTTTCCCAGACGAATAAGCACTCTCGGACAAGCTGGTGATACTCCTAACAGAGCGAGTGTGGAAAGCAGGTGGCACAATAAGAAATAGTTCATTTGTCTAGGGACAGATCCACCATGCAATAAAGAGCTATATTTTAAGCGTTGGCCCTAGAATGGAATCTCCACCAAATGATCTCCTTTGTGCACATAGGCCAGTATGTATGGGCCATAAGCTAAGAGTGGGTAATTCTGGGGGAAAAAAACCAAGAGTACTAAAAATGAAGATTTAGGCCACGTGGCACACTTTAATTAATTACAACAATATGCAACAACAGTCATTATTTCACTTGAAGACAGATAAGTGATTTTACCCTGGGACATGATGTACTTGAGATTCTTTAAATCTCTTATTTATTTGATCTTGTATATCATGCCATTGTGATTGTTATATTTGTAGTATTGTGAAATCGTACTCCTGTCTTCATACACTCATTTCCTCTATCAATCAGTGTCTATTTTCAAGCACAAAATGTTAAAGCTAATGATGGCTTTTTTATAGTTAAAAGAAAGATAGGGTTTGTTCTTTATCTAATCTTATAACGATGCATTTCTTTGTACGTAGATGTTTTGAGAGTTGTATTATCAATATCAGAATTTTTCAATGTTAAAATCTTTAGATACAAGAGGAAAATCTGTATTTGTGGATTTGAAAGAAATCTTCCTACAATCTAGGAGACTCCGTGGACATGAACCTTGTCAGATAAACCGTAATAATGTGAGTAATCATGTGATTTACCAACTCTGTCACTAGCTATGTGTGTAGGAGTGGGTGAGAGGATATGTAGAGACACACTTCCGCCTCCCATGCATTGCATTTAGGCAAAGTGATCACTAGATCAGAAGAAGCTTCTGAAGCAAAAATGAAATGTCTGTACTAGTTGGCTGTGTGCAGAAAGTGGTGTCAGATTTCACTAGCTATGCTTTGTCACCTACTGCAAAACTGATGAAAGTCAAGATTATAGGAAAGTGGGAAATCTTTGGTCTGTCTAATGTTTGTACAGGGTATTAAATGAAGGTACCTGAATGGCTGAAACTTTGTCGCAGGCTCATGTTCCCTGTCCAGTGGGACCAAAAGCAGATGATTTTGATGTTCGAAGCTGCCGTACCAAATCATCCATAATTCTCCAAGGTACTAGAATATGCAGTGACAGCATTGGAAATGCTCGCATCCCTATCCCAAATCATCACCAGGTGCCAACAAATGGGTATGTTGTTCCATCAGACACTGGCATTAATCCTCCTCGCCAAAAGACACCTGATGTTTTTCCAACAGCAAACGGCACACAGTTAAGCTTCAGTTTGCCTATAGAAGCCAATATTTCACCTAGAAATACTAACACTGTATGTGACCCAGAAGAGACAACTGTCACTCAGCGTACACCAGGGAATGTAGACAACGAACCAGTGGCTCCACTTTCTCATCGTCATGCTGCTGAAATAGCTGATGCCGCAAGAGCGGAGAATCAAGCAGAGGACAGACAGGCACTGCAAGAAGCACTGGAGACAGAGAGTGAGTTTGATTTATAAATGTATTCATATCTTAGAAACAGAGAGTCAGTTTGAGTCATGAATGTATTTCTATCAGTGCCTTGGAAAATATTTCAAGTTGTAGAGAACTTTAGCTAACAGTATAGATGATGATAAATCAGAGAGTAGCAGTGGAATTCTGCATCCAAATATTCTTCACTTTGCCTTCGCTGATACATGGCAAACTGTTAAAGCCAAATCACAAGTCACTTGAGCTAAGACAACTTAGTGGCAAGGACAGAACTACCACCACATCACTAATCACCAACAGTGTACCAAGTACTTTATAGAGTTAGCTACTCATGACTCTAATGATTGCATTACAGACACTTACCTAATTGTGATGTTTTATTCCAGTTGTTCCAGAGAAGATAAAGGAAGTGTTGGCAAAGGAAATTCCAGGTATCTTGTACATGTTTGTAGGATTAAGTGGAGCTTTCTTATTTTATTATTATTATTTGGCTTGTTTGTGCTATAGATAGCTTTGTTGCGATAGTAAAAATCCAGTTTGGAGTGCAACACATTTATAGATACTCACTCAGAAGGTCTTTCAGCATAACTATATGTGTAATATGTGCTGAGATTTGAGTAAGACAAGACTGGAAAGGTTATGCCACTTAACAATATGTGTTTGTTCCTCATAGATGAATACTGGGTTGAGATCAGCAACCATCTTTGTGTGCCTCTGAGAGAAACTAGACATGGTATCATGGAGTCACAGAAAAAAGCAGTGATTAATCAGTGGCTTGAGTTGCCTTCCACAAAAAATAAAGAGAAGGTGCATGCTCGGATTGAACTTGTAAAAGCCCTCTACACTGCAGGGCCAGAGCTGATCACTAAACGGATTGCCCAGGACCTCAACATCAACATTCAGAGTATGGGTACATTTTATTTTGCATTCATGTGAAAGATTGTGGAACAGTGGATATGTGAATCCCTCGTTGTGTGTGTGTGTGTTTTGCTGTGTGCATGCTGTCAGTCTAATATCTCTTCCACATTTCACAGACCATAATGAAATTACATCTTGCAATGTGTGATCAAAAGTGTACATCCACATACACTAGTATGCAAAAATTTGTTCTCCATCAAGTTGCTTATTTTTTATAATGCCCAATAAAGGTGCATTGTCAGCCTTCAAATTAACAGGAGAAACATGGTGGCATCTGCTTTCTTAGAAAGAACAGTGTTCGTCATTCTTACTATCTACATCTTGCAAACTCTTTATCAGAATTGATCATTCTGATATTCTATCTCTGAATAGAGTTGACATCTCATTTCTCACCATGTTAGGCCTATCTGCTGCCTTTGATACTATAGATCACTACTCTCATTCACTCAGTACTCTTTATGGCATCTCAGGCTCCCTACTCAGCTGTTTTCAGTCATATCTCTCAGATAGGACTTAGTCAGTTATAGCTGATGGCTGCATGTCTCCACCAGTCTCTGTTTGCTCAGGAGTCCCCAAAGGTTCTGTATTTGATCCTACCCTCTTTATCATGTACACGAAGCCACTTACTACTCTAATTCAATCTCACTGATCAATTCTTTGCAAATGACACTCAGCTGTATACTAGCTGTTCTCCTTCTCAGGCACACAGTGCTATCGAGAACATCCAAGATTGTATTTCTGGTATTAGACTATGGATGACACACAGCAAGTTAAAACTAAATGATGAAAAAACAGAAGCTTTTATTTTTTCAAAGAGGAGAGCCAGTTTACCCTTCACTGCCTGTCTCTGCTCTGGTAGATGATGCAGATGTTCCTTTTGTTACTTCAACACTTAACTTAGATTACATAATGTCTGCTGAAATGTCTCTTCATAAGCTTGTTTTTCACATCTGTCGTTCTGCATACTATGAGATCTGGAAGATCAGCTCCATTCGCCATACTATGTCCATCTCAACCACCAAAATTCTCATCTGCTCATTTGTTTTGTCTAAACTAGACTACTGCAACTCTCTTCTTGCTGGCTGTCCACAGTACCTCATTGATAAGCTTCAGAAAGTCAAGAACTCAGCTGCTTGTCTCGTTTTTCAAACTCACAAAGCTGAACATCACACTGTTTCTTCACTCTCTTCATTGGCTACCAATTAAAACTAGAATAGACTACAAGTGCTCCTATATCCTATGGATTCTTTGAAGGCTACTCCCCCCACTACTTTACTGAAATTTTGTCTGTCGACACTCCTGCCTGAAACCTTTGCTTCTCATCAAACTTTTTCCCTATTTCCTTTTTTCCCTCCCTCTCACAAAGACAGTCGCATACAGACAACGGACGTTCTCCCACTTAAGCAGTAGAACTCTCTTCCACGTCACATTCGCCATTCTGACTTGAAGGGTACATTCAAACGCTCTCTG
Source organism: Marisa cornuarietis (assembly GCA_004794655.1). NCBI lineage: Eukaryota > Metazoa > Mollusca > Gastropoda > Architaenioglossa > Ampullariidae > Marisa > Marisa cornuarietis. The sequence continues at coordinate 2,688,462 of SMMW01000025.1, forward strand.
AAAACATATCTTTTCACAAAGTGCTATCCCTGAATTACTATTCTTAACTCCCTTGCAATACTGTCTGTCATGCTAACCCTCATGTAATGACTGCATCTCACACTGTTTACATTACCTTTATCCCTTCATCCATTGCTTTACGCTCTACTCTTATACCTCATCTTTATGTTGTTCAGTGTGCTATACGTATCTCACCATCCACAGTCTGTTATCTTTCATTTATCATCATTGGTCTTCACAGAGAGTGCGGTCTATCTTCGTTGTGATGGTGCTTGTTATAAGTTCACATTATTATTATTATTATTTGAATTTTATAACAGCCCTTGGCTTGGAATCAAGGGAAGTCTCCATACAAGAGTCAGTTTACAGCCACAATGAAGCTTCCAGTGCAGGTGAGACTAATGCAAAAACAAGGATTGTTGTTTTTTTATTGGCTTTCATAGACTTTGCGGTGTAGAGTTTCTTGCTCACAGCCACCAAGTAAATGTAGATTTTTGGCAATAAATAATTGATCAAAAGGAAAAGACTGTTCATAGACTGTTTTTATCATCTATTCGATACTGTGTAGCATATTTAACTCTTAGTCATCAGGTCATGATACTGTAGTGTAGTTGAAAGAAATATATAATGCTGTATTTCAGTTTAGTTGCAGGTTACTACAATGCAAGCAAAGGTATAAACTGCCTATAGAAGTATGCAAGTTCAAGGATATTACCTTGCAACCAATCATTTTCAGAATGATATAGTCTGATTTTTTTCTTCCTAGCATCAGCAAAATACGTGTCAATGGAAACTGCCTCACCAAGTGCCTCAGGTAATGTTGCTTTTTAAGAACGAAAGAGCATCTGGTGGTATAACATATTAGGGATTGCTACTTTTATCTAATAGGTCTTCTTGACTTGTTAAAAGAAGTTGCAAAACAAAAATCATGTATGAAAAGTCCCTGCTAAACATGGTGTTTGCAGCTGAATTTATGCAAATTATTTAAATGCAGCAAAAAAATAGAATCTTTGAGTATAGCACATTATCACATGGCCTACAGGTATCATTTTGCACCATGTTTTAAAAGCAGTATGATAATGCTGTAGAAGAAGTGATACAACTGATGAAGTAATTTAGAGCTGATGCAACAAAAAAAGAATTTATTTCTTCCAGTCCAAACAATTGTTAACTTTTTCCTCTCCTTTTATGTAAATGCTAGACATTGGTCAAATCACTAACACTGTGCAACAGATGAGCCTTCAACCACAGTATCTACTTCCTACTTACAAGATGACGTCCATGCCACGAGGTAAGAATTTTTGTGAATGTGTGTGTTCACATATGCATGCTTAAGTTGTACCGGCATTGTACACACACGCACACACACTCTTTCTTTTCTGAAGTTGTGATATTTACATTCCCTGAGCGCCTCTTATATCATCTGTTGTTGTCATGCTGTCTGTTACATAACTCTTAAAAGCCAAAATATACATATTTCATAATTTCTCTTTACAGGAATATGTCTTATCATAAACAATAGAAATTTCTACAAAGACACACAAAGGCGTTCCAAAGAAATGCCAGTAAGAGAAGGAACAGAAATTGACAAGGGTAAGTTTCTTGATATGCACATACACTAACAATGACAATGAAAGTATTTCTTTATTCGGCCAAGCTTCCATCCGTAGCGGTGTATGCATGCAACAGAGCATGCACATTTAGGTACACCAGCTCTAAATAAATAAGGGATTTTATAGTTACTGATATCAAGTTACACTGTTAATTTCAAACCACTATGACAGCATACTGTGAATGAGAAATAAATACAAAGCAGACATTTATAAATCAACTCTAATTTTCAGAAAACAGGCCACACAGCATGATAGTTGTTGAGAGGTATTTGCAAACACAAATTGATGGAATTAAGGAGTGTGCTTCAGGTATTTTAGGGGGATATACAGCTGGCAAAGCTCATTGTATTCAGGACATATAAAGAAAGGATAGCTATGTTTCATCACTATCATAGTGTGGACATTTCATATCCAAAAGTATTTACTCAACATTTAGATTTAAAACTATAAGGTGAATAGCTTTCATTACTATTTTACTGTGCCTATATTGTTTACATTAATCAGTAAGTCTTAATTCTCACAAAAAAAAACATTTAGCATTGCCAAGACCCTGATATTGCCAGACAAGACCAAAAGCATCTTGATAAAGTGTTTGCTTAACCTAACAGGCCTAGGCTATTTTATTGTTAGTGTTGAGAACTACCAACATAATTTAGTACTAGATTTAGTACTTACTTACTTACTTACTGCCCGTTATGCCTGTCGGCACGTAGGGCAGCGACAAAGGTCCTCCACTTTTGTCTGTCCTGGGCCAGCTTCCCCACAGTGCCCCAGCTGTGATTTAGGGTCTTCATTTCTGCCTCCACGGTTCGCCGCCAGGTGTTCTTGGGCCGGCCTCGCTTGCGCTTTCCCTCTGGGGTCCAGTGTAAGGCAGTTTTTGTGATGGAGTTGCCTCTGATGACATGGCCAATCCAGCGCCATCGTTTCTTCATCAGGATGGTGTTCATACTCTCTTGCCCACACTGGGCAAGTAGCTCTTCGTTGGAGATTGTTCTTGGCCAGAAGATGCCCAGGATTCTTCTCAGGCTTTTGGTGTGGAAGACTGACAGTTTGTTGAGGTCGCTGTCAATCATTCGCCAGCACTCCGAGCCGTACAGGAGAGTGGACAGGACAAGGCTCTGGTAGAGTCTCAGTTTGGTATGGGTGCTGTACTGGGCTGACTTCCAGATGTTGCTTAGGCTACAGAAGATGCCCCTGGCCTTGCTCAGTCTGCTCTGGATGTCACGGTCTGCTCCTCCATCCTGCTTGACCACGCTGCCCAAGTATGTGAAGTTTTCAACCATCGGCAGGTCTTCTCCCTCTATGTTGATCTTGATCGGTGTTGAATTGGTGGTGTTGAGGGTCATCACTTCTGTCTTTGTCCGGCTGATGTGCAGTCCGACCTGCTTCGCAAAGGTGTTCAGGCGAGTCGTCTTCTCCTGCATATGTCGATGGGTGTGTGACAGCAAGGCCAGGTCGTCGGCAAAGTCTAGGTCTTCTAAGTTCTTGGAGAGTGTCCATCTTATGCCCCTTGGTTCATCTTCCGTTGTGTGGCGCATTACCCAGTCAATGACAAGGTTAAAGAGTAGGTAAGACATCACGCAGCCTTGTCTCACTCCAGTCCCGACCTCAAAGCAGATGTTACTGTCACCAACGCAGCATGAAAAGTTCGTATAGAAGCTTTTGATCAGCAGCACAATTTCCATTGGTATTCCGTACGCTCTCAGGATGCGCCAAAGGCTTTCTCTGTGGATGCTGTCAAATGCCTTCTGGAAATCCACGAAGTTAATGTAGAGCTGTCTCTGCCACTCTGTACACTGTTCAATGATGTTGCGTAGTGCAAATATCTGATCGGTGCATCCTCTTCCTCTACGAAAACCAGCCTGTTCTTCTCTAAGTTGTGCGTCCGTTGCCTCTGAGATTCGTCGAATGATGATCTTTGTCATGATCTTGCTCGGGACGGACAGGAGAGTTATTCCTCGCCAGTTGTTGCAGTCGCTAAGGGGTCCTTTCTTTGGAATTTTCACGATCACTCCTCTGGTCCAGTCACTTGGGACTTGTTTCCCTTCCCATACTGCGGTAAATAGGGGTTGCAGGATATTGGCTGCCAGTTCTGGGTCTGTTTTGAATAATTCAGCGTTCAGATTGTCTTTGCTTGGTGCCTTTCTGTTCTTCAAGGACTTGATTGCTGTGATGATTTCCTGCTTCTCTGGTGGGGCGATGTTGACGTCTAGGTCCTCAGTGGCTTCTTGTATGTCGGCTTCTTCGGAAGGTGGTGGTCTGTTCAGAACCTCTTTGAAGTGTTCGGCCCAGCGTGCTTCTTGTTCTCTCTCTCTGTCGTTAGTAGCTTCCCTTCCTTGTCCTTGACTGGGGCATCGTTGGTGCTGTGGAACTTGCCGCTAATCACTTTGGTGATCTTGTACAGTTTTCCTTGTTCTCCTTTTTTTGCTGCTTCTTCGGCCTCACTTGCCAGATTGTTCAAGTAGGCACGCCTGTCTGTTCTCGCCGAGCGCTTCACTTTCTGGTTCATTTCTCTGTACTGTAGTTTGAACTTCTCTTGCAGTCTTTCAGATCTGGTGCTAGCCACCTTTTTCTTGATGTCTCTTCTTTCCTGTATTGCTTTCCACGTCTCTGGTGTTATCCACTCTTTCTTCTTAGTTTCTTTTAGTCCAAGACTAGTCTCGCTGCTTTTTTGGTACACTGTTCTTACAAGGTCCCATCTCTGGTTTATTCTATCTGTATCTACCTCGCAGGTGTCTGTCATGTCTGCAAGTGCCTGAAATCTGTTTTTCACTTGAAGGATGAAGGCATTTTTTAGTTTGGGGTCCTGCAATCTTTCCACATCAAAGCGTCTGTGTGCTGCTGACTTGCGTCCTGTACTTCGCAGTTTCATTTTAATGTTTGCTACAACAAGGTGATGGTCACTCCCAGCATCTCCTCCTCTTCTCACCCTGACGTCGAGTAGGGAACGTCTCCAGATGCCGTTGATCATTAGGTGGTCGATCTGGTTGCTATCCCTACCATTGGGTGAGCACCATGTTAGCTTGTGGACGTTACGGTGAGGGAATAATGTTCCTCCAATCACCAGGTTGTACATAGTGCATAGCTCCACTAGTCTCTCTCCGTTGTTATTCGTGCAGCCACAACCATGTCTGCCCATGACTCTCTCTACGTGGGTGTTGTCGTTCCCAACTTTAGCATTCATGTCGCCCATCATAATTAACAGGTCATGGCAGGGTGCTGCACTTACTTCTGCTTGTAATTGGTCGTAAAAGGTGTCCTTCGCCTCATCATCGCTATCGTTGGTTGGTGCGTAGCACTGGATCAAGGTCATGTTGCCATGTCTCCCTTTCACTCTGGCTGTAATCAGTCTGCTGTTGATCGGTTTGATCAGGCATTTCTCTGTTCCTTTCCTCAGGATGATGGCTACTCCCTCATGGTGTTGGTTGTCTTCTCTGCCAGAGTACAGCACTGTCTCTCCGGTCTGGGTCTTTATTCTTCCGGAACCTGTCCATCTGCTTTCGCTTACTCCTAGGATGTGTAAGTTGTAACGTCTCATCTCGGCCGTAATTTGCGCCAATTTACCAGTTTCGTACATGGTACGCACATTCCAGAAACCTATTCTGGTCTTGCATTTGGCGCTTAAGACTTCCATCTTCGTGCTAGTAGCTTCCTTTCGGTTTTCACTACTAGCAGTCATACAAGGATCTTGCGATACCTCTGGGAGCCCATCGCACACAATAGTGGTGTCTTTCTTTGTCGCTGTTTGCGTAATGGTATTGCTTTTTACGGGACAGGGTTGTTAGCCCTGTGCCCAACCCCCAACCTGGAGGACCAGGGATCATGTTTTGTCTGGCATCTACCCTTTGACCTGCCCGGCTTGGGTGGCCCTGCCCGGTATAGCTCTTAGGGTCATCGATACACACAAGCCCCCCGACCGCGACAAGGTAATGATCCTCCGGGGGGACTAGATTTAGTAGTTTATATGAAAAAGTGTAATGTACTTATTTTCCAAAATGGTGGTCACATTGCTTAAAAAAAGGAAGAGATAAATGGTTTATGATGGTAATAAGCTGGTACTATTTACTACTTATAAATGTCTTGTAATTGTCAGTCGCTGTGTATTTTCACATGCTCTGGTGGATCTAGCTGCTAAGGCATAAAGAGAAATAATTAGCATTTTAAAAGTTCTTTTAAAAATAGGAGATCGTAATCCAATGTTATTCTTCAAATTATTTGATGCTCAGTTACAACTGATTCTTTTGTATGTTGCTAAGATATGGAGTTTATGTGCTAATGGTAACATTATTGAAAAAGTCCAAAATGTTATTTGCACTGAAACATTTTTTGAAAGTCATATGCAGAATTTCCAATAGCATGATACAAGGTAAATGTGGTTATTCGTGCATATGTAAAATAAATTGCATATTGGTTAAAGATAATTTACCTCTCTTAATTTTTTCTTCCCAACTGTTGAACTCATTGTTTATTTTCTGTTAGTTTTACAGTTTTTCTAGATTTTATCAAAATAGTAGATTTCATTTCTAGGCAGCACTTTGTTGAATAAAAAGTAAACTAAAAGGTCTATGTGCGTTTTCTAATCTTTTCCTTCCAAAATTTCTAAATATAAAAGTTTGATGTAGATATTTGTTTAAAACTTAAACTACATCATTTTCACACAAGAGGGATTTTGTCACCAAAGATTGGTTTGATTAGATTATCTTACTCTGTAAATTAATTTAAAAAAACTGTGGCCAGCTTTGTCCAGATTTCATTGGCTTTGAAGGCATATATACTGTCATAAAATTTATCGATCTTATCTTTACCTCTTTATTCTTTTGCAGCAAACAAAAAAACCCCAACATTTTTGAATGACATTTACAAAACCTTTTGTTCATTTTCACAGAAAAACTGATGATAACATTTGCCAACCTGGGTTTTGATTTGCACCCACATGATGATATGACAGACACAGAAATGCTACAAGTCATCAGCCAAATGGCTCTTGAGGATCACACAAGTTATGATTGCTTTGTTTGCTGCATTCTTACTCATGGGCTCCAAGGAGAACTGTATGGTGTGAATGGCATAACTGTCCCTATCAAGGACTTGACAGGACCTATGCGTGCACAAAGTTGCCCCACCTTGTCTGGCAAACCAAAACTGTTCTTCCTCCAGGCTTGTCAGGGTCGTGACAAGCAACCAGGTGAGTAACACCAAAACAACGCAGAAACATAAGACTTTTCCTTTTTTTAACCCCCGGGCAAAAATTGGATTTTATGTAGCATTTTTAATTGTTCTAATATTGTTTTGTTTGTTTTTTTGTAACAGGTTACCCTGACATACAGACAGATGCACCTATTGCCACAGATGGTCCAACAGAGATGATCCCCAACGAGTCTGACTTCCTCTTAGGCTATGCCACTGTTCCTGGTTATGTGTCCTACCGCAGCAAGACACGAGGATCGTGGTACATTACAAAGCTCACAGAGATTTTGTCCAGGCATGCCTACAAGTGAGCATGCTTCTGAAAGAGTTCATTATGATGTATACTTTTTTCTTATGCCACTTGGCTTTTCAGTTCAGTTGTTGGCCTTTATAAAACACAAATGCTTTTTGTCAGTGGAAAAGTCTTATGCAGGTTGCCTGTGCTGACTGCATTAATGCTCATCTGTATAGATCACTCGGAGATTTTTGTGGTTAGTGTGACTGACTTCTAAGCAAAAGCTTTAAGGGTCATAGGCTGGTGATTGAAAAACTTCCTCAGTCCACCTAGAAGTTATGGGTACTTTATATATTGGGGAAGTTAGAGGCTGCAAAAGAATACTGGGGTTTGCTTTTTTATGAAGAACATGCTTGTAAATCACAAATGGGACACACATATTCTCTCAGATGTTTTAATTAGTTATTATAAACTGTACCACTTCAGCTTAATGGTTGGTACACCAGGCTGCTGGTTCAGTGCTGACTGCGTCTCACTGGAAAACTGCCTACCCAGCAGCTGTGGGTACCTAATTTATCAGGGGAGGGAAATGACTGCAGAAGGACTGAGTTTTGGGGGAGGGTTTCCTTTCCATGCTCTAGACATGATGAACCACTTATTATTCAATGACAATCACCACTCCTATGGCAATTAGGCTAATGGAACTTCACCTAAGAGGCTGATAACGAAGGATGATTTTTTTTTAAACTGTATTTTTATATTTTTTTGAATTTGTGCCTAGTGGATATTTACATATTCAACCATACAGCTCAGGCTTATGCCTACAGAATAGATTGAACTGGTTTATTCCGTCACATGCTATAGCCAAAGGACAGTGTTAAGCAACAACTAAAATGACCATTATTTCCTACCGAGAATACTTAAGTACAACCAGATGTTATGTCATATTAGGTGGCTTTGGGTATTGTGGTTAGCTCTGCACACCAACATCTGTCTTCAACACCTATTGGGCTTACCTACCATTGGCTTATAAACAATGTCTTGCTGTGTGAGGGATGTAGGGAAAGGACTTCCCAATGGCCAGGGTATACAGTGCAACTCATGTTTGCATGGTGAACATGACTCTGGAGTAGTTCTGGAAGGCTAAAATGTCATGTGGATCACAGTATTCCATAGGGAAAAAAAACATGTCACTCTGCCATTCTATTTGATCTTCCAATGAATATTTCCATTTCTGTTATGATCTTGCAGACATGATATCCTTGACATCCTGACACTTGTCAATTATGAGGTTGGGCGAGGAGACGCCAAGATGGAAGATGGAATGTTCAAACAGTCTCCAGCACCAATGTATTCCCTGAGGAAAAAACTCATCTTCACTCAACCCAGCAACTGATGATAGCAAAAGACTTCCATAAGGAAGTGGTGCAGTCATTACAGTGCTGAACTCTTTGAAGTAACTTGAAGGATGACTTCCTACATGTAGCTATGTTGGGTGGTGTGTACAAAGTGATATAGAACAGTGAACATTTCAACTAAAGACTTTATTGGATTCAGATACTAATATGCAAAAACTATACATGTTGATAATATTTAAAGTCTCAAAAGACAAGCCCACAGCTTTTGTAGCAGTAGAGAAAATCTGCCGAAAGTAATGAACTCTTTTGACTATTGCACAGCATTTAATACTATAAATATATATATCATTTCAAGATACAATAGATGAGCTTTTTACTATGTGCAAAGAAAGTAAATTTTGTTCTTTACTCCTCGTGATTCGAGACAGTTGAAAAAGCATGAGCAGAGAGGTGATTCTGTTTATAAATTTCTGTGTTATATACTTGTGAAAATGGTTTATTTTTAATTATTTGCAACCAATACTGATCTGTAAATTTATATTATCTTACAATAACCCTTTGTGTAAATGGGATGCATTAACACAAGATTTGGATACGTATATGCTGGTGATATATAATGTAAATTATTATTAATTTTATACTCATTTGTTATCTTTTGTTGAAGTCTGTGGTGAAACTTTGACAAATGTATCAGTAAGCTGTATCTCTGGTAACACAGCCTCTTTGCAGTGGGAATTTTCCAGTTTTTCATGGTATGCTGCAGTTATTATTTAAAATCATTCAGCCTATAACATATTGCAGGAGAGCGTTTCTTGTTTCATAAATAACTCTTGCAGTAACTGCAGCCCTGTGTTGCTCATGTAGGTGCTTTGGCAAGAGAGTACTATTCCCCTATCAGTTGTATTTCATATGCATAGCCTGGTAGCCTGAAGAGCAGAGAAAGCTTGACCCCATACTTAGATTCCATGCTGTAAAAGCATTTTTAGTAGTATTGCACATGGCTAATATAAAATCTTGATGGGATTCAGACAGCATCACAATGTTCTCTGCATTTTCTTCTTTTCCCTTAAAATTTCCTTTATCTAAGAGACACTTTGTTCATTCTCTTTCACAATACACTTGCACACTATGTCTGTCCATGACCGACACCTTGCCATTGCTTGCAAGAAAAGCAACAATTTTTTTATTAATTAGTGCTGCATAATCCTCAGTCAGTGTGATAATTGTGAAAGATATATCTGTTTAGTGTAGTGTTTGAAGACTTCCACAATTTATAAATAAATCTTTGCTGCATCCTGTTGATTCAAGTATCATTTATGAAAAATATATTAACATTTTGTAAATATGGAATAAGAAGCAATTATAAATATATGCTGCTAACATTTTTTGTATGCTAGAAGATTATATAATACTTCTTGCACATATAACATGTAACAAGACAACAATGCAATACATGTAGTTGTATGCCCAACTGAAAAGTGAGACTGCCATGAAAACAGGAATAAAATGTACTTGGCATATTTCTGAAATGTCTTACCATATTTTTTGTAATACACATTTCTTGATTTTAATATAGCAACCATGACTATTTGGAACACTAGATCATGAACGGTATATTGAGCAGTCCCCTGCCTGGTACTGATGGGTCCCAAGAATCCATTCTGGCAACAGTAAAATGGTAAACGCTTGCCAAGAGACCTAACACTCCAAGATAATCCTTCAGGGACCCTTGAGGGAGGCAAAACCAACCCAGTCAACTTGTGGGTAAACATAAGGGAGTGGACAAACTTGTCCACGACTCAACAAAAGCCTCTTGGGGGAACTTTTATCAACTGCTGTCTCCATTCAGTCCCCCCTGGCAACCAGTCAAGGAAGTAAACTGAATATTTCATCAGATATCTATGTTTTTACCTCTCATCAAAAATGTTTTTCTTTAAAGAAAGGAATTAGGGGCTTGTTTAGAACATTTGGTAGCTGAATCTCCCCACCCACAGGCCTTGATTTGCTGATGTAAGTAATCCAAGTTCAGATCTTTTATCAGCAGTGATTTATCCTGTATCTATTGTACTCATTAGCAATTCTGTAAAGCATTCTGAAAACTAGAAAAGTGCCACCCATTTCAAGAAACCTCACAAGAGAGTAACAAATAACACTTCTCATTGTTTTTAATTCTCTATTTACTTGAATGTTGTGACATCACATTCAATGTCCAATACTTCAGACAGGGTTTACTGTTAACTTTAAAATGAAAAAAAAGTAATAAACACCACGCTTTCACAATTTCACTTCAAAAGTCTGTCTTATTGTACTTGAAAATTACCACATTTATACATATTGCAGAAATCATAGTTGGAATACTTTCCATCTTATCAGTCACTCTTTCAGCAGAACCATGATCATTTGAATGTTATTGACATGCCTTTATATTTTATCACACAAAATTAGAAGGGCTTTCAACAAAATTAATGGCATTCCCATGCATTACTATCTGAGAACATGCTCAAGAAATTTAAATTAATAATTCAAAACTCCAGTCACTCTCACCCAGTCATTCCCAACAAAAATAGACAATCTTTTCATTGGGCAAGAATTAGAGATTAACACTTGCATCAACAACAGTAAAAATTACCTCTTGCGTGCCAAACTAATGCATCCACATAAAATCTACACTTGTCAAGATAATGTATACTTCTCTTTGCCTTGTCAACAACTGTTTATACTGTAACAAAACATATACAAACTCATGCCTCAGCTTTCTAACATGTATTTTTATTTTCATATGAACTCTATTGCAAGTCCAAGCATTGATCGACCATCACACAAGCACACTTACATCACATCACTGAAACCCATTGGAGGAGGTGGGGCCAGTCGTAGACTGAAATTCTCTTTCTGGAAGATGCTAAGGGGCTTCTGGTGAGGTGCTGATCGTTCTGGTTTGGCTAGTTCTGTCAAGATGGCCATCTACAACAGTTTTTCAAGAAAGAATCTTTTCTTATAAAATTATCTCTCAAATGAAGTGTAGCATAAACAGAGAATGATGATGCACTTACTCGTGAAGGAGTTTTCATGGAGCGACGTATGTTCTCAAAAGCCAGGACATGTTGTGAATCCAGTGACATCTGGAAATATAAGAAAGAAACTTTGCACTTTAAAGCAGGAGAGACAGAAGTATACAATTTTAAAGAAATGGTTATCTTGTCAATAAAAAAATAAATAAAGCCAGCCAAAATGCTGACAAGTGCCAGCATTCAAGCAATAGGTAGGCAGGGTGAAGGGCATGATGACAGCAAAGTGTGCAAGTAACATAGTCCTTAAACTCAATGAAAAGGCTACTGAGTTTTTTTTAACAAAACCTTAAATAGCAGTTGAGGGCAAATGCACCTAAGTACAGTGAAGCCATAGTAAAACCCCCCAACTGCAATGACCAGGGGCAGTAATTCCTTTGGCATATATATATATATCAATGAAAATATCTGTTCCAAATTTAAGGAACTTTACATTCACTTTCACAGCAAACAAACCAACCTCTTTGGCACCTGTTTTGCTCTTATAAGACTGTCTGAGCTGTTGGGCAGGATTTGGAAGGGACCTGTGAAATCGAGTGCTGGTAAGACGCCCTGAGCGTTTGGCACTGCTACACAAGTAGCAAACAAATGTTTCCTCGCCTTCTAACACATGGATAGATCCCACAGCTCGCAGGCAAGGTTCATGATAGCAATGGCCACATCTGGAAATAGGTTTAATGAAATAACTTTAGTCCTATTTCAAATGCTTTTAATATGCATACATACAATTACTACACATATGTCATGTCTGTTGGGTTATTGTGACAATAACATGCCAATTTAGACTGCCATTTTCCAAAAACTTATCAAGTACCTTTCCTTCTTCTACAATTTCTGTCACGATTCACGAGTTATGCATTTGATGTGTTTTAATGTTTACTCTTGATGTCTCAAGCACAGTCCATGTGATGTGGGTATAATTCTGCACAAATTCTGTGCTCCTAGTTACCTGTCTTCTTGTCTCACCCTCTGGAATGCATCGTGATAACTTTGTTCAGCAGCTGATTCACATTCCCCATTCCCCACACAACACTTCACTTTGCTGGCCCGCCAGCTTTTGCATCTGCCGGTCCCTCTGTTCAGAATACTCTCCCATTGCACCTCCACCAGCCTGCCTCTTTCAAAGTTTTCAAGCAGCTACTTAAAATTTACCTCTTTAAAATGTGTTTCAAACACTCCCCAATGCCATGAACTGTTTTCTTGGGATCACCACACCCTATAAGTCTCCAAAACTTTACTAAACTATCATCATTGTCAGTTATGGTATTCATGCAGTGAGTTAACAAACTGGAAAAAAAATTACTTCCCTGTGGTAGATGCCAGCATTTTTCTATAAAAAAATTTTTTATGGCACCAATAAATTTACCTAAACACAATCACAGGATCACTTTCACTTGGTTGCACATAGCCAGTGAAGTCAGAGTTACAAAGATTGCATGCTTCTCCTCGTGGCACAAACCCACGATTTGCAGCAGATGTCAGACTATGAAGGTGCACATACAGATCATGGTAAAGAAGGCTCTTGCATGTCTCCATAAGTGTCTGAAATTTAAACACTTGCAATGTCAGTGCTTAGCATGACTGATGCTATTAAAAAATCTTCCAATCTTTTTCAAACTACTTCTAGCAGATATGCAACTCTTTCAATTATATTTGGTGATGAATTCAAGGATAAGATCTAAATAGCTCTCTTTCAGTACTATGCTGACAGGTAAACACTCTATAGTTGTTTAAAATTAATAATGTATGTGACACTGAAATATGTGCAAGAGACTAAAAGATGTCACAGCTTGTAAAACTTCAGTTCAAATTATGATACACAAGCAACTATTCTCACTCATCACTGTGCATATCATATTGCAAATTGTTATGGAGTATTCCTTTTTACACAGGGATTAGAGTCTTTTAAAAATTTGTTTCATAAATGAGCTCATTAAACAACTGTTCCAAACCAGAGGATGTCAAAATACTTTCCTAATCATACAGCACAGATTTTGTGTTTTAAAAAACGGGTATATGTGACTAGAATGTATATACTTAAATCTGGTTTTGTCTTCTTTTTCTATCTGAGTCGTAACCTTACCACCGTTACAAGTTTCTCAGAAGCAGATGGATCTAACAATGGCTGTACTCTTATTTGTATGCAGCTGGTTTGCTTCTAAAAGAAAGTAGTGACAATATTTCTGCAGCTATCCCAATATACCTTGTTTTCAAAGTAAATGGCCCAACATAACAAATGCAAGTCACCTCCTCATAATTGTAGTTCTCCAGCATACCAATTATTAGTTCCTTGATTTCCCCAAACTTGCCTGTGTTGTAGGCAGGATCCTGAGAAAGTATAACAAAATGTATAAAAGGAGGAGGTTTATCACCAAAGATCATTTTCACCTATCATATCCAGTAATCTTATGGGGTCAATTAATGGTGTGTGTTTTATTTTTATTCTATGAACATTTCCCCTCAGCAATACTGTGGTTTCAAATCTGGTTCATTCATTCACGACATCTTTACCTACCTGTATAATTTTTTGCAGGAGAGCTGGAGGAGCTATGTAGCCCATCATGCTGTTTAAGACATGATGGGTCATTTCCTTCAAATCTGAAACATCAGGTGTTGAGTGCAAAACTTGTGTTCTCATGTTTGTTAAAATCACTTTGGAAACAACCTTCCCACTCAGTAAATGTTCTCCCTGTCTTTCACAAATACAAACGCATAAACATGCAGAAAGAAACATGCATGCTTGTGTGCATGCACACCTACACTCACACAGATGAGCAGGTGTACACAAACACATACAATTCCTCATCGCATAAATAAAAAAGGCTGTGCATATCCATTCATTCAAAACCACTAGTGGGATGTGAATCATGATAAAAAAAAATTAAAGGTTAAGCTCAGTAAAAATCACTGGAAATAGAGCATACAGTATCATAAAAACATATTCTGGTGGTATTTTATTACAATGAGGCACCAGAAATATTCTATAAATTTTTTTCCTCTTAATCACACCTGGATTTGTCAAGAAACCAAGAACTGATGAAAGGGTGGTATATCTAAAAACAGTGTTGTCAGTTTAGCATCATCTGCATGAGCTAACTTCGAAGAGGAAAGTAAAGCAATCTTCAGTAAAAGAAAACAGGGACACAATGTGCTGTTTCTGAGTGTTCGCTTATACAGTCAGATGGAATTTGTACCCATTTCCTAAAGATACTGCCTACAAGTGCCAGTGGAATAACTTTGCTCAAATGCGCCATGCGCACTTTGTCCCAACAAAAACATAAGCTGTCAAAACCAACTATAATTGCTGTTAAAAAGCTCAAACAATTGTCAAGCAGCAGCTATGCAACATTGGTACTTTCTACATCGTTCTAATCTACAAGTAAAGGTTTCACAAACACAACAACATGGTATCCTTATCCAGCACAAAGTTAAAATAACTGATAGTGTGAGGACACCATTGATGTGCATGCTGAAAACAACCAAAAAAGAACTAAATGTGACAAACATAGGAGGACGGGAACATGTGCAAGTAAATAAACAGTACATTTTCCATGCACCTAACAATTATAAATGAGAAAGAAACAAGTGTATAAATAAAGTGTATAATTTCATATTGCCTTTTTAATTATAAAATATTATCTGCTGTCAGTTGTGACTGTTGTTTGAACAGCTTAGTGCGTTAAGAGAAAATTTTTAAAAATTGACAACCTTAAATTATCTGTACTTGTTTAGACAGTAAATGAAGCTCTAAATGCATTTGAATGGAGTAAAAATAACACCTAAGTAATGGGCAGCTGACAACAGTGAGATGGCTCTGCTTAAGGAGTCACTGGAAGTTGTTGAGCAAAAAGTTGTCAATGACATTTGCGAGCAAACTCTTGAAATTGTAAGAACATTAATAGGCTCGTATTTTATTTTTTTCTTAGGAAATTGAGAGTACAGAATCAATGAGTATTTATAAATTGAAACTATGCATTATTAGTGATCTTTTAAAGCTGCTATGATTATGGTCAAAATCATACATTACATTATCTACTAACTGTCACATTCATTTTCCTCCACAGATACAACCCTCTGGCTTCCTCACTCTCCCTCCTTCCCACCACCCCCAAGAAAGGCAAATCAGCAGTGAAAAAAGTGCACCATTTAGATATGGCACTAGTAATACAGTATATTCAACTAACAAATCTGATCATTTACATAAGTATAGCTGCAGATAGTGTACACATGTAAATCTAATAGATTTAGTTTCATGTATTTCAGTACTTTTACAATATCCTTTTGAAGGTCACCTTAGGAAAAAAACAAACTGTCAAGAAAAATAAAAGAACCATGGTGTACCCCTATGTGTCCTACAATGGTAATAAAATCTAAGTAGCTTACATGTGCCTTATTGTTATTAACACAGACATAGTCATTTAGGAAAGAAAAATGTTCCAGTTCCTCTTTTACCCTGTTAGCACTTCTTTTTTAATTTTATTGGTTGTTTTTGTTCCAGATACACATTTATAAGCAAATGATATAATATAGCATCACTGCTTTTTTAAGGAAAAAATGTATACATATTTTCCTAGGTATTCAAGCTTAGTGAAGAAAAGATGTGAAGTGTTGGGCACATTTATGACAAAGTAATTGTATTTTATCTAAAGGTGTTCAAACTGCACTTATTTCAACAAGAAACCAGGGAACTAAATGCAACTTGCACTTGGATCCTTCCTTTGAAAATTTATTACAACTTACCATCCATCAAATTTACATTAAATTTTGGCAATTTGCAATTCATAAATAACTAAAATGCTGGTAGTGTGCATTCCATTAAATAAAAATACAGAGCTGGGAATTCACTATCTACCAAACAAAAAATTATAGGAGTTTATCTTAGACATTTGAAATGTGTTAATAATACACATGGAACATTAAGTGCCAAATGCGCCCGTCGTATTGAGAGTGACCTACTTAGGAAGACTTGTTTCAGGGTTAGGCATTTGACTCTAATGTAGTCTAGATGCCAGTGACTCAGTGTAATGGTAGTAACCTAGGGGCAGACAAAAGGGTGAGTTAGAGAGCAGAGGGGCTTTAAAGCTGGTGACTACAAAAGATCTGGAGACCTTATTACCACATTACCAGTCTATCGACTCAAGTCAGTTTAAATCCTGTTTTATGTTTTCATTAGAAGCTTCTGTAAGCTCATAAGAGTCTGCATTGAGTTTGAAAATACTGAATTCCTAAATAAGCTATATCATCTTCTGAACTGCTTGAGAAAAAGGAAACAAGCTGACTTGACTTGCACATCATCACCGAGTTCACCCATACTCGATGCTATAAATACTGCAATCGCATAACCGCTTTCCTGTTGCTGAGAGTAGTTTTTTTCTGCTTTCCAAGCAGCAAGTGAGAATGCTGATGTTTAAAGGCTTATGTCTTGCATCTTAAGCTTAATTATGTACTCATTGTTACGAATTAAATAGCGTAGCGGTGTGCGCGAGGTGTAAACCGGCGCCGCCATTGCTTTGTTGTGGTATTTGACCCCGGCTGACCTGTCCAGCAGCGGCCAGCGCGGCGAGGACAAAGCATATCTAGACTGTTCTAGTGTGTGCCTGAGCGAGTGAGACTGATGCAAGACTTAGTACCTGGATTGTTCGGTGTGGGAGAGCGCATGCGTGACGGGTAGGTGCAGGATAATTCTAGAGAACTGTGTACATGTATATATAAGCGGTGTGAGTGAGTGTCAAAAAGAAGAGAAGAAGACGAGGTTGCAGCAGACAGAAAGGTTGAAGCGAGCGACAGCAGTAGAGAGACTGTGTTGCCGTTAGAGTGTTGGTTGTCGTGGTCAGGCGAGCGTGACGTGTGTAGCTAGCGTACGTGTCGCTGAGAGGTCAGAGGTTGTGGAGAGCTGTTGTAACTGTGTTAGTAGGACTGTGTGTCACTGGTTGCCAGCGTGTAATGCCAGAGAGGAGACATTTGCTGTAAATAAAGTGTTTTGCTAAGCGGCTCGGCTGTGAGGGCTGTTTTTTTGAGAGAGATTGGCACCGCGGATCGTGGACCCATAACGAGCCATTTGACGACGGCATAGGCATCTGGGTCCTATGTTACGCCGTTAATTCAAATACGGAGACAACACCACCATTTCCATCCGTAACATCTGGGGGCATCGTCCGAGATCTGCATCGTCAACCTGCTCTGCTACAAGAATAGCTGCGACAGTCAAGACAGAAACTGTAAGTGAATTCTCTCTCGTTTTGAGATAGGAAGCGATGATAACGTGTAATCATGGAACACGTGATGAATTTGGTGAAGATAGGCAAGGAGTTGGGTCTCGAAGGAGACGAATTAAGAAAGTTTTTGGAACAGAAAGAGAAGGAACAGAAAGAGAAGGAGCAGAAGGATAGGGAGAGAGAACAGAAGGATAGGGAGAGAGAAGAAAGAGCTGCAGAACGAGAGTTTAAAAAACTGCAGCTACAACTTGAACATGAAGAAAGAGAAAGACAACGAGCGCACGAACTAGAGATGGCGCGACTGAGATACCTTCAGTCGCACGGCAAAGACTTCGCCGCCAAATCGAGAGGTTCATTGTCTGCTACTGACTCGGCCCAAAACCCCGGGTCTGCCCAAGACAGCCGAGGTCCGGTGCGACATCAAGGCAATGAGTTGCGGTGTTATTCCTGCGGGGGAACGGGTCACAAAGCCCTGGCATGCCCAAACACCTCAACGAAACATTTTACCAGCCGCCAAGCACCAGAGGGAAACATGCGGCGGAACCAGCAACCGTTGAGTCGCCGCCCCTTGATGTCAGCAAATGTGGCCATATGCGAGGACGATGGTAGAGGACAAAGCCACATACGCAGACGAGGGCAAGTGACAGCCACCGATGACCCGGCCCAGAACGAACAGCACACTCCGGTGGTGGACTGCGCTTTTACCGCGAGAACCAAAGGCGATATTGGGAACATGCCAGTGACAAGCGGACGAGTGGGTGGTAATGACGTCACTGTGCTTAGGGACACCGGGTGTTCGGGAGTCGTCATCCGTAAAGATCTCGTGTTGGAAGGACAGTTTACGGGTGACAGCTCGAATCTACGATGTTGTCACGGGCACGTTCAGAGTGTGCCCACCGCTGACGTCGAAGTGTCATCGCCATACTTCAGTGGTCGCATAAATGCCTTATGTCTCGACAGCCCGCCGTATGACCTCATCATCGGCAACATTGAAGGAGCCAGAGCCGCTGAGGACCCTGACCCAGAGTGGGAGCACACCTGTGCCGTGTTGACCAGAGCGCAGGCGGCACAAGGAGACAAGAGAACAAAGGCTTTATCAATCACCAAGGAGTCGAGAGTACCCAACGTTGATAAGGAACAACTTATCCAGTTGCAGAGAGACGACCCAACGTTGGAGAAGTACCGAGAGCAGGTCACCAAGCACACCGAGGGTGGCGGGATGACCAGATTTGAAGAGAAAGGAGGAGTACTGTACCGCATATTTAGCCGGCCAAACGTCAATAAAGGACAGCAGATCCGCCAAGTGTTGGTCCCAGCGCCCTTACGACGAGCGGTGATGGACGTTGCACACTCGTCCATAATGGGTGGTCACTTGGGCACAAAGAAGACTTTAGACAAGGTCACGGCCGCTTTTTACTGGCCTGGCATTTGCGGGGACGTAACCCGCTTCTGCCAGTCTTGTGATCTTTGCCAGAAAACGGTGCAGAGAGGCAGGGTGCCGAGGGTGCCTTTGCAGAAGATGCCGATTATTGATATGCCCTTCAAGCGGGTAGCAGTGGACCTCATAGGCGAAATTAAGCCCGCCAGCGAATCGGGACACAGGTACATCTTGACGCTAGTCGACTATGCGACCAGATACCCCGAAGCAGTCCCTTTAAAAAAGATTGACACGGAAACTGTCGCCGAAGCCTTAATCGACATTTTCAGCCGCCTCGGAGTCCCGGAGGAAATACTTAGTGATCTGGGGCCACAGTTTGTATCGGACTGTATGAAGGAAGTATCTAGACTTCTCAGTATTCAGCGGATTACCACAACTCCATATCACCCGATGTGCAATGGGCTGGTTGAGAGGTTCAACGGCACCCTGAAAACCATGCTGAGGAAGTTATGCAGCGACCAGCCCAGGCAGTGGGACAGATACATCAATGCTTTGCTGTTCGCCTATCGGGAGGTGCCGCAAGAGTCGACGGGTTTCTCTCCCTTTGAACTGCTGTTCGGGCGAACGGTACGAGGCCCGATGCATGTCCTCAAAGAGCTGTGGACCAAGGAGGTCCCGGAAACCGAAATCCGGAACAGCTACCAATATGTGTTCGAACTGCGGGAAAGGTTGGAAGAAACCTTAAGGTTGGCAAGGACTGAACTAGAGAAGGCTCAAGGGAAGGCGAAGCACTTCTATGATAAGAGAACGAAGAGCAGATCATTCAAGCCTGGCGACAAAGTCCTGATACTACTCCCCTCAGACCACAACAAGCTGTTGATGCATTGGAAGGGCCCGTTTGAGGTAGAAGAGATCAAGGGGCTGAGCGACTATGTCGTGCGTGTGAAGGGGAAGGCCAAGGTGTTCCATGCCAATCTCCTCAAGCGCTACGTGGAGAGGGACCCCGCCGACGCAGTTGAAACCACTACGGAGGAAACGGTCGAGCCCATTGCCGATGGGCCAGTAGCATCGTGTCACGTGGCCGAGAGGATGAACGAGGCAGGCGTCGAAGGCGATAGTGAGGATCTCTTAGAGCTGGGAGATATACGTCATGGCGAGTCGGCTGATGACGTCGTCTACGGACCAAATCTGTCCGACCAACAACGGGCCGATCTACAAGACCTTGTAAGGCGATATGCTCGTATCTTTACGGATACACCGGGGAGGACCAGCCTTGTCCGACACGAGATAAATCTAACATCCAACGTTCCAGTAAGGTCGAAGCCTTACCCGATCCCATACGCCACCAGGGAGTCTTTAAGGCGCTACATCGATGAAATGCTGCGGCTAGGAGTTATCCGGGAGTCAAAATCACCCTACGCGTCGCCCGTCGTTGTAGTAAAAAAGAAAGATGGGAGCAACAGGGTGTGCGTGGATTTCAGAAAGTTAAATAAGCTCACCTACTTAGATCCAGAGCCCATGCCAACGCCAGCAGATCTGTTCCGACAGCTGAGCGGCGATAAATTCTTCTCGAAGATCGATCTGAGCAAAGGCTACTGGCAGGTCACCATACCTGACGAGGATGTCCACAAAACGGCATTCATTACGCCGGACGGAGTGTACGAGTTCCTGAGAATGCCGTTCGGAATGAAGAACTCGGGGGCCACGCTGAGGAGAGGCTTGAAGAAGATACTGAGCGACCTACAGGGCATCGTGCACTACTCTGATGACATTCTAATACACACACAGACGTGGGAGGAGCACATCCGAGTGGTGCAAGTATTATTCAGCCGCCTTGCCGAGAACAATTTGACCGCCAGACCCAGTAAATGCATATTTGGCGCCGATGACGTCGATTTCATCGGGCATCGTCTCCAGGGTGGAGTGAAGGGAGTGTACGAGGACAATGTCAAGAAGATCAGAGAGGCGCCGCGGCCGCAAAATAAGAAGCAGTTACGCTCTTTCCTCGGCCTAGCGTCCTTCTACCGTGAGTATATGCCTCACTTCGCGGCGGTAACGGCCCCTCTTACAGACCTTTTGAAGAAGGGGCAGCCAAACGCACTAGAGTGGAGCGAGGCGCAGGAACGGGCCTTCGTCTCCGTCAAAACGTTCCTGACCAGTGATCCCGTGTTGCGGCTTCCAGACCCATCCAAGATGTACACCCTGAGCACCGACGCGTCAGATACAGGGATTGGGGCGGTGTTGATGCAAGAACACGAAGGGAAGCTATTCCCCGTCAGCTACGCGAGCAGGAAGCTGAATGTGGCTGAAAGAAAGTATTCCACCATCGAGAAGGAGTGCCTGGCCATCGTGTGGGCCGTAAAGAAGTTCCAGCTGTATTTGGAGGGGGTAAAATTCAAATTGCAGACGGACCATAATCCTCTCACCTACCTGGATACTGCCCGATTCGCAAATAATAGGGTGATGAGGTGGGCACTGTATTTGCAAAACTTTGACATGCAAATAGACTCTGTGAAGGGAGCTGACAATGTTGGTGCTGACTTTTTAAGCCGAATCAGTGGGTAAAGTTCTAGGGTCAGCAGTGCATCAATGTAGAGGCAAGCGTATGTACATCGATAACGTAGATAAACTAGTTCATGCCAGTAATGTGTGTAAGGAACTGAATCTGTCGTGGTAAAGAAGGACCGTGTTGAATAAGACTTCTAGCTAGCAGAAATTGGTGTTAATCGATCTTGTGTTCAAAGACATTTTAAGTAAGCGTTGAATAATGTCATTAATGTTGCTAGTGGTAGTGGAATTGTAGATGTAACTGAATGTATGAGTAGTGGAAATGTAACGATGTTGACAAACAGTGAGTAATGGGATAATGTTGATGTATGTGTGGCCGTAGAAACGTAGCTGATGCTGTTTTATAATTGAGTTGGGAGAGATGTACATTTAATTCGTATGTTTTGTTTGAAGAAAGTCCTGCGGAATTTCTTCTTGAAGTAGGGGGATATGTTACGAATTAAATAGCGTAGCGGTGTGCGCGAGGTGTAAACCGGCGCCGCCATTGCTTTGTTGTGGTATTTGACCCCGGCTGACCTGTCCAGCAGCGGCCAGCGCGGCGAGGACAAAGCATATCTAGACTGTTCTAGTGTGTGCCTGAGCGAGTGAGACTGATGCAAGACTTAGTACCTGGATTGTTCGGTGTGGGAGAGCGCATGCGTGACGGGTAGGTGCAGGATAATTCTAGAGAACTGTGTACATGTATATATAAGCGGTGTGAGTGAGTGTCAAAAAGAAGAGAAGAAGACGAGGTTGCAGCAGACAGAAAGGTTGAAGCGAGCGACAGCAGTAGAGAGACTGTGTTGCCGTTAGAGTGTTGGTTGTCGTGGTCAGGCGAGCGTGACGTGTGTAGCTAGCGTACGTGTCGCTGAGAGGTCAGAGGTTGTGGAGAGCTGTTGTAACTGTGTTAGTAGGACTGTGTGTCACCGGTTGCCAGCGTGTAATGCCAGAGAGGAGACATTTGCTGTAAATAAAGTGTTTTGCTAAGCGGCTCGGCTGTGAGGGCTGTTTTCTTGAGAGAGATTGGCACCGCGGATCGTGGACCCATAACGAGCCATTTGACGACGGCATAGGCATCTGGGTCCTATGTTACGCCGTTAATTCAAATACGGAGACAACACCACCATTTCCATCCGTAACACTCATATTTGGGGAATTTTTGTTTGAAAATAAACTAAACCTGATCATAGAGAAAAAAAATGTTGCACTTGTGTTGACCTTCAATAGAAATCTCAGGCATTGCAAGAGTAAGGCCACACACACTTATTTATTAAAAGCATTTTATCGACTATAAGAAAAATAAAGAGCATGTTTATAAGAAATTGTGAACATAGTTATGGTGGATAATGATTTAATGCAAGTTTTAGCATTCTCCTTGACTTTCACTGCTAAATTTTATGCTCTATAGCCAAAGCTAAAACAATAGAAGAAATGTTTCCTTACGGTCAAGATACTTCTTGTCAGCTGTCTCTTTAAGCTTTCTCTGTGGAGCCATAATAGCTTCAAGCAAAGGGAACCACAAGGCCTGGCCGACATACAAAGCAAATGAAGTTTCTTTTCATACGTCTGAACTCACAGAATAGAGATTTATATTTGTTTTCATATACCTGAACTCACAAAACAAAGATCTTTGTTTTTCCAAACTGCCAACAGCAAGCAAGTGAAGCATCCCTTCACATTCTTGAGCCATAGGGATCTCCATATGTGTAAAAATCTATGCTTACCACACCCCACCATTCTCCCACTTCAAGGACATCTTCACACTGTCATAAATTATTAAATACCGTCTTTTACCTGGCTGGAGAATCTTTGAAGCTGTTTGTACAAACACTGAATTTTGTCAATATTAAATCAAAATCCCACCATCTTAAAAGAACTTGTTTAAATAATCGTGTCCAGACCTACCTCTCTGGCCACTCGGTCCATTTTGCCAGAATTTCGCTGACACAGTTGAACCACAACATACAGCTCTGTCTCCACTTTGGAAAACAGGACATCCACATCTGATAACAAAAATAAAGAAAGCATTGAAAACACATTCTCCCAAACCCATGCATTTCCTTGCATTTAACAGGAACTGATCTTTTATTAGCAATCACCTTTTCAAAATATTCTTCAATATTTGACAATGTACAATGTCTCAAAAATAAATATAAAAATACCTGCAGCCTTGTTGTCTGAACCCTGGATGACCTGCACTACTTGTTTGAGATTTGTCTGCAGGTTCTGATAAAAAAAAAAGTCAAACGAAATCAGGAAATAAAATTAGTTATAGTAAGGTTAGAAATGTATACTACATGCCTTTATAACCAAAATAAAATGTTTATTATTATTAATTGTTCTACTAAAAGTGAAGCTAACCTGGAGCAGGATGCCAAAAGCTCCTTGTACATCACCAGCTTTCTCCAGCAGATATGCTGTTGCCTCTGACACCTTGTGCTTCCGGCATATCTATTGGACATCCACACATAGAACATAATATGAGAGATGGATGCAATCACTACCATCTCAAGTTTTTAAACAGATTTTCTTACAAATTTTTATATATTTTTTAAATTATGATTTATAGTACTTAACATTTAAATAACATCTTTTTTTCTTCTGGCATCGATTCAATAAAATAGACTGATCGTAAGGTAAATTCTTTCAGGACTACAGTATAATCAAGACATTCTTTTATGAGATGAAGGCATTTTCAACCCTTACTGGATTACTCTCAGTGCTTTTAAACTAACCTCCAATGTTTCTTCTAGTCGATATCCCTCATTCATCTTGATAAAGTTGCAAACATCTTGTGGTCGGAAACGACACATCAGGTCTACATAAGACTCAACAATGTCTGGATCAAGGGCAAGGTGCTTCTCTGGATTGGTTGTGCTCCCATTTGACTCCCTGATGATCATTAAACTGTTTGAACATTCTATCTTCTCTCTTCTTTGTCCCCTCACATGCTCTACATTGCTACTACACACTGCTCCATACACAATTCTAACAGTTTCTTCTGTAACAATAATGGATTACACTAATAATTGTTCTCTCTCTCACTGAGCTTTTTCCTAGCTCAGGGGATGACAGTCCTCACTCTTTATCACAAAAACATGAGCCAAATCTGACGCAGTTCAGAAATGCTGTGTATGACCTGAGCTAGTACTTGGCTATCACAACACACACTTGCTGTACCACTATATTCCTTCCAAAACTCCCACCCCCATCCAACTTCCCAATAATCCTTTTTGATGATACCCATACTTTGATTCGTTTTGAAGTCTTATTACATGTCCTGGATGTCACATAATAATTTCACACAGACATCAACACACAATCTGACATGCAAACTAGCACTGACCTGTGGGCCATGACACCTTGTAGAAACTCGAACAGTACACTGGGCTTACTTAACAGTCGTCCAGTCACCATCCTAAGACTGCTTGCTAAGCTGGTCATCACCATACTGGCTGCCTGCTTACAATCTATTGACACCAGATCCTGGATAAAGCAGCATCAACAAACGGCATGAAAGGTTGAGGAAGGAAATAATCATACTCTTTTTAGTGATGGCCCTTCACCTAACTAGTTAGTGAGTAAATGCTTTTCGTCTCTTTTCATCTTTGCCTGCAGATATGCATCACTCTTTGTGTCTACTGGTGATCTGTGTTTCTGTTATGCCATTTACTATGTTCAAGATTGTTTTTTCTGCTCTTGCAACATGTTTCTTTTTATGGACCACATTGCTGATTTAGTCTCTCACCTCATCTGCACCATCTTGCTGCTGTTTTGCTTTTTGATCTATGTGTCAGCAACATAGATTTAACTCTCAGATCTCTTTTCTGTAATTGCTCCATAAATTTTGTTCAGCTGATGATGCAACTGCTATGCCACTCATAGTTGCAAGGGCTGAAATTAGCAGCCATGTGCTCTGCAGCCTTGAGTCTCTCTCACCACTAGAATATGCATTACCACTTGGAAGTGTTCAGTGTGCGCTATGATTGCAGTGTATTTTCTGCTAGTTCCATGCACTACTCATTTTTACTTTTGCTCACACTATCAATCCTATTTTATTTTGTACAGTGAGCTGCCCCAGCACGCTTTGTACATAGGTTTTTTGGTCTTGTGTTTATATTTATTAATGTGTTTCTCTCCGTTTGTTTGCTGATATCTGTTGGTACGTCTGTATGTATATTATGTGCATTTTGTGTCTTTCTTTGTGCATTTTCCTTTCTTTTGTAAAGCACACCGAGTCTTATTTAAGTAGGTTAATCTGCTACATAAGTTACATTTATTATTATTATTATTCTTCCTTAAGCCTGGACCTGCACATAATTACTACGTAAAGCTACTTCTGATTGTGATTCTGACTTGCAGAAGAAAACATTTAAATGAACAAATCACAAGCAAATGTGAGGAATAGTCTCATCAACACTGAAATTATACCAAAAAATAGCAGTAAGCTGTGCATTACAGCACAAGAAACTGGTTCTAGAAAGAAAAGGATCTCATAGTAAATACTATCATATTCCTTTGCAACTACACCTTTTCATGACATTTTTTTCATCCTGATACATCACAAAAAACTAAAGAAAAGATTAAACAGATTCAAGGGATGGAGGGAGAAATGAAAGTATTATAAGCTGAACAAATTTAAATATGCTTCAGAGTTATGTTTTGAATAATCAGAAGTATAGCACTTTAAAAGTCACCTCCAAGTTCCTAAGTGCCTCCTCCTGCAGTTGTTTCTTCTCAGCTTCTGTATACAGCTGACTCTGAACTATGTTGTTAATAAAAGTGAAGACATGGTACTGTAGACAAAAACAAACAAAATCTACAAGCTGAATAACAATGTTGCGTGTTAACAAGAACACCAGTAAATTCCTGTTTCCAGCACTATCAAAAGACAGAGAAGCTTAAAGAAAGAAAACGTACCCTTCGGGAAGGGTCTTTAATGTAGCAGAGCAGTATGTTGTAGTACTCTCGTCTCTTCTCATATAGAAACTCACATATTCTGTAGCTGAAGGACAAGAAAAAGGGCAGCACATAACAGAGGTTCACCTTACTAATAGTTACTGTGTCCAATTTTGATTTCACAGTTTAAGGATAGTTATGTTATGCAACAAAGTAGCAAATTATTTTGATAACACAACTTATAAGCAAAGCACAATGAAGAACTATTCAGACAACACAAGTAGTTCACATTGAGGATACCAAAAGGCCATACATGGGTTAGCACTGAATAAAACATACAAACTGTTCTTCTCAAAATGCTGTCATTAAGATTGAAAAGGCACAAGGCAAACAGTGAAAAACTAGTCAGCTAGAAAACACGAGCATGTCTTTCTACCATGGAAAAAAACTCTGCATAAGAAATTGTGACATTATCAGGCTAATTTTGAGAAGTCCCGCTATTTTGTTATATAAAACAATATTTTTCCTATTATTTTTCATACAAGCATCAAGTATTCTGTTCCTATTAAAAGAAAGTGGGAAAAGAACAGACAGGATATATGGGGAACAAATTAAAAAAGCAAAACAACTGCAACTAACAATTTTGCATTTTCTGCCAGCCTTAACAGACGCATCTCATCAAACTGAGCAAGGCCACCAGCATGAATTAGTTCCATCAGTGCTTGTTGTCTCTCTTCGTGGCGCGACTCATCTGCAGGATTGGCAAGAAATTCCAGTACCTAAAAATCAATAAGCAGACCATAAATGTAATTTAGTGACTTTAAGCAAAAAATGAGTTTTAAAGATGCTATGGCTTTTAAAACTCAATGCTATAATGGCTTTGAATGGAAGATTTAGAGGATACAAAAAAGTGAGATGTCATTATTCTGGCTGAAACTACTTATCTGCAAGTATTACAGAAGAAATATGCTCTCAAGAATATGTTTCCCACCTGTTCAAAAAGAATTCTGTTGACAAAGATGGTGTTTTCATGTCGTGCCATCTGACGTGCCAGAAATGTAAACAGAATTCCAACTTGTGTTGGCTGACCAGAAAATAAAAAAAAGTACAAAAAAAAAAATCAACTATATACTTTCAATAAAACATTTTTTTCACATATCACAACAATAAGAAGTAAAATAAAAGCCAGATGAAAGTTAGTGAAAGCACTGCTGAAAGCTATCATGTTCTCCCAGAGAAAAAAAGCAGTGTTAAATTTTTTTCTATCACTAATGGCTGCTCTATTTTTCTTTGCATGATTTTGTAATATCTTACTATCTAATAGGAATACAGTATTTTATTTGTGATCAGAGAAAACTCTCTAAGCTTGCTCTTGACATGAAAGATAGAAGCAGAGAGGGTGTGAAGCTATGTTCCATTCTGCTTCCACAACCTATTTCCCCCAGCATGATGAGCCAGGTAAGCACGTAGGTAGGTAATTTTCATTACTTTTATTGCAAACTTCAAGCTTCTCCTTTCCAAAAATGTATAGGTTTCTTGGTCTAATGTTTACCTGAGAGCAGCAATAATGAAAATAAACATCACCCACTGTCGTCTTTACAGTCTTCAGTTATAAGCCATTGCCTTTGTACATACTTATATGCTGTGCTATAAGGGTTAATGGTAATCATTTAAATACTTACAGAGAAGCCTATACTTTCAACCATGATCTGCAACAAAATATCAACCACTCTCTGTCTCTTCTGAATTCTGAAACATTTCAAAATAGGATCTATGAGTAGGACACCTCCAAAAAGCTGACCCTCTTTTTCTGGGAGAGGGGGCTAATTTTTAACACTGAATGTTTTCCTTTCCAAGTAACCGTGAATCATGTCACCTATAAAAGGATTAACTGGCTTGTAGTAATAAGATAAAATGGTCGTGTGGTCAATCTGTTTAATTAAGCTGAAAAAGAAAAATATTAGTAAAACAAACAAAGAATTAAGCACAGTTTCAGATCATCAAGACAGTCAGTGAAGCATAATGCAATAACACAGGCATGATGTAGATTATTGCTTCAAGATCTTATGTCAGCACTCACCCTTCCTCCTTGTTGAATTCCGCTTCTTCAAAGGCCTGCAACATTACGATATGATACTAGCATTACAATATGATGTTGGTATGACACTTTACTACTGGCATTGCAATATGATTAACTTTGATTCCAAACTTTTGATGATACTGTCAGCCAGATTTCATGGTTTACTAGTTTTTTAAATGTAGCTGTGGTCTATCATATAGGCTTTATTGATAAATAGCAGCACACATTTTGCTACCTGTTGTACCTGAAATTATAGTGTTTTACAATGCTCTAAGGGAACATGATAAATATAGTGGACAGATTGATACTCAAAGTTTCAAAAAACAAAACAAAAGAAAACAAAAAAACCATACCAGAGCCAAAACATTCAGAAACTCTCTGGTGTCAAACTGAAGAAGTGTCCTCAGATAAGGGTAAGCAGGCTCACCTAAAATGATGAAAGCAAGCCAGAAACACTTGATCTCTGATACAAATCACTTGATCACTTGATAGGAATAACATATGAAGACAGTTTTAAATACTTCTATGACTAAACTATAGCAATCCATACATATAAAACATCTTTTTTAAAACCTTTTTTAAGGTTATATGTGAGAGAATCAACTTACTGTCCCTGGGCTTTGATGTATGAAGACAGGTAATAAAACAGAATACCCGTTCCTTGACAACTGCCACCTGATCTGTTGGTATGTCACCCATCGGATAGGCACGACCAGCAAGACAACAGCTGCCATACACACATTAGCAACACAATTTAATGGAAAAGTTTAGATATCAATCAAAATTAAGGGGGAAAAAACTTCTTGTACTAAAGAATGTTATTTTCACAAGCTCTAGATAATGTGTGAAACGTTTACCTGATATACACTAACAGCTTGTTGCCTAGTCGAATCTGGTTATCTGCAAATATGAGAAGAGCAAAATGCAGTATCTAAAGTTGTGCAAGTGGTCTTTTCCCAACATTATATCATTCTGAGTGGATGGGTGAAAATAAGGCTTCAAGACCCCCAGTAGTCCATTTTAAGCCTTTCTTTTTCATAACATGAAATTAATCATCAAGATACTCCTCAATCATCAAAAATACTCATAATAAAATGCAACATGTGTATGTAAACATGTGCTGATGTTTAAAAAGACAAACATTTAGATCATATTGCTGCTCAACATCAAACTGCACCAGGAAACTGCATTCTTACTGAATACAAATTTCAGCATTTCCTTGTGCTGACAATACTACTTTCCAACACCTTGGGGTGGTCTTTTGTTGTCGGCAAAGTAAAGCCCCAATTATTCATCTGTCCATACACCTTCAAAAATGACTACTCTTCAAATCACTAATGCACACATTCACAACACAGGTTTACATTTTTCAATCGTGTCTTTCTCACTGTTGTATTTTTCCGTATCATACAGAAAAATACAAAGACTAAATGACTGACCTGTGAGCTGCTTGCCAGTGCTGAGGGCATCTCCCAGCTTAGATAGAAGCTGTTCCAGTGGTGTTATGTAGTCATGCATTCCTCTAGTATACACGTAGATGATAGCATCATACAAACAATGGCTCCAGCATAAGTTTACAACCTGAAAATTATAACTGTTTATTTCAGATAAAAGTGCTTTTCTGTCTACAAGAAAATTTTCTTCAGACATCTGGAACTGAAAAAAAAACAAAAAAACAAAATGGGCCAGCTGCACCTGCTTTTAGACACTTCCACGTGTCACTTTCATGAACCTGTACTTTAAATTTGCATCAATAATATTTATGTGAACACATTTACACAGCTTCTATATTTATTTAAATCAGCAATAATACTGAGGATATCTTAAGGAACTACTGGTAGTGACAGTTTATCTTCTCAATAAGCTGCTCTAGAAAATGGGGTATACCCTGTCTTCTCATACACTCACTTGATGTATGTCTAAGCTGCCAATGTCCAGATGAACTATACATGATTCCACACTGTCCAGCATGCCTCGCATCTCATAATGGTCCACAAAATCTTTCATCACTCCAGGTGGAATGGCAGTTAATCTGTCTGACTGGATGTAGGGCTCAAGGCATTCCAGAAATGTGCCTTTAGCAATCACATCGGCTGCGAATCGGTCATAGATTCGTCCAAACAGAATATCCCTAACAAAAAAGTTACAAAATATTTTAGAAATTTTCAGGAGAAAACTAATACTTCTATGTAACACTCTCTTGAAAAGGAATGGGTGAACTGTGCAATGTAGGTAATATGCATGACAATGACATAATTACTTTAGAATTATATTAACATAGTTAAAGAGAAAGCTAGCAGTTCAATACACTTTTTTTAAATTGAAAACTTCCTTTATGTAAAAATAACATAGTTTCAGGCAACATTTTACCCGTATTCTGTCTCGTTTTCAACAATCTCTAGTTCTTCTCTCCTCACCTCTTCAAAAATAAAAAAAAACTAAAAAGACTATCATGGGATTTCATTCAAAAGATTATAAATCTTTAATATGCACTCATTCATAACCTTCTGTCTCCCTCTCTCCTCAAACACTTTCTCTCTCACACACACACACACATATGAATGCAAAAAAAGAGCTCTATTAAACTTACATTTTCTTCAGATGCAGACAGTAATCAACACAGACAGGAACTATTTCCTGCACATAAAATTAATATCTACAACTGCACTTGACTACTGCACTTTTGTTTCATAAAATTAGCTATGGGCAGAATACATTAAATACATGTAATAAAAGTCATTAGTCCATAAATATAATCTCTTATTCACATGAGGACCAAAAATAAATGAAAGAACAGTGTCGCAATCATTTATATTATCAGCCTAAAATAAAGTCAGTTTTAAAAAACTACTTAACTCAGCAATTATGAAGTGTCACAACAAAATTTACAACAAGAAGCAAACATTTTCTCAAAACTAAAAACTTCATAGACAAAACTACCTATGAAATCTTGAATCAAATAATTTTTTTAAATGATAACAAATAATAACAATGCACTTAATGATTCCCTTCAATACTTATTTGTTTCGGTCCTCCTTAAAACATCCTCCCCCCCAGCCCTATTTTAATAGACGTTTGTGATAAGACATTCAGGTCAGAGCTATGTTTACAACCAAACAGGCCAAACTTGTGAACATACTTAACCAGAATATAACTAAATTTAGGGTGAAGCAACAAGCAGGAAGCAGAAAGGAAAGGGGGCAACCAAATGTCTGTAAACGACAGGTTCCACAGATGTTTCCAAATTACAAAACATAACTGTAAAAATACCATTTTTGGTGGTAAAATTTCTTTCAAGTACTTACCAGATGACATGACTATAAGGAGATATCACCCTCCAGTTAACAAAATCCAGCTGGCACACTTGCAAAGCAAGAAACACATGCCTCACAAACACTATAGCATAGCATAGCATAGCACATAGTGAAAGAAAAGCTCACATAGTGAGCACTCTTCTCCAGTTTTTGCCTGGACTGAGTCTGACCCCACTGCGGGGAGGTGGGAGGGAGCTAGCTGGCATGTCATCTGGTAAGTACTTGAAGAAATTTTACCACCAAAAATGGTATTTCTTCTTCGTTCTGTACCAGATGACATGACTATAAGGAGACTAAATAAAAGGGGAGGGAATGTTCCCCCTTTCAACCAGTTCCTAAGAACTGAAAACAAACAAAATTATTACCTACCCCAAATCCAGCCGGGCCATAAGCTGGGAGGCCGCCACAAAGGTCATCTCATGTCTACTCGCCCGGGGCCGAGCAGGCCAACCACCTGCCGCGTGCTGACCCGCCGAGACGTTACTGATAGCGTGTAATGAGTCCACATGTGGGGCTATGTCTCTAATGTACAATCTACAAAAGGTAGAGTCGGACCTCCATCCAAACGCTTTGACAGTATCAGATAACGCTACGTTACTGGAAAACGCTAGGCTAGCTGCTACTGCTCTAACCATATGAGCCCTGGCCGGCACCAAAGTGGCTGCTGAAGGGGAAGTGCTACATAGGCTGCTTTGATAACCCCTTTTATCCAGGATGCTATTGTCTGGGCCAAAATAACTGATTTGCCCTGCCTCAACGGTAAAAACAATCTGGACCGACCTTTCCTGAAAGGTGCGGATCTGTTAATAAGATCCTTAGTGCTCTGACTGGGTCCTGAAGTCTACCCATGTCCATATCCCCCCTTCTAGGGAGAGGCTGAATGACAACCTCCTGTGGTCCCAGGGTAGGTAGCCTGTTCTTACCCAAGAATCCTGGGTGGATAAGCAGGGACACAGATCCATCCCCTCTAAACTGTAAATAAGAGGGGTCTACCAGAAAGGCATGAATCTCCCACACCCTGGCTGCTGTGGCTATGGCAATCAAAAAGAGGTCTTCCAAGTAAGCAACTCGAAGGATGCCCTAGTCAAGGGTTCAAAGACCTTGGAATTCAGAAACATCAGGACCCAACCCAGGTTCCATGCGGGAAAAAAAGAGAGCTGGTCACCGGTCTAGTTAAGGAGAGGTTAGCCAGTAAGGCAGAAATGTCTCCGTTCGACCCCACATCCCACAGGCCTAGATGTCTAAAAGTGTCAGACAGCATAGTTTTATAGCCTTTGATGGTGATGGGTGTCAGAGATCTAGTGTGAAACAGCCAAAGGAGGAAATCTGCAACCCTCGCTGGTGACCTATCAGTCATCTTGAGTTTTGGTCTCTCCTCCACCTCTGAAAAATTCTCCATTTACCCTCGTACACCTTTATAGTGGAGGGCCTTCAAGCACCAGCGATGTGAGCCACTGCCTCACTAGAGAAGTCACTGCCTCGGATGGAGTGCCTGATAACACCCAGGTGTGAAGGGTGTGAAGGGTGGAAGACCTGGGAGAGAGGCTGTTTCAATAGCTTCCGGAGAACCAGAAGTTTCCTTGGTATGACTGTGGACAGATCTGCCAACTCCGATCTCCAGGACCTGCACCAATTCAGGGGTGCCACCAGAAGGACTTTGTCATTGGGCCTCCCGATCTTCACCAACACCTTGGGGAGAAGCACTGATGGGGGAAAGGCATAAGCCAAAAGACTGTCCCAATCCTGAGACAAGGCATCCACTGCCTAGGCCCAAGGATCTGGCATAGGAGACGCTTATTTTTCCCCCTGGCAGCGAACAGGTCCACCAGGGGTCGAAAGAAAACCTGACACATCTGTTGAAAAGTGGCCGGATGCAGAGACCATTCTGAGTTAAGTACCTGGCCCTTCCTGCTCAGTGCATCTGCTATCACATTGAGTCTCCCCGGACCCCCGGGTGGCGGGTCTCTGCTTTAGGTCACTTTTCCGCCCCCCAGGGCTTGACTGAGGCTGCCAGAAGGACGAGCGTGACTCCCTCGGCAAGTTGACCAGGACTGGCCTCTCCGCAAAAACTGCTTTGTCTCACCTTTTGTATAGCATATCCAAAAAGTAAAGGTACCTCACAGCTGGCTTTCCTGAACTGTTGTCTGTGATGTTCCTGGGAAAGAGAGCACCGCCGCAAAAAAGCATCCCTCTGAATCAACCTTACATTCATCTGCACAGTCATACCACAAACTGACGCATGCAATATGGCCCTGTAAATGACGTGCGCTAGCATCGCCATATCTCTCATGTTGTCTGTCCCTCTTTCTGCCAGGACAAGCATAGCCTCGCTTGCTAGCCACAAGAACGAATGCATGTGCGCCAATCTGCATATGAGAACATCAACTGGTCTAAACCACTTCGGTAGCCTATTATCTCCAGCCCGTTGTGACAAGTAAAAAGGGGCCTTCAAATGAAACAAGGGGTCCCTCGAAACAAACACATTTTCACTGCTTTTTCCGATCAATATTTGGTATACAACAAAATACTTTATCAATCAAGAAATTTTATTACATCACAAGAAATTTAAGATTAATCACATAGATATCTTTTTCTTTTATATCGATAAATTATCTTTCATCATCATTAGTGTGATCATAGCATCCTAAATTTGCAAACCAATTAGTCTTTGTGTTTATAATCTCATTGAGCTATGAGCTAATGTTTAGACTTTTTGTCTCATTAGTGCAGGGGTTTAAATGTTTTACCTCCAGGCAATTTCTATGAGAAGACTTAATAGGTTTTGATGGTTGAAGCCCCCTCTCACAGCCTGCATTGTGGGATAGCATAAGGAGGCACAGCTTTCCAAGAACCAGCAAATTGGAAAATGAATCCCTGTGAAAGTCAAATAACAGTTTAAACAGCTTGTGGAATCTCTCCGATATGCATTCTGCGTTACAGTTTCTTTGACCACAATCCATTGCTCTAAACATGCTGCTTTGTCAAGAAAGATTTTACTGAATTTTCTGCCCACCTGTGCTGGTTTTCAAAAGAAATCTGTTCAGATATTTAAGTCTCCATAGGGTGTTCTGTCTTCTGCAGACAGGAAAAAGATGGGGCGCATGAAAAGAACTGAAAATGCAGAGGCAACATCACCTGCATCTTTTGGGAACCTGTCATTAATGTTCTTGCACATTGTCGCCAAAGCAACCCTGACAGCTTCTGTCCTGTGATATTGTATCAAGTTCGCAACACGTACGTTGTTTCTAAGTGTTATATAATACCGCGGCATAAGTTCCGAAAAGGTCATGAGGACAGAAATAAATTAGAATTGAAGAATTTCAGCCTCCAAAGAGTGTGTGTGGTCGGAAGTCTGAATGTCTCTGCAGCGTCCTCGTTCGGTACTTAACACATCCGGGGCTTGTAAACGCGCTATTCTGATTGTTTTAGGCAATTTTACATCTCATGCCTTCGTCCTCGACTCCTCGTTCATTAGGCAAGGCCATTTCTTCAGCAATTCACACTGACTGGATGCGTGTTTTTTTACGAGCGGTCTGTCTCAATTTGTCTATTTCGCCATCTTTCGATTTGTTGTCTACATTTTCAGTTCCAACAATGTGTGCGCCACTCTCTGATGAGTTTCTGTTTCTGTCCTTGTCAATTTCTACTTTCCGGGGCATCTTCTGCTGTTCTGGTCGTGAACGAAAAGTCAGAGTTGACAGTCGTGTTCACTTCGTTTTCAACTCGCTTGCTTCCAATACCCTTTGATCTCTCCCTTCCCAAATGTTTTCGCTGTGGGCGCGTCAACAATTTACTTCCTGGCGCGAAATTTGGAGCAGGTTGCATCAGATGGACAAGTGGTCAGTTTGAAAACTGTCCATTCATTAGCATCGATTCTAGTGGGTCGGTTTCAAACCAGCGCGAAGAGTGACAACAATTATTTTTGATGTGCCGCATCGCGTGTTCAAAAGTGCGCCAGCGACGGGATTTTTGCGGGCGCATGGTCGCGCTGACTTTCAGACTATGCGCCCCTCAGCGAAATTTTGCGGGAATCCCGCAAGGCCGCAGCCTAGATCGATTACCTCTGAATGATGTTAACCGCCTCCTAGAAATCTAAATGTACATTAGTGTTTTCTACTTCCTACTCCTCCCCGTCCTCCGGGTCCGAGGGACTCGATCGACCTGCTCGCATCTCTACCCCCTCCTTCCTGTGACAACTCCGAAGGGGCGTCTGACTCAGGCTGCTCTGACTGACACACATCACCTGACGCAACTGGGGGTTCCCCCACCCCGGATGGCTGAGAGACCGTAAAAGGCATATAAGAAAAGGGAAACAAAAAAGGTATCCCCTCCCCTGTATGAGCCTGGAAACGGCGGTCCTGAAACCCCTGCCCTATTACTGTTCGTTACAGTAAAACAGGGGGAAGGAAGGGGGAGGGCAGACAAGTTTTCAAAACCCTGCTCTGCACTGTCGGGGCGAACGCCACGGACTAGTGAAGCGCAGGATACCTCTGGCTGTCTAATCTTACCTTCTTTGTCCTTTTCTCTAACCGATACACGAGACTTAGTCAAACGCGGCCATTTCTTTTGAAGCCGCGGCTCGTCACGAATAACCTGCTCCCAACGGTCCTCCGACCACGCGCGGCATACATCACACGGTCGGTTAGCTGAACATGGCAGGCAGTCAAGGCACCTCCCATGAGAATTAGCAGGAGACTTCGCCGAGCCACAAACAGAACACAGTCTATCCACGACAGAAGGCACAGCACTCGGAAAACTTCACAAGAAGGGTAGCTAAACACAGCGACCAACCTCGGTCACAGCCGGGCAAAAACTGGAGAAGTGCTCACTAGTGGGGGTGGGGGCTGAGCTGTGCTATAGTGTTTGTGAGGCACCTGTTTCTTGCTTTGCAAGTGTGCCAACTGGATTTGGGTAGCTGGAGGGTGATATAGTCATGTCATCTGGTACAGTACCAAGGAGAAATGGTGCAATAGTAAATACACTTAAGTGCAAGACAGGCCACATTTAAAAATAAGCAATACAAAAAGGAAATGAAATGATAATTTTCAAATTCAAAAAGATCTATATATTCTAAACCTTACTCCATTATTTCACTGACATTTTCTTAAATTCTTTTCCAAAACCCTACCATCAACTACATTTAGGTAAACTTTAAAATATGCTCAAAATGTATATTGCTAGCTTCTGAGTTTTTATTTAATTCTTGGTCTATATCTTTCTGAAAAAAAAATTGATTTAGATTCAAAATCTGATAGAAAATATGCACACAACAGAGAAAGGATGCATCACTTCACTGAACAAGGGTGTTTATCAATAATGCACACTTCTAAAGACCATAAATAGCAACAGATACCTTGGAGGTGCTTACTGATGACTGCCCACAGCAGAATGCAATTCAATAATGAGTTAATTTCTAGTATATGAAGCAACACTGCAGTGACACTAATTGTTAGCAGCTCCTTCTGGAGCACTTATATCACAATGAGCAATCCCTGACCTTAAAGGATCAACATAAATCAGTTTAATAAATCTTTGGTCTTTCTTTGTATATGTTATCAGCCTGGTTCTTAAACTCCTCTCTGTATGCCTCATCTTTTCTTAGCCTCATAGTAAGTCCATGCTTACATAAAGTAAATGTCATGCTTACTCTCCTCATACATGACTATTCTACTCTCAGTGCTTGTGTGTGTTTGTGTAGCATCGTATGGACAAGAGGGAGGGACATTTTCATCTCAATTTATTCCTCAGTGTTATATACGTAGTGTTGTTCATTTATCTTCTAAGGTTACCTAAGCAGAGAGGGCGTGAAGCTTCCATGACCTATTCAACCAAAAATTTAATGGTGAACAGAGAAGCGAATACTGTTATATCCATGATTTGATGTTTATCATCTGTATGTTTTACATCTTGTGAGCATATTATCTTTGCTCACACAGTATGCTTGTCTCAGTCTTTGTTCTTACACAGCTCATATGGAGTGTATATGGGTTTTCCTTACTATTGACAGTATGAAGCAAAAGAGAAGACATCTGTCACAGTGGTAGAAATGTGATCTGCCTATGCACCTCGTAAATAAAAGACATAAAATACTCTGTATAATGCACATGAATAACCCACTTAAATGATGGGAGAAAAGCATAAACTACCTGATAATAGTCTTCAAGTTCTTCAATCCGTCCTTTGTCTGGGCACAGTTTTGTCATAGACAAGTCCACAAATTCAAACAAAATGTCCATAATCTGAAATTTTAAGACATTTGTATTTAGTACTTGCTAGGTAGGTGGGTTCCAAAAAACCTGTTAGTATTTGTATTTACTTAAATCAAGTGCGTACATCACAGGCAAATTATCTGTAAGCATGTTATCCCAATATGCTATATTATCATTCGTAGATGGATTTGTTATGTATGAAAATCTCAAACTTAAACATCTGCAGGAAAATGCTTCAAAGCTCACCTGCTGAGAAACTATCTGAGCCCTTTGACTATGTGACGAAGGAAGTCCCACTACAGCCTTAGCTTTGCCTTCATAGAAAGACAAGGCTAAGGCAAGAGCATCATGGTACTGGCCAGCTTTGACAAGGACATCAATGCGCTGCAAAAGTAATAATCAAAAGCTAACTGTCTCATGTGTATGGAAAAAAAACTTAAGTAGATTCCTTGACCTATTTTTCTGGAGGTGTGGAATGGGTGAGTGGTAAAATTAAATGTCTTTTCCCTGTAATTGCACATGACAAAATGTATGCCTTCAATACGATGATTAGGCCCATGTTTCTCAACCTTTTACTTGTGAGGGCCCCCAGACAAAAAAATGTACGTCCACGTGCCCCCCTTATGCAAGCTAATTTCACTAATACCGATATGAGATATGAGAAACTTTTTTTTTAAATGAACGCCTTTGTGCCCCCCTTGTCAGCACATCGCGACCCCCATGGGGGCATGCCACACAGGCTGAGA
Organism: Marisa cornuarietis; assembly: GCA_004794655.1. Classification (NCBI taxonomy): domain Eukaryota; kingdom Metazoa; phylum Mollusca; class Gastropoda; order Architaenioglossa; family Ampullariidae; genus Marisa; species Marisa cornuarietis. Next base: position 2,727,311 of record SMMW01000025.1, read on the forward strand.
ACCGTGGGATTAGGCTAATGTATGAAAAAAGCAAAATAAGCAAACTATATTTATTCCTTGTCAGCTACACAAGTTTAACTAACTGCTTAAGAAAAACAGTAAGTTCCTGACAAATTTTAACCGAAAAGAGACTGACATCTTTCCAGGTGCGAAGGGTGTAAATGTAGACAGCTTTGGTGCCCAACAAAAAAAGCTGACCACCATGACTGGCAACAGATTGATAGCAGGCCTGTTCTCCTGCAAAGGCCTGTCAACATAAAACATGAAATTTACAAAGGAAACCAGGTCACCAACAGCAAAAAATAATTTATTAATTTATTAACCAATTAAATAATTTAATTTTTCAAAAAACTGATTCAACTTTAATTTGCATTGTTGCATATTATTCAGTGCTATCTGAAGGAAGCAGTGAGCTTCTGTCATCTCAAGCTGAAAGAGCTGGTGTGTTAACTATTTTCCCAAATTTGGTTAGAAGAGTTCATATTTCTAAGAATTTCTATCACACACACATACACACACAAACATAAGCAGCCTATCTCCCTCTCTCTGAACATCTCACATCTCTACATTCCTCATAGTTCTTACCAGTGCCTGACTGACATTTCCTCCAGTCGCCAATGACTTAAAGCAGCTGCTGCTGTACACTAGCTGTACATTGGACACATCTATCACCTGCAGTCATAAACTTTTGTAATTTATTCTCTAAGCCTCTGATCAAAGGCATTCAACATTTCAGTTAAACTTCTGATCAAAGGCATTCAACATTTAAGCTACGCAAAGTTCTGCATTTTCTTTTCCCTCCTTATGGCCTCTCTCCATCTTTGCCAGCTCATCCTTTCTCAAACCATTTCAAATTCCTATCATACTTTTTTTGCTGTTGCTTGAAGATGTCACAATCCTGGATGTAATTGTCCCCTCATAACCCATCATTGTTAGGGCAGAAACTGGAACCCACATGCTCTGCAGTCTCTAGACTCTGTCACAACTGGAACATGCACTATCACTTGGAGTCTTGAGTTCATGTGAGCCATGACTGATGCTCTGGATTTTCTGCTGACTCTATTGGTTAACTTAAACTCACTTCTCCCACTCAAGCTATCTGCCAATTTTTATTGGTTTTTTTTTTTTTTTGCACTGCTCCTGCATGCTTCATGTGCAGGTTTTTCTTTCTTGTGCTTATGTTTGTTGATGAGCCTGTCATTTATTTGCGTACACGTTTTTTCTGTACCTGTGTGTTATATGAATTTTATATGTCTTTTTTTTTTATTTGTTTTGTGCACTGACCCTTCTGTTAAGTAGGGAAGTGCAGTAAATAAACTTCCTTCAATATTTACATTTCTTAAATATATTTCCCGTTTGTTTCAGTTTCCCCCAACCCTATAACTTAAAAGAACAAGGTGTAAACTTTAATTATTTGACACAAATTTCAACTATATAAAGATAATATAAAATAAATAAAAACAAAATATTTACCTCCAGCTCTTCCTCAGATCGAACATCAATAACATGCAGCTTTTCTGATTTATCCAGAATGACAAGTGTCCGTGGATTCATCCACTAAAAACAGGTTTTAATAAACACAAATAGTAAAAAAAACAGCATGTTTTTCATTCAAATAAAAAATAAAGTGTGAAGAAAAAGAAAATGCACTAATGCAGTAAAAAAACCAAAGTACTTCAAATGAATAACGCCCCAATGTGCTGACACATTGCACTTCTAACACACATATCTCCTTTCTGTTTTTGATTTTAACTATGCAAGGAATACTAACATCATTGTGCTGAGTAAAAGCTATTGTAAAGAGGCTTAAACTTTTGATGATTAGCAACTAAGAAGCATTTTTCAAATGTAGAAGACACAAGGTCTCACCACAAAGCTCAAAATCTTGTAAGACACCTGAAGCTTCTGAAGACCTGACACTCGAATGTCGTGAGGGCCTGTGCAGATAACTTGATAGAAAAAAATAGTCTGGTCACGACCAAATGCTAGAACAGGGTCGATCACTCTATCTTTCTCTGATACCTGGATGATGACAAACTGCCAAGCAAGTTGAGGAAGAGTAGCTGGATCTCCCTGAATAAGACACAGTCAGTTTTATGATGGACCTGTGCATGAGAGGAGCTAGAGATCAAATATGATGCTTATTTCTATGCTAAAACAATAAGCCAGACACAAAGAAATTACTAGTGAATGCTGACTAACCTTGAGTGGATGGGTAAACATTACTTTCAGCTGAGGTCGTAAAGTGACCACTAGCACCTACAAGGGAAGAAAACATGTGTTACTAAGTTTTTTTTTATCAAGTGGTATATCATAGCAAATATAGCATCTCAATTTATGCATTGCTAACATTCCAGAATACCCATTTTAGTTCCAAGTCAATACATTTTCAGTTTATGAAAAAGAGACAAAGAGTCAAAACTATTGGTTGGTTTTAAAAATAAATACCTTAGAAAGAGAAGCCATGGCCAGCAACATGACATCCTGCATTGGGTGGTCTTTTATTGTATAGTTCATGTGCAATGGTTCTATTGCACACACTTCACCACGGCTGTACAGCAGATAAAAAATTTCAGAACATGACAACAGTTTTAAGTTATCTTCACAAACAGTTTTGACTGCACTTGTATCACTGCTACCTCTGCATGCAGCAGTAACAGTATGCGGGGCCCCAGGGGAGTGTCATATGCGGGACCCATGGGGGCCGAGAGCAGTAAGAGTAGGGTATATACCGTACCACAAGAATCACGGGGCCCCCCTCAAACACGGGGCCTGGGGAAGTTGCCCCAGTTGCTGCCCCCAAAAGTTGCCTCTGACATGCAGTTTAGCCTGGTATGTGCCTTTGTGATTCCCACTCATGGTCTCTAACTAATGAAATCAAAATTTTACACGTTTAATTGTCCACTAGCCAAAAAAAATAAAATTGTAACTGAATTAGTTACCTTCCTGAGAAAAGACACTGTGATTCACATGAACGTACTCCAATAAGCCGCCTGGAACCAATAATAAGTATCATCATCTTTAATAATATATCTAGTTTTTATATATTTTATGCATACAGATTTTACTCTATACTTATCTGTTTTTAGATCCGAGCTGAAAGCCTGCAACAATGAGTTTCAATAACTGAAAGATTTCTTTTTTTAAACAAATCAAACTTGTAGCTATTTGACTAAAGGACTTCTATCTCCCAGTGCATAAATAACCATTGGATAATAAATGCATCACAAATCAAAGTACGTACTTGAATTCTAATTCAAACACAGAGCCACCACTATCACTGCACGCTGCCAACACAAAGCTGTCAGTAAACTGGAAAAAAGATAAACACATAATTAAGGCAATGCATATGATTTTCTAACACATTAACTCAATTTGTTTCTCTTAATTCCATGCATTTCTCAAATAATAATGTTTATATTCAAAGTCAATATTTCCTTCTCTCCATAAAAGACATAGTCTACATACAGGGTCCACACAGGTCTGACCACACTGAAAATAAGGACCTTCTAATGACCTTTTAAGGCCTTGGAAACCTGTTATAAGGAAAGTTCAAGGATGTTTTTATAACATGCAGACAAACATAACTACAGGCCATCTGTCACTCATTTCATTTTATTACAGATTTATAGATTAAAGAAGGAAGATATAGCCTGGGGCACAATTAGTCATCTTATTAGAGCTGAAGAAGTAAGCTTCACCACCATGGTGCTTCTCATTCTTCTCATGTCTTTGTGTTTTCACGTGCTTTTAAACTAGCTTCAGCCATAGACCCAACTTCAAAGGTACATTGCAAAATCCACACTGCACTTTCGTCTTTTTTGTCCTACAATATCCTGTCTTTGTAATCTTTTTCTTTTAAACATCAATGTTGGAAACTGAACATTCTAACTTTTCAAGCATGATAACTTTGTTCACTGCCTTGCCAATTGCATAAAAAAATGTCCCCATGTTTGTTAGTTTGGAAATGGCTGCCTATCACTGTTGTCTATACATTCCTTATGCACCATGTGTGTCAAAATGTTTCTTGGGACAGTATGGTCAGATCAAGACACCCCCCCCACACACACACTTTTATCACTAAAGCTCACAAAGTCAAAGGAACTCTCGGTGACAAAAAACAGACCAAACTGAATATTCTGACAACAAATATGATTTACATACACACATACAGATAATTATTTAAACAATCAAGCAGTTTAATTTCAGCTCTATAAGAATCATCCTGCATAACAGAATAATTACAGTCGCCCATTAGGCAATTATCTTTGCTTTGGGCAGTTTATTTCTTTTAGGGGACATTGTACAATTGTTATGATTGTATGGTGTTACAAAGTTCGTTTTCACCTGACATAACCTGATTTGATCTGAGATACATGCATGGCTCTTGCTCTTTTAAATGCTCCCCCTCCTCTCCTCGATCCTTCTGTGTGCTTGTGTGTGTGTGTCTATAAGAAAGCGAGAAAGAGCTTTTGAAATAGTGCTTGTTTCTTTTAAAATAATGCTTATTCAAGATAGCAGTTTTGGCTGTAAAGCTGGCTTTCATTATTTTTTTCCCACCACCTCAACTAATTAAAATTTTTGCTTTAAATGTCAATATCCGCAAGTTCTTAATATCAAGCAATACGGTTCTTTTTCATTTCCTGACTTGTAAAAACCTACCATAAGAAGAAGGTTTTATGTATTGTTACAGAAGTCTTGAAATAAAAAGCTTGTTTTTTAAAAAAATGTCATTTCCCTACCCACCCCCCCAACCACTCGCCTTCACCAATACTACTTTTCATTTGTCAACCAGTCCTCTGTGAGAGCTTTTGATCTCATCTTCAGGTCAAGAGAACACCTCAGGTCACCTGACTGCCGACGTGATACACAAATTAGACGCCATTCGCCTGGACACTCCTAAGTTTATCCTAGGTCATTTTAATCATTGCCGGCTTACTGGGATACTTAAAGGCTTGAACAATATGTATTCTGCTCCACCACACATAGGAATTCTATTATCGACCTTTGTTACGGCACTTTTCCTGCCGCTTACAAAGCTCTACGCTTACCATTGCTTGCAGCATCATATCACAACAGCATTCTCCTGGTGCCATTGTATAAGACAGTGTGTTGGCGTTTTACACCTGTGGTGAAGACAGTAAAGTGTTGGACAGAAGAAAGTATCACCTGCCTGCAGAGCTGCTTTGACTTCACTGACGGCAGGTTTTCTATAATTCCCATGACCATCTAGATGACTTGGCTATTGTGTCTTCCTACATCACTTTCTGTGTTGACACAGTCATACCCTCCACTGAAAATGTCATCTTTCCTAATAATAAACCCTGGGTAACGAAGGAACTCAAATCTGTACTGAACAATGAGAAGCATGTATTTTATACTGGAACTGTACATGACAAAAAAGTACCAAATAGGGAGGTGCGGGATGCCATTAGAGTTGCAAAGAAAAGGTACAAAGATAAAGTTGAGCTGCAGTTCAGTAAGGGCTGTATGGCATGGTATTAAGAATATGTCCTCAAACACAAGGAAAACACTCTTAAAAAAAACAGTGGCACTTGCAGGCATTGATGACTGTGATCTTCCCAACGTGCTTAATTCTTTTTATGCCCGCTTTGAGAAACATGACTTCTCTCAGAATGCTTCCATATTAAAACAGACTCTGGTACCTGAGCATGGGTTCTGTGTCAAAGATCTCTTGAGGCGAGTAAATGGTAACAAGCCTCCAGGTCCAGATGGGATCTGTGGACGCACCCTCCATTACTGCGCTGAACAACTTAGTTTTACAGCATCTATTCCAGCTGTCTGTAGAGTCTGGTCATATTCTTGATACTTTCGCACATTGTGCCTGTCCCAAAAATCACTAGGCCCAGTCAATCTAACGACTTCAAACCAGTCGCTCTTACCTCAATCATCATGAAATCACTTGAGAACATCGTAGGGAGGAGGTTATGACTGGTGTTATCAACATCTTGACCTGCTGCAGTTTGCCTATAGAGCTGGAAGAGGCATTGATGATGCTAAGCTGTTTATACTAAATACGCTTTACAAACATCTGGAGAAACCTAAAGCTTATGCCAGGCTTTGCTGATTTTTCTTCTGCTTTTAACACTGTGCAACCTCACTTGTTAGCGAAGAGTCTAGTTTCAGACTTCCATCTATCCCACCAACTAACTCTCTGGATCCTGGACTTTTTAACAAACAGGCAGCAGAGAGTTTCTGTTAATGGTCTTCTCTCAGATCCTGTTGTCACCTGTACAGGTTCCCCTCAAGGCTACTGCTTGTCTCCACTACTGTTCATACTATACACAAACAGTTGTAGAAGTTTTCTTATAAAATTTGCTGATGACCCTGCCTTGCTGTCACTTTTGTATGATAGTGAACATGTTCACAGTGGCGCTCTTCCTGACTTTGTACGCTGGTGTGACAAACACTTCCTTGTCTTGAATGCCTCAAAGACTAAGGAAATGATCTTCGACTTTCGGATTAACAAGCTTGAGACAGTCATCAGTAATATTCATGATGATGCCATCGAGGTAGTCGACACTTACAAATATTTAGGTACCATCTTTGATAACAAGCTTAAACGGGAAATCAAAACTGACATGATCCTCCGTATGAGCCAACAACACTTGTACCTCCTACTGAAACTCAAATCTTTCAGCTGTCAGCTCTGTCATCCTCACTTGGTTCTATCAATCCTTCATTGAAAGTCTCATCACTGTTTCTTTCATCTTGGTTCCACAACCTCTCCCTATGAAACAGGAATAGTCTTGTCTCCCTTGTTAATATCTGTTCCAAGATCACCAGAATCAGGCAGAGGGACTTGACAGCCTTCTGTCATCAGCAAATCCTTAAGAATGTATCCCATATCCTCTCTAACTCTGATCATGTGTTGGCATGTGAGTTTTCACCCTTGTGGTCTGGCTGTAGGTACGTGATGCCTGTATGCAAAACCAATCGTCACCACAATTCATTCATTCCACGTGCCATCTACCTGATCAGCTCTACTGGCCATGATTTTCTGCTACCCTGAGGTGACCTCAAGTCACCAACTGTATCTACTGTTGCTGGGAATATGTGTGTGTGTGTGCACACGCGTGCGAGAGAGAAATTAATTCAATGTGTATATTATCTCTTGTATATCATGTATATGTATGTATTAGTACTAGCACTATCTGGAATTGGCCTTGTGGATAAACAAAGTTGTATTGTAATGTAGGCAGACCTTCAAAGCCTTTTATGACCCTTAACCTCATAAAATTTCTGTAAATAGGTTCAAAACTTAAACAGCTACATTTGTTTGAACTTTCTTCCTGTAGTTCTTCCTTATTCTTACCAAGATCAGTTTGTCATGCTTTTTCACTGCTAGTCAATCAGAATTGTATTTTCCCTCCCACGTCCATCTTTTTACTCAGGTTTATAAAAGTGAAGAATGGTTCTGACCCAGGGAAGGGAGGTGAGGAGCACAAGTGGTGCCAGCTACTTTAGTCATCATGCTTTGCTAATCGCTTCAATCTGGCCAGTTAAGGACCCTCACCTCCATTCCTCAAGTTAAACGCATTTTCTTAAGTGAGAAGGTAGAAGTCTGGGGCGAGTTGCACAACATATTTCTAATTTTAAACACTTTTAGGCCTTAAATCTGTTTAGATAATCTGTTTAAAGTGCACACCACAATTTTAGAATTTTTAAAACTAAAACTCCTCTAAGTAAGATAAAGTTGTGTAAGTCTGACTTTCCTTCCTGTCAGTGCAATTTTTTGTATGTTCTTGTGCTACGCATCTAAATGGCAGAGAAGAGATTTTGCTTCTTAGAACAGTTTTAAGGTTTAGAAACATCTTGTGCAACTGGACCCTGGCCTTTAAAAACAGCAATAGTTATTTACCACATATTTAGACGTGACTGTGATGAGTTTTTGTGGTGTGCAAGAAGAATAATGTGAACACACTTTAGACAAAAATTACTAAAAAAAACACCTCTCTTTTCTGACCGCAACTTATAAGGACCTACTTGCTAAAAATAAGCATTTTAAAGGCATTATTTTGTCCAGATCCAAATCTACAAACTTATAAGCATCTACATGAGCCGTATGCACCTGACACAGAAAACATTTGCAAGTTCTACCAACAGAATTTTGTATCAAAAAAATTCCAGAACTGCATCGTCAGCTGCAAGGTGTACATCTGACATTCATACACAATAACATAATGATCAGAAATTCAAGAAGTATCAAACAATACTAATTACTTTGACATGTAGCACTGCAGTACCAGGTGGATGAGCATCAGCGATGGTTCTGATCAACTTGCCATTTGTCAAATCCCACATGGTGATCTAGAGATAAACAGAAAAACATGCACACACACACACACACACACACACACACACACAGCATAACAAAGAAAACTATAAATGGAAGGAAAGCTGATCGTCAAATATGATAAAATATGCAGAAATCTTACAAATAAGCAATATTTTTTCCTGTAATCACAAAATTACTTACTTGACCCTTTGCAAAACCACATAGCAGCCGTGAGCAGTCACGATTGAAGCTCAGAGCTGATACGGCTCCATACTGAGCTCCAACTGCAGTGCTACCTAAACACCACTTCAAGACTTGTCTGGTGTCTGAAAATCAGTCATGTATTGTGGCATAATTTAACTACTTGATAAAACAAAATTTGTTTCAAAATGATGAAGACAGTCATCAAGCAAATAAAAGAGTTTTTATAACTAGATAAGTTACTCCAACAATTACAAATTACTTACTCACTCACTATTTCCCACATCAGAAATACTAGCATTTAGAAATTCTTTATAATATGATTTATATCTTTTCATCAAATTAATTTAAATTAGGTATTATTTTTCAAGAAATATTTCACAAAAATGGATCACTCATCATCACCACTTATACCAGGCAAGCCCAACAGACAATTTGTTAACAAAGTTTATGCTTAAAGATTTCATTTCAAGAAGTATGCTTATCAGCTGTGCAATCTTTGATTCAATTGTTTTAGATTCAAAGTAGAGAAAAGTAAAACATGTAAACTCTAATTACCAAAAACAAGCACCAGCCCATGCGATGTTCCAATGGCAACTAGAGAAGAAACAGCCTAAACCACAAACAAAAGCATAAAACTTTAGCTATTAAATAACAAATTCTTGAAGCTAATGTCTGCTACACAATAGTACTGCTCATTTTATTAGGGAGTAAGATTGAAAATTGACATATGTTTCTCAGGTTTCTGGACTCTGATTATTAGAGAAATAAAGCAAAAACAGTTGCCAAAGATAATAAGACCACCCAATGAAACAGACAGAAAACTATGAAAGCATATTAAACTGTAGCTTAAAAAAAAATCACTACTATACAGTTTAAATGAATGATTTTTTTTTAAATGTAAGTTTTTTTTGACAGTATTCAAATAATACTGCTTGTCACTTTAAAGAAAGAAGGCTACCCAAACCAATATTGACCATAATAATAAATTAGAAAAAACTTACTATGGCTGTTGGCATTCCTGCATCCACTCTGTCCTGTTAAAATGATAATGACCGTAAATGCCAGAAAACATTTAGCAATCCACATAGGCCTAAATTAGCCGTTTTGCTCATTTACTTTTTTGAAATGTAACAAACATCACACTGAATATCACAGTGCCATATATACATGTATGTCTCCTCCCTCATTTACTTTTTAATGAAATAAACCAAAATGTACCAAAAAATTTAAATGAGTTCCCATATTCCTCATTTCTTTTTCTACCAAACTCAAGTAGTCTTTGAACCCAGAAAATTTAATTTACATCAAAAGTGCTATGTTACACTATTTAGCTTCAAGTGGATGCTCGAACCACTACTTATCTACACAGACAATTTTTGGGACTGTGAAATAGTGACAGGAAGTTTAATATGTTTAATACTATAATTTATCACCTTAAAAAGCATTGCTATATTTACAAAATTACTTACAGCTGCTGATAAAAGCTGAGCAGAAATACTTTTCAGTTTTTTAGGTTTCACGACAGACCCATGGATAGTCTTTGGAGTGCGCAGCCTAAAACAAACACCATGAATACAGCTGTCTTTTATGTTAAGAATCCTGTAACTTGCTATAAGTTAACATAAGTACTTGAAAACATACTTCAGTGCAGTTCATCAAAACATTTCTAACATTAATGCTAATACAGGTTTCATTGACAAATTCTAATATGCAGGCTGAAGAGGTAGCATAACAAAAACTGTAAAACAGAAAAGGTTTACATGACAGCTTTCTATTTAAAAGTAAAAAGGTGAAATCTATCACTTGAATGCATAAGAGGATTTAATGATTTTGACGTACATGTAGGTTTTAAATGTTCACATATCAGCCTCTTGTGTGTTATTTTAAGTATCTTCACGTGAAAGAACATCTGACCAGGAAAAAGGAGACAGAGACAGAAATACACATTATGGGTGGGCAAAAAGACAGACACAGAGAGAATGAGAGAAGAATATATCTTTCCTCTGAGACTGCTGAGTCCTTAAAAACATATTCATAAAAAAATCCTTACACCAAGCCTGTCAAGAAGACCAATTCTTCATAATAAAAAACTAGCATTGGTCATGTCAATTAAAAAACAACAAATATGTAAAATATGTATTCGTATTATAAGGATCATTGTAAATAATATGAATTATAATTTTAATGTCTATATAATAATATAGATTGTGATCTATGGATCATTTTGCTGCTTATAAGATTCACATTGAACTCAAAATCAATAATAATCTCTAGCGAAATACAACTAACATACTTTACTCACTTTTCTCTACGCCTTGTTTCCATGCTCTCAACACTGGAGATTGAAGATGATTCACCTGAGTCTGCTTTGAGCAATGGCAAAGGGGCAGCAATAGCCAGGTCCTCTTCGTCCAGAGTGTCATCTTCTGGCTAGAATAAAAAAAAAGGCTAGCGGCTCTAATAAAAATATTTTGTTGATTTAATTTTAAAATGTCTTTTTTAAACAAAATCATACAATTTAGCAACTGACTCATAGGGTATACAAAAAGTTGATATTATCATGTCAAATAATTTTATTACAAAGTACCAAATAGTACTGGATATACCTCATTGAGGATGCTCTCAAGAGTAGGGGTTTTTTCCACAGTTGGAATGTCAAATTCTGCATCATCCAAGATGTCCAGCTGAAATATAGGCCTAATAGTAGTACACAAGTTAACCAGAGTTAACATGAGCTCTTTCTCGTTAACAAAAACACTACTATGGAAGAACCACTCTCAGTTCTCGGCCTTACGTCTATTTACATAACCACATAATTGTGGCGAAAAAGAAGAAAGAATTAATTCTGAAGTACCAAACAGAAGTTCAAGCACTCACGTTTTACAAAACACCAATTCCGTTTGCTGCAAATACAACAACTATCGCCACCACTGGTATCATTAAATACGTACTTCGATCTAGGTATATTGTACCAGAAGTTTACATGACTGAGAATGTTTGGTACAATCCGCTCAGTAATACTGGAAAACAGTTGCCCATGACTATGGTCAGGAGGAACACTGAAGACAACGATTAGATAAGAGAAAGACTAGAGGTTTGTTTCTCAGACGGTAATGAAAATAATGCCTAAAAGCAAAGTCTGCGTAAAAACTGTCTAGATAAATTGATGAAGGAGTGCTTATTTGATATAATATTCTTACTTCAGCCAAATTCAGCGTCAGAGATTGGCCAGCATTTAAAGCATTATCTGCAGTCTGAAGCCCTGACTCCTCCTCCCCCTCCTCCATCGTAAAACGGAAATATTGCTAGAGTGGTCTATCCTGTTCGTTCGTGGTTTCGCTTTTCCGCGAATATGTATTACGTCCGTGGCTTATGTGAGAGTAGTGTTTTTCAGCGTTTGCGGGATATGTGTTGTGTCGGTTATGATTGTAAAACGAGGACAGGTGAATCTCTAGGTGTTAAAACTACACATATAAAACAATGCGTCTGTCTTCAGTAAAGAGCCTACAAAAATCTCGTCGGTTGCCGGGTTGATATCTATATAGCTTAGACTAGGCTGCTTTTCATATAAAAGCATCTGGTGAACTGAAACATCTGTGTCTTCTAGTGGATAAGTATATCAATACATATTTATTTATAACTGCGGTAATTCTTACATTCTATGGAAAGTATAAATGGAAGAAAGAAATTGTTTTAATGATTAGTGTAACTTGAGCATACGTATTTAATTGTAATAGCATATATGTATATGTCTGTCGAAGGCCCCGGACAATCCTGCCCGACTGGGTATTATCTGCGCATAAGCGCGAGCGAGTGTCTGATCTTGAATTGATACCAGGATCGAGTTAGCTCATTATTTTATCAAATATATTCCCTTGCAGCCAGCCCACAACAATGGTGCGTAACTGCCCTATGTAACGATCGACAGGTCGCACCCAGGGCCGCCGAGAGCAAGCACGGGCCCCGGTGCAGAGGACATTTCTGAGCCCCTTCATTAACCATTAACTGTAATCGTGAACTATTTTCCATTACATAGTAGTATGCTTGCAAGTTATTAGACTGGCAATATCTGCATTACCTTTAGTAAAGTAATATAGACAGCAAACAACTATAAGATCTACACAACTGCGTAAGATGAGCATTTTACAGCTGTGAACACGTCAGTGATCAGTTAAAAAGGAAAATTGATTTTGCATTTTCAACCATGTTACTGTATTTGTTTTCTTTCCTCGAAGATTTACATTAAAAAAAAAATTAAAAAATCCACTGATCAAGGCCGGGCCCCCTTCACATCCGCGGGTACACCAGACCCCCTGTCCTCCCCTCTCCAGGCCTCTGGTCGCACCTATATAATCTAATGGACGGATTGATCAGTTACTGACTCGACATAAACTGCTTTGCACAAACTCAATAATCACGATTAGTCGAAAGAATGCTATCTGATTACATGCTAATTTTAGATTCTCCTTTAATTTGTGATTATTTCTCATGGCCTTTCTCGCCTTTCGGGGTCCCCCCGAGATCGTCGCATTTTAAAATGTTATACTTTTTGTTTAACTAGTGTGCTGGGACAAATAACGATACTGAGAACACCACTCAATTTCCTAGCAGTCAGGATCATTTACATTTGTTCGTTAACTATAAGTAGAAGAAAGGGGAAGAAACCCCACATCAAAAATTATATTTAAAAAAACGATATCGATTTCTTGCTGGTTTTCTTAATTTTGCTAGCTTACAAGATTGTTACGTCGCTCTACAGAAGTATACACCACAGACATGTCTAACTGTACACACCAGGCTGATCAGACGATAGCACACACCTCTTTTTTTCTCTCTCTCTCTCTCCATCTCACTCAATTGTGTGTGAGAGAGGGAGAGAACTGGGACGGATAGTTAAGTATGAATGTCAGATCGAAATAAATCACACGCATATGGAACATGAACAGGCAAAACTAATCGAAAAAAGAGTATAGCTTTTAAAAGATCTTCAAGAAAGAATGATGCCTTTTATGGGCATGATGTTCGCCAAGTAAGCATCAGAATATTCTCTGAAGCTATTGACCGGTTTTGTGCCCTTGAGGCACGTCATGCATAGCCGATAACCAACCAGTTCCGCATAACACATGGGTGGAGGCGATGAATTTCTCTGAAAGCTGAACTTTAAGAGGAGCTTCTTTGCTATTTTCACACTTTCGATTTTTTGGGGCCGAGATATTCTGGTGCGTCAAAAATGTTCGGCCCAAGCAATGCACCGTAGACACTCATTAGTTTCTGACATTCACGCTCATTGCGTTCTTAAAGACAGGAACTTTGTCATAAGTTTTTCTCTATATTAAAAACCTCAATGGAACTATATATATATATATATATAAACTATATTCTTCCTCATCTTTTGTTCGCTATACCCGATGCTCGTCAATTCCGAGAAAGATTTGTTATGAAATATGTTTTCCATAGCGAGGGGATTTATAGTGTCTGGTTTTTTCTTTTTTAGCTATAAGCTATTTTTAAACGAGTTCATCTGACCATAATTTTATAGCATGCTCATCTCAAACCAATCATTTACAAAACAGAATTTTTTTCTTACCAGCGTTTTTATCTGATAAGACCAAGATTTCAACTATTCAAGTAACATTACTCCAGATCTTGATGTTTTGATTAGGGGCGTGGTTCTTCTTTTTCCGATCCAAATAATTATTTAAATCTTTATGATACTCCTTCGATGTAGTGCATTTCGTTTACTTGGGTTTTTGTGTATTTGTTTTATAACGCTGTGGAAGGACAGTTTATGTGCTGTGGACACCACTGCAATTCTAAAAGAGGAATTATAATCGTATAGAACCTTTACAGATGTAACTGAAGATTGTTTCCTTAAAAGTCCCAATTTTAGGACTAAGTGTTTTATATACTCCAACTTTTTTAAACCAGATTTTCCCGCTTCGGACTGAAAGGTATATGCGAAACTCTAAAAGTTATTGGTATTCTTTCTTTTTATTACAGACTTTTATTTAACTACAATGTATGCCTGGGAATTTTGTGATCGATCTTTCTAGGACTGGTAAACTATACGTAAACTATTAGGACTAGTAAACTATTAGGTCCCCTAATTCGGCGTATAAGAAGGGAATAAAGTCACAAAGTAAAACAAAATGATCTATAGCAAAATTTGTTAAAACTAAAAAGTTTAATATAAAATAAGTAAAAATGAATAGAAACATACTTTTATTTAAACTGTAGTAAAAAGAGTAAAATAATTTTGTTTCCTTTGGTCTCCGGATTTTCTACGCGATCTACACCTACATCACCTTTCATGTATTACTGCTTTAGCTAGTTGCGCTTTTGAAATAATTCGGTTTTACTTTGATGATAATACGAGGGGATAGTCATCAATGGCAAACAAACGAGCAGAGGAGATCTACACAACTCAGAATACTTTTGTATTTTGTGCTCCAGAATCTGGAGCGGCAGCACTAATGATTTTGGGAATCCCTTTTTCCTTGTTCGAGATAAATAAGTACTATTCTCTAACACACGAGGTTTATATCAGGACAAATGATAATGTTGATTCGGTGTCTCTGGGCTACGCTCGATTAACTCTGTCCCAACTGGCCTTATAAAAAGTTAATATATTTTCCTACTGGCATTTGCACGCCATGACAAATGCAGTTCAGCTGCTTTACAAAGCACACGACACAGGTTTGTGTTTCCACCAAATGAATTAAGCCTCGAAATCCTGGATGATCTTTTTGACTGACTACGAGCAGAAAAGACTAGAAAAACGAAGGTTGTTTATTTTTTGGCAAACATTCTGTGTTTCGTGGAGTTGTATAACACCTCACATGTTCAATTACTGTTCATTATTTTACAATATTTTTGGGCAAACGTCTAAATTGCTTCGTTGTCTAATAATGCCATCTTATCCAACCCACTGTCGTGTCATCTGTTTTCAATTTCTATGTTTGATTGAAAAAGTAGCCGTTTTATCTGGATATAGTATACAATTCTCTCTATGTTTAAATAATCAATGAAGTGACCTCTCAGTTGGGCGTATATTGTTAAAACTCAAGAGAATTATCGTGTAAGGTAAAGCGCAGGCCGAATAATTGTAAGCTGACCTTTTCTCACTATCAACACTCTTCCGCCCCACAAACTATGACGTCTTTCCTCTACAGTTATCAAAGAATGTTCTTACTCAAACTGACCCAATGCTTACTCTCGAATGAGAGTTTAACTGAGCATGTTTCCACAGAGCCGGGAAACTCCATTAACATTATAAAATACCCAGGAAAAGGCTCCCTGGTCACAGTGGCAAACGTTCGGATATTTAACGCATAAAATAATGGCGCGGCTATTGTATATGTAACCGTAACATCATTTTGAACCCCATGAATCGTGAGTTGGAATTATTGTTCTATCACTTTTCTTTTCATAATAATGATTGTCTAGTTGTAGTAGTGTAATTCGGCCTTATACATGGTGTAATGGTGTTTCTGTGCAATCGTCTGAAGCAGGGTGAAAAACCTAGTTGAAAGCGTACACATGCGTCAGAGAGAATGTGTGAGTGTGTGTGCTCGCGCGCGCATACGAGTGCACGCGTGCCATTTGCCAATATCTGCAATGGTGTAATTAACAGTAAATCCAAAGTTAAAGATATTTCCTACATTTTGATGCAGACCATGCGCTGTTAAAATTCGAAATGTAGTGTGTTGGATGGGAAAAATCATTGCACGACCCAATGATTCCATCCTTGCATAGTATCCTCGAGAAATGACCAACGTCTGGTCCTTTTTATTCTTGTCTAGAAATAATTACCGGCTTGAAGTTAATTATAATCCGTTGTTTACACTATTTTTGCATTGTGCTTGTGTACGGCTTGTCTATGAGGATTTTTTTTCTTAGTTAGTGGACATGTGTTTGTAGCGGTGGTACGGCGGTGGTGCGTGAGACATTTCTTCAGTTTGTGAACGTGAGCCTGACTTTGGTTGGGGAACTGCGGCGACGACGACGATGACGACGACGACGACGACGATGATGATGATGATGATGATGATGATGATGATGATGATGATGATGATGATGATGATGATGATGATGATGATGATTTCTCGCTGTGCAGGTAACCTGTTTCCAAAGGGATCCATTCATACACGACTACAATTAACATCAGTGCAGATGTTTTTTCATCGCCTTTAACAAACAGCTCTGCCATTCTTGGAAGGGGACAGCTTAGTCAGCAGTACTCGCACGCCAATGCATCGCAATGATTGTTCTTCCGGGTGTCCGTCTTTCGCCATCTTGCTTCTGCCTCATCTGCTTGTAGCCCTGACATTTTTATTTCTGCTTTTCATCGACTTTCTTTATTATCGTCGTCGCAATCGTATCATGATAAACCATGCCCAAGACAAGCAAATACTGGAAGAGTTTTTCCCCCGGAAAGTCATCTGCGCGGGGTTTGCGAAAACCGCGCGCTTCGCAAAAAGCGAAGTGATGGTAGGCCTTCACGTAGAGGGCTGTAATGAAAAAGAATACCCCGCACAGCTGCTAATGAACAACGAATTTCAGAGTTCACCTACAACCCATCTGAAAACAAATTACACCCTTATTAAAGATGTTCAGACTTCTAGTGACCGTTCTTATGCTTCGACAACTAAATGATTTTCACGTCGTCCCTGGTCTCGGAATGTTCCAAGAGCTTCGTTGGTGGCAACCAGTTCTGTTGACGTGAGTCTGTAAGGGCCTTCGTAGCAGGACACATCATATCAAATTGAGATGATGTTTGATAACTTGTGTATAACACGATCACATAAATATTTGCCATAGTCACACCCTCAAAGGAGCTACCAAACCATATTTTGGCCACACAGAGCAACGATATTTCTTTGCAAAATACTGATATTTATTTGCAAAATATTGCAAAGAAAATGAGGAAAGGGTGAACTCCCTTTGAAGAATTTTTACAGGTGCCTTTTTGTAAATATATCCAGGCAATCAGGAGAAAAAACAATTAGCAAGACTAATTAAAAACTGACCTAAGGTACTACAGCAGTCAGGTTCTCTTCTTGTTTCACTGCGCTACTTTGCCAGCCACTGTGGCCCACTTAGTTTAGTATTTCACCTTACCTAATCAATATAAAGTCAATCCTTTTTCTACAGATGATAAATGTTACCTCCCATTGTCAATCCTTTTTCTACAGATGATAAATGTTACCTCCCATTCTGCTTACTAAAGGACGACTTCGTATCGAATAAACACACTTTTTGCTGCTTTTAGCGGAAGTAAGCGTCAAATACAGATTCGCAGTCAACCAAATTGTTCACTTTTTTCTTTGTTTATGAGTTACATTTTTTATCTGCATAAAATGCTGTAGCTATAATGCCCAATGCTTTTTAAAATCTTTCACATCATCTGAACTTAGTTCTCTATGATGTTTGAAGTTCAATTCACCTGAACAATAGCTCCTAATATGCTCGTGTTCTTCTCCGTGTACCTGTAAATACCACATCACCTGAGCTAGATGTTTAATTAACGCTCTATGATGTCCGAGTTCTCAGCCTACGTGTCACACCAGCTGTACTAGATTGTTTACTCTGTGATGTTCATCCTCAGTCTACGCTGTCACATCACTTAAGCCAGATTGTTTACTCAAGAGTCATTGCTTGACTTCTATATAATTATCACTTCACGTGAACAAGTCTTTGCTTAAAGCTTTTTGATGTGCGATTTCTCTGTGTGCGTGTAAATGTTCCCCCCTCTAATATTTAAATTGCATTGGTTCAATCAGTCTACATAGAAGATTTTGAATGTCAGACGTAAACAAGTATTGCGAAGTACGTGATCTTATTTGTAACACAGTTCATTAGCTCACAACAGAAAAACAAAGAATCCCAGGAAGTAAGCCACAATTCACATCTTCTTCATCTGCGATCATCAGGCACATCCATTTTAGGTTCCGTGCTTAAAAGTAACTAAGCAGAGAATGCCATGAACTGGATATCCTCGTGAATCAAATTTCGTCAAAGAATGCAGTGATACGGAAAACTTTGAAGAGGTTTAATGCATTCCTATGCGTTCCATGGAGTTTGCTAATATGACACAAAGACACGTAAGAGTGATGTTTTGTTATTGTTTTTGTTATAGAGTGAAAATAAAAATAGCAAGCAATAAATAGAAGTTTTTGTAACTAATTAATTGGAACGTTTTTTCATCATCAAAATTCAATTTAATCGCTTACAAACTTGTGACGTATTCGTATTTACATTATTTTATGCCGACGTAAGGCTGTATTGTGTTATAAACAACAAACATGAATGTTTTTTATCAAACAAATTACAATTGTACTGATCGATTTCCTGGCAGATCTAACTGAGCGATCTATCCAGAAGAGTTTAAACTCTTTAGAGTTCACTCGAACTGCAACACTTAAAATCGAATGAAAACATCCGCTCTGTATAAGCAAGAAACCCTGAACTGTAATTAGTAAACATTTTCTGTCCTAGACAACATGAAACATAAAACAACAACTAACTAACTAGACAACATGAACCTCCACGGAATGGGCTGAACTCTGGATTTCTGAACACTCTAATCTGAAACTTTACTGTTCAGGATAGCGAATAATCGTCATTATATACATGCATACAAATATGTAGTGCAATCACAAGTTTTGCCCATGTCTTCCGATTAGTATTATACAAACGTCGATAAACTTGTATTGAACACATCTTCATTCCCAGCTGAACTGCTAACACGTCGCTGCTTTGTTCATGACCCAAACGACATTTTGTTACGACACGACGTTTATGAGTTCTCATCTGGCAGATGTCTAGTGCTGGCGCCATCTGTGTAAATTTACCTCCCTTTCTGATGGAGCCTGTGAACGTTTGTGGTAGCAGTCCAGTCCTCTAATTAGTCCTTTCCCTAAATAGGAAATTGCCACTACCTCACATAAAAATAAGCACTCACTGGCCATTGCAAATTCGTCGGGATCGCATTAAACACGCATAAAAGGATCCATATGCAAGACCGCAATCAGCGAAGTTGCTATAAAGGATTTTTTAAAACATGGTTTGCACTTTTTCTCGCGAATCTGTAATCTAAACAAAACAACATAGGAAATAGACAATACTTTTTGTCACATAAGAAAATAATATCTGGGATCTTACATTTGACACTGTAAAAACAAAGGTATTCATAAACGAGATACATAACAATCGCCATTTTACAACTTCAATAGTTTTGTTTTAAATAAAGGTGCAAAGTTTTGCATTATTTAAGCACTCGGTGCGTTTTCATAATATTTCTTTCAAACATATCTCGATGGGCACATATTCAGAACAGAGAGCAGTACAGTGCTATTCTCGCCTCTCTTCTATATATATATATAGAGAGAGAGAGAGAGAGTAAATTTTCAAGTCCAGAATGACAAATTAACATCATACAATGAAAAAAAAATTGCCTTTGCGATTATTGCTTGGTCGACGGTTCAACGAGTGAACAACAAGAGTACAAACGTCACTTGGCTACACAAAACAGCACGCTTTTTATACTTTTAGCTAAATGCTCCAAATTTTGACTTTCGGGGGAAGACGTCTGAGCGGTACAAAGACAACTTACAGTTGAAATCATTGTGAATTATAAACTGCATTACTCTTTTTGTGTGACCATTAACTTCAAAACAAACAAATGAACCACTCGGAGCAAGTTACAAATAAACTGTTAGAAAAAAAGTTAAAATATTACGTAAATGCGCGTGGCAGTGGTAGCGCTTTAGTATGTGTCCATGTATACTTTTGTATTGATCACCGTTGAGACAATTATCCCGAGGGTCTATGTAAAGCAACCGTAGCAGGTGAAAGGAAGGTGTTGAAAAGTTAATCAACTGAAATAAAATATTAAAGAGTCTCTTCAGACTCTGTTTTAATGTTAGTTTTTGCTGTGCACTATAGTAGTCTATGGCAAAATGCCAACTCTGCATGGCACATCGATCACGATGCCGAGTCTTTAGGCTCCTCAGTAAACTGACAAAAGCTCTGCACGTAACAGTGTCTACAATTTTTATTCCCTTACATAAGAAAAGAAATGGAAATGAAGATCAGTGTTATTATTTCAGGCTGGAAAATTTATAAATTCGACATTTCTCGTCGTTACTCGTTGGCCTGCCATTGTAGAATATAAAAATTAACTGACTGAACTTTCCTCAAGCCTTTAAACAAAATTCACTGTATTGGTATCTTACAAAATTATGTATTACGCGCTTTTCTGCACACTCTAATTTTGACATATGCCCTAAAGAAAATCTTACACAGCTTTCCAGCGAGTACGTGCCATAGTATACCAGTACATAGTACATAGAAAAGAACTCAATAATCAACTGTCACAGCTAGTTAACTGCTTGTGTGCATTTTAAGGCAATACAAACTTTTATGAAATAACACATTTTGTCATAATAGAGTACAATTTGTGTGTACACCCTGTACACTTGCGTGTGATTACGAGACCACAGAGATGTCCCTGTCTGCGCAGGCGCAGTCACACTAGAGAGTTTGAGATTCAGCGCTCGCACGACGCGTGCGGGAGCGGCAACCTGTAGCGTCACGGGAATTTGCGCCCTACATCATCACATCCACAAAATCCAACTTAATCGATTTCTCACAACGGGTAGGTTTAGAGGCTCGCCGTTCTCGTTGTCGCACACGTCTCCCTACACGTCGTGGATCTCAAACTCTCTAATGACGTGCTGACAGCTGCTAGCGTATGTGCTGTCACATCATCTGCCTCTGCTGTAATTTCGCAAAGGTGTGACATCATGCGTCGACCTCCGTCGCATTTTTTCGATGTTATGCGCGCTCTGCTATTGTTCTGGGTCACCGATCAGCGCAGATGGTATCAAATTGTTGTGACATTCGGCTCACTTATGTAAAAGGGTCTGGTGTCCTGAAGGTTATGCCTCTCGTCTTCTTCTCTCTTCCTGGGTTCTGGATATAAAAAAAAAAATCTTGGTGAAACAAGATTCAAGATACTGTAGCCATACGGACATATGTATGGGACATCAACTCGACGTTGCCTCGATCTACTGCAACCTGCAATATACAATATGCCCTGTTTCTGAGTTGAGATTATAAGTGCCTGTCCAAGCTCACGCGCACGCAGGACATCAAGGACAAGCACACGCACATGAGCAAACATTCTGTTAGTAGCTTCGTAATATCTGTGCAGAGAAAGAAATAGCCAACTCTACGCGCGCACACTGGAGTAGCGCTGACAAGTCTCTATCAGCTCCTGTGTGGCACTCAGTGGCAGTTAATTTGAGAGTTGCACAAGCAGCTTCCGCTTTCTCGTTGTGCTACGTGGAAGCATGAAATTCCTTAATATTGAAGAAATCAGCTCCTTAAACATGATTAAATATCTATTTATTTTGATAGAGAGGAATTGAAATAATGATACAAATCGATGAAATCTACACGCATATACTGTTCAATACTTGGTTATTTTAAAATATTTAAATATCTGTATTTAATAAGTTTATATTTAACTGTTGGTTCAGTCTTTTAATGTCTCCTTTAGTATGTTTTCCACAAATTGATAAGTATTTTTATTCGTGGTGACCAGCAGTGTATTAATTGCAACCCTGCCGCTGAAAACACTCGATCAGTTAGCCGCTGGAACACACTCATCATTTTCTTTTGTCACGGATGGGGAGGAAAAAAAGAGAAAGAAGCAAGAGAGGGTGAAAAAATATTTTAAAAACTTTCTTTCCATTTTGTGATGCTATTTTGCGTTTCTGCTTTCTGAAAGTCTTCCTGGAAACTGGCGCATAGGATGGAAATTTCTTGATGAGAAACACGTTATAATTTAGACGAAAAAGCTATTTGTAGTCTTTTTGCTTTACCGCTCGCGATCTCGTTAAGATTACATAAGCGCTTCGATATTGTATATATTATTTTATAATCAAAGCTCTTCTAACAGACCATACGGCCGGAAAGGTCTGCATTCAAACTAATGAAATTTAACCCAACCCACCCTAATTCGCTCGAAAATGTTACCTGTGTCGACCTTTGTGCGCAAAACAGCTCGGATTTTTTCCTTTGTCAAAGCAGCAAAATAACATCAACTATAGAACGCACTGGGGAAAGGAGAACCGGAAAAGACGAGTGCGTAGCTTAATCTAGCGCATGCGCGTCGTAAGTTATCTGTCCCTGCGCATGAGATGGCAGTCGTTCTATGGGACGTGGAATCGTGGTCGTTCTTTCTATCGTCTCTGGTCTGTGGGAATGCGCGTGTCATCGATGAAGACCGTTTTGTGGTGCTGCAGCGTTAAGGATTATGGGTAGTGGACTCAAGTCTCACTTCCGTCACGCATAAAGACTTCTTTCAATGCGGCGCCTATATATGTACAAGACTAGGCTATCTCACTGAGATGTAGACTTACACTAGCATATATCACATGCTTTGCTTTCGTGTCTGTCTGTCTGCCTGCCTGCTTGCCTGTCGTTTTCTCTTACAACATAGATCGAATGTCTATTTAATTTACACTTGCAGGAGAAAGACATTTTCAGACAACCTGACAGATTATTTTTCATTTTGCTTCGTGTGATCACTGTAAACTTAAATATC
Source organism: Marisa cornuarietis (assembly GCA_004794655.1). Lineage (NCBI taxonomy): Eukaryota > Metazoa > Mollusca > Gastropoda > Architaenioglossa > Ampullariidae > Marisa > Marisa cornuarietis. The sequence continues at coordinate 2,750,428 of SMMW01000025.1, forward strand.
AAGTATATTTCTTCAGCTGAAGGTAAACATTTGGCGTCTGAAGGTGAGTTCGTTGCCTAGCATTTTCCCCAAATATGCTGCTCGAACTTTGGTTTTCGTGAGAAAACTCAGTATCGGTAAAATTTGCACTACAATAAGCATTCCTAAAACTCCGGGGCGTGTGCAAAATATCAATTACCTATATCGTCATGGATCTAAAAATAAGGAAAAGGCACTGTGTGACTGACTAAATTCTCAAGTGTCAGAACGAACGCAAAGTCTGAAGGGCAGCAGGTTATTGATGTAAGAAGAGGATGCTGATCCTGCACTTCTTCGACGTGCAATCGTGCCTGAGTAAGTGGGCTCGAGCGAGCCTTGATATGCATCACAATGTCTTTCTGTTTGACCGAGTTTCTTTTTCTGTGGTGTACGCTGCATATCACTCGCAGGTATATCTATAGATGTTCGGAAACAGTGCAGACCAAAAACTCAAAAGTTTAGGGTTTTTATAGTGCATTGTGCATTTAAGAATCATTGTACACTTGCATCCTCAGATTCGCTTATTTTAATTTCATGAAATAAATCGTGACACCTTAAATGTTTTGAGACCGCAGAAACTGTTATGAATGATTTAAAAAATCATTAATTATTTAATTTTAAATATTGCAGTGTGTTGAAAAGAAGAAGTTCTAGAGCTGTCAAATTGAAAACGTTCGTGCTTAAAAGCTGAGAAAGTTAATTAGTTAATTTAACTAATTTTAAGAAAGTTTTTTAAGAAACTCGGCCTAGGTGAGATGAAAGAAAAGGATCGCCCTAATAAAACGTAACAATTTAATGAAATGAGTAGCTGGATGAAGAGCTGACAAGCTTTAAAACTATTAAGCCTGCGTTCATGTTTTATTTTAGCCTCCAAACTTCTTGTGAAATTCCTTTGCCTTTAGTGCATACAAAAATCTGGGTTTTTTTTCACCTAAAAACTTATAGATAAAAATGCCTGCCATTTTAAATAGTCTGCTTCAGAAAACGTCTACCTAATTATAGCTTGACCTTAAGAAGGGAAGGGGAAACAATCTTTATGTCGGGTATATAGAGGTAACAAGGTAATTTACAGATAGCTGGTAGGAACAAAGTATGCTATGTTATCCTAGGTGTGCCGATGTGCTGCTATTGTGCTTGAACAGTGAAACTATTTTGTACTGAGAACGAATAATTCTTTCTGGTCGTCTCTATCGATTGAATGTGCGTGATATTTGTGAGTCTCGCCAAGAACTATTATCTCTGTCTGTTTATGTGATTATGTTTGTAAATTTCATTCAAGAAATTATCTTGAGCAAGGAATGGAACGTGATTTGGTATTGCTTGCTGAAGGAGACAGCTCTTGTGTATCTCATCAGAGATCCTAAGGTTAAGCAGGAAAACTTCGAGGAAAGAGAGCAACGATGGTCAGTTTAAAATCAGACCGCACGGAGCTATGACAGAGTAGTTCTCATGACATGGACTGCCTTGCGTACGAACATGACAATCAGTGTTTTTGAACCATAGCATTTGGAAGTTAGCTCGCGACTCTGACAGAGACAATAAGATAGAGATAGGGACCCTGATGGAGAAGTAATCGGAAGGTGAGTTCGAGACAATCCTGCCGTTTGATTTGCGTGGGCGCCACATTTCTATGCTCGTCAAGCGGCCAGTAAGTACGAAGGAGAAACGCGGAGAGAAATGTAACGAACATTGTTAGAATCATATGGAAAGTTTGGCGACAGGAGTGGTGATTGTAATGTTTTGTGTCCTAGTGTTATAATTTGCAGCTATGTTGATGGTGTTGCCATTCGGGTCGTTGCTGCCTTGATTTGCCGCCTTGCTATCTCACATCGAAATGCTAAAGTTGACAAAAAATACAGCGAGCATTCTTTTCCTCGATTTTTTTAAAGCACAATCCCCTAGTCTGACATTTAGAACATGGTTATGACACAAAACACATTCCTCACGTGGAAAAAAAATCGAAAAGGCTGTCTCATGCACGACTGAAGCGGTAATAGGATTATGCCATCGAACACTATAGTTATCGATCTTAATAACACGTTGATACAATCACGACGCCAGCGTGGGTTTGTGTTGCTAAAATCCAGAATCAGTCGCTCGCTGATGTCGTTTCAGTGGACGGCGTATGCAGCATAAGGGGAGTTTTACTGTCATGCTGATGTTGTATGTTGATCGAAAGATCGAAATCGTTGTTTTAATGAGAAAATACAACGTGCAACAATTATTTTAGTCTTCTTCATAAGACAGTATATTTCTTTGCATGGGAAAGAGTGCTGTCAGCTATCGTAAATTAGCACTTGCAACATCATAAATGTGGGGATGTGCGTGCGTGTGGGTGAGTGGGGGGTGTGATGCTTGTGTCAATCCAGTCTGTTCGTCTGATCATGTGGAAGAATACAACGTGATTAATTGTAACAATAGCGTTTTCGCTACACTGACGCCACACATGACAATGGAAAAAGCTAACTGGCATGGGCGATGGAAAAGTTGAAAACCACAGTTTACTACGGAGTTTGCGGCAGAAATCAGCTCGAGCGACACCGGGCACACCAGTGAGACCTAAATATAGACGAGGATGAATACTCTGCAAGTCTTTGAGAAGACCTTAACACCAAAGCTTCTCTTAAAGTCTCAACGATATAAATAACCGCTATTTTTTTTATCGTGTTGTAGTCTTCGTTCACAGTCATTTTTCCCATAACGATCTAGCCAACTTTGAGCGTTGCATAATACAGCACACGTAATTAGTGCGAAAGGTTAAGTCGTTCCTATTTATAGACACCATACAGCACATGGCTAGGGTAATAGTATACAAGCATCTTCGTCGATGCCGTCGTTAGCAGCAAGAACAACAGTGCAAATGAATGCGATGTGAGCAAGCAATTAAATGTGTGAGTAAGAGGTTGGGGAGGTGATTAGGGAAACAATGGAATGAAAGCATCAGAAAGCAATGAGTGAATCCGTGAGAGCTGCACAAAAAAAGTTAAGGATGTAATAAAGGCTACAAGGCAATAGGAGAGTGGTATAAAATATAAATGGCTAAAATGGCATACGGGTGTATGGACACTTCGACATTTCATTTTTTTCTACTGAATTACTCTTCTATTGTTTACATTTTTTAAAAAGTCATTGTTTATAGTGCCGATGTTTTCATGTAAAATATTTGCGATAGGATAAACAGGATTATAGTGTGGATTGAGAAGCAAAATTACCTCCAATGTGAGCGGTGCAGCTGTGAATCTTAGTACCATGCATGGGGTGGAGGTGAGAGTTAACAAGAGATTGTATTAAAGAGTATGAACCACATAAGTTGCAGGCCCACTGCACTAACTGTGCAAGTGTTAATCTTAGAGTTATGCTCGTAGTGCAGGTGTGAGTCTTCTAGCGCTGATGCTACAGCTTCCACATTATATTGAACTCTTAATTGAGAGTGACATTGCAAATCTCCTGCCACCCTGTCCTGGTAAATGTCCGGTCACGCAGAAGGTACAAAAACATTCATTCGGTTAATTCAGCGCTATCACTTTTGGCGGAACTCTGGAGAGTCAGTACAGTTTTCATATGAAGACAGATGTTCTACACAGACAGCTACGGAACAGCTTTATGTCGCATTGCATAAATAACCCTGACAGTAAATACTGTACCTAGGTTCCCTGGGAGAATCTGTAATGTTTTGGCAGTTCGCTTGTCCTGACGAATAATTATTTGATTCATTTTGATCTACAATACGATACACGAAAGAATGGAAAGGAGCATTGCGATCTTGTCCCTGTAAATGCAGTGAGTAATGGTTTGACAGATGGACGTGAAACTGATATGCTCTTCCACTGAAGCAGTCAGTAAAGCCTAGATTTTTAAAATGCCGCCATGCGCTGCTCTATATTTATTTATCAACATGTGTGCCACCCTAAGAAGCAAGCACCGTCATATTCTAAGACCAAATGAGGCTTTGGGGAAGGATAACACAATATAATGTTGAGATGAAGATCTGCTTTTATTTGGATTGTTGGGAGGACTTTGAATTAGGTGCAAAAAAGCATGGAGAAAAGATATTCATAAATTTTCATATTGTCACACAACACAAGCACCAAGCTCAAAGCACCAAGTTCACTCCCTTCTCTGTTATCAATAAACGTATTCTATTGTCATATTTGAGTATGGTGCAAACTGGTTTTCATGGATGCGAATCGTTATGATCTTTCTCTCTCTCTCTCTCTCTCTCTCACACACACACACACACACACACACACACACACACACACACACACACACACACACACACACACACACACCACAGACGCAACACTCACCTTGGATATGTTCGTTGTTGCTGGACAGCTTCGGACGCTGTTGCAGGGCGGAGCGGATTTGGAAGCGAGGCAGCCTGTGCAAGTTCGAGCCGAAGCGCGAACTGTCCTGCGTGGGCAGTGCTTCCAAGGACAAGGTTGTCGCGAGTCCGTCTGTGACAGATCCTTCTCCACCCCACGACCTCGTGCTCGCTGTTTCCAGAGTACCCGTGGAACCTGACATGTCCCAGATACTCGTAGATGTTTCGGGAAAACTCATCAGCGAGGGCAACATCTCCCGCAAACCTTTCCGCCCCGATCTCTTTGGCAGTGACATCGCAGTCTCTGACTGCTCCACGCCCTGTCTTTTTGAAGAATGTCTTTCATCCCAGTTTCGCTGTCGCGTCATGCTGTCCATCCCGTCCTGTGCACCAGCACACTCATCACCTGCTGGTCCATAGTCGTGGCCACGCCATTCCGAGGTCGCCATGTTACCATCAAGAAGCAGAGCGGTTGTGGACTGGGTGGAAAGAGTCTTTTTAAGAATACTGCGGAGTTTGGAGTTATTGTCCTTGCTATCCTGCTCGGAGCTTCTCGTATAATCTTTTCTGCACGCCTGAGCGCTTCTGGCGAGCCCTGAACAAGTCTTCAGGTATTTAGCAACATGGAGGCGGGCACCGACAGGAGTGGAGACAGGCGGTTGTCCACTGAGAACCACAGGCAGGAAGACCTGAAGAGAAGAGGAAGAAGGCACGGCTTGGATCTCTGCAGGCAACATTGGGTTATATTCAGTTTGGGGAGAATGCCGCATCACGTTTAGGTCCCTAGTGTTTCGCTGGTGATTGTAGACTATTTTTTCCAGTCTGTCGTCAGAACGCGAAGCTGCAAGACGAGTCTCCTCAGAGCTGCTCTCTAGGCTTCCGGAACTGTGTGACGGAAATGACGTGTAGAGTTCTTCGGACACGTCAGAAACGTCGTCACAACTGTTAGAACTGACATGATTGGTATGCACCCAGAATGAAACTTTAGTATTTTGGTCATTGTCAATAACACATAGGGGACTTCTTGACTTTGGTCGATGGCTTGCCTCCGTAGATGAAAGACTTAGTGAAACCAAGGTGCGTGTATCCTTGTCCTTCCCTTCATCTGCTAAGGAGGATTTTGCAATTGTTTGATCAATAGTCAGAGTCTGTATGGGTCTGTAATTCGTAAATGGCAGTGAGTTTGCGTTTCTTGCGTAGGTTTCTCTTACTTCACCAACAGAGTCCAGATGCTGGGCATTAGAATGATCTTCTGCCAAAGAGAATACCGTGGTATGAGCTCCAGACACATCTTGCGGACACATCGAAGTGCAGACTGAATCGAGGTCGTCCGATGAAATCTCGTACAGCGAGTTTATGCGAGATGCTTTTGCTCGTAACAGTTTGCCGTAGCATGATTCTACACTCCTCTGACTTCCGTGTAAAGATCCAGACTTACGTACACGTTCAGTTTCAGCAGCCGAAACACGACTTGGTGGTTTGTCGGTATATCTTTCCTCGTGCGAAATGGTGTGATCGATTGTTCTTCTACAGTTACTACCTAAACCCTTTGGCAGTGCAGGCTGCCAAGACTGATTTGGAGCTTCTCCTCTTGCTTCTAAATCGTCTAGATCGTCACCACGGGAAACACCATGAACAGACGCCGAGTATTTTGGGTTATAAAATCTTGCCTTTGGATTCAGAAGGATTCCATTGGATACGCTTCCTTTAAATTCGGGTGACCCCTGTGTGGCGCTTCGAAAGTCAGAAGGGACTAAATGGCCTGCGTCCACGCTCACCTGGTGGTCCATCAAGCTCATGCTGAAAGCTTTCTTGTCTGCGGTGATGGGTCCACTGATTCGGTTGAACCTGTACTCATTTGGCGCAGAGACGATTCTTTTCAAGCTGCTTTTCGTATTCCTTGTTATGGTGGCTACTAAGTCTTTGATATACCTTTCCCTCATGATATCTTGAGGCTCTTTTTCTTCTTTGCTCTTAATCTTAAACGATCGTCCCAGTTCGTCGAAAGAAATGCTGTTGGTGTGACAAAGAATACTGACGGACCTGCCACGTGACCACACATCGCTATACAGCAACGTCGTCAGGTAATCCATGATAATTTCTTTTTTTCGTCGTACGCGCTTGTGGTGGTTGTAAAAAGACAAGGACAGAAAAATCAACATAGCCACAGCCATGACCAGAGCTGGAATCCAAGGCATACGATCAAGGGTCCAGCCACCACTTTCTTCATTCTCGCTGGATGTTACGATGTTAGGCATGGTAAGATTCCAGATGTTTTCTTGCGTAGCTCTCTCAAAGACGTGGCGAGACGCGCTCACGTTTTTAGACATGGAGAGGAGACTAGCAAAGGTAGTTAGTTCCACCAATCATGAAGCGAATGTTCTCGAGATTTTCTTCAAGGCTTTAACCCACAGACAGGACTAGGAGGTGATGCTGACTGGCTTGCCGTCATATATCTAAAAGCCTGCTTGAGCAGCACCAACTCAGGTGGCGTCGGGGAGCTGTCAGACAATTTTGTTACTGTTGTGCAATATATAAATGGTAGTTCTAGTGATGATTTCTGATGCGGTTCTCACAAAGTTAGCTATTCTGCATTTCAATCAACATCGCTAAAACTTTTAAGGCATTTAACACTTCATGCGCAGTTATAGTCATTCTCAAAGAAAATAATATGCATGTTTTCTTTTACAAAATCCAATAAAGGGATATGAAAGCAGTTGAATGTGTAGGCTGCATGATTTTCTCCATGATGCTTGTTGGTGCTGGATGTTACTGCTGCTCCCGGCATGCTAGTTTTAATCTGAAATTAAAAATATTTTGAGTTGATTATGTGTCGTATTGTATGATATGATCAATAAGAAGGATTTTCCTGCATTTAACATTATTAGTCCTCGTATAAGGTATCATCGTTTTATACTAGCTATATAGGTGCATTTGTTCTAAAACTCAGTTCAAAATACTTTCTCCCCAAATCTGGTTGACTCCCCCTTTTCCGATCTCGAGATACACGCCGAAAACACCACAATACACTGAAAAAGGTCAAAATCGTGATGTCGCGTTTATGCACCGATATCCCTAATTAACATATGTTCCCAGCTGTCCCACTGGCTGAAGCTTTGACAAAGTAATGTATCCATATACAACAGGAATTTCTGTGTTGCTGATCTCTGCTGTGTATGCAGATGTTTGTAAGCGTGTATCTCGACTTCAGGAGGGGCATTCACGCAGATCTGGGAAAATTACACCCCAGTAGTCTGTCAACGTTTGAAATTTTAGTATAATATTTCAAGTAATGTTAGACAAGATTTGGAAGACGGAAGATTTTTTATTCATTAGTACCAGTCAGCGGATAACTTTCTTTCAGCGATGCAGGAATCCTTAAAATCGTCAGAAACCACAATGATACAAGTAAAATAGCTCAGTATTATCTTCCGACTGAACTGAAATCAGCTGAGTCTGTTATAGAACTGCAAGAATGTTAAAAATTAATGAATAGAAATAATTTTACAGAACATAAATCCAAAGAATGAATGTCAAGCGAGGACGAGGCAACAAACTGTGCTTCAAGCATCAAGAGGAGAGCAGCATGTGACCATAAAACATCAACACCCCCGAGAAAGGAATCTTCAGATGCACAGGTCACAAAGAGAATATATACCTTCGGAATATATTTGCATCCAATTAAAAGCAAACATCGAAAGGTTTTTGTGACGTAGATATATTTTGTATTCACAACGAGGTGAGAGTCGGATTTTCGCAGCTTTTAGTTCATAGATTTAAAATGTCCAGTTCTTCTCAAAAAACGGAAACCAAATTAACTGAAACTCGTGTATATTTTCTGACATTTTGCACACAATTCTGTAAGTGCTCGTACCAGTAGCGTAGGAAGATGTTCGGTTTTGGGAGTAGAGGGGGAGGGGTAGACACAATGCTGACAGTGAATGACTTTCGAACTCCCACATTACGAAAAAAAGAGGAAGATGAGTGAGTAAGTACAGCCATGCACACATACACGTTCACGGTGGTAGAATCACAGCACATGCTGCTTTCAGTTCTAAGAGAAAAGTAATATTCATGTTAAGATAAACTTTATAATCGTATTATTCATATTCAAGCCTTGCAAGTCTTAATGAAATCTTCTTTGAATATTTTCGATTATGTGATCAAGAGTTTCAAAGAACTGTTTGCTGTTTGTATTAGGCTGAAATATATGTGTACCAATGTCCATTTGAACCCTCGTCAATCCGTCTCGAAGCCTGTCTCTGCCTGGGTAGGTGTGGTTCGTCTGTGCTGTTGATGACTCTTTGGCTAACACAATCTACAATCCACAATCCACAACAAACACATTTCACATGAAGTGAAAGGCCCAAAAATGTCGAGAACTGCTGCATCAGCGCCAGGAGACCATAAACCCTCCTAGCATACTCGTCGCTGCCTTCGGAGACAACCTATAATGTTTCCTGAAAAATTCCATAGCTCTTTATTCCATCGTTCTTACCCTTAATGTCAATCTATCTAGATAAATGGTGGAGGGAAAGATGTGTGGCAGCTGGGATGTTTATAGCGCGTGCCCCCAGAATGACCGGAGCATGGGAGACGACAGCAAAGAAAGGTAACCGACCACCATAACTACTACGCATCTCCCTGGCAGGTCACAGCCAAAGCCAGGAAGGTGATTACCAGCTACCCCTCCCACATTCTCAACAATACACCTGATTCCATTTATCTCTCATTTTTGCCTCTCTCTATTCTTCTCTACCTATTTGCCTTTTATGAAGAATAACAACTCAATCCTTGAGCCCCCAGTATCTTTTTTGATGGGGCGGCTGCCCCCCCATGACCCCTGGTTCCTACGCCACTGCGTACGTGTAGAGCTTATAAACGCTCCACCTGTCGGTGCAGAAGTGTCTTATCTTATCATTTCCTTCACTTTCTCCTTCACTTCTGCAACCTTTTATTTCGGTGGTAGTTTGTGATGTATTTATGGATCAGCCGATAAGATAGTACATGTAGTGACATATAAAATACCTCCAGCTAACTTCTTCCGTTAATAAAATGTAATTTTGTTCACACTGACTGTATTCTAGCCAATGTTTTTGTATCGGTTTTATCAACAGCATGACAGGTTTACACTTTTGGGGGACGACGTTGCGCTTAAAGGTGTGTTAATGAGAGGTGGTTAGTCTTGGTTGGTTTTGTCTCTGTGAAAGGAGCAGAAAGTAGCAAACAAGTAGCATTGGAGATTGAAATAACGTAAATATTTAATCATAGGACAGGCTGCGCTAAAGCCCAGTTCTGCGGAAAGAGTTATAAAAAAGATCCGTGCGAATGAACGTTTGAATTGCAGTTACTTTATACCAAAGATTCTTGAATATGTGGGATAACATAAACACTATTGTATTTTTTGTCTGTATCAATGTTCAATTCTAAGTATAGTCCTTTGGTTAGACTTAACTCCAAAAGGTAGGCAAACGCTTGTGTGGGAAAGACAAAGGGAGTCTTAATCAGTAAATGTTGTTTAAAGTAAATTCCTTTATGTAATATATTTCATTTAGTTTGTATCCAGCAAGGTCATATGAGTAATAAGCTGTTATTTCATCTCTGTTTTATTTTTTTATAATCACTATTTTAGCAATGTTAGATAATTCTGCAGATTTATTTAAAGGGAGGATTTAGTGATAACAAAAAAGTAACTTTAAATACAACGAACAATTTACTCAAAGTGATAGTTTAGGTTTTTTTAGATGCACTTAGAAGAAACATTTCAGACGAAAAAAAGCCTTCTCGCCGTGTTCGCAGTTCTTGCATTATTTCAACAAAGAATTACAATGAAAAACAAAGTTCTTGCCAAGCTTCATCAAGAGACCTAGAGCTCAGTCTGGCTGATTCATCAATGGCTCTCTAAGTCTGATTACAAGTCTGTCAACACGCGTGGTTCCAGTGTTAAAATGTCTAGAGTAATTATTTACCGAACACCATCCGGTACCTGAATTTGTGCGCAGAAAAGCCCAAGGATCAGTAAAACGCTTCTTCTAAATATTTATAGCCTGGGATGTGCTTGCAATTACTGAAATCTGCGTTGTAAATGTAGATGTTCTTGGGAAAAACAAAAACTGTTTTTTTTCTGGCGAATGACGCCATGGGTGTGTTCTGTCATAGATTGGTTCTGTCCTACATGAGATGCGCAATTTTTGTCATGATCCAAGAGCTTCAAACAGCAGCAACTTGTCTCAAGTGTTTTTGCATCCTCACAAAATGTCTAGCTGAACCCATCAACGTAGTTCTTAAATGGTTTTCTTAGCAAGACACAAATCGTAGAATATCTTTTTCATGTGATCATCATGTAGGAATTTTTCTTAGTCACGTATTTGACGCTATATGTTTTCAGAATCCGGATATAGAAAGCGTTTTACAAAAACCTGCCTCGCTTCTTAGGTCAAGCACAGACGGGCATTTCTGCGCGTGAACAGGCAAAGACATGTAAAGAAACGGTGGGGCTGAATCACGAAAAGTAAATAACTCGGAACTGAAATAACAAGTTATATGGACAGTGATCTACAACTCGATATGCTTTAAATTATTTGTATCTTCTGCCATCTGCCGTCTACTAAGTGTGTTCAGCACATAATGGAAACAAACTTCATTGTCTATATTTTTACCCACGGTTACCAAGAAAAAAAAATGTGTCTATAATATAATCAAACAGTCCCCCCCCCCCGGGACATTTAAAATGTACTTTTAAGTCAAACGAGACCATTTTCAATGTTTAACGCATCCTGTTTCTCTCCGTTGTTTTTTTTAAATCCAGCTTTGGACTAACTATATAAGTTTGAGGTGGAATAATAATAATAACAACAACATTTCTATAGCGCATTTTCCTTCCGGCAGCAAGTTCAATGCTTAATGTGTATTATGCAAACACACATAATATATAAAATTGCAAAAGTATTCAATATTTCGTATTTCATTGGTTAAACGTTTTTAAAATTTCGCGGAAAATTTAGTCCGAACGAGTAATTTAGTTGGAAGAATAAAAAAAAGTTTGCTGTCACCTTTGTCCCAATCTTGCGTTGATCATACTTAATTTAAGAAAAGTGTTAACGAACAGGTAAAAAAAGTATACGTACTGTTTATCCGTTTTGTGAGTCCTCGTTCGCCAACATTTCAAATACTCCGGAGCTGCATTTACATCAGGATTTTTTGCAATCAAGAAAAAGTAGCAGAAATACAGCCGCTATCTGTCAGAAGAAGATTGCAGAATCTCAGCCCACGTTCTGTCCGTCGTGGGGAGAGCTGCATACGCTCATTGATTTCTCATTTACATAGTTCTCTTCGCAAGCCGATGCATTTTCGCCTGAAAGTCTGGTGACGTCAGATGCACAGTTACCAGTGCCGCGTGCCTTCGCACCAGCAACCTGCGCCGGTCGCCCTACCTTTGTCGGGATGTTTTCAGGCACTGAATCGTGATTAAACTGCACTGACATTTATATAAGTGCTTGCCTGGATGAATGGCGGGCCGTCTTGGACTACAGAGAGAGAAAAAACCTACCTGTCCCTGCAGTGTAAGGCTAGTGAGTTAGCAATATTTCATATTTCTGCTACGATAATGATTATGCAGGGATTTGCCCTTGCGCTGGTACTTATTCTTTTTTTCCTCTTCGTTTTTTCCTCTCTCTCTCTCTCTCTCACACACACACACACACACACACACAGGCGCGCGAGCGCGAAAAGGAAGGACTTAAAATTTTAAAGTCCTCCAAATTGTTAAAAACAATTTATTGAGTATACCTCGGTTGACAAAGAATAATATTTATACCTCCTGAACTTTTTCTTTTGCTGCAAACCCATTAGATAGAAAAAAATTAGATAAAACATTTTATGGCCAGTAAAATCACTATGTAATACAATAGATGTAAAGTGTACATTACAATGTCGGTATATAGCATTTCGTCGCTGAGCAGGATCACATGACTAGTTTTGAAATGAGCATGCTGACTCAAACATTCCTCACTCTTTCACTCATACTTTTCACTATCCTCCCACACTTTTCTATTTGGATAGATCGGATTCATGATATATTAGTTGTCTTGAAGGACATCTCTTTTTTCCTTTAAATTCTATATTGTATTATTTCGCGGTATGGTGCTGACATATAATGAGAAAGAGACACATGAAACAGAGTAAGGCAAATTTTTGTTTTACAGAAGACAGGTGTGCACAATGTAAGTTGCAGAAGCCGTATGGGCTCTTAATGCAGGCTTGGTGCAATGGAATAGTCTACGCTACCGATTGTTAGAAGAGGGTTATAGATTAGTTAAAAGCTTCTTATTATCAATACATTCTTAGTTATTTGATCTTTCTAGCAGATCGTCTACATAATATAATTTAAATTAAATGCTATGGTTTGGTAAGACGTCGAACATCAGAAACACTCGATGGCACAGCTAGTCATGCAATTCAGTAGCGCAGATACTGTGGAGGCGAGAATGTGAACATCGTTCACTGTCAGCATGAAGTTTGCCTCACCTCACCCCACCCCAAAGCCGAGCATCTTCCTACGCCACTGCAAGCTTTGTCCTTGTTCAGCAGAGCTTCCAAAAAATAGGACAAAATTTTAATCTTCATCGAAATATAAAGAAGAATATTTTTCTGCCACATTAGAGTGAGATTTTGTTTTAAATATATCCCTTTCGCTAGTCGATATATTCACAGCCGTTCTTTGTGTAATACATATTATGGAAGAGACAAAAAAAGACAATTCGAGAGATTTTTATATAAAATATCCAACAGATGAAACCCTCTGAAGGCTCCACAAATACGTGATCCTTAATTTATCTTTATACTTATAGAAAAGGACAAATTACTACAGCAAACACAGTATTTGTGGGTACAATCGGCGTGTTTTACTTACTCGCGTTATAGCACAGGGAACTTTGATTCCAGGTTATCCATTCGCTTTAAAAGAAACACTCCATATCGACATTATCGTGTTTTTTCCGTAATCTCATAGCATATACTCAGGGTTCTTTAATATCAGGTATTCAACAAAGTACATGGTCATTTTTTATGCTATATTGATTGGCATCAAGAATTTAATCTTCTCAGGACGAAAAGCTTGTATGTTGGTTTCAGATACGGCGGAAAGATATACTAGTAAGTAAACATTTATTTCTGTCAGTAAGAGCAGTTTCAGTCACAAACTTTGCTACTTCGATCCCTTGGTCACCCCATTCCCCCATATAATTTCTCTCATAAAAAAATGGCGTGAGTGACATGGCGTCTGCGCGTGCCTAAACTGCAAAGAAATAAGTGTCATGCAGCTAGAAAGTGTATGACAGAAAGAGAATTTGAGAGATTGTTAATATCGTATTTCCTATGTTACAAAACACAGATACGGGTTTTTATAGCTATAATCTTTAACTGCACAGGCTTACAGAGAGATTATAACAACACAATCTTAAATATGTTTTAGAATACATTCCTGCACGGAAGATGCAAGACAGATGTGAGAGGACAAACAAGGACAAACGTTTCGTGAAAGGACAAACGTTTCTCTACAAACGATTTGAGGAAACACCGACATTGTTCCAATCACCCAGTCACCATGACAACCTATAAATTCAGTGCCGGGGAAAACTGCTCGAGCTTGATGTACGGTTAGGGACATGATAGATTTCACTGGCTTCAAGTCCATCGACATCCGTGAGCTTTGTATGGCTGAACGGCCAATCATTCATGACCACACAGCTTCTGCTCATCCCTCCTGACGTGCGATTACCCCAAATTACGATGTATGAGTGCACCGCGAAGAGGTTAGAACAGCCAAATCCTCGTTACACACGCCAAAAACATGCCAGAAATACATACAAATTGCTGATGTGTGTGACTGTTAGGTGTACAGAGCTGCTTGCTGGGCAGGTAACATTAATGATCTGAACGAATGACTAATCATCACTATTTTAATGGAGTTAATTCTAGCGGACAAAACCTAGAATCACAAACGAACTGAGGAAAAGCACACAAAAAATCCCACGTCATGAAATCAGTTGCAGTATTATTTACACCTAAATTAGACATCATCCTCTAGCTTTCTCAGCCGTATCATCCACAATGTCAGTGATCAGACGAGGAGACAAATAATCCAAACGTCTGTAAGAATGCTGTGAGGTCCTTTAAACGGTATGTGCTCCATGTTGACCAATGTTCCAATGTCTTAAACGCTCGCCTAAAAATCAGTAGTTTCCTGCGCGCAATTTTGCTAAACTTGGTCGAACGTTCGACATTTGCTATGTTGAGAATGGTCTTGAGGTTTAGAGTTGAATGATACAGATGGCCTACGGTATTAGCTAGGGCCTAGTTGAGCAGGATCCCAGGCAAATGTAGAAAATCCCCGAATAACTCTAGGATCTTCTCCAAACCTTAACTCTTAATACTGTTGTTCATATTTAATGCAAAAAAGTAAAATGATAAATTATAAAATAGATTAATAATACATACATTTTATAAATTTATGATTTACTAAATTATTAAAAGTTTTCTTTACAGTTTCTAGTCTACGCGCATCGTATGAAATTTCCTAGAGTAGGTCGAAAAACTATCCAAAACGAATTCCATGCAATTATTGATGACAAACTTGCGAATAATGAAGACCACAAAAGCTGAGGGCCGTCTCTCTCTCTCTCTCTCTAATGCCTTTGTTCTGTAATAATGAGTGTTTCAGTTTCTTCTAATTAAATTAGATCGAGGGATATATGTTAAAAAGCATAGCTTTTACGTATTCTGTTGCCCTCGTAAATAAAGGTTTGCCATTTGTTTTGTTTTTCTCTCTCTCTCTCCTCTAGTGCGTGTGTGTTGACTGGTAGCAACAATCATCTAATTTGATGAGAATTACTCTTTGGAGTACACATCTATAGTTTGTGGCGTACTAATTACAAAACCGTCAGGCACAAATAATAATTAAAAAGCATGCACAGTTAAGGTTACGAACCTTACAAGAAACAGTCAGTACATTGGTGTCATAGGCCCACATATTTCGAGCCACAGATGTCATATACTTAAACTCAGCGCACTGCGACTAGTCTGAAGCGCGCGGCAGCTTGGCGTTACAAGTGACAGCATGGGATACAAAACAGCACCAGCGCTACAAGCCCTGCACCTGCGTACACCGTGGTTTAATGTAAACAGTTTACGTCTCTGGATCTCTTATCCGACACTACCACAACAGAGAACTTGCAGAACTAAAACGCCTGCGCTATATTAAAAAAAATCAATCCAATCTCGTTAGGACGGACGAGCTGATGCATAGATATGCAGACACAAAATGTATATATTGAAGAAGTTAATGAATATGAAACTTAAGTTTGAAACAAACCTATAGTATTATAGAAACGCTGAAGTACCACATAGCGGATTCCAGATTGAAGAAATCTTATTTTTCCGCAATCCTAATGAGGTGCATATAATATAAGAAAAATTACATTTACAAAATCCACGTTAAGTTGTCGTAATCGTTCTCTCTCTCTGTTTATAGAATTAAGGTGTTTAAGGTATGTTGTCTACATTTGGATTATGACGTGCTACCTAACAACCCTAACAACGTACAGAGTGGTTGTTGGTGTTTTTGCAGGTTTTTTTTTTAATAAAAAAACTCACTAGATACGCACGAACTGCTAGACGCGTCAGAGTGTACCGTGTTCAAGGACTAACAACCATGTTAGCTTTAATAACATTATGTGCGTGCCTACTAATCGGCAGAATCGAGCCGAGCACTGGGCCTGGCGATAAAACAGACTTTGAAGAAAACAAGTCTGACGAAGGTGCAACAAATGCGTTGCCTTGCACCCAAGCTGTACTGGATAGCCTATAGCGACAAACGTGACAAAAATGATAGAAACTATACTCAGGATGGAGACAGCACAAACTGCGCCGGAGTGGGGTGGGGAACTACACGATGTGGGTGAGTCAATCAGACAATCAATCGAATCAATTAGTGGAAGAAAACAAGATTATACTATATTTGTCTTTGATCAAATTGAAGTAAAATTGAAATAGTTGAGAATAAGCGTAAAAAACATGAACCATGGAGGGTGGAGTTACGAAGGGAGATATTAAAGTATAAAAAGCATTAGAACCATAATAAACCGAAGCAGGAGCAGTAGCAGAGTTGAAGATGGGGTTAGAGTTTACCTTTTGTTAAGATATAAGCAGTGCAGACATGATTTGATTTGATTTATTGAAGAGGCCTTCGGCCCAGTTTAAGGGGGAATCCAGTCATAATACAATGTAAAAAATGCAATGTATAAAACATGTAAGTTTCACACACAGTATACTGAGACAAATAATCAAATATGAGTTAAATTACGTATTTCGAATGCCTCTTATATGTAGTTTTCGACTTTGTTAACTATATAACTGCTGGTGTTTGCTAATAACATGGACAGACGAAACGCAGAATTGGTAGTACTTTTTAGGTATATATTTCTTTCTCAGTAGACTATATCTTGGGCATAAAAACATAACATGTATTTCTGACTCTATGATACCTGGACAAAAGGGACATGACAGAATGTTGGGATTATCACTTGGAACGATTACAAAGCGCAAGCGATGCGGCTTTAGGCATGAAACCCCGAGTCTAAAACGTATTAAAGCACTACGGATTCTTCTATGTTTGACATCATTCAAATATGTACCTAAAGAAAAATCTGATTTAAAAGTTCTATAAAAAAGTGATCTACAACTGCATCCTTCGTAATACTTCCATGCCAGTCTTGATACCAATTATCCATAAGCCTTTGTTTGAACACTCTCATAAACAGTTTCACATCTTCCACGCCCTGATTTTCCCACACAAGCCCAAAACCATATTTATACAGTAAAAAGAATATATCAGACACCCAAGTTCTTATGTTTTGCAGATGCATACTCAACAACATATGGTATGCTTTGTGCGGAATTCGATCTACTGGCATTCTAAGAATCTGGAGCCAGTAGCGAATGCATGGAGTATACACATTAATACTAAGAGAGTATCTCCCAGTTTTGTCCATATATCATAGCATTAGGTGTGCGAGAACTGACACATAGAAAACGCTTTAGAGCAAATAAATGAACACTTTCAATAAGTCTGCCCCTAATCCCCATACCTCAGCCCCATATGTCAATATAGGTAATATTTGTGCATCTAATAGTTTAAAGAAAACTAGTGGTGAATGCACACCATGTGCCCATAACATACGCAGAATACCAATGACGCCTTTTTTGGCACGACATGCAGCATCCTCAAGAGCATGAGAAAAGGATAATCCTGTTGAAAAAATCACTCCTAAGTATTTGTACATATTTACAACTTTTATCTTCTCCTTTCCTATATGCCATTTCTCCCTCTTTGCTAGATAACCCCCATTGCGGAACACAACAATATTTGATTTCTCCATATTTATAACCAGGCTTAGCTGCTTGCCAGTTTTATATAGAATATCTAGTTGAGCTTGAAGGCCTTGTGGGGTATCTGAAGTAAGAACTACGTCATCAGCAAATAACAGGATTAAAATATGTAGTAAGTCTGGGCTTAGCTGTATTCCATGTTTACCACGCTCAATAATATATTCTTCTTCTTCTTCTTCTTATTCCTGTACGCTCCCAGTGGAGCATAGGGCCGCAACCACACCCCGCCAACGGACCCGGTTCTGGGCACTCCTTTCTAGTTGGGACCATGTCATGCCAGCTGTCTCTGCCTCTCTGTGGACTGATCTCCTCCACGTCTCTCTGGGTCTCCCAGCCCTGCGCCTCCCCTGTGGGTTCCAGCCCAGAGCTTGTCTTGTTAAGTTGTCGGCTGGCTTTCGTAAGGTGTGACCAATCCAGCCCCACTTCCGCTTCCTGATGTCTTGGCTAGCAGGTTTTTGATTGGTTCTCTCCCACAGGTCTATATTGGAGATCTTATCAGGCCATCTGATGTTGAGGATGTGGCGCAGACATCTGTTGACGAATGTCTGTATCTTGTTAGTAATGGCTCAATAATATATATTCTTTGCTAACGTGTCAATAAAAAGGAGAAGAGGACAGGACTACATGTCTCCCCCTGCTTTAATATTCTAGGGCAGAAGAAGGAATTGATAACATCGCAGCCTACCCTAACTTTTGCCTGAACAACATTATACATACTCTGCAAAGCATTTAGCATTTTACCTTTGACTCCCTTTCGATTCAAAACTTCCCACAACTTTTCCCGTACAATAGAATCAAATGCTTTTTTGAAATCTATAAATGCTACGTAAAGCTTTTGGGGTGTAATAGTTGTTTTTGAACCATAGCTGAGAGCGTATATATGTGATCTATTGTACTGCACTTTTTTCTAAAACCAGCTTGTACATCCTCTATAAACTGATTTTCTTCAATCCATTTAGAAAGTCTTTGGTTTAATATATAACTGTACAATTTACCACTTATATTTAACAATGAAATTAATCTATAATTGTCAGGGTTGCTAGGATCACCTTTCTTGTACAGGGGTTGAATGATGGCCTCAGTCCATTCCAATGGGATTTGCCCAGTATTAAAGATTTTATTAAAGAGTTTTACCAAGAATAAACTTGACTCAGAAAGCACAGACTTGTACAATTCCCCAATTAATCCATCAGTACCAGGTGCTTTCCTGTTCTTTAAAGCACGCAAAGCTTGGATAGCCTCTTCCTTAGTGATTTCAGCATCAAGAGACTCATCACAAGGATGTCATTACTCCTACCGTCTATTGTATTATTATCTGAGTTATCATGCTCAGTAACGCCAAGCAGTGCAGACAATTAACTTGAGAGAGAAAAGGATGGCGTCTCACTGCCACTACCTCATCTTCCCGCCAAGTGGAAGATTGGGCGAACATGACGCAGGATATTGTCGGGAAGAACCGAACAGCAATATATCTCTTTGAGCAAAAATACAATTTTGTCAGATAATATTCAAACGAATTTTGAATCGAAGAATTTGTCTGTTACTACAAAAAAATTGATATTTTTATATTAGAATACTATCCTGGGTATGCAGTCCTTCGCCCAGATTACTCTAAACACGTCACGCCACATGACGAACAAAAATCTCTTGTCCAAGTATTGTCATGTTAAAAACGCAACAAGAACACTAACTAATTGGTTTACACACACAAGGGGTTAAGAAGGGTGGCAACCGAACTTGTGTGCAGTCTGATCACTGCATGCCCTCTGCCTATAAATGCTGATGTCGATATGCATGTTTAATGTGTTTTCGATTATGTTGTTAGTACTGTAGAGTAGATTTATGGCGCGCGCGCAATATGTGTGTGTGTGTGTGGGTAAGTGGGTAAGTGGGGCCTGGAGGGATGGGTGAGTGGCTGGGTCAATAGACGAGTAAGAGGCTTATTAGTTCAGTTCATCTTGTAAATGTGGTAATGGCTGGAAATAATGTTTGAGTTCAAATTCACCACTTTTTTTCTTTTCTCGCTCATTTCCAAAAATTCTCGCCATCCACCTGTGACAGGGTAGATGGAGGCAGCTTGCAAAATCTCACAATAATGAACACAAATCGGCACTGTCGTGGATTTCCAGTATTTTTACTTCTAACGCTGGTTGATGGTTCCAGCAAAGGCGAAGCATACACATACACATATCCTTAAACTTCTTGGTCGAGAGTGTTCCTCCCACCTCTACGCTGTTCTTGTTTAACTCTGTTTCCTGTTGACTCGACCCTGACACCCGACATTCTAAAACCTGTGCGTACTTGTGTGTGCGTCACAGCCCCCCCCCCCCGTGACCAAGGAGGGTAGGATCTCTCTCTCTCTCTCTGTCACACACACACACACACACACACACACACACACACACGCACTCGCGCGCACGCACAAGCACATGGACACAGGCGGCATGACTGGGCGGTGAACCTGTGAGACGTCACCCGGTCATGCCGCCTGTGCGCACTACCATACACCACCATCATGTTATCATTATCTTCACATCAGTGTCATACCTTCTATTACAATAATAATAAGTCTTACTCTCATTTTCTCTTCCTTCCTCACTATTTTCTCATTGTTTACAAGGACTGAATCATTTGTGAATTATGATCCGCTTTCTAGGTGACTTCATTATACATTTGATTTAAAAATATGAAATTAATGCAACAAAAGAATTATCAAATCAATATTGAAAAAATAAATCGAAATTTCGAATTGTCAAATTTTTCTTTTCAAACGTGGTATTATCCGAGAAATGGTCCTACTCGACCGTTGAACTACCCTGATTAATTTAGGCTACAGAAACTAATTGAACTGAATTGCTATAATTGTTAACACAGGCCCAGACACTTTCACTTCCTGATTAAGTATTTTGTTTAAGTCCTGCCTCCACAAAAGAATGAGGCTGGAACTACAATTATTCCACTGGCGACAAGGCGCGTCACTTGAGTGTCCACACTGCCTGCAGGCAGCCTGCATAACAACAGGAGGCCGCGACCTCGACCCAGATAGCATTGAAGCATTTTATAAACGTTTGAAAAGCGCTAACATGGCTGTAATAATGTTAAAGTTTTAGATGAAACATTTTAGAAACATGTTAGGAACATTTACGAAATAAACATGTAAAAACATGTAAAAACTGAAACATTGTGCAAACATTTTAAATTGTTAGGAACAATAACATTTAAACAAAAATATTAAATAGATGTTCTGTAAACGTGTACTAAAACTTCCGGCCGTCGCGTGGTTTAGAGCTGAAAGGCCGCCATTTTGTTTGCCGGTTTCTCAATTCTACATGGATTTGTACTCTAACAATCGAAAATGACAAGAAAATAGTAAGTAATATTCATACTCTAATGTGTGTTCTAATAAAATATATGTTTGTTTGGTACTATTAAGTTTGTATATAATCTGTAAATAATTTGTTATTAATTCCCGACTGCTGACTTCTTCACGTTATGCGATCTTTAATTTCATTATAGTACAAGAAAAAAAGCTATATTTCTGAATAGTTACACTATCCGAATGTTTAAACAGTGCTCTTTAAAACGGTGCATCACATATGGTTGTCTTTATTATAGGTTAATAGTTATAAATATTCAAAATCTACAGTCCAATTGTTGAATCGAAGGCATTTCCGCCATAAGCAATGGATTAAAACTTAAAAATTCAGTTATTTACAGTTCTCACAAATAATATTTTAGAAGCTTATTATATGTCACATCACTATGTGTGAGATTTGAAACTGTTGTAAAATCGGTCATCTCGAAACACGGTTACACACCATGCACTTCGTATTGACGCCACGTCGGGTTGTTTCCCTTGCACTCGGAGAAGTATTGTTTCAAAAACAAAATTTTTATCATCGTTTTCTTAGTGAAGCTTCGTAGCAATACGGTAAAACGTTGAAGATAACAACTACAGTCAGAATATCAAGTGAGTCCTTAAAGAGATGGCGCCATTCTAAATTAAAAGTCACTTAATCGCCATGCTATGTTGCCGAACCCGAATGCTAGATGCTTTTGTCGTACAGTATTAATAGCTGGCGTGTCGCTATTTGGTCTTGAAGGGGCCCCCGGTAGTGTACTCCCCTTCCCGCCATAGTGGATGAAAGCATTCACCTGTCACCACTACAGTGAGCGGCTCGGGCTTCAGATGTCGTCTCGGACAGGATGGGGATAGATGCGGCAGCGATCTCGCGTGATGTGTCAGTAGCTTCAGACAACCATTGCGGTCTTTGACCCTCGTGACTCTGACCACCGTGGATACACGTCGCCGTATGTAACTCATGGTCGCGCTTCCAATTGAAACGAAAAAGTATTCGGTCTTGAGTCTGAGGTGAACGTTCAGAGCACTAATTTGGACATTAGGAGCACGCAGTTTTTTTTTTCTCAGCACTTGACATCTGTTAACAGGGCTGGCTACCTTGCCGTGATGCAGCGTTAGTTGCTGGCTCGGCGTAAAACCACCTCGTTTCAGTGAGCAGCATATTAAAATGTCACATAACAAAATTAAGTTAGACCTCTTTCTGGGTGAGAAAATTTGTTAAATGGTTGGATAAGTGTTTAAAATTCAGAACAACTATGAAATGTTTGAAAAAAGGCTGTAAAAGGTCGACAAAAAGTTGGAATGCAAACATTAATAACACATTACTTTGATGGGCATGATAAGCGTTTCAAAAACATTTCCTGCGAATATTATTTGAACATTTCTCGAGAACCATTTGTAAACGATTATAAAACGTTCAAATGCTATCTGGGGAGTTCATCGGGAATGGACAGGCAGCTTGTCCCCAAACTCGAGCTAAACGAAATAGCATATACACGCGATAGGGGAAAATGCTAGACTTTGCTTGACTTTGGAGAGACAGGAGATATTTGGAGAGAAAAACCGCTTTTGGAGATGGTGAATGGGTTCTGTACGTGTCACAGGCGTAAACTGATGCCCACTTGCATCGTTCAAATAGTACGAAGACTGTACCCAAACCCAGATGCAGTACCATATGTCGGTCACCATTGGGAATGAAAAAAATAAAAGAAAAACGAGAGGAATAGAAACAAAGTTGACAAAAATTCAATTGCTGTTTTATTTGTCATTTGGGTTGTTTATCCTTGTCTCCTTTCTCGTTCTCTCTCTCTTTTCTCACAAGGGAGAACACACAAACAAAACCATGGGTGCTTAACTGGTCCTAACGTCTAACCCTTTTGATCGTAATTGCAAGCCTTCTCCTCGTCCAGTTCTCAGTTTTGTCGACTCGGGAAGAAGCAAGCATCGATGACCTCCATCCGGCAATAATCGAAAAAGGACCGTGAGGCCGCTTTTGTAGATGGGCACTGTGTTACAGGTGTGAATTGTTGCCTATTTGTAAAAGTACGAACATTGAAATATTAAATATTGTTATCCCCGCTCTTGAGTAAAACAAGATATAGAGATGTAGAGAAAGAAATAGAGACGAAAGCAATAAGCATCGATTGTTTTTAAATCCAGTTGTCTTTATCTTTGTGTCATTTCCGCTAATCATCCTTCTCATCTTTATTTTTAATTTCTCGTTATTTATTTATTTATAGAGAATACATTCAATTGTCGGTCCTAGCCATAACAGTATGTTCAGATGGAAGCCGGTTCGCCTCACCTTTCTCGGACCTTACACTACAGCAAGTACTAGTGTTGTTGTTGTTTTGTTGTTTATTTAGTTGGAAAGTACTAATTCCACCTTGCGGTGATTTCGCACTATGGGGGGGGGAGGGAGGGGGAGGAAACCGGAGTACCCGGAGAAAACCCCTGCCGCCCAGCCCTGCGAACAGGTGTCACATACAGAGAGTGTCCCGAGACGAGATCTGAACCCTGAGGCGCTCACTGCAGTGGTGACAAGCGAGTGTTTTAACCACTACACTACCGGAGGCCCTGCAAGCAAGTACTAGTCGGCTGAGAAAAACGTTTTATTGCTGGGGCAGTCGGCACTGTTTGTGTACCTTTTCCCCGCCCACCTGTCGATGTAGTAATTGGGGGAGACTGACCACTAGTTGTCAGCACCACGTGTACTCCAACCTACCTTCCCTCACACGGGTGAAACCATTATAAAAAAAACGCCCTCGACCTTTAAAGAAAATTCGTCTGGGCACAGTCTGGGCCGCAGTTATGAAGCCCTTGGGCAACACTGGGAATTCCAGGACAAGCGTCTTGATGTCGAAGTTATAAAGCGGTGTCCAAACCACACAGATGTTGTTTTACTCCTGAAGCTCTAGTTATAAAGCGGTGGCAAAGATGCTTAATTGGGGTAAAGAAACATAGTTTCTACGGGGGTCTGAGCATATCCCATTGTTACTAGTAAAATAAGACTTCTTGAGTTCACCATTTTGCCTTGGGGAAACGACTTACTCGCCCTTCATATCTACGGTCCCAGAGATGTACATTCACTGACAAGAGCGTTCAGGGTAGGTCCCTACTTAAATTATATGTTTCAGCCCACAGACTTTTATGACGTGCGAAGTCTGTGCTTCAGCCATAACTTGGAGACAAATATTTGAGAGTGATGTCCCTTAAAAAAAGCGGCGAATCCAAATGACGTTAGAGGCGAAATTAAGTTAACGATAGATAAGGACAGTCTTTCCCCGCTTGCCACAGACTATCGGCAAGAAGTAGCGTGAGATTGACTGAAATTTAAAACTGTAACTGAACTTCATGCTCAAGACGTTTGTTTTAAATGGGTTATACAGAAAAATAATACAGTAATAACGGCACTTTATGCCAATGCCACGTACAGTTATTAGGCCTATTAGAAGTTCGTTAGCAGTCTGCTATAAGATAAAGTTTTAAACTATAGAAATTTGATTTTCTGCTCATGAAGAAGACAAAATATTTTCTTCTTTCACAGGTTTAAGTAATGCCACCAAAGAAGAAAGAGATACCCTTGTATCAAGAAGTGAATTCCCAAGAAGATTGGGAGAGTCTTTTGGAAAAAGAGGGTCTCTTGGGTAAATAATTTTACCATGATGGGATGCCAGTTTCAAACATGAACAAATATCCTATTTCAAAACAAAATGGAGTGTCGATATCATGATCCAAGGAAGGCCATCTTTGGACTAATTTTTTTTTAAAGTCTCTTTAGAAAAGCTGAAAAGTATGAATCATGACTACAAAGCTATATTTTGTATTTAGAGAAGACATAAAGATTACAGAGTAACATGCATGAAGATGGTTATATGGTGCAAGAATGTTTTTTAAATAGAACTGAAGTCATATTATGAACACTAGTGTAAAACATTATTAATAATGCATACAATATTGTTTAGAGTATATATTTACATTGATAATGTGGATATTTGGTGGGAAAAACTACTTGAACTTATAATCAAGTATTAATGTTTAGTGTTAAATACTTATATCATTATAAACTGTAGCATCCTTCAGTTTATTTTCCTCAGTTTTATCCTATTTTTAACATTAAATTTGCATAAATTGATGAATCATTTTAAGTCTTTGCAATTCATATTGCAGTGGTGGATGTGTGTCAGGAGTGGAGTGGCCCTTGCAATGCCATGTCTGGACTCTTCCGCCATATCATGATTGAATTATCAGATGCACTTTTACAGTTTGCTATAGTTAGTAACATAATCCATATTTTGGTTTTAAAAAGCTATAAACTACAGTCCTAGCTCCTTATCCACCATCCGACACTAAAGTTGGGAAAAATTTATTTACAAAGTGTGGCAAGAGTTGATGAGATAGTGGATATCATACATGTCTTTACACATGTATTGCTGTTTAAGCCTCTGTTCTAGAGTACTCATCTTAGATTTCTTAAAGTTTAGAGTTTTATTCTGCTTTCAACATAATACATTTATAATAGACTTGTAAATGTGCTTAAGCTAATTTTTATCACATAAAACCTAATAATATTCATTTAAACAATATCATCTGTGAAAGTGTAACTAGTATTAACAAATGTTACATGTTATGTTACTCCTCTTTGTACCTAAAGTGGTACATAAGGCATCTACTAGAGATCTCCATTTTTGTCTGTCAGCAGCAAGTTTGGCCATGCTGTTCCAGGACAGTTTCTGGTCCTTTAGTTCTCAAATTCTCAATGTAGAATTCTCTTCTACTGACCATCGCCATGTTTCTTTTGGCCGACCGTACTTCCTCTTGCCATCAGCTGTCCAATGAGTCTAATATTAACAAAACTGATCCCATATTTAAATTTTCTGCATAAGTACACTGTTTTTCATATATATGCACACCCTTAGCCCTAAAGATTACTAAACAAAACACGCTTATGTTTAAAACGTGTTTTATTAAAGTCACTTCCTGGCATGTAGGGTTCTTGTAAACAAGACATGTTTATAAGCAACAGGCAGCATGTATTTGGTGTGAATTTAACTTTATTCTTCCAGGCAAAAGTAGAAAACACAGAAGCACTAAAAGACTACAGAGGAAAGTGTGAACCATGTTTTCTTTTTTATGCAGTAAGTTTTATGCATTTAGGTTTATGTAATAGCATAATATTATTCTGAGCCTGAGGGAAGGAGGGGATGAGAAAGAAAACAATAATGAGAGAATCTCTGTGATACATGTGTGCAACGTGCTAACTGCACTTGCAGTAATGTATAGTATAAGCAAGAGGTAAAAGACAAGATGTATGAATCTAATGATTGAGATGAGTGTTTATTATATCTAAAGCATATTTTCTGCAGGCAGGCAAGCTTGTGGCATTTGTGCATGGTGCTGATGCTCCCCTTATCATCAGGACCATAAAAGAACAGCTGGACTATGAGCACAAAGTTCTTGAAGGACTAAGAGTACGCAAGGCGGTAAGCTCCTTAAGCTCCTATAAATTTTTTAATCTTTCTATAGAAATCTGTAAGTTAGTTATAAGCCCAAATAAGATCCACTTTTTGTATTGTTCTTATACATATATATTCCATGACTGGTACCAAATAACCAACGGTTATGCTTCTGGAGTAATCGTTATTAGTTCTTATTCTTAAATTGTTAGATTTACATTTGGTTTGAGTCAGTTTTAGATAGTCGTTCTAAGCGAAGGTTACGAGTTGCTTCTGTGATATTGGTCGTGTGTGTTGGTGTTCATATCCACAACCAAACGAACTCCACAATGCTGATGTACTGATACTGTCATCAGGGAAACCATTGAATAGACGCAGCGTCTGACAAGGCTTGCCACTTAGTCCTGTCTTAAGCAGTGGAGGAGCAGGTTCTGCATGAAATGACCAGTTCACTCCATCATTGTCATTTCTTCCTTTGTCCACCTCGGCATCAACCCCCTCTCTAAGGATGGACTTAAGAATACCATGCCAGGTCTCATGGCCAAACCAGACATGCTTGTGCCACTTCAGAGCTATGAGAAGAGGTTCCTGGTCTTCCACGTGGGTGGCGAGGGTGCTCCCTATAAAGTCACTGGTTTTACACTAAATATCAGAACACCAAAACCAAATCACTTAAGTAACAAGGCTCAAATTAAGCACTACCTACAAAGACTATACTCAAAAATTATACTGATGGATCTCATCAACCAGTGACACAAGCGGTTGGACTGGGAGTTTACTCTCCTGACAGCATGTCCATCTCCACCATACTCCTAATGCATACCTCAGTCTTCACAGCCAAGCTGACTGCCATACAGATAACTCTTCAGAGAATAAAACATAAAATGAAAGACATGATACGACAACAATACCTTGTAATTTCAGACTCAGTCAGGACTTCAGGCACTAAAAAACAATTCATCCCCCCCAAAAAAAATGACATAGTATATAAGATTCTGTCTCTCATAAATAAACAAAGAAAATGAAGACATTAGGTTCCTTTGGGCTTCCTCCCATATTGGAATAAAAGGAAATGAAGAGGCCGATAAACTAGCTAGACTGGCAATAAAACAAAATACCACCCTTTAAGTAATGAACAGTAGACACAAATGTAGTACCTAAAACTAAATAGAAGTCTAGAATATGGGAATAGGACAACACAAGGGATCTGTCGACCAGTGCAGTACTTCACCACTGTAGATCTGGCCGGCCTCCTATACACCAAGAGCAAGAGACCAAAACAGGAAAAGAGGGCATCAGCAACAGTGAACAACACCTGCAATGTCATGGAGCAGTGATCCTCCTCCCTTAATCCCTTTCCTTCTTGCCCCTTCCATCCCCCACTCCCCAGATCCCGGCCCATCCCCCAGCAATGTGAAATAGATGGAAGCACTTTTCCCTTCCAGACACAACAACAATTTCCTCAGATAGTCTCAAATGCATGTATTCTACTCTTCATATCATCCAACAGAGTCAATGTCTCATTATCTGTACATCAGGATAAGAACTACATATGACATTACAGTCTGTAGTGAAGAGTTTCTTGCATGATTTTCTCCAAGATAATGTTGAACACTACAGGTGACAGGTGATAGTGAGAACTCTTGACAAATTCCCTCTGTTATAGGAAAGAAGGCTTCCATTTGATTATCCAGTAGTACTACACTCCTTAAGGTCTTGTACAGCGCTTTGATGACTTGAATGAAGCCCCCAGAAATATCACATGGGACAGCCCCTTGTGCCAGACTCTGACAATGCTTTTTAAAAATGATGAAGTTGTGGAAGAGATCCTGCTGGTGTTGTTGAAAAAGTGACACCAACAGGTCATATGAGCGAGTGTACAATCAAACTGTCTTTTTGTTTTTAATTGTTAACAACTTTATGCGTAAACAATGAAGATGCTGAAAGATTTAAGAAAATGGGAATTTTATGCTAAATTCTGTTCAGGTACAAGATACATTCATCATAGCAAAACGGAGAGTTGAGAGGGAAGCTTTAAGAGCTTCAAAAAGTGAAAACAAAAAGCAACAAACAGAAGAAACAGGTAAGTTGAACACAAAAACAAGTACAATATCTGAACATACTAATCTAGTAAACTAGCTATGTGTTGGTGGGGGTGTAAAACAAAAGGAACATAGTAGGACATGCACATATATTATATATATATATGCATAAAAATTAATTTTCTTCAGACATGTGCCTACACACCTGCGATGTGTAGCCGATCCTTCCAATATGCTGGGCATAATTATGGAAATCAAGTATTTTTTCCTGTTCTGTATAAACTTTTCCCTTCCTTGAATGCATATTTCTACATGATTCATATTTGCATAAGATGCTTAGAATTATTCATCTTAAGATGTACATCCCATGTTTGATGTTCTAAAATATTTTGTTACATGATCTATCAAGAAATCGGTTAGGTATCTTGAGGGCTGAACAGTATGACTGTGAACTAAATCAGCTTGGATATTTTGATCATGACTTAACCCATTTATTCCAGATGGTGAAATTAATTAATTTGCATATGAAATTCATGTATGTGACCTATAGATATGGAAGGAACAAGAATTTGAAGAGAAAACAAAATTATTCCAATAAAGGAATGTGAGGCATAAATGGGTTAAAGACAACTGCTAGGACCAAATCCACAATGCTAAGATCAAATCAATCACTGCTAAATGAAGATTTGACCACTACTTAGAGACAACAGCCACAGATTTTAGTTTGCACTTAAACTTTTGATACTGTCTGCTGGAAAGAAATAAACTTATCAATTTATAGCGATTGCTTGAATTTCAGCTCCGCAAAGTTTTACTGTTGCTATCATCAAACCAAATGTTGTTGAGGACGGAAAGGTGAATGACATCTTTACAGAAGTAAGCTTCTTTTCTTTTTGGAAGGGAACCCTTCATTTCAGCTTTATGAAACAATCAACCAACTTTCTATTAAAGATTTATTGAGCATGATGCAGAAAATAAGTTGCATTCTTGTTTCCGTCCAACAGTCTATGTATTTTATTAGATCATCTTTTTGAAGTCTCTAGTTTCTAACTATCAGGCCTTTGCAAAAATAACAGAAAATGTGCTATTTTTGTTACATGCAAACCTTGTTTTATGCAGCTGAATGTACACAACATTCACATTATGACTGAAGAAGAACGACATCTGACAGAAGAAGAAGCTAAGATTCTCTATGACTGCAGGAAGGATGAGGTCAGTTTGCTGCACAGATGTAATCTGTTTACACTGATAGAGATAATGTAAGAAACTATTTATTTAGTTAAGTCAGCATCCTAATATTATAAGACTGTTAAGTTCGAAAATGTTTTCATGCCCAAAGCCTTTTCAATACAATTAGGACAGTGAACAGAGCTAAGCTGACCTTTCAGCATGCTGTGAGTTGAAAGTTTTTTGAACTACATGAAATATGATACTCTCCATTGATGCATTGGATGCAATCCTAATGCAATGGAGTTGTTGCAAAAGATACTTTCCTGCATATTTATTATTTAAAGTCATGTTTATCCATTTTTTCAAGATCTTTAATTTTTTTTTTAACTTTATTGGTTTAAAAAATGCAGCAAACTATTCAAATGTTCTATTTATTGAACAATATCAGTGACTGCATCATTAAAACAACCTTAGCAACAAAATATTTATTTTTACATTGATCTTTTAATATTGTGCAGGCTTTCTTTGAAGACCTCATCAAATTCATGACAAGTGGACCTTGCCATGTGCTAGTCTTGACAAAAGAACAGATATTTGATGAGGTTATTTATGACTGGCAACGCCTTATGGGACCTCCAAATGTAGAAGAAGCAAAAGACAAGGCACCAAACAGGTAGCACTTTTTATGGCCATTTAACTGGCTACACTTTAGAGTATTCTTTTCCAGACAGGTAGACAAGATCAGTAGTACAATGGCCTCAGATAGGTAGTGTTCATAACAAGCCCCTTGGACTAATCTTTTTGATACCTAGCTTTGTCTTTTCAATCAGACTTAACATTCTAAAACCAACCAACTTAATCATTAATGTGTTACATTTTTTTTGTATTGTTACAAAAGAAGCATGAACTGAAGAGGAATACATATAGTGAGAAAAAAATGAGCTTTGAGCAACAAGGCATTTACCTGGTACTGCAGATAAAAGTATAAAGTCTTTGTTTAAAGAAATGGTACTGTCTTGATTCTTTCCAGCCTTCGGGCCAGGTACGGAAAACAGGGTATTATGAATGGGCTGCATGGTTCAGAAAATAAATGGACAGCTGCAAGGTTGGTGTGCAACGAATGCTAATCAAACTCATATTTGTACTTTTATTTTAGCATCATATTGTGCAGTTTCCTAAACTCAGAATAGAAGTAGAGAACTTATAAGTGAATGTCATAAGTAAATATATACCATGAATGTCTAAGATGTTAAACTATGCATGTGACATTTCAGGTATTCATTAATTAGTAAAATTAAAAATAGATGTAACTATGTTTTTTTTTTTAATATTTTGTAAAAATTGTGTCTTTTTTATAATTTGATTTTTTTGGTTGCATTTGTGAGTCCAAACTTTAAGTGTAAAGATAGGGTTTATATTTAAAGGATAAGTGGTATTTTTGACCCTCAGTCATGGCCAGTGAGTATAATTCAATTTTTTTCACATTGCAGATGTACATATTCATATGTTTTTACCAGCATAAAATTTGACATTTAATTATATCATATGGATTTGATAGAAAAGTAAATATAACTGTTCTTTAAATCAGTCTTTTCAATTTTCAAATTACAAAATATGAAAATATAATAATAATAAATGAAGATTTTTATAGCGCATATTCACGCTCATACAGAGCATGTTCTTAGTGCTTCAAATGGGGGAGACATGGACTAAATGGATAGAACACGAGGGAAGAATAAACGACAGTACTGACGACAAACAGAAAACACTAAAAGGCACCAAGTAACAGGAACAGAGAATATAGTCATTCTGCAGAGAAAATGTCTAGAAAAGTAGCAAGAGTGGAAGGGGAGAGGGTAAGGACTAGCATTGTGTGGACTGTGTTAGGAGTAATGCTCAAGGAAGAGGTGCGTTTTCAGTGCAGATTTGAAGGATTTTATCATCATTTAGTTTAAGCTTGTTTTTTTATCATCCAGCCCTTGACATCGCTAATATAAGGAAACAATTGCATGTTAACAGTTTTTTAAATTCGTTGAGATGGTAATTTTGACACTGTATAATACATGATATATACTCATAAACTATTTTTTTCCTTGTTTAACTTGTTTAACATCTTGCCAATTGCTTCTTTTAGACCTATGTGTACAATTCAGTGTTGAAATGCTAACATCATTTTGAAATACGGGTAGCTACATGACTTTGTATCAGCACATAATGGGATGATGGTTATTAAAACTTCGGTCTGGAGCGAAGGTGTAAAACAAGTGATATTTTTCTTTAGATTGCTTATTAATGAACTTAAAAATAAAGAATATGCAGATGCTTCATTGGTTATGTATATAGCTTTTATGTTATATTATGAAGGGCTTTAACCTTTCCAGGATAAGCTTAGCAAACCTTTCACAAGAGTGCCATTAATTTAATTTTACTGAGGATTTCGTAAATTTTGTTTAAGATTTAGATTACTCCTAACTGATCTAATAAATAGATTTTATAATTTGTAATTTGTCCACTCGCACTCTCTGCCAGTCTTGATTTTTATGCTGAGGTGTTCCAGCATGCTTTGTGCGGGTTTTTCTGTCTTAGATTTATGTCTGTTAACCTGTCTCCATTTATTAGCTGACCTGTTTTGGTCTGTATGTGTATTATATGAATTTTGTGTCTGTCTCTTTGTGTGTTTGCCTTTCTTTTTGTAAAGCATATTGAGCCTTTTGTTAAGTAGGGAAATACTCTATATAAATTCAGGTAATTATTTTTTCTTCTTCATGTTAATCTTAAAAGATGAAGGGTTACAGTTTACCTTTTTCTCTTTTTTTATACTAAGAAATCTTTAAAAAAGTTTTTGTGATCCTAAAAAATTCAATAATGAATATTTATGTTTTCACATTTATGTATAAATCAAGTTTAAGAACTAGCTTGGCAATTTACATTTAGAAACAATGTTCTTTTCTTTACTCACTGTTCTCCATAGCAAATTGCATTGCAAATGCAACGAATATGCCAGTTATTTTTAATTTCTTCAGCATGTGCACCCATAACATTTTTCTTCTGAAACTGAAGCTTTGGCTAAAAAATCTTTCAGAATCTTTTACTGTCAGTTTTCACTGTTCTCCAGTTTTATACTTGGTCATAATAAGGGATAGTATAAGGATTTTATTAGCTTTATAGTTAAAAATATGTAAGATTATGGTGCATGGAAAATCTGTCGCCACATTTACATAGGTGACCAATTATACTTCAAACTCCAAATGTTTCACATTTAAATTTTCAGAGAACTTGATTTCTTTTTCCCTACCTTCAAGGTGCCTATCATCCAAGGAAAACTCATTCAGCGCACTCTTGCAATCCTTCGGCCTGAGGTTTTTAAGGAGATGAAAGGTGACCTTTTATTTTTCATGAAATACTAAGCAGTTTTAAGCAATTTATGTTCACCTATGTCAGAGATGAGCATCGTCTTTTATCAGGTTGAATAAGCATGTTTTATTTTGAATTTGTAAAATTAATACTTTGCATTATGTGATTTTAGAGAATTTTTTTAAAACTTTGTAAAGAGTGCATGTGGCTAGTGTGAGACACCAAATACACCTGATTTCTTATGTTTCGTATGCTTTTAAAATGTTTAAACCCAGTAGTGGCCAGTACACAATCCAGCACCTTTGGCTCAAAGCATAATCTTTTCGTGTTGGAGATGAATTAGATGTGTAAATAGGACTTGTAATTTCTTTAAAACAGAATTCTTTGTCAAGACTGTATTCTACTATCTTGAGGTACATACCTGAAGTATTTAGACCTCCAAGCCTTAGCACCAGACCAAAAGTATTATAAAATCAGTTGTCTTTATTTGTATCCTCTTGTAATTTTAGAAAAGATTGGATGACTCCTTCAATGGCAGCATAAACTTCAGCCAAACGAGTAAGACAAAGTGGCATGTGGGAGAAATTTGAGAAAAAATACTGTCACAGATCAGCAAGTTTGTACTCATCATGTGCTAATGTGGGCAGTTAGTAAGAAATGCACTGCAGTAACTGACTCAGGAGAGGATGAGCAAAACTGCAAGTTTGTTGGCTGTATACAGAGACAGATACCTATACCAATCTTCCACATACATCATAAGTGAAAGTTTAACATTTGTCAAAGCTTTTACACATGTATTTTTCATAGATAGCCGTACACACTAAAGTTAATATTGAATCAGAAATATACAATCTTAGAAGCTGCAGATAGGTCTTGAGCAGAATTGGTTCCCTGACAAACCTGTACCCAAAGTAGAGTAGGGGCCAACTTAACATTTCCAACAGTCATTGACTGTGTAAGTTGGATGAGGTATGATTTAAACCATCTGATCACTGAACCCTAAACCCCAAAAGTTGATTAAAGCTGTTGGTTTAAAACTACATGGCAGGAAAGATTAAGCTCATTATTAAAA
Organism: Marisa cornuarietis; assembly: GCA_004794655.1. Classification (NCBI taxonomy): domain Eukaryota; kingdom Metazoa; phylum Mollusca; class Gastropoda; order Architaenioglossa; family Ampullariidae; genus Marisa; species Marisa cornuarietis. The sequence continues at coordinate 2,784,674 of SMMW01000025.1, forward strand.
ACACTTGGCATCAATATCATGGGCATCAGAGTGAAGGACAAGACGCTACAGAGACAGTCTACAGTCAACTGATGGATGTTCAAAAAAAGATGTTCTCCTGAAGAATGCAGCAGCAATAAACAAAGTTCAATACATCTGGAAGGAATCATCTTTCTCCACTTCAAAATCAGACAAATATGTTCCATGACTGTCTCTATTTTTCTGGAAATGTGTGAGACTTTAACAGCAAATTTGTGAAGAACATATTTCTTATCTCAATGAGGAGGTGTGAAAGAGAATTACACATATAACTGGCTCTCTTGACAACCTCCTGTCCATAGTGAAAAGACACATGTTATAGTGATGTGGACACATCTCAAGATCTTCAGAATTTGCGAAGGTAGTCCTGCAGGAAATATTACACTGAAGTAGAAAATGTGGTAGATAAAAGAAACAGGCAGACAACATCCAAAAGTGGACTGGGCTCTCATTCAGCATATCCTTTACAAAGGCAAAAAACTAAAAAATTGGCAAGAGTTAGTGAGAATGCTGTCAGCTGGCCCTACAACCAGACAAGTCTAAGAAGCATCATCACTTGTCGTTGTCATCACTATCATTATCAATCATAATCATCGTCTTTTATTGTCCTTGATACAACAAGACAGAATAAAACTCATTGAATAAAATCTTGGATAATTTTTGTAGAATTAAAAGGAACAAAACCCAGAGACCAGGGAAAATTTGTAACAGTTTTCAAGTAACTTGAAAAACAAGCTCCTTTAGAGTCAAGTGGCACTTGTCACACATGAAAACTATATGGTCACAATGCCCTCTAAAAATATTACACTAGTTGTATGTTTAGTTCAGGATCTGTAAAACCAGTAAGTGTTAGTAATATTTCACTTTGTTTTTAATTAGAAATATGCAGTTATCAATGTTCTAAACTATTTTCTGTAGATGAAGTACTGCAGATAATCAAGGAGGCTGGCTTTCAGATCCCATTGCAAAAAGTGATACATCTGACTAAAAACCAGGCTGAAGAGTTTTATTCAGAATCTAATTACCAGCCATTCTTTGAGGAGCTAATCAATCACATGTCCAGGTAAAAAGCATTTTATGAATTGTTCAAGTAACTAAGTTAGAGGCCTCTTTCAAGGCTTGTGCAGCCTATTTGAATTAAGTACCAAGTCAAAGAAAACCGTAAAATAAATGTTCACATAGGTATTATACAAAAGATTAATATGTCACTCTCTCTCTCTCTCTTGTTTGACACTCAAACAGCTTAGCGCCATTTGAGCAAAGCAAAAACTGGAAAAAAAGCTTGTTAGAGATTGGCAGAGACAGATACATCATTGCTGTTAGAGGTTGCACTTGACAACAGCATGATTGAACATCAGATCACTGACAAAGTCAGCAACATGAGCAGTATCACGTTTTGATGGTGATTACAGTTTACACCTAGATTGTGTAACTTTTTGTTCAACTTGGAGTGCAACCTTGTAGCAGATTTCTGACATGAATGAGAGCAGAAAAGTGTGCTGCTTCATCTTGATTGCTCCCCGTATTTACATATTTGGCTTGCAGTCTTTACATGCTTGGTTGACTGTAGTTTGCTTTCATATTAGTCAGAAGGTAATTAAGCGATGGCAAACAATGACAAAGTAAAGTCATTGCTCACTTTCGTTACAATTTGACTTTTGGCTGAGACTGTAGATCAAATATGGGAGTGAGTAAAACATAAAACATAGCTTAGAACTCACCACCATGTATCAAGTAATAGCCAGAGAGACTGATTGGAGACTAGGGAAAGAGACAGTTAAAAGGTGCTGTCTAGTGCCAGGAATCAACGCTTCAGTCTTGTCAGCATTCAGCGTGAGTTTGTTTTCAGTCATCCAGTTCTGTCAACATTTGATCTTTCACTTCATTTGAATCAGGCTTATTCATGCATGGCATCAGTGTAGAAAAATAACAAAGCACTTGTACTCTTGATATCCCTATCCTAACTGCATAGTCTGGCACTCATGTTTGGCAATATAGGGGCACAATGTTTTGAGTGAAGATGCTCCAGAGGATCAGACAAATTATGTAGATCTGCATAAGTTCATACAAAACCACACAAATACAATAAAATACCACTTTATTTATCCCCAAGGGCAATTCTAAATAATGCTCGTACTAGCAATAATACATACATGATATAAAGGGAAATAATACATATACATGATATAAAAAGAGATAATGTATACATGTTGAAATAATTTATTTCTCTCTCGTGCGTGTACATGCACACACACACACACACACACATTCCCAGCAACAGTAGATATAGTGAATATAGTGGTGACCTTACGTCACCTCAGGCTAGTACGAATTCATGGCCAGTAGAATTGATCAGGTGAATGGCACGTGGAATGAATGAATTGCAGTGGCACACACCACACATCTTTATAGGATGTGACCATGGCTGGAAACAGCTAAAAAAAAAAAAAAAAATTACAGGGAATTCACCGTCAGATTTTGCCAGAGGAATGCAAAACAGAAGAAAAAAAAAGAAATCCTACTTACCATAGTCAAACTTACATCTTTATTTTCACTTAAGTTTGATGCAGTTTTCAAACATCATTAAAACATGCTTGTGTATCTCAAAATATTCTTGACACTCAACACATTTAATGATGTTGTCTGCGTTCAGTAACTCTATATGGATGTTAAAGATATCAACAATTTAAAAAAAAAAAACTATGACATGTGTGACATTGTTTCTAAGCAATAAAATTTGTTAGACAAAAAAAAAATTCAGTACAAATTTGTATCAAACTGATTTTATGATATTCCAACCATACTTTAAAAATTTATGGTTTTCATTTTCAAAATAAATAATCATACTCAAAAATATTTATTGAGGCATGATGTCATCATAAATAATGTAACTGCTTTGTGTATTATTATACACTTAATAAATTTTTCATTATCTTTTTCACTTGTCTTACACTGCCTTTTGAATGTAACTGGTGTAGCAACCCACTATTGGCACTGGTTCTAGCAAGGAGTGATGCTATAAGCAGATGGCAAAATCTCCTAGGACCTCAGTCATTGGATGAGGCAAAGATAGTGGCACCAGAAAGGTTAATGAATATTTGATTTTATAATAAACAGGAAAATTTATTTATACAATTTTGTTTTATTTTCATGGCATATTTGCTTACTTTAACAATAGAGAAAGTATACTAGAATGTCTGTCATTGAAAAAGTTTCTTCTGGAAATTCCATAAAATAGAACATTTTCCATTTATTATAATCTCTAGATACATCAAGTGTACATCCACTTATGCACACACAGTCATAGCCACTTTCTTTTTTCTCCCTCTACCTCACTCCCGTGCGGAAATTATTTTAATTTTCTTTTACTTAAGCATGTTTCAGCTTTGTGTTATGTATGGTTTACCTGCAAAACATTAACATTTTTTTAAATTTAGAAAATTACCTTTATTGTTTAGGGATATGTCTTTTGCTCATAACTACATTTTCTATACTCTTATTCCCTTTCCTTATTTTACTATGATGATTCTTTGCAGCCATTTATTTTTAACTCTGAAAAGATCCCTCATCTTCTCTTTAGTTATGGCATGGATTCTATTTGCCATCCTAAGTTAATCAAAACAATAAAGTTTTCATTAACTGGATATGATGTGACCCTAGAATCTGCAATGACACTAGATCAGGTAATCAATAATCCAATGAAGAGGTTGGCCTCTACTGCATAGACTAGTAGGATACCCTGCACTTTTTATGTGAGGTTGACAACCTCCACAAATTCCAAAACTATTGAAACCTAAAACATCCCAGAGAATCACTTTTTTTAAATAGGACTATGTGATTATATTAACTCTTTATTTTAATGTAAATATTTGGGCTTGTGCCCATAAACATAGTAGTAGATTCGTGGGTCAGAATAAAAAAGACTTTGATGGCTGTCTGCCATCACTTTATTGTGTCACCACAGCCTCCGAGCAAAGTATGCCTTTGATAACATCCCCATAAACCAGTTCCATGGATCAGACTCTGAAGAATCTGCCAAAAGAGAAATCAGCTTCTTCTTTCCAGTTGAAATAACGCTTGCTGTTATCAAGCCAGATGCTTATCCCCAGAAAGGTTTGTACACAGTGTATGCTTCAATGCTTTATTGGTATCTGTCACCTGCACTCTACAGTGCCTTTCAGACGAGTCAGTAACTGACTATTAAAACAACAACCACAATTTGAATTTAAAGAAGCAAATATAATTTGAAGAGAATAAAATAAAAACATATGTATACAAAGCAGCTCTCAATGACTAATCTCACAGTCCCAACACAGTTTCGTTCATTGTCTTATAACAAAGTCTCCACTTGTAATAATCCGCTAACTTCTGCAGGTACCGCTGTTTTCCCAGTAGTCAATGGTAATCCAATAAGACCGTAGATGAATCAGGCAGATACATCAGAAACCCCATCAGAAGAAGAACAAACGAAGAAAACAAAGAAGAAGAAAAAACCTGGAGAGAATATAACCAATATTTTAAAAATTGGTAATTTCAAAACTAAAACTCTCTCCACAACCAATACTACTTTTTACTCCATCTTCATCCTTAAAATTTACACATATATCACTCTCATCCAATACAAAAATTTCCCCATTTCACAAAAAAAATCAAAACACCGCCTCACCGATTTACAACAACAACAAAAATCGACATAAATAGACACTCGCCTCAACAGGTTCAATATGACATGGACACTGAACAATCCGTCTGGACTTGTTCACAAAACACACGTACAGGCGGTCAAGGCCTACACACCGCAAGTCTGTCGAGGACTTGCGAACAAACAGCCATTCAAGGCTCCTCCTCCAAGTCTGCTCCAGACTTGCTTTTCCCCCCAGCAACAGTCTGATCAGGACTATTACTTTGTCCCTCCGGACACATGGAGAACACTGAGGAAACTAACTACTCTGTCCTCTCAGGACACATTTTAACAACGAGGAACTGCTCTTCCTCCTTTGCTCTCATCAAAAAAACTTTATCACCATAAAACAATAGAAACAAAGAAACCCCAACACTCACTCCTTTCGTCACTATTTTTTCAAAACAACTTGTCGACACAAGTTAATCAAGCGGCCGGCCGGCCATCACGGCGCGGCACTGACTCACTCACTCAGACCTCACACCGATAAACACATTAACTCTTCCACTCACACCTCCCCCCTTCCAGCTCCGTTCCCTGTCCCCTTTTGGGATAAATAAAAAAATATATTTTAAAACAGCAGGTTTGTGACAGTATCCATAAGGTATGGTATTTTGAGAAATGCCAGATGCAACTTTTAATAAAAGCACATAAAGCTAAAAGTAGGTTCTTCGGTAGTCTGTCCAAAGATCTATTTGTATATTCCACTGATGATATTCTACTTTAAACTGTATTTTACCTACCCTTTGCCAATGGACAAAGCCAAACTGATTATCTTTTTGTAGGTTTATCTAATTACCCTTGTATCTGTAGTTGCAACAGTGTAGTCTTCTTCTGTACTGCACTGCTTTACTAAACCAAAATGCTAAAACCAGTATCAAGCAAGCTGCATAAATTAAAACACATTTTACACAGCAGTTTCTTGAGATATCAAGAGGAAAACTTTTTATTCTGGTGTGCCACATGGGCAAGCATGACTAGCTACTGGGTGCTAAAAAAAAAAACCTAAATCTGTTCACCAAAACAGACATCCCATAAAACTGAGCCTGAGACATCAAGTTTGTAGCAAGTATTATAACCAAACACGACAAGTTATTTTTCAAATGTTTTTATGAAAACACCATGTCATATAGCCAGGTATGTACAAATACTTAACTGTATGTTATCATGGTTAGAGGTTTCCAGCAAACACTTTGGTTTCATTAAAGGAAACATAAAGATGTATTATAACTGTTCTAAATTTAATGTTTTGATTTTTTTTCTTAGATGCCATTGTTGAGAGAATTCTTGAAGCTGGCTTCTTTATTGTTGCTCAGAAACAAGCCACAATTACCAGAGACATTGCTGAAGCACTTTATGAAGACATGAAAGATAAAGATTTCTATGAAGAACTTATAAGTTTCATGACAAGGTGTCTATTGAACAGTTACAGTACTATTCATACTTTACAAATCATTTTTCTAAATATGCATACAACTTAAGTTTACTAGTGTGCAAGAAAAGACATGCTTATTAAAGGAAACAAAATGCTATTACCAGGAGGCTTACTTACATTTTCTTATTTTCATTTTATATATTATATAGCTAAAAAGGTACGTGTGTAGTAATTTTCTGATTTTCACATAAATTTTTTTGTCCCAGTGATACATCAGTCTTCATGGTATTGTCAAGAGAAGTAGCAGTTGAAGGGTGGCGGGAAGAAATTGGCCCCACCGATCCAGAAATTGCCCAGTTGGAAGCACCAAACTCGTATGTAAATCTCTGATTAAAGTATGTCATAGAACCATACTAACCCTGATATAAATCACTAACATGCATTCTTTATACTTGAAGGATAAAAGCATGTTTGTCAGTTTGAAAATCATGTCTAATGTATCTCTGCACAGTATACCTTTTTAATATTTAGATCTATTTCAGGGTCCAGTGGTACAGCCATGTCACATGAGTGACCCTTCTCTTGAAGTGTTATTATTCACAAAGCTGATTTGCTATGTCAAGATATGTTGTGAAATATTCTGGAACCTTCTTATATTTTATACTGGACTAAGAGTGTATGTAATAGGGTATAGATCTATATAAAATATGCAAGATGATAAATGTGTGTGGTTTTTTTCAGCCTTCGAGCCAAGTTTGGCAAAGACATTTTGCACAATGGTTTTTATGGCTGCACAACCGAAGAAGAAGCTAAGCAAAAGATACATGATATCTTCTGTTTGGTAGAAGAACTAGCTGATGAAAATGAAGGTAAGTGTAAGTGTGGTATGGTGCAAGAGTCTCAATCAACATACCAAGCTGAATTCTTCATCACAAATGTAAGGCCCATTGTTTTGAACACTGAACACTCGCCTCCACTTTGGGCTTTTCAACGCCCAGTCTGTATCGTCTGCACAACAGTCACTGACGCGAGCTGAAATCGTAGAATTTGTCATAGACCGCCGCCTTGATATTTTCATCATCACTGAGACGTGGCTTAATAAACAGCATGGCGACGAGAGCGTGTGTGTCGATCTTACTCCAGTGGGCTTTTGTCTGAAATCTTTCCCCCGCCCTACACGTGGTGGTGGTATTGCTATAATCTACAGATCATCACTTGCCAAGTACCTGTCTTTTACTACTGCCGTATCGTTCCCTCACGCGTCTTTTGAATTTGTACAAGTCTCCTCTTCGGCTTCTCATTGCTCGATGCACCTGCTCTGCATCTACAGACCTCCTAGCGCCAGGAACAAACTTACAGCCTCTACATTTTTCTCAGAATTCCATGATCTCTTGGATTATAGCAATGCACTAATTGGACCTGCAATACTCCTCGGAGATGTTAATGTGCACTTCGACACAGTTTTCACCCTGACACACCTGTTCCACACCTTTCGTTTTGTCCAGTCCGTGTCGCAACCAACCAGGCCTGACGAGAGGGGGGGACAGGGGGGTCTGGTGTACCCGGGCCCGCGGCTGTGAAGGGGGCCCGGCCTTGGTCAGTGGATTTTTTCTTCTTCTCCTCCTTTTCTTTTTCTGTTAAAGAAAGGTCCGAGGACAAAACACCCAAGCATTACACATGCAGACGTTGAGTTTCAAGTCTGTAGAATACAATTTCGGGGTAGGCGGGGCTCGGGTGGGAAGCGTAGTCAGCTGTATTGTATTCTCGCTGGACAAGCCTGGAGGCGGAGGTCCGCTGGACGCTGAAGATTTTATCGCGTGTGAACCGTCCGGGAGAACGTTCATTGAAATATTGATATTGCTGGGTTTATGTGCCACTACGGGGGAGGGGGTGGGCCCTGCAAGCAAATCGGATAGGTAGGTATGCTACTGATGTGTGGCCACTCAGTGACCGGAGAGGATGGGGGCCCGCCCCTGGCGCTGCAGCCTGTAAGGAAGAGATATCAAAGGTGTCTTTTTCGTAGTTACTAAACAACACTGAGAATTTCTTTAATCGTTTCTCCATCACCAAACAAATACATTAGTCTACACAGTAGATCCTTGATATAATGAGACTATATTATTCTGTAATACTATCGCAGCCAGCAAAGCAGAACACATTACAGCAAAAACATTTTAAAAACTGCTGCCCCGCAAATAGGCTTATGAATTGATGATGGTGGTGTCACTGGAATTTTGGAGCTGGAGGAGAATGATAAAGAGGAGGTTAGCATGAGAAAGATAATTTAAGTTTAGAGACAGTGTCCGTACGGTGGGTGGATGGCCAGGATGGGCAGGTAGGAGGTAGGGAGGAATGTTATGTCACCAGAAAGGGGGGGGGGACTCGGACTACTGTAACTACGGCAATAACACATCGGCCGGCTGCTCATTACCTTTCCTTCCAGTCTCCAACCTTCTTTTGGTCTTTGCCGACGAAGCTTCCGTTAAAAAGGAGATAATATCTACCAGACATCCGTCCCCCAATGCCACCTCGGAATCTTTCTTATCATGCGCTAGTTGAATTCAAGGAAGCTGTCACATATGCTGCTGTATATTGAGTGTTGCAGTGGCTTCGACATTTGTTTTTCAAATAATCACATAATTATATTTGAATGTGTTTTTAAGGAGCTTCGTGTAACTTATATTTGTTTCACGATGAAGAAGGGAGGAAAAGAAAAGTTTACAGATGTGCTATGATATAATTGTTAGTTTGTCTACGTTTTCATTAAACTGCTCCTTGTCTTGACACTCACAATCAAGGTAGAGGCAAATTATGTTGGCCCTGTTTTAGTTTAGAGGCCAGTGACTAAGATGACAACAAGTTCCACCCATCCGGCCATCGGCCATGGGCCGCATTGCATTGTTGCTGCCCACATGACAAGAGGGAAAGGGAGGGGGGTTGATAGTTTCTGGAAAACTCGACGGATGGAATTTTATTGGAATTAAATGGTCGGGGTTTGGACCATTTGGAGGTGTAGACTGACATTTTTATGAGATAGTTAGACGAGTCAGCAGTAAAGTCGCCATGTGTTTGACCAGGACACTTAATTTTCCCACCCTTTTCGCTCGAAGTCCTTGGACCAAACAAAGCTTGGACAGTTGGACCCTAAGAAAGCTATACACAGTTTAACATCTTGTCACACCACACTCTCCTGTCTGTCGCACGCTGTCTTCTAGACTCAAAAAGCTGAGATACGCTGCACTTTGTTCGGTGAGTACAGTATTTTTTTTTATTTATGCTTCTATGATTTTCTGTTTATTGGCAAATAGCATTTGACAAGGCAGGAACATTTGCTTTGTCTTCTAAAACTGAGCAAGTATTTTAACTGATACTGACTGATGGGGGTTGAAGTCGACCGAGTTTGCTTGGTAAAAAGATGAATGAATTCAGTGGAAGGCGGCAGTTCAGTTCAGTTATGTGTTTGTGTGTAACAGCGCGTGTTGTTGTTGTTGTTGTTGTGTGTGTGTGTGTGTGCGCGCGCTCGCGCGTGAGGGTTTACTAAAGGAATAAATGAATTAAATATAGGAAGGGATTTTCGATTGGTGCTGCGTGTTTGCCTCGTGTGTTATGCAAGTTGATAACAAAGATAACTGATGTGCTCTGCTGTTCGTAGCAGCAAACACTTTTTTTTTAATGAGGGTATTAACGAATCTGTCGAGCTTTTGACATCGCTGTTGACCTAACAGGCCTTCCTCACTCTGGAGATGTTTTCTATGGAGCGGGGTGCTATACACGTTTGATCCTTTAATATCATTTTTCCTCATTTACTAACCACTCACGTGTAAACAATTTTATTTCAAGTAGTGATGTAGATAATAGTGCACTTGTCCTAATGTTTGCATTCTCTATTTCGTTACTGAATGAAATGTAGATATTGACAATCGAATTGTAAACATATATTATTATATACTGGGAAAATATTTTACGATTACAATTACAAGGGGCCCGGAGAGTTGTGTGTCCCGGGGCCCGTGCTGGCTCTCGGCGGCCCTGCAACCAACTCACAAAAGAGATCACATCCTGCACTGGGTCATACATCGACCTGATGACCACTTAGTGCAGTCAGTTGATGTTTCCCATGATCTCTCATCTGACCACTACTCTGTACTAATCGAACTGGATCGCAAATGCCCATCATCGGCGCCAGTTTTTAGACCCACTCTTACAAAATGTGGATAGACTAGCATTGAAAGCACAGCTGCAGATGGCGCTCCTCCAACCACCCTCTGCCGAGCAACTTAATTGACTGTGTTTTGCGTAGAGTAGTTGATGACCACGTGACCCAGTGTCTCGACGTCTGATGCGCCAGTCTAAATGTGCGCCTTGGTATTCACAGATCCGCGTCGAACTCCGTGACCTGAAGCGCACGCGCCGGCGAGCTGAACGTGTTTGGCGGAAGACTGGACTCGTCATCCACAAAGAAATTTATAATGCCGCAAAGCGAAGCGTTGCAAAATGCATTTATGCGGCTAAAGCATCATATCTTCAGGGCCAAATAATTAACTGCACCTCCTCCAAAAAGCTCTTTGCCATTTGCACTCAAATGACTGGATCTAAGACAGCAACACCACTGCCTACTGCCTATCCTGCTTCACTGCTGCCGCAAGTTTTTAGTGATTATTTCACCAGCAAGATATTGGACATTCGATCATCTTTAGACTCTGTGTCGGCGCTTGACAGCATCTCCTGTGATGTCCTCCCAGGATGCTCCATGACCAAGTTCCTACCAGTCTCTGAGACCGATGTGAAAGCGGTTATTCTAAAAGATAAACCAACAACTTGCGAGTTAGATCCGATGCCCACAAGCCTTCTGCTCGATTGCCTAGATACTCTACTTCCTGCCATCACAAATATTGTAAATGTCAGCCTGTCGTCAGGTGTTTTCCCATCTTTGTTCAAAAATGCGGTGGTGAGGCCACTTCTAAAGAAATCCACGCTTGACGTCAATGTGCTGAACAACTACCGTCCAGTTTCCATCTTGTCTTTTCTCTCTAAGATCATAGAGAAAATAGTTTTGACACAGCTCTGGGCATACTTACAAAAGCACCATCTTATCCCACAAGCTCAGTCGGCATATAGACCTTTCCACAGCACCGAGACCACTCTTATTAAAGTAACAACAGACATATTATCTGCTCTTGACAGTGGTGATGTCTCTCCATTAACCCTACTGGACCTGTCTGCTGCATTTGACACTATAGACCACTCTCTGCTTCTTCACAGACTCCACACCCTCTACGGGATTTCTGGACCTGCCCTCTCATGGTTTAACTCCTATCTCACTGATAGGACCCAGACTGTGTTAGTTGATGGTCAGATATCTCGCCCTGCTTCACTTTTCTGTGGTGTTCCCCAAGGTTCAGTACTTGGCCCAATTCTGTTTATCCTGTATACTAAGCCACTTTCATCATTCATCCGGTCTCACCAGGTTTCTCATCAATCCTATGCTGACGACACGCAGCTTTACTGTTCTACTCCACCGGCTGAGTCTCACTCTGCTATTAGCTCTCTAGAAGCTTGTATCAGCGACGTCAAGGGCTGGATGGTAAAAAACAAGCTTAAACTAAATGATGATAAAACGGAAGCCCTCTTGTGCCATAGAAGAAGACATCAACCTTCACTCGTCAGTCTGCCCAATCACATCAAGGTGGGCGACAGCAACATCACCTTCACGTCATCCGTTAGGAATCTGGGATTTATTGTCACTGATGACATGACACTCGATAGACATGTAGCATCTGTCTGTCGGTCTGCCTATTATGAGATCCGTAAGATCAGTGCTATCCGTCACTTTCTCACTACACGCGCTACCAACACTCATGTCTGTGCGTTTGTTCTTTCTCGACTTGACTACTGCAACTCCTTGCTGGCAGGCTGCCCTGACTACCTCATTCAGAGACTCCAGAGAGTACAGAACTCTGCTGCGCGTCTGGTGCTTAGAGCAAGGAAACGGGACCATGTCACTCCTCTCCTTCGTTTTCTACACTGGCTACCCGTCCGTTCTCGCATTCAGTACAAACTGTCTGTGCTGTGTTTTAATTTCTTTGCTGGCTCCTGTCCCGACTATTTCTCTGAACTTCTCATCCCTTACTCTCCGTCCAGACAACTACGCTCTTCGTCTGACGACCGTATTCTAACTGTTCCTGTCACCAGAACAACAACATATGGTCACAGGACTTTTGGCTACTGTGCTGCAAAACAATGGAACTCTCTTCCTTTCCATATCCGCCACCTTCCTACAACTGAATCTTTCAAATCTGCACTGAAAACGCACCTCTTCCTTGAGCATTACTCCTAACACAGTCCACACAATGCTAGTCCTTCTTAACCCCCCCCCTTCCCTCTTGCTACTTTACCCATCTTTCTCGCAGAATCACTATATTTCTCTGTTCCTGTTACTTGATGCCTTTTGTTTTCTGTTTCGTCGTCGTCAGTACTGTCGTTTTCTTTCGTCCCCTTTGTTCTGTATCTACTTAGTCCACGTCTCTTCTTCATTTTAAGCGCTAAGAGCATGCTCTCTATGAGTGTGAATATGCGCTGTAAAAATCTTCACTATTATTATTATTATTATTATTTTGTATGGGTTCAAATTACCAATAAACCTGAGAGAAGGAACTTGGTTTGTGGAACATCCACCCATTATACCAGAGTAGCAAGGTGAAAGAACACCCAGGAGCTAGAAAGATACTGGTAGGACATTGTGGGACTGGCAGAGCTCAGATGACCAGCTTTGGGGAGTCAGAAACTGATGAAGGCCTCAGGCTCAGGTACAGTGAGAAGACAGGTAAACATGGTGTGGGCTTCTTCATACATAGGAAAGTGGTTAGACCTGTCATCAGTTGTAAATCCATTTCCTGTGGGCTGATTTCCATTTGCATCCATATGGAGAAACTTGGTGTGCTGTGATGTAGACACCTCACTTTAAATATCGAGGAGTCGCTATTTTCATAAGCACAAGAAGTGCTAGGGAGTAAAGGAAGAAGTAACTTGGGGTTGTGACTAATATTGTAGATCTATGTGTTGAGGGCCTTGATGAGAGAGCAGTCCTGAAGCAGTAAACTGTGACTTTGGGAAGGGGATGAAGGCAGCTAAAGAGAATAGAATCAAGGGCCATTCTGGACCAAAGAGGAGAGCACTAGGTGACAGCAAAATGAAAAAAGCCTACCCAACAGCTGAAAACCTTCACCAAGTCAGATCAACATAAATCTTAATGCCAGTCATTGAAGACAGTAATAGCCATCTTCTCATTGAAAGTATTGCTGTACTAAACATGGACTAAATTTTGCAACAACCTGTACAACTTCCAGTTGAAAAGAGACATCAACATCCTTTAAATCAACCAGACCACAACCAAAGAACCTGCAGACCTATCAGAAGGGTTTGACAATGTCCCAGGTGAGCTGCTCAACCAGGATGGGTAAGAAACAACAATGGGCCGTATTGCTGTGTAATTTAAAAAAATCTGGAACAGTCCAAAGATGCAATCACTAACGAAAAGAAACAGTAAATTATACCAAAACTACAACACCATAAGCCCAATCAGCCACCTAGGAAAAGTGATGCTTAATCTAGAAACATATAAATACCACTGCTGAGGAACTGCTACCAAAAGAACAGGCTGGCTTCTGACCAGAAAGAAGTACAGCACTGAACAGATCTTCAACCGTCACATTGATATAAAAACATCTGCAACACCATCTCTTATGTGAAGCAATGCAAGCTTATTTGTTTGGTCATATACTCAGTATGACACCCTAAATCCGTCCTTCAGGGTACCTTGGAGGAAGGGGGAAGGTCAACACTGAGATGGACAGTGGAAGAACTGATTGGTAAACGTGAAGAAATGGACCAGTCAGTCATCACACCACTGATCATCATCATCATCATTCCTTGTTACTCCTCCAAGAACATAGGCCTGCAACAGCACCTCGCCAGTGGACCTGGTTTTGGGCAGCCCCCTCAGTTGGGCCCATGTGGTTCCGGCATCCTTTGCCTCTGTACTGATCTTCTCCAAGTCTGTTTTGGCCTCCCAACTCTCCTCTTCCCCTGAAGATTCCAGTCAAGTGTCTGCCTAGCAATGGTGTCAGCTGGTTTGCGCAGGGTGTGTCCTATCCAGCCCCACTTGCACTTTTTGATGTCTTGACTAGTGGCATTCTGGTTAGTTCTTTTCCACAGGCTTCTATTGGAGATCTCACCACTGCTTAAGACAGTCCTAACTGGCAAGCCTTGTCAGCTGCTGCATCTATCCTGCTGTTTTCCCCACCCTTCCCTCTCCCAATGACCAGTAGGAACATAAGAGGCCAACATAACCTTTTTATCAGTTGATACATGTCAAAAGATGTATCTATGTATTCATGTCTAAGACATGTTTTTAAAATCTCTGTGAGTTGTACACATTGATTATTATTCTTTATATGATGTACATGGCTGAATGTATATTATTAACTACGGAGTATTTTGTGAGTAAGAATCGTAAATTTAAAGATGAATGGCTGTTAGATTTTAAGAACTAAATTTTTCTGTCCAAGTTTTTTTTTTTAATATTATTATTATTATTATTATTGTGTATCTTCGTGTATTGGTGTGCCAGATCTTGTTGAGCTTCAAGATGTGCAGCAATTGGAAAACTGTTTTGTCTATGTTTGTTCATAACATAGTCTTAATACTAATCTTTTTTAAAACATTAAATAGCAATAGAAGAGAAAGAGATGGAATCAGATGGTTCATCTGTCATTGAAGAAGCACAGGAAACAGTTGTACCAGAGGAGGCAATAACAGGAGAAACCACTAAAAACTAAGAAAACATCAGATGAAGAGAGGTATGAACAAAAGACTGCAGGCCTCTGAGAAGGAAACAGGAGAAAGCTTGAAAAAGGTCAAGGAAATCAAATTGCAAAGAAAATAATTCATATATTTCAATACTAAGAAGATGATAGAACAACACATACAACAAGAAAAGTATAAAGAGAGTTGTATATTAACTGGCAAATTATGGCTTTATCTTTTCAAGGAAAACTTAAACACCAGGACATAAAATATTGAAATATCTTGTTAAAATATGCGAATGGCCTATTAAGAGTGCTGTTAACATATCTATATCAATGTACTTTTCGAGAATGAGTCTTTCCACATAATTGCTTTTGTATGACATGAGAATTATCTATTTAAGATTATTATGGGTAAATTATTTCTTGGTTACGTGAATGTTTCTTCTAAGTTCAGTATATTAAAATACACACAAAATAACTGCATTTGCTGTTTTTGTTGTTATATATAGCCAAAGAATATTGCTGTCTGTGCCATGAAGCATCAGCACATATATGATCACATGCTTGGTAACTTCTGACAGCACTGTTTGATATTCCAGAAATATCAACCTTTTTTCATGAAAGTATCATTATGTTTTAACATGCTAATACCACACGCTAATTTGCTGTTCAATAACTCAGCACTAGTTTTATATTTGAAAATTATCTATGATTTTAGGGAAAATATTTTCCCATGCTCTAATCAGTCTAATGTGATATTGAGGTCATGGCCTGTCTCATAAAACACACCTTTTAACTTTTTTTTCTGAAGAGAATGTAATTTTACATCTGTAAAATCTTCCATACAATAGGGAAAATATACCATTTTTGGTTGTAATTTCTTCGAGTACTTACCAGATGACATGACTATATGGAGATATTACTCTCTAGCTACCCAAATCCAGCTGAGCAAACTTGCAAGGCAAGAAACACATGCCTCACAAAGCACTAGAATGCTGCTCAGCCACCACCCCCACCTGTCCCACTAGTGAGCACTCTTCTCCAGTTTTCGCCCGGACTGTCTGATCCCACTACGGGGAGGCAGGAGGGAGCTAGCTGTCATCTAGTAAGTACTCGAAGAAAGAAATTTTACTACCAAAAATGGTATTTCTTCTTCATACTGTACCAGATGAGATGACTAACTGCCACGTGCTGAGCTGCCGCGACATTACCGATAGTGTGTAAGGAGTCCACATGCAGAGTTAAGTCTCTAAGGTAGAATCTACCAAAGGTAGACTTGGACCTCCATCCGATCGCTTTGATAATATCAGATAATGTTATGTTTCTGGAGAAGGCTAGGCTAGGTGCTACTGCTCTAATCTCATGAGCCCTACCCAGGACCATAGATGCTGCTGAAGGGGAAAGGGCTATGTAGGCTGCTTAATAACCCCTTTTATCCAGGCTGCTATTGTCTGGGTCGAAATATATGATTTGCCTCAGCGGTAAAAACAATCTGTACCGACCTTTCCTGAAAGGTGCAGATCTCTTAATATAGATCCTTAGGCCTCTAACTGGGTCCTGGAGTCTAGCCACATCCCTATGCCCCGTTCTAGGGAGAGGCTGAATGACGACCTCCTGTGGTCCCTGGGTAGGTAGCCTGTTCTTAGCCAAGAAACCTGGGTGTGTAAGCAGGGACACCGATCCATCCCCTCTAAACTGAAAACAAGAGACTCTACCAAAAAGGCGTGAATCTCTGACACCCTGGCTGCTGAGGCCATAGCGACCAAAAAACAGATCTTCCAAGTAAGCAGCCTGAAGGACTCCCTTACAAGGGTTCAAAGACCTTGGAATTCAAAAACGTCAGGATCCATCCCAGGTTCCATGCGGGAACAAGAATGTGGGTCACCGGTCTGGTTAGTGAGACGTTTGCCAGCAAGGCATAAATGTCTCTGTTTGACCCCACATCCCACAGGCCTATATGTCTGAAAGAGTCAGACAGCATAGCTCTATAGCCCTTGATGGTGATGGGTGTTAGAGATCTAGAGTGAAACAGCCAAAGGAGGAAATCTGCAACCTTCGCTGGTCAGCTGAGTTTTTGGTCTCTCCTCCACCTCTGAAAAACTCTCCACTTACCCTCATACACCTTTATAGTGGAGGGTATTGAGCGGCAGCGATGCCCGCCACTGCCTCACTAGAGAAGTCTGCCTGATAACCCTGATGGCACCCAGGTGTGAAGGTTCAGGGCAACTGGCAAACTGGCACTTGGTGAAAGACCTGAGAGAGAGGCTGTTTCAGTAACTAGTTCAGGGGTGCAACCAGATGAACCTTGACAATGGCCCCCGGATCTTTGCCAACACCCTGGGACGGGGCAAAGGCATAAGCCAGGAGATTGTCCCAATCCAGTGACAAGGCGTCCGCTGCCCAGGCCCTAGGATCTGGCACTGGAGACACAAATGTCGCCAGCTTGTTGTTCCACCTGGTAGCGAACCGGTCCACCATGGGCCAAAAGAAGGTCTGAAACATCTGCTAAAAGGTGTCCGGATGCAGAGACAATTCTGAGTGAAGTACCTGACCCTTCCTGCTCAGTGCGTCTGCTATCACATTGAGTCTACCCGGAATTTGACAGGCCCTCAGCGAAATCTCCTGGTCTAGGCACCACCATAGCAGTATCCAGACTAGCAGGCGCAGCTCGGGTGACAGCGTGGCCCTTTGACGCCGTAAGTAAGAGACTGCTGCTGAGTTGTCGGACAGAACCATGACAACTCCCTTGTAAGGCACTCTGCCAGGCCTGGAGCACTCTCCAAACTGCCAGCAGCTCTAGTAGATTTGTGTGTAGCGTCTGTTCTTCCACCGACCACAGTCCTTGCCGCAGATCGAAGCCCAGCAGCAGATAGGCCCCCCCAGCCCTCGTGACTGGCCTCTGTACATAGGAAAACTCCAGGGGAGGGTCTCTGAGGGGAACCCCCCTGTCTAGCCAGCTATTGTCTGTACGGCTGATAGGTAACTCTTGACCTCTCTTCCCAGTGGGATCTAATCTTCTAGTGTAGTTGACATGTGGCTGGTCTCCAGTGTGCCAATAGTGCCATCTGAATGGGCCTTATTCGCAGCCTCCCCAACTATAACAGGTCTGCCGCCGCATTCATCAACCCTAGGAGTCGTAACCACTCCCTGGCTGTGCGTTTGTCTGCCGTTAGGAAGCACTTGATTATAGGCCCCACTTGGCTTCTGGAAGGAAGACCCGATTGAGGTGGGTCTGAAACCTCATTCCCAGGTGGACAAAATCTTGTTTCGGAATTAGGTCGCATTTTTCTGGGTGGATGATTCATCCCAGGTCTGTCAAAACAGTCATCAGGTCCTTCAGGTCTGACCCTACCCTCTGCCTGTCTCATCCATGTAAATGAAGGTCGTCCAGGTAAGTGGACACTGCCGTCTTTGCCTACATGCAAAAGCGACGAAGTACCGTTTCCATAATCCTGGTGAAAACCCAAAGCGCCCGACACAGGCTGAACGGCATCACCACAAACTAGTACGCTCTCATTGATGTGGCAGTCTCCATGGCCAACTGAGGACAGAGGAAGGTACTGAGCCTGCTGAGGTCCAGGATCGGTCTCCAGCTGCCTCCTGGCTTTGGCACTAAAAACAGGAGGTAGAAGGCTGACAGGTCCCTTCTTTCCACTTCCTGAATAGCCTTCTTACTCAGCAGGGTCTCGATCTCGCTTTGCAGTGACCATGGCTTCCGTCTTCAGGCACTGGCGACAGAGAACAAGGCGGTCTGTCTCGAAAGGTCAGTCTCAGTCCCTCGCTGATAAGTGAAAAGACCCATGGATCTGTGGTCTGAAAGGTCTCCCACTGTGACAGATGGGTCTGCAGTGTCACCCCGACTTGACGGGTGGGAGTGTCGGGATAAATAGAAGGCGAAGCTGATGAAAGGACATCCTTAGCTCCTGACTAGCTGGAACTCTTCCCTTTGTCCCGTCCCGTCCATGAGCTCGGCAGTAGGACCAATCCCGCCGACGATACCCGGCGGCCCTCCTGCCTCACCAGAGTACCCATGATCTCCCCTTAATCCAAGCAAGCCGCCCGGGTTGTCAATGAGGTTGGGCAGGGCTTCTGGTTTCCAAACACGGCCGAGCCTCTCACTTGGCTGCAAGACGGGGCTATGCCATAAACCAGTTTGTCCATCACCTTCATACCGCTTACTGTTGACTGAACATCCCGGCCCCTAGACATGGTCAAGCGATCCTTGTATCCCTTCCCCCAGGCTAGTAAGCTTACTGAGCCTGAAGGAGGTGCAGAACTGCTGACCTGCTTGGCCTGGACCGCTCGCTGGCCTCGCCCGCAAGTCGAAATATCCTGTGCTCGCCGACGAGACCGGGTGCTGACCCAGCAAGCCAGAGTGTGTATTGAACCACGCTGTCTGGGGCTGAGAAGGGGGCCACACTGCCGCAGCCAGAAACTGTGTGAACAGAGTGCTAAGTGTTTAGATCTAACGTTAGGCCTGGAGGCATAAGGGATGAGAACTCTAACAGTACTATGCTGCAGTGTGTGCGGTTTTTTTATTTGCAATTATCCCCCTTGTTAAGAATGTTTTGCAGAGGTAATTCTAGGCTGCGGCCTTGCGGGATTCCCGCAAAATTTCGCTGAGGGGCGCATAGTCTGAAAGTCAGCGCGACCATGCGCCCTCAAAATACCAGTGGCTGGCGCACTTTTGAACACGCGATGCGGCACTTCAAAACTATTTGTTGTCATTCTTCGCGCTGGTTTGAAACCGACCCACTAGAATCGATGTTATAATGACTGGACAGTTTTCGAACTGACCACTTGTTATCCATCTGATGCAACCTGCTCCAAATTTTGCGCCAGGAAGTAAATTGTTGACGCGGTCACAGCGAAAACATTTGGGACGGGAGAGATCAAAGGTATTGGAAGCAGGCGAGTTGAAAACGAAGTGAACGCGACTGTCAACTCTGACTTTTTGTTCACGACCAGAAGAGCAGAAGATGCCCCGGAAAGTAGAAATCGACAAGGACAGGAAGAAACAGAAACTCATCAGAGTGTGCCGCACACATTGTTGGAACTGAAAATGTAGACAACAAAATAGACAAATTGAGACAGAGACTGCACGTAAAAAACCACACATCCAGAGAACCTATCAGTGTGAATGGCTGAAGAAATGACCTTGGCTAATAAATGAGGACGAAGGCATGAGATGTGAAGTGTGCCTAAAACAATCATAATAATGGTTTACAACCCCGGGTGTGTTAAGTACCGAACAAGGACGCTGCAGAGACATTCAGACTTCTGACTACATGCACTCTTTGGAGGCTTAAATTCTTCAGAAAGATTTCAGCCAGGTAAACTATTTTCAATTCAAATTTATTTCTGTCCTCATGACCTTTTCGGAACTTATGCCGGCGGTATTATATAACACTTAAACAACGTTTTGCGAACTTGATACATCACATTGTGCCTCCTTATGCTATACCACAATGCAGGCTGTGAGAGAGGGCTTCGGCCATCAAAACCTAATAAAGTCTTCTCGTAGAAGTTACCTCGAGGAGAAACATTTAAACCCCTGCACTAATGAGACATAAAAAGTGTCTAAACATTAGCTCATAGCCCAATAAGATGGACACAAAGACTAATTAGTTTGCAAATTTAGGATTCCATGATCACACTAATGATGATGAAAGATAATTTATCGATATAAAAGAAAAATATATCTATGTGAATAATCTTCTTTTTCTTGTGATTAATAAAGTATTTTGTTGTGTACCAAATATTTATTGGAAAAAGCAGCGAAAATGTGTTTATTTCGAGGGACCCCTTGTTTCATTTGAAAGGTCCCTTTTTTCCATTGAGAGGGCCCCAGGGCCCCTCTTTTTGAAATCCTAGAATTACCTCTGTTTTGTGTGTGTGTGTGTTTCTCTTATGTGTTTATGTATTTTCTACCTGTATTTCGTCCACGTGTAATTAAAGTATTTATTTGTAACGTTCATTTTGTCTTTGTTGTGGTCTATGCTCCTTAGAGGTTCGTTAGGTACGTCATGTCCTGCCCATGGCTGAACGAGTGGGCGTGTTCGTGCCGGCTGTGTGAGCGGTTGCGAGTGGGTGTCTGGCGACGCTGGGGGCGATCCCGACAGTCTCACCTGGTGCGAACTTACCCAGCTATGCGGCGGTGACGCAGGGGGGCATGTCATCCTGCCGTGGTAAGGGGCGTGATCGCCAACTTCATTCCCAGCCAGGCAGTCTTGAGCATAGTACGAGGTGGGGGCGCACTGCCCACCAACCGGTCCCTGAAGCCGCGTGGGGACGCAATGCCCGCCGACTCTCTTGTGTTGCCAGGTGGGGATGCACTGCCCGCCAACCTGCTTCTGGCTCAGAGAGGACGACTTCCAATCCTCCTGGCTCTTGGCCCCGGGGTTGGGGGGCAAGGCACTGGCGTCCTGGGCCTGGGGTGCCTCCTTGGAACACAGCGTCCCGCCTGCCCACTGCGTCCTCCTTGTGTAAGGAGGTGCGAAGGAGCGCCTTTTGAGATGACAGGCTATACGTACATCCTCCCACTGGTGGACGTGCTTTGGGTCGCTGTTTCTGGCCGTATGAAGTCCTTCACCTGGAACGTGCCAAACCTTGCCAGGCGATGGCACACCCCATCCCTTGGTGAACAGGAGTGAGAGCTCTCCACAGTCTGACCTGTGGACAAAAGAACAGAAGGAACTCTTACTTTCATCCTTGTAACCCACCTGCCTGACTGCTGACCACACCCGCAGCTCTGGACTGACCTGGCGGAAGATCCAATGAGGGGGAGCACCAGCCAAGTAAGCCTGGGATGGCCTTCCTCTCCCCCCTCTTGCCCAATCACGTCAGGGACACTGCTTAGGCTCCGGTGCCCGGTGCGTCCCGGCCGGCTTGGGCCATACGGGTGGAACCGTCGACTGTTCTTCGACCCTCTTCCTGGTAACGCCCTCCAGATACCCCGGGGGTGGGTCTCTGCTGCTTCTGATCACTTTTCTTCCGCCCAGGTCGACATAGGTTGCCGGAAGGGCGAGCGTGACTCCCTCAGCAAGTTTACCAGGACCGGCCTTTCCGCAAAGGCTGCTTGCCTCACTTTCTGTATAGCTCGTCCAAAAAGTAAAGGGCTCTCACAGTTGGCTCTCCTGAGCTGTTGTCTGTGGTGTTCCTGGAAAAGAGAGCATCTCCGTAAAAAAGCATCCCTCTGAATCAACCTTACATTCATCTGAACAGTCATACCACAGACCGACGCATGCAATGCTGCCATGCTAATAACTCACGCTAGCGTCTCCAGATCTCTCAGATTGTCTGGCCCTCTTTCAGACAGGACAAGCATAGCCTCGCTCGCTAGAGACAGGAACGAATGCATATACGTCAATCTGCACGTGAGTACGTCAACTGGTAGCGTGTTATCTCCGGCCCGTTTAGACTGACGAGGCGTCTGCATCTAACTGTGCCCTCGCAAACGGAAACTCCTGCATGTAGTTATCATACCAAGCTCATCTGATGTTGAGGATGTGGCGCAGACATCTGTTGACGAATGTCTGTATCTTGTTAGTGATGGCATTTGTCACACGCCATGTCTCAGATCCATATAGAAGTATTGCCTTTACATTTGTGTTAAAGATGCGGATCTTGGTGTGTAAAGATAGAGCCTTGGATTTCCAGATAGGTCGTAGGGTGTGGAATGCAAGCCTGGCTTTGTTTGTTTGGCTTCTTACATCCTTATCTGAACCTCCATCTTTGCTGACTATGCCGCCAAGGTAGGTGAAACGGTCAGACTCTGTAATGTATTCCCCATGCAGTTGTAGTGGGGCTTCTTGCTTGTTGTTGACCCGCATTACTTCCGTCTTCTTGATGTTGATAGTCAGGCCCGTCATCGCTGCTTCTTCTGCGAGCCGAGTGAGCTTTGTTTGTCCGTGTTATTGTTTGTGGAATAGCAGGCTGATGACATTTGCAAAGTCGAGGTCCTCAAGTTGCCTGGCGAAGGTCCACTGAACGCCTGTGTTACTGTTAGAAGTTGTTCTTCTCATGATCCAGTCTATGACGATCAGGAAGATTGTCGGTGAGAACATAAAACCTTTCCTCACTCCAGTCCTCACTGCGAAGGGGTCAGTCAGCTTTCCGTTGTGGATCACCTGGCATTTCGAGTCCTCATACAGCTGTTGGATAATGGCAATAAACTTTGGTGGAAATTCGTAGTGCTTTCAGTTTCCAGATGGTTTCCCTGTCTACAGAGTCAAAGGCTTTCTCAAAGTCCACAAAAGTTATGTATAGTGGTGCCTGCCATTCAATGGACTGTTCAATAATATTTCGTAGTGTAGCGATTTGGTCAATGCATGATTTTCCCTGCCGAAAGCCTGCCTGTTCTTGCCTCAGTCTCTTGTCTAGGCCGGCATGTGGGATGCTTCCAGAAAACCGGAAATGTTTAACTATTATCTCCATATAGTCATATCATCTGGTACAGTACGAAGAAGAAATGCATATGCCATTTCTGTAACAGTCTGTTCTGTGATACATGATCCTATAAGGTAAAGGTCATCCCCTAAACTTTTATAGGTCATAAGGGAGTGAGCTGTTAGAGACCCTACTTTTCTCGGGGTCAGCTATATGTGAAGATGGTGCCCTCTCCCTTCCTGCTATACCTTCTCCAAACCTCTGTGGAGTGAGGTACCCATTTCTGACAGCTTGGTCTACTGGGAGAAGTTTTCTGAACTCATGAGTATCAAACTGGCACGTCTCTCAGTTCAGACGCCAGTACTCTAACCATGCTATTTTCCCCAACATGATCCTATAAAATAACCAAAAACCCATCTCTCTTATAAATTTTTTGATATTGTATGTTGTCTGGGTTGCATTTTATTTATGTTGTTGTCACAGCGTATGAATTGCTAAGTATGCTGTACAATCAATCAATCAATCTTCTTCATGCTAGTTGCACATAAGGCCTCAACCAGAGCCCGCCACTGATGTCGATCGGCTGAAACTCGCTCCAGGCGACCCCATGTCCAGCCCTTTCCTTTCATCTCCCTTTCCACTGTTCTTCTCCAGGTTTCCTTTGGGCGGCCTCGTTTTCTTCGGCCCGTCTGGAGTCCATCGTAGGGCGATTTTGGAGAGGTCTGCTGGCGGAGCACATGTCCAATCCATCGCCAACGCCTTCGTTGAACCAGCGTGGTGATGGATTCGGTTTGTTCTTCGGGCATCATTTGGATCAGATTAAAAGAGAGCTGCAAGAATTTTTGTTTAAATTTTCTTGTGTACTTTTATTTCTGTTTTACAATGAAACCAGAATTAATATCCCTGTCATGATTATGCTGATTTTTCTCCTTTAGAAAATATGCTAGACAGTGTTAAATGTGAAAGTTTTTTTAAAATTCAGACTTTAAGTTTAATACAAAGGAAAATATCAGACACGACTTGAAGATGTTATCAATCATAGCTTTTTTTTCAAAGTCTTTCTTAAATCTAAGAAGAAATAAGTTTGACCAAAACATCTTTGTTCATATTTGCTCCAAATTAGGTCACATCCAGTATCTGTCTACCATCATTAAGGATGACAGGAAAACCTTCAGGAAAAAGTATGGTGTTCAGTACTTCCTTGATATCATCAGGGAATATTACAGGTATGCATCCTATGTCCTTGCAATCAATCAATCAATCCTCTTTGTGCTAGTTGCACATAAGGCCTCAACCAGAGCCCGCCACTGATGTCGATCGGCTGAAACTCGCTCCAGGCGACCCCATGTCCAGCCCTTTCCTTTCATCTACCTTTCCACTGTTCTTCTCCAGGTTTCCTTTGGGCGGCCTCGTTTTCTTCCGCATCCCCGGTGTTTGAAATCTTGGACCCAAGATAGGTAAAACTGTCAACTTCCTCAATCTCTTCTCCTTTTAGTTTGAAGTTTTCTTGGACTCTGGCGTTCACTCTCATACTTTTTGTTTTCTTTGCGCTGACCTTCAAGCCAAGGTTTCCAGCAGTTTCTGAGAAGGCATTTGTTTTCTCCTGCATGTCTTGGTGGCGATGTGACAACAGGGCAATGTCATCGGCAAAGTCCAAGTCTTCCAGCATTGTTGTTGCTGTCATAGTCATGGTCCATTTGATCCCTCTCCTCTCTCTGTCGGTGGAATTCATAATCCAGTCCATGGCCAGGATGAAGAGGAACGGCGACAGAATGCAGCCCTTCTTCACCCCAGTACTGACGTTGAAGGGGGCTGTGAGCTCCGTGTCACAGACCACCTGAGATTTGAAGTCGCTGTACAGCATTGCAACGACCTGGACAAGTTTTGCAGGGACTCCATAATGCCTCAGGATCTTCCATAAGGACTCGCGGTGGATGCTGTCAAAAGCCTTCTCCAGGTCGATGAAGTTGATGTACAGCGGTGCATTCCACTCATTGCTCTGCTCCAGAATCTGACGCAGAGTGAAAATGAGTTCAGAGCAGGATCGCCCAGGGCGAAATCCTGCTTGCTGGAGCCGGAGGTCTTTCTCAACGGTTGCCGTCAGTCTTGACAAAACAATCTTGCTGAAGACCTTGCTGGTGATGGAAAGAAGTGTTATACCTCTCCAGTTATTGCAGTCTCCAAGATCTCCTTTCTTGGGTAACTTGAAGATGACCCCTGTCTTCCACGCATCGGGGATCTGTCCTGATTCCCAAACTTGCCTGAAGATTTCAGTCAACATGGGAGCTGTTACATTCACATCTGCTTTCAACATCTCTGCTGTTATTCCATCTGACCCTGGTGCTTTGCCGCTTTTCATTGCCTTGATTGCTGTTGTCACTTCTTCCAGGCTTGGCGGGTCTGTGCAGATGTCAAGGTCTGTATCTGCTGGCTGGATGTCTGCGAGCTGAGGGGGGTCTGGTCTGTTTAGAACTGACTCAAAATGCTCCCTCCAGCGCTGTAGTTTTTCTGCCTCTCCCTGGACAACATTTCCGTTCATGTCTTTCACTGGTACCTCACTGTTTTTGAACCTGTTGTTCAGCTGTTTATTGATTTTATACAGTGTCTTCAGGTCATTTTTTCGTGCTGCTTCTTCTGCTTCATCTGCCAGTTTCTCTATGTAGTCCCTTTTGTCGGTTTTGATCATCCTCTTTACCTCTTTGTTTATTTCTGTATATCTTTGTCTGTGTTGTTCTTTCAGACGTTCAGATCTGGTGTTGTTGATTTTCTGCTTGGTTGACTTTCTCTCTTCTATCCTTTTCCATGTCGCTTCTCTAATCCACTGTTCTTTCTTTTTTTGTTGGAAGCCCAGTATTTTCTCTCCTGTTTCCTGTAAGACTCGATTGAAGTCCTCTAACGTCATCTCCTGTTGGTCCCCTAGTGCTTGGAACCTGTTCTTTACTTCCACTACAAAGGCACGTTTGGTGGCTGGGTCCTTCAGTCTGCCGGAGTCCACTCTCTGCTGACGTGCCTGTTTTCCTCGCGATCGACGTAGCTTCAGAGAAACTGCGGCTATCACAAGAGTGTGGTCACTGGCAACGTCTGCTCCTCTGTAGGCTCTGACATCTTGAAGTGAGCTCCTCCATCTTCGGTTGATGATGACATGGTCTATCTGGTTTTTTGTGATCCCGTCTGGTGATGTCCACGTTGCCTTGTGGATGTCTTTGTGTTGGAAGAGTACTGTGCCTCCAATCAGTAGATTGTTTTCTTCACAAAAGTCTGCCAGTCTCTCTCCGTTGTCATTGATGGTTCCAATTCCATGCTTGCCCATGATATGCTCCCTGCAGGTGTTGTCACTTCCTACCTTGGCATTGAGGTCGCCGGCGATGAGCAACAAATCATGGGCTCGTACGCTCTCCGTGGCTGCCTGGAGCTGATCGTAAAAAGCATCCTTGTCTTCTGCCTCGGAGTCTTCTGTTGGTGCATAGCAAACTAGCACTTTCAGCTTGGTGTACTTTGAATGGAATCTTGCTCTCAGAAGCCTGGGTCCATAAGGCTTCCATTCCAGCAGTGTCTTTTCAGTTTTCCTATTGACGAGTAGTGCTACTCCTTCAGAGTGTTGGTCGTCTGATCTTCCTGAGAACAAGATAGTATGTCCTGATGATAGTCTTCTCTTTCCCGTGCCGGTCCATCTGACCTCGCTGACTCCCAGGATGTCCAAGTTGTACTTGTCAAACTCCTTGAGTAGTTGGGGCAACCTGCCAGTCTGATACAAGGTCTGGACGTTCCAGCACCCCACCCTCAACTTCTGCTTCGGCTTCAGTAAATCCACCATCGGGGCGCCAGCTCCCTCTCGGGTTTGACTGTCGTCCGTCATAAGTCCAGTTCCCTGGTATGTTTCATTACCTTTGTCATCCGGCCGTGACGAGTGCTCTAGTGTTGGTTTCTGTAACTTGCTTTTTTTACATGGTGGGGTTGTTAGCCCTACCACAACCTAATTTACCTCTAGGTGAGGTGTCCACCTTAGTCGCCTCTTACGACATGCCTGGATGGACAGCAGGGACCCTATTCTTACAATGCTCGCTAGGCAAGCATACCCCGGGGTCCCACGGGGGGAGTATGCTGTACGGCCCTCCAGAAAATATATGATTTTCATATATTATAGTTGACCTGCTTGTAAAATACACCTTTCCAGAAGAAAAAATTCTAAGTTGTATGTAAGAGCGTTTAAAAAATTTTAGTGCGTCCAGTCGAATTGGTAGAGCACGCGAGGGGAGATAGTCTCAGTTAATTAACAGACTAAATTTGACCTGAGGCTTGAATTGTTTTGTTCACGAACAGAACAAGTTACTAAAATTGTGCCCAGTGTTGGGACTGATATTTGTGATTTTATCTATGAATATGCCACAGTGACTATAAGGAATTTAATGATGTAATTTGAGTATTTGTATGTTGTGCCTGCATGGCGGGAAAGATCGGTCCTGACAAAAAAATCGATCGTTCTTTGTGTTTTAGTGTAGTGAAAGAGCACGCATGTGAGACCGTGTGGTTGTGACATAATTATTTGTTACTTACCACGAATGAATATAAAGTACACAGTTGAAAAATGCTATTATGTGTTATATAGGCATGCAAGTCTTCACTTTCGACTCTATATGTGTATTCTGAGATAAAAATTAACTAACAGAACCAGTGCAGATGATAAAAAGATCGAGATACTGAGAAAGGGGCAACAGCATCCCACATGAATGTGTTCCATCTCTAATTTTGACAAAAACGGCTTAAGGTAAAAAATATAAAACGTACATTAATTGCTTAAATTGTTTAATATAATAACAATTAAGAAGCTATATAGCAACCTCATAAAAGCAGTTAATTCAGACAGCTCAAGAATGTAAGGTTTAAAAAAAAACAGGCAGCCACGCTCACCACCCTAAAAACACACCCAAATACAGTTGCATGTACTCTATAGTAAGCATGTGGACACCCAGCTATAGCTATAGAGAACAAAATCAGAACATGACGGCAACGTGCGTCCTAAAAACAAATGCGTCTTTATGGCACGGTCTGCGACGACCAAATGGGACAGAAGTCTGCAACATTGTAACCATGGATTACAAGCATCATAACAACCATGAATTTGTCCGTTAATACATGTTCGTGGTGTTATAACTTGTGCTTCTACAGGATTCATCTGATTTCAACAGCTAACCCTTGAGGACAGAGTAGTCTCCCTTAAGACTAGTAACCCTAAGCAACCAAAGGGACTCGCAACAGTCTGACAGAACCTGCTGTGGTAAAATTCCTTTTTCTCCTCGTAACTCTGGTAGGGTAAAATGCACATTCTAGTGAAAAACGGAAAGTAATTAAAGACTTTAATGTGTCAGTACAAATCAATGGCTATATACTTCTACCTGAAAAACAGTTTTTTCTTGCATGTCGATATCATATTGCTGAGATAAAGTGCATAAAAATGTATATAAATACCTGTTATGTTTGGTTATCAAAAGACCTTAGATTTCTAAACATAAAATAATTGAGTTATACAAATACGCTCGTAGTATTCTGGTTATGGTAAAGCGCATTTATGTATACAACAAATGACGATCGCTTTTCTGTTTCAGTTTATTACACTACTTACACATATCCATAAATTCATCTCTTGTATATTTGTGTGCCTGTTATTGTATGTCTAGATTTGATATAACTATTCCTAAAGGTGTTGTGTGGTGCTGAAAAACATTTAAGATGTATAGTAAGCGATAACAATGGCCATTGTCTATATAGCTTTTCATGTCGATCAGTCAATGGCTTTGCAAGAATTTGTTGGTGAATTTTATTTTGCTTTTAATGACATATTCTTTTTTTAAATCCTAAAATTTGATTAAAAGAGAACCTATTGATGGCAAGGAAAAAGCAGGAAGTTACATTACAGCAGGAACTGAATTCTACAGAGGAATGGAATGAAGCCCTAGCAAAAGAAGGACTTTGGGGTAAGCACAATTTTGAAATGATTTTTAAATTAAGACGCCATGGAAATATAGCATTATTTTTAGACTATGAGCTTTATGTGTGATGTTTCTATGACCAGACTGCCGCTATCATGTTGGTGTAGGACAGGCAGAGTTACTGAATATAAAACGCAACAAAAAATCAAAAACCAGAAAAAGGTTGAAACTACACCATGTATTGTGTGCATAAGCTGACACTTAATAATCTGTTTGGAAAAGTCATTGAATATTGGACATCAAGGCATGATTATTGGATATCAAAAATGAAACATGATTGGACAGCTAAAAGAAATGCAAGGCTTATATTGTAACCATGTACAAATTAATGAGGGATAGCACTTTACCAAAAGTATCTGAAATATATTTTTATATCGGTAGGTATGTGTTTATTCTTTACATTTTATTAATGTAACAGAACTATTACCCATGATTATGTATAATGATTTACAGTGCAGTCTTTCTAGCTGCATGTTTCTAAACAATTTCTTAATCATAAAAGAGTAAAATGATTGCTCAGTTGGTTTTAAGGCTGCTGATGCTTGTTTTGCAGTTATAGATGTCTACCAAGACTGGTGTGGTCCTTGTGTTGCAATGGTTGGAAATTTTCGCCGCCTCAAAAATGAGCTAGGAGATGACCTTCTAAAATTTGCAATGGTCAGAATATAATCCGTTTCTTTTCACGGCTGTTCTGCATTGTACTAAAACTGATTTTTGACATTTTTCAAAAAAGTTGTACCAAGTATGAAACTAAAACTCCAGATAACACCATATAACATACATTATTGTGTTTTTAAATTTTCTTTTATATGAACGAAACAGTTCTTTTAGTTATTTCATGAGTGACATTAGAATATGCAGCTATATAGCCCCTGCTGATATATCTTGTTATTGTTACAGTTTTTATGCAGTCTACATGTCCATTTAAGTTCACCAGATTGTGCAAAATATGTGTATTCATATCACTTTAGGCCAAGGCTGACACAGTAGATGCTCTACAGAAATACAGAGGAAGATGTGAGCCATGCTTTCTATTTTATGCGGTAAGTGTAGCAGCAGGTTTTCAAGATATCAGTCTGCATATTTGTATCTTAAAATTGTAAAATTCAATGACCTTGTTTATTGTAGTTTACATTTTTGAGTACAGCCTGTTTCCAGTCAATAGCTTTTGTTTAATGCAGTTGCCATTGAGAATCACAATCAAAAATCTTAAAATCATGAATTTTTAAACTTATTCTATGACCCCATAAAAATAAGAACATATCTGCTATTAGGGCGGAGTTCTGGTGTCATATGTGCATGGGGCTAATGCTCCACTTATAATGAGGACTGTCACAGAACAGCTGGCCCAGGAGCACAAAGTCCTTGATGGTTCTTCTGAACGGAGAGAAGTAAAAAACTTATGTTTCATAAAACTCACTTGCAAAATATTCTATGCTAAATAGCCATTCTAAAATAAAACATATTTCATGAAGTTGGTTTGACATGACATTGATACATAACATTTGTTGAAAATATGTCCCTCTTTAAAATGTAAGAAAAATTGTAAGAACTGTGGGATAATAGCAGGGAAATCTTGGCTTCTAACATTTCTGGGGGTGAAATATCTTAGGTGAAAGATCCTTATGCAGCAACAGAGGAAGACAACGTGGTTCTTGAAGAAGGAGAACGAGAGACTGATGGCGGTAAGTTATGAAGTACATTTTTCTAAGTGTACAGTATACACCATTTAACTGCTTTTAAAGTTTGAGGTTCTGAAGTTATTTTTACTTTTGGAAAATGTTGCTTTTAAAATTGTCATAGTGATTGTCAAAGAGGGATAATAATAGTACAATTGACAGTCAAGCTCCTTTCTGATAAAACCAGATTATATTTGCTGCACTAATGTGACCAGACGTCCCGATTTAGGCGGGACAGTCTCGCCTTTGACCGCGTGTCCCACCTGCTCAAAGAATGTCCAGGCGGGATGCCCAATATCCCGCTTTCTGGCTTTCATCTAAAAAATCAATCAATGTCCAGCTTGTATTTAAAAATCTGATTGCCTTACATCGATTCGCATCCATTCCTTTGTTTTTGGGTTTTGCCTATCACCGTTTGATTAATAATTTCAAATCTGTCAACTAGTTTACCCCCTTTTTGTCGATCCCAGTATAAATTTCGTTGCTCTGAGGGCGCCGGTGTTTGACGCGTGACCAGAAAGATATTGACCTGCTGGCTGATATCTTATTCCTAACGTGTCAGAGTCTTTGGTTATGGTTATCGGAGTTCCCCCACTTCCCAGTGGCATCAACTTTCCTCCCTACCCGCCCATGAGAGAGAGAGAATGAGCAAGAGTTTGGATTATTCCGACGTTAAAGTCAACATTTCTCGTGCTTAAGTGGGAGTTTTTCAGAACCACGAGAAATGCAGACTTTCAACGTCTGAATAACCCGAACTCTTGCTGATTCTCTCCCTCTCTCTGTTAGGTGTTGAGGGCTGGCCATGTTGTGAATGGTGCACTAGCGTGACGTAGTACACTGGTAGCGGCGCTTGTTCATCGCAGGTGCGAATCTTTACAGATAATTAATTCATGGATGGGTTTTGAAGGCTAAAATTTATGTTTGTTTTATATTGCCAGTATCTACCGATATCTGGAAACTACACAAACCATTCAGGCTGGTCTTTAAAGGTAAAAACACTGAAAGGACTTTAAATTGTGAAGTGGAACTTTGACAACGAAAAATCAGGAAATCCTTGAGAAAACATTTATGACACTATCTTAAAAGAAGCAAAACGTTACAAGGCGATTCATGTGTCTATGAAGTACGGTTTTGGAGCAACAGCCTCGCAAAATGACAAAGGTGCAGGACCATCGTCGGCACGATAATTTGTTACAGCGCCGTGCCTACGCGTCCACAAAGTTGGCTGAGCGGGAGATTAGTAGGTTGTAGGAACATTTAAAATTTTAAATACCGTTTTTCATTTTTATTTTTAAAATGGAATACTGTAGTGGTGTGGACAGATCTGGTGTTGAAAGCACCACTGCTTGGCAAAGTCAGAGGAAAGGTTCCTCTCTCTATTTTTGGCGCTCATTGTCAGTGACGACAGCATGCTTGGCACGTGTCTGCTTTTGATCCCGAAACGTCTGGTCACCTTAGAATGTGTCTCAGATAGGTTATCAACCAGGCATGATCCAGCATCAAAACCATTGTTTCTTTAAAAAGTTGTGACTCTTTATTAATTGTAGTTATCTTTAAAGTTTCAAAACTGTGGTCATGTCATCTGTTGTTATTGGTAAGAGAAATGTTACCTACAAATGGGCTATGTGAATATGTGCTTACTGAGGAAACAAAACACAACAATTTTGAAATTTTAGGCAGTGTGTGTTCTACCCGTAAAACTGAAAATTTATTGTAAATAAATGTTTTCATAAATACCAGGCTATGTACCCCATCGCAGAGTATCCACTTATCCTGGAGATTATGAGGAAGGTATTTAATCTCTGTGAAATTCCAGTCCACTTGCTTATCAGTTCTGCCTATGTCTTGTCAGATATGCTTACTAACTGTCAAAAAGTTTGAATACTCTTAGTATGAAACAGACATTCGTTAAAGACATAATTTGATATAGTGTGTCAGTACTAATCAACGAAGAGCTATGTACCTCTAGGTGAGGTTTTAAAGATGGAGTTTAAAATTAAAAAGCTCTCAAGATTTTTTTTTTTTTATCTCAACACAAAGGATCAAGAATTTAACTCTGGTCTTGTGCTGGTGGGAAGGGTGTGTGTGTGTGAGTGCACACATGCATGTGTGAGAGGGTCTGTGGTTAGACAATGTGGTTGTTTACAAGTATGTTCATCACTGGAAGGCTGTTATTAATGCTAACAAGTAGTACCTTTGATTTCCAGACACATATGCTTCCTAATACCCACCTTTATTGGCTTAAACTAATTACATATACGTAATGAAGCAATCATATTTATTCGAATGCTTTGTTGCCTTGACCATTGTTCAGTTAAAGTTACATTTTTTGCTTGACTACTGCTTAAACTGTTGTGATTATCAGCAGCAGCAAGAGTGTCATTTTATTTTCACTTCTTCTTAGTACTGTACCAGATGACATGACTATATGGAGAACACCCTATGACCTGCTTCAAATTGGACAACTCTGACCAATGACCAGGGAGCACACATATTCAGCCTACTCACCCCCAATCATGCCCTGCGTGATCAGTGAACTCATCTGACCAGTTCTTTGCCTGACTTTGTTGGGATGTTTTTTTAGCTTTTTCCTTTTCTGCATACTGTTGTTACAAAATTGTTAAATTGTTCAAGGTTAAGCAGCAATATATTGAAAAGCCTTGTGTCATCTGTGGTGCGGCTAAGTCTTCAGTCAGCTCTCATGTTTGCTGTCTCAACTTCAAACTCAGGATACAATGTTTGCTGCTCATGGTTTCAGGACAGATTGGTGTAGGTGGTCAGGGACAAATCAAACTTGAAATGGATGTCATGTCCTGTTCAAAAACATACCACACCTTTAGAAAAGGATAAAGTTAGGGCTGAACAGCTGAAAATGCTTTGACATTTGTCAACTGCTGCTACTGTACCACAGCTTATAGAGGGACATGGCAAGTGGAAGCAGCAGCTGATCATGTCAGGCAACTCCACTGCAGTGTCCTACCTTTGATATCATGGGGGCATACTCTATCCCAAGCTATGTGTGCTATTTTGGAAGACCCTGTGGTGGTGTCAAAGGCACAGCATCACATTGCATATTTGCCACATGCCTAGGCAATTCAGTGTCACAGTGTCACTGCAGATGCCTTGAGCAGGAGGAGACAAATAATACATTCAAAAATGGTCCCTCCATTTGTTTCAACAAATGTGCAACATGTTCTTTGGGCCACTGGTGGAACTCTTTGCAACTTGCTTAAACAAAAAGCTCCCAACTTTTGTGTCTCCAATTCAAGACCTGACTGCTTGGGCAGTGGATGCCCTGTCTCTTCAGTAGCATGTGCTTAGTGCTTAGGCCTTTCTACCCACAATCCTTCTACCCAAGGTGCTGGTGAAGGTCAAAGGAGTCAATGTCCGCCTATTTTTTTTGTCACTCCCCTTAATTGGTGTCAGTCTTAGAGCTCCACCGCTGTCTGCTTCCATTCCCTGGAAATTACCCAGCACCTACACCTTGTTAAAACAACCTCAGGTTCAGGTCTTTCATTCAGATTGCCTAAATCTGGACGTCTGGATGTTATCAGGATCGCAGTCATCTGTTGAACCCTCCCAGGTGAAA
The DNA here is from genome assembly GCA_004794655.1 of Marisa cornuarietis. Classification (NCBI taxonomy): domain Eukaryota; kingdom Metazoa; phylum Mollusca; class Gastropoda; order Architaenioglossa; family Ampullariidae; genus Marisa; species Marisa cornuarietis. The sequence goes on from SMMW01000025.1 coordinate 2,819,198, forward strand.
CTGGTGTGCATCTTTGCCACTAGAAGGGCCTCCACTTTAGCTGTCTATTAGGCTAAGGGGAGAGCATTTGAGAGGAAGCCAAGGTCTGGCACTCGATGACATGTCCCAGTCACACATTGTTTTTGTTGTTATGGGAGTGGGAACCTCCTACCCAGTTGCCAGATAACTACTCCCTCTACCTGTTATCCTTCACATAGTCTGGTATGGTACAAAGAAGTAATACCATTTTTGGTAGTAAAATTTCCATCTCTGCATACTTACCAGATGATGTGACAGTTCCCTCCTGCCTTTCTGCATTTAACCTCACTCTTATTTCATTTCATTCATTCTTTGCCTGGTACCAGCTGACAAAGGGTTATTCTGGTCACAATGGCGCATGAAAAGTTTGTTGCAGGGGCCAGCTATTGTACAGTATGATACTGCAACAGGGCCCTGGATCAGAATTTTCACGTGCTATCTTGACAATAGTCCAGTTGAGGCTTCCTGCATAGGAGGCCTGATCACCGGGTGGGAGACAATTGGATAGACACAGTTCTTGCAAAGCACTTCAGTGACTTGACTGAGGCCCTCTTTAATGTTTAATGCTAAATTTTTGCATCACATGCCACAGCCCCTTGTACCAGACTCTTGTGTCAAATACCTTTTTAGAGTTGATGAGGTTGTGGAAGAAATTAACTGTTGCATTATTACATTCTGATAGAAAAACATCTACAACACCAACAAAAAAGAATTGTTCAGCTGTGCTTCTTCCTAGTCTAAAGCCAGCATATTCTGCTAGTTCTTCAGCAAGTTAATTGTGTTGGTGCAATTCTGGATTACTTAAAACATGACTTTGCTTGGGTTGCTGATAAGGATTATGGTTATGTAATTTTGGCACTAATTACAGTTCTTTGAAAAATGTATGACTATAGTGATTGCATCCATTCTTGTCCCCTTCTTTGCAGTTGCAGATTCTTTGGTACAGACCATTAAGGCTTTTGTTGTTTCTTATCCGCCCTGGTTGAACAGCTTATTTGGGACATTGTCAATGCCAGAGAACGTCCCTCCCTTCAGACTGCATAATATTTTTATATTATAGCTCTCTTGACCTATTCCCATATGACTAATAGGTCTGCAAACTCTGGTTGCTTCGAGGACTTTGGTGTACAGGTCGTTGCAATATTCAGTCCATCAGTTTAGTGCTTTCTGTGAGGAGGTGGCCACTGCTGTCTTTGATGAGTGAAGTCTTATGCTGACCTGTCTTGGTGAGGGTCTTTAGTAGCTAATATAAGCTTTTTGACTCTCATCTTGTGCCATTTCTTCCTCTATTGTCTGGCATAGGTACTTTATTCAGTTCTCCTTAGCTGCCTTCATCCTCTTCCTGATGGTGCAGTTCACTGCTTTGTTCTTGCTTTTTCCTCTTTGTTCTTTGTTCTTACTTTTTCCTCTTTTTTCAAGGCTCTTCTTTGGTCATAGAGATCTAAGATATCATTCATGACCCAGGGTTCTTTTTTTTTTTTTTGCTTCCCTTGAACCTCTTTGGATGCTAAAAGTAGTACCTCTCTAATGTTTCCATCAGGATGTCTACTTTGCACTCTAGCATGTTCAGAGCAGTAAATTTGCCTTCAACTTGGTCCTTAACCCTTTTAGCACAAGCAGGGTAGGATTATGGGTGAGTTGGTTGAATTTGTGTGCTTCCCTGGTTGACTGGTCAAAGTTGTCCAGCTTTTGCACATGGTACTAATATTACATACAACTGTATTTGGGGTGTAGAGCTGGAATTGAGGTGGGTAATGAGCTGATCTCCATAAAGTCATGTCATCTAGAAAGTACTCGAAGAAAAAAATTTAATGCCAAAAATGGTATTTCTATGTGCTCTGGTCACTTTTACTCTACTGCTGCAATGTGTGTGAGAGAGAGAGAGAGAGTCCATATACACACACATGCATATGTTTGTGTCTGAGCAAGTAAGCAATGTTTTTGTGTGTGAGTGAGTAAGCATAGGTACATGTATTTGTGTGTGAGTGAGCATATGTACATGTGTTTGTGTATGAGTGAGTAAGCATAGGTACATGCATTTGTGTGTGAGTAAGCATAGGTGCATGTGTTTGTTTGTGTGTGAGTGAGCGAGATTTAAAAGTGCGAGAGAGAGGAGTAAGCATAGGTACATATGTTTGTGTATGTATGCATCATCATGATTTTTTCTTTCACATCACATCCCTATTTCTGTCATCAGTCCTATACATTTTTCTATATTAAATATTTTAAAAATGCTGTTGCTGTAATGCTTTGCAGCACATCACTGAGACAATCATTGACGTTCCATCACTGACTTTAAAGCTACCAGTTATTTATGATTTAGTGTATCAGGATACATGGTTTCTGTAGCTACATTTCAATCATGCTTTTCACTTTATTTTGGTAATTACATATTTGTCTTCAAATAAATTACATCTTGTGGTTTTACAATAACTTTTCAATGAAACAGACAGAAATAAGTGAAGGAGGTGAATAGCTGTGTTTCAGAAAAAGTGTCAATAATTGGACCACCATCTGCCAGTTATTTCAGTTTTCAGTCTTTATAGCTCAGCTGAATGTTTTAATTTTTAATGAAACAAAAATTACACAAAACAATTGAAAATCTTTTCTCAAACTCAGTGTGCTATTTTTGAGACTCCACTCTACCTTTTAACACGACTCCTCATAAAGATCTTAAACACTCAAGGTTCCATAGAAGAATCGTTGATAATTTTCAATGGGACATTCATAAACAATTATACCTCGCCCTCAGCATATGTATACATTTTTAGAACTTTTGTAGTGTTTAACATTTGGTTTAGAACAGTTCTTCTCCTTTTTTTTACATAAAATATACCAAGTCAGTACAAATATTGTTAACATTCATGTACAACATCTGTCTCCCATTTGTATGGGTCCTGGTCTATTTGCAGATGACAGGAGAATGTTTCAGTATAATGATGAATTAGTTATCTATGACGACAGTCTGATGTCTGCATATGATGAAGAGGAAGGTTGGAAAGAAGGCTCAAAAAGCTATTCTTACCATTGTATCTATGTACCAGATTAATTTTCATCATACTTATAAGGCATTTGTTTTGTTTACTTGTAACTGCATCCTCACTATTGTATCCTTATACTATGGATTTGTATTTCTCTCTCATTTTTTCAGGCACTTATTTTGTTCTCCTTGTTTATGTGTTCAATAGACGTACTGCTTTTAGGTCAGTAAAAAGAGTATGACCTAGACCAGAACACAGGATAGCTTTTAAAACTGTGCATGTTCCCAGTTGAGTACAACTCCTTCTCTGAAGTTAAGGAACAGGTCTACTGCCAAAGTGCCTAACCTATGACAAATAAGTGCCAATGAGAGCAGTTTTTAATAATTTTGCTCATTATATTGTCCCACAATCACCTGTCAAACTTTTTTGTGCACATCCATTGAAGACATAAGCACAAACCAACATGCGAGGCATTCATTTAGTTATTAATTTTTTTCAACATGTCCATATAGCTGCTCACTATGAAACGTTTCTCACAGCTAAGTTCTAGTTATTATACGATCCACGACACACCCTGTTTTCTTCTTCTCCGTGCTGTTACCCTCTCTTGAACAATGTCACTTTATGCTCACAGCCATTTTGCTATGTTCACTAAAGGTTATATGTACATATTCTGACACTTTAGTTTACATATGGCACACCTTGCAAACTAAGCTTTACATGTGCTTCAGCCTATAAGGTTCATTTTTTCCTCATTCAGTTTATTCCCTGAAATCTTTTTTATAAATCTAGCTGTAAGTGGCATTGCTAACAGTTTCCTTTTTCCAGCCTTGCTCGTGGTCTCTTGCTTTTGTTACATGCTTTTTGACATAAATTTTATGTGGAATGGATTTTTCTTGAGGTAATAAAAACATTTTAGGACCATTTTTCCCCACTGTAATCACAATGTATTGTGTAACTAGAGCCTGGGTAGATTTTAGTCACTGGCATGATATTGATGTTGACTATAACTTTAGTTAGAGATTTTCCCTCTACTAACTGAAGACAGTATTTATTGTTACTAGCAAACAATCTGTTATTAATTTCATGGATGGATATTAATAGATAAGGAACTAAAAACATGTTTTTGTTCTAGATATAGATTATAAATTGGGTAAAGATCATCCACTTTCATAACAGTTTCTGTTTCATAGCAGTAAATATATACATGCAAACATTTTCTAGCTGTTTGTGAATGACATTCTATGAATGTTCAAATTCTTCGTTACACTGCTCTGAAAGCCGTTAGGGTTAGATTAGTGCAACAGCATGCTAAGACATATGTAACTTCATTTTGGTCTTGCTATAGATCAACAACAGTAGATTTAAAGAGTTGATGATGATAGTTAAGGCTACATTTGTTAATGAACAGCTCCACTCTGACATTTTTAGTGCAAATTTTGTGTTAATAATACCTGCTTGTTTCATCATATTTCAGAAGAAGAAAGCTATACTGTGGCCATCATCAAACCAAATGTTGTAAAAGATGGAAAGGTGGAGGAAATCTTAGATGAAGTAAGTGGCAGCTAATAATTCAAACACCCAGACAATATTTTATATTGTGTTTTTGTATTGGCAGTGCTTTTATTTTGCAATGCCTAGTATCACTTTTTAAAACTCTTTTAAGTTTTAAAGAGAAATAATTCACTAGATATTATAACTAAAGACCTACATGAACATCTAGTGATGTCTGTGGTTGTTAAAGACTGGTAAAGTATAAAGACAAAATGTGTTTCATTTATGATAAGATGAGGGGACGTGGTATCCAACTGCTGGCTCAAGAAGAACGTCAGCTGACAGAAGAGGAAGCGCGGCAGTTCTATTCTCACCTTAAGGATGAGGTGGGTTTCCTGGCATTATCACAGATGTCATGTTATTCTGAAGCCTTATGAGAAACTACTTTTATTCATTTTTTATTGTTAAGCTATAAGAACCTATATATAGTTGCTTTGTGGTGCCTGTTCATTTTTCTGCCCACAGTAAAACAATAAAGGATGTTAACAGTGGGACTGTGGGTTTTTAAGCTCACAAATCAGTGGCTGATGTGCAGGAATACTTTGAGGACCTGATCAAATTTATGGCCAGTGGCCCAAGTCATGTACTGGTACTGACCAAGGGCCAAACTGACGATTCAATTATTCATGACTGGCGGGACATGCTGGGACCACCACGTGTAGAAGAAGCCAAGGAACAGGCACCTGACAGGTATTTGCTAATTAAATACCTTCCTGGTTGTGCAGCTGTTAAATACCTTCCTGGGTTTGAGTATAATGTAAATATTTATTGTAACCATGTTATATCGGTCAATCAGTTAAATATGTTAAGTTGTGCAAGAGCCTGGTGATAAAGGAAAATGGGACGTGCTATGTTAAGTATTGAGTATACTTACATAACAGGGTAGACAAGGGTAGTTTGCCTTGTCTCACCACAATAATGAACACATCGCTGTTGTGGGCTCAGATGCTTTTACTTTCATGCCAGTGCACATTCGTAGTTCTGGCTAAAGGCGAAAACATGCACATCACAAAAACCTTCTTCCAGCTGCTTGGTGGGACGATGCTCCCACCTCTGCGCTCTCCTTACAACTGCCTCGCAGTCAACTTTTCTCGAAGCCTGTCCCCTGCATCCGCTGTCCTGTTACTAGGCGCCCCCATCTCTCTCTCCTTTGGCAGGGTCGCTGCTCGGCCAGTGGGTTTTCCCATGCGACTCCCTCCCGCTCTCTTTCGGTCACAAGGTCGCCGACCGGCCAGTGTGTGTCGCCTCTCTCTCTACCCTTGTCCATGCATGGGTTTATGTGTGTGTTTGTGTGTGTGAAATGTATGTCCTACCCCATACTACTATACTTGTTTTGTGGGCAATTGAAACTGTTAATTTGTCCTTTAAATTTATGTTCCGTCAGTCTCCGTGCCAGATATGGAGCTGAAAACTTCATGAACGCAGTTCATGGTTCTGATTCCAAGGATACAGCAGCAAGGTAAATACAATGGGGCTGTGTTCTCTGGGTGATGTGAATCTTGTTTAAATTATTTAATGACTGGGATGGCCTCATGGTCTGCAGCCTGGATGGAACTAAGGTATGAGCAACTTTTTTGTTTTTACAAGAACAGTAGGCTGGCTCCTATGAAGCTGACATGTAACTACTCCATCCACCTATTATTCTCATATAGTCATGTTATAAGGGTTCAATAATGTGAAGAAGAAATGCCATTTTTTTAGTAAAATTTCTTTCTTAGAGTACTCACTAGAGGATGTGACAGCCAGCTTCCTCCTGCCTCCTAGCTGTGGGATATTCCTTCTTAACTTTGTTTGAAAAACTGGTCAGGTGAGCTGACGGTCAGACAGGGCAGGATGAGAGGAAGGGGTTGAGCTTACAACTGGAGCTGAGGTGGCTAGTAAGGGTGGTCATCTCCATGTCATGTCATAAGTATGTAAATGGACCAACTACCACATGGCGCACACCTCATGAAGAGAATGCTTAACTCATAGCAATAGATTGTTTGTTTCTTTATTAAGGTGACCGCTTGCTGGCTGCCTGCAGCAACCGTCACCATCTACCACTGTACACTCTAGGCTAACCTTTACAGCAATCTGCTGGTGGCATTATGTTTAACGCTAAAGTTTCTTTCTCCGACTTTTGCCCTCTAACTCGTCTTCTTCACTTCTGTGTGTCTCGCCTCACGTCTTTCTCCCATTTTATGCTCACTGAGAGGGATAATATGCAAAGGGTGCCCAGCCGTATTGGAGGACAACCCCAATTGTGCTGCTGAGGGTCTGCCTAACAGGAGGTTGGGTGTGGCCCCTTGGCCTCCTCCGTCTCCTCTGGACAGCATAAACATGTGTACCAGTCAGCAGTACTAGCCTTCAGGGGGTCTTTAAGCCACACTCTACCACAAGTACTTAAAGAAAGAAATTTTACTACCATAAATGGTAGTTTCTATGTGCTTGATTAATATTTTGGCTTCATAGTGAACTCCAGAGTTAATATTTAATCAATTATAATAATTCCAATATATTAAGCAGCATCAAATCCTGTAAACTTGAGAAGAAATATTAAGCATATAACTGTTTAAAAAATTAATTTATGATATTCTGATAATGTTAAATTTTTATGTAAATGCCTGATAATTTAACTGATAATTGTCACAAACCATGGGTATATTTGTATCTTTTTATTCAGAGAGCTGGCTTTCTTTTTCCCCTCACTACAACTACCTACCCATAAGAAACAGAAGCAAACTTTGCAGCGCACCCTTGCTCTCATTCGACCAGAGGCATTTGCACAAAACAGAGGTATGTTATGTCCTCCTTAACATAATTCAAACAGTACAAGCTGCCCTAAGAAGATTTTTGTACTGTTCTGGAGAATTCTGGTGCCCTCCTTTGAGATGTGATGGCAGACTTTTGGCAGCCTTCGTCAAACAATCTATCAAGTAAAACACTTAGTGCTGTCATGATGCCCTGTTATGAATAAAGCTATTTATTTTTTTATAAGAGTAAATTAGTTTGGCACCATGAAACATCCTGAAGAGGTTGTGAGCAGTTGCCATAAAGTTATAAGTGTAAAGAATCCAGAGATTGAAAATGTGTCAAGCAAAGTGAGTTTTATTATCTTTTATTGTTTGTAAGTAGATGTTGGTGAAAATTAACGTTTTGACATAAATTATATTTTTATCTTAAATATTTCTGGAATTGTGTCCAAAACAATAAAAGTAATTGTTCTAGTAGTTATAACCCCAAAAGTATTTCTTAAATAACCTTACTGTTCTTTGGTAAGCATATTTATGACTTTACAAACAGAATCAAATAATTATGCCTTCAGATGAAATTCTGGAGAAGATAAAGGAAGCTGGCTTCCAAATTGCACTCCATAAAATTGTACAACTGAACAAGCAACAGGCTGAGGATTTCTACTCGGAACATGTTGGTCAGCCATACTTTGAGGAACTGACCACTTCCATGTCAAGGTAAACAGCTTTTATTATCCTGTACAGCAAGATCCAGTCTGAGCAAGCTACCTTCTGAAGCACCAATGGCTTACTGTTTGTAAGCACAAGCATTCTGTGTGCATGCACGTGAATGCACAGTCGTACGATAATAATTGATGTTTTACACCAAGCCAGCAGCTAAGGCTATATCACAGCAAGGTAGCCAGCTCTGTAAACAGATGCCACATGCAGAGAAAGAACAACGTGCCCAAGATGAAAGCTGAAGCCAGGACAGCCAACGCTCACTGTAGTGGTGACAGACACTAACCCTTGCGCCACCGGACCACCTCACAGTTGTACATTCACATGTTTTACATAGAAGTACTTGCACATGCAACTGGTGTTGCCTGGCGTATGGCATATGCTTGTGCACACTTCATAAAAATAGTGCCAGAAATGTAGCTTGTAGCATGTTTAAACTTTGTTGTAGCAGCTACTTGCTCATTATCTACAACTTTTAGTGTGACCACACAGCCAAGAAAACATGCCTAGCAAAGGCTAGGATTGTACATGGACTCAAGACCTGCCCTGTACACCACTTTGCCTGGAGTACATAATGAAGCCATACTGGTTACTGCTGCATCTTCTCTGAATGAAAAATAACTTGTCCTAAGTAACATCAGTGTTTCAAGGTGATGTGACTGCTTTGACTTGGGGACGTAAGTCCCACTGAGAGAAATTTCTTTACATCTTAAACAGTGTTCATGTGTGTGTGTGTATGTGAGCACGCATGTGTGTTTCCACATCTTGACACTATTATTTCAGTGGACCATTACTGGCACTGGGACTGGCAAGAATTGATGCCATTGATGAATGGCGCAAGATGCTGGGACCTAAAGATGTTGAAGAAGCAAAAATAATAGCACCAGACAGGTTATGTAGTGTCTTTTTATACAGAATCTATGAAGTTTATTTAAAAAGCAGAACATTAACTAATTTAAAGTGAATGCCATCATATTAATTTATATTTTTTCACGCATGCACCATGCCTGGAAAAGGGTTTTCATTAAGTAGATATAAACAACTATATCTTGTAAAGATCAGTCAGCATGGTGAATTAGTAGTCATCGCTATGTCGACAATGCAACCATTTCATATGCAAGATGAATTTTAGAAACATTTGTGGAATATTTTATAGGTTATCTCAAGACAAAGTTAAGCTCAAATTTACTGACAGGTAAATAAAGTGTAACAAATTGTCATAGGTCCAATTTTTTTGATTTCTTTGAATTAAATTTTTGAGTGGAAAATAGCATATGCATTGACCTTGATTCCTGTGCTAATGTCACAGAAGCCAATTATAAGAACATAGACAACACGTTAACGATTCATGAGACATGTTGCTTTAACAGCACAGCACAGACTCCACGTGCAGCTAAGTGGACAGTTTTACTTTCTTGACAGTTTGCGAGCACAGTACACCGGCCACCGAAGTTCACTGAACCAGCTTCATGGATCTGATTCACTTGACTCTGCAGAGAAGGAACTAAACTTCTTCTTCCCTATAGAGCAGACTGTTGCTGTAATTAAGCCTGACGCTTTTGGCACCAAAGGTGTATTTCCTCTTTGTGCTTACTTCATCAGGCATTTAGATATGATGTCAACTCTGTCTGTGAGGAGGCATGCTTCACTTTGCTGACATATTGTTTGTGGTAGATGCTCATGAGTCTATGCTTACAGTAAATTACATTAAGATAATCATAAGCCAGGATATAAAGAGCAATCAGTTATGTTGGAATAAATACAGTATTTAACTAAACGTAGATGCACCATTCAGGTGTGACATTTGCTTCTATAAACTTGTAAATATATGCATGAATCAGTAGGAAACACCTTTATATGATTTTCAAAGAGTACTGAGAATGAAAAAAGCAACATTTAAGAACTAAGTTTTGCAGTATGCAGCATTTACTTGAAAATGTTTGTTTTCAAATTCACTTAGATGCCATCATTCAGAAGATCCATGAGTCAGGTTTTCGGATTGCTGCTCGTATGGAAACAACTATCACCCGTGACATTGCAGAAAATTTCTATGACAGTGTCAAGGATAAGGACTACTATGGCAGCCTTGTGGATTACATGACAAGGTGGCTATTATGCTCTCATAAAGCAACCTACATAACCTGGTTCCCGGTCGATTCGACTAGGGTCGTTTCGACTAATGGTCGTTTCGACTAGGGTCAGTTCGACTAAGGTTTGTTTGACTAAGTCGTTTTGTCTAACGGTCGAGTCATCCATAGGACGCATGAAATTGAAAAACATTGAAGTGATTTGAATGTTAATAAATGATTTAAATCTATCATGTAAATAGTGCTAATTGTCACACAGACTGAACAAGCATTCAAATGCCCGATGCTGGCGACGCATCCAACCGTCCCTAAGTTTAAAAATAGATGCGCACACGTGGGAACAGTAAAAAACACGTGTTTATTAAAGATGGAAGAAAATTGTAAGAGAGAAGAAGAAAGGCCGAAAACCGCCAAAAATAATGTCAAGATAACACATACAAATAAACGTCCCTACAGAATGAACAAATTAATGGAAACCCGCGCAGCGCCTTACAGGGGTGCAACCATACGTAAGGTGGGTACAACATAAGACAACCCCCCTTCCCGATGCACCTTATAACGAAAGTTGAAGTGAGAGTTGCGAGGAGGCAGGCTGTCATGAAACGGCCCATGTCCTACAGTATTTCATGCGCCCTATAGACGACTCGACCGTTAGACGAACTGACCTTAGTCGAACTGACCCTAGTTGAAACGACCGTTAGTCGAACTGACCCTAGTCGAATCCACCTTAGTCAAAACAACCCTAGTCGAGTCGACCTTAGTCAAAACGACCAGTTACCACATAACCTATAACTTATCAATAAAGTTTTTTAAAATTTTCTTCATCTGATTAATCTTCTTGCATAGAGAAGTTACATTTGAATGCAGGCTTGCTTTTCACTTTTTATGTGTCTAGAATCATAAAATATTAAATACTTGCCTATTTAGTACTATATCCACGGACACATATACAAAGAGAACTATATTACTAACAAGTGGAATGTGGGGGTATCAAATTTTATTATTTTCTAATTTTCCATGTACAATTTTTAATTGAACAATTTTTAAAAATTATCATTTCCTGCTCCTATTCACTGCAAATTTTACAGCATGTTGCTCTGAGTCAAAAAAATGTAATTTAAATTTTTGGTGGTTGCTGTCTTTAGCATTTGAATGATTACTTTATACTCGAATATATTTTGTTTGACCAGATTTTAATTTCCGTTCTTGTCATTTGGCATTTTTGGTGTTGTTGTATATACTTCTTTAATATTAGGTTGTTGGAAAAGTCATGAGGCAGTTTTGCAACAGATGATGCCAATTCATTTTTGAAAGTACTAGAGTGATTCGCATCTACTTTATTGATATGTCCTTTTACAGCTGACGGTTCTACTTGCTTCATTCTGAAAAAATGAACGATTTGGTAGTGTTCTGGGAGATTTTACAGCATGTTGAAGACGGAAGATCAAACTGTGCATTTTCACCATATTTTACTATTTTACTTCTGTAAAGCAAAGAATGCATGTCAAGTTTGTGAAAGGTTGGATAAAGTTTATGGTGACAATGCTTTACAAGAATGTCAGTGCCAAAGACAAGATCGAGAGACTGCAAAAACATTGAACATTCATCATTCAAGCGTTCACGATCACATGAAGAAGCTGTGATACATAAACAAGCTCAATATTTGGGTTTTTCATGAAGAAGTTCATTTGATGGCATATATAAACATCTGCAATATGCTCATTAAATGTGAGAAAAATAATCCTTTTTTGAAGTGACTGATAACTGATGATGAGAAGTGGATTGTTTACAACAGTTGGTGTGCAAACGATCTTGGTCCTGATATGATGATTTGCCTCAAATAACATCGAAAGCAGACATTCATCACAGAAAGGTTATGCTTTCAGTGTGGTGGGATTTTAAAGGTGTCATGTTGTTTTAGCTTCTACCAAGGAATCAAACAATTCAAATGTGTACTGTTGTCAATTGGACAGCTTAAACAAATCCATTGTCCAGAAACATCCAGAGCTTGTTAATCGTAAAGGAGTTATGTTTCATTGTGACAAGTTTGATCTACCATCAAAAATTATTCGAGTTTAGACGGGACGTGTTGCCACCCCTACCATACTTGCCTAACCTTGCACCATCAGACTTCCACTTGTTCTCCACTCTTCAAAACTTCTTGCGTGGTATAATATGCAATGCAGATGAAGCTGTAAATTAGCACCTTGTTCAGTTTTTCACCAGTAAAGACAGGTCCTTTGATGAATAAGAAATTATTAAGCTCACTGAAAGATGGCAGAAGGCTAGGGAGCAAATTGGGCAATATATTATTGATTGATTTTGGTTTTTTATATAAATTATAATGACCTTTGATAGAAAAAGTACCTCATGAATTTTCTGACAACCCAATGTTTAAAAAAATGGAAGGTGTTATCCATGAAGGCTAGCTATAGTGTGAAGAGAAATATTTTTTAAGTAAAAGAAATGTTGACATTTGCTGAAATGTAGTACTGACTATTTGAAGTTTATATTTGTCATCATAGTACTGCAGTAATAGTATTTTTCTTTTCCTGTATAGTGGATAATTTTCTTTAATCTTTCAAGTAAATTGTGTCCTAAAGTATTTTGTGAGTTGTTGTTTTTTTAATTACATTATTCTTGGCATCATATATTTCTAAAATATTCTGTTCAGACCTCAGATCAACTGCTGTATTTCATCAGTAAAGTAAATCTTTTTGTTTACTTCAGTGATATTTTATTTAAATTAATTTGTATAATTAGTATGTGAAAGTAAGGATTAGCAGTGTTAAGTTTTGCATTTGTGATATACCAGTGGGCCCACCATGTTTATGGTGCTGTCAAGAGAGAGTGCAGTGGAGGGATGGAGACAAGAGATCGGTCCCACAGACCCAGAAGTTGCCAGAAAGGAGGCACCAAATTCGTATGTAACATGCCTGCTGTGTGCCTACATGATATATTGAGTACAAAGTGTGTTTATTTAGCTAAATTTTGATAAAAAAATACTTTGTCACTTTAAACTCACATTAAACAGAGTAAATTCTAGCTTTAGATATATATTATAAACAATATTCTGAGACTATTATCATAAATTTAAACTGGTGTGTTAATTTAAGGCATGGATGCATGAATATATCTTGACTTGTGGATTTACCTAAAGATTGTTTAGAGATCTCATTTAAAGACATAATTATAATCATCATTTGATTGTTTGTGTTACATTACTGCCTAACATTTAAGCACTCAGACAAACACAAAAAATAACATGGAACTGAACAACCATTTATTTTAGAAGAGATGTAATTCTTGTGGCAGTTAATGCATGCTTAATGCAGCAGTTTTCTTCATCATTGCTATAATAATAATAAATGCAGAATTTGTATATCGCATACTCACGCTCTTAAGGAGCATGCTCTTAGCGCTTAAAAATAAGAACAAGACATGGGCAACGTATGAGGAACAGAAGAACAAAAAATATATGAACAACAGAAGGATAAACAACAGTACTGATGATGATTAAAGACAAATACAAAAGATGTAAAGAGGATCCAGGTAACAAGACTGAGAGTATGACAGAGGACTAGCATTGTGGGAACTGGTGTTAGGAGTAATGCTTGTATCTCCATGTCGTTTTAGGATTCGTGCCCAGTTTGGTCAAGACATTTTACACAATGCAGTTCATGGCTGTTCAACTAAAGAAGAGGCAATTGCTAAAATTCACACGATCTTTGGTGCACTTGAATTCAACCCTGATGGTACTGTAAAAGGTAGATATATAGTCCTGCATGCTGGGTGACCTGTATCCAGATAGGACATTTGGCCTTTCGAAATGAAAGGAAAAGTCAAACCTGTATTTGCTTTTATAGTTGTGTATCTTGCATCAGCTATCAATTGATTTTTATTGTATCACAGCCTGATGACTATAAAAAGCAGGATGAGATACATGCTTGTCTGTTATCACCATTTCTGAGCAGTATGGCAATTAATGTTTGAGCCGCTTCATAGTGAAAATATTAGTGGCTGTCCTTGTGCTTTTGCAGACCACCTTAATTGGTTTTCAGAATTCTTTTTTTAGCTATGTAGACTGACATGATAACTCATGCTTGCATAGTAAGAACCTAAATTATTAATATCATATAACACACTAATGTTAGGTGAGAGGCCTCAGCTGTCATTTGTGGCTTACATACCCTGGCTATGTATCTTGAGTTAGAAAGAACAAGATTCATAAGATTTTAAAAAGCAAAGTATGAGGTCAGTGTTACATGCCTTGGATTAAGATTGACTGTTTGAGTGCCAGTAAAACTGCTTTAAAGAGGTAAAAACAAAATCTGCTGTGCAAAAAGAGACATTTCACCTGATATGTCTTAGCAGATCAGGGCAGACCATTGAGAATCAAGCTCTGTCTCCACTTAAAGAACATAGTGCAGTCTTAGGAAACTCAAACTTTTCTGGTACAGGCGAAACATGAAGCAAATATAGGAACTTACTCAACTCTCATCTTTCTTAAAATCTGCTCTGTCAACACTCTTGAATCCCCACTGCTTTGCAGGTGAAAGAGAACTGCTTAGTCATCCATTCATAATGTTTAAACAGGCACTTACATAACGATGCTCCATCTGCTTTGGAGGGAACTTTGTATGTTTGAATGATATTTCTATTCAACACATTACTAGCTTAACCCTCTTGGTTTGAAAGCCAAGGCGATTTTCATTACTTTTTATTGCAAAGTTCAAGTTTTCTCTTTTCCAAAAATGCATAGGTTTCTTGGTCTAATGTTTATCTCAGAACAGCAATAATAAAAAACAAACTTCACCCACTGTCGTCTTCGCAATCTTCAGTTATAAGCCAGTCATTGTAATGTTATATTTTTATCTTGAACCAAGAGGATTAAACCTGCTATGGCCATCTGTCCCATGTCTATGACAATGCGATTGTAGCTTAGGAAATCACCAATATTATAAAAAAATTAATTATAAAAATTCTATTTAACAGCAACAACGTTAAACCCCTAACTGTAAAAAAGTAATGCTTATACTTAGGTAAATAAGCATGTGTGGTTTAAATGTATAGCACATTTAGATGATAAATAAACACAAAATTACAACACAAATAAATGAAGCAATCTTTAACATTGGATCAGTAGCACTGTGTTTGGCATAGCTGTGTTAAAGTGCTGTGATATTTTGGATGATTTAGGTGAATTCAAACCCGATGTCTGGATTTCTGCAGGTCAACCTCTTGCAGTGATACCTTTTCTGCTTATGTCTGCAAGTTAATTTGTTTGTGGTTTGATTTGTTAATTAATATGTTTTAATGTTTCTAGTATAGTTTTTTTTCAAGTGCCTATGCATTTTGAACTTTATTGTTTTTTTAATTGATGTAGAATTTGTGCAGAAATATACAGAAACTTTTGTACTAGTATGGGTTTTAACACTTAAAGACCATACTGAATGGGTCATGTTTTTTACAGCTATTGATAGATATTGACAAAATATATACACTCTGTAAATTACAGCTTCTTATGCACAGTAGCTTATAAAATATCTTATTACACCCATAATCAACTCATGGCACAAAAGCCTGCTCAAATGCAGCAAAGTAGTACTACATCAATGCAGCATTATGCCACACACTATGGCAGCTGTTTGCTAGGTGCCTGATAAGATTCCATTAGACAGATGTCACTTTTTGTCCTCCAAAATATAGTTTGTAATAGTTTTATGACAAAAGACAAAGTCTTGAGCCTTAAAGTCATTGAAACTAAATTAATAAAATATTTCAAAAATGTACTTTGAGAAACCAGAGCATCTAAGTGAGCAACAGATAGACTTACTGTCTGCAAAGTGCCTTCACTTTAGCCACTTTCAGCTTAAGTCAGATGCTGTGAGAAAAGTTACTGTGGTAGAGGCTAGTCAAGAGGCTAGCTGAAGGCCGATTGGCCAGTAGCGCAGCCAGTTAGCACTGATTGGCCCGTGGGCTTGTTTTGGGTCTGGGAGGGTGGAGGGAGCCATGAAAGAAGGAAGGGGCGGCATGCGTCAAACCCCCCCTTACCCTAGGTGGACACAGCCACCCCTGCCCTCCTGCCACTTTAGCCCTAACCGGGGCTATAAAAGGGAAGGGAGAAGTTTGGCAAGGAGCAACAAGAGGAAGGAGACAAGAGAGTAACCTGTGAGAAGGATGCCAACCAGCAGCCCGGCTGGTGAAGTTACGCTTTAAGTATGAATACTGTGCAGCTGACCACTAAAATAAAAAGGTTTTAACAACCTACGGCACTCGTTGAGTGTTGTTGTGTGCCATGTGGTAGGTCACCCAGTTACATTACTATCTGATTACATTCTGGAATAATGCTTAATAGACTTTCTTCATGAGTAATCATTTGAGTTATGCATAGTTAGATCTGTAATTGGCATGCTTGGTGTCAGTGTAGTGAAAGGTTTGATCAAGTATTACTTCTGGTTCAGAGTGTCTGTCCTTTGGATGTCTCTTCTGAGACTGGCTCTTACTGATTGCTAAAATGGAGTCGTCAGACCTGGAAATGTTCTTTCTCTCTTGTAGGCATACACAGGGTGCCTTATAAAATGATATCCATGTCATCAACATGAAAAAAATGATGCTGATGCCATCAGTGAAAAAAATGAATTATGTTGACATCCTTAATGTGAAAGAATGGCATTCTTTGCCACATATTTTCTGTTAATTTTCATTTGGAGCCATCAATAATGCATCTTATTATCTGTAAATATAAAAATTAAAATAGAGATGCTTTGGGTAAAAATGTATGAACCAAACAGTCTGCAGACTTTCTGTAGACAAATTAGACAGAAACTGAGGAAGGACTGTGCTAAACTTCCCAGCAGCCCATAGTACCAGCATGAGATGGTGCTGACTGACCAGTAGAAGGTTGGAAGATGGAAGGGCTCAGTGAGTAGATAAAAAGCGTTTCATATCCAACAATTCCATCAGGTGGCAACCATTTGGGCATGAAAGTCTCATGTTTTACTCAGAAACCTTAGTATTCTACAGTATGTTTCTTACTTTAAACTTTGGTGCAAGATACTATATAACTCTTACCTTTCCATTAGCTGAAAAACAACTAAACCATAGGCTGTCTGCATCTGGCAATAGCTGAGCCATGTTCCCTATGCTGACCATTTTCTGAGCCTTGTTTGTGAGACAAACGTGCTCAATCATGCTATAGCATATTTAGCTCCTGTATTTACCCACACTGGTGGCATGTTTCTTAAGTTTCTCTGAAACTTTTTTTGTGTGATTTTGATATGTTAATTTGTGCTATAAATGAGGTCTTTAGAGCACAGTATGTTTTTGCATTCAGTATGGTCTTTAATGTTTACTGTTGGTGCCCCCTGGTGTTACTGGTGTCCACTGCTAGCTAGAATACTAACTAACCAACCTCAAACCTCTTGACAAACTACTCTGATTGGGATATCTTGTGTGCATTGAGGGAGGTGGATAATGTTTTTTCACTTCCACTTAAATCTCATCCTAACTGAAAATGACTGGAAACTTTTGTATATGATTGCTGATTTAAATGTTTAGCTAAACAGTCTTCAAATCAAAGCCACAAGGTTGAAAAAGAAAGGGATAATTTTTATGGTACATGCATATGAACAAGTGCTTTATGCATATACTACTTCACTAAGATTTAGTGATTTGCTGATCATATTCTTATATTTTTCTTCCCCAAACCCTGCAGCACAAACAGCTGAACCACAACAGGCAGAAGGTGAGTAATATATGTACACACATACATTTATATACACATATACACACATATGCACACGGTATTTTCCATTTGTCTTTCTACCTGCCTTCTATCTATCTTCTTAAATTCTTCAGAGAAGTTTGGAAGACAATTGATAGCAATGAACACCTAGTGGAGTGGGCAGAACAGGATGCACAGAATGCCATGCATGCTTATCATTCAGGTCACAGACTATCAAAGTCTGTTTTGTGCTTAAAGTGGATTTTACTTTTAGAGGTGGGTACAAAGAAGTAGAAAAAATAAGTTTATGATAATGGTAAACTGAATATATTAGACAAGGAGCTGATAAGGAGAACTAAGCACCAAACCTTAAATGGTAGTTTAAATCTGGGTTATCAAGACTGCCATTCCTGTAAACTGAGGGGTAGTATCAGGTTGTAGCCAAAAGTTGGATCCAAAGGAACTCTCGCTTCCATGTTCACATGACACCTTGTAGCCAAGACCTTTGCTTTCAAGCCACCTCGATGAAGACCTCAAATAGTCTCTCCCATTCAAGATTGTGTGTAAAAAAATTCCTTTTTCTGTGATGAGTGATACACATTTGCATGCTAGAAAATAAAGGTTATTGTATTTTAACAGAACAAACACTAGAAAAGAAGGAAGAATCACAAGCAGAGGAAAATGAAGGTACAGATTTTGTCATCTTGCTAATAACCATTGTTTCACTTAAGGTTTGTAACTTTGTAATAATCATAAACAAAGCAAAGCTTTTAATATATTTTTGTCTCATATACAGTTTGAGTTGTAACAACTAATTCCTGTATTGTTCTGCTTGTATTTGTCAGTCACAAATGTAGATTTAAAAAAAAATTGATTCTTGTAGAGATAGTTAATCTGTGTGTAGATGTGCACATGCACGTACGTGCATACAGACATATTTTTCATTAGAATGGTCCCTATCATCTCTTCGCAAAATTGTTTATATTTGGGTTTGGGTTTTTCAGTACCTTACCACTAAAATTTCTTGGCACCAACTTTTCCTGTATGGATCTTTAATCTTTTTTATTTACATAATTTTTTTTTAACTAAAAGAATGGATGTAATCGATGTCTGATATAATATGGATCATTTTCTGTCAATGCCTGTCCAGTTTGTACTAAAACATAATTATTATGTTAATTTCATTGGATATATGGATAAAACACAACTCCTCTCCTTCCACAACCATTCATGTTCCGTGATATATCAGGTACCCAGAATCTGGTGGGCAGGGGGAAGATTTCCAGTCATAGGCCCAGGCAAACCTGAAACAGCTGACTTTTTTCTCTCGATCTGAGTGCACTAATCGCTAGCCTACATTGCTTTCCATTTCTGAGAATAGTGAATGTAAATGTGGCTTTAACTTGTAAAGAGTGTCATAGCACTGTTAATAGCACTGTGACTGCTGGGATAGTGACTACCAGGTTGACCAGCTCAAGAGTAAAGCATGTAAAACTCATGGAGTCCATCCCTTTCCTGGAATTTTTACTTTTCCTGAAATTTGTGCTAGACAGCTATAATTTTCCACCCACAAGCCTTCAACCAATGCCCTTCAGTATCACACTAGGTACAGTCAAACATGTCAGCATGGGTAAAATAACAAATTTGTTCAGTGCTTGGCAGAATAGTGTACAATGATCTAAAACATGCTGTCAGAAAGGAAAGAACAGCAAGAGCCTGCTGAAGGTCACAAACAAGATGAACAACGGCAGCAAGAAGCAAAACAAGATGAACTACAGCAGCTAGAAATTAAACAAGATGAGTTTCAGCAGAAAGAAACAAAAGAAGAGGATCAGCAACAGGAGGAAACAAAATTAGAAGCGCATCCTGATGGTGGTAAACAGTTCCCCCAACAGCTCCTCACTACAAGATGTTTCATTTCCTACCATTAACAATATGTTGCTCTTCACAAGATGTTTCATTGCCTGTCAGTACTAATCTGTTGCTCCTCACTACAAGATGTTTCAGTTTCCTACCATGCTCTTCACAAGATGTTTCATTGCCTGTCAGTACTAATCTGTTGCTCCTCACTACAAGATGTTTCATTTCCTACGATTAACAATGTGTTGCTCCTCACTACAAGATATTCCATTGCCTGCCATTAATAATCTGTTGATTCTCACTAAAAGATGTTTCCTTACCTGCAATGCACAACCTGTTGCTTCTCCCTACAAGATATTTTATTCCTTGCCATGAATAACCTCACTACAAGATATCACTGCCTGTGTCAATATGCTGGACCTCACTACCAGATCTTTTCTTGCCTGTCATTAACAACCTTTTGCTCCTCAGATAGTTCATTTTCATTGCCTTTATTTCTTTAAAGGTTGGCTGCAAAAATCTGCATTAAACTGCTGTCTTTGGTTTAAAAAAAGGCAGTATTATTTCAAAATATGCAGATCATGCTTTTCTGCACTCATGTGGGCACTTACACACCCCTTTTCAACACACACATCTTTATCTCTCTCCCTCATCAGATTAATCATAAAAATCTATATTTGAAAATTATGACACCTCACTTTGTGATTATGGCTCTGATTCTTTTATATTTTCCATTTTTTTCATATTAATCAACTCATTTTGCAATTAAGGAGTCTCAGTCAGTCGTCCCTTGACTGGCACCTGTCGTTCGACAGATGTGGCAGCTGACAGGGCCCTCCACTCTTACCTATTTTGAGCAATAGTGTACAAGATGACCAGTCCAGTCCTTAACACTTGTAAGCCAGTTCTTCCTTTGGCCACCGCAATGTCAACTTGGATAGTCTTTGACAAGGTGTCATGCTGGGTCACATGGCCAAAGAAGACCAGCTTATATCGCCTGACTGTTGAAAGTGGAGGTTCCTGGTGTCCTACAAGTGTTTCATACGAAGTCATTGGTTCTGTGTTCTCTTTATGAGATCTGGAGCAGCCTCCGCAGGCGCTTGTTCTCGAATGCCTGGACTGACCAGGATTTGTACAGCTTGTACTTGGTAGTGAACCTTATCTTATGGCTGTGCCAGATCCTATTTAGCTTACCCATTGCCGCTGTTGCTGTTGCAATCCTGATGCGGATATCTGGCATGGAGCTGCTGTCCTTGGAGAGGGTGGTTCCCATGTACTTGAAGCTGCTTACCTCTTTGAGCTTAACCCCGTTCATATAAATCTCTGCTTTGCCGCTGCGGTTGATCATAACTTTGTTCTTTTCAGTGCTGGTCTCCATTTCATATGGGTTCAAACTGTCTGTCAGTCTGCTGGTGAGGTCTTGCAGCTCTTTGTTAGTGCCTGCTCACAGATCTATGTTGTCTGCAAAGCGTAGGCTGCAGATCGGCCTTCCACCAATAGAAATGGAAGTGTGATGGTCATGGAGGGTTTTGAGCATGAGCAGGGAGGTCATCTATATCTTTCCACCAGGTTCAGTTTCCTCCAGTTGTGGCCTTGAAGACTTCTGCAATGTTTGGGTCTTGCAACTTCTCCAAATCAAACCGAATTCAGGGAGTGATTGAGGGTCCCTTCACTTTTAACTTCAGCTTCAGGTTAATTAGAACAAGGTCATGGTCACTACCTATGTCACTGTCTGGATACATCCTTGTCTTGGCCTTGTTGATGCTGGATTTGAAGTGTCTTGGCAGCAGGATATAGTCGATTTGATTATGGACCAATCCGTCTGGTGAGTGTCATGTGGCCATTTTAGATTTCTTATGGGTCTGTAAGGTGTCAGCTAAGGTGGGTCTCTGGCTCTGCACAAATTCTGTGTCTGATGCCCCTGTCGTTGGTTTTGCCAAGGCCAAATTTACCCATTGTTCCTGCCCATTGCTGGTTGGCGTCTGGGCCGACCTTGACATTTGAGTCACCTAGTACGATGAGGATGTTCTTGTTCAAAACTGCCTTCACAAACTTGTCTAGATGTTGGTAAAACTCCTCCACTTCGTTTTCTCCATGCAAGGAAGTTAGAGCATATACTTGGACAATGGTGACATTGTGGGCTTATCAGAGAGGAGTCGAGTGATACATGTACTAGCAACAAACACATTAAAAACTAAGTCTCCATATCAATTATCACAAACTGGATTAAAAAAGAATGCTATTATTTACCAAATAAATCATAAATGTTGCTGCCTTGTCATTTTCAGATTTACCACACATTTTACTTCCAGAATCTCTGATATCAGGCATAAATGGAATATCAATCATCAATGATACTTTATAAATTTTGTTGCAAAAAAATTAGATGTATGTAGCAGTTTAAGTATGGGATGTTGCTTTTACATGGGCTTATGCTTATAGGTTTAGCAGATGCATCTTCTCAGTTCTTTCTTTAAATTATTTAAGGACACAAGAAATTTTGATTTTTTTTTTTTTATCCTTTAATTTTCTTAATCAGTTGTGTCAAGTACATTGGTTGAGAGCCATCATCATCATGAAGGTTTTAAAAGATGTTATTAAAGAGTTAGATTTTCCATGTTTACTGCTGTTTACATTGTTGAGCCCTAATATAGAAACACTCTCTATACTGGAGCAGGTGAGAACGGGTTGAAGTAAATTCACATTGGTTGCCTTGTAAACTTGGCTTTCTACAAAATTTTAAAAAAGGAAACTTTTATTTCCAAAAAGGTTCTCAGACCTGGATATTTTTGGTTTTATACTTAACTGTGAAAACATAAGTCATAAGCCTTAAAAATACCATTAAGTAATCACCTTTAATTTTGATTTGTCAATTTTCAGCCATAATTTGTCATTTTTGTAATGGTGTGCGTGTGTACACATGCATGCACATGTGAGAGAGTGCAGTGACTGAGCGATCAAGATAAAAAGGGAACATGTAAGGTCATGTAAGGTGTACTAAGAATAAAGCATTATTTTTTGTTTAATATAGACCTGCATTTGAGAATATAGTAATTGTACTTTACATGGGTTCTTGACTTTAGATCTAACTTTGAGTTGCAAGGTTTCCTTTCTTTCAGAGACTCACATTCTGTTTGTTTATTAATTGTGCATTTTATGAAATATTAAGACCATGAATGTGATGTCAAAATATTCTTCGAAGCTGTTTATACTACATTACAGCCTCAGCCAAAATGTTCTAAAAGTTGATGTATTCCTCCAAAATGCAATTACCATTGTTTTTTAA
The DNA here is from genome assembly GCA_004794655.1 of Marisa cornuarietis. Classification (NCBI taxonomy): domain Eukaryota; kingdom Metazoa; phylum Mollusca; class Gastropoda; order Architaenioglossa; family Ampullariidae; genus Marisa; species Marisa cornuarietis. Next base: position 2,842,162 of record SMMW01000025.1, read on the forward strand.
TGATATAAGATGTGGAGATGACATCTGAAGAGGAGTCTGTTAAAAACGAAGAAGAAAACGATGTTGTGGAAGGCAGAAATTGGGAAGAGCAATTAGTACTAGAGGAAGAGAGATCACAGGCAGAGCGTCAAGAGGAGATGGGGACTGGGGACATAAGGGGTAGTCCTCATGAAGGTCTTGATGATGAGACTACAGATTTAGAAGACAAAGAGGAATCATACTTTGACAAAAGACAGGAGCAGGCTGAGGAAAAAGATGGAATTTTAGATGTGGAACAGGAGAAGAAGGCAGATATGAGATCAGAGATGAATTCAGATGGTCTGGAGCCAGATGTACCTTCCTCAGGTAGATTGTGAAATGTACCAGTGTTTTGTAAGCCTTCTGTTGCCGTCAGTCAACCCACCCTAGCAGTAAGCATCCCTTACAAGTACGTAGTGTGGCTACTTGCTTCTAATCCACTCACTGCTCTTGAGTTTGACTCAAATGTAATCAGTCATTCATGTAATAAATAAAGACTACAGTATCCTATTGGAGTGAGATTGCATGCATTGGTAGTAACAACGATACTTGAATATCAGGAATCTCAAGTTATATGTGATGCTTCTGAAGTCTCTTTAAACAAAGACGCGAAGTCAAGATCTGGATCTTACCTTTTATTTTCAGCTTTTTCATGCAGCAAAATGTTTCCTTGTAACGAACAAACTTTATTTTTTCTTTGGAGTAGGACACCTGAGAAAGGCCTTGTTGTTTTCTGTTGGTGCTTTTTGTCTTTGCCAGTTGTTGAAACACCTCTGTTGATGTTGTGAGTTTATTTTGAGAGTGCCATAGACTGCATTGGTTTGTTGAAATTATATTTTATAAAGCGTACATTCTGTGATCAAAATTTATTATGTGCTTGAGGTTTCTTAAAAATCATCCCCAGTACAATTATTGTTTAGTTGGCTAGTCCAGACAAATGCAAGTTTCTTCAATAACTAATTTCATAAACCATTTATTTTCTTCATCAGGTAAGTGAAAATAGCCTACCTCAAAATTTGCAATTTTATTCAGACTTTTTGACAAACTTAAACTGTGTATCAGTTGTTGCTACACTACACTTGTTGAGCAAAGAGATACAGAGATGCATGGAATTGCCAAATATGAGAAGTTATGTTCTTATTAAGATCATAAAGTTGTCTCTGATGGAGATAAGTTGCTTCTGCGTTTGAAGATGTTTAAAATAATAAAACAGTGGTAGAACATTAAATCCTAATAACTCAAGATATCCTAGGTTATACAGGACATTGTATGTGATCATAAACATTTTAATAAATCGCCTACATTGACTTATTGTTTAATCAGTCATGTTTTACAAATTAAAAAACATTTTTTTACATTTGTACCTTATGAGTTGTGCATGTCCATGTTTGCATTTTTATATATTTATCTGTAAGTTTAACCATGAGTAAGTTATGAATGTATGAAAACCATTTGAGAATGAAAACTGAATTTCTGTGACCATTTACTTGGTGTAGCAATGTTATTTACTTTACTTTTTATACTTTCAAGAGTAAAAAAAAATTTGTTGCATTATTTATTATTAATGATGTCTGCTTGTAGCTAATTTATTTGGTGTGCAGAAGTTTTTCTCATTGTTCCTTTGTCAAGCTGGTATGTTCTGTTAATCTTTAGGGCAAGAAGCAAAAGAGCAAATGCCAGCAATGCCAGATGCAGCAGAACAGCAGCCAGCAGAAGAAGCAGCTCCTGATCAAACACTACCTGCAGATGAAGTCAAGGAGGAGCCTGCTTCTGATCCACAAATCAAAGAAGAGAAGGTAGAGGAGGAAGGTGGCAACCAAACAGCAACAACAGAGGAGGCAAAAGCTGAAGATGAAACAAAACAAGAAACAGGAACAGAAGAGGCTACAGCAGATGGCCATAACAAAGAGGAGAGTAAAGAAGAGGCTAAAGAGGAGAGTAAAGAGGAGAGTAAAGAGGAGAGTAAAGAGGAGGCTAAAGAGGAGCCTAAAGAGGAGAGTAAAGAGGAGCCTCAAGAGGAGAGTAAAGAGGAGCCTCAAGAGGAGAGTAAAGAGGAGCCTCAAGAGGAGAGTAAAGAGGAGCCTAAAGAGGAGAATAAGGAGGAGCCTAAAGAGGAGAGTAAAGAGGAGCCTAAAGAGGAAAGTAAAGAGGAGGTTAAAGAAGATACTGTGGCTGAAACACCAGCAGACGTGAATGAATCCACACAGGAAGAAGCTAGCTAAAGGAGGTGAATAAAGGTTTGTAGAAGAAACAAAGTCTGAAATAATTTGGTTCTTTTAATTATCCCTTCAAAATTGAAAGAAGAGGAAGCTGGAAGCCAAGTTGTTAGAGCACTGACGTGTTGGAAACCAAAGGCATACACAGAAGGTGCATTCCCTCAGCTAATGAATGGGCACTTTCCTCATAAAAATACAGAGATAAATGTGATCTTTAACAACCTCACTCCCCAGCGACTTCTTTTATCTTCTGCACATACTATACTGCACACTTTTCTATGCAATATGTCATGATGTTACTGTTACTTTATAAACAGTCAAGTGTTCTATTTCTTATTGGTATGCTGGTGGATTCTACATTTTTACATTTCCAGGTAAAGTTGTTATTCCACTTGTCCTCTCTTTTTCAGATTTAAAGTATTAGTTCCAACAGGTGAGTAACTCAACCACAAGATAGTATTCTACTGTTTAGACAGACGTTGAAAACCCACTTCATTTAGTGATGTTTATATTTAAGCATATACATTTTGACAAATATTAGAATTTAAATTGTATTGATTACCCATTTTTTAGGAATGAATAATTTGGTTATCAGAATATTTGTACTAAATTTACTTTTTGTCTTCAGTTTTTCAGCTGCTTGTATTAAAGCTCTTTATGGTGACTTTGTACCAAAGCCTGGTTTGACTGCTTATATCTTCAAGAGAAGTCTCATCCAGTTTCTTTTTGCTGTTGGAAGAACACAAAACTATTATGCCTAGAGACTATATTTTGATATGCTTTATTTTATATTTAAAATATACTTTCTCTATATATATAAATATTAAATAACATATATAATAGTTATATGTCTGGTGAATGAACATGGCTTCAATATAGCTATGTATATAAATGAACATTTAAGTACTCACTTTTGTTTGTTAGGTACATGTGTATATGATGCAGGAAGAGAGATGAATGACTGCATACACATTCTCACTGTAAACCTTCCGTATCGTTACCTCTTTTAAAAAAAATTATCCCAAGCACAAGCAAACCAACACGCTGTACCCACTGCCTTGCAAGCCACACACAGACCACAGGAAATCCTGTTTTTCAATTAAATGGTTGTATGCACTTTATTCTAGCCACCATAACTGCGCATTACATGTCTCTCTGATCTCTGTGTGGTGAGAGTAGCAACAATAAAAACGTTTTTGTGATGAAATGTCGCAATATAGCTACATTTTGCATCAATAAAACTGAATCACATTTTGAAACGATATTGTAGCAGGCAATTTGACTGACAGAACATGAAACAATCATATACTCATGTCAAAGGCACACTACAGATGTTTTTGGAGAAATCACAGTTGTCTCCAAGTTTACTGGTTCAAGGCACAGCAAGATAAAACTCCATTAATTTCTCAGGAGTTGCTGAGATATCATTCATTAAAAGAAAACTCACAGTGCCAAGTTATACAGCTGTAACGTTTTTCCTTTGGCAGTGCCTTATTATTACCATGCAAAGTTGCATGCAAATCCCTTTCAATTTTGTTTACTGTACTAAAACAAAATAGTCACAGATATTGTTATAGTCTTTTCATGCAACTATAATGAACCTGAAAACAGAAGGAAAATAGACTAGGAAATATATTGCATCTTCCCAGAGTATGTTTGTGTACATGCTTCAAAGGCGATACTTAGAAATGATATACTGTCCTCATGTAGACAAGAAAAAACATTTTAAAAAAATCTCAAAGCAGGAAGCGCAACCAAAGAATATATATAATTAGAAATATATAACACAGAAGATAAACATTTCTGAAAATGCAATCCATTTCCCACAACTTTTCCCAGATTAAAGCCTAACCCTACATCTACTACAAAGACAAAAAGACTTAAAAAAGTAGTATTTACAACTTCCCTATATACCAGCTGTAAGCTATTCCATCTGTACATATGGGTATTATCTGAGAAAAAACACAGTAATACGAATGACAACAACTAGTTTAAGAAAACCTATGCACACTGTGCTGCTCTAGTGACAGCAAATAATTTTGAAAATAAATTTTGTCCATTTTGTTTTTTTCTTTGCATACAATCATCTTCCACAACCATGTGTAAAGCATAGGTATCTAAAAGACGTGTATGAGTTCTAGAGATAGTAAAATGATCAGAACACTTGATATGGCAAATGCAACAATACAGCTCTAACCAATTTAACTTGCTTTTCACAACAACTTTTAATGAGAATACATGGCACAGAATTAATTTTTTAGCAATTAGTGCATATTGATATCCCCAAAAGATTGGAATTGTGCTTTATTGGAATAACTAATAAATTCCAACACTTTGAGCCTTATTATAACAAAGCTATCATACTAGGAGGGTAAGGTGTGCTCTTTCGATAAGGCATCCTTAGACAAAATATAAAATTTAATAATCTTGCTCACATATGATGAAAATGTCATCATTAAAATGTAATTAATTCCAATATCTACTTAAAATAATTTTTCTTTCTTACTGGTTTCCCTCTCTAACAGAATGGTATTAAACTTGATGAATATGTAAGCACTGCTTTTAGTCTTTGTCCCTTAGTCCAAGATTTAAAAGGCTTTGAGCTGCACTGGTCTTGAGCTACAGTGAACGTAGTACAGTTGATCAGTCATTGATAAAAATAATAGAAAAATTTCAAAACTGATCATAGAGGTAAACTCTTAGTATCACAGACACACGTATAGGCAGGAAGAAAATTGATATGAAACAACAGCACACAAATATGTTCCCATGGCATGATATGAGGCATTACAGAAAGCATAGAAGATAAATGTTATTAACAGCAATAATATTTAGCTGAACACTGCAAGTTGAATTCAGATGGTTAAGACATCTAACAGTCCTCTGAGCCTAATGCAACTGGTTCTAACTCTGACATTCTAGTAAGCATTGTGGAACTTCTTCAGATTTCTAGTAGTTTTTGGATCCTAATTTAAATGGTTTAGACTTTAGCTGTCCTCCAAGTTTTTCCAACTGTTTCATTTTTCTGACATTTCACAGAGCATAATGTAACTGGTTTAGAGGTTTGCCTGCATACTAACAATGTGTCTGCCTGTGCATGTATTTAAACTACAACACAAGTTTTAGAACTAGCTCTGTAAAAGCCTCTACAGTTCCAGAGAATTCATGATATATTTTATGCACTAAATACACAAAATGACTGATGTAATTACCTAGATAGCCTTTTCAAATTTTACAGTTTTAATTTCAGGAAGCAAAGAATACGGCATCACTTGACTGATATACTACAACCACTACATAGCACGAGGAAAAGGAATCACAACTTGCGTTTTCCAGCAGTAAAGCATTTTAAAAAAAAACACACAAATACATTACTTCAGAAAAGAACTTACGGTAACTATAAAAACTAATTCTGCATATAGATCTGAACACCACAGCTCTATGCCATCATGGCTGCAGAAAATGTTTTAAAACTTCATCTGTCCTTTTATTGCCATAATAAACTACTGACCTGAATTTCAGTTTAAACAGACATGCTTTTACACTGTCACACATTTCTCTCCAGTCAATCGTTAACCCCTAGAATCTTTCAATGATTTCAGTTGCCCATACACGAAAAAATTATCTTTATGCTTAGTGCTTTTAATGGGATTTACTTGGGTGTTTTGTTCAGAACATTTACAAGTCTTCCAAGCTTTGTTCCATGTCTGCTGTATATTAAAAATGCATGGAAAAATGTACATAGAATATTTTTTGCAATTTGAAATGTAATACTGGGACAGATAAAAAATCAATGAAAAATAAAAAGACAAGGTTGATTGATTGGTTTATTTAGTAGGAAAGTGCTTCCACCTTGCAGTGATTTCGCACTTTTGGGTGAAAGGGTGGGGGGAGGAAACCCCAGGCACGCAGCCCTGCGAACAGCTGTCACATACAGAGAGTGTCCCAAGACAAGATCTGAACCCTGAGCCGCTCACTGCAGTGGTGACAAGCGAGTGTTTTAACCACTACACTACCAGGGCCCCTGAAAAGATAAACATGATCTTAATCATACTGACACTTGCAGATAAGGCAAATCTTTAGATTTTTTATATTTACATAAAATGCCTTGACAAGTGAGTTTTCCTATGCCTAAAACATTATCTTTTAATGCAGCATCAAACACTACATTTCTCATATCTTTCGTATTGACAAAGCCTTGCAGTAATTGTGTCTTATTTGTGTGTAAATAGGTGCATATATGCATGGGGGGGGGATAAACAGTATTATCTCCCTTGCTTTGAAATTTTTTTTCTTCTTTTTTTTTTTAAATTTTAATCCGCTTTCAGTCTGTTTGTTGTTCTTAGAAACAAAGAACTGCATAGCTATAAAAACAGTCTATGATGCTCTTTTTAATTTGGCTCCTGTTGCACTGAGAAGAGTATGAGACAGCTATAGCTGTTGCCTTTTTTAAACAGCCTTTAAAATCGTACATGTGTACATGCACACAATGTGAATGTATGCACACACACACAAAATGAACATGAACATAGGAAAGAGACAGAAAGTAAGGATGTAAGATTACAGCAATATTGCTGCTAATATCTGAGACTTTAGGATACCTGAGACATCAAGCTATACATAATCACACAGTCAGTAGTTTAGCTTTCCGCTGAAGCTCAAAAAGTGCTTGTTCCTGGACAGATATGCTGAAGGGGACCTGGTTAGTGTAGGTCAATGTCTCCAATTATAATGCTTATTCTTTCGCTTGTTTTCCTGAGATATTTCAGACTTTAGGCCTCAGCTGGGTTCAGCTTTGCCTTTAACGCCAACAATGATGAGCTTCCCATCATGCAGCCCTACCAAGATATGACTATTGCCATTGGTTATAGTAAGACACTGTATTGGGACCAAAAGCTGCAGTGCTGCAAGTGGTTTTAACCTGCAACAGGACAATAATACATGAATTATGCTGAATCTTGTTCTATCATTCACATAAAAAATATGACCACATCTGTCAAATTAAACATCACAAGTTTCTCATTGATTAGGGATGTAACTAGGTCCTATAACATTCATTTCTATTTCTTTAAATTTTCCTCATAAATAAATGTGATAGATGCATATGTTTCTGCCAATGGTAAAGCAGAAGAATGAATGAGCAGAAACCATGACAGATTCAAAGACAGAGAACGTACGCAAACAGATGAAAAATGGTGAGCTGTCCATCAGTGTCCCCTAACACCAGATGGTCACCAGACACCATCATATGACCAACACCAGTCACCACTCGTCGAGAACATAGAAACTTGCCATTGATCGAGTACTCATGTAGCACATGCTTTTCCTGAAAGAAAAATACATGCATGTAAGCAAAACAAAGCACAGAAAGTAATGCTTCCCCTACACTTCCAAACAGACTTTCTTTCTCCCTCTCAGCCCCGAAGACTGCTAGAACTAATTTCTATTTATAAAGGACAAAAAATGTATATGGCTTGTTTTTATGAGTCCATTTAACACACTATTCACAAGTGATTTTCAAAACTATCTCTCAAGCTAGATTACCTATAACAAACATTTGAAAATATTTTCACATACTATTTTGCCTAATATGTTGGTCTCTGTACAGTACAGGATGATTTGTAATAAGGCAGCATATGACCCTAAAAATGTAAAGTGTTCACATTCATGAGAATACTACTTCATTAATCCTGTCAACTTTTGCTCCTGCGCAGTCTTCAATGCAAAAATGCTACAATGCACCGAAGACTGCTAGAACTAATTTCTATTTATAAAGGACAAAAAATGTATATGGCTTGTTTTTATGAGTCCATTTAACACACTATTCACAAGTGATTTTCAAAACTATCTCTCAAGCTAGATTACCTATAACAAACATTTGAAAATATTTTCACATACTATTTTGCCTAATATGTTGGTCTCTGTACAGTACAGGATGATTTGTCCTACATCAGACACAACCAGCAAGGGGATATCCAGAATACTGCTGGGGTCACATGAAGGTCGCAGTGTTCTCATGTAGTGGCCCTTTCTAACAGTGTGCACAATGACGGTGCCATCCTAGAAAAGTAGCAAATTATATGATAAACAATTACATTATCTTGGACAGCAAATACAACAAATAATGTGGAATATATGTTTCTAAAACAGCATGTTCAGTACATGCTACACCCAAAACAAGTGCACCTACACTTTATTATTACCAGTTTCTAGCCTGAAACCAGACTCCACCTGATTATGAAAGTTCTAAATAATTTGACAGAAAAGTATTTCCATATAATAGAGATTTTACAACAGTGGTGCCCACCCGTTTCTCGCCCGTGGGCTGTACTTGACATGATAAAAATCTCGCTGGCCAGAACATGGGAGTATTAAGCGAAATACCAAAGTGTAAGATTCTGCTAGAAAGAAATCATAAGCCAAATGTAATTTCTGCAATCACCATTTGATGGCATTTTATTAGATATTGGAAAATATTCAGATATTGGAAACGAGGCTGTGCCTGACAGGCTGAGTTGCTTTGTTCTCCTGTGATTTTTCCATTTCCTTGTGCAACGCCTCTGTTTATTTATACCTATAGGTTTCTTTTAGTTACATGTTGTATTTGATTCTCTTAAGCTTTACTTTGTTATTGTTTTACTATCTGTAATTGCTTTGCTTTCTGTTTTTTGTTGCGGACTTTACTTTTAACGGTCACATTCTCGATCCGCCATTACATAGATTTTAGATCTGATTCTTTATCTCGTTTTCTTGTTGCTCGCCATACTCTGTCTGTCTCAATCGCCAAAATTCTTATCTGCTCGTTTATTCTGTCTAAATTAGACTACTGCAACTCTCTTCTTGCTGGCTGTCCTCAATACCTCATTGATAAGCTTCAGAAGGTCCAGAACTCAGCTGCTCGTCTCGTTTTTCGGACTTGCAAACATGATCATGTCTCACCACTTCTTCCCTCTCTTCATTGGCTACCAGTTAAAGCTAGAATAGACTACAAGCTCTCAACTCTCTGCTATGGTTTCTTCAAAGGTCACGCCCCCAGCTACTTTAATGAAATCTTGTCTGTACTGTACAGAACTCTGCTGCGCGTCTGGTGCTTAGAGCAAGGAAACGGGACCATGTCACTCCTCTTCTTCGTTTTCTACACTGGCTACCCATCTGTTCTTGCATTCAGTACAAACTGCACCATCCGTAGTCACTCTCGTCAATTTACTCCAGTCCAGACCAAGCTCATCAATACCTTCCGACAATTCTCTGAACAAGTCATCGACAGTGGTTGTTTCACTCATGCTTTTTATCGCCACCAGTTCTTCAGTAATTTCAAATGTATTTTTTATACCACGAATGAACACTAATAATTGCACAGTGTCACTAAAGTCCATAGACTCATCTACAGCAATCAAAAACATTTCAAACTGACTGCTTTTGACTTCAGTTGCAACATAAGATCGCTTCCCAAATCTTTCACTGGTCTTGAGATTGTCATTCATGACAAGCTGACAGCTTCAATTGCACTCTTTTCGCTGGGCATAATTCTTCCACTACAGCCAGAATGCACTTTTTTACACATTCACCTTCAGAAAATGGTGTGGCTTCCTTACTCAATATATGAGCCACCGGAAAACTTGCTTGAACAGCTGCTTCGTTGTCATTTCTTCTTTTGTTGAACAGTTTTGTCAAACCACCGATTTCTTCATGCAATCTGGTAATTTTCTGTTTGCGGCACAAACCAACATACTGATCATACGTAAGCTTGTGTTTGGTTTTGTAATGTTGCTTAATATTGTGCTCTTTCAACACAGCAACAGTCTCCTTACAAATGAGGCACAAAAACTTTCTCCTCTTGTTGCACAAAAAAGTACAAATTCGTCCACTTCTCCTGAAAATTGCGGCACTCAGAATCAACCTTATGTTTCTTAGCTCCTGCAGGCATTTTCCACGGCTACAGTGATCACACAACCTCTCAAATCGAGTGCCAACAACAAAATGACTGACAGCAAAGGCCCACTTACGATAACCCGTACACCACCCCTGCCACTGTTTCTTGAGAGGCTACACATGTAGGAAAGGGCGACCCTGTGGCGGCAACAGGGTTAAAGGCGCCAGAAAAAGAGAATGGTTTCGCCTGTTTGAGGGAAGGTAGGAGTACATGCGGTGCTAACAACTAGCAGTCAGGTAGTCGGCACCGCCTGTGATCTTCACCCGGCCTATTGTTGGTAGGCAGTTAGGAAAGACTGACTGCGTGTAAAAGTCTGCATCTATCTTCCCTCGCCCAGGCAAAACTATTTTGAAAACCACCCACAAGAAGTTCCACCTTTAAAATGAGCAGGCCACATGAGGCACCTTTGCAGGCTGAATGTGGCCTGTAGGCTGTAGGTTGGGCATCCCTGTTTTACACTATGGGGTGAGGAGTAAATCCAAGAGTCAAATTTGTATGTTCCCCAAAAAGAGACCTAAACCCATAACCTAAAGATCCTCACTGTACTGGAGTCAAGCAAGCATTTTACCACAAAACTGTGTGAACAAGTGGGCAATAGCTTCCATGCATTACAGAGTAAAAGTTAAAAGTTACTTTCTCTGGCACATCTGGTTGTCTGTAATTTCCAAATAGACTTTCCTGTCATAAAGTCAGCAAAATAATCGACAGAATGAATTAATAATAAAAATAAAATACATTTGGTTGACCCTTTATACCTTTGATGCAGATACTGCAAGATCCAGCTCCACAGATATGTGGACAACAGTAACTTCCTTGTCATGGCCATAAAGAGTGATCACAGAGCGTGTATCTACATTGTTGCTAAATCCATGCTGTATTTAGAAACAACAGGAAAATTGTAGTCACTGCCAATGTTTCAACATAAAAAAAAAAATGAATGAAAATTTTATAGACTAATGCTCACACTAATATGTGGTAAAAGCCAACGTTATTAAAAGTTGGATCATGATATTCTCAAAAATCCCCTTGAATACATTTTTTTTCCTGTGAGTGTGTCCACATTAGTCCAAAAAGTTAACAACAATGTGACTTGTTGAATGCCATACTCTGGCCAAAGCTAGGTTTTCTGTACTTTACAAAGAAGACACATTTAAAACTAGATAAAATAAATACAAGAAAATCTGCAATGCACACACACACACAGACAGTGACACAAAGATAATGCAATCCCTACCAAAAAATACAAATATACCAAAACATATGTACACAGGTCAATCTCTATCACAGCATACACACAATGATATATAGAGAGGGGTCAGTCCCTACCAAAACACACAAACACATGTGCAGGCACACATACATAAGCATCAAGAAAAAGCTTTAGCACGCAAATGAGTAGCAATGTTGTTATGAAGAGCTCCTGAAAGAGTCTTGGTGGTTGTTGTGGGAAGGAAACTCTGACCTGGTGCTGTATCTCCCACACCATGCAAGTGGTGTCCCTTGACCCTGTTATGAGATGGCGGCCACAGTGGTCCAGGGCCAGACAGGTGACAATGTCTGTTAAAGACATGCAACAACACAGGAGCAGATGCATATGTCAAACATGTGACAAACTCATGTCTGGTGCACGTGTCAAGAGGTTACTGTGTCTGTTACAGACAGTTCATGTCTGTTAACAGGTGACAAGATACATGTTTTATAACAAACTTTTGACAAATTTCATATCAAAGGCAATAAAACTGGCTGAAATAAAGGAGTATATTTCTAGCAGTCTCGGTTTGTTCAAACATGATAACAAGCATTTTCTAGGAAAATGAAACAGTGAAAATCTACATAGTTGATAACACTGATGTTAGTAAGACGCTCATGTAGCTGAAAACACAATTTCCTGTTAAGACACTTACCTATGTGCCTGACAATATGGTTGACTGTCATGGCCTTGTCCAAGCGGTATACCTGTAAACTATTATCCCAGTAACCGCCACTTAGTAGCAGTCGAGCATCATGCGTAACTGCAAACAGCTTGGGTTCCATCTTCAGCCCAGGAGCAAATGGACCTCCTATCCGCTTTTTGCTTCTGTTACAAGCACAACAGTTATTCTTTACTCACTGCTTAGTGATTCCAATTTTGTTTTTGTAGAAAGTAAATTCATAACAACTTTCCTTGTTCTTCAAGTCCATAATTCTACTAATCTGTCAAATTAATTACTAATCTGTTAACACCATCTCTTCATATATCTCCTTTTGTGTCGATTGCACCATTCCATCGAAACAGTTTGTGTTTTACCCTAACAACAAACCCTGGGTGACCAAGAGCCTAAAAGCAGTGCTTAATAAAAAGAAATATGTGTTCTTCACAGGTTCTGCTCAAGAAAAGAAACTGGTACGTAATGCTATCCATCAGGCCAAGGTGAATTATAAGACTAAAATAGAATCTCAGTTTGGTACAGGTAACATCCGAGCAGCTTGGCAGGGACTCAAGAACATGGCCAATGTTGAAGATCAGCTTAAGGGGTCAAAAGCCAAAATCTTGATCTCAGGCGTTGACAGGCCCTACCTAATGCTCTTAATACTCTCTTTGCTCGTTTTGAGACTCATGACTTCTCAGCGAAAATTAAAGATGTGCTCAGTTCTCTTCATCCTGTCCAGAGGTTTGAGATTTGTCAAGAACAAGTTGTGGAGCTGTTTTAGCGAGTAAACATTTGCAAAGCTGCTGGTCCAGAGAGTATTTGCAGCAGTACATTACGTTTCTGCGTGCACCAACTAGGAGGAATTTTCCAATGCCTTTTTCAGCACTCTATGGATTCACTCTCCATCCCTGCTGCTTGGAAACTGTCTACCATTGCCCCAGTTCCGAAAAAAGCTTCAGCTCAGCATTTCAACGACTTTAGACCAGTGGCCTTAACATCGTTGATATGAAAGTATTGGAGACAATCATCAAAACATTGATTGTAAAAGCCAGAAACAATTGTCTTCACCTCTTGTAATTTGCATACCAGTCCAAACAAAGTGTTGATGATGCTAAACTGTTCATCCTCCACACTTTACTTAAACACCAGGAGAATCCACAAGCCCATGCACGACTGTTGTCTGCTGACTTCTCATCGGCCTTCAACACCATCCAACCACATATCCTAGTTAGAAGATGCCTTGACGAGTTTTCCTTTGACCATCAGCTAGTGTCATGGATCATTCACTTTTTGGTTGAAAGGCAGCGAGTACTTGTCAATGGCACTTATTCCGACTCAATCACAACATGCAGTGGCTCACCTCAAGGCTATGTTTTATCCCTGCTTCTGTTTACTTTGTATACCAACAGTTGTTGCAGTAACCATGAGAGTCAATATCTCGTCAGATTCTCTGATGACACTGCACTGCTGTCTCTCCTTAACAGGCCAGTAGATACCCACAGTGTAGCTTTGGATGAATTTATTGCCTGGTGCGATGACAATTTCTTAGAACTTAATGTGAGTATGATGAAAGAGATGGTCTTTGATTTCCGTTGGAATTCTCCACCAAGTCCCTTAAGTGTCATCCACAACAAGGAGGTGGAAATTGTTCCTGCTTTTAAATATCTGGGCACCATCTTTGACAGGCGACTTTGCTGGGATGTCAACACTCAAACTGTCATGAAGAAGGCTCAGCCGCACCTCTTCCTTCTCAAGAAGCTGAAGTCTTTCTCTGTCTCCAACCAATTTCTTCAGCTTTTTTATAGACCGCACATAGAAAGCATGCTGTCCTTCTCGTTTATCTGTTTCTACAACAGTTTATCGGTGAAGGACAAGAGCAGCTTACATTGTGTGGTATTCACCTGCTCCAAAGTCACTGGGACAGCTCAGAGTGCTCTTCAGAGTCTATATAATAGGCAGACACTTCTGAAAATGTCTGCAATCCTTCGTGATGAAAGGCATGTCCTGTCAAGAGAATTTGTCCAGCTCCCATATAGTCGCTTATTTTGTATACCTGCATGCAGGAACAACATACTGAGGCTGTCCTTTGCTGTTTCAGCAGTGCATCTTTTGAATGGTGCTGAGTGCAAATGAATGGAACATGAATGTGAGAGTCTGTTTGGTGCATACGAATGTGTTGTGATAGTTTTTTATGTTTGGTTATCGAGCTGCCCCAGAATTGCCCTCCGAGACAAATAAAGTTGTATCTTATCTTAATCTAGAAATAAAATACACAGCCATATCAAGAAAAACAACTCTCAATTTTTAATCTTACTTTTGACTCAGCACTGTAGCATCTTTCTCAAAGGTATAGTAGTTGATGATATTTTTGTCAAAAGGCAGCCATCCATGCACTCCAATGATTCCATCCTCTGTCACTGTGATCTGCAATGAGACAAAATCATCACAAATGATACCTAGCAGTAACATGTAAAGTGAGCCACTCTAAGGTTCATTTGCATTTATTTATTGTCATGGAGGGGTAACATAAGGCTAACAGCCAGCACAGTGAGGGTGGCCAAGTCGCACCTGTCACATGATTAATAGTGGTTTTTTTTTAAGATAGTGGAAAAAGAATGGGGGGAAGACTATTTCGTGGGCCATTGTTTTTGTTGTAACTGTCAATAGGCGCAGTACGGGGCCAGGTGATGGCCATGAAGTCTATGGGGACTGGCAGAAGAGTTTTTTTTATGTTGTTGTTTTGTGAGTTAGTTGGAGTTGTTTCATTTTGTCTTGGGAGTATGTTGTGGTTGCTCATCCCCAGAGGCAGCACCATTTTGTGTACGTCTGACCCCAAAAAGCAGTGTTTGTGAAAGAAGAAGGTTGGGTAGCTCAATCCTAGAGGCAGCACCAGTGTACGTAACATCTGTTCCCTAGAGACAGTGTCAAAAGGAAGAGAGTGCAGTTGCTTTTCCCCAAGAGGCAGCGCTGATGTGTTTTAACGTCTATCCCCAAGTGGAAGCATCAGTGGTGTTTTGTTTGTTTCTTTGTTTTTAGATAATTTGTGGAATATAAATATTTTTTGTGGATCAGTGCACCATCAGACTCCCATGAATATAGTTAACAGTGTGCAAGAACATTATTCAGAGTGAACGGTAAACAGTGACCTTGTGCCAGACTTTACACTCTATTATTCTTATGTTTGTTAATCAGCCCAACAAAAGGAACTTTCTTTCAGGACTGTGTTTACAATCAGAATTCTTAGATAGTGGTAAGGATTGGCTGATATATGCTTACTGATAAATCATTTATTAATTACTGTAGCATAAATTTAGTTAATATCATTAAATGTATACAGGCCTGCAAAAAAGGTACAGTTTTTTTTAAAAGAAAAGAAAGTGCAAATATCCAGGTGTCTACGTGTATGTGAGTGTCTGTAACATTTATTAATGCTTGGTTTGTGTGCATGTACATTCATGTGGGTGTGTCTGTGTGTGCATACCCATGCACATAAAGAACAGTATCAAAACAAATTAATTCATGAGCAAAAACATTCATATGCAAACACACACATGCCAGTAGTGTTAAAACTAAACAATCCATGAGCAAAGCACCCTTTTATGTACCCAGTTTCTCTGCAAGAGCTGAATGAGGAATAGCTGGTGGGTGCATGCACACACACATACACAAACAAGCAGTTAGCTCACCATACTGTCTGGCATTCCTTTCTGCAGTATAGAACGCGTCTGGTTGCGAGGAACATTCACAAAAACCACTGGGTCAGCTGGACCTGACACCTGTAGATTTTATAGAGTTTTGTATTATTTAGTTCATACAAAAAATAAAGAGTCATTACTGAATAAACTGGCAAATATTTCTGTTATGGTCAACATGCTGGGAGATATAGTCCTGGATTTGTAGTATCTTGATGGAGAGAGATACATTTGGCAGGGGGCTACCAATAGCTCAAGGTTTTTTCGTTTAATAGTTTTTTCAGGAAAGGAAAAGAGACGTGTATTATCAAGAATGAGAAAAAAATATACGCACTTCCACAAAGAAGGGCTTGAGGTCTGAGAGAAAGTTAAAGATGCTCATCGGTCTACCCATCTTGTTGGCTCTAGCAACAGCTTCCTCAAAGCTCATCCGTTTTGGATGAGGCTCCTACAAGATGATGAAAAATGAATTTCTATAAATGACCAAGCAATAATATACTGGGCCTGGACTGTGGATATAGTCATCATGTGATCTTTGTCCGCTCCTGTTAACAGCAGTCAGAATTATAGTAGCATGGGTCCTGTGAGTAAAAGTTAAATGTGTAACTGTCAAATTTACTCCTTGATTCAACACCTGACACGTGATAAACTCTAATACTATGACAGATAAACAAACCTTCAGCAGCTGTGTTGGAGTCTGCCCAAAGTTGTTGATCATGCCTTCCAAAGATGCACGTTCTTTGGGATCCTGAATTGCATCAAGGTCTACAGCACCTGTTATACACATTTTTCATCAGATCTTTACCATGCCATAGGCTTGCTCCAAAAACAACACTGGTACTGAGGTACTGATTGACTAATGGTTAATCCACTGGTACTGTTCATTCGATAGAACAAGACTGAATAGACAGGATTTGCCACTTTTGCCTGTCTTCAGTGGTGGTAAGCAGGTTCTGCATGAAACAGCCATTCTACTCTTTCATGTTTGCCAGCTACTTCTTCCTCTGAACACATCAGCATTACCCCCTCCCCCCACTATCCTTTACCATGAAGGACAGTCTTAGAGTGTTGTGCTAGGGCACATAGCCAAACCAGACCAACTGATGCCATTTAACTGTTGTGAGGAGGAGTTCTTGGTGTCTCATGAGGGTAGTGACCACACTCCATACAAAGTCACTAGTTTTTGCAGTCCATGTAGGTTTTAAGTACCACCAACATAAAAATGATCATACCATGCATTCATATCAGCAGAGTTACAAAAAAGTGATCACACAAAAAGCCAACCTTCATAGGTGACGTAATAGAATACATTCAGGGCTTCTTCAGCAGCATGACCTTTCTGCTTATAGCCAAAGATGAGGTCAATCCAGTTATTCAGGTTGTTGGAGACAAAGTCACTCTCCTGTGAAGGAAAACCTCCCTATTAAGATATGCCAAATCCACCAAAATCAGGTCTTAACTGGTAAGGTAAAGGTAGTCTTTCTGTTGTTGGGGAATGAGGTGTTAGTGACTCCCCTTTTCTTGGGCACCATATTTTTGTGAGCATGGTGCCTATATTATACCCCTTGCTGCTTTTCCTTCCCCAGCCCTAAAAGAAATCAGGAACCTAGTTAACAGCTGGGTCAAATGAAGGAAGTACTTTGTACCAAATCAACTAGCTGGACAGATCATACATCTGGAGCATCTCTGGCCTTCGATGCCAGTTCTCTAACCACCTAAGCATCCACTGCTCTGGTCTGCACTAAGAGGGGTTTTAACAGGGGAATTGACCAGTCTACTTGTATAAATCATGACTTTAAACACCTACAAATTCAAGTGATATGTTCTGTTTGAATACTAAGCATAAAGCTATTAAACTACATATTTCAAACTACATGTACAATCTACAATATTTAGTTCTTATTTTTCTGTCTCCCTTTCATTGCAATTGCAATATAGATATTAGAATCTACATACACCCACACATATAGCAGTATCAGAGTCTACAGATATCCACTTATAATCATTGGGGGTTTTCAGACCCTCAGTTAAAAATACTGGAAGTTTTCATACTGTCAGATAAAATTGCTGTAGTTTTTAATCAACTGATCACTGATAATATACATGTATACATTTTAGTATTACTGTTAGAATTCTTTTGACACCTTTTGTAAAGAAACTACTTTAATGTTTAGTTTCATGACATGTAAAACAAGCAATGACAAAATATCAGTTTTCATGCCATATTACAAAATGTTTTAAGTGATGAGATCTTGAAGTACTCTCCCACCACCCCACACTGCCTTACACATTTTTCTGTTTTTCTTTTATGCGATTGTAACATTTTGCAGCTCAATCTCCATGTTATTTTAATATTTATTCAAAGCATAGGTCGAACAGCAGCACATTCTTGGGGAGCCAAGTGGCCGTGTGAAGCTAACCTACACTTTTACATCACACCATGATGCATTAAAGAATTTGAGACTTCTTTTATATATTTAAAAAAATATATGTGAGCACACTGACATGGTGTGGTGTAACTTTGCCCGACACGGTCTAATTCAGGTGAGAATCGATGCTGACTACACAACAAGGTAAATTAATGTATTTGGTCGCATCGATCCCACACAGCAAATTTTCATTAAGCGATCACCTTAGTTACTAAGCTGCTATGGGTTCGATTGGTCTAAACCATGAGGAGGGGGAAATAAGATAGGCTGCTTAACGTTTCCCTGGCATTCAGCAGAGATCTCTGAGACAAGCCAGATCTACACAGCGCCAGCAGAAGATTTGTAATGAATACTGCCATCTTCTCTACCAAAGGGTAGAAGTTGAAACCGTGCTTACACTGGGAAGTAAGCATAGCTAAGCTGAACTCCTAATCCAGCATCAATCTGTGAGACAAGATGGACCTACACAGCGCCAATTGAAGATTTGCAACAGATGCTGACATCTTCTATACCAAAGGGTAGTAGCTGAATCAGTGCCCATGCTGAGGGTCTAGCGTAGCTAAGCTGGACTACAAACTCAGCAGAGATCTCTGAGACACTACGAACCTTCACAGCGTAACAATGGACGCTAAAACGCTCCTGCTGAAGGGCAGTGCTGAATCAGTATCTACACCGGCAATTGACTATAGCGAAGCTGATCTTCAAAGTCGTGATCTACGATTGTGTTCTGCTTGGATTATAATGTTCTAATTCATCAGTTCAGGTGGACTTCTTCTGTGCTATTGCTCACCTGTCTTAGATATAATCTGCTGATTATCAGTTTGGCTGAACTTCGCCCATACTGACAGTTTACCTGCTTTGGATATAATTCACTGGTCATCAATTCAGATGAACTTCTATGCTGTCAGTTCACCTGTCTTGGATATAACCTGCCAATCATCAGTACGAGAGAACTTCTGTGCAAACGATTCACCTGTCTTGGATGTAACCTTGTGATCGTTAAGTTTCAGGTGGACTTCTATACCGGTGAAGTGAACTCCTGTGTTTTGGATACTAACTCATCTGACCATTCCTGCAGGATTTCCCGACCGTCAGTCAACAAAACAGACAGGTGACATTGCTGGGGAGACCCTAACTTTCTATCAGTTATTCAACAGTTCTCTATTTCTTTTCTATTTCATTTCTTCCTTTCTTTTAAAAAAATTAAATATGGAATTGCTGGCAGGGCCCTTTTGTGTGAAAAAGGAAGAAGAGTGCCATGAGCATACCTACATGTAGATGTATATTCACACTCGCAAACATTCATAAGTGCACTCTTTACCCAAAACATTACAGTGATGAGAAGTTAAGACTTTATGCACATGCCAATTTATGATCTCCACTTTTTTTATCTCAAATAGTTTGCACTGTGTAAGACATTTTTTAAAACTGGAACCACCAATAACATCTAGAACATCTAAGGTACCACCATTGCCTGGGTGTCACCCTGTCTCTTGACAGACTCTCAATGAACAGTGCATTTGTGAAGCATATGATGGGGTGGAGGAGTCAAAGTACCACTGTCTTGTGAAGAGAGAAAAACTGCCAGCTTTCACACCACCTCTCTCCCACTCTCTCACAGCATACCCTTCCATATAACTTCAGAATTAGCTCTGCGTAGGTTTATTTTTGCTTGAAGACACTGGAAATATTTTCTAATTGATAAAATAAACATTAAAAATAATCACCCTTGAGGGCAGCATACACCAAATGAATATACGTTTCCATAGAAAAAGGGATTATTCCTGCCAATGTGGGGAGGACTGGGCAAATGGTGTAATTTTGCATTAGTATCAACCATGCACACACACACACATTGCCACACACTATTCTGGACTCCAAGAAAAACATCAATAAGAAATACAAAGAATATGATGCTTCTGATACTGCATCACAGTGCACAGAAATTAACTCACCAAAGCTTGTCTGTGTTTGTAGATAAACTCCTCTGCAGTTTTGGCCCATTTTGGCAAAATAACATCACTGACAGGGTCCTTGGTGATCTGCAGCTTCCCAAGATCAAAGCCTGCATTAAAAGCATTCATTCTTATCCCTAATGGCACCAAGGTGTGGCTAATTAACACCTCCAAACACAAACAAAAAAGTACCCTTTCAGGATGGACTGAGGTAGGAATAGTAAATTTCTGCTTATTTCACACATCTCCTAAAAGCTCATTTTGTACATATATCTTACTGTCCTTTTTAAAATATTTTTTAAAATAAGGTACTTTTGTGCACTCTGAAGTGATTTGCTCAAGATCATTTCCATACCTTGAATGAGTTAAATGTTTAAACACAGCTAGCTCACCATCAGAATTGACAAGAAACTCAGGCAAGTAAAAGAACTCCGGGATGAGCTCCTTCACATCATTGGGATTTTCCATAAGAGAATTCCAGCTCCCTGGCACTGAGTGAAACTGTCTGTCAGCCACATCAAACCTGACAAAAATAAAACAATACTCTTTTAAAGACCTCAAACTGAAATCTTTAATAAAGAAGCCATCCTGAGCTAACAATCTCAGCTGCTGACTTTCATCAAAGAATTATAACATAAGAATGAACAAAAAATAAATATCTAAGATTTTCAAGATAAATATAACTCAAAAAGTAATGGCACAATGCAAATTCAGATTGCTTTTGTTTGGTAGTAATCAAAGTATTGAACAGATCCTGAAGACATGATTTCTTATTTAAAAGTTGACCAAGGCAAGAATCAAAGAAATGTGTTGATAAGTTAGCAACAAACATCTAATATTTAAAAGCAGGCTATAAAGTCTTGCAAATTTAATACATAAATGATGTTGCAAAAATGCATAATCCAAGCTGTAACCTTGGAGACAACCAAACCTCAGCAATGAAGATTGTGCCAGCCATGACCTCTTCACAAGACTTCTTGAAAAGTTCAGGTGACCGCCAAAAGAATTCTTGCAGCATAACTTACTTGCCACTCTGGAGCTGTATGTGGAGAGTTGTAAATGGCTCCATGCGCACCATGTAGTGCATTACACCTGCTGCATTACTGTAGTGAGTTCCATAATGGAACTTCTCTATTGTTCCTGTTGGATCCTCAAAAGTATCATATCTGTCAACACCAACACCAATTTCCCTTATAATGCTTGATGTTTACTAACATCACTAAGCACTTGGTGTTTACTTACATAATCAAAGTGATAGTGATATTTCTTATGAGCTTTGTCTCAGAATAATGAACTCACCACAGTGAGACACTACAAGTATTTACACCCATGCATTACATAGACAACTGATGCAAAGTGAATGCTTGCCTATTAATCAGATTTTATTTTGAAATAATTGTGCAGGCTGCATTCTTTTATCCAGCTCATGATACATGTGCCTTAAGGCATCTAATGTAAATCAAGTTGCAGCAACTTTCACTAGCAAGGAGTCATAAATGAACAGCATGATGAACAGTCACTGGGCTGTGGCCATTCGTCTTCAGCAAGTTTTAAGGAACTTTTAAGTTTTTTAAACGAAATATCAAAGCTCAAGCAACTTTACACTAATGTTAAACAAAATATCAAAGCTCAAGCAACTTTACACTGCACTTAAAAACTGAGGCAAATGCAGCTCCAAACATTATAACAAACTTCTGATGAGCCTTTATAATTCACGGTCCTACATAGAATAACACAAGCATGTCCAGAAAACAGCTGCTACAATAATTCAAAAGAATCTTACAACACAAAACTGCAACTTCAATTATTTCTTACACTTATTGATGACACTCACTTCTCACGAACTTCTTCCTCATTCTTGGGGTTTACCACACCCATGGGTTTGCTGAGGTTGCGAAAAACTTTTGGGTCATCAAGATCCAACACTTCTGAAGCGTAGTCCCGAAGAATCCACGGAAACTTTAAAATAAAAACAGGTGAAAACTTTAAAAAAAAAATCTGTGTGATGTTTATCATGTATCACAGATTTACCATTGCCATCTTTAAAGACAAATTATTAAACATTTGCAGTTTGAAAAACAAATGTATTTGTGATCAACTAAACAAGAATAATTAAAACCAAAATTTATTTCAGCACACAAAACTAAAAACTATCAATTAAGAAGTTATTCAATAATGAAAAAGTCAGTAAAATTAAGGATTTACCACAGGGTACTGGCTAAGATCATTGTAAGTTCGGCCAGCAATGGTGTTGAGTTGCATGAGATAGTCAAAATTACTGATCTCCCTTTGCACCCACTTCTGCAAAACAAATTTCAAAATAAATCAATTTCCCTCATACTGCATTTTCCACAACACACAATGACAATTTAAACTCTAGCCTCAAGTCTTTACAAAACGTTGTAAAAC
This sequence comes from Marisa cornuarietis, assembly GCA_004794655.1. NCBI lineage: Eukaryota > Metazoa > Mollusca > Gastropoda > Architaenioglossa > Ampullariidae > Marisa > Marisa cornuarietis. The sequence goes on from SMMW01000025.1 coordinate 2,864,724, forward strand.
AAAATACAAGCAAATGGAATAGAGACTATTCCGCTTAATCAGGACACATCCAAACTGGCCTGATTATACAAAAATCCCCAGCCCCCCCCCCCCCAAAAAAAAATGTACATGTATATGATGTAAAATAAATACCATAGGTACAGTGCACCATAGGTTGTTGCTTATTTGTTTAAAAATGGCTTGAAATGCAGTACGATATCATCCAAATATTATAACGTATTTGTCTGGCAGTTCCACGACAGGATGATGATCACAGTACTCGACAATGGAAAGGAATCCAAGGCCTTCCCCGTCACAAATGGTGTCAAGCAGGGCTGTGTGCTCGCCCCAACGCTCTTCAGTATGGTCTTCTCGGCCATGATTACAGATGCCTTTCACGATAGCCAAGAGAGTCTGACAATCAGATATAGAACGGATGGCAAACTATTCAACCTACAGCGGCTGAGGGCAATGACCAGAGTTAAAGCAAACACAATCAGGGACCTACTGTTCGCTGATGATTGTGCCCTAAACTGAGAATGAGATGCAGGCGGAGGTGGACTGTCTGTCAGTAGCATGCGAAGACTTTGGTCTGACCATCAGCCCCACAAAGACCAAAGTCATGCTACAGCCTGCCCCCGGCAAGCCCTACCAGCAGCCACACATCACAATCAAGAGATGCCACCTGAAAACAGTTGAGCACTTCACCTACCTGGATACCAGTCTCTCAAACTCAGCAAACATGGATGCGGAGGAAACAACAGAAATGCTAAAGCGAGTGCTGCCTATGGCAGACTGCTCAGAAACATCTGGAAGCAAAGCAGTCTCAACCTCACTACCAAGCTAAAAGTCTACACTGCAGTAGTCCTCCCCACCCTTCTCTACACCAGTGAGACCTGGACCATCTACGCCAGACATGCCAAGCAGCTCAACCAGTTCTATATGAGCTGCCTCTGCCACCTCCCACACATCAGATAGCACGATAGGATCCCAGACACAGAAGTCCCGAGATGGGGTTACATTCCCAGCATCCACACAGTTCTGCTGAAATCACAGGCCAGATGGGCCGCACATATCGTCTGTATGCCTGACAGTTATCTGCCAAAGCACCTGTTCTATGGAAAACTGTGCCAGGGAAAGCGCACTGCTGGAGTGCAGAAAAGCGATACAAAGACAGCCTCAAAGCCACCCTCAGAGACCTTGGCATCAATGCTGCCATCTGGGAGGCCCTTGCCCTCAAACGTCCATCCTGGCGCAGCACCCTCACCCAGGGAGCTATGCAGCTGAGGGCAGATGCGTCACGGCAGCAGAAGAGAGACATGCAGCACAAAAAATGTCCATCCCTGCCAACCCCATGTTTTCACACGCCTGTCTCACATGTGGGAGACCCTTCAGGGCCTGGATTGGGCTCATCAGTCACCTCCACACCCATCACCACCACAATTAACTCCCCCCCCACCTTTTTTTGCGTGAAGTCATGGTCATCATCGGTGCCCAATGGACAAATGAATGAATAATAACATATCCAAGCTACGAAAGTATACATCCAGATTTTAATTTAATAAAAATGTTGGTGAGTTGTTATGTATTTTAAATAGGTTTAAAACAGGTGTTAAGTTTGCTCTGTCACGAATTCTTTATCGACTGACAGTGAACAAAATCAGCGCATGCATCCAATGACGATAAAGGACTGCCTTTGTTGCTTATCTGCATAAAGTAGATTCAGAGTCCATCAATAAATTTCCTTGCATCCTGGTAAGTCACCAGTTTGATCTCTTCATGCACATCGGTGTCATCACTGTCTTGGTTTTGTGGTGTCTCTTCGCGTTTCGCCGCAATTCTTTTGTCGTTCACTAAACCAGAAGCTGTTTGCTCTAGAGCCTTGTTCTTGGAGTTAATTGAAAAAATTCGTGGCCATCCCGAGGGGGTCTCTTAGCGGGACTCCTTATCTTTAGCTTCCATATGTGCGATTCTTGGAAAACTGACTTTGAACTGGGGTCTTTGGCCCCTTCTGAGTTCAAAGCTGCCAGCGACGCCTGTTCTGAATAAGTGGATTAGTGAACCAAATAACTGGACCAAGAACACGTGCAAATGCACTGTCCGGATTTGTTCTTTACAATTTGGCTCAAATAAATGGCTGCTCCAATTAACCGGTGTCCCGATAAAGCAGAATCAACTGTATTGATGGTCCATGTGTAATGCACTGCCTTGGTTTTGTTAAGACTGTGGTGAGTGTACTAACAATGCACTCTCTACTGTTCTACTGTCTTTGTCTTCATGATACACAATTTGTGACAAAAGTATTGCTTTTTATTAACAAAAATGTTTAATTAGACATATAATTTCTAGGCAAATGTGTATATTCCACAACTACATGTGTTTCACCTAGGCAAGTATTTTGCAGAATTAAAGCTGGTTCCAAAAAACATCTGCTCTATAAAAAAAAAACCTGCCAGATATCCAGCTGCAGATTCAAGAATGGTTACTTTGCTTGTTTGAGTAGGCACACCCTTGTTTTCAGATACAACAATTGCTTACAGTCTGCCATGCTACTTCTGTACAATACCACATCAAGCAGGAAAAATACAGCATATAAAACATACTAAGAATAAAATGACGCATTCTCCAAAAATGTTAAGACCATGGTATTTATTAAGTACTTAGTAATTTCAAAATGGTGAGAGCATTAGATTATGAAAAATTACTGAAATTTACACCAGCAATCTTTAGTGGTGATATTTTTTTTGATATCATGTTTTCTTATGCTTTGCGTGCTGTAAACCATTTAGAGCAAAATAGACTATGAGCTGTCATTACTGAGAAACTAGCTCAAAATAAAATGTCATACCCTAGTGCCTTTCTTGCTGGATAGAAATTATCATGTACCACTGCTATTCTCACTTTCAAGCACAAAAAATAGCACTCTTGCTACTACACAAATATCATGTCACTTGCTGAAACTATTAAGAACTCCCTTCTCCCTTCTACATTTTTAGCATTCTTCTTTTTCACTCATGGTATCCCTTTACACCAGTACTGGAAAAGTATTTTAGTATCAATGAAAAATAAGTGGTGCTTTTGCATAAGTATAAGAGAAAAAGAAGTTTCTTTTTCAATAACTTTAAATGTGAGACAACAAGAAATCAATGACACTATAAATGTACCCTTGTATGGTGACATTACCATGAAGAAAGCAGGTGGAGGAAAATCTTGAAATCTAGTCATTGTAGAATGATACTACAGAATGTGCCCATTATTCTTACCTGTGTCAAGCCAGATGCTTTCAGAAGTTCAGCAGGTGATCGTGTGCCATAATAAATGAGGTTTGGTGGCCTGAGACTCAGAATTCGACTGTATACTTTGTTACGCATGAGCTGAAACAGATTTTAAAGACAAAAGTAGAACACTGAAGGTGAAAATGCTGATTTACCAAAGACACTCCATGTCCTTTAACAGGAGCTGCATTTTATATCTTAACAGATATTTTCTGGGACAAAAGCTGTGCACTATACTTTACCCCCACAGATGAAATGGTAGTATCTAAAATCATCATACCTGTTTAGTTAATTCTTCACTGGTTTATTACTAGGCACTGCATCACAATTTTTTGTTTCTAAAAGTGATTTTTCTGGATGTGGTGTAACAGTCTTCAGCTGATGTCTCTTTCACCCATGTACCCAATACACACAGAATATGCAGTACTATCAATGTCATATTACTATAGTGTCAAGTCAATGAACAAGAGAACATGGTGTTTTAAATACCTTCCGGGGAAAATTGATGAAATAGTTTGTCTGGTCAACAAGAAAGACTTCAATAGCACTGCGCCGTAAATTGTAGCGCCTAAAGTGAATTTCACGGAGCTGCAACAAGGCCCATTTGAAGTCCTCACCTCCTAAGACAACAGAAAAAAATCTCTATTATCCTAGTTTTTTTTATCAGGAGTGGTGGCTGTATTTTCATGTCATTTAAGGCATTGTTACAACACAAACCAGAACAGCAGTGATTTCAGCAAGACCATGAAACAGTTAAAACTCTGTAAATGACAACATTTTAATACAACATAATGCTCATGTTCAATAGCAGAAATAACATCTTGCCTTCTTCCTTGTTGAGGCTGCAGTCAAAGAAGTAAACATGAGTAGTAGTGACCTCCAGTCGACCTTTAATGATGTTTACCAGGGTGACCAGCTCTACATCTTCTGAAATAACCAGCTTCTCCTTGCCAGTATATTCTTCACTTGCAGCACTACATGTAGAAAGACAGACAAAATTTTCTCACTTCTTCATCCTTCGCTGCCTATCTATTCTGATTGATCTAGCAGTTTTGTCTTACATTATTCACTTCATGATTCTGTTCTGCCATATTAACAAAACATTCCAGCAAGAATATATTTGCCTGATTTTACAAGTTTTACAGCTTCATTATAAAATTTGTAGTGGCCCAGTGACTACTTCTCCTGGATAGATTCTGAAAATTATAAATGTAAAATACTTGAAAATTCAGTTCTTCTGGATGAAGCAGATAAGCATAGTGGCCAAATAAAAAAAAAAGACTACAGATAAACTAAAGATGAAAAAAGCTATTTCATTTAAAGTACTTTGTTTTAATTGTAATTGTTTTCAAAGATTGTGACCTTGAAGCACTAATAACACTCCATTCTTCATCACCAAGTGCATCGTCTGCTATGTTCTCTCGAGACACAAGTGCCTCCTTTGCCACACGAATTTTCTCAGCTGCAATGGCATCTTCTTCAGATGGCTCTCCTGGTAAAATGAATAAAATCAATCTGCAATCTAACCTAGTTACTTCCTCAAAACACTTTATTATCAATAAAATTTTAAGAACTTTAGTAGATTGGGATTTGAAAATGATTTCCTGAAACAGCTGCTTTTAAAAAAAAATGAGAAGAAAAAAGATGTACTACACTCTTTTGTTCTCTTCATTGTGAAAGTGATGTCACATCTGTCATCAGACACCCAAATGCACAAATAAAAAGATTTTTTTTAATCCTACCCAAGTTGTCTCTTAAACGGCTTGCATCCAGGTGAGGGTCAAAGTTGTAGTTGGGAATTAACTTAACCTTCATGCGGGAGAAGTTTTCCTGGTTTGACAGTTTCCAATGAAACTCTTCTGTCTGCCTGAAAAACAAAAAAGTATCGGTGTTGCTATCAATTTATTTGCATGTTCTTGAACAGATAAAAAGTTTATTGGTTGATGACAAGAAAATCTTTAGGCTTTTGCTCAGACTTTAAATGGTGGGAAAATCATATATACAGTAAAAGCAACGCTGTGGCATCTGGTACAGTACACAGAATAAATATGTGTCATGTTTGATGGATCAGACTATCTGTGTTTGCCAGAATGAACTTTATAGTCATTTAAGTGCCACAGACGATGTTGCAATGTTATGCCACAAACAAGCTGTATATTGTGTGCTCCGTCACCTTTGTAGACCTTTACAAGTCAACTTGCATCATTATAAAAAATGACTATCTTACCCTTCCTTCCACGATCCTCTGTCACTGGTGAAGAAAGCCTTCACCGCATGCCACTGGCGCAGAGAAGACAAGTGCTGGTTCTTCTGCTGAGTCAACAGATTTTGGAAACGGCGATTTTCGTGGGAGACTTTCACAGCAACAGCATCAAATACCTGATTCTGAAACAGTTTTGTATACATGTCATCTCCCTATAGACTGAAAACGATTGAAGAAAAAAAACCACTAACATAAAAAGCATAAGCAAGACCAAAGGCTATCTAAGATGCTATTTATTTAAAGTATGATTCTTCCACTGGTTGCTAAAAGAAGGATGTCACTGGTAACATGAAACAGATAACAGAACAAACAATTTTTTCTGATAAAGCAATGCACATTATTATTAACTGATGAAATACCAGTAACAGACCTGCAGCTTGAGTTTGCTTTCACCAATCTCTCGATTGCGTCTATGGAAAGCCAGCTCCACCTGTTCTCTGCATTCATTCCAGTAAGACTCCATATTGCTGCTTGTCTGTCCAAAGTGTGATTCCACAAAATGATCATATTGTGGTCGAATCTGGACCACAAATCAACATTTTATACTTTTCAAAAATCTCTCAGGCTCAAACAGAAAACAAAAATAATCAAGATGCAAATTTATTCAGAAACATGACCGAAAGCATTCTGCAGAAGAGAAATATTTTAAACTCTTATACCTCAGTTATTTTTTAAGTGGCAGCTGTTATATAAATATTATTTATAAAATAGTGTTACTGAATAGCCTTTATTACCAGATCCTATTGTTTGTTAATTTATTTTTGTAGAAAACTGGCATTTTTTTTACTGCAATATTACAAATTTTTCACCTCTGTGGATCAACTATGCTCAAATTGAAGAACTGAGCACTAAATGCGTGAATGAGTGACATCTACCTAGATACAACTGATTCATCAAAGCATTAAATAATGGTGTAAACATTTTACAGAACTTGTCAATATAATTCACATTCTCTTCCACAATTACTGCATAAAAAACATAGATGAAGGTGCGTGAATTTATACTTGTGCAGGCATGTGCAAACAAGTACATGCTCTCAAACTTAAACATGCACCCATCTTCCTTCTCACAAAAGCCTTCTTATCTATCTCATTTTCCATCCCTTTAACATCTTCCTTCCTTCCTAAGCTCTCTCTCTCTCTCTCTAGACATACATAATTCAGCATGAAGTTGTTCCACTCTTCTGTCTTGCAGTAGGTGTGAAAGTCATCAAAAAATGTGGAACTCCTGGTGGTTTGTGGAAGATTAGGCAGCAGGTGCTCAATGGTCAGCAGGGCATGTGCCTTGTCCATCAGAGCCTTCAGCACTGGCATCAGGAATGCATAGTTGTCGCCATTTTCTACACAAGCCATGACAGAATTGGTAGCATTGACAACAGCAATAAAAGCAGCAAAACATTATATAGACAGAAAGACAGTTTACTTAAATAAGTCACCAAAGCCTGCAGTATAAGCTCCACAAAAGTGTGTGGTCGTTGGTTTTAGCATGACATTCAATAGTGGTAGAGATATTTATGAGACACTAAAATTGCCAAGAACAAAAAAAATTATATTTATGATAAACAATAAATGTAAAATGCTCTACTACCCATGGAGCATTCACAGCAGAATTAAATTAAAACGTAAAAACATACTTAAATGTCTTCTAACGTTTTTCAGTGTGTTCATCACACACACACAAGAATAACATTCCTAAAGCTAAAAAATTAACTGTAATGGATGCGTCACAACTGGTGATAGTCACCTCATACCTTCTACAGTCTTCATAATCATGTCATGGAGAGAACCCAGGATGAAAGAGGCCTCTGCTGAGCTGCTGATAAGCTTGGTTTGGACAAGAGAGTGCAGTTTGGCCGTTGCTGCTGCGCACAACTAAGAAATAATAAAAAAGAATTTATGAAAGAACAGCTCAAAGCTGAAAAAGGATATGCTAGCAGTGGTCCATTAGTCAGCACTCTGGCAATGGCTTATCATTTCAGAAGTGGATAGCAGAGTGGTTAGAGAACTGGTATCTGAACATAAAAGCACTACACCAAGTGGTGCTGCAAACTTTCTCCAGCTCTCAGAAATGGAGTACTTAACTTCTTAGACGGGGAAAGTAAAGCCCAGAGAAAAGTGTGGTCTCCAGTATCGAAAAAGGCTAGGGGATGACCTTTATCTTTTTATCATTTGGTAGCACGCTTAGAAAGAACAATAAGGGGGCTCTGTAAAAAAGTCTTCTCCAGGTAATAAAAGATTTGGAAAACTCCACTAAGGCTGAAATAAGGAGGCATAATGCAGTAAAAGTCTCACAGCCTAATGAACTGTAAGTGACTCTCCATGTCTAGAAGAAAGTTCTATGGAAAGTGAAGACCCGCCCTATCTTTCCACCATCTTGTTTACCATCCCTAATTTATCAAGTCTCTATCATTGCCATATGCATGCGTGGGAGTTAGAAATTTTCCTGGGATTGAAGACTTTTCCAGAACCATGTAGCACTAGAGCATATGCATTACACCATAGGGTCCCATATGCATTTCACTGTTTTCACACATAAAACACATATTACAAGTCATACAATGTGTTTGATAGTTCACAATACTGACAAATGACTTTTTTAATCCCAATGGGCAATTATAACTTGGGAAATGTGTTCTGTTACAAAAGTTACAAAATAATTGCTAGTTACAATATAAGGCAAGTGGTGCATCATAGCAAAACATAAAAACATGCATTCTTATGTATAAAACCATTCTTAAGGCACATTTATCTCCCAAACCCATGTGCACATACAACTGACAATTTATCTATAATCTGTGGTTGAGCATTTGGACTGCAGAGGGTGTAAACAATTTCAAATGCCTATTACTTCTGCATTTAGGCATAGTATTCTCCTGCTAGCAAATGTTTTGGTATGGACAAAATACTGTAAGCTTTTTTGACAATTTGCTGATCATAAAAGGGAATCCACATTTCTCTGCTTAACATCAATTTACCTTAGAACAAATATGGACAACACGGTTCAAACTGTTCCTATCGCGGACAGAAAACTGTGGAACCAGCATATAAAGGAAAAAGATAAAAGACTTTCAATGAATGAGTGATAAAAACAGCTCAATATTGTTGTGCTGACTGAAAATCTATTCATTTTCTGAAGAAGGTACACTCTTTGCTGACCAAGTTTACATCCCATTTAAGCCTCTGATCAAAAACAGTGCCTAGGTACCTGAAAGAGTTAACAAATACACGCATGAGAAGCACAGGTACATGCACACATACGCAAGATCTAGCTGCAGACCATAAGTTCACTCTGTCAGTCCTGGCCCCTCTCCCCATTGCTGAAAAATGTGTCATGCCAAGCTGAACAGATGCAGGATCAGCTTATGAAGCTGCCAACTGTTGGCAGCGATCCAGCCACATTAAATATATGTCTGTTGGTGAAAGATAAAGATATACTGAAATTCTACAGATCAGATAGTAATTCATTTAATTCTTGATATTACTGTTGAATGCATCCCCACCCGATTGAAAGTAAAACAATTTTGTGTCGAATAAATGAAATGAAACAAGGTTATTAACAAGCGTCACCGTATGAAATGGTAATTCATGATTCACCATCATCACAATCAGTGAAATATCAATATTTAAGAGTGAGACCAAAGGCATCTGTTAGCAATAGTTCAGTTCTCTAAAAAGGATAAAACAAACTATACATCATGTTTGATTTTAATGAGTAAGAAAACTTCACTATGTGTCCTAAAATCTTAAAAACGAACTATAACAGCTTTTGGAGACGTTTAAAAAATGTACGTCCTAAGAACATAGCTTTATCAAAGTTACGGTGTTCTTGTGTGTTTTATCAATACTGAAAGTTTATTAATGATTAACATTTTACAATTTGTTATTCCACTAAAAACTTTATTAATAGTACCCAATTATCAGAAATAGTGAAAAGAAATATACTTACTTGTTGCACACTACACACCAAACTTCGCACAAACATCAATCTTACAAAGCCAAGTTTCAAATTTTCTTTCTGCAGCATTTTCTTAAAGAAGCCATTTCCACCTCCATTTATCGGCAGTATCGTTGACTTTGAGAGCTGCAGAAAAGTCTTTTTTGTTATCTTTGTTAAAGATTCGCATTTTGGATGACAGCTCACAAAATCAAATCTTTATAACCGCAGCGACATCCGTTTCCGCAACGGACACAATAGTGATATCTATTACCACTGGCATATGGTATCGTTCACGATACGATGAATTATCACTTTATTATTCATAGCCCCTGGTCTTTTGTAATCTGTAAAAAGTTTAAATTTTACTTTCTGTCCCAGTTCTGTCCTGAGATTTTTTCTCAGGACGGAAATCCATCCCCAGGATGGAGAACTCCCACCCCTGCATATGGAGAACTGAAGTCTTCCAGCTGCTGACTTGAGTAAGCCTCCAACTGTTGACTTTCTGCTCCAAAGTTGTATGCAAGTATGCCACACCCTCCCAAACTGACCTATCCTTGTCCATATTAAGACTAGTTCTAAAAAGATGCTGGAAAATGAGCCCCACCTCCAGGTTGGGTTGGCTGGAGAAGGCTAAGAGGATGCTGAACCCCAGATGAATCATCTCTGTCCATCCATGTCCTGCTTCTGTATCCCACACCCCTAGCACATCCAGGAGTGACATCAGATCTTCAAGCAGCTGCACAGGAAAAAGCATTATCAGAGGTCTTTACTATAGATAAGGGGTGACCAGAGGAAATACTCTCATAGCAAGTCATACCAGACATAAAGGGAAATAATTTAAAAGTAATCATGAACAAGAAAATAGAGATGTTTGTGCTTGGCGTTTGGAGTGAAGTAGTGGAGCTTAAATAAAGAAGTGAAATAACTAACAGCAAATAAATAGAAGTATGTTTAATTTAAAGTAACAGATGAGAGCATGAATTTCAGACTAAAGCACTCACTCGCTCTGAGAAAGCATAACTGAAGAAAGTGGCTTCTTTAGTGATGAAACTCCATACCATCCGCACCAGCTCTATGGCATTCTCTGTATGGGTGGCCAGTGGCTGGGCTGTGGATGTAATACAAGCATTTTCAATATGAAGACTTCTCATCTATTTTGCCCTTTCATTGCCTTAGGATGTATGAATAAACAGAATGAAACATTTACTACTAAAGAGACCAATAAATTTATGCTAGTTATTAAATGTTTATTACACTTGTGAGAGACTACTATGGTAGTTATTAAACAGCAAGAAGATAATACTTTGCTATACCAAAGATAACCATTTACCTGGACACACTGAAAAAAAACACTTTATACTTCTAATGTACAACTAAAGAAAATTACATATGCTGTTCTGCTGGAAACCAACACCATACCATTTACTACATGTATTTTAAAAAATGAAAGTATAGAGGTAAAATTGCTTTTTGTGATAGACAAGCATGTTATCTTTATCTTTCTAAATTATTTTACAACTCTTTACCATAGAAAATTAGGATTACATATATTGTATTGCAGGATGCTTGAAATGCATAATGGCCTTATGCTAGACAGATGACTTGAAAGTGATATTAAAGTTAAACTACAGTTTAAATTATTTTCTTTTGAGCTTGCAAAATGTATCCACAGGTTCATAAAACAAAACCAAAACTTTGAAATTAAAAAAAATGCATTATAGATTACAAACATATTTCTGAGTAATGCTTATCCTTGTTTTTCAATCATGTTTAAACACTTTTTTTCTTTATCATGCTCTGCCTTGCCATGCTTTTCTAACAAAATTTTGAAAACCTTGCACAGCCATGCAATGAGCTCTCAAATTATTCCTAGTAATGTCTTCTGAGATGACTAAACAATCTCTACAGTCTCATGCTTTCTTAACCATGCTTGTAAAATTATCCACATTACTCTAATCCCATTCCTTGTAAATTATTATCTCTTTCAAAATCAACTCCGAAACCGAAACAAAATACTGGCTGAAGGAATTCTGATCACTTTACTGTTTCAACTATTACTTTAGAAACAAAAAAGCAAATAATGTAAATAAATTAAATATAATGTAATTACAGCATTCATAAATAATAAATGCTTATCTCCGTATCTGACAGGAAATAAATATGACATGAACAAGACATAAATCACTTTTACTAGGTAGCTCATCTAGAAAATATATTTTTCTTTCTATATTTCCTAAATTATTATAAATTTATTTACTGTCTAATTACAGATATTGAAAATAACAATACATGTATAAATTACATGCAGAACAAAACAAATAGTCTACATAAGTTCAAACTTTATATTCTTAAAGCATATAGCAATAACTGCTGAAAGAGGCTCAGAATTAGTATAACTTAAAAGTACTAGAAGAACATTCTTTTCAAACCAAGATAAAAAAATTAAGCATAAAAGAATACTATGAATGTTTTTCTTTTCTCACCTGCAGGACTAGCAGAATTATAATCTGAAGCCCAATGTTACACATTATACATTATTAAACTCTTAATATTTTGTTATATATATTTTTACACAAATATAAAACCTTTTCACCCCAAATTTATGCTTACAGTAAGGACTTTTAGGCACAGGTTACACATGTACATATTTAAAAAAAAAACCAGCTGGAGACATTCCTGCTTAAAGCTTACCACAAGAAGAGGGGAAAATTGAAATGTGATCTATCATGTTCACAAGGCAGCAAGAGAAAAATTGTGCACATAAGAAAAGATCTAATAAAACTATTTTAAACATTAGACTGGATCTTTCTTAAAATTCACACAGTCACATTTAAACAGCCATTTATTTCCAAAAATATGAGTACAGCAAGATCATAAAAACAAAGAAATAACAACTTTTATGAATTTAACATCTCTGAAAAACACAGTCTGAAAATTGGCTCAAGAATAGAATATATGGTCCTAAAATCTAAAATTTCTTAACTCTGCTAAAAGGTACAGAGAATCATCATGTCATCCTGCCACAAACTCATGAACAACTCTGGCAATCTTCTTATATTTTATATATGTCTATGAAAATTGAAAGACATTTGTATGTTTTAAATTTGCAGAAATGATGAAATCCATATATTACACAAAGTTTAAGCTGGAAAACACTCGAATCCTACCTATCTTTCACCAAGTCAGTCACACAAAACCATTTTATAATACATTATGCCATTTTCCCATGTTATAAACAATTTTAAATTTCTTACTGTGAGCCTTCAGACCTTTTACCGAGTGAAGTAATGTGGCAATTTCATCTACATAAAACATCTAGAACAACATATTTATGGATTCAGGAAAAAAAAAAGTATGATGTGCAATGGACATTCTGCTTCATGAAAATGCACACTTAAGTTGGTGCCACACCCAATGTCTAATAGTAATAAGCATGTCTTTTGAACTTTTTAAGTTTTGGACCTAGAAAAATGCTTGTAAATGAATATCAGTGTGACACACTGGAACACATTAAACAAGGACACAGAGACTAAGAAGACTCACCAGAATCTCTGATGTCTGAGGTACAAGAATGAAGCATCATTTCTAACAGTCGTCGCTTGATTTCTAGACAAGGTCGAACAAGCCTGTGGGTGCTGCTCACTTTCTCCAGACAAACAAAAACTTGCCCTCTCTCCTGGCCAGCAGCAATAAATAATGAATAATATCAAAATCAACACAATAATTAGAAACTTTATTAAAAGTTTACCAAGTCAAAAGTGAAATTTAGTTTATAAGAAAAAAAAGCTTCACATTTATCTCTTTTACTGTTAATGTATTACATCTATGCTTTTAAGATGAAGCCTACCATTCTTAATGGCCACAAAATCAGAGCTATGCACAAAGTTTCCATTCTGTCATGCATGCATTCACCCCTGGATGGACACATATACCCACCCACCCACCACACACACATACACACACACAAAAACAATGTGAACACAGACATGCACATACAGGTATGTACCAAAGACACCCTTGTAAAGTATAATGCACAAGTTCTCAAGTCTGATTTGTAGCAAAATCACCACTTTTTATGCATAAAGCAGCACAAGGGCACAATTCCTGGTTCATGCACATGACCACTTCCATCCCGTCAAATTACATGAAAAAATTATATTTTGCTGAGAAAACCACCAAAAATAAAAAAGTTAGAATGTGTCCCAAGTTCAGCCTGACCAAACACCTGATCTAACCCTGGCACTTTCACAGCCGAAATCCCACACTTAACCTAATCCTAGCCATATATAACCTTTCAAATAACACTAACTCAAACCCTAACCTACCTGCACTGACATGCCCAGTTTCTGTAAAGCACACATGCTTACACATACAGTCTCTCTCTCTCTCTCTCTGAAATCTCACCCTCCAAGTTGCCTTGTCAGATCCATCTAAGCCTTTCCACAAGGTGGACAAGAGGATGATAAGTATGTTTTGACACAACTCTTCTGTCTGCTCCATGGCATCACGTTTATAACTCCCATGGAACCCAAGCTGGTCTAAAGTCTCTCTGAAGTTCTCAGTGGGTAACACAGATGATGCTCTCCTTGAATCATTATCAACAAATGCTGATATATCACCCATGCTCTCACTGGTGGGAATCAGGCTTTCACTGAAGCTCTGGGATGAGGAGAGGGACTGGAGGCGGTTATTTGATGCTCTTTGTCCTATAGCACTGAGGTCTTCAATACTTGCACTGGAACTACGACTTGCAGACTGTGAACGCTCCTCTTCAGAAACATTCAGCTCATTCAGCTGTTGCTGCATAAACATTGGGGTGGATGGAGTTTGCAGGGGAGGGGGCTCTAAAAAACTATCTTCTGTGTTGGAGAGGTTTAAAAGTTGTGGTCGACAAGGGTGGGTGGGGTTGGGAGTTGAGACAGTCTGTGACTGTTCTTCATTGAACATAATGCTCACAGAACTGCCATTCATGCTCTCTGAATGATCTGTGGCACGAGCATGATTATCACTGTTGACTTTGGCCATGTCTTCCTCCAGTGGCCCAGAGATGAGAAGACGTATAAAAATGTCTTGCCATGCAAGCTGCTTGGCAAAGTGCTTGGCAGCAGCAGGTTTGGACACAAGGATGTTTAACAGCTAAAACACAAGAAATTCATAAAGTGCAAAAGCAGTATGACCTAATCTCCTTCAAGTGTTGCTAAATGTTACACTATGGTGACAGCATGTTTTATTTTTGAAGCAAAATTCTGTGACATTTAAAAAAGAGAAAACAAAGATGAAAAAAACTCTGCTGATAAATATAACCAAAAAGCATCACTGCCCCTATCACCAAAAATACTAGCCAAATAATTATATGTGACAACTGTTTTTGAGCAAGTTCCAGTTATGGTACTGGCAGCAGACAACCAGGATCAAGACAGCTGGAAGTCTAAAAAAAGACAGCAGCATCTGCACTAACAATGTAAACAAAAACATAGCATATATGAAGAAAGTGAAAGCATTCTTTGGCGTCAAATGTAGCAAGATCTGTGATTGAAAATTGAGGATGTACAGCCTTCTCATGGTCATGTGTGGTGAGCTGACATTCTCACTCTATATGTACAATGCTTCTCTAAGAACTAGCGTGCAAGGAAGCAGCCATCAGTTATTTGTCTGAAATGCACAATGTAGTAGTATTCACTAAGAATGTGACAGTAAGATTGCTGCAAGAAAGTTTCACTGCACAAAAATGTATGTTATTGTCCATATTTATATGTCGTACCTGTCTACTGGCTTCCAGCTTAATATCCAATCCACTGCCATGAATTAGTGACAACACAGCCAAAATGGAGTTGTAACTCTGAGGTGAATCTGTAATAAAACTTAAGCTCTGTCACTCGTCAAACACACAGTAAGTTAACAAACGGTGGGGAGAGCAAAACAGCTGCAAAAATTAAAATAAAGGTAGCAAATGTCTTCGAATATTCCACGAAAAAAATCTTGACTTACTTCCTTGAAGGTACCTGATGAAAGTTAAAACTGACTCACCTCCATAGGAGACCTGCTCAACAAACCGCTTGATCATCGGAACAGAAATGTCATAGCCTCCCATCATGCTAACCAGCCCCCCGTGACCTACATCACTCAATCGCAGCCTCTGTTTACTTCTGTCATAAGCACGGTCAGACTTCAGCATCAGCCACAGAACCTAAGAGAGCAGTTTGTGCAAGTACACAATCAGATAATCATGAGAACCCATCAGGTTTATTGTATCATCATACAGATAACACGGATGTATCAAGGCAGTTACTATCTATCCTATTTGCAGAGCAGTGCAAATCCAGTAATGATGATCAACAAACAAAAAATGTTAATTCTTAATGACCTTTTTATATTTAAAATATTAAAGAAATTTAAAAGTAAAGAAATTGACACCTCCCTGCTCTCTCTATTTCATACACAAGACTTCTTGAAAAATATACAGAGATTATACACCTTAAAGTCTGGAGCATGGAGCAAAAATAAATTTTGACTTCCATGCTTCAGCCTCCTCAGAACTACCATTGGAAGCTACGTTCTACAACAGAGATACTTAGTGTGACTAAGCCCAATCTACAAAAATGCAGTATGTTTCAATCATAAATTAAGACTGCTGTAAAATAGTATTTTAAATTAAAAACACATATAAAGACTACATTTTAAATCATACCCTTCTGCTGTCAGATGTTGTGCAACATTATTTTAAGAAACACTGCTAATGTTTCACTATGTCTAGGCAGTGCAAAAGTTTTATACTGGTAGAGTCAAATATTAATCCTACAACACTGAAAAGTTGATCAATAGTGTGCTTTACTGAACCATCTCCAAGTAAAATAATTTATGGCAGTATTCTCACCACATGTGATTCTTACTCAAGGTACAGTTTTAAAGACTTAAAACATTCAACTACTTAAGAATATTTATCAATGGCCATGTAAAAATCTCACCTTAACAACCTTTTCATAGAAAATAATGGGATAGCCATGGTATGTAAGAAGCTTGTACAGTGTTTCTGCTTGTTCTGGCTCAAACAGAAGCAGGTATAACTGATCATAGCGCCTGTCCCGGCATTCAAGCAGTGACAACAGCAGATCAAGACCCTCCAAGACCTACATCAGAAATGTGAATGTATTTTTTAGAATTCAATGAAAGTGTATCATTCAAACTTGACATCTACCTATAAAACATACAAGCAAAATGTAAAATATACCAAACATTATTCTGACAATGCAAAATGTTTTGTTGAGGATGACGTCATAAAATTATCGATTTGTGTAAATGCTTTACATACGTTTCATATACCAACTGTGAGGGAAATGGTAGTAGAAGAGGACATGGTAGTTTAGAATTAAGATAAAAACTGCAATGTGTTATCACAAACATACATAAAGGACTGGACACACAACAGCACACAAAACAGCTAACATTTTTCACAGAATGAGAAGCATGTTAAGCATGTATATCTTACATTAGCCTATTAAAGGAAGCTAAAGTATCACTTAAGAAATAATGGATATTACAGTATTTCTAGAAAAAAGAATTTGAAATGTAAGAATGTAGTGTAAGACCATGTGAAAAATTCCCTAAAAGTATCTGTCAATTACCAAGTCTTGTGTTTTGACAGCAAGCAGAAAACCCAAAAGCTGACCAAGCTCGTCTGCTGTGATGTCTCTGATGATGTAGTACTTGATCAAATTGAAGAGTGACACACGGATTGTTTTACTGTCTTCTTCTGACAAACCACTATCATCTGTTGAACTGAACAAATACACACATTCAACTGATCAGACCAAGAAAAGTAATGAAACCCATACAAAAAACCCAGAACTTTATAAGGCATTGAATAAGCTATACATATCAACATGAATCCAGCAAGATTCATTTCACAGGAATATGCAGACCAATAGACCACTAACAAAACATTACAAGTTCTGGAAATCCATTAAAGACTCTTATAATGTAGATGAATAAAATTAAAAAAGGATATTTATGACGCAAGAACAATTAAAACAACACTGACCACTTGATAAAATTAACATTCAAGCATTTATTATATTTATTTTAATACTGTGCAAGGACATAGGATGCATACCTGTAATATTCCCTGATGATATCAAGGAAGTACTGAACACCATACTTTTTCCTGAAGGTTTTCCTGTCATCCTTAATGATGGTAGACAGATACTGGATGTGACCTAATTTGGAGCAAATGTGAACAAATATGTTTTTGGTCAAACTTATTTCTTCTTAGATTTAAGAAAGACTTTGAAAAAAAAGCTATGATTGATAACATCTTCAAGTCGTGTCTGATATTTTCCTTTGTATTAAACTTAAAGTCCGAATTTTAAAAAACTTTCACATTTAACACTGTCTAGCATATTTTCTAAAGGAGAAAAATCAGCATAATCATGACAGGGAGATTAATTCTGGTTTCATTGTAAAACAGAAATAAAAGTACACAAGAAAATTTAAACAAAAATTCTTGCAGCTCTCTTTTAATCTGATCCAAATGATGCCCACACAAAGACTCACATTTTTATTCTCAGAAAGGAAAAAACTCACCTATGCGAACAGGAAATGCACTTTTGCTCCAGACCCGAAAGTCAAAAAGAATATACTGATAAAGATGATGTGTCAATATTTTGTTTGTGGCTACTGATGCCTCTGTAAGTAGCTGTACAGCCATCAGTACATTCACATCAATCAGCTCAGGACTGACCTGTGCAATTAAGATTGTTTGATGTTTTTATTTAACATAAAAAGGCACAATATATAACAAACACATTACACAAGTTACTTTTTTCTCTACTGACCATGCTGGCCATGAAAACTAAAAAGCACATTATAGTCTCATTAATATAAACTATATGTGAGTTTATGTTCTTATCCCATGCATTAGACTTACAAAGTTGGGGGATAGCTTGTTTTCTTTTGGGGGTTCCTTCATCCTTCACTTGCTTTCCCCAGTCCCTTTATTCTGCTTCTACAGGAAGTATTCAACTTAGATTCAAAACCGCATTGCCTAAAGTATCTCTTATAACCGGCAGATTCTTCTCTACCCTCCCCAAACCCACCTCTCCCTCCATCGTCCACTCTTTGCTTTTATGTGCTATTCTTCATTTCTCACTTAATACTCTTTTTTTCTTTTTTAAACATGCCTTTTTTGTTCTTTGCCAATTTACCATACCAGGAGCTGTCATTTTTCGAAGGACAGCCATTTGTAAACGAACTATTATTATTTTTATATTTTATATTTATCCCGCTAAATATTCACAAATTTCCTTTCACACCATTTTTTTCTGTACTTAAGTTAATGCTACACATAATTTTATCTCATTTTAGAAATAATTTTATACAGATATACAAATGTGTTTTAAAGGCCTTAGGAAACATGACTGACCTTTTGAAGGAGACCCCCAATGGTAGCAGCACCTTGTGTCCTGATAAATGTGTCCTGGTTAACGGGCTTGGTCTGTAGCAAGTGTCGAAGAAGTGTCAAGAATGCTGCCACCTGGTTTTGCTCTAATTTACTGTCTGCAAAGACAAACTGTCAGTTATAAATATTAGCTTGGTAATACTGGTTAACTAAAGCACTGTTACATGAAACTAATAATAAGCAACAACATACAAGAACATACACAAGAATCATCAAAGAAACAAAAGATTAAGCAATAGGAAGAGGGCATACACCTTATCATTGAATGCTTAGATCAGTTTTGGTACACCAATCAACTTTTCTTGATTAGCGTGCACATCATTATGTGGTGAAATTGTCTTGTCTATGTTTCCAACTATTAAATTCATATGCACAATTTACAAGCGCTGTAAACTTCCCTGCAATGATAGTCAACAGTGGGCATTTCTTACCTGCATATGAGCTGCTTGCCACAACTACCCACTCATCCCCCGACTCGGTCAAGTTATGTACTGAGTTCTTTGTGGATACTGGAGTGGCTGCAGGTGTTGGTACAGGTGCCTCAGGATCCACATGCTCTAGCAGTGGAAACAAAACCTGTACTCCTCCAATGCAATTGATGGTATCCTGATGTGACACAGTATGCAGGGTCAGTTTAAGCTAATGCAGCATTTTTTTCCACTAAATTTTATCTGCAACATTTACACTTTTTTCACACAGTCCAAAACTGAGTAAAATTGTATGTATCATGAGGTGGAGTCAAACGAGAAAATACTTCCCCAGAAAACAAATAAAACAAAAAACAAGGCAAAAATCAGCTGATATTAGTATACAATTTCCTGTAATTATTCATTTTCTTTGATTTATTACATTATGAAGCATCTAAAGCAAAACTGTTCTAAAGACATTGACCTTGATGTCCCATGCAACACACTTTTCTCCTGAAAACTGGCCATGGTTCTGGTAAGGTGACAGGTCAGCACACACACTGTCTTTGCAGGCCTGCAAACATAAGTATACAGTGACAAAACAAATTCCCACTTTATTCCACAGCTACCCATCTGTTGATGTAAATTGGGAAACAGGCAAGATGTTTAATTTTCTTTCAGCAGTGAACATCTAACGAAACCTTTAATTCGTGCAAACAAGGAAAAACTGTAACCAGTAATTCTCGTGGATTAATAAACTGTAAATATAGCAGACTATGAAACCACTCACTCATCAGAAATGAATTTAGATTAAAACACATATTTATATGCTCCAGGAGAGCTTTAAAATGAGTTATTTTAGGCAGAAACCTTGCATTCAGGTCTAGGGCCAAAATGTAATAACTTGAACTCTTTTTCTAAAACAAAATCAAGTAAGGTACATTTTTCATACAAACATTATTATTTATTAATAATGTTATTACTTAACACAGAAGCAAAAAACTAATAAAATTTCCAGATCTGTCAATTCAATCACTAGACTTATCAGTAAAATAAGGCTCTCTCTGATACCATCATAACATAGGCTTCTAAAGTATATGCTCAGCATAAGTTCCTGCTTCCTCCACCATCCTGCAGTGATATTATAATAATAATAAATGCAAAATTTTTATAGCGCATACTCACACTCCTAAGGAGTATGCTCTTAGCGCTTAAGAACAAAAATGTGACATGGGCAACAAAGGAGGGACAGAAGAACAAACAACATATGAAGGACAGAAGGATGGACAAAAGTACTGATGATGAATAAAGAGTGTCATGATGTGCAAGAGGAAGACGAGCAGGGAAGTAGCAATAAGCGGAAAAGGGGGGATGGGTGTAAAAAAGGACTAGCATTGTGTGGACAGTTTTTAGCAGTAATGCTTAAGAAAGAGGTGCGTTTTCAGTGTACATTTAAAGGATTCAATGGTGGCTAGTGCAAGATATGGAAAGGGAGAGAGTTCCACCGCTTTGCTGCACAATAACTAAAAATCCTATGACTATATGTTGTTGTTCTGGTGACAGGAATAGTTAGGAGGCGTTCGTCAGAGTTGTCTAGCTTTTAATTGGTGTTTTACGCCGAGCCAGCAACTAAGGCTATATCACGGCAAGGCAGCCAGCCCTGTAAACAGATGCCACATGCAGAGAAAGAACAGCGTGCCCGAGGCGAGAACTGAACCCAGGACAGCCAACCTTCACTGTATTGGTGACAGGCGCTAACCGTTGCCCCACCGGACCACCTAGCTAGGATGTAAGGGAAGTTCAGAAAAATAGTCAGGGCAGGAGCCAGCAAAGAAATTAAAGCATAGCACAGACATGGAGTGGCATGGTCATATTTCCTAGCTCTAAGCACTAGACATGCGGCGGAGTTTGTGAAGAAGGTATTCAGGGCAGCCGGCAAGCAAGGAGTTGCAGTAATCAAGCCAACAAAGAACAAACGCACAGAGAAGAGTGTTGGTAGCATGGGTAGAGAGAATGTGATGGATGGCAGTGATCTTATGTAGCTCATAACAGGCAGACTGACAGACAGCCGTAACTTTTTTATCAAGAGTCATGTCTGCAGCGACATCGTTGAGTTTAAGTTTGTTTGTTGCCATCCAGTCCTTTACATCCCTAATATAGGCTTCTATGGTATTAGTTGCAGAGTGAAACTCAGCCAGTGGAATGGATTGATATAAGGGTACCCAAAGCATATGATTGATATAAGGGTACCCAAAAGATACTCTTGGAGAGAGCATATTTTCATAAACAATCTGTGGTCAAAGGGTATTTGTAAATGTTTCCCTACCAAAACATTGCTTCTCTTAACTCAAACTGTAGGTATTGGGGTTGAGGTGGGTGGGTGGTAGGGGGAATTGGTGTTTTACACTGAGCCAGAAGCTAAGGATATCACGGCAAGGCAGCCAGCCCTGTAAACAGATGCCACATGAAGAGAAAGAACAGTGTGCCCAAGACAAAAGCTGGACACAGAACAGCCAACATTCACTGTATTGGTGACAGGCGCTAACCAGTGCACCACTATGATGGTCAACAAATTGACCCACCTAGGTCACATTTTCCCACACCCCTTATGTGCATGATTTGAATAAATAGAATGAGACTGACACTTCATAAATGCTTAACAATAATAATAATAAAGGTGCAATTTATATAACACAGAATCACATTTGTACAGAGTGTGCACTCCCCATTTCAGAAAAAATCAAAACATGGACAGCATAGAATAGAAAGATGGGCCACAGTACTGACAAAGCACTAAACAGTAATGTCACAGAAAGGGGTGACATAGAGGGACATACTGAGTTAGCTAAATTAATCTACAAAGGGATACAAGCAGGGAAAACTATTTACTGGACATCAAAGAAGACATCATTTTGAAAGAATATTTAAAGGATTCAATGGTAGATGAGTGCCAGATAGATAAAAGGGAGAGAGTTCCACTGTTTGTTGCACTTAAAAGCCAGTGACCCTAAATTATTATTTTGGTGATTGGTATAGTTAGCATGTGATCGTAAGAAGAAGAGCAGTTTTCTGGCTAGAATATATAGGATGAGATGTTCAGAGAAACAGGCAAAGCAAAAACCTACAAAGAAATTAAAGCAGAGGACATCTAGTTTGTATTCAAAGTGAGCACAAATGGGTAGCCAGAACTGAGAATGAAAGATGAAGAGTGACATGGCCCCTCTTCCATGTGCTGAGTAACAGATGTGCAGCTGAGTTCTGTACATCTGAAGTTTGAGAATGAAGTATGTGGGGCAGGCAGAGAGCAAGGAGTTAAAACTGTCAAACTTTCGTAGAACAAATGTAAAACACCTATCAGAAAATACTTCACCTTAGCACTGTAACGAGCTACAAGCTTTGTCTGCAAGTCAGCAAGGTCACTATCATCCTTGAAGACAGTGATATCATTAGGACCTGAAACAAGAAGCCATAAATTTAATCTAGTGGTTGTTACATAAACAATATCTGATTGATTCAAACTTAATATTTTTAACCAGTTTAAACAAAAATGTAAGAATCTGAAAGAGACGTGATTGAGATGGGCAAATGAGACACTAATGAATGAACTAAGAATAACCACAGTAATCTTTAAAAAAAAAAAAAAGAGGAAGAAGCAGAAAAGAATATAAAGCATTAACATCTGATAATACATAAACAAAAATGCATTTGAATCAATGATTAAAATTACATGTGCAGATACCTGAACTATTCAACGCAAGAAACTGAGCTGGCTGCACGACATCGCTGAAGATGCAAACAGCAGACACACGTCCATGGAGAGTAATGGGAGGGCCCCAGTAATCATCCTGACCACCTGCACTAAGCAGGGTCACACCAATAGCTGGTGCAGGCGTGACAGTTTTGGCTTGTCCTCCAAATATTCTCTTGAAAGGAGAGCGCCTCAAGTCACCAGGTAAATCTCCGTGGATCTCTGTTGGAACCTCTGCTGAATAGTGGGGACCTGGTGAGCCAATGCGACAAGTGGAAAAATGCTGGAAATAAAATAATGAAAATAATTATGTTGCCAGTTAACAAATAAACATGCCTCATTCAGAAATATCAATGAAAACTACAGTAGTCTATGCACATGAACAACTTCTGCACGTACCTCTGAAAGATTTGGAAACTTGAAAGGAGCAATAGCTTTTTGCCTTCCATCAACGTAGACCTGAACCTGACTTTGTGAAAATGGCCTTCGAGCACCCATGTGTACCACTCCCACAGAATGCTGAAAAAAATGGAAAATGTATCTGAGCAAAATTGACAGTCTCCATCAAAATGCAAAGTCAACTGCTTAATATTTAGGCTGAACTAGTATTATCTCCTTCTTTGTTCATAACACAACAGAATTTTTCTTTTATTCTAAATAAATAAAAGCCAATAAAATCACATTTTATATTCAAGGCAAACAACAGCATTTGAAATACTTACCCAAAGTCCATCATGTAGCCGAGTGTCTGTGACAGTCAATGTACAATATTCTTTTTTGTTGTATACAGCAACCACAAGATCATAATTAGGAGTTATAAATGCCTCTAGACCATTGTTGGAACCATCATTGAATCTGAAAGAGGTATATGCATTCCTTTTAATATATGGTGAAACATCGGTTTTCGTCCATAATCCATCCGAAAACAATCCGAAACCAACGAAAATCGAGGCAACTATTTCCATATGAATCAATATACATACCAAAAGATCATTTTATAGAGAATAAATATAGTGTTTAATACTAAAAACAAATTAATACAAAAGGAATATAAAAGACTAATGTAAAGAGCTGCTGGCTTTGGAAACTTCCTTTAGTCTCATGATGGTGCTGAAAGGAAAGGGTTAACTTATTAGCAAGGGAAACACTTAACAGGGACAGTGAGATTTGACATATGATTTTATCTTATGGGCATTATGTACATTTTGAAACCGAAAAACACAAAATAAACACATTACACCAAATCTGCATACACAGTAATCATTTACCATAAATTTCAGACAATATGCTGCGAGTTTTCCCCCCAGCTATAAACCCTGCAGCTTAAACAGTGATGTGGTGTATCTGGAGCATTTGTTTAAGGCAGCATGTACCACTGACAGTGTTTTGTTCCCCCGACCCAGCAGTGGCTAGGAATGCGCTTCAACGACTTGAATCTTGTTGTGTCGCGGTGAAGGCCTGGATGACCAGAAATCGTCTTAAACTCAACGACGACAAGACAGAAGCGTTACTGTGCGGCCCCAGGGCCAGACGGGAGCAGATCGGCATTAGTGCCGTGCAGGTCGGTGACGCCTCCATAGCCTTTGCTGACTGTGTACGGGACCTAGGGCTGTTTATTGATGCAGAGCTCTCCATGTGTAACCATGTTAGTTCTGTTGTGGCAAAATCCTACTACTTTTTGAGGACTTTAGGTAGACTACGGCCCATGCTGACTCAAGCTGCTGCCAACTCACTTGCTGTGGCTACCATCATATCAAGATTAGACTACTGTAATACTGCATTGTGGGGTATACCTGCTACGCAGTTGGATCGACTCCAAAGAGTTCAAAACACAGCCGCCAGGATTGTCACCCGTGCAAAGTCGTCCACTGAGCACATCACGCCTATCCTACAGAGCCTTCACTGGCTCCCAGTGAAAAAGCGCATTGATCACAAAGTGCTTTCGATTGCACAGTCCTGCATGTTTAAAACTGCTCCTGAATATTTACAAGAGATAGTTCCTCCTTACCAGCCATCACGTGGTCTGCGGTCTGGCCCCCAGTCACGTTTCTGTCTCCCTGCAGTGGAAGACACAAACAAGAAGCGCACTGGAGCCAGGGCCTTCAAAAA
This sequence comes from Marisa cornuarietis, assembly GCA_004794655.1. Classification (NCBI taxonomy): domain Eukaryota; kingdom Metazoa; phylum Mollusca; class Gastropoda; order Architaenioglossa; family Ampullariidae; genus Marisa; species Marisa cornuarietis. The sequence goes on from SMMW01000025.1 coordinate 2,889,895, forward strand.
CGCGGCACCTAAACTGTGGAATGCTCTGCCATCGTCATTGTCCACCATCACCTCACCAACCACGTTTCGAAAAAGACTGAAGACCCATCTGTTTATTTAAGACGGACTTAAACTTAAACAACCAAGCAACACTTGTGTCTTTATTTTTTACTTTCCTTGTTTTTTTTTTGTTTTTTTTTTGCTGCGCAATGAGCATTCTTCCGGATGGATACCTGCGCATTACAAATGGACATCATCATCATCATCCCTCCACCTTGCACCCCCTTCCATCCCCCAATACTTGGTTGCCCAAGCGGCACATCGCAAGACAACAACACAGCGGGTGATGTATTACCCAACTTTTCCAGTAAAGAGAGCATGCAAAATTTTCTATGACCTGTTACTGAAAGGTGGCCGGTCCTGCTTGGAAAAGCTGCAAAAGCACCCCGAGTACGAGAGAAGTACCATTTTGCAGCAAGGTGTTATGGTCTCGGTGGAAAGCGGCTCACGTCAGTCAAACCCTTCTCTCTAAGTAAAAGCACCTTGAGCATAAGAGAAGTACCATTTTGCCGTAAAGCGTTTTGGTCCCGCTTGAAAGCAGCTCACGTTACCCCCCCCACCTCTTTCTCCACCCCAGGGAGTTACGTGCTAGGGTTTAGTAGCCTAGGTAGTTAGAATAGGTAGGTTAGTTAGAAATAGTAGTTGTAAGTGTAAATAATATAAATAAAATCTATGTCTTTGAACTTATTTACCTGTGTGAGTGTCTTAGTCCGCACGAATTACAGCGTGTTGTACATATGTCCTCGTCATGTGAATGAGATGAATGTGTATCATTAGAACGAAAGAGATTTGTGTCATCTGCAGTTGTGACACACCAGAGCATACATGAAGACCCATGGAGCTGAATAATGCACCGGAGAAAACACACTTTTGTTTTGGAAAAAGCATGGTCTTTTGTGGATTCCAAGGTCAGCTAAGTGCGGGTGTGTAGTAAATGGAAAAAAAGAACACAATGAGAGGTATCACATGAGATAACGCACCCGATGTTTAGTCCTCTTCCCTGGAACACTAAAGAGGAACGGACTGATTTGGCACTAGGGCCGCAGGGTTAGCCCGAGTGATGAAGCAGATTGTTTCCAGTGTCATCAATCCAGCTATAAATTTGGTGCCATAACCTGGATTCATTTTCTAGTGTCTTCAGTACGGCTCCAGCAGCTTGTTTGCAGAGATTTTCTGGATTTTTCAGATTCCGATGAATTTTTCAAACAGCCCCATGTTAAAGTGTTAACTGTTAACATTGTTACAGTGTTAACTGTTCCCATTTTCAAATCAAAGCTACACACAATTGAAGAATTCAGATCAGTTGCTGAAGCACACACCTTCATCATGCCGAAAACGAGACGAAATGCCTATGAGGCAGCTTTCAAGTTGTATATATTTGAAGCTTATAAACCAGTGCGGCTTCTTTTTGAAAAAAAAAACATTATTTAAAAAAAACTTGTTGGTGTGGCTTATAAATAGGTGCGCTCTATAGACCAAAACTTATGGTACATGTAATTGTAGTATTAGCACTCAAAATCAATTTTAAAAAATACCGGAAAGCGTGGGAACTGTTTGGCTAGACATGCAGGGTGATGCTCACACAACGAGAAACAACACAACACTGAGCAGGAGAACATGTGGGTTGCCCTTTGTTTTCGCCAAGGCAACGAAAACAAGAATTTTTTGTGGAAAAAAATCTACGAAAACCGAAAACGACGATAACTGAAGTCAACGAAAACCGAAGTATCACTAAAGTCGACAGCTACTGAAACCTCTCTCATATGGTACAACTTTCCAGTAAACTTAATGCTCAGTGAACAACATTCTCATCTTCCAACTTTAGGCATTCTACTCGGTTTACTACTAGTCCTGTTTACTACTAGTACTCTCATCCAATTTTGCATTAGACATAACGGGTCACTAATGCAGAAACAAAAAAAAAAAGATTATATAGAAAAAATGGAACAGTGACTACAACAAAAGGAAATAAAATACTTACAAACAGTTTAAAAAGCTGAGGAGACAAAAGGATAATTTATTACTTTTTTTATAGTCTTACGTGTAAAGATGTCTCCGGAATGTCTGGTACTCATATAAGTTGTGGCTCCGCAAATCGATTTCTACATCGAGACATATCCATGCATGAAAGGAAAAGCCAGGACCAGACCACTTTCGAATTGCAGGGAGAGAAATGCCCTAAATGTTAAAAATAAAAGAATTCTTCAGAACTGGCAAATATAATCTGTCACTGTTACTCAAAAGAGAGGTTTAGATGGAGTACAATTCACACTCACACACAAGCATATGCACTCACACAAAAACACATACAAAACCCAAGAATGTAAACATTTTCACCATGAATAGAATATTTCAGTCCTTTTCAGTAACTTACATCTGCTGGTTTCTGCAGATCAAAAAAGTTGAGTGCCGTTTCTTTTCCTTCTCGTCTTGCCATGGTTGATATGGCGCGCATCAATCGTGTTGTGTAGGGCATCTATAAGGTCATGAAAAAGTTTGAAAAGATAAGAAACCTGCCGTGATATTAGTAACATATATCAAATAAACTGACACATAATTCTATACAGAATAATTATGTTTGGTTACGGTAAAGATAAAACAGACATGCTTTCATAAGTTGCACTATAGTGTAAGTGACTTTTTTTTATCTTAGCAATATGTCTCCTCCCCTTCAGCCGATCGACATCAGTGGGGGGCTCTGGTTGAGGCCTTATGTGCAAATAGCACGAAGAGGATTGATCGAAAATGCCTCCTATGCTGGATGAGTAGTAATAATAATAATATAATTGATATAGTGTATTTCCCCACAAGCCTTCTTGATATTACCACAACAATAATAATGATAATTGATATTACAACAACAATAATAATGATAAAGCCCTCTTTCACAGTGCAGTTCTTGTTAAGGCAATACTCTTTATAAAATCAATAAACAGCCCCAAAGCAACAAGTATGCAAACATAAACACTAACAAGGAAAATCCCTCAATAACCAGTATACTTAGATGTTTTTATGCATTAATGCTACAAGAACATGACATCAGCAATAAAAAGATGTCTTGGTTATGTGGGTTTTAGAATAATTTTTGTAACTATATATAATTTTTATAACATTTGCATATTTAAAAATCAACAGGCTGGTCCTTGCAACAGGCAAAATTATGAACTGTGTGCTGTTTTGAGAAAGAGTGTGCATTTATGCGTACATGTGTAAGTGCATGCACATATGCACATGGATGAGTAAGCATGCAGATGCAAAATAACACATTATGCAGGAAGAATTACTAAACAGGAATAAAATACCAGTACCATAAACTTTTAAAACAAGGATAGACAACACTCCCTTCATAAGTGTTCTGCCTTGGAAGTAGATGTTTTTAAAACACGTTTAAAAGGAGCAAATAAATGATTGCATGTTCCTAGACATGCATAAGACAACTTAGATAAATATATGTAGCTTTAGAGGCTTTAAATCCTGAGACAGAGATCTCTGTTGCATAAGATACCAAAGCTTCATAATTCAATAATAGGGAGAACTTGCAAGAAATAATGATCACATGGCTAATGCAGATGACAATGAAAAGTAGGAAAACATTTTTTCGAAGTCCATTGGATATTTGTAATTTCATTTGGATTTACAAGAATGTACTTCAGTATGGACAGAAAACTGGAATTTTAATTATTTATTTAAAATTTTAGATTTTGAATTTTAGATAATTCAGATTTGCGTTCCTACTGTTTTTAAGATTTTTTTATACCTAAGTGACTGTCAAGAGCGAGGTCTCGATGTGTTTTGAAAGAGTCAAAGAGGTCAACAAAAAAATGTAATTAATTTTTTAAAAAATTAATTAAATTAAAAATATATTTTTCAAGTCTGCACCTATAAGCTGCTTTTACCTGCTTGCCTTCTTCATCTAGCCGAAACAGACTGATCAGTTGTTTGAGTTCTTTGGCCGGCATAGAAAGGGCACCCAGGTTCTCCACCAAACAGATGAGGTGTCCTGCAGCAATACAAACATTCCAATGTGTATGTTACATCATCATGATTCTTCATGCTCTCCTTTTCATAATTAGAAGATTATAAAATTAGATAAGAACTGTCTCAATGTATATGCATATATATGTATGCACAGGTGTATAAGTGTGTATGTCCATGCATGCACATGCATAAGGGTGTCAGCATGTGGTCTGAAGTCACCATCTGGGCCCATTAGTCTATTCACACCAATTCATTGTCTTTTGCTTTCCTCATTAGCAACTCAGTAGGTTTTAGTGGCCAAGGCAAATATATATATATATACAAAACATAAATCTTCTATAAATCTTTCACCTAATTCAATATAACAGAGTAGATTGCACAATTTAAATGAAATCAACTGGGCTAGGCCAAGAAGAAAAAAGGTGGATGCTGTTGTGTATGCATTAGAGTTTCCACTACATGTTCACTATAGCCTAGTATATTCCTTTTAATAACAAAATAAATTTCAACTCCACAGCAGCAGACTAGCAGAAGTATGTGCCACATAAACTACAAAATTCAAAATATTTCCTTCTGGATTAATAAAATCACTGTACAATATAAAAATACACAAGGAAAATCTTGCCTACACAACAGACCCTCCTTTAAAACCAGAAAAAGGGAGATCAGCATCCAAAACAGAAACATGCACAGCCAATAAACATCTTTCTTCTGTTGAAAGACCTGCATCAATCTGACACAGGTTTAAGATTTCTTACCAGTTTACAAGTATATGTACTCACCAACGGCCTTGTGGTCAATCTGCTTCTGCCTGCCTAGTACAGTTATGATGTGGCTGATCATGCCTGATGCACAGCAGCTCATACGGCTGCGGTGACCTTGACAACACAGGGATGCCAACTGCTCTGCCAGCCACACCTGAAGTTCATGAGACTGGATATCAGGTAGCCAGCGCAGAAGCATAATGGCTGCTTCTGTGTTGCACACCTGCATTTTGTTGCTGCTCTCATATGTGTCTTCCACAACCTGTATCCATATTCATATATTTTATAGTTGATATTTTATAACACACTTTTAAATGCATCTTAATAGCATGATAATACATCTCGTTCAAGTCACAGAAATCACACTATATACTATTTAGCATACAAATCTGTCTTCTTGTGACCCTGACAGCTTTTACAGTTTAGTAGTTCCAAATAGCTTAGAAAGTTTCAATATAACTAGTTAACCCTACTCACATTCGAAGACTGCCTGAAAATGAATGACTTACCAGGTCAAGTAATGTTTTAAGCAGCTCAGTTGATGGCTGACCAAGACTCTTTAATGCCTCAATAAACCACTGATAACTAACCTTTTCTCGAAATAATGCCTGTTTGAGGAAATATTTATTGTCTTGTTAGAAACACACATGACAGATTTATAAAGCCAGTCTTCCAGTTTATAGCTCAAGTCTAAAGATAAAGGATGGCACTGTATCTAAAAATAAAAAAGGAAGACTTAACACAGACATAAATATAAAATAAAAATGGTAGATAAGCAACTTTCTAATGCTCTGAATCACCCTACACTGTCAGCTTTTGAATGAAAAAAAAATAGACCACACATTTTTACTACTACAAATACAAATGCACATGCAAACAGCTTCTCAAGGAGAAAGATTCTGAGAATACAATGTTACATTTTTTTTTTAAAGTGTGCACACCTTAGCATTTCCAGATCCTGACAAGATAGCTTGCATGACTCTCACAATTGCCATGGCCAGCTTCTGGGCATCTATACCTGTTAGCTATGGAGCAGCAAAGAGCTATAAAAATGTATTCTACATTCTAATGCTACAAAACATTTATTACAAAATTGTATTCTAGACATTTTCCAAAGAGACTGGCATAATACTAATAAAAATACTTAAATAAGACAAACCAGCAGATGTCTCAGTTATAGACTAACATCACTTTCCATGTTTTGATACCTTTCAAAAAGTGTTTATTCAATACAAAAAAAGGTTATTATAAAGGCATTTAGTTGCTTATGCACAGTAACATTGGTCACTTTGACAATTGCCTAGTTGTGTGGTCAGTTGATCAATTAGCTGGCTGTCAATGTCATAATGCTGTTACTGGCAAAAGTGTGTTCCATACCTTTAAAATAATGTAAATGATGTAAGAAGTAAAGATGATGACTCACTGTAGTTTTTTGAAGTAAGGACACAAAGGAATTGAATGTGCCTCCACTGACAAGCAGGACTTGCAGAGATGACTTGTCATTACATGCAACCATTTCATTTATCATGTCTGCCCAAAACCACAAAGGTCACAACATTCACATGTTATGAAACAGTTACAAGTTCTGCCTGGTTTATTTAAAAATAAAAAATAATTACTCACCAATAACAGGCAACACAGCATAAAAATCACAGACAGAAACAAAATAGTAATGTGAAGGGATGTGTGATAGAAAACTTCCTTGTAAATTCTCTTTCTTTTATACTTTAACTGGGGACTTCTCTCTTTTCAGACTTTCCACTCATTTGCGTATGTGTCTTTTTTTTTATAGACACCTTTGTGTTTGTGTGTGTATGAGAGAGAGACTGTTAATGTCAACTCACACTGAGCTTGTTGCTTGCAAGGAAATGCATTATAAAGATACTTTTGTTATTCTTATTACTTATCAGACAACCCCATGCTAATGACCTCCCAGCTTTCCCTATATCTGCACTGGGAGGGGGGGGGGAAGAGGTGGACTATGCAAAGCCTTATTTAGCAGCCAAGGGTGGGTGCAGCTGGGTACAATGAAACTCCTTGCAGCCAGTGCCATTAACCCCACTGACCAGACAGTAATTTATTTGGTTAAAGAGTAGTTATAGCCCCTAAGCTCTTAATAGTCAGGTCATCTGGTAAACAAAGAAACAAAAATGATAAGAATTTGTGTCCCACCCTCCCACAAGCAGTTGTATTCATGGATGCAGATGCATATATGCACATACACGATAGCTCACAAATATCCTTACTGATCATTGTGAGTTGCATATTAGTGTCAACTTCAGCAGAGAGTTCCAAGTCCAAAGCCAACAGCACTTCCATGTAGCCATGCATCACTTCATTCACCTCAATTTGTCTCTGATTAACAAACAAGAACAAAGTATTAAAAGATGAACACAAATGTTTACTAACATAAACAACAGGAATAACAGCAACAAATTTCTAAATTTATAATTTTTTTTCACGTGTGATAGAATGGATTGAAAGCACTTATGGACTTTCCTGACTGGTCTAAGTTATAAACAGATTCTGGTAGGTACAGAAAATGTATTCTGTAAAGTTCAGCACCTAAAACACATTATGTTTGCAATTTGGCCTCCTCCAAAATCTTGCTCCTGCTAACATGCTACATCACGGCTGTTTCAATCCATGCTAAGCATGTGAACAATGCTCAGCAGTCAGAGAAGTGTATCATATTCCTTGGAAGATATTATTTTGCTCCAGCAGCAACAAATAATATTAAGGTTTGCATAGTCTTGAAGTATTACATATACAATTAAACCTGAGGAGTGTAGGGGTTCAGAAAACCAAATACCAGATGATGATGTCTAGGTAGCAGATGAAACAAATGATGAATGATTTCACACTGTTACGGTTAGCTGACCATTAAGTGAAAAAGACAAAACTTTATGTTGAGTAACATCTAAAAATATTGAAAAATGGAAATGAAGCCTCCCAAAAATCAGGTATATACATTTTCAGGAATACTTATGAAGGTGATCATTATCGATGATTTACTGAATGCACATCACCGCCAAAATCTGAAAATAACTGCACAACTGTTTACAGCTAGTAAGGACCAGTGTGAAGTACTACAATAAGATAACTTCAGTATTTCACAGATAATTTGTGTAATGAAGCAACATTTAAACATCATATTCTTTGTACAGTTTCTTAGAAGAATTTAGCAATTTTGCTGATAAAATTACAAAAGGGACTGAGAAAAATGAAAAAGAACAGTTATACCAGTGTTTCTTTTTAACTGAACTAAAGCCTGAAAAGCCTATTGTTCCTTGTTGGTCCTTATCAATCCAGCACATTTTGTCCTAACTATGATGACGGTCCGGTGGGGCAACGGTTAGCATCTGTCATCAATACAGTGAAGGTTGGCTGTCCTGGGTTCAGCTCTTATCTTGGGCACGCTATTCTGTCTCTGCATGTGGCATCTGTTCACATGGCTGGCTGCCTTGCCGTGATATAGCCTTAGGTGCTGGCTCGGCGTAAAACACCAATTCCCACCCCTTGTCCTATCTATGCTCAATGTACTTCACCAAGATTGCTGTCTCCCTCAGCACTCTAATTGTTCCAGGCATTAATGTTTGTTTTGCCTCATCTGTCTCATAGCACTATCACATTATCACACTAAAAGTATCCAACTTTTGAAAGCACAGATGTGCATAGTACCCTTCTGGTATCCTGACTTTGGTAAAAATGTCTGGCTTCCTATATTTACCACTGTTAAGGACCATTCCTGCATTTGCAGAACCTAAATCTATGCGGCTGCAGCCAGCAAACCTGGACTTTGTACATTATATGCCACAGACTTTATATAAATTTTTGTTTTTGTTGTGTTCTTCAATTGGCACACTTCTTCAGTAAACTGTAATCAGTCATAAGATGCTGGTTTCATGGCCATACAGAAGGAAGTGCATTTTTGTTATGGCAACCATGGGGCCACTTGCCACTTCTATGGATTCTATGATGTCATATGACTCACATATCTAAATACATTTTCTGAATAGTGTATTTTTAAGTATAACAACAATGTATTGAGTTTGTATTATTAATACTGCCCTTTTTGGCTAGACCACCTTTAAGCCCTATTCCTTCCATATTTTTCCCCTTGAAACTAAAAGCCTTTGTTTTCAATTTCTTTTACTTTATCCATCTGCTGGCTTTCCAGTTGACTTTGTACTTGTCAATGTTGTGACAGATTCTGAGAGCACAGTACTACTGGAAGTTTTTTGAGTGAAATTCTTGTGTTATTAGGCAAAAAAAAGGCATTCTTCTGTACAGTAGGTATGTGTCCTATACAAGATGTTATCAAAGGTACCTTGAAAATCTTGCAGAGGTAATTCTAGGTTTTCAAAAAGAGGGGCCCAGGGGCCCTCTCAATGGAAAAAAGGGGCCCTTCAAATAAAAAAACAGGGGTCCCTCGAAACAAACACATTTTCACTGCTTTTTCCGATAAATATTTGGTATACAACAAAATATTAATCACAAGAAATTGAAGATTAATCACATAGATATCTTTTTCTTCTATATCGATAAATTATCTTTCATCATCATTAGTGCAATCATAGCATCATAAATTTGCAAACCAATTAGTCTTTGCGTCCATTTCACTAGGCTATGAGCTAATGTTTAGACACTTTTCATTTGTCTCATTAGTGCAGGGGTTTAAATGTTTCTCCTCGAGGCAACTTCTACGAGAAGACTTTATTAGGTTTTGATGGCTGAAGCCCCCTCTCATAGCCTGCATTGTGGTACAGAATAAGGAGGCACAGCTTTCCAAGAACCAGCAAATTGGGAAATGAATCCCTGTAAAAATCAAATAACAGTTTAAACAGCTTGTGGAATCTCTCCCATATGCATTCTGCGTTACAGTTTCTTTGACCACAATCCATTCCTCTAAACATGCTGCTTTGTCAAGCAAGATTTTACTAAATTTACTGCCCACGTGTGCTGGCTTTCCAAAGAAATCTGTTAAGATATTTAATTCTTTGTCTCCATAGGGTGTTCTGTCTTCTGCAGACAGGAAAAAGATGGGGCGCGTGGAAAGAACTCAAAAATGCAGAGGCAACATCACCTGCATTTTTTTGGAACCTGTCATTAATGTTCTAGCACAGATTGTCACAAAAGCAACTGTGACAGCTCCTATGTCCTGTGATATTGTATCAAGTTTGCAAAGACGTTATTTTTATAATACCGCGGGCATAAGTTCCGAAAAGGTCATGAGGACAGAAATAAATTAGAATTGAAAATAGTTTGAAAATTGAAATCTTTCTGAAGAATTTCAGCCTCCAAAGAGTGCCTGTAGTCGGAAGTCTGAATGTCTCTGCAGCGTCCTTGTTCGGTACTTAACACACTTGGGGTTGTAAACGCGTTATTCTTATTGTTTTAGGCACACTTTACATCTCATGCCTTCCTCCTCATTTATTAGCCAAGGCCATTTCTTCAGCCATTCACACTGACAGGTTCTCTGGATGCATGTTTTACGTGCGGTCTCTGTCTCAATTTGTCTATTTCGTTGTCTACATTTTCGGTTCCAACAATTTGTGCGGCACACTCTGACGAGTTTCTGTTTCTTCCTGTCCTTGTCGATTTCTACTTTCCGGGGCATTTTCTGCTGCTCTGGTGGTGAACGAAAAGTCAAACAGAGTTGACAGTCGCGTTCACTTTGTTTTCAATTTGCTTGCTTCCAATACCCTTTGATCTCTCCCGTCCCAAATGTTTTTGCTGTGGGCGCGTCAACAATTTAATTCCTGGCGCGAAATTTGGAGCAGGTTGCAGATGGATAACAACTCGTCAGTTTGAAAACTCTCCAATCATTAGCATCGATTCTTGTGGGTCGGTTTCAAACAGCAAGCAGAATGAAAACAATTATTTTTGAAGTGCCGCATCGCGTGTTCAAAAGCGCGCCAGCCACAGGATTTTTGCGGGTGCATGGTCGCGCTGACTTTCAGACTATGCGCCCCTCAGCGAAATTTTGCGGGAATCCCGCAAGGCCGCAGCCTAGAATTACCTCTGGTCTTGTATGCTTTTTTGTTTTTGTTTGGAAAGTAATAAAGTAACAGGAGCAAAGTGCTGTTGTTCGCACATGACAGATGTAAATATTATAATACAGGCATGATGAACCTAGTCCTACACATACCAATGAAGTTGATCTGCTGTCTTCTCAAACTGGATCATTTTGGTAAGTAGGAATTCATTCCTGTGCATCCAGCAACAACCCATACTCTTCCACTGTGCTTGAGCTTTTGATTCAGTATGTTCTATGCAACTTGCATCAACAGAGACACTGCCCTCAACCATGAACCACAGATGACATCACACACAGCTTCACACCCAGATGAAGATTTGAATAGATGAGGGAAATTGTCTTTATTTAATTTCTCAAAATTCGAAATTCTCCTTGCAATTTTGCGTTCAAAGCATTAATAAGTGACAAGAAAGAAGTCTTTTAAGTGTGATTTTTGTCACTAATCAGGGAGGTCTTCAAAAAAAAGCTGAGAGTGCAATAATATTAATACGTGTTACTATCTCTCTAAATCTATTGAGTCTATAAACAACTTAAAGATTAAATGAAAACAGAAATAATGTTTACACACTTTACTATATTCACAAATAATATGTTAAGTAAAAACGCATTCCAACTGGCGTTTAGGTTCACCACTGATGTCAATCTCTTTATCAAATCTTATTAAGACTGAACGCAGTGGTCCATCATTAAGGGGTTCATTAAGCACTGAATTTGGCAAGTATACTTTTCCAAACTTCTTATGAAATGTTTCAAACATACAGAATGTGCTTATTCATGCAACATACCACTTTGTCATCCTCATCATCAATAACTTTAAGGTCTATTATTTACAGCTGAAAAGATTTTGTTCAACTTTAAGGTCTATTATTTACAGCTGAAAAGATTCTGTTCTAATTGTCCAGATGTCTCCTCTTTAGGTCAATGAAATGTGATACAATTTAGTGTGAAAAAAATCTGACTAGAATGAATGTTTCCTTTATTTTTGTTTGTTTCTAAGCTATACTAAATCAGTACTAGATTCTCCCTTTTGCAAAATGAACAAAGGTTTGAAATTCCATATCACAGAAATCTAGAAGAAAAATATAAACTGATACATGTTTTAAAAATAAAACCACTATGATATATAATACATGATATCTTGACCCACCTGGTCTGGACTGCTCTCATGAATGACATGCACCATGCGCACAATACACTTCAAAGCAATGTCTTTCAGAGCTGCTGACTCCTGTCTCTGTGAGTTTGTTGGTCCTTTAACAGTCTCATTTGCAAGAACCTTCAGCAGCACATCAAGTGTAGCAGGTGTGACTGCCTTGAGTGCATTTGTCTACAAAGAAATTACAGTGGTAATTTAAAATCACAGTTAACAACCTTAAAGCAAAAGGCAAGTGAAATGGCAAGTTGAGCTTTACTGTTAGATCCTGACTTTCTCAATCACATTCACTCAGTCTCAAATTTGTGGTTGTCAAAAAGCTACCATCATGGATCTGGAGACTGTCACACAACATCAAACCTCAGCACAGCAAGGAAGCTGAGCAAAGTGGAGAACATGGGGATGAAAGAGAATGCCTTTCTTGTCAAAAGAATCTTCAAACAGTTTTTTTCTCTTTGCCAAAAAGTAGAAAACAAGGCAGCCTCTGAGAACTGACATAGAGCTGTGTTTTAGAGACAATTTTAAGTAAATGTTTCATTTGAATCAGGACAGATCCCCGATGCGTGGAAGACAGGGCTCATCTTCAAGTTACCCAAGAAAGGAGATCTTGGAGACTGTAATAACTGGAGGGGTATAGCACTTCTTTCCATCACCAGCAAGGTCTTCAGCAAGATTGTTTTGTCAAGACTGACAGCAACCGTTGAGAAAGACCTCCGGCCTCAGCAAGCAGGATTTCGCCCTGGGCGATCCTGCTCTGAACTCATTTTCACTCTGCGTCAGATTCTGGAGCAGAGCAATGAATGGAACGCACCGCTGTACATCAACTTCATCGACCTGGAGAAGGCTTTTGACAGCATCCACCGTGAGTCCTTATGTAAGATCCTGAGGCATTATGGACTCCCTGCGAAACTTGTCCAGGTCGTTGGAATGCTGTACAGCGATTTCAGATCTCAGGTGGTCTGTGACACGGAGCTCACAGCCCCCTTCAACGTCAGCACTGGGGTGAAGCAGGGCTGCATTCTGTCGCCGTTCCTTTTCATCCTGGCCATGGACTGGATCATAAAGAATTCCACCGATAGAGAGAGGAGAGGGATCAAATGGACCATGACTATGACAGCAACAACAATGCTGGAAGACTTGGACTTTGCTGATGACATTGCCCTGTTGTCACACCGCCACCAAGACATGCAGGAAAAAACAAATGCCTTCTCAGAAACAGCTGGAAACCTTGGCTTGAAGGTCAGCGCAAAGAAAACAAAAAGTATGAGAGTGAACGCCAGAGTCCAAGAAAACATCAAACTAAATGGAGAAGAGATTGAGGAAGTTGACAGTTTTACCTATCTTGGGTCAAAGATGTCCAACACCAGGGATGTGGAGGTGGAGATTCGAGCCCGACTGGCGAAAGCCAGCCAAGCCTTCGCCTCACTCAGGAGCACATGGAAGGCAAAAAACATCAGCCAGAAGACCAAGCTGAGAATTTTCAAGTCAAATGTGATCAGCACCCTCCTTTATGGATCAGAAACATGGAAGATGACCAAAAACATCGGTAACAGGCTTGAAGTCTTCTAAAACAGATGCCTCAGGCGCATACTTAACATCTTTTGGCCAAACACCATCACCAATGAAGAACTCCACCAAAGAACTGAAACCGAGTCCATCACCACGCAGGTTCAACGAAGGCGTTGGCGATGGATTGGACATGTGCTCCGCCAGCAGACCTCTCCAGAATCGCCCTACGATGGACTCCAGACGGCCGAAGAAAATGAGGCCGCCCAAAAGAAACCTGGAGAAGAACAGTGGAAAGGGAGATGAAAGGAAAGGGCTGGACATGGGGTCGCCTGGAACGAGTTTCAGCCGATCGACATCAGTGGCGGGCTCTGGTTGAGGCCTTATGTGCAAATAGCACGAAGAGGATTGATTGATTGATTGTTTCATTTCAAATGCAAAATTTTAAGCAGAAACAATTAAGAACATTAGTATCTACAATTTAATCCCAACCTGCCATTTCACTTTACTTTTTATAAAAAACAAAAACAAAAAGAAAATCTTACAGAAAATGGAAATTGGAAAAATTCTTACAAATGAAAGGATTCATTTTGGGAATATAATGAATCTTTTAACTGAAAAAAAAACTTTCATGAAAAAATTTGCAGGATCAAAATATGTGTTATTAATATGCAGAAGCAAGTTGTGACAAAACTGCCTTTATTGTCTGACAGGAAGTACCAGCCAAAGCAAAGCACAATCCCATAATACTTTTCACGTCTTCACATTCTTCTTATTCCTTTTCGCCCCCAGTGGAGCATAGGGCCACAACTACACCACGCCAGCGAACCCGGTTCTGAGCCTCCCTCCCCAGTTGGGCCCATGTCATTCCAGCTACCTCTGCCTCGCCGTGGACCGATCTTCTCCACGTCTGTCTGGTGTTAGATTTTCGGCCGGCTTTCACAGGGTGTGACCGATCCAGCCCCACTTTCGCTTCTTGATGTCTTGGCTGGCAGGTTTTTGGTTGGCTCTCTCCCACAGGTATGCATTGGAGATCTTCTCGGGCCATCTGATGTTGAAAATGTGGTGCAGACATCTGTTGATGAATGTTTGAATCTTGTTGGTGATGGTGTTTGTTACACGTCATGTCTCAGACACATATAGAAGGACAGATTTTACGTTCGTATGAAAGATGCCGATCTTGGTGTGCTGAGATAATGCCTTGGAATTCCAGATGGGTCGCAGGATGTGGAATATTTGCCTGGCTTTATTTATTCTGCTTCTTACATCTTCATCTGCACCTCCATCCTTGGTGACTATGCTGCCTAGGTAGGTGTAGCGGTCAGTCTCTGTAATACATTACCCCTGTAGTTGAAGTGGGGCTTCTTGCTTGTTGTTGATCCGCATTACCTCTGTCTTCTTGATGTTGATTGTCAGGCCAGTTGTCGCTGCTTCTTCTGAGAGCCGAGTGAGCTTTGCCTGTGCATGTTGTTGCTTGTGGGACAACAGGCTGATGTTGTCTGCAAAGTCGAGATCCTCAAGTTGCATGGCAAAGGTCCATTGAATGCCTGTGTTGCTGTTAGAAGTTGTTCTTCTCATGATCCAGTCTATGATGATCAGGAAGATTGTCGGCGAGCATGCAACCTTGCCTTACTCCAGTCCTTACTGCAAAGGGGGCAGTCAGCTTTCCATTGTGGATCACCTGGCATGTTGGATGATGGCAATGAACTTTGGTGGAAATCCGTAGTGCTTCAACTTCCAGATGGCCTTTCTGTCTACGGAGTCAAATGCCTTCTCAAAATCCACAAATGTCATGTAGAGTGAGGACTGCCATTCGATGGACTGTTCAATAATGATTCGCAGTGTAGTGATATGGTCTGTGCATGATCTACCCTGCTGAAAGCCTGCCTGTTCTTGCCGCTGTCTCTTGTCTAGGACATTCTTCAGTCTGTCCAGGATGATTCTGGTCAGCACCTTACTGGGAATGGACAGTAGCGTAATCCCATGACAGTTGCTGCACTGGGTAAGGTCACCTTTCTTTTGGTAGCTTTACCAGATAGCCAAGTTTCCAGTCTACTGGAACTTGCTCCTGCTTCCAAATTTTCTGCAGCAGGGGGTGTAGCATCTCTGCTGCAGCTGTTGGATCTGCCTTGAGTACCTCTGCAGGAATGCCATTTGGGCCTGCTGCCTTACCAGTTTTCAGAGACTTGATGGGTTTGATGATTTCTGCCTTGGTTGTGGGTTGGTGCTCACCTGGAGTTGCTCGGTGGCTGGGGCAACGTCCAAAATTGTTGCTGGTGGTGGCCGGTTCAGTATTTCTTTAAAATGTTCTGCCCAGCGAGATCTTTGTTCTGCATCCCCAGTAATGATGTTGACATTTTTATTTTTTACTGGCCTGCATGCATTGATGTTTTTCCTTCCTGACAGAGTTCTTGTAATTTCGTCTAGTCTTTTCATGTTATTTTGCCCAGCTGCTTGTTCTGCCTCTTCTGTCATCCTGTGTGCGAACTGTCTTGTCGCCTCTTGCACTCTTCTTCACTTCTCGGTTCATCTCCCAGCTCTTCTTTTTCCTGCTGGACTTGACATTGGTTGATCTTCTGCTTCAGCTCTTTCCTTTTCTCTATCTTTTTCCAGGTCCCTAGGGTCAGCCATTCCTTGTGTTGTTTCTGTTTCTTTCCCAGAACACATGTGCAGGCAGCCTTCCAGGTCTGTAATCCTGTCCAGTGGTTGGCCAATGTTTCTTCAAAGAGTCCCTCCAGTGCCTCAAACCTGTTTTTGACTTCACAGTTGAACTCTTCTTGCTTCTAAGAAACTGCACGTTGAATTTGTGGTGTGGTCTGTCTGATGATTCATGAAAGGACCTCAGCTTTATCTTCAAAGTTGCTACAAGCTCCGCCTGGTAACCCCCCGGGTAACCTGCCGGTCCCAAGCCCGGATGAAGGAGGAGGGTTGGGCATGGGGTTAGCAACCCCACCCTGTAAAACAACCCATGCTACATAAACTACAACTACAACATTACCACAACGAGAGCCTGGACGGGAAGATCCCTCTTTGGAGGGGCCTATGACGCGTGTTGACGAAAGCTCGCCGACCTATCTTCTCACGGCTAAGGCCAAGGCAAAAACCAGGATAGGGACCTGGAACATCAGAACCCTATACGAAAGAGGGAAATCAGCTCAGGTAGCACAGGAGATTAAGAGTTATGGCATCAAGCTCCTTGGCCTGTGCGAGACCAGATTGATTGGTAGCGGTTAGACCAGACTCGTCAGGGGAGACTATCTACTCTGGACATGAAGACCCTGACCACGACCACTCACAAGGAGTAGCAGTACTGATGACATAGGAGGCTGCAAGGGCACTAATAGCATGGGAACCAGTTTTCCCATGACTCATGTCAGCTCAGTTCAACTCTAAAGGAAGAAAGATTACCATCATCCAGTGCTATGCACCTACCAACGCAACAAAAGAAGAGAAGGAGGACTTTTACAACTCCCTACAAGCGCTGTTTGATCGTACTCCAAGACGAGACCTGAAGATCATCATGGGCGACATGAATGCCAAAGTTGGAGATGACAACACGGACAAAGAACACATAATGGGAAAGCACGGTGTGGGCAACTGCAATGAGAATGGTGAGCTGTTCACAGACTTCTGCTTGTTCAATGACCTTGTAATCGGAGGCACAGTCTTTCCTCACAAAACCATTCACAAGACCACCTGGACTTCACCAGATGGAAATACAGAAAACCAGATTGATCACATCACCATTAATCGACAGTTTAGAAGAAGTCTGCTGGATGTCAGGGTAAGGAGTGGTGCAGATGCAGCCTCAGACCACCATCTGCTTGTAGCAACTTTGAAGATAAAGCTGAGGTTCTTTCATGAATCACGTCTTCACATGCAACACACTAATGTTTAAAGGGCCTTTTTTTCTCTACTTGCCTGTGATCCACACATGATGGCTCCAAAAACATGAAGCAGTCTAAGCTGGATGTCACTGGAAAGTCCAGTTTTCTGAAAACATTCTTTAAAAAAGAAATAAACAAATAAAGCCAAGAAGTATGGAATCAAATGAAACTGGATCTAGGTTTCTGGATTTTAAATATATATATATATATATATGTCAAAATATTGTGTGTACATGTGTGTGTGTGTATATATATATATATAGAGAGAGAAAGCATTCCTGCTCATCAAAAATGCTTTTAACTCAGTCTTCTGCAATTCCTTGCATATACTGCTTATTTTTTCAATAAACAAGATATTGGTTTTTTTGGATAGACCATACTTAAAAATGGAACTTTCTTTTATAAATAATATAAAGATTGTTTTCCAGATATACCATACTAAAATGAAAAAGGAGCTTTTAAATAGTAAATTTTGTCAAATCTATTTACAAACTATTTTTACTTGAATAATAATAGCTTAAAAAATTAAATGTTTGCTTTTTTACTGTTTAAACCAGCTAGAATTTCTCTGTGTTCTGCCCTTGTAGGAATGGGTCTATCAGTTTCTCATTATCACAGAGATTCATTTAATAAACAAAAAGAAAGACCACATCCAGATTTAACAACTTTTTAGTTTCACATCACAAAATATTTAGGCATACATATCAGTTATTGTAGTGGTAGCTGGATTTTTCTTTATTGTGATTCTTGAAATCAAATTTTGTTCATGTCTAAGCATACTTTTCAAATATATTAACTTGGCCTCTTTCACAAAAACTATCAATTAAAATTCTTCCTTCTCATACTTTATAAATTTTCTTTGTAAAATAGTGACAGATAATCTAATCTCCAAACATGTTATTATTTCAATGTAAGTTTTTTGTGTCATGCACAAATGTTTCCAGTTTCTGTCTGCACAGAAAGCTCACAGAAGAGCTAAACTAAACTATGCATTACATCACCCATTATAAAAGCACTATGTATTTTTTAAGAGGATTCATGAGACACATAAAAATCCTAGTGGTCAGATAGGACCATGTTACAACTGTAGACTTATAGTTTAACAAAAACCTACCATGGAAGAAAGGGACAACTTCATTATGCAGATTGGCAGGCCGAAATCTCTGCCTTGTCTTGTCAACATTCCAGCTGTTAAGGAATAATAAAGTGTAAGAAAATGTTATACTTGAGGCAAAATTGTAAAAGTGGGCATCACAACAGGTTTATATCATTGCATCTCCATTTATTAATCTTTTAAAAATTAATAGGAAAAAAGTGACATACAACCAAGTCATGTAGGCAATTTCTCAAAGTAATCATGCCAGATTAAGTAGTTTGAAAAAAACAGTAGTGAAGAGGCTTTTTTTAAATGAGGCATCTGTTTTGTAACTTGCTCACTGTTAAAACATATACCAAAATATGATGAAAGTAAACTAAATGAAATCTGTAAAAATAAAATGTACCACATAAAAAGAACTTAACAAGACCTTATCTTAAGTAGTATGTTTGCATCAAATAATAAAAATCTGCTAATATACACTGAATCAGCAACAAAAGCTACTTCACAGTGAGCTGCTCCAGGCCTGTAAAAAGAATCCACACCTAGATAGAAAGGATATATGTCAGGGTTCCACACCTAGAAAGAAAGGACATGTGTAGAGGTAGGATCTAAACCCATAGCCCATGACCAGTTTGGGGACAAGCACCTAAACAGCAACACCCCCACACTACCAAGACCCATGTGTTAAGTATATTTGAGAACAAAATATTCTCTGCAAAATAAGTACTTACCCTTGAAGGCGCTTTCTCCAGACAAAGTAAGGATCATACAAACATTCAAAAAGATGCAGGGCATGCTTCAGAAAGGAAACGTAGTGGTCATCAGCTTTATGCCAGCTTCCAGAACTTGGGATGCATACCTACAAGAATGTATGTTAATGGACTCCTTAATTTTCTTAACTTTTTCAATATATTTACAGTATTTAAACAATTTATTGTAAGCTAATATCCTCTGCACACAAGTTTCCTTATTTTTTATTTCTATGGTCATTCTTACACAGTATGCTAGAGTACACATCCTTCAACAGGTCACTTACGCAAACACCACCGACATCAGCTTATAAATATTTAAATTACCTGCTCTACAACTGGTGTGGCAATGGCAACAAGGTAGCTGACAAACTCACATGAAGCAACAAGGTGCACGTTGTCATGATTCCTGCATGCAATAAGTTGCATTTAAGACATTCACCTTTCTTTGCTTTTGTTGTTTTGACAAACAATAAATATCCTGTCAAAAATATAATACATCCTACCAAGTTTTAAATGAAAAACATTTTTCCTTTGTAAAAAAATGTTATTAATAATATCAAAGTACAAGAATATCAGGTGAAAATTTTGAAATCAAGACTTTACAATTTAAATCTAAATGTAGACTAAGCAAACAGTGGTATCATAAGTCTGTAGCCTTGTCAGAGCTATTAAAAGTATGTGATAAATGTCTACCACAATAACGTTTCTTTCATTACTGAAGCTGGGTCAATTAACTAGCAAGTCAACTGACTTAATGAAGAAACATAAGCAGCTGTGATGTCTACACATCAAAAATTAGATGTCAATATTTAGTAACAGCCCTAAGAGTGTTTGACAAATATGGACAGCAATTTATCAAATGAAATCTGTTTTTTCCTGAAATAATTTGTTTTTATAATCCCTTTATTTTTCCAACTTCAGATGCAAGATTTAAAACAGCATTCATATTAAATTTGTCAGCATTGTTGGTTTTGCCATACCGAAGGAAATCACAAAACTAAAAGAGGCTGAACAAAGTAATGAGCCTCTTAATTTGATATACAGTAAAATCTCCCTATTAATATCCTTTTTGGTAAAATCCACCAAGATCAGGTCATAACTGAAACAGATCTTTGTAGGGAAATCAACCAGTTTGCATTCATTCCATGAATCATGACTTCGAACACCTGGGCATGCAACGGCGCATTAACATGATTTTCTCTTGAATCCTTTTTTTAAAGCCTTTGTTGACATTTATTCTTTAGTTTGGAGGTTCACACTAAATGTATATGCAGAGGTTCAGTGAACATCGAAGAAATGTCGCTGCTAGGTCATTCATTTAGCCTGTGCCTGGGTCAGTTTGACTTTCAGTAGTAGGAGAAAGTGGTCTTACGTGAGACAATATCCTCATAGTAGGGTCGATTTTACTCAGGAGGGAGGCCAATATGGTTTTAGGTCAAAATGACTGCCCTCCATTCACTGTTTTCTCTTTATTTACCAACCATGTCAGTCAATTGTGTTTCATTAAGGACCTTTTGCAAAAGTCATGTGTTTATAAAAATATGTTCCTTGTGATGACTGTTTGTGCTCTGTTGTGATTTTTCGCAGACATCATGTTAAAAAATTACATATAATACATTTTATGAAAGCATCTTTGTCTACCACACTACGTTAGTAGCAAGTTTAGCTAGTCTTAATAGGGAGGTTTAGCTGTATTGTTTATTAAGATGATGACTGAACTTGTTTGAACAATGCATGGCCCTGTTGGTAACAGAGGTAATTCTAGGATTTCAAAAAGAGGGGCCCTGGGGCCCTCTCAATGGAAAAAAAGGGGCCCTTCAAATGAAACAAGAGGTCCCTCGCAACAAACACATTTTCACTGCTTTTTCCGATAAATATTTGGTATACAACAAAATACCTTATTAATCACAAGAAATTGAAGATTAATCACATAGATATCTTTTTCTTCTATATCGATAAATTATCTTTCATCATCATTAGTTTATCATACCATCCTAAATTTGAAAACCAATTAGTCTTAGTGTTCATCTCATTGGGCTATGAGCTAATGTTTAGACACTTTTCATATGTCTCATTAGTCCAGGGGTTTAAATGTTTCTCAAGGCAACTTCTACGAGAAGACTTTATTAGCCTGCATTGTGGTAAAGCATAAGGAGGCACAGCTTTCCAAGAACCAGCAAATTGGGAAATGAATCCCTGTAAAAGTCAAATAACAGTTTAAACAGCTTGTGGAATCTCTCCCATATGCATTCTGTGTTACAGTTTCTTTGACCACAATCCATTCCTCTAAACATGCTGCTTTGTCAAGCAAGATTTTACTGAATTTGGTGCCCACTTGTGCTGGTTTTCCAAAGAAATCTGTTAAGATATTTAATTCTTTGTCTCCATAGGGTGTTCTGTCTTCTGTAGACAGGAAAAAGATGGGGCGCATGGAAAGAACTCAAAAATCCAGAGGCAATATCACCTGCATCTTTTGGGAACCTGTAATTAATGCTCTTGCACAGATTGTCGCAAAAGCAACCCTGATAGCTTCTATGTCCTGTGATGTTGTATCAAGTTCGCAACACGTTATTTTTAAGTGTTATATAATACCGCCAGCATAAGTTCCGAAAAGGTCATGAGGACAGAAATAAATTAGAATTGAAAATAGTTTGAAAATTGAAATCTTTCTGAAGAATTTCAGCCTCCAAAGAGTGCCTGTTGTCGGAAGTCTGAATGTCTCTGCAGCGTCCTCGTTCGGTACTTAACATACTCGGTCCCGGGGTTGTAAACGCGTTCTTATTGTTTTATGCACACTTTACATCTCATGCCTTCCTCCTTGTTCATTAGCCATGGCCATTTCTTCAGCCATTCACACTGAAAGTTTCTATGGATGCGTGAAGTCTCTATTATATTTCGTTGTCTACATTTTTAGTTCCAACAATGTGTGCGGCACACTCTGACGAGTTTCTGTTTCTTCCTGTCCTTGTCGATTTCTACTTTACGGGGCATCTTCTGCTGTTCTTGTCGCGAACGAAAAGTCAGAGTTGACAGTCGCGTTCATTTCGCTTTCAACTCGCTTGCTTCCAAGACCCTTTGATCTCTCCCGCCCCCAATGTTTTCCCTGTGGGCGCGTCAAAAGGTGGATAACAACTCGTCAGTTTGAAAACTGTCCAGTCATTAGCATCGATTCTAGTGGGTCGGTTTCAAACCAACAAGCAGAATGACAACAATTATATTTGAAGTGCCGCATCGCGTGTTCAAAAGTGCGCCAGACACGGTATTTTTGCGGGCGTATGGTCGCGCTGACTTTCAGACTATGCGCCCCTCAGCGAAATTTTGCGGGAATCCCGCAAGGCCGCAGCCTAGAATTACCTCTGTGGTAATATTTGATACTAATAGCTACCTGTGTCATCACTGATCGATTCATCTTTTGAGTGTGGGTTGAGGTAGTCTTACATGGGATGATATGGTCAAGGTAGGTCAATTTGACTAGGTGGGTGGTCAATATGGCTGGGCCAATATTGTTTTGTGTAAAAATGACCAGTGACCCAATGAACAAGCAGTCTCTTTCAAAATGTACACATTTTAATTCTACTGTAAGTCATACTATAAGGCAAATGGTTGGCCATATGGAGTCTATTTTAAAGTGTACTTTTTCAACACCTGACTTTTGCAAACAAACCATAAAACTAGTTATGGAGCACAAGCTGGGGAGGTAGTCATAATAGAGATGACATTTACATAGCGAAATACGTCCATGAAACATTTTTGGATGATATCTAAGAGGGAGTTGAAATACAGGTCTTAATGAAGAGGTTTTACTGTAATGTATAATAAAGGAGTTATTATCTAGAACAGAGGTTTTCAAACTGTGGTACGCATACCTCTACTGGTACCCGAAGGTATGATGGGTGGTACGCAAGCACTATGCGCCAATATAAAATGCGTATCTTTTACAGGGGCTGTATGTTCGCTGTCGTTGCTGCGGGTGGAGCCTTGCATATGGCCATATGTTGCAACCCAGAGGCAGGAATGTCTTAGCGTCAGGATATTAAGCCATTAAGTGGGCACCAAGAATATTGGGAACCAGACCCTTTTAATCCTAATTGATAGCACTCTGCATATTTACTGCATTAACTCGCCGGTAGGTGCGTGGGGTCTGTGGGTGTTGTGACCACCGGGTCACCAACAGTTAAAAGTTTCTCAGGCGCAGAGGCACATATTTATACACATAACAAGATAGATAATATATATGTTTAATGAAAGATATTTATATCATGATACATTAACAATTAACTAACTACTGAATAAATTATATACTAAATACCGCAAACCTAAGACTAAGTCCTAGGCTAGTATATACATATATTCGCAAGAGGTAGGGTTGGGAGGTGGTACTCAGTAAATTTGAACTTTTGAAAGTGGTACTTGTGTGGAAAAGTTTGAAAACCTATGATCTAGAAGATTAATATGTATAACCCAAACAACCTGCACAAGACGATGAGACACTGTAAAATCTTCTCTGCCAAAAGAACCAACTGCATGTTGTCTTCAGAGCCAGTATCACCATTTTCTCCAGCACCATACCCAGCAAAACATCGTGAGATGGCTATTTTATCAGAACAGATTGACAGCTGACCATTCAGAGCCTCCAAAATCCCATCAGGCAACCTTGTCAGATGTGGACCTTCCTCAGAAAATCTGTAAAATAAATATTTACTGTTAAATCTTTGCAAGAAAAAAGTTGCTTTAATTCTGAAAACAGTTTGTTCTGAAATAATATACAACAAAATCTACACACAGTTTCTCTTTGTATCTCTCAAATATCTAATCTTTGACAAACTCTTCTCATATCTTCTACTGTTTTTGGTTTCAGATTTGTAATAAACTCATCTATATAGGCATAAACCATCTGATTCTGGTATATTGTGAGAAGCAGCATGGAGATAGGGAAGAAAGAAAGCAAGCGACAAAGACAGAGATCAGAGAGGGAGACCATTGCTGCCAACCCTATTTTTCACTCAAACTTTTGTGCTAAATATGAGCTGTCCATCCATCATGTTAGATAATAGCAAGAGTAAAAGTGTTTCATTATTTTGCTGTGCTGATGCTTCATATAAATACATTTGACTCAAATGACAACAGATAAATATTTGATAATAAAATCATAGCTGGTAAAGCCAGCAGCAAAAAAGCAGCCTGGGTGAATCAGGGTACCATAGGTATGGGGGTGTGTATGTGCGAAAGTCGACAGCTAAGTGGTAGAGCACCAGCATCTGACAAGCGCACACTAGCCAATACAATATCCATGTGGTGAAGACTGCTTCCACTAGCTGACCAAGCTGTTAAACTGTTAAAGGGTTAGAAAGGAAAGGCAGTCATGGAGAGGATATGGGCATTACCCTTACACAAAAATCTAGTGAATGTGAGAACGAATGAACCAATGGAAAACCACTTACACACCCGACCACATGAACGAAGGAACGAGACAGGGAAAGATGCTTTTCAATTCCAAACCTTGAAGGGACCAGACGTGTACTGCCAATGGAGTGCCAGGTACAAGGGAGTTAGAGTTGGTAACCATCTCTACTGGAGAGTGATCTGTATTTCCACGAGCTAGTACCATTCGGGTCCAGGGGTGCGATAACAGGATCATGGAATACGGCCTGACAGAGGAAAGAAGATAGCCTGCTCTAAGATTAGAGCGTACAGTCACCCACGTCGATTTAGGCGACGTGTCTCACAAAGACAGGACTGCACCTGCAGTACAGTTCAGGAGGTCTAAGGACAGAGTTCCAGAGGTACCAGACCCAGGAGACGGCAGAAACCACGGGCGGAGGAGGACTGCAAGAGTTCGGGAGTTCATCAGGAGCAGTGTGTGTGTTCTGTGGAACAACCTCGGCGAGTGTGTTGGAACAGTTCGGGATTGTCTTCAAGGACAATAGATCCAACTTCAATCACAAAAGGACAGGTGGTTCAGTTAAGTGGCATGTACCGAACTAATGGTGAGAGAGTGTGAGATATGAATACCTAATTTTAGCAGTGTAGATATTATGCGTATGTTGTGAATCTCTTAATCATTGTTTTATCTTAATAACATCTCTTGTCCTAGACCAAGGTGTTGTTCATGTTGTGCACACATGTATAGAAGGCGGATGCTAGGATACACGTGTAGAGGTGCAGGATTACTGCTAGGATGTAGTTGGGAGAACTGGCCACTGACTAAAATGTTTTAGGCCTATATATCCAATACATATAAGTGAACTTTAAATGGGCCTTAATTTTAATATTTTTAACAGGTCACATATTTTAGTTTCTATAAAAGGCAATGGCAAAAGAGTTAAGGGGTTAAGATTCTCCCCAAGGGATCCCATCAAGACAGTTATAAAAGTTGAGATACTAGTATTACCAAATGTGCTCCAGTTAAGTCTTGTTGTGGCACACAAACATATAACATGAACAGTACAGCTTCTTATTCTTGTAGGAGGAGCATCATCTAAGTCTTAAGCACACACATCTGTGACAATGAATAAAAAATAAATGTTGCTCTCAGCTAATTTCTGTTAAGTATTATGAAATAAAAATGCTTATAATAATGGTCATAATAATTATGTATGTTCAAATATTAAAAATCTGCAGCAACTTTTGAAGATCAGTTTAAATAAACCATTTTGTTAAAATTAAAACTTGTAAAAGAAACTGATACAGAGATAGATATGCAGATAGAAGAAAGCATATTTCCCCAACAATGTGAGAAGATAGAAAATTACAATAAAGCAAGAATGAAATAAAACAATGAAGAAAAAACAACATTTATGTACTTCAACAGCTTGAAGAAAAGTAATACTAACGTTCAATGATCCTAAATTAAAAGCTTATTTCACTTTCAAATTTACTAATTTCAGACTAATTTGATTATGGTGTTAGTATATTAATGCACATCAAAATTTATTGTTTATAATTTACCCTGAAAGCATAAAAATTCATAAATGCTGAGCATCGTAAATGCTTACCCCTCACTTAGATGTCTGAAGTCATAATCAATAAACTCTTTGTAGCTTTCAATAAAGAGCTGTATAAACTGCTTGAGCTTTCCAATATCATGCTGCAAAAACACATAAATGAGAATCATTTTATCTAAATGACTGACCTGCATCTATAAAAATAAATTTGCACAAAGTATTAGGATGCTAGGAGCAGGGGCTTGGATATGTACTTTCCACAAAAGGTGTGAATGACACACTGAAAAACGACACAAAAAATGCAAGCACGCAAGTAAAAATAAAATACAAGAAACGTGCACATCAAGGTTTCTGTGAATGTTTAAAAAATTACAGTTGTTCTTTATAGGCACTAGTGATAAAGGGTTGTAACTAGTAATCTGTTAACTGGTAATAGTAATATAAAACTTAAAGAGGCGTGACGACTTCCGAAAATGCTTATGGCAAATTACCTTTGCTATATACATCATCCACAACTGAAACATCTTGTCTCCCGTATTTAAGCCCTCCATTGTTACTTCAAAGCGGACGACGCTTAAAGAATTTACGTAGTGCAGTTATTTTGGTAGCATTATTCTGTATTTGTAGCCGATGACTTCGTCTATCCCGACGAAGTGTACAAGCGGAAGTTGTTGTTCATGTGTTATCCAAAAATAGAAGGGGGTACATAAGTGGGTATTCCCACAACTTATTTATTTGTCACTTAAAGAATCCTAGTCGTTTTACGAATCCTTTGACAGCCATCTAATATACAGTGTTTTAAAACAAACTCAAGACAAACCAATGTTTAAAATGTATTTCTTTGTTTAAAGACGGACACTGAAAACAGTCACAGAAAAGAATAAACTATATACTTAATAACTTCTCCCGAATAAACGCGAACGGTAAACAAGGGAAACTATTCTCATCTCTCCATTTGTTTCCATACAAGACGAAAATACGATTGCTTGGTGAGGGGAAACAAAACTAACTTCGGTCATGAAACTGGTAATGACTTAAATATTTTTAAACTTTAAAGAATGAAATTAACTTTTACGTTAATGTTGTAACTTTTTCTTGCAAGTTTTTATATATGTTATGCTTAGTGGTAAGACCAAAGAGATTGATTTCCATCGGAATTCTCCATGTCCCGTAAGTGTCATCCACGACAAGGAGGTGGAAATTGCCCCTGCTTTTAAATACCTAGGCACCATCTTTGATATGAGACTTCGCTGGGATCCCAACCACAGACTTACTCAGACCAGAGACTTTAAAGAGAGAAGGACTAGCAGCTCTCGCATGCGCTGGACTAAGCCATTGCTTCGTTTTTTCCGGTCTCACTTTACACAGTGTGTCACAGAGCTACTGTCGTAATTATTTTTAGATATGTGTGTGTGAAGATAATAAGTGATCTGTTATAATATGCAGTCTGTTGTAATATGTTAAATAATTTGATAAGATAAGCTAACACAATGCACGATGTGAATGTGTTCAAAACAACATGTTAAAAAATCAGTAAATAAGGATTTAAATGTGTTACAGAATAAATGGAGTTTAAGGTACGTTCTTTAGAGCCTTGGTCTGAATTAATGCTGAATTAAATTCATTAAGAAACGATAAACTTGCTATAAACCGCTTTCTGTAACCACTCAGAAAGACAATGAGGTAGAGAACGAAAGCTTGCTGACATAACCATCTTCTTAACTTTAAAATCAATACATATACTTCGATACAACGCTCTGTTTGAGCAAATATATTTCACATTATGATTCATATAAAAATGTATTTGTAAGAGGATTCAATATCAAAGCATTCCATGATATACTCGCGAATACACCACAAAGAGACCAGACGCTGCCTGTCAATAAGTTAAGCTTGTATACAGCTGGACGAGAGTTGAGCCAGTGCTGGCCCACTACGCGCGGGCAGTGTTCGCTATCCTTTCCTTGAATGTCTCTGACTCAATGCAAAGGCCTTAGGCCGAGACGGCAAATCGCTGCTGGCTTCCGGTACAGGCAAAAAGCGTCGCCTTCCTAGTGTCTAAGTTATGTAAAAACGGGAGTTACAGTGGGTTTCTTTATTGCTATGTGCCATATTAGTCTCGAATATACTTTTAAAAGTAATCTGTCAGTTAATGTGAAGAAGTATCATGTTATTGAAGGTTCCATTTATTTATTTTTATAATTATTGATATTATGCATTAGTCTTCAAAACAATCGTCTGCTGCAACACGATTAACATGTTCATGATCGTGTATGCGAACTTCGATTCTTGAAGAATGCTCTATGAATTCCCCTTCACTCTCTTTTCCCTCCTTTTGGTGTTACTCAGTTACTTCTTCAAGGTTATTTCGGAATTCTTCATACTTCCTTTTCAAATTATCAATATCAGTTGCATAGGTGTGATCTTGATTCACTGCAGCAAAATCTTCTTTATTATCCTTCTCTTCAAACAATGCGTCTTCTGTTTTCTCTGCTTTCTTACTTGTTGTTGTACTTCTTGTGCCTTTCTGTATAAAAATTAGGTAAATAATATTTATGTAGTACACAATAAATCTTTACACAATAAACAAAGTCTTCAAATTTTTTACTTTGAATTAACATCTATGGTTTTGTAACAAAGTATGGATGTCTGGCTGAAACAGACAAATATTCATTTTTTGTAGTCATTCATAAATTTTAACAGAAATAATTTTAAAACTGCATAAAGTCTTCAAAAAAAAAGTCTTCACAATATTGCTGACCCTAAAAAAAAAACACCACCCTACTTTGATCTTTAAATAAAATCAGTTGATGTCATCAAGTTACCTTTAATGGCCTCTGCCATGAAAAAAACTGATGGCACTGCTGCCTCCTTTAGCAGGTTTAATGCATTATTATAGGAAGATATGAAATCGTCAAGTTCAAAATGATCTGAGCAAATTACTTCACGCTTTTATGGTACCCAAGGTATATTGCTAGGACCAACCCTTTTTAAAGCTTTTAGCCACAAGGTCCTCCGGCCATGATGGGTCTGATGGTAACCTGAAAATGTCAACACATTTGCATGTAAAAAATAAATCCCTTTGATTAAATGGTTATTTTAAGTATGGTCTTAAAACTCTCATTTACCATTAATTTAGTGTATGCTAACTTATTTAGCGCCATGTAAATCCCATATTGCTCTTTAGTGTTACAACTTTTTCAGTTATCTGACATATCTTCATTATATGTTTACATTATATCATGATATCAAAATTGCATCACATGTAGTGCCAAAAACTTATACCATGTTTTTGTTTGATAATATTTTTTTAAAACTTCAAATGTAACTTGTATGTGTGCTAAAGTGCTCCACACTGATCGACAGATGACAAGTATGTTCGGAGAAGTGTTAACAATTTCACCTACAAAGTATAGTGTATTCAATAATATCATAATGCATACGAGTAGTGCGTACTTACACGTGAAATGACTTGCTGGAGTCTTTTGTCTGTTGGTTGGTGCAACCGACTGCACAGCAGGAACTCACCATTTTTACAAATGATAAAAAATGTTGGACTACTGCTTATATAAACACAATACACTCCGCGGTCTTTCTGCCTGTAGTCTTGGCTACACTTGTTTTCCCGCCGAACTTGAGGAAATCTTCGGTCTAGAAATCATAGAAGTCTGTGATCCCAACACTCAAGCTGTCGTGAAGAAGGCTTAATAGCACCTCTTCCTTCTCCGGAAGTTGAAGTCTCCCAGCGATTTCCTCAGTTCTTTTACAGATCGCACATAGCGTGTTGTCCTTCTCCTTTATCTGATTTTACAACAGTTTATCAATAAAATACAAGAGCAGCTTACATCGTGTTGTATCCACCTGTTCCAAAGTCATTGGAACAGCCCAGAGTGCTCTTTAATATGAGCCTCAAACCAATATACCATGCATTTTGTAGTATTTTCCATGAAAGATAGGCTATTACTTGTTGGAAAGTGGTTGTGATGATAACAAAGGATTATGACCTGGGGGTTAGAGTCAGAAGTATCCTGCGAAAACATGCCTAAAAAGGGCTTTAAAAACAACAATGGTGAAAAGAATAATGTGCATAATGTATTCAGAAAAGTAGTTAGAGGAAACCAAATGTGAGAACACTTTCTACAAAAGATAAAGAAAGAGAGATGGGATAGACTGTGGGAGATGAAAATGAGGAGAGCTCTCACCAAAAGGATAAATATATTGCTGAAGAATACTTGTGTGTGTGTGTGTTCATGAAGGTGAATTTGACACCTACTATATAAAGGTGTATGCTCATGCACCTGTGTGCATGTATTTAAAGCACTTTAAGTCTGGCTCGTGTTGGGAAAAATTACTATAGAACTGCATTGTATTATTATTATTATTTATAGTAAGTTTTATGTAGAAGACGAGGTTTGTTGGCAGGAAGGTGGAAGGTAGTGCCTAATGGTTTGTTTACAAAGGTAAATTTACAGTTGATAGTCAATCATTTAATGATCATGTGAAATTCTCTATCATTGCTTGGGATCACATATTTCAGCTTGATAATTACATTTCTTATAGGTAAGCTAAAATTATTCTTGTTTCCTCCTTTATCAGGTGTGTCTTTCAAACAATCCAAGCAAGCCATGCTTTGTGCTGTATTTCAAGAGTGTGGCCCTCATGTTAGACTGTGGATTAGACATTTCTCAGATTGCACATTTCCTCCCTCTCCTCACCATCCCAGGGTTAGTACATACTGATTCTCATCATGGTTGGTACATACTTTGACATCACTTGCACATTGCTAGTAAGTTTTCTAAAAGGCATGTTTTTCAAGTTAGCATTAACATTTACCTAAGATTTGGCAGAACAAATTATATATTGTGAGAGGAGGAAGCAGGGGTCAGCAGCCAACACTTCATTCAACATATGTGCTGCACCAAAAATGGGTGGAGCTTCAAATTTAGTCACAAGGCCTAAGCCTAATTTTTGCTGCCCCTACCTCCCCACCAACAAATATGAGCTAATTTGGCTGTGCCTTGTATTAACAATAAACATAAAACTTACCAAACTTTCATGTTAAAATTGATTTTGTTTTTTAAAGACAGACCTAACTATAGGATTGGGCCAGAGAAAAACAATAGTAACTTATAGCAGGCCACTTTTTAAATGGACGCTTCTTAGAATTGCTGTTTCTTTTCCAGAAGCTAGCATTGAAAGTCTCTCTCAAATGGATTAAATGTGCCTAGACTATGTGTATTAAATAGCATTTGTTCATCTCCATACAGAGTACTTGTACATTTATTCACTTTCGTTTTATTATCTGAAACTGATCCATTTTTTAAAGTACCAAGAATTGTTTAATTATTAAATTTAAGTATAACATCAGTAAAATATATTGTTCCAGTGGCGTAGGAACAGGGCGGGGGCAAGGGGGGCAGCCGCCCCCCTAAAAAAGATGCTGGGAAGGCAAGAATGTGAACGTTATTCATTGTCAGCATGGAGCTTGCCCCCCAAAGCCGAGCATCTTCCTACGTCACTGTGTTCATCTCAGTAACATGACAGATGTGACTGTTATGTGGTTTTTATAACTCATTTTGTGTTGGGTAGGGAGTGTTTTCACATGTGTGAGCGTGAGTCACATGGAGAAAAGAGGTTTATTATCCATGCATTTGAGATTGTGGGTATGTATTTGTATGGGTGGAGATGCGCTCATATGCACACACCCTAATCTTGTATGTGATTTCTTTGGCTCAATCATATCAAAATTGTATGCATCAATATAGAGATTTCATACATTTATTTGCTTTTCTGATAGAATAATACTTTGTAATGCAGTTGTTTCTATATCAAACCATGCTATTTTCAGGTCTTTGCTAACAAGAGTCTCTCAATGGTCTGGTGTTGGAGGAGACAAGAGGACAAAGTTAAGTGAAAAAGTGGTAAGGTTTTTATATTTTATATTTATTTTTCAGAGAGATCAAAGAGAAAGAAGTTTATTCAAAGATTTATTTATTGAGTCACCAGAAGGTGATGCTTTAATTTTCTTTTATTTAAATAGACATTGACAGCATTTTGTAAGCTGCTTTGTTTTTTCTGAAAAAGATTATCAGTTTATTGATAATATTCCTTTCTCTTCATACTTTAAATTTTGATAGCTTTGGGCTGTGGTGTTTTTTTTTTGTTTTGTTTTAGGTAAATGAGTTCAGGGAATGCATGGGCAGAGTATTCATTGATGGCACACCAGAATTTTCTGTACCTGAGGTAAATATTTTGTTTTTTGTTTGTATGCTTTTTTGTAAATAATACATTTATGTCTTCAGACATAAGTATGCTTTATCTAAATTGCAAAGGTTTTGTGTCATGTTGAAGAAGTATTTCAGTCAAAACTAAGTGCACATACATATGCACAGGTGTGTTAAAAAGTGATCAATATTCTTTTCTATGTCATATATACATATGTTTGTACACACACATAGAAACATACCTGTTATATTTAATCTAAAAAGTTTTGAAACGCAAAATAGGTAATCAGGTTTTAATCAGAAATTAAGATGAATCCATAGACCCTAGGGTTTGACATTTTATCTACTTTTGAGAAAACGTCACCCAAGAAATAAAACAGTACAATGTGTATTAACTATTATTGGAAGATTAACAAGCAAGGTAAATGGCAGACTGGAATTTTCTCTTGAAAATATACATTTTTCAGTTTGGAGTGGTGGATGTTTCTCAGATTGATGCTGTTTTGATTTCAAACTTCAACACTATGCTAGCTCTACCATACTTGACTCAGTACACTAATTTCCATGGAAAGATATATGCCACAGAGCCAACTATACAAATTGGAAGGTATCTATTTGTTTCTACTTATCTTTATGCGTGTGTATATAGGGATGTGTTTTTGGATTTATGCATGCATTTGTGTGCATCTATAAATACATATCTGCATTCCCAGCACAAGACTGGGCACATATATATATATAAATGCAAATTCATCTGAATAAAGTTGGGAGTTTTTTGGTTCTTTATTTTTTTAAGTTTTTTTATGTATACATGTAGTTTATGCATGTATTTCATCATGCTTTTATTGATTTTCTTCTCATCTAACTTATTCTGGTTTGATTGTTAGAATGTACATGGAAGAGATGGTAAAGTATATTGAAAGAAATCCAAAATTGAAAGTTGCAAGTGCTTGGAAAGAAGAAGAGTTTGCAAAGTAAGTATCAGTTTGAACAATAAGAAAGTGTAAAGTCTTTGTACCTGTGTACATTATTTAGATAACTTTCACTGATTTGCTGCTCTTTATTCTTGGTTATTTGAAATGTGTATAAACTTTACCTTTACTTATGCTATAGGTGCATTTTTCTGTTTTGTTTTATAAATTTGTAAAGTTTTCAGTGTTATTTGTTAATTTATTATTTTCATTTTTAGTATTGTTCCCCCTCCGCTAAGGAGTGCTGCTGAGCCTCGTGGATGGCGAAAATTTTATACACAACATGACATTGATGCATGTCTTTCAAAGATACAGGCAGTTGGTTTCAATGAGAAACTGGTGAGTGCAATACTTAAAAACATTTTAGAATGTCAGTAAAGTGGGTAGTCCTGAGATCTGTCATCATAGATGTGGACGATTTGTGCTTGCCGTAGAATGTGAAAAATAATACATTTCTCCCTGCTCAAAATTTGTAAATTTTGTCTGAGTGAGTGTTGTTAAATACACTCAATACATTATGAACTCTTTTAATCTACTTTCGATATTGCTATTGATCAGAAAGAAAACACATATCCATTAGCTAACTGGTGAGAAATTATTCAGGGAATATGAAAGTATTGAGCTGGTGTGCATCACCTCAGCAACCACGTTTCGGAAAAGACTGAAGACTCATTTGTTTTCTTAAGACGGACTTAAACAACCTAGCACCACTTTTGTCTTTATTATTTTTTACTTTCCTGTTGTTCTATTTTTTTCTTCTCTTCTGTTTTTGCTGCACAATGAGAATTCTTTTGAATGGATACCTACACATTATAAATCGACATCATCATCATCATCATCATGATTTGATCTAGTGTAACACTGCTGCCACTTACAGTTGAACCTCAGTATCAAAACTCCTTGTATATAATTCTTGGTATAACAAAAAGGTCAAGAAAAGGTAAAGGTTGACTGTCATGAATGAATGTTTCTCTCAACTCACTGAAGACAATTGTGCATTCTTTCAACAAAGAACATAATAAATGCCTTTGGCTGCCCAGGTTGTGTGCTGGCTGCTAATTCAAAGGACTTTCACAAGACAAAAAATATTAAACTCCAATAGCTATGAGCCAATGCTGTCTATGGACATGCTACGCTTGGCACATATACCTAAATGTAGATTTAAACCATATCTCATTTTTTAACT
The DNA here is from genome assembly GCA_004794655.1 of Marisa cornuarietis. NCBI lineage: Eukaryota > Metazoa > Mollusca > Gastropoda > Architaenioglossa > Ampullariidae > Marisa > Marisa cornuarietis. The sequence continues at coordinate 2,924,438 of SMMW01000025.1, forward strand.
ACTAGTTCCCACTATAAAAAAGCAAGCATCCAAAATATTAAATTCACTGCTGAGGGAGTTTGTGTGCATATATGTGTAGTAGATATACATATATATGTGACCAACCACCCCGAAATGAGTCTTAAGTTGCACGGATCAGTTTCATAGTAGAAGTCCAGTAAGGTGATTAGGGTCAACTTTATGCCATCAAACTTGCATACTTCAAACCTTTATAACTCACTTAATTTTAGGACTAGGAGAAGAACTTTAGCATCAAAAGAAAGTTCAAAATCTGTACTTTTTAAAAATGTGCAATTTGCAAAATCTCAAATTTCCGACTTAAGACTCATTATTTATTGGTGGGTCACACATTATTGGGTCTGAATGGCATCTCAAACATTGTGTATGTGTGCACATCCAATTGACAGCTTTACTGCAGCCATAATGTGTCTTCAATCCTACGCTGATGTGCTGACTGTGGTTGAGTCTGCTCTGAATCTCTACTGCTAGTTGGTGATTTCTTATTGTTTGTGTGTTGAGTGCTAAGGAGATGGAAAAGGCTACAAGTCAGTCTAGAGTTCTGAAGGTCAAGAGATCAAGAAAAGTATTAGAGGAGAAGGTTGAAAATGATGACAAGGCTGGATTGAGGAGGAGGGGAGAAAATAACATTTAAGTGACATCATTGGCATCCTTTCTCCTGCGATATGCACAATAAGCATCATGCATGAGATCAGAAAACACTTTAACAGCAGTATTTGTGATGCCAACTTGCCAACTTTATCACTTGTAAAGGTAATCCCATGACCTTTTAGCTACTTATTTCAAGAACATTTTTGTGAGGGCAGTGCCCACCTATCTTCCTTGCAGCCTCTTCTCCACGTCTAGGTCTGCTGGGGGAAGTGCACTGAGTCGCATGGGCAGCAACACCATCTGAACCTGAAAATGCACATACTAGGCAGTTCAATGCCCATGTGACACAGCTTACTTCCTCCAGTCACACTAGATGTAAAGTGGGTACCTAACTGTAGAGGGTTGCAAAAGGAAAGGCAGTGAGGGAGCGGAGATGGTCACCACCCTCAAAAAAATGCTTGCCCCAAGATATGGTGGCTTTAAAACCTCATTCCCTAACTTGACTGAACATGCTGCAGCATTTCCTAAATAACCTAAACTTTTATTTTGTTCATTCGTTACTTACAAAGTGATTGTTCTTTACCTTCTTTTTATATTATGTTGACATCTTTGATTGATAGGTACAAGAGTTAAAAAGTGTGTGAAAGTTAAGGAAATGGGTAGTATGATTCAGGTATATCATTATGAGGTAGGAATTATTTCCATCAGAATAATGAAACTATGGCTCCCATTATTAGAACATATGTTATTGAAATGATTTTCTGGTATGAGGTAGGTTAAATGCCATTTGCCAAATGTTTCGTTATTTAATAATAATAACAATGAAGATTTTTATAGCGCATATTCACACTAATAGAGAGCATGCTCTTAGCGCTTAAAACAGGGAAGAGATATGGACTAAATGGATATAACACGAGAGATGGAAGAAGAAACAACAGTACTAACGACAAACAGAAAACAAAGATAGAAAACACAAAAAGGCACCAAGTAACAGGAACAGGGAAAACAGTGATTCTGCAGAGAAAGATGGGTAGAAATGTAGCAAGAACGGAAAAGGGGAGGGTAAAAAGGACGAGCATTGTGTGGACTGTGTTAGGAGTAATGCTCAAGGAAGCAAATAACCACTTTCCATTCATTATATGCTGAACATCAACATGTACTGAAAAAAGTCAGTCTACTGCTTCTATGCTCACATTGTCATTATCACATTCTTTATGCTACAGGAGACCTATGATACTGTGTGAATTAGGTGCATCTAAAGAAGATTAAAAATGTGAAACATGGTCTCACATCAGATATTTTGAGCATATGGATGTCTGCTTCTTTGTTTCAGGATGTTTTTGGAGCATTGCAAGTCCAAGCAATCAGTTCAGGTTGTTGCATAGGCAGTAGTAACTGGATTATACAGTCTGCATTTGAAAAAGTAAGTATTTACCAAAGTTTCAGAAAAGTGCAAATGGGAGTACAGGTGTATTAATATAAAGGTTATGCAGGTTGAAAGATGTCATTTTTTGTATGTTTTCTTTTGTTTTCAGATCTGCTATGTTTCTGGTACTTCCACTTTGACAACTCATCCCAAGGTATTTGATCACTGTGTGTGTGTGTTTGCATGGAATCGAGCAAGAAACAGAGAGACAAAAAGCATGCATATCCATGCAGACACACATGCAAACAATTACTGTGAAGATTACTGATTATATAGAAAATTAATGACTATTGAATTTGTTTTTTAACTTTAAATAACATTACACACTTTTCAAAATATTCTGTTCAGCCCATGGAACAAGCACCATTGAAAAATAGTGATGTCCTGATTTTAACATGCCTAACTCAAACACCTCTTGCACTGCCTGACCCAATGATCGGAGAGTTTTGTGTGAGTTCAGGTAAGTGCGTCTTTCCAATGTAAAATCAGAGCAATTTCCTTTGGCGCTAAGACCTCTGAAAATTAGTTCTTTAATAGTTCTGTAGAGTGAATGATTTTCTTATCATTATTCTTCTTTAAATAGATGTAATTCTGAATATGATACAGTAATTTTTAAGTTTAGAATGCAGCATGCTGTGTCAACTTTTATTTACTGTATTATAACCTTAAAAATGAAAAAAAAAACCGTTTCATTTGCAGCTGTGACTGTGAAACATGGAGGGAGTGTTCTGGTACCATGCTATCCTTCTGGTGTGACTTATGATTTGTTTGAGTGTCTTTCTGGTCACCTGGACCAGTGTGGTCTGTCAAACATTCCAATGTATTTCGTGTCTCCTGTTTCTGATGGCTCTCTTGCATACTCAAATATCTATGCTGAATGGTAAGATAGTTTTGTGACTGTAAACTTGGGGTGTTTTTATTTTGTTCATGAAATCACAAAGGGTTCAATGAGATTTCTTTGTCTGTTATTGCTGGTAAATGTGTCCTTTCTGCAGAATATAAATTATTTTTAGAATGTATAAATAGTTAAAAGAAAGCGTCAAAATAACGATTACATGTTCAGGGTTCAAGCTGATCTCCTTTCTAGAAAAGAATATTGTAAGGGGAGAATTCCATGAATTTTTTTTTTTAATCACTTTGGTCATGTCACATTCAGGTAAATTTGTATACAATTAGTCATAAAATCAACATATTTCTCTGTTACTCCTCAACAGGCTTTCAGCAGGAAAGCAGTCCAAAGTTTATTTGCCAGAGTGCCCTTTCCCACATGCAGAAGTTAGTTCATTTTTATGATGTAATGTTTTCCTTCTTTAAATCCAGATTAAAAGAAATGTTGTTTAGAACCTACAACCACTTTCTCTTAAATGAGTTTGCACCTAACAGTACTATTCATAATACAGTCAACATTATATCATTAGTTTATTCACTATTGGAATGTGGTTTCTGGAAATGTACAAGGCAGAACATCTTGATTGTATGAAACCTGTCAACAAAGTGTTTCTCCCCAGTTTTGCTCCATACCATGACCACAGATTCTCTCCTTTTATTACAATTTACAATAAAATTTTACAAATAGGAGGGAGTTTAGAGGGATAATCGCTTCACCTCCAACGATCCCTTATTTTCTTTCATTAAAATTGCATTTTTCCACATTTGTAGAATTTTCAGTAGCTTATTGAATGTATGTCCACATTTTGTTGACCAGAATGCATATGCAAGTTACAGACATTGATCCGGAACAAAAGTAGCTGAAACAAAGACATCAAAATTATTTGTTTAATTAAACTGTAATTGGTTTATTAATAATAATTATAATTCCTTTTATTTGCCAAGTGACATAGCACGAGGAACTTGACTTGATAATGGCCACATTTTACCAACAATAGTTCTCCCATACACACAGATATACAGTAGACCCACTCCCATTCACACAATCACTCTCTTGCGTTCACTAGGTATGCATTTCTTAAGAATCATCATGCATTATAATTGATCAGAAATAAATGTCATCTTTTGTTAATTGTTGTGGTATTAGATTTTCATGGCTTGTAATTAAAGGTTCAGTGATGTAAAGATGAAACCATCATCAATGTGTCAATTATTTGATATTATTACTGATTTCAGCTTGTGAACTCTGGGAGGCTGAGGCATTTTAAAGATATAAATGGTGAATATTTTCATTTTATAATTTGATTTGTTTATAGAGTATATATACTAAAATCGGCACATTCTAATAATTCTTAAGAAAGAAACCATCGGAAATTATGAATCAAAAATATTTTGTTTTACTCCTTTATTACCAATGATATTTTATTCAAAATGGATAGATCATGGCATCTTATTCAAGATAAACTCTTTTCATTACAGCACTCTGGCTCATTACTCTACTGATAGGTTTACTAGTAGATATTTATAAGCACTCAACAAATTTGACTTGAACATTAAGATAAGTTGGCAGTTTAGCAGATTACAGGCAAAAATAAAGGACATTTTATGATGATGTTTTCTGTCAGTGAATCACATTATAATCATCACCAAATCCTTTGCATGTGCTCCACAGAGCTGGGAAGTGATTTCCAGATGCCATGCATCCTTTTCACTGGACATCCTTCTCTCAGAATGGGAGATGCTGTTCATTTCATAGAGGCATGGGGCAAAAATTCAGCAAACACAGTCATATTTACAGGTAATTTTCTTAAAAAGAGATTTTCATAAAGTTATTCGTTTTTTCTTTCTTTATAATAAAGCTGTTAGTACGAAGTATAATCATATAGAAGTATCTCATAGTTCTGATCCTGCTTTATGTAAAACATGGACTTTGCTTGCCAGTATAGAAAGGAGAATCCAGGCACTCAAGAACAAGTGCCTGAAGAAGCTGCTTTGGATCTCATACAGGAAATAAGACCAATGACTTTGTATGGGGCACACTTGCCACACTCATAGGGCACAAGTCAAGCAGTGTATCAGATCTGGTTTGGCCATATGGCACTTTGTCGAAGACTGTCCTTCAAAGTTCCTTGGAGGGAGGTTGATGCTGTGGTGGCCAGAGGAAGAACTGGCATATGAACAACAAGCAGAGGATTGGTCATCTTGTACAGAACCTGCTCTTTATCATCCAAGACAGGTTTGAGTGCCAGGCCTTGTCAGCTGCTGCATCAGTCCATGTGCTCTCCCAACAACCCATCTAGAGATGAATGACTGAATGAAGCTGAATAATTCCTGCTGCTTTAAAAGAATCTCTTTTTTGGGGGGAGGGGGGGTTAAAGAGCTATTATTCTGAAAATAAAAGTTTCAATTTTAACAGTGTTTTTATGTAAAGAGTCATAGTTCTAACAAATTAGATTTTGTTGTATTCTGCAAAATATCAGGATTGAGAAATGTACGTTTTATCATAAACTGTTAGCGACCCAGTTTTTTGTTCATGAGTGGCTGATTAAGCACTTGAAGGTCAAGACAGTGATTGTTTTCTGGTTCAGTATCCGTATGATAAGTGCATGTCTTTGGAGGAGGAAGTTGCTGGTTTAAGGTTCAGTTGGCTAGCAACAGGTAAAAAACTCCAGTAAAATTCTTTCCACAGCAGTATGCTTACGTTATCATCAAGGGAAATGAAACAGTTAAGCTCTGGCTTCCACATGCTGTGCCGTAGATACAGGTAAAGTTGACGGCTTCTGTGATTACTAGACTATGAAGGGTTTTTGTGGTCCTACTTTCTAAAGACAGATAAGACGGTATCACTTTAAAACAACATACTCTTCCTCCTTTTTCAAAGTACTGTCTGATCGCTTCCAGTTGAACATGCCTAACCTTGACATATTTCTTCATTTCTTTTTTTAAAACCTTGCAGAGCCTGATTTTCCATACCTAGAAGCTCTTGGACCATTTCAGCCTCTGATGATGAGAGTGAGAAATCATAAAACCATCTAGTTTGTTACATAAATATTGGTGTATAGAATTGAAAAAAAAAATCTGTTCTATGTCTGTATGTCTAAAATAGAATTTGTTCCTACTCTTATTCAATTTTGTTGATTGAAATGTAATCTTGTGTAGACTTTTTGCATTAAAATTGTGAGTTATTTCCTAATATTTATATCAAGAGATTAAAAGGTCATCAAAAAGTTACCAATCTTTGAGTGAACATTTTAAAAATTTGTTTACAGGTTTGCTACTGTCCTGTAGATACCAGCCTGAGCTTTGCTCAAGCCAATAAGCTTATCAGAGATCTGCGCCCATTACATCTGGTGGTCTCAGAGACTTACACAACCCCTCCACCTCAAGCTCCTTTGCGATCTGACCTTACCATTGACTGGGTGAGTATGTCTTGTCCCGATGTTGTCTTATGGCTGCTACTTTGTTAATCAAGCAGAACTTAAACAAATTCATGAAACCGCCACAAAAAATTCAAGACTTATGGAAATAATTTATTTGCAGTCTGTCATGTAAGATGAGGGTCTTTTGTGCATACAATTTCAGGAGCCTTCACCTTTGACGTATAAGAAGTATGAAGTTGTCAATCTGCCTGTGAAGAGGCAGTGGGAAACTGTTCTCATTGATCCCCTGGTGAGAATCTTTTTAAGATGATTATGAGGTTATGAAAGGCTTTTGTGGGAAAATGATTAGCCCTGTCAGGTAAGGCCGGTGAATTGTCCTGGTAAATTCAATGACCTGTTATGAGGGACAGCAAAGCAAATATGCAAAATAAACTATTGTGTGGCTTGATAATGTCGCATTAACACTTTATCAATGCCAGTCTTGGCATAAAACCTATCCAAATATATGTTGCTGCAATTTTCAATGAACTGTCTGTGGCTTGTGTAAATTCGTTCTCAGGGAAGTTCATGCAAATTGGTGGTTTATGTTGTTGAGAATTACAACGATGGCATTGATGATGGTGGCAGAGGGTGTGTATTTAGATATGGGTATGGGCTGGTGTGTCTCTGCCTGAGCATCTTTGTTCAAAAAACATTAGCACAGCTATAAACGCTGGGAGTGGACAGCTCATGATTATTTTAGTAGATGATAAAACCTTTTTTTTTTTTTTACTTTTTGTCTTGGATGCAGTTGGCAGCTGAGCTTGAACCAGTGGAAGTCAAACCTGGAGCTGCTATCTGCATGCTGACAGCAACTCTAGTTTCCCGTGACAACAAATATACACTTAAGGTATATGTTGGCAGGGTTATGGAAGGATTTAACAATGTATAGTACAAAGTATCTTCCTCTTAAGTAAATGTTTTTTCAAATATTCATCTTTGACTTAACTGTAAAGAATTACTTCAATTCAGTATTTCATGTGAAAATGGTTAGTCCTGAGCTCAAGCTTAATGCTGCATCTGGAATCAAACCAGCTTCAACAAAATGAAGAATAAACTGGAGCCTGGAGGCAGTTGTATAATTGTTTGTATAATTGTATGAACAAAGGAAAATCTTCAAAGACAGTTTCATTCCCCTGTGGCTTTGCACTCATTTCAGCCTCTCTCTAAGGAAGCACAATCTGAAACTGGACTTATTAGACGTGTTGATGGGACTGCCTTGAAGAAGACTTACCTTTTTGGTTCACCAAACATTCAGAACTTTGTTGATATGCTGACTCAGGTAAATTAATTTTTCTAACCTCGAAAACTGCTAATTAAATTCAGTGTTTGTGGTGCCTTTTTCCAGCTGTACTCATACTTTTATGCTCAGAGTTCTGACTTGTTTACCAGCAAGAATCCAGTAATGCAATAATGTACTATTAATAACATATAACATATTTAATAACATATTAACAAAATATCAGGTTTTAGGAATCTTTAGTTAAACATCTCACTGTGGTTACTATATATGTTCATAAGTAAACTCATTTTTACTATACAGCAAGGAATCTCATCAATTAAAGTTGAGGAGACTGAAACTGGATCAATAATTCATCTGGTAGGTGCAATGACTTTATAATAATATTTTTATAAATGTATAACTTGTACTAAAATTCTAATATGACAAAAATCACAATGCTGGCCTTTTGACATCATTTAGCACTGCCCTGCCCTTATTCTTTAGCAGTAGATGCTTGCTGTTTACAGGCATTTGCCTTTATCCACTTCTTGCGCCCACCCATCTTATTATTATCATAGTAATAATAATAGTGAAAAAAGTGGTTACTGCAATGATAGGAATAACAGAAGTGTTACAGCAAATATAAAACATCTTCCAGTTGTCTACTCATTTGCTGAAAAGGCTCTTAATTGCTTCATCATTTAAAACTCTCTTCTTTTGTACTTTTTTTCCTAGAAACATCAATTTGTTTACAAGTAAACAGCCCACTTTTTCTAAATTTCCAAATAAAATACAAGAAGAATTTTCTAAAATACTAGAACTTATATGGTGTTAAAGTTTTATTTGAACTAAAAGTGGTGCGTGTAGCAGAGCTAGAGAGGTTTTATTCTTTTAAACATTTGCATATGCAACTGGTCATCTTGATCAGATGATGGTACTTTAAATTTCTGATGGTATTTTCTCTCTTGGAGAGGTTCTAGGGCAGGTCTTTGCCTTGGCGCCTCTTGCTTGTCTGGAAAATGTGTACCTGATTGGTCAAAGAAGGTAAAGGTAGCAGAAGAGCTGGGCTCACTTTCCGCAAGCCTAGATATCGGGAACCACTTACATTCAGTGTAAAAGCAGCTGCTAAGCTATGGAACCTGTTCATGTTACCTCTGCATATTTTATTACATATGCATTAATATTTTTCTTCTTATTGTTTAATTATATACTATAATTATATACTATCAGCATTGGTTCCGGTCCTTTTTAAATTTAACAGCATCACAACTTTTTTTTAATTCATGATTGAAAAGAAATTTACAGGATCAGTTTTAATGACAGCAACACTGCAGAGGGAAAGTAAAATCCCGAGCTATGAAAATCCATCAACATATATAGCTTGAAGTCTTGAATCATACGTTATGTATACCCATTACAAGATGGTTACACTAGCAGCATTTGAGTCTGAAGATGTAAAGTATCACATCTTTTTCTCAGCCATGCTTGTGAAGTTTTAGATCACCATGATATAGCCTTAGTTGCTGGCACGGTGTTAAGCACAAACAACTAAACCAAACCTTGTGAAGTTTTAGAGATGTCACAGCTTCACACTACGGGAAAGATGCTGTTGTGAACATTTACTTGATTCGTGCAGTGAATGAAATAGTGTTTTGTTGTTCCCACTGCTACAACAGACTCGGTTACTTGAAAGGCAACTTGCATTAGTATTGTTGTGAACAAGAGGACTTGTGTCAACAGTCTTCAGACTTCTAGCTACAATTACTTCTCTGACGCTCGAATCAAACCCTTTCCTTTTAATTATACTGATAAGGCTTTTTACTAAACATAAAAGCACAAGTATCTGTATACACTACAAATCTGTAAAATGTCCAACTTACAGCTACTCCAAGGTAACTTATTTTGTCTTTTCTCCTTTTTTTCAGCCCAATGATGACACTCTGATACAGGTTGATGGACGTTCTACACACATTATCTGTGATGACGAGTCCATACGAGTCAGACTTCGAGACACACTCTTGAAATGCTTAAAACAGTTATAAAAGTACAAATGATGATTGTGTTTTCAAAAGCATGAGCATTCAAAGAACATTGTATAAATATATTTTGTAAGTAATCTTGATTAAATCTTGCACCAAAGGATTGTTATAAACCTATGTAATGTCTTATGTATTCTGTGTGTGCGTGCGTGCGTAGGTAAAAGTGAGAAAGATACTAGAAAGAAATAGAAAGGACATTGCACACACCTGTTTTAAGACTAAACAAGATAATGGAATATTTTTCATTAAAATCTTTTTATATTTTCGATCTGGTACAGATTTTGATAACATATTAAACATATAAGTGCACCCACACATACATCCCCCTCCCCTGACATACAGGCACACAAGTGTTCACTGTTAGTATATTAATAATATTTATAGATATGTATTGAAACAAATGTGTGTGGATAACATCAAATTAATGGTCTTAAAGCATTTGAATGAGGTCAACAGATTTTTGACATTAGGCAGCAGAGGGAAAGGGAGTGTGGAGGAGAGGAGCTGAACGTCTGTGTAGAGCTTCAAAAAAAAAAAAGGACATCAAAAATCATCATTTGTAGGGGATTATTTTCATGAGTGTAATAATCATCGTTCATGGCCTTTCCTGGGGTTGGGTGGGTAAAAGAGTTTAACTATTTATTTCTTGTTAATAATTTTTTTTTTAAATAAACCCACTGACAGGTCATCTGTTGTGTATTGAGAGAAAGAACACGTAACTGTTACAAGCCTGTGTGGTGAGGTCGGATCTAATTACTTGAAACATATATATCCTGTTCAGCCTCAAATTAGTGCTGTTGAAAATGTTTAATAAAAAATCTTGCAAAAAAGCATCTTTTAATGTTATAAGTAGTAAAAGTAAAAAAAAGCCTTCATAACCCTTATAAATAATCATTGATTTTATGCATTACTTTGTGTCTCTTTACAACACACACTTTCAACAATATCTTGAAACAATGAAAGTTTGGGGAAAAGGTTCTTTTCTAAATCATGTTTCCCTCAGTGATGATGAGCTGTTTGTATTTGTTGGTTTCTGTGCAAGATCGTTGTACCCAAGCTTCTTCCAGTCTTCACGCAACATAAGATTCCTGCAAATATATTTTTGTTAAAAGCATATAAAAATGATAATGCAGTTTTCTGAAAAAAATCACAACAGATTGCTAATCTTTGTTTTGAAAAGAGTAATGTTTTTAAAGAGTATGACCATCATATCTTCAGTTTAAGTGAATGATTTTTCTCCCCCTATGTTTCTGTAATGCAGTCAGTCTTTACCCATGAATATTACTTACTTCTCCATGCGACAGTTGAGATATGCCATAGACTGTTCACGACACTTTGTATTTTCTTGTTTATTTTCTCTGAGACATTTCATGTATTTCTTCATAAATTCTCTGCATTCACCTAAAAATGACAATATTTGCACTAATTATACTTGTTCTGATATAAGCAGAAATAGCTTCACAAGTGCATGACTGTTAATCTAATAAAAAAATCAATCCTTATATGACCAATAAATGTATATAAATCATCACTTGAAGATATTCTCAAGCATTAAAAAAACTACTTGCATATACAATTAAAATAGAGCAAAGAAAACCTAAAAATTGACATCAAAGTTTTCAGCATATATGGCCAAGCCTTTAACATACAACACCCATACCTCCTCCTTCCCTTCCTAAAAAAAAGCTGCTCATGATATAGAAACAAGATCCACCTAAAGGTAAGGAAATGGCAATAAAAAATATAAATGACAGTACTATGCAGGTCTCCTTTTGCCCATTAAATAACATCACACCAATTCATGGAATTCTAGTGAGTAAAACCATTCCATGGATTGGTGTGAAGATATTTTATTAAACGATAGTCAAAGAATTACTTAATGTGGTTTACTGATGCAAACAGCTAGTGTTATTGGGAACACTAATTGAGTTTAACTTGGGCTTCGAGCTGTTGAATCAAATGTGCTTTTCTGTATACATGTAAATTAAAAGCAGTGGGTTTAGGGTATGCCCACACTTCGTCATCTTTCCAGTGACTAAGCATAAAAATACAAAAAATAACTAAGATTGTAACAGTAGCACCGAAGTGATGATGATGATGTCCATTTATAATGCGCAGGTATCCATTCAGAAGAATGATCATTGCGCAGTAAAAACGGAAAAGAAAAAAAAAAAAAACACCAGGAAAGTGAAAAACAAATAAATTAAAATAAAGACAGAAGTGGTGCTTGGCTGTTGAAGTCCGTCTTAAGTAAACAAATGTCTTGAGTCTTTTCCGAAACGTGGTTGCTGAGGTGATGGTTGACAGTGACGATGGCAGAGCATTCCACAGCTTAGGCGCAGCGTTTCTGAAGGCCCTGGCTCCAGTGCGCTTCTTGTTTGTGTCCACCACTGCAGGGAGACAGAAAAGTCACTGGGAGCCAGAGCGCAGGTGACATAACAGCTGTTAAGGAAGAACTACCTCTTGCAAATAGGAGCAGTTTTGAACATGCAGGACTGAGCAATCCAAAGCATTTTGTAATCAATATGCTTGTTCACTGGAAGCCAGTGAAGGCTCTGTAGTATAGGGGTGATGTGCTCAATGGACCTCTTTGCACAGGTGACAATCCTGGCGGCTGTGTTCTGAACGCTTTGGACTCGATCTAACTGTGTAGCAGGTATACCCCACGATGCACTATTACAGTAGTCTAATCTTGATATGATGGTAGCCAGAGCAAGTGAGTTGGCACCAGCCTGGGTCAACATGGGCCATAATCTACCTAAAGTCCTCAAAAAGTAGTAGTATTTTGACACAACAGAACTAACATGGTTACACATGGAGAGCTCTGCATCAATAAAGAGCCCTAGGTCCTGTACACAGTCAGCAAATGTTATGGAGGCATCACAGACCTGCACAGCACTAATGCCAATCTGCTCCCATCTGGCCCTGGGGTCGCACAGTAACACTTCTGTCTTGTCGTTGTTGAGTTTAAGACGATTCATGGTCATCCTGGCCTTCACCGCAACGCAACAAGATTCAAGTCGTTGAAGTGCAATCCTAGCCACTGCTGGGTCGGGGGAAAAACTGTTCAGAAGCTGTGTGTCGTCAGCAAAGAACTGACATCCCATCTGAAAACATTCAATTACACCTCCAAGCTGTGAAGTGTATACAGAAAATAATAAAAGACCCAGAACGGATCCCTTTGGCATGCCAAAGGAACTGCTCAGAGCTTGCAGATCTACCGGCAAAATAGGAGTCAATCCACTGCAGCGCAGCGCCCTCAACATCATCTTCCGACGACAGTCTATGGAGCAGCAGGCGGTGGTTGATAGTGTCAAACGCACTACTCAGGTCAAGTAATACTAAAAGCACTATAGGTTGCCAGAATTGACACTACAAAGAAAGTGACTGGTCACACAAAGAAGAGCAGTTTCCATGAGGCCAGGACGATACGCTGACTGAAATTTATCTAGGCAGTCATAAGTATTAAAATGGGTCATAAGCTGCTCTGCGACCACCCTCTCAAGTAACTTGGAAATATATGCTAAATTGGATGCTGGACGATAGTTTTTACAGTCAGATGGACCCAAGTTTGCCTTCTTTAACAAGGGCTTCACAACAGTCTGTAAATACCGTGGAACACAAACTTTTCTTAAACTGGAATTAATAACGTCCGGGTAACCCAAGTGACAGGAAATAAAATGGGTACAGCTTTGATATAGGGGGCAACGTGACGGCCATTTGTCGTCTGCTCGCTCCACTCAATTGCCCAATTGTACCTAATAAACTAAACCTAAACCTAACCCTACCCCAAATCCTAACCCCAAACCTCTGACAAAATAACATAGACCAGCCTATGACGTCATGTTCCCCCCCCCCATATCAAAGTTTTGCCATAAAATGTCCCAAAACTGAAGAATAAATTTAGTTGGTATGGAATCCACATCATATGAAGTTTTAGTAACGGCGAGTATCCTCCACACATGTTTTGATGACGTCACAGGAAACAGATAGCGAGAGGGTTTCGGGTTTTTCTTTACGTATGACTCGTTTACGATTAATAATGTTATGACATCCTAAATCTGTCCCAACTTACCATCATGATCCAAAGGGAAGCTGCCTTTTTCTGGCGGCTTCACTGTTGTTCGATTCTGAAAGGTCATTTGTGTGGACATTTTGGCAGAAAGATCGGACCTCCGAAGGTGCTCGGTCGCCCTTTGAGCCAACTGACAACTGATTGGAGGATAGTTCTTGCACGATCCAACAGAAATTTTGTTAACGGAGCTGAATAGAGGAGATAACTTCTCTGGTTACGACATAGATCTCAGGGTTATGACTATGATAAGTATGATTTAGGAAAACGACCTAAAACTGTAAATACAAAGAAAAGAAAGGAATTCGGAACACCTCAGATATACGAAGTGATGTTTAATCTGGTTATTTTTAAACGATATGCTCTGCACAGCAATTTAATTAGAGTCAGGAGAGCACATACTGTAATGATTAATAAAAGAAGATTTATATAGCGCATACTTACACTCCACGAATTTGTGTGTCCGTGCACACTCTAGGAACATGCTCTTAGCGCTTAAAACAGGGATGGGACATGGACTATAGATGGGAAGAATACGAGGGGCGAACGAATAAGCAACGGTACTGACGATAAACAGAAGACAAATATTGAAAACGCAAAAAGGCACCATTTAAGTAATCCAGGGGCTCAGGGCCGTGCTTAGGGGCAGGCGGACGAGGCATCTGCCTAGGGCCCCGCGCTTTAAGGGGCCCCGCGCTTTTGATTAAATATGGTAACTGCATTTTGGCCCAACTGCCTAAGCACTTCTGATCGAGACTTCTTTGGTAATGAAAGGTGCTAAAAAAATTGAAGATATGGAATTTCCGAGAGACCGTGAAACAAAACGCAGGTTTTCAATGAACTACCTGAAGAGAAGCTTACCAAATAGACAAATTGGAAATCGTCAATGGCTGGTGTACTCCAAATCGTCTTCTGTTTCTGCTGCAAGTTGTTTGCAAACATGAATTCGCTTTAGCGTCTGATGGATTCCGTGATTAGAAAAATGCAAGCGTGCGTCTTTCTGAGCATGAACGATCAAAATCTCACATAACAGCAGTTAAAGAGGGGCTAGAACTTGAATTACGACTGGATAAGAAATGCACAGTGGACAAAATTAACCAGCAAATAATTAACAAAGAGAGGTCTCCGATGGCAAAGCGTTTTTAACGACTGCATGCTTGCTATTGTGCAATTCCTAGTAGAACACAACTTGGCATTCCGTGGATCAGTCGACAAACTGTATGAGCCACACAATGTTAACTTAAAACCTTCGGCCAGTTCAGGTGGTTGCTTGGTTTGATCCGATCATGCAAGAGCACTTAAGAAGGGCAATGACCGGCGAAATTCACAATCACTACTTGGGAAATTGAATTCAGAATGAACTGATTTCTCTCATGGGAAACAAGGTGCAATCGACTATCATCAAGAGAACAAAATTTGCGAAGTACTTTAGTGTGATACTAGACTGCACACCTGACATTAGCCACGAAGAGCAAATGTCACTAAAAGTACGGTACGATTCTGATGTCCTTCTAGAAGAGCTAGAAAAACTGAGGCTAGATTTTGCCGATATACGTGGCCAAGGTTATGACAACGGCGCCAACATGAAAGGAGAAAAGTCTGGAGTCACAGGGCGTCTTAGGGAAATAAATCCACGCAAGATGGGAGTGTCGTGTAGACAGCGTGAAAGCTGTGAGGTATCAAGCTGGAAACTTTTATGATGCATTGGTCAAACTGTCAGAAGAAACGAACGATCCAAAAACTCGGAGTGAAACTGAATCACTGGCTAACGAGCTGAAGAATTTCAAATTCTTTGTTTCCTTATGCTTCTGGTATGACTTTCAAATAAACACGGTCAGTAAAAAACTTCAAGGTCTGACATTTTTCAGATGCACAAAATGGCTTGGAGGGCATTTGTACCTGGCTGAAAGATTATCGTCAAAATAAATTTTCAAGCTCTCTGATTAACGCAAGAGAACTTGCAGAGGATTTGGATACAGAACCAGTTTTTAAAACTACACGAATTAGAAGAAGGAAATTGTTTGATTACGAACAATACGAAGGAGAAGATGGAGGAAGAAATGCCAAGGACTATTTCAGCTTCAACTACTTCAACATGATATTGGATACAGCAATTGCGTCTCTTCAAAGAAGATTTGAACGATTAAGGAATCATAATCAAATTTTTGGATTTATCTACAACTTCGAGCGAGGAGTTGCCAAAGTCGGTGCTGAAGTCGTGTGGAAGAATTTGGAAGATGTGCTAACAGGGGGAGAAAGCCGAGATGTTGATGGATACATGCTTGCCAAGGAAATGGAAGCATTGAAGTCTATTTTTCCAGATTCTGTGCGTGGAGACCTTCGTAAGATGTTGACTTTACTCTCCATTAAAAGATGATCATTCGATTTTCCAAATTTATGGATTGCCATAAGAACTGCCCTCACAATACCTGAGACAGTAACGTCAGGGGAACGAAGTTTCTCGTGAAGCTAATTAAAACGTGCTTTCGGTCAACGATGTGCCAAGATGGTCTGAGGAACTTGGCCATACTCTCAGTTGAGACAGTGTTTCTCGGGAATTAGATTTCAGTGAACTTATTGATGATTTTGCTTCAATGAAGGCCAGGAGAGTTCACTTGTAAATATTTTTAGTGTTGAAAACTTACGTTTTATGTCATGCCGTATGTCTAAGTGTTGCTATGTTATTTGGTTATTAAATCTGAATGTCTTTCGCGTGTATATGTGTATTGTGTGTTACTTTACGGCGGATGCAAACTCGTCACCTCAACCTCAACCACGACTGCAGATTCTAGGGTTCCCTTTGTTGTAGCCTATTAATGAATGTTACAAATCAATTAATCGTAGGCTTATGTTGTAATGTGTATGCAGCGTGTTGTCATTGATAAAAGACGAGATGTGCCTGAGGAAAAAAGTGTCTTTAGATGCCAACTAAAACCGTGCGATCGTGGCGTCGAGGGCCCCGCACATGCCCTTTGCCTCGGGCCAGCAGGGGGTTAAGCACGGCCCTGATAATGGTATATTCCCAGTATATATTAATACGCTTGCAATTCGATTTTCAATCTACATTTCATTCAGTAATATATAGATTTCAAACATTAGGTGCAACATTCAAATAAAATTTCAAACAAGTGCACTATTAGAATCTATATACATCACTATTTGAACATAGAGTTGTTTACAGGTGAGTGGTTAGTTCGAAGACTATCCTTCAAAGCACCTTGGAGGGTGGCCAGAGAAAGAACTGGCTTACGAACGTCAAAGACTGGACAAGACTACTATCGCCCAAAATAGGCAAGAGTGGCGGGCCATGTCAGCTGCCGCGTCTATCCATGTGCTTCCCCCAACGCCAGGGTGCCAGGCAAGGGACGACTGACTTACTGAGTGGTTAGTAAATGAGGAAAAATGTGGTTAATGATCAAAGTTATACTACCCCGCTTCATAGAAAAAATCCCTAAAGTGAGGAAGACCTGTAACGTCAATCTTTCATAAAAGGAAAAGAAGGAGTTGGAGTCACATGGGTGGTAACTCTGGGCAAAACTACGTAGTTGTCCCTCATATTGGTCCTTGCTACCGTCTTCGTTTGTCAATCCTGTTTTGTCAGGTTATCGTGGACGGTCCGGTTACACTTGGTGCAGATGCGGGGTACGGAGCTATAACCAGATATAAAGTAAGTTAATTAATACACAAAGTAAAAGTGAACCCAGAAAAACTATGTTATACAGTCGTGAGTACCATCTCGCACTCTTTCCGTCTTCGGCCACCCTCCACCTTGACACTTCCAGCTTTCCAGCTGATATCGTTCCACAAGACTCGGCCGTCCATCAGAAGAAAAAGCGAAAGAGAGGAAGGAGATGAAGAGTTCAGCGCCGGCTGAGGAAATACGATCTTATTGACAGGTGTAACTCTCCACCACCACTACACATAAGCACCTTAATTTTTATGAGAATTTTTCTTTGTCCAAGAGTGGGGGAGTTTCAAAAGAAAAGAAAAATGTGACAAGTATATGCGTTGGTCACTTAAATGTGCAATCAGTCTGCAACAAGGCTGTGGACATTCAAGATTTAGTGTTGGAAGATGACTTTGATGTCTTTTTCTTGTCAGAGACATGGTTAACCCTCTTAGCCAGGGATAAAAATATTTCTGTGTTAAAAAACATGGACTTAAAATTTATTATTTTGAGACTGCAGAGCCACGATCATGGAGCACAAGCCACAATAGTAAGCGTATCGTGCTCTGCCGGTAGGGCCACAATCGTGGCCCATCGTGCAAAGAGAGAATCACGATCATGGAACGTGGCTCTTCGTTCTCTGCTGGGTAAGCCAGTAAACTGGCTCTACAGACTCAGCGGGTTAAAGAGCGAGTGTCGGTGAATTAGTAATCAAAGACCTTACACCACAGGGCTATACGTTTGCACATAATCCTAGGAGTGGAGGTGGAGTTGGTGTTTTGTTTAAATTACATCTGAAGTTTACAGTGTTGAAGAGACAAATGCAGTGCAGGTCCTTTGAGTACATAACAGCAAGACTGACATTAGCCAAGCAGGCATTAGAAATCATTTGTTTATATAGACCTCCTCCATCTTAAAAGAATCAGCTTTCAGATTCTCTGTTTCATGAGGAGTTTGCTGCTGGCCAGTTTACTTAGCAAGGAGAAGTTTGTTATTTTGGGGGATTTAAATTTTCATTTTGCTAGACCTCAGGGTAGTGA
Source organism: Marisa cornuarietis (assembly GCA_004794655.1). Classification (NCBI taxonomy): domain Eukaryota; kingdom Metazoa; phylum Mollusca; class Gastropoda; order Architaenioglossa; family Ampullariidae; genus Marisa; species Marisa cornuarietis. The sequence goes on from SMMW01000025.1 coordinate 2,942,820, forward strand.
TGTGAAGCGGTTGATTGAGGCCTTAGATAGCCGTGGTCTTTGTCAGCTGATGGATAAACCAACTAAGAGACTTGGACACATTGTTGACTGGGTTATCACTTGTGTGCCACCAGACCAAACTTGAGATTGACGACAGCTGTGTAAGTTACCCAGAAATAAATATGTTGGTGCTGTAAAAAAGGTTAAATCGTTATTTCTACAGGAGCAGCTAGAGGCTGCTAGCGGAAATATCAGAAAGACTTTTGACATTGTAAACAGCTTGCTGAGTAAGAACGGAACTAGTCCAGTTCTTCCTGTGGTGGATGACAAGTCAGCTGCTGATCAGCTGTCTTCTTTCTTTGACAATAAGATAAAGGATATTAGTGTTGGACTTGAGAGTGCAGCTTGCGAGTTGCCAGAGTGTGAGGAAGACTATTCTGTGCCATTTGCTGGTGTACCGGTGACTTCTTTCACGTGTATTGACGAGAGTTATTTGAGGAAACTTGTTGCGAAATCAACAAAAACCTCATGTGCTGTGGATCCTATACCAACTAAATTTATTCATCAGTTTTGGGACATTTTATTTCCTGTCATTTTGGACATTATTAATGCCAGTTTGATAGGTTGTGTTTCACGATGTTTCAAATAGGCTGTTGTGAAGCACTTGTTAAAGAAGGCAAACTTGGATCCATCTGACTGTAAAAACTATCGTCCAGTATCCAATTTAGCATATATTTCCAAGTTACTTGTGAGGGTGGTCGCAGAGCAGCTTATGGCCCATTTTAATCAGGGCTTCTGCTAAGGCTAAATTCTTTGGGGTCCCTGGGACCCCTTTTTCAGATTTCTAAGGGGTCCCAGGCTAGCTCTAAAGGGGTCCCTTTACAATGTGAAAAAAAAATCAACAAATCAACGACATCTTGGAAATAGGTTAATGGAACTCTTTCCAGTAAGGGAAAAAACTCAGTGCAAGGTAAGTTACTCTCACCTTGTACCAGACGACAACAATAGATTGGGCTACGATGTCAGACACTACACTTACCCAATTTTGTACCTGTTCTTCCCCCAAATTTGAAGGGTTCCCCTGGGACCCCATTGACGAAAATTGAAGGGGTCCTCCAAACTTTTAATGCGTACTGTACGCAATGTTTTGCGTTAGCAGAAGCCCTGTTAATACTTATGGCTGCCTAGATAAATTTCAGTCAGCGTATTGTCCTGGCTTCAGCATGGAAACTGCTCTTCTTCGTGTGACCAATGACATTCTTTGTAGTGTCACTGAGACGTCCACTGAGCACATCACCCCTATCCTTCAGAGCCTTCACTGGCTCCCAGTGAAAAAGCGTATCGATTACAAAGTGGTTTCGATCGCTCAGTCCTGCATGTTCAAAACTGCTCCTGACTATTTGAATTGGTAGTTCCTCCTTACCAGCCATCATGTCGCCTGTGCTCTGGCTCCCAGTCACGCTTCTGTCTCCCTGCAGTGGTGGACACAAACAAGAAGCGCACTGGAGCCAGGGCCTTCAAAAACGCTGCACCTAAGCTGTGGAACGCCCTGCCATCTTCACTGTCCACCATCAACTCAGAAACCACGTCTCGGAAAAAACTGGACTCATTTATTTACTTAAGATGGACTTCAACAACCAAGCACCACTTCTGTCTTTATTTTATTTTATTTTTTTTTTTACTTTCCTGTTTTTAAATTTTTATTCTTCTCCTCTGTTTTTGCTGCACAATGAGCATTCTTCGGAATGGATACCTGCGCATTATAAATGGACATCGTCATCATCAACATCATCAAACTATGCATAAACTGTAAAGATGATGGCAAACCATACAAATGCCAGATTTATAAAGACAAAATATTAAATGGAAAACCTATAACAAACTAAAGGCCCTTTAAGTAATGAATGGTAGAAACAAATATAGAATCTAAAGCTATTGAGTAAATAGTAATCTAGAATAGGAATAAGGCAACTTATAAAGGATCTGGCAATCATACAGTACAGTACACCACCGTATACTTGCCAGGCTTCCTGGACGCCAAGAGGAAGAGACCACAACTGGAAGGGGGCACCAGCGGCGTTACGGAGCAGCGACCTTCCTTCCACACCTGCTCTAACCCCCTCCCCTCCTCACCTCTTTTATCCTCCACTCCCCTACATATTCCCCCAGATCCCCATCACCCCACAGTGCGAAATAGCATTTTCCCTTCCAAATACAACAACAAAGCCTTATAATCACGTCTTCTTTTATTGTCTCAAGATAATAGCTGTTTCCCAGTGATGGGGTAAGGGGATTGGTGTTTTACGTCGAGCCAGTAACAAAGGGTCTATCACGGCAAAGCAGCCAGTCCTGTAAACAGATATGATTCTCCCTAAACTCACATGATTTCTGTCAGATGATGAGATACATTCCAGATGTGTCAGCATAACTTTGCAGTGGAGTGAAAGTTCACATTTCCCCGATGATAACGAACTGTATAAGATTTTCACTAAGAGAAAGTTTGTGCCTCCCCAACAACAATGTTCAATATGAGGAAAATCACCCTTTAAAAAAATAGTTGATTGGATATTTTGAGTTAGGGTAGCACAGTAAACCATAAAGGCCTGCCTAAACAAGTCACTGTATCTTGTTGTATGAAAGAATACTGTGTGTCATATTCATATCCTTAAGCACTTAAAGTAACTTATACAAACAAAAGAATAATATTTGACTTTGTAGTCATAAGGACATTATGAACAGTTGTATGTGTGTATTTATAATTATACATTTATTTTCATTTGCAGTTTTGGGTGCAGAAAAATGGTACCTGAGGGAAAAATGGAGCTGGACCTTTTTACACATGAATTACTTGAATTTGAAGTAGAAAGCTTTTCAGAAATTAATGGCAGTGAAAGAAATCAGTTCATATCACACAAGTGCTATGGACGGGGAAAATCACTTGAAGATCTTACAGTACCACGGATGCCTTTCAGCTGTCAGAATCAGAAAGAGGACAAACATATGGTAAGGCTGTATATATAGCTGTGGAGGAGAGATAAATAAACTGTACTTTATCTGCTTGTTTGATTCACTGACACAGTGACTGAGTAATTTGTAAATATTTCGTAAACCTACATACGCACTGTGCAGGTTTTCTTGTTAGCCATACTTCATATTTATTTACAATCTGTATCATTATGATATTATCTGTGTACTTGAGCTTTATGTGTTTTTTATTAATACAGATGTCAGCTAGTGTGAATGAGTCTTGTCATTCACAAAGACATACTTTTAAAGGAAGAGGAAGGGCACGGCTTCTGCATGAACAAGCGGAGGTAGCATTTACAGATTTAATGACACCATAATGTCAGATAATGTTTGTTTCAATATTTAAAAACTTGTTATATTTTTAAAAAATTGAAAATTAAATTATGAAAATATTAATGTTTAAAAAGTTAAAATGGGGGTGCACAAAGGTACATCCCAAAGTGTGGATATTTTGAAAAAAAATATATACATGTATTTTACTTTATAAAGGGAAAAAGCTAGCTGTCTACAAAATAAACATAGCAGTGCTCTGACTTTGTTTTCAGTATATGTCGTCTGTGCCAGGACATCAATCAAACTCTTTTAAATCTATTGCTTCGAACAACATGCCTGCTAATTTGGAAGGAGGTTATTCTATGGTTATGCAAGATACTGATGGGTCTTATCCCACTCTGATAGATTCTTCATGCTCACATCAAATGAAAGTGCCTCCTGAGACTCGTTCAGAGTTTTCTCTTTCGAACATTCCTCATAGAAGTGCAAATCATGATGGAAAATGTGATAAAGAGACTGGTAAAGAGAAAAAGAAAAACATTAAATACAGAAGTCTAACTAGTTTCCTAGCTGAAGCATGCACTGAAGGAAAGCCACGGCTTATGTACCTGGAGAGAAATAACGATGCTGATGTGAACCATAAACTAGATTCTGCTGGTGGACATGCAGTACTACCGCCATCTTTACATAAGACAGCTCTTTTGGACGCAGATAACTGTGACTTTAACCATCGACTACCCACTTTTACTCATTATGTTGCAAAAGATTTATCAAAGGAAGAGGTATCCTATGATATCGCTGTTGAAAGTTTAGGTTCTCAGAATGAAGAAAATGGAGACCATGGTGAGGAAGAAGATGTCAGTTGTTCAGAAGTAATGGAAAAGAGAATAACATGTGATGGATCAGATGCAAAACAAGTTTCAGAAAACGTTTCTGTGGCTTACAAAACCAGTACAATGTGTGAGAAGATTAATGAATGTTGTACAATAGACAACTCTTCTCAACAGCTTTCCACAAGTGCTGAAGGAGAAACAAGAATTAAAGACCTTGAGGATGTGAACCATCCATCTGAAAATAAGGATAAGGGAGCAAGAAACAGATCAGTAGTCAAGAATGAAGAAAATGGAGAACATGTTGATGAAGGTGTCAGCTGTTCAGATGTAATGGAAAAGAGAATGACATGTGATGAATCAGATGCAAAACATGTTTCAGAAAACATTTCTGTGACTTACAAATCCAATACAATGTGTGAGAAGATTAATGAATGCTGTACAATAGACAACTCTTCTCAAAAGCTTTTTACAGATGCTAAAGGAGAAGCAAAAATTAAAGACCTTGAGGATGTCAATCATCCATCTGAAAATAAGAATAAGGAGACAAAAAACAGGCCATTAACCAAGAAACTGTACAGTTCATGGAAGCTTGTAGGTTCAGATGTGATTCAAATAGATGATGTGCCAAAGAAATGTGCCAAGGAATTGGAAACTCATGTTGCAAGCTTAGGTACCATCTTGGCTTCAGAGAAAAAAGCAAAGAAAGGGACAAATTCTTTTCGTTTCAAGTTAGTATCATAAAGTTTGTTTAAAGTTCTTGCTTGAATTTGATTTACAATGTACTTAATAACATTTACAAACAAATTCCATTTTTAGACACAGCTACTAATATTTTTTATAATTTGTCTTTTTGAAATCTCACAAGGAATAAATGTCACTTTGTAACAACTTTCCATTCAGACATTAAGACCTTTGTCTTCAAAGAGTCATTTTAATTTAAAATATTTACTAAAACACATTTTATGGACTTTTCATGATTTTTGTATTACCATTTAATAGTTTTGATGTCTGCATATTTCCTTTTTTTTAAACATATTGCATTCCCTGTTACATCAGACATTTGATGACATATGGATCCTCTCTTAACTGTGTTTATTTTAAAATTCCATTATTAAACCTGAATAGTTCTTGGTGTGTCATGTAAATTAAAGGCCTCGGGTGTGATAATAAAATGTGCTGCATATTCGAAGAAACAAATGTATAACTTGAGGATGCATGACACCACACTGACACCAGAAACAAAAAGTAGGGGTAGGCTAAAGAAAGTGTTTAACTGAGGTATTAGGTATGAGTCTGTTGAACAGATGGGAGTGGGACATGGAGCTGTGTGCCATTTATAAACTGCATTTCATAAACTGGGTAATATGGCTATTTAAGGTGGGGTTTTTTTTAATATCAGACTTGATCCCAGGCCTTCCTTAAGTGCAGTTAGTACTGTGCATCTTGTCCAATCAGCATGGGAGATAATATCTTGGCCCTACTATAATTTTATAATGTTAATTTTGCATGTATATTTTTAACTTGCAGTGTAGTTGACCAGTTTTAATTATCAGTTATTGCTTTTTCAGACTGAACTCCAGAGAGGATTGTAATTGGGCTGTGTCTTGTCTGCATAAAGATGACTGTATCTTTCCAGGTATTTAGCATGAATGTATCACAAGGCTATTTATAACAATATTCTAAACATCACCTTGACAACATCTACATTCTTTTAATAAAATGGGTTTATAAAAATAGGAGAATATCCTTTCATAAAACACTACTTAAGACTGCAGATAGGTGTTAGTGTCCATGTGCTTTTGTAGATGGATGTGCAAATGTAACTTTTAAAGAGTGGGTGGGGGGTGAAAGAGAGGTGGGGATAGCAAGAAATTTTAAACATTTGTGACTGGGATTGATTTAAAAAGATGTGACTGGGATTGATTTAAAAAGACTCAAATTTTTGCAGACACTGTGCTGAAATGTTACCTTGTGGAAGAAGAATTGCCGAACAGAGATTTGAGCTGCTAATGCATTTGAGAATAAGTGCTTTGGGCAGCTGTAATGATTATACAGAAAAAAATCCATTACAAAGTATATCAAGATCTAAAACTATTTCACAGGTTAGAAAGATCAATTTCAAAAAATCTTCAAATGCTTTTAAATGTAGGATTATCAGCTAGCTTTTTGTAAATATTTTTTAAGCATGAAAAATTCATATTTCAGGCGTGAGTGTGTGCATGTGTAGGATAGATAATCAGTGAGCAGAGAGAACATTTGTTTACATTTTGAGAACATTTGTTTACATTTTTAGCTTTACTTAATTTGTTTACTTATAGGTTGCCTTTTAAATTTGAAGTGATATTTTAAATTGGGATTATTTCTTATATTTAAAATGATGAGAGATAAATGTGATATTAACATCTGATCCTATAATGCTTCAATAAATCAGTCTTCTATTATGTTTTGCCTGCCTATGTATGTGATAAAGTGAGGAATAGAGGATATGATCATTGTCAAAATGAAAAGTCAACAATTGAATACACCCTGGCACAAGGACTACACATGAAAAGGGAGGAAGTAGCAGCAGCTAATACTGGAAGAAACAAATACTCAACAAACACATTTTATGCATAATGAAGTGCAGTTCAGTGGTGCAACAGTTAAGCACAAGTACAGTGATACTAGCTATTCTATATTCAGATTTTATCTTGGTGTCCTTGCTCTGCATGTAGCAATTGTAAGGCTTTGATGTTGCCCTAGTTGTTGGTTTGGCATAAAACAACATTCTTCCCCCTACTCATCATCTGTTATGAAGTTTAAAAGCACCAGTGTTCATGAGTACACATTTTTCTTTTTACTATTAGGTAATCTGTCCAACTTCAGTACAATCTATTTCTATGTATATGCATGAGCAGTGCTGCCAGGTATATAACAAAATGAACAGTGATGTGAATCACTGCATGGTTGTATTAAACATATTTTCAGCTGCTGAGTTTTATTTTTGTGTTATACACACTGTAATCTACATTTTTTTTCATAACTCGAGAAACAATTTTTCAATTGATTTTAACCATACAGTTCATTTTTGCAACACAACCATTTTACTCCTGAACACAGATATTCATGGAGTATACCAGTGACACAAAAACATTCAGCCGTTCATCTGTGTTTTGTAATCTAGTATCAAAATGGAGTAATGCTAGAACTGTTACAGCTAAATCTGACACTCACATTGTTTGTAAATAGATTATAATAAATAACAGTATATACAGTAGCATCTGTTTACATTGGTTAAAACAGTAACAAGGACAAAATTGATTTTGTCATTAACAACATTTGTCATGTATTTCAGAAAACTGGACTGATTTAAAAAAAACTCAGAGAAACACAGATTGAAAAAAATGCAATGAGTTGATACCCCCAGGTTTAACTAAAATGTAAAAAGATAATTATTTAAAGAAAACAAGTTCTGATCAAATGATTGTCTAGAAGTTATTGAATCAAAACTGATTGTTTGGGTTTTATGCCAGGCCAGCATCTAAGGCAACTGAGTTAAAAATCTAGTGTGACTAAACATATCATGCCATCTTGCTCAGAAGTTGGGAACTGCCTAAAGAAAATGAATTAATCTTGTTGGCAACATTGAAGATAACATCTCAAATGAATTCCTGAAAGCTGTTGGTAGCAAGATGCTAGTGTTTAATGTTATATAACACTGTTGAAGTTCTGACATGATTCAAGGTAATTCCAACATTAAAGCAAAAGGGCTTTCCAAACAACCCAATTACAAAGGAATTGCTATCCTTATCTTCTTTGGTAAACTGTTTACCTTTATGCAAAGCACAAAGTTATCAAGATTTCTAGAAAGCTTTAATAAACTTGGTCAGGAGCAAGTTGAATTCAGGAGTGGGTACACAGTAGTTGATCATGTAATAACCTCCCCAACCAAGTTAACAACATTTATGCGTTCTGTCGACAAAGACGATCTGCCAGTGGGTTTTTAAATAACAAACAGAAAACCCAAACTAGTAATTATTATAATGAACGAAATCTTTTTACCATCCCACCACAGGGAAGGCCACCAAGGATGCTGATCACACTTTCGAAAAGGATTCCCTACAAATCAAACTTATTTGTCCACTATCTGGGAATATCACTCTTCCCTTGTCCTCTCGTTATCAGTTCCACGGAAAAGTTTGTCTACTTCAGTCAGCGCCGTCCATGCACTGTCCTTCAAGTACAGTACACACAGCAAGATCATTTACTTTGCCCTTCAAAACTTCAGCGAAGAGATCATCATCGTCATCATCATCATCAGTCCTCATTGTCTGGCACGTGAGGTGACAGCTAGGGACCCCCATGTGGTTCTGTCTGCTGCTGTTCTGGGAGCTGTTTTGAGTGATGGGCCTCTGTTCTTGAGCTCCTTTTCGATGGATGATCAAGAGAACCGTCACACAATTATATAAATCTCATCACTCACCCCTTCACAGAGGGCTTTCACTGAACGTACTTTTTCTTTTCGACATAAGAAACTCTGTGCTCGGACTTAAGGTCCTTAATTGTGACCTTGCTACATAGTTACAATTCCGATTAATTAAAAAAAATAAAAAAAGATACCGAGGAGGCAAGAGTGTGAACGTCGTTCACTGTCAGAATGGAGTTTGCCCCTTTTTCCCCTCCCCCCACAAAAAAAGCCGAGCATCTTCCTACGTCACTGCGTTATAGAAATTTATTAAATAGCTTAGATCTATCGTTGGTCTTGCAGTCCCAGCAAAAGCATCAGCAATCAAGAATGGTTCTCTGAGGCGCAAGGACTGTTACATGCTTTAAGTTTAGAACCTTGTATAATAACTTATCTTTTATGACAGATATCTGAGCGGTTTTGCAATTAAGATTACAACGTCAATGTACTAGATGTGTAACACGATATTGGAGATGAAATTCACAATATTCTCGTATGCGATTACTTCAAAATAATAAAATCAACACCAGAATTTTATTCTAAATATAAGAATGTAATTATCACCCTCTTCTTTTAAACTGCTCTTGTTCATTATATGAATGTTCAATTGTCAACAGAACGATCATAAATGACAGGGGTCGGGGTCGGGGGACCTTCCTACTGCAAGTTCGGTGACTGAGCACCTGGTTGTTGGATAACCGGTGTGTAGATATGCTGAAAGGAACTTTTCTAAGATGCAGTGTAAAACCTGACGTTGATATTATCGATCAAAGAACAGCGGGTCGACGATGCCGTGTACCGCTCCTTAAACGGGTAGAAAAGGCTATGCTTCAGTGGGCGTGGTCAGGACCGTGCCCTGCAATTTTATCAGCAGGCGATAGTTCAGTCATTGTTGTCAAATCACAGTTGACTGACAAGAAATTGTGAAAGAACAGTTTGCATTAGGCACCATTTGTCACTTTTGTCGTTTGGCTGCCGTCCCCAATCCCGACAATCCGCAGTCGGATCACCGCCATGAGGGAAAGGGAAGCAGCGCAAGGCGTGACAGGCCACTGCGTGTCGTCTGCTCGCAGTGTCTTCTAACGCAACCGCTCGATCACACAAATGCTGGCTACAGGAAATTTTCAAGAGAGGACGGCTGCGCGCAGAATACGGAGCAACGCCCAAAGTTAAAAAAGGTAGAGAAGACAACGTATGCATTGCCACCACCAGTAAGTTACTGTACACGCAGCACTGTGGTATTGCTTGATTTCCAGCGACCGCAAAACCTGAGAACAAACGAATTTTTTTTTAAAAACACGATTTCATCCAGTTTTAAGTCCTGTTTGGTCACCTTTCTGCCTGAAAATGAACAGTTCTGAAGGAGCACACCGTCTGACAGAAAAAATATACCAGGTAAGTACTTAAATTATTTGTTTTCGTCAGGTTAAAAAGTATCACAGTGAGCAATACACTGTTCCCGTTGATTCTTCTTGTCAGCGTCTCACATACACCTTGTGATACATCTGAATGCAAATCATTAACAGCAATGGTCTCATAAACTGTACAAAATTAGTCACTGAAAAACAATGGTGATGGTTTCCCTAATTATGGTAATATGATTAATCACATTCACATGACTACTGGTACTTCTACTAATACAGTATCTAGCGTTCAGTTTCTTACATAAAAGTGTCCGAAGGGCTCATCCAGGCTATAGATTCGGGCATTTTCATAAATGAAAAGGTCATGCAGCCTAGTTGCGCTGGAATATATATGAATCGCTGTGCATAGGGTAAACTGTTTTGCTTATGTGTGCTCTTCTACAAAAATGTGAAGTGATTGTAGCTTTAGTCTTTCTCTCATTATCTCCTGAGTGCATATACTGGCGTGTCTGGGTGAGTATGTAAGAATGCTGAGGTAAGAAAAAAGAAAAATTGTATATTCTATTCGCTTTTCGCTACCTTTCAGCTTTTGCGCGTGTCCTTTTAAATAGTCCCAACAGTAAACAGAGATCCGGGATCGCGTTAGCTTAATTGATTTTTTTCTTTGTCAAAAAAACGAAAACCAACGTTAGCATCGGCTTTTCTCTTTACAGAAATTGTTAGCACAGGTCCTCTCATTAGCAGGACACCGAAATGTTTCCAGAGTTTAGCTTCATGTAAAATCAAGCCAACCAGTGGAGCGCTTATTCAGGCAGGTTCCTTCGTATGCGATACACATGCACAACAAAGTACACGGAAATGGAACCAAATTAAAGACGGCCAGCTTCATATACGTTTAGATGAATATTACAGAAGTGGATAAAACCAGTCAAGGAATATTAATATTAATACATCATCATTTTAATTCATGTGATTTAAGGCAAAATGCAGTTACCTCTTCCCCCCTGAAGGCGTTCGGATGGCCAATGGCTTCCGCTTAACAAGAGTCATCGACACTGCATACTTTAGATATGTGGCGCTTGAACTGCAAATTTCAGTTAACGTTGGAATCTAAGGAAAACACGGAAGGGATGTTGCCTCGCTAGAGTATAAGGATGTATGTTTGAGGCACCCAGATTTAAGCATCACGTTTGTTTGGTATAGTAATTGGAATGTGAAAAGAGAATATGTCCTCTCATCTACTGGCTAGAAAAAGAAGCTAATGGCAAAAATCTGCGTCGCAGATGCTGTAGACGTCGTCAATGGCATAATCATAGATTTGTAGGCGGTCAGAAGAAACCCATTTAATTGCAGTCACTTGCTCTTGCATGCGTTTAATGCCAAGCGAGTCTCAGCTTCGTAAATAAGTGCGCGCTCGCATTAGCAAAAGGCCGTTCTTAATCGGACAAATATAGACGAAAGTTTGACCAAGTTTGGCTAAAGTTTGTCCACATGTGTACAGTTAAGAACTGCTTATAGAGGCACAAAAGGTAGATGTGTGCCCCTAAACTGTTGAACCAAAACCTTTTGTTAGTTAAGAAAACCCTTACAAGTACAACTTTATTGAAACACTGAAATATCCAGCATGGTAGCAGCCGTAAAGACCTTTACAACTTTTAGACGAGACTGACGAAAGAATAGACAGTTACACTGAAATAGCAGAATCTTGCTCGATCATGCATGGCAGGTTTTTCAACCAATAATTATAACCCTGACATTTCTGCTTCCCAATTTAATATACCTGTTGTGTTAGAAGAAAAACATCAATTGTCTTTGGGGGTGAATGCATCAATTTTGCTGACGTTGCACTAAATATCAGGGCAGCATCCGCATGATTATGTTTATTAGTAAGCACAGTAGGCATTAGGGAAAGCTGAGGTTTCTTTTAAACGTAATAAAGTGGTAACAGTGAACCATCATCGTCATCGTATTCTTCTTCTAGATGATGCCACTGATCATTCTGTTTCTGTCGTTTAGAATCTTTCAGAACAGTTTAACCCGGCCGTGAAACAGATCCTGTCATGTGCGAAGGTGTATCACAAGGCTCTGCTTGGTAAGCATCGAAATCCGTTTGATCACATAATTTTCTACCCCCGCCCTTCTCTCTTGGATGCAGTGTTGTGGCTGAACGAAAGCACCATAAAGAGGACAAAATAAGCGTGAACGACCTCAAAAGAATTTATAGGGTTTGCTGCATGCTAATCTCTCATGCTTATTCAGATCAATACTCAAACGAAAGGGATAGACAAACATTAGCAATTTTCTGAATCCTGGTGAAGTAAACTCAAAGAAGCGATTAATGTACAGCAAGGAAAAACTTAACTGAATACAGCAACGCAGATTATAAACAAAATACATAGGATGCATTTTCAGATATAGTGCAATGCAATATATTTTTTGGTTTCGTTGACAAAGAAAGCTCCCAGTTTTAGGTAACGAGAGTTTATCACTGGAATTAAATCTTTCTAGTTGCTGAACACGAGGAATAATTTGTTCGGTCTTTAACAAACTCCTACCGCAGAATACGTTTTTTCCTCACCAGGAGCGTCTACGGCGTCCAGAAGTTATATTGAATCCATAGGACGGTTGGGTCATCACTGTAAGAACAATGGCCAAGGAGGGACTGAGGAGATCGGTAAGTTTACATTTCAATGTATCATCCATCATTATTTCGAAAGTATTTTATGGTGTTATTTGTGCTCATGAAAATATAAAACGGTGGCAAAAACAAAATAAATCTTGTGGACAACATTAGATACTCGGGATGCGGTTCACACGGCAAAACCACTTTTTGGGTAAAACTAAAACAGGGAGCGTACTGGACATTTTGGTTCACGATATAAACATGGGTTATATTTAATGCTGGCAAAAACATTTTTGACGAAGTAAGCAGAACTGCCGGTTTACCTGGCGAGCGATTATAATGTTTCTAGCAAAATAGTTATGGACTGATATTGTTGATAAAGTAATTTGTAGGTCTTCACAGTCGTGAAATAGTAGTTATCGATTGCCTACAAATTTACCTTCTCAAATGTACAGATATTGTCATCAATGGAGAGGAGAAATGACGCTTGTGTGCAACCTCTGTTCTAGTTTTTTTCTCGGATGCTGCTCACTTCAGATTACTTTTTTTCTTTGCGTTGACGAATCTCTGATAAATGTTTTATTGTAGTTCGCGAAGTCATACCAGTTCCATATTTTTTAGGGGAAAAGGGACTGCAGTCTTTTGTTTAAAATCATCCCGTGACTTACAAAAGGTAAATTGGACAAGTAAAAAGTACAAGTTAAATTTTGCCTGAGGTGCTATCTGATTCAGTATGCAGCACACATTTCCGGAGTCATATGGTGCTTCAGATAAGATTGTAAAACGGGTAATACGATCTCGGTGAACTTTTGTTTTTGTTGTTGTCCTTTGTGACCTGTCTAAATGATAGAAGGAAGCCAGCGATAACAGAAATACTTAACCTTAGCAACTGTGATAGCAGCTTTCCGGTCGTACATTTCTAACCCTAGAACGTTTTCCTTGTCCCACGTCTAGATTATATGTGGTTACAAAGTTACTCAGCGACATCTATCAAATCGTAGAAATGGATCAAATTTTGTGTAATTAGTTACTCTGAATTTGGCCCAGAAAAACTATTTATGATGTACTTGTGATGTAACTATTCTTTACGCCAAGATCATTCCTTGGCAATAAATTAAAAATCCCATTGGATTAACTAAAGCGCCCATGTTACATCCCAACGACGGTTTCAATGTTCAGTTGCAGGGCCTATGCTCTTCACCTGCAGGGTCAGTAAAAGTGTTACAAGGCAATTAATCCTTCGGTGTGTGTGTGTGGACAAACACCACAACTCACAAGCGTACGTGATAGGGTTAAGACTACTAGTGAATGGGTATAGTGGCGAGGCCGTGTATAGTCAACGTATGATTAGTACTTCTAAAGGGCGGTCACATTGGTGAGGTCAGTGCCGGGGCTCATGCTGTTACCGTTAAGTTGTTTAGGCAGACGCGTATGTTGAGGATGTTGGTGCACGATGCGCATTGAAAAGGACAACGAACGGCTATCTTGTCTGTCGGCACCCGAGAAAACAGAATAAGACGTAGCCGTTTTCAGTTAGAGACCAATCTGTTGTCATCGAGTGCATTGTAACAGTGGAATGCCAAGACATGCTCCCGTCCCACTCCCCACCAAATTGAAAAAAGGAATAAAACCCAAGAAACAGTTTGGAATGCCACAAAGACCAGGTGAAATGTCATTCAGTTTCTGCAATTATCCGCCGAAGGTGAGACGTTGAGCAAAAGGCCCATCCTACGGTGGACTGTCGCCGTAGCGTTTAATCAAAAGGACATTCTTTTATACGAACAGGCTGCTGCCTGCCCTGTGATGTAGAGAAGACAAAGACAGTGAATTAGCGTTTGGCATGAGCGTATAGAGTCACAGCAGGCAAGAGAGGGGGAGTTGGGCGCACCTAAACACAAGTCGCTGTCCATCGCTTCAGAAAGGGCTGGGCCTGTCCCAGCGTTTGTTGGGATGGCAAGCAGTCCGCAAAAAAACAGTTTACAGTTTGTCCAAACGTTGCTGGTTAAACAGTCTGCCGCGTAGGGTGGGCAAAGACTGCAGCAAACTTGAAGTGCTTTGTCGGATCAGAAATAGCCCTGTGCTAAGGAAGGCTTCTCTGATCGAAACAACGGTAATCTGGAAGGACAAGACGCTGTTGTGTAAGACAGAAGACTTGTTTCACGTTCTTTCCCGTCTCTACCTCGGCAGTTAATTGTTGTTTTATGCCAAGTCAGCAACTAAGGCTATCTCATGGGTCTCTACCTCGGCAAGGAGGCAGGAAGTATTTCTACAGTCGCACATATAGGAATGAAAAATTCAGTTGATACGATCCTTGGCATCTGTAATCTGGAAAGTCCTCAACGCTTTCATTCAACGTTGTGGATAAAAAAAATTGCAGGGAATAAAGATACCTCATGGTGATTTGTTTTGGGAGATGGAAGGGGACAAAGAAGGGAACTGCAACTTTTCTGGCTGAAAAAAAGTCTTAAGGCCAGTATTTTAGTCTTCAAGGCTTTACGAAAGTCAACAGACGGATTACAGGGAAAAACTGTCATGTGCGGCTCGGATACTCAGGTGCGGCTGATTTTGAACAACAAAACAAAACAGAAAAGAATGTTCTCTGGAGCTCGTAGAGAATTGAGTAATTTTACATTTGACTTACATAAAAGCACGAGACATCTCTAATTAGTTGAAAAGCTAGAATTTATATACTCAATCTTTGGAACATACTCTTTGATGTCAGATAAACACACGAGACCCAATTCTTAGCTCTTTGTCGTCTTTAGATCGGCAGCTGTAAATATGTACTTCCAGGTTTAAGGTTTTTAATTCTTTCACCGTCTTTTGTTGGTTTCTCGCCGTAATATAGCATATTTTGCTAACCTGGTGTGAAAACGTTATCAACCAACCATTAAATTTTTACAAATACGGAAATTGCCAAGGGTGTCACGGATCACCCGCATACACACCGCAAGTCACCCGCTGACACGCGCATTCGTTAAAACACAACAAATGACCACTCTGATGTAGAGCGTCCCTCCGCGAGACGAATAGTTATTAAACTCTAAGTCACAAGTAATTACACAAAGAATACACAAAATACTTCTCTAAACAAGGTAGAGAATCAGTATTTTTACAACATGTAGTTATGGTAATATGATAATTATCATTACATCATAACAATCACTGCTAGGCTTAACAGGAAAATACCTCACTCGGATATATTAATACGCAGCACAAGCTCACGTAAAGGACATACAAGAAATGTAACAAGTATACAAAATGAGCAATGTCCTTGAATTCAGTGCACTCAGCACACATACGTATAAATACGTTAATCTAATAACAGAATGGGTAGCACACCCTAGGCCCTAACACCGCCTGTGGAAGGTTTAAACACTCAGTCTTCCAGCGCGTGCTTAAAATTCTACCCACTCTAAAATTGAGATCCAAACATATAGTCCTCCACTTAAAATTCTGGTTTTTTAAAAAAAATATTTAGCAACTCTTCCCGTAGGAGGTTTAAAAGAATGTCACCCTGTGCTTCACTCTACCTTAAGAAAGGTCTTACTTCGTTTGGGTTGTTCGTCTTGGTGTAAAATCATCGGAAGCCCATGCCTCTGTCTCACGTCAATGGTCCTCCGGAATGTACGGATATCGTCTGTAGGATATCGCACCACGCAAGTCAGTCATTCAGCCTCGCTGTATTGTATGATCCCTCCCACCTTGGAGATACGCGGACACCCTTTCACTCGTCTTTGCTGAACCACAGGCCGTCTATACGCCAGCTCCAGCCGTCAAAACCCGTAGTTTCCCACAGCCTTCCTCGCTCTCTGTGTAGTCCCTGAGTCTACGTCAGAAAATTTCTCAGACGCCTGCCTCCAAATTTAGCAATGTTCTTCCTGTACTGTACTGGTAGTAGAACAGCCCCCGGCTTGAATATTAGCAAGTACTGTGACAACTCTTGTCACTAAACAGCGGTATAATTAGCGCTCTCTCTAGCGCCTCACGTCGACATACAGTATGACGACTGGTAAGCTTGAATGAAGACTGAACACCCGTCAGTGACAGCACACCGCAAGCAGCCACACACCAAGATTGCTGGAATATCGAAACCAATATCGAATCTTCCCACTTCCTATGGTCGGGTCTAATATATACCCTCCCTTGTTTACGTCGCCAAAAGGTGAGCTTAGCCCGCACCACACATAAAATATTAAATAAACTGAAACTCCAAATTTCTCGTGATCCTCGCGTGACAGCGACGGAAAAAAAAGACACCCTAACCACCTGGACAGATGGTGAGCTCTGCTCGGATCACACGTGAAATATAGTAAAAACCGAGACTTTCAATTTCTCGAGATTTCCTGTGTGGCAGTGACATACCAAAGCACACCGTGTGTGTCGAACTTAATATACATTATACCACCCTACTGCCGCACCCCTTGTACGCTACAAAGGGTCTTCTGTAACTAAACACTCTAAGACAATATGTCTTCGGGCTATTGTAGATCAAACTGTGGCGTTATCCTTGTGATTTTTTAGTTCAGCAAGTGATGCCCTTCTGTACCCACGTATGAGGCTTTTTGTCGTTTTAATTTGTGAAACTTATCGAAGATTCTCCTTCCCGCTATCGAACAGCCTGTAGTCCTTCCTGGTGCTTGGTGATTAATTTGGAGCAGCTGTACTCCTTGTATCTATGGCCTTTCCACTGTGTAAATAGTTATTCTTAATGTCCGGATATTTTGCCATATTATGCACAATACTTGTAGACAGACCGACAGGACACAGAGATAAGCTTCAAGAATATAGGCGATGAGCACTTTTAGCAGGGAAAGAGAAACATTTACTCATTTTGCCTTCAGCCTATGAAGAACAACCATTGAATTTATCTTTTGTCAGTGGAAGTGGGACTCTGTGACGCTCCAAAATGACATGAAGGGAACATGATACAGGAGAAAAACAGTTGTAGGCTGTGAAACAGTACTGATTAATTTCCACGATTATGGCCGAATGCAGTCTGAATCGATACGGTTTCTATGGTTAACAGTTTTTTTCTGAAGTCACTCTGTCAGGGTCGCGATTTTTCAAAAAATATTCATATGAGTCGTTTATTTTTCTGCAGGTGAAGCCATTTTCAGACTGGCAGAGGTGCAGAAGGAAATACAGCTTAGGTTTGAAGATTGCGTAAGTGCAAGCTTTTAAAAGACAGAAATTGAAGCTAATCATGGTACTTATCTATGGTACTATAACTAATCATATAATAAGATGTTCATTGGCGCCCTCAGGGTGAGCTCAGCATCATGCGCACCACACCTCATCTCCTGGTCCCTGACGTCAGTTAACATACTCATTTTTAGAAGACAAATCAATTAATATGATGAGGTCAAAAGTAAAGCATTTGTGAAATATGACACGAAGTAACTGACAATAAAAGAATAAAATTTTATCTCTATTAACCATTTTATTTACACGAAAGCAGAACAATGTACTACTACAAAACACTATACAATCCCTCAACCAAAAACAAATCCAAAACTGAAGCAGCCCAGCACATAAAAGCAAAGTCTCTTTACATGTAGAGTATGCACTTGATGGCACTAAATTGATTCTGAGCCGTTAAACAAGCTTTTCCTCAAGTCAAGAATGTCGCGTAACGCGTCCAACGTCACCCGATTCACACACATTCGGTCACAGTCACCACACGCATCATTCACTCGTTCAGCCAGATGGGGACAGCAGCCAGTCAAAAACACGAACGTGACTAAAGACGACAAAATATTTATAACGAAGCAATAAACTAAACAGAACAAATCAAGAAGTTCACTGGACAAGAATGCACACAGATGCAGTCGTAGAAACTGTTCAATAGCGCCTTCTTTGAAGGGACGCCAACGGCATGTGCCATAATTTAGATATGCTTCTCTTGTTCTTAGACTGTGTCGACGGTTTTCATATTCTGACAAGCGGATCCTCGCGGTATATAAAATATAAGCCAGTTAAGTCTGTAAAAGCCCACATGATGCCTCTTTGCGAAATGACTACTCTTTTTTTTTTTTTTAGTGAACTTAGTGAATGTCTATCGCGCATCATTTATATCATCAACCGCATGTGGTGGTTGGTGACGTAGTCCTTTACAGGATTTAACAGATATGCCCTTCGCAACAAATGAACGTCAGAAATGAAAATGGTTATAGCTGAGCGAAATTCAGAGGGATGTGTCATTTATTTATTTACGAATTTAAAGCGATAACTACAGTTAATCAGCTGGAAGTGTTGTTATGATTTAGAATGTTGTGTTGAAACGGAGTTCAGTTGTGGCTGGAAACTTTTCAGAGCAAGTCTTTATTTGCCGAAGTTATTCTTCCGCTGGAGCAGAAAGTTGAAAACGATTTCAGAAACCCTGCGGTAAGTGTAGCATGAAAGAAAGACATAATGTAGAGCAATATCTTTAGCTAAAATGTGGGACACACTATATGTTTAGGATGGATTTTAATTGCATATCGCGGATGGGGGAAGCTTTAGGGGTACACATAATTGCACACTTTATCTTTTTACTTGTTAAGTGTAATAGATGATTCTTTTGGTTTCATTCGTTTATCAGTTCTGGTTCTCATATTCCCGTCAGCTTATTATTATTCCCGTCATTAGTATTATTTATTTTCTTCGTCCGACTGCTTTTTATGCTTAATTTTTCCTTACTGAAAACGATCCTCATTTATTTGCATTCATGTTAATGATCACATCATAGAATTGTGCTGATAACTAGAATGACTATTTGTCACTTTGTGCAGGCTGAGCACAAAAAGTACCAGAGTGGACATAAGACCTTTTTGGTCCCATTCAGCAAAGCGTCCGAAAGTATGAAAAAGTTTCATAAGAAAAAGAAGTCCAAATTAGGCTTTACTGACAGCAAAGAATTGCAGGTACATGTTTGATTGTCATGTTTTGAATAAATTAGATAAATGGCTGAGATAGTTCAGAGAAAGACCCTGTCGTTTTTACTATTAATAGTTCTCAACATGCAGAAGTTTTCAAGATTGTGTTTATAGAAGGTAGAAAGGTAAACTGACAGTCGGGAGATTCTTGAAATGTTGGCTAGGGTTCCGACGTTAAGAGTTTGGAACAACGACCTACGTCAAATGTTCATGTTAGCCACACTCTTCTCGTCCTGTGCAGCTCGTGAGGACACTAGACAAGTGTACAGAGAAACTCAACGAATTCAGACTGCAGGGCCTGAGGCTTGTAAGTGTTAGAAACTGAAGTAATGATGTACATGTACATTATACGACTACATTCATTAGTGACTCCAGATAACGTCAGAATCTGCTGTATTTTGATCTTGCAACTGTAAGAGACTGGCACGAAATTTGTATTGTGCCTTAAGATTGCGGGAGATGTGGCACAAACTGCTGTTCAAATTGCCCATTTGCATTACAGTGACGTTTTGTGTCGATCGGTATTTTATTGAGCTGCAGGGGAGGTGCCACAAGAATAACATATGGCTGTGCTAGGCATCATTGCGGTTATTATCGTCATCGTAGTTGTTCTTAACGTCAGCATTATCATAGTCATCCTCCTCCTAATAACGAGTCATACAAATTTCGTTTATCTAAAAAAAAAATAAAAAAATCCATTATTATACAGGCTTTGCTAGAAGAACGAAAGTGCTACTGCTTTGTCTTGTCTCGACTGTGTGCTCTGGGCTCGACGCAGATGCACTACCACGACAGGGTGAGTTGCTAGTCCCGTTTTGTTCTATTGTGGCCACATTTTGTTCAGTATTTCAATACCTTTTGTAAATTCGTACGTTATATGTAATAACTATCGTATATGGTTATAATGGTACACATGTTCTTTGAAAAGGTGCAACAGTATATGATTATTTACTAACGTATTTGCTTTTCTAAAACGGCTTGTGTAAATGTGTTTTGATTTTTCTGATGCTTGACAAATTTCTCATCGTGTCTGTGCACGAGCAATGGTTTACATTCCATCTATTAAAAAATATTGGTTTGTGTGGGTTTGTTCAGACATGCAGTTTTAACTTTGAGCCTTTAAGACACATATTCTGTGCTTGATGTGTGATGCATCCCATTGATTGGCTTCTCTTTGCTTAAAAACATAATTTATGAAGAAAGTGTTTAATTAAGGGTTCTTCTATAGCTTTATTGCTCATTTGTCATGTAACCTTTACAGGGTCTAGAGTTATTATCAGGACAGCTTGGCTCTTGGAGGCAGCTCTGCTCTCAGCCCAACATTCTTCCCCGTTCTGCTGATGTCCTTTTTCAAATTCTGGTCAGTGCAGATGTGGTTTCCGGCAAAAGCTATGTTACCAGTAGTTGGCCGGCTTACTATGACGTATTTCAAACAGGGTCCATGATCGCGACCTCTTCTGGCCATGCAGCTCTACAAAACTAATGAACATGCGGAACGAATGCGGCCACGGTTATTCTTTGTAGTATGCATACATCCTATTCACTAAAGTACTTATTAAGAATGTTTCAAGGGCGGCCATTTCGGAGGTGGGAAGGGGTCTGACAACTCGACCAGGTTGAGTTGATCGTGATCTAAAGGCAGCTCGACCACAACCACATCAACATCAACGGACAATTTGGTAAACGGTCGAACTGTCCAACGATCATTTCAAGTGCTGTGCAAATGTCAGCTGATAGCTTATGTCTTACAAAAATAATACAAGTTGAGGTTTGGAGGTAGTGCAAAAACAGTAAAATAGTAATTATCATAAAATAAAATATTGTCCATGAAAACCCTGTCAGTATAACATTTATCTTAATAATCAAGGTTATAATACAACTGATGATGAAAAACAACACAAAATCTGATATTTCTGCAGGGCAAACGACATCATGAGCAGATGAACAGCACTAGTTCTTATGGAGTATATGTGCCAGACAGCATCAGCAGTAGTGGTAGTTCAGGACAAAGCCCTCTGCACCACATCCACACCCCTACCATGCAGAGATCTGGCCCGCTCTCAGAGTATGCCCTGCCAGAATCTCCAAGTATGAAATATTTATCAATAGTACTTAATATAGACTTAACAAGCATTTGACATATTTGTTTAAGCAATCAAGTTTGTGCATGCCCATCCTGGAGACTATAATGGTTAACCTGTTGTTTTTCTTCATGTAATTTTGCTTTAAAGAAAAACCACCAATCAGTCACTTCAATCCATTTCAAAAATAAAGATTTGTTGTGACGCTTTTTTCGAAGGTCAGAGTTTGTCAAGATCCATAGCTATGTCCATGTCCACGCCTCCTTCGGGACCCCCACCAGATCCTCCAGTGGGACCTCAGGTGCGTGCAACATATGCACATATGCCTCAGCAAGACTGCCAACTAGCCTTCAATGTGGGAGATCTCATCACACTTCTTGGAGAACAGGTGGAAGGCTGGCAGTTTGGACACAACATTCACACGGGAATGTGAGTTTCAAAACTTTTGCCATTCTATTCAAGTAGATTTGACAATGGCCGTACTTTTTTTAACATGTCTTTATTGCTTTTTCTTTAAACCAGAAATATACAGTTATAACATTCTTTTTGATTGTTTTTAGGTATGGCTGGTTTCCACTATCATTCACTGAACGACTTGATCAACTAAGGCTTGAATCCCGAACTCCAGTCAGGTAAAACAAAACAATTACAAACAAACTAAAAACTACCATAGGATCATATCACCATTTGGGTTCTTTTGACTATAGATCCTTTTAATAACTTGAAGTAATACTGACCCAGCAACTGTATGCAGTGCCTGAACAATATTTAATTAAATATATTTCTAGGATGTCAGAAAAGATAATTATTTTCAACATGTTATTATCATTACCATATCTTTGTTACAGACTTCGACAGCGAGCTAAAAGCATCAGTGCCATTAGTATGGATGGGCTGTCTTTGTGTGACTTTGGTGGTTGGTCCTTTGAACATGACATAAGAAATCGTCGTCGTCCTCGGTCTTTACATGAATTTTCATTGGTCACAACCACTGGTGGACCACAGGTACCTATGGCTGCCACTTAAGATACACACAAAGCCTCTTCCTTCAGATTCCATGTCAGTCATAGCATTATATGTTAACATATGTTGTCAAATGTTATTGTGCATTATTTAGAATACTATGGAAATTCAAATAATGTATATCAGGTTTGCATGAAAATGCATTTGTTATTTTTTTTGTTGAGGATAATATTCAAGGAAGAATTTAACTGATGTTTTCTTTCTTATATAATACGTCTTTGCATAATAGTAGTTATAGTTTCAGAAAGCAGCATTGTGCATTTTGGTTAAAGTTTTATTTTCTTTACAAATTTAATGTTTCTTTCCCCACTTCACTAAAAAGTCCTGACTTCACTGCACAGATGTCCTTAATAATATTTATATAGATGGCATTGTAAAAAATATCAGGTAGTTAATGTACAGATTTCCTGCATGAGAGAAGAAGCCAACATCCCAAAGTTAGCATGAGAAATGCCTGTCAGAGACTTACATAATGTATTGCTTCTGTCTTCACAGTTGCATGATGGTGATGGGTCTCAGTATTTCTTTGATGATTCATCGTCACTGCACTCTAGTACCATTGGTCTTTCCTCCTCCATGCATGATCCAAAGACTTCACCAATCCCATATTCTCAACTGGTGCATGGCTCAGTAGTTTCTTCTGGTGATGGGGATGCAGCTAAGGTCTCATCTGTTAACCTGCTCCAAAGTCCCAGCATGAAAAGCATCCAAAGTCTTCACCAAACAAGCAATGTCCATGCTGGCCCAGGCATTCTGCCACCCCCACCACCATTTTCTCCCCCACCTCCTCCTAAAGATGAAGATGGCTTCCATCAGCATGCTTCTCCAGTTCCACCCCCTGCTCCTCCACCAGCTCCTCCTGCTTCCTCATTCTCAGCTAACACATCTTTATCGTCCATCGCCTCTCAAGCTGCCTCAGTGGCATCATCCATGCGCAACAATGTCTCCCAGAAGCTGCCCCCATTCAGCAGTAGTCATCAGCAAGGGAGGAGCCTTCCCAGTGTCCCACCACGTCCAGGATCTGTGAATACTCTTGACAGCTCGCCCAGCACTAGACAGCCTCACCTCCTCATCCATCCCCAAGGACACAATCGCATCTCTTCACTTTCAGGTTCTCCACCACCTCCACCTCCACCACCTCCAGCTGATTGCAACATTGAGGAAAGGTAGAGTACAGTAAACTGTTAAAATGTTTGCTTTCTTTGCCAGACTTTGTGAATTTAAAAAACATCTTAAGTAAAAGCCCCATTGTAAGATTTCAAACAGTTGTAGGAAACACAGTTAACAAAACTGCAATTTTCTCCTCCTCCTCTTATGTTTCAGGAACAATTTGCTGAAGAGCGTAACACTAAGGAAGACAAAGACAAATGATCGATCAGGACCAAGAATTACTTAAGACTGCTCTCACCTCACTGAAGTCAGTAACAGCAGGATCAAATTAGTGTCATCTTTGCCAATCTCCTTGTGAACTTAGTGTCCAACAGTCACATTTGTGTTACAATATTACAATTATTAGAATGTTACTCTGTACAAGCGATTTCCTTTTAATATTTTGATATTCCTGCACAGAATTTGTGTGCAATGCTAAGTACATTATCAGCACTTTCATGTGTACATGTTGCATCCTTAAACGTGGATAAAGTTGCAAAAGTGTCAATAACACTATAATTACAACCTGTAACACTCTACTGTTTACTTTTAGACTGTTATTGAAAAAAAAAGAACAATCTGAGAATACAATGGCTTTACCCAGGTGACAATCCTATTTGACCACATACGCATGTGTACCCACTTATACACTTAGGGATATTTATGTGTTTAACATCAACAAAAGTTCCCTTTATACTGGTAAAACTCTTCCTTGTGAATCAACCTTTTGAACAATATTAAAAACTGATTTGAATGAAAAATGAAAATAGATTGAGGACAATTGTTCTGAAAGAGTTGTTGTAAACTTCTAGTTAGTGTTACAAAATTTTTTTTTATTATAGTACTTTCCAGGCTGTTAAGCATTATGCACAAAGTGAACAAAAACTGTGACATGAAATATACCCTACAATGAACATCTAAGATGGAATATACGTTGTCTAGTTATAGCACTAATTTTATGTACATGTTAGCACTAACCCTGATTGTGATACACGTTTTGTCAAAATAAATTTAAAGAGGTAGGTCTAAAGCATTCTGCAGTCCAACAATGTCCATGAGGTTAAAAACAGTGGTGTGGTAACAGGACTTTTACATTTCCACAGATTTTAAAAGTCAACTATTTTTTATTATGAACTGTCAAATCTGCAATAGTCAGATCATATGTTCAGAGTTATCTTTACTAATGCCATTCTTATTTTTTAAACTTTAAATTAGTATATTAAGGAATAGCATACTTTTGCACTCAAAGCCTACAAAAATGACTGCACACTTCTCCCTTTCTCTCTCTCTCACCCACACACACAAAATACAACCAACAGATACTTGCTATTAGAATCCTATCTAGTTAGTCTTTGGCAGTATCTTTGATAGCAAATGAAAGATAAATCCATGTGAGTCTCAGACACAGTTCTTTCCAAAATATGAAGACCAATCAACTATTCTCAGCATCACTGAACTGTCCTTCTACATGATCTGTGCTGTCCCTTGAAACAGCAGGACGATTAATGCTTCGGGCATGAAGAGCTGAAGGATCCCAGAAGAAAGCCCTTATTTTAGGGTTGTAGGAGGCTGTGTTGGCTGATGTGACGTCAAAGTCATGGGGGCCTAAAACACACACACATACAAGCACATGGATTCTCCTAGCAATATCTCTCAACTATGAAAATGTTTCTGAAAAAGCATATCACAAAATGTGAGGCTGAGATATACCGACCTGATCTTTTTTCCTGCTAACTTTCATCGTCATCTTTTTGAAAACAAGGCAATTGTATAACCTGTCAGTTGACAGGTAGTAAGACCTGAGAGACAGGTTTGGGTAAGGGTGGTATGAATCTCTCATCCCCATTGGTTTTCCCCCCCAACCCTCTAAATAGTTGTCTCTGAAACAGCTGGGTCCACTGGAAGTAGACGGTGCACACTTCTAGGCTTGGATGCAGGTCATAAATATAACATAATATGTCCTTAAGAAAACGAAACACATCAAAATGGCTGTATATAAAATATAATAACTTACTGTATATCTCAGAAGATTTCTCTAACTCATCATCCCAATTTTCCTCCCAGTTTTCCTGTGTATAAGCTCCACCTTCCCCAGAATGGTTTTTGAGATATGCCACAACTTTATTTTGTGCATCTTCATATGTCTGTGAAGTGTTCCAGTCCTCTTCAGTATCTTTTAAAAAGTGCAAAGAAAGAAACAGAGTCATGTCAAAGTCAAAAGCTGCATAGTTTACATCCTTGCAGAATATATGGTACCAGGCTGCATTTGTTGGTAATAATACATAAAAATTGGTATGCATGGCCTTCCCTGAGCGCAGCAAGGTGGCCAAAGCCATCATCAGCTGTACACCTGTATCCAGCAGGCTGATCTCCATACATGTCTAAGCTAACCCCCACAATATCACCATTGTCCAAGTATATGCTCCAACTTGTGTACATGGAGACAACAAAGTGGAGGAGTTTTACCAACAAGCAGACAAGGTTGTGAAGACAGTTTCAGAAAAGGACATCCACGTACTTGGTGACTGGAACGCCATGGTCGGGCCAGACACCTACCAGCAATGGGCAGGAATGGTAGGCAAATTTGGCCTTGGCAAAACCAACAACAGGGGCATCAGACTCCTAGAATTTGCACAGACCCAGACACTCACCTGAGCCAACACCTTACACCCCCACAAGAAATCAAGGATGGCCACATTGCACTCACAAGACAGGTTGGTCCATAATAAAATCAACTACATGCCGAGACGCTTCAAATCCAGCATCAACAATACCAAGATAAGGATGTACCCAGGCACTGACATAGGCAGCAACCATGATCTTTTTCTAAAAAACCTGAAGCTGAAAACAAAGCAACTCTCTAACACCCCCTGAATTTGCTTTGATTTGGAGAAGATGCAAGACCCAAATGTTGCAGAATCTTCAAGGCCACCATTGGAGGAAAATTGCCGCACTGAACCTGGTGGAATGTGATGTAGACACTCTTGCTGGAAACAAAGAGGTGCTATCAACAGCCCAGGAGGTTCTAGGGTGACAAAGGAATAAGAAACAGCCATGGGTCACGAATGACATTCTAGATCTCTGTGACCAAAGGAGGGCTTAGGGAAAAGATCAAACCTAAAACAGCTATTAACTCCAAAGAAGTGAACTGTGCCATCAAGAAAGGGATGAAGGCAGCTATTAGATAACTGGATCGAGAGCCAATGCTGGGATGCAGAGGATGGAATGGCATGAGGTGACAGCAAAAAGGCCTACCAACTACTAAAGACCCTCACTAAGACAGATCAGCACAATACCTCAGTCATCAAGGACAGCAATGGCCACCTTCTCACAGAAAGCAATACTGTACTCAACCGACGGACCGAATGCTGCAATGACCTGTACAACTTTCAGCTTAAGACTGACACATCCTTCAAAACAACCAGACTAGAAATGGGAAGAGGTCGAAAAAGCTGTGCACAGACTGAAAGGAGGAAAGTCGCCAGGCAATGATAATGTGCCAGCTGAACTGCTCAAGCAGGGTGGGGAAGAAACTACAAAGGCCCTCACTGTCCTGTTCTAAAGAGTATGGGAATGCAAAGAATGACCCAAAGAATGGACGCAGTCACTAGTCATTCCCTCCCCAAAAAAGGAAACAACAAACAAATGAGATTATGAGAGTTATATTTAATGATTATGATTATTTTATTAATTATTAATTATTATTATTATTAATGATTATTAATGATTAATGCGGTATTATGAGAGTAATGTCCCTTCGCTTAACCGGCTGGAGGGGACTAGCTCTCAGTATTTTTGTTGTTGTCTTCTATGACTTGTGGTGAGTTTTGTCCCTATTATTTGACACATGCTTCTTTGTCTTTCTGTTTCAATGATTTTCTTGTCTGCGGCGATTTAGTTCCAACAACGGCCTTCTGCATTCCAATCGAAAGCCAGCTGACGGTTTATTACGCCATTCGTCGCATGATTTTGTTTGGATCTACAGTTTGATCTATACCTACAGACTGCATTTGCTGCGTCCCCAGCTTATCTACGATTATCTATGGACAAGAACTATTTGTATTAACAAAGCAGTTACAACATGAGATTATTCTCTCACATTACTGTAGTTTGGTCTATCGCCGTGAACTGAAGACAGTCATACCTGCTGTCGGCTCTGGTTCTCGCCGTGACCTGCTGCCTGCCTTCTTCATAACAGGACTGCCAGAACTAGCGGTCACACAGATCCTGTGGATTATACTACATGCTCTGAAATACTTGCATAGCGGAGGTGTTATACATAGGGGCGTGTCTCACTGGCATCCACAACTCTCTCTCCACAATCGTTACGACTGGCGCCAGTGAACAGACTATGACTACCCCAACATGCTGTTGATTGCCTCCTGTGGCTCAATCCAGAAATTCTTGAACAGAATCTGGCTTTTCTGGTGATTTTAAAAATAACCTGATGATCGTACTACAAGAATTCGGCTGTTCTAAAACTAACACATGCAATAGCACATCCATGTCATTGAGCTTTCCGTACTAAATGAACTGCAAAATCATGAAATAAATGTGTGAGCTCACCGACAATCCTTCTCAAACAGAACGATGCGAATAATGGAGGAAGAAACATCCTGCATAAACCTCTGCATTGATTCCATGGTTACCTTGTCGGCCATGGCGGCGATTGACGTTGGAGCGCAATCCGGCTTTACCTTTACAGCAGATCTCGACACATTAGAGAGCTGTTTTCTGAGCAAAAGACCTGCTTGTTTTGTAGTTTATGGAATTTGACATCTTCTGATGCCAATATTAATCAGTGTGTATTTCGTGTCCATAAAAACCGCTATCTATTTTTTCACAGTTGATTTTAGAGCACTATGCTTTAGTCCCCATGTTTTTGGTATCAATTTAAAGGTTATTTTTTCCTCTAGTAATACTAACATGTTCAACAACAAGCATGTGCATGTGTGAGAAAAGTTATCTGTACATGTGAAACGATGTAGAGAAACCTATGTATGTTTCTATTCATGTTGACGTGTCCGTGTGTCTATTTGTCCACGTGTGTGTTGAAATTACCCTTATGAATTTTAATTTTTTGCTGGTTGCTTCAAGGGCACTTTTCTCTCTTTTCTTGTTGACAGATTTTTCTTTGTAAAGCGCGGTGAGCCTGGTTTTTGCTGGGGAACTGCGCTATAAAAGCTCACATTATTATTATTTATTATTTATTATTAAACAGTGCCAGAACTACAGAACCATAAGCTTTATCAGCCACCCAAGCAAAGTCATGCTGAAGGTCATACAGAACCACATCTGCACCACCACAGAGGAACTGCTAGCAGAAGAACAGGCTGACTTCAGACCATGTAGAAGCACAGTTGAGCAGATCTTCAACTGTCACATCCTTATAGAAAAGCATCTTCAGCATCAGTGGGACCTCTACCACAACTTTATTGACTTGAAAAGGCATTTGACAGAGTCTGACACAAAGGGTTATGGCATGTGATACGAAAATTCAACTGTTCAAGTCACCGAAGCGCTAAATAATAGCTCAAAGAGTGTTGCTGAATAACCAAATAGGAGCTTACTTTTGCACTTCAGTGGGCCTGCATCAAGGATTACCCCTATCACCAAGGCTCGAAACCCTCCACAACCATCATACTTCCACTTCCACTGGTGGAAGGCCAATCTACAACCTATACTTTGCAGACGACATAGATCTGTTAGCAGGCATTAACAAAGAACTGCAAGACCTCACCAAAAGACTGACAGACAGTTTGAACGTTTATGGAATGGAAACCAGCACTGAAAAGAGGAAAGCTATGATCAAAGAGAGTGGCAAAGCTATACAAACAGGGTACAGCTCGAAGAGATAAGCAACTTTAAGTACTTGGAAGCCATCTTCTCCAAGGACGGCATCTCCATGCCAGATATCCACTTCAGGATCGCAACAGCAACAGCGGCAATGGCTAAGCTAGATAGCATCTGGCATAGCTATAAGTACAATCTGTACAAATCTCTGGTAGTACCGATTCTGCTCTACAGATGTGACTCGTGGACTCTGCTCACTGAAACAGAAGGGAGAATCCAGACATTCAAGAATGTGGCTGAGTAGGCTGCTCCAGATCTCATACAGAGAAAACAGAACCAATGACTTTGTATGAAACAAGATTGCCACACTTAAACGAGGAACCTATACTTTCAACAGTCAGGCAACATTAGATGGTCATCTTTGGCCATGTGACCTTGTCAAAGACTATCCTTCAAGGCACCTTGGAGGGTAGTCGATGCTGCAATAGCCAGAAAGACTGGACTGGTCATTGTAATAGGACGTACGCACACTTACCTTGCATACACACGACGCATATTACACACATACACCACGCTCGACGAGCCCCCAGTAGGTGGGGATGAAGGTGAAGAGATTTTTGGTTGATTTATGGAAGATGAAGAACTTGCTGCTCTCTTTTCTAACTGGCCATGGAACCGTCTTGTTTCTTCTTCTTTTTACGTCATTCTTTTCTCAAAATTACGACAAACAAATGACGCACACAAGACGTCAAACACAAGACACCATTCACACATGAAACAATACAAGACCTACCCCTAACCTATTACAGTCATCCTGTAAAGAACCTGCTCACTATTGCCCAAAATAGGGAAGAGTGGTGGGCCCTGTCAACTGCCGCGTCTATCCATGTGCTTCCCCAACAACAGGTGCCGGTCAAGGGACGACTGTCTGACTGACTGACTAATAACCATTTAAAATAGCACTGTTTAAAAGAAAAAGTGTTTGAAGCATAGATCATTTCCTATATGCATGCACCTCTTTATATTTTATATTAAAAATCCTGTCAAACAAAGGGTTAGATTTCAATAAAAATATCACATACAGGACAAAAGTAGTAAACTTGATAAATATTCTGTTTTAATAAATGACTGTTTAGAAACTTACTTTGTTCATCAGTCTCTGTACTTTCTCGATCTCCTGTTAGACTGAGATTGTTTGAACAATTACTCATCGATGAGTCTTCTGGGTTTGTCTCACAAATGTCTCTGCTAAAGACAGGTCGAACATCTGGACCAGAATGTGATCGCCATGTTGACTGTTTCCACAAACTCGATTCAGCTGCCAGCTTCATCACATTGAAACTGAATGGCAGGTCCTCCAAGCCATACAATTCATCTTCCTTTTCAGTCAAATTTGCATCAACTGTATCCTGGTTATCTGCTTCTTGATCACTGAGGACATCAGTATCTTTGTATATCTGTTCAGCACAATATTAAAGACTATGTCATTAAGAAATTTGTCTATCCTTTCAACTTAACACTAAATTATAGGCATTAGATTTTCATAAATCAGTCTATTAAACAACTTTATTTTAAAAATATATCCATCTGAGTATAGTGCTACTCTGCATTACATTTCAGGATATGAACTGATGAGTTTAGAAGAAATCCAACTGTACATGAAAAGAATGAACAAGAACGGAAAGAGAATGCAATCTTGAGTAAGGAGGTGAGGGCAAAAGGGCACCTCATATTTAGTGTCACAGAGTCGATACAGTGTTCATTCTAGCATTTTGGCAATGAATCAAAATCAAATCAGAAATACAAGGATATACATGCATGAGTAAACATTTTGCAAAGACTTGGAGCGTGATAATACCCAAGCATAAGTGTCAGATTGCTGGATGCTGGAAGATATAGCAAACAGCTAGAGCAGTGACATCATCCATGTATCTTTACTAGGTAAATTGAAGGGTAAGTCATGCCTAGGGGGTAAAGGATTAGGGTTAGAATATGCCTCTCAAAAGCTTTTATACCTTACAACATCAGTGCAACAGGATAGTAGTTATTAAGCTCTGCCATATTCCCTTTTTTGTAAGGACCAGCGACTAAACCTGAAGACTTAAATTTTACTTAAATAATAATAATAATAATAATAGTGAAGATTTTTATAGCGCATATTCACACTCATAGAGAGCATGCTCTTAGCGCTTAAAACGAGGAAGAGACGTGGACTAAGTAGACACAGAACAAAGGGGACGAAAGAAAACGACAGTACTGACGAAACAGAAAACATTAAAAGGCATCAAGTAACAGGAACAGAAAAATATAGTGATTCTGCGAGAAAGATGGGTAAAGTAGCAAGAGGGAAGGGGGCGGGGTTAAGAAGGACGAGCATTGTGCGGACTGTGTTAGGAGAAATGCTCAAGGAAGAGGTGCGTTTTCATGTGATTGAATGCTTCCTGTGATCAATTTCTTAATCACCAAAGAATTCTGAATGACAAAAGGAGGGTTAGAGACTATAGGATCATTTAGAAGAAGAATATGCAAGCCAATGTTTGGGTTCTTTTTATCTACACAACAGTAATAATAATAAAAAAAATCATTCAACTGATCTGGAAGCTTTGGGTCAACATCAGGGATTTTACTGTCAACTAATATTGCAATGTATGCTGAATATCCTGGAATAATTCAATGGATTTTTCAGGATAAATGATGGTATATCTTATCTCTGTGTGCTGCTTTAGCCTCTTTATACACCACTGATTTTGCTAACTTATAGCTTATAACACTTATTTTGGACAGCATTGGTACAGTATACATGGCTTGGCATGATAATAAAAAAGGATACCAGAAAGGATAAATCAACTATAATAATAAATGTAAATTTGTATGGTGCTCTACCATATTTGGGTTATTCTGATTCTACAGTTGATTTGGGACAATAGTGAGGCTGAAACTTGTGGCCTAATTTCTGGAAATGGAAAGAAGGTGAGTATCTGCAGAATTATGGTAATGCCTGTTTAGAGTGCAGTGAGTTAGGTCAGTGAAGCAAGAAGGAGCAGAGCCTGTAAAGAACCTGAAGCAGAGTGTAGCAAGCTTACGTTCTGAGAACCAGTACATGAAATCAGTGGAGAACACAGAGAAGAGGTTTGAGTATGAGTTGTGCTTCAGAGTTATGAAGATGTTAGAGTTTGTTTGATAATAATAATGATGCATATAGCGCATTTCTCCACACACAATAGAGCTCAAAGTGCTTTAAGATGCACTGGAGCTGACTATATTTGTCAATTTTGTTCAAATCTGCACAATGCATTAGGCTATTTAGAAAATGTATGAAGGTATATTGCAGCGGTGACTGCCGCAAGTTAGCACCACTCTTCAGTTCCAAGTGCGGTGGATCAGACGGTTATAGCTCATCTGTCCGCTAGCTGATATTAAAACATGGCTAGCCTTCATGCTCCTGTGTATGACACCTTTGCTATGCCAGTATTCCAGTGCATGGAGTTAATTCCATAAGATATATGTGACCAATAGCTTCGGAAGATTGCTGTGAAACAGGTATGCAGAAGGTCATGGCAAGAGCCATAGCCCATAACAGACATGACTGTCCATAGTTCATGGCAATGGACGAAGCTAAAGTAATGTGGGAGAATAGTCTCATGTTGTAGCTGCTTGGTTAATACAACTTCTTTCTGTACATAAGAGAACTTGTGATCTAAGTTTTCTAGATCAATCCATTTAACAGTCCCCTGCAGTCATGTTGGAGAGCACTGAGGTAGATGCATTGTGGTTGTATCTTTGTGACCTTTGCCTATTCCTGTATATAGCTGATAGACACAGGCCACATTGTCAAAATGCACAATGATGATGACTCATTGCTGTTGAGAGTGACCTTCACCATGTTTTCCGCCAATGGTGGGGAGGTGATGTTGTAAGGTTACTTGCTGGTGAAGAATCAGACAGCTGAGATTTGGAACAAGCACAATACTTTGTTACTGATTTGTCTGTCTTTAGCCTCTTGTAATTCTTGAATCTATTAACTTGACCAGCTACTTGTTTTAGCAAGTCGTCTGCTCCAGGGCCCATGCTGGCTCTCAAAGGCCCTGAGTTCAGATCTACAGCTTGGAAAGCTCTTGTGTTGTCTGTAGGAACGCAAAATAGATCAACAGAGACTAGGGTCGCCAGAAGACTGCTGGTATCGATGCAATCACAAAGCAGAGAAAACTGAACATTTTAAAGCAAAGGACTGACTGTGTGATCTTTAAGATCTTCAGACGAAACCGTTAGGCGGAAAAGACCAGCAGTCTATGGGAAATCCAAAAGTCGCAGAAGAAACAAAAGGCAAACAGTACTGCACTGCAATGAAAAAGCACTGGCCTACACAATGGGCACTAAAAACACAACACAACAAACTAATAAAAATAAAAAAATTGATACAGAGAACTGCCGGACAAGAATTACAGCATTCAAGTCTTGATAAAACAAAGGCTCGCCGAGCAGTCAAATGGAGCATGCTGATATTGCATAGCACAAAATAAAATACAGAATGAACAAACGGAGTGGTAAAAATAGGTCAAGAGTATTTCACTCAAGGCGATCAAGCATTTTATTTGAAATAGGTTAATTTACCTCATTCTGAACGCTTATAAAAATTTTGTAGTTATAAAGAGCAACATCTGATGCAACGCAACGGTCTTATGGTGGGGAAAGAAGAAAGACATACCTTAATATGAAAACTTTCTTCCACTCCAGTCCTTGGTCGTCCTCTCCAGGTACCTTTGTATGCTGGATTTCGCAAAGGATAATGAATAGACAAGTCCAGTTTTGGTATTTTCTTTTTCGGCATCTTAATGGGATTCTGAAAATTGGGACGGAACGAAAGTGACTGAAACACTCATTAAACACAAGTCAAAGTTA
This sequence comes from Marisa cornuarietis, assembly GCA_004794655.1. Lineage (NCBI taxonomy): Eukaryota > Metazoa > Mollusca > Gastropoda > Architaenioglossa > Ampullariidae > Marisa > Marisa cornuarietis. Next base: position 2,977,225 of record SMMW01000025.1, read on the forward strand.
AGTGCTAAAAATTAACACTTTATTTTTACACATTACCTCTTTTACAACCATAAACTTAAAAATCAAATAAAACTGATCTATCAATTTAATAACTGTTTTTTGAAGCTATAAATTATTTCTTTAAATTATTATATTTGACTGTGCAGTTATGCTTGTTTCAATAAATTGTTGATAACTTTTCTTGTGTAACACTTATGATTGTATAGTTACTTGTGTAAATTATGATACATGTGCAAGGTAAGTGTGATCAGCTACTAACCTAACTTAAAAATTAAGTTTCATGCTTACTGTTTTTTATGATTATTTTTTTTATATATAGGTACTGATTCTATGTGGTGTCTACAAAGACTACCAGCTAGTTTTCAATAAGCAGTAAACTTTTGATGAGCTAGCTGCCAAAGCCATCAATTTGAATCAGTACAAGAATAAGACTGTGAGAACCTGGTCTAAATCCAACAATTTGAGTTGTTTCAGATGAGGAAGGCACTCGGGAATTTCTTGCAGCCTGTTGTTGAAAAGATCCAGTACCTTCAGCTGTGTCAGGTTACTAAATGACAATGGAAGCTCAGCAAGCTGAAACGGAATGCAAGCACAAATTACTATAGAGCTCCTGCCATATGAAGAGCATAAAGACCTAAAATTAAGGTCAAGCCATTCAAGCTGAAATAAAACAATCTAGGGTACATTTGATGTCACGAAACAATCAGTATTCATTATTAAAAGCCAATGTTGTTTTTCAAATTTATCACACTATAAAAGTTTGTGTGCATGGTAATTTTAGGCTTCTGTACTTTTGACTATAAATATATAAACATGGTCTAAGTTTAATAAAAGAATGATTCATCTCCAGCCCAAAACACTTTATTTTGGTCTGAAAGGAGCAAAACTTTGCCCTCTCAGTCAGTAGCTATGAAACTCACTAAATGCATTTTCACAGACTTAAAACAAAATCTGTAGGATCCATCCACCAGATGGAACACCTGATCATGTCTTTGTTTTTGTAATAAACAAAAATACTGAATAAATCTTTATTCTCTCTTTATATTAACATTATATATGCAGGGTAAATGCTGCAAAGGAATGAACAATTTTGTTGCATATGTCTGCTTATGAGTTGCATAAAAAAAGGAAATTCTATGGTACATTAATAAAAGAAAACTGTGTTCACCCTATTATTATCAATACGCAATTCTTCAAGTCCCTTGAGACATCCAAAAGAACTTGGAAGAAGTTCAATGTTGTTTCGAGACAGAAGACAAACTCGCAACTTGCTCAGGTTTCCAAATGACTCCGGAAGATCAAATAGCAGATTTTGTCCTGAGGTTATTTGAATCAAACATAGTAAGTTTTCATTACAGCTTTGTTACTGTAATACACGATTGTCACTTCAAAAGATGCGTAAACAATTGCAAAGAATAAAATCAGAGGAGACAAAAGCATATCAATGTTTTAAAAGAAACATTTATCCTGCAGTAACATTACAGCTGTTAAAAAATTTTTGTAGATTTTAATAAATGTTCCCATAAGCTGTTACCTAGATTGAGGTTTTCTAGATTAGATAACAATCCAAAGTCTTCTGGGAGAAACTGAAGCTGATTTTCATCTAGCTGGAGATTGCACAGATTACGTAGCAGTGAAAAGCTGGCTGGCAACTTAGTGAGCCAGTTTCCATTTATCCAGTCCTTTCGTTCAAGTCCATCAAACTTGCTTCCAAAGTGAACATACTCCAGACATTCCAGTTCCCCAAAACTTTCTGGTAATTCTGTCAGGTGGTTGCCACAGAGGTCCAAATATTGTAGTTTCTTGCACACCTGTGAAATCATACAATGATATACTGCCAAAAATTAAAAAAGAAACATAGAAAACTTTAATATACGTATCAATCTTGGCTGAGTTGTACATCATGTCCAAAAATCATTTCTCAGTAAAGGAGTCTATGTCACAGAAAAATGTACATATGGTAAATTTATAAGGTTGCTTATTATGCTGCTTATATATTTATATATACATTGTTTATTTTAATCACATTGCTAAAACACCACATTCCAATAACCATACCATGAACAATACCGAAAAATATTACCTTTCCCATGTCAGCTGGAAGAAGTGGTCCTGACAGCAAATTTTCGCGTAAGCAAAGATCTGTCAGTTCAGGAAGATGTCCTATCCATTCTGGGATCCACTCAAGAACATTAAATCCAGCAAAGAATTTTTTCAGTGTGTGTTGAGACCTGCTGGTCTGAGGTAACTCTTTAAGTTTATTGTATGAAATATCAATGCAAGATAATTGTTGTAGCTCAGCAAAGCTTCTTGGGATCTCCTTTAAAAGATTGTTGCTTAGATTGATGCACTGGAGGGATTGCATGCTGCCAATATATTGGGGCAAAATATGGATTTTGTTATGACTTGCTTCAAGAATCTGCAGTTTTGATAGTAAAGCAAATGTAGGTGGAAAACATGTGAGTGCATTTTCCTCAATATATAGCTCCTCTAGTCCACCAATTTCACCAAAATCCACAGGAAGACAAGCTAGTTTGTTCCCTGTCAGTCGAAGGACTTTAAGATTTTCCAAGTACTGAACTGAATTTGGAAGTGTTGACAAACAGTTCTCACAAAGATCTACTTTTTGCAAACGTTTTAATGCACCAAAATTTTGTGGCAGTGCTTTAATGTCATTGCCATTTGCTGATAACACTTCCAGGTTTGGAAGAAAATTAACAATATCATCAGGAAGAGCTGATATACTGTTAAAGTCAATGAGAAGTTGTGTAAGGATTTGCAAACGGTGATGTGTTTTGTCAAGGATCAGTTCGTGAAGACCATTTGAAGCATAATCAAGGATATCGTCTCTTTGTTTGTTTTCTTTCATTTCGTGAATTGGTTTATCTCCATACTGTACACTTGCTTCTCTGGTCATAGTTTCAGATCTGAGGAAGCTTTTCTCGGATACTACAGGGTAGGCCTACACTATACAGTCATAAAGAGCTAACAAAAAAATCACCGACCACAAAATTCTAGCTGAAGTAGTGGAGTATAATAAACTCTGCTGTAAAATGTGAATCTTAAAATAAGATCTTAGTCTTATTTCTTACACTGCTTCTATTAACTGCTGGAATAACAATAAAAAAAAATTACGCGATACCCGCCAAACACGTTCGGAAGACAGGAATTTACGACATGCTGTTCATTTCATTCTGTAAATATTATATAAATCCATTGACTTAAATTTTAATTGATAAAAATTTGTATTTGAAAACATGAAAATTTAAGTTATTTGAGCATTAGAAGGTAGGTGTGTACGACAATGATCAAGGGACATAACTGTGGCACAACCATATGGCGTTGGACAAAACATGGCAAATCACTATACTGATTCTGGGATAGGCAGAAAGAGTTGCTTTTTTGTGTGTCATGGTGATACAGCGACTGGGGTCATGATCGAGTTTTCTGTATTATTTAGTCTCAAATCTATGAATTAATGTCTTCAAAAGTCTACAGTCTCCTGGAATACGAGCATGGTCATGGTTATGTATGTGAAATTTTGCCAAACATATAAGCCTAGGTGGCATACTGAGCGTTGAAACGGTTTTAAATGTGGCTGGGTTGGGATAAAAAGAACATCCATTTAGCATATATAGAGACTTGATGCCACCTACACATATTGCCCAAAGACATAGCAGGTAAAGCTTCAAATGTGAAGATTTATTCTTTAAATTTTTAATGGTCTTATATTAGTCTTAATTAAAAAGCTGTAATGCTAAGGTTATATTAAGTATGATAATCTTTATACACAAAATTAGAAACAAATTTATGCATATTCAATGTAGTATACTTATCACTAACATAGTTATCCATATTATCGACACAACTTTCACGCGTATTAAATAAAATCCATAACATGAAACCTTATGTATTTTATTTTTAAAAAACCGTTATTTATTAAATATTAAAAAATGTTTTACATAAATGAAAATTTATTAACCAGCAATTGTTACTTCACGTGTTGGAAGTATAACTGATGATGCATTTTTATTTTGTTTTCAACGGTTACAAAATGTCGTAATGAAAGTATGCAATGGCTTCTATGCCCTGGCAAATGAGCGGCCACTATAACTGCTGTTTTACAATTTCTGAATAAAAATCGTTGGCGGGGTGCACGATAGGGTAAAGAGGCAGAATTAGGATCAGATGATTTACATGACAACCGCACCAAGTGATGCCCAATGTCATAGGTTCGCCAACAGATTATAGCTATTATAGCTACAAAGCTATGCCGCGCGTGTTTATCCAAATACCCATAGTATTATGGTCCGCTTCATGGAGAACAAAGTATTGGAGCCACATCACACTACGATCTCTCTCTCTTTTTTTTTTTTTTTTTTGACGACTTGTGGGTGTGAATATCAAAGCGTTCGGACGATGGGCACCGGACGGAGTTCGATTTATCAGGAAAGTTTGCTCTCAGGCTTAATCCTCCCTCTCTGAACCTGAGCTCGAGCACTAAGCCCTCCTTTCGGCGTACCCCCATTTGCAGACTCGGCGGGCACTCATGGTAAGTACTGCAAGCAGATAACTGCGTTTTTATTTATTTCCTGTCGCAGCGACATGGGAACCCAGCGTCTCTGGTCGACTTTACTAGCACCTTACACCGCCCCTCCTTCCAGCCCTTCCTTCCACTCCACTCTTTTTTTGTGGTAGTCGCTGATGTGTTGAAATCGCAGCTATTGTTGCACTGTCAGAGTTGATCTGGGATTCTTGATAGATGGATTCTACTGTTATGTACTCACGGCGGTAGTCACGTAGGTTTTCTTTCACAAATACATTGGCCGGCAGGTGTCAGCCATGAAACATTTAAGCGTTTTCCCAACTTCTCCTGTTACGGGAACTGAGTCCAGCCGACGAGGTCTTCGCACTTTCTGCAGCGGGAGGATGGGGTGGGGGTTATTTAGTGACAGCGCGGCTTACAGTTTTGTTCATGTTGGTCGGTCGTGAAACCCACATCAACGGTATAACCAAGGTTCTGGAGCTGGGACCGGTGCAATAAACCGTCACACGAACCTCTTCACAAGTCTTCTTTTAACTTCTTTGCGTCTGGTGTACATCTGTGTCTCTTCCGAAATGTCTTTAGTTAAAGTCCGGACACCTCATGGGGAGGACGTGACCTGCTGGCTGTGGACACTTGGTGGAGGAGGGAGGAAAACTGCAGAAGATAGCCAGATCGCTTATCGCCTGCATGGACCGCTCAATTACAGACCCGTGTCCTGCGCTGTCACCCTCCCAGGGACACGCGATAAAACTGACGGTCGGTAATCCTGCAGTGATCCTGCCTGGATTAGACCACCGATGGATCCACCCTGGCGGTAGCAGAAGGGAGACAAAACTATGCTTCTGAACTGGGTGGCTTTGGCGCAGCGGATGGAAGAGGCGGATCACGATCGAGGTTCGTTCCGTTTATGCCGAAACGATTTGGTCCTTCGCCCAAGGTGAGACACATTGGCTGGGCCGCCATTAGCTGATCAAGGAGTGCAGATGCCCGCCAATTAACCAAGACACGATCGGCTGCTGTCACTGTAAATCAAGACGTCTTCTGTTCTGTACTCAGGCCGCCCTTCTTTACGGTCTTAGTCAACGTCTGTGCCGTTCCGTCACTCACTGGTTTCACCGCGAGTCTCTTTGATTGCCTTAGTACCGCTGGTCAGGCTCACAAGCATGTCTTTTTTAGTGAGGCACATCTGAGGACGTGTACGTTTGAGATTAACACATTCTTGAGAACTTCTGGCGGAATAACTTGAAAATGTGTTTGACAAATTTCTTTTGTATATTTAAAAATTCTTATTAATTTCTTCCTTGTAAATGTAATTGGGTGTGCATGTGTGTGTGTGTGTTGTGTTGTGTGTGTGTGTGTGTGTGTGTGTGTGTGTGTGTGTGTGTGTGTGTGTGTGTGTGTCCTGTCGTGTTTTCCTCCTAAATGTTAAGAAAATTTGTTACCTCGTGAAACGGTAACGTTGTCATTTAATTTGACTTCCTCTCCACGATTTAAAACTCTTTAACAACTACTACAGAGAGAAACAGACATAAGTGATGAACGAAATTCAGTTCCTTTGTTTAAATAAAACCCAAAACAAACAAAAATAAACAAAAAACAAACAAAAGCAGAAACATTTATCAAGACATATCCGCCTTGAAAAAAAGTTTTCGTCGTTACATGACTGATTAGTACAGACAATGCGTGCGAGTATATGTACTTTATTAATTCTATTTTTATGTTTCAAATGCACTTGCATGTGAGATGACACCGTCACCAAAGATACAAACGCGGTTATTAGTTCATTATTAACCATTTTTACAAAAATTCAGTTTTCGTTGTAAGATAAGTATAGCTTCTTGGATAGAGCTTTTTTAAAAGTCTTCCAACACAATAGTTTCAAAATCTTTATACATCACTCGAAGGAATCAGTACCCTAGTCCTTGAAAAGCGATCTTCCAGCCAGTATCAAAGCTAAGGTACGGTGTTACTTCTCGTGGAACGTAGATGGCTGGCATCTGGTTCATTGTCTAGTTGACGAGACTGTATCTTTGTCTGCCCTTTCAGAGGCAAAATAATTTAATCACATCAACATCACCAAAAACAGATTATATACATCTTTAGAGGTGTATAATCCATTACAAATAATGGAGCACGTAAAGTTTATTTCTAAAGTTTATATTTACTTCTGTCACCGACACATCCTCTTAAAAAATACACACCTTAAAAAATAAGCCATTGCAGAAAGTACTACCCAAAACTTATCTTTAGACTCAAATTGCTTTTATATCATAAATCCTAAAATCAATTTCTCTTTTTTCTTGATTTTTCTAAAACTCAGTAGAAACAAAAGGATTCGTATGCAATGCCCATGCATATCTGTTTTGAATAGATGACTGAAATGCATGATTTTTTAAAATTTTGAAATAGATATATGTGCAAATGGCTGCCAGGGTAGCGAATTCTCTTCTCATAAAAAGTATCGAGGAACCTCCCCGGGTCTTCTAATTAGCCAACATTCTTGTAGGACACTGGCTGTCGTCTACTTGCTAAAGATGAAACAGAAGCCAGTTGTGTGGCACAAATACAATGTTTGCATTATGAGAATAGTTTTTTTCCAGCCTTTTGTGAAGACATGAAGTAGTTCACCACTAGGATAAGAAACGAAGCGTTCAACACGCAACGTTATAGCACGCATCTCCCAGAAGCGCACCGCACGGACTTGTACCTATATAGAATGTATCACGGACCTTCATTAATGAAGCTCCGTGGTATATATACCTTCGTGGTATAACCGAGTACATTTATGTGAATTCAACAAAAGTAGTGTTTGGCGTTGCGTTTTGACATGCATAGCCAGATCTTTTGAGATCAGGTTGTTCCTGTTTGTGAATTCATGTATAGAGTGAAAACTTGTTTCATATTAACACAACATAGAGCATAAAATGGCTTACAAAACTTTTTTTTAAAAGAACAGTCAAGAAGTATATTTTTCTGCCTTTAAAATGTACAATTTATAGAGTACATCTGTCCGTGTTCTGAACTACCAATTTAACCGGAGAAGGAACAAATCTAACAAGGTTACAGTTTCAGCAAAATATAACGGGGAGGGGGAGGGGTGGCCCTCCACATTGATCATAACACACTGGCATGAAGTAAATAGAAGGTGAAAATCTAAATTTCACACATATCAGCTGTCCAACCGATTTGACTTTGACAGTCAAAATAGTTACTAGGGAAGTGCCATGTTATAGTTCTATTATTTTGCTTACGATAGAGAGGCCGTGCGTGCGTGCGTGCGTACGTTCGTGTGTGTGTGTGTGTGAGAGAGAGAGAGAGAGAGAGTTCCAATGTTTTTTCGTACGTGAGTAGAATGTGAGAGAGCAAGAAAGAGTTATTAAATTAGTTAAAAGCATACTTTTGTTAGGATATAGCGATATAAGGTTTTATGAACTGCATTCTTCAAAAATAATGAAACATGTAGACATTTTTACAGGAGTGTTTTTTTCGTCCCCATGTTTATGTAGATCTAATCCAGAGCCACTCCAGCCCCGTGTTATTGGCTTTTGTAAGCAAGTACACCGGCAGTGTTTGAAGTATCTACATACAGTCAACTGCTATGATCTAAGGCCCATTATATGGGATGAGCATGTCAGTTTATTTATTATATTCACCATTATTGAAGCAATATATAACAGAAGACACTGGCAGACGAACATCAGCGAATCCATCAGCCAAATGACATCACGTTGGTTATCTTGCTAATCAGCAGTCGCTTGTAAGGTAGTAGTGGTGGTATGTGGAGGGAGGGGTAGGAGGGTCAGATAGGGTCCTTAGAGAAACGAAAACTCGCGACAGGACAGTTTCAGGGACAGCGGAAGTGAGAAAGAATAGCGGGTTTGTGTGAAAAGTTAGAGAACTAGGAAGGGCGGGAGCGAAAGAAAGAAAGTGTAAAACCAGTTACGTTCAAGTATGAATCGTTTCCCTTGTCCTGCAAGTGGACACGAATCAAAAACCGGTCAGTTATGAAGATTTTCAATATCTTCAGCTAGCATATGACGGGTACACTTCTTGTATTTTAAAAAGAAAACTGCCCGCCATTGCAGCTACACCCGAGTAATTATTTTATGCTTACTTCTGCTGTATGCCTTGAAACGAGGCAAACAAATCAGCATCTGGAACTTTGCACTGTCTTGTTTCTGTCTATGCCTGTCATCTGCAGCCACATTCATCTACAATCATATTTTCGTGGTGACGGACAACTATTTCATCATACTCAAAGTACAGCATGCTCAACGGTTTAAGTTTTATGGGCACGCAGCACGTGGGAGGTGCCAAGCGCGGCTTTTTCTGCCGCATCAGCGTCTGAAGCATGGCGTGGTTAGTGGGCTTGTATTTGGCGTCCACCGGTGAAGGGCATTCACCGTAGCAGAACTTCGCATTGAAGTGCTTTGGATGAATGATCCACTGACCCCAGCCGATGAAGTCAAAGTCCACTTTAAAGTCGAACATCTGGCACTTGGCGTGTTTGGGCAGACGGTACCATTTTTTGTTCTTTCCCCGGTTTCTGAGGTTGCGCCTTTGTTTCGAGTTTCGTTTTCTACGAGCGCTAGTTTCGTTGACGCTGATGTCGACGTCTCCGGTGACATCACTGTCGGATGTGTGCTCATCGTCTGTCGTGTAGCTCTCATACACGTTTTTCAGGAAATCGCGGTCCTCTAAGTACAGGGCCACCAGGGACGTCGACCTGAGCGAACTGTCACGGAGACGGATCGTGTTCTCCAACTTGCGGGGGATTTTCACTTGAAGGGATATATTTCCGTGGTACTTGTTTATCCACGAGTCTAAAACCTTGCTGATGTCAAACACGTCAAAATCTTGCTGCGTGACCGCCAGCTCTTTAAGCACGACCTTCTCCACTCGCTGTCCACTGCGCAGCACATTCACTATCAGCTTAAACTGTTTCTTTCGCTTGTGAGCGGATGGATGACGTAAGAATCTGACCTCTGCTGATCGAAGGCGCTCGTTGAGGGGCAGGAATGGTACGAAGTAGGTGACAAATGATCTTTTCCTTTCGTTCAGCTGCACATCTGCAAATATATTTTTAAACTTTAACAAATCGACATGTTTGAAATGCAAATAGAAACTTGGTCAGTAAATAAAATTTTGGTAGCCCCTTTATTTAGACAAATGTCTTTACCTTTATTTTCACAAAATAACCAGTAGAAGAAAGATTTTTAGTTATAAAATGTTTTCGTGCGGGGGTGAGGTGAGGTGAGTGGGATGGTGGATATGCGTAGATGTGAAATATTTGTGTTGCTTTCTGAACACCTGACTAAAAAAAAAAACTCAGTTAATCTCTTTTCTAGTTTCTGTATTCTACCATTATAAAATCTTCTGAAGACAGACCCAACGACCACAACAGCCATTAAACATCGTGTCTTTCATCGCGCCTTGAACTAGCGAATGTGTGAAACAAGCAGAGAAATAACATCATCCACACAGTTCATAGGAAACAAAACAACACATTCTATGAAAGTCCTTATTCGAATCATTATATCTAAATTGTAAAGCAGAAATCGAGAAACAGAGAAGGCATCCTCGAAAAAGTAATTCTTTACTTTTGTGCCACACATTTTATGCTAGTATTTTTGTGTGTCTGGACAAAAATGCTTAGATCAAATATTAAACAAGTAAATTAGACAGTGTCTTGAAGAAGGATAATACCACCAACCCCAACACAAAAAATAAACTACAGCCGGTTCGCTGAAGCATATAACTAAGCACTATCACTACGCAATGTTTATATATGCTTACATAATTGCCTGAAGTTAACGTCCCTGGTTGAATCCACGTGACCCTTCTCCACAAGCTGTCTGTCGTCCATATCCGACCATACACTTAAATAAATGTGCTATACACATGATGTTTCTACAAAGCGCGATGCTCAAAACTAGAATGATGTGCGTTTGTATCTTGCTGTTAAACACTCTAACAGCCTTTCTTTATCCCTTAAAAACATGTCGTTTCTCTTTTCTGTATTATTTTTTTAATAAACGCATTAAAACGTTGGAGAGTGGGACAAAGCGAATTTCTTGTGAAAAGAGTGTTTCTTGCGAAACTTATGTCTGACCAGAACCAACGCTCTCTGTTTAGAATGTTCACGAACAAATGAGTATGGTTGTAATTTATTTGGTTTTATTATCGAAGAGATACGAAAAAGAATGTGTTTGCTTTGCTCAATCTTCCCGATTCTTACTCCTGTTGTAGAAAGTCTGCTTTCGCCTTTTTATTTCGATAAGGATATGTGAAGAAACGCTTACGCCTATAGGGGTGGCGGAATGACTAGGGAGAGGATGATTAACTTTTTTTTTTTTTGGTGGGGGGAGGGGTCAGGGGTCGGTTAGGTACATAGGGCATAAAACGAAGAACAAAAAGAAGAAACGTAGTGGCTATGTTTAAAGTGAATGTTTTGCTGACACCTGTGACATCCTGTTAATTATAATGGTAGGTGTGAGCCTGGCCAACCGGCTGATCGCCTTTCTCAAGAAACTACACAAATCACGAACAGATAACGGCACTGAAATTGGAGGCACGGAACCTGTAAAGCTTTAAAGAGGTGAACAGCGTTTATTTTCTGTGACCTGTTCAGCGCGTAGGTCTCTTATCAGTAAGGAAAAGAACAATGATTTTGCCAGTCTAAAACTTTCGCCACAGAGAGAAAGATGCCTAAGCGGGAAAGACGCGGCGCCAGCCTAATCAAGCAGACACGGAAATGTCCCATTTTGATAATGCACCCTCTTCAACCTGATGGAAGAATCTGTAAGAAACAAGCCAGGCACGGCTCCATTACTGGTGATGATATGGTCCAGTTCCCTAAAGAAATCACACAGAGGGCATTAGATGCTATTCTGTTGAGTCCATTAACGGACAGACTTCTCGCGCTGTGATCCGCCACATGATCTTTATGTCGGCTTTATTTAATGCTTCAGATGTGGAACGTATCACCCGTAGCAGCTGCCAGCTTAGAGGTCTGTTTACGGCGTCTCATTTAAACCCTTATACTTAGGACGCACGATTATTTTTATATTTTGCTGATAAAAAAATCGTTTATCTCTTATTTTTATCATCTTCTGAACTTCTGCCTGTCCACTAAAAGAAGCAGTTTTTTAACAACTTTTTTGTAGAGCTCATTAAAACTATGTAAAAAAATACTTGATGCAAGATATACGCTAACACAAACATTGTTGAACTCAAGATACGCGTTATTATATCATGGCTCCCTGGCATAACAACATGGCTTAATATTCCTTTATCCTTAAATCTGAATTTAACCTGGATGACAAGAGGTTTCTGGTCAGATTATATCTCTGTAGCATTGATCTCCAATTGTTCGTGCTTACATAAAGCCATCTTGGTTTTATGGGTTTTTTTTTTAAACCTCGAGTTTTTCTTCATTTGCAACTATGAATTAAACAGATCGATTTAAATTTACATAAGAAGAAAATAATAAATTACCTCCAGCAGAAAAACTCCGAATGGTGTCAGTCACCTTTAAGTTCACTATTTCTTCAGCTCCTCCTTCCAAACTGTCGGGTTTAGTTTTCTTTCTTACATCGACGGGAAGCCCGTTCAAAAGGTCGTTGAAAAGCCTCATCATGAATATAGTGGAGGCCTTCCGGTAGTCCGAGCCCACTCGACCATTTTTGAAGAAGTGGTGCCTCACGTCTTCGTGGATAACTGAGTTCGGCCCATCTTGGGAAGAAGTTGAGTGCCCGGAAGGACCGAGCTTTTCGTCTCGTGGCTGGGAAGCGGAAGCGCCGGCTGCCTCTGGGACTTCAGCCCCAAGTGTGTCGCCGTCGTGGACCACTGTAAGGAGATGTTTTGGGTGCGGAGGTGACATGGCAACGGGCAAGGTGACGGCCAGCATCGGAGGTGGGAACAATGCCAACAGAAATGAAGATATGCACAGCTGCAACAGCAGCAACCTCCACAGTGAGTAGTGCTTGCTGCCCGAGGAATTGTTTCTGCTCTGGTTAAGCATGACTTAATTCTGGGACTAACACACCATCAACGCTTTTTTCATGACGAGAGTGTGCCTCTGACCCGGGGAAAGACGATCCACTCTTGAAAAATGTTCCCAAGTTCTTTCAAGCCATTCACTCTCCGCGCTTTCGAGCTTCCCCGCCTTCAGCGTACAATGGATGGATTAAGTGGCTACTTTAGCACGGTCACAGGCCCGAGGTTCACACTGAGTACAAACAGCACCTCTCATCGACGGCAGATTTGCAGTGCAGAACACCTAGGCTTGTTTAGTGATTATAATCGTGATGACAGGTGACATCATTCACAGACGATTAGTTGTCGAGGGCGTTAAGACTAATGGAGCTGTGGGTGCTGAGTGTCATCGCGATTTTAAGTGTCATCAAATGAACTAATTTGACTGAAACTTCTACGAGGTGATACGGAAGTGAGTCCCGTTTATGTCCAGATATCTCTGACGACGCACACAACATTCCCACCCCCACCCCACCGCCACCTATCGGGGAGACCGCAGCAATCGCCTAACGCGTCTTTTGTTGTATGAAAACATCGCTCTTCCCTGGGCCGGATTCAGCGTTTCTGTTGGCGGAAAGGGCTGCTGATGCTCCTCCCACCAGAAGCCACAGCAAGCGACGTCCTGTTTCATCCTTTTGGTTCAGCCCACCCGTTAAACATATGGATACAGGTTTTAAAAAAAAACAACAAAAACAAAAACAGTAAACTGTATAACTGAGTTTGGGACATCTCCAAGTAAGTGTTTCAAGGCACGTGTCCTAGGAGATCGGTGACTCAAGTTTCATTCATACACTTTAACGAGCTTACTGAGCTTCCGCTACTAAAGAGCAATCACGCAGTTTGTGTAGAAGCCAATCACTATAGCTCGTGCTTGCTTTTCGACGAAGGTCGGAGATTCTAGGGAACACCAGGAAATCAAGAAGATGGGGTGAGGGGAGGTTTTAAGAAATTCTTTCTTTCGTGCTAGTTAAACAGCGGCAAATCCCGAGCTGCTACCTAACCAAGCGAAAGTGGGGGCTTAACTGCAGAAGAAGGAGGGGGGGATAAACTGCCGGCGGTCAGCGTCACTTAAATTGCCTTCGTGGACGATAAACGTGTCTGGGCCATTGTTGGGGGGCAGCTGGATGTGAAAAGCTCAACACCACAGGTGAACAGCGGTGACGAGCTGTGTCCAGTTTAGAGAAGAAGGCGAGGCATGAAAACAGGCGCGCTCGTTGAAGTTCCAGTTAGGACCTGCAAAACTGTCGCGCTGGCTATTATCTGTGTGGCAATAATCATGGTCTTTATAGACTGGCTTCCAAAGAGATACTGATGACAGCGGAGCTACCATCCTTCTCCGCGCGCGCGGTTTCATGTGCGGCATTTGATTGAAAGGTAGCGTTTTGAAACCTGAGAAGAAGGGGTCTCGTGATCGTTCCACTTTTCGGTCACTGCGTGAAGTACCTTTAATTGCACTTAAGGAGCTCTGAGCAGTCTGAATACTGTATAATCTGCATTGACCTTCTAACACCGTCAATAAGCTTATAAGTGTGCCTTGTAGAAATTCTCTGTGAAAACCGGCATAAATGTAGTTAGTTCACTACTAGCATTTCTAAATTAACTTAGTTCAAGGCAACGGAAAACAGCAGTGGTAGTATCTTTATATCTATTTATTACACCTGGTGTAAAATAAAATTAGGGTGGCAGAAGAAAGGAAACCAGCTTATTTTACAATTTTGATTGTATCAGTGATTGATGGAGCACTTTGATCATTTTTTTGTTTCGGTTATGACATTACACTTTTTAAACTGATGTTGAACTGTGATTTATATGATGGGAACAGAAATGAACACCTTAAAAAAATTCATTGAAAGTTTTTGGTAGAAACAATACTACATCAGCCTCCTTTGGCACTTAAAAACTTTCCTCAAATAGTTTCGTGACATTCAGACTTCATTTGTAGCATTAATTAATGTCTCAAACTCAAAATCGGTTTTGGAGAAACTTAATTTAAAAAACAAAACAAAAAACGCAGCCATAGCCAAAAATCTAGTGAGGGACGTCATTTTGAGTGGTCAACTGTTTGTTCTTTACACACCATGGCTGAGCAAAGCTGTCTGACAAGCAACAGCTGAGAAAAGTCCATGTATGAAACACCGTTGTGGTTTTGCTAAACGCAGACAGTGGTCGTAGTATTCAACGAAATGGTCACATACGATCGGCACCTTTTTCGGAATCGCTCTAAAAAAATGCGAAAGTTTTTTTTTAGTAAAACATGTGCTTTAATTGCTTTTTATGTTACAACGCGGAGCGCCACATGGGAATCGAACGAACGGTCTTCTGGTGTCAAAGACCAGTGCGTTAACCACTCGGCTATCCATTGTGCTTTGTATGTGACTTAAAACAGTAAAACAGAACTAGCAGACAGACACAGAGGAAAAGCAATCTATATCTGTAAACAGCGTCCCCTTACTTACAAAAAGTGAAAAAAATATTAAGCGGATAGCCGAGTGGTTAACGTTCTGGCCTCCGAAACAAGAGCAATGCCGGTTCGAATCCCATCTATTGCAGTGAATTTTCCCTAGTCAATTCAGCTGTCGGAGGTGGGTACTTGAATCTACAGAGGGTTGGGAAGGTAAAGGAAGGAGAAGAGATTGGCATCTCCCTCAAAAAGATCTGGCTCCGAGAAAAGTGCTAAGACTTCACTCCTCCCACCCCAACAGCTGAAAGGACAGAGGGACGATCATTGCCTTCGTTTATCCAAAAGACGAAACGAGAAGTGAAAGTTGGTGATATACGGTTGTGCACATTACAGATTTATGACATTGTCTTTTCTTGCCAAGTATATTAATAACTGTATTTCGGCAGGTAAAAAGTAAAGACTGAGCAAGGAAATAGTATCACGTGACTAGCAAACACCATCACAAGAGTGATGCAGCACCTCTTTTTATTGGCCAAGAGGGCTTCTGCTTCACGCTTTAATTACAAGTACAAATAGCTTGCTTTGCAGTCTATATTTCATAAATGGTCGGTCGGAGGATGCTAATATTTGTATAGTATAATTATTTTGCTAACATATCTCGAGATCTGCGAAAACAACTACAGAAAAACGTGAACTAATCTGTTGGGGCCACCACAAGTCTGCTGTGAGATAAAGCAACCAAAGCAGGGCTTATATCACTGTGTGACAGATATGACTGCATTATATCTTTCTTTCTGGGTTTCTATCTACGCACGCACATCAACGTCCACACACCTGCATACTTCTCTTCTCACGTCAGCCTCTCTCCTTCCCCCACCCTTCGTCTCCATGTTTCTCTCTCCCTCCCTTCCTCCCTAACCTCCGAAGGGGAACGAAAAAGAATCTGCTTTAAAAAAGATGGCATTGCGAATACCTAGTGAACAGATCTTTGCTATACAAGAATACGAGTTTTATTTCATAACAATTAAATGAAACTACCAGTGGCTCTTTAACTGCATCACGCGGGGAAAGTAAATGTCAACACACCATTTTCATTAACATATATCTGTCTGTAAAGTTACTTTCTTTTCTTTCCTTCGCTGTTATTTTTGTTTACTTCTTTGCCTTTTATTGGCTTTCTTTGTTTGTTTGTCTCTGTCTGTCTGTCTGCCGGCTTATTGGCTGAATGGTTTTCTTTTGGTTAGTTCAGTCATTTACCAAAGGAAGTCGTTAAAAGTAATGTGAAAAGATCTTTTATTCTGTACATTATCATCAACGCTCAAAAACCGTCGAAAAAATAAATAAAATAAAAAAAAGTCGAAAATTAACCGATTTGTAGAAGTGAAGCTTTCGTGGGGTCCCCTGAGTCTGTTCTAAGCAACTGCGTAAGAAGCGTGGGAAAGTGGAGAAAAAGCATAAAGTTCCACCTTCCCACTGAATCCAAGTCTACTTTCACAATAGTAACTCTGTTACACGCCTATCCAGGAACAACATGATCAGTTCCCTTTCATTGTTCATCAATCCATAAGAGACTATTAAATTCGGATCATGAACGGGCTCTATGGGAGGGGACGCGACGGCGGTGAAGGCGACTTCAAGTACGGACTACGCATACGCGAGGCTCTGTTCACCTGTCCGCAGACCGCGTAATATCACTCGGAAGTACCTATGCGGCCGCCGCGCCCCAGACTCGTTCTGCCAATCGCGATGAATAAATTTAGATCAACTTAAAAGGGCGGGTATGTTTTCTTTAGATCGGCGAGAGACTTCCTTGCGGACTGCTGGAGGGCAGTCAACAGTTCGCCTAAACAGCGTGGATTCAACGGTCTCTTCTTTGATGTTGTCATGAATCTCACCTTCCGCTTGATGTATGCTGTGGGAACTCACGAATGTGGTTGTGCAGCTGTCAGTCTGTGAGATTGAAATAGATATTGACGAAACGCTAGTGTACAAGTGTACCGTCAACCCCCGCAAAAAAAAAAAAAAATCAGAGGCTGGTCTTTCATAATCAGCAAACTTCTTTTCATCACTTTATTTCTTTCCCCCGCTGACACCCACACGCACTATCTGCACGCATGCACACGCGTATACATGCATACACGGGTATGCGCAGTCTGTGCGCTTGCTTGACTATATAACATCGTAAGAAGCCATTATCATCATACAGATTTCCAGGCATACAGACAGACATTGACAATAATCAGACTAACACTAACACATCGCACGCGCGCTCACATACATGCACACAACTCGATTACCCCACCTTCCCCCACTAAAGAAGCAGTCATTATATCTCACTATTGATAAAGGCAATAAGCTTTAAATATTATTGATGTATTTATTATTTGTTATAATCGAGAATGCAGAAAATATTTGCATAACATTTACGTTCGTGTGTATCATACATTGCAACATTGTCCTCGACAGACAGGTTTTGTTCTACCTTAAGAAAAGTTTAGGGTTGCATTTCACGCCTTTCCATTATGGACATGTGAAGCATGTAAAAACAGCAAGTTGCCTTCACAGATCTGAAAACCGATATCCAATCAAATTAAAGAAATCTAGAAAAAGAAACTGGGGTGGGACATTCCAGAAAACAAAAGGTATCTAACGGCAGTATATCCCTCGTCACAAATCACAGGATTTTTGTATAACATTTTTTCAGACTGGATCCATTCTTCATATGACACGGCTGATTTCTACGCAACCGACCCCAGAGTGTCACAGCTGAAAGCACCAAGACAGGTAACAATGCATACACCTTGTGTACTATCATCATCGGCTTAAACTCGCAACGGAGACCGGTAATTCGCTCTCGCTGTTGCCGCGGCCATCTGAATGGGAGGCAAGCGCGACCGTTGCAGCTGATCACAGACCACCCTCTCACTCTGTCTAGTGTACCCGCTGCTGGCTTGTCGCATCCGAAGTTATTTGGGGCACACCCGACACCTAATCACATTGGCTTCCATGCTGACGATTTTATCTCTTATCCATGAGCAAAAATCAGTGCTGGAGACGCTGAGCCTCAAATGCTGGGTTTCCAACGGCTGTTTTACGCTCCACTCAGTGCCGCTGGTACACCCACCCACTCCTGATTTTACGTTAAGGCTCAAGCTGGTCTGGAAACAATGCTTTCTCACATCCTTCCGAAGGGACAGCTTCAATGGTCTTAGAACGTCACCTACAGGCCGAGCCGAGTACATTTTTGTGCATTTGAAATATTAGAGAGAAAAGTGTGTATTAGAACGTGAACAAATTCAGGAGACCAAAACCGTTAACAAAACTAGTGCATTTATTATGTATTTATTACATAGATAACAGAGGTAGCCATAAGAGGGGTTTCGGTTCGTATAGTGTTTAATTATTAAGACTAAGGAGTATAGCCGAGACAGAACGAGACGCCATGTTGTTAGCTGACGCAGAGTTGAACAAATAGACACGCTATAATAAATTAGCTGTCTTGATACTCATTACTTTAATTGGTAAGTGTGGTCAATATATTTTAGAGAACTCCAAAACTACCGAAATGTTGTCTGATGATGTCACGACCTTTTCGAAAAAGGCAGGCCTGACGAGAGCGGTGGACAGGAGGGCCTGCGGCTGTGAAGGGGGCCCGGCTTTGGTCAGTGGATTTTCCCCCCTCCTTCTTTTCCTTTTCTTTTAAAGAAAGGTTGACGTAACATTCCTCACTCTGTGGATTTTTTCTATGGAGCGGGGTACTACAAGTTTAATCTTTTAACGTCATGTTTCCTCATTTATTAACCACTCACGTGTAAACAACTCTATGTTCAGGTATGATCCTAGTGCACTTGTCCTAATGTTTACAGTCTATATTACGTTACTGAATGAAATGTAGATATTGACAATCGATTTGTAAGCATATTATTATATACTGGGAGAATAATGCGTTACAGAATAATGATTACAATTAAAGGGGCCCAGAGAGGGCGTGTGCCCTGGGGTCCGTGCTGGCTCTCAGCGGCCCTGGAAAAAGGTCATGCTGAAATCCCTCTAGGGTTCACGTGTTTTTTCTAACCCTTGATAGAAATGTTTGTAATGTGGCATGCCATTATATCACATATAAAGGCAATACTTCGGCAACGTTTTAATATACCAGTTTTTTCTGTATGAAATTATTTTATTTCTTTAAAAAGAAGTTAATTAAAAGTACACGCTTTGAACTGCAAGAAAAGTATAATATTAACACAATGCAAAGAGATACATAAATGCGTTTTTGTGAAACTAAAGACGGCTAAATTTCTGCGTGTCTGTTGCACTCATGGATAACGTTTACATACACTTGCTATATCTGATTCATTGTGCAGTATGCATCTGTCTTCTCGATCGCTTCCTTAGGTGGATACACCCGTCCGTGTCGCACTAATGTTGCCTTGTGCAGTAAATCCTCTACCGTAAGGCACCGGGCTACGCGTGTCACCTCGGCACAATTCTAATGCCTCGTGGCTTCATGCAATGGACAGTCTTGTAGCAGATCCCTGTTGTTTATCTGTCGTTCTGGCATGGACACATGTCTGCAGCTTGGTGCACAGATGTTGTTTCAGTCAGTTGTGATCCGTACATAACCAAAGATATCCCCTTCTACTTTTTACTATCCGTCTTCTCTATTGTCATAACGGTTTCTTTGTACAATTCGTCGGCGAGGTCACACCGTCGACGCAGTGTAGTCCATCCTGTCCTTTGTAATCACAAGGATCCTCGCAGTCTACAAAAAAAGACTATTCTGAAAGTTGATCTGCTTTTGTCACAGATTAAATAATGACTTACAATCGAGTAGTAGATCTGCACGACGAACTGTAGAATTGTAAACATCTTGGTCTGGGAATTTTTTCTCTTCTGGCTCCGTTTGTATTGTCATCCAGGGTCCCTGCTGTGTCAGCAAGTGCAGTCAGCAATCGCATGCTACACCTGTTACATATCCTGCAAGAGCGTCAGCCTTTGTGTGGTCAGAACCACGAACTTGTATTATATATATACGTCCGTGATCAGAACAGATAGAAAATGACTTGTGATCGTGGACTTTGTCGTTCTTCCATAGATCTGCGCTGTCATCAATCTTTTACAGACGTTTACTGTGGTAGTGACAGGATTTGTTGAGTTGCACATATCTCCCTTTGCAGTTTGGGAGATGGTTTTTTTTTCATTCACTGTCAGGAACAATAAATAGACGCATGCAAGTGCTTATTCGAGATTTGCACTTCATTCTATTCTTGTATCTCTGGTGTGTTTGTCTTGCATGTCAGTTTCTTGTGTTTATGCTGATGAATTTGCATTTGTTAGTCGCTTAACGGGAGTTTTTTTTTCTTTTTTTGTGAAAAAAAATTTTTTGGGGTTGTAAAGTGCGGTTACCCTACCTTTGGTCGGGGTGTTGAGCAATAAGAGCTCATTATTATTATTATTTCCTGTTAAGAAATTTTCAGCAGGATTTTGTCTGCTGTAGCAAAGGTGCTGTTGCAGCCACTTGTTTTGCTGTTTGACCTTAATGGCAGTATTGATCTTCAATTAATAGTTGTGGGTCCGTGTTGTTAACTTCCTAATGGAACCTTCTCTTGCCAGCTTATCCTCAGTCTCGTTGGCCAGCTCGTCACAGTGGAAAGGTATCGACTGTACAAAAACTGTGTGAGCACTAAAGTCTTTGTGAGCACAACTTAGGGAGACTATCCTAGAGGTCACTAAGGTCATCTCATGCAGGGAATAAAGCCTGTATGACGCACAGGGTATCTGTAAGGAAGACTATGGCTGGTGGTGCTGGGTCTGTCTGCTGTATGGTCTGTTCTTTTAAGGCACAGTATGCAGTGGGTTTGTTTTGCTTCCACAGACAAACGCTGTTGAAAACAAAGATTTCTAGAAATTGTTTTTGAAAATATGCATTACAATTAAAATAATCTTAAGGACTTTCTTACACTATTTCTATTTCAAGGCGAGTCGAAACAGCGTCACTGCATTTTATTCAGCTAATACTTAATGATTAGTTCTTCATAACAAATTTAGAATTTCATGTTGTTAGAACCCTCTAAGAGCGTGTACTTCAAAATCCGGTTACTAAGCTGCGTAATACAGTATCAGATATTTTAGTAATTTTTTGCACAAAAAAGATAAATGCCAAAACACATTTTTGGTTATTTTTTCATAAATCAACTCTGTCATATCATAATGCAATTCTGTCATATCAAACTGCATTATTCTTGATTCGATGACATGATCATGGCAGCCTCCTATATTGGATGAATAAGTGTTATACTATTATAATCCAACAAATCTTCACATGTTGATGGGTTCAACTTGTAATCATGTTTCAGACTGTGTAAATTGTGTTAATAGAAGCTGTGTAGGAAAAGCTAACATGATCACAACTGTACAGCAACCTACTCATTTATCTCAGTACCAGATTTACTGCAAGAATTCACTTTTGTGTTGATTTGCATTTTTCATCATCATTTGACTAATGTCAATCGCATGCACTCAGGTAGGAAGATATATTTTTTAACAATCAACAGATATAAGGGCGTTCAAGTGAAGGTAATGCTTTTAGTCGTATCTCAAGAACTGAGGGTATTTAGTGACTCAGATTTTAGAAATTTCTCTCTTGTACTGAGCTTGAAACAAACTTTTCACTCTGGTAGACTGGTAGAATGAAAATGACAAGTCGGTGATAGTGAAAACCACAGTCTTGTGCATGTACTTAACATGGAAGAATCCTCCAAGAAATACACTCTGTGCAATCAACAAGCAATGTGGTCAATTTTATTAAGCAAATGGTGGTATACAAAATTAGTTTTGTGAATAACATGCTGAAAATATATTTATTTCTTAAAGTCATAATCCCATAATAACATTTCACACATAAAGCATTTTATACATAAAGAAAACAATGAGACCTTTCAACAATTATAAACTGTAAAATAAAATGTCATAAAATATTTTCACTACTAATTTTTATGAAAAACTGTACCAAATCATTACAGAATGGTAAATGTTTTATAAAATCATATTACAAGTCATTTGGTTATATGAATAAAAGGTATATTGCACATAGTAGCTTGTAAATAAACTTTCATAAAGAGGAATGCAAGCTGAATCTATGATTCATTGCAAGTAATCTTGCACTTCAATAAGAAAAAAATTCAAAACAAAAACCCTCCAGCCATTTTAACAGTAACATAAATATGCTCCAAGAATTAAGTATCTTTTATTCCTCTGCTGTGGTAAGTGGTCAATGCATGCCCTAAAGATGTCATGCAAGGATACCAAGATCAAATACAGGAAATGCCCCTTCTTCAGCACAATAACCTAGTCCTGGATTTCAAAGCAAAAATCAAAGTATGGCATATAAGTTAACATTGATGTTAGCAGTGTTTCCCCATCCATAAAGTGCAAGAGAATTTTATACCCCCAGTTAAAACCAAGGGTGGGTTTTCAGAACCTTCCTTCAAATTGTTGGGAAGTTCTTATAACCCCATATACACATATTGGGGGGTTTATTGACTACTGGGGTATTTGTCCATCTACTTCTCTGCACCGTGTAACTGAGCATGAATTTTTACCTACATAGCTTGCAAAAGCATTCATCGTTTTCTTATAAGTCTCTGCAAGCATTCAAAAATCTTCATATAGGGGTGCAACCACAAATTTATAGGTATCCAACCTGCTACCCACATCTATTGATGAAAGAAAATATATTTTTAATGCATGTAGTCTGAGTATATTTTGGATAAAAAAGAGAAATAAAACTAAAAAACGATAGTCTTAGTAAAGTAACAGCGATCTCTATAACAATTTAACAAAACTTTTCAGTAATAATGGGCTACTAAGTAATGAAAATTTGGCAACAGCACTCGGTGATCAGAAGAGATAAGTTTTAAAAAACAGCTTATTTTTTAGATTATATCCTTAAACAAATTACTAACTAACCATAGATATATAATGATCAAAGTGATAATGTTTGTCAAGCAAGGCAAATAGGTGACTTCAACATCATGGATTTACTCTTCAACAGCATAAGACAAGATATAACAAAAATATTTGCAGTTGCAAGATATGTTATAGATATAGCATTTATCTTTTATGTTATTTACTAACTATCATAGCTTTATGTCAACATACTATTCAAACAATGCAACATTTGTAAAAATTGATTGCAGAATGACTGCTCCTCCAACAATGTACAGAAACCATGTCTTTCCTTTGGGAAGGTCTCCACGCCTGACAAACATTATCTGCTCAGAAAGACATTAGAAATATATAATTAAAGATAGAAAAAATACTGAGTATTTACTGAAACAATTTCTTTTCCAAAATGTTATTCAAATGTTACATTTTATAATAAAGGTCAGCAGCTAATAAGTTTAGCATAAAAAGTAAAAATGCAACAGATATTACAGAATATCTCACCATGATTATCATTAACATCATGTTTAACATAAAAACTGAAAATACAACAGATATTACAGAATAGCTCACCATGATTATCTCCAGCACTGCAAAACCAATAAGACCAAGACCAAGCAGGAAGTACATGAAACCATTCTCATTGACTACAACTCCACGATATATGCTCAGCACAACTGAAATCTATATTTAAAGGTTATATCAATTACTGGTTAGGATAAAATCTTTAATTTAAAAAATTCAAGCATAGCCTATATAAAGACTAAAAATCTGCATGGTTTTCAGAAAAACAAATATGATGTCCTTCTAAAACAGATAATTTTACAATATTATTTACAATAATTTTGCCTTCCCTCTTCTTGTCAAGTTTTTTTCATAGCTTTAACCAATTCTGTGCAAGATTGCATAATATGAAATTCCCAAAGTCTTCTATTAAATGGTAATGTACAGTAAACCGTTCAGTCACGGGCATGTAAATATTGTTCAAATCTCATTTTTTTTTGGCACAACTGAAATTTAGCAGAAAGACATGAATTTTTTTATAACTATAATGCAATAGGCACCTATCATCATGCTTTTTCTTTTTTTTTAGAAACACAGGTAATACTAACTTAACTTACATTTGCACCATTGACCAGATTTACTTCACTAATCTAAATACATCCACAGCTGTCCTTCAAAAGCTAGATTAAACATTTTTATATAAGTATAATAATTGATAATTCTTACACATCTGTGACTGTTATCCGTGTTTTTAGATGACACTTTTTTCTACTGTGAATTATTCTGAAATAATTATATCAAACAGTTTACATACTTACCACTACCATAAGCACAACCAGGGCAACAAACAGTAGCTGACACAGTCTCTAGGAAAGGTACAAAGGAATGAAACACTTTATTCATTAGAAACATTGTTAATTAACAGTTTATGACCTTGATGTATTATAAATAAACATCAATGTATATGGTAGGAAACCAAGGAGAAATAGTTTGTATAGTTATTTTGCTCTGTGCTATATCTTCTTGCTTAAGTGCTTTCAAAACCTACCAAAAGATATTTTTTGAGAGAAGTAACAAAAACATTATGCAGCTGCATAAGATATTCTTATTGACTAAAAAGGACTAATAATACTAATAATTTGCAAACTATATATTAAACTTTTGAAATCATGACCGACAATGAAACAAATGTTTCTATTCATATGAAGGACATGCATTACAAATCAATTTTACACACATAATATTTTGCTACATACAAAATTAAGATAGCAGTTGTCGTTGTGATCAAAGGGTTGGGTGAAGCTGAAAGGGAAAAAAGCAAGGTAAATGTAGTCTGTAACCTTTCCTTTTGGTTGTTAGGGAACTGCTAGAGACTGAACATATTTGGGAGCCAGCTTTTTTGTGAGGGTGGTAAGCATCTTTTCTACCTTGATGCTTTTACATCCCCAACCTTTTAAAGCATGCAACAGATAGGTTAACTGGGGGTGGGATTTGGTGTTTCACACCAAGCCAGCAGCTATGACTATATCACGGCAAGGCAGCCAGCCCGGTAAACAGATGCCACTTGAGGAGGTCACCTGGGAAAATATGCTGCACTACACAGGCAACCATGAGTTAGTGTGCATGCCTATTGCCTGAGATGTCAGTAACCTTATCCCTTTACTATCCGTTTTTCCTAGGAAATGAGACTCACAGCACTTGGTGACTGGGAACTATCATGAAACAGAGCACTGCTACTGGATGCATGACTTGTTTCTGTACTTGAAACTTGCTTTCCACTTCCAGACAAAATTGGCTGGTTTTCTGCAGACATTTTCCTGTATCACAAGAAGAAAACACTATTGTTTCATTATTTTCTCTATCTCAAATGATGAGAAGAACAGTTGACTACTGCAAAATATTAACTTATTAATATTATTGTTTACATTTGGGTTCATCAACTATACATGCCATTAACTCTCTTGGTTTGAAAGGCCACAATCGTGGCTTTGCCGGGTAGCACGGGCAAGGCGATTTTCATTATTACTTTTTATTGCAAAGTTCAACTTTTCTCTTTTCCAAAAATGTATAGGTTTCTTGTTTATCTCAGAGCAGTAATAATAAAAAAACAAACTTCACCACTGTCGTCTTCGCAGTTTTCAGTTATAAGCCAGTCATTGTTATGTTCATTTTTATCTTGAACCAAGAGGGTTAAGTAATATAATGTAAATAACAACGCCTTATTTTATCCGAATTGTAAAAATGAAATGTATACAGGACAGTGACCATGAATAAAGTTTAGTTAATACTATATTTGTGGAGTTGTCATTTAAAGAAAGCAACCTCCCCCTCCCCCATAAAAAAACAAAAACCCCTCTTATTTGTACGCACATCGGCAGAAATAATACACACACACACACTATAAACACGTACCCTCACTTAAATATTTCTGATGCACTGCGGTTTGCAAACAAGCATTAACACGTGCTGACCGAGTACTGTTCAACATGTAAT
This sequence comes from Marisa cornuarietis, assembly GCA_004794655.1. Taxonomy (NCBI): domain Eukaryota; kingdom Metazoa; phylum Mollusca; class Gastropoda; order Architaenioglossa; family Ampullariidae; genus Marisa; species Marisa cornuarietis. The sequence goes on from SMMW01000025.1 coordinate 3,003,150, forward strand.
TAGTATACAAGCACGAACGTATGCTATATGATATAAGGCAGACGACAGCAGCAACATATGAAATCATTTACGAAACATACTGGAACCTGCTTAAAACTTGTACTCATGCTCCCCACACAAGATCTTTGGTGTAATCTACTATTTACTTTTAGAGAGAGAATTTTTTCACCTCTTTCTCGGTTGATGTAAGTTCTTGATATATCTTAGAAAGATTAAACGGTTGTTTTCTCATTTGGCTTGTTCTTTGAGCAATTTGATCCTCTTTTATCGAAAAAAACCCTCAGTGAGCGTTCTTTGTTGTAATAATGCAGTCTTTATGTATGTATTTAAGTCTATGTTTATTATATTTGCTTTTGTCTTTAGATATTAAGAGATGTTTATTTTCATTATGTTTAATTCTTGATCAGAAAAGTCTGTATTTGGTTTATTTTTTTATTGTTAAAGCAAAGTGTCACGAGTTCGTCTAAAAAAAATCAGGTCATGACCTCGGACGTATAATACACGTCCGTGATATGACGCGTTTAATTTGAATTATTTCCGACTAATAATGGGTGGCGTGTAAAGATGCATTTATTGAAAATAAATTTCTTTTGGTTAATTGCAGAAGAAAATTTATCATAGAAACGAGCGAACCACCTGTTAACTACTTTTTTTTTTTAAAGCGAAGCAAAGATCGATATATAGTTCATTCAACAACGAAGTATAAGTATGCAATTCAGTGGCTTCAACAAATCAAAACGTTTTGGATATCTTGGAATCAAAGAATCGTCTATGCTCACTTTTAATTATTATTGCCTTTCTACACCGAACAAATCATCACTCTTTATTGATACAATATTAAAAACGGTCACGTACCGGTAATTTCGTCCCAAGACCATATCGCCCTAGTCATATCATCCCAGACATGGACATAGCTGGGGCGATAAGGTCCTTGGACCGGCCCTCTTAAAAACATGTCCATGCTTACTATCTAAGATATCTTTTGAGCCTGGAACGACATTAATTGCGAATCTCCAACTAAAGACTGTCAAAATAAAGTCTACACTAAATTAACAGCCAACATTAAAGCCCAACCCGATTGCTGAGCAAAAATCGCTGGAAGCAGTGCTCAAAGTATCACAAAAACAAATTCCGGTGGTATTTTATGACAAAGAGGCATATAGTTTATATTAAAATGTTTCTCTTAAGCACACCTGGATTTGTCGAGAAAACAGGAGATGAGGAAACGGAAGTATGTCTAAAAATAGCACCATCTGCACTAGCTGAAGTCGAAGAGAAAAGATGCAATCCTCCGTTAAAGAAAACTGACCAGGACACATTGTGCTGTTGCTGAATGTTCTCTTCGACATTCAGATGAAGTTAGTTTGTACTCATCTAAGGAAATCCTAAAGATAATGGCAGCAAACGCCAGTGAATTCACTTTGTTCAGAGATGTGAATATACAGATCTCTGCTTTGTTTAAGCGTGCCTTGTGAACTTCGTCCACACACTGTACTCAAAAATTTGCTCAAAACATTTCAAAATCGATTCTATCTAGTCACTTATACAGCACAAGCAAGTTTTGGACTACACACTGTACTCAAGAATTTGCTCAAAACATTTCAAAATCGATTGCTATCTAGTCACTTATATAGTACAAGCAAGTTTTGGACTTTCAATAAAACGAAGAAATCTTATTCCTAAAGCAGTGCTTACTATCAAAAGCACAAGCTATTAAAACCAGCTACGACTGCTGGTAGATCTAGCACCAGATATGCAACATCGACGGTTTCTACACCGTCTGGTCTACAAGTAACATCGTGACACAGTCAAAAACACAACATCATCAGTTGTATCTTTATTCAGCATAATGCTAAAAATAACTGACAGTGTGAGGGCACCATTAATGTGGGTGCTCGAAACAGCTAAAAAAGGAGAAAATAAAAAAAGAATTGAAGGTGATAAACATATTATAAGGAGCTTAAACGGGAACACGTGTGAGTATCAACAAGTAAATACAGTAGAACATTTTGCCTGCAGCTAGATGAGGTAGAAATAAGTTTTTACATCGAAAAAAATGTTTCAAACTATCACTATATTTTTAATTGTAAAAAAAATCTTTATCAGCAGTCACTTGTATCTATAAAATAAAAATGCAATGCTTGAAACCATAAAATAATAAATTACAGGAATTTCTCTTCGACAAATACTCTTGAAGTGTGTTTACATTTTATTAACAATAATACACATGGGAAAATTAACTCAAATGCGCCCACTTAGTAACAGACAATCAGTAATAATACAACGTAGACCCCAACGACTGTGATTGTTGCCCATTAAATGTTGATCTGATTGACTTACCAGTCTCTTGAATGAATTCAGTTTGGACGATTTAATTATTTTTTTAAACTTCATTTGAAGCTTCTAAATAAAGTTCCAATCTGTAGGGTTTTATTCCAAATTCAGCTGTTTCATTTTTTGGGCAAAAACAATCGTTTCTTGAACACGACAACCTGAGCGATGTTTCTTCATTTGAAGACGTGCACACGCGCTGTTACAAATACTCAGGGCACGTACAAGAACTCTTCAGTATAGGAGAGTAATTTGTTCTCGCTTTCCTAGTCACAGGTGAGAATGTTTAAAGGCTTATATCTTTAAAATTAAGCATAATTATGTACTCATATTTTGGGAATTATTATTTTAAAACAAACAACCCGATCATAAAGAAAAAATGTTGCGCTCGGTTGGTCCTTTAAGTGGCCACAGTATATTTGTCACCTCGATCGCCCTGAGATGATATACAATAAATATGACATTAAAATAGCATTTCCATATGGAATATATTACTATGATATTCCTATGAAATTTGCTGTGTTGTCATCACTGCGAAAAAAAAAAAATAATATGGATTTAGATAGCACATTTTCAACATTGTTTTGAAGTGGGTTTCACAACTGACGACAATGCACTACTGTAGCAAGATGTGCTTAAAGCTAAATGAGTACACAAACAACACTTCTGAATAATAATAATAACAACAACAACAATGATGTGGACTTATATAGCACATGATGTTAATAGTTACTTGTGTCATCGTTGATCGATTCGGCTTTTCGGTGATGGGACGATATGGATGTTTTCAATAGCTGGTGCGATTTCATTGTGAGGCGATATATATATATATGGTCTTGAGGCGAAATGTCGATTCCCATTGATGCGATTGTGCACCGTCGGGGGAGGGGATGGTGAAAAGGAGGAAAAAACCCCACGAAGGTCAGTCTTGCGAGGATGTTTCACATGCAGTGCGCCCTGCGGCGAGATCTGACACCAGGACGTTCCGATGCTAACAGCAGAAGAGATAAGCATTTCCTTAGCATTGCGCTACTGGACGCTCCTTGGGCTGTTAGGCGGCAACGAGGTTTGTCAGATAAGTGAGTCTCCTGCTCCACTTATCGGAGAGACCGCGAAATCGCCTGCTTAGTTCGTTTGTATGAAAAACATCGTTTTTTTCCGGGACAGGATTCTTCGCGGAAAGGGCTGCTAATGCTCCTCCCTCCCACCAGCAAGTATAGGAATCGACAGGTGAAGCCCCTCTGTGTGTCATGCTTTTTGGTTCAGCCAATACAATCTATAATTGCAGGGCAAATGCAAATCGAATTCTTCCGTGACATATGTTTTCATAACTGTCACTCATAATTTTTAACGAATGTACTGCAGCTGCACTGGTAATGACCATCACGCATGTTATCTGAGGGAAAAGCAATCGTAAGTGATTGAGCCAGTGCTTGCTTTGAGACAGGGGCTATGAGATTCTTGGGAGGACCAGGGAATCAAGGACGAGGATAGGAACTAAAGGAGGTTTTGTAAAATTCTTTCTTAATGCTTGTTAAATAAATTTCTAGCCGCGACCTAACCAAGCGAAAGCGGAGGTTTAACTAGAGAAGAAGGGGAAACAAACTACAGGAAGTCAGCGTCGCTTAAATTGCCTTCGTGGACGATAAACGCGTCTGGGCCATTGTTGAGGGGCAGCTGAATGTGAAAAGCTCAACACCACAGGTGAACAGCGCTGACGAGCTGTCTAGTTTAGAGAAAAAAGACGAATACAGCGCTCTTGCTTAAGTTTCAATCCTGGACCTGCAAACCTGTCGCGCTGGCTGTTATATGCATGGCAATAATTATTTGCTTTATGGACTGGTTTCCGGGTGATACTGGTGATAGCGGAGCGACCGTCCTTCCATTCTTTCTCCACGTGTTCTTTATCCTGTACGTCGTGTACGACATTTGATTGAAAGGTATCGTTTTGAAACCCGATGAGAGGGATGCCCTTGATCATTTTATTTTTTCGGTCACTGCGTGGACTACCCCCAGATAGCATTGAAGCATTTTATAAACGTTTGAAAAGCGCTAACATGGCTGTAATAATGTTAAAGTTTTAGATGAAACATTTTAGAAACATGTTAGGAACATTTACGAAATAAACATGTAAAAACATGTAAAAACTGAAACATTGTGCAAACATTTTAAATTGTTAGGAACAATAACATTTAAACAAAAATATTAAATAGATGTTCTGTAAACGTGTACTAAAACTTCCGGCCGTCGCGTGGTTTAGAGCTGAAAGGCCGCCATTTTGTTTGCCGGTTTCTCAATTCTACATGGATTTGTACTCTAACAATCGAAAATGACAAGAAAATAGTAAGTAATATTCATACTCTAATGTGTGTTCTAATAAAATATATGTTTGTTTGGTACTATTAAGTTTGTATATAATCTGTAAATAATTTGTTATTAATTCCCGACTGCTGACTTCTTCACGTTATGCGATCTTTAATTTCATTATAGTACAAGAAAAAAAGCTATATTTCTGAATAGTTACACTATCCGAATGTTTAAACAGTGCTCTTTAAAACGGTGCATCACATATGGTTGTCTTTATTATAGGTTAATAGTTATAAATATTCAAAATCTACAGTCCAATTGTTGAATCGAAGGCATTTCCGCCATAAGCAATGGATTAAAACTTAAAAATTCAGTTATTTACAGTTCTCACAAATAATATTTTAGAAGCTTATTATATGTCACATCACTATGTGTGAGATTTGAAACTGTTGTAAAATCGGTCATCTCGAAACACGGTTACACACCATGCACTTCGTATTGACGCCACGTCGGGTTGTTTCCCTTGCACTCGGAGAAGTATTGTTTCAAAAACAAAATTTTTATCATCGTTTTCTTAGTGAAGCTTCGTAGCAATACGGTAAAACGTTGAAGATAACAACTACAGTCAGAATATCAAGTGAGTCCTTAAAGAGATGGCGCCATTCTAAATTAAAAGTCACTTAATCGCCATGCTATGTTGCCGAACCCGAATGCTAGATGCTTTTGTCGTACAGTATTAATAGCTGGCGTGTCGCTATTTGGTCTTGAAGGGGCCCCCGGTAGTGTACTCCCCTTCCCGCCATAGTGGATGAAAGCATTCACCTGTCACCACTACAGTGAGCGGCTCGGGCTTCAGATGTCGTCTCGGACAGGATGGGGATAGATGCGGCAGCGATCTCGCGTGATGTGTCAGTAGCTTCAGACAACCATTGCGGTCTTTGACCCTCGTGACTCTGACCACCGTGGATACACGTCGCCGTATGTAACTCATGGTCGCGCTTCCAATTGAAACGAAAAAGTATTCGGTCTTGAGTCTGAGGTGAACGTTCAGAGCACTAATTTGGACATTAGGAGCACGCAGTTTTTTTTTCTCAGCACTTGACATCTGTTAACAGGGCTGGCTACCTTGCCGTGATGCAGCGTTAGTTGCTGGCTCGGCGTAAAACCACCTCGTTTCAGTGAGCAGCATATTAAAATGTCACATAACAAAATTAAGTTAGACCTCTTTCTGGGTGAGAAAATTTGTTAAATGGTTGGATAAGTGTTTAAAATTCAGAACAACTATGAAATGTTTGAAAAAAGGCTGTAAAAGGTCGACAAAAAGTTGGAATGCAAACATTAATAACACATTACTTTGATGGGCATGATAAGCGTTTCAAAAACATTTCCTGCGAATATTATTTGAACATTTCTCGAGAACCATTTGTAAACGATTATAAAACGTTCAAATGCTATCTGGGCCCTTCATTCCACTAAGGGAATACTGAACAATCTGAACGATGTATAATTCGCAGGGGAGATGAGTGCATTATAACACCTTTAATAAGTTATTTTATTCAACGTTTCATGACTCGGCCTCGAATTTAAAGCGAGCTTACTTAAACTGATAAATCTGGTGTTGTTTGCATGCTTTGTTCAGGGTGGATGTTGGGGTGAAGGAGGTGGGCGGCTGGTACAACAAAGGCTGCAAGATGCGTACGACAGACTGAGGTGGTGTAGTTGGGTTTGCTGCCTGCAGTGTCCAGTACAAAATTTAAAGATGTTTTCTCGGAGCGCTGTAGGTGGAGATCAGATGATGTGTTGTTATTTTATTTTTGCGTCTAGTATCGTTTCATTGTTGCTTCGGACTCGGAAAGGAAACAGGCTGTTGGGGCTGCTGCATTCAGCTACCCATCTTGACAAGTCATTAGTATAGCCATGGAAGTTGCACGTCGTTCGGCGAACTTTTCCCAGTATGGTAGCAAGGAGAAAGAATTCCAGCGGCAGTTTGCCTTTCGGTTGAGTTGATAAAAATCCTAGTCCTCCTGTTTGCCTCCCCAAATTCCAACGGCGGCAACTTGCAGATGATCGATAGGTGTAGCTCATGAACTCATGCTGATGCATTGTAGAGGTGTTATAGCGTTTCTACCTTGAGTGGCCTAACAGTAATAATATATTATTATAAAAATGTTAGAAACAAGCTTAAGTATAATGTCATTCGTCCCTCTCTCTCATCTCCATATATTTACTCACCAATCCATCTTTTAGATTCCGTGCAATATTCTATCGATTTATCACTGCTAAGGTCATTTCTTGTACTGTAAAATCAAAATAGAAAAAAAACTTTAAAAAAAAATTATAAATGAATGAATGGTTTGTTAAATGTTATCATGCCGCACTGAGATTATTTTAATATAGCGTATAACATTTTACTTTTTGACCTATGTTAGCATGTGATTAACGTGAACAAGAACTAAATAAATTTGTAACAATCTGTGAAATTTCAAATGCTGCGTCATGGATGATATTCTTCCTTTTTCATTTAAATGTAAAGAATCTCATAGCCTAATGGCAGTAGTGGTAAGAGGTTCACCCTGTATGTCGCGGCGTGTGGAAGGTGGCGCTCACCTTCCTCTTTCCGCCGTTTTTGCCTTCATTGGTATCGGTTTTTACAAAGCAGCTTCTGTGATGGCAGGTGGAGTTTTCCGTCCACTGGCCTGAGCAGATCTCGAACCGGTGACCTGCTTAACCATCAGGCTACAGAGCCTGCCCATTTCTCATTTAAATAATGTAACAAATCTGCCTTTTCCCGAGATAAGGCAAACGTATTATCTGCTTAAGGTTGTGTGCCACTATATGAAAGTCGTGATGGCATCTAATTAAACTTTGACAAAAAATCTGGCTTTCTAAATAAAAGTAAGCGAACTCTACCAGAATTAATGCTATGGGTATTGATGTAGAATTTATATAGTATTGATAAATGAATTTCATCCGTAAACTTGTAGTGCTAATGCGCTATTACGCAGCAAAATACACCAGCTGTGATCTCCTAATAAATAGTTTAGCTTTTAACTGTTGTTGGTGACGATGCTTCTCTATAGTGGTAAATTCGTGGTGTTCAGAGTTAGGGGTTCGAATCACATTTTTCCGTTCCGTGTAATTATTTTAATTATTATTTTTTTCTTGGGGGTTTAACTCTTAGCGTTTTATTCATGAAGATCGGAGAATACGTATACTTACTGATGGTTACTTTGTAAATTAGCGTTTGGGGTTGGGTTCAGAGAAACATTATAAACAGACAAAATCGCAAGAACGATCGAACCATGTAAGGATTATACTTTATACATATATGTATATATGACTATTAAAAAAAAGTACCGTAAAGGTCTGCTACATGCAGCTGTACGATTTACTCTGGGCGTGTGAAGAGATTAAGATGTTACCAATGATGAGAACTATTTCTTTCTCTAGTTAGCATTTGTTTATAACACCGTCACCGTTAATCGTTTTATGAAGAGATGCGGGTACGAAGAAAACTAAACGACTTACTTTTATCTTGGCAAAAGACAGTAAGGGTGTTTTTTCTAACATCGTGTCTTGGTGTGCCTTGGAATATTGTTTTCGAACGCAATTGATACAGACAGGGTAAGTGAACGGCAAGCAGAATATACTGATCGGAGAAGTTCAGAAAGTCATGCTTTGTGATTATCTTGGAAAATAGTGCATTAAAAATATATGTTCTGTATTTACGAATGAAATGTTTTAGTGGGTCTAGGTCAATCCTAGCGAGCGTGTGAGCAAGTATGAATGACGTGAACCTCGGTGAATGACACACGTCTGGATGAATGATGTCAGAAAGGTTCGAGAAAGAGAGCGCATGGGTAACGTTAGTGTGATCGTTGAAAGAGAGAGAGAGAGAGGAAGGAGTAGGTAAGAGTATTTGAAGGCCTGTGTCGCCGTTAAGTTTCACGGTGTAGGACAGGCGTGTGTCGCCACTATAGTTGTTTAGGATAGTTTGGATTCAGCGCTAGCACGACGCGTGCGGGAGCGGCAACCTGTAGCGTCACGGGAATTTGCGCCCTACATCATCACATCCACAAAATCCAACCAATCGCTTTCTCACAACGGGTAGGCTTAGAGGCTCGCCGTTCTCGTTGCCGCACACGTCTCCCTACGCGTCGTGGATCTCAAACTCTCTAGGCGTGTGTCGCCATTAAGTTTTAAAGTTGAAGCGGGCGTGTGTCGCCGTTTTAGTGTTTAGGTTTTAGGGTAGGCGTGTATTGTTGTTTAGTATTACTCAGTCTGGAATAAAAGACTTATTTATAGTTTGGACAACGAAACCTTCTGTATTCCCTTGAAAGTTGACACTGCCAGATTTCTGAACTCAACGAGCCAGTAACAACAAGATCGGTTACGTAACATTCTGCACAACGCGCATCCTTCACAATTATCACATAGTTCGCAAATGCAAAAGCATATTTCCATTTGTACATGTCCATCCACACTTTCCATCGTCTTTGCCGATTGTCTGTTTGTCTGTCTGCCCCCCCCCCAACCCCTGTTTCTTTCTCTGATAGTGTTAAACAATCCAAGAGAAGGTCCGCTCTTAACGAAAAGAAGTTGGTTCAGAAAAGACAACTATGGCAAATTTTTCATGTCTTTGAGATGTTACCCTTTACCCCCACTAATCGTTTTCATCATCAGCATCAAAGATGATAGATCGGGGTTGCCAGGAGTTCTTCAGTCCCTTCCTCAGCGCCAGAAAACGTTGGTGCACCCTTTATCTTCTCTTTGGTTGTTTGATTGTCGGTTAACAGGATTGTCTTTAAATCGGTCATTTGATGGGTGGGTAAAAGTCCTTATCAGAAGAGATATATTGAGGTTTATAGAGAGAGTAATATGTACCTTATCTTTAACACCCCCCAACTGTTCAATTAGAAATTTGAAAACCACAATAAAATTAATCGCATTTGAAAGCGATTATCTGGCGATCTGGAGCTTTCGTCGACCTCCGTTAAGTTTGTGTCCTTAACGATTGCGTAAGAAGCGTGGGAACACGAAGAACACACACAAAGTTCCTCTTTACCACCAAATCCAATTCTACATTCACAACAATGACTTTGTCACATGGCCGTCCACACCCAACATAATCATTTCTCTTGCGTCGTTCATCGCTCATCAAACCACATAGGGGCTCTAGGGGGGGAGTAGGGGCGTCACGGTGATGCAGGTACGGACTATACGCATGCGCAAGACTGTCCGGCGCGCCTCAGATCTGTTCTGCCTATCGCGACGAATAAATATTTTGATCGGCCTTGCTGTGAGGCGATGTTTTGATTAAATCGCCGAGACCTTCTCATGGACTGCTGGAGGGCAGTCAACAGTTCGCCGTGACAGCTTTGGTTTCCACGAAGGTCTCTTCACTGATGTCATGAATCTCACCTTTCTGCTGTCCCTTTTTTCTTTTTGTGTTTTAGATGTCCAATTGCAAATTAGTAATGGATATTTTTATGTTTCTAGTTACCTCGGGTGCATTTTCCCCCTAATATCTTGTCTTTTGTCCAATTATCGTTAATTTGTACATGCTTTTCCCTGTAAGACTCACCTTTTTTGACTGACGTTCGAACACTCCCCATGCAGCGCCTTGAACTGTTTCACGTAATCACTACATGCATTCTGCAAGTTCCCACTTGAACCAAAGACGATATATTTGCTTAAACTAACCTTTGTCTGCTTTCCCAAGAGATGTATGTACGCATGAATCGACATGAATTGCCTTTTTTCGGCAATGTTATAGGTTTCTACTGAGGACGAAATCGACATTGAAGTGCTCACGTAGGTTGAAAGAAAAACTCTTGAAAATATCATCGTCACTGAAGTTCTGCATAGTGACAGACATAATTCTATAACACTGGAAACTGTCGTTAAACAGAGAACTGCTGTTTGATGCGTTATTTGTTTTTGTACTTGAAACTTGCTTTCCACTTTCACTCTTTCAGACAGTATTGTTTTCAGTGGACATGGTCATGAATCATAATGAGAAATCATTGTTACTTGTATTTATTGTCTGTATCTCTACCATAACAAGAGAGCTGGTAATCTTTGTCATATATCAGGTCGCTGATCCACTTATTCCACAATAACGGTGGCAAGCCATCCAAATGCTAAATTCACATAAACAAGCAAAGAGTATAAACTATAGATAGCATATATACAGTATCCGATGAAAGGCAATAAAATCTAAAACAATCCCCATAAATATTGTCAAAAAGTTAATGAAACTCCTAGGCTAGCTTGTATAACCATATATTAAATTTAAAATATTTTTGAAATAAATTAAATCATAGTAAATATAATCTTCCTTCATTCATCCATAGCCAGAACTATAAACAAAGGTAGGTAACAATATATGCAGTAAAAATCGACCCTACTCCCCAACCAACAAAACTATACACAATTTAACTGTAAAGATGGTGGCAAACGATTAAAATGCCAAATTTATCAACAGAAAAACAATATCAAATGTAAAACGTATTTTAAATACAACAGTATACATAAATATAGTTCCTAAAACTAAAGTCTAGAATATAGGAATATGGGAACATAAGGGATTTGGCAACATGCAGTAAAATACACCGGCCACCTGATCTGTGGACACCAACTTCGATTGAGGGACCACAACTGGAAGAGGGACCTGGGAGCCCCGGTAGTGTAGTGGTTAAAACACTCGCATGTCACCACTGCACTGCTCAACGTTCAGATCTCGTCTCGGGACACTCTCTGTATGTGACACCCTTTCGCAGGGCTGGGCGCCGGGGGTTATCTCCGGGTACTCTGGCTTCCTCCCCCCCTTCCCCATAATGCGAAATCACCGCAGGGTGGAAGCACTTTCCTGCTAAATAAACCAACCAACCAATTTGGTAGAGGGCACCAGACCAACATCACGGAGCAGCGACCCTCCTCCCATACATACGTACTCGCAACCTATTCCCTTTCTCGCCCCTTCCATCCTCCCCACCCCTATACTCTCGGGCCAGACAACTACGCTCTTCGTCTGACGACCCTATCCTAACTGTTCCTGTCACCAGAACAACAACATATGGTCACAGGACTTTTCGCTATTGTGCTGCAAAACAATGGAACTCTCTTCCTTTCCATATCCGCCACCTTCCTACAATTGAATCTTTCAAATCTGCACTGAAAACGCACCTCTTCCTTGAGCATTACTCCTAACACAGTCCACAATGCTAGTCCTTCTTACCCCCCCCTTCCCTCTTGCTACTTTACCCACCTTTCTCGGCAGAATCACTATATTTCTCTGTTCCTGTTACTTGATGTCTTTTGTTTTCTGTTTCGTCGTCAGTACTGTCGTTTTCTTTCGTCCCCTTTGTTCTGTATCTACTTAGTCCACGTCTCTTCCCCGTTTTAAGCGCTAAGAGCATGCTCTCTATGAGTGTGAATATGCGCTATAAAAATCTTTATTATTATTATATTCCCCCAGATCTCCCTCCCTCAACAGTGCGAAATCGCCTTTAGGCGGAAACACTTTTCCCCTCGTCATCTGTAGCTGTTACTATTTTCTGATTTTCTATTTTTAAAAATCCTTTGTTTTTGATGTGACAAAAAGATTAAAGACTTTCTACTTTCACCTTGTTGAATGTCTTATTATTATTTTTGTATTATTAAATTGCCCTTTTCTCATTCGGCTTGTGCAGGAAGGAACGTGTACCTGTACCATTTGACACTCGGAATGTGGAGAACCGATCTTGACCTAAGTAAACATATCCTATATCTCTGAGGATCCTAAATAAATATATGTTTTGATTGTTATATTTTATATTAACTATTTACTTCATCTGTGTATTTCTCTGCGTTTTATTCTTGCTATGAAAAGTCTTTATCTGGTTCATTTTTTTGCTTCCGAAACAAAGCGTCACGAGATGTTGTCAGTTGCTGAAGTCATATGACAAGAATGGCAAACTCTACCGTCCCAGAAGGTGTTTACTTCGAATTATCTCCGACGATAGTGAGTGCGGTAAAAAGACAGATGTTGATTAAGAACAAGTATTTGTCGGCTAATTACATTATAATCTTCTGCAACTGTGTACCATTAAAAGCGAAAGTAGGACAGTCTCAAATGCTTATCAGACAGAAATAAACTTTCATCTCGAAGTATTGGCCATGTTCATTGTCTCTTTATTTGGTGTCTCCCCGTGTAGTTTACTTAAACCGGTGCAACTTTGGGAGGGCTTATTGCACTTTTCACAAACCAGAAAATAGGCAAGTGTTAGGGTTACACCGTTACAGGTTAGATTGGGTTGGGGTAAGTTTTTTTAAATCCGGATTTAGAATATACCATTCCCCTCTGTAATACTTTTTCTTAATGCATAATGAGCCTTCCCATATTAAAGTTGTTCCCATAATCCATGTATTGGTATAAAGCCTATGTACCTGTGTGCAAACCATTCTGTTCATTTTTTTATTTGTATGGACCTGTACTTAATATCAAAACAATTGTAAGAGAGAAGAAAAAAATAACATCACAAGACATAATCATATCAAATATTTTTAATCTACTGTAAAATTTGAGAACAATCTTATTTAGGAGGACCAACAGTTAATGCTTCATTCAACCAGTGTGGCGCACCAAAACTGGGTGCAGATTCAACTTTAGTTAAGTGCCTTTACAATACCAGGTCTAATTTTAACCAATATATAAAAAAACACTTAAATATTCCTATCACCTGTTTCATTAAAGGCAGTTTACTAATGGCATACAACTCCATATCCCACTCTGCTCAGCTTCACTCCCATGTGGGATCCTACCAGATATAACTGCCAATTATTCAAGCACGTACCTAATTTCTATAACTCAGTAATTTTGTGATGTTATTTCATTACCACAAAAATTACGTATGCCATTGCTGTTTATCATTCAGCAGTCTTGAAGGAACTTAGAAAATACCACAGAATGCTTCATAACAGCAAGAATAAATGATCTCATTGCACTTTCATCCAAAGTAAATCCTTCAGTAGTTAATACACCACTCAGTAAATTCACTTTTTGCAGTTGGCTGTTATGCACTTAATCTTTGGTAAGAGCAGATGACTGTGTTGTACACCAGAAAATAAATATAGAAACCTGAGTATTAAAACGCCACTGTTTTATGGGAAAGAGGACATGATTTGCACAATAGAAATGTCACACAATCATTTCCATAGCCCTGCCCAACATTGTCACTGTGGTGTAGGGTAAATGCATCTTTTGATGCTGAATTTCTTATATCAAATTTTAGCCAAGAAGTGAAGTCTTAAATTTGTGGTAATTACTCCTCAGGAAATAAATTAACTGTCCTCTTTTTGTTTTCTGCCTAGTCTGGTCAGAAATTGTGCCATAAATAAATTTGTATAGTATTTGAGATATATATATATATACACCATAAATGTGTATAGTATATAAGATATGCTATCATCTCATGGTATAGACCAGTGTTTTTTTGTTTTGTTTTTGAAGTCCACAGATATTTTCTTCAACTTTCATAGTTTTAAACTTTATTATGCATGCTTTGAAAAAAAAAAACCTAAAAGTAAATACAGAATTTTGCCATGCCTTTTCATTTATTAATGATCATTCTTAATGAATTTCATGTAGGTATGGAGTGTTCGCATTGTTAATGCAGCTGTGATGGTGCTAGTATTGGTAAGTGATATATAAAAATATAAAAGTGAGTAATTAAAAGTGCATGAAAAAACGGAAAATTTTCCAAAAAATTATAACATGATTATATTTCATCTAATTGGTCATATGTAGGGGCTCACCATTTGACACCCACTAGTGTTTTTCCGTATCATATTTAAAATTAGATACTAGATATCAATTGAAAACTATTCCATCAAAGCATGAATCAACAAATAGGAAAACGAAAGTGAGTATTGTGGTATTACTTTACAAATCAGAATGTATAATGCTTACATCACATGAAGAAATTAGACTTTTATTGCTATTCCCATGTTATTCTTAAAGTCTTTTGCATTTTTTTATTTCTTTGTTAGTACTTCTTGTTTCTTCCAGATCACATTTATATTGTGTGTTGTCAAAGGCAGTGACAACTCATCCTACTATCTGCTTGCTTGCAACACTCTTAGTAAGTGAGGCTTATTTGACTAGTAAATTCATTTTCTCTGCTCTAGAAAAGTAAGTTTTTTCTCAGTAGGAAGTAAAAATTAATTTGTGTAAACACTCTGAATTTTTCATCCTAGTAAACTAATCAATTAAATTATTTGACAAAATGTATTTTTTAAGATGTGTATATGAATATGTAGTTTCTTCTTTTGATAACATCACAATGTATAATGACAAATGTCATATTTAAAAAAACAGCATTGGATGTCTATTTTTTCAATATGCATTTATTAATCACGTTAGCATGTTTTTCTTTTTACAGTCAGTACCTTTGTGGGAATAGTCATTGTAAGTATTTCTCAGTTTAGTGACTAATATTAATATATTAAAATAAGTTCTGATCATTTGAAAGAATTTTACACATGACTAAAATCACCGTGATCATCATTATTATCAGCAGATAAAATTTCAGAATTGTTTAAGTTGAATAACATGGATGAGATGCTTAATTAAAAAAAAAAATGCTATGAAGAGCATAAGGGAAACAGCTTTAGCCCCAGTTCTGTGTGTTGATCATATTGTTTAGCAGTAAAATGTTCCCTTTTCTCTATGTCTTTCTTATGTCAGGATAGCTTTCTTTCTTGACTGTGCACTACTTCCAGCATCTATGCGCTATGGGTCTCACTCTCACTCCTTTCTCTGTCGTTCACTGTCTTATGAAATGTTCCATCTGTAATGTAATTCAACCATCTGTACAATACTTTTGTTTATCTATTCCGCAGAACCACTGAGTAACTTTCGTGAAAAGAGTAATGTGAATTGTAGTTCTAAAGCCTTTTATATTATCTGTCATTTTTATTCAGAACTGGTGGTATCGGAGGGGAGATCTGGTAAGTTGTTCTGCTTTACATAAAGAACATCAACAATTGCAAAACTAAATTAAAACATCTGGAGCCTGTATACTTATCACTATTCCTTGTTTGTTTTGGAATGGAACTTGTTACTGTATTATGTATTACATGTTCTCTTGATCTACTGTTGCTTTACTTTTTTCAGGGAAGTGAGTTGTTCTGGTACATACTGGTGGTTGGATTTGTGCTGGCATTCCAGTGCATTACTGCTGATATTTTCATCTACAAAGTCACATCTCCAGAACCAACACAAGCACCTGTCACCAATTCCACAAGAATATATACATGGGCATCATTTCGACCCAATAATTCACTCGTCCACGTTGCTGAGCATGTTTTACCTAACTTTTACACCCCAGTCCCATGAATAGGTTGTATGGATGACTTGACAGTATTAAATTTTATAGAGTAGGAGATTATCTTATTGAACACTTTTTAAGCAGGAACTCAAAGAGTAGGCAATCATTTAAAAGTCTTAAAACTAATGCCATTCTTGAACACATTTCTTGTTGATAAACACATTTCTGTAACCAACAAAACAGTTTTGACAGGAAGATTTCAATGATGAAAAGGCATTTTACCCGTAGCTGTACACCTAAGTATTCTGCAAGTTCCAACAGGACATTATACTGTACAAAGATGACTAAATTTATGCAGATATATAAGAGCTCAGAATTATAAATTTTTTATTAGTTGGTGATGATGAGTATTAAAAAATTTCACAATGTCTGTGCCTTGTGTGATCTGATTGTTTTTAATAATTCTTGCAAATGATATGCATTGCAACATTAAAGTGCATTCACTTTTCAGCTATGTATAGTGCACGCTTAAAAGATTGTTCATTGCTGTTATAGTAACAACATGAAATTAATGCAGATGATTTTATGATAATTAAGTATTATTCACATGACAGTGCAGTGTTTTTGAGAGTGTATATATACCATGCATGTACAAGTGTTGTGTGTACACGAATGTGCATAGCTATAGATGTGTGAACACTTGCACTTTGATTAGACAGCTAAGACATTTTATGTTATCACAAAACTGGAATTATCTGGAGCAAATATAATGTGCCGATGTGAACATGTAATACTAAGCTGTGAACAGATGTTTATACTGGTGATTATATTTTTGACATTTTTAATAACTTTTATAAGTGTATTTCCATAAATGCATTACATTCATATATGAGAAACCATATAGAACAAAGATTCTAATGCATGTGTATTGAATTTGAGTAAAGATTTTGCAGATCTTGTGTGAAATATTATTATCTTCTATATTATTTTATAAATTTGCTTTTCTGTTATTCACTTGAACACATACATGCTTGATCTCCCATGGTGTGTCTCTATTTATCTCTGATCCATTAGCACGTACACATTGCACATATTAAACACATGTCTTTTTGTGTACACTCGTGTAGATGCACATTGCAAAACTTGGTTTGAGCTGAGCTGATACTAATAAAAGAAAAAAAAGACCACATCAATCAAATCTTTCTGGTGTAGAAATGCTGCATGGTTTTTAATGACTTTGTGTCTATATATATATATGCCATACACATCCATGATGGACGTCCGCTTCAGTCAATATACATCCATAATGAACTGGCCTTCTGCTTTAGTTATACGTATGCTGCTGGTGAAGTGAGATATGGGGGCCTTTAATTTATCTTCAACAGTTCAACCTTTCTTGAAGCACAGGGAAAAAGACATAAGTATTGAAGTGGTGGTAAACCATCTACTAAAAGTGAACAGAGCTTAAAGATGTAAGGACAACAAGGAGGATAGAAAGTGCTTGAATTCACAGGGGAAAAGCAAGAGAAAATGCATTAAATTCATGTTTATTCGTGATTTTTTTTAAATAGGAACGTTTTTCGCTTTACTGACTCTAATCTTAGATTTTCCATGCATTTTGTGACTTTGCATGCAAACAACAGCATGTTCTGGCAGACTAGCACACAATGGTAGCTGAAATTTCGCGAACATCTAAAACATCTCGATCCACGGACACGTAACCTCCGTAGTCTTACAGCTCCTTGACAATAGCATGATGAACTAGACTTTCCATCAGAAATTTGAACTGGTAGTCTACCAAAAGTTTTCAACAAACGTTATTCGACGCGAGAGCTTTCACGCTTTTAACAAGCCGAGAATGAAGCCACAAGGATAAGCAGACACCATCTTCACTACCCCTGACCCCCAGGTTTTTTTTTTTTTTTTGTGCAGCCTTCACCTTGACTGTACGGGTTACCGCTTGGGGTCACGAAACCCCCTAGATACGCACGCGCACGGATTGTTTCCGCTAATTTTTATGCTCGAGCAAAACATTGCATGCATCATCAGACATGAGGTTTTCGATGTTTCTACGGGTGCCCTTTTGGAGAAAAGAAGCAAATGGATTGAACTATCGACAATTTTCATCTCACCATAACAATATAGTGTGTATAATTAATTTTATACTGCTAATGTTATTATTCGACAACTTTCGAAATGTCGACGACCTATGCACGATTAACGCAGTGAAATAATAATAGTAATAGTGAAGATTTTTAGTAATAGATGATACAATACTACATGTGATTATACTTCTCATAGCAAGCAACCTTTAGAATAAAAGGGACCCAAATATTTTAATTGACTGTTAAAATTCGAACAGCCTTTTCATTAGAAACTGATCTGCAGCTGGCATAGCTGCAACTTAGGGTGTTTCATCTACACGTGAGGTCACACTATATTGTAGGGGAGGCCGGTCATTTCGTCACAAAACCATTTCGTCACTACCATTTCGTCCCACACCAAAAGTCAATTCGTCACACGTAGGTCCATTTCGTCCCACGTATGGTCCATCTCGTCACAAGACAGAAAAGTCAAATCGTCACAAGCCCAAATGGCGAATCGATCACCAATGTAACAAGTAACTATTAACGTCAAATATTATTAAAAGAGCCATACGTTGTTCGAACAATATAGATACACAAGCTCAGCTGCTTATTTTTAAAAAAAGCCATGCGAATAGTTGTAGCCACATGACAATCAATCAATCAATCTTCTTCGTGCTATTTACACATAAGGCCTCAACCAGAGCCCGCCACTGATGTCGATCGGCAGAAACCCGCTCCAGGTGACCCCATGTCCAACCCTTTCCTTTCACATGTGACTGAACAAAATGGTCACTTGGCAATACGCACGTCAAAAACGAATCTTACAATGGCAAATACGCGTGATTTTTCTTTTTCAATCTTTTACATTAAAGATTTTTTCATTATTGTATTGTGAACTTGTATTTTGACTTTGAGACTTCCCTGATCGGGCATTCATTTAGCTGGAAGCTCATCACGCTACAGCAGGGTACCGACACTACTGTCGTCAATTGTGAATCCCACTTTAAAAAAATGTTGAATGTGCTGTTTAAATCCATATTATAATTATTTTTTAGTCATGAAGTGATCGGCCCCCGTTTTTTCCATAGACATCGCTTATTTGGGGTTGTGACGATTTGACTTTTCTGTCTTGTGACGAAATGGACCATACGTGGGACGAAATGGACATATGTGTGACGAATTGACTTTTGGTGTGGGATGAAATGGCAGTGATGAAATGGTCTTGTGACGACTTGACCTATGACCATTGTAGGTTACAGTATCAGCTCAATGTTAAATTAACCATAGACGAGAGAGTTCATATGTTATGACAAGGTGTATTGAAGTTTGCATAAAAACACCAGCAAACAGTAACTCGGATTCAGATCTCTTGATTAATAGCGACTCGGCATTTCTCAAATTATTTCCACATGTTTATACTTAAGTTCGTTTTGTGTTAAGAACATGGCTTCCAAGGAAAAACTAGACCACCACAAAAGACAAATGATGGCCAAAGGCTTGCCGCATAAGCAACCTATTGAGGGAGTGAAAAACATTATATGCATTGCTTCAGGTAAAGGTGGTGTTGGCAAGTCTACAGTTGCAGGTGTGTCTATTTCGTGTGTTAAATTTCAACAAATATTTTGTAATGGACTGTGTGTTAGTGTACATGTCTGTTAACATGGAGCTGTTGATGTATAGTCTGTGACATGATGTGACCACAGAAATCTAAAATGTCCAGGTATAGATTCCTTCTTTTATTAATGAAACACAGAGGAATAAAAACTTAAAGAAGTGATTATTTCAATTATGACTGTATTAACCAACATTTGTTTCAGTTAACCTTGCACTTGCTGTTGCTGCTGATAATCCGGTGAGTCAGTGTTTAGTTGTAAATAGTATTGTAAAAGAAACAAGTCAGTATATAGGTGGCAACTCTTAAGTTTCTTCTTAGTTTTTGTATCCAAAGAAAAAAGTTTTTTTTCACAGTCGTATGTTTTTCATGTTTTCAAACTGTGTCATGGCATCTGAGTGAACCACCATACAGTGGTGGTTATAGAGTGCTCAACATGTGCCTGGGCCTGGAAACTAACTTGAAAATGCCTCCCCCCCACCTGACATGCAGGTACCTTATTTATAATAATAATAAATGCGAAATTTGTATAGCGCATACTAAAACTCTCTTACGGAGCATGCTCTTAGCAAGGAATTCATTATTTTAGCCCTTTTATTGCATTTGTTGTTTTCTTATTACCTTACGTTGGGTTTTGAACTCTTAAAATTACTGATTTTCTTCTTGATTTCAGTTAATGCACGCCTATCAGATATAAACATTGAAATGAACATAATCTATGTATTTAATAGACTACCAAAAAAGATTGATCATCTCATTCAGTTTTGTGCAAATGGTTAAGTCTTGAAGTAGCAACAGAAGGAGGTATTTGTGTGTTTCACAGAAATTGAAGGTTGGCATTCTTGATGCAGATATCTATGGTCCATCAATACCAAAACTCATGAATTTATCAGGTGAACCTTCACTTACTGCAGGTCAGAATTTATTTTTTGAATCCATTGTATGGAGTGTTCTTTTTAGCTTAAAGGACAAACCGAGGGCAGCATTATTTCTTTATGATCGGGTTAAGTTCGTTTTAAAATAATAATTCCCAAAATATGAGTTAATTATGCTTAACTTTAAAGGTATAATCCTTCAAACATCGGCATTCTCACCTGCAACTAGGAAGGCGGGGAAAAAATACTCCTATACTGAAGGTTCTCTTACGCGCTCAAAGTATGTGTAGCTGCGAGTGTGCATGTCTTCAAGTCAAATGAAGAAACATTGCTCAGGTTGTCATGTTCAAGAAGCAATTTTTTTTAGCCCAAAAAATGAAACAGCTTAATTTGAAATACAGCCCTACAGATTGGAACTGTATTTATAAGCTTCGAATGAAGTTTAAAAAATAATTAAATGGTCCAAACTGAATTCATTCAAGAGACTGGTAAGTCAATCAGATCAACATTTAATGGGCAACAATCACGGTCATTGCAGTCTCCGTTGTATTATTACTGATTGTTACTAAGTGGGCGCATTTGAGTTAATTTTCCCATGTGTATTATTATTGGTGGGGAAGCGGATGGCCGAGTGGTTAGAGCGCTGGCTTCCGAACCGAGAGCGCGCTGGATCAATTCCCGATAAGCGCAGCAAACTTCCCCCAGTCGACCCAGCTGACGGGAATGGGTACCTGACTCCATAGAGGGTTAGGGAAGGTAAGGCAGCGAGGGAGAGGAGATTGGCACCACCCTCATGTAAAAGCTGGCCCCGAGAAAAGTGGGGTCTCTAACACCTCACTCCCCTACGACCTGAAAAGGTTATGGGATGACCTTTACCTTACCTTTTTTATTATTGGTTCCTTTTTCGCCACATTGGAACTCATCATCATGGATGTCGACTTCCTGTACATGTGGCTGATTTCAGTATTCATAATACCACTCTCATATTTTTCAATGATTTCCTTCTTCAACTCAATTGTGTTCCAGGCCTTCTTCTTTGAAGGGCTGCTGGCTCTGGAAATAAATTTGTAGCTGGACTGATCCGCTTTTTCACTTAGGTTAACACAGCGGGCCTGACCGTTGGTTGGTCGCAGCTAACAGCCCTAGCGCCAATCAGTCCAATTTTCTATGGTGTTCCAGGGAAGAGGATGGAAGTTCCCAAGGAGAATTTGCTGCTAACATTTTAGCTCTCGTTTGTTGGATGTATTATCTTATCTACCACACGCTGGTTTTTTTTTTTTTTCATCTACTACACACACACACTTAGCTGACCTTAGAATCCACAAAAGACTCTGCTTTTCCCCAAATAAAAGTGTTTTCTCTGGTGCGTCGTTCAACTCCAGATCATCATGTGTGCTCTGCTGCATCACAACTATAGACAAAACAAATTTCTTTCACTCTAATGATACATGTTCACCTCATTCAAACGACGAGTACACACGTGCAACATGCTTGTACTTGTGTGGACTGACACTCACACAGGTAAATAAGTTGGAGGTAAAGGGAAAGGGTTAACTTATTAGCAAGGGAAACACTTAATAGGAACAATAAGATTTCAGCATGTGATTTTATCTTACGTGTGTTATGTGCATGCACATGTTCAAACTGAAAAATGCAAAATAAACACATGGCACCACATACTGTATATGCAGTAATCACTTACATGTAATGGTAGTATTAACGCTTGCAATCAATAAAAAAGCACGGACACTGGAAAGCAATCGAATTGTTTGCCCAGACATGCAGGGTGATTCTCACACAGTGAGAAACAATACCTCACTGAGCAGGAGAATGTGTGGTGGCCCTTTGCTTTTGGAAAATTGGCAGCAAGGTCATGCGGGTACGCCGACAAAATCTGAGGCAACTGATGAAAACCGAGACAAATTTTTTGTGGGAGAAAATCAGTAGAAACCAAACTCAACAGGAACCAAGGTTTTGCTGTAGTTCTAAAATGTAAGAAACAAAGGAAAACTAATACAGAAATATTAGAATACCCACATTATCCTTAAGTTTCTATCCTGCCTTTTAAGGGGCTTTGTTATTATTACCCCCTTTAAAATATTAAAGAAAGCTTATTTGGATTGAATTCAGTTGTCTGTAGGCATTATCTCTCCAGGAAGGCATCAAAGGATTTGTAGCTCTACAAATCATGTGGAATATGGGACAGTTATTTGTTATAGCCCTTCATTTTTTTTTTTTTTTGTGGTCTCATTCTGACATTAAACAGAATCAGGGATCATGCCTGTCAGACAAAGTTCAGTAGTTGTAAATAGATTTATTTCTTATTTTAGGTACATGAACAACATTATAATGGAACTTAAAGACCAACCTGAATGGTTTGCGTTTTATGCAGATATCGGTTTATAGAGGCGATATAAAACTAACCTGTAAATTTTAGCTTCCAAAACCCATCCATTCACTAATTTTCTGCTACGATTTGCACCTGCATTCATCAAGTGCCACTAACAGTGTAGTACATCACACTAGTGCACCATTCACAATGATGCCAGCCATCAACACCACAGATAGAGAATGAGTGAAAGTTTGGGTTATTTGGATGCTGAAACTCTGAATTTCTCTTGGTTCTGAAAAACTTCTACTTTAGCACGAGAAATGCAGAGTTTCCTCATCCGAATAACCTGAGCTGTCACTCATTCTGTCTCTCTGTTTGGTGTTGGCAGCTGCCGATGTTGTGAATGGTGCACTAGCGTGACGTAGTACACTGTTAGCGGCGCTCGTTGATCGCAGGTGCGAATCGCGTACTTTGCTAGTGGATAATTAATTAACGGATGGGTTTTGGAGGCTGAAATTTACAAGTTAGGTTTATAAAGCCTATATCTACCGATATCTGCAAAAAACGCAAACAATTCAGGTTGCTCTTTAAAGATGTCACTGATACAATGAGGTTCATTTTTTTTTAAATTACAGATAAGAAGATGGAGCCTTTGGTCAATTATGGAATCAAATGGTGAGATTTAATACACTAAACCCTCCTATCTCCTACGGTTGTCATGGCATCACATTATGGCTTGTTCTGGTTACAGAGTTTCGCTGATATGGCAGTACAAATTTTGCATCATAATCCAACAGTTAAAGAGAAGCAACAACATAAATTGTGTCAGTTAAGTGTTTCTTGAATATTTCTTCTCAGCTTATTCAGGATAATAAGGTTCTACATCAAATCACCAAATAATGGTGGCAGGTAGAGGAGCAGAGTTAATGGAATCAAATCTTGCCTAGAGTTTGATTCAGGAATTTATCTTGCTTAAAATTATCTCTAACACCAATATATATGAGAATATGCTACACGGTTATTTCCATATTTACCTAGTAATTTAGATTCCCCATTAAATCTTCCTTTTTAGTCATTGGTTGTATTTTTTTATGAATACCTACTAAAACACAGTTACATTTATTATAGAATAAACACACATGAGTGTGTGTGTGTGTTTTTATTTCTTACAAATAGTATGTCTATGGGGTTTTTGGTCGATGAAGCAGCAGCTATGGTGTGGAGAGGGCTGATGGTCATGTCTGCAATTGATAGGCTTTTGAGGTTTGTTGTCAATTATTTCTTCATGATCTCTCGCTTTAAAATTTCTAGGTTTTTTATGTTATAAACATTTATTTTTACTATTGTCCATAATGTCATAAAAGGATTTTTTTCACAAGCCATTCTGTGTTCAGCATTAAAAAAAATGATATGCTTTTATTGCATAGGAATATGCATACCCATACTGTTCAAAAATAGATTGTGTAAATGTTTCTATTAAATAATATTCATAAAGTTGAAGGAAGGATGTCGGTAACATGTTGTAAGAGACCTGTTTGTGTTTCATTTGCACATGCACAATAGAAAATCTGCCTAGCATCAATCAAATTCAAGAAATAAGTACTGATGACAGTGGCAATAACCAACTCTATTTATTTATGGTCCAAAGGGCAATTGTAGCTTGGAAAATGTGCTCAGTTATGAAATAAAAAAAACCCACTAACAAGTGCTAGTTACAAGATAAAACGAGTGGTGCACCGTAGCACAACACAAGCAAAACCATTCTTAAGACACACCTGCAACATATCACACACACACATAATTGCTATTTTTGGCTATTTGCTGATCATAAAAAAAGAGCTTGGGCAGATCAACCAATGTACATGTACAAATAAAAATGAAGGAGTCTTTTTACCTCATGCCATGCATTGAACTTTTTGTCTAGTGTGTGTATTGATAGCAATCTATTTGTATTGCCTTCATTTTTTTATTTTTATCTTCTCTAACACGTTATAGATGTTTTAAATCAGGGTTGGGAAATGTCCAGCTCATGTGCTGTATAAGACCCACAAAATCATTTCGTCTGGCCCTGCCAAGGCAATGAAACTGCAGCTTGACCAAATATAGCAGGCTAATTTATCAGTTGATAATTTTGTGCTTCCTGTGAATGATGTTATAACTATCCAAATAGCTTTCATAGAAATAAATGTTCCCCACCCTGTTTTAAACACTGAAGTATTATGGCATAATAATCATTTTAAATGTGTTCGATGTAGCTTGATGAGGACAAATGTGAATAAATGTCTCTCAAGCTGCATGTCCTGCATGACAAACATCCCAATAGTTAGGCCTATCTTTCATGTCTACTTCATTCATTTAATTTTTTTTTTAGGCTGGAGTTTGTACATAGAAAATAAAAGGTGATTATTTTATTTGCTTTGCCGCCATGCAGACAGGTTGTTTGGGCACCTTTGGATTGGCTAATAGTGGATATGCCACCAGGAACAGGAGATGTCCAATTATCTATCTCTCAAAATTTGCCTCTAAAAGGTTTGCTCTTTATTTTTTTTAGTTTGTCTTGGATACTGATAACAAGGGCTGCTAGAATTACTGTTATATTTTGTAAAATGGTAATAAAATAGGTAAATCATTCTTTAAAGAAGAAACAAATCAGGAACGATTGATATACTGATTAAAATGGTCTCATCTGTTTCCTTATATTTCTTGGATGATTGACTGTCAGTTCACTTTCGGTCTTTTGCGTACAGAGCATTGAGCTCACATTTACACAGGAAAAGGATGTCCGGTCACTTAATCCCCAGACATTTAATCCCCGACAATACCCTACACTTTTAATCCCTAGGCACTTAATCCCCAGACACTTAATCCTAAAAAATGCCCCCAAATCGCAACACAACACTCAAAATGGCTCCAAACTAAAGAGAAATGACCTTTTAATAAAACAAATTCAAATTATGTACACACTGGTCTGTGGTTAAAGTGGGAGCTGGGGTTGAGCCTTTCAGCTGCTTCTATGGAGACACATAAACGTAAAGAGAAAGGATGTAAAAGATCACTGCTGTTTTATAAATTGCCATAACAGTAAATTTTAAAAAGGCAGGAGGAAAGTTAAAACATGAAGTTAATGATTGGATGAAATGAAGTTTAAATATTTTTCTGTGATCTTGGTGGGGACTTATCAGTTGGTTGGGCATTTTTTACTGAGACACTCTGGACTGAATTGGCATTTCATTCTCACCTGCGTTTCTAACTCCCTCTTTGACATCCTGTATGATGGGAAGAGGTAGTCTTATGCCAGCTTGAGTAGGACACACCTATACCATGCATTCTTACCTTTAAAAGGGTGATCCCTTGGCCATGTACCTTTTACAGTTTAGCACCTTTTACCCTGCACTTCAGCAGATCCAACATCAATTTTATTCAGCTGATTCTTTGTGTAACTTGTTTTACATACTTTGTCAGCAGTTATTATTTATAAAAGATGTATTTAAATTATGTGTATTTTATAATTTCTTAACTTCCTATCTATAATGTGGCCTTTGTTGCTGACACAGTGTTAAGCAACAACATACCATACCTGGTCATAGGTCAGTTTTATCCAAGAAATCTAGCACTGTTACAAAATTATAGTGCATATGTACTATTATGGCATTCAACCCAATAATTTGTTATCCTCTTTTAGTCTTAAAATGTGTTATTTCAGCTTTACATCATATTGTAGATGTCTAAATCAATAAGATCAACATCAGATAATTCATTGATTAAAGAAAATACATGCAAGGATCAGTATTTATTATAAGGAAATATGTTTTGTTTACTTTCTATGACCTAACTTAAAGGCCGAAATTTTTTTGTCCGGAGGGAAAGAATGGGTTCAGCCCAGGTGAAGGGAGGTAAGAGGACATGCAGTGGTATACGTGTTCAGCCTTCGCTTATTGTCTTCATCTCGCCTGACAATTACGCAGGATGATCACAAGCAATGCCTGAGGCATCTTTCTTGCCTGACCAGGCCTTGCAGTAGAGTTGAGAACATAATTGGGCAAAGAGAAAGCTGAGGAGAAATGGCTTGCTGTCAGGGTTAGGACTGCTTGTGTTTTCCATTATATAATATTAATAAAGTGAGAGAAAGATAAAGAAGAAGAGAAGGCAACAGGATTTTTAACTTTTTTTTATTACTCTTGTTTCCCTTTATCATTTGTTCTTCATTTGAAAAGCAGGGATAATAATATTCAACATTTTCAGTTCATTCCCACTGGTGACCGACATGTAATACTCCATGTTGGTTTGGGTACATTCTTACTTTGCAAATGACACAAATGGGCATCACACCTGTGGCACAGTGCCTTTTTGCCATACACAAAACATTTTTTCGCACTAGGTATCTACGGTCCCCCCAAAGCCCATTTCTTGAGCAGTGAAAAATATAATGGAACAGATAATGTACCAATCCAAGAAAAAAACATCATTAGCAATTCCATGTCTGTTGGTTGGTGAGCATGACAAGGTAAAGAACATCATGGATTAGGTTCACACACAATCAGTATCATGCACATCCTTGCTCAAAGTGATGACATCATAAAAATAGATTACCACCTTTAGCTGTCCAAACTGACATAAATGTTGAGTGGCATTCATCATCCCTGCTAGGTGATAGCAAGTGCTAACGAGAAATTTGAATTTCTTGTAATATTTCATAATTCATGAATTGAAGGGGTGGGGGGGAGATATTTAAAGCAGTAAACAGAAGAAAAAAGGTGACCAAAACAAGAAAAAAAATCACAAATTAAACCACTTACAATGTCAAATTGTAGTTTTTGATGTTGCTTTTTCTCCCTCTCTTCATTTGTTTTTCATTCCATTGCTCAAAACAGAATTACCACATGAGCAAAACTAAACAGTGGTATATAAGCAAGCTCTATACTTTTGTTTCCAACCTCAGATTTTATGGTGCTTTTGCAAAGTATAAAACAGTGTTTGTATAGATAGAAGTGGTTGTAGAGTAATCGCCACAGAAGTGCAAATAGTGTTCCAGTAGAAAAGACATTAAACACATTAGATGGGTACAGACTACTTGGTCTAAGACTTAGGGGGTAAGAAAGTATACATAAGAATTGGAAAATCAAATAATACTACAGTGTAGACACCAGCGTACACCACTGTACATTGCATTTAAAACATCAGTTGGCTGTTTGATTTCTTCACAGGCCCAGTTTTGTTCTAAATCCATACTACAAGAACTGGCTGGGTAAGAAAGACGCCTTACGCAGTCGGAAACACCTGTGACTACTCCTCTCCCCACCTGTATACTTCTGGGGCAAGATAATCACAATTAGTGAAGACTGACTGCATGTGGTACTCAGCACTGTGTCTCCTGCCTCCCCCACACGGGTCTAACCCATTCTTTCCCGCCATGAGTAAAAGGTTCAGCATTTAAGTGTTCTTTGTGGCCATCATAGAATTTTTTTTATTTTTTGGCTTGTGGCTTAATGTTTAATCAGACTGCAGTAAGGTTTAAGCAGGAGAATCATGCAGACAAATAATGTATATTCAATAAAGTCTGTCTTAAGCATGCTTTGAATACGTTATTTTATCTGTTCATATCATGTATTTTATTTTTTATGTATATAAATAGGTTAATATAAAGTTTAGTTTTAATTTGTTTCCAGCAGATTTCAAAATTGATAGACTGTAGTTTCTGTCAATGAGAGAGATATAATGAAAGTGATTAACCTCCCCCATCCCTCTGGCTACTTTACCCATCTTTCTCGCAGAATCACTATATTTCTCTGTTCCTGTTACTTGATGCCTTTTGTTTTCTGTTTCGTCGTCAGTACTGTCATTTTCTTTTGTCCCCTTTGTTCTGTATCTACTTAGTCCACGTCTCTTCCTCGTTTTAAACGCTAAGAGCATGCTCTCTATGAGTGTGAATATGCGCTATAAAAATCTTTACTATTATTATTATAGAAAGAGCAACAACTTTCCCCTTTTCCGCCTATTGCTATTTCCCCACTTCTTTTACAATATCATGATACTTTCAGTCCTTGTTACTTGCTTCCTCTTTACTTTTTCTGTATTGGTCGTTTATTCATCATCAGTTCTGTTGTTTATCCTTCCATTGTTCATATGTTTTTGTTTGTTTTTCTATCTCTTGTATGTTGTCCATGTCTTGTTCTTAAGTGCTAAAGTCCTTACAAGTGTGTGTAGGCGCTATTCAAATCTTGTGTTTATTATTATTATTATTTAAGTAGTAAAGAGAAAATGTTATGTTAAAGTAGTATTGTAGTTAGTGAAATAAAAAGAAGAAAATTTTTAATTGAAATAAAATTTAGACCTTCCAATTTCCAACTATTTTAAACCATTGATATGTTAGCAAATGGATAGAAGATTAATTAATAAATTATCATTCATTGTTCATTTTAGGTGTGGTGCTGGTAACAACACCACAAGATATAGCACTGGCTGATGTTCGGAGAGGTGCAACCATGTTCAGAAAAGTCCATGTCCCAGTTCTTGGGATGGTGGAAAATATGAGTGTCTTTGTGTGTCCAAAATGTGGACATACTGAACACATCTTTGGTCATGAGGGTGCTCACACCTTAGCGAAAGAACTGGGAATAGAAGTGTTAGGTATGTTTCAACAGTGCTGACATGTCAAATCTAAAGTCCCTTTAACTTGTGGTGACATCAACAACTTAAAGTTTAATCCTGCAAAATAACATCTATGTCTTAAATTATTGCAGAATTTAGTGTAGTGCTAGCAGATTGAAAAAAGCGTTATTTTTCAACAGTTTTTCAAGGCTAAACATTTGCAGCAGCATCCTAAACTGATCTTTTGATGTGGGTATTTGTGTTTTGACAGATTATATACATTTTTGTGGACTGCATGATGCAGCATAACTTCTTGTGAAATATTTGTCTATTGGACAAAACGAATGTATCAGAACATAACAAAAAAGTTAATTTTATGTAGACATGAAGTGCACTTTAGTATCCTTCACAAGTGGATTTTAATTTTTTTTTCTGGCATTTGACAGGTTCAATACCTCTTGATAAGCATTTGTGTGAACTGTCTGATTCAGGACAACCTGTTATTATTGCAGACCCAGAAGGATTACAGGTAGAAAATCTAAATTTAGAAAAGCAATGTTTTAATAGACATTTTTGTGAAAGACTTATAAATTGTTTAAGTAATTTAAAGTTATAGATAGTCATTAAAAAAGTTGAACTTATCTTTCTTCTATTGCTTAATAAAAGTGCTTATTACTTAATTTCAGACTGCTGTCTTCAAGTCCATAGCAAAGAGAGTTTTGGAGAAAGCTGACTGTAGCTGAACGAAAAACATGCAACCTTTGACGAAAAAAAAAAATGGAGAAGAAATTTTAGATGATTTCATCATACCAAAAACAGTAGGATTTGCTAAAAGGAAACTGCGTTCATTTCTGAAAGGTCACATATTCTGTCGTCAAAACTCAGCTTGACAAAATGGCATTATCTTTTCAAAAGAGTGTGAAATGTAATGCTTCATTAATGATGTGTTGTCACAGAAATAATTGTAAGTTATGTTTTTACAAACTTTAAATCATTTTAATAACTCATTTTTTATGGAATTTTTCTCCTAATATTTAGTGAGCAGTATCACTATATCAATGTTTATATATTATCTGCATGACAGTTTTGGGATATTTGATGAAATGAGCCATTGGCATCTGTATGCAAGAATTTACGTTCTGTTAAATGAGAATAGTTATGAGTGCAGTGTTGAATGAAATGATTATTTTCAGCAGATACATTGTTAGGCTTATTCTACTTATTCTACATAAATTTGATGTTACTGCATTTAGTTTTCTGAGCATACATTCAGAAGTTCCCTTCGAGGTATTTTACAATGAGTATGTGGTGCTCATGGATGTGTACAGATTTGTAATAACTGCAAGAGAGACTGTAAGTGCCAGCGTAAATTAATTGGATGTAATCAGTTTATAGTCTTTTTAAACAGCCTGTGCTAATGTTTTGTGTAAAGTGATGTTCTCAAGTTACCGTTGGCAGAAAAAACAATTTCGTGAAAAGGATTAATAAAGATGCTTAGTATTTTGCATTTAAGAGAATATCATTTTGAATGTGGGAGATATTTGATTTGTGAACGTAATTCAAGAAAATGAATAAAGGAACTTCAAAGAAATGTTTGTTATGCAAAGGAGGTCTGATACTTCACTTAAGGCAAACAAACTGTCACTTATCCTGCATTTAAGAAAAACTAAGAAGATATGTAAGAGTGCAAAGAGCAAGATATTACTAATATTATTAGGTAGTGTTGCAGTACATTGAAAATTAGCCCAGAGCTGCTTAATTCTTTAAAACATGTTAAGGTTGGGTTACTTATTTAGTGCCACAAAACAATGGAACTCTCTCCCTTACCATATCCGCCACCTTCCTACAATTCAAATCTGCACTGAAAATGCACCTCTTCCTTGAGCATTACTCCTAACACAGTCCACACAATGCTTGTCCTTCTTACCCTTCCCCCTTCCACTCTTGCTACTTTTCTCCCCATCTTTCTCTGCAGAATCATGATGTTCCTGTTACTTGGTGCATTTTTGTGTTTTCAATCTTTGTTTTCTGTTTGTCATCAGTACTGTTGTTTATTCTTCCATCCCTCGTGTTCTATCCATTTAGTCCATGTCTCTTCCCCCTTTTAAGCGCTAAGAGCGTGCTCTCTATGAGTGTGAATATGCGCTATAAAAATCTTCATTATTATTATAAAGAATTCATTTATCCTATGCATTGTAGAATGATTTTAAACTTTACCAGGACTGACTACTTGGGTGTTGTATTTCCCACTGGGTCAGTAACTATAAGTTTTATTAAGACCCACGGTGGTCTAGATTGGCACTCTTTGTGGGATGGGTGGCGGAATTGGTATTTTATCCCAAGTCAGCAACTTAGGCTATATCATGGCACGGCAGCCAGCCATGTAACCAGATGCCACAACTCTTTGTGAAAAGCAGAGCTTAAGTTAAAAAATATAGCATGATGCACAACATACTTTACTTTTCTCCAGGCATTTTTTTTAATTTTTACCAGTTGGTAATGGATGTGCGTAAGGGTATACCACATCTATTGTGACACCAGAACATAATCATGTTCTGCATGTAGATGTGGAATAAATTCTAATTTATAATTTTCTGGTGAATATATCATCTCAAACATATTCTGGCACTGTTCCACTCGCAAAATGTGTGTATAAGTAAATAAAATGGCAGCAGAAAAATATCCCATTGCCAGTAAAATTATTTATCCATTACATTTTAATCTTTTTTAAGCGCCAGCTTGGCAACAACCGGGTGTCCATTCTGTCAATTATAATTATCGTTTCTTTTGCAATTGTGCTTTTGTTTCTGTTTAGAAGTAAGGTTAATTAAAGGTAGTGTGGTGTGATAAACTCACACTTCGGAGTTAAACCATGAAAACCCAACAAAAGTAATTGTTATGATTGAAGCGGAGTCCATGGTTAATTAAAGCATAAACTTGCTTCCAGTTTAGCTATCAACAAGACGAAGTGGACGATGCAAACTCTTGTGTTGGTGAGGGTACAAATGCTCAAGGCCAGAGATAAACTTCTGTGCCGTTACTTAACGGGCACTTCGGTGACCACACGTTCGTTGTTTTCGCATAAATGTCGCCAATTTTATGGCCGCAATTTTTCTGTCCGCAAAATCTCAGTAGTTGTATTTCATGCGCTAAGTATCTGCAGAAGCGATCATGGATCTGCAGTCAGGCCACATGATTACAGATAAAATTAACTTTGATCGAATCAGAGATCTGGGGACAGTTGCACAACACATTTCTAATTTTAAACACTTTTAAGCCTTATCTCTATTTAGATAAATAAAGCGCACACAATTTTTGAATTTTTAAAACTAAAACTGCTTTAAGTAAGATAAAGTTGTTCAAGTCTGACTTTCCGTCCTGTCAGTACAATTTTTTTGTACGTTCTTCTGCATGGCTGAGAAGAGATTTTGCTTCTTTAAAACAGTTTTACGGTTTAGAAACGTGTTGACCTTTCTCCACGGCTTATCATTCTTGGCGTTTGTGGAGATTGCGTTTTCCTGGCGTGGGCAAAACAACATGGCATTTCATAGCGCACCGATCAAATTTAGCAGCAAAAGTTTTGAAAATCTTAATGTTGCAGCTCTGAAAGTGTATCTACAGAAGCGTGGAATCACCACCAATCATCAAAGAAAAGAAACTTTGGCGAAATTGGACAAATGTGCTTAAAAATTGGATTAATCAGCCGAGTCTGACACCCAGGATGATCGAGTTACAAAGCAAATTGGAAGAAATACAAATGTTAAGAGTCTTAAGCGTAAACTACTGGAGAAATATTGTTGTTTATATGCAGAAGTGCAATCAACAGAGAGACATATGTATGTGAAAAAGGCCACATATACAAAATGTGGATTATTACCAGTTAAGTCGGAGATATATTACAAGCTTTTTGCCAGTGCCCAGGAGGTTAAGTTTTTACATACAAGATTGATATTAAAAAATGATAAAAAGAAAAAAGTATTTAAACCATTGGAACATCTGCATTGCTATGACATGTTTGATTTTAAAAACTGTTCTTATGAGGATACTATGCAGCATTACAAGTTTATTTATTCAATTCTTACTTTCACTTCAGTTAAAAAAAAAAAATAATGCCAAAAGAGTTGCTCAAAATATTTAAGGAAGCCAAAGCTTGTTGACAAAGTTTCTTTTACATCTGCCATAAAACCATATTTTTTAAAATAGAATTTTACTTAGTATTTCACTTTCTTGTGACTGGACCTGGTTTTAAGAGGATGTGAAGTTGCTTATTGATGCTGTGCATAACACAAATAATAAGTAGCCTGTAGTCTGAAATCGAAGTGGATTAAATAAAAAAAATTGCTTAAGTTAAAAAAAACAATTATAATAAATCTATAAGTACAGCTTTGATATAGGGGAGGACGCGACGGCCATAACAGAAATGGCTCTCGGCATCTGTCGTCTGCTCGCTCCACTCAACTGCCCAAATGTACCTAATAAACTAACCCTAACCCTAAACCTCTGACAAAATAACACAGACCGGCCTATGACGTCAAGTCCCCCCTATATCAAAGTTCTGCCAATCTATAATAATAAAACATTATAAAAGACTTTTCACTTACTACTTTGTTCAGTTAACGAAGAAGGAATGGATCGAGCTCCTCTTTTTTTCTACGTTTTTTGCGTGCAAATGATTTTAACTATATGTTTGATGCTAAAGCTGGTATAGGGTATGATATTCTTCTGTAGATCCTTTTGCACCAACGAAATGTTTTGTCCATGTAAATGTAAATCTATTGACCATTTCGTCAGTGCACAAGTCCGTGGTCAGTGAATGCACCATCTCCGTTACTCGGTCGGCCATACGCTTTTAACCATTTTTTACACTTAAAAAATTAACTTTCGGTTGAAGAAATCTACCCCTTGCAAGTGATCTCGATCCTTATGCTTGGAACCGCTCTTACATGTTCCATAACTGCAAAGTTTGTTCACCATTTCGCGTTATTATCCACTAGCTGCCTCTGGGACAAATAAAGTTTTGCCCTCACTTCCGGAAGCCAAGGTGAAGGTCGGGGCCTCGTGGGGAGGGGGGAAGTCTACTCCCTGCCAAGGGAAATCACTCTTTGCATCATCCGGGAATCTTACCCACTGGAGTTGTTTTGATTCAGTCCCAGAACCACATGGTGGAAAATTTACAACTTATAACTTAACCAACAACGTTAAAATAACACACGTGGTGAGTTACATTTTAGGGTAGATTCGTCGGAAAATACATTTTAATATATGTTCAATGCATCATAAGTGAAACATACACTAATACTTGTGCGTAGGTTTTCAGGTATGAACGGTAATCCGCGCTGCCTTACGATAGTTTTTACTTCACCTGTTTTGGAAATATGTACAGGAGAGAAGGAAGATGAACATAGGTATCGGTGCCTTGAGGAAGAAGGATGACTTACTGGCTGTTTACGATAATGAAAATGTAGACACGTTTAATAAGTTTTTTTCCTGGTGTTTTTATATACCTGGTATGGCAGGATTTTTATTTGGGCGTAAAATTTTAAGTCGACGTAAGAGTAACACCCTTAGCCATTCAAGAAATCGCAAGCTCCAGATTTGATACCCCCAAGGATTTTAAAGTAGTTGAGTGTCGAGCTATCAGTTCCATTGTGTTCATTAATTAATGTCACCGAAATTAGTCGACTTGCTAGAAGATTGGAAAATAGCAGAGGTAAATAGCATTGTTTAAGGAAGGACTGAAGTAGGATCCTGATAATTATAGACCAGTAAGTATGCAAGGTTTTGGAGAGCGTGGTCAGAGATGCTCTAGTTCAATATTTTGTTTATAATGAAATGTGTGCAGAATGCTAACATGGTTTTAGGAAAAATAGATCTTGTGTGATGCAATTGCTTGAAGTCACAGAAGACATAACTTCGTTATTGGTTAGACGAGAGAGAAGATGAATGGAATTCCTTTAGGATTTTAGGACCAATATGGTTTGTTTATAAATGATTTATCAGACATGTTGTCCATTAATTCTAAGTTGTTTGCCAAGATATATAATAAAGCAGAAATCAACATAGTGATTCAAAGTGATATTGACAAATTGCAGAAATGGTGAGAAAAATTGAAATTATATTTAAATATATCAAAGTGTCAGGTTATGCATGTAAGTTTATCTTTTGATGCACATATTCAAAGTGTGGGAAGTAAGGAAAATCAAATGGTTGGCATTATAAGGATAACTTAAATTATTTGGATAGAGATATGCTTTTAAAATTGTAAAAACCACTTGCGCACCCACATTTGGAATATGCCATTGTGACCTGGAGTCGATCTTAAAGAAGCAATCTATATTAATAGAAAGAGTACAAAGGCATGCTGCTAAGCTAGTTTTAGAATGTTAAGATATGTCGGTAGAACAGTTTTATGGTTTTGATGGTTGACACGATAATTTGTAATCTACTTAAAACTCAGACCTAGTCAATATTAAAGGGATGTTAAGAGGAGATGTTAAATAGGCCGCTGAAATACTAGAAACCTGCTGTTCAAACATTGAAAGGTTGGGTAAAGTTTAGAAAAGCATTTTTTATATGATTCGGGAAGATGTGTGTACAGATTTCAAGTAAGCAGTTTATTGAGTTAGTGCACGCTAAACTATGTTTGCCCTGACTTGATCAAAATTTTAGATACCTTTAACTCATCAACAGAAAAAAATGAGAAAAGTACTATCATACTTGAAAAATATGCATGCAGAAATAAACTTCTCAAACCTTATTCTACCTTCCTCCCTCTTCCCTTCTGCTACCTTTGTGTGTGTGTATGTGTATTAGTAGGGGAGATTATATTGCTAAAGATTTGAGTATCTCACACCACTTACAATGCCCAAACAGTTAAAATATTCCATGCAATCCTTGCAAAAGTTGCTAGTTTAAGGTGTTGGCAATATACTGCTGCCTGTTGTTTGTCTAGACCATCTTGTTTGAGGTTTTTCCCTTTGTGGGATTACTTTTCCCCATTTCTTCACAGTCATACTTTTTCTGATCTTTGGGTCATACAGTTTTCAGATTTTCTCATCTTGTGCTTCATCGCTACATTTTCCGCTATATGTTTAGCTTCTTGTGTCTACACAATGTTAGCTGCACTCCCGATGAGAAGTCTTTTCCCAGTACTTTGTGATCAGTCATATTTCCTCAGTTCCATGTTGAACTGACAAACTAGTTCCCCTAGCAGTTATTGTTTTTATTATATATGTGCCTGCTTTTTATAAAGTATTTGAGTCTGCATTTGGGTGGTGCAATGGTTAGCGCCTGTCACCAATTCAGTGAGGATTGGGTGGCCTGGGTTCAGATCTTATCTTATGCATGCTATTCTTTCTCAGCATGTGGTATCTGTTGACAGGGCTGGCTGCTTTGCTGTGATATATCACACCCTTAGTTGCTTGCTTGGTGTAAAACACCAATTCTCCCCACCCCCACTGCCTTGATTGCAGGTATGTGACATTTGATCTTGATAAGACAAAAACAAGGGGAACTTTTCAATTTGTTATTTTTTTCTATGCTCATACATTCATAGTAGGTGTTGGGGTAAAAAGTCCATTTGTGAAACAACTTTTGTTAACAATGTTTGCTCTGTCACATCTGGATAGGATTATTCTTGCTAAAACTTTCAAGAAATTACTGTCATCAACATAACAGTGATTGTGTTGCACTTACAGAACCATGTTCTGTCCATCTTAACCAGGCTTAGAAATGGCCTCTCAGGGACTTCCAGGTGGTGGCTTCGGAAGAGGTGGTCGAGGTCTTGCCATATTAGAAGCCTTGAAAAAAGACCCACAGGTACAGTATAGCCATAGCTAACTATGATTATCATTAGATATTGATATTTATGTGTACAGAAATGGAATGATCTAGAATAGCATTTTGTTACTCCTGTTGTGATAAAGAATCTATCACTTAAGAGAAAAAAATATCCCAGTGTAATAATCCTTCTTATTAAGTGTATATTAATCTTCGTACTCTTCTAACTCCTTAACAACTTTCTACTTAATTTCATAGTTGATTTAAAAATGAGCTTTGAACGTCCTGTTATTAATACTATTTACCTGCAGTTCACAGATTAGTAGATATTTAGTAGTTAGAGGTTTACTTGCTTTCAAAAAAAATTTTGTCATGCTATGTATTGTGCCCTGGCCTCACAATTATGTACCATTTCCAAGGCTGACAATGAAATGCTACAATTGTCTATAAAGATGCATAAATTTCTTATCTTTTGTCCTATGTTTGTTTTTAAAATTAAAAGTATGCTTGGTTGTTGTTTGCAAGTTTATACAAGTAATTTTATGTAATATCCCTTCTGGCTTTAGTGTGATTGATCTGACTTTTTGTTTTTTTACCATTCTTCTTCTTTCTGCTATTGCCAGTTACTTTTGTCGACCATGATGTCAGCTTTTCATCTGTGCTTTTTTTTTGCTGCCTTCTGTTTAGAATTATTTTGTTTGCCTGTGCTATCATGTCTGGTCCATCTCTACTACTACACTGCAATTTTTACACTTTTTCATCTCCTAACCACTTGATTTACTTGCTCACATTTTAGATTCTGGATCTGTCTGTCAACAGCATAGACTGAACTCTTCCTGTACAGTTTGCATCTCTGCATTTCATTTGCGTTGCTATTTATGTATTGAATGAGTTAAACCTCTGATCTCTTGTGTACTGTTATGCACAGCTATTGTGCTAATGTGACATCTCTGTTTGCAATTTGTGTGCACGCCAGACATAGACAACCATGTATCTACTTGTCTTCACTGTTTGAATATGCATTAACACTTGCACTGGGCCTCTTGAGCTGTGCACACTATGATTGCTCTGTCTTCTGAGATTTGTGTTTTGTATGTTGTAAATAGTTTAATGTACAACTGTAGACTCTCCCTTGCCATGACTTTACTGGGGTAAAAAGTCCATTTGTGAAACAACTTTTGTTAACAATGTTTGCTCTGTCACATCTGGATAGGATTATTCTTGCTAAAACTTTCAAGAAATTACTGTCATCAGCATAACAGTAATTGTGTTGCACAGCTTTTGTTTTTTTATGCAGTGTTGTTATAGTATCTTTTTTTCCTTTGTATTTTTGTCTCTTACTATGTATAATTGTTTGTTGATATTTTTGGTCTGTGTTTAAAGATGTGCTATTTTAAAAATTTTATATTTTGATTTTTTTCTTTTGTACATTGAGTGTACTTTGCAGTTTAGAAATGTGCTATATAAATTCCACTCATCATCATCATCTGCTCCAAGTACTGTATTTGTATATGAGATACTATCACTTTTTAATACATGCTAAATGTTAATACCTTAGTTTTATTACTGTAGATACTTTCTGGTACAGTTCAAGTTTTATGTCCTGTTAAAATATTTCAAAAATATTTTTCTATATTATTGCAAGTAGAGAACCTGTGTGGCATTAATTCTAAATGTTACTTGGGCTTGAAAATAACGGTAAAAATGGTTTATCTCAAATATCACTCCAGGCAGCATTATTTGATCCCAGATGCAACATTAAGCAGAAGTACTACTCATGGTTAACCAATTTTTAAATAAAATTTTAACCCTGAGTGATGCTCAGGTAACAAAAAAGGTTAAAATTTAACATTTCTTTTATACAGCAGATAATTTGAGAGAGAAAAGTTCTAATTGCAGATTAGTAGGGTAGGTTTGGGACAAGGAACCAGCCTGGGTCGGGGTGTAGCTCTGGGACGAGGATCTGCTTTACAACAGCAAGAACAATCAGTGCCACAACATGATGGTGCGGGGAGGCAACATGTAGATGTTGCACTGGATTCTGTTTCTGGAAACAGGAGTGCACGTTTTACTGACCAAAATACAGGTAAGTATTTTTATGTATTTTGTGGCCAACTTAAATATGTCTTCAGCAAGAAAAATAAATGCTGGATTGGCCTTCATTTTAGTGCTTTGATGGGTTAAATTTAAATGTTTCATCACAAACGCTCACTTATGATGAAAAGGAGAGTTTTCTTATCCTTGTTTCTTTGGTTTTGGTTTTGCAGGCATACAACCAATGGGTAGAGGAAACTTAGCAGGAATGCTTGCAATGATGAAATGGTAATAAAGTTAAGCCCATTATAGTGTTTTTAAAAATGCTGTACATTATCGTTGGGATATTTTTCATTAGATTTATGAAACCCAAATCTAAATAAAACTGTTAAAGGAAAAAAGTCTGGGAGCAGTTTGAAACCAGTAAGTTCTGTTGATGATTAGGTATAACAGTTTTGCTTACAAAGGCAATATTTTTATGTAATACGGTTATCCAACAGTCTGCCTTGGATGCTTCAGTGCTGTTTGTGACGGGAGGCATTTTTCCACTATCAGCTGTCATTTTTTAGCGGTGTCTTTGTGAACAGCATGATTATAGATGTAAATATTTGCTATTTATCAAACCAAAAATAACTTAGATGTACATATATTTGTATTCATAGAACTGTTCGTGGCTTGAAAAGATTGTTACTATTTGACCTTTATTGTATTGGATTTGGTCCTGAAAAATCTATATATCATCACATGATTGCAGTGCTGACCAGCCATCAGTGGGCCGAGGGTCATTACTGGCAAATATGGTAGGATCCGAGCAGTCGTTGGCATCTGGAGCTATTAATTCTACCATATCTTCTCCAAGTGAATATGTTGATACCATAGTTAGGCCCCAGGGATTGTCTTTGCCCGTTGAAGCAGTAGCGAGCATGAACACAAAAGACAACAATCGCAAGTCGACAATCAGCCGCCCAGGATCAGGTGGTAAACCGTAAGTGGTCTTTTGATTTAAAAGTTTTTGTCAAGAAATTACGAAATGTGTTGTAAATTATTTAGGAAGAGAGAAATGGGAAGAATGTGCATGTAATGAGGTGAGTTCTCTTAACAAGATTGCTCTATTTTGCTGCAGCAGCTAGAGTAGGGGGTGGGAAAAGTTTTCTTTTTGTGGGGTGGTCTCAAAATTCTAAGCTTTGCGGTGGGCCAGTAAAATAACAAAAACCTAGTAATAATGGAATGGACAACAAATAAGTACATAATGGTGTTCACTTACCAAATTTATTGTGTAAAGTGAAGCTGTTTGAATTCGCTTACAATAAAACTTTAAAACCAGCCTCACCTTTGAAGGCAGCCGCCCTCAGTGCTGTCTAAGGACTCCATGTCAGCCGTGTTAATTTGTTATTTTTGTACTTTGTCTGTATTAGTATGTTACAGACTGCCGATTTCTAATGCTGTTGTACTTGATAAATTTCAATCAAATTGCACTGCACATTTTGTCTGGGGGCCTATTTTGCCCACCCCTGAGTTAGAGGCATGCTGGGTGCAGCTAGTGCTTTTGGCAAATTTGTCCTAACTTCCAGTTAACAAAATGTAACCACTATATGAGAACTGGGTGTTTCTTGTAAATGCTAAATCATTTCTTCTTAATTTAACTGTTAATATTGATTCTAAGTTTTGACAAATATTTTTTTCTGTTATTTATGGTCAAAATAGGGCAATGTGGGCAACATTTCTAAATGGAGAGGGGCTGATAATTGAAAATATTTTGAGGAAGCTTGGAGAAATATGATTTTCTTTGAATTTTCTCTTTATTTTAGCCTGAGGCTTGCCTCCAATTATATAAAACTCAAGGTGAAGAACAGCTTCATCTATCAGTATTCAGTTGGCTTTCAGCCAGTTTGTGAAAGCAAAGCCATGCGGTGTGGACTACTGGGTGAACACAAAGATATTCTTAATGTCAGACTGTTTGATGGAAACATATTGTATATGCCTACCAAACTCCCAAATGAGGTAAAATTTTTGTTGCTGGTGGTATTGCACACAATATTCTCATGCATGCACACACACGTACATGCACAAACCTGAAGAACCATGATCTTGGATTGGAATGCATTTTATTTTGAGGAATTATGTGTGAGTGAGTGATGGTACACTTCTTGAATACAGTCCCCAAATGCATATTGTAATTGTTGCAGTGCCCACAAAGGGGTGGCATTATTATTAGCCTAGTAGTATTTGGCATGTACATGCATGTGCATCCAATCTTGGAGATTTGCACATTATAAAGTTTCTATGGGATGTATGATACAATTTTTGGAAATCACATTTTATTTTTCAGGAGACTGTTTTATTCTCCACACGGAAAACAGATGGAATGAAAATTAAACTTCTTATCAAGTTTACCAAACAGTTGCCTTCTGAGCAATGTCCACAGCTCTACAATATTTTGCTTCGGAGGTATCATTTGTGACTTGTTTTTCTTTGCCAACAGATTGAAAAAAGTTAACCTCAACATTTTTGTTCATACAGTTATTGGTTAATTCATTCACTTCAAACATGTGCTCTCTGTTCCATACAGCTACCATCTTTCATTTGAATTTAGTACAAGAAAACTATATTTCTTAAAGTCATACGATGTAAATGTTTAAAAAACGCTTTTAAAAATGGTGTGTCTCAGATGCTTGTCTTTATTGTAGCTATTTAAACACTGCTGGTTGAAATGTTCAGCCACGGGCATCCTACGCAAAGTGAATGAGTTAAAAACTATAAGATTAATTTGCAACTAAATTAATCTACCAATATAAAATAATTAACTTGCATGATGGAATTTCGTGCCCATAGAGGCGACTCCCCAAAAAAGTGTCCTTATACTGCTTGTGGGTGGTCCTGTAGTGCAACAGTTAGCGCCTGTCACCAATACAGTGAAGGCTGGCTGACCTGTGTTCAGCTCTCGTTTCCGGCACGCTGTTCTTTCTCTGCGTGTGGCATCTGTTTATAGGGCTGGCTGCCTTGCTGTGATATAGCCTTGGTTGCTGGCTTAGCGTAAAAAAAAACAATGTTTATTGATAGTTTGGTATCTTGATCATTACAATGTATGAGAGACTGTTAAAAAAAAATCATTTTTCTCTAACATGTAGGGTCATGCATATTCTGCAAATGTGTCAAGTGGGGAGATACTACTACAACCCCAGCACTCCAAGCAATGTTCCTGCACATAAGTAAGTATTTCCTTTAGTAATTATTTTATATTATAAACGGTTAAAACAAAAGCCAGAAACACTTCATGTTTGTTTATTTGATGCTAAATATAATAATTAGATCAAAAGTAGATGACAAGTTCCCGCCTACACAAAATGTGCACTGGTTTTAATAGTGCATTAGATTGCACACAGTTGTATTTCAGTAATTGTGGTACTAATGGCAACTGCTTTTGATGGCTTTAGCAAGAGATATCTCTTTTCCCTACATATATTCTTCAGCCTATTAATGATTTACTTGTATTTTGGTTACGTGTGGTCTGATAAAACAAACTTGCACACAGTTATCTGTGTAAATGAACTGCTTTAAAGACAGAAAATGCAATAGGAATTACTTAAATCGCCATGAGCATGGAGGCTACTACATTTAGTACTACATTAATATTAACATAAATAACATAGTGTTAGGAATGAGTTGACTGACCACAAAATATAAAGCAGTTTTCATGTACATAGAGATGCAGTTTCTGTTGTAGACATGCATTTTCTACCATCTGTTTTCATGATAGGTTAATTCTGCTAAACAGAATTTAATGGTATATTTTCAGTGAAAACCTTTAAAGATTGTCTTCTTGAACTTTCAGGTTGGAAGTTTGGCCAGGTTACATCTCTGCCATCAAGGAGCATGAGGGTGGACTGTTCCTTATGTTAGATTCTTCTCACAGAGTCTTACGTACTGAGACAGTTTTGGACATGATGTAAGAATAGACAGTCTATTAACCTACCATTTAACAACTTATATGAGCACAGGGGTCATTTTTTTTGGTATTTATACTAGAAAGCCAGGTTTTGGGCCTTTCTTAACTTACAAGCTTGTCTTTCAATTTTTACATATCAAAGTGTCAATTTGTTTTAGGCAGGTTAGGCTGAAAGCTAAAAGTTTGATTTGACTGTGTTATCCTATATCAGTGGTTCATAGGTTGTGCTGCAGATTATGCTAGCAGAATGCTTGAATACCATGAAAACATGCCATATAAACAAGCCATCTAGCTCTAAAGCGTGTATTTCATATGGTAATACAAAATTTCCTACAGAAAATGTTGTTTCAAAGCATCATTCTGGTATTTTGTGGATGAGCCTCATAGGCGGTACAGGGCTAATTCTTGCAATAACATTGAGCTTCCGTTGATTTTTTTTTTTTTTAAACAGGAGCAGACTGGCCCACGAAAAGCCCCACTCTTTTAAGGATGATGTGGTCAAAAATTTAGTTGGATGTATTGTGCTCACAAGATACAACAACAAGACCTATAGAATAGATGACATAGAATGGGACAAGAAACCGTCTGACACGTTTGAAACAAGCTCAGGCAAAAGTGTAACTTTCCAAGAGTACTATTGGTATAACTTTTTGTTGTTGTTGTTTTTGCGAACAGTAGCTTACAAATAATGATATTCATGTTTTGCTGTATAATATTTTAGAATTTCTTTAAGGCCTGTTGTCATGCTGCAATGGACTGCACTTTGCAGGGTTTGCAGGGTTTGCAGGCCTTGCTCAGAGTTTTTCAAGTTTTGCACACAGCTCAAGGTTGCAAGGATAGGACGATGTTCTATTTTTTCGCAAAGCCTGACCTACATTACATGGCTGTAGCCAATCGGAATGCTTGAACACAATAGGCTCCCTTTTATCTTCAAATTGAAAATGGCGATGTGGTCAGAGGAAAGGTGTGTAAATATGATTTGTATGTAGGAAAACTACCCGTATCTGTTTGACACTGCCAGTCTGGAATATCTGAACCAGGATAAGGCCAAGAATGCCTTAACCCTTTGAGCCCTGAGCTCCTGGGCATATGTAAGCCTTCCAGCCTGAGCTCCTGGGCCAGAATTGGCTGATAATGGGTGCACAGTGTTTACTGCCAATATTTTAGTTGTAATAAAAGCTTTAAGATTGGTCAAAGTCCACATCATTTGCCTGATATAGCTTATTCCAGCCATCTCAAGCACCATCAACATCGTCTGAGTCTGTGAGGACACACGTCTTTTGATCAGCTGAAAATGCAGGCCGTGGTTCATTTTCAACATTACTGTCAGTGGCCAAATCATCTGATTCAAAATCTATCTCACTGTCACATTAATCATTGTCGTACTCTACTTCTGATACATCATCCAACATATCTTTTACTTTCTGCGTTGCATAAAGTTGCTTTCGTGCACACTTCATCGCTGATTTCACCCATAACGGGCCAGGTTGGGGCTCTGTACGCTTCATGCTAAAATCTCAATCCAATTTTCTCCCAAAACGGGCAAAAAAACACAGTGAACGAGAGCAGCAATGTTGTACTAAATCTAATGTCAGATAATATGGCTTCTCTGATTGGCTGGTGAAAATAGGTTTAAGCCAATCGCAAAATCCAATTTAAGTATTATACACCGCTTTATCGGTGGCTCGGCAATATGGCATTTTTTGCTGCCACCGTTAAACTGGTGGTGCGTGCTCAAAGGGTTAATTGAATTCTGGGCAGCCTCGATCAAACACAACA
This sequence comes from Marisa cornuarietis, assembly GCA_004794655.1. Taxonomy (NCBI): domain Eukaryota; kingdom Metazoa; phylum Mollusca; class Gastropoda; order Architaenioglossa; family Ampullariidae; genus Marisa; species Marisa cornuarietis. The sequence continues at coordinate 3,048,132 of SMMW01000025.1, forward strand.
GTTTTCAGACGTTGCAGACAACATTCACAAAAAGTGTCTGCATTCTCTTGAGTCTTCCGAAGATATTTCTTTAAGAAGACGTGAAAAGGCACCCAAGTGAGTCCTCTGCGCTACCCACCCCTCACCCACATCTTTTTTTCTTCTTCTCACTCTTTCTCCTTACTTCATCAAACAATATTATTACTGTAGCAGCAGTAGCTTCCACAAATATCTGATTGTCTGCCATTTTGTTGACTTCCCACAATGCCAGAGGTAATTCTAGGCTGCGGCCTCCGCAAAATTTCGCTGAGGGGCGCATAGTCTGAAAGTCAGCGCGACAATGCGCCCGCAAAAACCCCGTGTCTGGTGCGCTTTTGAACACGCGATGCGGCACTTTAAAAATAATTGTTATCATTCTTCGCGCTGGTTTGAAACCGACCCACTAGAATCGATGCTAATGACTGGACAGTTTTCAAACTGACCAGTTGTTATCCATCTGATGCAACCTGCTCCAAATTTCGCACCAGGAAGTAAATTGTTGACGCGCCCACAGCGAAAACATTTGGGGCGGGAGAGATCAAAGGGTATTGGAAGCAAACGAGTTGAAAACGAAGTGAACGCGACTGTCAACTCTGTTTGACTTTTCGTTCACCACCAGAGCAGCAGAAAATGCCCCGGAAAGTAGAAATCGACAAGGACAGGAAGAAACAGAAACTCGTCAGAGTGAGCGGCACAAATTGTTGGAACTGAAAATGTAGACAACGAAATAGACAAATTGAGACAGAGACTGCACGTAAAAAAACCACGCATCCAGAGAACCTGTCAGTGTGAATGGCTGAATAAATGGCCTTGGCTAATGAACGAGGACGAAGGCATGAGATGTAAAGTGTGCCTAAAACAATAAGAATAACGCGTTTACAACCCCTGATGTGTTAAGTACCGAACGAGGATGCTGCAGAGACATGAAGACTTCCGACCACAGGCACTCTTTGGAGGCTGAAATTCTTCAGAAAGATTTGCAAATTTAGGATGCTGTGAACACACTAATGATGATGACAGATAATTTATCGATATAAAAGAAAAAGATATCTATGTGATTAATAAAATTTCTTGTGATTAATAAAGTATTTTGTTGTTTAACAAATATTAATTGGAAAAAGCAGTGAAAATGTGTTTGTTTTGAGGGACCCCTTGTTTCATTCGAAGGGTCCCTTTTTTTCCATTGAGGGGGCCCCTCTTTTTGAAATCCTAGAATTACCTCTGAATGCGCTGCATGGATGATGTCACCTCGCAAGACACTAGCGAGTGGCCTTGGTACGTGAGAGTAAAACAGTGCTGCAATGCTGCCTAGCAAGCAAAGTCTTGCACGTGCAAACCTTGAAATCATTGCCGCGTGAGAATAGGCCTTAAACAGTGTCTTTAAAAAGTGCATTTTGAAAAATTGTTACTTAATCTTATCCTCGTCTCTTTTAGGACACATTATGGCAAGAAAGTAGATGGAAATCAGCCGCTTTTAATACACAGGCCTAAAGCACGGAAAGTTGGAGGGGTAATTTTAAAAGAAAATCTGTTTTTTGAGCATTTATACATTTGTGTGTGAGTGAAAATGCTTATTTGTGCACAAGTGTGATCGGTATTTAGATAAATGCTTGTTTAGATTTTAGCTTGATACATAGTTCATGATCAGGATCTTCAAGCAAAACTTTTAAGTTGCTGTTAATGAATACAGTTGAAGGGAAATAATGCTGTTTAAATGATTAGTGCATAAACCATTTGTGAACAAATGTTGAAATGTTATTTTTCGTTTGGTGCTGCGAAGAAAAAGCAGGTATATAAAAATTCCTTGCTTCGGTCCATGTTATTCACAGGATACTATACAGCCAAGGATAGAGGTGATCTGCTTGATTCCTGAGCTGTGTTATCTTACAGGACTCACTGATGACATGAGAAAGAATTACAGCGTTATGAAGGTTAGCAAAGAATAAACATTTGCATACTGTTGCTGCTATCTCTGCAGAGCCACAGATTGTCATTAGGTTTATGCCCTATTTGGCCTTAATGATGAAACCCAATTTTATGCAGTTATTTAAATTTCATAGACTTGTTGGATAATGAAGTACTGTATTCTTGAAGTTATTTATCAGATAGTACTACAATTTTGTATTATTATTATTCCCGTTTCCACGCGAAATCCCTTTTTCTTTCCTGTCGTCTTGGTTGATTTCTTCAATTTCTCCCTATCATTATTGTTATTATAATTAGTATCATTTGTAAAGCGCCATGACCTTCTCTTAGGGCTGGGATAAGATGCTTTAAAAATAACCTTTAGCTCTTTCCTTACCGATTGCCCTCATAGGGGCTATCACGTGATCTTCGCCTGAACCCAGTTCGCACCCTATGGTGTGATGCAGGTTTTAATTGTTGTTACTCTTAAACATCGTTTTTTTTAGAAGAAAAACTTAATAAATAAGATAGCTTATTCATTTCTGAACACAATTGTCTTTCTTAAAAAATGTAGGAAGTAAGTTTTAACAGGAAGTCTTTGCATTTTCCCATGCTAGCTGTCTTTATGTTTGGAAAATGGCTATCGATTTCCCGGTATTGAAATTTCGACCGGCAGCTTTGAAAATTTATATTTGTTAACCTACAGTAAAGATAACCATCTGTAATACACCGTTTTAAAGAGCTTTTTTAAAACATTCACTTGGTGTAAATTTTAAGATACATAGGTTTTGTCTTCGAGTACTAAAGTCAAATGAACTGTACATGTTTTCGAACACTTGAACATAAATTTCAGAAAATAACAAAAAAATTATTTACTCAATATATACAGACATAAAGTACCAAACAAACATGTTTTATTAGAATATACATTAGAATTTAAATATTACTTACTATTTTCTTCTCCTTTGCGGTTGTTGAAGTACAAATCCATGTCAAATTGAGTAAACCGCAACGTACTTTCGATAATTCAAAATGGCAATCGACAATTTGTTTACATTTTTCCCTCTTACAAACGAAATTTTTTGATTGGCTGGACTAGTTTTTAAAGGGAGGGAATCATGGTGGACTATTTCCGAAAGATTTCAGTAGTTTCTTCCCTTATGTTATTTTCATTTACGTTGCGGGAATTTTTTTGAGCTCATTATCATGGCATTTTCTGTTGGGAATACTATAAAAGTGTGTTTTCAAGCAAACACAAGGTTAGGTTGTTCCTTTTCTCTACATTTTGATCTATCATTATCAATTTGAGTTGTTCTTCTACCTCTTTTAGTTAATTTTTTATGATTTTTTGAAAAAAGGGGTAAATACATCCGTCCAAGGGTTCGGAACCGCTGCTTAGACTTCGGTAGTGTTCAGTATAGATCGAATTAATATTAATATATTAATATTTTCCAGTAAAACTGTTTGTTCTGCTTGTTTTCAGGATCTGTCTGCTCACACAAGAGTGACACCAAATCAGAGGCTTGAGACAATGAAGAAATTCATTGATAGTATCAACAACAACACTACAGCACGCACACAGCTAGAAGACTGGGGCCTAATGTTAGACACATCGGCCATAGCTGTAAGTCTGTTGTAATGGGAAACTCATTTTGATCACTGCCCATCCCCATGATTGACCATTTAATCAGTAGTGTTTGAATATTTATACCTATTAACCTAGATATAGACGACCATTGGTGACACCGTTTTAAAGAGCATTTATTAAACATTAACATGGTGTGACTTTTAAGAAATATAGTTTTCTTGTACTAAATTCAAATGAAAGATGGTAGCTATATAGTACTGAGAGCTCAGATCGGGAAGTAGGTCAAAAGGTAGAAATTAACCACAACAAAAATTATTTACACAATATATACAAAGTGCCAAACAAACACATATTTTATTAGAACATACATTAGAATCTAAAAATGAATACTTTCTTCCCATTTTTGTTCTTAGAGTATAAATCCATGTCGAATTGAGAAACCAGCAACCATCACAACATTGCGCATTATCAACTGAATCATTGCCTACTTTCAAATGTAACAAAATACATAATTGGTTGACTTTATGAGCTTTCTAAAAGAGGTGATCCATAGAACAATTCCCAAAGGTAACAGTTTCTTCCCTTATTTAGATACGCACAGCATGACGTTTGACGCTACGCTATTTGCAAAATGTTTGTGAGCAGGGATGCGACATGTCTAAAATTGGTTAAAGTCCTGTAAACTTTGTCTAAGAAATCCAAGTCATCTGTTATCACATTCAACTAAATATTTTTTTTAAACCTCTATTCTCCTAGGTGGATGGACGACAGTTAAACATTGAAACAATCAGCATGGGCAACAATGCAAAGTTTTCTGCAGGACCAAGAGCAGACTGGTCTCGTGACCTGTCCAACTGTCAGCTGATCTCAACTGTTGACCTTAATAATTGGCTTATCCTGTATATACAGCGAAATTTATCAGAAGTTAACAGCCTTTTGCAGGAAGTGTCTCGTGTAACTCCACCCATGGGAATGAGTGTTCAGCAACCAATTCGAGTTGTCTTGAATGATGACAAAACAGACACTCTTATCAGAAGCCTTCGCCAGAATGTCAATCCCAAAGTAAGTGAAATAATTTTCAAGATTTAAAGGTCTTAGTTGATAGACCTTATTAAAAGTTCTGTACCAGAAGACATAACTATATGGAGCTTACTCTACTAACCTAAATTCTAGCAGTCAACTTCTGGTTGGCCCAGAATAATGATGCAATCAACCAGCTCAGCCCCTATCCCTCCTTTTTTTAGTGAGTTGACTTCTCCAGTATGAGATAGAAACCCACAGCAGGTAGGCTGGAGGAGACTAGCTGTCATGTCATCTGGTAGATACTAGAAGGTCTGTCCTCAGGCTGAAGCATTAGCCAGAGTGAAGCAAGAGCCAGCAATCCCAGGTGATCACCTCTCGCCAGGTAAGGTGGTACAGGGGATGATGGGTGGATGACTTGAGTCTGGAGAGTCTTCCAGTTCCACATCAAAGGTCGCTTGCTGTGAGTTTGGACTGGTGGTGTGCTTAGCAGACAAGAATCCTGGAGCTCATTGTATTTAGACAGTGTAGACTGCCCTTCTATTGCTTCCCAAAGAGGTTGGACCCAGTTAAGGTCAGGTGTCTACACGGGAAAATATCGATTTTTGAGTGTCAATGTCTATTTTGACACCAGATTTGCATACTTTGATATATCAAAAAAATAGATTCCGATGTGTTTTTGGTGAAGAAATATGTGTTTTGAGAAAAAAAAATTTCACACCTACCATCACCAATTTTGTCTCCACACCTCGCACTGATACCGAAAAAGGCTCATGTTTGAGCCTTGATTACGTATGCGACGATCGAGCGAAGGCCAACATGCTATATACTGTTTGAACCAGCATTCTCTCCCCTAGCTCGCTATACATGTGAAAGGCCTATGGTAACAATAGTTTCTAAGCTATTTTTAATTAAGCCAGGTCACCCTTTTCTATAATGTTCACGGGTATTGGCTTACATTGTAATTTTCGGTATAAAAAAAATTGAAACGTGATCCGATTGATTCGTTACCTTCACAATGAGCACTTCCGTCAAACACGAAAATGGCTGACATTTGTTGATTCATTCTAACTCAGTTGCGATTAACACATAGTTCATTAAAGATCATCTGATTTATGAGTGAAAAGAATAAATCTTGGCGTGAGAAACCTTCTAAGAAGTTGTAAAAGCAAAATGCAGCGACTACAGAGCAAAATAAATGGAGCGTTGGGAGAAAGCACGTGCCGAAATGACATCACTATTATGTGCAAGTAGCGACTGTCCCTAATGATTTTTAAAAAATTCCGATAGTAAATCTTTTATATGTTTGAAAAATTCCCGATTTTCAAAATTTTTTTATTATAATACTGAAACGCATCGATGCGACATACCGCAAATTTCATTTAGCAAGTCTATACAAGCTTTTATTTGTGGCCCTTACCCCCCCCCCTCCTTCACATAATGAGTACACTTGTTTTACGATATAATAAACATTTCTGGAGCTTTTTCCTTAACCTGTCTTAGTGGCAGAACGAAGTATACAAGTTTTCCAATGTACATTTCCTTCCTATATCCATTTGTTCTTGATTGCATAGAAATGGAAACAGTAGCGTACGTCACTGTCAGGTTGAAGTTTTAATAAATTTGGCTATGCGGTAACGAAAAATATCAATCTCAAATTAAGATTATGACGATGAACGACAAACCATTCAATTTAATAAGCAAATTTGCATGGAATCTAAGTAAATTAGTGCTTAATCTAACGTAGGCAAGTTGATCAAAAGGCTATACCTGAAACCCAGACACTGAGAAAACAATAAAAGGAACACAATTAGAACACATTTAGAAATGTATAAACTAAAGGGTAACAAGGAGGATATCCTGATAGGAACATTCATTTGGCTGAAATTGACACTTGAAGAGGAAAAAAAAATATATTTGCCGAGTTTACGGGTGGGTACCATGTTTGACTGGTTATATCTCCCAGACCTTTTGAGATAAAAACATTTTCTCTTGACATCCTTTAGATCATTGTCTCTAGTTTACAAAAACACCAAAAGTTTTGGTATATGACATAATGGTATTGTGCATAGGCAATTTTGAAATGCTTGTATGTTTTTAATGAAAAACATTGATTAAAGTCGAAATTTTCATTGTAGGTACCCAAAAACATTTTTATGTGCTACAAATGTGGTATTTTAACACTATAATAAAATTTTTTAAATATGTTCAAAACAAAGATTTTAATTTTTGGTGTAGACGGCTGACCATCTTGACTAGTATAGCAATGTCTGTATCTGCCCTGCTTTGCCACCTGACCTAGGAAAAAAAACAACTTAAAAGTAGCCTCATTAATCAACAAGAACAAATTTACAAAGGTAAAGGCATCACATGGGTGTACTTATCAGTTGAGCTATATTAAAGCTGATCTACTGCTTGAAGTTTAAAAAGAAACAGATTGTGTGACAGTTCCATCTATACAAATGCATGTGTTCTGACAGACAGCTGCCAGTTGGAAAAGTACAAAAGACTGTTGACTGCTCCTATTGCCCCCATCCTCTTCTGTTTGTCATACACCATCTCTGAGTCAGAACAGGGTGATTATGAAACAGACGTATTGAAGTCTGAAGTCACTGACACATACAGCGCATCTCTTTGAGATCGAAGGCGCTGGCACATCAAACTAATCAGAGTGTTTGGAGTAGGAAAATATGCATTGCCAGGAAGCAACAGGAAACCACTGATTGTAAAGGGAATAAGAAGTGTGCCTTCAGCTGGTCAAACATCTGAACTGCATTTTGAAAATTCAAGCTGTTGAACAGACATGCGCTGCCTCACTTCAAGCTTTAGTGATCTAACACCCCACTTTAGCTTGTTGGCAAGGGACAAAACATTTCTGGCTTTCTAGCCTTAGCTTTAACAGAATGAAGTATCCTCTCCCAACGTGGTGTTTCTCTTACCATCTGCATCCACTTATCCTCGAACCAGGAGCGGCTAACATCCCATGATAAGCGCAAAGAGCATGGCTTGCAGTATAGACAGCAAGCAAGAGATTTGGCAGGAGACTTGCCACATGACAAGCAACATAAAGGTTTATTTGTTGCCAAACCATGTAAAAAAAAATGCTGTGTATATAGCCAGGCATAAAAGTAGGTGAACTCACTACCTTTGCAGGAAAGGATGTGAGGGGGTGGGGTGGATGAGTTGGTTGATTTTGTTTTTCCTGTTCATTGGTCATCTCTGGCCAATCAGAAGTGGACAGCTGGAATTGAGGTAGCTAGTAGGATGATCTCCATATAACCCATTTGATATACGAAGAAGCATAAAGCTCTTTGTGCACATTGTATGTGTGTGCATATATTGTTTTCAGAAATAAAATGATGAATTGCTCAAACAATTCCTGACGCGTAAATAACATACCACATATCTGCAATCAATTAAAAAGTATTATAAGTATCTGCTTATTCAGAAATGTCAGAGGAAAATACTTTTTGCAGATACAACTTGTGATGGTGGTCTTTCCAACATCGCGTGATGATAAATACAATGCTGTGAAGAAATACACTCTTGTAGACTGCCCAGTTCCCTCACAGGTATGTTATTTTTATAGACAAGTTTTTTTTCAGTCATGATGATTTATAACTAGAAAGACTCAAAAACCCATGCATATTTTAATTTTCAAACCTTTCAGGTCATTCTGAGTAATACGCTGAGGAGAAAAGACAAGTTGAAGAGTGTGGTACAGAAGATCATGTTTCAGGTTAATGTCAAGCTTGGTGGAGTTCTTTGGGCTGTCAAAATCCCATTGGTAAGCATATTTTTTAGCATCTGGTTTTGCCTGCCTTTTACAGCAGTTGCAAATAATAACTTTTGAGACAGGCCTTGGCAGAAGTGAGAAATGCTTTCAATCCTTCATAAGAGTCTGGTCTCCATTGAAAATTATTTGCATGTGATAAATACAACTGAGCTCTTTCAGCTTTTTTTTTCTTTAAGAACAATTGTGAAAGTGAAAAACTGTTAAAGCATTGTAGCTGAGTTCCAGCCATTGTTATTTCCTTTTGTAATCTTGGCAGGAACGTCTCATGGTTATTGGGATTGACACATTTCATGATGTTGCTCATGGTCGTCGCTCTATCGGTGGTTTTGTCTCCAACATTGATCCAGACTGCACTCGGTGGTTTAGCCGTGTATGCATCCAAATGAAGTCTGAAGAGTTGCTATCTGGTTTGTCAGTGTGTGTAACTGCAGCAATCAGAAAGTACTATGAGGTCAGTATTATTTATTTATTTTTTTATGAGGTCATTATTACGTTTGAAGTAATATCTAACACTGTGTTCAGTAAATTTTAGGATTTAGACTGACTTTTAAAACCTTTCAGTCTGTTTTTGTTGGGAAGAAACTTTATATTAAATTTTAACAGTTTCATGTTTTCTTTCAGGTGAACCACTTCTTACCAGAAAAGATTGTAGTTTATCGGGATGGTGTTGGTGATGGTCAGCTGTCAGTGGTGTCAGATTATGAGGTGCAGCAAATTGAGTCGTGCTTTGCAAAGTTTGGAGCAGACTACCATCCAAAGACAACTGTAATTGTTGTGCAGAAGCGGATCAACACCAGAATATTTTTAAGGGTATGTCATTCCAAACCCACATTTGAAATGTGTTTATATTTTCTTAACAATTTACTTTACTTTAAATAATTAACTCATAAGCACCCACTTAATAACAGAGAATCAATAATACAACGTAGACTGCAATGACCATGATTGTTGCCCATTTTGATCTGGAGAAGATTTACTTACCAGTCTGCCAAATGATTTCAGTTTGAATCTTTTAATTTATTTTTTTTAACTCAGTTCAAGCTTCTAAATAAAGTTCAAATATGTAGGGCTGTATTCCAAAATCAGCCATTTTATGTTCTGGGCAAAATGCTTCTTGAACATGACAGCCAGGGAAGTGTTTCTTCTTTTGGCTGGAAGACACAGATTTGCTGAACTGAGCCACACTTGCTATTACAAATACTAATTGTGTGTAAGAGAACTCTCCAGTTATAGGAGAGTAATTTTCTTCTGGTTTCCTAGTGGCATGTGAGAATGCCAATATTTCAAGGCTTATATCTTTAAAATTAAGCATAATTATGTACTCATATTCTGGGAATTATTTTAAAATGAACTTAACCTGATTATAAAGAAAAAAATGTTGCACTCAGGTTCTCCTTTCAAGGAGGAAAGGCTGGGTATTGCTAATAATAATACAGGTATTGCTCGACTTACAACTATGATTTGTTCTGACAGATTGGTTGTAACTCTATTTGATCATAAGTCGAGTAGGCTATATCATATGTACAGTACTGTAAAATGATGTTATAAAAATCTTAAAGTCATATTTTATCATAATTTTCTTTGTTCATTTTATGCCATTTGTATAATCTCTACACCATTTTGTTTCTTATTTTTACATTCCTCAGGTTTAAGTAAAAACACTGCATTACCAGTACAACTGGTTTAATATTTGCAAAACATACAAAATTACAAACTACAGGTGTAAAAAATATCATAGGAAACATTTTCCCAATTGCAAAACATATCAAAACCAGCTGGGCAACATTTGTGCTAGCGATTGTGGTTGTAAAGTCAAATGGTTGTAAGTCAATCAATACCTGTAACTAGATTCTAATAGTACATTTCCCCACTTTTAAAGTAGCTTCAATGCACTTTACTATAGCACAACCTACACAAATATGCAAATAAAAACTCAAAATGAACAGACCACACACACATATAGACCAAAACATACAAATATACAATGGCAGCATTAACTTCATGCCCCAGCAGGCTTATGTCTAACAATAAAAGCATTTGGATATATGTATATAATTTACAGCAGCATGTAGTGCTTCTTTCTTTTTAAATGTTAACATGGCTGAAAACAGGCTTCCCACACTAGGTCATTTCACCATAAAGGAAACTATTATCTGTGTGAAGAACCTGCAGAGAAGGGGGGGGGGTTGGCAACAAAGCCCGAGGGGGAAAGGGAACACTACGCTGGCTCGCTTCACACCACCTTCCACCCTCTCACGCCCCACTCATCTGCGTTCTCACGTCCGCACGCCTCCTTCACTCCCTTTTCATTTACGTGGGCAACAACGCCTGTCAACACAGTACAGGTCAACAAATATTATTAAAACAAAATAAAAACCAATTAGATTGTGTACAGACCACAGAGATACACGTAAAGTTACAGTTCCCCCCGCTGCGAGAGTCCTGTGTCTGACGAGCGAGAAGTCCACGGATTGTAAATCCCGGTTGCGTTGTACACCACTGTCACTGTTAGTGCGGAACACTATAGCACTCCCAGTTGTCCCAGACAACGATGATGATGATGCTAAGTGAAGTGTGAACGTCCCGACCACTGTCCCTTGTCCACTGGCACGACTGGTTCAGCTCGTTGCCCCAGGCAATGAAACACAGCTGTGCAGAAGACGCTTGACGACAGGGGTCTGGCACCGGCTCCCGATGAAGAATTCCGGGGGAAAGACCGACGAGGCACACTGTCAGCCGCTACTTCCAGAGGTTGGCCCAGGCAACAGGTGGTAGGGTTGATGATGCAGGTCCTGATGTCGTCTCCCCTTCTTGCCGTATAATTATGATAACAGAGACCGTTTCTCTACACATTCAACGTCCAGCCTACAAGTACCAGCAAATAGTGCTACTACGTTCACAAAGAACGGGCTTCCCTTACAGATTTGCTGCCTGCGGCTGCCTAGCACTCAGAGACGGTTGTCTCAGCTGTAGTATCAGGGGGGAAAAGCCACGACTATTCTTCTACCCGAACTAAATACCCATCTAACCACGTGACCCTCAAAACTAACTCTTCCCTGCCCTGACGCTATCGCGATATTATTAACAAGACTACAACCACCCGCGCTATTCTCTAACCTACACACAACCTACCCCATGTCCAAGGACCTAAATCGACTACATCTATCACTGCGGCCTGTCAAGACATAAAATCGGAATGAATAGATCGCCCTTTGACTGACCGCAGTCCCCTATAATTAAGCTACCCAGGCTTCGGCCGTGTTGTTCTGGCCTTGAACCTGGCTGGTTCATGACAATCTGGTGTGCTAATACATTGATTCAAGATTGCGTACTGCAACTGGCATACCTCTTTGGTCACTTTGTGCTAGAAATGACTGACCTTTAACCCTTGTGTAAATACCACACTGTTGCTGTGAAAAAGGGTTCTCGCCATAAGAAAGGCATCTAGAGTTTGATGCTACTGTATGCCAGGACCAAATATCATTTAAATAATTCAGATTTTAAAGCTCAATTTCCATTCTTTAAAAGTCTTCTTAGTGATTAAAAAACATAAATATCTACCAGTCCAGTGATCTGTTATTACTAGGAAAATCTTAATTTTGGTGGCCCATTAAAAGCTTTAGTTTAGCTTAACTCAGAATGGATGATTTTGTGATGTTTGGCTTTGAATTTTCATGGTCAATTTTAATACTGCAGAATGAATATCTATATGCCCAGAAAGTAGTACGGTTGTCCCTTGCTATATCGCAGTTCACTTACTGCAGCTTCTCTGAAGCGCATTTTATTTTTTAATCTATTTCTGTATCGTGGACTTTTTGCTATATCGCAAGATTTTGCAGTATATAGGTATTTATGTAACATGATTTTAATTATTTTGCCTAAAATGTAAAACAATATAAAAATATATAAAATATTAATTCAAACATATTAAGAGAATATTAAATCGAAATAAAATAGAGTATGTACAGGTATTATTCATCGCAAGATGAATACTATACTGTGCACAATGGAAATGCAGTACTGTATGCCACTACCACTTGCGCAAGTTAGCCAACATGACATTGTACACGGCACACTATTGGTTGAAAGAATGGGAGGCGACCAACCACAGCACTGTGCACCCATATAGAATTTTATGTGTTGTTAAAATTACGTAGGTTTAAGAGTGTAGAAAGTGTTTAAGAGCATGTGAAGTGTTTATAAATGTGGGAAAGGTTAATAAGAGAGTAGGGGAAGGGTTTATAAAGCCTTAAAGTATATATAAATAAAATAAATATGATGCTGCTAGTACACGGAGTTTTACATATCACGGAGAATCTCTGGAACATAACCCCCATAATAGGTGAGGGAACACGGTATTTCATATGACAAAACCTTTAGATTTTATGTATCTGTTAATTTTTCCCTTGATCTAATGCATTGCAGCAAAGTGACAGAAACTTGGAAAACCCACCTTCAGGCACTGTTCTAGACCATACTGTTACCAAACGTGACATGTGAGTAGATTAAGAACTACAAATTTATCATATTTCAAATTTATTCTTGTTTAAACTTATTTGCTGCATACACAAAAATCAAGCACTTCAACATTTGCTACTGCATTAGCACATTAGGCCCTGCATGCAAGTGTAGTCATTATACAGCCTTTGGGCACTTTATATGAATTCAAAAGGGGTTATAATTATTCAGTAAATCACCACTGTTAAAAAATACTGTTTAGAGAATCATCTTTTGTGGTCTATATTTTGAAAGCCTTTCATATTGTTGTAAACCTGTGAGAGGACTACATTTCCTATGTATTTTTGCATTGAAAATAAAAGTTGTGCATTTGCATTGGAAACATGGAAAATGCATTATGTGCATGGAAGATGAGAATAGTCGGGAATGAAACTGGTTGCTGATAAAATTATTTTAAAATAAATTTTGTGAGAAAATCAGAAAGCATTTCTGTGACAGCTGAATAACAGACCTCTACTATTGTAACATGTCAGCAGCTTTGGGCTAGATTTTATGTGAACACCACCAATATGTAGGCTGTCAACACAAAAAAATTATTTCCTTGTTTAACCTTTACAATATATATATATGACAATGACAGACATTTCCAACAGTTTGACAATCACTGTGAGCCCCCTGTCATGCATGATTTCAGAAAGAAAGATTGAGGCAATAAACTGTAAAGGATCATCATCCTTTGTGCTTCAGTCAGTGTGAAACATCCTTAAGCTTACGCAGTGTCTTTGATTCTTTTGATGCCCTTTTCTCCTCTATTTTCAAGTAGTGTCACAAAATAAATTGGCCCTATCCCAGACATGTTATATTTTGGAGTAATGTTTTGGAAATTTTATTTCACCAGGTATGACTTTTTCCTAGTATCTCAGCATGTGCGGCAGGGAACTGTGTCCCCAACTCATTACATTGTCCTCCATGACAACATAGGACTTCCGCCAGAGAGGAATCAAGCTCTTGCTTACAAGATGACTCATTTGTATTATAACTGGCCAGGCACTGTCAGAGTACCAGCACCATGTTTGGTGAGTTGCACAGATGTTTTACAGCCCTGTACAGAGCATATAGAGATAGAATTTTAACTATGGTCACACTAGAGTCAGTATGGGTAAGAAAAAAATGAAAACTCAATATATTTTGGAAAAACATTTCAGACCCTGGAAAATTCCGTATTTAAAGAATTTCATAAAAAATAAGGAGAGGGGGGAGATCAGGAAATTTTCTAAAATTTACATTTTGCTTATTTAACTGTTGAAATATAAATTTAAGTGAATTTCATGTGTGTTGTTCTAAATGAGCCAGAAGTCAACACATGGATGAGGAATAGTTTCCTCTGAGATTATTCTAGGATCTGGCAGGATTCCTGCAAAATTTTACAGAATGGCAAAATGCTTATAATAGTGCACATTTAGACGGGTAATGTAGAACTTGGTATTGAAATGGCCATCTAGAATGATAACAGTTAAAAAGCTTTCAGATCACTTAGCTGTTCTTTTTCACTTGGGTTGTTCTCCTTCAACCAGTTTTGGGGCAGGGAGCTGGTGAAGCACTACCATCTGTTACTGTGATTTGTTTAAGGTTGAATAAAGAAAAGACCCAAAGGGGCTGTCATGAGGCTGGGGGTATAACGTGTCTTTCCCGCTATGTACTTGTATGTGTCCCATCCTGTAATGAACAGTCATTGTTTGTTCCTCAAAATTTGTTAAGGTTTACTTAACATAAATTTGTTGCTATAAAAAAGCTTATATATTTACTGAAATCTGAAGTTACCTTGTCAGGCTGGATCAAATGTTTCCGCATGCTATGTATGGCTCGTGGGCCGGACATTCCCCACCCTTGCTTTAAATGGTTGGTGTATCTGCAAGAGTTTGAAGACATATATGATTGCATGCTTTGCAAATGTTTGAATTTTTTTGCTTGATGTTTCATGTTTCAGTATGCGCACAAACTTTCCTATTTGGTGGGCCAATCCTTACATAAAGCACCATCAGAAGAGTTGTGTGATAGACTGTTTTTCCTGTAAAACCGATACCCAGGTGGGTGCAGGAAACGAAAAAACATTCTGTAAAACTGACCTGTTTATTAATACTGGTACTAGTCCAAGATGGCAAAAATATGTTACTATGCCAGTTTTGACATCACTATAAAACTTTTGTAACATTTAAACATTTTAATTTTTTTTTCTCGATCGCTAACATTTTAATATGATTTTTGGCTGAAGAGGATTAGGGAGTGGAAAAGGAAGAGATTTTGTATAAGTGAGAGAGAGAGAGTAAATGGGTAAATGAGAGTGAACAAAAGCTTATGTGTAATGCTATATAGTTTGCAGGAAATCATGCTATTATCATTAATTAGTAGAATATTTAGTCTTGTGTACAGTTAAAACCACAAAGTATCTTTTAGTTTTATTTGACACCTCTTGCACTTTAGCAAAGATGCCAGCTTTAATAAAAAGCACACTTATAATAAATGTTATAAATGTTTTGTTGCAAGCTTAAAGATTTCAAAGAGGCAGCAACATCAAAATTTTAGTTCATTGTTGTTTTAATGTGCATTTTATGTTTCATGTTCATTTTTTGTCCATTATATGGGTTGTTGGAGAGGATGACAAGTGCATCAGCTGAGTGGCCTTCACTTTGTTTTTGATCTTTCATTTCTTGCATTCAACAGTTTTTTTTCCATTTAAAATGGCAATAAATAAATTAACAAGATTTTTTCATTGTTTCCTATTTAATTATATATTACATTGGTCCATTGGCACTGCATAGTCAGTTGATAAATATAAACTGATCATCATTATTTAAGCAGGTAGTTTTGAACAAGAAATAATAATAATCAGGAGACTTGTTGAGTGCCGTACTGTGGTCAAAGCTAAGCTTATTGTGCTTTACAAATGAAGACATTTAAGACAAGGTAAAAGTAATGAGAAAATCTACAAAACAGTCAAAGGCCAATTCCAACTATCACAAACAATCAGTGCATTGCACAAATGCATGCACAGGCATGTCCACACATACAAGTGAAAAGTGTGGGCAGCAATTTAAAAAATGTGAAAAAGAGCTTGTGAAAGTATTCAACACATTTTTGAAATGTGTGGTACAGTTAGTTTGACAAAGGTTATACAGAAAGGCATTCCACTGCAGAAGGAAAAGTCCTGCTCACCAAAACACTTCACATCTTCAGAATGCAATCAGAGGAAGAGTGAAGGTATCAATGGGCATATATGCTGTAAGAATCTCTAAGACACTGGGAGAGAAAAAAATTTAACAGGAACAGTCTGTCCTCAAAAACACTTTCACAAGCGGCCAGTGCAATGTCTTAAGTAATGGCATATAAGCCGTGCTTCCTTACCCTCAGAACATGTTGACCAGCAGAATTCTGAAGCTTGTTGAAAAAAGACTCTTAGGACACCCACTAAGATTAGTAAGAAGGGTGCTGGACAGGGCATGGACACAAACTAGTATTCCAGTTGCATCACCTGAGAGAAGATACCTTACAAAACTAATCTAAACACAGTACTTGAGTCAATCTACAAAAACACAAAATTCTAGAAATGATGGCAATTCAATTCTTTATTTACGAGAGGTAAAGATAAGCTTCATAAGCCATCTACTTGAGATGTACTTGGAGTTGCACTTAAAGAGGATAACAAAACAGATTTCCTTGTCAATAACAGGAAAAAAATTGTCATAGTAAAATAGCAATTCTTCAGAAGCATTAGGACAAGCTTTTTATGAATTCCTCTGCTTCTCTGAGGGCCTTTTGCATGTTATTAAACTGTAAAAGCCTGCATGCCTCGTCCAGGGAGAGCCACTTATAGTCTGTGTGTTCTTCAGACAGTGTGACACAAGTCCTGGGATCAGTAAGTTCTGAGAGCCAGTAAACTACTTTTTTTGGTTTCCCACGTGCCTCATAATGCAGAACAGATCTGAAATTTTCAAAAATTTTAAAATTTTCTTTCTTTAAACCAGCTTCTTCTTCAGTCTCTCTCAAAGCTGTCTCAAATTCAGACTCGTCAGCATCAACATGACCTGAAAAATAAAAGAAAAGACAATAAATTGGTGTTCGCCAGTTACCAGGAACTTAATATTGTGAGAAACCTGAACATGTGTATTTTGCGAGGTCATAACTTACAACCGGTAAAGGGGTTATGGTTAGTGATGTAGGTGGTGTCGGAAAGTTCGCAATATCTACTAATGATATCCTCTATTCCTGTTTATGATCGTATGTCATGAAGCCCACATGCCTACCAAAGCACACTGGCACTTGTGCAATTTAAATATGTACTATCTTTCACACGACCAATTAAAGTACAGCAATTTCAAAACAATTTACTGATTACAATGTAGAGGTATATGAAAGATCGACGTCACATTATTAGCTATAAAAGTGAACACTATTTACACAAATCTTCCGCACAGCAGCTGAGAATATTTCTAATTAGCTGCTGCGATATACACGTATTGAGCAAAAAAAAAAAAGTTACCTAAAAGTTGAACTCCTCATCCCTGATCCTAGTTCTGTATTTAAACAAAACACTAGTTACGTCATCTTCTTTTAAACAAAACACTAGTTACGTCATCTACTGCAAGAAGTAACTGCTTGGCAGTAATTTACATAATAGTAGTTACATCTTTACCTTTTGGCGTTCCCCAGTGTCCTCCGTATTTGTGTTTCATTACTAAATATTCAATACGTTGACCAAACCGTCGAAATACAATGAAACCTGCTGCAACCACCACATCTTTGGCTGCCATGTTGTTTACATCAAGGGAGACCAGTCCGTGGGCAAAATAATGACATTCATCGGCGATGATTTTCTTCCGTGGTTAATCAGTGGCGGCAAAGATGTTAGAAGGATCTTAGTGTGTAGCTATCAGACACAGATACACCCCACGCTTCGCGACCCTTTTGTTTTCGTATCTTGGTGTGCATACCTTTTTCTGGCTCATCGTAAAATATTTCTATTGTAGCGGGAGCGAGGCAGCTTGTACCGCTGACGGTGCTTTCTCCCTTCCACCCTGCACCCCCTTCCACCCTACGCTTGGTCGCGCGAGCGGAGCATCGCGAGGCAGACTGACCACACAACGGGTGAAGGAGCACAGCTATTCCAGTATAAATACCAGAGAAAAGTCGGTCTATGGACCTGCTTGTCAAAAGACGACTGGTCAGACAGTACAAGAGAGGTACCTGTTTGCCGAAAGGCGACTGGACCAGGCTGAAAAGCACTCTTGTCCCCCCAGCCCCTTCCCTCTAACCCACCCTGAGTACAAGAGAGGTACCTGTTGCCGAAAGGCGACTAGACCAGGCTGAAAAGCACTCTTGTCACCCAGACCCAGCCCCCTCTTTCCCCCACCCAAGGGAGTTAGGTGTTAGGATTTAGCTAGGTAGGTTAGTTAGAATAGGAATAATAGCAGCGGTAGGTGTAAATTATGTAAATAAATCTATGTCTTTGAACTTACTTATTTGTGTAAGTGTCTTAGTCCGTATGCTAGCGTGAGGTATGTGTCCTCGTCGTGTGAACGAGATGAATGAGAATCAGTAGAGAGAAAGAAACTGCATGTGTCGTCCATTGTAATCGTGTCGAGCAGCGGAACACACGCGAAGATCAAGGAGCTGAGAGATACACCGCAGAGAACACACTTTTGGTTTAGAGAAAAGCAGGGTCTTTTGTGGACTCCAAGGTCGGCTGAGTGCGGGTGCCGTAGATGGAAAAAAGAAGACAACACGAGGCAGTATATGAAATAACGCATCCGACTAACGAGAGCTAGAACTTTAGAAAGAAAGTTCTCATTGGGAACTTCCGTCCTCTCCCCTGGGACAAGAAAGAGGAACGGACTGATTTATGGCGCTAGGGCCGTGCTGGTGTAGCGACCCTCAGTCCGGTTACACTATAAAGCTAAATAAATGTTCAGGTGATTCGTTAGAGCGTAAATATTTGGTGTACATTCTATACATGCATAGGTTGTGATTTCCAATATTTCACTCCATCATAGCAGAACTCTAATTTTCATTTGTTACTACTGTGGTGCTTCAAAGATTTGCTCCTTCTCATTTTCGGGATTTAGCTCTGTCTGTACAATGGTATGTCAAAATAAAAAAAGCATGTTTACCAGTGGCATCATTTATTTGATCCCGTAAAGTTGTAACTGGTACCAGTCGTAGGGGAGATATGATGGAGCTTAGGAGAGGTGAATTTTCGCGCCGGTCTTGCGGCTGCATGAGGTCCCCCAGTGAACAACCGAACCATTCCTTCACGTTAGTCACCCAGGTTCTGTTTGCCACGGCGTTGACCGCCTTCAACATAACCTTTAATTGGAAGACCGTCTTCGGCAAGATGTCATCTCGGGCTTGACCGAACCACTTCAGTTTCTGCTACTTGACGGTAGCAAGCAGAGTCTACTGGGGACTTACCGGACCAGGTCCACTCTTTTGTCTCCCGTAGGAGATCCTGAAGGAGTCTCCTGAAGCATTTAATTTTGAACGCTTGGATCTGTCGCTCAGATTCCGTGAGCAAAGTCCACGTCTCGCAGCTGTAGAGCGTGACAGGCACAGCGAGAGACTTGTAAAGCCTGAATTTGGTGTGAAAGCTGACGCTTCTGCTGTTCCACTTTTTTTTTTTTAATCTGGCCTTCGCGGCTGTCACTGCTGTAATCCTGAGACATACGTCTCCCACACAGCCACTGTCTTTGGAAAGCATCACGCCTAGCTACTCAAAGGTACACGTCCTCTAGTTGTACCCAGATCATTCGGATCTCTGCCTTGCTATGCACTCGGACTAGCAGCAAGTTTGTCCGTAACTCGCTGTTACTGCCCGTCATGAGATAAAGTCAATAAAATTATGGTACAGATCTTTACTATTGTGAAGGTGCCTCTTTACTATGCTGAAGGTGCTTCTTGATTAGGACTCAATTGTTGAAGATCTGTTCAACAGTACTCCTGCCGATCCAGGATCTGGCCTGTTCCTCAGCTAGTATCTCCTCTCCCTGTGATGAGGTTTTGGATCACTTTCAGCATAACTTTACTTGGGTAACTGATCAGGCTGATCGTGTGATTGTTTTGACACTGCCCCACTTTTTGGGCAGGGGTACGACCAGTGACTGCATCTACTCTTGTGCCCACTGCTTTGTTCCCCAGATCTTCCAGCACAGTGTAGTAAGCGCCTTCACTCTATCTTCTCATCCCAGGGAATTATTTCTTTCAGACTACGAATAGCTTGCTCGACATCATTGCAGGCCATACTGTCATCAGCCTCGCTGCATCTCTCTTTAATCCAGGCTGTCCTGGCTACCTTCATGCCTTTCCCTATTTTGTGGCTTGCCTCCCTATAGGCAGTAGCTGCCTCAGGTTTTTCAGATTGTTGCTCTTCAGGGTTCGATGGTGGTCGCAAAGGTCAAGAACTTCCTTTGTGACCCAGGGCTGTTTCTTCACCCTGGAACACCCAGGAACCTTAAAGGCCGATATCAGGAGTCCCTCCTTGATATAGCCAGAGCAAACCTCGGGCCATACGGCCCATGCTACACTATGTGTAAGACCATCCTCATGTGTACCCTGGAAGGTGGTCAATGCAGAGGTGGACAGAGAACTGGCTGACTAACATAAAGGAATGGACTGGAATGTCATTAAAATAAAAGGACTAAATGGAGAACCTTGTCAGCCACTGTATCCATCCAGTTGTTCCACCTGATGACCAGCACAGGCCGACCTGCATAACTGTTTATTAGCTGGTTTCTAATTAGGCAAACTCTTGGAAATACCAAACTTGTTCTCTCTCATGTAGTAAAGCAGAAATATAAAGAAAAATAATGGGCATATTTATTTATATGTATTTTATTATACAGGTAGTCCTCGACTTACGATGTTGATCCGTTATTACGCGGCGTCATAAACCGAATTTCGATGTAAGTCGGATCATACGTTCATACAGTACTGTAGCATAATAACAGTACAGTACTGCAAACACCTAGCCTATCCAAACACCTATCCTAACACAGTACCTTACATAATTATGACCCTAAACCTCGTAAGTCGGAATGAGCGTCATAACCACGAAACAACGTAACTCGAGACCGTCGTAACCCGAGGACTACCTGTATAACAAATCAGGGACAAAACACATCTGTGTTATTGGTTATGTAACAGTAAATTTACTTTTCCACAGTATTTCATGCTCGTTTTCAAGTCTATAAACATATTTTCTGGTATCAATATACTCATGTACCTTAGAATTTAAGGACATGACTAAATGATCTCTAAATGTCAATCAATGAATCCTCTTTGTGCTAGTTGCACATAAAGCCTCAGCCAGAGCCCGCCACTGATGTCGCTCTGCTGAGACCCGCTCTAGGCGGCCCCATGTCCTGCCCTTTCATTCATCTCCCTTTCCACTGTTCTTCTCCAAGTTTCCTTTGGGTGGCCTCGTTTTCTTCGGCGTGTCCAGAATCGCCCTACGATGGACTCCAGAGAGGTCTGCAGTCTGCTTGCAGAGCACGTCCAATCCATCCCCAACGCCTTTGTTGAACCTGCGTGGTGATGGACTCGGTTTCAGGTCTACGGTGGAGTTCTTCACTGGTAATGGTGTTTGGCCAAAAGATGTTAAGTATGCACCTGAGGCATCTGTTTTGGAAGACGTCAAGCCTGTTACAGATGTTTTTGGTCATCTTCCATGATTCTGATCCATAAAGGAGGGTGCTGATCACATTTGACGAAGATTCTCAGCTTGGTTTTCGGACTGATGTTTTTTGCCTTCCATGTGCTCCTGAGTGAGGCGAAGGCCTGGCTGGCTTTTGCCAGTCGGGTTCGAATCTCCACCTCCGCATCCCCGGCGTTTGACATCTCGGACCCAAGAAAAGTAAAAAAATCTCTAAATGTACTAAAGCAATAAATGCTCTTATGTGTCCACATCTTCATTGTCAATAGTTTCAATGAGCTGACCAGTAAACAAATTAGAATGCTTATAAATAAAAAGCATTGAAACAAAAAATTAAGCATAATTTATAGTGATTTCACAAAAACCATATCCTTTGGAATAAGCGGCTTGTTTGTGTATATTTAGATGCAGCTGTACATATTATGCTATTCAATAGGTAATATTTCAACTACTTATATATGTATGTACTGATAGATGGAAGTATATTGAAATACCTATATATAACATTAGTCATGCCCCTTTGGAAAATATGCCTCATGATCATATACTTAGGTTCATTATATGAAAATGTACATTTGTCTATAGATTGTTGTTGAACATGCTGTTTTGTATTTTAAATATGCTTGTATCCCCCCATGTCATAATGACCATGAGTCATTGGCATTAAATATGTCATGTCACCCACAAACATTTACTACAGCAGTGTTAAACGTTTTAGCAAAAGGAAACAAGATATTTGCAGGGAGCATTGTATGCATCAAATTCACAAATGAACACTTCCACATTCACAAGTATTGCATGAACTCATTCATGCATATTAACATGGAAGA
This sequence comes from Marisa cornuarietis, assembly GCA_004794655.1. Taxonomy (NCBI): domain Eukaryota; kingdom Metazoa; phylum Mollusca; class Gastropoda; order Architaenioglossa; family Ampullariidae; genus Marisa; species Marisa cornuarietis. The sequence continues at coordinate 3,070,448 of SMMW01000025.1, forward strand.
AATCAATAAATGTCAACTATCAACTTTCATGAAGCCAAATAAGGATCTTTTAATTACTGATGATCGATCCTATGCTTAATCTGAGGCGAGTTTTACAGCCTCGAGCATCATTAAAAAGTTTGCTTATGTCGTTTGCATCTACAAAATCCTTCAAACGATGTCAGTTGGAAGTCTTGAAAGATATGAATGTCTGCTGCATGAGTATGACATATCAACAGCAATACCCCTACAAAGAATCTGCATTCTGGTTATTAACTTGAAATCACAAACATGCATGCATACACACAGAGTAACCTTGTTAAATAAACTTAACCCTAATCTCAGCTTATCAATGTTCCTGGTTTATATGGAGTTTACAGGGGCGGCTGCTTTCCCATAATACAGCCCTAGTAAAACACCAATTCCTCCTGCCCTTCCCTCACCCCAATGCCATTTTATGGGAAATGCACATGCAAGCACCCTCCCACCCATACACATCTATGTTATGGAATACTCTCCACATAACAAACTAGTGGTAAAAATGGATAACATACCACTGGTGGTGATATATTTCAGGTAATGTGAGGCTGCCGGCTTTCCCCGGTAAATAACACAACGGAGAAATATAAGACAACACATGGCAAGAAACAATTTTGGCAAGATGAATGGACAGCAATGCAAAAAGTTCAGAATATGTTTACACTTAAATAAGATTATTTACTTAACATTCTGTAGTTCTAAAGTTTTGGCACATTCTTTTTTCCATATAAGGAACACAACAAACAGCAGAACAAAACTATTCACTTTAGAATATGTAAGTCAACACTTGTTCCTTTGTGTTCAGATGAGAAATCGACAAACGTGAGAGGAGTGAACATCCAAATCAGTTTATCATACGTGCGCCATGAAAGCACCAAATCTTCTGTATTTTTTGAATAAAAAAAAGATGCACAGAAATAGTTATCATTCAAACAGTCTTGCAAAGATTCACCTTCTGTGTTTACACTGTGGCCTTTCTTTATGTCTGTGCATGTTTGATACACCAGTATATCTGCAAAACACATCACACGGGTGACTTTTGGACTTCTTCCCTGTAAAGGTCTTATGATCTTCCAAAAGAGTCTTAAGAATTCTTTTGGGACATTAAACAAAAGCAGTCTAATGCCAGCAACCAAACACATAAACACATATAAACTTTACATAATCTAGTCAAAAACTAAGAGAATTTAAAACAGAACAAGCTGGTCAATATTACAAAATTTAAAAAAGTAAAGATTGCTCCTGAAGCCAATCTTTTTTCACAAGAGTGCTTAGCTGCTTCATGATCATCAACGGTTTAGCCAGAGTTTTATGAAAAGCAAACTTGTCCTAACAATGTTACAAAATTCTGACCAGCTGGTAGTCGTCTTCATGCAATGCCCACCAACGATGAAACAGTTACATTGGACTAAACAATAAAGAAATTAGAAGACCACAAGTCTGAGAAACACCAATATGCCAACTAATATTCCACAAAGCCAAGGAAAACAACGCCAGATTGCTCCTTTGACACAAGTTACTTGAGCTGTCATATCACACAATACTGTTCAATAACAGTTTTATAAAACAAAAGAATGTCATGAGCGCTTGTCTATTTCTTCTTGTATTCTCTGCATTAATGCTGTGATGTATGGTGGTTTAAGTCCGCATTCATTTCCCAGCTGTTTAGCAACAGATTCTGCACTGTCCTCCTATGACCAAATAAAATGAAATTAAATGGAAAATGTTTGTTAAAATATAACTTGACATCACAAATTTAAATAGTGGTTCAATATTTTAAACAGGATTGCAAACATAGAACAGACTTTTGAGGGTGAGGAGAGAAATAAATTTAAGCAAAAATAAAATGTCTTTTCTTTTGGTAAGTGCACAATAATATATATGCCAATTTTATACACTTATATAGCAAACAAAATTAATGTTACCTAAATTAGTCTTATCTAAATCTCACTATACAAAGCAATGTGTGCGAGTTCTAAAATATAGCTATCAAGTGATTTAAAGAGGAGCACAGACACCTAGATGCTGGCATTATTTACCATTTCATTTTAAAATCCCTCATGCTTATACGATTGTGCAAGCTGAAGTCACTGAAAAAAAACCCTCAGAAATTCAGCTTACTTTGAAGATATCAACTGTGTGAATCTGCCCATTCAGATCTTCAAATTCAACCACAAACATATGCTGTTTGCTCTCTGAAAAATAAAAGAAAACTTTCTGAACTGTATTAAAAACTTGGTGAAGAACTGAGTTATAAAGGCTTCATATTAGTAGTGATCATCAGAAAAAGTGTGTAAGACAAGCACAAAGTTCTAGCATTGCCTGGTTGTTGTTACATTTGGGCAGTGCAACTGCTCTGGAGCAAGAGGCAGCAAAGGGAGAGAATTCCTGCATGTATGCAAACATATGTGTTGTTCAAATATTTAAACTCAAACATAGATGTTCTCCAAGTAACCAAGGACAAAAAACAAAACAAAAAAAAAACAACAACAACAAAAAAAGGCAATAAAACTGAAGCGATTATGATGTCAAGCACTTTCAATAAAAAATGTATTAATTTCAAAAGCTAAAATTTGTATAATAATTATAATAAAGATTTATACAGCACCTTCCTTTCCAGCGATTTGCTCAGAGCGCTTTACAGAAGTGATATACAGACTAAATCACAATCAACCATGCACCCATATTCGCATATAACAGACATCCGCTCATACACAAAGTAAATTAAAGACATTATGCATGCTCATGGTTAGGACAGGGTCATAGTGAAGTGGCTGTTCGGAAAAGATGAGTCCTACATTTGGACTTAAAGGTAGTAAGAGAAGAAGAGTTATGAAGGCTGATGGGTAATCTGTTCCACTGATGGGGCTTGGTAGGAAAAAGACCTCTGTCCATACGTCTTTGTCTTAGCTAGTGAGATTCGAAGAAGCTTGGTGTCAGAAGATGAGCGAACAAGTGGGTGTATACATGTGAGTGAGTTTGGAGAGGTACCGAGACCAGTGCCAGAAACACCGGATCAGTAAGGAAAGCTTGTAGGCTATACAATCTGCAAGTGACAGCCAGTGAAGAGAGCAAATGATGGGTGATATATATTCATATTTAGATGGTCTGCAGATGAGGCAAGCAGCATTATTCTGGATCCTTTGAAGTATGTAAAAAATCATGTTAGAACCACAGAAGTTTGTTTGAAGGCAGCATGTCTTACAAAAATTTGCTAAAATGCTAATTTAGGGCAGGAATAAAAAGTGTTTTATGATAAAAAGGAATATTATATGCAAACTAAAAATAGGTGCTCCAAATAAGTGACCAAAATGGGTGAAATCTTATTCTTTCTTGTAAGAATGCTTCTTTTTAACACACATTTCTTGAGTGCTGTATATGTTTTTTTTATCTTGAGCTAGTGCATAAGTTTCCTTCTGTCAGAATGTAACAATCAATGCTTTTTCTGACCAGGTATATAGACAAGTAGAAAGCATCTGGACTCCATACACAATTGCTAGTTGTGTTTTATTAGTTGGCTTGGAAAGAACTTTTCACCACCTATTTTAATTTCTATTTAACATGAGCTAGCTGAAAATGATTAAAGATCTAGAGTATTCAGGGGAAGACTAATGATTAGATACAAGCTAGCCTGGCAATATTTGAGGTCTTAGGTCTTAAAAATAAAATTTCAAGATTCTAATGTTTACAGTAACTAATGTAAAATTTAAACCAAAAGAAACAAACATGTTTGCAATAACTACAATTTGTAAAAAATCATTTACTAACTCAAATGAATTGGATAAATAATCTTAACACTTTGAATAATAGTAAATCATATTTCATGTTATGTTTAACGTTACAAACAACCATCAACATTCCAATTCACAGCTACCCTTTGGACTCCAAGTCCCAGCATAAATATTTAAAAATAGCCACCCAAAAAGGCAGTCCCTATCAACATATTTTTAAAAAAAAACTGTTGTCAAAAAGAAGTCTTAAAATAAACAACAGGTAATAAAAATTGTATCAGCTTTTTAAAATAGCTACCCTTTTTTAAACGGGGTGGCACATAAACCTGCTTTTCAGGTTTTCTTGGACGATCTTTGTGCGATGATCCTCTGAACCTTTGAGGGTTGCTTTCCATTTTAGCCTTCACCTCTTTGTCATAGTTGTCCCTGTGAAGACAAATTTACAAGATGAAGTCATGAAGTATTTCTCTCTCACACAAACACCCACAAAACCATCCATGCTGTGAGGGACAACATTTTTTAATGAGTATATACAAGATTTACACAGTTTAAGCAGAGCATGAATATGGCATATATATATATATACACATATTAGTTCATTTATTATTGCCATCTGGGTCATATAGTTATTCAGTTTTTTATGCACGAAATATGCATTTTTATTGTGTCAAGTAACATGGATACAGTGGTAATAATGTTGGGGAATAGGTGTGCGCAGAGAAAAAAAAAACATTGAGTAACCCTTGTCACACATTTTCGTTTTCCAAGTTTTGAGCAGCAAAAAATAATCGTTAAAAAACACCAGAAAATGTTATTTACTCAAAAATACTAGTGTCGAAGAAGGTACACTAGTTAGTGTATATATTTGTGAAAAGAAATATCAACACTAAAAACACACACTTAACTATATCCATGGCGTTATTAACTATCCTCAGTTCTGTCCTGACCAGTAAACTTAAGTGATTTCACATTTCAATTTAACTCAGCTACCATCACGATTTCTAGCCACTCTAAAATAATTAAAAGACAGCAAAATGTATAATGTTAACGGCTGTGCAAGACAGAAAAAGTTCAAATATAAAAAGTACCTGTCCACTTGATTCTTGATTATGGATTTCATGAAGCCATGCTGCATGTCAATACGTGAAGAACTAGCCATTGCAACTTTTGAAGCGTTGCGCTTACATTACACATGTGCATGTCGTCATTGATAATTGTGTTTGAAAAGAAACTACATAGATGTATGAATAACTTTAGTAAACCTAAACATTTTCAAAAATGCTATAATTTTCATGCAGTTTTTAAGGTATTTCATTTATTTAAAAAATATATTTTTAAGGTATACACATATCAGTGATGTTTCACACAGTCATTGAAATAATGGCGGCTTCCACGAAGCATACGAAGACTTCCGACAACTCAAGAAAACGGATAATTTCACATATCGGAGATGACGATGATGCAGGTGCTCATGATTTCTGTGTTATTTTTTTCATTAAATAATGACAGGAAATCTTGTTCATTACAACAAACCATAATAGTTATATTCTTTCTTGATATTGTTTGCTCTTAGTAGGATCGGTCAGAATGGTGTTGTATTAGCTGTACGAAAGATTGCTAAGGTTCTTTTTATGCCTCGCCTTAACTAATATATTTTAATCATAGAAAAGAAAATTCAAATAAAGCAGCTGAGCAAATTCAATTTAAATGATTTAAACACGGTTGATCTGCGATTTGGAGTACTGCTGTTTGTAAAATTAGCTGCATTAAGCACATTAGTATATAGGCTATTTTATCCAATGATCACCAATAAAATTATACTATACAGACATGATTAGGGGTAGAAAAACAAAATGTAGCTCCTTTAATATGCTAATGTACAGTGATGAGGATAATTTGCAGTCACCCATAGTCAGATCAACCTCTAGACCAAATTGATAGACTATTGATAAAAGTCAGATCGCCCATGCATATAAGGTTAACCAGATGTCTATAGACGCTTTTGACACAAACCATCGACTACAGAAAAGACGAAGACTTAAAAAAAAACAAGTAATTAAAGAGAAAATCACTTTTATGTATGCATGGAAGATTTCTTTCTTGGAAGTGTATTCTCAAGTAGTCTTGCTACAGGCAGCTTCATGTAATCAAGTGACAAATTCGCTGCACAGAAGACAATAGCTTCATTGCCTTGCTTATACACAGTGCTAACAAAATTAATAAATAAAAGCAGACGGCTGTGTTGGCTGTATTTGACACACCTTTATGGCATGGGTCATTTTGACTTACGGTGTTGGGGTGCTTTGATTTTACACAGATCAGTTTGGTTTTGGGTTTGATCTGGCTCTGGGTTGTGTTTGATAAGGCCAGGTCATAATATATTTCTCAGTGTCCAGATGCTTGTGATAAGCTGGAACCAAATATCCAAATGTATCTTAATAAATGTGAAGGAGTCTTTTCGAAGCAAAAGTGTGGCCTGTAAAATAATTGGAACTCCTGAAGAAACAAAACAAAGTCTCACAACTGAAAGAACTTTCTATGAAGATTGTTTTTATTAACAATTGTTTTATTCCATCAACAGTGCCTGTGAAACAACCAAAGGTAGACAGGAGTAGATCATGTCCATATTTGGATACTATCAACAGGTTTGTGTTTTTAACTTCGCTGAAGTTAAAAAAAAAATGCTGCTGTTAAGAATGATAAAGTTATATACCTACATATTCACGTGCATGCAATGTGCATGCACACATGCAAGCACACACATTCATATAGTGGAATATAACATATCTGATCATAGGACCAATAAGAACATAAAGTATTTTCATCTTTTACAGGTCTGTTCTGGATTTTGACTTTGAAAAACTGTGTTCTGTTTCACTTTCCCACATCAATGTCTATGCCTGTCTTGTGTGTGGAAAATACTTTCAAGGTGAGCCAGTTTATCTGTGAAAATACCATAGGCCTTACTCTACTTTCATTTTTGTAATCCTTTTATATGATATTTTTATTTGGTTATGTTCTTTGATATGACTAACACTAGTTTTTGCATACTTTTTTCATTTGTTCAGTTGACAGTAAAAAGCATTTCTCTGACAGGTAGAGGCAACAACACTCATGCCTACACCCACAGTGTTCTGGAGGGTCATCATGTCTTTCTTAACCTTCAGACGCAGAAATTCTATTGCCTCCCAGATAACTATCAAATCATTGACTCATCGCTGGAAGATATAATTGTAAGTGTCAAATCAGTCATTGTATCTGCTTTGTAGTATATTTTTTTCAAAGTCATAAGCACTATTATTTCTTTATAATGTCAATCAAAGAAAATATGTGAGATTTTAAGAGATGTTTCTGTCACAAGTGTAATAAAGAAACTTAAGGCATAAAAAGAGCACCATGAAGTTATTTTTATATCAGTCATAAAATGAATGCCTCTCAGTTTCTGCTTATTGCTGTACATTGCAGTATGTGCTTAATCCAACATTTCAAGCAGAACTAATTGCCAAGTTAGACACCAACCCCAAGATGTCTCGTGCTTATGATGGAACAACATACTTGCCAGGTTTGAGAAATATATTTTATAGCTATATTACTGTTATTTTATGTTTATATGTTGTTGCTTTGTTTGGCAGCCACTTAAGAAGATACATTTGTCTAATGTTTAATGTACGTCAAAAATGCTGATGGTAAAGGTCCCTTACCCTGGTTGCTATATGTATGTGGCTCACTGTGTGGAAGGTGAAGCCTAACTTTCTCTTGGTTAACTTTTATCTTCCCTAATAAATCAGATACCCAGCACTACTGGGTGGGCAGTGATCATGGTCTGGAGTTTGCTTAACCCTCTTGGTTCGAGATAAAAATGAACATTACAATGACTGACTTATAACTGAAGACTGCGAAGACGACAGTGGTGAAGTTTGTTTTGTTATTATTGCTGCTCTGAGATAAACATTAGACCAAGAAACCTAGACATTTTTGGAAAAGAGAAAAGTTGAACTTTGCAATAAAAAGTAATGAAAATCGCCTTGCCCGTGCTACCCGGCAAAGCCACGATCGTGGCCTTTCAAACCAAGAGAGTTAAAGCACATTGCTGACCCCAAGGCTACAGAACATTACCAAGTTCTTGAAATGTCTAAATAAAATGTAAAGCTCAGAGACATCAGTAAATGATGTCAGCTTTCTATTACATAAGGTTTCACAACGGCTTGAGAGTGAATATTTTGTACATATTCTAGTAATAAGAGTTAAATATTTGTTTTTCCTTAGGTATTGTTGGTCTTAACAACATCAAAGCCAATGATTACTGCAATGTTGTCCTACAGGTAATTTAAAAAAAATATTTTAAGTAACAAAAATCTGTATTGAATTTTATGTATGCGTACAGGTGAAGTTCAAGCATGGTTATTTTATCAAAAAGAAACTAATACATTGTCTTATTCATTCACTGATTGATTCATTCTTTATACTTTTGCACAAAGAAAAAAACTATATAAGTTTTTTTTTTTTTTACCTGTTGCAGTCATTATCACATGTGACTCCTTTGAGAAATTATTTCTTGCAAGAAGAAAACTATTCCAAGATAAAGCGTCCACCAGGTGATCAGGCCTTTCTGCTGGTGCAGCGTTTTGGAGAGCTTATCCGCAAGCTGTGGAATCCTAGAAATTTTAAGGCCCATGTTTCTCCTCACGAGATGCTGCAGGCAGTTGTTTTGTGCAGCAAAAAACGATTCCAGATCACGCAGCAAGGTACAGTAGTCTGAATAGGTTTTCTTCATTTTATCTTTGCCACTAATTATAAGAACAATTTTGTAACAAGATTTTAGTGACTGACATTTATCATGCAAGGGTATTAATGGGGCATTTAATCCATGAAGATAATGGGGCAGTGCAATTTTATGTCATATGTAAAAAAATGCTGGTTTTGAAATCTACTTTCAGGTGATGCCATTGACTTCTTATCTTGGTTTCTAAATGCCATGCACTCTGCCTTAAATGGAACAAGAAAACTTAGCAGCAGCATTATAAGTCAAACTTTTCGAGGGAAAATGTTGGTTTTCTCACGCAAGATTCCACCAATTGACTTGGTAAGCAATTAAGAAAGAGATTTCTTGCCACTTTGCCACAGTGAAGTTTATTATCTTGAATAATTAATTCTCTTTTGTTTCCTTACACGTTGAATCCAATATTTGATAATTCCACTTTGTAATAGTGGGTACCATTGCTGCTATGAGCAGTGAATGAAAGTCACTGTCCCTCTAAATGGACTAGCGGTAGGGTATATATAGTTTCCTTTCACTGCTGTTTCTTTAACTAGGATTGTAGTCTCAGTGGTTAGTCATAGATGGAAAAATTACACCCACATAGTTATGCCGCATGCCATCATTAGTCATTCTGCGACAAAATGTCTGCACTAGCCTGCTTTTTGGTCAGTCTTTTTTCTGAGATGCAACACTAAATGTGGTTGCTATTGTAGCGGATTTGCAAGATGTTAAAATTTTTTGCAGCCAGAACAGGAGAAAGAAAAACTTCTTCAGACAGAAGAATACCAGAGTAAGTCGTTTTCTCTTCTTGAGTTTCTTTAGGCAGCAGACATTTTTTTAAGGCATTTAAAATTAAGAATCAATGTTAAAACAAAAACAGTGCCCTGATAAATTTCAAAAACTGTTTAGGAAAATGCCCAGCCCAGAATGGGTTTCTTTAGTCTTAAAAATGCTTTGCCTGATTTTTTTTTTCAAAGTGATTCACAGCATTAAATGTACAGCTAATATACTTTTAACACACTAGTGGCGTGCAATGTACCGCATAATTCTGACTGACATTGCACTAAGATGCAATGACCAAAGGTTGCATCAACAGCCAAAGCCAATGTGTTAGTAAATGCATGGATATGTCACATTTTCAGTCACTGCACACACATTATAACCGAAGTACATATACATATATGTATGTATCAATTCCCTTGTTTGTTTATTCATTCAGTGACAAAACATAATCAAGCTTATAGGTTTGAAGCCATGAAGCTGTCTTGTAAACAGAAAGTAAACATTTTTCCAAAAAAGTCTGTTGAAACTTGCAGCTTTAACAGAGGAGATTCAGTGGCTGTACTTGACCTGTGACCTCCCAGCACCTCCTCTTTACCCTGACGAGCTGCGTGAAAACATAATCCCTCAAGTGCCTTTTGCAACACTTCTGGCCAAGTTCAATGGAGTGACAGAGAAGGAGTACAAAACATACAAAGACAATACCATCAAATGCTTTCAGCTCACACATTTGCCTCCATTTATCATTTGTTATTTCAAAGTGAGTTGATATGTGTGCTTTAAAAACTGAAGTAGTTGGTGTTGAAGGAAAATACACATTACACATTATTGCCTATTTTGCCTTGCTGGCACATTGAGCAGTGCTGATTTTCCATAACATAGTTATGGAACAGAATTGTTAGCTTTTACCCAACTCCCAACCTATTGGACCAGGGATTGTGCTTCATCTGGCCTCAACACTTTAATCTGTTTGGGCTGAGTGGCCCTACTCTGCAAAACTCTAGAGGTCATATAGCTCTAGGGAAAACACAAGCTTCCTGACCTTGACAAGAAGCTAGCTCTTGAAGGAACACATTACAATGTCTGGTCCATTATAGTCTCTAACTAAAATGTCACTAAGATGGTTCAGCTTCATGATTGATATTATCTCAGACATTTATATACTTTATTTATAAAGCACCTTTCTTCCCTATTGAAGGTGGTTAAATGTGCTTTACATAAATATGCAAGCATATACAAAGTCACACATACATGAGTGGGCACATGTGTATACACCCACCCACACACTCGAAGAATAGAATTGCAGAAAACCACCAATATTTGTCCTGTGAACAGGTATTACATCTATCTTGTAAATTAATGACAGTAAGAATTGAACTACAACACTTGATTATCACTGTTGTGGTGACAGCTGTATTAGTCTTTGTGTCATCAGCTGCTCATCTTGGAACAGTTTTTCTGAATCTGTTTACAGGGCTAGCTGCTTAGCCATAAAAGCTGCTGGCTCATCATAAATACTATTTCTTACCTATCTCCTACCCTACCTCCAAATCGTTTTGCGATAAAGTTAAGGGTTTGTTCTTAGGCTCATGGTTACTGCTGTTTTTTTTTTAATTATAAATGAAATATTCTTTGCTTATTTGACTTTTACTTTATTTTATTTTTGCAGAGATTCACAAAAAACTATTTTGTGTCAGAGAAGAACCCTACAATTGTGAACTTCCCAATAAAGTAAGATTTAAGTGGTATTCTTGCAAGGACATATGTGTGCTTGTATATATATATATATGTGTGTGTAGACTTGAGAATAGGAAAGGGGAGAGAAAAATATTTCCTCAAAAGCTTTTCCTGCATCTGTGGTCTATGTACATTGTTTTATTTGCCTATATTTTCAACGAACTATTTTTGATGTGACTGTGAAATGACTGGCATTTGGGAGCGATTGCCTGAGTGAGACAAAGAATTAGGTGTAAATGTATTAGCAAATGTGAATTACTTAGATATGTATGTATGAAGGCGGTAAGAGCCTTGCACACGTGCACGCATGTGCCTTTGGCATGGCATGTACAGAAATGTAGGCATGTGGAATCAAAATTCCTTGTGTGTGTGTGTGCTTCTGCCTGTGTCTTAGATATTATATAGAATTTATGTTGGATGCCTCTGGGATAACAAAAAATGTCTCTTAAAGGATGAAAGAATAAAATGTCTTGTATCTCGTCTGCTGTATCTGAGGCTTGAGTTAGTCATTAATGGTAAACAGTAAGCTGCACATTCCATGCAATATTGAATTCTAGACAGTTTCTTGTTCCCCTACTTTTCTTATCTTTATTGATTTTATAGGGTTCTCTTATTTCAGATTGAAATGTTTTCATAAATCTCCCACAAAGATAAACCTGTTTGTGGTTTTGTAATTCTGTGATTTTACAGTGCAATATAATACAACTTCATGTGTCTGAGAGGGCAGTTAAGCAGCTCACAACTGTAAACTAACCACACAGACCAGCACAAACTACACCATTGCACTTACATATCTCTCACACAGATGGACATCAGTGAGACCCACATACTGTCACAACTCACACACAAACATTCAGAAGCTACATAATAATACAGTAATAGAATTTTTGAAGTGCATTTCCCCTTGTGGACTCAAGCTAGATGCACTTTGCTCACAGAACTACAAACTGACAGTTTAACATACAATAAAGCACACAGCTAAATGCTTAAGCAACCACATATAGCCATTTGGTAATCACAGTGCAGAACAATTTGTCTGTTTGTTTTGCAATTAGGTAAGTAAAATGGGCGATCTGAAGGGACATGAAATGACATGTTTAGCATCACAGATAATTGTACTGACTTTCAGCGCTGTATGATGGTTGCAGAGGGTTAGTCCCTTTGATGCACCCCTATAATATTGGAGTATGTTCTTGCTGCAAAACTTAAACTGTTTTATCTTATAGCCCTCTGTGTGTTTTTGAAATTGTGTTTGTAATACATTAATGTTTATTCCAGAAACATTGATTTTGGAGAATTGCTGTCACCAGAGGTGAGAGCCACACACAGACACACTACATATGATCTGGTGGCTAACATTGTACATGACAGTGAACCAGGTGGAGGGCAAGGAGGTACATATAGATGCCATGTCTTGCATAAGGTTTGCTTCTTTTATTTACATTGGCTCCTTTATTCAAATAATTTTTATCCTTCATGAAATATCTTTGTTATTGTTGATATTTGAGATTAGACATATCTCCATATTATGTTCTTCAAAGATGTATTCTGCAGTTGTGAATGCATGGGTCTGTAGGTGAGAAACAGGAAAGAAAAAAATTGGGATTGTGTTTTGTTCATAGAAAGATGCTGTTAAATCATGACAGAAGTTGTTAGAGAGATGCACATATATTTGTTAAATACTGTCAAAGTGAGCGAAGCACCAGATCTTAGTTGATGTCTTTCCTCTTAAAAATTTCATGCTATATTTTGCAATATATGTTGAGTGTTGTTCTTATTACAGGCCACTGGAAAATGGTATGAAATGCAAGACCTCCATGTGGCTGATATCCTACCACAAATGATCACACTGTCAGAGAGTTACATTCAGGTACAATTAGCAAATTTTCTTTGTAACTGTTCTCTACATGGTAATAGGTGCAAGGTTAATTTTACCATGTGTTATTAAAGATTTTTGCTGAAGAGAAGCTTTTTTGTTTATGATTTCTAGTTTAGAGTATTGCCTTTAGAGTTAAATTTATAATGTTGGTATTAGTAGATGAAATGTGTGTATTCTTGTCATAAGATACTCAGATTAGACTCTTTATTTGTTTGTGCAGTATGCATATGTCCCAGTTCCTTCTGCATAGCAATGTTTAACCTGGAGACATCAGTAAACAGATAATGCAGAAAATAAACATAAAATATAAACAATCTTTGGAGCAAAGTATGGTAGCTAAACAGAGGCTGCTACCTTCCCATAATCAAAAGAAATAGTGTGGATTTGTATTCCAGTATTGAGAACGCGCGCACACACGCACACACACACATGCGCACACGCATGACGACACTCTGTTTTATGTATAAGATGTACATATACACACATTTAGTAACTGTTGCAAGCCAGAGATTTACTAGAAACTCCTATGCTGAAGATGCAAATTTTGTTTTAGATTTATGAAGTGCGGGAGGATATACCTAATCCTTTCTACCACCCACCAAATGCACGAGCTTCCAAGCAGCAACAAGAAGCAATGCAGGAGGCCACTGGAGAAGTTGCGGATGTGCCTGTTGAGACGGAAAAGCCCATGACTGACGTTAATGAAATTCCAAAGGAGGATAGCAGGGAACAAACAGACTCTTGATGCTTTCTTTCACAGAATATGGGGGTTACTGGTTGAAAGATTGAAATAGGAAAGAACTCATATTCGAATGCTATTCAACGCTTGTTGCACTGAGCTTGTCCCAGATTAAGAAATAAATTTCTTGATATAATTATTACAGACCCCTGAGGCAAGAACTTTTATGGGAATAGGAGGTTTGAGAGCACCTATCAATAAATGCATTTTATGGAGAAATAGGTATTCTAAGCAGTTTTAATACACATAAAGAATGTTTTATTGGAAAAATGCTTTGGATGACACATCTTCTTGACCATTAAAAACTTCATTACACAGTCAACTGGTGTGTCATTTGTGCAGTTTACCATGATGTATGATGCATGCTTGCTTATTATTTTCTTGACTGCAGTTATTTTGTCTGTCACTGCTCTTATCTATGGGAATAATAATGTTGGGTTTTCTATCATGCTTTTGTTTTCAGCAAGATACTGGCAAAGAAAATTTTATTCTGTTTAACCTCTTATTTTATGCAGTTTCTATCTCCGGTTACAAAATGACAAGCATAATTGCAGTAGTGATGAGACATTGCTCAGAACAGTATCTTGGGCCTGAGTAATGTTGTTCTTTCTTTTGTTTCTTAAGACTGTTTTTTGATTAGATGTTTACACTTCATTTATAACGTTTCATAGGAAAATTACTAACAGATTGTGTACAAAATTTAAGATGAAGAGGACTGAATCACTTTCCAAAACATAGAAACTCGCTCCCAACACAACAAAATTACTACCAACTGCATTCTGAGCTGAGCTAAATAACCACTTTTTGTGTGTGTGTGCATAAAAGAACCTATAAACTTGTGTGGGTTTCATGGACACCAGTATGAGAAGGAACATAACATTTGCCTATGCCACTAATCCCAGTTGAGGGTGAACAACTTTCATTCCATTTTCAAGCAGTACATTTGAGTGACATTTATTTTTATTTGTTCACCCCTTGAGGGGTACGGTGAGATTTAACTATAAACAATTATTAGTTCATCCATACAAAACTTGAATAAATGTACACAAAAGTTAATGGTGTATGAAAAAGGAAAACTTAACAAGCAAGCTCTTCTGTTAATGCAACAATGTCATTGTCATGCATTAAGAATAAAATAAAACAATATTCTCCATATGAAATTTTTTTTATTCAACAGGCACTTCAATTAAAATTAAAGGGAAAATAAATGCTTCCCACAAAGTGATGGACACATCACCAGGTCAACAATGGTCGACTGTAACCACCTTGAGAGTTATTTGTGCAGACAACTTCTGTAGAGAGTCAACAGCACAGGATTAGTGACATTTATTGGTTAGCAAGTGTAATCAATCACTTGGTTGGATTTCTTTACGATCCATGATAAAGAAACTAGTCTACCGATTTATCCAATGCTTCTAAAGTCACCGTAAAGCATACCATCAAAGTAATGAAAGACTCATAAAACTGTGCGTTTTCACTTCTTTTTCTGCGTCTTTCCCCACGCCCATCCCTACTTAAAATAAAATCTTTTTGCATTCGTTTTCTTTGTATGCACAAATACAATGAAATATCGTGTAACACTGTAACTGTTATTTCTGTGGGGAAGCCCAGTGGTTAGAGCATCGACATCTTAGACCAGAGGTTCGACACCCTCGTCGCGCGTCATTTCCCTCTATCCTCCCACCAAGGAAGTCTGAATTGACCCATTTGTTGCGTGATTACCTAGCTCTGGCCTCTTAGGACTCGGGAAGGAAAGGCAGCGAGGGAGAAGTGGAGAGCACCATAAAAAAAATGTTTGAGAAAAGTGCAGTTTCCAACGACAGTTCACGGGACTACTTTCACCTCTTTTTCTCAGAAGGCCAGCCAAAGGGGGTTTTGTAGTGGTGAGTGAGTTGAGTGAGACCTAATTTTATTGCATGAATCGGTAACTAAAAGCCTCTGCTTGTCTCTTATGTCGAATCTGTCAATGACAGTTCAAAGACAACATCGGACGTTACATACCAAACTTGTTAAAAAATATATTCTGCGGCTTAACTGACTGGTGTGTACTGTCTACACGGTAGACCAGGTACAGGAGGCAGTCGACAGACTCGCCAATGGCGGTCACCGCCAGAACCATGGGACACAGAATTAAAGGCGCTATGAAAAATGTCTCATGAGCAGGCCCTCGTATCTTCTAAGCTGTGACGCAGGCTTACTTTCGCCAGCTGCCGGCTTAATGAACCGAGAGTACTTCTGGAAGACTTCATAACAAGAATCTAAATCGATCACGCGATGTGTGCTCAGTCCAAGAGAATGGGTGACTGCACAACATAAGAGACTAGGGTGACGGATTGGCAATCCTTGAAGAGAAGGGATCGTAGTGTGGGTGCTGTGTGTGTGTGTGTGTGAGAGAGAGAGAGAGTAGGCGTATGCGCCCGCGCGCCCATGTCGGTATAAGTCGAAAACAAAGACTTCTATGGTCGAAAAGCATTCTTGGAGAAGTTTCTCTGAGCCGGCGATATAAGCAGGGGGAAGTAACTCACCTGCCGATCGGTCGCCGCAGTTATAGCCACGGCTTCGGCTCAAGGGGATTACCGAGCAGGCGTCGTCCATGGCAACCATTGCCCGACGCTAGTCTGGCTTCTGTGTGACCCGCTCCATGGCGATCTCAGTGAAGTGTACTGGGGATCGCACCGCTACCACACTAGCGCAGGCCTCGCTGGCAAGGCTGGACACACTGCCTGCTCGATCAGACAAGCGCGAGGGGCAAAAGCTACCTGAGCAGCTTGAAAAGAAAAAGCGTGCCCTTGTATTATTCTTTAAACAGAGGGCATCGCGACAAGTGCTTGGTTAAGCCTCACGCAGGTTTTCCCCCGAGAGGACGGATATTTAAAAGCTTGACCGATGTTTTGGTTCTAGAATTGAAAGGTCGTATGCTCGCAGCTTAAGGTAGGCATATTAACTTCTTAGAAACACGAAATGTTAAAAACATTCGACACCCGTTCTCTCTCTCTCTCTCTGGGTGCGAGAAAGGTCAGAGAGGAGACTGTTTCCAGCGTTACAAAAGTATTCTTTCTTCGATAACACCTCAACAAAATACAGCTGTTTTTTAAAAATTAAAGTTAATTATAAGTTGCTATTTTACTTGTATGCGTGCTACGTCGAACGATATAGACAAAGAAAACACAGTTATTCAAATGTGTTTCAGTCTGTGATTTATTCATTTATTCGATGAAACTTTCTTCGTTATTTAGAATTGTGGATAGAAATGTACGGCTCTGTATAACCATGTTCACAAAACTAATCTACCCTCTTAGCTTTCTGGCCATTGCACAACAGAAAAAAAGTAATGGAGATTGTAGAAGTGTTGGAGCTTCTGTTACAAGACTTAAAACAACTGTGTTATTGGCGGAAATAAGATTTACATTTTCATTAATTTTTTTATTCGTTTGTCCTGGTCACTGATGTCTTTATGTAACGCAACTAAACATTAACATTTCTTGAATAGCGTGCATACAAAAGAACTCATTTTTATTTTATGATTTTATTCATATATAATATATTATTTTTGTGAAAGAAAACAATATTCTCCAGATCAATACATTTATTTTGAAATTAACGGATTGATCACGCTATTTTGAGAGAAAACGCGGAAAATGGAATTTTCACATAATTATTTAGAAAAGAATCTATGGTTTTCCACCTCGTCAACCCTATATCACTCCACTTCCTTTGTTTTCCCCCTGACATATGGCTCTGGTAGCTTGCGCTCTAACTTTCTGACCCTTGACCCGTCTTTTTTTAAGTGCGCTTGACTGTGCGCATGATGTACATTGTGTGCGTTTTGTGTGTCTGGATGTGTGCGTGTTGCTTACCTGACCTATGTCTGGCATTACAGGCAGCACGCCAGCAACGCTTGACGTCCGCAGTGGCAGCACACCCACTGGTAGTTGTGTGACTCGTGGCTCCACCACCACCAGCCTGTTGTCTTGTCACCTCTGAGCCGCGCACCACCTTGTTTGCCTAACAACCTTAGATCACTTCGTTCTGAATGCAGCACACGCGCAGACTTCAGATGTCCTGGACGCAAGGTGGACATTAGCCAGGAGTGGGAACCAGCAGCTCCGCAAAAAATTCATTCCGCTTTTAAGACACTGCTTCTCCATTGGATAAAAATCCTTTCGCTCGCTGATACTTTGTCCCTCTGAGAAAGGTACAGACGCGCGAACAGGCACTATGTCGCAGGTGGGTGTGTCGCGGCCAGTGAGCCAGCTGAAGTTGGGAGTTGCCTTGCCGGAAATCAAACATCCTCTTTCACGTATGTCCAATCCCGAGAAGATGGACGTCAGGGGTGTCTCACGGACAGGGGACCGACCTGCCTCTAATCCACCAGCACCCAGTGGACGGCCCCTGGCCAGTGAGGCCGGCAGTCCGCTGCGAAAGAGCGTGAGCGCTACCGGGAGAGAGAGTCGTCTCAGGAAAGAGGGAACCGTTACAGCGGCCGGCGTTGTCATCGACAGCATTCCTGAGGGAGTAGAGGTCAAGTATGGAGATCCGGGAACAACCAGACTTCCTGTCTTCGGTAAGTGAAATTCCTGGATAAAATTCTCTTTTTTTCTGTTTTCTGTCTCGCTTTTTTCTTTTCATACGAGAGGTTGATCTGCGTTTGCCTTTGAACTTTGCATTGGTGACTGGTTGGTACTTTCGGAAGGGATTTAGTAACATCTGCTAGTAGCACCTTCAATTGCAAGAGAGAATCTGGTATCGTGTCTGTTTTTGTCTCAGCCTGAGACTACACGATACTTTCTGTTTTTGGCAGAGGGAATGTGATTACTTATGTTTTTGTTGTATGTGCGAGCGCACGCGCTTATTAGTGAGTGAAAGGCAGAAGGAAAACTAAAAACAAGTTGACAAGTTGACACATTTCTGAAAAGTAGTTGTTTGTAAAGTAACTTAATTCTCAGTAGAACACTTAAAATAAAGTCTTAAAAAAAACTTAACGGCATAGATGTAGTCGACCAACGAAGTTTCGTCAAACGCCCAGTACAAACGCGACTTACACAACATGCCGGCTTCCATAGCACCTGGTGCTTACTTTGTCACTTCAACTGGTTTGCTGATACCTTGTTGTGTCTCCACATTGTTCGTTCAACCCGAACAATGAAATGATCTTTGACAGAGCAAGGCTCGCGTCGCCGTGTGGGGGCGGAATTGACTTACCCATCCCCCCACTCTCCCCCAACCCCCCAACCCCCTCCGCGACACTGCGGTGCTTCTCAACGGCTTCGCGTTGGTGATTATCAAAAGCCGCTGAAGGAGGGGAGGGCAGAGAGGGAGGAAGAAGAGGGGGAAGGAAGCACGTCTTCACGGGCCACGGGACTTAAATCTCGGTCCAACAGTGACGTCTTGACTTGTTAAAACGAAGACGTGGGGCCCGATTGTCTTGTATTGTCTGACCCAAATATGGAAGGACTAGGGTCGGATAAAATGGAGTCGTTGCATTCGGCACGTTCGAGAAACCCCCCGTTATTGAAAATAATTTTGACAACTGCAGAAGCACGCACTGAACTCTCCAAGCATCCGTTCATAAAATACTTACTGGACCGTACGTCGTGCCGTTCAGCGTAATTTTTGAAACGTCTACGTGCCATGTTCGCTAAAATAATGCACAGGGGGATTAGCTGAAAAGCAACACCCTGGCCTATCAGTCACATTCATGCTGTTGTCTGATTGCGGGAAGACTTTGATAAGAGACGGCGCCTGACAACTAAAAGTCCGCTGCCTGGACCAACAGCGTGAAGCCTACCACAGAGCCAAAACTGACATACACTCTACAGTGTATAGGGCTAAAGGCACGACACCCCGTCCTAGCGACATTGTCAAAAATCCTACAGTCTCTATGGTAACAGACTGACAGTCTACCATAACGAAATAATTGTCGAAACACCGTTGCCTTGGAGATGATCTTATTTCTTTGTTTTTCTACATATATGGTGTGCATGTAATAGATAAATAATATTGTGCATGTGAATACGCCCACGTGTGTGTATGTACGTGTGCGTGAGTGTACAAGCGTATAGGTGTGGCTGTGTAAGAGAGAAAATGAATTGACGAGCAAAATAAAGGGAACTAGAAGAAAAAGAAAATGGAGAAAAGAGGCACAGAATCAGTGATTTCTTCCTTTCTTTTCTTCTTGGAGGCAGAGGCGTAGGGGCAACACATACTGCGCATTGTGACCAGTACAGAAGGTTATAATATATTTCCGTCATCGATTATCTGCAGCAGCGGAACAGTCGAGGAGGCAGGATTTTTACCTGCGACATTTTTTATCACCACTACCTCCAGACGCAAACGTTGGCAGAGCCCCGTTAGCCACTTTAACACCGTTTGACTACGGTGGCGGTGGAGTACTGGCGGAGCGACGGAAGGTCGCTAAGGTGAGAGTTAACACCTGCAGCTAATAGTGCTTGTCGAGCCTCGTGATGGCGGATTCACAGAAGGGCCGAGGAATCACGAGTAATCTGCACTTGCCAGTGGGTTCATTATTGTGCTCACTGCGTGAGCCGCAGCTCTAGACGTTTGTCCTGACTAGTCTTTTAATTTTTTTTTCATGATCCTCGGCTGCAGCTACAGCGTAAAGTCACGAGCAAAGATTCCCCTTAACTTGCTGAGTTTCACGTCGACAAGTGTGTGTGATTTTATGTGTGTGTGTGTGTGTGTGTGGAGGGAAGTTGTGTGTGAGTCTATGTGTATATATATATATACACTTACACGTATGCAAGCCACACACACAGAGGAGAGAGAGAGAAAGGGGGGGGAAAGCTGTACATAAACTTCTTTTCAATTTCTAAAGATCCTACAAGCACGGTTTTGCATTGAGATAAAGACAACCAGGGTATATCGCTGGGCTGGCTAAGTAAACGTGACAGACCCCCCTTTCAAACCACGAGACTAAATCATACATTAAATGGCTGTGCACGTGTAAATTCACAGGTAAGACATGCCGTGAGCTTTGATTAATTAGGGTGCAAATGCTATCTTGGCCTGGATCTGATTTTACGACTGAGTGGCGGGAAAGACACCCCATGTTATTTATTTAGCGTACTTTTTGTGAGGTGGCAGTCTTGTTTTTCAGAAGAAGCACAACATATAATTATAATATATTATAATTAACGAACATAATTAAACATAATCTGAATAAATATGATGTCACTGCCTCAAAATTCACGCATTGGTTATAAAGTGCCTTAAATAAGGGTGCTTTCTGTGTTAATTGCTACTTATATTTGCAAATCAACAGAATCGATGTTGTGAACTGTTTTGTGAAATAAATGTTTAATTTTAAAAAATCTGTCTCAAACTTCTCACTCGCCAAGTTTAAATAGTCTTTGTCTGGCACTTTGTCGCACACGCTTGTTAATTAATATAGAGACTTTTGAACTATATTCACATTGTTGAAGGCTACCAAAGTATCACTAGATGAAGAGGTGTTATAGAGAAGGTACTAGTATACACTTTATGAATTACTGATTTCGTCTAAGAAAACGTTACATTAACTCCCTTTCGTGCACAAAAGGTAGACATGAGGTGACATTATCATCATGAGGGCGTCCTTGACGTGCGATGATAGACCCCTCTCGTGCCCGTTTTGCAGTGAAAGTAATAAAGTTCTAGATTCAGAGCTCGTCTCGGGGCTAGCAGTCGGGGGGTTTCTCCGGGTACCTCGGTTTACTCCCCCTTAGTAAAAAAATTTCACCAGAGTTGGTGATAACAATCAACCAACCACCATGCAATCTTAAAGTTGGGGCCGCAATGCAGCTAGAAACGAACAATGGCGCTTGCTAATAATACTTCTATCGTTTAAAAAAGATTTCATTCGTTTCAATCAGATCTTTCCTGTTATGTCAGACTGAACAATAAATGACATAGCTTACTGAGGAGCTGGAGCAAGCGGTTGTTGGGGAGGTTTCCTCGCTGGTCAGTGAAAAACCCTCATGTTGAGGTTTACTTGCTGATGACAGAGATTAGCCTCACTCTGACGTTAACTTGCTATATGGTGTCAGTGATACACCTCGCATTATTCTCCCCCTATCAGAGAAACATTTTCCGCCTACGCGAAGCTGTGCCCCTCAGGACGGAATTCGATTGTAGGGCAGACTGGACGCTGTTAGCTTTTCTTGTTTTGCGGAGTTCACCTTCCCCAGTCTTGATCGATCATCGGAAATAAGCGTGTTTTGGGGTGGAGTCTGGCTCGGGTGGAGGAGGTGATTACTTTGAGCATTTGGTCTTGTGTAGGTATTATCAGGGTTTACTACGGAGTGAGGTCTAATGGCCAGGTAGGAGGGTAGGAGGACGTCGCGCATGAATAAGATCTTTCACGGCTTGTATGCGGGTGGTGCGTGTTACACAGCAACACGAATATGAAGAGTGCAAAGGTGCATTGTGATTTAATCATTTGTGCATACGACAATAATCTGCCTTTTATTGCGATTCAGTATCCTGCACAGTGAGCTTTTTTCACTGGCTGAATTCTACGATAAGGTGTTTTTTTCTTTGCACAATGGACGACATTAATGTCGATATGCAATATTCTTGTTCTTCAACTGTAAGCCGGCCACCCGAAGGGGTCAAAAGATGCACATGAAATCTGTAGGACTAGTCTGCTCGGTCGCTGACAGCGAGCATGCGTTGGCTCTACTCCATCTGCCAACATAATTCCCTTAACTTCTTCCCCCTTTCTCATTCTCTCTCTCTCTCACACACACACACCCTTCAGCGGTCGCTAGGGAGCCAGTGGCGAACAACCAATTTAAAAAAAGTGTGCTGTCGACCTGAAAGGACGCTTAAACACACCTCCGTACTTCGCAGTTAGAAGTATCGCATAGTAATACAATCGTTTGTGACAAGTTAATTCAGTGACCAAGTCGATCAATCAGCGGTGAACCGCCCCTATGCCCACCGAGTAATCGAAGCCGGTCGGTACAAAGCAGCTAATAACCACGTCCCCGATGAACTGACGGGGTTAGGAGTCAATAACACAGGGGTAACGCTGCCGCAGCTAGTGATGTCGGCAGGCAAATGAGGAAAATAAATTTTGGATTTATAGATTCCAAGGATCACACCGCTTTACGGCGCGTCTAACACACCTGGGAATCCTGGCTTGCGAGAAAAAGAAATTCCACAGAGAAACTATGGGGGAATGGTGGCTGTGACTGCCTTCTTTGATGTACAGACTTTTCCACGACCTTGGTATCAAATTAAAAAGTGCAGTTGACGTACACGCATGATTGTCTGTATACAGGAGAAAGTGTATGTCCCCAGTGTCTGACTTTCAACTGATGGTTATTTGTCTCTAGGAGTATCTGTCCCTAGTTTGACGTTCAGTAGATGAAGACTGTCCCAGTGTCGGACGTTTCAGCGGGTAATGATTGTTCCTCATGGGGTTATGATCTGTCCTCAGGAGTGATGATTTATCCTTAATATCTGACATCCAGCGGAGGATTTATCCCCGGTGCCTGACATTTCGCGTGTGATGATGCTGTCCTCAGTGTTTTCAATTTTTTTGGCGATGACTTTTTCATAGTGTTTAACACCTTGTCTATCTATCTAGCTAACGCCGTGTTTGAGGCATTTCTGTTCGTTCAGAAGACAAGCAAATCGAACTTGCAAAACTTGTCCTTGCTTCTGTGTTCTCGAGTCCACCACCTCTGGAAGAGTTCAGCAAGCACTTCACGGCACATTTACAGCGCGCTAAGGGCTTATGTCTTTCAGTTTGTTTTGGCTTAGCATAGGTGGGAGGGGGAGAAAACATTGTAAAACTTTATAGTCACCTTTAACAGCACTTCTGATTACCATCGAGTGGCGCTGGATGGTACACGGTTACTTCTGTATAAAACATTTTTGCCAGCCATGAAAATTAGCATTTGTTTAGGGAAGCACTGGCTGCGCTTAAGACGTCGTCAATCAAAGGAGCGGTCACAAGAACAAATTATTTTAAGCTTAGAGAAGAAATCAGGTGTTTGAAAATATTTTCGGACTTAAAAATAACTGGCCATTATGGATAGTTTTCATGAGATTTCTTACGCGACTGCGGACAAAATACGTCACCTTCACCTGGTTTTTGGCCAAAATAAGAGTAGTAAATGTTTTCTTTAGAGTGTTCATTTTGTAAATGATTGTAAAAGTGAGGATAAAAGACAAACACATCATAAGTTCTGATAAATTGATCGCCATGAAATACATGACCACTGAAATATATAGTATGGACACAAAAATGAATCCAAAACCCGAATCCAACCAAAACAAGAAGGTTTTATTTTATGATAGAGCTTTATTTATCAAAATACATTTCACACGGTATAAAAAAAGTTTCAAAAAGTCAATCGATTGATTAATCATATCAGAACAATAGCGAAAACCTTCTGTTGTACAGTCGCAAAAAGCAAGCTGAGCCATTTGTACATCATTTTAGTGTCTAAGAGTGCGCTTTACAGACTTTAAAAATCATTAGATCACATAGCTAAGATATCAAAACGTTCTGTGCACAGACGCCATCGGCTGTGGGTGGACATGATCAGCACCAGCCAGGAGACCACACGCCGTTGAAGTTTGACGGGTCAGAGGCCGGGTCGTGCGGGGGGAAGTTCGCGGGTACGCGGGTCTTCCAGTACTCGTCCAGGCGTTCGCGCATTTGCTTGTACTCATCCGGGTACTTGTCCTTGACGTCCACGTGCTCGGTAGGGTCAGCCTCGAGGTCATACAGCTGGTACTGGGCGTCAAGGACGTCTTCGCTAAGTCCGGCACGTAGGATGTCGACCTCCCCGGGACTGACCTCCTCTGCGTCGAACGCCTCGTAATCCTGCAGCGAGGGGAAGGGCCGACGCAGGTCTCGATACAGCTCGCGGGGTTTCGTACCCTCGGCGACAAAACGCAGATTTTCGGACATGAAGGACAGGGTGTGCGAGTTCTGAGAGGGAGGGCTTCGTCCTCGCGCGATCCCGCTGCTATTCAGATTGACATGGAAATCAGTGTCGCTCGTAATGGCAAGGTTCGCTACGCCATGCGTGTGAATGTCGGAAGAAGAGAACTCTCTCTGACGGCTCGGCGGTGGATACCAGCCACTTGGGTTGCCGGGGTCTCCCTGGATCAGCTTGAACCTGCCCTGACGCAACCCCGAGCTGTTGGACAGCTCGTCGATGTTGTAGACGAACTCATCGCGGGCGCTGGGCACCAGCCCTTGCACTAAATGCTTCCATTGGCTGACGCCATCCAAACCAGTGACTGCGTCGCCTCCTGCGGCTTCTACCAACGTGGGCAACCAGTCCACGGCGTGAATCATCCCGTCATACAGGTAGCCTGTCTTGTTCAGCAACATGGGAGCATGCAGGAATGCCGCCGCCCGCGTTCCGCCCTCCCACAGTGTGCCCTTTGAGCCGCGCAAGGGCCAGTTGTTGGCTCCGTGGTTGATCGGGCCTCCGTTGTCCGTCGTGAAGAGCAGAAGGGTGTTGTTCAGCATCCCGCGGCGCTGCAGTGAGTCAGTGATGTTGCCGACAGCCTCATCCAAGATGGCTATCATGCCACACTTGGCACGTCGGTTGCTGTCCTGAATATGTGAACAGTACCTGAGAACGAAAAAAACCCCCAATGATAGTAACTAATCGATTCAATTTATAAGAACATCGCATTTTTAGATATCCTGCTTTGTCAATTAGTTATACAGCAAGCACTATTAAATCACATTAATATGCATAAACAGGCTTCGGATCATCATTAAAGAAACAGAAGTCTACGTAGCCAGATGGACTTATGTAAAGGAAGTTAAGTCAAAGCTTACTTTGTGACGTAGTCGTGAGGGACCTGCAGCGGCCCGTGCACGGACTGGAAGGGGAGGTAAACGAAGAGGGGTTCCGAGTCGTTCTGCTTTTCAATCAGGTCTTGCACGTACCTGGTCAACAGGAAGGCCGAGTAAGTGCCGTTAGCAGCATAGTATACCTGCAACATAGCCATCAGCAGCTTCATGCTATGTTCTAAAGAACTCTTTCTTTTCCATTATAGACGCGTAGCAGTTCTGTTCGTGGTCTAAATACTTTCGATCACATTAAATAATATTCTTCTTTATGTTGTGAGCCCAGCAATCTCTCAAGTCACACAAAACGCGCACAAGATAGCTATTAGAAGATTTCAAAACGAGAAACGTTTCTTTCGTGTGTTAGTCATAAGACCTTTTGGAAAAAGCGATTGAATTTAAAGCACTTACCTCTGGCATATCCCTACTTCCTTCACGACACAAGAAACCCTTGCATACTGTACTACCCTCGGGACACAACACATCCTTGTATACCCTACTACAAGAGAGTGGGTGACTCACGTCTTCGTTCAGTCGGAAGTCGTAGCCCTTGCGGTGTCCGATGTGAGTGTAGTAGTCCTCCACAGCGTTGTAGAAGCCCATGAAGGAATCAAAGCCTCTGTAGGTTGGCGTGTACTTCCAGTTGCAGAAGCCCAGGTGCCACTTGCCGGCCATGTGAGTGCTGTAACCCAGGCGCTTCAAGCGTTGGGGCAGAGTGTCGATATTAGCCGGCATGTATGCCTGTTGCGTGGCCCTCAGGCTCTGTGTGGACAGGGTCCAGCGAGATTGGCAGCGATTGTTACAAACAGAATTTTAATTAACGAAAGATGGTATCTTTTAAAAGAGCTCTATCTCGCTACTTATATGAGCCGGTCTGCTCTTTCTTTTCCTGATCTATGTTTTGGTACTGAGTTGCCTTCTTCTGTAAAAATCAAAATGAAATGCTTTACCGACGGTCGTGCTGGAAAGCAACAAACTATGAAATAATAACGTTTAACTGCAAGCAAAGAATGTGCTTTTTTGTCGAAGACCAACATGAGGTGGTGCTCTAGTGTTTTAACGTGGTTTTACTTACCAACACAACATAAAGTGCATTGTCTACCAGGTTTCTTGAAAGGCGTTTGTGATGTTTAACTCATGTTACTGACAATTATAAAATGTCTTAATAATGCATGTTCACAGTGCCGGAGACCGAAATGAGAAATACCCTTAATTTTACCTTGGGATAAAAAAAAACACGAGCATGACATGCGTCGATAGCGTTACCTCGTGCTGAAGGCCAATGTGGAAGGGGTAGAAGCCAGACATGAAGGCGCCCCTAGTAGGGGAACACACAGGCTGTACGTATGATTGATTAAGAACCACGCCATCTGACGACAGCTTCTGCAGCACGGGAGAGTGGATCGTCGGGTCCCGCCAGCTGAAGTCGTTCCAGCCTAGGTCGTCTGCGACGATGAGAAAGATGTGAGGTCTGCTGGTAGCAGCCAGGTGAGGAATGCATGCACACACCCAGCAGAGTAGTCCAGCGAGTGACCATCGACCGTCTATTGCCTTCATCTCGACCTCGAAAAATGTTCCTTCTTGTGGATCTCAGAAGGATGAATCCACGCGCGTGTGCGAAGCGTTGTGGATGTCAAGGCGATGGGTGTCTTTACAGATCTGTCAGCTGCCAAAGAAACGTGAGTCTACAAGTGGCGCTCACTAAAACCTCTCAGGCAAGGGTTTCAGTGTAAGATGCTGTACGGCGCAGCAGCAATAACAAACAACAGAAATAACAACAATAAACTAATGTAGACATCTGTGCCACATACTTCCTAGGACTTCATGCTGTTTGATTTTGAGTATAAAATTTAACACTTCTGGAAATTAGGATGCCTTCATAAAAAAAAAAAACGCTTCACAAGAGACTACTGATATTTTGATTGGTACTTTATCTTAAACTAAAGCATAAACGAGAACATATTCTCTCCGCTTCAACCTAAAGCCTTTAAAGAGAGGTTGCTGGGGAAAAGAAACAAAAACATTGGAAAGATCCTCCAACAAAGTTATGGCGTTATTACCATTGGAGTAATACAGACGTCTCTCCTTGGCCGCTACAGCTCATATGACTGGTCTCACTTAGTTCGGAGTATTTTTAAAGCAAAGAACACCAGCTGTTATGACTCAAGCAGGGATGACGCTACCACAGCTGACTTGTCTGTCCGTGGCGATCAAACATGCATGGATTATAGATCGGTCGGTCACGAGGGAAGAAGTACTCGTCTTGTATGCATCACTGACCCGGTCTACTAATAGCTTAATGATGATGTCATGCGAGCTTGTCAAGTACACATACGTCAGCTGCGGTAAATAATTTCTGAGGGTCATCTTTTCTGCAGCAGCATTCAGATAACTTATTCACAGTTTCCTGGTAAATAAAAATACTGTAATATCAAAGATGTGTACCAAGTTAAAGGGAAAGTAAGAATAAAAGAAACTATAAATCTCGACGTTAACAGTTTGACTGCAGACCTACCTTTTAAGATATGGCTGGTGTTTGAACACTATCCTTTGTCCTCAGGGGCTAAGAAATAAATGTTATCAGGACCATTGCTAATCACGTGATCGTCATATCACCATGAAGCAGCGGATGCTTATTGATTATTGGCAGGTGAGGACCGAGGTATGAGGCACGGCCTAAATCCTACTCTATGACTCGTCTGCTTGATGACGGATAGCGCAACGTACGCGCCTCGATCGCTCAGTATTCTCTAGCTAATCCGCCAGGAACAGGAGTGAAAAGAAGTAAAAGCGGCTTTCTTCTCCGCTGCTTGTAATGTTCAGAACTTACTTTGCCTTTCAGCTCACTTCACAGTCAGACGACAACACATACTGAGCAGGAAATGTTTGTGAATCACATGATATAAAGTCGATCGTACCTTGGGCCAGTTTCGGTTGCGCTCTCCTCTGTAGCTACAGATGGATCTCTATTCATGCATATGACCTAAGCTCTTGAGAAAAGGGTCACGCAGAAAGTGTAGTGGTTGGTGTTGTCAAAAAAAAAAAAAAGTTGGGTTAGGGGTAACCGAATTGTGATCGTCTGCTTAAAACCTGCCCATGTCGTGCCGAAAGACTGGTTTGCATGTCAGTGAACAAAAACATATTTGAATGCCAGTGATATGCATGCAAAACATTTCGCGCACACATTCAAGCTCAGGTCCTCTTGTGTCGCTCTATTTTATGCCTGCGCAGTGACTGCTGCACAGAGGACGTTTTGAATAAAGGGAGCCTCCATTGCCCGGACTATAGGCGTGGTTTGCAGCGAAGTAGATGAATAGGGATCGGAAACGCGGAAACACCAGCGACCTGTTCTTCCTTTCTGGGGTCAAGGTGAAGAACTGCTGAAAGTCAGATCGTTGCTCGGTGGATAGAAGAACTCTTGTGAAGAGAGGAGAGACACTTAACGTCCTTGGGCCAGTTGCACAACACATTTCTAATCTTAAACACTTTAAGGCCTTAACTCTATTTAGATAATTAATTTAAAGTGCACACCACAATTTTATAATTTTAAAACTTAAAACTGCTTTAAGTAAGATAAAGTTGTTTAAGTCTGACTTTCCGTCCTGTCAGTACAATTTTTTGTATGTTTTTCTGCAATGCATCAAAATGGCTAAGAAGAGATTTTGCTTCTTTAGAACAGTTTTAAGGTTTAGAAACGCGTTGTGCAACTGGTCCCTTAATTCTATTTCCACACCCACCCACAAGCTCCTCACTCAGCCTCACACACACACACACACACACACACACACACACACACACACACACACACACACTTGCACAGATTCTTGAAAACTCTATGAGTTATTCACAGCCGCTAAAGTATGGTCTAATTACGAACACATAACGAGAATGTTCGTTGGCCACATGTAGGAAGTATGTTTAAAATATACTCGAAATATTTGTTAATTGTTCCTCATGATATTAATTTTCGTGTGCTGTGCTTAAATTAACCCGGTGTAGCTCAAAAGTCGATGGTCAACACATGGCGCATTATTCAGAGTAACACGTGCATGTCACCTCGTGTTAATCAAAGTAAGTGGTTTTTAGATAAAACAAAAAATATCTTTTTGTCTGATGACCTATCTGCACTGTAAGGAATGCCACAGATGTTGTGTTGCAGGAAGTAGGGCTGGCATCGTGGACAGGGACAACCAGCAGGTGGCCAGTAGAGCTTCCTCGCGTCTTTCACGAGCATCCACACAGGCTCGCCTAGAGATTGACGAGGTTCGTTATTGCGTGCGTGCGTATTCGTGTCTGCCTGTATCTGCCATGTGTTTGTTGCCAGGGTCGCTGATAAGAGAGGCGTTGAAGACAAAAAACGATATGACAAGAAACATACAGAAAATAGCACCAGTCTAAATAGTTCACCCACAGCTTCTGTTACAAAATGTGACATTGGGAATCGCGTAGTGTGTTAGCATCATCTTAGATTCTCATTTCTTTAAGAACCTTCGTTCGCTATACATTATCTTAATCGTTGCCTAACTGCTTCATGTTATACTTTTGTAATACACCTATTGTTTATTGAGGAAGTGATGTGTATTGTTGGTGTATTTTATTGTGTTGTGCCTTATATTGTATTCAAAAAGGTTTACAAATGACATAAGCTTATTTGATTATATTTCCATCTTCATCTGTGTATCTGGTTTTATTTTGTCTTCCTGTCCCTGAAGCTGGAAGTTTTGCTGAAAGAAAAGCTGAAGAGCAGCTATTACGAGGTCCGTAAGCGCTTCAAGGACAACGATCCTGAGGGCCGCGGTAATGTCAGCAGGTGACCTTGCCCTTGCCAAATTTCGAAAGTTAATTTCTCAAAAACATCCTTGTTGTGTGCCCCAACCCACAAACTCTCAATGTCCTGAACATACGGGCCATATGTTAGAAAATTTGTTCTTATTCAAGGGATAAATCAGAAATGCTAACTTTCAGCGAGCACGTCGTCATTTAAAAAGTGCATATGCCAGCTATCAGAAAACTTCCCAAAGCTCACCACACAGTTTCTCATCGTTTAAGACCAACTTTGTGGCAGGGAGGCGTTTGTGCGAATCCTGGTCACCATCCTCGGCCGTCAAATCTCGCAGACCCAGAGCGTCAAGCTGATGGAGCGGCTGGGCTTCAAGGAACGCGCTGTCATCTCCTTCACCGACTTCTTCGCCTACTTCCGCGAGGCGCCGGAGTCGAGCTACCCGAGGTGGATGGATCCCGTGCACCGCCACAACCAGGACCGCATCCTCATGACGTCGGGCCAGGTTCACGCCATCTTGCGGGAGAAGGCCAGGCAGAGGTGGAGTTGAATAATAAAGTTAACACAATACTGAGTGTGGGAGAGAAAGGAAAAATAGAGAGCGAACGCTTGAGAAAGAAATACAAATGAAGAGAAGAACAAAATTAAAGTGCTTGATTCATGCAAATAAAAGGGACTCAGTATGTCATCAGGCAGTCAATGCTGCACAAGTATTCCCATATACACCCAAACTTGCCTTACCTCTCAGCTGTCCTTCAAGCCCTAGGTGACTGATTATAGGTACTCTGCATAATCGTTTCGTATAATATCTATTTACCCGATAATAAAAGTAAGTTCCCGTAACATAAGGCAACAAAGCAAACCTTAAATAACTCAGAACTGTCCAGCATAGCAACAGAACGAAACCCTCCGCTATAAATCACGCAACAAGGGGCCAGTTCTATAGATCCTGTCTCTGCCCACGAACTTGCGACATCTCACCTAGCCTTTCCTAAAGATCAATACATGAAAGAGAAACAATAATTATCGGAAACAGGGTTAGGAGTTTTAACAAAGCAGACATTCCTTTTAATAAAACTATTTTCCAGCCGGATCAAAGACGAAGATCAAAAGCAGCGATCGCGGGGTGATACAGTGCAGTGAGGCGGCTGCGATGCGGATTAATATTGAACTCCGTTGTCACGGCGCGATACTCACTAAAGAGCGATGGGAGGCACAGGTGTCGTCTGCTACGATCAAAGCGGGGCTTCGGCCTTACAGTGCAACCTCGCGGGTGTCCCGTGTCTGAACACATGGAACCCTTTGTGCAGGAAAGTGCGTCAGTGCAGTTCTCCCTTTGATGTAGGTCCAAAGTGAAAGGGTACCACCACGCAGGGTTTGAATTTCGTTATTTGAGCGACGAGGTATATTTCATTCTGCTCATCGAAGCATAAAAGGCGGTTGGGGGAAAGGGGGAAGACATCGAGGGCCCTGGAAGGCATTATTTTTGTTCTTTTTTATTTAATGTCCAGAATGTCCACTCTCCACCTACCTCCTCTTGATGTAATAGCAGAGGACACACGTGGACGCTTAGAGCTAAGGATGAAGGTGATAGGAAACATACGTACACGCAACTCGTGTGTGACAGACATACGTACAGAGAGAAAGGAGACAGGCGGAAGTATTTACCTGTTGGTCACACCTCTTTGTTGCTTTTGCTGCTGATGGTGCAGTGTATTGCTCACAATGTTTGTTTCATTTCAACCCAGATTCCTGGACTTGGCAGACATGTTCCCGCAGATGAACCCCGGAGGATCAGGACGCATAATGAAGTCTGAATTCTACCAAATGCTTCTGCGCTCTAGATTCTACATGGACGATGGGGAATTTGAGAGGCTGTGGGAAAGGTATTAATTAAGGGATGTGGCAGTGCACGGGTGAGGGCGATGTACTGATGGCTGTGGGCAAGGGAAGCGGGGAACATTAGATGTGGGCAAACTACTAAATTACTGATGAGGTACATTGAGGGCGGTGAGCACAGGATGAGGACAAGGTATTGAAGACGATAGGTTTCTGTCAAGCTACTCCGAACGAGGTACTTCAGGCAACAGGATTTGATCATTGTAAAAGAGTCTAAACATTTGTAGAATGTATTTGCGTTGTTTTCCACACACGATACAGCGAATCTTGTCTAGGATCATAACATGTATGTGGCTTACTTAGCATGGCTGGATATGTGACGTCACTTATAACTGGATACTTGAAGAACTATGAAGAACGGTTAAGAACACTCAATCAATCCATTCACATTGCTTTGTTCAACGGCTCTAGATTATCCCTACCCTCACCCTACCACCACCGAAATAAGAATCTTACCTTGGTTACGTGTGAATCCTCACACCACAGTTTCCTCGAGCCGAAATGCTATGGTATTTCAATACACAAAAATTTCATCATCGTAAAATGACTGTTTAAGAATGACAACGCTACGTGGAAATTTTTTCAGATACGATCCGGCCAACGAAGGCATCATTGAAGGCAAGAAGTTTCTGAATGCGCTGGGAATAGAGTGGCGCAGCGCCGGCAAAATGAGAAGCTCTCCCGCACTTCAACCTGAAGTCACCACAGGTGTGTGTCTCTACACGATATCGAAACAAAAATATACCAGTTCTGAGATGGCCATATTTCACATGCGCACTGAATCAATAAGTCTGCAGAATCTATGAACTGAATTTTTACTTCTGGTGTCAAAGTTGAGGGGTATGGCTAGTGACGTCTACACATGATATTGATAACAAAAGATCTGACTTGTTACAGACTTTGCTAGAGCCTTTCGATTACGGAGTAAGAAAAAGGTCTGCTGTGGTCTATGATATTGATGGTTATTATCTAAAATTGCTTAACAGATCTGCTGCACTAAATTATCCCAAGTGAAACCTGAAGTAGGGTACTGCTATAAAGCCAGTTACAATTCTCTGACTTGTCCTTAACAAAGTCATGTAACATCAAAGCTTGATGCAGGTCTGTTACAGCCTACTGACAGTGCAAATAGTCAGTGTGGTATAGAAAGTTCGCGAAAGTTACTTCTCTGGTAACATATGCTTGTATGCTCGTAGTTTGGGTTAATCACATCCTTGTTTGCAGACGGTACGGAGCGCGTGCAGCGGACGCCACGACGAAAAGAAATAGAGCGCAAACAGCAGCTGGACGTGGAACGATGGCTTAAAGACAAATTCCGCGAGGGCTTCTATAGCATGCGCAAGAAGTTCGAGGAGAAAGACACAGAAAAGAACGGCATAGTAAGTACAGACAGACACTTGTAGATTCAGTCAGTTCTATCATAGCAAATCCCAAAGGGCAATTCCAAACAGTGCTCGTACTAGCAGTAATACATACATGATATAAAGAAATAATACATACATATACATGATATAACAGAGATAATGCATATACATGATACAGAAGGAGATAATACACCCATATACATGATATAAAAAGAGATAATTTATACATGTTGAAATAATCTATCTCTCTCTCGCACACACACACACACATTCCCAGTAACAATAAATATAGTGGATATAGTGGTGACCTCAGGTCACCTCAGGCTAGTACAAGTTCGCGGCCAGTAGAATTGATCAGGTGTAGGACCGAGTAAATGGCATAAAAGTTAAGTGCAGGCAGACTGCTAAAGATCCAGTCCGTAATAAAAGAGACGTTGCACTCTGACATTAAAATTTTTTACAATTACAGTATGATGATAAACGATGATACAAAGAAAATGTATGTAACAGACTATTCCAGAGAAAGACTTCAGCCCCGAATGAGCTTAATCTTCTTCTTTTCTAGTAAATTCCTTTTAAAGAGCATTTTTCTTGTTTAATATTCACGAACCTCCTGTTTGCCAGTCATCTTTAAGTGATCTTGATGCCGAATTTTACAGTCTTACAAAGTCACTTTTAACTTTCTGTTGTCCCAGGACATTCTTAAAAAGATGTTGTATTGCAGGCAGCAGCAAGTGGCACGCCTCTATATTTTGCCTTTGTTGTAGGTGAACTTCGACGATTTCCTGGAGGTCCTACGAGAGTTCGGACTCAATCTGGAGAAACCTTTGCTCTGGGCTTTTCTCTCTCGCT
The DNA here is from genome assembly GCA_004794655.1 of Marisa cornuarietis. Classification (NCBI taxonomy): domain Eukaryota; kingdom Metazoa; phylum Mollusca; class Gastropoda; order Architaenioglossa; family Ampullariidae; genus Marisa; species Marisa cornuarietis. The sequence goes on from SMMW01000025.1 coordinate 3,104,813, forward strand.
GCTCAGTGAAGGCCATGGGGAAGGGAGTGCCTTATCGCGAGTTTCTTCACCGATTTCAGGACCGCAGCGAGGCAGGAATGGTTCACAACGTGCTCACTGATGTCAAACATCGGTGAGTTGTGTCCCTTTCCTAACAAAAAAGAAAGCGAGTGGGGCTGGGTGACTGGTCCAATTGCTCTGAGCTTGATGAAGAAATTAGTATTACATAACGAGATTTCTTGGCCATGTCACAGGTTTTCATAATACAAGAACAGCTTTAAAGACAGTTTAAATTGGTTGTTTTGTATAGACTTTAAGAATATTCTGCAAATGAAATAATTGTATATACGAAGACATCCTTACAGCGAAAGTTTCCCCAATTTAGAACAAACTTTTGAAACATTTACATAGTTTTCACGTATAATGTTCAAAATGTCTGCGTAATTTGTGGTCCTACCAAATAGTCTAAACATTTTCAACTTCCTTTCTAGGATGTCAAACAGAACACACGAATGTTCTTCTCACAGTGTTAAAAAAAGTTTCTGAAAATATACAGCGTGTAATTATTAATGGAGTGATTACCTTATTAGAGCGAAGTCTTTCTAGTCTTTATGCGAGACAGCTCCACTTTCGTTACATTGTCATTGCTGCCGTTGACTTTTATTTTAGATAAAAGTGATGTTTAGAATTTAGTTTATACCGGTGATTATGTTTTGTTGTGTAGGTTCAACAACCGCCCAGACAGTCCCGGGGCCGGGTCCACGATCAGTGCGGTCGAGGCCCAGATGATCAACATGTTCCAGCGAGACTTCCTGGCCCTGCTTGCAATGTTCAAGTGAGATGACTTTGCCAGTTCACAGTAGAACACTTTCGTGATAAGCAACATGCTCAGGTGTTCTTTCTTGCACAGAAGGGGGCTGGGCGGTTAGAGACACACTCAATCTTTGTCCGTTTACTTATATTCTTGGTCTAATGACTAAGACTGTAGAAAATGTGTTAGCAAAAATTATATTGCGTAGGGATTCATTTATCTCTTGCTTTTAGGATTGCTGTCGCGATCTTCTGTCGTTGCCTGCTGTTAGCGTGTCCTGCTGTTGTCTTCAGTCACTCTCATTCATGTATCCTATTACACTTCTGTCACGTTTTCAATTTCCTTTATGTTCTGTCACTCATTCTCCATCGTGGCTTCCTGTCTTTCTTGCTGCCGTCTACTGTCACAATGTCTTGTCATGGTCTGTCATGATGTCCCGTCACTCTCTTTTTGCCGTCCACAGTCACAGTGTCTTGTCATGGTCTGTCATGGTGTCCTGTCACTCTCTCTTTTAGCCATCCACAAACACAGTGTCTTGCTATGATCTCCTGTCATGGTTTCATGTCACTCTCTCTTTTTGACGTCCACTGTCACAGTGTCATGGTGTCCTGTCACTATTTCATGTCACTGCAGGAAGATCGACCGCCTAGGGACGGACACAATTAGCCAGGAGGAATTCCGAGCAGCCATGGAGAGCCGTTTCAGCCTGGAACTGGCAAACGAGCAGTTTGAGGCTTTCCTGGACCGCGTGCCGCTGGACGACGAGGGCAACGTTCAGTATGCTCGCTTCATGCAGCAGTTCGACACCAGGTCTGTGCTTGCTGACGGCAACTGGATGTATGGTGGGTGTGTGGATGGTGGGAGGGAAGCGCGTTCCCTGCTTGTGCCTTCCCATTGGCAATCTAAATAAAAATAAAGTTTAATGCATAGATGAAGCGAGGTTCCTACAGTTATGGCTAGTACTTTCGAGTTGCGATGTAGCTATACTGCGATGACTTGTCTTTGCAGCAAACCTCGCGAATTGTATTTTGTTAAAGTGTCTTCTTTACTGATGTTTGTTAATGCACATGCGGAGGTTCTTGCTTTATCAAATCTTGCTCCAAGCCTTGACTTTTAAGCAACGAAGTTGATCTGATAAAAAAAAAACTCTTCTGCACAATAGAGGACAAGCACCCAGTCTATTCGCCGCCATACCCGTTCGTGCGGAAGTCGAGAATGGGGTACCTGCTAAGGACAGTGTGCAGGCGGGAGATAACATGCCAGAAGAGAAAACCATTGCCACTGCTGCAGACGAGCAAGATGCAGCAGTCCTTTCAAGTTTCCAAGTTCCGGATGCACAAGACGAATCATCGCAGCGTCGCCGCTCGAACCAGGAGCTCTTCAAGGTAGGAAACACGTTAACGTTTTATCTCTGTGAAATCGTTACGTAAATGACGCATGTAGCGAAATATCTGAAATGCATCGATAGCGCGGGAATTAGTAAATTAAATCCTTCCTGCAGATGTGCAGTTCTAGTTCTTCTGTGTTCAGTTCTGAATGTTCAAACCTTCATCTACTGACCTTTCGAGTATGGTGAAGGCTGAATTGGCAGCAAAAAAGGTAGATCTGTCTTACACTAAGGAAAAGTATTTTTTTCTTGTCGGAGTGGTATGTTTGATAGGCTGTGAAGTTCTTTTCCTTTTCGCACCAACGGATTTAAGATTAAGAGTTCGCGGCTTGAGTGGGCTGGATATATTTGCTTCCTATTCTGCCGGTTACAGCACAGGACGACATACGGATGTCAAGCAAACTTCGCTTGTTTGTATATATTTCAAATTTTATTGCTTAATAATGATTAAAACAGTCGACATATTGGAACATCTGAGTGGCGTAGGAAGATGCTTGGCTAGGGTGGGTGGGTGGGGAGGGAGAGACTCCATGCACTTATACACATTACGAAAAACAGGAGGGGTGTGTGAGTACTGCCACGCTCACACGCGTGCTTACACGGTGGTAGCATTACAATTTATGCTTTCACTGAAAGTGACTCACAAGAAATTATTCAATATTCAGAATAAGACCAATTTTGTAAATTTATAAATTACATTCAAGGTTTGCAAGTCAGTGTGTCTGGGCCCCCCTCCCTCCCCGTCTTCTTTTATTAATGCCTTTTTTGTAGTAAAGTAGTGGTTCTTTTTCGTCTCTTTAAATCAATGGTGAGATGTAAAATAAACCCATAACTTTTGCTTATTCTTTTGCCCTCGTAAATAAAGATTTGTCTTTCATCTCTTACTCTCCCTCTACCTTTTTTTGTACTTTGTGAAGAATCACATCTCAAGCATTGGACCAGAAGTGGGGAGGCAAAAAGATATTCCTGCCATCTCAGAATTTTGTTTAAGTGGCGGCTTCCCCCCTTACCCCCTGGTTCCACTGGATCTTCAAAAAAAAAGCACATTGTGTAATACTAATAGTGCAAGTTTGTAAAAGAGAACTTACTGTGGACCCTCTGCCTGTTATCGCCTAAGAAGGATTACGTCCCCTGAATAGCATACTTTGTCTTTTGGTCCATCTTAGTCGAACACGTATACTTTCTGACGACGTGTTTGCTTACATTTCTTTGACTAACAGCTAACATGTAAAATATTCCTCCTTTCCCCTATGTTTTGTGATTTTTATCTGTCGGTAAAAATACAGAAATGTTGAATAAAGCCAAATAATATTTGCTAGTGCCGTAACCTTACAATGCTTATTAATATTTAAAAATCACCTTGTAGACCCGGAAAGTTCTTTTAATAACCAAATGTATTTAACTGTTGGAAAAGATTCAAGACAAACCGCTAAAAAACCGTTTGTGTTCTTCTCTATTACCGCGTTTTGTCCATTTCTAGCTAATTAAGGATTTGCTGAACAAACGTTTTCAAGACGTGGAGCGGACTTTCTATGACCTTGATGAATTTAACACTCGCCGCCTGACCCAGGAGATGATGTACCAACTGTTGAGAAAGTAAGCATCACTTTATTCAGCCATGCGTTGTGTGAGGCCGCAAACCGAGTTAAAATTTTCTTAATTGGTTAATTTATAGTTTGAATTTTTACACATTAAAATGTAGCGTATTGCGCATTTTCTTTGATCCAACAAAAATTGTGTTGTGTTGGGTTTGTGTGTATGTATGTATGTGTGTGTGTGTGTGTGTGTGTGTGTGTGTGTGTGTGTGTGTGTAAAACAAGTTCTAGATTTAGATTTATGTTCCTTACCACTAACGCCACGCACCATTTCTGTATGTCGTCCTTATGTTTTTCGTCTTTAGTGCTGGCTAGGACTGAAAATTGTTTTAACGACTTTTCTGATGAGTGTTGTTCGTGTCAAACGCGCAATAAACATGTATGTCGACTCGGATATTGTACTAAACAACTGCGTCTAATTGCCCTTTGGGAGAAATAAATTCTTACCTTATTTGATTCAAAATAACTTTGTTATTATTATTGTTGTTGTTGCTGTTGTTGTTGTTGCAAGTCTTTCTATATCCGCGAAGAGAGGAAATATCGCGCGAAACACCTGAACTAACGTCAGTCACGCTGTTCTCCAGGTTCGATATCAAGCCGGAAATTTCGCGTGGTGAGATCCGGGACTTGTGGCGCACTTTCATCACCAACACTGATCGCACCCTGGAATACCTGCAGTTTATCCGCCACTTCGGTTTCTCGCTACGCTCCGCAACCTTCCCCAACGCCAAGATCAACCCCCCACGGCGCGGCGACGCTGACTTTATGCTGCGGTCACGCAAACTGAACGGCGACAGCGACATGCTGCATGACAGTCTTCGCGCCAAGGTGAGAACCAATGGCCGCGCTCCGGACTGGGATTTGGCAAGTTACCGGCAGAATATCGCTCTGGAGAAGAACACCATCCTGATCGGATTTTGACGTTTTCCAGGCAACACAATATGTTCTTGCTTATGGCATTCTGGAGAGGGGGTTTATAGAGTGTTTTGTAGTCGTTCTAGAGGTCGTGTCCAAAAGTAGGAGTCATTAAAAGTCAGTTAAACCTAAAGGTTAAGATTAAGGCAACCCTGTACCCATAGACAGACAGACAGAAAACATTATTATAGACGTATTCCAGTTTAATTTTAATAATTTGAAATGACATAACATTAGCAAACGATACCAGTCAAATTTTAGCCCTTAGCCTTAAAACAGTCCGTACAGACCTGAAATGTACGGAAGGACTTATGCATGTGTCTGTCCACCAGATCGACTTTCTGTGGGATGAGCTCCGCAGAGAGTTCCAGGCCATGGACCCGTACCACACGGGGTGCGTTTCCCGGGAGGAATTCCGCGATGTGCTTATTGAACTGTGCGTCAGCCTCAGTGACACGGAGCTCGAGTCCCTCATAGCTAAGTTCGACACAGGTAGAGATGACAGGTGAGTTACAATACAGTAAAACCGATGTGTGAAGTCTCCTGAACAGGATGATCCGCTTATAGACTGAGAATTAACATTTTGCATTGAATTAAAATCAATCACTTTAAATGAAAAAAACTTAGCACGCTTGTGAACTAGCAGGAGAACTTAACTACCTTCTCTTCTTGATGTATATGGCGATTATGTCTACTCTTGTTCCATGTAGGTGTGGCTTTCCAGTGCAAAGCCTTTTGTGCGCCGAAACGTTCACAATAGCCTCAGTAGGTAGTTGCTTTTCCCAACGACCTCTAGCTCGCACTGAATGCGTGTACTGTAGAGACACGAAATTAGGGGAGTGAAGGACAGAGCCTGAGTTGTTTTGAAGAAAACGAGGGATCGGCGCAGAGCCGGTGCTAGGCTATGTTGCGCCCCGGGAGAAAGACAAATGCAGCGCCCACCTCTACCCTCCTCCCCCCACCCCGCCAAAAAGTGAAACGATTATAACACATTCTACAATTTAGATATTCTGGACACCAACTGAGGCTTAAAATCTAGCTTCTTTTGCTTTTTGCTGTTTAAAGAGAGTTATTACTTCTTTCCGATCTAATAAAGCTACTAAGTCGTGCTCAGTAGATATAGTGGCCACCCCACCCTTTCTTTCTTGAAGCATTGCTGACCTAAGATAATTTTAAATTAATTTTAACTTTGTAAAACCTTGTTCTCCACTGTCTACAGAAGCCGGAAGTGTCAGTAAAATTCTGCGTGACCCTGCAGATGTAGCATAGTATATAATAATTTATATTGCACAATGAATTTTAGAACTTCTATTGCCGCGAATCGAACCGAAATAAACCTCACTGGTATTATGTAAGCCTTCATACGTTATTTAAATTATCATTTGATGAGCTGTCTAAACCTAAACCTAGCATTATTTTAATATTTGTAGACAGATGGGTAGCAGATATGATTTACCAGAATGATATTTTTCACTCAATTCGTTCATCGCTTAAAAAATCCCCAGACAATCTTTGAGGTCCCCTCAGTGCTTGCGCCCCAGATAACTGCCTAGTTTTTCGAAATGTATGTTTCATGTACCTCCTTCAAGCAGATTTATTACAAGAAAACGAAAAAGAAATGATCACAAGGAATAAAATTTTTTTTACGTGAATAGTGAGTTTCTCTACACTTAATTGTTTTCGGATATTTTATTCGAGACAATCATCATTTGTACAAGAATTCCCTTGTTACTTATATCGTTCAAAGCACCTTTCTCTCTTAACAAACTCCTTCGAACACACGGAAAACGCAAAGAAAAATAAAGGGAAGGAAATACGCGTAAAAGTTGTGTGTGTGTGTATGACAGAGAGAGAGAAAAAAAACCAAAAGGAGAGATATGAAGACTGGGGTTCAGCACTCCCACAGTCACCCGGACATTTAATTGCGGGTTCTTTTTTTCTTAGTTGTAAACATAACACTTAAATCTGGCCCTTTGATAGTCAAACATAAGAATATTCGGTTTTATAGTTCGGCATGCAGTCACTGTCAACACTGCTTACACAAGACTATTCTGAAGATATTCTTAATTTTAATTACTGGGTATTGATGATCCACTGTTGTCAAGACACGGGTGGTGCTCAACACACACTCACGCCAGACAATTGCGCGTTCTTTCAACAAACAACAAAATGATTACCAAATCATGTTAATTCTGTTTACGTGTGGCCCAGGACTTTACACCATAAGACACGAATTTTTAATACACTTCCAGTATCAATTATTAAACCCTCAATCAATCCTTTTTACAGCTCAAGTTCTCAATACATCACCTTTAAAAAATACACTTTAGGCTTCCAATCTCAATTATTAAACTCTCAATCAATCCTTCCCACAGTTCAAGTCCTCAATACATCACCTTTAAACAATACACTATTTCATCGTCCTGTTCTCCCCCAAATCTATCTCTGGCTTTCTTCAGAATAACAGTCATCAATTGCGATACTTACAGTTCAGCAGTCAGCTATATTAGAGTTGTCGCCCTTCCTACCGCCGACCTAGCAGAATCCATCAACTCAAATAACACTACTCATACACGTGAAGCAAGAACACCAATGACACATAATCCAAATTGCTCTGATCATCCTTCCCCAGGAGGATGGGTTGAAAAATGGGGTTTGACTGCTCCGAACAACACAGTTCTTTCCGACACTCGACGGCGCACCACAGGCCGTGTCGGCGAGGCGGGTCACGGGGGTCGCAGCGTAGGTACTCCACAGTGACGTAAGCCGTAAGGGGGCCGAGAATGCTCCTCTGGCCTGCTCGCCAGTCCTCAATACATGTAGTTGTAATTTATCCAGACGCTGCTGGGTCCGGTACGCTCCAGGTAATTAAAGTCGCCAGTCCTCGACAGTAGCAATTTATCCAAAAGGATCAGTATCGCGCCACATCCAGCGTCGATCGACACTCTCCTGCTTCACTATGCTTCAATCTCTCTCTAGGGAGATATTTTCCTGGCGTGACTCAGGCACGTCTTACATCTCCCGTATCCCGGGCCTGAGTGAGTTTTCTATGCTTTTTCCCGCCAAACTCTACTGCTGAACTGTGTTTGCCAAACACGTCATCTCATGTTTAACCATTACTTCTATGGCGATCACGTTCATTCCCGGATACATTCTATCCACACGTGCAAACCATAAGTCGTTAAGGGGTTAAAATAGTCTGGGAAAAAAACTATGGAGTGGACTGGTCCGTGACAACTGTACTCACGATATGTTAAGTAAAAGTCATTGCTGACTGATGTTCAAGGAATATATATATATATCTTCCACAAAAAATATCTGATACCGTAGACGCCTCCACTCGAGGACAGACGTTGAAAACTAGCCGGCGCTACATTTGGGGACGAGTGACCACACCCTCTTCTTCCTGTTTTGCTACTCTTGGGTTCTTCTGATGTTAGTGGCTCCTAGCCGGCTACTAGGGCCAAATATTCCAAATCAGATTCTCCAATTCAAATACTCAATGGCATTAGCCAGATCCAAACACTCCTGACCACCTATTCAATGGCCCAACACTCAATCCGCATCAGCGCATCTCCCGGTCCAACACTACGCCTATTGACAGTTACAAAAAAAATTACTAATACAACTCTAAATAAAAATACAACTCGTAGAAAAGTAAGATACACTGACAAATTTGAATACCGTACTATGCCACTTGTCTTGTCTCCCTGGGAAGTGAAACGCTGGCCGGAGACAGTTAATTATAATAATTGTCTTTCCCCCTTTCTAGACTTTTCCATCCAAAACAAAACAAAGCAAAAAAAAAAAAAAAAAAACCTTATTTCCCCTTCAACGGGTGTGTTTCTTGGCCACCCGCGCCGTACTAACTCGTTAACACTATGCCACCCTTCTGTGACACAATGTCCTAATATAATTTGTCGGTTACAAAAGTAACGCAGTTCACCTCTGTTTCCTTTGAGTGCTTGTGCCATAGGCAACTGCCTAGTTCACCTAACTGTAGAGCCGGGCCTACACCGAAGTTTAGAGCTGCAGAGGCCGTAGTTATGAAGTGAAAGTCGCATCCCCAGGGCAAGTCGAGAAAGCACGGATAAGCGTCTTGTTTCCTAAATCACAATGCGATTCCTAGACCCCGCGGACTCTGGTTAATGTTTCTTTACCACAGGGTAAAGAAACCGCTTTATAACAACAGCTCCAGGGGTAAAACACCATCTGCGGTGTTTGGACATCGCTTTATAACATTGAAAACATGACGCTTTTCCTTGAATTCCCCACCTTGCCCCGGGCCAACGACTTGCCCTCGCCTCATAACTATGACCCCAAGTGTTGAGATCACAGACTTCTATAATGTCTGTGGTTGAGATGGTCTTCACGCTTTGTCCTGCAGGATAATAGCAAGCACATTGAGGATTTTTTCTTACCCCCCTCGTTAAAAAGGAGAATGATATGAAAACTGTATGTTCGCCTTTTGCTTGGCCTTCCTGCTAACATTAGACACGTTGCTTTGACAAACTGCCACGCAGAGTTTCCTATGTGGAGTTTCTGCGGCCGTTCGCTCTGCGGAGACAAACATGGCGACATGGCAACAACATGCTGGCGCTGCTGCAACACCCGCTGTCGGAACTCCCCCTCACAGACATCGTGGACCACCCGCAGAAAGGCCTTAATGGTATCACAGCTAAGCTACGACAAAAGGTACTAATAAAGAAAAGAAAGGAGAACATAAAGACAATTACAGATAAAACAACCAGGTTGACCAGACAGACAGCGAAGAGAGAGAGTGTGTGTGTGTGTGCGGCGGGGTGGGTGGGTGGGGGAGAGGTGTAAGCGTTTAACAGCAAAAAAAGGGGGAAGCTCTTTCCCTGGTCAAACGAAAACGTAAAAGATATCACTCAAAACAACAAGCCTAGGAATCTTCTGTAATTAGAAAGCTAAAAGGTTGCTGTCGTGTCTCTGGGACGGGGAGTGTGTGTGTGTGTGTGTGGCGGGGGATGGGGGGAGGGGCAGATCTCAAACATGCTTGGTACTGTCACAGCTATGGCGTGAAGTGTTTTATCTTAAGAGTGTCAGAAAAGCTTTCATGAAACTTACAAAATTCTGTCATTATATAATTTTGTGGATGTAAAAGCAAGTATGATCATTTTGGACATTTCGTTTCCTTCAGCTTGCGGGAGATTGGAAAAATATGCGACGAGCTTTCCGGAAACTGGATGTCAACGGAAACGGGTACCTGTCACTCCCGGAATTCCGGTCGGTGCTGCGACTGGCCAATGTTGTGCTAGATGAAGACGAGGTGTACCATGTGATGACAGAGTTCGACAAAGACCTTTCGGGGAAAATTTTTTACGAGAAATTCATCGATGAAACGCTGAAACCGGAGAGTCGGAGGAGTGCCAAGAAACCTGCATGAGCTCAGCGGTGCAAGGCGAGTGGTACACTGGTACACCTGGACTGATGTTCTGTTGCTGACATCTGTGCGCAGTATTAATTTTTTGTTTTGCCCTCTAGATGGTTGATTATGAGAGCTTTCATCGAGAAGAAAATTTGCTTTACCTATGCGCATTATTCAGACACATCAGTGTCAATACTCTCTCAACATTACAACAAAGCTTCTGAATACTTACTTACTGTCTTTGATTACAGGCCGACGTGGAGCAGAGGGGTGGAGGTGGGGAAGCATCATTTCATGCGGTTATGTGCCCAGGCGCGGACTTCTACGGCCAGTACTCCAAGCACACGTGCGCTCCGCTTCTAATCTCTGTTCGTGTACCTACATGTACAGTTGGAGGAAAGTTTAATTACGGTACAAAAGAACTATTTAGTGAATACAATCTGTGAAGCTGCTAAAGCCTACTTTGCCACTAGTTTTAAATAATCCATTTCATTATAACAGTATTATTGACAGAATCAAAATACAGAAATTATTTTTCCATTTAAAATGTTTAGCGATGTTGATTGTTGTCCCGGACTGAGAGCAGCCAATATTTTTAAATCGTTCGTCGTTGAAATTGATTTCGATGAAACAGAATGTTCAGCATTGGTTCCTCATATCGTTGAATGTTTCAGGGTTTTTTAAAAAATATTGCTTCATAACTTTGATTTCATCTGATGGTAAACGAAAATAGACTGGACCTTTAAGAGGCGACTGAACAAGAAAAGGGGGCTTAATTCGTAAGTAATAAATCAACATCTCAAATCTTATCCTTTCCAGTCCGTTAGGAAACTCAGTACTGTCACATTTATACTTAATATCACGATTGTCTCCGAACGTTAAGTATAACACAAAATCTTCTTAGACTACAGTTTCGACCCTCAAATTGAGTACGTCGTTCGCTGTCTAACTTGTTCCATTCCTTTACTCCACTGTCGATACAAAAAGTCTGTATACAATGTGCCTTCTTTTCCCCTTTGCACGAGATATACTTGTAAAGTCGCAGTACAACACGACTGCCTTAATATGTCACCTTTTGCCATTCGCTCGATGGTTTAGGTTCCTTTGAATATACTGTGATATTTCTTTCAAAATAATGTTTGATGTGAATTGTGATATTCTATTGCTGCTGCATCGGTTTGCTGTTTTATGGAAATGTATATTATTGTTGTCTGAATCATTTCCTATTTTAATGTTTTAAAAGATATTGTGTAGTGTTTGTTTTTCATTTTCATATGTGAATATGCATTGTAGAGATGCGTGTGTGCTGAAATAAAATGTTGTTGTGTACCACTTTACTTCACATTAAAGGAGAGCACTCTTCCCAACTGCTGTCCGAGATGGCAGCGTATATAAACAGTGTGTTTACATGCAGTTGGCAAATCTTTTTATTACATATCCAAGGAACATACGACATAAAAACTAAAAGAATCATTCGGATTTTCAAAAGCAAAACTATTCTCTCTCTATTTTTCTTCTTTCTATATATCTTTATTTTTTTCTCTCTCAATCATGCTATTATTCTCTCATTCATTTTTGCCTTCCTTTCTTCTTTTCTCTCATTTCTTCGATCCTTTTTTCTCTCTCTCAGTCTTTTTTCTCAGTCACTCTTTTCTATTCTCTCATTCCTTTCTTCGCTCATTTCTTCTTGTTTCTTCTTTCCTTTGATACTTAAATTCTTCCTCCCTTACTTTCTTGATCTATTAATTCCTCGCTGACTTTCTTTCTTACTCTTGCCCTCAGGCCCTCCTAGTTTTTGCTGTATGGCTTTTTCATGGCTTACTGGCGGGTGCTCCGCGCACACTAGCAGACAACTTACAGGTGGCCATGCCTTGATAACTGGTATCCATAAGCATGTCATAGCTGATGTAACCGAAAACTGAGGTTCATGAGCACGTCATAGGCGATGTAACGGATGGCAGAGATTGTAGAGAGTGATAGTGATTCTTTTCCGTGCATGCAAGTGTGTATGTGAATTTCCACAGCTCATTTTATTTTCAGGGTACATGTGAGTGACAAGATTTCCTGCTTTCCTGCTTTCCAAATATAGAACTAGAAGCCTATGGTAAAATATGGAACTTTTGAGTAATCTGACCGTAATGGGTGGCCCCAACAAAAATTTCTGTGAGCTCAGAAGCATCATATCCAAACAGAAGCCATAAGAGTGGCCAACCCTCTATAACTCTCTCTCTCTCTCACACACACACACACACACTGAGAAAGAATAATGCAACCACTAGCAAACAATAGGAATAAGTATGATGCAACGGACAGCGAAAACCTGGTATCCGAGGAAGCCATCGTTAACGCAACACTGCCTGTCTGTATATATGTTGATAAGGTATGTCAATGAATGGCCCGCAAATGGCCATGGCTGAGAAGAGGAGTGGAGCTGTGTGGTCTCGTACTGTCTTGTAGTCTTCTGTCCTGTACGTGTTGCGCTGTTTCATCACTGTACACGCACCAGTCACGCGCAGGACTGCTGTCGAGCTGGCGCACACACATCCACGGCAGTCAATGGTACGATCAGCTGTCGGCAGACCGTGTGGATGATTCAAGAAAAGATAAGCACATTTATTGGTTCCTCGTATACAGCTGTCGTCATCAATTAAAGCATTAGAGACCTGGTTTAGTGTATATCTGTTTTTTTTCCTCTGTAACGACGGGCACTGCCCAGTGTAAGATATTCTCTCCCTAAATGTAGGTAAATATCTCTCTTTCGAGAAGCAGGCCCACAACATGTATAGATGTGAATTGTGATATTCTATTGCTGCTGCATCGGTTTGCTGTTTTATGGAAATGTATATTATTGTTGTCTGAATCATTTCCTATTTTAATGTTTTAAAAGATATTGTGTAGTGTTTGTTTTTCATTTTCATATGTGAATATGCATTGTAGAGATGCGTGTGTGCTGAAATAAAATGTTGTTGTGTACCACTTTACTTCACATTAAAGGAGAGCACTCTTCCCAACTGCTGTCCGAGATGGCAGCGTATATAAACAGTGTGTTTACATGCAGTTGGCAAATCTTTTTATTACATATCCAAGGAACATACGACATAAAAACTAAAAGAATCATTCGGATTTTCAAAAGCAAAACTATTCTCTCTCTATTTTTCTTCTTTCTATATATCTTTATTTTTTTCTCTCTCAATCATGCTATTATTCTCTCATTCATTTTTGCCTTCCTTTCTTCTTTTCTCTCATTTCTTCGATCCTTTTTTCTCTCTCTCAGTCTTTTTTCTCAGTCACTCTTTTCTATTCTCTCATTCCTTTCTTCGCTCATTTCTTCTTGTTTCTTCTTTCCTTTGATACTTAAATTCTTCCTCCCTTACTTTCTTGATCTATTAATTCCTCGCTGACTTTCTTTCTTACTCTTGCCCTCAGGCCCTCCTAGTTTTTGCTGTATGGCTTTTTCATGGCTTACTGGCGGGTGCTCCGCGCACACTAGCAGACAACTTACAGGTGGCCATGCCTTGATAACTGGTATCCATAAGCATGTCATAGCTGATGTAACCGAAAACTGAGGTTCATGAGCACGTCATAGGCGATGTAACGGATGGCAGAGATTGTAGAGAGTGATAGTGATTCTTTTCCGTGCATGCAAGTGTGTATGTGAATTTCCACAGCTCATTTTATTTTCAGGGTACATGTGAGTGACAAGATTTCCTGCTTTCCTGCTTTCCAAATATAGAACTAGAAGCCTATGGTAAAATATGGAACTTTTGAGTAATCTGACCGTAATGGGTGGCCCCAACAAAAATTTCTGTGAGCTCAGAAGCATCATATCCAAACAGAAGCCATAAGAGTGGCCAACCCTCTATAACTCTCTCTCTCTCTCTCTCACACACACACACACACTGAGAAAGAATAATGCAACCACTAGCAAACAATAGGAATAAGTATGATGCAACGGACAGCGAAAACCTGGTATCCGAGGAAGCCATCGTTAACGCAACACTGCCTGTCTGTATATATGTTGATAAGGTATGTCAATGAATGGCCCGCAAATGGCCATGGCTGAGAAGAGGAGTGGAGCTGTGTGGTCTCGTACTGTCTTGTAGTCTTCTGTCCTGTACGTGTTGCGCTGTTTCATCACTGTACACGCACCAGTCACGCGCAGGACTGCTGTCGAGCTGGCGCACACACATCCACGGCAGTCAATGGTACGATCAGCTGTCGGCAGACCGTGTGGATGATTCAAGAAAAGATAAGCACATTTATTGGTTCCTCGTATACAGCTGTCGTCATCAATTAAAGCATTAGAGACCTGGTTTAGTGTATATCTGTTTTTTTTCCTCTGTAACGACGGGCACTGCCCAGTGTAAGATATTCTCTCCCTAAATGTAGGTAAATATCTCTCTTTCGAGAAGCAGGCCCACAACATGTATAGAGAGAGATGTCAAAAACACAGAAATACAAGGGCAGTACGTGGATACGTGTAGGCTGTCAAGGTATTTAAGCGTATTCTTGAACAGATCTTTCTGTATATGGTGATCGTTGTAGACTTGTACCGATGGAACGGAGGGGAGCTATTCACCCACATTTTGAAAAGTAATACACGTATCTTGTACTGAGCTCAATCCAGTAAAAATGTTTTGCACCCTACTAGACCTTTAATCCATAAAAGCATCGATACCTTTGAAACAATCTTGGGATACCGTTCGGTTCTTGCATTTTTACTTCTTTCTCCCTCTTTCTTCTCCTCTTTCCCTTATTTTGTTCTTCGACCTTCTCCCCACTCCCAGAACTTCTGGCGACAGTCTTATGAGCTGGTCATGTAACGAGCGGGAGCTGAGAATTGACATTAAGGCGCCGATACTCGCTTCATTCTCTTTCTGTACACATTGGACAATGTTGAAGTCCAGGGCATGCATTACACAAAGCGAAAGACAAGTGACAAACGCCCCCCTTCCCCCTCATTCACTGCTCGATTACTTCCCTGTAATTTCAGTCAAAATATAAGCCTCTGCCTTATGATTCAGCAAGCAATTCAACGTTAAACAGGTATTCTCTTCCGTACTAAGACCGGATTATTTTTATCTCTTTGGATTATGCGTTTTTTCGCTAGACTAACGGTTTTACGCGTTTCGCTTCCTCAAAAGGGTCGAAGATCAAATAAGTTTAAACTGCAGGAGATCCCCTCTTTCTTGGATCTTGAAAGATCGTTCGTTCCGCTCATGAGAAACAAGCCTTTGAATATTTCCCGCGGCGTCACCTAAGCTAGCTCGATATTATCTTCTTGTCATGAGCAAGTGTTCAAGTTATTGGCTGCTGCCTTCAGCGATGTAAGTTAAATTTCGGTCACTTCACGGATGGTCAACCCTAAATAAATCAACGAAAAAAATAACAGCACGTGTATGTGTGACAAACTAATGACAACGGTATGCTCTATTAACCTCCGGGCTGATTTTGATTTTTGACTCATGGTTAACCATTATAAACCTTCGACTTAAAAAAAAAAGATAAATTCATTTTAATGCTGATAAGGGATGTACTTTAGGAGGCAAAGCACGAAAGTTAACTGTACAATCCAGAACCTTGTAAGATTTTGTTCTTTCTTCTTTCTTTCTTTTTTTTTTTTTTTTTTTTTGGTAGCGGCAAATCTAGTTTCATTCCAGAGCCCTCATTATCGTACAAGAGAGTGAAGAACCCCGTAATTGGTTGCAAATTTTCTTGATGTTTTTTTTGTGAGCGGCAGACCCTACAAGCTCCTAGACATGTATATTAAAGTCTATGTTCCACCCGAAACCACCTGGCCCACCTCTATTGCTCCCGTGCCCAACCCAACCTACCGCTTCATTAGATTCATAATTCTGCCGCGACATCTGGTATTAATTGTGTTGTTTCTGCATATACGTCTTTAATTTGTCCATAGCAGACAGGATAAAAAATGTAGGAACTATTTTAATCGTTGTATACCTTCGACTTGTGCAAAGAAAACAAAGTTACATTCAACTCACCTGGTTGGTAGTACCTTCAATTTTTAAAAAAATGTCTTAATGTACGGTAAAAGCAATA
Source organism: Marisa cornuarietis (assembly GCA_004794655.1). NCBI lineage: Eukaryota > Metazoa > Mollusca > Gastropoda > Architaenioglossa > Ampullariidae > Marisa > Marisa cornuarietis. Next base: position 3,120,952 of record SMMW01000025.1, read on the forward strand.
TATAGCTCAGGCAATAATGTTGTTGTATAGGATCATGAAACAAAGTTTAATCGATGACCATCCAAAGATGTAAGCAATGATCACATCTGTATATACAAACGCATCCTTGTGTCCTGACCTCGATGATTCAGCCATTAATTCTCGGCTGATCATCCTGAGATGAAGAACTTAAAATTTAACTCTTAATTAATAATTCGGAGTTTGAGAGCATGTGTTTTAAAGCTAGGGATCCATAACACGATGCAGCAGATGGTCGTAGCAGATATGAGACGCCTCGTTTCTGGGTCAGCATGGATAGTCTTCCATTTGACTGCAAGCAGTTATTGGAAAAGGTTGCGGTAATTAAATTCCTAGGGTTGAGCTCGTCTGTACTTCAGGACTCGCCTTCGACAGTTGGTAGTCACGATGACAGACTAGTTCTGGGATGTCTGGTGTTACACACCCGAGATCAGCTTCTCGCAACTGCAGATCGTAGAGGAGGTATCGAACTGTGACCATGGTTTCTGATCGGGAGGTGTCAAAAGGCCATCACATTAATAACAGCGATGATGATGATGATGATGATGATGATGATGATGATGATGATGATGATGATGATGATGATGATGATGAGGTAGCGCTTTTCTTAACCGCGACGTCGACTCAGTGCGCTTTGCAAAACATCAAATACAGATTCAAAATGAAAAGTACTTGTTCAAATACAGATCAAATTTATTAACCATTAGACAGAGACATACCCATGAACAAAAATACAAAGTGGAACAAGATAATGCTACACCCTAGCATGCCACAACAACACTTCATTATAAGGATAACAGTAGGTCGTGGCGAGGCGGAGTCTTCAGTTGTGCGTCAAACTATTCGAAAGACACGAATCTCAGCAGATACACAGTAAGCATAGTGGGTACAACTCAACCCGCCCCAGTGCGAGTGTTCATGCATGCTCGAATGGCGTCTACACACACGGGTTTCCATGTTTGGTGAGCACACAGATTGCTGGCAGAGATGTCGCATCAACATGACAGCAGCTCAAAACAGTACACACGTACATCAGAGGGGCTCAACTGTTGTACAGCTCCACCTTTCCAGCCTATGCTGAATTTTGGTGATGTACTCGTCCAAGGTGATAATAATAAATAATAATACTAACCAACGACTGCATGGCTGATTGCTTATGTCGGCGTCAGATGGGAACCTGGAATGAATCTTATAAGAAAAAAATGAGAGGCTTCATTACAGTGAGAAAATTCGGTGGTATTTATGTTATCCATTCTGAAATCATTCACGCAAGAATACATTTCTGTCTTATTGACAATAATAAACGAAAACGTTTGTGGCAATTTCTGCATGCGAAGTTTTTCTATTACTGTCGCGTAAGCTTAATGTTTGCAGGTATAATTTCGGTCATGGCAATCTGGGCAGGATGCCTCAGCCAAAAGATAACGGAAGACTATAGCAGTGCGATGATTTCCTCATGTGTGTGTGTGTCATTCAGTGTATAAAACGTTTTCTGCAAATGTCCTGCGTGTACAAGCGCGTGTGCACTGTCACGAGACAGGGCGACCGACAAATCCCTATACTGTATTTTATACAATATGTTGTACAGATCTACGCATGAATGCTGCCGAGCTCACGTTGACACTGGCATAATGGCGTCACAGGAGAGCAAGTGTGACCGATTTTCAGGACGCCTGCAACATGCGAGAGTTTTTATGTTCTAACAGCTGACATAGTTCTGTCGCAGGTGCATCGTAAATCGGTTTTGACTCATTATCTTCTGCCTGCTCGCTGGTTCTAAGGGGTTTTTCAAACGCATTTTAAATTGTTTTTGGGATTATTTTTTTAAGTCACAAAGACCATTTGGACGATAAAGAATTTGTGCAAATTAGCTAAATGATATGTCATAAGCATTTAATCAACGTCATGGTACCTATATGTATTGCTCTTACAGATAAGGCTGTATAGAATGCCCCAGTGCGTTCTGGAGCTGTGAGAAAGCAGCAAAGGAAATAACCTATGTGTTTTTTTATTTTGAAACGTCTTCAGTGGAGTCTATACATGTGCAATGAGTAAAGTTTGATAGACAAACACAAAACTTTTTGCAGTGCAGGTATGCATGCATGCAGACATGTGCACGCTTACATTCACTTCACATAAACACGCGGGCGCACGCACACACACACACTTTCTGATCGAAGTCCAGGCTGTTTCTCCTTCCGTCCTTCATATGTTGTCCACGTCTCCTACTTGTCTTAAAGACCAACCTGAATGGTTTGCGTTTTTTTTTAGATATCGGTAGATATAGGCGATATAAAACTGCTGAAGCAGGAGTTTTTCAGAACCAAGAGAAATGCCGACTTTCAACGTCCGAATAATCCGAAATGTCGCTCATTTTCTCTGTTTGGTGTTGACTGTTGGGAATGTTGCGATTGGTGTACTAGCGTGACGTAGTTGATCGCAGGTGCGAATCGCGTACTTTCCTAACGTTTAATTAACGGATGGGTTTTGGAGGCTGAAATTGACAGGTTAGTTTTTATATCGCCTATATCTGCAAAAAACACAAACCATTCAGGTTGTCTTTAAGCGCTGAGAGCATGCTCCTTGGTAAGAGTGATTATGAGGTATTTAAATCAAACGTTTATTATTATTAAGAATCTTTTCATCCACTGGAGTACGAGGTCCGAAAATTTAGTACCTCGAGTAGCCAGCCTTGCTTTCGAGGCCCCTCTGGATACAGTGAACAAGTGATCAGGGTATGTCAGTCACATCTATGCAATAAATGTCAGCATGTTCTTCCCCTCCCCCGACAGGTCGTTTCCTGACAAGTCGCCTCGCTATACAAAAGCAAATGCTTTTGAGTGGAATGTGCATGGTTCGGTGATATTAAACAAATCAGGCGTCAGCGATTTTTTTTAACTCCTATGTAACTTCCTTAGACACAATACTGTTTGCTTGTACCAAACTGACGCCCTGGGAAATCAAATCACCTGGAACACCTTTAATCTGCTGACTAGATGCAGACGGGATGTGGGGGACAGGGTGTGGAAGGTGAATTTTGTAACCACCCATACCTCCGAATGTATTATGTGATGGCCTCGAGGCCGAAAACAGATAACCCATTTATGCAACGGTTCTTACCTACTTGCCTATTATCAGCTACTGTGCTTATAGGCCAGGCAATGATAACAATCTGGCAAAAGTAAGGAGGCGCTTCTCCCTGCTTCTACTAATGCTCCTTGGCTGCCATGATTGATACATTATAGGAGAAAAGTTATGCAGAAATGTTGTAAGGATAAGTTAAGATTACAAATTAAGACTCAACCGGAATACCTTTGATAAATGTCTCACAAACATTTTTGTTAACGCGGATGCCAATGAAGGCGCATATGAGTGCATATACACATTCCCACCTACCTACATGCATTGGGTATGATGGCCAGGAGAAAACAGTACCTAACATCAAAGAGGGAACAACGAGGGTGAGAGATTAAGCAAGTAAATATAAAGTGATCAAAAGGTAGGGAAAACACAAAAATACACAGTGGCAAAATCAGATGAGTGAAAAACATTGAACAACAACATTTTGAGAACAAATATGCACAAAGACAAATAAGGTATTGTTACTGATTTGATAAACATTGTTAACAGTAACTTTGTTGACGACAAATGAAAACACTGGGAGCTTTTATCAGATATGTCACCAACACACGCATGAATGCACATCCCTTTATTTGGTAGGCAATGTGATAATTTTATTATTTTACATTCAGATAAGCCAATAATTGACAGGAACCCTCAAAGGAATAGGACAGTTGTGAGCCCAAAGGAGACTTGGAGAAGATCTGTTGAGCACGAGGAAAGGATGCAGGAACTACATAGGCCCAACTGATTATGATTATGATTTGGCTGCACAAAACCGAGTCTGCTGGGGAGGTGTTGTTGCAGCCCTATGCTCTTCAAGGAGCAGCAAGGAATAAACTAACTAAACTAAAAAAATAAGCATGTTTCATGAATTTAAAAAATATACTTTGGGAAGAAAAAGCAGAAACATGTCAAACAATCTATCTGTCTGGTCATACTGGAACTGCAAAATGAAAAACTACATCAGCAGTGTGGAAAAAAGCCTCCAAGCATTCGGCATTAAAACTCCCATATATAGGCTTTTTTTAAATGCTCATTAATTCACTTTCCCAAATAAGATGCCAGGAAATGTTCACATATTTGCATTACATCTCTTTCTCCTCAATATTAAGAGTGACCTGAGTATGAAACCCAAGCTGCAGTAGAGTGACATTTCTGTCAACTCCAATGTCCTGGCGTGGATAGGAGGTACACAGGGTGTTGTAAGACTGGTTGAAACCACTTACTGTCATGAAGTCTAGCAAAGTCTGGAACAGGTAACATTCAAAGAGAAACAGTAATAAATGAAATACTTAACTTGTATTGCTCATATGGCATGAATCGTGCATTTCATTTGTTCAAAATAGTCTCTTCCCCCATGGCCCCAGTCTCCAATGGGTTACAACAACCACTGCCTTAAAGGCTGAACTTTCACTGCCTGGCAGGAAAGAATGGGCTCAAACTGGCAAAGGGAGGTGAGGGTACTTGTCAGGCCAGATGAAAGTAATTAGCAAAGAATGACCACCGAGGTAGGAGAATGACCACTAATGTCACAAGCACTGTGTGTCCTCCTCACCTCCCTCCCTTGGATTGAGCCATTCTTTCCTATGTTTTGCCTTTATCTTGCTATTGAGGCTTCTATCATCAGAGTAATGACAAAATGAACTGGAATCAAAATTGGCTGTTAAATAATCTTGCTGGATGTTTACCTGGGCAGTGTCAGTTTGGTGAAATCGTCGTCTATAAGAAGTCTGGAGAGGTGAGCGTAGTATAACCAGCACTGTGTTTTCTGCAGTTTCCTCAGGCTCCTCTGGCAGCTTGATAATCTGAAAGGAAATATACTTCTGAGAAATTAATCCTTCAGAATTCCCAAAACTAGCTTTGTTTGCAAAGATACATAACATACTCACACACACTATGGAAAAATGTATACAGACATCAGTAGCTGCCAATAAATGCACATGGTCATATACTTGCCTGTTTCTGTCGCACAGGTTTTAGGGAAGAAGGCTGTGGTGTTGGACTCTGAATCCTTCGTAAGGTAGCTGCCTTCTGACCGGGTGTTGTACATTTGTCCTGGTTCCTTGAAAACTTCTCCTCACTCCTGGATTTCATGCCCTCATCTTCCTGAAAAGAATACATCAGACACAAACTAAATGCAGTAAGACATTAAAATTAAGTAAACTTTACTAAACCTTTGGCAAGCATTAAAATAAATTCATTTCAATAAACTCCAGTCTTATCAAGAAAAATAACATTTTCAGTCTCACCCCTAGTACAACTCCTTTGCCACTCCATGCTGGTCCTAAAAACCTGCAAAACAATTCTTCCTTCTTCTTCTGCTTGGCATCTTCTCTAGGTGTTAAAATTCTCTCTTTAAACCCTTCAGCCTGAAATAGTTAAAAAGAAAAGGTAAAGCTTTTACCAAGAGACATGACAAGCACAGGCACTGTACTAAAAATTGTTTTCCTACTTATCATACAAGAAGTCTGTTAAGTTACAGAACACAATGTTGTCACCTTTGCTGTATGGTCTCTTTGTAATTCTTCTCTTGTTGAGTTTTGCTTTCTTCTCCACCGCTCTTGTTCTTCACCATCCTTGTCTGCACACAGCTACTCAACATGAAATGTTTCTTATATGCACTTTTTCTCTACTTTTTCTACAATCTAAAGTGTAAGGAGAAAAACCCTAACCAGTTAATAAAAGCTGAAGCCCTTTAACGTTCATGTTATTCTTTACATCCTAATAGTGTTGCTATGCCTTATGATTCTTTTGGCATGCATACTAGGGCCATATATAATATCATCACAGATAAAAGAATGAACTTTTAAATTAACAGCACAAGGCATCAAAAGTACTCTCACTAACAAAGTACTGAATAATTATAAAGGACACAGTCAATAGGTGTGGTAAAATTTAAGCACATCAATAAACCAAACAAAGTACACTTGACAAATTAAAATAAATACTATGAAGGCATATGAGGATGCTAAATCGCACTGCCAGTTTGGAAGACCTAATTCTGGATGCGCAGCATGCTGCTATCCACTAGCTAAATGGCTAATGTATCACAGTCTACTAAACTGCTTATAAAACATAAGCAGTTAAGATGATTGCCAGATGTTAGTCATCCAGCTAGTACCTTGCACTAGTCCATGAACAAAAAAGATACAGAAAAAAAGGATCCAGGTGATCAAAACCCTGTGAAAAGTGGAAACTGCTCTAAATTGCCTACTTGGAGATCAAGATTATGTATATGGTTACCTCCCTGGAGAGTCCCCAGGAACCTCTTCTGGAAAAGCAGCACAAGCTTACCTCGTTTTTCTATGTACTCTTGACATCCTTCAGAACACACTTAAAGAAGGCTAATCCTGACATCAGCATGGAAAGAACAGTCTGGCAGACACAGAGGAGAGGATAGACCTTCCCCTACCAGATCTGCTTATCAAGGATCAAACTTGTCAGCTGCTATTTCAGTTCATTCCTTCCTCCTTCCCCCACAGATCCCAGGTCCAAAAACTGAACTAACATACCTGTGATTGTCATCTCTCAATCTGTATCAGATTCTGACCTTTTCTTACTGAGGCTTTGCATTAGTGATTCAGTGATACATATGATTTAGTCACAACAGATGGTTACATACACAAGATGAAGACTGCCCTCATGTACACATCTATGGGCTTTAAAAGCCAAAGTACACACTTATGTTGGTAAACACTGATAGAAGAGTGGTGCCATGTCAAAAACAAATTTTTTTGACTGTGTGATTCAAAGACCACTGCAAGTCCTAAATTATATTTGCTAAAAAGACAATCTTGCAATGAAGTTAATATATTTAAATACATTGGATCCTACAGACCCTGTATTTCTGAAGTCACTGATGACTGGTGAGCATTGTGTCTTTTGATAAACCGAGATACCATCCACTGAATGAGAGGCACTATCACCAGCATCATCACAGCCAATCCCAATGCACCTTTCAGTAACCACTGCCCCAAGCCAAACAGGGTTTCTTTCATATCACCTGTTATTATTGCAGAAAAAAAAAGAAAAGCAATAACCCCAAAACATCAAATAAGATTGAAACATTAAGACTTCTAAATCTCTTTTTTGTACACCCTATTGAAGTTGTCCATTTTCCATACATCTTTCCTAATAATAAAAATGGTTTTCTTGTAGTAATAACGTATAAATAGAAAACACTAGATGATAATAGACATGCCTTGACAGTGTAACTGGTCTGAAAAGTGTGCGTGCTTGCTTATTTTCATTTGTATAGATCTTTGTACACATCTTTATATCAAACAAATGAACTAAACAAAAACATATACATTTCTTATGTCTCAACCAAGTGAATGTAATTGGTTAAAAATAATAATCTAATTATAGAAACTATTGATCACAATTTACAACTGTCATAACATTTACAAGGAACTAAAATGTAAATCATGATTGTTTTCTTCAGTTCTTGACATATAGTCTCCTTCTGTTGTCATGGCTTCCTACAAAATCATAATTAAAGCTGTCTAACATAAAACTATAGTTAGGAATATATTGAAAACTTTTTGTTTACGTTCACTCTTATTGGTCTTGTTTTTCACCTTAATAAATATTCTGAAATTACATGGTGAATGAATCGAATACCAGCGTGAGAGACAATGACAGTACTGCTGTAACACAAACTCTTATACGTCAACCAATCGTAACTTGAGGTCTGCGGCTACTGCTGCAACGGTGCGATCAAGAGGAAACGGTATAAAACACGTAAATCTGTTGCGCAGCAGACGCCAAGACCTATAGGACGCTAAATTCTCGAGTAACGCCTCTTTCCTCCACCGTAAACCAGAAAGTAGTTAGCCCTTAAATGTTCACTTTCGGGAGATTTTTTTTAGGAGTGTGTCCATCGTTCTAGTTTTTAACTGCAGCTTTACCCATAGCGTAAGATTCCTTCGTCTTCGTGATAACAGCGCAAGGATGGGTGACTTCTCTCCCTTGACTCTTGAACCACACGTTGAAAAATTGTTAATTAAAGCGATTATGTAACCATACTTATAAAGGAATAATTTTTTTCTGTTATACAGAAATTCCAATCATAACATTGACTTCTTCACAGCAAGAAAAGTGTGGCTCAGTGACTATTTAAGTCCCCAGTGCACTCTTAATAAGGCTAATCCTCTTCACCGCTAGCAGTGCTACAAATTGATTTCATACAGAATACGAAAATTAGTTTCAATAGCAAATGATAAATTTATATGATATTATAGATTGGTCTGAAAGTGTCAGCTGTGATAACTAAACGATGAATTCTAGCGGGGAAAACTGCGCCTTCTCTCCCTTTGGGTGAAAAGTTTATATTTAGTCCTAGTCGTAAAACGGACCAATGGAAATTACGGATCGGTGGTCACATGGGTTTCACCTCTCTATAAAAGTATGAGGCACCTTTGCAACGATCTCTTTTCCCATTGTAGATCCGTGTGGTAAAGTGTGAACATGTCAGTCAACGGTTTGAACAGCAGCTCCCATTACTTGGAGATCAATCAGCACTATGCTGAAGAATGCAGCCAGGACGACATTGGTACTTTCCTGTTCACATCCGAATCTGTCGGTGAAGGCCATCCAGGTACTTCTGCACACCACTGTCCACTCTGGCTGATCAAATGCGCGTGTTGTAGGGCTTGTGTTTGGCGCCGGTATTCGGTGCACTGAGTGAATAAACCACGTGCTTTTGTTTATGTCATTTGTTACCTATTCATAGCTTTGCGTACAGGATGCGCCTACTTTCGTTGTATTGGTCAGAAAGTAAAATAAAGAATTTTTCAAATGTCCTAAACCATAATATGACAAATATTAACTTCAGCTTATCCCAAAACACGCGTAAATGGATGATTCTCAGTATCTCTTGCTCTTGATTCCAGATAAAATTTGTGATCAGATCAGTGATGCCATCTTGGATGCACATCTGCGACAGGACCCCAATGCCAAGGTGGCCTGTGAAACTGTCACCAAAACTGGCATGATTCTGGTATGTGGAGAGGTCTCCTCAAAGGCAAATGTTGACTACCAGAGTGTCATTCGAAACACCATCAAGCAAATTGGATATGACGACTCATCCAAAGGTGGTGTAGACGTTTGGTTATATATTACAAATGTGGTGTAAACGCCAGTTTCTCAGTATTATGTAGCTCATGATAGGCATCAAGATATTGTTGCAATGTGTGTGTGTGTGAGAGAGAGAGGGTGAGGATAACAGTCTACATCTTCATATTTTAAAAACAGAGAAGTTGGAAGTGATTTCCAACAATTTAGAGCTATATTCTATGTAGTTGCAAAGAACATTCTTGTGCACACACATTTTCCTGCTGTATGGTATATCTACCAGATGAGTTTCAGGTTGACTGTTCTGGAACTTTCCCCCTCTTATGCATACAGATCATTACAGCAACTGTTTTGCAAATCTTAACATTTGACAGTTCTTCCCCTGTAGTTATTTTTAAATTATATTACTAATATTCAGCAAGTATTGGTAATTTTTGAGGTTTCTGTTTTCCAGGATTTGACTACAAGACCTGCAATGTGCTGATTGCTCTTGAAGAACAGAGTCCGGATATTGCACAAGGTGTTCACGAAAATCGTGATGAAGACAGCATAGGAGCTGGTGATCAAGGACTTATGTTTGGCTATGCAACTGATGAGACGGAAGAGTGCATGCCTCTGACTGTTGTGCTGGCTCACCAACTTAATGCCAAAATTGCACAACTTCGTCGTTCAGGAGAACTGGCGTGGGCACGCCCGGACACCAAGACACAGGTTTGGAATTTCTTTTCTGAAACTGTACAGGAGTTCATTTTCTTGGTGATCAAAATTTGAATACAACATAAGGTTGTTTAAATATGCATTGACTAGCCAGCTAAACATTTTTGCTTCAGGTGACTGTGGAGTACAAGTATATGAAGGGTGCAGCCATTCCACTTCGTGTACACACAGTTGTTGTCTCTGCACAGCATGATGAGAATGTCACTTTGGAGACACTACGTGAGGATATCATGCAGAAAGTTGTCAAAGCTGTTATTCCATCAAAGTTTCTGGATGACAAAACTGTTTATCACATCCAGCCTTCGGGCAAGTTCATCATAGGAGGTCCACAGGTAGAACCTTGCATTTTCAGTATTTTCTTTGTAAAAGACATCAGTAGCAGAACACCATGGCTAAAATATTACATAACAGCATATCTTTAAAATATCTGAATCATTAGGTTTTATCATGTGGTTAATATCTTGCACCAATGATCATTGTGATAACTTTACAGGGTGATGCTGGTCTGACTGGACGCAAGATCATAGTGGATACTTATGGCGGCTGGGGTGCTCATGGAGGTGGTGCTTTCTCTGGAAAGGACTTTTCTAAAGTGGATCGCTCCGCTGCATATGCTTGCCGCTGGGTTGCCAAGTCCCTAGTAAAAGCTGGACTTTGCAAACGTGTTCTTGTGCAAGTTAGTACTCAGCTGTTTTTTTTTAAATTATTAACTTATACAGTTTGATGTCACTTTTAATAACTAAATAATTTGCATTTAATCTTAAGTGTTTTCAATGAAACGTTTTCTGATGCTAAAATTATGTCTTTAGGTATCTTATGCTATTGGTATTGCGGAGCCACTATCCATCACAGTATTTAGCTATGGGACATCCAAAAAGTCAGAAAAAGAACTTCTGCAGATAGTGAAAAATAACTTCGATTTAAGGCCTGGGAGAATTGTCAGGTAAGTTCAAATGTCATTTCTGACTGATGCTTTTGACATGTCTTCATAAAATTTTCTTAAGGCGAAAATACATGTTTTAAAAAAGTTTTAACAGTCTAAAAGGTTTTTACCTTAAAGGATTAGTGGATGTAATAAGTCAAGGTTTGTATGTTCATTTTCTCTTAAAAATGAATATGTGGTGGGTTTGTGAAAATTTTTTTTTTTAATGCAAGTGTGCTGTCTTGACACCACTAATAAGCACGCGTTTTTTTCAGGGACCTGAATCTCCGACATCCTATTTACCAGAAAACTGCATGCTATGGACACTTTGGACGAAATGACTTCACATGGGAAATTCCTAAAAAGCTTGACTTCTAGACTTTAATCAACAATCACTACTCTGTCGTTTACTTGTAGTTTTATATCATCCATACCAATTTTCTTATTCATATTGGATGTCTCGTAGTCTTGCTTACATGTGGGGTTTTTAATGAAAGGGCTTATGGCATTGCTTGTTGGTATATAAGTTGCAGCAAATGCGTTTCTCTTAACATTCTTTTGCACCAGTTTTGTTTTAAATACTATATTCAGTTTGTACTTTTACATTATGTGGACCGGATTTGGGATTCTAGGGGGCTTATTCCCCTGTGAGCCACAGTAGCTAGAAGGATAGGTTGACGGAGAGAAACAGTCTGATCAGGTTAGGGATCCCTGGAAGGATAGGCATCCAGAAAGATTAGCTGTTAGTCTCCCTTGACTTTCGCCTTCTAGTTATTGCAAATGTGCTGATTTCCTTGACCTAAAATTTTAAGGCACATTTGTCTTGTGTTTATGAAAATTTTCATGGAAAAGAGCACTCTTTATAAACACTCGGGTTCACATCCCAAGGCTAAACTACATAGTTTAAAGTGTAAACGTTCTTTTTAATATGTACTTATCTACATTTAAGGTTATATTAGAGTTGCTTGAAACTCATCTTTTATTCTCACAGTTGTTAGAACTAGCTGTTAACCTTTAAAGTGCAGATGTTTATTTACCATCAACATCGCTTAAATGACGCAGCTTTTTCTATAATCATACTAAAGGACTTGCATTCTTGGATAGCATTTCATGCTCAAAGCAATATGCATCATGATTAACTAGCTTAATTTTTTAATGTCATCAGCGGAATGTTGACACTGTGGTGAATGTGTGTGCCAGTGGTCTTAAATTTTAGTGTGATTGTGGGGTGTTGATTTTATGAAAAAGTTTAAAGTTGAAGATGTCTGATCAAAGCTAACTCATAATAAAAATTAATGTAAAGATATTTAACTTGCCATTCTAGCAAATCTTGCACAAAGACTATTTCAGAGTGGAGGAGTCACTTCGTGCACGAAATTCACAAAGACATCCAGATGTGGAGTTCTGTTTAAGTGACTGCTTAGTTTGTTTCTTGGATCTGACACTAAGCACTTGTTTTAAATGTGGGAGTCTACTGGAAGGAATACTTGTACTTCTGGGAGCAATGCTATTTATTGTTTTTAATAAAGATGTTTGTGTTAGTTTGCCTACCATATCTTTTTTGCATTTTCCAAATGTCAGAATCTGGGAAGGTCTCAATGCATAGATTTAACGCATTTCATAGGGACTAATTGACACAATTAAGCTTGTGGATTAGTAACATGGCTATGAAAACGTTTGCATCTGTGGGTGCAACCTATAATGGAAGAGTTGTGAACAATTTCATTAAAAAGCATGAGGTTCCTCTTGAAAATATAAAAGATCACAATTCTGTAGCGATTTAAGTAGTGGTCATGATTTCTAGTGCCAATGACCATTGCAAACATATTTTAATCAGCACTTGTTGTGCATTCACAGGCAGATATTTAGTTTATGTTGATATTATTTTTTCCCCAAGAGTACAATTATCTACATATTGAGGCACAACCAGGCTTGTCTTTCCAGTCTGCAAGAATTCTATAGCAAGTAATGTTGAAGACTACAAATGCTATAGTTAGTATGTTTGTTACAAAAGGGATTTCTCCATGTGCCACTCATTGCATTTAGTCTGTAAATAAGACCTTATATGTCTAGCATGTTAAAAGGAACGACAATTTACAAACGTTCTGAAAGCAAACAAAATAGCATTTCACTATTCAGTGATACAGGAAATGCTCAGCAGCATTTTAAGAATCCTTTATTATCACATTAACGATCTGCCTTTTTTAAAAAGTAGTTACCCACATTCTCAAAAGCTAATCAATAACAGCAATTCTAAACATTTAAAAGCGAATGTAAGATCAACCATTCAAGAAATGTCAACTATCGTGAAAAATTTGAATAAATATTGTAGATTAATGGCTACTTTTGCAGTTCCTAATATGATGGAGGCATTATGGTGCACTGGATCGGAAAACACAAAATTCTTCCAGACGCTAATATCCAGGTTTGTCTAGGATGAATTAAACAGTCGTGTGTCAGCTTTATAGCAAATAAATGGACTTTGTGCACAGCTGTGTCTGTGATTCCTAACAAAATTTCCTTATAGCTATTCTATTTAATGTGATTGCTTAATTTGACAATATCTGAACATTGACAATTATTTTTAAATGAAAAAAAATCATTTTGAAATACATATTTTTGTACTTCAGGATATCCAAAAAGTTAAGATTAACATCTTGAGGAAGTATTATGGCATTCATGCTACTTTGATGCATGTGTGTAGGTTTAGAGATAGATTTCTGATACATATACAAAAGTATGTGAAAAATAATTGTTATTTTTTACCAGCGATGCTGGTAGTAAACACCTGCTTTTCCAACAACAAAATTTTTATAGGTGCACTGATCTTATCACTTCTGAATTTCCGCAACTGAAATAAAAAATGAAAGCATCGTTCAAATTTACAATGGATGATGTAAGCTATTCAGAAATAAGTAAATGACACTTATATCAGCTGACTAGACAATATCTGTTCTCCTGAGTGAATAGGTACCTGATTGCTGTACCACTTACATCGCCTGGCCCTGAATACAAGCTGAAGGACCTGTATTTGTAAACACTCCTGCATATTTTCTATTCATTTCAGGTACTGAAAATTGCAGTGATAACTGGGTGAAGCATTCTTAGCCAGATGATATTCATCTCATTGTAGTGACTAGTGTACAAAAAAGGCTCTTCTGAGTTGTTAAAAATCACTTTAAAGGACAGAGATGCAAATCTAATATGATAAACATGGTTTAAATACCCTACAGAGTTCCATGTCCACATTTCTCTTAGGGCAATTCAACCCCCCACCCCACAATTCTCTTTCCTCAACGTTAACAAACCAACAGAGAACTCCAGCAGTTACAACCAGGATGAGACCAAATTTCTCATAAGGGTAGAAGTAAACTTTACCTTAAATATTACTTTGCATCTTTCAAGCAGCACTTGCCATTTTATCTGAGTACGTTGTTCGTCAGAGAGTGCCATGAAAACTGATGGCTAAAGACAGTGGAACAGATAAACATGAAGAATATTGTTACTTTAAGATTCCCTTACCGCAACACTTTATAAATAGCCATCCAAAACCACAAATTAAGGGAGCAGCAAAAATAAATTACACGATTTAAGAAAACAAAACAAAAAAGAACTTTAGACTATTTATGACAATGCCTTAAATTGCAATTCCAAGTTGTTACTATTTAATACAACTATCTAACCTCAATTTACATGTGGATTTTGGTGATAGATACAAGATTGCAACAAATAACTTTTCAGCTAATTTTTTACATCAAATTATCGATTTGAAATTTTAATTAAATGACCCCATATAAATTTTTCATTATTGTAGCTGACCTTACAGCCTACAAGGGCCTCAGCTACTTCTGATAGAAGGTGGCAGAAAGCAATGGTGCCTGTGTGGTCAGACAGTCCAACAGTAAAATTGTATTCCAGTATCACTGTGCTGCTAGGATCCACAATCCCAGTCAAATTAGTAGCACATTCTGGCTTGGAACACTGCATAGAATTTTCAATTGGCCTTCTGCATCGAACACTGATTTAGAAAGAAATATTTTGATTGGTTTCAGTTCTCAGATAATAATATGTATTTCTTATTGCTCTCTCTTCTCCTCCCTAAAGTCCTATATTTGGGTGGGGAGTGAAAAAGAGAAAGCATGTATTCATGTATAAATTCTGAAATAATTTACTAAGCATATGTTTTAAGCTAAAATTCATAGGCCTGATCAATTGAAGGTACATGAACATCCAAAAATGAAAACGATATACACGCATGCAAAATTGCTGACAAACCATAGTGTCTGGACCATTGGGGTGACATCACCATCAATATCAAATGTTGTCAGTACAGCAAACATTACACCATAGTGAGGCACTGTTGAGCTGTCTCTGGACAGAGTAGCCTGCTTAATCTTCACTTGCTGCACAGTGAAGACTTCATTGATGCTATTGACTAAGAAGTGGACATGGAAAAATAAGCAATAAATAGTTCAAGAGTTTTCTATAGGTGATATTCCTTAATGTAAAATTTCAAATATTTTCACAGTTTTCATCTTGTTTTAAACTTTACTAAGTAAAAGAGAGAACATCACAGAAATGCACACAGTGGCAAACTAGTAGAAAAATATTACAGCACATGCACTGGGTTATCTTTGGTTTCCTTTCCCAACCTTACACGCACTCTCCCATAAGGAGACCATAATGTCAGGGAACTAGCTTTGCTTTCCTCAATCATGTTCCATCTCTCATTCTTGCAGATCATACTCTTAATAAGTATGCTTTCCTCATGTAAATGTACTCTTCATTTGCACTCATGAGCATGAAAAAGCACCCAACAGGCATGCATACTTCACTATAAATATATTCATGGAACAGAAGTAGAATAGGAACAGGCATGAGCAACAATAATTTTCCCACCATCAGGGTCAACATCATGCATTGGGAGGTCAAAGTCAATGTCCATGCCAGCATCCTGGGTTCTTAGGAACTGTCGCAAACATCGAGCTTCCCGGGTATCTGTAATCACACCACTGCAATATATTTTGGGTTTCACACTTGATGTACAGAAAATCATGGAAACCAATCTATTAGCTCTTCTCTGTTAAGACAAAAATGTTTTGGGGTCTGAACACTTCCTGTGTCTAAGCAATGTGAGGGCTCAGGTTTAGACAAGACGGTGTTACAGTTTACCCTGCTAGCATGATCATATAGTAATAAACTACGTAAAAATTATGCTGCAGTCCTGCTATAAATGTCATTCATTTTTAAGCTCAACAATTTAAAAACTTTAAAAATCATGAAACTATTCATACTGCAACAATTAACAGACTGAGAAAAAAAGTTCATATTTGATAAACATTCTGGAGTGTTGATCAGCATGCTGAATAAAACCTGGATTTGTTGTAAAGATGGTTTTGCAGTCAGCTGAGGCCACTAGGCTTGATTTGAAGTTGTTGTAAGTGATTTTTATATCAGCTGCAAAGACCACTGAAGTACACAATTTACAATCATTATTGTTATCTGTATTATACATAACGCTCCTAAAATATATCAGTATAATTTGCATTATACATGCCGTTCCTAAAATATAAAGTTTCTTATTTGTCTAAAATTTTTGAAACTATGTAATTTGGAAGTGAATTTATTCTGGTAGAATCAGAAGGCATCTTATACATTCAAAGGAAGCAAACAGGCACTTTTTTTTTAAAAAAGACTCTTTATGTAGATGTCTGTGGGTACTATATGCTACTATACTAGTACTAATAATAAACTATAGCAATACTGACATATTGCTGTTTTAATGGCAAAACAAACCAGTGTCATATGGAATCCACTGGATAGCTGTATCCACATGATGGTCCCATCTGTAAATATCAAGACAAAAACAAGAGAAACTTCTGCTGTACATAATTTTTATGAAAGGATATTATGAACTAAAGAATATTTTTTTATTTCTGACAATTTAAACAATATATACAAAGAAAAACTATGCAATACACAAAAAGTTAATAAATTACTTAAAACTTAAAAAATATAACAAATATAAGAAACAGTTTAAAAAGTAACTTATTTCGCTGTTTCCTACTCACAGGTCTAGAGAAAATGCTGGGCATGTTTTATCAAACAAGATGATCTCACATTTCTTTGTTTGTTTCCCCATTTTTGTTGTCAGAAAACGTACCTGACCAACCTAAAAAACACAGACAATAAAAAAGGTAACTATTTTTCCAGGATGAATAAAACTATGTTGTTAAAACATGCCTTCAAAAAAATATACAATCAATATTTAGGATATACCTTGCAAAAACACCCACGAGTGGTAACATGAATCCTAACCCTTTTATAGACAGCATAAAATGCAGAGATCTAAACAAGCTAATTTTCCAGGACTGCCCACATTAAACAACATAATATATAATTACTGGCACGAGGAACAGATCTAAAAATTAGACTCAAAGATTGCCCCTACATTATATATATATATATATATCACTCTGCTATTAGCTCTCTAGAAGCTTGTATCAGTGATGTCAAGGGCTGGATGGTAAAAAACAAGCTTAAACTAAATGATGATAAAACGGAAGCCCTCTTGTGCCATAGAAGAAGACATCAACCTTCACTAGTCAGTCTGCCCAATCACATCAAGGTGGGCGACAGCAACATCACCTTCACATCATCAGTTAGGAATCTGGGATTTATTGTCACCGCAGACATGACCCTTGATAAACATGTTACAGCTGTCTGTCAGTCTGCCTACTATGAGCTCCGTAAGATCAGTGCCATCCGTCATTTTCTCTCCACACGCGCTACCAACACTCTTGTCTGCGTGTTTGTTCTTTCTCGACTTGACTACTGCAACTCCTTGCTGGCAGGCTGCCCTGACTACCTCATTCAGAGACTCCAGAGAGTACAGAACTCCGCTGCGTGTCTGGTACTTAGAGCAAGGAAACGGGACCATGTCACTCCTCTCCTTCGTTTCCTACACTGGCTACCCGTCCGTTCTCGCATTCAGTACAAACTGTCTGTGCTGTGTTTTAATTTCTTTGCTGGCTCCTGTCCTGACTATTTCTCTGAACTTCTCATCCCTTACTCTCTGGCCAGACAATTACGCTCTTCGTCTGACGACCGTATCCTAACTGTTCCTGTCACCAGAACAACAACATATGGTCACAGGACTTTTGGCTACTGTGGTGCAAAACAATGGAACTCTCTCCCTTTCCATATCCGCCACCTTCCTACAATTGAATCCTTCAAATCTGCACTGAAAACGCACCTCTTCCTTGAGCATTACTCCTAACACAGTCCACAATGCTAGTCCTTACCTTCCCCCTTCCCTCTTGCTACTTTACCCATCACTATTTTTCTCTGTTCCTGTTACCTGATGCCTTTGCTATCTGTTTCGTCGTCAGTACTGTCGTTTCTTTTGTCCCCTGTGTTCTGTATCTACTTGTCCACGTCTCTTCCCCATTTTAAGCGCTAAGAGCATGCTCTCTATGAGTGTGAATATGTGCTATAAAAATCTTCACTATTATTATTATTATATTTTTTTAATAACGTACGCATTATATATCCAAAACAAAAAGGTTCTACATAACCTTTCTGATAGCAGCAAGTATATTGACATGCTGGCCTTGAAGTGTAGCACCACTTATATTTATGTCTTCTAAGGCATAATAATTGTTGCTTGACCGTGTTGGAATTGTCAGAAAGTTTCTGTAGCTCTGTATATCCCATCCAGCATATGAATCTATATAGCCATGGTTTTCTGACACACTGAGTTGAAATGGGCTGTAAATATAATCCAGAATTATAAAAATAATTTGTAAGTGCATTTTGTCATCCGAAGGAACTGTCCCTGTATATAAAATACTACAACAAAAAACAAACTGGCAATCAACCATTTAAGAAACATAAACAACACCAAATGGATTATATGAGTGCATAGTGAAAACCACCACAGATCAGCCCTGTAAACAGTTGTCACATCTGGAAAGAAGTGTGTCAGAATTGAGATCTAAACTCATGACCATAATGGCAACAGCCACTTGTGTCGTCAACTGTTCAGTTTAGACTAGCATGGAAGAACTGTGATTGAATGCATCCTTTGTTGAAAGGAAGTAAGAGACAAAATGACAATAAGCTTGAACTAACACAGAAGACTTCGTGGAGTGACATGTATTAAAACACTGTTTTAAGAAACATACCACAACTGAAAGAATTGTCTTCCTGTAATTAAGAAAGGTGGGTTTGGGGAAAATACGACTGCTCTGAGGCAACTAAGATTCGTTTGCCTGTTGCAGAACTGATACTCAAAACTATAACTCATTATTATATATACTATAGGCCCCAGACACATGCATAAACCACAGTGAACATCTACTTGTGACCAACAGTTGTTGCAAATGATTAAACTTGATCTTTACCATGTTAAAACTGTTCTTTATGATACATACACTGGTGTCCATGGTTTGAACTTTTCATCAGCCTGATTGGTAGCCTTCGCCTGTACTTGAGCACTTTTGATCTGAACTAAAGTGAAGCATTTTAATTTCAATTATGCTTTCATAATTTTAAACTTTAGCAAATTAAAAGGAAATCAAAACAAATTTAAATGTCCACTTTTATATAGGAACAATATGTTGGTAATAAACCAAGTGTATTAAATGTCTAGGTTATATCACAAAGAAATGACATTACCTGTTCCTGTACAAACATATCTTGTTTCTGGTATATAGTTAATGAAAATTTTCAACATTCTGAATAACATTCCAGATATTAATTCTTGTATCACAGGTAATAATAGCGCTGAGTTAAACATTATTAAGCTTCTTTGAACAATAACGTACTATGCACCCTCAAACCTTCCTTTAAAGACTATTACAATGTATTATAATTGTATAGCTTCAATCCATTGTGCATGTTTCAAAGTAAATTCATGATAACTATTTATCAAACAAGTCACCACTTTCTCTTGCTATATAGTACCTATATCTCCAACTTTGAAACTGGTGGCGATATGATGGATGAATTCAAATCCTCCCCAGCAAGTTACATTCACAAAATATGAGGGTGAGTCTCTCACGATGAATGAAATGAGATATCTTTCACTACCAACATCTGAAAAAAATGTTACTTTTAGTACTTATTTCTGCTTTTGCATTATACATTATTCTAATTTGTGCATTATTGTGATGCTTCAGGAGGTAGGCCCTATTTGTGAAAATATAATGCTACAATTAATGACTTAATAGGATTAATAAGATATGTCGAGTGAAAAGATAAACAACGGTGGCTTTTAAATAATTATGTTTATTTTGTTGAAGCTAACCTTAATATTTTTGAATGTAATCGGAGCTTCTTACTTTTTTTGCTAAGGAACGATCGCTGAGGCTCTTTCGCTATAATAATGCCCGTTACTGTCTGTAAGGATGAATATATATATATATATATATTCAGAACAGATAAAAAACAATGTATAACAATATACCTTACATATTCTAACACACAGATATAGTACCATTAATACTTTTGCGTTAACTTACTTATTATGATAATCAATTTTATTGTTCAACAAATATTACTACAAGTTAAATTATACTGTAAAGCGTACTAAGAGAGAAAATAGGAGGATTTACTTTGACATTTAATTTTCTCATCAATACTAGTCATACCACAGAAATCGTGTCTGGTTTGATGTCACACAGTCTTTTAATTTCTTCGGAAACTGGCACTTCATGTTTTGTTGAAACAGTGTTAGAGCGTTGGTTCTGCCTTTGGCTTGTGTTTGCTAAGTTTTTGAACGATTTCCCAGTTTTGTCGCTTTCTCCATACTGACCAATATCATCAAATCTTCCTTGCCATGCCATTGCTAAAATAAAAGTTAAATTAGCGACGCAAACAAAACTCTAAAACTATCCAGTGCCAATCTTGGAAAGCGATATAAAAGTTGTCGTCTGCTCTATTCCGACCCTAAGCACGTAAATGTGCTAGAGTTGTCTCTAAACAGCAATGGCCGAAAAAGCAGATGCAAGCACGATTCAGAGTTCCACTGGTGATCAACCCAGCGAAAAGAAACAATCAGACATTAAAAGATATTATGCATTGTACACATTTTATCCAAACAGGTTTGAATCTTATGTTGAACTCTACTCTGGATGTAATATCTTACTTTAAGAAGCCATCGCGAGGGAGACGCACGGACGTATCCGTATAGCTATAGTTTGTTCGTGGTAGCATTGTTAATAATTCATCACATTAAGTAACTGCAGCAGTTCTGGTAAGCACTTCTGCATTTTAAGGAGTCATAGATCATATTTTCCATTGGTACAAATAACTATAAAAATTGAGAAATGTAAATCACAACCAGCATCACAAAATCTTGACATCTTTACTCTTTGTCTTGTCAATTCTGGAAGTCATTAACTTTCTCCATATCCACGGGATAAAAATTACCAAGTAACTTATCGTCGGAATTTTCCCATACATTAGAGACGAGTGCTATGCGCTAAACAAGTCTCACAGGCACTTTCATTATATCAGATGACGGTGTTAAAACACTATATAGGCCTAGAGTCTTTAAAAGGTTCAGTCAGTTTGATTAGCATGGAATTCATCCAGAACATTTCTGCAGACATTTCATTTGTGAATGCATCATGTAATGTTTGGAGTCCTGTAGTATTGTTACAATAAAAGATTGCTTTATTATATTTTTCATTGCTTTTATAAGCTAAAACAAAACACTTCACACACACACACACACTTGAACATTTGAAGTTTTTGTGTGAAAGTGATGGGAAAAATTGACCATTTTTTGACAAAGTGCTTTTTGTCTAAAGGCCTAAAAGCATCAGTGACCCTTCGTCAATAGAAGAAGAAACATCTGAAGATGGAAATCTAAGGTATAATACCAAGGAGTCTTTGATGATACTGTCCTACATGTTGCATTGCTGTCTAAAATAGTGTTTATGAGAAATATCATTGTGTAACCATTGATTCAGAAGTTTTCTTTGGTTTTATTTATTTCATTAACAATAAATGTTGATTTTAGCCTCAGCATTGCTGCCACAAACCTGTCGGCATCAGCAGAAACAGATCTACGCAAATCTTTGGCTCAGCGTTTATCTAGATTACCGTCACCTTCAGGTCAAGGACATTTCCTCCCTGTTGGAATAAGGTGATGATGTGGATTAAATTCTTGTAAAGATTTTTCAGCATACTTTAATCCTGCCAAAGTTTTTTTTCTATATATATATATATATAAAAATGAAAAGGAATTTTAAAAAATTAGGTTCTTAAAATTCGAGATTAGATTTCTTTTGGGGTTCAAGGCAAATTAGTGATTTAGTAATATTAATCTGGTCCAGCATTGACTATGTTTTGCCTCATTGGTGGCCTAGTTTGCAATAAAATGATTCCTGCTTTTTAAATAGTTAAATGTTTGGCCAGTTATAAATTCAAAGATGATATTAATTAGTTTGTTTAATGATGTGAAAAAAGCATCCTATGTCTTATTTTTAATAAATTTGTAGATGAACAATGTATGTTGGAGAATGGACTTTTCTTTTGGGAGGGGGTTCTCTTTTCTTTTGAAAAATATTTCTTAAAATTTAAATATACAAAGGAAATTGTTTATTTTTGGACAATTGTACTATCCTTGAAGCTTTCAATATCTATTATGAGGAAAGGCATCCTATTGATAGTAGTAAATTTTCTGCTGAATTTTATCGTGATTTGCTGATAAAGCTGCATAGCAGGAAGTGTTGGAGATGAACATTGGAGAAAAAAAACCACTTTAATATGATTTCTTATAAAGTATGTTTATTTTAAAGGCATTTTAAAATATTTATCAGAAAAAAAGTTGATTTAAATATTCTTTAAAACATATATTTTGAAAATTAACATGGGTAAATGTGCATGCATTTACAATTTTGAACATCAACTTCACCTCTGCTTTAAATCCTTTCTTTTTAATTGCAGCTCTGCTGATAATGTGGCTTCAGCAGCAGCATGCTATTTCTGTGTTTTGAAAATGCCATCTGATAGTGAAAGTGATGGTGACAAATCAAGCAACATAAGGAGATTTGTGGTCTGTTTTGTGTCATTTACTGACAGTTCTCTTGATTTATATCCTTTGCTGTTGGAATAGGGAAACCGTACTTGGGTTTTATGACTGGGGGGTAAATTTTATAAACCAGAGGATATCATCTTTCATGGTGACATTAGATTAAGTACTTTGTTTTGTCTCTACAGTGATGGAAGTGTTTGGTCCTATTTACTTTGCAAAGTAATTGCAAAATTATTGAAAATATTTGTTTTGTGTTCAACAAATTCACTCAGAATTATAATTAGAATTGGAGAATTGTTCCTAAATCTGGAGAGAATTATCAATCAAGTATTGACAATCACCAAAAAATAATTTTTATGGGTATATGTTCATAACCTCATTATTTAAAAGTAACTTATGATGACAAACATTATATGGTTCATGGGGCGTTTGCATTATCTTTTGACTACGATGTAGACAGAACAGGTTAAAACAGAGAAGTGTTGACTATCTTTTAAACTAGGCATAATGGCAGTAGAGTTATTTGTTATTTAAGGTGTTTTGTAAATTAATAATGATGATTATCATGATGAGAAAATGTAATAGTTGTAAAGAAACATTGCCTGGTTTTCATGCAGTAAGAACCTGATTGTAAGTCCTGTAGAAGTTGTAAATTCCTTAATGATTCTTACATTTCGTCAGGACCTTGACAAATATAGCCAAGGATTTGTGCAGTATCTAGATGAGGAGGTAATGTTACTACATGTGGCTTATCTTTTGTGAGTGTGAGGTTTGGGCAAAAGTTCTAAACAGAATTTTGTTTCACTGTGTGTAAAAAGTGGGCTTATATAATGTTTTTTCTTCCTTTTTAAAGTACTTCTTAATTTTAATGCCTGTTTACTGCAACACTTACTAGAGTTATTATTTTTTCACTTTTATTGCCAAAATTTTGGGGAAAAAAATTATACATTATTTAGTATAGTATATGTATGCTATCTTTTTTTTTGCATGTTTACTTTTTATTAACCAGGAGAATTTCAAACATTTTCACCTATTGTAAAGGCATAGGTTGATATATATGCACATATATTTATCAGGAATTGGGCATGTAAATGCCCACACACATATACACATGCACACACACATACACTTTCTCTCTCCCCGCTCTGTCCCTTAACTGTTTCCAGTCATTTGTTGGGCATCATGAGTTGCAGCAAATGTGGTGTAGGCATGCCATTTGGGCCTGTTCTGTGCCCTTATCAGATGGTCACCTTCCTGACAGCCCATCCATTCCTTGATGTTACTCAACCACCACTTCTTCTGTTTGCCTCATCAGTGTTTTTCCTCCATGTATCCTGGGAGGGATATCTTGGGCAATGTGTCAAGCGACATGCCTGAACCAAACCAGCTTCTGCCTCTTGAGGGTGGTGAGCAGAGGTTTCTTGGGACTGATCAGGATGGTGAACAGACGGTGAACAAATTTCTTTGACTTCTGTTTTCTAAAAGGAGACGTGGAGCATTCTCTGAAGCCATTTCGTCTCGAATGCCTGAATCTTTCTCTCTGTATCTGTCAGAAGGGCCAGGTTTTTGCAGCCATACAGCAACATGGGACGACCAGGTACTCATATAGCTTAATCTTGTCTTTGAAGCTGATACCCCTGCTGTGCCATATCTTGTTCAGCCTTGCCATTGCTGCCTTTGCTGCTGTGATTCTCTGACAAATGTCCACTACGCATCTGCCATCCTTTAAGAGTGTCACTCCTACTCTGCACCTCCTCAAGCTGCATGCCATTCAGGTGGATCTCTTCTTTTTCCTGCCCAACAGTGTTCATCATTGTTTTGGTTTTATCCATGCTGATGTCCATCCCATATATGCTTGCACTGGTCGCGAGCCTGTCTGTGAGAGCTTGCAACTCGTCATTGCTGCCTGCCATCAGATCGTCACCAAAGTGGAGGTTGCTTAGTGATCTTCCTTCACTGGACAATCTCGATGGATTCTCTCTCACATGTATATAAATAGATACATATAAACACATGAACACCTGAAATGGTGATTGTGCATGTTCATATGGGTGCATCTCTTTTCTGAAGTATCTCCCTCTCTCTCAAGCTCTCTCTCTCTCTCTATCTGCATTCATTGACATCAGAATAAATCACAAATTATGTGAAGTCTGTCAATCTGTGAGTTTTGAACTGCTACACAGACTTTAAGATGTGACTTACAAAGAAAAACGAGGTCAGTTTTTATATGACAAATGTAAAATCTTAGAATAATAAATTTTAAAGTAAATTTTATTTTGAATAAACATTGCTCAAATAATTGCTTCAGTTTACTGGCCTTTTTCTCATCTTATGACAGCTTTCTCTATGCGTCTCATTTGCTTCAGTGTACATTTTAAATGACAACCATCTGGCCGTGATATAGCCCTGGTTGCTGGCACGGCGTTAAACACAAACAAACATCTGGATCTCAGTCCATGACAATTCGTTTCTGATCTGCGGGCTCCACTGGCCGTAGGATTCATCTTTACCTTCTTGTATAAATTTGCCTTTTCTGATGGTGATAGTATGCTCTGACTATCATGAGCATTTCTCTGCTTCTACTAATAGTTATCACTGACGAAGACCTCCATTACTGAACAGTTTAGATGTTCAGCAACACTGGCTGCTATGATGATTAGTATGCTTTTAGATCTTTTTCAATATACTGTTGTTCCAGACTTACACCATACTCTGTGTAAGCATGATATGCTTCAGAATTCTGGTAGCATCTTGAACATCGCCTTTACTTCTTTCTGTGATTGTTTGTACAATATTCAGTATTTCTGGTAGTTTGCAACTTCTTCATGTAGCGTTTTTTTCACTTGTGGCATTTTCTGCCACTGTGAGCAAAATGAACTCATAGAGTAAAATGTACCTATCAGAGGGGTGTCATGCCTTCATCAAAGTTAAAGATATAATTTCCATGTGAAGTGCATTTATGCAGATCACAAAATCGGCAGGATTATCAGGATTAAGATCACTAAACCAAAATTAAGTAGATTTGTGTTTTTTGCGAGCTGTCATGCAGAAAATGTATACACACACTTGATCATATGCATTAAAGATTATGTAAACAGTTTATGGTGGATTTAGTGTAAAAGGTAAATGGCACAAATCTTGGGTGTATATTTGGTTGTGCACTCATGCATGTGGACTTGCATGCACACTCAGTTTAAATTGAAAATTTTATAAACAGTTCTTCAGTTACTTTAACATAGAAAATTTTTTAAATGACTGATACGTGTACATGGAAAACCTGATGAAAAGGCAGGTGAAAGCACGAGTAAGGTTTTGTGCCATTCAGCTTTACAGTGGTTCTGTTGCTGCACTGTGTAGATTTATGTTTACCTCTCAGCATTTGCCCATGGACAATCCTCAAAGTGGTGACATTCATTGGCAGGTAGGAGTGCATGCGGGCTATTCTATATGGCATTTTTTTAATTTTTATATATTGTTGTAGATTTGGTCTTTTCTTTCCTATGCCTTAATGTTGCTCGTTCTCTTCTTTTTTTTGGTGGTAATTTTGATGTAGACAAGTGGCATCTATTTGCATTGTTGTGCAGCTGTATAATTTCATTTGCTTACTAGTTTCTCTGGTTTCTTTTATGAAGGATGCATGTTCACCAAAGTGTTATTTGACTATAATTCCTCAATGATAGGGGTTGAAATAGTTGATCAGTTAAGTAAGGGGGAAGGGGAATTGGTGTTAAATGTTGAAACAGCAATTAATGCTCTATCACAGCAAAGTAGCTGGCCCAGTAAACTGGTGCCACATGTAGAAAATGAACAGCATGCCTGAGATGAGATCTGAATCTAGGACAACTAATCCTTACTGTATTGGTGACAGGCACTAATTGTTGCACCACTAGATCAATTGATTAGTTAAACTGAATGGGATAATGCATTCCTTTAGTCCTCAGTGACCAAGGGAAAGAAGGCATGGCTCTTGTTGAGCTATTATTTATTGCCAAAATAAACCATATCTTTTGATTAAGATATTATTTACTAACAATATTTTTAAAGGGCTGTCCCACATTTGATATTAATTTGTACACATTACAATGATAATTCTAAAGGCCTTGGAACTTGTAGGTCAGGTTGCAGAAAAGAGGTAGCTAAATAGTATTTGATATGGTACCCAGGTTCAGTTAAGTCCACACAGCAGTCAAAAGTCCCTTTTTTTTCTTCAGAGTTTTGTGTTGGCCTTTTCTCTCAATTTGTGTGTGTGTGTGTGTGTGTGTGTGTGTTGTTTGTTTTGTTGTGAGTGAAGTTTAGAATGCTGAAATTTTAAACAAACAAATGTTTTAGTGGTGAAATTGGCAAGGTCTTTATTAACATTTAATTTGTATATGTGATTGGCCAGATTTACTTAATAAGTCATGGGCTTAAAGAATATTTATTTCTCATGATGTGAAATTATATCTCAGAAGAATGTTTGATGTGATCTTAACTATCATATGATTATGTCCTTTATAAAATATAGTAACAGTTTTGGACAAATTAATGCCACAAACCTTTTAATTTGCTTTTTAAATATGTAAATATGTCAATTTTGAGTCTTTTGACCAAAGACCTTTCTAATAACAATAAAAAATTGTATAATGATACATTTATGATTATATTTTGCTGCTGTCTCTTCACTGGGGCTTACTTATTTTTTAATCACCACAAAACAGTAAAATGTTCTTGGAAATATGAACCAGTTGTATCAAAATAGATGCAACCTTTTATGTTTGCCTTTCAGCAAGAAACATAAAACCTTTTAGTAACCTGCCTGCGATGGTAGTGACATAATAGTCTGTTGCTATAATAATTAGGTTGACTATCAAAAACTGCTTTTAGCTTTGCCTGTTTGCACCTGTCTACATATTCTGTTTGATTATAACAGAAGTACTTCATAACTGGACATTTTTAATTTAACTTAATGATTTTGTCTCAGACACATACCTCACCTGAGCATTTTACTATGCCAAAGAAGGTAACAGAATATATGCAAGTGTCATTTTCAAATTAAATCATATTACATGTAACTAATAGCATTGTTTTATACACATGCACTTTTGATATCACCTATCCATCTCTTCCAGCACTTATCACGAATGAAGCTTGTGAACTGTTGTTTCTTATTTTAATGATATTTTAATTGCCAAACATGGGGAAAACTCTTTTTATAAAAAAAACCCTAAAATCTGAAATAAGACTTCTTTTTTTTAATAAGATCTCTACTTGTTGATGAGATTTGCAAGAAAGTTTAATAATATTAAAAGGAAAAAAATGATCATCATGTTTCTATTGTTGTAGTTTACAAACAGAAATATATTTCATCCTTGGATTCTTTTTTATTTAAATGCTTGCTTTTTAATTCTAATATAACATGCTTCCAGATGCAGTACTGTAATAATATACATTGACATGTTTCAATAATATATCATCTAAAATGTAAATTTGTACTTTTCTGTTCAAATTATATTCAGATTTCACTATTTAAATGTGGATTGGTCATATTTAATTATTTTCTTTATTGTTTGCCCCCAGACAATGTAAAATAACCTTTAAGTATTTTTCGTATTCAATGTTTCTGTTGTTACAAATAGTAATATTTTAGAAGAAAAGATTAGTGAGTGCACCCTGCTGCGAAGCTTTTTACAAATGCATAAAATGATAGTACAATTAAATCTTTAGGCAGTGCGAAGAGGAGTCCAATCAGTTTTCCCAATTTATAACTGATATGTTCATTTTTGGGCATGTGGATCTTTATGGAATAAATGTATTTTATGGAAAGTTCATTACAGTAAGCGGATCTAATACTATTTTATGGAAAGTTCATTACAGTGAGCGGATCTAATACTATAAAAAGTGAAATTTAAATTGTAAAAGTGTTTAAAGAGGCATAGATTTTAGATAACACTTTTTTCTTCAAACCACTATTAACTACATTATCATTCACAATCTGCACTGTGTTCAGCACAGTTTTGACCTTTACTATACTTTGTGTTTCATGCAGTAACATACTAAACAGACCTATCAAAGGAATAAATATTTACGATAAACTCAACATGAACAGATTTTCTTTTAATTTGTTGTATTTGTAGTTTATATGAGATGAATGAATTATGGATTTCATGATTTTGTGTGCTTTGTTTTTCATTTATGTTTTCCTCACAAACATAATTTAAACTTTTAAATCTTGATTGTATGTTTGAATAAGATTACCATTTTGTGTGTGTGTGTGCATGCACATTTTTAATTGAAAAATGATTTATTAATTTCTATATTTTTTCAGTTAAGTCAGGTAAACACTGGACTGAAAAAGTATCTGGAGGCATGGCCTGAAACTGTACTGGAATATCTGACACGCTGTATCACTCGTTTGGGCCAAAATGTGCACTATCTTGTCTACAGTGTCAGTAAAATGTACATAGTTGTGTTAAAAATAAATTGATTGGGAGTTTCCTGCCACTTAAGTTTTCTTGTACTTGGATTTATAGACAGAAACAAGTAGTTGATTGTTCCTGTGGTGTCACTGATTTACCATGAAAAGTTGTTATAGTTTATGTTTCTTATGGAAACATTTATGTCGTTTAACCATGAAGTGCTATACATGGAAACTGGACATATGTTTATATCATGTCATTTCATGCACTAAAATAATTCTAGACTTTAGATTATGTACTGTAATTTGTTTATTTATTTTTGTTTTTGTAGGCTCTTGTGGATGCCTCACTTCAGGTATGTGATGCAACAGCTGAAGAGGAAGATGATATCAGAAGGTACGCATATGGAAAGGTTGTGGGCTGGATTTTTCCTATGATCTCATTTTCAAAAATAAAAATTAAAATCAGTATAACTGCAATTGCAGAAAGTGTGAAGACTCCAGTGCATTCTTTTGTAGGCATCACAATGTAAATGGATCACATTATTTTGTTGTTAATGTTCAATGCTCAGGTTTTTTTAAATAAAGTCAATGGTTATGGTCTTTTCTTCAGATTCATCAGCTGCTGCAGTCTGTCTCCTCTTCTAGAACAGTTGCAGGCTTCAGATCAGCTAAAAGCTGGAATTTCACCATCTGGTGAAGCATGGCAGGTCCAGGCAGATGTCATTACTCTAACATTAAAAGAACAGGAGGCAATTTTTGACATGCAAGGTAAGAAGGCAGAGATTGGTTTCTCTTCACCACTTAAAGATAAAGAAAACAGCTGTATGGTTCTAATAACTTTGGAACTAAAAAGAAACAGCTTAAAGTTGTACAGCTGTTGCAAATCATACACCATATTTAGATTGGGTTTTTATAAAGGAATGGTGCTTACGAACTTGCACTAAACAAATGCATAAAAAATGTTAATACCTACAAGCTGTGATTTGAAGCAGTATTTCTCACCCAAGACAAACGGCACATGCAAAATTAACTATCCGCCTACAATTGCCACCACCTCCCCCACATCCTCAATAAAGTGGTTGCCTGTCTCACTATGCAGAAAATCCTTGATGATCTAATCTCAAAATAAGAAAGTAGACTGCTGTTAGCGTTTGAAAATGGTTCTAAAAGTATTTTCACAGAGGATCTGGTTTTCCCACTCAAACAGCTTACACATTTAAAACCAGAAGATGTGTGCCTAGATGACATTGGTTCAATTAGCATCTAGTCAAATGCAATCTTCAACATTGAAAGCCATTAATTCAAAAGAAAATTTGTAGTATAAATTATGGAACATTGTGTTAATGGGTTCTATGTGTATTTTTCCATTTCACTTTAGGAGTTCTGCCATGTCATTTCTGCAAAATAGCTGCTGACCACCTCTTGTCAATTGAAGCACAGAATGTCACTAAAATCAGAGATACTTTGGAATCTGTCAAACTTGCAGTAAGTGAGATCCTCCTTTGGAGATTATTTTCCTGTGCGTGCTGGGGATGGTAGGGTATTTGTTGCTTGCTAAAACGAAGGTACTAAAGTGAACTGTTTTTGTTTATTATTGAATAGAATCACAGAGGTAATTCTAGGCTGCGGCCTTGCGGGATTCCCGCAAAATTTCGCTGAGGGGTGCATAGTCTGAAAGTCAGCGCGACCATGCGCCCGCAAAAATACTGTGGCTGGCACACTTTTGAACACGCGATGCGGCACTTCAAAAATAATTGTTGTCATTCTTTGCGCTGGTTTGAAACCGACCTACTAGAATCGATGCTAATGACTGGAGAGTTTTCAAACTGACCAGTTGTTGTCCATCTGATGCAACCTGCTCCAAATTTCACGCCAGGAAGTAAATTGTTGACGCGTCCACAGCGAGAACATTTGGGACGGGACTCACGGGAGAGATCAAAGGGTCTTGGAAGCAAGCGAGTTGAAAACGAAGTGAACGCGACTGTCAACTCTGTTTGACTTTTCGTTCACGACCAGAACAGCAGAAGATGCCCCGGAAAGTAGAAATCGACAAGGACAGGAAGAAACAGAAACTCGTCAGAGTGTGCCGCACACATTGTTGGAACTGAAAATGTAGACAACGAAATAGACAAATTGAGACAGAGACTGCACGTAAAAATCCACACATCCAGAGAACCTGTCAGTGTGAATGGCTGAAGAAATGGCCTTGGGTAATGAACGAGGAGGAGGGCATGAGATGTAAAGTGTGCCTAAAACATTCGGAATAACGTGTTTACAACCCCGGGTGTGTCAAGTACGTAACGAGGATGCTGCAGAGACATTCAGACTTCCGACCTCAGGCACTCTTTGGAGGCTGAAATTTTTCAGAAAGATTTCAGCCAGGTAAACTATTTTCAAGTCTGATTTATTTCTGTCCTCATGACCTTTTCGGAACTTATGCCGGCGGTATTATATTACACTTAAAAATTACGTGTTGGGAACTTGATACAACATCACAGGACATAGAAGCTATCAGGGTTGCTTTTGTGACAATCTGTGCAAGAACACCGTTGCCTCTGGATTTTTTCTTTCCATGCGCCCCATCTTTTTCCTGTTTGCAGAAGACAGAACATGCCTGTCTCCAGAAGACAGAGCACCCTATGGAGACAAAGTGTTAAATATCTTAACAGATTTCTTTGGAAAACCAGCACAAGTGGGCAGCAAATTCATTAAAATCTTGCTTGACAAAGCAGCATGTTAAGAGAAATGGATTTTGATCAAAGAAACTGTAACGCAGAATGCATATCGGAGAGATTCCACAAGCTGTTTAAACTGTTATTTGATTTTTACAGGGATTCATTTCCCAATTTGCTGGTTCTTGGAAAGCTGTACCTCCTTGTGCTATATCACAATGCAGGCTGTGAGAGGGGGCTTCGGCCATCAAAACCTAATAAAGTCTTCTCATAGAAGTTGCCTCGAGGAGAAACATTTAAACCCCTGCACTAATGAGACAAATGAAAAGTGTCTAAACATTAGCTCAAAGCACAATGAGATGGACACAAAGACTAATTGGTTTGCAAATTTAGGATGCTATGATCACACTAATGATGATGAAAGATAATTTATCAATATAAAAGAAGAGGATATCTATGTGATTAATCTTCAATTTCTTGTGATTAATAAAGTATTTTGTTGTATACCAAATATTTATTGGAAAAAGCAGTGAAAATGTGTTTGTTTCGAGGGACCCCTTGTTTCATTTGAAGTGCCCCTTTTTTTCCATTGAGAGGGCCCCAGGGCCCCTCTTTTTGAAATCCTAGAATTACCTCTGGAATCATATTTGTTGGAAGCACTAGAACATTACTATTTTCTAGGAAATTAACATGAAAATTGCACATTTAAAATGAACAAAATAGAAAGACTTACTAATACTACTAATCAAACATATTTTGTTAATTATTAGAGATTTTAAAATTCTTTTTTACCAGTTTATCCATAATCTAAACAAACTCAAAAGATTTCTGAAGGAAGCAGAGGTGGACCATTATGCTCTTTATCGGTAAGTGACATTTCATAACATTGCCACTATTAGCCTCTGTAATTGAGTTTTGAAATCTTCATATTTTTTGTACAAGCATAGATATGTATAAAAAGTACTTAAACTACAAACTGCAAATTTAGTATAAAAATTAGCATTAACTTTCTTGCGTGAGTGTTTCATGAGTTTTTTTCCAGTTTTGTTTCATCTTTATTATTTTTTTTTGGTAAGATTTTTAAAAATGTAATTAATATTGTTATTTGTTAGTGATCTTTCTTGTTTGTCTGCAACAGAGCATATATGTTTCTGAAGAAATGTGGTTGTGGCAACTTACTGCTGCGCTATGTCAAACTGGATGCCAGCTCAGATACCTTGAGTGTGCTAGCTGCCATTGAGCACTTCATTAAAGAGAAAGGTGTTATGTTAACATAAATACTTGCTTGGTGAACTTCTGAAAAGGGATCACCACAGTAAATAGACAATGATGAGATGAGTATGGTGCCTTACTGAGTCCTGGTGTTTACGCAATATGCACATGGTTATTTCTAATAAGATGTTTTGAAGTTTTCCAGCCGTTTACAGATTCTCAGATTAATCAGGACCATTAAAATTTTTCAAGAACTTTTAAAAGTCATTTAGATTTTCTCCTGTGCTTGGTTCATTATTTTAGGTATCTTATTAGGATGATTTGACACAAAGCAAAATATATCAAGATCATCTGAACAGTGATCAGCGCTTTCCAGTTTTATAAAAGCAAGAATGCCTTTGGATTATATTATCTTTGCAGATGGCATAAGCTATTTCATCCTTTTTATAATGATCTCTAATCTCTGATCTCTTGTTAAGAACTCTGCAATGAATGTTTTAAAAGTAAGCCAATTTTTCAGTGAGTACGAACATGACTACAGCATATTCGTGATCTTTTATGCATAAGCCAGTTATTCTGGTCTCATTGGTCAGTGACCCATTAGTTAACAGACAAAGAAAATGTAGAAATGAAGATTCTCTCCCAGCATGAAAAAGGACATTGTATGACAGCATAACAGACTGCAAACAAACCACTCAACCATGACATCCACCTCTGTTGAACAGCAGTGTTACTGAAATTGGTATTTTAGGCCACCTACATTGGGTTACTCAAAAAATGGTTAAGATCTTACAGTGTGACTGACAGATTAGCAAGAAAGACAAGAAATAATACTAATATTCTTGCATCAGAATCAGTTTGCAAAAGCAGTCATTTTGACAATAACACAGTGTTCATACAAGTGAATGTTGTGATAGATTGGCAGCACAAAAAAAAAGTTGTGCAATATATGTTACAAAAAATATGATATCTACATTGTTAAAATTATATGAGGAAATGCTTGAAGAGAGCAGGAACAAACTAGCCCATTCTTACAAGACTCTGTGCTTCAACTCATTGACATGCAGACAAAGCAGATATTTGTAGAAATGTGCAGAGCTCAATTAAAAAAAGAACAAAATGATGACATTCATTACTAAGACTTTTAAAATTTTTCATTAATGTATTTGCTGTAAAAAGAACCAAACAACTTTCAGCATTACCTGAGAAAATTCGTTATTAACAAGGTTGAGGGTTTCATCCAGGTTATTCATCCTTTATCCCTACAATAATCCCTTTCCATCATACTCATAGTGCAAAATTGCCTTTAGGTGGAGGAAGCACTCCCAAGCCAAATCAACCAGCCAACCAACTATAGGACATGCAGTGTTAACCTAATGATATTAAGTATTGATTGGTACAATTATAATATGGTTGTTTTTGAAAGACTATGTATATTGATATCTATGAGACATAATGCAGAATGCATTGGTTATGAACTTTGTTTAAGACAGTGCTAAATGACACAGAATTCTCCCCAGTATACATCCGTTATGTAAAGCTGTTAAAGCAGCAGTGTTATTTTAGTGCCAGGGGAAATTTATCAAGCTACCAGTAGATATACACTACTGAATAACAATAAATTGAAGTTTACATGAGGTAATGTTCTAAAATACTTGTTGATCGCTATTTGTATTCTGTAAAAAAGAATATAATGTAAAAATAGATGTGATGTGTTTAATAGTAATGTTCTAATTCATTACATGCATGTTGTGTTCAGCTTTACCTAATGCAATCTCTCAGAAAGCCCTTGTTGACAAATTCCAGAAAACATTTGCTTCTGGTCAAGTATATACCTACCACAAGTCAAGTTTATAAACGTCATCTTATATTTGGCTTTCTGAAGAATATGAAATAATTTCTCTGTTCTATGTTTATGTTGCATATGACCTTATTTAATTCAAATCACTGTGCACATGTAACATGGTATTATGGAAGGTTTATGTATCTACTTCTGGGACCATAAAGATAGAAAAATTAATGCAAGGGCAGCATGATAACCCTATTGAACATCTAGGAGATGTTACATCTTGATATGTGATAAAAGATATTGTTATTTCTGCTATGACATTGATAACATGGAAAATTGCATTGGAAGTTAAAAAACAAAACTGGAGGGAGGGGGGACTGAAGAAGCCAGTTTTGTTCTGAGCATCATGCTCCCTTTGTTTCCCCTTCCCAGGAAGAATGTTATAGTCGTATTTCATTTACGAAAACACTTAATTGTTGTTTACCAAGACACTCAAGCATAAACATACTGACTTGCAGGATGGTGTCTGACTTGCTATCCCTGATAAGATTTGTGCTCTGAGTTACTAAAACATTAACACATTTGTGTGAATATTGCAAGTATTTGGAGAAGAGACATGTACTTGAAAAATAACTTTGGTTGTGAAAGCATGTGCATATACCTGTTTGCACAAATGCTGATATCTTTCATGTGATATATATATATATATATGCATTATGACCCAATTTCAAAAATGAAAGATTGCATGAACAGTTAAAACAAAATACTCTTTTTCTCTATAATGTTTTTTTTAAAAAAAACTTGTAAGAATAATAAAAATATTCTCCTAACATTTGAACAGGTGAGAGTATGATATTAAAAATGCTTAATTGAATACTATTTTCCATCTGTTTTTGTCTTCTGTGAACTTTGCTGGTATATGCATATCCTCTGTACCAAAATACGCTTATGGCAGGAGCACATAAATACTAAAATCTTATTATATGAAACTGAATTCACATGAAAGCATAGCATGCTTTAAAATTTTTTAAAATAAAATATTCTTTGAAATGAAACATGCTTATGAGTAGTGCTTACTAGTGGTGTGCTGTGTGCATGGTACTCTGCCTTTGTGATGAGGTTTCCGATTTCATATATTTATGAAAGCATGTGCAATGATGTTTTTTGTTTTTTTCTGAAAAGGATTGGTAAAAAGCAGTATTGAGAATAATACATAGTTTAGAAGGACACACACACACACACACACTGTAAATTTCTCTACAATTCAACAAAGCACAACTTTGTGGGTTTTAACTTCTCGAGTTGAGCTCAGAATGACAAGACCAGCTTAGCTTATCATCAATTGCAACCCCAACATATTTGTACTAACAGTCTCAGTTAGTTTGTCATTGATGGTAACCTGCTGTTTTGTTCTTTTTTATCCTATTGACATTAGATATTATTTCTTTCATGTTTACCCACATTCATTTTTAAATAATTGTTTTCACACCAAGAGACAAATTGTTTGGTATTCAGAAGCCTGATTATGAGAGACACAACCCACCATCCCACCAAGCAGACGACTATTGATGTAAGGAACTGCTTTGAAGCCTATTGTCTGATGTGAATAGTATAATTAAAAAATAGGATAGAAAAGTTCTTTGAGGTGCCCCAGTAAATGTGTGGATAGTGCTGGATAAAATGCATTTGCTAATACTTTGTGAGGTTAGTTATGCTGGCTTTGGCCTTGCCAGGTAGCTAAACAAATTGAGATCTGTGTAGTCAAGAACCCATTTTATAGTGAATAGGTGGATCTTCATGGCTTTTAGTCTTTGGGTAATGAGGTGTGATCAAACGGTATTGAAGGCACTAGAAAAGTCAAAGAAAATGATCCAAGCACATGCAGAGCTTTCTTCTAAATGGAAATAGATACCTACATAAATCTCCTCTTCCTACCAAAATAAGTGCCCATTTAAAGACAATCTTCTTTTTAGAATTTAGGATACTGGAAACAATTCCAATTAAACAGTGCAATATTTTTGGGAATGTTTTACTGAGCTCCTGAAGTTTCCAATATGCAATTATTGCTCCATAAATCATTGGCATTAAAAAAATAATAATAATAGAGAAGTTATATCATGCAGAATCACAAGAAAAGCAGGTCATCACATTCTCTGTGCTGATCAACGATAATAAAGAAATGACATTAAAAACATTGCCTAATAATTACATGCTATGATAAGCTAACAAAATCCACACAATTAGCTACTGAGCATTAAGTTAAAGAATACACAGGTAATAAAAAAGTAAAGACATTAAGTTTGAAGGAATACCTTTAACTAATCAAATACTATGCAAACTTATGTTTAATACATAATGGTTACAGTGAGCGTTTGAATACTGCCTTTGAATGAGAGTAGTGAATTTAGGATGGGAGAGTGTTCCACTGTCTAGAAGCACAGGAGACCGTTGTCCATCTATTGTCTTAGTTGGATAAATGTATAGAATGTGAGAGATGAGAAGCGGAGGTTTGGATCAGGAATATGGACAGCTGAGATAAGAAAAATAGATGCGATTGAGGAACCAGTATCTATAGCAGAGAGTCGAGAGCTTATACATAGTCAGCTCTTGCTTTAACTGGTTGCCAGTGAAGACGGTAGACAGCCAACAAGAAAAGAGGTTTAGAGGTCTAATTTGGATAAAACTTAAGAACAAATGAAAATCTTGGATTAATAGAGTATGGTGAATAGAGGTGGCAAAGGTTAGAGCAGCGGATATACATGTATAACTATCATCTGCTAAAAATTAGAAACAGAGTTTGAATCAGAACAGAGGGCGGTTTGGTATACATGATAATAAGGCTAGGAATAAGTACGGAACCTTGGGGAGCTCCAGAGTGTGTGGGGACTGGTGCAGCATCTACTTTAACCGAGCCCTTTCAGACAGATATGATACGAAATAAACCAATCAAGCCGGGTACCAGAGTCCAGAGACACCATAAAAAGTATTAAGCCTGTGAATGAGGGCTTCATGTAAATTCCATACTCCATTATTAGCCACGTGTGTTTGAGTGTTGTTACTTTCATTGTCCGTGTTCTGTGAGTGCGCGTGCCCCTTCGTTGGCAAAAGGCTTGGCAGCGTTTGGTGATCTGATCTGTGAGCACGAAGAGACGGGAACAAGAGAGCAAATGAGTGCGAAAGCACAAACGTGAGAAGAAAAAGTGTAGCTTAAATCTAAACAGTTATCTATCTTGGGGTAATACAAGCGCAGACACGTACATTTCGACCGTACGTCCATCACTTTCTTGGGAAAAGTGTTTCACAATTTTCGCTACACTGACGCTGTGCGTGGATTGCTAAATTGAATAATATCTTAACTCAAATGAAGTAGATGTAAAGTTGACAATCAAACCAAAGTTACGAGATTTTGTGGACAAAATCATTCAAGTGCAACGTCATGAGACGCCTTAATTATTTCATATATCAATGATGATGTGACGTGCTAATGGAGCAGTGCATTACAATTGATTAACTCTCGAATTACTCGCTTAATAGCTCCTCCTTCTGATTTCAGACTAATTAGGATGTTAATATATGCACTAGCTAAGTCCTAACTGGCTTTGCATAGCAAAATTTTCATTTGGAGCCATCGATAACGTCTATAAACGGCCCAGCCTCTCTTTCGATGAAGGGGTCTTTGTCATATATATTAAATAGGTTCGAATGCAATCCAAATCGGTCCTACTTTGTATGCACACTTCTTTCGTTTTACATGCGAAAGGAAAAAGAAGTCTATTAAACTATGCGCTGAAAATTTCTGTGCTGATGCTTGTCTCAACATGAAGCCGAAGGTTGCGTAGTGCTAAATAGCTAATAAGCACATGTAAATATATAAGAAACCACATTTCTTGACAGCCAGGTACAGCGAAAATCATTGAAAGGATATGGCAAAATAAACACGCTCCGGTCTAACATAGACAAACCAGAGAAGAAGAGCAAAGCTGCAAAATATGGTCAGGATTTGACAAATGGTACGTGTAGATTTGCATAGGTGTCAACCAAAATTACGCTCAGACATCGCGCCATACTATCCATTATAAGACTGAATATCATTTTAAAGAGATAATTTAAATGTACTATATAGCGTCCACTCGTTAAGTAAAAAACGTATATAAATGTATCATCTTTTGTATAACATCTAAATATTTGTTTTAAAACTGCTTTCCACAGCAGGCAAATTCTTGGCCCGACTTCTCTTTAACCCCCTCCTGCAGCATTTTGAGCGTGACATTCCTCCTGAAAGCCAGTGCGGATTCCGTGCTGGGCGCGGCACCACAAACATTATCTTCGTGCCCGCCATCTCTAGGAAAAGTGCCAAGAACAGCGCCGCCATCTTTATACGACCTTTGTTAACGTAACCAAGGCCTTTGACAGCATGGAGGGCATCTGGAAGATAATGGAAAAATTTGGGTGACCACATAAGTCCCCTAGATTCGTCCGGAAGTTCCCCAACAGGATGAGGTCACAGTTTTCGATAATGTAGAGGAATCCAAGTCCTTTCCTGTCGCCTGTGGTGTCAAGCAGGGCTTCGTGGTCGCCCCAGTACTCTTCAGCACGTATTCGCTCTTCCATGATGAAGGATGCTTTCCGTGACTGCAAAGAGGGGATGGCGATAGTGAGCGTCAAATTGTTCAACAGGGACACAATCAGGGACCTACTGTGCCCTTAACGCCAGTAGCGAGTGAGCGATGCAGTCTGAGGTTAACCGTCTATGATCAGTGGCATGCGATGACTTGGTCTTACTATCGCACCACAAAGACCAAAGTCATGGTCCACCCTGACACTGCATGGCAAGTCTTATCAGAAACCGCATATCATAGTGAAATGATGAACAATTCCCCAACCTGGGTAGCATTCTCTCAAATGCAGCAAACATTGACATGTGGAAATCAACAACAGCTAGTGCTGCTTATGGTAGACCGCAAAAACGTCGGAAGTGGTGTAGTAATCTCAACCTTTCCACCTATAGTCTACATTGCAGTAGTCTTCCCAACCCTCTTCTACGACAGTGAGACCTGGACCTTCTACCTTCCACACGATCGAGCTGACTCCGCTGTCTGCTTCACAGCCGTTAGCAAAATAAGATTTCCGACAGAGAAGTCCCGAGGCATGCCTGAATTACCAGAATCCACACCTTTCTGCTGAAATTGCAAGACAGATGGGCGGGGCATGTCGCTTACATGCTTGACAGTCAATGCCAAAGCATGTGTTCTATTGAGAGCTGTGTCAGGACAAGCAGGCAGTCGTAGGAAAAGAGCGCTTCAAAGACATTGGCATCAATACTGCCAAACGTAAGGCCCTTGCCCTCGACCCTCCATCCTGATGCAGCACCCTCACCAAGAGAGCCCATACAGTTGAGGCCTGACGCATCACGACAGCAGAACAGAAACGCGCACCATGCAAGGTCAAAGTGTCCATCTCTGCCAACACCCGGACACCCCACCATCTCACGTATGGCCCACATGTGGCATATTTCTAGGCCCGGAGCGGCCTCATCACCACCAAAACTTTTTTTCTTTTAAATTGTGGTCATCGCCCTCCAATGAACGAACAGAATAAAATGTCTGAATGTTTTGAACAACGTGTCGGGTTATACCTGAAGAAATTTCATAGTAATTTAGAAGATAGAAGCGTATTTTACAACTTTAAAAGTACACAATTTTATGTCCCTAGTCGAGGTTGCAAATCGATGTTGCGTTCTTGTGGCAAAGGGCACGCTACTCTTGTACGATATTGCGAGTAGTCTATCCAATATGGATGCTTTTAAACATGACAACATAAACAAAATTGAATCTGAAAGTAACAGACACGATTGTCCTACAGCGGATTGAAAAAAAATTCCAGAAATAGGTAAGAAGATTAGTAGAGGTTATAACTGTGTAGTTTAAGTTGTTGTTGTATCCAAAAAATGTAATTATGCACCTCAGAAACATGTTGAGTTTATTCCACGCTTCTGTCAGTTTACACTGGCAATCTATTCCCGTGTACCACAAGCTGCACCCAGATCTTCATCATTATGCTAAATGTATCCCATGATTATTTTTCAAATGAATTTATGATCTCGTTTTCTCTGGTTTTTACTTCAAAAATATATTGTGAAAAAATACATCGTCATTTCCCACTTTTAGCAGAACATGACCAGACACGTTATAGTGATCACTGATAAAAAAAATACCATAATATTTCCCCGAAACAGTATTGTTTGGTATTCTATTTTTTATAGATATTTTCACTTTATTTAGATCTTTGAAAATGTTTTATAATTCAAATTTACTAAATTAATTCATATTTTTAAATAATTGCCTTAGACATATTGAGCCACTTACGATTGGTTGTCCGTCGCCCAGAAAGTCGATCCTGGGTTCATTACGTTTATCTCCCTTACTCCTCTTTTTCTACTTTCTGTCACTAGTTTTACTGATAAAGAAATTCGGTTAATTTTTTTCTATTTCTCATAATTCTTTTTTTACGCTGTCAGGTATCCTGTATATCACCAAGATTTCTCGCAGCACTGCATTTCTTAATTGTCCTATATATATATATATATTTCTCAAAGTATTCTATAAAACAATATTTTGAGAATATATATATATATATGAGACAGTTAAGAAACGCAGTGCTGCGAGAAATCATAATGTACTCAGTCTCAATTTTATCCTCGTCGTTGTTACTAGTACTGGAATGCAAGCTTGAGTGGTTCAAAGAAAGGAGAGGGCTCATGGTTCAGTGGTTTTTGTAATAGACTAGGAGCCAGAAACAAAATCTTAGCTGTTTAAGAAGTTGTTCTCCTTCATTTGATATTCATTATCTTCTCATGGCTGACGGCTCTCGAGTAACGGGAATAACGGAAAGATCGTAACACATTTTCTAATATCACAATCTGCTGATTTTATAGGTGGAGGATAGATGGGGGGGGGGAGATATAAAAATTGCTATATAGTGTGTAGAGTTGAAACTACAGTTCGCGTGTGGAGCTGCAAAGAGTTCTGGGGGGGGGGTGGTGTTAAGGACGCGAAAGTTTGCCCCTATGTCACTGTTGTCAGGGTCCCGAGTAGTATTGGAGAAGTGCGCGCATACGTCACGCTAAAAGCTCAGGCGCGCTCGGTTCCTGCGTCGTGCAGAGCCGCTGTCAGCATGTCAGCTTACAGGGTCCTCTCAGCTTTGTCCGTCTCTTTGCTCTCGCCACCGCCACCCCAATCGCTAGTCGGCTATCTGTGATCTCAGTTGGCGCACTTCACTGCCCGAAACGTATTATAGATACCGTTGACGCCTTTTGCTGGACAGGATTGTTGCCTTCGTGTTGGACACTGATGTTGCCGTACGTTCGATACAGTTGATGCCTTTTAAACTGTAACACCGTTGTTCCTGAGCTGTCGCTGTTGTTCGCTGCCGTTTGACATCTGGCGTGTAACTTTTGACTGTTCGCCTTACTGGTCGAGTAGTGACGTCACTCAAGAGATGCTGGGACCACCAGTCGAGGAGTTGAAGCAGCCTCGCGCTTATCGCTTACATATTCCCCCACCCCATCTCTTGTTGGAGTGAGTTGACAGGGTGGCCGATTCTGTTTACTGCACACTTTGTGTGATCAGGGTATCGCGGCTCACGCTATTCTTGTGTCGGGGGCAGAAGGTCGTGCCAGCTCGCAGACTCTGCTCGCGAACAGACAATGCGCGGCGTGCACGACAGCTTGTTTCGAATTGTGAGGAAGGAGACCCTGAAGAATCGAGGGTTCAGAGGTGCAACCTGCGCCACTGCAGGCGCGATGTACAACAGATTTGACGGGATTAAGACTCGATCTATCGATCGATTAGATCGAAGGTTCGAGAGGCTGCAGAAGGACGCCACAAGCCCTCCGTTGGTCGATCTTCGAAGCAGTGTCGACGGCCAAGAGCGGCAGCTTTTCAGGCCACTGACCATAGCGTGGTTTGCAATGTCCACAGACAACAATCTGCCGTGCTGCTTCCGATAAGTATCATTCTAT
This sequence comes from Marisa cornuarietis, assembly GCA_004794655.1. NCBI lineage: Eukaryota > Metazoa > Mollusca > Gastropoda > Architaenioglossa > Ampullariidae > Marisa > Marisa cornuarietis. The sequence continues at coordinate 3,163,943 of SMMW01000025.1, forward strand.
GAGCAAAGCGGCCGCCAGCAGGACTGGAGCCACCAATTCTATCGGAAAATCTACCCTCACCTGAGATTAAATCAGAACTGTTTAATCACTCAGCCTTGACATGCTGCCAGCCTTTCGTCTGCGGACAGCATGAACAGTGGCGACAAGGGGTTTATTTGATCATCAGAACTTTATGCCCATTCGACTGGGTGGCCACGGGTTCGGCTTGCTACAGTTCTTGACAGTTTATAGCGGTTAGCACGCGCCGCCAGAACAATCAGCGTTAGTGGTATACTTCTGTTAAATTACAGAGTGGCGCTTGGAGGCTAGTACGCTGTGCAAAAAAATGTAAGAGGAGAATAGCATTTAAGGGTTACTAACGTTCACTTAGGAAGTAAAAAACAAAAAACAAAACACAAACCCGTTTGTTAACAATGCTTTTGGCCGAATTTATACCCTATACCCGTATCAGAGCATGTCTGTCTGGTCCCGAAGCCACACAGATTTGATGAAGTTAGCGAAGACGCTGCAGGAGACTAACAACCGGACGAGACAGCGGCTACAGCAGCGGAAAAGCTCCGTGGATGCCGGAAAACTGCCGAGGGCAAGGTCACTGTCACCGACGATCAGGGCTGAACGCACACTGCTAGGAGAAAGAAATACCTCTTCAAACGTAGATGGTCGCTCTGGCACACCTTCAGACAGGGCTGCTTTCGCAGAAGATGCGGAAGAGACGACCCCCGTTTTCGAAAAGATCGTCGCGGCGGATTCTGCATTTTCAACTGCGTCAGCTTTGATGCAGCAAGACAAGCTGAATGCCATTGACAGGCTGTGTTCTCCACTGTCTTCATTATGTCAGTCGACGATGATTTCTTCTTATGTTGGAGATTTGTCGACTGTAGGACATCCCGGACTGGGCGAGACACTTAAGACTCAGGCGCCTGGAGCTGCTAAAGATGCCACTGCAGATATTTCTCCAAGGCGACAACCTCAACGAGTTTCTAAAAACGACACGACAAAAGCCAAAACTGCCGCACACCACAGTTTGTCTCGATTAATTTCAACAGAAGGCAAGTCGACAGATTTAGAACCTGAGGATATTTTACTTTTAAGCAATGTTCCAGATATGACTAGAAACATATCACAACAAATAGAAATTGACACTGGTAACGACAGGATGTGTCGAAGTATCTCCTTCGAAAGTACTGTTTCTGCAGATGTATCATGTGTAGGCGATGTTGCGCGTATAGACCCCATGAAAGTCGAGTTCCCGAGCGTCGGAGATAATGACAGAAAAGCAGTCTGGTGCCCACAGGTCCCACTCTTAACCGCCAGAAGTCCTGAACTTCTACGCAAGTTGATGGAAGTAACTGTCAGTATAAGTGCAAGCAGACGTCGGTTACACAGCGATGACCTGACACAGGTTAAGGGATCGGATCATCCAGAAAGGGAATGGAAATCAGAAGTCCGAGAGGATAAGGATGATATGCTAGAACACTCTTCACAATGTCTCTCTCTTGTTACATACCAGAACACAAGCGTATCTACTACAGGCAAAGACCTGGAGAGGGATCAGGCAAAATGTCCTTCAGATTTACACGAGACATCTCCCTTGCTGTCATATAGTGCATCAGTTAGATGTCCTTCAGATGACGTCAGGCGGCTAGCGGTAGAAACCTCTACATGTTGTGATATTATGCATTCTGAGGAGACAGAAATATCGTTAGATAAGTCAGTCAGTGCACTGCTGTCCACTACGTCATCCGAAGGTTCACAGACGCTATGTTCAACGCCCTCGAGAAACTCCACAGCATGTCAACCATTGACCGCGCCTTATGGGTCTCTCAGTGAATCACATGACGCGGATCCCGATGCCAGCAAATCCCTGCTTTCCTCCACAATTTTGACGGGGCAAATGTATTCTGTGTGGAGCCCGAAGACTGTGTCACCTCCGGCTGACCAGCGACATTTCTTGGTTCGCAACATGGACTTGCGGCTGGTACCGTTGAGCGCCGAAAGTATCGTTGTGGGTACGGGTGCTGAGGACGTTTCATTCCTTGCTGGGAAGTCTAAGCTGGCGTCGCCTGGCGATGACGTTGTCTACAGCACACAGCTAGAGTTTAACGTGAAGCAGTCTCAAGAGAATGACAACAATGAACATCACAGTCAGTCGAACTACAGCCACAGTTCGCAGTACTTTGACGGGGCCCAACTTAATGAAGACGTTTGCGTAGAAAAAATCTCGACATCCTCCCTGGCAACACCGTCAGGCAACAAGGAGGAAGCTGAAAAATATCCCCTGACATCTTCTAGTCATGACTCACTGGAATTATGGACATGCCTCCCCGAGAATGGAAACGAAAGCGAGAGTGGTTGTCCACTCGACGATGGCAAAACCACTCGGATTAGGGAGCCAGAGATTTCCGAAGGGATGGTGTTTCCGCGGATCGAGCTCAGCGAATACCGCAGCTCGTGGTCGGAGCAGTCTCGCTTGTCGTCCACGTCAGGGATCGAAGGTGACTGCGGCGGCTCGCCGGAGTGCACGGATCAGCTGGGATGCTCTGCTACAACTTGCGACAGCACCGAGGATTTAGCTCGTGCAGACGCCTTCATTCTGCAACGCGCCAAACATATGAGCTGCGGCGACCCGAAAAGCGAGACATACGTCTCTCGGCATACCCGCTACAACGTCCCCCCCTCGACCAGCGGCGAAGGCCGGCCCACCTCCTCGTTAACGCGTCATCACAGGAGGCTTGGTTCTGAAGTGCGCACCTCAGGTGATTGTCAAACATCACGCTCTGCAACGCCAAGAGAAGAAGAAGTCTTTAGTTGCGAGACAGGTTCCTCGTTGCGTTCATGGACGACTCCACGGGACCCGGCTGACGTATCCGGATCCTCATCATCGGTCTATTCGTTCTGCTTGCTTGGATCGGAAGGAATGGGTGGGGGAGGTGTGGACACGCTGGAAACACTTTCTGGGAAGTCGGTGCTGGCAGCGACTGATAGCCCTTCCTTCAGAAGAGAAGACAGGGAGCGCAGCCTCCCGTCGTGGGCGCCTCAAAAAAGGAGAAGAAAGAGAAGCGAGAGAGCGGGAAAACATGATAGTGACACACATAACATGTCACGCACCAGCGCCTCGTCCGTCGATTCCTCGCTCTCAATGTCTGACACGTCCAGCTGCTTGATGGAAGTGATGCGCTACTTGAGTTCTTCCTCCAGGCGGGGTCACCAGGGTTATGACCATACCAGCAGAGACAGGATGAAGAAGTTTCTCAGGTTCTTGCAGCATCCGGACAAAACAGCATCACTGGATGCATCTGCTTTGTCTGAGATCAAAAGAACTGTCGCTGAAATTCACCAGCTATACGTTTCTCTGTCCAGAAACATCGAGCAACGGCAGGAGCAGCAGCAAGTGAAGCAGCAGCAGTTTCACAGGCAACTACTCCAAAAACTGTCGCATGTCGCTGCCTTAGATCTACAAAAGCAAGATCAGATCACCAGAAGCAGCACCATCGTACCGCCGTGCATCCGCCGCGAGAAGCGAGGCACCGCCGACACAAAGCTGTCCAGACGGTCCGGCCGTCGTGGACAGGTTCCTTTGTCGTCGGAGACTGAGGCGTTGCAGGAGCGGCCGCGTCTTGTGAAGCAGGATCGGCTGGCTGGATCGGACTTCGAGGAACGTTCGTGCAGGCCAGGCGAGGCATCCGGAGAAGAAACAGCCTCGTCAGCATCATCGACTGCCCCACGCACCTGGCGCGACCCCGGGCCTAACGCTGAAACACAGAACGCGACGATCGAGCCACAAGACGACAGTAGCAAGTCCTGGTGCACTGCGGGCAAGATGGAGTCGGCGGAAGACGCCGTGCTGCAGATGGACGAGGACTTCGACAAAATGCTGGTTGAGATGAAGCCACACGTTCTCAAACTGCCACAAAAAGCTGGTAAGTGTGTGTGTGTGGTTGCGCTTGTCTGCACGAGAGTTTGGGACATAATTAGTTGTGTCGTCTGATTCATTGATGTACATTTTGTTATTCTTATATGGATATTTTATGTTAACGCACTCATTAAAGAATTTATTTCTTTTGTCATTACAGTATTTATTCATAGCGTTTGCAGAAGTATTTGAAATTTGCCTAGCAGCACTGACAATAACACAGCTTGATAGCTTTTGTATCGGGTTTCATTCGTGTCTGACAACTGCGTGGCGAATAGACAAAGAATGTTTTATACAGCAGCTTGTAAGTTGGCGGATAGACGTTGATAAGATGTTTTCTTTTTATTCATTTCCTTCAACAGAAATGCTAGTGAGCTCTTCCCTCTTTAAACCACAACAATTTAAGTAACACGAAATCTTTTGAAAAAATGGAGAAACCAGCCCAGAACCAATCTTCCGTTATCAGTTTCATGCCAAACCGTATGGAGGTATCCATCAAAGTGAGTTTGTTCAACTTTGCAGATCGGCAGAAGTGCGCTGTGTGGATAAAGAAACTGTGCGAACCCCCATCTTCAGGCATAACTGGCAGGTAGGACAGAACCACCTTCACAAGCCTGATATTCTGTAGTCAGGTTTATTTTCATGCGTATGACATTATGCGTGGTTTTAGCTCACATGCATGCCTCACAATTTAGCTTGCACTCGTGACATCGTGACGTAGTTCATGCTCTATATCCAATTTATTAATTAATAGCTAATTTTCCTTATTAGCTTTATTCTGATGTTTTTAATGTTTTTCCGTTTTAATTTTTAAGAGAGATGGGGTTATGCGAGAAAAGGAGTTGGTGGGGGGGGGGACGTAAGGAGGCGTCTTCTTGTTAATAATAATAATAAAGAGAATGTATATAGTGCATTTCCCTATTTCACAGAGGACTCAATGCGCTGATGCACAAAGTCAAATACACGAAAGACACAAAATTCATATAAAACACACACACACACACACACCAAGTCAGCAAACAAACGCGTAGAGATATATCAACAGATATAAACACAAGACGAAAAACCTGCACACGAAGTATGCCGGGGCAGCTTAGCGTGAAAAAAGAAAAGAACTGGCAGACAGTGCGAGCAGAAAAGAAGGTGAGTATAAGAGGTAGCGCATGGAACCGGCAGAAAATAAAGAGCAGTCATTGTGCGCACGAACTCATGACTCGAGTGGGATCCAATGTTCCAACAGCGACAGAGACTTGAGGTTGCGAAATACATGGCTGCGGATTCGGCCGTCACATCGATGAATGACATAGCAGTTTTATCATCAGTCGGGAAAATTCATGGAGCAATTGCAGAAAAGCGAGCAAACATCTGATCTGACAGCAGTGAGGCAGATGTGACAATAGAGACGTCAGCAAGATATGCTGCTGCATCTCAGCTCACCGCCCGTGCAACTCTGTTAAAGAAAGAAATTTGCGTTATAAAGCATCTGGCACAATCAACGTTATAAATGGCTTTAATATCCTACCCATTCTCTGTGTGTGTGTGTGTGTGTGTGTGTGTGTGTGTGTGTGTGTGTGTGTGTGTGTGAAAATCAAGAAATATAGTTTGTTTTGATTTTTGTTATTTTCCCGTTTAATGCTGTTTAATTTACGCCAGATAGTCCAGATAGTATCAGTATAATAATATTGCATAGTATTCCTAATTACCATTTCAGTTACCAGTTACTTGTTATACCTAATGGTATTACTTAGGATACGGATGGACGAAGAATGATTCGTTCTAAAAGTAATGGTAATTTTACAGTCTGCTAATTAGACGTCTTTCTGAGCGCCTATATTATATGTCCATGAAACTGGGCACGGCGTTTTTCTCCAGTTTGTTCGTCATCGTAACCCGGGCTTTGTTTGTTGCGAGTGACACTAAATGATTCGCCGCACTTCGCATGGTCTCTGTAGGGTGTGGAGATGTGTGTGTGTGTGTGGGGGGGGGGGTCGGAGGGATCGTGCTGAACTTCTCTGACCGGCTGGGGGCGTACGTACGCTTGCGTGACAGCCAGTCGTCCTGTCAGATGCACGTTTCGAATTGCTGGCGCGCCTGTACTCTGAACAGGCAGAAGTAGACGACTAACTTAAAGGGCAAAGACGATCTGCCAGCGGAGGTGGGACAGAGGCGGAGTTGAGGGTCTGTGTGCGGTAGGAAAGCGTGATCAACGCTTTGAATGAAAATGCAAAGCAGGACTCTCTCGAGCCTCTTCAGTGAATCAACGACAGGTGATGATCTTTCGACCAACCTTTAACGCTAAACTGTACCCTTATAAGCCATACTTGACACTCCCACTTCCACTGCTCTTTAAAGATAAAAGCAAGCTTAGCTGAATATGCTGGCGCTTTATATATATATATATATGTGGACACAATTCTAGCAAGCCCCCGTCGCCTCCCAACTACTCACATAGTACACTCATGGAACCACGACTTCAGGCTTCCAGAAAAAGACTCTTCTGAAAAATTATTAGTGAGTGCTAATTCAATGAGATTAAAGAAAATCGTTATGACGCTCATGCAAATCTTTTTGGGTAAACAGCTTCAAAAGCTGATTGGGCTTACTAGCAAAAGTTAAAGCAGTGAATGTACAGTGCTCCAGAAGCTTGAGAAATTTTAGCTTGAAATTCAGGGAAGGTATTTTGCTGATGAAAGACTCACTTTAGCCAGTTTTTAAAAAAAAAACTTACCACCCCACCCAACTCTGCTCTTAGCACGATTAGATGCACATTATCCACACTTTATACATTCAAGCATGCTGGCACAACACATACACACAGGCTATCACTACCTTTCTCTCTCTTTAATTTTGCATTCTCAGTACTTTAGACTATTCTATAAGTCCTATATTCCCTTTATGATTAAAATCTGCATATAAAGTACTGCTACCCCAGCCCTACACATCCTTATTTTTATTTTGCTTCTATGATATAGTGCATAATTTCCTGCTAAATATGATATTACAAGTTACTGTGAGGTCATGTGAAACATGTTGATTAAAAGAACAGGAGCCATACATTTGTCCCTCTAGGCCAGATTGTACAAGACTACATCTAGCCTTGCAAACAAAAGGAGTAAGGTGTACAATGTCATATAACTTACCTGAAGGTGGCATTTAGCCTGTGAAGTTGTCCAGTCTGTGACATACAACCACTTTTCAGGGGACTACACTTTAAGACATTCATTTCATACTTGCTTTAGTTTGAGAATGTTGAACTATGAGAGTAATTTCAGACTTGTAGTTTCCCATAAAAGTCTTCAGGTATATATTGATATATGTACAGATATACAAATATGTACAAGTTCCTATGTATATAAGTTATACATAAATATATTTCACAAAGGTGCCTGGTTCAGTAATTTCTCAAACATATCAAGCATGCATTATCTAAATCTATGAGTCTTCCAGAGTATTTATTATGCTACTGAGATTGAGTGCAGTTGTAGATATAAGTATATTTATGAAGGTGTACTTAAAGATATTCTTTATTTAACAGAAGTCATTTTTTACAGCTAATAAAATCACCGAAAAGGGAGTTCATACATTCTCTGGGACTTCATTGATTTCTGCTTCAGTCCAATGTTCACTACATGCTGCGTATTTTCATTCCCAGTCTCTTTGATGAAGTACCCATCGTAAGGGCTGAAGAACATGGTGTTGCTTAAAGTTTATAACCTTCTGAGCACTTTTCTGCAAAGCTTTATTTAAAGTGCTGAAGGTAGTATCATGGGGAGTCTATTACCTCCATCCTTACCTTAAATATTTTTTATGTCTTGTCCAATGCAGGAAAAATCGGAATATGTATGCAAAATTAATGTTGCACATGCTAAAACGAGGCAACATTCAAGGACCTTTTGACAGGAAGCCTGAAGGAGGACCATTACAACCTTTGCCCTCATATATGGTAAGTTTTTCAGTAAATTCTTAAATTCATCACCTCACATGAGCACATGAGATGCACTCTAAAGAGAAATGCAGAGTGCCAGGAAATGAGATTTATACCTAATTATTTTGTCTTGCTGTCTCTTAGTGGGGAGGGAAATCGTAGTGACAAGTAAGGGTTTGATCTTTTTGATAAAAATAAGAGATCCCTAACATTTTTTCTCATAGTAAAACAAAGTCTCTCTTCTCTGCATCTTCAGCAAACACAATGTCTTTCTGATTCTCTTACCACCTTTAAGTCTAAACCGAAGAGCATGCATAATGTGTGCATGCATAATGTGTGTCTGTATTTACTTTGTATATGAGCGAGTATGTCTGTTATAGAAGTGAGCATGTCTGCTATATGCGAATATGGGTGCATGGTTGGGTGATTCATTTTACTGCTGTATACTATTTCTGTAAAGCGCTTTTAGCAAATTGTTGGAAAAGCACTATATAAATGTTCATTATTATTATTATAACATGAAAATAAGCAGAAATGAGAAGAAAATGTTGAAATTAAAGATGAGTCTTTCACCATGGGCATTTTTGTGAATTTGTTTTTGGTCTTGAATTATCGTAAGTACTGCTATAGAAAAGATATCATATTTCACAGATTTTGTAACCATTTCATTTGTACATGTATCAAATGTCGAAAGTATTAATACAGTTTATCCACAAGTCTAACAATCAGGAGGGAAAACAGTGGCCTAGTTTTCCAACACCCCTCTCAAGGGTTATCCAAGAACATTACACACAGCAGCTTATGCAGTGTGGCTGCCATCAGCTGGGCAGCTGGATGTTCGTGCAGTGTAGGTGTTGTTACCATGTGGGTTTTTGTGGTGAAGGGCCATTCATGCAGTATCACCAGCATGAAACTTCACTGCTTGGGGCAAGTTACTCAGAAACATCACTGCATGAAACAGTTTCTCTGCATGGCAGCTGGGTTATTTTTTTGTTTTTGTTTTTACAATTCCTGATTTTTTTTGTCTTGCCTTCTTTAGAATCTTTCTGTTTGTTAGGTTTTTCTCCACTTTATTATTATTATGTGACCTATAGATCACAAAATAGCACTTTCACCACTTTTCAGCACTTTTTCCCTACCCTGACTCAAACATGAAAAAGAAATTGTTAATGTGAGTTATCAATTGTGGACTGCAGTTGTATTTTGAGGGCTGGATCATAATAAATATATGGGCTTTGTATGAATTTTTGGTTATCCAGCATTGCGTGGATGCTATATTTTATTCAGATTGTTTAACTGTTGCTTTCAATTCTTTGAGTACACATCTTTTGGTAGTGAAAATAAGTATGTTGTCATTTAATGAAACATTTGTATTTACACAAATTATTGAAAGTGTATACACATACGAATATTGATGCACATCATATGTACACACACATATTTATAGGTGAATATCCAATGCCCCACTACCATCCTCCGACCTATGTATTTTCATCCCTAAAGACATGACCCACATAAACACGATTTTGTGGACTTGCAGACACAGATCCAGTTTCATGACAATGCATGTATACATTCCAGATTTTTTTTAATTTCAAAGATTATAAGGACAATAAATGAGCTATATACTTAGCAAGTCACACAGACAGACTAACTCAACTTTAAATGTGAAAGAAATATAGCATCAGGATGTTTTTAAGACTGTATCTGAATCTTTTTTTTTTTACTGTTGTTTGTTTTCATTCTTACAGTCAGTTTATTTTGATGACGGCCCTGAGAAGTACAAGGATGTAAGTGTCTTTGTACCTATCTTGATTCACTGATTGTTTTGAAAATTTTGCAGTGATCTTAGCTCATATTTTAAAGATACGTGTAATTAAATTTTAGACAGAAATCATGTTTTCATTATCACACCTCTGAAGTATTTTAATAATAAGACTTGATCAACAGAGATCTCATCTGGTTGACAGATGTCACAGATGGCCAGCAGAAGTTAAAGTTAAATGTTATGATTTGGCAAACAAATCCTACCTAGTTATACATTATTTGTTGTCAGGAATACTGCTCCACCATTATTGTACACTTCTGTGTATGTTTATTATTCCATTTGTCAGATTGAAAAGTTACCAGATTGGGTTGAAGGAGAACTGGCAGAATCCGCTGGCTCTTCCCTCTTTCGGCACATGGAAGATTTAGGCAACCCTGCAGCAACCTCCACCTGGGTATCTCATGCTGGCTCCTCCCTGCATGGCGCCCACCAGAGGTTTAATGCTTCTTTTTCTTTGTCAATTACCATTTAACAGGAGCATCTCTCAAACCTTAGCTTGATATTTTGCTACTATCTTGCTGCATGCTGTGTCATCACCTTTGTTTCAGAATGCTAGTCTGTAATACATGGTTCTGATGTTCAGTATTTGGAATGGGAATCTTTCTTCCATTATTAAAAATGCACTTTCAGCTGGTGTTCTTGAAGCTCAATACAAAAATCTGTTTATTTCTTCAAGTGTTGTTTCTATTATTTGATGGATGACTTTATTTGGTGTACAGGCCACATACTAGTCTGGGCATTAATATTGACAAAGACCCTGGTCTCTCCCCAGTCAGAGGGAACCATCATCACTCCACTGGATATTCTGCTGTAAGCCTTTTTAAACTTTGAAGATAAATCTAATATTGGTTTGGAAATGTACATTTTTGATCTTATGTGGTATAATGAGTTAGCAATCAAAGCAACAAAATATCACATGGATAGCAGTGAGTACATCTTGGTTTCACTAAGCTTCATAATCTCCTTTCTGTATTCATACACTCCTAGCCTGTGCCAAAAAATGTATGGGTATGATATCATGCAACCAATTTTGTAGCAATATATCTTCTGAAAACCAAATGTGGATTACAGTTTGTGGGTATAATCTTGTTAGAAATGCTATAGATATTTCCTTTTAGAAGTGGAGCTCGCCTGAACTGTTGACAAGCATTTAATCATACCTGAAAGCCAGCATGTGAAAGTGATCAGTGAACCGTGCATTGCTTTCTTCCTTTGGTAGCTGGCTTTCAGGTGGTGTTCATGGTTAATGACATCTTTGCTTTCAATGTCCTACCTTGGCTTTCTTAGTATTGAAATGTTTCAATAGTGCATTGCTGAGGAGACATTTGAAATAGGTTGTATTTTATTTTATGCTGGAGCTGCTATCATGATAGTGATAACTATAAATCATTCACTTCTGTAAATAGTAGAAGCCTGAGAGGCCTCTTGTCCTGCCAAATCCTCATGCCACTAGCAACATTGAGGTGCATTGTGTATTTAGTCATGTCAGGGATTAAAGTATGAAATGAAATCAACTGCAGGGATTACTGGTTAAAGAGTGATAGTCACTTATTTTCATGCTTTTAAGAGTGTCAAAAGCAAGTAAAATGCTGAAAAAAATGCTACAAATTTTCAAGTTTTTGTAGGAAATAGAAGAATAACACCATTTTTATTGGTAGAAGCCTCTATGGGAAAATGATAAGCGAATTTCTGTAAAACTGTTTGGAAGAATATGATGGAGAATGTACTGTTTTTGTCTACAACTGTACATTTAAATTACTTTAGTCATTGCAGTCATTTGATAGACAAAAGAGCCTTTCTTAGGGAGGTGGGTGGTAACTGAATGAATGATACACAAAGTTGAAACCTAATGATTTCTTCTGATTTTGATTAATATCTCTTTATTGTTTTTTTTTCTTTTTTTTTTCTTTTTTTCTTTTTTGCAGCACGTAGAGGCTGATCTGACACAACAGCTTGGAGTCTCCAACTCTACAGCAGGGGCTTCACTTGCCAAAGGTATGTTCAGCTGCTGTTTCACAGTAAATATGGTTGTAGTTTTGTTATACACTTAGGTACTTTTTTTCCAGTTTTTGTAACAGTGTGCAACTGTCCATCAGTGAGAAAGGTGATGGGAGATAGGGAGTGGTAGAGAGCATATGTCTATGTGTCCATCCATTGACATGCATACATGTGTGTCCATCTGGTGCAAATGTTAATTTATGTATGCTAGGGTGTAATTCAAATGTACTGACTATCCTTTTAACGTGTTGCAGGGGTTTTTCTAGACGACACTACATTCGCCAAGCCTCAAGACAAAGAGGTGGTACTTCTTTTACATGTTACATATTAACACACACGTTACATAGTAGTTACTAATTTGTCATATATGTTGTGGGTGCTTCTTTTCTTTATTAAATTCTTGTAGTGAGAGAATGGTGATTTTAACAAAGTATTTCATTAAACAGTGCTAGAGATATTAGCTCATGCACTAGTTTTATTGACTTGTGTTTAGATTGCTTTACGCACAAAGATGATAGAGGCCAGATACCATGAAGAGAAACTTAAACTGCAACAGAAACATGATGCAGCAGTGCAGAAGGTAAACTTAAATTGCATGGAATGATAATAGTTTGTGGATAAAGCTATTTTTAGTGGATATACCAGACGTGATGATTTTATTTATCTGACTTTACAGCAAGTCCAGGTGTACATAAGCTTTGAAACAAATATCTGTTGAAGTTACTATGTAATGCTGGTACATTGTATATGCATGACAGGTTGTTCTTTCCATGCAGATCCTTGACAGAAAAAACTCTGAAATAGAGGACGTGAAAAGTCATTATCGCAGCAAGGTTAAAGAACTTGAGGAATTCATTACAAAACTGGAAAGGAAAAGTGGGTGCAGTACTTCAGTGATACTTGAAGACTTTGTTTTTATCTTGATTTTACTTGTAATATTTTATGTAATGGTTGATAGTGTTGAGAAAGTGGTGAAGGTAATGTCAGTGGTTGTGAAATGTAGTGATGTACTTTTGATGGGGTGCTGACGGTGAGGATGTCAACCATGATGATGAAGGTTGTAGTGGTAATTCCAGTACAAACTTTGGTGAAGGAGACCACACTGGTTCGGGAAACAAAAGACAAGCAGATTGGAGAGCTTAAGAAGATGTTGGAAGACACAGCTGAGACACGCCGCAGTGAATTTGAGAAAAAGGTATGTCCTGTTTATCTTGAGGTACATGTAGTTTTCTTTACTCACATTTGTGCTTTGCACAAGACCATGCAGTCATTTTTTGGTATAAAGGTATAAACTCCATAATTCAGCAAGTCTTTTCTTCCATTTCTAAAAATCCAGTAACCTTTCATTAATTTCCATTTAGCCTTTATTGATTTATGTGTTTATGTTCTTGTTTTTTCTGTTTAAGATTTTAACATGTTTCTGTTCAAATGGTGCATTTTTGTTTTAGCTGCATGATTTAGAAGCAGACTTTGAACAGCAAAAGTTTGATCTACAGAAGCTGCACACACGCAATATTCAAGAAATCCTGGATGATACTAATTCTCGCTTGCAGCGAATGGAAACTGAATACAGTCAGCAAGCTGCCTCCACTGTTAGTGAGAATTTTGATTCTAATCTTATCCCTGACTGGATAAAATTACCATTGGCATTCTTTCTTCTTTCTGAGTATTTTTCTTAATTGCTTAGTTGGTATGAAGATGAGCTGATGTGTTTTTAGAAGCACATGATCTGCATGTGTCTTAAGACTTGTAACATTGGAAGCATATTAAAACACAAAAGTTATGAAGTTTCAGTATGTCAGGTCGGGTGCTTTTGGTTTTCATTATTCCTTTGATTTATTTTTCAGACTGCCATCATTAAAGAGCTTGAGGGGAGGGTACAACAGTTAACAGGAGAGGTAGATCGTACTTTGTCTCAACGTTCTTTACTGGAAAAAGAAAAATCAGAGTTACAGAGCACCGTGGAAAAACTCACTTGTGACCTTGAGAGGGCACATGAGAGGTAAAAGATGACACGAAATAGTCCTGTAGATTTGGATTTACTCATTTTCATAAAATGTAAGAATCTGATGCATATAAAGGAAAGTTCTTAATAAGCGCTATGAGTTTCATTGTCTGACATCATACAGTAAAAATGGGTACAGATGGTTTTCCTGTAGAGCAGCAGAAGGGATATAACACAAAATACAAGTGGCCAAAGCTGAGGCAGGTGAATGATCTTTAATATAAGGGGTCTGGCTTCATGTATTTGTAATGTGTGAGTAGAAGGAAATTTGTGTCTGTGTCTGCATCAGGATGGGCCAGCTTGACCGAGAACTCAAGAAACAGATGGAGGCCAGTGAACAGGAGATGCGAGCACTGCGTAACAAGACTGAGGCCAGCCTGGAATTTCTGAAGCAGGAACAAAACATAGCAGCATCCAAGGTCAGGCCTAGCATTTTTTAATGGTTTTAAATTAAAAGCTATTTTGGGTTTACTTTATATGTTCCCACCTGTTGTGCAAATAGGTAATGTAGTTTAGCTCAACTGCTTTTGCCTCACTGGCAGTATGTGACATTTCTGTTCATGCTCACATTCCCAGAATCATAGACTGTTCATTAATGCTGGGGTGTATATATATATATATATGTGTGCATGGGGTACCTACATAGCAGGCCAATCCGACATGCTTAGTTTGATGTTAATTAAAATAAAATAATTAACACTACTTTCTTTCTAGGTTTATTTATCTATTGAAAGCATTATAATTTTTCTTAAATAGTTCAAGACCCATAAATGAATAATATGACATGATATTATTTCTGTTAAGGCAGTAGATACCATTACAGACCTGGAGCAGCAGGTGGAGTACCTGAAGAAAGCCTTGAAAGATGCTGAAGAACACAGGCAGCGCCAGATAAGGGTAGGAAACGTTTACTGTAATATTCAAGCATGATATTCAAGGCTTTCATTCTGGCACAGTTGCTTATCTATTCTTTAGTGTCATCAGTTTATTTTGCTTTGTGTGTTTGTGTATGAGAGAGAGTGTAAGAAAGAGAAAGAGAAAAAGAGAGAGATAAAGGTAGAGATGAAAAAAGAGAAGAAAAGGGGATGCACATTGTTTCAAGCATGGTAATGCATTATTCTAGGAAACAGAACAGGTGCATCAACAGGATAAGCTCCACCTGGAAAATCTCCATGACAAGCAGGTTAGTTTTAGATGAGAAAACTCTGTGCCACACTCCCTTTTTGGTCATAAAATATTTGGATAGATAGATTGATTGATCTTGCTGGAAAATTAGAAAAATATGCCATTTGTGTTACTACGCACAACATCTCACATAGACAAAAGGGAGGAGGACATCTCTGTGAACTAAATGATGCCATGCTTCTTTTTATTTGTAAAGAGTCTGTAAAGAGATGTATAAAATTCAGGTGTCTTTGCATCATATGGGAGATTATCATATGGTAATAATCAGTTTAAAACCGTTGGGAAGTATGTCTTACTATAACTGTTTATCAACTTTTCCAGTACAGATTACAAGGAATATTTTAAATGTCTTTTATTGTGAAGTATTTCAAGAAAACTTTATGCAGCTTACCAGCAAGATCTTTGCAGGTGCGGAGCATGAAAAAAGAATTGGAACAACTGGAACAAGAAATGCAGAGGAAGATGGCACGGCTGGAACAGTTACTGCAGTTTGTGTCATTTAATTATATATGTAAATGTGCCGTTCATACTGTTCAAGTTTTATCTCCATTTGCTGTCTCAAGAACTGGATTGAATTTGTAAATAAATTTTTGGATATATGTTGCACATAATATAAGGTACATAATACTTTCATGGGGAAGTCTGGTGAGATTGATACAGCATTCTATTCCATCATCATGTGTGGGTATAGTTCTCTGGAATAACCAGCAATTTGTTTAACAGATGGTTATCTTTCTGTTACTTTTAACTTAAAAAGAGATTCATGGCTAAATCATATAGCCATGAAGTAGTTGTTTAGATATCTTGATGTTTTGCTCATAACCCAGCAATAAGAGGCATGAAGATGGTTAAGACTGTTTAAATGATTCTTTTCAGACTATTTCGTGATACCTACAATACTGTAGACCCTGAAAAAAAGGTGTATGAGGTTACATTAATTTAAAGCAACACATTTGGCTTGAAGCTTATGTTGAAAATGAATTTATCTAGAGTTTATTCATATGTTATTGTATTTCACCACAGCAAGGCATATCTTTTCCCCACAAATTCAGCATGTGATATGAAGCTGTATAATATTTTGTATATCTGTTAGTAGTTCTGTGGCCTAATATTCCAATTATATTGGTAATGTATGTACAGAGATTATGACATTCTTGCTTATTCAAGGGACAAGGAGGCTGAGGTACAGAAACAGAAGGAGATTGGGCGAAGCCAGCTTCAGCAAGCAGAGAAAGCACTGGAGGAGTTCAAACTGCAAGTCGAAAAGAACCAGACTCGCATCTATACTGAAACAAAGCAGCAGGTTAGTATTGTCTTGGGATGAGAAAGAGAGGGGTGTCAGTTGTTTTGTCGTCAATGGTCAGGAATTTTTACTGTTGTTTATCTCTAACCAAACATCCTTAGTAATCTCTTAATGTAGTAGTTTTATATTTCCATCTTTGCAGTGTGCAAAAAGATTAAGCGTTATTTTGAAAATTTAAAGTTTACACTCAAACATGCATTTGAAATGCTTACTCTGTTCAGGCATTATTGGAAATGCATGTTGTAGATCGACCAAGTGCAGGCAGACTTGAAGAAGTCAAAGCAAATGAGGGAGAAACAAACTCAAGACTTGACTAGACAGCTGGAGGAACAGAAACACAAATATGAGCATGAGGTAAAAGTAGAAAGTACTTCAGCTTTTAGGCTTGTTTTTAGCAACAAAACTTACTTTCTTCAGTTGCCACAAAATCATTCTCTTGACAGTGACCAATGACAATGATCAACTTTATTTACAACAATGGGCAATTTAAACATGGAAAACGTGCTCAGTTACTCAGTTACACGAAAAGTTAAGTTACTATATATAAAAAGTTTGTGACTTGATACAGACACTTGTGTCAAGCTATGAGAGTATCAGTCCTATGGTATGCCAGGAAGTATCAAAATATTTATTAATCATAATTTTTTCATTTTCGCATGCAGTTAAAGTTGACTTTAATTTTACCTTTAAGATTTTAACTGCATTCTTATAATTCTCAAATTTGCATCCTAGGTAATCTATGCCATATTAGAAGGGGATAAAAATCTGTTTTTGTTTCTTCCATTATGTTTAAGTAATGTTACACCTGTCCCCAGATAACAGAGCTGAAACTGAACTTAGAGAACGAAAAAGCCCAGATGCTACATGAGATGCATATGCAAAAAGAACAAGCGTCTTTGCAACATGAGCGTGATGTGGAAGAATTACGTGACAGTCAGAGGAACGAGATAAAGGCTCTTGAGCTCCGCTTCAGAGAAAGACATGAGAAAGATATCAAGGTGAAGAAGTCAGACATGCATATTTATGTTGGTAGAAAGTGTTGTGTGATACCATGGAATTAGAGAGCTGTTCAGTTTGAATTGTTTACAACCCAGTGTTTGTTTGCACCATCTCTTTGCAGATGGTAAGTGATCTGGAAGCACAAGTGTCGGAACTAAAAGAGGAGCTTGTTCAAGCCAACCAGCTTCGCAAGCAGCAGCTGGTGGAACTTGGGCTACTGAGGGAAGAGGAGAAGCAGAAGATGCAGCGTGACCATGAAGTAGAGGTCAGTTTTACAAGCCCACTCCAAGTCTGTCAGAAACAAGGAACAGTTTGAGATGCTCCAGCACAGATGTTTCTCCTAATCTCTAGGGTTAATAAGTCAAGCTGCCTATTTCTAAACTTATCAGTAACCATGACAACCCAGGTGAGACAACTAAGATGTATTTGTGCTGTTTTGTTTTTTTCAGCTGGCACGGTGTAGAACAGATGCAGAACAGCAACGTCTAGAGTTGCAGAAAATGCACAGCAGTGAGACAGAACGACTTTTAGAAAAGGTAGAAAAGTCATTAACATAAAAAAAAATTTGAATTAGAATTTTTTTTTACAGTGGTCTGCTATTGCTACTTGCTTTCACACACATTTCTGCATGTGCATGAACTTAAATAAATATGATAATTTTTTACAAAATGTTCACACTTTTTTTCAGACAAATGAGAGGTTAAAAAGCATAGAAAAAGAATATTCAGAAAGAGCAAAGAAATCTGCAGAGGTGAGTTACTACGGAGAGTTATGCCAAAGTGTGTGGTTACTGCATAAAACCATTCAGTTGTAAACTCAAGTGTAATTATTACATTATTACAAGTAAGTTTGATGTTCTAGATCTGTTAAAAAGTTTAAATGAAAGATAATATATATTAAATTAATACAAACACTTGCACATTTCAGCATGTAATCTGTTTAAATAGGTGACCTTTGGCCATTGGATGTTTTAGTAGAAGCACTTTCCTATTGTTTTTCAGACCATGGCTGAACTGCAGGCAACTATTAAACAACTCAGAGATGACAGTAAGAGGTAAGGATCTATCAGCATTGAACTGATTTTTTTCTGTAAGTGTATGAAATATTCTAAATTTTTCTGTTAATAATATTAGTACCATTAAGCCCATAACCCTTATGCATGATAAGATAAAGAAAATGACAACAATTAAACAGCAGTTTTGTTTGTGTGGTAGAAGCTGGCTTAGATGCTAGCTGAAGGCTGACTGGTTGGGAGTGCTGGTTGGCACCAAAGTTTGTGTTGTCCAGAGGGGATGAAGAGGCCTGCACCTTCCCACTAGGGGGATCCCAGCAGCACAGTCTATGCTGTCTTCTAGACACCCTTGGTACATTAACCTTCCCAACGAGTATAAAAGGGGAGGGAGACATGTGGCATGACAGAAGTCGGAGAGAGAAACTTGGAGAGAGCAAGATATGTCTCAGCACCATCAGCGAGCATGTGTTATGTGGTATGTTACCTGGTTACGCTTGAAGCCAAATCTATTCAATTAATGAAAAGGAGTTATATGTTTTCTGCAGGGTGAAAGAGGCTGCAGACTCAAAGGTTTCAGAAGTACGTAATCAGCTAGAAGAGGAGAAGATGAGTTTGAAGAAACAGTACTCCAGTAATCTCACGGTAAGTATATCTTGTAGGCTGTCCCTGTTTCATGACTCTTTTTTCCATAACCTGAATACCAATATTGAAGAATTTGTGCACATTTTTAAAGAGACTTTCAGTTCTTGGGGAAAATGTGTTATGACAGACTGTTAGACATCATGTTGTAAATGTGGAATCTTTAGTGGACATTGACTTACAGCTGAGATCTTTGGGCAGGTTACAATGACTGGCTTCTTTGAAAACTATGTTAATTGTATCTTTGGTAGATATGTCTTATGACCTTCTGGCCTTGACAGATGTTGCAGCATGAGCTGGAGTCTCAGAGATCTCGCTGCCACAATCTGGAACGACAAATGCAAAGGATGGAGGCAGAACAAGAGGAAAAGGTAACAATTTGGGTGCTTAGTGGTAAAAGTGACATTTATTTGTGTTGCTGACTCCTTTTAGAGAATTTTTAAAGAAAGTTTAAATGATTATTACATTTCTTGCATATTTTTAAGTATTTTTGGAGGCAAGACATCTTGATATTATGAGACATTTGTTAATTTCTTGAATAAATGTTTCTTGCAACTTTGATTGCTATTTTCATGTGCTTTTAGAAAACTTTAATGCTGTATTAAGCAAATTGCTGCCACTTTTTTGACTATTTGATCCAGATCACACGAATAAAATTTGAACATGAAGAAAAGTTGAAAGGCCTTTTGCCATCAGAGCTGAAGCAGGTTTGTAATCTCATTTTTCCCAGAAGTATATAGATCAAAGTTTTTGTAACATAAAATATTAATGTTTAAAATAAAAAATTTTTGGGAGAGAATCAGTTTTCAGATTCATGGGGTATAACACAGAAAGCTTTTGACCCTCACTCTGTTGTGCGCATGATGTGCAGGAACTGGAAGACACTATCATATCACTCAAGTCTCAGGTGAACTCATTGCAGCAGCGAGCTGCCATGCTGCAGGAGGAGCTTGACATACGACTCAAAAACCCACTGGGAGTTTTTGGTTCTCGCACCAGCTCTCCCATCAAGTCATCTGTATAGTGTTTTTCTTGGGCAAGGCAAATACATGATTTCTGTGACATGTCTAGAGCCGCCTCAAGTTCTCTGGAAAATACTAAATGTCCAAGAAAGTGGAAACCATGATTGTTTATCAGCCACTTCTCCATATTTTGTTGCGGTGGTTTGTGAGACATGCATGGACATGTTCAGCTGTATCAAATTCTCTGTGAAATACTGATGAATTTCTAGGAGAGATCAAACATCAACTATCACTGCTCAGTACTTTTATGGCGGTGCATCATGTCTTGGGCTTGTGGCGAGATAGAACACCATTTTTCCTTCCGTTGGGTCTCTGGTATCTTCCAGGACTGACTTTATCTACATTTTGTGCTCTCAGGTGCAAAGACTGACTCAAGGTCTTAGTTATTCATTTTGGCATAATGCAGTGAACAGTTTCATGACAAAAAATATTTATTGACTTGTAAATTTCACTTTGTGTCCATATATATTTTTTCCAATGGCTTTTGATAAAAAAAGACTCAAGACATTTCAATGCACTTTTAATTCTTCCTATACAGTGTGCAGCTGCAAGTGCAAATATCTTCATAGCTACAGCTCAACTGCATCGATTCGTTTGTATTGAATGAGTTAACTCTTGAAATGTGAATAATAAGGCAAAGGTATAAGTGAAGTGAAGAGCGAAAAAGGTGTGTTTTAGAACTTGTTTGTTAATTGTCCATCTTTATAAGGTGCAAACACCAGTTTTAAATTCAACACAGGTGACACAAAGGGTTTGACAAGTTTAATGGCAGTCTATTGGTTTTAAAGTATTAGAATTTAGTTTTTTTTAAGTGCTCGTGCCAGTTGGATTGGAAATGTGATGAGAGGGTGTTGGCAATTTTTGTATCTATGTCAGACTGCTGTGTCTGTGGGTGAAAGAGAAATTCAGTGCAAATGCATCTGGAGAGTAATCCACTATAAATACAGATTGTGTAAGGGTAATCAAAATGTGTTCCCATGACTATAAAACAGGAAACGGTCTATGAGGTATGTGCAGGACTACTTGACACATTCTTGATGGTTGTGGACAGGTTATCTATACACTATTTATTTTTTTGTGAAGAATGATAGACACAAATTTTCTTTTTAAAAAATGATCAAATGTATCAGTAAATTAATATTACTAGCATTGCCAAAATACCAGAATTTTCTGACAGTTGTGGGGAAATTTAATGTTAGGTATCCATGTAGATGTTTTAATCCAAATGCCAAAGTAAACCTGATATTGCTGACCCAGTGTATTTTCAAGCAAATTAATTTGTACCAAAGAAAGAAAGTGCAACACCATTTCTTGATATTTCCTTTCTTTGACTAGAAGAGAGTGCTGTAAATAATTATTAATAGTAGAAAATGGAACATAAAAGAAAATCTAACTGTATCATAGATTATTTAGTTAAAACTTGTTATCCTATAAATAAAATATTTATTTACTCATTACAACCATACAAAATATTGATTTGTAGAACTAATTAAAGTTTTAGCACATTGAAAATCTCTTAAAATAATTAGAAGCCAAAAGCAGGCTGAACTATAGAAGTCCTTCAGAATTACTGATGCCTTACAGTGTTATACATGATGATAATGATGCACATTAAAGTGTCATCTCTTAACCATGAGAACTCCAACCACAGTTTCACAAACTCACGATTTGAGAGAAAAAAGGTTATCAAAATAAAATCAAAAGTTAAAAAAAATGTGTAGATTTGAATGGTTTTAATGCGCAAAACTAATTAGTGAGTTCTGTCTAGTTCTGCACATCCCTTCCATGAATCACTTTAAAGCAAAATCATCTTTACATATTAAATATGTATTGTGTATGTGTTTGCTCCTTTGTCATCAGTGAAACATTTAAGCAATGTGACAAACCTGTCTTCTGTAACTGCTTGTACTTGGTTCTTTCATGAGACGACAATGGATTGTTATGTCTACGTCTTCTTTACACATCTGCAATACATTACAAAATGTGAAAATGCATAAAAGGAAGTTGTGTTCCCAAGTACTCCAAATATCCTAATACTTTGATCACCTGTATTATTACACGTATTAAATGTATATTTTAAGATCATAGTGTGGAAAATGTAAATTGTCTCCTCTTTGAGCAGTCAGTATGTGTTGGATGGGTGTGGTGTTGAAGTTTTTTGTTTTTTTTTAAAGGGAAAAGCTGACAGATGTCTTTCCTACCAGCTTATCTTCAGTCTCTGGTCCTAAGTTTGTGCCAGATTATTTTAATTGCTTGCCTCTTCAGCAACGCCAGTTTTGGGAAATATTATTATCTTTATCTCCGAAATGAGGGATGTTATTCCTGTGTTGCTATTTGCAATGCTGTCCATCGGTCAGGTAAAACATTTGAAATTTAAAACGTAATATTTTATGACAAATTTCAATCACAGAGGTAGTCAAATTTGTCTCTAAGTCTTCTGAGCTTTCTCTCAATAAACTTTCTTGTTAGTGGTGTTCTGAAACCCTTTAAGACACTTAAAAGCCTGCTAAACATTTTTTTCACCAGCACAGAACATACACTTCAGATACAAGTACCATAATGCAATACACAAACTATTTTCAAGTGATATTTTTCTCAATCATCATTTTTGAGAGAGTGATTTTCAGAAAACCAGAGGCAATATCTTTGCATAGTTCTGAAGCATTAAACTTTATCATGACATCCTGGTTACTTTAACACTGGTTTCCTTAATGGGAGCCTTCTACATCTGCTGCATGCTTGTATTTTCCTGTGTTCTTGTCTCCATGTCCACATCCTGCCTGACTGGCCCTTTTATCACTTTTAAGATCATACCTGTACTTGTATGTTCGCAGACCACAACTACGTCTGTCATTCGGTGTCTCTCTCTCTCTCACACACACACACACACAGAACCAAGCACAGACGCATACATGCTGTTGACTACTGTAGGGAGAAGGTGGCCAGGTGTGCACGTCCAAAGACCAGTGTGCAGCCGACGAATGCTGTGAGATTATCAACATCGTCGTGGCCAGCAGGAAACGTCAGGCTCTGCTGCAGTCCATCCTTCCCGTCAGCCAGTCAGGTGAGTTACCTGCAGGAGCCAAAAGTAGATCTGGAACGCCGAACACATTGTAAAAGGTAAAATAATGAGAAAGGAAAGTTAATGTTGATCAGTGTTGAAAATAATAATAAAGGTTTTCTCTCATTGATTGGTATGAATATATACTGGACTATTCGTCTTGATCTCACATTCCCCACCCACCCCCAAGATTTTAACTCGAATCAATCTGATTAAGGATCTGCTTTATTGCTATGTAGCAATAAATAATTCTAGACTATTTAAATACCTATATTTATATTTTAACATTAGTGACTTGTATGCTTTTGACCATAAGTGTAGTCTTTGCGCGCTGAATCTGCACGACAGGTATACGTTCTTATCAAGGATTAGTCTGTATGTGGCTTGCAGCACAATGGACAAGAAGTGTCGATATGACATGATTTTCAGGTGTGTGCATGCGGTACAAACAAGAAGGACAGTCATGTGTCTCCTACGAGGTTCTTAATGGCTACTGCAGCTGTGCCCAGGGTCTTTCCTGTCGCGCTGTGCGAGTCGAACAGACAGGAGCGGACAAGCGCGGTGCCTTGCCTCCAGGCTGGGTGGAGAAATGTGTTAAAAACAATTAACTAGTAATACACTTGATTGATGTCAGTTATATGCAACGGCAGAGAACGTGAGGCCTGTGTAGAAATTCTTTCTTAACAGCTATAAAAAGAACGACACTTTTGCATACGAAACAAAGATGCATATGTTTTTGCAGTGTGAGAACAGAGAGGTGTGCACGCGCGCTGTTGTCTCACCAGACCAGTCTATTTTCTGTGTGTGCGCGTGCATGCGTGTGAAATATGTCTCTAAACAATTAAATCTTTATTTCTGAAACCGCCCTTTTCAGAAGCTTTAGATTATAATCCAAAAGGTTAACAATAATTAGGCATATTCTAAACTGAACTAAAAGATTCATTGACTTGGCGAATGAGATACATCTCTTGAGGTATAAGGCAAATCAGCAGACGGATAAAGTCAGACATTTATTCTTGTTATACTTGAGCCTGAGATACTTAGCAACAATTGAGGATTCGTATGGACATACGCTAGAAATTGTGGATAGACTAGAAATTAATGGGAATTCCAAATGCACTTTGACTTTAAAATGTCTCGCCTTTCCTGGCCAGCGGCCCGAGTATCTTATCTCTTCAGCATGAACCCGATGTTTGATTAATAACATTGTAACCCATGACGGGGATGGGTGGAGGCAGGTCGTACATGAGGGGTGAACAGAAGGACAGACCATGCAGTGAATGACTTCAGCTACCAATGCTTGTGATTGTAAAACTCTGATACTATACAACACACCCCGACAGATGGCGTCACTGCTTTCTTATCTCTTGTCTCTGCTAGTGTAGACGGCTCTATATTTATTACAGTCCAATCTGCTTTCTGTCACTCGACAGCTAAGACGGTGATAGTTTCATTTGTCTGTAGAACCTTTTCTGTCTTGGAAATGAGGGGTCTGATCTCTACATTACTGCTGCTGGCAATCGCGTCAGTCTGTCAGGTAACAATGTATACTAGAATCAATCATCGCGTTTCAGTGTGGCAGACTGCCCAACTGTCACTACGCCCTGTGAACCTGTCATCTACTACTGTCGTCCTAGACAATGTCCGATAAGCGCAAAACTGCTACATCAATAAAGGTTTCTTTTTAAATTGAGGTTACCACCATAAATACAATCCCTTTTATATATGAATAAGAATTCTCCCAGAAATAAGGCTAGTCGAAATTCTTTTCCATAATAAAAGTACGAGACCATTTCTCGGGCAATGAATCTGATTAGCTGGAGAGGTGTGCAAACGTCTTCCTGTAAGGAAGACAGCTCTAGAAGCCACAGCAGGGCATCACCAGACTGCCCGGCCCTCTTCTGTTACCTACCAGATGGAGGACGTTAAAACGTTTAAGTTTTGGACTTCGAGCACAATTTCTTTCTGTTTTTTTCCCCTTGTACCTTATCAGTCAGTTAAAGACGCCCTAGTCAAATCTGCTTAAATGGTGTACATGTACGCACGCATGCATCATACATATACTTTTATACTGGCGTAGGGAGAGGTGGGACAGGTGTGCACGTCCAAAGACCAGTGTGCAGCCGACGAGTGCTGTGAGATCATCAACATCGTCGTGGCCAGCAGAAAACGTCAGGCCCTGCTGCAGCCCATCCGTCCTGTCAGCCAGTCAGGTGAGGTATTGGTTGTAGTCGGGTAAGGGACTGATGGGAGGGGAGTTACGAGCAGAAGGAGCTAGAGTAACCTGTCCTAGCCCTGTCCTGGTGCTATTTACCATCCCTCGGTCTGGGGCTACTTATTTGTGCACATATAATTTGGACTGATTAGGT
The DNA here is from genome assembly GCA_004794655.1 of Marisa cornuarietis. Classification (NCBI taxonomy): domain Eukaryota; kingdom Metazoa; phylum Mollusca; class Gastropoda; order Architaenioglossa; family Ampullariidae; genus Marisa; species Marisa cornuarietis. The sequence goes on from SMMW01000025.1 coordinate 3,189,202, forward strand.
AGTCTGACGCCAGCGCGAGTGAGTGAGTGAGATTTGAGTTTAAAAGATCTATGCTTCCCTCTTTACATTTCTGCCGACCGAAAGGTGCTTAACCTTTATGATGTTTCCAGGTACATGCCAGAAATACCAACAAAAGGGCAGCTACTGTCAGTCGTTTGACGTGCTGAACGGTTACTGCGGTTGCGCACACGGCCTGACCTGCCAGTCGGTTAACATCGGGACCGTCTCACCCGTTGTGCTGGACTCCCCATCTCGCCGCTCTCTCAGGCCTGGTTATGCATCTTACTGCCTGGAACCTTGAACGGAGTGATCTTCCGTCAAAGTGGAGCGTCTCTATGCGTCTCTTTACGTGATTCTGAGCTGCTTGACAAAAGACCTCATCTTAAACTGTGGCTCTTCTCGAAAATTTGCTGCCGCTTTTAACTGTATAACATGTGGCATTTATATATAGATCTCGTATTTCATGATGCCTTCAACAGGCTATAGTTTACAAATACAGTCTCAACTAGTCCAATGAATCATATACCCTCGTTATTTCGCCCATCATTTGTGTTAGACAGATGGTGGTGAGAATGAATCGGGACTGTTTGCCAGCAAAATTACATACTGACGGCTAGAGCTATTGTTTGATGTTACTGTGTCTGAACGACTTTCAAATCAAGATGAGCTTACTCTTTACTGCAATAAAATTATGAACAGATAAGGATATGTTGGTTTCCTTCTTTTTGTTAATAGCATCGGTGAATTTAATTTCTCCGTCTATGAAGTATTCATTGTACATGGTTAATCAATCAACATCCACCAGCTACTAAGCTGCAGTCATGACATCTGCTGCTTGTAAGAAGAAATGAAGTCTGCCTGAAGCTGCCAAATAAATCTATTGACACAACCATAGAAAGATCTAGAGTTCTTTGACGTTTGACCAACGCTAGCATCCAAAACTGAGAGAGGGAGCACTTATGTTTATCTCATGGAGAAGGAGCGAGCGAGGTAGCATGGCGAGCGAGGTAGAGAGAGAGAGAGAGCGGAGAAGGGATATAAGGAAAGTAGGAGAAAGAGAGAATACACCAAAAGCGATACACAGAAAGAAAAAGTATATGAAAAAAATCAAGAAACTAGAAAAGCAGGCTTTGTACGCTTGATTTCTAGAGAAAAAAGAGCGCTAACAGCAAATACCTTCCAATAAAGAAATTAAAAAGACCCGCTTGTAATATCAAACTCATTACGTCAAAAAAAAACTGATTTGGATGAACAGCACCACAAAGAAGACAACTTGTTTCTTATTCTCCTGCTTTTGGTGTTCTTCTGTTCGACTTGCTGTACGGCAAGCTTTTGAGACTTGGTGTTGGTTCTAAGCCAGGCGCCATTTTCATGCCCACGAGCGGAGCCGTTGCAGATGAGGTGGTGGTGGAGATCGGCATGGTGGCTCACGTTAGCCCAGCAGGTGCGCAGCTGCAGCATGAAACGGGTAATTCGAAATTATTTTTCAGTCAAACCAGTGAATGTAGGGCATCCAGCCGAAACATACAACCTAATATTAACATTACAGTAAACAGATGATACTGTCAGAAAGAAATGTCTTCGACTATAGAAAGATAAATAAATAGGTCAGACTAGGTAAGTGCGTAGAAAAATGGAATGACCCATGACCCAAAACTCAAGACATGTGGGTGGTTAGATGAGGAGCTGGACGATCCATTGAATGACTTCAGCAGACGTTGTCTGTCCTAATACTAACTTATCTAATAACACCTCCACCCCAGCAAATGGCGTCACTAAAGCCTACTTATCTCTTGTCTCTGCTAGTGCAGACTATTTATTACCGTACAATCTGCCATCTGTCACTCGACACTCAGCTTCGTTTGTCTGTAGAACATTTTCTTTCTCCAAAATGAGGGGCCTGATCGCTGTCCTACTGTTACTGACAATCTTGTCAGTCTGTCAGGTAAAACAATGGACATTTCGATTCGATGTGTTTCGATGAATGACAAAATGTCTGAGGGTCAATTTTTCAATCGTTACCATGCCTTTCATCTACTTTATGTATTTTGTCTGTGTGGTTCTATAAACTGCTATCTGTACACGTGAACTCTGTTACAATAAGATTGTTTTAAAATTCGTCATTATTAATGTAAAATATATATTTGTATTGTTTTAACATTCGTAATTATTAATATAAAAATAATATTTATTTTAAATGAATAAATTTCATAGTAAAGAACTCAATTAATGACATGTAAGTTTGGGCCCAAAATGTTACTGCATAAACCTCTGCCTAAATATGTCTTTAGCTAAATGTTTTATCAGGACATCACCGCTTCTGCTCTGCTATCAGAAAGATCGAAGCTATTAAAACATTTAACTGTGTACAGTTCAGCCAAATGTGTGCCGTATTGTCGTTTACTTGATGGTTGACCAAGAAACTAAGAATTCTAAAAGCGATAAGTAACTTATTTATGGCACAACCTCTTTTGAGGTTGTTTTCGTTCATCTCTTCTGTCAGCTAATGTCTCAAGTTAACAGATCTGCTTAAACCATGTGCATACACGCATTCACACATGCACTCACGCATTCATACATGCACCCACGCGTTTATACATGCTGTGGTGGCTGTTGTAGGGAAAGGTGGGTCATGTGTGCACGTCCAAAGACCAGTGTGCAGCCGACGAGTGCTGTGAGATCATCAACATCGTCGTGGCCAGCAGGAAACGCCAGGCTCTGCTGCAGCCCATCCGTCCTGTCAGCCATTCAGGTAAGTTACTGGTGAGATGCACAGGTGAGTGACTGGTGTCAATTTAGTTTTTGTCAGTACCTCGGGCATGTTGCTGACCAGAGTCTGGTGAATTACTGGCATGAATTGTGAAGATTACTTTTGGTCAAGCTTGCCCAGCTGTTTACTGTTATAATTATTTCACTCCGCACTCTCGTTTTATGACCCTTGTGCAGTACGTGCGAGCACGTGACATATCTCTTTGATTTTTTGTGTGCGGGCTGCGTGTTTGAGTGTTGTGTGCGTGTATGTGTCCTTGTTTATGTATGTGCGTGTATGCGTGAGAATATATATTTTTTTTACAACTGCTGCCTCTTCCTCTTGACATTTCGGAACTTTGGTGTTTGCAGGTACATGCCAGAAATACCAAGAAAAGGGCAGCTACTGTCAGGCTTTTGACGTGCTGAACGGTTACTGTGGCTGTGCCCAGGGTCTGACCTGCCAGTCGGTTTACGTCGGTACCCCGGTACCTCCTGTACCGGCCTCTCCTTCTCGCCGGGACATCATGCCTGGCTACGCCTTTTATTGTCTGGAAGCTTGAACTGTGTAATCCTCCGTCAGTCTTGGAATCTTTTTTAAATGATGCCTTGAACCTTTTGACACCACATCTTCAACAGTCTTTGGACCTATTCGTGCCTACTAAATTAAGTGCGCCGCGTATTCCAGGATGCCTTCAACAGGCTACAGTTTACAAATATTTGTCACTTGGATCTTTTGTTTGACGTTTCAGTGTATGTACGACCCACAATTCAAGTTAAGCTAGTATTCTTTATTCCAATAAAGTTGTAAACAATATTTCCGATTGGCAATTAATCATGATTTATGTCTATCTTTTTGTTAACAACACTTGTGAAATTTTATTTCACCTGCTGCGAAATCTGCGAACCTGACGTCTGTTGGATGCAAGAAGCAGGCATCTGCCCGAAGCATTCCAATACCATGTACAAAATGAATAGAATCCAGAACATAGAAAGCAACTTTGACCGACGATAACACTCCAAATTCGTTTGTCTGTTTGTTTTTGTTTTGTTTATTGGTGGCGGGATGGAGAGTAAAGAAACAGAAAGGAGGAGTAAAAGGAAAACGTGAGAGGAGAAAAAGACTGGACAGAAAAAGGAAAGAAAAAAAGAAACAAAGAATTATTCAATAATTGCGGAACTAGAGAAAAAAGGTTTTGTCAGCTTGACTTCCAGAGGGTACTAAGAGTAAATGTATTTATAATATCAAAATATATTTATAACAGCAAATATGCATAACTTATAAAACAAAAATACCCCCTCGTGATAATAAATTATTTATGTCTAATGAAAATCTTACCATCAGCAAATAACACACATTAATTTGGAAGTATATTACAATGAAAAACAATTCTTGCATGTGAAGGTGTTGATGACAAGAGCATAAAATGTCAGTCGCGGAGCCATTTTAAGGGGTTTGCCGCTGGTATAACACAGAGAATCAATAGTTTAGCAACTGCCTCACCTTTATCACCTATCCATTCCACATTATCTAAATTTGATTAAAAAAAATGTTACCCAACGACATTCATTTTTATTCTGGGAAAAGATAATTCGGGAACATCCTGACAATAATCTAAATCCGAAGCAACAGATGGAGTATTGACGTTCAAAATGAATCGAATCTGTATTTGATAAGTTTTATTCATTTTAAACTGTTGTGTGTTTTATGTTGTTTTTATTTTTCCCCTGTTCTTCTCAAGTCCGACAAAGTTTGCACTGCATGTCAGACGCTCACGTTGAGTTTAACACTTGGTCAAGACTTGGCGTTGGTTCTAGGCCACTGTGCAGAAAGACGAATAACCAGGCGCCATCTTCATGGCCGTAAGCGGAGCCGTTGCAGGTGTAGTGGTAGAGACCTGCACGGTGGTGCACTTCAGGCCAGGTGCGCAACTGCAATAGCCGTTAAGCACATCGAAGGAGTTGCAATTATCGCCTGCTTTGCTGTACTTCTGACAGGTGCCTGGAAAAAAAATTGAAACGAGTTTTTGCTATTATTTGTCCGAAAAGCAAAGTTACGTACGCGGCGGAATCAAGTCAAAGACCTTCGCAGCGTTCTACTGCTGTCAGAAAAAAACCAGCAGAAATAATCTTCCGCTGTATAAAGACAGACCAGACAATTGTGGAGAAGGGTGGGGGAAGTATATTTTAGAGACTTTTATTCATCTTTATCACACGTCTTCCGGAACTGAGTTTCCTATTTAACAGTGTTCACTAGATGTTTAAAGCGAAGAAAATCGCTGTTCTCGGAGACGTAGTTTCTTGACCTGAGTAAGAAGTTTTCTACAATAACAAAGAAATGAACTAGCGAATAAGCAAACAATAAAATTTAAAAAAATTAAGACAATAGAGAAGCAAGGCTTGTGGTTGGAATTTTACGCCGTGCCAGAAACTAAGGCTGTATCACGGTGAGAATAAAAAGGCAAGGAAGCAAACAAAGACAGACAAACAAGGGTATATTGTTCTGTCCGTGTAACGTGCTGTCTATCGTGATCCTGTCTACATCTGATGAGTGGTGTTACATACCTGAGGTGTTGCGAACAGGCGAAAGGGCGAGTTCTCGTTTCTTGCTGAGGACGACGATGTTGACGATCTGGCAGCACTCATCTGCTGCACACTGGCTCTGGGAAGTGCATACCTTCCCAACCTCAGCCTGATTTCAAAGAGAAAGCACGTGGACGTTTTGCACCAGTACGTGACCTTAGTAATGCTCATCCGGCTGATTATGTCACCTTTAAGGGCGGAGTACTCAAACCTCGGAGTTACATATATGTACCTCAGTTGTTAAGCAGTAACTTCATGCCTTTGAGTGTACATGTTTTATAGTGTGCAGAAATCTCTTTCCCTGGCAGAGACTGATAGACAACGCTCATTGATCAACTGGTTCGTCCTAAAGATTCGTGCTGGTTTGTCTGGAAAGTTCTTACTGCTTTGTCCAAAATTGCCATTCTAGTTTGTCTGGACAGTTAGTGTTTGTTTGTTTGGAAGTTTCGTTATAACTTATCCGGAAGTTTGTGTCCACATGTAGATGACTGCGTCGTCATGCGCAGCACTTTGCCAAAAAGAGCGAGCCGCTCTGAGAATGGTGGGGAAAGGTTGTGAAAACGAATTGAATACCACACAGAGAACTAAGTGAAGATAAAACTATAAATTAAAAACAACATTTTTAGAAAAATCAACTTGATCATTTCAAACAACCCTATCTCTAAAGACCTTTAGTGATTTTTTTATTACTCAGTCTCTCGCGTCCTCCGGTTAAGCGTTTTAATCGGAGGAAAATTTTTGACATAATTGTTTCTATTGAGAATTTAAGGTCGGAAAAAAGAAACAATGTGAAATAAATCAAGATGTACAGAAGCATTTTTTGAGATAGAAAAAGAGTCTTCAAGTGAAGTGGATGAAGTAAAAACTACTAATGTCTTTTTTACGCAATTTACGTGAAATCGTAAGTGAAAACTGACAAAGTAGAGATAACGAGATCGTTGCAAAATCGTTTTTTCTCGCAAAGAATATAAGAATATAAATAAAGTCTTGGCACGCTACTAATAGCCACAAACTTGAATCAGCTTGATAGTACCTTGCATGTCATCAGAACAATGGCTGCCAGTGCGTAGACAATCAGGACGTTCATTTTCTTTCTTCACCAGCTGTCTGTGGTCTACGAACAAAGCTTAGAAATGATAAAACAGCTTGAGATGGATTATAAACACTTTCTAGCAAGGATTTTGACCTCTTTTGTCACAACGCGATAACAATAGCTGACTGGATTGGTACACAGGCTAGTTGCGAGGGTAGTTTAAGTAAAATGTCCTTCGATGCATTGCCGCGATGGATGACAGAAAAAAAAGGGGTAGGGTGGGACCTTGCCGTCTGGTGTAGCAGATAAACCTGCTCAGTCACGGCAGGAGTGGCTCTTGCTGGTTATGCGCCAAAGCTGGGTTGCAGGATTTTTTAAAATCTCTTTTCCATACATAATAATGCTCCTAGGGTTCAAATACTGAACGCCTTTACAGGCGGATCTATAAATAGAAAAAGAATGTCCGTGTAACCCAACCCTAGCCATCATTGTTTTCTCCGGTTACTTCGGTTTCTCTCCCTCTTCTACTATTTCCTTCATTTTCCGTGCAAAATCTCCATTGGGTGGAAGCATTTCAATTTCACATTAACGAGGGAGATGGGAAGAAATACACTGTATACTAAATCCTAGGCGATGCAATCCACGAGAGGGGAAAAAAAGGACAGGGCAAGATGACCTTTCCAAAGCTGCAGACTCCTCAATATTTTCATTTTGTAACAACTCTTTAGTCTTGCCCGCGCTCATGCAGCACGAACAGCAGATATCTACTTTTACAGGTACGTACGATATGATACTTTTACTATGATACTTTTACATCACACTGCGGGCTGACCGTGAGTCACCCTCCACGAATCTGTTCGTTTTATTTTTAGATTGAATTCAATATTTTCCATACAATGAAGTCATACAAAATCTCCCCTTTCGCCTTTTTTTGTTAAGCTGCACTGAACGCACCAGAGGCCATTCGGCCCGCCACTCGACCTACAAGACAGTCCACAGCTCAGTTCGCTTCTGAAAAACTTCCGGTGGATGCGGCAAAGAGGGCTGTCGAGAAGACCTACATTCACGAAAGCGACAAAAGATGTTTGTGCGTGAAGTGGCTGCCCCGCAAAAACGTAAGCAGCACTCAGTTTCCCTCCTTCCCTCTACGTCATCGCAACCGCTGCAGCCAGCCTTCGCTAAATCTCAATCGCGACTGCCGACTGCCAAAACAACGCTTCCGAACTTGGCAATCACTACTTCCACTTCACGCAAGCAGACGCCATGACATGGGACATGGTAATTAGACAAAGGTTAGCTACAGGGGTCACGCCAGGGTTTACAGAAGCAGCCACACTCCAGAGTCCTTCTCAAATACGTCACATCATTAAGCTCCCCCTTTTCCATCTGTTGTTTTGTCGAGAAGTTCCAGCTGATCGTTTGCGGGACATTTTCTTTTTAAATGATTTTTTTCTGTCCAACTGTAATTTCACGCCTGCTCCCCCACCACCCATCAGCTTCTCTCCCCTCCCAACCACCAAACAACGCTGCTGACAACGCAACCCGGGCACGTGACAAGCAGAGTGGTTACACAGTTCTACTGGCTGCCATATACTTAGATACAGTCAAACCTCGGTTTTCGTTGACGTTGGTTATCGTCGGTTTCTGTTTTCGTCTATTTTTTTCCCCGCGAAAAATTTGTCTCGGTTTTCGTCGGTTGCCTCGGATTTCGTCGGCGTGCCCACGTGACCTCGCTGCTAATTTTGCGAAACAAAGGGCGACCCACGCGTCCTCCTGCTGAGTGTGGCGTTATCTTGTGGGCATCACCTCGCGCGTCTAGCCAAACAATTCCATTGATTTCGAGTGTTTATGGGCTTTTTATTGATTGCGAGTGCTAATACTAAAACTACATGTATAGTAAGTTTCGGTCTATTAGGATCATCTGTGTATAAGCCAAAGCCACTAAATTAAAAAAAAAATTTTCACAAATAAGCCGCACTGGTTTATAAGCCGCAGCTATATACAACATGAAAGCTGCATCTTAGGCATTTCCTCGCGTTGTCGGTATGATGATGGTGTGTGATTCATCAACTGACCTGAATGCTTCTGTTGTATGGAGCTTTGATTTTAAAATGTGAACAGTTAAGACCGTAACAACGTTAACAGTTAACATTTAACATGGAGCCCATCGAAAAATTAATCAAAATCTGAAAAATCCGTAAAAATCCGCAAACAAGCCGCACAGATTAAAGCTGGGGAAAAGTCGCGACTTATAGTCCGAAATTTTACGGTAGGTGATTACTGCGTATAAAGTATTCGGTGTAATGTGTTCATTTTGCGTTTTTCAGTTTTAAAATGAACGTAACGCACGTACGATACAATCACATGTGCTCAAATCTCACTGTCCCTGCTAAGTGTTTCCCTTGCTAATAAGTTAACCCTTTCCTTCCGGGTCCATCATGGGACCAAAGAAAGTTTCCAGAGCCAGCAGCTCTGTACATTAGTCTTTTATATTCATTTCTTATTGTTTTTAGTATTAAACACTATATTTATTCATAATAAAATGTGTTTTGGTATTATTTTGGATTGTCTAGAACGAATTAATTGGATTTACATTGATTCATACGGAAATAATTGCCTCGGTTTTCGTCGGTTTGGGATTTCGCCGATTGTCTTGGATCTTGGAAAGGATTACTGACGGAAACTGTACCAGCGATATCCTGTAAATCTACTTCGACGCATTTTCCTGCCCCCCCCCCCCCTGCTTCCCAAAAAAGTCACACACGCACACAAATACACCAAATAAAAACTGTAAAATTCTTTGAAAACCTTTTTTTAAAAATCCTATTATCAGACATCTCTCTCGGTGTTGCTTTAGGAATATATGAAGTCAGACTTTCTCTCTGGTGTGTTCGCTTAATAATAAACTCTTTATTTAGTATTCAGAAGGCCATCTGGTCCATATCAACATCAAATAGTGCTGGTTACATTCATTTCAGCATTGGGTGGCTGTACATAAACATCATTTCTTTTGTATTAAGAGTCTACAGCATAATAAAACAAGATTTTGGCACTGTACACTGCGTAACCTTATGTGGTGTGCGTAGTCACAGAGATCTCATTCTCAAGCCTTCTGTTACTTATAGGGCAACTTCAATGGTTACACTACTCTTTAGGTTCTTACACAGGAGGTGAACCTTAAAAGGATAGGGAAATCTATGGAAGAAAAGTGGAATAATTTTCTTACGTAGAGATGAATATTAAGGATACATCAGAAAGTAGTACAGGTCTTTCACGCTTCTGTGATCACACTGCTCACATTCAGGATTAACTCTAGTTCGGTTAAAATGGTAAAATATGTGTAGGAAAGCTACCTGGTTACGCAAGTAAGGCGCGGTGTATTACTGAGAGGCTGAGACGATAAAGTCAAACTGGTTAGTTAATATTTTAATGGCAAGAATCTATGTTTTCAATCTTCAAGTTAAGGGCTATGGAAAAAATGTATTTCATCATCTTAGGAAGTATGACAAAAGGCAGTGGCGTAGGAACCAACAATGAACAGAGCCACACGCACTTCAGACACCCAGAATGCTTTCCCTCTATTAGGAAGCTCAACCATCATATTATAAGCTTGATGGGGTCAAGCGTGGTCAAGCGTGACCAGTATCGTATGCAGTGGAATGCTCATGGAGAGGAAATTTGCCTGTGTCATCGTAGAGTCGTAGACCATATCGTTTGGGGCTTAGGAAGTGACATAACGTAGTTTTCAGGTTGAAAGTTCCTATTGGGAGCTTATTTTTAAGCCCCAGATTTAATATTTGTAAGAGAGCAACGGCTTTACCTGGCTGTCAGAAAGCTTAAGCACAAGATCGGTTTGCAGTCCCGGACTTTCTAAAGAGTTTCGAAAAGCTGAACCATCCCTACTTTTTGCTTTTGTCGTCAGATCTCTAAAAGCAGATGAAACTGATAACCTAGTAGTGAAAATTAAACGAAGGATTTACAGGAGTTGACTACTTTTACTGTGTTTCCATTGTATAGCAATTTTTCTCTTCTTGCTAAGTATCCACAATCCATAAACAATTATATTAGAATTTTCAAGGTTAACTACAAGGTCTAGTGCTTGTGCACTTTTGGAGAGCATATTTTGTGGACCAACAGCAGTGCCAGACAACAAAACGATATCATCAGCAAATAATCAGATAATTATAAACATTTCGAAGAGATGCGGATGAACCTGATGTCATGCTTGCCATTTTCGACTATGTCTTGTGCTGTTTCGTTTATAAGTAAGAAGAAGAGTAAAGGGCTAGTTAATTTACCTTGTTTGAGACCACTTGGGCAATGGACAAAGTCGGAGAGATCCGCTTTGGGATTCTCCCCAGCTCTCACGATTTAAAAAAAAATGTCAAGGCGCGATGCATTTTACCCTGAATTCTTTTCCCAAAAAATTTGCAATAATTTTGTGTGAGAGACATAGTCAAAGGCTTTCTGAAAATCTATAAAATCTACATATATTTTCTTATTTTGCAATAAGAAAACACGGGATTTCCTATGTGCAATGTGAGGAACGAATGATTTGATAGATACTTATCCAGTTAGGCAAACTAGGTGATCTCGAATTGTACACTGAAAAGAGAAAAGTGTATAGAAAACTTCATGTGGAAGTTATGTATGCAAATCTTAAGAGTAACAAATCAGCTGGCCCTGACGAATTTCCAGTCTAGTGAAGCATAATACGGACATTATTCTCCCGTTTGGGGTGAGGTGTATAATCGTATATTTATTTCAGGTCTGTTTCCAGAATCATAATCAGAAGCTTTTATTCACCCACTGCACAAAAAAGGAACTACTGAAGAGCCTAAAGTCTCTACATATAGAGAGAAAGAGAGAGCAGCAGCAACGGATGAAGAAGAGAATTTGTAAGAACCCTGTTTGTGTTGAAACTAGCATGTTGCTAACAATCTAACGATTTACTGGTAAAATATAACTCGAAAAGAGATGCCATACCTATACTCTTGACTCGTTACGGCTTCACATTGGAATGTTCTCTAAAATATTTTTCACAACAAACGGGTGCAAAGATAAACGCTGTCAGATTAATGTATACAATTCTCAACGGTCCCCTCTTATAGACAACCTTGTAGAAATGCTGTCACAATGCCAGAAGATGATCCGTAGATTATCTGCCCTTTATAACTGGATTTGTTTCTTTGTTTCATGCCGAGAGGAGGGGGGAATTGATGTTTTACGCCGAGCCAGCAATTACGGCTATATCACGGCAAGGCAGCCAGCCCTGTAAACAGACGCCACATGCAGAGAAAGAACAGCGTGCCCTGTTTCACGCCGGGACATACAAGATAATAAAAAGGTAAAAGGTAAAGGTCATCCCATAACCTTTTCAGGTCGTAGGGGAGTGAGGTGTTAGAGACCCCACTTTTCTCGGGGCCAGCTTTTACATGAGGGTGGTGCCAATCTCCTCTCCCTCGCTGCCTTACCTTCCCCAACCCTCTATGGAGTCAGGTACCCATTCCCGTCAGCTGGGTCGACTGGGGGAAGTTTACTGCGCTTATCGGGAATTGATCCAGCGCGCTCTCGGTTCGGAAGCCAGCGCTCTAACCACTCGGCCATCCGCTTCCCCATACAAGATAATGGATAATGTTGGAGAACGTTTGACCAGGAAACATGCATGCAGGCCGTTTCCTTTTCTTCAGTGAAGTCTGTGCTCTAGTGGTTACGACAAAATCTTTGTTGCACGGAAACGTACCTGGGTACTGTCGTCTGCTGCGCGAAGGGCGGCAAGCGAGTTCCGGAAGTACTAGAGACCATCAGAAGGCGCTCAGGGTTGAACTGTTTACGTCATGTATCTGAGACTCAGGGTCACGACGCTTCCGGTCATGTTGGCGCTACTGATGGCGTGTTCTCCTAACCTATTGATGACTTCATGAGAATCTCTGGCTGCAGAGCAAGAAGTCAAGGCAAGGAAATAAGTACTTTCTCTGATGAAGGACACTTTCCGTCCACTCCCTCGCCCTTTCACACTTACTCTCTATAAAGATCCATTTAAAATACATTAGCTTAAGGCTAAATGTCCCATCTTTTTCACCCTTACCTTATTTACTTTTCTTTAATTGTTGGCTGAAAATGGTTGATGTGTCTTCAAGTGAAAGAACCCCTTTCTGGCTCCATTATCCTAATGTTAGAAGCAAACTTCTAAGATAGCAGTTTTGAGGGCCACCAAGCTACAGCACAGAAATTGCTACTCCGATGAAAACTTCAAAATATTGTGTTTAATTTTGTTTATGGAGAGAAGCGAGTGGGTGACGTAACTTCAGAGGTCACACGGAAAACTTGGGGAAGACGTGGGAAGATAACTCGATACGATGCAGCAACTCTCCCCGTTCATCATGTGTTAATGGTATTATGGGTGCGTGCGTGCTTGCAGCAGAGAGAGGGAAAGGGAGAGAATGTGAGAGGGAAGATAACTCTTGATATAATGAGAGAAGTGTGGGGAAGAGGAGGGGAGGGAGATTATGAGAAAGAGAGAGAGAGAAGACAGAGAAAGAGAGAGGGGGGATAGAAAAATATGGAGGAAGGAGGAGCGAGAGAGAACAGTGAGCTGTTATGCCACCAATTTACTGTGATGTGGGGAGTACTTAGTTTTAAACAAATTCGGCCTGTAGAAGTGGGGCGAGAGTTGTTTACGAAGAAACCTTAGCTGTTCTGTCTTGGGCACGAGCAGTCGCCACTTCCTGCTGCACGTGCAGGGATTTTCCCCAAGTTTTCCCACCAGCTCACCTCTAGCGATGGCTGCTGACAATGCAGAACATAATGTTACTACGTATCAGTACGTCCAAGGATTAGGGCCATTCAAAATGTGCAGAAATCTTTGGCTGCCTTCCCTCCTGCAAGTCAGTTTATGTGGACAACAATTTTTACCTGCACTTGTAAGGGCAGACATCTGTTTGACAGTCGGCCTCTTGTATCTGTCACACTATTAAACGATGACGCATTTCAGACCTAGCGCCGGCTTTATTTTCTCCCTTCTCTGGCATTACATGTCTTCTTCTCTGGCGCAGCTTATCTTAGCTCCAAACAGTTCATGCGTGGCTTATCTCAGCTCCAGACAGTTCATGCATGGCAGACCTACATCCTCGCCTAGTCAGACTCTCCAGCTGAGCAGCCGAGTGCAGCCTTGCTGGTTGATTACAGAGATCCCTAGCGGCTCTAAACAGGCTGATGGATAGGACAGCAACTCCAAACAGTCGTGCGTGCATGTTTGTACACGTCTGGAGCGTTACAGGGGAAACATTTAGATCAAGAGCTACCACTGACCTCCCTTAATGGGTCTCCCGTGATGAAAACCGGAAAACAGGTGTTTCGTATACGCTACACAGCAAACTTGAGGTTGAAAAGAAGGGGTGGGGCCCCACTGGGGGGTCCTTGGATATCCCCGCACCCGCGACAACTGATGCCATACTCGAAGCTGGGTGTCCAGTACGCAAAGATGCTTACGTAGATGAAAGCAAGAGATAAAAAGTACAAAACTGATAGAAATTATTCAGAAAATTGCCGTTAGCCTGGTGGCTCGTTCGATCGGCAGATCAAGGCTCGTCTAGGTCTGGAGCTGAAATAGTCCCCTGCTCCCTCAGTGGAGTGCTACCTGGTTTATCAGGGGATGGAGAAGGGTTGGACTGCGCGAAGCCTTGAACTTGATGTGCTCCACCTCACTACAGTGAATAAAGTATGGGACCTTTTATCTTTCACACTTTTACCATACAGCGGAAACTGAATCACACAGACTATCAGTTCTCTCAGACCATGTCGACATTATAACGCTGTGAGTGCAGTTTTAAGTATTCAATAGGAACGATTTGCTCAGGAACTGAGGATGTGCAGTTTGGGAGATCGTGATGATGGCGACAGCAAAATATCTGCTAATAACTATAATGTCTTCCTGGCATTTCAGAGTGTTAAAGGCTGTGTATTGTATTTAGGGGAACTTCCGTATGCTCTTCAGCAACGTAATCGTGTCATTCATTAACTTCTGCACACATACCATGTACGGGTCAAGCACTCTTTGTATATATAGCTAAAATACGATAGCCGTGTGTATAATTAATCTATCATTGTAGACTTCACAGTGTTTTTATGAGGATATTCAGAAATAGTAATAATAATGTAGTGCAATTTATATAGTGCAGAATCACGCTCATGTTGGAGAGTGCGCTCAACGCTTGACACAAAACTAGGTCCAGTAACGGCCTTAGCAGTATGCGGGGCCCCACGGGACCCTGGACGAGTGTCATATGCGTGTCGTAAGTGTAGGCTTTATACCATACCACAAGAATCTCCTATCCCGGGGCCCCCCTCAGGCGCGGGGCCTAGGGAGGTCGCCCCAGTTGCCACTCCCAAAGGCTGGCTCTGACTAGGTCAATAAGAAATAACTTAAAATGTAAAAGTGTGAGGGGCATTCTTACAAATATTTTATAATTAAAATTCTTTCATTAATAACCTTATCAATGAATAAATAATTCTGAAATTTGTAATGATCAGATTTTTTAAATAGCTTGAGACAGTGTCCCTCACATTTTTATATTTTAAGTTATATGTATTAAAGAAAATCCCGAGACATAAGGAAATAATTATTTTACCCTCTTTAGTGCATTTCAAATAAAAGTGTGTTTAAAAAATTTTTTTACTTGTTTTATTTTAAACTCTTTAGTATTTTTGACTTGTATTATCGCGATTTGATCGTTTTACTTTGTGACTTTATTCCCTTTTTATAGGCCAAACTAGGGGAGTTAGCTCATAGCTTACTGGTCCTAGAGTAGCAGTTACATATCTCCCCTAATGAGGTCTATAAATTCTCCTAGAAAATATTTTTTTTTAAATTACTACTTGTGGACTGCTGGAAAGGATTGAAGATTGCATTGTCACCGTAAATGAGTAACGGGTGAAAAATTGCAGATCTCTATGACGATGAGACGTTAGTGAAAAATCGATTACAAAAGAGTTAAATAAAAGTGTGTAATAATAATAAAAACAGTTCATACCCCGAATCCGTGGAAGTGAAAATCTGGTAACTTTCCCTGATTTATCTTTTCCATATTTTTCTGTTTGGTCATTAAAGAAAAATTAAGCTCTAAATTGTGTCTTTTTATCTTTAGCCATTTAGTTACTCATCTCTCGATGCTCAAAACGGAAACTCTGTTTAATCTTCTACTGTAATATATATATTTTATATTTGGCAAAGCCTATAAAATATGGTTATTGTGCTGTATTTTCGCATGACCCTCAAGGTCATGTCACTCATGCCACAAATGTGTCACTCAAAAACTCCTTTACATTCACTAATCAGTTGTTCTTTGTTCAATTGTGCTATTTCAACTATACATGTTATTTTTCCAAGCGTATTTTGTCTTGACAAAACTACAACAGTATAGAGGGACTAAGCTTGATGCGTCTTAACATAATTTCGTTTATTTTATCCCACCCACTCACCCTCCGAAAATCCAAACCACAAACAGAAATGGGAAAAGTGGGATAAAGGAAAATGTCCAGTGATTTTTTTTTTAATGTTTCGATTTTGATTCTGCACTATTCACCAACCCACTCATTTCTACAACCAAGGCACAATTGCTGCCTACAGAACTTGCCTACAGAGTGCCTCTTGACAGGCGAAAAGACTTCCCACAGTTACAGCTACTAGTTTTGCCCTGCCGTCGTGCGCGACCTCAGGCGCAGAATAGCGCAAGTGCTCAGTTGACGCTTCGCAGACACTTGTCCGCGTTCACCCGACAGTTCGCGCCACCCCCTTCCCTCCCTCTCTCCCTCCCCACCCAGTCATCGTCATCGGAATGGCAACGTGCGTGTGTTCTGTCCACAGAGATAAATCCTCTGTATCTACGTCATATACCTCCGTGGTCTATCGGCTGGTCTCAGCAACAGGTGATGTGCACGACACAAACCCTAGCGGACCCCTAAGCAGCACCTCCGCAGCAGAAACAGTGGCTCCACGTCTAATAACAGCAACAGGCAGCAGTCACGCGGGGGGTGCCTGCTTGATGATGCCACACGACGTCCTTCGTGAACCCCTTACGGCCTTCCCCCCCTCCCTCGCCCCACCCCACCTCCTACGTACCTCCGGCTTCCTCCCCCGTCGCCCTGCATGTGCTTTGCGGGAAAAAGTTTCGCAAAAAAGGGGGGTGGGGAGGGGAGAAAAAGGGAGCCGGAAGCACATGGCGACCGTTTCGAGATGTCTATTCGAACCGGAAAGGGGTAAAAAGCGCTGCACGGGCAAAGCTCCCGCAGCAGACGAGCAAAGTTGTTACAGACGAGACGCCCGCACAGTAGGAGTGGCGTGCAATTCTCACGGTAGGTTTTTAAAATCTCGAGTTCTCAGCTTTGCTTTCGCCTTATCATGGCATCTTCTTTCACCTGATCAGGTCTTTTTCTCCTACTACGACTGCTCATCACCTTTAGTGTACCTTTCTCATACCAGGTTTTACTTATAGGTTTTCTTTTAGCAAAATGCCATTTTAATCTTCTTTTTTTTTAATACATCGTAGGTATTAACTTTTCCACGTAAGTCATTTTACCGTTAAGCGTAGTATGTGCCAAAACATGTGTTTTGTTAATACATAAACTCGCCTGGCGATCAGTGAGTGCATGCCTAAAATTAACCTCATTTTCTTGCAGGCACTTGAATCCACATCTTCCGCAACCACCGGTCTCTCCGTGTTGCCTGACAAGTGCGTACCTCGTCGCTTTCTTCACTGTGGGGCCAGCTTGTGACGACTGTAAAGGAGGGTATGCTCATGTATAATAAGGAAGGAAGGCCAAGCGCCTTACCCCCTGGCTGGCTGTGACCTGAAATAAATTTGCTAGTCATACATAATCTCTCGCCTCGGCCGCGGTCGGCTGAAAACGCCACCCCCTCCCTATATCGCTGCATCAGGGGCCTGCCTGATGTCAACAGATCTTAGTTGATTGGCTTGCCACCGGTAGTGGAACGGCCGGCCAGCCGATTGTTTCAGCAGATATCTGCACATACTTGCTGACACCAGAAAATCATTTCTATCGTCTAACAGTTCGTTGATATCCATCGGCAACAAAAACAAAAACACTACACAATGGTCTTCGAATGTGTCGCCAGACATGTGAAGAGCATCTAGCATGATGACTGGGGAGGTTCAGACGCGGAGGAACGTTAATTCATCATCAATGGGAAAGCAAACAGAAGGAGAGTACGTCCCGAGAGAGAGGCGAAGAAACCCAACCAGAAGCGCCAAGTGGTGGTGGCGCAAGCTCCATGGTCACTACACCAGCTTGGTGGCGCTAGCCGTGCGAGGAGTCCTGGCCATCCACTCCATCATCGCCTTGTGGGTGGTCGTCTCTTTGCGTGGCAACCCGACCTACTGGACTCTGCTGGCCTGCAACCTGCCTCTCGTCATCGAGTCCCTCTACAGCATCTTCTGGCGGTCTGGGCGAGAAAGCAAGTGGTGAGTCGGTCGATGTTGATGCACCTTTTCATTTACGAAATGTTTGCAAAGGTCTGTGTAATCGCAAGCCTGGTTTCAGAAATGTATGAAAGATAGCTACGACAGTAGTCGGCGTGGTGTGTCGTGCGTGTAAGCTGTGTGTGTGTGTGTGTGTGTGTGTGTGTGTGCGCGCGCGCGCGCACGTGCGTGTGCCTGTGAACATTGTGCTTATTCTTGTGTTCTCATTCAGCTGATCGTCTTAATGTTTGATCCAATCGTACAAAACACAAGACACCGCATGTGGCCTGATAATCAGCTTCAGCATATGTGCAATAATCTATCGTGCTTTAGACTGCCCCTCTCTGTCAGACCACATGGAAAACAACATTTCTGAATCTTCGTTCTTTATCGTCATTGGTTTCGTTTTGGACGCATACGTGCCATGCTGTTCCAGTTAAGTCATCAATCGCCCGTCGTTTTTCCTACTCTTCCGGGGTATTTTTTAGACTTAAAAAAAAACACTTTTCGAAGGCTCTCTGCCTGACGCAACCCCTAACGTCCCAAAGTATCCCTGCCTGCTTATTTTGTCACTACCGATGTAAAGAATCACTACCCTACTGACTGAAAGGTGAATGCGTCGGAGGGCATGAAACTAGACAATTTGTTGCGCCCTTTTTCGGCAGGTGTCAGAAGTAAACGTGCTAAGATTGGACGTTTGTGCCGTACCTGGAGGCCATGCGTGCGCCTCTTTAATTGTGTGCTCGTTTGTGCTTGTAAGTGATGTGTGCGCCTGCATCTTGTTTGCTCACGTATCACGTATGCGTGCGTGTACGCAGAGGAGATGGGTAGAGCCGTAAACGTGGCTTACATATACATCCGTGGCTGTAAATGCTATGACAAGATGCATAAATAGACAAAAAAGTGAAATACTGAGTAACAGTCTCTTCGGGATTCTCAGTTTCTATTTATATTATTGATACCTAATGCCTTTTTGCTTTCTATCACATATACAACAGTGTTTAATCCCTAACGTAATAGTTAGCGGTCTTTGTATGTTGTGGGAGGCGGTGGTGGTACTTGTATTTGTTCTATTCCGTCCCTCCTTCCCCATTGCACAGTCAGTGTCACTACGCGCATCTTGTGTCACTACCGATGTAAAGTTAATTGTAATTAAGGTTTTTGCTTAAGAAGTAGGAATCAAGAGCGACGAAGGTTAAAAAGAAAAAAAAACGAAATGTTTGTCGAGGGGTTGTGACAGCACACAGCGCTTACAGCCTGTGGCAGCATCCAGCGCTTACAAAATTGGACTCGCAGTGCACTGCCCTTCTGTGGCGGCTACTAGTGGGGGTGGAGAGAGGGGCTATGGTGATGATAAGAAATGTCAAAATTGTGCTTACGCTGGAGCCTCATCGGCGCGACTATTACCGGCACAAATTTCCTGTTTGACAATCCTCTTGTGGCTGACAGACTTGACTCATGATTTTAATCCATGTCATGCATAGCTCTCGTCTATAGTCTTTGTGCGCACGCTCGTCCACGCACACAAGCACAGTCGTTTACATTTACAGACACGCGATTATCATGCAAGAGTCGGAGACTATACCTTATCCAACTGTGGCGAAAGACAGAAAACCAATCCTAGAAAAAAAGTGTACGTTTTGAGTGGACAGCTATTCGTCAAGCTATTTAGAGTCCTTTCTAGCTGATTTACCATCTGTGTGTGTGTGTGTGTGTGGTTGTGGGGAGGGAGATTGTTGTCTTTAACTGTAACAATAGAAGTCTTTGCCAAAACACTGTGTGCACATCTCTTGTGCAGGTTCTGTCCCTGCTTTGTGGCGTTTCTCGTGGCCGAGCTGCCCTCCATATGGCTGATGGAACTTCACAGACTTCATAGCTTTGCTGATGCCTACGAATCTGGCAACGTCACAGGCCTTGTGGACATTCCTGGGATGAGTGGGGTAAAGTGCGAATAGCTCTACATTTCAATGTTTTCCGAGATTTAGCAAACGAAAAGAACTACGCTTTCTGTGAGCACTAGAATCGACAGTAGTGGTGGTAATAGTACTTAAAATATCATATTGAACATTACTCTTAAAATTTCTAAGCATTATTTGTCATTACAAAGAAGCTACCAAAGAAATTTAAAACGCCGTTTAACTGACCCTTGATTCTAAAAGTAGTCTTCATTGGCGTCATTATTCTCTTTTATTAATTGATTAACCTATATCATAATACTCGCCTTAAGGTTATTTAATCTCTGTATCATTTACTTGCAAGTGTTGTAGCCATGTACGTCACCATTTTCTACGCATGCTTCGCTCGTGAGTCAGACGGATTCAGTGGACGATACCTTTCCTGTTGTACTTTCAGCTGACGGTGCCCATCAAGTTGGAACCGAACATGTGGGTATCCATGATGGAGCAGACCCTGCTGTTCTTGCTGGTGCTGTGTCGCTGGCTGCTGCCACGGGGCCAGCTGAGCCGCAACGAGCTGTCACAACTGCTCTTCGTTTTCATGGGCATCGCTTCCGACAACATGGAGCTCTTCCAGCTCTTCGACGAGACAGAGGTGCGCAAGGACGAGGTACTGACTTACGTCATCCTGGCCGTGTGGTCACTGAGCATGCTACAGTTCACCTTTGTCCTCACCTCCACTCGCAACCCGCGCAAGATTCGCGCGGTGCACGCGGACCCGTCGCCCCCCGAAGCCACACTTGATCGCGAGAGGAAGAGGAGGCAGAGCTGCGCAGAGCTGTTCTTCACCACGGAGATCTGGAGCCTTCTCTTCAGCGTCATTGTGCAGGATGGGCCCTACGTCGTCGTGCGCATTTTCACTCTCGTCAAGTTCAATCTCGTGACCTACTCGGTCATCTTCTTCGTATGCAAGAACATGCTGGTCATCTGCCTCGTCCTATACCGGCTGATCGTCGTCTGCGCGAGCTGGGTCAATGCTGCTGGAGAAAAGGACGACAACTTCACTTCCACCGACGTCGACTTGAAGGAAGAAGAGAAGAGAGAGGCTCTTCTGGAGCCGCAGCCAGTCAAGGTTCTCCCCGTCTTACAGCTGGAGAGTAGCACTTCTCCTAGCATGTGCGATAGGTCTTTCTCCTAGCGTGTGCGACAAACAAGAAAAACGTGATCGATCCTTCTATTCAGACGAAAGTCAGTTTCGCGTACTTGTCAAACAATTCAGTGCAGACGTTTGAAAGCAGACTGCGAGTCAACGCATAGGGCAGTCAAAGCCTTGAACAAGCTATCAGGTTTCTGATCGTCGAATCTGTTTCCCTCCTCATCGTCATTTTCATGAACGTCTCCATCGATAATATGAAGCACTGCCATCGTCATCGTCACTGTTATTATCATCATCTCAAGTTGTGACTGTAACAGTTAAACAGCTGTTACAATGTTTGTTCGGTCCATCGTGGGCATTTCACGAAAGATCTTTGAGTGTGAGCCCGAGATGATGTTCACAGTCTTTAAAACAATTACAGTCCAAGCGAGCCTGTAAGTTGCTTATGGGTTATTCGGCACTTCAGGCTAGTTTTATTTATTTATCCTTTCACCTTAAAAAGAGTAGGGAAAAAACAGAGCTGCCCTTGCATGATGCCTCTCCTGTGGATTTAATACTGAACGTGTTTAGCTACTTGTCATTTTTTTCTTAAACCTGCCACTCAAAACTCTTTAGAATAGAAGGTAATATGCTACTGAATTAAAACGTGCTTTTTACAGTTAAGTAAATCTTGTATTTGAAACATCAAGTTTGTGATATCTGACAAGTTAAGAGAGTTCGACTAAGGAAATTATGAGGATGTTAAAGTTATTTTGCACTGTTTCGCAGTTAACCAGCCCACGAGATACGCGACTGAACTTGGGGTAACATACAGCTGTTATTATACAGAACTGCACATTGTAAACTTTCCTAATGTTGAAAATTTCCAATAGATAAGCTAGGCCGAGCAAGGCTGTGCTACGCCTTAGGTGAAAGACAAATGCTGCAAAAGCTGAGCCATTTATCAACACAAATCTTGGAATAGTTATACGTTTAATCTTAACTCTATCTTCTTAACTGACAAACAATAAACCTAGGCTAGCATATTACCAACTCCGCCTGGAAACCCCCGGGTAACCTGCCGGTCCCAAGCCCGGATGAAGGAGGAGGGTTGGGCGTGGGGTTAGCAACCCCACCCTGTAGAACAACCCTTGCTACAGAAACCGCAACTAGAACATTACCACAACGAGAGCCTGGACGGGAAGATCCCTCTTTGGAGGGGCCTATGACGCGTGCTTGCGAAAGCATTCGGGAAGTCAGCTCGCCGACCTATCTTCTCACGGCCAAGGCAAAAACCCAGGATAGGGACCTGGAACATCAGAACCCAATACGAGAGAGGGAAATCAGCTCAGGTAGCACAGGAGATGAACAACTATGGCATCAAGCTCCTTGGCCTGTGCGAGACCAGATGGAATGATAGCGGTCAGACCAGACTCGTCAGGGGAGACTATCATCTACTCTGGACAAGAAGATCCTGACCATGACCACTCGCAAGAAGTAGCAGTACTGATGACACAGGAGGCTGCAAGGGCACTAATAACATGGGAACCAGTTTCTCCACGACTCATGTCAGCTCGGTTCAACTCCAAAGGAAGAAAGATCACCATCATCCAGTGCTATGCACCTACCAACGAAGCAAATGAAGAGGAGAAGGAGGACTTTTACAACTCCCTACAAGCGCTGGTCGATCGTACTCTAAGACGAGACCTGAAGATCATCATGGGCGACATGAATGCCAAAGTTGGAGATGACAACACGGACAAAGAACACAAATGGGAAAGCACTGTGTGGGCAACTGCAATGAGAATAGTGAGATGTTTACAGACTTCTGCTTGTTCAATGACCTTGTAATCGGAGGCACAGTCTTTCCTCACAAAACCATTCACAAGACCACCTGGACTTCACCAGATGGACATACAGAAAACCAGATCGATCACATCACCATCGATAGACAGTTTAGAAGGAGTCTGCTGGATGTCAGAGTAAAGCGAGGTGCAGATACAGCCACAGACCACCATCTACTTGTGGCAACCATGAAGATAAAGCTGAGGTCCTTTCATGACTCATCGGACAGACCGCACCACAAATTCAACGTGCAGTTCCTCAGAGATCGGAAAAAACAAGAAGAGTTCAAATGCGAAGTAAAAAAACAGGTTTGCGGCACTGGAAGGACTCTTGGAAGAAACAGTGACCAACCACTGGACAAAAATACAAGAGACCTGGAAAACTTCCTGCACACACGTTCTGGGGAAGAAAGCAAAACAGCATAAGGAATGGCTGAATATAAAGACCTGGCAAAAATAGAGGAAAGGAAAGAGCTGAAGCAGAAGATCAACCAATGTCAAGACCAGCAGGAAAAAGAAGAACTCAGAGCAAAATACTTGGAGATAAACAGAGAAGTAAAAAAGAGCGCAAGAGATGACAAGAGGCAGTTCACACACAAGATGGCAGAAGAGGCAGAACAAGCAGCTGGGCAAAATAACACAAAGAGACTATACGAAATTACAAAAACTCTGGCAGGAAGAAAACACACCAATGCGTGCAGATCAATAAAGGATAAGAATGGCAGCGCCATCACCGGAGATGCAGAACAAAGATCACGCTGGGTGGAACATTTTGATGAAATACTTAACCGACCATCACCAACACCCACCTTGGACATTCCCCCAGCCGCCGAACAGCTTCAAGTAAACACCAGCCCACCAACCAAGGCAGAAATCATCAAAGCCGTCAAGTCCTTAAAGTCTGGCAAGGCGGCAGCCCCAGATGGCATTCCTGCAGAAGCACTAAAGGCAGATCCAACAGCCGCAGCAGAGATGTTGCACCCACTGCTGAAGAAAATTTGGGAACAGGAACAAGTTCCAGCAGACTGGAAGCTTGGCTACCTAGTAAAGCTACCCAAAAAAGGCGACCTTACACAATGCAGCAATTGGCGTGGGATTATGCTGTTGTCCACTCCTAGCAAGGTGCTGACCAGAATCATCCTGGAGAAACTAAAAAATGCCCTGGACAAGAGACTGCGGCAAGAACAGGCAGGCTTTCGGCAGGGAAAATCATGCATAGACCAAATTGCTACACTACGAAATATTATTGAACAGTCCATTGAATGGCAGGCACCACTATACATAACCTTTGTGGATTTTGAGAAAGCCTTTGACTCCGTAGACAGGGAAACCATCTGGAAACTGATGCAGCACTACGGATTTCCACCAAAGTTTATTGCCATCATCCAACAGCTATATGAGGACTCGAAATGCCAGGTGATTCACAACGGAAAGCTGACTGACCCCTTCGCAGTGAGGACTGGAGTGAGGCAAGGTTGTATGCTCTCACCGACAATCTTCCTGATCCTCATAGACTGGATCTTGAGAAGAACAACCTCTAACAGTAACACGGGCATTCAGTGGACCTTCGCCAGGCAACTTGAAGACCTCGACTTTGCAGACGACATCAGCCTGCTGTCCCACAAACAACAACACGCACAAACAAAGCTCACTCGGCTCGCAGAAGAAGCAGCGATGACGGGCCTGACCATCAACATCAAGAAGACGGAAGTAATGCGGGTCAACAACAAGCAATAAGCCCCACTACAACTGCATGGGGAATGCATTTAAGAGTCTTACCGTTTCACCTACCTTGGCAGCATAGTCAGCAAAGATGGAGGTTCAGATGAGGATGTAAGAAGCCGAACAAACAAAGCCAGGCTGGCATTCCACACCCTACGACCTATCTGGAACTCCAAAGCTCTATCTTTACACACAAAGATCCGCATCTTTAACACAAATGTAAAGGCAATACTTCTATATGGATCCGAGACATGGCGGGTGACAAATGCCATTACTAACAAGATACAGACATTCGTCAACAGATGTCTGCGCCACATCCTCAACATCAGATGGCCTGATAAGATCTCCAATACAGACCTGTGGGAGAGACCCAATCAAAAACCTGCCAGCCACGACATCAGGAAGCGGAAGTGGGGCTGGATTGGTCACACCTTACGAAAGCCAGCCGACAACTTAACAAGACAAGCTCTGGGCTGGAACCCATAGGGGAGATCAGTCCACAGAGAGGCAGAGACAGCTGGCATGATATGGTCCCAACTAGAAAGGAGTGCCCAGAACCGGGTCCGTTGGCCGGGTGTGGTTGCGGCCCTATGCTCCACTTGGAGCGTACAGGAATAAGAAGTAAGAAGAAGCATATTACCATTAATTATTGTCGTGGTGTGTCTCGGGACTCATCAGATTTGCATTCTCGAGCACACATGCAGCTAAAACATTTAGCAGTTATTCGACAAGACAAGCGACACCAATCAGTCCGTAAAGAACGATTTCTGGTGAAAACACATATAACCCAGCTGAATGGGCATTACGTGTAACATTCCTTCCTTCCACACAATAGTAATTGCAAGCTTATCCACTCATGTTTTTTTTCAGTTGCCCTCCCACCTAAAGACCACACCAAGCGAGGATGTGACGTGATAAAGACTATATCAATCAATCAATCAGTCCTCTTCGTGCTAGTTGCAAATAAGGCCTCAACCATAGCCCGCCACTGATGTCGATCGGCTGAAACCCGCTCCAGGCGACCCCATGACCAGCCCTTTCCTTTCATCTCCCTTTCCACTGTTCTTCTCCAAGTTTCTTTTGGGCGGCCTCGTTTTTTTCGGCCGTCTGGAGTCCATTGGTGATGGTGTTTGACCAAACGATGTTAAGTATGCGCCTGATGCATCTGTTTTCGAAGACGTCAAGCCTGTTACCGATGTTTTTGGTCATCTTCCATGATTCTGATGATAAAGACTATAGACAAGACTGTAATGGATCCGTTCGCGCAATGGAATGTTTTGTTAAGTTTTACAACACCACTAACTCAGCTACTTCTATCCATACAAGCAAGAAAGGTACTATAAGAAATAAGGAAATATCATTAAGGTAAAGAGACAAATCGTGTTAATAAAATATATACAGCTATATGACATTGTATACATGCAAAACTTATCTTTACAAACTCTCTTGACGTCTGGATTGTAGGAATCTCTCAATAGAACATAACAACAATCTCTCCGTTCAAACTGTATACAAATTGATGCACTTTCAGATAATGAAAAAAATCCAAATAAATAAACAGTACAATTTGACAACTAAACTAAGCGTAATGCACCCACTGAGCCAAGAATAATAATTTAAATAAGAAAGTTAAATAATCACGACCATGAGTCACATAACAGTAAGTACAAAACTATTAGGCGTCAAATCTCCATCCCCAGTAGTGTCGCCGCTATAAACAGCCCTAAGGAGAGACCAGGTTTGTGACAGTGAATTAAACGACTTATTTGAAATTTGACAAGAAAAATAGATATATTATTCAACTGATTCTACTTTGATGTTTGTTTCTTAAACGCTTTAATACTCTTACTAACTGAGACTGTGATTGTGACATTAAATCCCTTCTGATTCAAAGTTCGTAAGTGAAAAAAATACTGAGCATAAATCATTTCATATATCATAACATAATATATCATAACCAAAATGAAACATGCATAGCAAAATGAAGTCAGTGGTGTTCCTGAACTCAGTTGCACTTCTTCCTATGTGTAAGTGCGGAACTTCTTTCGATTTAGGAAAGAAGAGGGAAATGTGAGGCTGGCATGTGGTCCCATCCATCCTCTGGGTTCGCCCCTTCTCCATCCACCAACGCCCCGTCGCACTTCCCTCCTGGTTACTTCAAATGCCCCTCGGATGCTGGGGTTTTCCTGTAATACATGTACAGTACTGAGAAACTCGCGTGGTGAAGTCAACCTACAAGCAGAGGAAAGGTGCCCTGCAAATGTCTTCTATGAGAATGACATTTTTCCCTAAAATCATTCATCACTTTAAAACAAGGAGATTGTTGCTCCCCACCTCCATCCGTGACTGCGCCCTAGGTGACTGCCTAGCTCGAATCCCAGACACTTAATCCCCGACACTTAATCCTCTAGACTTTTAATCCCCAGACACTTAATCCTCAAAATTAAATTTCAACTCAAAAAATTATGAAGTGAATGAAAAATTTAATTCAAACTCAAATAATTATTTTCATGTAAACATCAAAATAAGTTTGACAATTAAAATAATACTTAACTTCAACATCTATAACATTAGTTAAAGTTCATGTGAGCTATTAAAGTCAACGTTCTTCAACAATATGATATGAAAAGTGTTGTTAATCAATATGACAGGTAAGCTGATTGGAGGTACCCTAATTGGGACGATTGTTACGTCTTATTAGAGTTACCACGCGACACATTTCTCTTACGGTTATAATATTTCAAGTTCACAAAATAGCAGTTTTGAGTGTTGTGTCGCGATTTGGTGGCATTTTTGATGATTTAGTGTCTGGGGATTAAGTGTCGGGGATTAAATGTCTGGGGATTAAGTGTCCGGTCACCGCCTAGCTCACCTAATTGTAGAACCGGCCCTGTAGATAAGATATTGTTCTAAGAAAGAGGATGGTACCTTCACGTAGCAGTTGGTGTCGTTCACTGGATCAAGGATTCAGAGCCTTTTGTCTTCAACTGAAGAATATGTATAATTATGTGCACCTGGATAATACTTCGGTAGTATTTTGTGTGATTCTTGTGGAAATTATTTCTTTAAAAAAATGTTACAAATAAGTAACATTGAGATTATAAATTTACTACGCTCGATCAGATTACTGTTAAAAAAAAAATCCCGGTGAAGACCAAACATGCACACAGGCGATTATCGAGAAAACAATTCCTGTTCCTATGACTTCGAACTCAAGACAGCTAAAAAAACTGGCTCTCAGCCCGGGCATCCTTCGCTACAGAAATACTATTTTTGATCTGGCTTGAGCTGTTTCAGGGGCGACTGGGGTCTCCTCCAGGTGCTTTAGAGATATTATAAAGGCTTTGAAAAGTGTCGGCCGCATGCTACAGAAGACTGCGGTCATTGTCTTCGTTATCTGCTGCCTGCACGTACATTGCCACAGTCAGAACACAAATGGCGACACATAGAAACGGGATGTTTGGATGCAGTTGTGTGCACTCATGGGCATACTAGTTAGTGCCTAGATCAACATCTTTTAATGACGTCTTGCTCTGGGCATACAGTACAAATCTGCACTGGGGTTGAATGTGCCACGTTGCTAGGGACAGGTACAGTCAGTGATGTTTAGGGAGTGGGTTTGCTTGCCTACTGATCATTCGCTTTTTCTAAAAGGACTGCGGGGCAGCAAAATTTGCTTCAAATGATTAGGTAAAGTTCAGTGCAACATATTATTTTCACAAATGTGGGCGAATACACCCCTTCAGTTATAGAGATACACGCCTACAAACATCAACATGCACAGAAAGAAGTCGAATTCGTGACGTGACGTTTGCACACAGACATACCTTATATAGTCCCACCTTTCACTGGCTGAGGCCTTTACAATGTACTTATCCATGTACAATCCTGGCATCTTTGTTGTTGATTTCTTGCTGTCAATAGAGATGTTTGTAGGCGTGTATCTTTATAACTGAAGGATACTATTCACCCAAATTGTAGGAATTTTATTTTTTTACCCAATCATTAGAAACCAATCTCCCTCCCCCCCCCCCACTGTAGTCATTTACGCTCTTCAGTCCTAAGTTGGTTAAATAAATGGCATGAGGCAACAGGCAAGTCAGTCTGTGGTGCGTGCATGCAACAGCGAACCATTAAATTAAAAAAAAAGTATAGTTGGTATGCAATCATTGTATTAAAGCCTGACAACAATATTTCAAGTGTCCAAATGAATACATCATAATACATGAGAAAATTATGAGAACATGAATAATCAGGAAGAAAGAAACAAAACAATGAATTAGGGAATGCACAGGAACCTAAACAACTGATAGTTGAAGTACAAAAGTAAGTTCAACTGGTAGCTTCTGCAGCATTCTGTAGATTGTCCAGTCGGAAGACCCAGGCCCACTGGCAAGGCATCTGCCCAATATTAAGCACTGGAAGCTGTATTTCTAAGCCTTGTCCCTCTCTTGAGCTCCATGCGATTTCCCCCACATATCCAAGCAGCCTGACAGTGGTATCAGATGCTGGCTGTGGGGCTCCCAATAGTACTATGTCCTTGTCTGGCCACTCAAGCAATATAGCATAGACACTGGTCACTCCACTGTTTTGCTTTTTAGAGGTGTACCTAGACAAAAGTAAAACAAAACATTTCTTCATAATTCTAATCAATGTGTTTTTTTAATTCATTGATTAGTCATGCCAGTAACCAACAAATTCATGTCATCAGGCATGAAGCTAGGTTTTCATGAAAAGAAAGCCTTAGGAATCATGAAAAGTAAAAACAAAGTCTTCAAAACATGAAGCTTTTTGCATCTCTCCCTGTTTGATGTAGACCTGTGGGCTGAGGAAGAAGAAAAAGTGTTCAAAATGTTTGTGTGTGTGGCATACACATTAAAAAGGACTGGAAGCAAGTAACTGATCTGGGGTTAACATGCTCAATCAAATGCCCCATACATTTTTTTTCTTTGGCAAGTCGCCATTTACCTTAATTTATGCCTTTACAATGATATTTTGTGGAATTTCTGCTAGATGCATGATTAAATTCGCCCTGAAAATGTTTTCATAAATATTAGTCACTTAAAAGACAAAATATTTGTTGACAGGTAAAGGTTAACACTGCAAGTATTAAGATACATCTGTGGATCTCTGGATGTTTTGAGTTATCCTTTTAAAAACATTATGTTGTTTCAAAAATATGTACCAGGCTTCCACCACACATTTTGCAACTAAGGCATCAGCTTTTTACTCACCATACACTTTCTGCTGTGGTATCATTCTGATAAAGCCATGGAATTGTTTCATAGATGGCATCACCATTCACAGTGAGCCACTGACCAACCTGCAGGAGTCTCTCTTCAAATATTGGAACAATAGTTCCATATGCTGTAGGTCCGACATTAAGCAGCAAGTTTCCTCCACAACTATGGGTGCCACAAAGAACATGCAGTTTTAGGACTTCATTAATAACACACTAATATTCCTGAAGACATTTTGACTATAATAGTCTAATAATGCTGAAAATCGCCATCTTGGGGTGTACTGTCTGAAAATTTACCTGGAGTCTGCTAAAAGTTCAATGTCTATAACATGTTGGAGATAATATCCCATTCTGCTCTACAGATAGTCTGTTTTTGATTTGCAAGCTGTCCCACCACACCCCCACTAATCAGAAAAAATAGTACTTTCATCACAAGCTTAGTCAACATGAAAAATAGCTGCTAGCAAATCACTGGAAAATAAAATTCTGAGTATAATTACTAATAATTCTGTCAACACATTGTAGTGCTGCATGTACTGAATATGCATAGTCTTTCAAAGCCCTATTCACTAAAAAAAAAAAAGATAAAATCACTCAGACCTGAATGCAAAATAACAGTAAAACATTTTATACACACCTTATGATGATTGCATTGCAATTTCCTGTGATTTTACTCAATTACACTGTTTTTATGTCACTGGTATGATATTGCTTTTATAAGAAAAGTACACGCACCTTACTGTCTGCACTAGAGTGGTGATTAGCTCTTCAATGGAATGCACATCAGCCAGATGTAGATCATATCTAAACTCCCATGCTAAGCGGTCAACTGTTGTTGCATCTTCCCATTTCCGCTTCTGCAAAGTTTCTGACAGTAAAGATCCATGTGGGTTATTTACTGAATGTACCCCAGTGCTCATAAGATTATTTTAATTATTTCATATATTTAAATTGTATTTTTTACTATTTTGATAAAGGTACGTTTTTCCTTTTGTGGATAGTGCCTGCATTCCAAGAACAAACAGGAACACAGATTTTTTCATCACACCTATCAAATCTTCTTTCAGTGGTAATCAGGATATCCACATCATGTATTTGATGCATTAGAATTTAAAATCTGAAATGCCGCTCACTTGGGTTATAGTGATCAGAGCAGGTAAAAAAGCCACCATGCCTGCAAATAGTGTCACTTCCCCAACGGTCGTTAGTAACAACTGTATCCCTCACAGGACTGGGTTGAAAACAAATATAACACAAGAATTTGTTATTCAGGTACAAAACCAGCTAATCTCATACACATTTGCAAGGCAGCGTCTCAAACATGCTGCCTTCTTTCTAAAATAAATAACTCATAACAGGCCAGTAATACAATAACTTCATGATCATAAGTCACAAACAGCACTATTTTGGCAGGTAATCTGTTGTGGTTCTCATCTGAACTTCATTAACCTTTATTTTGCACCTAAATTACAATCATTGCAGCATAATCTAGGATGTGTACACAGGACAAACAGTTGTGCAAATATGGTTCTCAAAGGAGAAAATTTTCCCCGCTTTGACATGTAAGTAGGGAAGTCTCTCAATTCACCTGTCATTGTATAGCCAGGCCAGGAAATTGGTGGAATTCCAATAGCTTGAACTGGCTTCCCAATCACCATCTGACCAGATTACATCTGGCTTGTAGCTGTTCACTAATTCAAACAATTCTGGCATAGTTTTTCGCTAAAAAGAAATATCACAAATATTATATATAATTTACTAAATTACCAAATTGGCAACTTACTACAAAGCAAATTATCTTAAAATTTCATGTAATAGTAAATAATATTTCTTTTAACAAATAAAATTATTACACACAACAATATCCCAGTTTTTAATATATCAGTTATGAAAAG
This sequence comes from Marisa cornuarietis, assembly GCA_004794655.1. NCBI lineage: Eukaryota > Metazoa > Mollusca > Gastropoda > Architaenioglossa > Ampullariidae > Marisa > Marisa cornuarietis. The sequence continues at coordinate 3,220,776 of SMMW01000025.1, forward strand.
CATTCTTTATAATTTGTAGGTACAAAGAAAAGGTGGTCCTGTAACGTTTGGATACCTGGGAAGTAAGATATTAGAGACTACACTTTTCTCAGATGCCCAGCTTCCTTCCTTCCCTGTCTTACCTTCCCCAACCCTCTACTGTCAGGTACCCAATCCAAACAGATGGGTCAACTGGGGGAAGTTTGCTGTGGGTTTCAACTGAACTGAAGGAATATGTAAGAATTTATTTATGTAGATACATATTTGTTATAAAGATAATGTGAGCAATTACATGTGACCAGTATCTGCTGCTATTTCTGCTGAGAAACAAAACTTGGTTTAACAATAACTGAAATCTAAGCGTACCTAGAAAAACAGAGAAGTCTGTCCCATTATCAGTATCTGACCAAATGAAAAGGATATGTATTTTCATCTGAAATATGTTTCATAAAGTGGTAACATGCTAATTAAGTTTCATGCAAGAAGGGTGGGATGCTTGATTAATTCCAGAATTCCTTATTGTAGGTATAAGGTTTTTCTTTAATGAAATCATATGACTTTTTGCTAGTTCAAACACAGCACATTTACTGCAACAAAATCATTGGTGGTGAAGCCATTCGCTTTGTCCCTCAAGTACAGTGGATTAAAGAACTCAAACAGTGAGTGATATGTTCCAAATCTGAGGTCAGTCCTGGAGCGAATGGCATTTGCTAGTTCCCCTGTCAAAAAGAAAAAAAAATTAAACATGCTATGAGGTAGAGGCAGCGTATGCTGTTCTTACATGTTTATGAATATGAATATTTAATATTAAGAATGTTAATTCCTGCATTCAGTCTTCCATATCATACAATTATGCAGAGCTATTTGAATGCATATTGTAGCGGAAGCGCTAGGCAGCTTGTACCGCTGACGGTGCTTTCCCCCTTCTATCCTGCACCCCCTTCCACCCTACGCTTGGTCGCGCGAGCGGAGCATCGCGAGGCAGACAGCACAATGGGTGACGTAGCACCCAGCTACTTCGGTATAAATACCAGAGAAAAGTCAGTCTCTGGACCTGATTGTCGAAAGACGACTGGTCAGTACAAGAGAGGTACCTGTTTGCCGAAAGGCGACTGGACCAGGCTGAAAAGCACTCTTGTCACCCAGCCCCCTCTTTCCCCCCACCCAAGGGAGTTAGGTGTTTATAGGATTTAGCTAGGTAGGTTAGTTAGAATAGGAATAATAGCAGCTGTAGGTGTAAATTATGTAAATCAATCTATGTCTTTGAACTTACTTTTTTGTGTAAGTGTCTTAGTCCGTATGCTAGCGTGAGGTATGTGTCCTCGTCGTGTGAACGAGATGAATGAGTATCAATAGAGAAAAAGAAATCGTGTCGTCCATTGTAATTGTGTCGAGCAGCAGAACACACACGAAAATCAACGAGCTGAGAGATTCACCGCAGAGAACACACTTTTGGTTTAGAGAAAAGCAGGGTCTTTTGTGGACTCCAAGGTCGGCTGAGTGCGGGTGCAGTAGATGGGAAAAAAAAAGAACACAACGCGAGGCAGTATATGAAATACGCACCCGACTAACGAGAGCCAGAACTTAAGAAAGAAAGTTCTCCTTGGTAACTAACGTCTTCTCCCCTGGGACAAGAAAGAGGAACGGACTGACTTATGGCGCTAGGGCCGTGTAGGTGTAGCGACCGTCAGCCCGGTTACAATATTTTAAAAAAATGTTTGATTATCTTACCAACAAGATCTCTCTTTGGCCCGACATCCATAGAGTTCCAGTTCCATGAGTATTTTGATGGCCAGTTACAAAAACCTTCGTGGTGCTTTGTAGTCAGCACCACATACCTTAAAAAACAGAAGGGAAAAAAAGCTAATTAAATGTGGCATAACAAATTATGCATTTAATATAAATAGGTTTGATCATATATCAATATTCATAAGAATTGATTTGACACTGAAAATTGTTTATTATAAAATAATTCATAAAACAATATTTTAACAAGTAGAATAGGTCTATATCCATGCATATACATATATACATACAGTATGCATTTATACATATAATTAAACTCGGCTGTTAGGGTGCCTATAAATATTTCATTGCCTGATATTCACTGTAGTCTGTAGTGGCATAATAAGTAAAGAAGATGTTCAGCTTTGGGAGAGGGGAATAAAGTCCATGCTGACAGTGAACAATGTTGCCATCTTAGCATCTTTTTGAGGGGGCGTCTGCCCCTCAGCTGCTTCCTATGCCATTGTTGTGAGTTTGACCACAGGAAGTTTAAGTGTGGACCAGTTTCATCTTCAGTTCAGGTGCCTATTATTTCACTTTCAAGCTGCATACAGGAATCTAAATATCTATATGAAGACATCACACATTCCATTATTTATCAATACTCTTGAACCAGTTTCATAAGCAATTGCATCTGGAAAAACTCTGTGTGTGTGTGTGTGTGCAGGCGCGCGAGTGTGTGTTGTGTTTTAAGAGAGACAAATGGCAAACCTTTATATATTTTCGAGGGTAACACAGAGGGAGAGAGAGAAATTAAATAGATCTAGAAAAAGAGAAAAAGACGAGAATGGGAGGGAAAGCGTAAATTACTTGGCTCCCGATGCTTGGAATATGTCTGCCCATCTATTTGCATCAAAAAACTCCGTTGTAAACTGAGGTGCAAAGTCAGCATAGGTGAAGCCTGGCGGATAGTTCTGTTCCATGAATGTCACAATACTGGGCATCGGTTTGGGCCCTTTCCACCAGTACCAAAACCACGCGCCGACGTAGCCGGGAACCGAAAAGACGCCCCAGTGAAGGAATATTCCAAACTTTGATTTGTCGTACCATTGTGGCAACGGTCTTGCATCTAGTGATTCCCATGTGGGATCATAGCGTGCCTCTCCTTGTCCGCACAGAACAATCAGCAAAATGCAAGAAGCACTGATCAGTGGCAGAAGAGCACTCATTTTCGTGTTGTAATCCCTAACACTTTTTTTTTTTTTTTATCGAGTCAGTATATATAGATTGTGAAGGTCAAGGTGTTGTCGAAATTGATAGTCGAGCAGACAGTCTTACTGGCCTGGGAGCCTGGTCAGAAATAGGAACAATTTATGCAGCCCGCCTGATCGTACCAGCTGAAATTTGAAAGCAGACTGGTGGAAAAAAGTCACACGATTGTTCTTTTTTCGCACGCCCAGTTAGATCACCGTTGAAATTTGCAGGAGATTACGACCAGACATTAGAATGATCAACGTGTATTCCTACAAAATTAAAAGACATGTATGGTTCACGTGAAGATATATAACTATAGTGATACCTGCGTCCTAATGCGATGGAATGTACTTGAGAAGCAAGTGTTTTAACCACTACACGACCGGGTGCCCCATCGGCTGGGAGGAATTGATTTTCGCTGTGGGGCGCAAAGGATGGTGACCATTTGCCCTATCCCTCTAGAGCCGAATAAAAATACCCTTTGAAAAATGACGTTAATCGTTGTCTGATAGGTGCAACACCAAAGAGAGTCTGGCGTTAATTGCATGAAAACTCATAAAAAAACAAGTACATTCCATCGCTCCCAGGCCAGTAAGAGTGTCTGCTCGACTATTAAATTCGACAACACCTTGACCTACACAATCTATATATACTGACTCTATTAAAAAAAAAAAAGTGTTAGGGCGTACACGCATCAGGTGAACAGAGCAGTGAATTACAACACGAAAATGAGTGCTCTTCTGCCACTGATCAGTGCTTCTTGCATCTGTGTTACCCTCGTAAACATATAAAGGTTTACCATTTGTCTCTCTTAAAACACAACACACACTCGCGCGCCTGCACACACACACACACACACACACAGAGTTTTTCCAGATGCAATTGGTTATAAAACTGGTTCAAGAGTATTGATAAATAATGGAATGTGTGATGTCTTCATATAGATATTTAGATTCCTGTATGCAGCTTGAAAGTGAAATAATAAGCAACTGAGCTAAAGATAAAACTGGTCTACACATAAACTTCCTGTGGTCAAACACAACAATGGCATAGGAAGCAGTGGAGGGGCAGACGCCCCCTCAAAAAGATGCCTAGATGGCAACATTGTTCACTGTCAGCATGGACTTTATTCCCCTCTCCCAAAGCTTAACATCTTCTTTACTTATTATGCCACTACAGACTACAGTGAATATCAGGCAATGAAATATTTATAAGCACCCTAACAGCCGAGTTTAATTATATGTATAAATGCATACTGTATGTATATATGTATATGCATGGATATAGACCTATATTCTACTTGTTAAAATATTGTTTTATGAATTATTTTATAATAAACAATTTTCAGTGTCAAATCAATTCTGATGAATATTGATATATGATCAAACCTATTTATATTAAATGCATAATTTGTTATGCCACATTTAATTAGCTTTTTTTCCCTTCTGTTTTTTAAGGTATGTGGTGCTGACTACAAAGCACCACGAAGGTTTTTGTAACTGGCCATCAAAATACTCATGGAACTGGAACTCTATGGATGTCGGGCCAAAGAGAGATCTTGTTGGTAAGATAATCAAACATTTTTTAAAAATATTGTAACCGGACTGACGGTCGCTACTCCTACACTGCCCTAGCGATATAAATAAGTCCGTTCCTCTTTCTTGTCCCAGGGGAGAGGACGTTATAGTTACATAGGAGAACTTTCTAAAGTTCTGGCTCTCGTTAGTCGGGTGCGTATCTCATATACTGCCTCGCGTTGTGTTCTTTTTTTTCCCATCTACTGCACCCGCACTCAGCCGACCTTGGAGTCCACAAAAGACCCTGCTTTTCTCTAAACCAAAAGTGTGTTCTCTGCGGTGTATCTCTCAGCTCGTTGATCTTCGTGTGTATTCTGCTGCTCGACACAATTACAATGGACGACAAGATTTCTTTCTCTCTATACTGATTCTCATTCATCTCGTTCACACGACGAGGACACATACCTCACGCTAGCATACGGACTAAGACACTTACACAAAAAAGTAAGTTCAAAGACATAGATTTATTTACATAATTTACACCTACAGCTGCTATTATTCCTATTCTAATTAACCTACTTAGCTAAATCCTAACTCCCTTGGGTGGGGGGAAAGAGGGGGCTGGGTGACAAGAGTGCTTTTCAGCCTGGTCCAGTCGCCTTTCGGCAAACAGGTACATCTCTTGTACTGACCAGACGTCTTTCGACAATCAGGTCCAGAGACGTTGTTTGTTGTTGTTGGCTTTGAAAGGGAAAGTGCTTCCACCTCTCGGTGATTTCGCACTGTGGGGGATGGGGTCTTTGGGGAGTGTGGGGAAAGGGTTGCTGTTTTGTGGTGCCTGATGCGTGGTTTCACTTCTGTGCGTGCCCTCTATTTTTGTGGGTGTTTAGGTTTTCCAAGTCTGCATGGGTGGTGTATTGTATTTGTGCCCTCTTCATCCATTATTGGTCTGCCAAGTTTGCATGAGTCGTTACAGTGCTGCTGCCCTCTTTCCTCCTGCTGCTGCTGGTGCCGTTTGTTGCCAGTGTTTAGGGGTCCTGCCACGTGTACCGTGGTGGTGTATTGTGTTTCTTTGTTTGGTTCCATGTATTGCTCTTCCTCAATTTTTTTTTTTTAATTTTTTTTTCCAGTGTGGATGGCTATGTTGTCCTGTTTACCCCTATTCTTATTTTATATTAGACTAGAGTTTGGGTGGCTTGTTGCTATAACTACTACTAGTGACAGTATACTGTTCCATAGTTCTTTAGGTGGGTTGAGGCAGTTTCTGAGGTTTAGTCCCAGCCTATACTTATCTAGGAAATGTTTTAGTTCTTCTCTCTCTGGTTTATTTTCATTGCATTCCAACAGTACATGCGGGGTGCTAAGTCTGTCCCCACAGGCACATGAAGGTGGGTCTTTATACATTTTATAATATTCTCCACTAAGCCTCATTCTGGTTATTTTAGTTTGGTCCGACCTGATTGATGTTAGGTACATCAAGGTGAGACTAGGCTGGTCGTCTATCAGTCTTCTAGTACCTATACCTTCATTTTTGTATTTTTCTTGCCACCTTATTTTTATTGCTGGTTTTATAGCTATTTTTCTCTCTGCTGGTGAAATAGAGATGTTTAGGGTGGTGACTTTAGGGTTATTTTCTTGTTTTACTGCCAGTTTAGCTAGTTTATCTGCCTCTTCATTTCCTTTTATTCCTATGTGGGAAGGAACCCAAAAGAACTTAATGTCTCCCTGTTTCTGGTTGATTTTCTTTATGATGGACAGTACCTTGTATACTATATCTATTCTGTTTGAGGATTTGTTTTTTAAAGCCTGAAGTGCTGACAGTGAATCTGAAATTACTACATATTGTTGTTGCGTTGTGTCCTTCATTCCGAGATGAAGTGTATGGAGAGCTGTCAGTATGGCCGTCAACTCAGCTGTAAAAATTGAAGTGTGTTTTGGGAGTCTGCTGGAGACTGACTTTTCTCTGGTATTTATACCGAAGTAGCTGGGTGCTACGTCACCCATTGTGCTGTCTGCCTCGCGATGCTCCGCTCGCGCGACCAAGCGTAGGGTGGAAGGGGGTGCAGGATAGAAGGGGGAAAGCACCGTCAGCGGTACAATTAAGCTGCCTAGCGCTCCCGCTACAATATGCATTCAAATAGCTCTGCATAATTGTCTGATATGGAAGGCTGAATGCAGGAATTAACATTCTTAATATTAAATATTCATATTCATAAACCTGTAAGAACAGCATACGCTGCCTCTACCTCATATCAGCATGTTTAATTTTTTTTTTCTTTTTGACAGGGGAACTAGCAAATGCCATTCGCTCCAGGACTGACCTCAGATTTGGAACATATCACTCACTGTTTGAGTTCTTTAATCCACTGTACTTGAGGGACAAAGCGAATGGCTTCACCACCAATGATTTTGTTGCAGTAAATGTGCTTGTGTTTGAACTAGCAAAAAGTCATATGATTTCATTAAAGAAAAACCTTATACCTACAATAAGGAATTCTGGAATTAATCAAGCATCCCACCCTTCTTGTATGAAACTTAATTAGCATGTTACCACTTTATGAAACATATTTCAGATGAAAATACATATCCTTTTCATTTGGTCAGATACTGATAATGGGACAGACTTCTCTGTTTTTCTAGGTACGCTTAGATTTCAGTTATTGTTAAACCAAGTTTTGTTTCTCAGCAGAAATAGCAGCAGATACTGGTCACATGTAATTGCTCACATTATCTTTATAACAAATATGTATGTACATAAATAAATTCTTACATATTCCTTCAGCTCAGTTGAAACCCACAGCAAACTTCCCCCAGTTGACCCATCTGTTTGGATTGGGTACCTGACAGTAGAGGGTTGGGGAAGGTAAGACAGGGAAGGAAGGAAGCTGGGCATCTGAGAAAAGTGTAGTCTCTAATATCTTACTTCCCAGGTATCCAAACGTTACAGAACCACCTTTTCTTTGTACCTACAAATTAAAAAGAATGCTTTTCATAACTGATATGTTAAAAACTGGGATATTGTTGTGTGTAATAATTTTATTTGTTAAAAGAAATATTATTTACTATTACATGAAATTTTAAGATAATTTGCTTTGTAGTAAGTTGCCAATTTGGTAATTTAGTAAATTATATATAATATTTGTGATATTTCTTTTTAGCGAAAAACTATGCCAGAATTGTTTGAATTAGTGAACAGCTACAAGCCAGATGTAATCTGGTCAGATGGTGATTGGGAAGCCAGTTCAAGCTATTGGAATTCCACCAATTTCCTGGCCTGGCTGTACAATGACAGGTGAATTGAGAGACTTCCCTACTTACATGTTCCATAAGTGGGGAAAATTTTCTTCTTTGAGAACCATATTTGCACAACTTTTTGTCCTGTGTACACATCCTAGATTATGCTGCCATGTTTGTAATTTAGGTGCAAAATAAAGGTTAATGAAGTTCAGATGAGAACCACAACAGATTACCTGCCAAAATAGTGCTGTTTGTGACTTATGATCATGAAGTTATTGTATTACTGGCCTGTTATGAGTTATTTATTTTAGAAAGAAGGCAGTATGTTTGAGATGCTTCCTTGCAAATGTGTAAGAAATTAGCTGGTTTTGTACCTGAATAACAAATTCTTGTGTTATATTTGTTTTCAACCCAGTCCTGTGAGGGAAACAGTTGTTACTAATGACCGTTGGGGAAGTGACACTATTTGCAGGCATGGTGGCTTTTTTACCTGCTCTGATCACTATAACCCAAGTGAGCGGCATTTCAGATTTTAAATTCTAATGCATCAAATACATGATGTGAATATCCTGATTACCACTGAAAGAAGATTTGATAGGTGTGATGAAAAAATCTGTGTTCCTGTTTTTTCTTGGAATGCAGGCACTATCCACAAAAGGAAAAACATACCGTTATCAAAATAGTAAAAACTGCAATTTAAATATATGAAATAATTAAAATAATCTTATGAGCACTGGGGCACATTCAGTAAATAACCCACATGGATCTTTACTGTCAGAAACTTTGCAGAAGCGGAAATGGGAAGATGCAACAACAGTTAGCATGGGAGTTTAGATATGATCTACATCTGGCTGATGTGCATTCCATTGAAGAGCTAATCACCACTCTAGTGCAGACAGTAAGGTGTGTGTACTTTTGTTATAAAAGCAATATCATACCAGTGACATAAAAACAGTGTTATTGAGTAAAATCACAGGAAATTGCAATGCAATCATCACAAGGTGTATACAAAATGTTTTAGTGTTATTTTGCATTCAGGTCTGAGTGATTTTATCATTTTTTTTTAGTGAATAGGGCTTTGAAAGACTATGCATATTCAGCACATGCAGCACTGAAATGTGTTGATAGAATTATTAGTAATAATACTCAGAATTTTATTTTCCAGTGATTTGCTAGCAGCTATTTTTCATGTTGACTAGCGTGTGATGAAAGTACTATCTTTTCTGACTAGTTGAGGATGTGGCGGGACAGCTTGCAAATCAAAGACAGACTATCTGTAGAGCAGAATGGGATATTATCTCCAACATGTTATAGACATTGAACTTTTAGCAGACTCCAGGTAAATTTTCAAACAGTACACCCCAAGATGGCGATTTTCAGCATTATTAGACTATTATAGTCAAAATGTCTTCAGGAATATTAGTGTTTTATTAATGAAGTCCTAAAACTGCATGTTCTTTGTGGCACCCACAGTTGTGGAGGAAACTTGCTGCTTAATGTCGGACCTACAGCATATGGAACTATTGTTCCAATATTTGAAGAGAGACTCCTGCAGGTTGGTCAGTGGCTCACTGTGAATGGTGATGCCATCTATGGAACAATTCCATGGCTTTATCAGAATGATACCACAGCAGAAAGTGTATGGTGAGTGAAAAGCTGATGCCTTAGTTGCAAAATGTGTGGTGGAAGCCTGGTACATATTTTTGAAACAACATAATGTTCTTAAAAGGATAACTCAAAACATCCATAGATCCACAGATGTATCTTAATACTTGCAGTGTTAACCTTTACCTGTCAACAAATATTTTGTCTTTTAAGTGACTAATATTTATGAAAACATTTTCAGGGCGCATTTAATCATGCATCTAGCAGAAATTCCACAAAATATCATTGTAAAGGCATAAATTAAGGTAAATGGGGACTTGCCAAAGAAAAAAAATGTATGGGGCATTTGATTGAGCATGTTAACCCCAGATCAGTTACTTGCTTCCAGTCCTTTTTAATGTGTATGCCACACACACAAAAATTTTGAACACTTTTTCTTCTTCCTCAGCCCACAGGTCTACACCAAACAGGGAGATATGCAAAAAGCTTTATGTTTTGAAGACTTTTTTTTTTTACTTTTCATGATTCCTAAGGCTTTCTTTTCATGAAAACCTAGCTTCATGCCTGATGACATGAATTTGTTGGTTACTGGCATGACTAATCAATGAATTAAAAAAACACATTGATTAGAATTATGAAGAAATGTTTTGTTTTACTTTTGTCTAGGTACACCTCTAAAAAGCAAAACAGTGGAGTGACCAGTGTCTATGCTATATTGCTTGAGTGGCCAGACAAGGACATAGTACTATTGGGAGCCCCACAGCCAGCATCTGATACCACTGTCAGGCTGCTTGGATATGTGGGGGAAATCGCATGGAGCTCAAGAGAGGGACAAGGCTTAGAAATACAGCTTCCAGTGCTTAATATTGGGCAGATGCCTTGCCAGTGGGCCTGGGTCTTCCGACTGGACAATCTACAGAATGCTGCAGAAGCTACCAGTTGAACTTACTTTTGTACTTCAACTATCAGTTGTTTAGGTTCCTGTGCATTCCCTAATTCATTGTTTTGTTTCTTTCTTCCTGATTATTCATGTTCTCATAATTTTCTCATGTATTATGATGTATTCATTTGGACACTTGAAATATTGTTGTCAGGCTTTAATACATTGCATACCAACTATACTTTTTTTTTAATTTAATGGTTCGCTGTTGCATGCACGCACCACAGACTGACTTGCCTGTTGCCTCATGCCATTTATTTAACCAACTTAGGACTGAAGAGCGTAAATGACTACAGTGGGGGGGGGGGAGATTGGTTTCTAATGATTGGGTAAAAAAATAAAATTCCTACAATTTGGGTGAATAGTATCCTTCAGTTATAAAGATACACGCCTACAAACATCTCTATTGACAGCAAGAAATCAACAACAAAGATGCCAGGATTGTACATGGATAAGTACATTGTAAAGGCCTCAGCCAGTGAAAGGTGGGACTATATAAGGTATGTCTGTGTGCAAACGTCACGTCACGAATTCGACTTCTTTCTGTGCATGTTGATGTTTGTAGGCGTGTATCTCTATAACTGAAGGGGTGTATTCACCCACATTTGTGAAAATAATATGTTGCACTGAACTTTACCTAATCATTTGAAGCAAATTTTGCTGCCCCGCAGTCCTTTTAGAAAAAGCGAATGATCAGTAGGCAAGCAAACCCACTCCCTAAACATCACTGACTGTACCTGTCCCTAGCAACGTGGCACATTCAACCCCAGTGCAGATTTGTACTGTATGCCCTGAGCAAGACGTCATTAAAAGATGTTGATCTACGCACTAACTAGTATGCCCATGAGTGCACACAACTGCATCCAAACATCCCGTTTCTATGTGTCGCCATTTGTGTTCTGACTGTGGCAATGTACGTGCAGGCAGCAGATAACGAAGACAATGACCGCAGTCTTCTGTAGCATGCGGCCGACACTTTTCAAAGCCTTTATCTTTAAAGCACATGGAGGGGACCTCGGTCGCCTGTGAAACAGCTCAGCCAGATCAAAAATAGTATTTCTGTAGCGAAGGATGCACGGGTTGAGAGCCAGTTTTTTTTAGCTGTCTTGAGTTCGAAGTCAGGAGCAGGAATTGTTTTCTCGATAATCGCCTGTGTGCATGTTTGGTCTTCACCGGGAGTGTTCTAGTCAGTAATATTATAACTCCAACCTTAAATTATGAAAACAAAACATATCTACTGACATGCAGCCACTTACTTAACAGGGAAACACTAAGAAAACAACATTCTGTCTCCCGTGGCGTAAAAACGAAACAAGCGCGAGAATAATGTAACTCCTGCTCTAAAGATCTCTTTTCGCTCAAGACAGGAAAGTTACTTCCGTCAAATTGTAAACAGAACGGATTTTTTTTTTTTTATAACCTATCCGTCTGGTATTAACATGTACGTATTTGAGACAGATGTTTGGAACTGGTTGAAATGAATAAGATATTCAACAGCATGGGCTGTAAAAGCGCTTAGTGAACAGATATTGCTTAATTAAAAGTTATTTCTTTCGTTAGAATTTATTGTTGGTTTTGTTTTCACCTGACTCGGTTATGACTCATTTTGACTGAAAGCTTCTTGTTCTTAATAGTCAAAATATTTTTATACTTTCTGGGGAATAGGTAGTATTATCGTTTATGTTTATTTATTATACTGTTATGGATACTACATTCAAGACAAGTTGATGTAGCAAAAGGACATAGTCGAGAGCATACCAGGTTTATCATGTAGGTTACTTAATTGTGCGTCTATAAAAACGCACAAATACAAAAATATTGCTCGTTTTATTTTAAGTATAATTGATGATGGATATATGTTTGTTGCATAGCTATAACTTACAATTGGGACTGTGGTTTTACTGCCATATGGATGAAGAGATCATTCATTAATTGTTGCATGCGCTTGCCATTAATTACATCCACAAAACAGACAAACATAATAATGACTTTGAATAGACAATAGCATTGTAGATCTAACAACAAATCACTTGAAAAGAGACAAAATTACTTATCTTTTATTTCTATTAATAATAGGATTTATATAGCACATTTCCCCACATGAAACTAAGCTCATGGTTCGTTACAAGAGACAAGAGGTAGTAGGTAATGATGTTGTATAACAGTGAGAAGTATCACAATCAGGCAAACATATACATGCTCAGTGGAGATTGCAAGGGACATGAAGGAAAGCAGAAGGTGGAGAAATGAAAATCTAGGGCCAGGGGTGACCTTAGTAGTCAGCAGGGCCCTGTGGGGCCCTGCGCACATCATATGCAGGGCCGAGAGCCGTGTAGGCGATATACTTGAGGCGGTTGCCCCAGTTACCACCCCCAGAGGCCGCCTCTGTTCGGGATAGACTAATTATAGTAGGTATTTCTGAAAGAGACATATTTTGTCCAGACCAAAAAGCATGTTGCGTCCCCACTGTACAGAGGTAGGGCTTTCTAAATACTGGGGCCAGAGAAAGAATTAACCTCTCCAGTCTGATATGTGGGACAGTGAGAAAACTGCATGAGCAGAGTGAACTGACCTGCCAGGCTGGTAGGATGGCACAAGCTCAGTCAGATTGGGACCAGACCATGAACAACACAATAGTAAAGTATGGAAATGTTTAATTTGATGCAAGTCGGACAGCAAGTTCAGATCAGATGTGATGTGGCATGATCAACCTTCTACTTATGGGAAACAGTGCAAGCAGCACTGGTATGAGCTCTCAGGAGCTTGTCAAACAGGTGGTCAGGGAGATTAATGAACAGAGACTGTACTTACTAGAGTGAATGATACTCAGCATGGTTGTCAGTACATTATCAGCTGTCCTGACAACACTAAGTGTATTTTGCTCCCATCAAGCATATTCTCTTTATTGTGGCATTTCACACAACAAGAAGTGGAAGTTGTTTAGTGCTAAAAATCCAGTTAGAACACAGTGCACATTTTTAACAAAGTCAGGTAGAAAGGTTTGTAGAAATTGTCTAGAGAAATCACACCATAAATAACTGCAGCAACAGATGTAATTGAATCAGAATGTATAAATTTTGATCTAACTACAAGTATTAAAGAGCAGTTTGATGAAAGATAACTGATATTAGATAAATGATGAGAAAGAAGACAAAATATATTAAGACAATGCAGCAAAAGGTTAGAAGTGCACTATAGGAAGGAGGCATTTAGATGTTTGAAGGTGTTATGTAGTTTAGTTTTATTTAATCCTATTTAAAGCGATGAAAGAGCTTGTAGTGAACTATTGAGGATTGTATTGATTTAAAATATTTTTCAACTGTTTCAGCTTTCCAGAGAGTTGAATGCAACAATGGGATATGTGAATATCAAGGAACATAGCAATGAAAAGCTCTGCTTGAGCAGGGAACCAAACATCTGGTCATGGAGTGTGCTTATTGGTGGGCAATATGTTTATTAACTCCCTTCATTCTTGGTGACAGCATATTTATAGACAAAGGCTGTCTTCTAGTAAACAAAACTATCGTATGAATAATTTCATGACAGGACAAAGGCAAAATAGATTGTGCATATTGCTTTGGTTTAACAATATTGTTAAGAAACATAATAACTTTACCATCTTCACCATTGAACTGCCTTGCTTGTTTAGACCACAGTTATTTAGAATCAGCTGTGGGGAATGAACAACAATGATAGCCATATATTTTTAAGAACTAGTATGTTCACAGATAAATCATGTAATGTTTTCTTTTGGGATATATAGCCTCATGCTTGCTATGTCATTTGGTTAATCAGAGGGATAATATCAGGTAAAGGTGTTGGTCAGGGAAGAAACTTTTATTTTATATTTCTCCTTTCTTTTTTACCAGGTGCTATTGGGGTAGGGCTGGGTGCAGCTGTCTATGGAACAGGTCAGTTGCTTCAGTTGTCTGTGGCAGTCATAATGACTATATTTTTAATATTCCCCAAATATGAATTATCTGTATAAGGCCAAGGCATCTGCATGTGAGACTTGAAATTCAGTAAATTTAGGAACTTTTTTCGTAGAAACATACTGTATATTTATAATATTAAGGGAATTATAATAATAACATAAACTGTGAGGAACAGGCAAGGAATATTTATTATGGGATAGACATGACTGAGAGAACAGGCAGGGGAGGGGGAGTGTACATGCTGCTAAAGCGTTGGCACACTGTTGCAAAACTAAGGCTGGACTAAATATACCAAGCTAATATTTAAGATGATAGTTTTGTATGATTTGTAAATGATGTTATAAATATCAAAATGGCCCTTGTGGGAAAAATAGTTCCCCATCCCTGGCTTAAAGTTAAAGTTTAGCTTTTTTAGAGTTTACTTGAATGTCAACGGGCAACTGCAATAATTTGACAGAGTTTCATATTTCATGTAATTCAATTTTTCAGTATATTATATGTTTGTGGATTAAATAAATACCCTTGAAGGAAAGGCAAGCCAGGCGTAAGTGATAGATGCTGACTAAATCCTTTTTTTTACTCAAAAGTTTGGGTTGCAAAATGGTTGTTAAAGGCTGTTCTTAACTGGGCAAAGTGTCCTAAAGTCCCATTGTGTTAGCAAATATATTGTCAATATCTTGGTAAACAAGTTTGAACTTGGCTCAGCATGTTGATGAAAGTTTTAACTGAACCTTGTCCCAAAACTGTTGGTTTCCTGTGACCTTCACATACAACTTTGCCAAACTTGCCAACTATTCAGTGATGTTTACTTCATTAATAAGGGTCTTTACTTACCAGTTCAGCATTTGTAAGTATAGCTACCAGTTTCTTTGTCAGCTTTTTCTGTTATGATCATTTCTTAACAGATTCTCTTTTGTGGAAGATCGTTTACATTGCTGGTGGTCTATATGCTGGAATTCTTTGGATGGAAGGCTGGGAAGTAAGTAACTGAGTTTGGTGTGCAATAACTACACCATTGTACTCTGTGATTCAGACCCTTATGTAGAAAGCTGTGTCCATGATTCTACGCACCTTCTCAATTAAAAAAAAAAAAGGAGCTCAACTTTTTTCGAATAAGAATTGACTGAACGAAAATTACTTCTAAAAAACTCTGTTATTGTCACCCTGCATAAATGGTAAAGGGCATGTGTATACAAGTGAGTAAACTTAAAAACCTCTAACCTTACCTTTTAGAATACTGTAGCTTTTTATTAAAACAGTAGCAGTACCATAAATTGTTTGTTCTATGACAGAGCCATACATTGTCCATAGCTGAAAAAATACTTATAGGTAATATTGAGGTAAGATTTTACGTTAATGGATGAAGGTTTGAGTTTCTTTCTTTCTGCTAAGCATACCTGTAACTTAGATAAGAATCAAAATCATTAGACTTGTAGAATTCAGCAAGAACAGCATAAAACAATTTAGTTACTGTAAGAAAGTTATGTTTACCAAGTCCCACAAAACAAACCATTTAAGGGTAGAAGAACTATAAATGTGTTGAGGATGAAAATGTATTGTATACTTTGCAGGAGTGTGTACTGGATAAAAGAACTGGTGAGATGAAAGTGAGAAGAGAAAATTTATTTCAAAAGTTAGTGCCAGGATTTCCAGAACAAAAAATTAGTGAGTTATATTTATATTGATTGTTACAGATTGTATTTTTAATATGTTTATCATTTATATTTGAATTAAGTCTGTCAGTGTCTTGCTCAGACCAGTTTCTAGGTCTGTCTTTTTTCCCCATCCATTTTCCTTCTTTTTCTCATTCTCTCAGTCACTCATGCATGTGCAAACACACACACACATACACATGCATAGCATGAAAGTGCATGACCTGCAAGCTTTGATCCTTGACTAAGATTAAGAAATTGTAATTTACATAATGTAATTTGCTAATGACTTTGTTTCATAGCTTAAAGGGGACCTTTTAAGATCGTAGCATTAATACAACACTAAAAAAAGATTTATGTTCATGTTGATTTTGTTATCTGTTTCAGTTGTGGTGAATCTAGATGACATTGTTGGTGTTCGTGTAGATGAAGAAGAGGTGCGATATTTTGGAAAGAGTCACATTGTTGTCTTCATTCTCAGCAATGGCATCACTATAGGTGTAACCGAATCTTACACCTTTGGCAGCAGCAGGTTTGTGCCTTAATTAACACATGAGGTATACAACTGTGTCTTAAATACTTCATTCAAACAAAAGCACATAGACTTTTTCATTGAAATTCATAAAAGTTTGATTCTCAAAATAATCACCCCTGCAGTATATATGAAGCATTTATGAAGGTAACATTAAGTGTACTAGATTGAAAATCAGTATGCCTTATGTAATTACTTTCAGTTCTGCCATAAATATTTTAGAAAACAGATTGTGTTGACTAGAAGGGCAACTTCTAAACATGCATATCTGTTCCCATGTTGCTTTAGGGAACATTATCAAGTTGCTGATACTTTGCGCACATTTCTGGAACTGGACCAGCCAAGTCACCAAGTACAAGATACAGATGACTACCTTGGTGATGGGTCATCTTCAGAAGACAGCTTCGAGCAAGTGGATCATGGCGATCTGGAATCCTGTCCAGAACAAGCCACACCCAGTGATTTAGCAACACAGTAAAGTAGCCCTTACCATTGTTCTTGTGCAGCTCCATACCTGATATCATTGTTCAATGCACAGCTATTCCTGCAAGATTTGCTGTAGAACCACCTTAGCAGAAGCCATTCCTTTTTTTCTCAATGTACAGCAGAGGCAGCTCAAACCTGATTTGTCTAAAGCAAGAATACCCGTCTCCTAATTCATTTTAAAAAACAAATGTGATAAACATTTGCAGCTGAGAAATTTTGTGTATTTCTTTTGCATATTTGACCATATGCTAGTCTGTACAGCAATTTTACAGTTTTGTACTTGACTCAAGTTCTTTGCTTTAGACCTGTGCTAAATGTGTGGATATTTCACCTTATGACCAGCTCTGTACATTTGAAAGTTTTCACAACTTTTACAATATCAGTATAATGGGTGTTTCCTCAATTATGTGTGCATTTTCATGTGGTTTATCAGGCATTTGTTTTTACAAAAACTTAAGAGAATGTGCAAAGCATTTGAAATATTGTTTGTTTTAACCTTTTTAATCTTCACAACTCTCAAGTGATAGCAGTTGTACATGGTAACTCATAAAGGGCTTCTTTCAAACAGTGATAAAAATAAGTTTTGTTGCAGAGACTGGTAACAATGATTGAGACACTGTTAAGATTTTTTTGTATTTCCTAGTACATTTGGCATGTGGAGAACATTTTAAAGAACTTATTTAAATTCCTTGGTACACTTTATCGCAGGTTATATTTTCACTTACTTCACTTTGCTGTTTTCTGTTCTTGTTGAAGGAAATTGTCCTATTTCAGGATCCCTCGAAGTTTAAATTTTTCAAGTTTGTGTTGCAGAAAGATTTTTTAATCACAAAATAGCTGTTCATAATGGATTCATGTTTAATATGCATTTGTGTAGATTCATAAATTTCCCCTTTATTGAAGAATAAAAATAATGTAAGTCTACTTGCCCTTTTGCCTGCACTTGTTGTAACACCTAGTGGCCATTATACAAAAATATTTTGTAAAATTTGAGTTATCAAGTATGATATTTTTCATTCAACATAGACATTGCAAGGAATATAAGCTAGACGTTTTGGTACAATGGTTTTCGTTTTTGTTTATTAATGGTGGTAGGTTGCATTTAATTCCTTTGAATAGATGAGGGATATAGATTGTTCCATTAGCTAAAACAGCTGTCAAGATAAAGTGTCTTTCATAGTCGAAATCTTTTTAAAGTGGCATTTATGGAAATATGACATAAAATATGCATATTTTTTTGTTTTGAGATAGCATGTTTCATCAGTGTTTTTTCCCCAGTTACTGTTTACCTCATTTTACAAGAGAATCTCAAATTAACAGTCATGAACATCATATAATTATTGATATGTTACAGTTGTATCTATTTTTCTGTTTGTTTATACAGTTCTTTTTCAAAATCTGATAAAAACTGTATGGGAGGGATAGATTACACACAATAAACATTGTCATCAATGTTGCACATGCATAATCTTAGCTAATACTTATGCAGCAGTTTCTATAGTGGTTCCCCATAACCTTTTTATTTTTAGTATATTCTGCCTGTATGCCATTTCTATTTTTAAAAGGTTGCCTTTTGACTAAGTTCACTTTTAGAGTTTAGATTTAGACATGAAATGAATTGGATTATATATATTGGTGGATAAAAAATACTTGAAATAAAGTGTACCCCCAGTAATGTCAGCAATTACATCTTTGTGCACATATTTTCACTATCTAATGCTGCATTGTCTGATATGTGAATATGTTAGTTCAGCATTTTTAGAAAGTTTCCTGTTTATTACAAAATTTTTTGTAATAATTCCAGAATATTATGGAAGGCTTGATTTGCTAAGTGATTACTGTAAAATATTTTTTTAAAAGAAAAATGGATTTTTATTGCAAAGAAAGCTTTTCATTGTTCAGTAGTTTTATCTTGTATCGTCAGTGATAATGATGAAATAAAAATATGAAAGTGACTAGGCAGTCTGTTTTGGTGTCTCAGCAAATTTTTTAATGTTAAAATCTTTTAGATATCACCATCCATCCCTTCACTGGTATCAGCTGATCACCAGTGGCAGTCATCAGGATGGAGGGGGGGGGAACGAATTCGGGGGAACCTGACTAGAAGCAGCAGCTGACAAGGTGCACCATTTGGGGCGGTCTTAAGCAGGTTCTGCATGGAGTGATCAGTCTACTTCTTCACATTTTCCATCCAGTTTTCCCTCCATCTACCTTAGCTGCGACCTCCTTCCATAGTGCTCAGTTTTAGATAGTGTCGTGCTGGGTGACATGGCCACACCAGTGCGCCATTTCACTGTTTCCTGGTGTCCGAAGGTGGCGTCTGCCCTTCATACAAAATTGTTGGTCCTAAGTTCCTTGTAGATGATTTTGAGCAGTTTTCTCGAGCACTTGATTCAAATGAGTCTTACAGTATTGGCAAGCAGAGTCCATATCTCACAACCGTGCAGGACTATGAGGGACTGCACAGCCCATACCTGGTGGTGAACTTTATGTTGTTGCTTTGCCAGATCCTGTCCAGCTTGGCCATTGCTGCTGTTATCCTGATAAGGATATCTGCCACGCAGCTGCTATCTTTCGAAAGTGTAGCATGTCGCATATCAGACCACAACGTAGTGCCCAGGTATTTGAAGCTGTTTAATACTTCAAGTTGTATGCTGTTCGTGTAGATCAGTGCTTTGCCATCCCCTGTGGTGTTGACTGTCACGTAATGCAATCGGGCGCCACACGCACTACCCTCGCAAGTACGCTCACAACCACACAGTCACAACAGCCACTTCGAACGCCCGATGCTAGCGACACATCCAATCGCTCCCCAGTGCACAAAATTGACACACGCGCAGGGAAACAGTACAAAATGCACGTTTATTAATGAAAAAATAAAAGAGAAAAGGGGGATCAAAGGCTCCCAAAGATAAAAGAAACTAGCTCAAACGACCAGGGAAATCCCCTCTCAACAGATTGGGCAGAACAATGTGCCTAATGGGCACACACACACACACAAACCTTTCCTTCCCTACTTCTACAACTAAAACTAACTAGAGGACTGACTGGGGCTAATCTCAAGCAGGTAAGTGCTGTGGGAGTAGTTCCAGAAGAAAAAAAAGGGGGGAGGGGGACGTCTGGGGGAGACACTCTGCCTGATCACTCAAGATGTCCACCACCCGCAGTTTCTCAGTTCACACGGACCAGTCTCTGCTACTTGGTTGACCGCAGCCCGTCAGCCAGCAGGTAATGACTCCATCTTACAGCTTTCAGTACCTATATCCCTTCATACCTCCATCCATTGCTTTATGTTCTACTCTTGTACCTCATCTTTATGTTGATCAGTGTGCCTATAGGTATCTCACCGTCCACTGTTACCTTTATCATTATTGGCCTGCGCAGAGAGTGTAATCTATCTAGGTAGTGAAGTTCACATCATTATTATTAATTACTTTATGGCTATTTTGTCATATATGTCACTTGATAAAAATATTTTTTTAAGAATGTCTTATGAACTTCTAGAAGATGTGTCTGTGTTCATTATTGATGCCATCTATGAGAACTTAATCATTCCTCAAGTCAATATGTAAAAAATAATACTCAAGTGAACCTCACAATCTTTATTAAGAGAGCCGGAACCAACAATCGTTTAAAGAGTATTTTGCATCAGATTACAGGGCCCCTACTTTTTATCGGACAGATTTGCTGCTCCAGCTTTTAGAGTACAAATTGCTGGAAGTCTATATGCCATTCTTTGCCACACAGAATTTTTGTTTTTAATGCTGGTTACATAGCTCCCCAGAAATTCAAAAAAACTCTCCCAAACTGACCTAAAAACAACAGAAAGTAAAATAAAAGAACTGAAGACATTCGAATGACAAAAGAGACATAGTAAGAATAACAAGGACAAAAAGGTGGCAAGAAAAAAAAACTGGAAAATTGGTGCATATATAAAACTATGTAACACGTGTTCCGCACCCCGCACCTATTATACTCGACACAAAACTCTGCTATAAGTATGCCTCTTAATTGGTTAAATAGACGTTACTAGGCGACAGGCCGATGCTGAATTTTTTTGTTTGTTTTTCTTTTTCACGGTAAGCTATGCATGAAATAGCAAGCTACCCCTCTGTTCTTTCCACGTAATGGGCTTTTTCCTCTTTCGTTCACAAATGGATGCCGCTAGAAGTAAATTCTGTTTGGAGCTGCCATGGATTGCTTCCATTACTTCGTCGTCGTCGTCAAACATGTCCATCAACAAAATTACATTCTCTACTTCGCTGGCAGCCGCCATTTTAAAATGCGCCAACCGCGTGCGAAGGGTATCGCAGAGTCTCACTAGGCTTTACGGTACGCAAGGCTGCTGTCCGACGTTGACCCGAGCAAAGCCCGATAATCACACAGTCCACTCACAGGCCTGGAGAACGACTATGACGGCGTAGACTGACGAAAATTTACGATGATTAAAGGCGAATGCTGAAGACGATTGACGATGTCTGGTGATTGATGATTCTTGATGACTTTTCGGAAGACGATTTTAAAAAGCCTAACGGCTCGTGACGTGTGTCCTTCTGTCACTCACAGAAGACACAGGAAACTGTGGCAAACTAAACAAAACCCGTTCCATACACAGTGTCCGCAAACACTTTCGGATTTTCTCGCCAGTTGCCCAACTCTAACCCTCCGTCACCGCACGCGACAGTTACGTAAAAATTCCCCTTTCGGCTGCCTCCTCTCGCCCCCGCTCCTAGACCTGTGCTAAGGCAGCATGTGACATGCGACATTGACTATGACTTTGCTCTTGTCAGCGCTGATCTCCATTCTGTATGCACTCATGCTGTCTAAAAGCCTGTTTGTGAGATCTTCCAACTTGCTGTTGCTGAATGCCATCAGGTCAATGCTGTCTGTGAAGTGCAAATTGCATAGGCGCCTCCCACTGATAGAAATGGAGATGTGGTTATCAAGAATCTTTTGCATGATATTGTCCATTGGTGTACACCCACTGTTTGAAGTTTTGCACCTGGTTGTTGAGTACGACTGTACTCCTTAAGCTTTTGTAAAGCACTTCTGTGGTTTCAACGAGGCCCTCTTCGATGAATTTCTGCATCACATGCCAAAGCCCCTCATGCCAAATGTCTTTTCAAAACCAGTGAAGTTATGGTAAAGCTCTCTCCAGTGTTGTAGGTGTTTTTCTGTTAGGATGCGAATGTTGAAGATCTGTTCAACTGTGATCCTGCCTGCTCTAAAGCCAGCTTGGTCTTCCTACAGTGCAGCTGAGGTGGTTTTGCATTAGCTTCAGCCTGAATTTCTTTGGGTAGCTGATTAGGCTTATAGTTCTGCAGTTTGGGCTATTAGGTATAAATCATATAAAATTATGAGAAATAGCTGTTTTGAGCAGTGATGAGGAATTCTTCACATGATCTATATAGCCTACCAATATAAATTTGTTTAACCAAGGTGGGATGGAGAAATAAAAAGTATGTTTGTTAAATAAAACAGAACATGTTCACTGTTGTTTTGCTGCAGGCTTTCTTTACCTAAATGTTGATGTTCTCTGCAATTAATTTTGTGTATTACAATATATTTACAAATGTCAAAATAAAAAGCCAATGGCAATCTGGCTGAGTAATGAGTAAAATTGGTCTTGTAAAAATGCAGATTATGACATTCAATTTTACATGTGCAACTACATGTATTTATCCGTTAATACACAGCTTATGAAACAACAATTTATTTTTATCTGTTAATACACAGCTTATGAAACAACAATTTACATTTTTAGGTATATAACTGTGTGAAGACCTAAACAAAACAAAAAAACTGGATGCAAAATAAATCCCTTTTGAAGTTAATATAAAATCACTGGAGGAGGATTTAGTATAAAGAATGAAAGAAAGAACTAACATTCACCTCGAAAGTTTATTTACTGTTCCTAGATGTCAAATTCTTCAAATCACCACCAAAATGTGTCAGGCTTAATTAGTGTTACAGTGCATAAACTGCAACACAATGTTCACCACTTCTCATGATCTTTAGGCATGTTTTTTATCAAACCCTGAATGCGTCCAAGAATAATTTCATTCATACTGTGACAATTGTTTTCACCATATGGTGGCTGGATTATAAGAGCATCTGAAATTGATAGAATCTCATAATTTTCTCCTGTCAGTTGAACAGGTAAGCGATTTTTTTCTAGCCACATTTTCAATTTCTGCTTTCTGGCCTTCAGTTCCTCTTCTGAAATCTCTGCTTCTGCCTTTGGGTGAAACAAAGCATCCAGCTTTTCTTTGATCCCTACACCAGGATCACCTAAAACTGTCACCTTTGTGATAGATGCACCCAAAAGAATGGACAGCTGCACATTCTCATCCAGGAAATGGACAAGCACAAATGATTCAGAAACAGGATCAACTGTGTAAAGCCATCCAACATGTTCCTCATCATCTTCTGTCACCACACTCACATGTTTATACACATACTGTAACCACTCATCAGGATCTCGAAGAAATATTGGATGTGTCTCTGAACTGTTTTCCACTTCCATGATTACAGTCCTGTGTACAGCTGGAGTAAGAAACAAAGCTACAGAATCTTTCACACAGCCAAATCAAGCAGCTGACTGAAACATTTAAATTTCCTGGGTTTTATATTTTTGAGAAATAAAATTATGTTTAGGTTGTAACAGCACAGCTGGCATGAAACAAGCATAAAAATAGAAAATGTTTCATCCTTTTTTCATCTTGAAAATTATTTGCTGATATCAAAAGAACCTTTAGATTTGTATTTTTGGAGAAGTTTTGTCTTTAGTTCAAGCTGTTTATGGAGAACTGCAACACGTTTTAGCTGTTCTTCTTTGCTGTACTGGACACCTGGTAGTTTTTCTGCGCATTCCCTTGCTTTTTGAAACTGTGTTTTTAACTCATTCAGCTTCTGATTCACCTGATTTAAGTCTGGTGATTCTTTCTCAATGCTGCAAAATATAAGGAGATATGTTACAGATGGCACTCTGAAGCAGACTGACGTGACAGTTCCATAATGTATGGTCAGATCTATAAACCATAATCAAAACAGCATAGTTAATTTAATTTGGCAACGAGGCAAACTGATTGGAATTGGAAGGCAGTCGGTACACAATCGATCTGTCCTAGCTAGTGACCCTTATGACTTACAATGAAAACTCCACATATCATAGTTACTAGTAAGATTTTTTGGCCTGTAGATAAAGTTCATTCAGTCACTGTCTCATAATGAACCATACTCCCAGAGTGACCACCACAAAAGTACAGTAATAATAATAATAGTGAAGATTTTTATAGCGCATATTCACACTCATAGAGAGCATGCTCTTAGCGCTTAAAACGAGGAAGAGACGTGGACGTTCTATTCAACTCATAGGCTTTAAGATAAAATGGTAAAAGATGAAACGGAATATCGCCGTCAGTTAACATAAAAATAGACTACCCAGTCTATCATTTTCGGTTTACCTTCGAATTACATCATAAACCGCTGGAAGGAGATTCAATTCGTTCTCGGCGGGAGAGCTCGACGCCATAATTTTTTGGATTACTTCCCTTTTAAGACGAAGAGAGACATCAAATGGTTAATTATATTTCGAAATGCCTCTTTAAAATGATGAAAATATTTTACTTTAATTTACTGAAAATATGATATTTTATTTATCTCTTTTCGTATCTCTCATGTTTTTTGACCCAGTGAATTCCCGTGACCCAATATGGCGGCCTACGAATGGTTGGTATATCAGTTGTAGTAATATTTATTTAATAACCAGAAAAGTCGCCATAAACACACAAACACCAATTTTTACAAAATTTAAAATATATTGCACAAGTGTTTAATTTCTTTTAAAATCATTATTGATAGTAAGTGTCATTACCAAAGTCGAATGTTTGGGGGTGTGTTCGCCCGCAAACGTCGTCTGCACGCGTAGTCGAATTTATCACCCTAGTCAGTCAAAAAGAATACGCATTTCTTTTAAAGGTTTGCCCGGCCAAGAAATTACGAACTCGAGCTTAAGCAGAAGTCACTTCAAAGTCAACTTACTCTCTCACATCCTTTGAGAGGGATCACTGTAAGTTTTTAAGCAAGCTAGATCAATTAAGGTGTACGTTACGTGATAACATGATGATGAGGATGTCGTTTTGTAATGCGCCAGTTTCCACATCTCAGAGATACGCTCAATGCGCAGTGATCCCAACAGTCACCAGACTGCAGGTCAAATGATCAAGTTTATTTACATGTAAACAAACAACAACAAAATGCAGATGATGAAACATGAGATAAAAAAACTATAGTCCATTTGAAACAATTAGTGGGTCTTCAGTGTTTTCTTGAAAGTTGCAAGACTCTCAAACTCCTTGGTCAAGAGGTGAAGCGAGTTCCACAGAAGCGGAGCTACATTTGAGAAAGATCTAAAGCCCATTGGTTTTTTGTTTGTGTTCCCTGTCTGAACATTCGGTAGTCTTAGTCTGGATTGGGCTGCTGAACGAAGGTTCCGCTGAGGTTGATGATGGTGAATAAGATCTGCAGGTGCAAGGTTGTGAAGGCAGCCATATGTTAGAACTCCCAGGGGCGTTTCATCACGCAGCATGAGTTAAACATAAATTATTACGTTCTTATTCACAAATTGTGACAAAAGAGATTGAAGAGCCACTGTCATAATAGCGTAATATAGAGACTTACCAGTATTGTGTATGCTTTAACTGTTAGCTGAGCAGACTAAAGTTAAAGTCAGTAGAAGTAGAATTAAAATCTACAAATTTATGTGGCCATTATTTATTTGTGGTATTCAGGTCACAGAAATACGATCAACAGATGCTAAAGGAACACCAGCAAGAGGGTCAAAGGCAGTTGCAAGAGATGATTTTGTAGATCCTTTGAGTGGACTTGACCCACTGAGTGCTGATGGTGGGGTCAGTCTGGCCTTTGAAGGAGCTGATCCCCTATCTAGACTCGCAGCAGAAGCTGAGACTGTTGTCAAGCCAAGAAGCAACAGTAACAAGGTTGTTTTAACTGTCTATAAGCTTGCACACCTGCCTACTTGTTTGTTTTCCTGTCATGGTGTAAACATGTTTATTAGAAAACGCTAGTCATAGTATCTGGTTTCCTGGGTTCTTTTCTTCTGTTAACACAACCAGCTGTGATTTTATCATCTGATTTTGATCTGTCGTTCAAGTCAAGCGTAATTAATGTGCAGTGCTAGTGTAGTGAAATGGTGGAACACTTGTAGTTTTGCAGATACCTCTTGTTTGGCTATGGGGGCTCAACATTTTGAATAAAGGGAGAACTAAAAATGATGCTGTTGCCAGTTTCTTTCTTGCTCCCCAATTCCTCTGTCTTTGTTTCTCTCTAATTTCTTTCTCTGTGGCTGCTTTTTTTCTCCCTTCCCTTTATCTCCCTACCACCTCTCTTTTGCTCAGCAACTGTGTACACTTGCTCATTTCCTCCCTGATTTCTCCTTTGCACCTATCTCCCTACTAGCCCTCACCTCGTGTCTTTCACTGTCATAGGATACTTTCTCAAATAATATGTTGTTCAAGTTTTTTTTATATAAACAAATGTCTTGCATTCTTTTGCATAGCATTGTTTCATCTTGAGCCTGCAATATGATCTTAAAATGCAGAAAATAAACAAATACAGGTGTCATGTACAGTTACCAAACATAGCCTATGACCTCCCATAACAAATATTCCTGCCAGTTTTGATAAGGATCAAATAAATACATGTAGTGTGGATGTGATCAGATCATTTCTGTATTTGTGGTGTTAAAAGAGTGTTTTGTGTGATAATATTCTCTTTCTCATTAATGAGGAGAATCCCTTTGATATGCCATATTCAAGGCCATTTAGGGCACACTGATGCAACATATGTTTGCAAGCTCTTAAGAGCAACCTTTCATTGTTATGAATAACAACAGAAGGATGATGGAAACAATGACAGCATGGATGAATCCTTTGAACCATGGTCAGCTAAAAAAGCAGGAATTCTGGCAAAATATACAACATCAGAGAAACTTTCCATCACAACAAGCTTTCTTTCAGCAGGTGACAAAGAAAAAGGTAACCACTGTTTTTCTAAATCCCAGGTCAGTTGCATTCATGTTTATTACTTTCTTCAGTATTGATATCATTAAATATTTTGTCAGCAAATTTTAAACAATCACTTCTGCACAATGAAGCTGATCTTATCTTAAATCATTAAGTTTGCTATACTATCAGCAAAAAAAGTATCCCAGCACATAACCATACTATAGTTCTAAGCATGCACATCATTGTAACTGAACACATCATCATCTACAGCATTGGTTTTGAGCTGATTATTGCTTTTAGGTAAAAAAATTAACAACTATTGTTTTCTCTTCTAGAATAGCTCCATTTTAGATCTTCTGAATGTGGAAATTTATCAGTTAAAACTACCTGTACTGTTACAGTTGTTATTAAGGCGCAGCAGCAAGTGACAGTCACAGATAAGGTGCGCAACCGTTTGGAACAGCTTGATGATTTTGAAGAGGTGACTTTATTCAATAATTTTTATCATTATTGAACTGCAGGACTGTACTGAATCTCTGACAGAAGTGTTCACTCTGCTTCTTTATTACCGCACAGTATTTCACACATGACACTGCTTTGTAGAACACACTCAGACTAGATTCTGCTCTCTTTATATATGTCTGGACCTCCACTAACCTGACTGACTTACTGATGCTCAACAGACATCACAATGGAGAATTCTGTCAGCTGGTGCTTATCCCCAGTCCACTCCCCCTTCCTCCCATGACCAGACAGATCAACAGCCAGAGCTGAACTAAACATAATTTATACAAGTAGCACTAAGAATCAGCTTAGGAGATACTAAACACGTACTTTTTATAATATTTACTGACTTTCTACCATTTTGTTGTTTGCTTTCACATTTAAGTAAATAAAGCAATGTAATTAATAATTAGAGAACTTACATAATGCTGTTCCCAACTAAAGTCAGGCTTACAGTGCTTTACACACTACTTAAAGGTTTACTAACTGAAAATTTTACATGCTCCACCACCCACTTCCCAACAGCTACACAGACACGACAGACATATATAGTCTTAGGAAAGGAGTCCTTGTAGTCAAGCTTACATAATAAGCACATGGTTTGATGAAGGGACAGTGAGTGAGAAACATTATTAAGACTAACAGAGTCTGATTCAAATTAAGAGTAAAGGAGTGGTAATACAGGGAAATGGAATATATCGTAACTTGGACCGTGGGTGCATTTGTTTGTTTTTAGGGGTCTGTGAAGGAAATGATGAACCTGAGCCAACAAGAGTATGTGAAGCGAATAGAGGAGCTGAACCAAGCCCTCATTTCTGCATGGGACCAGGATCAGCGTGTTAAGTCTTTGAAAATTGCTATTCAGGTGTTTTAAAACATTTATTTTGGTATATATTATTGCCTTTTCTGTTTCTCTGTCAGTTTGTCCATCTTTCTGGCTCTCATTGTGTTGGTGTATATAAATAAAAAATTTACTCTCATTACACACGCTATTAATATGCCAGAATATTTGTACAGTTGCAGATCTGAAGAAATTAAATTTATAAAAGAACATTTATTTTGTTTGGTCTGACAGTGTTCCAAACTGTTGGCAGATACTTCAGTCATTCCTTTTTACCCTAGCAAGTTTGTTCTCATCACTGATATTCTGGACACTTTCGGTGAGTTGACTCCATGTTAGTGTAAATCCTTATTAGAGATAGCACAGTGTAGTCTTTATAGCTGTTGATAGCTTTTGTCCTCTTTAAAGATAATATTTTTGTTTGTTTTTTTTTAACTTTTGAAATATGTGATATAAGTATTATTAAACTACAGCATCTACATTAATAATGTGTTCAGAGGTAATTCTAGGCTGTGGCCTTGCGGGATTCCCGCAAAATTTCGCTGAGGGGTGCATAGTCTGAAAGTCAGCGCGACCATGCACCCGCAAAAATACCGTGGCTGGCGCACTTTTAAACACGCGATGCGGCACTTCAGAAATAATTGTTGTCATTCTTCGCGTTTGTTTGAAACCGACCCACTAGAATCGATGCCAATGACTGGACAGTTTTCAAACATTTGGGACGGTAGAGATCAAAGGGTATCGGAAGCAAGCGAGTTGAAAACGAAGTGAACGCGACTGTCAACTTTGACTTTTCGTTCATGACCAGAACAGCAGAAGATGCCTCGGAAAGTAGTAATCGACAAGAACAGAAAAAAACAGAAACTCGTCAGAGTGTGCTGCACAAATTGTTGGAACTGAAAATGTAGACAACGAATGGAAAGATGGCGAAATAGACAAATTGAGACTGCTCGTAAAAAACCAAGCATCCAGTCAGTGTGAATGGCTGAAGAAATGGCCTTGCCTAATGAACAAGGACGAAGGCATGAGATATAAAGTTGCCTAAAACAATCAGAATAATGTGTTTACAAGCCCCGGATGTGTTTTAAGTGCCGAACAAGGATGCTGCAGAGACATTCAGACTTCCGACCACAGGCACTCTTTGGAGGTTGAAATTCTTCAATTCGAATTTATTTGACACTGATGATGATGAAAGATAATTTATCGATATAAAAGAAAAAGATATCTATGTGATTAATCTTCAGTTTCTTGTGATATAATAAAATTTCTTGTGATTAATAAAGTATTTTGTTGTATACCAAATATTTATCGGAAAAAGCAGTGAAAATGTGTTTGTTTCGAGGGGCCCCTTGTTTTATTTGAAGGCCCCCTTTTTTTCCATTGAGAGGGCCCCAGGGCCCCTCTTTTTGAAATCCTAGAATTACCTCTGTGTGTTAAATATAATTATTTAGACGTAAAAGGACACTCTAACAATTAGCTATTTTGTGGTAGTCAGTGCAGTGTATTTACTCTCCAGTCAACTGGTGCTGATATTTGATAAACTGTTTTTGTGACCAGGACGGCTGGTGTATGACCGATTGCGAGAAAAAGCTCAGTACTTTCCTTCTGGCAGTATGAAGCCAGTGCGATTGCCAGGTTTGTAAAGAAATGTAACTAGAAATTTCCACCATTTCTTTGTGTTATTTTGTTAGTGAATTAAATTCCTCCTTGACCTAAAATAAATCTCTAATATGAAAGATGAAATGTGGCATAAATTTTAAAATGCTTGCATTTGTTATTATCTTATACATTTATGCCCCTAACTTCAGTGTTGATTGATTTCTTTTACAGATAATTTTACTCCTGCTGATGTGCCAGAATCTGCAAAAGAGACTTGTAGAAACTGGTTTTTTAAAATTGCTTCTATTCGTGAACTCATTCCTCGGTTCTATGTGGAATGTGCTATCCTCAAATCCTACAACTTTTTGTCCACGGGGTAAGTGATGCATCATGAATGATTTTGATCAGCAGCTGTTGGTACCATTTTTAAAAACTAGTTTTTGAAACTAAAAGCATAATTTCGTTTAAAGTGAGACTGCTTACTATTACAGCTGCTGTCTGGTTTATCAGATAGTAAAATTTTAATTTATACCATGTCTGAAATGTTGAAAATAACCAATCCAGTGTATAACTTTGCTTAGAATTTGCCTGTCTTATATAAATAATCAAGCACATGAGAAGTATTATACTTAAAAATAATGTACTTTAAATTTCATGTGTCCAGTAATGTTCTGTTTCGTCGCTGTACTATTTGTATAGCTGCTATTGAAATATTCCAGGAAAGAATGAAAAGACATAACCTGTGATAAATCTTGCTGGCAAAAGTAAGCATGGAAACATATGATTACGACACATTCTTTAGGGCCATTTTTGCACACAAACTACAATTGGTAGAAGCAGTTGTAGACTTATAAGGATCGAAAAAGCACACAATTGAGAACTTGATCACATAGGTCATGGTATCCAGCAGTCTGAACAGTTTAAAGTTAAATATATACTAACGTGAATTCAACAAAATGTTGAATAATGCTTTATAACATTGTTTCCTTTTGATGATGTATAACTAATAAACTATTTAAACGCCTATTTTATAAGATTTGTCACATTAAATAAAAAATCAGTCATGTGGAGAAATATTTTCTCTCTAGAGAGCATGCGGAAGCACTCAAGAGGTTAGCAGTGATGACACGTGGTATTGGTGATCCACTTGTTGCTGTTTATGCCCGTTGTTATCTCTTGCGGGTTAGTGTCTTTACTGGCAGTTTATTGTTTGGTCTGGTCACTCACATATTATTTGTTTGCACTTGCATGTTTGACAGAAAATACAGGTATGTTAGTCCACATTAAGACTAACATTTTGAGTGAAGATAGCACTTATGTATCTTTGCGAGTGTGAGTGTACATCTACATGTTGACTACGCTTGCGGCACTCTTGCGGCACTCTTCAACCTTTTTCACACAAAAGGGCTGGCCAACAATTCCACATTTAATGTTTTAAAAGAAAGAAATGAAATGAGGAAAATATAACTGTCTAATAGCCAATAGAAGTTAGTCTCCCCGGCAATATCACCTATCTGCTTTGTCGGTCCGACGGTCAGGTAATCCAGCACGAATGGTCAGGTGAGTCAGTATCCATCACACTAAAGTTCACTTCGCCACCATAGATCGAAGTCCACCCAAACTGACGACCACAAAGTTACATCTAAGGCAGGTGAATCGTCTGCTCGAACTAGTGATCGGTGGGTTATATCCAAGGCAGATGGACCAACAGCATAGAAGTTCGCCCGATTTGATGATCGGCAAATTATATCCAAGGCAGGGGGACCAACACCATAAAAATTGTCCCGAACTGATGATCGGCAAATTATATCCAAAGAGGAACACAACCGTAGATCACAACTTTGCAGATCTACCCTGCTATAGTCAATCCCCAGTGTAGGTATCGATTCAGCACTGCCCTTCGGCAGGATCATTTTCAGTGTCCGTTAAAATGTACTGTTACTGCAGTGGAGGTCCGTAGTATCTCAGAGATCTCCGCTGAATTTGGAGTTCAGCTTAGCTATGCTTACTCCCCAGTGTAAGCACTGCTTCAGCTATTAGCCTTTGGTAGAGAAGATGTCAGCATCCGTTACAAATTTTACGCTGACCATATGTTGGTGCTGTAAAAAAGTCTAATTGTTATTTGTATAGGAGCAGCTAGAGGCTGCTAATGGAAATCCCAGAAAGACTTTTGACATTGTAAACAGCTTGCTGGGTAAGAACGGATCGAACTAGTCCTGTTTTCCTGTTATTTGAAGAAACTTGTAGCGAAATCAACTAAAACTTCTTGTACTGTGGAACCTATACCAACTAAATTTATTCTTCAGTTTTTGGACATTTTATTTCCTGTGATTTTGGAGATTATTAATTCCAGTTTGAGAGCAGGTTGTGTACCACGGTGTTTTAAACAGGTTGTTGTGAAGTCCTTGTTGAAGAAGGCAAACCTGGATCCATCTGACTGTAAAAACTATTATTTAGTATCAAAGTTAGCATATATTTCCAAGTTACTTGAGAGGGTGGTTGCAGAGCAGCTTATGACGTATTTTAATACTTATGGCTGCCTAGATAAATTTCAGTCAGCATATCGTCCTGGCTTCAGCACGGAAACTGCTCTTCTTCATGTGACCAATGACATATTTTGTAGTGTCAACTCTGGCAACTTAGTGGTTTTAGTATTACTTGACCTGAGTAGTGCGCCTGCTGCTCCAGAGACTGTCGTCGGAAGCTGGTATCGAAGGCGCTGCGCTGCAGTGGATTAACTCCTATCTTGCCGATAGATCTCAGAGAGTGATTGTCGGCTCTGCAAGCTCTGAGGCAGTTCCTCTGGTGTGTGGCGTGCCACAGAGATCCGTACTGGGTCCTTTATTATTTTCTGTATACACTTCACAGCTTGGCCATTGAATGTTTTCAGATGGGACGTCAGTTCTTTGCTGACAACGCAGATTCTGAACAGTTTTCCCTCCCACCCAGCAGCGGCTAGCAGGATTGTGCTTCAACAACTTGAATCTAGTTGTGTTGTGGTGAAGGCCTAGATGACCAGGAATCGTCTTAAACTCAACAACGACAAGACAGAAGCGTTACTGTGTGGCCCCAGGCTGTGCAGGTCGGTGACGCCTCCATAGCCTTTGCTGACTGTGTACGGGACCTAGGGCTCTTTATTGATGCAGAGCTCTCTATAACCATGTTAGTTCTGTTGTGTCAAAATATTACTACTTTTTGAGGACTTTAGGTAGATTACGGCCCATGCCGACTCAGGCTGCTGCCAGCTCACTTGCTCTGGCGACCATCATATCGAGATTACATTACTGCAATGGTGCATTGTGGGTTATATCTGCTATGCATTTAGATCGACTCCAAAGAGTTCAGAACACAGCCGCCCGGATTGTCACCCATCCAAACTCGTCCACTGAGCACATCACCCCTATACTACAGAGCCTTCACTGGCTCCCAGTGAAAAAGTGTATCGATTACAAAGTGCTTTTGATTGCTCAGTCCTGCATGTTCAAAACTGCTCCTGACTATTTGCAAGAGGTAGTTCCTCCTTACCAGCCGTCACGTTGCCTGTACTCTGGCTCCCAGTCACGCTTCTGTCTCCCTGCAGTGGAAGACAAAAATAAGGAGCACACTGGACCTTCAAAAACGCTGCGCCTAAGCTGTGGAATGCCCTGCCATCGTCACTGTCCATTATCACCTCAGCAACCACGTTTCGGAAAAGACTGAAGACTCATTTATTTACCTAAGACGGACTTAAACATCCAAGCACCACTTCTGTCTTTATTATTTTTTACTCTCCTGTTGTTTTATTATTTTCTTCTCTTCTGTTTTTTCTGCGCAATGAGCATTTTTCTGAATGGATACCTGCGCATTATAAATGGACATCATCATCATGTAGGTCTGTCTTGTCTTTACACAGTCTATCTTAATTACCCGTCCACTGGTTTAGACCAATCAAGCCATTAGCAGCTGAGTAACTAAGGTGATCGCTAAGCGACACTACCGTTACATGGGATCCACGCCGACCAAATACATGTACATTAATTTACTTTGTCATGTAGTTGGCGTGGATTCTCACCTGAATTAGTGTCGGGCAAAGTTACACAACATCATGTCGACTTGCTCACGTATTATTCTTTTTATAAAAGCAGTCTCAAATTCTTTAATGCGTCATGGTGTGATGTAAAAATGTAGGTTAATTTGTGTCACACGGTCACGTGGCTTCCCAAGAACGTGCCGCTTTTCTACCTATTTGCTTTGAACAAAATTAATAATAAAATAACATAGAGTTTGAGCCATGAAACGTTACAAAGATATTAATAAAACTTTTTTCTTGATACATTTTGGTATCTTTGGTTGTGTTGATTTTTTCTCATTTTCTATACAATTTAAGGAAGTTTGCTATACTTATTATCAGGTAGGTGTTCAGATAGCACCTGGCATAAGAGACCACGTCCTGCCATGTTTTGATGACTTTCTGACATCATTTGTGCAGGTAGGATATTTTTATAATTTTATACAACATGCTGTTCCTAAATCACTAAATAGTTTAAGTCTTTTATACTTTATTTGCATACTGAATAATAGCATAGTCTTTCCATACATTTTCTTTCATTTTGGTAAGGTTAGCAGACTCTTTTGTTGTTGCTAGGGTGGCTCGGTGGCACAGCGGTTAGCGCTTGTCGCCAATACAGTGAAGTTTGGCTGTCCTGGATTCAGCTCTTGTCTCAGGCACACTGATCTTTCTCTGCATGTGGCATCTGTTTATAGGGCCGGCTGCCTTGCCATGATATAGCCTAGGTTGCTGGCTCGGTGTAAAACATCAATCCCCCCCACCCCAGACTCCTTTGTTTATGTCTGCCCCTTATGAAAGCTTTTTTTTTGACCCTTCTATCAGTTGTTCAGATTTTTACAAATTTGTTGATTACCGAGACAGGCAAAAGCTGTTAATTGAATTTAGAGTGGCTAGCTAACAAAGTTCTTATAGTTTTGTTTTTAAAGAAAAATTAAATCCATACTTTTTTGTTTGAAAGTAAATGTTTTTTACAATGACCTCAAAGTCGCTGTTACTGTGATATTCTAAGAAGCTTCCCCTTTTACTGTCAATGGTTGAATAACATGTTTGATCAGGTGCAAGGGGACAGTGTTCAAAACATTCTTGCTACACAAAAGCTGGAAATGCCCCAGTATCTGACTCTCTTTTCACCAGCATTGGACTGGATTTTACAGTGCCTGGCCCATCATGCATCTGAAGTGACACTGACCACTACTTTAGATAAATGCAAGCTTCATTGTAACAAGTGAGATCATTATACTGAGAACATACTACAGGTGCTTAAAGTAGTTTATTGATTTCTAACACTCCTTTCTGTTACATGTTCATTTTTTCCATTTGCTGAAAGGATTGTTTTATTCCCATTTTTCACCTAGTGTTTATGATAGTACAGTTATCCATGGAAAAATTAAGCTTCTGGTTTTTTTATTCTACTTTTGCAGTGCATTGCTGCTCAATTCTATCATGTCAGCATTCCATCCACAGTTTATTGCTAACAGAGCTCTTCACTTCACTGAACTTATCAGGGACTGCGAAGATACAGGATTTCCAAAAG
This sequence comes from Marisa cornuarietis, assembly GCA_004794655.1. Classification (NCBI taxonomy): domain Eukaryota; kingdom Metazoa; phylum Mollusca; class Gastropoda; order Architaenioglossa; family Ampullariidae; genus Marisa; species Marisa cornuarietis. The sequence goes on from SMMW01000025.1 coordinate 3,256,192, forward strand.
TAAGTGTACAGTCATGCGCGTGCAGTTGTGGGCTTATGTAAGTGCATGCACCCTTATATGTAAGTATTAATACTCATGCAAATGCACAATTCTGCAAGGATAAACAAGTATTGTTATTGTCATCATTATTATCATTATGCATGTATGCCAAGTTTTGAAGTATATGTAGTATTTTATATTTGTATTATAGCTTTGTGAATGCTCTTAGTGAAAAAGAAGTATACTAAGCTATGAATGAGGTTTGATATGGTGTGGACTGTAAATAACATTTTAGTTACCATTTAAAGAAAAGATTTTGTATTCCATTTATCTGATATTAGCATCTTCTGCATCAAACCTTGGGGCATTGTCTGGCTATGGCTGACCCACCAGAGGAACAGAAACTGAGTGTACTTAATGAAGTTTGGAAGGCTGTTGTCAGACTAAAAAATCCAGGGGTAAGTACCATACTTTCCAGTTTCTTCTTCATACTGTACCAGATGACATAACTATGTGAAGATATCACCCTCTAACTACCCAAATCCAGCTGTCCAAACCTGTTCTGGTTTAGCAACCCCAGAATGGTAAGACTTGAATATACTTCGGCCCCCTCCCATCCCCACCTGTCACTCCAGTGAGCACTCTACTGCAGTTTTTCGTCTGGCTAAAGACCGTGTCGGTCATGTTGGAATTGCTACCCTGTGTTTTCTGCTTGTGGAAAGATACGCTATGGATAAACCGTGTACGACTTGTGGTGCAACAAAGTCCCTGTCCCGTTCACATGCCAAGTGTCTTAACTGCCTGCCATGTTCAACCAACCTGCCATGTGATGTATGCTGTTCTCGGTCTGAGGACAGATGGATGCAGGTGGTTTGGGATGAGCTGAGACTTCAAAGAATGCAAGTTAAAGACGCGTTCTTTAGTCAAAGAAAGAAAAGGAGGTAAAGTTAGACAGCCAGAAATGCCTCGTTCTTCACAGGCTTGTGATGGCGAGCCACTACAGAGTGCAGATGGATGGGGCGAGTTTGTGCAACTACTCAAACCCTCTTGTGCTCCCTCCGCCCCTTTCCCAGGCTTCGAGCAGCGTTAGTTTCACAGGGCAGGCTGCCGAAGCTACCCTGGCATACACATTGGCACCGCAAGTTAATTGGGCACCATTGGGTGCAAATGTTTGTGCAGGGGAGGGGGCTCCGTTAAATCTTGTTTCCTATGCTGTGGATGCCATTTCTATTTTCACATTAGTATGGTTTTGCTCCCCCGCCTCTCCATGTCTCTGGTCTTATGAGTCAGTCAGTGCAGTGTGAGTCTGACACTACTTCGGACCTGTCGGGGGGAGGATGGGTGGGAAGGTTGGACTCGGGGGAGTTGGCAGATGCAGATGAAGAGGGAGGAGACACCTCCAGTTTCCAAGAGGCTATTGTTTTCAGAACCTTGCCGACTGATGCCCCCGCAGGTTAACACAGGCGCAAGTAAGTGTTTTTGTGCGGCAGCAGATAAAGAGAACAACGGTCAAAAACAGAAGATGTTTTTACCCCCAGCACCGGTTTTTGTATGAGAGTGCTGGAAAACAAGTTCTCGGGTTTAAGTATCTCAGCGTTTATGGGGGAATCTCAGCTACCTGGGTAGGATGTAAATGTTATTCATTCATGAGTCCTTTCCATTCGCGCGCACTCAGATACCGATATCCAGTCAGTGTTTCCCTGCCACCAGTCAACAGGCAAGAACTTTCCTAAGTGGTTTAAACCGGTAGAGTCTCTTATGCCCTGTCTTGGCCTCCTTTATGTCCTTGGTGAGTGAGGCCATTTTTGTTTTGTCAGAGAGGGACACTGACCATCTCAGAGAGATTGCTACCTTAACTCGAGTTCGGTCTGAAACATGTCTGTACAGATGAATGTCAGATTGATTAATAGAGATGAGTATTTATGGGGATCCTCTTTTCTCCACGATCATTACAAACAACAGCTTGTTGTGTCGCGGTGAAGGCATGGATGACCAGAAATCGTCTTAAACTCAACGACGACAAGACAGAAGCGTTACTGTGCGGCCCCAGGGCCAGAAGGGAGCAGATCGGCATTAGTGCCGTGCAGGTCGGTGACGCCTCCATAGCCTTTGCTGACTGTGTGCGGGACCTCGGGCTGTTTATTGATGCAGAGCTCTCCATGTGTAATCATGTTAGTTCTGTTGTGGCAAAATCCTACTACTTTTTGAGGACTTTAGGTAGACTAAGGCCCATGCTGACTCAAGCCGCTGCCAACTCACTTGCTGTGGCTACCATCATATCAAGATTAGACTACTGTAATAGTGCATTGTGGGGTATACCTGCTACGCAGTTGGATCGATTCCAAAGAGTTCAAAACACAGCCGCCAGGATTATCACCCGTGCAAAGTCGTCCACTGAGCACATCACGCCTATCCTACAGAGCCTTCACTGGCTCCCAGTCAAAAAGCGCATTGATCACAAAGTGCTTTCGATTGCTCAGTCCTGCATGTTTAAAACTGCTCCTGAATATTTACAAGAGGTAGTTCCTCCTTACCGGCCGTCACGTGGTCTGCGCTCTGGCTCCCAGTCACGCTTCTGTCTCCCTGCAGTGGAAGACACAAACAAGAAGCGCACTGGAGCCAGGGCCTTCAAAAACGCGGCACCTAAACTGTGGAATGCTCTGCCATCGTCATTGTCCACCATCACCTCACCAACCACGTTTCGAAAAAGACTGAAGACCCATCTGTTTACTTAAGACGGACTTAAACTTAAACAACCAAGAAACACTTGTGTCTTTATTTTTTACTTTCCTGGTGTTTATCTATTTATTTACTTCTTTTTTTTCTTATTTTTTTATTTATTTTGTTTTTGCTGCGCAATGAGCATTCTTCCGAATGGATACCTGCGCATTACAAATGGACATCATCATCATCATCATCATCATCATCAACAGCTTAGGGGAGCCAGCTGTGGGGGACTGTTTCTCTTCAGAGGTACTATTCAGAAAGTGAGACAGGCAGCCTTCTCAGAGCAACCTGTGATTGTCAACATGCCAAGGGAAGAACAATCCTCACTCAGGCTGTTAGCAGGAAAGCCACGGGACCCTGCCAGCATTGAAATGCCACCCGGATGGGGGTGGGGGCTATGGCAGCAACAGGGCATAGGGGTAGAGCCAGTCGACGTTCCACCTGTGTGGCGCCAGTTCTGCTAGGATGAACAAGGAATCTATACCTAAACAGCACCCCTGACGCTGGGACTTAGGGGGCACAGGGGGAGGCCCTGAAAGTCATACTATCCCTCAGCAGACCCCCCCCCGAATCAGTGGGGTCACAATCCCCAAACCAGCTCAACTCCATCCCCCATCTGGCCATACCAGCCCTCAAGGTAAGTTGTTTCTTCCTTTTTCCCAGAACAGACCATTGAGAAAACGCTTTCCGTTCTGCCAAGGGATGGGGTGCGGCTGTCGCCTGCCATTCAGGTTCTGCAGGTGATTCAAGTAGACAGAAACAACATGGCCGGACACAGCATTCCAGAGGACGTCCACCATTGGGAGGGTGTACAGCCTGGAATCTTCGCTCCTTTTCAGCCCTCAGCGAGGTCAGGGAAATAACCAGGTGGGACGCTGTGCTCCTGGGGGAGCACCCCTGGCCCGGGATGCTCCGCGAAACCTGCTTCTCCCTGCATTGCCGCCACACGGCTGGGTAAGTATACACCAGATGAGACACTTTCCTGGCAGCGGCAGCACGGCTCTCTCCCCAGCCTCATGGAGCCTGGTACAACACCCAACCTCATCTGTGAGCACGGAGGGACACCTGATGATGCCAGCGGTCCGACCTGGACTGCAAACCCGGTCAGCAGTACAGCGTGTCTTTGAGACTGGTAATATCCCCAGTCTTTCCAGCAAGCCTTGAGGACTGCCCAGCCCCGCCCACAGGTCAGTGAGCGACCCAGCCTTGGCAGAGAGCCTGGTCTACAGCACAGCCTCGTCTTCGAGCCTGCTGAGAGTCCTGGTGACTGAGACTCCTCGTCAACAAACCTGGATGGACACCTACACTCGTCAGTGAGACTGGCACATTGTCCAGCACTGCCTGCAAGCCCAGAGAACCACCAGGCCTTGTCTTCGGGACTGGTCCTAATTCTGGACTCACTGATGAGACTAGGCTTACAGTCCCTCAGGGACAACAGGGAGAAGTCCAACCTAATTGGACTAGACGCCCTTCGATCAGTGTTGCCTCCTCAAGACACCCCAGCACTCCCACATGTAAATTTGGGGTGACACTGCAGAACCACAGGTCCCAGTGGGAGACTTTTCGGACCTCAGACCCCTGGATCTCTGCAGTGATAAGCAAAGGATTGAGAATGTCATTCATAGACAGACCTCCTTACATGTGGTCACTAGTTTGGGTGCCACGAGACAGAGAAAAAGCGATGTCTCTGTGAAGCGAAATTGATTTACTGCTTCAGAAGAAAGCTATGCAGGAAGTGGAGAGGACGGATCTGCCAGCCTTCTACTTCATCCTGTTCCTGGTTCCAAAGCCAGGAGGACGTTGGAGCCGATCTCAGCAGGATCAACTCCTTTCTCCATCCTCCTTGCTTCGCTATGGAAACTGGCAAAGCAGTGAGAGCGACGATCGCAGTAGAAGAGTTTGCAGCCAGCATAGATTTGGCAGACGTCTATCTGCATGTGCCGATGCACCCGTCAGTGGCCCCTTTTCGGTGTTTTGTTTTCAAAGGTAGACTGTTACAATTTGTGGTGATGCCGTTTGGTTTGTGCCTGGCACCTTGGGTGCTTACCCAGTTCTTCATTGATTCCGGATGCAGGCACAGATGGCAGTGTCCGCCTATCTGGACGATTTACTGCTCCATGGCCCAGACAGTCAGAGGGTGAATTTTCTGATGACTCTACTGACGGAGTTGGGGTGGATTATCCACCCAGACAAATCAGAGTTGGTGCCAAAACAAGATTTTGTCCACCTGGGCATAAGATTCCAAACACAGCTCAATCAGGTCTCCCTACTAGAGGCACAACGGAGACCTTTCCAGGCCATGGTCAGCCTGTTTCTGAATCAGACAACTGTTCAGCCCGAGAGTGGCTATGCCTTTTGGTCCTGCTGAATGCAGCAGCTGATCTGCTGCCCATGGGACAGATGAGCATGCGACCTCTTCAGATAGCCTTTCTGGCATGCTGGAAACCAGCTATGGGTTGGCTAGGGACGGAGGCCAAGATAACCTGTCCGCTTGGAACGACAACACATGGTTAGCCACAGGTGTTCCCCTCAAAGAGCCGTCACCAGAGTATTTCCTTGTGCACAGATGCCAGCCGGTTCGGCTGGGTGGGGAGGCTCATCTGGTTCCTGGCTTCTGGATACAGCAGGGACAGTGGTCAGAGGAAGAGCAGTCTCAACACATCAATGTCCTGGAGCTATTGGCAGTGTGGAGGGCACTACAGGCTTAGAGGAACACACTGCAAGGGAAAGGGGTAATAGTGCTGACAATTCAGCAGCAGTGACCTTACGCCGACAGGGGGACACCTTCACTCCCCGGACCTGTGCCTCCTTGTGTGGAAGTTGCTTTGATGGTACCATGAGCTCACCATCTCATTGAAGGCTCGATCGATTCCAGGGCAACTCAATGTCATTGCAGATGCCTTAAGCAGGAAGGGACAGATTATTTACTCAGAGTGGTCCCTGCATTCAGACATCTTTCTACACATATGTCAAGTGTTCTTTCGCCCCAGTTCTTGATCCGCTGGCTTGGGCGATGGATGCCTTGTCCCTGAATTGGGAGAGACTGAGCACTTATGTCTTTCCTCCACCAGTCCTTCTGTCCAAAGTCTTGGTGAAGATCAAGGGAGCCAATGTCAGTATCCTCCTAGTGGCATCTCTAAACTGGAATCGGTCCTGGAGTTCTGTTGGTAGCTCTGTCAACAGTGGTACTGCAGAAGCTACCATCTGAAGGCTACTGAAACAGCCACACAGTCAGATCTTTCATCCGGCGCCAGAAACCCACAACCTTCACGCTTGGGTGTTCTCACATGAAGCAGTGGCACGCATCGCTACTGCTAGAAGGCCCTCCCCTTTAAAGGTTTATGAAGGTAAGTGGAGAGTTTTTCAGGATCAGGCAGAGACTGAATCTTAAAGATGTCCCCGGCAAAGTGGGTGGATTTTTTCTGTGGCTCTTTATGCAAAATCCCTGGTGTCGATTACCATCAAAGGTTATAGAGCTATGCTTTCTGATACCTTCAGGCATTTAGGCTTTTGGGTGTGGGGTCCAATAGGAATATTTCTACTTTAGCGGTAAATTTGTCATTGGCTTGCATTGTAACTCATTCCCTTTTTCCCTCGTGGAATTTGTGCTGGGTACTGACCTTCTTGAACTTTGCGGCATTTGAACCTTTATCTAGGGCCTCCTTTAAGCTCTTAACATGGAAAACCTGCTTTTCAGTTGTTGTGGCCTCTGCGTCGAGAGTTTCAGAGATTCATGCACTCTCCTCAGACCCCTCTTGTTTACAGTTTCGGGAGGGATGGTTCGGTATCGCTTCTGACCCATCCGGGGTTTGTAGCTAAGAATAGACTCCCAGCACAGGGACCACAGGAAGTTACCCCTCCTCCTCTACCGAGACTTCGGGACCCAGTTAGAGCCTTAAGGATCTATCTCAAGAAATCAACACCTCACAGGAAGGGGCAGTTGTGGCTGTTCTTGCCTGTAAGAGAAGGTAAGGCAGATATTTCAGCACAATCAATAGTGGCTTGGAGCAAGGCAATGATTAAAGCTTCCTATGTAGCACTGTCCCTGACAGCAGCATCCCTTATCCCTACCAGAACACATGAAGTTCAAGCAGTTGCTACAACCTTAGCCTTCCTGAGCACTAAAACATATAATTCAGGCAATAGGATTGTGTTCTAATTCAACATTCCCCAGGTTCTGTCTTTGGGACTTTGCACCCCATACTGACTCCTTAAATGCAATTGGCATTGTCTCAGTAGCACAGCCTGTGGCAGGCACGAGCGCATGCTTGGCCACACCGAAGGCAGCCTTAATTTGGATTAGTGCAGTCAAGGCTGCCTCTCACTCTACAGCCCGGGTGGATTTTGGGGTATGTTATTTGTTTGTTTCACCTAGAGCATCACTAACTTTTGCATGGGGGAAGAGGGGATGCCACTCCCTCCACCTTTTAATTAGTCTCCATATTGTTATGTCATCTTGTATAGTATGAAGAAGAAATACAATTTTTGGTAGAAAAATTTCTTTCTTCGAGTACTTACCAGATGACAGCTACCTCCCTCCCGCATACCCTACAGGGGAGGGGATTCTAGACTCAGTCCAGGCGAAAAACTGGAGTAGAGGGCTTGCTGGCATAACAGGTGGAGATGGGAGGAGGCTGAGCTGTATTCAAGTCCTACCGTTCTAGGGTTGCTATGCCGGAATGGGTTTGGACAGCTGGATTTGGGTAGCTAGATGGCGATATCTCCATATAGTCATGTCATCTGGTAAGTACTCAAAGAAAGAAATTTTTCTACCAAAAATGATATTTCGATCTTACATCTGTAGTCTGATTTATAATCAGCCAGCCAGCTAACCAACCAACCTATCTACCTACCTACTTATTTTAAAAATAAATTTCTTGCCATATTTCCTTCATAAGGAAGATTGCAAACATTTCTATCACATGTATGTCTTTGTTGTTCGAAGTGAGAAAACTGGTATGAGGTTTTTTTCCACTTTCAGGATTATATTGCATGTGCAGAAGTGTGGATAGAATTTGTTGTGAAACACTTCGGGGTAAGTTTTTCTTTAAATCACCATCTTCACTTTGAACGACCAAGGGGCACCTTATGATATTTAGATGACATTAAGACATAAAATGTGTGTTGCCATGATGAAAATTTACTGAAATAGGAATTTTCATTATCAGCAATGAAGAACTTCTGAGAAGAGCAGTAAATTACTATAAATGAAATACAAGGGATCACATATTGGTGTTGTTGGATTTTCTGTGAAAGGGAGGTGAATGTATCATGATGTCACCATGTTGTGTTACAGAGAAGGGAAGTCAACACAGTGTTGGCTGATATTATCAAGCATATGACACCTGACCGTGCTTTTGAAGACCATTACCCACGACTTCAGTCTGTGGTCATCAAAATTCTGACCCACATATACAACTTCTCACAACTGTTTGCCTTGGTTGGTGATCTCTGATATGTTTATCCTTTGTTAACAGTACTTTTGCCTTTGCAAAGAAAACCACTCGTAAATGTACCTATGATATTGGTCTTGAATGTTGATAACATAATTGAGATACAGAGTCTCGCTCTCAGCTTTATTGTAATGTAGTCTTTTGTCAGTGCCCATTAACACAACAGGAGTTAGAATTGCAAAGTAAACACCCCAGATGGAGAGTGTTAAACTGATTTGAATTAAGAATAAGATAAGATAATACTTTATTCGTCCCAGAGGGCAATTGTGTGGCAGCTTGATACAATTTAGCATAAAAAACAATTAACACAAAAAAAAACACAGAGAACACACACACACATACAGACAACCTACCCACACCATACAACACACACTAGAATAGGTATGTAACTTATGTTAATTTGATAGCAGCATATTAAAGTACTCAGACTGATGTTAGAATCTGACTAACCTTTTGATTACAGGAAAAGTTTCTTCCTTTCCTAGACATGTTTCAAAGGGAGTCCATCAAAGTGGAGGTTTGCAAGAACGTACTTGAAGCTTTTAGCAGGTAGGGACTGACATAAAAGCTTTAGCTTCATTGTTATTACTACTGTTGAAATAACAGTTTGTTTTTTAATCTGACTTAAAAATGTGTGTAATGTGACAGGCACCAGCAAGAACCAGTCAACGATCCAGTCGTCATCAATGCTATGATGTTTTTGAGTAAAACAGTTCATGATTCTGTCAAGTGAGTCACCATATTAATCAGATTAGAAATTATTGAGTTTCCTTTTGATAAAGATAGTATTTTTATCTCATGACAAAAGCTTGTCATGCATGACCACGTCCTGTAATTGTTTGTAAATGCAAGATGGCAAGCTAAATATTGCACAAGTTTTTACTAATCTTTTGGCTAACAGAACCTATTTTTAACATGGGTCTAATTTGCCATGATACATATATGCTGCTGTCCCAGTTGTTTAAAAATAGGCCCTAAATTTGTAATTCTTAAATCCAAGAAAATGGTCTAAGAAATTAATTTCTGGATGGTACATTGTAGACAGTTGCTAGATTTATTTCAAAGAGAAGGTGCATTTTTAGGAGAGCACTCAAGATCTTTGTTCCAAAGTAATACATCTAAAAGTTATAGAAGCAGCTTTTCCACGATTTCTTAATACTAATTGTTATGCTGATTTCCAGTGCCCTGACTCTGGATGATGAAAAGCGAATCCTTGGTGGTCTTCTGTGTGCTTTTATTAGACGTGTGTCCTTTGGGCGAGACTTTGAACAGCAGCTAAGTTTTTATGTAGAGGCCAGAGCATCCTTTAGCAATCTGGATACAGTTCTAATAACACTAATACAGGCAAGTCTTACTGCCAGATGGTGTTTTGTAACACAAGGGAGCAAACTAGATGTTGAGTATTACAAGCTGGATAAGCCATAGAGTGTTAATGTGAATAGCATCTATTAAAGATGCAAAATATTCAGTATTGAGATCTATGAACCTGTGCAGAAGCTAGGTGAGTAGGAGGATGGACAAATACATGTGTGGATGTGCATGACTATCCCCCAGTTTACACACACACACACATATGTACATGCATATACTTTTCCTTTTGCTGATTTATCCTGCAGCATCCTTACTTAAACAATGGACATATGTTTGTGTAGTGTAATTATAAATAACTCTTTCTCCTTTTGAAAGACTGCTCTTTCTGATGCTTCAGAGTGTAAACAGTCTCTCCATGGAAACAAGAAGCGTGGTCAAAGGTAGTCACTCTCGAAAAACAGCTGCCTTTGTTAGGGTTAGTATGCAAAAAATAATGTTTCAGATGAACTCATGCTATTATTTTTCACCCTTTTCCTATCAATAGTACTCCATATTCATGAGCTTAGCATGCTGGAATCATCATTTTTATCATCATCATCATCCATTAATCTTCATCAGTAATACTTTTATCATTCATATTTCTGATTCTGCCGAGAACCGGTGCTTAGAGCAAGGAAACGGGACCATGCCACTCCTCTCCTTCGTTTTCTACACTGGCTACCCATCCGTTCTCGCATTCAGTACAAACTGTCTGTGCTGTGTTGTAATTTCTTTGCTGGCTCCTGTCCTGACTATTTCTCTGAACTTCTCATCCCTTACTCTCCGGCCAGACAACTACGCTCTTCGTCTGACGACCGTATCCTAACTGTTCCTGTCACCAGAACAACAACATATGGTCACAGGACTTTTGGCTACTGTGCTGCAAAACAATGGAACTCTCTTCCTTTTCATATCCGCCACCTTCCTACAATTGAATCTTTCAAATCTGCACTGAAAACGCACCTCTTCCTTGAGCATTACTCTTGACACAGTCCACAATGGTAGTCCTTCTTACCCCCCCCCCTTCCCTCTTGCTACTTTACCCATCTTTCTCGGCAGAATCACTATATTTCTCTGTTCCTGTTACTTGATGTCTTTTGTTTTCTGTTTCGTCATCAGTACTGTCGTTTCTTTCGTCCCCTTTGTTCTGTATCTACTTAGTCCAAGTCTCTTCCCCGTTTTAAGCACTAAGAGCATGCTCTCTATGAGTGTGAATATGCGCTATAAAAATCTTTACTATTATTATTATTATATATATACTTATTTATGTGTGCATGAGTGGTATGTGTGTGCATAATTGTCCGTGCATGATTTTATACATGTGCCTTGAATCGTTGCTATGAGAATGGGCGCTTTACAAATACTGTAATTGTTATTATTACTACTATTAATTCTGCTGCTACAACAATGCAGTTTTGGTGATGGGGATCCATTCAACTTCCTGTCTGTGTTTGTTCAAAGGCTTGTGCTGCATACAGCTTCATCACCATCCCATCACTGCAATCTGTCTCTGCACAGTTGCAGCTGTATCTTGTGTCAGGCCAAGTAGCTCTGGTCAACCAATGCTTTTCCCAAGGTAAAAAAGGCCCCATTGCATCAGTTTTGAACCTAGAGACACACAGGTATAGCAATTTACTCTTTTTCAAGCAACATAAGGAGAGGATCTCATTGATTACCAGAACTTCAGTTTCTCATTGGGAAAGCATGCACAGCATCTTGTATATATTGTTTTAGAATCAAAAGTGATTGCATATTTAAAGCATGTTGTGTGTGATTTTGACATTATTGTATTAAATTTATGTTGCAGCTGATGCCTTTTTTAAGGCAGCCATTTCTCGCATTCCTGAACTGCCTCGTACATTGGACATGGAGGGCAAAGTCCGTTCTAGTGAACCTTTGCTGGTTGAATACTTGAGTAACCTTGTATCGACACTGCTGATCACACCAGTAAGAGCTTCACGGGCACTGTGGCTACTGCTATGAGTTTACCAAGCTGTTTGTAGAGCTCAAGATTGTAATAAACAACTTAGATGTGTGAGCTGTCAGTCTTTTTTGAAGTGTTTAATATCTTTCACTTTTCCTACTAATGTTGTTCATAGCCCTAGCAGCAATGCTTCTTAAAGTCAGAGGGTTTGGACTAACTGAACCCCTCAAAAAATACATTTTGTTGGGTATGTTTTATAGAACATGTTCATTGCCATGTGTCAGAGAGCAGCACTCTTTCAACAGGATAATCCTGACACTGGGGTTTTGTACCTTTTGCGTGGACTGCTTAACATCCTGCAAGATTATACTTGGGACCAAAACTCAGACTCACGCATCCTCGTTTATGTGCGTGTTTTGGCAGTTTTGTCAGCTTACAGCCAGGAGCAGTATGTATATCATGCAGACAAAGGTGATTTTACAACTTCCTTTTCCCATTGCTCCATTCTGATCTCAGATGTTATTATGGAAGATCCCTCTAGCTAAGTGCATTAGGTTTCTGTGAATTTGTTCAAATGATGATATTAAACCCACAGTGCCTGATATCAAAGGTAGGCTATTATAACCACAACAAACACTGCTGAACCAAATAGTTTGGATCCTTAGACTACTGAAGTTAGTAAATTACTGTGCCTACTATTTTGTAAAAAAAAAAAAAAAATCGTCTCAAATCCAGTGCAGTTATCTGACTGTAAGATCTTGTAATCCGTTTTCCGTACTCTATTTAAGCAGCCCAAATGCCTGTTATCTATGTATAGATGGTACTCTTGTGTCTATATTTGATATGAATTTCTACAGTGGATTCAAATGATGCAATGTATGGTTCTGACCCCAAGTTTCTGGCTGAAGTTAAAAGTATTGGCGACACCTTGGTCAATCAAATTCTCTCACACCTCAAGACATTGTCTTCACCTGAGGCAAGTAATGTCATGTTTTGTAGCTGCCATTTTGAAGGGAATTTTTCTTCCTGGACATCAGTCACATTAGAGAACACAAATGTGTGTAAATTGTAAATGTCAGTCCGACTTACTACAGTTGCATTCTGTGTCAAATGTTCCATATTTGTCTGTGTCTAATTTTCAACACTACATGTAGATATTAAATATCTGATCATTTTAGGATTATTTTATGTGGATTTTATATTTATTAGGACATTCTGAATGAAATAAGAAACAGTTTATTTTCCATGAGGCCTTTTGGTCACTTTTGTTTTATGTGGATGTTATGGCTTTTGTACAGATTGATGAATCCTGTAAATGCCTATAAAATTTTAAGCATAGCTTAATGGTTTGTCAGATAATATCAATGCCATTTCATCCACTCTAAATAATCTAGTTCAATAACAAATAGGGTCTTGTCAAGACAATTGCAATGTTGTTTTTTGAAGTCAAAATATTGATCAGTATACCTTTCACTATATCAGAAGTTCTCTAAAATGGAGATGCATATAGTCCAGAGCTGTGATCATGTGTGTAGTGACAAGAGACAAGATTCTTTTTAGGGTTTTTATTCTTTATTGATATAGTTATTACTTTGTACTTCATTATTTTGGTCTTTTTTCACTCATTTTTCTAAATGTCTGACCCTCTAGTAAAATATAAACTTAAATGTTACCTTTTGCATGCGCAGACTGAAAAGAGAAAAACTGCCCTTGCAATGGAACTCTTTGGCACCATTGTGGGTCATGGAGACCTCGACAATCCATCCATGACCACTTTAGCAGCCAACTTGTGGAATCTGATCCAACGATCAGGAACTGCTGACAGCAAAGCTATGGTAAAAATTTATTCCAATGCATCTGGTTTCCACAAGCATCTCATTTCACATGCGTCAGCTTCTGATATTGATATCTGATGCTTCCACTCAGAAACTGACATCTGGACCTCATGTGGAGTTCTGTTGTTGAATGCTTTGTATGCATCAGTTGACATAATAAAACATAATTTTTTTCTTTCTTTTTTTTTAATGCTGCTGCATTTTCAAAGCTGAATCCCTAACATTTGTTTGCAGTCTCGGCTTGCACAGTATGTCAGAACCAAGGCTAGCTCTGGAGAGAATGGATTCTACTTGCTGCTATCTCATCTGAAGACTGAAGCTTGAGAATGCTTTTTGGAACCACTGATTTGACTCAAACATTGATACATGCTTCGTGAATTTCCTCCATCAGAACTATCTACCTATTTAGTTACATCCTGGTTTTTAAAATATCAACTTATTATCTTGCAAGAGTCAGAGCTGCACTGATTCAAAGTCTAGAGGCAAATGTGTGTGCTGATGCAATATATTATGTACCAAGTTTGCAGTTTCACGTGAGCTTAATCGGAAGTGCTGACATTCTTTTTATATTAACTTAAAATCTGAGAGGCTTGGAAAGATTTTGTAATTAAGACCTATATTGAATGTAAATAATGATCACATGCAAGTGGTTTGTTAAGTGTGCTCGGGTACATGTACGTAACATGTTAAAGTGAGAAAGATGAGACAGCGCATTACCAAAAAAAAAAAAAAACCCACACAAAATAAAAATAAAGATTTTAAAGCTGGATCCCAGGCATCAACATGGGGCGCATGATACATAGTACCCCTCACGAACAGTTGCATATAGTTGGTGTGGAATAGTTATTTAACAGGTCACACTCTCAGCACTGTTCACTCTTCCTTTCACCACGGACCTTCATTCACTGGACGTCTCTCATTTGTTGCCTCTTTGCTCTATCATAGGAGTGACCAATCGTTACAAACCCTAACAACGAAGGGCTTTCGCTTCCGTTTTCTGTCAAAATGGCGGATCTTCCTAACGTAGAAGAAATTTTAGAAGTGAGCAATTAAGCCTTTCTGTCATCAGAACCTTGTTGAAGAAGATTGATTACAAAATAAACAGTATTTTCTGTAAAATGTATTTATGTTTATAGAAAACGCATTTAGATTTTTCGACAATTTTATAAAATAAAAACATTGTCACAACAGATGCTATTGACTTGTTTTACCATTAACAATTAAAAAAATAATGTTTTTGAATTTTTGGGAAACAATTGTATAGATTGTTCTGTTACGAAAACAAAACATCTACTTTAAGAATTTATTTAAGGTATGCAAAGAGCCGGAGACACGAGGCCTGTCTAAAGTAAAGCCGAGACTTACACCGGACATGAACTTGAGTCGCTTATCCAGTAATGAAGGTCCGTGCTTTCACATTCCACTTGAGAATGACCTTTAAGCCTCACAGAGAAATACTGAAGGGTATCTTAAGAGATTAGATGGGAAAGTGGTTGTCTTCCCAAGTGTAGACTAGTGCTACTCATGTTGTCACTCAGATTTTAGCATATTTAGTAATGAACATGTATGTGCACACATTCAGCAGCACTCTTTGCAGTTTTGTGATCTCAGAGATCTGCAAAATGACAGGCCAGTGAGATGTTTGCTTATTAACTCAATGTCAAAGCTTATCAAAAAGTGCAACTGCAAATCTACAGATCTGCAAATTCTGTAGAATCTATTGGATGAGAGAAAAATCCTGATATGCAGAAGGCTAAAGCAATGATTTCACAAATTATTAGATTTTATCAAAAAGGGTGTGAAGAGCTCCTGTGATGATCAAAGTCAAACCTCCTTTCATAGAAATTCTCTTTGTCAAACCTTTCAATAAAAAGACAGCTAAGAATCACTTGAAAAAGAAAAACTGAGGAAACCTCCAAAATGTACAATATTTAATTTATATCATATCATATAGCTCTTGGAAAATATTTTAAACAGGCATTAAATATGCAAGAAAATCTCAATTTAAATTAAAAATTTCACGTATTGTCATTAAATATCCAGTCTATTATAACAAAGTAACATGCATGTTCTAAACATCCAATGACAGTGGACATGTCATGAACTGCCAATCATGTGCAAGCTATTACAAGATTTATAAAGCCAGCCATGAAGGGGTTCGATTACAGAAAATGCAGCTTTCTGAGGATGATTGGTGTTTTACGCCAAGCCAGCAACTAAGGCTATATAAGGGCAAAGCAGCCAGCCCTGTAAACAGATGCCACATGCAGAGGAACAGCATGCTCGAGACAAGATCTGAACCCAGGGCAGCCAATCCTCGCTATGTTGGTGACAGGTGCTAACCATTGCACCTAAGACTGCCACAGCCACTTTCTGAACCAGACTATGCATTTCAGGATTAATTATGACATTTCAGTGTCAACTTAAAGGTTCTGTTGATAAGCATGTAGCATAAAAACTGTTCTTGAAAAATGAGGTAAATCATAACATTGTTTGCACTTGTTAAAATCGGGGCAAATCAGATACATCAATGTGGAGCTTGTTTCAAAAACCACACATCTTAGTGTTAATGTCAAAATATGATCAAAATCTATAGATACAATTTCTTTTTTAAAAGCAGCATTCTGTTCTGCATATTGGCTTTAACTTTCTTGGCAGTTCTTTCTTGTGCTTGTGTTATCTAATTAGGTTTGCATTAGTGATCTGAGCATTTTGTAATGCAAATTTGGAAATAATCTGGTCTTGACTAATTAAAGGACAACATAATTTCTCAACAAATACAGCAGAAATCCAATGCACTTAAAATCACCCAAAATGTGAACACATGTTTTAACATGCAGGTAAGTGTAGAGGGAGGTGGACATCATGAGCAATGGTAAAGTACAGCTGAATTCTGCACAGCCCCATTCTGCTTATCATACTGCTCACATGGTTTTAAGCTGGAGTAAAATTAGCAGCAGATGCGTGACCTTGAGTTTTGTCAAGCTATCTACCCTGAACTTCCAGCGACAATGCAATCAAGCTGGTAGTTAACATTGGAGTTTTTTTTTTAAATACAAATTTATGGTTACATGATTTCAAGATCTTGTATGAAGACTTGAAGGGGATAACTGGAAGACGAGGGGTCAAATCTTGCATACACATTTGTATACTATACAATTATAGGAGCACTTTCTCCAAAATATAACATATAAGCAGGTCTGCAGCTAATGAATTGGGAGGTCCAGACACCTCAGTGGAAGCACCACTCCTCTTGGGACCTAGACATCAGAGGTTTCCTAAGCCATTTTTACATTTATGTGACACTATGCTTCCAGCTTATACTCACGATACCTGGGACATGATATATGGGACAGAGGATTTCCTTTTTCCTCCTATTCCAACTGGCCTATTAGATTATCACTATAGCTCTGCCTATACTGAGCTATTTGCTACCTTGGCTGTACTGGCCTTTGCAAGTCTTTGCAGGACTTTATGAGAGATAATGGTCAAATCCTTATCTGGTCTTCAGTGTTCCCAAGTGAAATACGTTGGGATTTTGTGCATGTCTCGTTCTCACCATAAACTAGCCACAGAGCTGTCAGTGGTAAGAGAATCATGCAGTCTCTATGGCTCATTTAAGCTTTTAGAAAATTATGCATAGCATATTCTGATATTGCCCATTTTCCCCAAATCTTTTGTTGCCTCTTACACAACACACATGCAATTTCCAACTTACCCATTCAATTTGTTCCCTGCCACCCTGTTGCAGACATTTTTTGGATGGAAAACTTCAAGTTCCATCTATCACTACATATATGCCCAATGTCTTAGTTATAGGAATGCCATTTCACTTATTATTCTTTATTTTTAGAACCTTTTATAAATGTATCATTTCCTGTTGTGGGAAATGCAGTCTAAGTCTTTGATTCTTTAGAAAAAAAAACAAATATAATCTTGGGACAGACCAGAAAAAAAAAATTGCTGCAGACACACATAGCAAGCGTATTTTTAAACCTCTTTCTTTACTGCTACATGCATACCTCTTATAATTTACTGTTCGAAGCTATTTTAAGACATTTTCATCTTCAAAAAGCACTTTACATTTATTTCACTACTGTGTGCGCTCTTTTTTTTTTTGGTATCAACCAATTTAAACATGATTTTTTATAAATCTTTGTAAATTTCTTCACAAATTACATCACTTTGACACTAACTTTGTTCGTATACATGTATGTCATAAGCAGCTTTTCTAACACCGGAATGTACACTCAGAAACCTGCCTTAACAGTAAATACAAAAATAAAAGACTACGCAATATTTTGTCAACGCTAAGTGTGCAGGTAAATTCTGAATGCAAGTAACAAAAGATAATGTTTTAAAAGGCTGCTTCACCACCTGAACTTGTACTAACTCGCTGGATTTGATATTTTTTTAAAAACTATAAAGAAAAAAAGTTAAAAATAATAATCACACAATCATTAAAGAACAGTTTTTTTCGTTAACAACATACAATTTAACCTTTGTATTTCCTCAAAGCCAAAGCTGATGAGACCTCAATCTTACATTTTTCTTTGATACCTGTTTTTTTTTTTCGGGGTGGGGGGGGTGGACTTAATCATCCCACCTGTATGCTGCTAAATGAACAGTAAAAGCCATCTCCCTTTATGGTGTGTCTTTTCTGTGAATAATCTATCATATTCAATTTGTACAAGAGACAAATGCAATTTAGTGAAATACATTAGACATAAATTTCTTCGATGGCAAATATCTTTATATTATCTTCAAGCAAAAGAAAAAGCCTATTTGCTGATTACCAAACTCCATGTTTCCTATTTTTGAATTCATTTATGTTTAACTTTTCACAGTACAGCTGAACATGTGTAAACAAAAAAAAAGTTTATTCAGTGGATGATCAGAAACACGAAACTGTAAAGTGTTAATAAGGAAAACAGTTTTCCATGTTACTCAAATTTGTTAAACATCTGGATCTCATACAGAAAACACAGAACCAATAACTTTGTACGGAACATGGTTGCCACTCTCCTAGAAGGCCAGGAACCTCTACTTGCAACAGTCAAGTGACATAAGCTCTTTGGCCATGTGGCCTAGTATGACACCTCGTCAAAGACTATCCTTCAAGGTACCTTGGATGGTAGTTGACACCGGGGTGACCAGAGGAAGAACTGACTTAAACGTCAAAGACTGGACGGGTCATCATGTACAGGACCTACTCACTATTGCCCAAAATTGGCAAAAGTGGTGGATCCTGTCAGTTGCTGGGTCTAACCATGTGCTACCCCCACCGACACATACTAACCAACGAGACTACTGACTGAAACATCGGAGGACCAATGGAGAAAATAAATCCTCACATGAAATTATTTATAAGAGCATTTTCTGAGCAAACGAAACAAATATCAACTCAGAAAAAAATATGATGGCTATCACCATAAACAACTAACTTGAAACAGGATAATGGAGGTCAAACACAAAAGACCTTCACAGAGAATGAGATCAGTGGAGCAGCAGGTTTGTGCATTTAAACTAACAGCCTGGCCATCAGACCTGCATGGAATTAGGTATCACTGTGGACATTTATCTGATTTAAACAACAACTAAACCACAGGATAAGGCATGACAGCAGCTGAAAGTTAAACAGTACAACAACCAAATAATGTTTAATTCTCTCAGTTCTAAGAATGTAAATTTGTTGCCAGTGACTAATAAAACATTAATTTCATGGGTGGGCTGAGAGATTTAAAGCATTCACTTGGATGGCTGAGTCTGGCAGCAAAAAGTGGTTTCATTATCATGCTGAATGCATCTTTATTATAATTTTCAGCAGCTGCAAAGGAATGCCCTTGGGTGCAGAGACTTGCTAAAGTGTTGCTTGCAAGGCCATGTTTACTTGCTGAAGCATGCAGAATTCTATTTCAGATAAAAGGTTCGTCATCAGTCTCCTTCAAGGTTTTTTCTATGCACTGCCAGTTTTCTTCCCTTCTCACACAAATATCATTAGTGTTTATCCCTACTGTACAATCAAGATAACGCCCCTCTTCCCTTGTATGCTATGAGACCTTTTACAAAGTGTATGCAGTTAAACAATAAAAATGTTACTTCAGAAATTCCAACACTTTTGTCTCAAATTTGGAACAGCACTGTTCTGTGAGAAATGTATTTTGCACATACAAACTTTACATTCATACACCTAGTTACTCCCCTTATCCTCCTCTCAGGCAAGAAATATGTAACACTATATAATATTAAACAATTAAAAACCAGTAAATACTCACTCACCACGCATTAAACAGCCAAAACATGCATTAGAGAAGACTGTTCACAGTTTTCTATACACAACAAATTTCAGTTTTATAGCAATTTCAGTACCAGACAAAAAGGCAGCAAAACAATGATGTAGTTGTGGTCTAAACATGCAGACAAAACCTTAAAGTGAATCACACGAGAAAAGCTATGCAGGCCACACTTTTCCCCTGAATGCCCTTTATTTCCAAAACAGGTCTTGTTCAGCTACGATGTCTTTGACAGGAAGATGAAAGCAGGATCACTAAAATTACTAGTCCTGCCATGGATGTCAACAGCCCTCACAGCAAAGTGATACTTGTTGCCATCTTGAAACTGGGTCAGTGTGCAAGCCATCGGAAGCGGGAGAGCCTTTACGTCACCAACCTGAGCCAAAAGAATACACATTGTAATCTCCTAGAAAAGAACTTGGTAACAGCTAGCACTACATCTGGAGTAATGATCATAAGTTAGGCTCCTATTCAAATTTTTGTTAATTTCATGAACTGCCTTTATCTTATATGTCTTCTGCACAGGCAGAAAAGACCAAGCAACAACATTCAGCAACCAATCAAGTTAAAATAACAAAAACACATTTACTTTTTTCCAGAGCGACGTACTAGGTGGTGCACTGGTTTCCTGATAGGCAAACAGCTGATAGGAAGCAATTTCCACACAGTCCTTTGGTATAGTCATGTTCCATGATAGTACAATACCTATATTAAAAAATGTAAAAAAAAGTTAGATATGTGTCTACATATTTTCTGTAATATAAAATGTGTCTTGGTACACTTTTGGTGAAACAGTAATCACTAAAATGTAAAGGCAAAATATATATATATATACCTTGCTTAACCCGAGAAATTTTCAGACCAGGCTGTGGTGGTGGGGGTTTTGTCTCATTGGGCAAGTGATAGGTGACTGCTGCTGGTAGAGGAGCTGGATGGCGAATTTTTGCTTTGGTGGGTACAATCTGAAAATTTCAAAGTGAAATGAAAAAAAAAAAAAAAACCTTTGATTTTCTTGTTTTTCCCCCAGTTTCCCCAAACAGATTTTTTTTTTAAAAAGCAACCTTTAAAACCTAGAGCTTTGAGGGAGTGGATAGTACCGCTATCTGAGGCCAGAAACCTGCATGTGTTGCACAGTGCTCCTCTCCCTGCTGATTCAGCTGTTGAAAATTACCTGCTCACTTAACATGAGACTACCTTCATCTTTATTTTATATATATATATAAAACACTGCCAGTTTCACAGACTTATAACACATGTGCTAGATAATTCAAGCAATTTTCTAGCTTTTGGAATTCAGCCTCATAAATTTTTTGTCCATAACAGCAGCACAGAAAAGAAAAACACAAGACTTACTGCATCCTGTGTGGCAACTGGTGCAGTTGAAGAGGGAATAACACCAGTAGCCACAACTGGCATTCGTGCAGTAGTGGTTGTGGTGCTGGTGGCCAAAGATGGGCGCACAGCGGTGCTAAGACCAAGAACTTGAGCAGGGCGCATAATGGTCATTGCTGGTGGAGGCTGAGCCAAAATCTGGGAAGTCTGAGATCGTGAAACATTGGTGGTAGAAGGACTAGGCTGACGCACCAGCGCTGGCTGACCAGACACCACAGTCAATAATGACCCAGGCCGTAAAGGCGCTGCATTGGCAATTGTCACAACCTAAAAGTAAAAAAATAGTTTAGTTCTATCTTCATTCTGTACAATCAATTGCAGATCAACTAAATATAAAATGTTTCCAACTATCTTTTGACAGAAAAGCTCAGTTTCCATTTATTGCTACATATAGGAGACATCTCTCTAAAACAAGACATTTGTCTATGTCTCTTTCCACAAATCTGCAATAAACAATAGTTTAAAGTTTTGGTTATCTTTCCTGAGTTTAAGGAAAAAATAGGTTTCAGGTTTTCTGTTTTAGGGAGGTTCCTCTTAGTTTCTCACAATTCACTGGATTTTCAGTCTAAAATGTCAACTTTTTTCAGCTACTCCAACTGACCTGAATCATTCCTGAGGGGCGAGGCATATTGGGTGCAGTCACTATCTGTGTGCCTGCTGAAGAGCTGAATAAGATTGCTGATGTAGGGCCTTGAATACCCTGGGTAATAGGTGTTATCTGTCTGACCATCTGCTGAGGCATCAAGTTATGCATCTGGCCTGATGAAGCTACCACCTGCATCTAGAAAAGAAATTATTCACTGCCCTCAAAAAAGAGACACTAACAAGTGACTATCCCAATAACTATGTTTGCAAGTCTCAAGAAAATATCAGTGTCAACTTTTTATTTAAGTCTAAATTTTCTTGAAGCATTAAAATTTTGTTAATCTTTTCAATCTTTTTTATCATAATCATAACACTAATACCCTAATTGTCTTCCTTCTTGGATTTTATGCCATACTGTTGTCAGACTCATTTACAATGAAGATAGCCAGCTGAAGGGAAATATATATAACTAGTCTCACCTGGGCATTATTTTAAAAGTCAAAGCAGCAAGCAAAATGCTTTGAAGAACACATTCTAAACAAGTGAATCAGACCATAAGGTCCCATCCTTTTTCTAGTGTCTTTGATGACAAACATCACTGAAAACGTAAGGTAGTTATTGACAAATATCAGACAACTGTCTGGAGGCTTTCAGAAGAAAGTTATTTCCCTTGCACAGTTAACATCAACATCCCTCCCTTGTCAGCTCATGATGACGCATGTGACTGGGCTCAACATTCTTCCATTACCTGCTTTGCACCTTGTTTGGCAGCACTACTATCATCTTCCATGGTTAAGTCTATCACTTTGATGTTACTTGGGGTGGTTGTCACTCCTGTTGCAGCAGTAAGGATGGCAGAACCTGCCACTGCACCAGAAGCCATCCCCTTGCTAACCAATGGCATGCCCGGGGACGTATTCACAAAGACCAGATTTGTTGGTGAGATAGTATTTGAGGTAGTCACTTTAGACAGACTGCTTGCCTGATCCAGCAGGCTGCGCACTGATGCATTACTGGCAGGTACCAGCGTAGATGGTTGCCGAGGACCATTACTACTGGGGACAGATGCTGGCTTGCTTGAGGAACTGACACTGGTGGCAGCAGTGGGCATACGTGCAGTCTGAGACAGCAGCTGCAAGGGGGTAAAAAGCATTAAAATGTACATGAAAAATTTAAATGTACACCAAAATTATAATTTATTCAATGTTCATTTTCATTAATATATTCTATAATATTTTAACACTTCCCTACTTATCTTATCCCTAAATAAAAATACACCGGTACACTAAGTACCAACTGCTCATCATTGCTGATCTACAAAAGCTTGTAGGCTTTAAGTCAATCTATTTGTTTTCCAGAGTTCTTTATCAATGTTTGTTCTTTACATCATCATATGCTGTTGCCTGGTGGTTAATGCACGACTTTGGAGCAGGAAGTCACCAGTTTGAGGCTCATCTGTGTTTCTGACTAGAAAATATGCTTGCCTAGTACATGGGTACCTTTATCAGGGAAAATAAAACCCACTGGGAGGAAAAGACTGGGCTTTGCCATACACTTCAGTTCACTGACACTTAAAATGCTTGCCCATCGATGCATAGGGGATTGTGAGGGTGGCAACTTTACTGGGTGATGAAGTAAGGACATACCTGTGCAACACTTGTGTTGCGATTACCAAAGTTCTGGCCTATTGTGATAGTAGTGACCTTGCTGGGTGGTGAAGTGCATGAAACAGGAGTCAGAATTTTGGGTTGTCCTGGCAATGAGCTCAACATCAAGGCTGGGACAGGTGATGGTGGAGACGCACCAGGTGTTCCATTTCCACTTGGCACTGATTTGAGCATTTTCTGAGGAGTCTAATCCAATGAAAAACAGTTAAAAAGAAGAGCTTGATTTATTGCTTTTACCGTTCAGCTTTGAACAGTTTCTTGGAGTTAAGAAGCATGAACAAGTCAAACAATAATATTTGAGCCTCCCAAAGACTTACATGCAGTCAGGTATATATGTCCACATATTTCCCCCTCCTCCCCCCCCCCCAAAAAAAAGCTTCAAACATGGACCCTCTTACTTATGAGCAAAAAAGAGGAAAAATCCTTGATACATCAGAACAGTGATTTACTTAATGGGTCGTTTTCACGTGACGTCATCAGTTTTTGCGGGCTGCTTCGGCGGCCATATCTATGCCCCAGCTAAAGGCGTCGTTACACAAGCTTGCTATCAACTAATCAATTGTTATGGTCGTCTGCGATATAAAAGGATGAGGAAAGAAGCCTGGTGGTAAAGGAAATGTTCCTCTAGATGAATCTTTTTATAGGATGCCCAAAATTATTTTTAACCAAGGTGACAAACAAGAAACTTACAGAAGAACGACATCATCTATGGAAGGCAGCCGTTTACAGAAAGGATATTAAAATGGAAGAGAAGTGGAACAAAACATCAGTCTGTTCAAAACACTTTGTTGATGGTAAGAAACCAGACGTTTTCCCTATTACTCAAGTGTGTAACGTTGTTCTGTATGTTTTACATATTGTGAAAATATTTTCTTCAGTGTTGGTTAGTGACATGCAGTGTCTTAAGCGAATGCTAACAAAACAAGACTTGCATCATACATGACCATGCTGACAAATAAATTATAGATATAGATATTGCATGAAAAAACACTATTTCTGTTTCATCAATCGTCTTTTTAGACGTGTATCTTGTTTAGTTTGCATCAGTGCTGATTTTTTTTATAATCAGTGTCACAAATATGTGATTCATGGGTTGTTTTATTCTTATGTCTAGGAAAGCCAGCCTGTACTAATTTCTGGAACAGCTCTTCCTGGCTTCCCACTCTTCATTTGGGAAATGAACCATCAAAGTACTTTCTCAAAGGCTGAGATTTCGAAAGACAGGTATTTGAGGCTTGTGTCTTACAAAAGAGGTCATATTGCATCACTAATCCACATACTGCCAACAAGAAAAAAAAAACAAGCAGGAACAAGACAAGTCAGGAAAAAAAATTGTGTGAAAATGATTCTGACCACTCAAGTGCTTGTGAAGAAAGGATGGTGAACATGGCAGTGAAGAAAGTGTACATCAAGATACTGAACATGGCCGCATTGAAGATTCATGATCAAATGATCAGGACACTCAGACAGAGTCTTTTTTTGCTGCACTGGCCTTCAAAGGAAACTCTGATATTGTCTATGCCAAAGTGCTCTACATAAAACTTTAAGGATAAGGTTTCTGTAATTATTGACTGTTTTGGACTTGAAACACAGAAACCTTTCGGCCTAACAAATCAGATTTCAAGTTTATTCCAACTAAAAAAAATATCATTCTGCCAAATATCTTATTGGGACCACATCACAAGGGTCAGTCAGCTACATTTCAAATGCATTTTTGGTGGCAAGGCTTTGGACAAACACATCATTGAAAATACTTCTTTGTTGTTCAATTTGTTACCAGGTGATGTAATTATGGCAGACAGAAATTTCAACATTGAAGATGAAGTTCTTTTTTATCAAGCTAAATAAATAATTCCAGATTTTACCCTTGGGGGAAAAACAGCTACACCCACTTCAAGTTGAAAACATGAGAAAAATAGCCTCTGTACAAATTCATATTAAGAGAGTTATAAGATTTGTTCACAGAACGTTTCTCATTTTGCAGTCTAAAGTACCTATTGACCTGATGACAACAAAGCCTGGTCATGATAATCCAGTCATAGACAAAATAGTTTGGCTTTGTTGCTGCATTGTAAATTTACATAAATCCCTGGTGCCTTTTGAGTAGTCGTAGTGCAATTTTTCTTGAGTTTGAAGTCTGCATTTATTTTCAGAGTGCATGCATGCAACCTGTGTATGTATATTGTAGAGATAGGATGCTGTTTTTTTGTTTTTAAATAAAAATCCTGACATGCTAATTTCTAGAAGACGTGAACTTCAGGATTTTTCTGTAAAGATTGTTATGCTACATTGCTTAGACAAAAATGACATGAACACGTTATGCTCATATTGCTTATGGTGTTGATTTATTTACTACTACTTTTCCACAAAAATCTGTTGTGACACCTGTGTGGTGCCAGCTGCATCACCAGAGTTATTCTCAGAGATAAAATGCATAAGCAGAACTAGCTTATTGTACTTTTCTTCTTTCGCATTTTATTGACAGTCTGAACAGCACAGAATTTGTTCATTGCTAAAGATGTCATGTTTTGTATGCTATTGATCAAGATATTTGCTGATAAAAGAATATTGTTAATATTTTGCTTATTGGCAGGACACAAATAAAATCATGTATGATTAAATCAAATGTTGCTGTTATTTGAATGTAATGCCATTTGCTTGCTCAGAAGCTAATTCAGCACAATACTGATGCCAGAACTTCTTTGTGGATTTTAGATTATCTGACCAATAGACCTCTTTAGTAATCCATGTCAGTGATTTATTTAAATTGGGATTTTGACATGTTTCTTCATCTCTGTAATGATGTTTTATGTAAAAAGTTATGTACTGTCAGCAGACACAAAAATTTCCTGAAAGGGTTAATAAATATGTATTTCAACATGCAGAAGTTTATAAAAAAAAATAAAACCAATTATTTACAAAACCTTGGTATTGTCTCTATGCCTGGCATACATATTTATGCATTTCACTACATACTATTAGTATATAATATACAACTATCGCAACATTTGTCTCATTTATGTATACAAGGACATCACAACAACATACATTAATATAAGTATGAAGTCTGTAGAAAGTTTAAACTTCATCATTTCCTGCAGTGGTGGCAAAACACCGAAGCAACTGTTCTTCTAGTGAAATGTAAACAAGTGCTTCTACCAACTGTGTATTTTTGATTAAAGACATCAACCATGATAGACTGTAAATATGTAGTACATACTTTCACTTGTTTTGCAAAGAGAGAATATTGCCCACCAAGAAAATTATTAATCACATTTTACTGCTTAACAAACTCATCTGCAGACAAGATAGCTGTACACGTCAATGTAGGTCACATCTGGCCATGCCATTCTGTCTCTTCCATACTCCTTTTGTTGGATAAAGTACAGATCTAAGCCGCCGATTCCTTTTGCTTTGGACTCATATCTAAGTCTTATGTCGGGTGACAGTGAGAACTTGTAGTCAGTTTGTAAATCAGACATGGCAACAAACCCTTGAGAGTTGCTGAAAACACACCGCGAACACCCCGACTGCTATGACTTCAATATGCCAGACAGTGCCTCGTTGCTAACGTGTGTATCACATGACTGAAAACGACCCATTAACATTCTCTTTAACCCCTTGATGGAGCTTTTACAATATGAGTAGCCATATTCCATGAAAACATAGATTTGACCTCTTCTTGAGAGAAATGATCTCTGCGAAGGTTTGCCTCCCACAAATAAAAAGATTTGGGGAACTAATATCTTTTAATCAACTTACACCACCTGAAAAAATTATGCACACTATAAAAATACACGAAAAACTAAATTTTAAATCAATCTTACATTTGCTTTCAACTTTTCTTCATTGACTTGAACACCAATGTTTCGAGTAGTAATGGACTGTGTGGGAAGACAGAATAAAGGTTGCAATCGCATCAAAATTTGAAATGGACTAATAGACTTTAAATGACAGGAACAAAAATACAGATTAAGAAATGTAATTATTATATTTTTAAACACCATTATCGTAAACACTACAGTTGGGAAAGGATTTAGGGTAGGAGGTGATACTTAAGTGGTTCAAAATACCTGTTAATCTCTTTAGAAATCTACTTAAAAAGAAAAGTAGGAAAAAAAAACCCCACCAAACTAATCAAAATAATTTTATTGGATATGTTTAAATAAAATTTATAGGAATGAAGCTCTTTCAAATAAAATTTAATAACATGAGGCAATCTGATGGCTTATTAAGAAAATTATTTATCTGAATATTTACTTAGCTGTTTTCTTCACAACAGAAATGCAAAACTCATTTACATGTTGAATGCCTTTTAACTTCATTGTATAAAATGCAAATTCTTTCTCATCTTCTGTTATCTTTTATAATGGCTGCCCGAATGTATGCTTCATGTCCTTAGAAATTTTGATACACACCCTGAGAGCTGCAGTGTGGGCCTTACGCTTTTCCAGCTTGTGCTGCTTTAAAGTCAGCTCAGTCAATTTTCTTTCAAAGTCTTTGGCTTTGTTACGCCAGTCATCCTCTGATTTCATGAGTTCTTGAATCCTTGCATTCATCATTCTCAACTCTGCTCCTTGCTGTCGTGCCAGGTATGCTTTCACTTTACTGCGAACAACACTGTCCAGTTCCTGGAAATCAAAAATTGTGTGTACTGAAGAAAAAAAGAATTTTTGTAGCATTTACATGGGTTAATTTAAGCATGACACACCTTCCTAGTTAAGACTAATTCTACATATAGTAAGCTCAGTTTGGCTTATTATGTACCCAAGCTCCCTTCCCTTTCAGATTTACTATTTATGGTTCCCTAATGTGTTAATGCTTTCTTTCAAAATGCACCCAATTTATATTATTCCAATCTCTAAAATGTATTTTCTAATTATTGCTTTAATATTCTTATGTTGCTTTGCCTTGCTTCTGATAGTTTTCCAAGACTGACTTATATTTTAATGTTTTTCCACTTTCTTTGATTTACTTAAGTTGTTTAATAACATTATACACAGTGAATTCATTTGGATATTGTGTTACATGAATTACAACTCTTGCTGTGCTACAATGCAAACTAAACTCACTATTATTTCTTCATCTTTAAATGGTAGTTTAACTTTCTAACAGAAATGTACTGCTGTTTATCCAACATGCAGAAGAATATCTGATTATTAAAAAATGCACATTTTAAGCAATCTTGTTCTTTTGCAAAGATCAGTCAATTGCTCCTGTAGATTTAGAAATATGCTAACAGTTTTAACATTACTACCAACCACATGCCAGGTTGCATACTACACTGTCATCTTTGTTGTGGAAGAAAACAACAACAAAAAAAAGACTCCCAGCTAAACTCTTCCTACATCAGATATGGATCTTAAAAGCAATCCTCCCTGAACAAGGCTGGTAAATGTAACTGCAGTGCCTACTCCTCTCTTGATCCCAAATACAGGCTCCTTACCATTAAAAATATAAGCAGACTAATGAAACTATCAAGATCCCATAATAAGTGACAGCACCAGAAAGTCCAGGATCAAGACAGCTGGTGAAGCAACATATGCAGAACAAGAAACACGGAAAGCAAAAAAAGTGGTTGAGCCTTTAGTTCCATCATCATGATGCTCCAAAACAGCTAAAGCTGCACTTTAACAGCACAGTGATGCCCATCACTAGCCATGTGGAGCTGACCCCCTCTCAACTCCTAAACCACAATATTCACTGCTTTTGTAATGTAACAAGCACTTCCTCACTGCATCACCAGACCACCCATCATTTCTTAGTTACTACCATACAAATAATATATGCAATCTAATACTTAATCATCTGGGACATTATAGTACAAATAATTTACATTCCACAAATCAGGTATGTCAAACACACTGCCCACGGGCTACATGCGGCCCGCACAAAGGGCACTGTAGCGATTCGCAAAATCTGTATATAGGTCTTTTCATACCTTCCTGAAAAGTTTAAAAACATCAGGATTATGGCAATGTTCGGTTCTACCTATATGTGAACAGTTATTTCCCTTCATGAAATAAACAAACAATTCTCAAAGAACAAGCTTGACTGATAAACACCTCTCATCTCTGATGAAAGTCGGAACTGCACAGGCATTTCAGCCAGACATAGCAAAAATTGTCATTAAAATGAGGTATCAAGCCTCAGGACAAAACACTAAAAACAGTTGTAAATAAATGTTCATTATGAAATGTGGTAATTTTTGTACAATGTATTTGCTGCTGTTACATAAAAGTCTACACTGCCTTTAAAAAAAAATTTCTTTGTTAAACAACTTCATTACTTAGCATTCGTGAATGTGGCTAGCTGCTAAACCATTTGTACACACTTTGTATGTTTCTAAGTTTAAGTAATAAAAATATTCTGCAATAATTTTTATTAAATGACTTTAATTAGTTGTCATATGCGGCCCTCAGTTTGACATGCCTGCCATAATTGATATCCATTTTTCTGACTTAATCAATGTGTATATGATGGTCATTTGATTATTCCTCAAGTGAACTCCAACACAAATGGAGTATTAGTAAACCTTACCTCCTGTTCCAATTGTTAAATGCAAAAAAATTTCTCATACACTGATACATACATATATCATGTGACATATACTTATGAGACAACATGTATAACACAAAAAAACTATTTAAAAAAATCTCTGTTCAAGAAATATACTGCTGAGCTTTATAAATATCATATAAAAAGCATGAAATATTGTGCAGAACATTTTTATCACTTTGTTCTCTCCTCGCAAAGTGTATATTATAATGAGAGCTTGCTGAAAGCTTACATACCTTGCTTGTAAGTCGAAGTGTTTTAGGGCTGGAAAGAGAAGTCCTGTCATCTTCATCATCTGAAGCTGAGACGCTGACCCCCTCTGAATGTTTTTCTACTGACTCAGAATCCTCCATGTTTGAATCCTCACAATCTAAACTTTCTGACTCCACTGATTCAGGAGGAATGCTAATTCTTTCCCCTAGCTTACCTATCATCAAGTCTAATCGAGAGCGTTTGGCAGGCTGACTGCAATCAGACTCTGATTCTTTTTTCTCATGCTGCCTTTTCCTTTCATGCTCCTTCTCGTTATCATTATCTTGATCATGGCTTTGTAGTGAAGTATCCAGGCATTTTTGCTCGTTGTCCTCTCTCTCCTTCTGAAGCATGTCCTTTCTTTCACACTCTGAACTCTCACATGCATTCCCTGGAAGATTTTTTTTAATATCACTGTCTACACATTGACTACCCAAACCAAAAGCATCACAAGAATTTTGATTTTCCTGACAAGAATTAGACCGCCTATCTAGTTCTTTTTCTAGACCCTCAGAATCATCACATTTTGTCACAGAATTTGTTTTTTCATCACTTATATCAACATTTAGATCAGACACTCTATCTGCTGATGTGGATTGAGTTAATAAATTTTGGTCACTAAGAGTAGAATTGTCTTTTGGATTTGCTGATAAGTCACTACTGTTTAAAATATCTGTCTCTGACTTTGATGATGAGTTATTGGAAACCTCTGCGATGTCATTTCTTTGTTTATGTGGACTGCTGCAAGCTTTCTCATCATCATTAGATAGAGCAGAAAGTTGTTTACAGTCTTTTTCACTTGATACGGATTTTTCATCACCTGAAAGCCAGAAATTTGTTGTGGTAACTTTCAATAAGGGCATGTTGTAACCCTCAGTAACTCTTAGAAATGAAGTGAAATGTATGTTAGTTTTAAATAACTTTCGGCTGTTTAAATAAAAACAAAAACAAACATTAATCACTCAGTACCTAAAATATACCCACACTCTGTGAGATCAACAATGTGAAAGACCCTGATAGTCAAATAGCTATAATCTTTGTACCTATTGCCAAGATTCCACTCATTTAGACGAGAGGCCAACAGCTTGTCTTTATCCTTTGTCAAAGTTAGATCATGGACCAAATCCCTGAGCTTTGATTGGTTGATTAAATAAGACTGATCATTTTCACAGTATTCTTCTTCATCATCAGTCAACTCCGACTAAGAATCTACATCACTTTCTTTGACTTCATCAGGAGGATCTGGAATAGGTAATGTGGCGTAAGTTTTATTGCAGAAGGTATATCTGGATACAGAATTTATCTTTCTGTTTACTGGAGAAACCTTTGGGATTTGTCAAGCAGAAATAACAGCCAGTATTGTGATCTCTTTGTTCTCGCCAAACCATCAGAATGGCAAGTGGCACTCTACTCTTGCCTTTCAGCCACTGTGTGAGATAAGTGTTACATGACACGCAGATGATGTGCTGTGCCCACTTCTTATCTTGGTCACCAAGCTTCATTCCAAAATACTTGTGATAGGCACACTTTACAAAGGATGTTATTTTCCTCCGCTTTGTCTTTGTTGTGTTCTGTCCGCAGACATAGCAGAAACTGTATGAGGTGTTCAGACATCCACACCACTCAGCCATTTTGAAAACTAGTCCCAGTCTAAGCAATGATCTGATCATTAATTACAACTTACTGGTGTATGACAAGACAAGTGCTTTTTATAGTGTTCAGTCATCACGCGTCAGTCAGTCGTCCCTTGCCTGGCACCTGGATAGCACATGGATAGATGCGGCAGCTGACAGGGCCCGCCACTCTTGCCTATTTTGGGCGATAGTGAGCAGGTCCTGTACAGGACAACCCGTCCAGTCTTTGACATTCGTAAGCCAGTTCTTTCTCTGGCCACTGCGGCGTCGGCCACCCTCCAAGGTGCCTTGAAGGATAGTCTTCAACAAGGTGTCGTGCCAAGTCACATAGCCAAAGAAGACCAGCTTACGTTGCTTGACTGTTGATAGTAGAGGTTCCTGGTGTCCTACGAGTGTGGCAATCTTGTTTCTTGCAAAGTCGTTGGTTTTATGCTCTCCTTAGCTGCCTTCATCCCTTTCTTAATGGCACAGTTCACTTCTTTGTATTTGGTGAAGAAAAGCAAACCAGAAGCAGCCACCAAATACCAAATACATGATGCATGTAACTGCGATTGCAAAATAGTTGCACATGGTCAGAGTGCTATTTGACATGGCACAATGCACTCAGACATTGAATAATTATAAAATAATTGTGCAATCACTTCTGTTACTCTTTTGATTATGCAAAGTTAATGGCAAGCCTACTGGATTAATTCCATAGCCCTATTTCCTAAAAATAAAGTACAGTGGCAATTGGATTACATGTTTTGATTACATTATTCCCCATAACTGGAAAACCTTACGTGGCCAAAAAAAAGGCTATCATATTTGAATTCAGCACACTAAAGTTATCATAAGCTGAGGAGCTGCTGAGAACTACTGTATCTGGCCTGGTCATCTAGTGTTTTAAAAAAATAACTGCCTTTTGCAAAAGTTTGCAAGTAGTTTGTCATTGTAAATAATAACTTCCTTGGTGTTAACCCTGAAGATTATTCGTGCTTGGAATTATGTAAAAACAGTTTACTCCAAGTAAACTTTAAACCAAATCTGGAGTCACCCTGAGTAATGTGCAGGGCTCACTCATTTACATCATTTAAAGCCCAAGTACCACTCAGGGTTAATACGAACAAGTTTAACAGTGATAAAGACATTATGTCAAGGCTTTCTCTTTCCTACTTCCTCAGATATCACAGACAGAGATTATTTTCAGCAACTATTACTTATTACTAATCTCATACCAGTGTATAAACTTCATGTCACAATTTTCACCTCTTATAGTACTTGCATGGTGATATTTGTAGGCATGTATTTTGAGAATGGAGAGGGTGTAATAACCAAGATTTGGGGAAAATAATATCTTGTGTTGAACTGTACCTGATTAATAAAAAAGGTCCTTTAAAACATTCAAATAACACAAACACTCCCTTTCTAGTTGGATGTTTCAATTACTTGTATGACAACATCCTTTTTCACTATAGATGAATATCTTTTTACCCATTTGTAGCAAGGTCTACAACTCTTTTGTAAAGTATATAGGTATCAAAATAAATAATACTATTGGTGATCATTAAATGTGGCTTTAAAGATTACAATAGACCTTATGTTGGTATTAGTACTTTTACAGAAAAATGACATCAGATTGTTATATGTAGCATTTATAGATTTTAGCAAAGCATTTGATTCCATAAGTAAAAAATAATGTCCGGTATATTTTGTATAAAAATGGAAAAATAACTGGGAAAAAATCAAACAGCTATTAAAAATTTATGCAGGTGCTTATTTAACTGAATATTCTGATTGCTCCTAACGTCTGTATCTGGGTAAAGTTACTGTCTAAAAACTTTTCATCGTTTCTCACTGCATTATTTGTGAAATCTGGGACAAATGGATTTATGGAATTCAACTTTTTCCAGATCTGTAAAACCACTTGTTTTATTATTTTATTCTTTGATGTTTCCTTGTTTTCTGACACAGTAATGGATTTGCTGATTCAGTGAAACATTCTCATCCATCTGTCTATATATGTAAAGCATGAAATTGATAAATTTAATTTTACTACAGTTATTTTAAGGATTTTACTCCAAAAGATAAATACAGTGATAATACACCATACAATTTTGGTTTTGGCATGGTGAAGAAAAATATTTAAAAGCAGAAATGTATAACTGTTTTTTAAAAAGAATTTTAGCTGAGATTTCACAGACTGTTACTGATAAGATTGGCATGGAAATTTCAATGCACGCTAGTATTTCTGGGTTTTTTCCCTTCATTTAAAATAAATATTTTGAATAATTCCTACCTCTCTAAACGTAGATGTACACCTACAGGTTTTAGAAAAGCCTTAGTCACATGAGGAATCATGAGTCTTAAGTGGCATACTTTGATACTCTATTAAACTCTTTGGTGATGCCCATTTTCTTACTGTGATGAAACTAAAGTGCACTTTGTATTTGTTCTTCCTTGATATTATCTCATGTAAGTTTTATAAATACCCAACTCATATGCTGCACATATGGCTGATAACAGTCCAAGTCTGGATGTCATGTCATCTTTATAAAGCATAAAGATGTGGCACTGCAGCCTCTAGCTGTTGTAGATTTGTATTTATTTTTGTTTTAAAACTTATTTAATACATAATGTACATTTATGAATGTTTTATTCCAAAGACTAAATAAGAAATAAAAGATGGTTATTGCTGCTAACACTGTTACTGGCTGAATTACAGCAAAAGAATTACAAATATATCTACTATGATTAATCTAAGGAAAAGACTGGTCTGTTTAGTGCTACTGAATAAAGCAGAAAAAAATGCTGTAAATCTGTAGAAAACTGGGATCTTCTAACAAACTTCAGTCCTTACGATAGATTATATGCAAATTCACACTTTTTATCATTTGAAACTTATATAGTCAACAATGAACGAAACTATATTTTCAAAAGTTTGAGAAAATACTTACCTGATAAGGATTCTGCCTTTAACTTTGAAAGCTTACTTTCTTTATCAGAAATATCAAAGTCCAAATTGTCAAAGAGATTGCCCTTGTCAAGTCTTGCCAAAGGTACTGAAGGGGCTTCGGGAGATGAGCCAGTTTCCATATAGTCATCTGTTTTCACTTTATTCAATAGACTGCTCACTTCAGGACTGCCACTTTGCACAAGCTTGGACATTATGCTATGCACAGTACTGCGCACCTTATCCCCAATTCTCAAGGGATGTTTCTTGGAGGCTCCTGCTCCATTTTTGTCTTTTGGTATCGGTTCTTTGCTGTTCTCTTCCTTAGTATCATCTCCAATAATCATCACCATGTCTTCGTCTTCATCTGTGATAGGAAAACTAGTAGGAGCCACAGTCACATCTTTATTCTGACTAGGACAGTGACCATTGTCAGTGACATGATCTTTGTGTGAAGCATTTGTTTTGCCTTCATTGACAATATCATTAATCTGGTCAAGCAGATCTTGATCTTCATTTTTATTCTTCTCGTATTCTACTGTGACAGAAACGGGCAAACTTTTCTTTTCCTTTTGTACACCTGTATTGGACACCTGAGACTCCTTCATATCCAGTCTATCTGTCTCAAGAACATCTGCTGCCCCATTGAGAGCCTTCAGATTGAAAAGCACTTCTTGAAAGTTGTCACTGGCTGAGTCATGGTAGTCTGTTGAATCAGTAGAGCCAATACCACTGTCAGTCTCATCTTCTTTTGCTTGTATATGAGACCAGTTATGAGGTAATTTTGTGGTTGATTTCCTGGCCACATTCATGGCTGGTTCTTGGGCTAAAAACAAATACGAAGTCAAAACTTATGTTGCATGTCGTTTGAATTTAAGTTTGCTTTAAACTTAAAATTCGTTCAGATTTGAAATTCATGCTAAACTAAAAATACTTCTTTTTGGGTGTCCTTCCCAAATGTATCTATTTATGCTTATTGGTAGTACTCATACTGCACAAAAAGTGTTAAATCCTTTTAATATCGGCTCTTATCTTCACGAACCGCTATAGGCAAAAGACTGAAAAATTAACATTTTGGGGGTGGGTCGGTGGAAAAAAAAGTCAAATTTAATTGTTCACTGTGCTGTCGACGCTGTAAAGTTGACAAACCACTTCTTTTGTAAATATATTTCTCCATATGCATGCCATCGAATAAATGGTATGAGAACTTTCACTATCCAATCAATAATACATGCAAAAAGTGAAATCCCTTGAGAAATTTAGAAAAATCGAATCTGCACTGCCAATGCAATTCCCGCGTAGTTCTCATGATAACTAGAACAAGGATAGTTACACATAACCCTTTCCCCACAAAAAACATACTTGCAAACGTGATTTTTTTAAAATTAAAACTCAAACAAACTGACACTTTTCGTCGAATAATCGCATTTAACACTTTGACCCAAATATGAATTTGCTTCCACATGGCGAGCTTGTGATATGCAGTGTTGATATATTTACATGTGATGCATTTATTTTCATACAACACACCTCCGACGTATATCTCACAACAACAACCTCTAAATATGTTACAGGAGTAATTATTACGTCTTACTTTCTAAATATGCCTCCTTATAAGGACTCCCACTCGTATGCTATCAATGACCTAGTTATCGCCTAGCCATCCCTAAAAAGATCGCGCGTTTACAGTCGTCACGTGACCGTAAATTGTGCCTTGCTTTTATCCGCCATGTTGGAAAATGATTGGTGTCCGCGGGTCTGAGACGAAAAGTGGATCGTCACCATTTCTGATTTTTATTTTAAGGTTATATTGCAGAGTATTTTTAACTAACTTATAAAAGCATGCTAAAGTTTAAAAATCAGAGTACCGGGTGTTATCTTTTGCTCGAAAAGCCACGTTGTATTTTACTGTTATCAACGATGAAAAAGCTTTTCTGTACTTTTCAAATGGTCTTAGCTGCCGGAAATTGCTGCTTTATCAACCAACATCTTTCAGTGTTCTCTTTTAAAAGTATATCAGATTCGGTTAAAACGACAAATTAAAAGGAAATAATTGTCTTTTTCGGTCATCGGTGAAGGGTCTATTTTTGGTTCTAGGCTGAAAATGGGCTTGCACACATAAAGACAAGTAATTTCTCATGTATCTATGAGATTAACTACTAAGTGTTCTGTAGTAATCCACCCCGCACTCTGGCTTGTATTTTGGAAGTTAACAATTCAATTAAATAGTGCTTAAAAACTCTCTAACACGACGTACTGTGATTTGAATCGTCAATTTCACGCTGTCTACATCACTTGGACGTGCTCCATCTGCACAGAACATTTACTTCAAGATGTGTATATGTATAATGCGACCTCAATAAAGCTAAGAATGCACATGATCTGCGCAAATTATCGGATTTTATGCGGTTATCTGGCAGAGAAAAATGGTGGCTCTAATTTTGAAATTCACAGCACATTTAGCACAACCCCGTGATTACAAGTCACAGTAAATACTGTAAACTACGCGTGGAAGGAGTATGTGTGGTTGGGTGGGGAATGTGAAGTGTTTTTCTAATACTTGATCTGGGGATTTGGTAGTATTTACTATCATGCTTATGTTAGGAACTTAAGAAAAATATGACCACTATATTTTAAATTCTGGAAAATCAACAAACTTTTAAAACTAGGAGGAGTTATTTACTTCAGCTCATGTAGCAGACCATGTCCCAGCATGCTTATGCGCAGGCAACTATGCTGACGGGTCTCGACGTCATGACGAAATGCTTGGGTAGTTTCAGTCAACCAATCAACGCTCACTTAAAGGCAGATATGGGGGTTGTATCCAAATCCAACCTGGCTATTCCCCTTAAATATTTTGCCAACAAAATTCTGTTTCAGAAATAAAGTACTGCTAAATAAAGATTTAAATAAATTAATGTTTACTTAACTTTTGGAGAAATACACTGATTTCAACCTAATTTGCATCATATCTGTGAAATGTTGTGCTAGTAAAAAAAAGTCTCTAGTCACATTACATGCTGTAGCAATCAGGCACTAGCAAAAAAAGAAAAAAATTAGTAGTCTGTAAAATTAATTAATTACACATTTTTAAGAATTTTATCTAATTTGTCACTACAGGAGTTTTTCACTCTATAAGTCACACGAACTTGCTCTTGAAGCAAAAATATTATGCTCACCTCTTACAATAATGTGTCATGTAAGAAATGTTAAGATCATCAAAAACATTTAAAACAACCCATTCTGATAAATTTTGGTCTAAATTCAAAACTGATTATTTAACAAAAATCATTTATTGTAGATACAGGCTTCAACAATGGGAAAAGGGATCATATTTTACTTGTAAGAACTGAATTTAAATTAGTGACATTGCTTTTTCGTGCCCAGCTTGAATTGTCTTAGCTGCCTTTATCTTGATTTGTAATTGGAGGGCAAAACAAAAAGATCTTGTTCCAATATTAAACACTGAAGATTTTAGTAACCCTCTGATAATTATGATACTTGTTCCAGCTCCAGAAATCTTATGTACTTGACATCCATGCATTGTGAAATATCTTACCATCATTCAAAATCTAATACTGTTCAAATCAGCAGATTTTGAATAAAACACTGATCATAGAAAAACTCAGGTTGATCATACAGTAATCATCATTATAATAGGGCCGAAAGCATACCATCACTGGCTAAAATGACAACAAAGACTATTTTCATCAATGAAAACATGCTTTGTAATCAAAATTGTTTTTATTACCATTTTCATTACCAGTCTGTCATAATAGTATAACCTTTTTCGTGTTACAATATTCCTTATTGACTTTAGTTTGATCTAATCGTCACTTTACTGCAGAAGCTGCTTGGAGAATTCACTGCGTGAGTAAAGAATTTACGTAAGACTTAAATTTTATCACTGTTTATGTTTAAACGTTCCACACTACTTCATTTTCAAGGCTTCAAATACAATAATCTGAATAATGTATCAGCAAAAAAGTCGATTTGCATCGGTCGTGGCGATTGGTTACTCTCCTGCAGTACATTTAGACGTGTGCCATAAATTATAACGGTGATTACCACAACGGCCCACATTTGTTATGTGTGCATGCAACTCACGTTGCTACTTATTTACTGTACTTACAAATGCTACTGTAAACTCAAGACAACAACGAAATGCTCAAACCTACTTCTAGCGTGTCTCAAGGTCACATGACTACTTGGTAACAGTGGTAGCGATCAATGAGTTGCCAGTGCCGATTTTCGAGATACGCTTACAGTCACGTGATCATGTGCAAGCACAGGGACCATCTCAAAAGTCAAACTGAGGTAGAAGGGCGATAACAATGGATCCCAATTTGTTCTTTGTACTGTTTGCAATGTGTCTATTCGCTTTATGGTAAGTTTCTCTCCAAACAAATAGTCCTAACGTGATGTTAAAACTATGGCTAAGAAAACAACATAGTTAACGTATATTTGTTTAAAATCGACTTGACTAAGCCTGACTTTACAGCTGAAATGTTGCCGATCACGAACAAGGACGGAGATATGACTGACACACGAGGTGGTCTTTATACACAACCCGTTTTAACTGTTCAGTCTTAATGGAACAAACTGTCTACAGCTATGACAGAACTGAGAGAATACTCACAGCGTTTGGCTATTTCTTCATACCAAGTAGATTTTTGGTCAGTTTACGAAGATGTGAACATGGACGCTTCTTTGACTATCTGCGCATGCCCAGTGCATATTATGCAAATGACGTCGTCATCAGTGTAAACCTTTGACGTCACATCTGTAAAAGTAATGTAAGGACTGATAGACATCTTATGCATTCGTCGCTTCAAACTAACGTTATGCATACAACCATGATATTGAACCACCATGATCACGCTGGACACAGGCGCGTGTAAGGCTAGATTTTGACAGTGAAATGACAACATTTCTTGGTGATATTGCAGTTTTCTGAATTTTTCTGGTGTGCTGTTAAACAGCTAGAACAATACCGGTATGCACCTCGTTAGCCCACACCATTTCCCCCCATATCCTTTGCGTAGGGATTTGTAACTTGTTAAGATTTAGAAAGCGTTTTGTTCTGCACTGTTTTGCTGAAGCTTTTGTCGTGGAATTAAAACTCTTCTTAGGTACATGTGCAGGATCACTTCCCAGTAGGCATGTAAATGGAATTATTTTAGAAACACGCGAACTTAAAGGTGGCGGCTGGAAGCATAAATAGATGTCTATAAAATGCAATAACCGGTACTTTCACAACATCGACATTAAAACTTATAGGAATTATATCCCCGGGAGTACGAAGCCACAGAAAGATGATTTTCTACATAGGATCACGGCACATGGAAGGGGTTCCCTACCTACAACATGCGCGAACCCTTTTACAAGCCAGTCCGAGTCGGTTATCATAACGGGGGCTTAAAATGTTGTTATCTGAGGAACGTTTAGTGCAGTTTAGAGGAAATTTATTTGCTATCTTTGTAGGTCTTCTGCTTTGTATAAGCTGGTTTCAAACGTGAAATAGTTATATCTGGGACACCCGTTAAAACTGTTGTATCCGCATGCGTAGGTACGTCTACTAAGACTGAGAAGGTTTATGCTAACATAAGTTTTTAGGGATGACTCATGCAGCTTGCACCACACAGCATAACACTCGCTGCGAGTCAGCCTCGGCTGTCGTGCGGCGAAGGGCGGGCCGCGCAGTCAGAAGAACCAATGCAGAAACAGGTAGAAAAGGCTGCGAAATAAGCACACCCCTTCACTTTCAATATCTGCACATGGCTTCTTCCATGGCCCCTAAATGTTGCTAGAAAATTTAAGTTCTGCCCCAATAGTTGGTTCTATAAGGTAGTCAAAAGAGGGTCGTGGTACCGATGATACTGGTTTAGAGGCTCGCTGTCGAATCACATCTTGAGAAAACAAAATTGATGAATTATATATAACTCGCAAAACGCCCCGAAGTATAGAAAAAAATCTCTATGTATATATAATTGTATAGTGCCATCACTATGCATTTTGTGATCGTCATCGTGAGTGGTCAAATTTGATCTCTCTCTCTCTCTTCCTGTGGGAGAGATAATACATGGAGATTCTCTCTA
The DNA here is from genome assembly GCA_004794655.1 of Marisa cornuarietis. Classification (NCBI taxonomy): domain Eukaryota; kingdom Metazoa; phylum Mollusca; class Gastropoda; order Architaenioglossa; family Ampullariidae; genus Marisa; species Marisa cornuarietis. The sequence continues at coordinate 3,296,871 of SMMW01000025.1, forward strand.
GACATCAGATCGGAAATATTAAAATTCAGATTTTATCGCGACAATTTTTTCCTCGACTGGTGTTAAAGGACAACAGGAGCGCTAAGCGAAAATCGCTGGAAATAAAACAAAGTATCATAAAACATGTTCCGGTGGTATTTTATGACAAAGAGGCATGAAAGATTTTATACTAATTTTTTCTCTTAAGCACACCTGGATTTGTCGAGAAAACAGAAAGTGACGAAACGAATGTATTTCTAAAAATAGCCCCATGCACTAGCTCCGCGGTTCTCAACCTGGGGGGCTGAAAAGGGGGCCGCAAAGGCGGTCATTTTCTCATATCTCATATAGGTATTAGTGGCTAAGGGGGGCGCGCGGACGTACTTTTATTCGTCTGGGGGGGGGGGCGTCACAAGTAAAAGGTTGAGAAACGCTGCTGACTAGCTGAAGTGGAAGAGAAAAGATGCAATTCTCGGTAAAAGAAAACTGACCAGGACACATTGTGCTGTTGCCTAATGTTCTCTTCGACACTCAGATGGAGTTTGTACTCATGAAGGAAATCCTAAAGATAATGGCAGCAAACGCCAGTGGATTAACTTTGTTCAGATATGTGTATATACAGGTCTCTGCTTTGTTCAAACGTGCTGTGCAAACTTTGTCCCCACACCGCATTCAAGAATTTGCTCAAAACATTTCAAAATCGATTGCTATCCAGTCACAGTACAAGCAAGTTTAGGACTTTCAGTAAAACGAAGAAATCTTATTCCTACAGCAGTGCTTACTATACAAAAGCACGAGATGTTAAAACCGTGACTGCTGGTAGATCAAGCACCAACATCGACGGTTACTATACCGTCTGGTCTACAGTCTAGTGTGACAGCCACAAACACAACATAATCAGTCGTATCTTTATCCAGCATAATGCTAACAACAACTGACAGTGTGAGGGGCACCATTGATGTGTGTGATCGAAACAGCTAAAAAAGGAGAAAAAAAAGAATATTATATGGATTTTAAACGGGAACAAGTGAGAGTATCAGTAAGTAAATTGTAAATTTTGCATGCAGCTAAATGAGGAAGAAATAGAAGTTTTTACATCAATAGACATGTTTCAAACTATCATTATATTTTTAATTGTAAAGAAATCCTTATCAGCAGTCAGTTGTAACTATTGTTGCCCATTAAATTTTGATCGATTGACTTACCAGTCTGTTGAATGAATTCAGTTTGGACCATTTAATTATTTTTTAACTTCATTCAAAGCATCTAAGTAAAGTTCTAAACTGTAGGGTTGTATTCCAAATTCAGCTGTTTCACTTTTTGGGCAAAAAAATCACTTCTTGAACATGACATCCTGAGCGATGTTTCTTCATTTGACTTGAAGACATGCACACTGGCTGTTACAAATACTTCAATCATGTAAGAGAACCTCCAGTACAGGAGAGTACTTTTTTCCCCGCCTTCCTAGTTGCAGGTGAGAATGCCGATGTTTGAAGGCTTATATCTTTAAAATTAAGCATACTTATGTACTCATATTTTGGGAATTATTATTTTAAAATGAACTTAACCTGATCATAAAGAAATAATGTTGCGCTTGGCTTGACCTTTAAGTCATACGTGTTCGTAAGGGTACGCGGGAGACAAGCTAGGTTCCCATTGTAGTCTGTTCCATCGCAGTAGAGTTAGGATATCAACACAGGTTCATGTTTTTAGAACAGGTTTTAAATTGCCAGTCCTTTCTGCATCTTTCCATTCTGCCTTGCACGATAGTTCTGGCAAGATCGATCGTTGTAGCATATCACAGCCAAATCATTGCATCATTCTACCCTTCATTGAGGCTCGGAATAGTTAAAGGACCGGCTAGGGTATCTGCTCTTTTGAGAACGTAAACATTAGTCTTGTGCCTAGTCTATAAGTGTTCAGAAATCTGTAGAGTGCCTGGATCGATGATTTGAACTAGGCCCTCGTCCTCTTTATTGATTTCTGCACATGCCAACGTTCTTCGCGAAAACTTTTACTTAAGAAAAAAAGTCCATGACATCGTGGAGTCTTTCTAGTTTTGCTTTTCAGCAAGGACTGTAAAGTTACTTGTGCTCCGCCCTGGTCTAATCCAGCCTCTTCTTCAGCCAGCTGGTTCTTTGGTTTCACTTTATTTGTTATGACTGAAAGCATGATCGATTTCGCTAGAGGGGCTAGATAGACATTGTTCTGTAATTCTGGCATTTTTATAGGTTTTTGGGAGTGTAATGATAAGGGATTTTTCCCACTATATGTCACGGTTTCGTAACTTTAGTTGCGGTTCGCCTTTTGTCAGCACCCCAACAACCGCGCGCTTCACCGCCATGCCTGAAAATCTGCTGGGATGTTGTCAACTATAGCTAGGTAGCTTTCTTTCTTCTCTCTGGATGCGGACTGGCTCTATCCCCTACCCACCCACCTGTACGGCCAGTGGTTTCTGGATTCCTCTCGCCCACATTCACATCTATCATTATAACATGTTTGCATAAATAGTGTATCCGTTTTCGTTTGGTCCTAAAACTCCAGCCATATAGACCACTACATCTACATGCTGTTACATCCAACAACTTTCATGTAACTTTCAATAACAATGCGTGTCATATTACCAAAGGCAAGGATATGCAAAGGTCTCGAAGGAATTATCCTTTCATATCTTCCTGTTGCGAACAATGCATTAGAAACAGTCTGTGCACCAAAATTTACCGTTCCAAGAAGTCTATATATTTCTCAGTACTATGATCGGAATTGAAACTCGCCCCATTGTCTGTTCTGCCATGTAATGTTTGCTTCGACAGAACGATAAGATCTGTCGTGTTTTAATCGTGTCGCTAAGTAAATGACGCAGTAGTGGGTAATTAGGCATGATGAGGTATGGTCGATACTTTTCATTCTTCAGACTAGTAGTCTTCATCATTCAACCCCAGTGTGCCAACATGTTATTGTCCCATATATATAAAGGCATACAATATTAGAGTGATGACGCTGCGTGTGGCAGCTGATTTATTTATTTTTACGAGACACCAATATAAATTAGCATATGCGTATGTGAAGACGCTGGTACACAAATATAGAGATTTGCACACTGCATCCTTTATTGACATATGCAGACTCTAAAAGAGTAAAAATAAAAAATACATTTTTCAAATATATGCAATATTTATCAGATATGTAATTTAAAAATAAATTGCTTATCAAATGGCCACATTGTAGCTACAATGCAACATTTGTACATACAAATATATGTAAAGGAAGCACTGTTTAAAGTAAGATTTGTCTAGTGCACAGTATGTATAAAGTAGGCTCAAGTATCTCCGTCCACCACCTGGAGGCCCTTTAGCAAGCTACCATCTGCACATCCTGGTAACAAGGATCCATGTCTGGGGAAAACACAAGAACTGGCTTTGCAGAATAGCTATATGAGAAAACATGCAAACAACTAGTTCCCTAAAAAAAAAAAACCTTGAACACATCAGCTAATAAAGTTTTGTACACAAAAGTGTATAAGTGAAAGGTGTCCACAACAGTCAGTTTGGAAGAAAAAAATACAACAGCAAAACAGTTTGCTTTGGACGGCGTACGTGACAAGTGAAACAAAATTTATGATTACATGCATATAGGACATTGTCTCAGAAGCATGAACAAACACTTCAAGAACTGTATTGCAGTTTGGTAAAGCATTCTTCTCATGAGAATCAGAATGGCATAAGGACAACAAAACACTGTTTTTGAATACTGTAAAATTATAATGCCGAGCTCTTCTGTAGCCAGTGTTGACTAAATTCTCTTTCTCTATTGACCTTAGCAAAAGTAGCATAAAAGTATGGGGCCAGTTGCACAACACGTTACACCACCACGGCAGGACCCCTAAACACGGGTAGCAAGCAGCAGCAGCAGGAGGAAAAGAGGGCAGCAGCACTGTAACCACCTATGCAAACTTGGCGGACCAACAACAGATAAAGAGGGCACAAAGACAGTACACCACACATGCAGGCTTGGAAAACCTAAACACCAACCAAAACAGAGGGCACATACAAAAAGTAAGTAACACATCTGGCACCACAAAAACAACTCTTCCCCCTCACCTCCCAAATCCCCCATACCCTCACCCTCCTCCCCAACACCCACATCTCCCGAAGACCCCTTTCCCCCATAGTGCGAAATCACTGAGAGGTGGAAGCACTTTCCCTTACTAACTCAATAACAACAAAAACAAAACACGTTTCTAAACCTTAAAACCGTTCTAAAGAAGAAAAATCTCTTCTTAGTCATTTTGATGCATTGCAGAAAAACATACAAAAATTGTACTGACAGGACGGAAAGTCAGACTTAAACAACTTTATCTTACTTAAAGCAGTTTTAGTTTTAAAAATTCTAAAATTGTGGTGTGCACTTTAAACTGATTATCTAAATAGAGTTAAGGCCTAAAAGTGTTAAGAATTAGAAATGTGTTGTGCAACTGGCCCCTGGACCATAAGAGCTATTTCCTGGATAATGGTGCCCTTAAAAATAAAAAAAGCTTAGCTCAGATTATTATAAGCTATTATACCTATTTGAAGCCATACCAAAGATAATAGAGAAGAGGATGATTTCCTGTATAATTCCTGCAATATATGTGCTTGTGTGAACAAACCGATCCTCACCGCATCGTACGAAGTTTCTTACCTGATCGCAAAGCAAGGCAAGCCGCACACCATCGGTGAAACACTCATAAAACCAGCAGTGTTAAGGATGATCTGATACTCGGAACAGTGGCCAAAGGTAAATTATCCCAAATTCCTCTTTCAAATGACACCATCAGTGACAGAATAGAGTGTATGAGTAAAGACATCTTGGCTCAAGTAGTCGCACATCTAATTTCAAGTCCGGCAAAATTCAGCCTTCACTCGACGAGACCACAGACGTTTCTAATCTAAGCCAGCTTGCTGTTTTCGTTCACTATGTGAAAGACAACATGATAAAATAAGAGTTTTTATTTTGTAAGCCTCTTACAGCCGATGTGAAGAAGCTTGTGGATGACTTCCTCAGTGACAACAATCTTTTATGGGATATGATTTCTGCAGTTTGTACGGACGGAGCTCCAGTCATGCTGGGAAGAAAGTCTGGTTTTGGTGCGCTAGTAAAAGACGATGCACCACGCATCATTGTTACGCATTGTATTCTGCACAGGCAAGTGTTGGCAACAAAAACCTTGCCTCCAAAAATGGCAGAAGCATTAAAAACTGTAGTGGAATGTGTGAACTATGTGCGAAATAGTGCTCTGAGGCACCACATCTTCAGTGAGCTGTGTAAAGAAATGGGCTCTGAATTCGAGGTACTCCTGTATTATTCTAATGTTCGGTGGTTATCCCTGGGACAGGTGCTGTATTTTTTTTTTGCCATGCAGGTGGAATTAGCCCTGTTTTTGCAAAAGCACCAACATGGTCATGCAGATTGCTTCAAAAATCCTGAGTTCATTCTCATTTTAGCGTACATGGCTGATATATTCGCAGCTCTAAATCATCTCATTCAGCAGATGCAGGGTGGTGGAGTCAAGATCATGGAAGCAGAAGAAAACCTGAAGGTTTAAAAAAAAAAAACTACCGTTATGGAAACCACGAACAGAGAACAATAACTTCGCAAACTTTCCCCTTCTGGACGACTGTGTAAGTAAGATCGAAGATGTGTCTGGAATCAGAGACATTTCTGTATCCATGGAACTGAAGCAAACAATTGCCACGCACTTAGATGAGCTTGCAAAGTCTCTCGACGGATATTTCCCTACAAGAGAGTCATATCCAGCATGGGTGAGACAGTCGTTCACGTTTGCTGTTGAGACAGCAGATGTCAATTAAGAATACCTCGATGAAATCATTGAAATTCAGCAGAGCCAGGTTCAACAGCAACTCTTCAGAACAATAAAACTTTCAACGTTTTGGTGTCGACAGTTTGAAAGGTACACAATTATTGCTAAGAAAGCCCTGGAATTTTTATATCATTTGTTACAATATATATCTCTGCGAACAATCCTTTTCGAGGATGCTGGACATAAAAACAAAGAAAAGGAACAGACTTTGCTATGAAAATGACATGAGAGTAGCACTTGTCAGGGTGAAGCCATGCATATCTGAACTGGTCTCTCAAAAACAACAGCAGAAGTCATACTGATTTGCAGGTATGTAATTTGTTATCAGTTCATGCACTGTGTTAGTTTTGTTCTTTGATCAAGATGATGTTCATGCACGATTCATTTTGTGTACCAGTAAAAAAACATATACCTATGTTTTGAATTTTGGAAAAAAAATCTTATTTGATTTATCACTAAAGAAGGGTTCAGTGAATGTGCATATGAAACTGGTGGGTTCGGTACCTCAAACAAGGTTAAGAACCACTGCTTTATAAAATTAGGTAAACTTTTGAATATGCTGTTTGATAATACTGAATTTTTGTTAGAATTAGTTCCTGCAAGTTATAGGTTATAACCCCAGTTAGCAAATATAACATTTTCTAAGGTATCCATGAGTATGTGTTTATTGTAGAAATTAAACATCATGATTCACATATTTTTGGAAACTGAATATAAAGTTTTTCTAAATGCTATCATTTACTTTATTAGCATTAAATGTACTAATCCTGAAAGACTCCTGTGTTGTCAATTCAGTGAAGATAGAAAAATTACCATGGTTGATTTTCTAGGCATGCAGTGAGCACCACAATGTAAAATACAAAAACAAAAACAAAAATACCTACAGAACATATTTGTATAAAAGTCAATGCACTACGATGTAGTTAGCGGTATGTAAGAAACCCGTAGCAAATTCGTAAACTTCCTGTCGAGTTTTCATGGGAAACAACCGAATAAAGCATTGACGAACTGATCATAAACAAAAATTACATAAGAAACAAACAAGACATTAACATGTTAACCTTCAACTACAACATACTAAATACACAAAGGTGTCACACAACAATGCACAACTTTTAAAAAAAAAACGCAATATAGATTTCTGGGTACAAGCATCCGCTGTACGTAGTCATCGGAATGTTACGTTCCTTCAAGTAAGAGCAACTATAATAAGAAACAAAGCGAATGGGAAACAAATGTAGAAATGAAAGATACATACACCCTAGGGGTCATTCATTACCGTTGTTACGGAAAAGAGTTTGTAATCTGGACCAGTGTCCACTATACGTAGCAGAAGGCTCATCCTCGTCGAAATGTTAAAATACCACACGAACAGCAGTCCCGCGAGTAACGCCCCTTTAGTTTTGTGGAAGATGATGTCGATTTATAATGTGCAGGTATCCATTCAAAAGAATGCTCACTGCGCAGCAAAAAAAAAGAAGAGAAGAAAAAATAAAACAACAGTAAAGTAAAAATATAATAAAGACAGAAGTGGTGCTAGGTTATTTAAGTCCGTCTTAAGTAAACAAATGGGGTCATTCAGTCTTTTCCGAAACATGGTTGCTGAGGTGATGGTGGACAGTGACGATGGCAGAGCATTTCACAGCTTAGGTGCAGCGTTTTTGAAGGCCTTGGCTCCAGTGCGCTTCTTGTTTGTGTCTTCCACTGCAGTGAAACAGAAGCATGACTGGGAGCCAGAGCGCAGGCGACGTGAGGGCTGGTAAGGAGGATCGAACTACCTCTTGCAAATAGTCTGCAGGAGCAGTTTTGAACATGCAGGACTGAGAAATCGAAAGCACTTTGTAATCAAGACGCTTGTTCACTGGGAGCCAGTGAAGGCTCTGTGGTGTGAGGTGATGTGCTCAGTGGACGAGTTTGCACGGGTGACAATCCTGGCGGTTGTGTTCTGAACTCTTTGGAGTCGATCTAACTGCGTAGCGGGTATATCCCACAATGCACTGTTACAGTAGTCTAATCTCGATATGATATATTGGTAGCCAGAGCAAGTGAGTTGGCAGGAGCCTGAGTCAGCATGGGCCATAATCTACCTAAAGGTCCTAAAAAAGTAGTAGCGTTTTGACACAACAGAACTAACATGGTTGCACATGGAGAGCTCTGCATCAATAAAGAGCCCCTAAGGTCCCTGACACAGCAAAGGCTATGGAGGCATCAGTCCGCATCACCGACCTGCACAGCACTAATATGTCGATCTGCTCCCGATGTTGATTAATAATCCGAAAAGACCAAAAAATCAGCAGCTTCACATTGTTTTAAACAGCCATTTAATGTTGTGTTTTGATACTTTTGTATATCCAATGATGCCAGAGTTCACGAGGAATAAAGTCTCAGTCGGTGTCTGTTGCTTATACTCGTTAGTTAGATGACAGGTTGAGATGGGTGGAGATCACACTTTCGGAAGGGAGGTCACTAGCTGAAATTTATTTTGTAAATAAACCATTATTTTGGACGACCATAGCGGGATCGTCCCTAAATCCGTGAAGCAATTTAAAATTTATTGTTGTATGATATTCCGCTAATACGGTTCCTGATCTTTCTAAAGTAGTCTATTATGTAACGTAACTTCTGTGGCTTTCTTTGAACAGAAAAAAGATTGCTAGTGGCGTACCGTTCGGATCCTTGGAGTCGCTGCATGTTGTTATGTGGTCAGTGCTTCCCCAGTCTATGTAATTAATGCTTTGATGGTCTCTATCCGTACCTTCAAGTGAAGCTTATTACGAAGGAGTTTTAACACTTTTTTCACATCCTCATTTCTCCCTCCTTCTCTAATATCACGACGTTGTTTTGCTATATATATATATATTAATTGTCTTTTGTCCGATAGCGAAGCTAGAAATTCGACCGACTCCTGCAGTTGTGCCTTGGACAGTTGCTGCTGTTATATATATATATAGTTTGGTTTTCAGTTTTTCATTCTGCTCCTTTAAATCAAAACTCAGAGGTAGGAATTCTCTCAATTTGATGCGACATCTCACACAATGTTAGCATATATATTTTATCTGTGCGTTTGTTCTTTCTCGACTTGCATGACTACTGCAACTCCTTGCTCGCAGTCTGCCCGGTGCAGCTCATACCTCATTCAGAGACTCCAGAAAGTACAGAACTCCGCTGCACCTCTGGTGCTTAGAGCCACGAAACGAGACCATGCCCCACTCCTCTCCTTTGTTTTCTACACTGGCTACCCATCCGTTCTCGCATCCAGTACAAACTGTATGTGCTGTGTTTTAATTTCTTTGCAGGCTCCTGTCCACTATTTCTTTGAACTTCTTTGAACTTCTTATCCCTTACGTTCCGGCCAGACAACTACGCTCTTCGTCTGATGACCGTATCCTAACTGTTCCTGTCACCAGAACAACAACATATGGTCACAGGATTTTCGGCTACTGTGCAGCAAAACAATGGAACTCTCTTCCTTTCTATATCCGCCACCTTCCTACAACTGAATCCTTCAAATCTGCACTGAAAACGCACCTCTTCCTTGAGCATTACTCCTAACGAAGTCCACACAATGCTAGTCCTTCTTACCCTCCCCACTCCGCTCTTGCCACTTTTCTACTATCCATCTTTCTCTGCAGAATCACTATATTCTCTGTTCCTGTTACTTGGTGCCTTTTTTGTGTTTTCTGTCTTTGTTTTCTTTCCGTCGTTAGTACTGTCGTTTATTCTTCCGCCCTCATGTTCTATCCATTTAGTACATGTCTCTTCTCCGTTTTAAGCGCTAAGAGCATGCTCTCTATGAGTGTGAATATGCGCTATAAAAAAATCTTCATTTATTATTATTATTATTATGTCAAAATTCGAAATATTTTTAGAGGAGCAATGAACGTGGATTCGATGAAGTACAGGCTAAAACAATATATCTCAATCATCTGTTTTCGTGCGCTATGTGAAAGACAACATGATAAAAGAAGTTTTTTTTGTTTTGTTTTGTTTTGTAAGCCTCTTACAACAACAGCTTGTCGAACCTACATAACATATCCGTTCGCTTTACCCATTTTGCTATAGCAGCTTCATTTAAAACAGTCCCCAGTTAATCTTTTGGAGTATACTACATTTTGATGAAAAGACAACTAAAAGACGGTCTCCCCATATTGGGGGGTGGAGGGGGTGGGGAAGTCGAGGGAAAAATCAAGGACGCTCTTTACTATAGTAAAGTCTATAGGGAAAATATAGACGCTAACGTTTAAGGAAAAACCGAGCGCAACATTTTTTCTCTATGATAGGGTTAAGTTCGTTTTAAAATAATAATTCCCATAATATGAGTACATAATTATGCTTAATTTTAAAGATATAAGCCTTCAAACATCGGCATTCTCACCTGCAACTAGGAAACTGGGGAAACATTACCCTAACAGAGAAGTTCTCTTATGCGCCCAAAGTATTTGTAACAGCGAGTGTGCATGTGAGCATGTCTTCGTCAAATGAAGAAACATCGCTCAGGTTGACGTTTTCAAGATCGATTTTTTGGCCCAGAAAAGGAAACGGCTGATTTTGGAATACAGCCCTACAGATTGGAACTTTATTTAGAAGCTTCGAATGAAGTTACAAAATAATCATAAATGGTCCAAACTGAATTCAACAGACTGCATGGTAACTCAATCTTCTCCAGATCAAAATTTAATGGGCAACAATCACAGACATCGCAGTCTATGTTGTATTATTTCTGATTGTCTGTTACTAAGTGGGCGCATCTGAGTTAATTTTCCCATGTGAATTGTTAATAAAATATGAACACATTTCAAAAGATAAACTCCTGTAATTTTATTTTTATTTGATGGTTTCAAGCATTGCATTTTTATTTTATAGTTACAACTGACTGCTGATGAGGATTTTTTTACAATTAATGTTAGTTTGAAACATGTTTATCGATGTAAAAACTTATTTCTTCCTCATTTAGCTGCACGCAATTTTTGTTATTTACTTACTGATACTCGCAGGTGTTCCCGTTTAAGCTCTTTATACCTTTATCACCCTCATTTTTTTCTTTTTTTAGCTGTTTCGAGCACGCACATCAATGGTGCCCTCACACTGTCGATGTTGCATATCTGGTGCTTGATCAACCATGCAGTAGTCGTAGTTCGTTTTAACAGCTTTTGTATAGTAAGCACTGCTGTAGGAAGATTTCTTCGTTTTACTGAAAGTCCAAAACTTGCTTTTACTGTATGTGACTGGATAACAATCAATTTTGAAATGTTTTGAGCAAATACTTGAGTACGGTATGTGGACGAAGTCCAAAGGGCACATTTGAACAAACCAGAGATCTGTATATATACATCTTTGAACAAAACCCATTGGCGTTTTCTGCCATTATCTTTAGGATTTCCTTAATGAGTACAAACTGACTCCATCTGAGTGTCGAAGAGAACATCCAGCAACAGCACAATGTGTCCTGGTCAGTTTTCTTTTACCAAGAATTGCATCTTTTCTTTTCGATTTCAGCTGGTGCAGGCGATGCTAGAAATACTTCCCTTTCGTCACTTACTGTTTTGTCGACAAATCAAGGTTTGCTTAAGAGAAAAATATAAATCTAAAATCTCTCATGCCTTTTTGTCATAAAATACCACCGGAATATGTCATGAAATACCATGTTTTAGTGATACTTTCTGCTCTGTTTCCAGCGAGTTTTGACAAGCAATCGAGTTAGCCTTTGATGTTCGGCTGCTGCGGCTGTAGAGAGTTTAGGTGTCTTTTTATCCATATCGCCCACTGCTGTACTGCTGCTTTCTGGGGTAAAGCAACTCCTGATTGGATTGAAAGAATGCAGTACTATCAACCTTTTGTTCACATAATTTTCTTCGATTTTCTTATCAGTTCCTTTTTCCTCTCGCGCAGCCACACTAATGAGTGGTAAGTCCTCACCTGAATCTGTGCTGGACTCGACTACTTAAGAGTTTGGGACGGGCGACATCTCGAGACGTTATTAAAAATTATTTTCCACATTTTGTAATGAATTGTGTGTACAGCCTATATATAACAGAGGTGAGCAAACTACGGTCCGCGGGCCGCACGGACGTCTTTGGACCGGCCCGTCTGCAAAAATGTGAAGTGCACTTGTTTTCATTTTTTTTTAAATTCAGCCTACGTTAATCAGATTGAAATGTAATTTATCAAGTACAACAGCGTTAGAAATCGGTAGTCCGTAACATTCTAACACAAAGTACAAAGATAACAACATGACTGATGTAGTCGTTAGAGAGCATCGGGGGCAGCTGCTTTCAAAGGAAGGGCTGGTTTTAAGTTTTATTGCGAGGGAATTCAAACAGCTTCACTTCACAATGTAAAATCGGTAAGTGAACGCCATTATGTACTCATTTGTTGTCCATTCAATTATCACTAGGTTTGTTGTGTAGCGGTGTAGTGGGTTTTGGTATTTTAGCGGCCCGCCACATAGCTTAGAATTTTGAGGCCCGCAAAAAGAAAACTTTGCCCACCCCTGGCCTATACTGTAATTAAATTTATAGCTCCAACACTCAAAATATCGAAGAAGAAGAAGCTGGAAGTTATGCTGCCATCCTGTGTGCCTGAGCAGTGTTAACCCCGCAGAAAATTTATTAATTACAGCTATGGTTGTCAAACTGTTCACCACTGGCGTCAATATATCGTCAAGAACAATGTTAATTCCAATGTTTATACTCTTTTTCTCAAAGTAACTAATAATGTTAACAAAACAAAAAAAAGAAGAAAGAGGTAAAAAGACATGCTAGTATGTAATAATGCTACATACTACCTCATTATCAACCTTCCGGTGTCGCTAATACAAACTTTAAGATATGATACTATAATGTAAAGCTCTTTTGAGTATGGTATGATCAAATTTTTTAATCTCGTGTGCAAAGACTAACTCGAATTATTTAGGTAAGGAAGGAAGGACAGAAGAAAGGATTGATAGAGCACTTACGAGAACCCTTAAATAGACAAGCACCGCCACATCCTGCATTTTCCCCAGCCGCCAATGATCAGCCCATCAACTGCAACCAAAGGAGAAATAAAGGCAGCAGGACCTGAGAGTATACCTGTAGAAGTTCTTACAGCTGACAAAGAAATCACAACATTCTTTGTCTTAGCATCCTTTGTGGAGATTTGGGTCGAGAAACAGATACCAACTATATAGAAGGAAGGACTCCTCATTAAGATTCCCAAAAAAGAAGACATCAGCATCTGTGTCAGGCTGTCAGCCACACATGGATCACTTCTCGATCCCAAGAAAAGTATTCACAGTAGGGCCATTCTAAGCCGAAAGCAAGACAAATCGACACAGCTTCGGGACTAGCAATACAGTTTTCAGAAAGCAAGATCGTGCACTGACCAAATCGCAACTTTTCACATCTTTGTGAAACTGTCAACAGAATGGAACTCCCACTATACATTTTCTAGAAAATGTATTCGATAGTGTCGACAGAGAAACGCTGTGAAAACTTTTCTGGCACCGTGAAACGCCCGTAAAGCAGGTTAATACAATACGAAGCTGGAAGTGCAGACCTGCGTAGCAGTGTACAGGTGACAGATAACCAAAGCATTCCAGTAAAAACTGGTGTCAATTAAAGATGTTTGCTGTCACTGTTTCTGGTCTATTGGCTGAATTGTAAAAACATCCATGGAACAGCGAAGAAATGGGATTTAGTGGACTCGTGGACACAGCTTGAACACATGGATTTTACTGATGACCTAGCACTACTATATATCTTTCTCACACACGTACACTAGTAGATATAAAACTATTTTCATGGCGTACACATCAGCACAAGTTGGCTTTGGCATGCGTTAAGGGAAAACCAAGGTTCCCAAGGTAAAACAAGTGAAGACCCTCTTGTACTAAAGGGTGAGAGCCAAAATGAAGTGAAAGTATTTACATATTCGGACACCACCATTAACAAAAATGGTGGTGCAGACGTCACATCCAGTATTGGTAAAACCAAAGCTTCACTCCTGTAGATGAAAAACATCCAAAAATACAAAGAACTATTACGGCAAACGAATATTCAGCTGTTCTTTTATGTGGGTCAAAGACCTGCCGGACGAGACGACTACTACAAAGGTGCAGACATTTACACATGTCTACGTAAAATACAGTGGATTTGCTGACCCAAAACACCAATAATAAAGACTTCTTAGAAAAATCAAACAGCCCACGTATGTAGAAATATGGAAATGGTGCTAGGGTTGGACTGGCTATACCTTACGAAAACCTGGATTCAGCACCACAAAACAGGTCTTCACCTGAACATTCAAGACAACAGGAAAAGAGGAAGGCAACGAAACACATGGAGGCGTGACCTAGACACAGACATGAAAAAGATGGGTTACACCGGCAGCCAAATAGAAAAACGAAGGACAGACAAGTGCTGGATATTTGTAAATGGCCTGTGCCTCATGTAATAGTTCAGTGATAAACCTGAACGGCAGAACCGGAAACTAAGTCATATCACTCGTTACACATATAAACAGTTATGGATGTACAAAGAAAACGAAAGAGGCATTTTATTTTACCATTCTGTTAAGATAAAAAAAACCACCTGCACATTATCCCAAATCAAACGGTAGGTGAACTAATTTTAGCAAAGATTTTTAACTGTAATTGACTTAATGAAACTTCCATTTATTTAGAACTGCCATAAATAAATATAAACAGACATTAATTGAGTTTTGATTAACTTCTGCACATCGAAGAGTTGCCAGTATTACATACAATTTAGTGGCAAGTACCTAAGCTTTGTGAATGGGCAACGGAAGACGTAGTCGATAAAGCAGGTGGGAACAGTCATGTACTCAACTTTCTACCTGGATAACTCTTCTAAACTTAAACTGCACACACGCAGGCCGGCAACAAATGTGCACAAAGTATTGTAGAAGTTGTGAAAGTAACTTGTGGCTACAATAAATTCTTCGCTATTTTTAAATTGGGGTTGGGGAGATCTTTTCTACACTGTCAGTGATACCCGCGTGCGATGCCCTGTAAATAGCAATCACAGAAAGTTTTGTCTAACATCCATGACGATTGATGAAGAGAACCGGCAAATGACCTTGTCGGCCTGCGCGTACGCAAGCTGAGATCGCGACACTCTCCCTCACCCGTTTCCCTTCTAGATCTAACTTTTCAACAATCGCTTTTTTTTTCAAACGTTGGTTCAAAACCCGCAACGTTGCTGTCTTCGCCTGAACTGTATTTCTCCCCCTGTAATTTAAATCGATCACTTGCCAAACTTTCCTCTCGCCCTCCCCACAAATTTGAATGGGAGGGCCACTGTTAGTCTCCATAGTTCGTTCAACGTAGATATAAATACCTCTGCTCAGCGTCTCCTCATTAATGACTTGTTTGTGAAGCGCAAACTTTGCATGCCGACACGGAGATAAGAAGAGAATCCAGGGACTGAGAACAACTGTGTGAGGAGGCTACTCGAATCTCGTACAGGGAACATAAAGCTTTTGTACGGAGCACCGTCGCCACCCTCTTGGACACCAGAAACCGCTTCTCACAATAGTCAAGCGGCGCAAACTGGTCTTGTTTGGCCATGTGACCCGCCACGCCACTCAAAAGACCATCCTCCAGCGTATAGAGGAGGTCAGAGTGGTGGTCAACGCCGAGGTGGAGAGGAAGAACTGATTTACAAAGATAAAGGAGTCGGTCAGACATTCGTCCCTTGACTAGCACCGGTCGTGGGATTGGGGAGCACATGGTTGGACGCGGCACTTACACCTGTTTTGGGTGCTAGCAAGTCCTGCTACACTGCTTTACGTTTGTAAGCCAGTTCTTCCTCTATCCACCGCAGCGTCGACGTTACCAAGGTACCTCGAAGAACATTCTTCGTCAAAGTGTCGTGCCGGATCACATGGCCTAACCAGACCAGCTTACGCCGCTTGACTTCTGAAACTTGCAAGAAGCGGTTCTATTATCTTACGAGAGTGGCAACCGAGCTTCATATAAAATCATCAGTTTTATGTTCTCTGTACGAGATCCGGAGCGTCTCCTCATGCCCTTCTCGAATGAACGGATTACCCTCTCCGAATCGTTTGACCCTTGAAGTAGGTACTACGAGGGATTTGTACAGATTATTCTTCGTAGTAAATTTGATGTTATGACTGTCCCAGACCCTTTCCAGCCCGCTGTTGCTGTCGTGATCAAGGTAAAACAAATCAAGACCCTGTTGTACTAAAGGGTGAGACGCAAAAAGATATATTTGCACTCCTGTCGATGAAAAAACATCCCAGAAATACAAAGAACTATCATGGCAAACGAACATCCGGCTGTGACCTGTCAAACGAGACGACTACAAAAAGACTGCTGTTTACACATCTACATGCAGACGACATCGATCTGATAGCAGGCACCACAAAGAACTACAAGATATTACCAACAGAGTGACAGTTTGAAAGCATATGAAATGGACATTAGCACTAACAAAAGTAAAGTCATGGTCAAAGGGGTAAAGTTTTAAGTACGTGGGAGCCACCCTTTCCAAAAACAGATATCTGCATCAGGATCGCGACAGCAACGTAAAGGAGTGGACTTGTCGTTCCATGTAGGGCGTGCTCACCATCGCCCAAGACAAGTCTAACTGCCGAGTCTTGTCAACCGCAGCTGTTTCCCCCGACGACCAAAGTCGACGATTACTGGCGAACCAGCAAAACCGTTCAGCACTTGCTATAGTCATGAATGAATCAATGTGCTGTATTTGGAACCAGTAAATGTAAGATTTGTTGATAAAATCATACTTCTCTCTGAAAACGGTTGGCACGAAGAAGTAGATTTTAATCCAGGCGTAACGACTTATAGAGCACCTCAAAGTGATTTAAAACCTCTGCTAGCATGCATCAAAACACAAGTCTTTTCACTGTAATATATTTTATCGCATTATCTTGATTACTGCAAATGTTGGAAGAAGAATAACTTTTCAGTCACTGTGTAACCAAAAGACTTTTATTGACTCCTTGTTATTCCCGACAGACATCATGCTGACATTGTTTCAGTCCATACATCTGAACATG
Organism: Marisa cornuarietis; assembly: GCA_004794655.1. Classification (NCBI taxonomy): domain Eukaryota; kingdom Metazoa; phylum Mollusca; class Gastropoda; order Architaenioglossa; family Ampullariidae; genus Marisa; species Marisa cornuarietis. Next base: position 3,313,750 of record SMMW01000025.1, read on the forward strand.
AAATAATCCAGATCAAATAGTTATATCAACATTATAAACTCATACAAAAGGTTTAAATTATAAAGCAATAGTGTTCGTACAATTCTTACTTTGTGTAAAATTGATCTTAATATTCAAGTTTTAAAAAAATTAAAAATTGTAGTAACTTGGTACAAATTACAAGAAAGTCAATTATTAATAGAAACTTCTGGATAAAATTATTTTAGGACAAATACATTCGTGAATATTTATTATTTTCATTAACAAATGTCAAAGATACAATTTTTGTAATTGCATGAAAAAGACATTTAGTAATATTTTTGCATCACTGTACCTTAGCACAAAAACCTGTTGAGTAAAATTCTAAATTGAGGTTAAATTGGCAATGCATAACCAGTCTTGATATGTATAAAGCAAAAATGTATAAACTTAACAACAATAACCTATGCACACCTTTTGGTTTCAATAATTTGTAAAAAATGATTTTGATTTTTCATCATACTTCCATGCGGTGGCAAAACTCATACACATCAAATCAACAACATTACTGATTCTCCTTCTACCTCTTTTTCATACATGAATGTAAATAGACTGCTTAGGTCATTAAAAAAAAAGACTGTTGAAAACATATATTGGGCTTTACAGCATCACACAGCAGGAAGTCAAAAGTTTGTTGCGATTAATAATGAAGCTACTCTTAATAATAATAATTAAGTTAATTTATTTAGTGCTTTACCCCACCATCAAAGGCAGGCTCAAAGCGCTCTACAAATAAGAAAACCCTGTTAGAGTAGTAATACTCATGTCAAAAAACATGAATAAACAGTGAAAAAAACAAACAAGAAACAAAAATGAAGGTTCCATAACCTAGCAGAAAAAGTGACCTTAAGTGATTCAGTGTGTCATGGGACGTAGAAGGTGAAGCCCAAGCTTTTTCTGTCACCACATACCTTACCTGGTATATCAGACATGACCAGGCTGCCTGAGGAAGTTTTGGGTGCACTGACCCATGTAAGCCTTGTACTCTTTTTTGATGTTGTTATAGCCTGCATGTAATAAGTGGAATTGATTACAGCTGCTTTTCCTTGATTGGAGTCCTTGTTTGATTGATCCATGGATAAATAAGATTGCCTACTGCCAACCGCTTCAGCAGTTGTGACCATGTGTATAGCTGGGTCTTCTCACCATGCACCATTTGGTATTGGGCCTTTTTGTACAGTTTATAAAAAGGAAGATGTACAGTCTGTAATCAAACAAATAAGCCCCTCTCCTGAAAGGTTCATTTCTTCCAAGTCCACATATTTCTCTTAGCACAAGAAGATGTTCTATGAAGTGAACTAAAAAAAGCTGTAGCATATGAAAACTAAGAAAGTGGCAAATACTGTTGAAATAATATGTTTTTATAAAACTGTTTATATGTTGGATTTATTACCACCAATAACTGATTCTATAAATGCTATCATAAAGTATAGACAGATAGTGGTAAGATTTATTTTGTGACTTCTGGAAAACAGATATATCAAGACGAGCGGAAAGTATGTATACTTAGAAAATCAGATCACCTACAGTTTATTTAATGATGACAATATCATTGATATATATGCACTTCTGAAAACTAGGTTGTTGGCCACTATGTATCTTGACAAAGAAGAAAATGCAAAAGTAGGTCTGAAAGCAAACAGCTCAAGAAATTTTAAATACCTTCATACAAAGAACCAGGCATGTGCTGCAACATTTGTCTTTCTGCACTGTAAATTTAACACCCCCTGAAAATGATGATGTCGATAATGACTAATATTTTTGTTTTCTTTCATAACTGTACAGTTAACAAAGATGAGCAGCTAACAAAAGATGCAGTTAGGTTATCATCGCAGCATTTCTTGAGACATTTGCGTCTATAAACACTCTAATACCATGCGCACATATGAATCTACAAGTTTCAATAATTTTATTATTATAAATAGTCTTAAGTTCTAGATGCACTCATATTTTCCTCTTGTTAGGAACTGGTAATTTAAATTGCTATAATATCAATGTATAAGTAGTATATTGCCTTTGTTATTCTTGGAACATTTAAAACATTTCAAATATATGATTTTATGACTAGAAAATAAATAAACGATGGAATTAAAAGGAAAATTAAATGGAGGGGTGAGCTGTTAAATTTGGACAATATTCTTAAATATAAATAAATTTCATTAAGTAGACAGATAGAGAAAGTTTGGTACCTGTAACAGCTTTGGAATGAAGAATCCACAGAAGTAAAGTATACACAGGAATGTTGTTAAGACGAAGAACACACTGGGACATCATGCCACGGGAAAACAGTAGTAGAAGTCTCAACTGAAAAGTACCATTTTTTAAATGATGTGTTTCAGAAAGAACCTGAAACATCAGATGACCACCAATTCTCTGTCTCATTTGCATTCACACTCCTCCCTGCATAGTCCATGTGTATTTTTTAACAGTGTACCTGCTATCATTACTGTGCCAAAACAGAGAGCAGTCAGACGTGAAAAGATAAAGGGTAAAATTTAACCACGATCATCAAAGCTCATTAATTCATCATTATGCTTCTCTACTTGTCAGGTCAAGCATATTACGATTTAATTTTAAAAGAACTTTTTATTTACACACTATTAACTAGACAAGAATATTAGCATATGTAATCCAAATGTGGATTGGAAGCACTTTTCAATATAATGCTCAAATTAAAATCTGATCAGATATGCAGAATAAGCAGGAGGAGAATGTAAAAATTACAGAACTCTAATTTCAAAATTCCCTCTCTAGCAGTTATCATTACTTCCATCAGCCGACAAGTACTTGCTATAAACTCATGACTTCTCGATATTAATACGTTACACAAAAAAATGATGATAATGGAACATATTCATTAAAAAAAAATCACCTTTTCTCTCACACAAGTAATAAAATAGTCTGTATTTAACAAATTAGAATAAACTTTAATTAAAATTTTTTAATTTGAAGCATTTATCTTAATCAAACAATTTTCACTTACTGTCGTAAACACGAAGTAGTAAAGTGCTGTGGTGGGTAATAAGAACAGAAGGATAGTAAACAACAGAGTGCCAACAAACAACTGATCAATGTTGTATGTTGCAGAGTCAACGCGCAACCTCAGGACATTCCACTTCTTCCCCCGAAACAATCGCCACAAAGAAGAAAGTGCATACAGCTGAAGCCTGTAAATTCTGTTGACAGTGCAATAAGTTATATGTTAATAATTTCTCTGTGGTAAAACCTTTACATTCACATGAAAATTCCTACAAAATTACATCTTAAAAAAGATTTTCAATAATAATTTTAAACGTAGGAGAAAACCCCCACAATTTTGGAGTATGGGAAAGGAATGCAAAATAACAAATTAAAGACTCTCTTCAACCAAAACCAGTCATAATGCAATTTTTAAGCTGTGTTTCAATTGCACAATCCTTCGCAGTCTGAACGTGGTTTCAGAATAAGTGATCATTGTCAACCCGATTTGTTCTTAACTAGAAGAAACCGCATTCCAAACCCCAGGTTGACTACAGGTCACAGGATAGGTTTAATAATAATAACTGGATTTGTAAAGCCCATTTCCCCATACTGATATGAGCTTAATGCCCTGCACATGAAATACCACAAACGAACCACAGTAAACCATATAAAAACATAACAGAAAAAGAAAGGTGCATGGGGGGAGTGAAGAAATATTAATTTTAGGATTATGAAGATTATGCAAGGCATTTCCTAAAGAGGAAGGTCTTGAGATCAGATCTGAAGGCTTCAAATGTAGATACACCTTAAAGAGAGATGGGAAGAAAATTCCAAACAGTGAGGCATGGAAAGGAAAATGAGTGTTTGCTGAAATTCTTGACGAATAGGGAGTTTTACTAATACAGCTGGGATAAAAAGCTTTTTTGGTGGCAGAACTGACAGGAAGGGTCAGATATGACTGATCCTGTGAAGCTTTTGTAAGATGGACATACAGAATGCACTGATCTGAGATTTAAGAAATAATGAAGCATCGAAGGTAGCACCAAGATTCTGGACGGTCTTTGAAAAAGGAGATTTTAACCCTAAAAATAGTAAAGGTGATGGAGGATGGCACACACTTCCATTTAGAATGCAAAAATGATTCCGAAAATGTGCTACGGAAACCTTTCGTCTGCTGATCAATCCTTGCAGTTTAGATGCTAGGTTCTTTTCCCTTCTATTATTTGCTCTGTTACATTTGGAGATCAACTCTAAAATGAAGATGGTAGTCATCTGCAGATCCTCCGCAAGCCTCTACAGATTGATGTATAGAAGCATCAGGAAAGGCTAGACCTGCCCTCATATCCTTGAGAAGCTTACAGTCCTGCAGGATCTGCAGTGCATATGCTAAGTTGAAAAAGATGAAGTATGTTAAACAATAGTAGCAGTATCAAAGTGTGCAGCAGGACTTCCAGTGAGAGCAAAAAGGTGACAGAATGCTTGGTTAATAAGTAACAAAATATTTGTTTAAATATGCCACTCTCATAAAGTTAATATTACATGCATGTAGAATAAGATAAAAATGTGAAATAAATTAAGTAGCATTAAAGAAAAAATATTTAAGTGTAAAGTCCTAAACAAACATGTGGAAAGCAACATGCTTGTGTCTATGAACAGCACACAGAAATGATGCTTTTCACTGCTCGTTCCTTTTCTTTTAATTTACTACCAAAATTAGAAGAAAGACATACAAGAAAGTTTTCTATAACAACATCACTGTGTGTGCAAGCAGCCTTTGATCTTTGACGCTTCCATTATCAGCTACTGGCTTCCACAAAAGAAACAATGAAGATGATATCAAGATGAAATTGTTTGCAACTGATTAGCTTTAAATTAAGAATGAACCTCTGAGTGTCAGAACCAAGTTCACATGTGATCACTCCAAAAGGATTGTTCAATTAAGACACCACTTTGCTTTGTAATCTTACATTTTCTCACAATAATTTAAAGGAAAAACAACCTTTCAATTAATAAAACGACAGAGACCCTACATTACACATTTTCAGCAAAGTTAATATAAAATTTGAAGAGTACCACTCTCATACACCTTGCAGCATAGACATAGAAGCAGTATATGTGGATTGTCAGCATGGAAAGAATGTCCTGTGCCACGCATAGCTGACTGCTTATACCAAATATGCCAGTGCAAGCTGCACACCACATGAACAGCCCCAGTATTGGCTGCAGCAGCGACAAGTATCCTGCAAACATGAAGTATCAATCAGTACATATTATTAAATATATGTGATATTTATATGCAGATGCCAAATACCTAACTATAAAAAATATGGAAAAATATCTATTCCTTATAAACCCAAAAAATAAATTACTATTGTTGATTTCTTAAATAAAAAAAATTAGATATGTTTTAAAACGATGTAACTTTCGTTTAGCCTATGAAAAATTATGGCTTTGAATTAGTCATAAAAATATTACATCAATATAACATTCGTTCCATTTGGAGATTCATATTATCCTTACCTGTCCATAAGTAGACATGATACAGAAAAAAATTGCCCATGTATCCTGCTAGTTGAGAATTTAATTTTAATCCAGCAGGTGCACCCATAAGCCAGTGAAGAAGGTCATTAAGATAAAAAGCAGTTACCTGAAATAAAAAACCAGACTAAATAATGCAAACACTGTACAGCATATGCAATGTAAGTTTCTTAGTTGTGTTATTAAAGAATATCGAACATAATGAAGAAAAATTACATTGTAACTTAGAAATAAGTGCTTCAACAAATGTCTGTTTTCAATTGGACAGTTCATTACTATATTTAAGCATAAACAGATTATTCAGATTGAAATGAAAACCGGTGGATGAAGAATAAGAACATTTATAACTGTATATGCTACAGTAACGAGAGTGCAAAATATGTTTCATTTAAGCAAACACACCTTTTTACCTTCTAATTCTTTATTTATATATCATGTCACATCATTATACTTACATCCACCCAGTGCATAATGAAACTGGCAACATCACCTGCACAACCTCTGTGTATCACAAATGCCATAACCATCAAGCCCAGAAATGAATCCAGTAGCTGTTGACTACATATATCAAAAAGCCTGCAAAACGAACTTCCAAAAAAATCTTGCTGCTCCAACAAATAGTTAAGCAATAGGATAGCAAACACCATCTAATGGACTATTTTTTAAGGATTCTGACCATAACTTGACATGGCTCAATGTCCTTATTAAGATGAGAAAAGACTTAAAATAAAGACAACATTGTGGAATTTAATACAAAATGGTGAGAATATGGTTGTCATAAAATGTGCAACTGAAAATTGATAAAAATATCAACCTCACATGAAAGGGATCTAATGTATATACTTTTGCAACTCATTTTCTATCAATTATAAGTGTGACAGCTATAAACTGTGGCCAATTATCAAAAATCATGCAGGGCTAAAAAGGAATGATAGTGATGACATGGGCAAGTCAGTCTATTGAGCCATTCAAAAACACACACAAATTATTTCAATTCATTTTTCAACAGCAGGCCACTGTCCCCAATGGTCCATTTCAACAAGCTGTATTTCTATTTCTTGAAAATGCGGTCACTAAACTATTTAAAACATTTGTGGGGTTATTATTATTATTATTTTGATTTTAATTGCAAAAGTAAGCCACTACTTGCAAAAATAAAACCATGACATGAAGCATAAATGCAAAAACAAATTTACAAAATTATATCTCCTGACCAATTATCAATTTTTTAAATGCCATTTTCTACTTACACAAGTTTTTCTTTTGATGTTACGTTTGCTGACTGGATCTGACGGAATCGACTGAGTTTGTTGCTAATGTGCTTGACAAATTCTGGTGGCTGTACTGATAGATAGTTCAAAAAGCACTTGAAGCTTAAGATATCTAAAAACTTCTTTAAACAAAAAAGTGAAGTTGTCATTATATGAAGTATTACTGTGAAGATAAGCCTTGGTGCTTTTGAGGTTGTCGATGAACCCACACATATTCCATTTGAAATATGTTCCTGGTGACTTTTGTAGACTCTTATTATATGACTGACACAATCATGTAACTCACTCACGTGGATGCTTTCAGTACTTTCACAAATTAAAAATGATGATAGTAATGCTCTTGGATTAAAAATCACACATACAGCACACTGGTCAGCCTTTTTTCTTCTTTGGAATACATCACAACTCCAAATTCCTTTTGATGACAATGAAATATTCAAAAAGACAGACCTCTTGTGATTATTCGCTTCATCATGTTGCTGGGAGTGGAACCAATCATTAATGGCATCATCATGTCGCCGCCAAATGCCAATGATCCTGTCGATGTCATACTCGGTGTGCGACATATTTCGAGAGATTGTAAACACACATGCAACACATTTACGATCATCGATGCATCCTTTCAGAAACCCAGAAGCGCTGTTCACGAGGTGATCTGGGAAGAATACAGTCCATGTTTCTCCCACCAAAGTGTGGTCAATTCTTATTTCAGACATCGGCAACACTTGCGCTTGTAACTTTCCCAAACACCACTAGAGGGAGCATGTAAAATACACAGAATTTTATGGTTTAAAGGATTTTAAAATACGTGCAGCTTATTAAGTCAGTATAATCACATTTTAAAAATATTTAAACTATACTTTTGTAATTTTCAGGGTTAGCAGTTAGAACAGATGTGTGATATTCATTATTAATTTGTCAAGTAATGATCACTCCCTCTCTCAACAGTTGAGGGCGTCAAAGCGTGACAAGATTGTGCAGACACAGTTTCTGAACTCACTTCTTACACTTATTAAACTGATAGTTAATGAGTAATTTCAGATTTTACAAAAAAAAAAAAAAAAACTTTCAAAAAGAAATAAACCAAAGACGACGAGAGGGTTACGTTAAAAAAGAAACAAATGGTATAAAAGGGGAATGAGGTACCCACAGACTTAATCTTATTTAAACTGGAGGTACCCTAACTCTCCGTTGTAAAGGGCCCCGGTAGTGTAGTGGTTAAAACACTCGCTTGTCCCTGTTTCAGTGACCGGCTCAGTGCAGATCTCTGTCACAGGACACTTTCTGCATGTGACACCTGCATGGGCGCCTGCCCGGGGGTTTTCCTCCGGGTAATCCCGTTCCCTCCCTCCCCAGAGTGCGAAATCGCCACAAGGTGGAAGCATTTTCCTACTAAATATGCCAACCAACTCCGTCATTATTTTATGTGAGGTCGGTGCTCAACTCTATTTTGCTACTAGTCCTTCCTGAGCCCAAATCCTATTCAATCACGGACATCGACCACGAACTTGTATTACACGTTCGTGCCTCGACGCAACGTATCAATTAAACCGGCCAGTGTACACGTACGCCTCCGACCTAGCTCTGACCGCCACAAATATGTATACATTCTTCACTTCTAACAATTCTAAAATTTAGGTTAGAAGCTATCGTGGTATTTTTAAACAGAAGAGAGATGTGGGAGGAGCATTGGGAAAATTAATAGGTTGATTGAGTAGGGACAAAAAACTTCGCCATCGTGAATGATTGTTGCATCATATATTTTTGCAGGAAAACGTAGATATGAGATCTAGACATAAAGTAACACACCCAGACGGTACAATGCCAAAAGGACCCTAAAGTATATACTTAATGTTTCTTATGAAGTGCAGATTTTTTTCGGTGCAAGTTGTTAGTTCCAAAATATATGTGTGAATACTTCCATTATGTGTTCAAGTACGCATTCAAACAGCTGATGATAAAGCGCCACAGTACGCCACTCAAACACCATCTCTTCCCCTGACACCCCGAATTCGTCTTGATCTGGAAAAAAACCCAAACGTTTCGGAAATCTCCAAGACCTAAATTGGAGATAATTTTACCGCACTGAACTTGGTGGACTATGTGTGAACACCCCTCGATCGCTGGAAGCACCAATTGGTTGTCTGGAAGGGCCTGACTGCTGATCTGTACCAAATAGTGTTGGAATGCAAAGAACACAGCCACTAGTCAAACCCCTTTAAGAAAAAACAGCAAGCAAACAGCTCCACAACCACAGACTAACAAACCTAATCAAAGTCATGCTGCAAGTAATATAGAACCCAATCACCACGACTGCGGAGGAACTGCTAGCAGAAGAACAGGGTAGTTCAGACCAGGTAGAAGCACAGGTGAGTAGATTTTCAACTGTCGCATCCTGGGAGAGAAGCACCTTCAGAATCAGCGGGACCTATATTCCAACTTCATCGACTTTTATTTAAAAAAAATAAAAACTTTTGACAGAGTCTGGAATGAGGAGCTGTATATGCCATATGATGCGAAAATTCAACATAAAAAAGGGCCTCGTCCGAGTCATCAAATCGCTGTATAACAGTATAAGAGCTCAACGAGTACTGCCATGCAAGATGTTAACAATTTTCCCGGGGTTTAGGAATAATATTTTCCCACCTGCCGCAAAAGTGTCAGCTATGCGGCCCAAAGGCGAATCTGTGCTGTCGATTTTGATGAAAGGACCATCAAAGCAGAATTATCTTACAACCTCGAAGAGGACAATGTTGATGGATGGGAAGACTTTGGTAGCCAGAGATCGAGCTATGTTGTAAATCATGCCACAGTATTTATGGTTCGTGGACTGCTAGAGCTCTGGAAATAAGTAGTCGGATACTTTCTATACTTTCTGTCCAAACAATCGCAGAGCAATAGAAGGATTAGGGGTGTCTGAAAACAGACCTTATTTCTTTCACCTTAATTCCAAAGTCATCATGATTTACGACTCACCTCATTCGCTAAAAAGCACTAGAAAACTTTAAAAAGCGGGTTCACGCAAAACAACAAAATATTTCGAGGAAATAAGATTTCTTCAGTATGATAGCAAAAACTGCATCCGAATAGCTCCACGACTCTCAGAAAAACACCTACATTTACCAGAATTTTCAGCCCTTCGAATAAAGTTTGTTTCACAGATTCTATTGCACAGAGTTGTATTTCAGTGATGGTATCACTGGAAGTGTTACCAGAAAAAGCCGCTGAGACTGCTTTCCTCGTTAAACTTATGGATCAACTATTTATAGAGTTAAACGGGCTTAGCAAGTGTAGCAGCTAAACAATGCATCATGCCATCTCGGAAATGTCGGGTCACGTAGAGTTCTTGCATGAAACTTTGTTATGACTGTCGACACTTAAAAGCACTTCATCCATTCCGCGTCCGTGTATGATTGGATGGGAAATAGTTTTACAAAGTCTGGTTCAGCTTTGGGGTGATCTTTGTAAAACGAATGAAGTCTTCCACACTAACAAATTAAACCAAAACTGCAAAGAAAATCTCTTTTCTGCAATGCGAGGAAAATGAGGGCATGAAGATAATCCAAGTCCTAGGTAGTTTCGGTTCTTTCTGAGCCAGGTAATGGTAAATGATCTCATCACGCAGAGTGCAAGGAACAACTGCATCGACAGAGATAAATTTCTCTTGACACAGAACATCAGTGCTCTGTGCACGCCGGCGATTTCGGATGCAAGATGTAAGCAAATCGAAAGATTCAAAATCTCCCAGTTTGTCTTCACTAATTCTGCCAAGGAACTATCGGTTCCTTAGAAAAATATTTTAATTTATATTGCTGGTCATATCGCAAAAAAGATACAAAGGAAAGTGTGTCCAGTGTACAGAAATTATTACAGGAAAAAAAAGGGAACAGTATGAGAAACCCTACTGTCAACCAAGTAAGTACCTCATGCAAACGATCAACTAGTAGTCTCAAAAGCTCAGCCGGTAACGGTGGTGGAGGAACTGGAAATTGTATTCGGGAAATCTGAACAGCTGCTCCACATGGACCGAGTGAGAGCTCGATTTCTGGAATGTTTAAACACAAATCGTGTTCGCTCATGTGTCCCTCCAGCAAATGCATACCAGGTAGTCTCGTCGCCCAGTTGTTTATAAATATACGGCTGCATTTTACATTAAAATAAAACAATTGATACTTTTCTGCAACATACGCACGAAAAAACAAAATTAGAAACGTTAAAACTGCAACATTTGTAAATATACGTGTACATAATTACTATTCTTGCAAAGGCACTGGGTGTAAAGAGGTCTTAGATATTAAACAGCTATAATCTCTTCATGTGCAAAAATTCTCGCTAATTAGAGTTACTTGCAAAATCATTGGCAATGTATGGTTGAAACGTTTTATTTTTTTTTCTAAATTAGAGAAGTTCTCAGTTTGAAATAGGTTTTCAAGCTCTTTTTCCAACACGTAAGCAAACATGTGCACCTGTACGTGTGTGCATGTGTGCACTAAACCAAAGTTGCCAGTACACGATCGTAAGAACAAATGCGTGGCAGGCCCGAGCGGCTAGCGACGTTTTACTTCGCCAAGGGGGATGTGGCCCTGCACGCTGTGACCACCGCCGGACTTCAAGCTCTCAACAGTGGGCTATATTGTTGACGCTCTTTTCTGTAGCCATGACCACGTATCCATATACAATGGATTGTTGACCTGTGCAAGTCGAGAACAGAAGGCGATCGAAGTATTCATCCAGAGTTTGGGATTAATAGTATCTCGCTCCGGGTTTACTAGCTTTACCCTATCGTTAGAAAACAAAACTGCGGCTTCTTAAACACATTCAAAACGATGACGGTTTGATTTACATCCTTTTACCAGCCTGAGCACATAACAGCCAACGAAGAGCGAGTTACTGCTCTTTATTGCCTAGGGACAACTCAAGACACCCCCATCCTTATAATTTTCCCTGGCTGACAGTACGTAAACTTCGGGCTCAGCAGAGCTGTAGAGCTGTGTATATAGCTCCGTCCGTACAGTAGCGACGATCCCGGACGTAACGTGAACAGCAAGATAAGTCCGCCCGCCGGTCCGCCCCGGCCCGCCCGCCTTCGCACATACCGTGTCTGTGTTTCTCGCACGATTCGGGAAGTAGTTTTTCGCAGTCACGTGATGTGACCAGGAACTAAATTACTTATTCTCCATAGCCTACACTGTTAGCTTTATAGAATCTAGTAAAGGGAAAACCGCACCACACCAGGCAGTCACAACTTACCCAAGTCTGTCAAGATCCTTGCATCTGGCAATACTGTAAGTCTTCAAACTTTTGACAGTTTAGTTAAGAATAAATGGTGTATAGGGACATCTGATTTTATGTCAACAACATAATAAGGCATTGGTACATACATTCTAATAAACCACCCATGATGAATGGTTTGTCGCGTCAATACACATACTTTTTATAGTCTGCCTTCAGTGAGAGAGAGGTGGCATACGTGCCTAAGCGTGTTGTGTGTGTGTGTGTGTGAGAGAGAGACAGAGAGAGCGGGTGCCTGCATGTCTATGTTTTGATGGTGTATTCACACACACACACACACAGCCCGTCACTTTTTTCTTCTCTGTCTCCTTCCCAACTTCTTCCTACTGTATGCAAAGAAATGCATTCTTTACCATAAATGTCAGGCGTGGCTAATACAGTCGCACGTCGCTGTTTCGTCAGCGCTTCACGGATACTGTGGTGGGTTTGAACACTGAACATCTATGCTTTCAAGTCATCTATGCAAAAATTATCTCATGCTGGAGAAAGAAATGTGTACATGTGTACATAGGTGTGTGTGTGTGTGTGTGAAAATGAGTGAAACAACTCAGCATTATACACGTGTTATTACTAAAAATCTTGTACACTAGGTGACGATGGGGCTGTACGACGCTTTCAGACAGAATGGAGCGCCAACTTTCTATGAGGCTGTACACATACCTGTAGAGGCCGATCTTGTAGTATCAGGGCTCGTGTTTTGCTTTGTTATTCTCGCCGCATCATTCTTCCTGGTACTGCCAGGTATCAGAGGTAAAGAGGTGAGTCAACAAAGCAAACACTTTTGCGAGAATGCGAGAAACCACTTTTTATCCTTCCCCTGATCGAAAGATTATGCAAAATATCTAGAATGGATAACACCCACCAGGATATGTCTATATTGTAGATCAGCAGGAAGAGGATACTATCGTTTTAGTAGTCAAAGTAATAGCAACAGAATTGTCTGAGCATATATAATATTCAATAAAAATCTTTCTCTCTACAGAGACTGTTTGCTTTCACGCGGATCACTTTAAGCTTGTTCATTGGAGCCGTAATACTTGGTATGTGATTACTACTCAATTTCTTTCGCATAACTACTGACTTGTGTGCGTGCGTGCGTGCGTGCGTGCGCCCGCATTGTATGGCTGAACAAGCGAGAGAGCGAAATACACTTGACACTGGGTTCGTCATTATGACGTAAGGGAAGGTTTAAGCATAACGCAGTGACAAGTCTCGGAACACTCTCTGTATGTGTTTGCAGGGCCGGTTTCTACCCTACCTCTACCCTCATAGTGCGAAATCGCTGTAGGTGGAAGCACTTTTCCACTAACTAACCAACCAACTGTTCTATAGTCTATGTTAGAGACTTGGAGGAAGCTACATCTTTCCCGACCAGTTTCATGTGCCTCACAATGTTTAGAACGTGAACTTTATCGTCAGTGACGCCAGTTTTCTAACAGACTGGACAGTCTGTTTGTACTGTTGCATCTGGCTCAAACCATCTCTCGTTAGCAGCATTAAGATCCAGCGTTGTGGTTCTCAGTCTAGCAAATGTCTTTGCGTGCCATTAGGATTACGAATACAGATTTCTCTGGCTGCATGTTATCTCCAAATAAGAGAAACAATTGGTGCTTTTCGTCGTTCTCCATTTCTTAATATCTGATTTGATAAAAAAAAAAAGCATAAGAGAGCATTTTTAAATGCCGATCAAAATTTTTTATCACCCTTTACTCTCTGATGGAACCAATACAGTAATGTCAAAACTCTTCTCTGATAATACTTCAATACTAATGTAACAGACTCATGTTGCTGTAAAATCATTGCATATGGCTATCTGTAGCCTTGAAATATAGGACCTGCTCACCACCATACAACAGTATGCATTTGGAAAATGGAGGGGTACATTTAAGAGGCATTGATGGAAAATGTGCGAATGCTTTTTAACTACAGGGTTAATCACTTAGGCTCCAAATTTCGGCACTTCATGTCAGTACTGGTTTTTGATTGAAAATCAAAGAGTTTCCAAAAGACAGATATATCATTTGAATTCATTAAAGGGGAATTTTTTAGGGTTCTTAAAATTTCTCTCGAGCAAGTGACAAACAAGCCAAATAGACCAGAATGGATTTAACTATAAAAGTCAGGTGTATTTGGAACATTATTCACTTTGATCGCAATTGTTCCTATAACTTCATTTGTGCTCTCCAACCGAATTACTAATTTTCTTACCTTTCAGTATCGAATTTTGCCATGACATGGGAGGTGTCCACTATCACCTCAACACCAACTAAATATAAAGCAGGCATCGGTGATGACATAACAGCTACCATTGGCGTCAACATTGGTCTTCGTGGCATTAATGTCACTTTAAAGGGTAATCTGTTCATTTTGCCAAAATCACATGCGTCTTGATCAGCTAGCACTATCAAGATTATCTTTTCTTTAAAAAAGATTGTTATGCAACATCAATCATTTAACTTTTAAACTAATTTAAATTGACTAACATAGTTACAACATGATAATACCAATAACATAGCTTTTGTGTATGAATGTGACATAAATGACGAATTATCTTTACAATAGTATACGATTTTATGTCCCTTAGTTGTCTATAGCATCCTGTGACCACAGACATAAAGTTCCTCGTCCAATACAGAAAAATAATATATATATATATATATATCACAGGAGAGCCGGAGAAACAGCTAAACGAGACTATCAACTACAATGAACACTTCAGCTGGGAATGGCGTCAGGGACGTCTTGGTTTCGGACCTTTTGGTAAATATTTAAAATTTCACGAAGGAATGAATCGAAGAATATTAGTGTTCGTGGCATATTGCATGTGTGCAAAAGCATTCTAGTCAGTATTCCTTTGCTGATTTGTTTATGCAGCCTATTTATTGTTTTACGAGACTACTAACTTTTTCCGAGAGATGCCACAAAGTTAACAGACCATGAGTGGTTATGTTTGATTTTAACACGATTCAATCACATTCAAAACTGCTCA
Organism: Marisa cornuarietis; assembly: GCA_004794655.1. Classification (NCBI taxonomy): domain Eukaryota; kingdom Metazoa; phylum Mollusca; class Gastropoda; order Architaenioglossa; family Ampullariidae; genus Marisa; species Marisa cornuarietis. The sequence goes on from SMMW01000025.1 coordinate 3,328,819, forward strand.
GAATTCTTTTGAGTCTCGCTTACAGAAAATTGGACATTTCAGCTGGCCGTTTCAACCAACAGTATCGTGCCGCACAGTTTCGTGGGCTGCCTTTGCCCATCTTGTGGGTGGCTGAATATTTCACCTTCGACGGCGAGGGGATTCGCTGGGGCCGTCATTACCGCCAGGCTGGCTGGTATTCTCACATAGTCTTGTGGTGAGTCAACTTGTGACTTGAGTGCTGTCTAGGGCAAAGAGACTTTAGACTGACTATCCTCTGTGGCTAGGGACCTGCTTCTTGATACCCATGCTATGGCTACGGGCGACATTTGAAAGTGTTGTTAGCCTTTAGTCTTTCTCGGTGTGATATAGACACATTTAATTATTATTGTCTTCTACTTTTTTGGGTGTGGGGGGGACTTTTACAAATAGTTATATAATTCTGTGGCATTGCTTGCTTATTGTCCCCTATATTTAGCGCGAGTGCAAGAATGAGAGAGAGAGAGTTTGTGTATGAGAAAAAGAGAGAGAGAGATTAAGTTATAAGTGAGTTGAGGAAAACAAAAATATTTGTTAGCTCCATTATCATCTATGATACTGTTCACCACGAGGAAACTGTCTACGCGACTTATTAACCACAGACATGCTGCGGAAATATTTGAATATGAAGCCTGACAATAGATTGTAAAGTAACCTTTTATGATATTTTGCCGAAAAATGGACGCAATTGGCTTGTCTCAATAAAATTGTAACGGTGCTGTAGTCGATGACAATATTATGGTCTTCTGCACATGTGTCAATGGGTGGCATGCGTTTTTCTTTAGGCTGGCGTTTCCTCTGTGGATCCTGACAAATATTCTATTTTTCGTATTGCTTCGCTATGGGGCTTATTTTTTGGTCATGACGGGAGCTGCAATGGTGACCTCCAACATCATATGGGCAACATTACGCAATGTCAACGAATTAAAGATACCATTCTCTGACACCCATGTACTGGAGTTCGCTTTTGGAGGAAGTTTTTGGATCTGTCTGATTACAGGTAAACACGTGGCCTGCCTTTCAGTCTGTTGTGTTCAGTTTTATGAAAATAACATTTAAAGGCGTTCATGCTCAATAAAAAAATATGGATACAAATGCTTTCGACTGCTACAGAAGTACACTGCTACAGACAGTGTCCGACGCTTTTCAACGTAGATGACACACTCGACAAGGAGGAATGAAGGAATAGGCTGAGATAAAACGCCCCGATTAACTGCTTGTTGTCAGTGTGATCTAGTAAAACATTTTGCGTTTCAAAATTATGCAAAAAAATTAAAAACTATATCTCTTGGTATATAAATAAACTGATTCTTAAAAAAATAGCTGCGATTTCGATAACACATTAGTAGTTGAGGACATGATTTCATATAGGTACAAGCTCGTGCATTTATTTCAAAAAGGAACCACTGCTGTTCTGCAACATGTGAGAAAGAAGATATAATTTTTGTTTATTAGGAAGATTATCTTAAACAGGTTCCTCAACTTGAGCTTTCCTCGTTACAACGTAGCTGGGTGAAGGGGCATAATTTCAGCCACCGACACAAGCTCTGCTCTTTGTTTAGTGATGGTGATCTGATTACATACACTCACGAAAAGGATGATTGGGTTTGATTCTGAAGAGTGAAATTATTTCGTTTCTTTTACCACTTGCGGAAGTAGTGTTTATATACATATTAGGATGGAGACTTGAATTAGACATATACTTCAAGGTAAGATGACGACGATGCTTTATTTATCATTCAGGTATCCTGTGCATTATATTGGGTGTGGTGGTGTACGTAATGGATTTACGCTATCCTCAACTGATTGCCACATTCTTCAACGCTGACGTCATCCAGGACTCAGAGGAGGTACAAGTAGAAAGTATGTATTAAGTGGTTTCTTTTTTTAAGTTTGAGTTTAAGTTTTCTCGTTAAGTTCAAGTCCACGAATAATATTAAGCTTAGAAAGTAGACATAACATGACTGAAAAATTATAGCTGATTCCCAGAAAACCAGCGTAACATCTGATTATTTGAACCCTTAGTATCTTACCACGGTGCATATTTCAACCTTACATTTTTCGAAGGAAAACACCCACAGCATTGCGCGTACGTAGCAGTTATATTTAATACATGCATGCTTTCTTTTATAGAATTTGTGTTGACATCTCGTAATCACTTGCGTATGCGTAATTACTCACCCGCGATTGAAGAAGAGCTGGAGAGGAACTGACCTAATTTTTGCCAGTGCTTTTGTGTTCACATCAGAGGAAGAACCTGTAGTAGGTGACAGAAGAGAAGAAGAAGACGAAGAAGATGAAACCGCCGAGAAGGAAGTTCCCAACGAAGCTGAAAGAGGCGCTTCTGCGGCAGCTGGTGAACCAACCGACGACGAGATATATGAAGTCCGGGTAGGTATTGTTCCGACTTTCTCTGACGTCTTCTCCTTGCCGCAGTGGGAACAAATTATATGAAAAAATTTTGTTACGCTTGCAACGAAGATCTGATAATTTTTTTTTTATTAGAAATTAAATTAAATGCTTCTGACAAACCGACTAGTACTTGAGCATCTGTTGTTAAAATCTGCTTTAATAATTTGAAATGTTCATTTGAGCAAAACAAAACACAACAGTTGCTCTTGATAGCTGCTTTCACACTGATTACTTAAAGGTCTCCCCGATTCCGACATTATTTCTTTATGATCGGGTTAAGCTCGTTTTAAAATAATAATTCCCAAAATATGAGTACATAATGATCCTTAATGTTAAAGATATAAGCCTTCAAACATCGGCATTCTCACCTGCAACTAGGAAGGCGGGAAAAATTACTCTCTCTGAAGATTTCTCTCCCGTGATCGAAGTATTTGTAACAAGGTAATTTGCATGTCTTCGAGTGAAATGAAGAATCATCACTCAGGTTGTCGTGTTCAAGAAGCGATTTTGTTCGCCCCAAAAATGAAACAGCTGAATTTGGAATACAGCCCTACAGATTGGAACTTTATTTAGAAGCTTTGAATAAAGTTAAAAAATAATTAAACGGTCCGAACTGAATTCATTCAACAGACTGGTTAAGTCAATCAGATCAAAATCTGATGGGCAACAGGGCAAAAATACTTACAACTGACTGCTTATAAGGATTTTTTACAATTAAAAATATGATAGTTTGAAACATGTTTATGTAAAAACTTATTTCTTCCTCGTTTAGCTGCATGCAAAATTTTCTATTTACTTATACTCGATCGCACGTGTTCCCGTTTAAGCTCCTTATAAGTTATAATATGTTTATCACCCTCAATTCTTTTTTTCACCTTTTTTTTTTAGCTGTTTCGATCACGCACATAAATGGTGCCCTCACACTGTCAGTTGTTTTGAGCATTATGCTGGATAAAGATACGACTGATGATGATGTGTTTGTGACTGTCACACGATGTTACTTGTAGACCAGATCCGGTGTAGAAACTGTCGATGTTGCATATCTGATGCTTGATCTACCAGCAGTCGTAGTTGGGTTTAACATCTCGTGCTTTTGTATTGTAAGCACTGCTGTAGGAATAAGATTTCTTCGGTTTACTGAAAGTCCAAGACTTGCTTGTTCTGTATAGGTGACTGGATAACAATCGAATTTGAAATGTTTTTAGCAAATTCATGAGTACGGTGTGGGGATCAATTAGTTCGCGTGGCACGTTTGAACAAAGTTAATCCACTGGCGTTTGCTGCCATTACCTTTAGGATTTCCTTCACGAGTACAAACTCCCTTTGAGTGTCGAAGAGTACATTCAGCAACAGCACAATGTGTCCTGGTCAGTTTTCTTTTACCCAGGATTGCGTCTTTTCTCTTCGACATACTAGTGCAAATGGTGCTATTTTTAGAAATACGTTCGTTTCGTCACTTCCCGTTTTCTCGACAAATCCAGGTGTGCTTTAGAGAAAAATGTTAATATAAAAATCTTTCATGCCCCTCTGTCATAAAAGACCACCGGAACATGTTTTTGTGATACTTTGTGCTGTTTCCAGCGATTTTGCTCAGCAATCGGTTTGACCTTTAAACCTTGTTTTTACGTTAGCCTCTATCTCGCAAACAAAAGGGATCTATTTGTTCTTAGTATCTGTAATCTAAGCCCTGTCTTGAGGGAAAAAAAGTCGATGACAAAATAGTATAGAATTTATTTAAACATCATTATTTGTTTATTTACAGCCTTTCGTAGAAATGAAACATTAAGGATTTAGTAGTCTTTCGACTGAATTTTATACTTGAAATATTTTCGGCCGAATATCATCTTTCCGTCACTTAATATTACAGAAACAGGGGATTTTCAATTACCCAATCATATAAAATACTAAGAATGGTTTAGTAAACTTTGTAACTTATACTACTAAAGGTGCGTATAATGTTACCTACTGGATAGGTTTGTATCTCAAAGAATTGATAGGGAAGCCTGATTGTCCCCTCCTCATCACAAAATGGTTAAAGAAAGATTAAGATTGTTCATAGGTTAAAAGCCTCACAAAATAGGTGAAAAAGGAAGTCATTTTCTCTTCTTCAGATGCCACAAGAAATGCGCCCTGCACAGCGGCGATTTACTCAGCGCTTTCAGAAGCCCAGGCGCCGCCCCCCACCGCCGGTTCCCATGCGTCACGTTGCTGACGATGACGGCGAGGACTATCAAAATATGCCGGACGACGATTACGAAAATGCAGCAGCCCTTAAGTAAAGAGATTTAAAAATACCCGTTTGCATTTGTTCGGATACAAAACGAGGATAGCGAAACACACATGCCATTTTCGCTTTGCACCTGAGAGTTCCAGCAGCAGAATTGCGAACGATTAAGCGTACTTAAGTTTTATTAACTAATATCATCTGTAAAGAACTAATCGAAATATCGTTTTAAATATGTGCAAACATGTTATTTTCCTTTATGCTTGTGATTCATTTTCCTCTTTAAACGCTTTAAGCGCACAGGTGTTCTTAAAGCTGGATTTACATTTCATGTAATATACTGCTGTATAGACAACTTGCAAGGTTAGTCTCTGGTGCGTTCTGTTTCAGGATGAACAGATACTGAGGACACCAAAAACTTCCTTCGTTGGATACACGTAACGACGCCAAGCATTGCTTGTTATTCAGCATAAGTTAGCTGTTGTATGAAACTGCATCGGTATTAATATTTCTTTACGTAAGTTTCGAAGCAAGCCTTTCCTTTAAGAAAAATGAAACGTAAATCTTAAGTGTATCAAGATCGTTTTTTCAGGAATGTTCTTTTTTCCCAGTGAGAAATTACAACTTTGTGTGTATGTGTGTTAACTTTATCTAGTCACGTTTTCTGTGTCCAGCGTTTCCATGATCTTGTTGAAGTTTATGATTGCATTCATGCAAAACGGATTGTTAATCAGCGAGGTAAAATAAATCCACGCCAAATTACTCGTTATGTACAGATTTAATCCAGCAGGCAGCGTATGATCTGCGCTTTTAACTGAGAAACCCCCCCCCACCACCACCAAATTAGACTTTTTGTAAGCAAAGCATGATTTATTTATTACCCCTCTGCTCCCCTTTTCTCTTTCTCGAGTGATGAAAGAAGGCAAAAAAGGGTACAGATGTAAACCGTGTTTTCCAAACAGAACTATGGTCATTAGACAGTCCAGAAATATACCTTCTCAATGTTCGGGCATGTGCCATGTCCAGTTAGGTGTTGCCTAAAGTTGTGTGGTTAATGACGCATGCACCAAACCCGAAGCAAATGCAAGCCCCGTTTTCGCAGTCCTTGCTCAGAGATCGGGAATTCGAAGAGACGAGAGAAAACGAAAGTTGTTTTCCTGAAACTGAACGAAAAGACGCAGGAAGAGAATATAGGCATATAGCAAAAATTGCGCAGTTGTCGAGTCGTTAGAGATGTAATTTGTATTTTCGTTGATTTCCATAATATTGCTGTGAAAGATGTCTTACCACTGGGCGTCTACGGCCTTCAGTCCACATATATCCATTAGCTTACTTTCATTGTCGAAGCTATAAATATCTACATGTACTGCTTCAGTGATACGCTGCTTTGGTCAATAAAATGTGTAACACCTCGCTACTGGTTTGTGTTATGGTTGCTTTGCAGCTCGTGCTCAACCTGAGGTGTCAGTTTCAGGGATGATTGGACCTGTTGTTGGATTCTTCCATCCTCACAGATTACTATATTCTCTGTTCCTGTTACTTGATGCCTTTTTGTGTTTTCTGTTTGTCATCAGTACTTGACAATGACCAACTTTATTTATCCCAGTGGGCAATTTGAATATGGGAATGTGCTCTAGCTCAACAGTGAATGGAAAAAAAAAACTTACAGGGAAATCAAGTATACACATACATCACACACACACCACTGACAGCTCATCTAAGATTAAGCAGCTAGACTGCAGATGGCACAAATGATTTTATGTCTGTTACTCTTACATATAGGCATAGCATAACGTTTACCCGAGCTTAATAATAAAAATTCTTTTGTTAATACATGTTCAGGTAATGATAAAATGCATGAGGCTTTCAGTACTATTTGCTGGTCACAAAAAGAAGCTAAATCTCTCTGTCTGATACCAATTATCTTAGAACAGATTTCGCAACACTGTTCAGACTATTCCTATCATGGACAGAGAGATTGCGAAACCAGCATACAAATGAGAAAGACAGGAGACTCAATGAATGACTGGTAAAAACGGCCTAAGATTATTTGGCTAACTGAAAAACTCTTTAATTTATGCAAACGATCTTTGCTGGCCACGTTTAACAATGTGTTCGGTGTTTAAATTCCATTTGAGCTGGGTATCAAAATAGTTCCCAGATACCTGAAGGAGTTAACAACTTCAACAGGTTTACTATGGATCACACTGGGAATAACAAAATCCTCTTTGATCTTCCTAAAGTCTATAACTATTTCTTTAGTCTTATCTACATTCAACTCTGAATATGCGCTATAAAAATCTTCATTCATTATTATTTAAAGACGAAGGCAAAAAAAACAAAAAACTGCGGTGGATAGGTTCAGCTTATTTCCAATGCCTTGCCATAAAATACGGTTAAGCAGTCATGTATTTATCACCCACGACCACTGAAGCAATGGGACCTTCATTCACACCCCTTCTTCGAACTGTTTCGACCCATCTTTTTTTTGTGCAAAAGCTTCACAGGATCTCGTAAAAAAAAATTCATCTTGCTGCCCAGCATGCCTCACTAGTTATAATATTTGTAGCTATTTGCGCAACATAAGGCATTTCAACTTTCAAACAATGGTAGTATTAGAGATTATTCTGACAAATTAACTCGGGAAAAATTAAGGTAATCTTCAAATCCAACACTGATGGCACAATTCATCAGCAACATAACAGGTCAAGCAGTTCATGTGCATGACAGCAAAGGCCGCATCTGCTAAGATCTGTCCACGATCGATTATACTAACCCCTGGCATGTTTGAAATATGGGCATTTTCCAAGAAAAAACGTGGATGCAAGTTTCTTCTGCCACAACCGATGGCAAAATAATCATTACAGGCTACCCAAATTTCCTTTTTAATGCCAGATTGTGCTAACACAGCTTGGGCATGTTCAAGGTGTCCCTGACATTTGCTGCACCTCAGGCAAGCGTAAATGCATCCTATTTGCTTAAGCCAACAGAACAGTTCCTTTAAATAACTATGGTTTCTAGCACTCAGACATGAATCTCAGCATTCAGTAAAAACTGTGCAGAACTCTAGCCTATACAGTGTCATCATTGTGCCAGCATGCAGCCTCACATTTTCTTCATTACAGAAACGTTCCAAGGCTAACTTTTACAATGCCCAAAACGCAAACCTTAATGCTTAAGTGTCCATCCTGTAAATAATAATCCTTTATGCTCATAAGAAAACGCTAAATCATTACACCTACTTCATAAAAAAAACTGTTCATGCGAGCACTCTCAGTAATTCATTAAAGTCTTCTTGTAACTCTTGCTGCAAACATGGTCACAAAAACTGCAACCAGGCTTGATAGAAAGTCATCAGACTCGTCATCTGAATCATCACTGAGTACTCCAAATATAACCCTTTTTCCCTGAAGAGCATGCTTCGCCGAGTTCTTAGTAACCTTAGGCACTCAATACCATGTGGCACGAAAAATTACCTGAAAAGCATTAATACAAGTTATCTGTTAAAATCTTTATACACTAATGTAAAATCAGCTTAGAATAGAGAACAGCCTCATGGCAAGCAGATCAACACAGCATGTTCAGATTTATGTGATCCATCAGGGCTTTGGAGACTCTAGTTTAATAGTCATCATTACACACTGTGGCTGAACTAAACACTTCTGCACAGACTCTAAATGAAAGGAATACTAAGATAATTAAAACTATCTGAAAATCTTAATACATCTTCATTAGTACTGCAGTGCTACTACAATAGTTTAGTCATTGTCATTAAAGAGTGGAAATAGTGGTATTACTGGGTAATGGTAGTATTGCACACAGTCTGTTCAGATTCCATCTTATACATCAAAGTATTCAGCGACTCTAGCCTGTGGAACAAATCATCATCACATTCTGTGTGCATACCCAACTCCCTACTTCGTGAATGGTTTTTATTTCAGCAGTGTTATTTTCATAAAAAAAGCATTGCTAGCTATCCAACCATAAATATTCAATTCCTAACCACCAAAGTATCTAACTGAACATGAACGTCTAACAAATGCAAAAGAAAACTAGAAAAAGTTGATATCTGTCATCTAAAAGGTTACTATAATGCAACAAAAAAAGCAGTTGTGCTAAGCAGAATAAAATAAGCTAAATAATTTCACGATGGAAATCATTATCAGAAGGATTATACCGGATTCTATTTACTGGTCTTTTTTTTCTCTCTCTCTCTGGTCGAGGACCCCTTCTACAACAACAAAATCACGCGATAAAATAAAATTTTGAAGTTGTTAGAATATTTTGAAAAACATGTTGACTGTATCTTCAGTCCATATTACTTTCACTTATACCCTCTCACTGTATCAGAGATCTATGCCTCTCTAACACCGCCGATGCTCAACAGACCACGTTGCTCAACCAAATGAACGTCCGGTGATCTGTCTCGCGAGAAACGGAAGTGGCACACGAAACTCTATTTTTATACTTTTATGTTTAGAGGACAAAATTTAATGAAATATGTAATTAATTCGTATTTAATTAAAATATTTCAACATATTTTGTGTTAAGGTTTAAACGGTGCAAGAAACAATAATACGAGACTATCACTAACAAGCTAAAAGAGTAGCCGCCCTTAGGAAAGTAGCATTTTAGAAATAAAACGTGAATGTAAATACGGCAGTTTATGGTCACCATAAACTTTGACGTTAAGCTGAAAACTAAAAGTCTAGTAGTGGTTAATCTGTTAATCAGCCATTGTCACAATGGTAAAGGAACAGTTTCAAGAAACAGACATCGCCAAGAAAATGTGAGTGTCGAAAGACAAATATTGGTGCAAAATATATGGCAAATATTAGCATCTTCAGATGGAACTACAGGCATATTTGCGTTACGGACAAAAGTACTGGCTTATCTTAATATATAAAAAAGTATTAAATAGAAAGCACTACATGATTAGGGAATAGTTGATTGAGGTAGAACAGTAGCAAATTTTAAAATGTTCATAACGCTATTTGTATTATTGTTTGTATTATTTGTATATGCACTATTTGTATTATTCTAGTATTTATAGTGGATGGCCCTTGTACTATATTATGGGGAAGAAGTAACAGACCGTGTCATAATGTCAGAAGAACTGTTGGTGGATTCTATATTTACCTCAGGTCCATTTAGTATTGCATGGTAGATTCAAAATAATATTTAAGATTTGATAAACCTTAATTAATTTTGAGCAACATTGTTAAGGCAAATGTTAATGGGTATTCCACTGTGGCCAAGGTGGGTAATAACATTGGGGTAGCTGTTTACAGAGCATCCTATTGCTCTCTTTTATTGTGGAAGTTCCAGGTGGATGACACATACTGTGATGAAAGGATGTTATAGTATAATGTAGTTGAGAACATGGGGCAGTCTCTGAAGTTTCTCCTGTAACAGAAACTGTTCTATTATCTCTTTATGCCATTGTCTCAATGTGGTTTTTTGAAGAGAGGTATCTACAACTAAAATTCTAATCTGTGCCTTTGTGCTCTTGAGGATTGACTTTTGTAATTCTTGACACCAAGCTTCTTTGAGTCTTACTAGCTAAGAGAAAGATGGGTTGGATCAGAGATCTTTCTCCTACCAAGTCCCATCAACTTGGAACAGATTACCCATTGGCCTTCATCACTCTGCTTCTTTTACCACTTTAAAGTCCAAACTTAAGACATATCTTTTTAGAACAGCAACTTCACTGTGACACTGTCATGAGTGCGCATAATGTGTGTATGTAATTTACTTTGTGTATGAGCGAGTGTCTGTTGTAGAAGGGAGAGTATCTGTTATATGCAGATATGATGCATGGTTGTGGGTGATTCAATCTCTTTATCATTTCTGTAAAGCGCTCTGAGCAAATCATTATTATTACATGTGCCTTTTAGGTAGGATCTGCTATATCTGCCATCTTTTTGTCTTTAGTAAGTATTGACTTCAACAAAATATTTCAAGTTTAATACAATCATGCATTGCATGAAAATGCTTTGGTCAACTGCAGACTGCATAAATGATGGTGATCTCATAAAATTACAGTCATACATTGCATAAAGATAGTATGGTGGTGATGATGATGATGATGATGATGATGATGATGTCATTTTATAATGCACCAGTTTCCGCATTGCCGAGATATGCTCAATGTGCATAAATTGCAAGTGATGGACTGAATATATGACTGTGATCCTACAAGATTATAATGGACTTGATAAATTTCTATTACCTTTCTCATGTTTGTGATGCTGCTGCAAAGAAACCTACTGTGTTTCAGTTATGTAAAAGTATAGCACATACAATTATGTACAGCACATAATACTTGATGATGATAACTGTGTTTATGTAAGTACACTATATGATATTATCACAAAGACAAAATTTTCTAGAATGTATCTCTTTGTTTAGTGATGCATGACTGTACAGTGTTTGATTGATATAATCTATCCATCAATCTGACAACTTAAGTCATTTTATTAGTGTCATGCAGAAAATTTAAGCTGTTTCCAATCCTCTGTATTGCTGTTGTTTATTTAACCTCTATCACTTCTTTCCTTCCATTTATAACTTGGCAATGGGAAATATCTTTCCAAATTCCATTTAAATAAGTACAAAGACTTTGTTAGTATCAAGCTGGCTACGCTATACGTTATAACATGCCTCTTCTGTATTTGATTAATTATATTTTGAATTTCACAGTGCTGACTAATAAATTTCAGTTAAAAATTATGCCAATTCATTTTTGATTGTTCTTTATAGTCACAATCAAAAGACTATGTTAAGATGCATTTTTTTTTTTTTTTGCAGAAGCCATGTCACTTTTGGATTCATGAGCTCAGAGGATATGCAGCAGGCATCACATTTACATGTTGTCAGCAAGAATCTATACAGCCAGGATGGAAGTCGTAAACCAGTTCCATTTGGGGTGCTTGATCATAAGATGGTGAGAGAACCATATAATTTATATTGAAAGAAACAAGTATAGAGCATCTTTGTAAAGTATATTTACATGACATTTCATGAAAATGTTCATATATTTTATTTTTAAGTAGCTTAAAGAGTGGAAGCCCAACATAAGCATCTGAACCCTTGTTTCTCTAATATGTCGATACTGTCTAAAACATCTGCTTATTTAGTGCAGCAGTGTAACATGACCACTGCAGTATCTCAAAAGTTTATTTCCTTTTCATAAGTTGTGTTGTTGTCACTCGCATTGGTTGCACTTGAAGGCTGACTCTTGATGTCAGTGGGCACTAGTGATGTCCAGTTCTCTGTCCTCAGTTCTTGGGGTACCCTCACTCATGTAGAGTTATGTTCCATGGCTTCCTCTGCATCCCTGCAGGAGCACCTTGGGGATGACATCAGAAATAGCTTCTGGTATAGGTCTCTTGTGCCCTGTCCTAAGGCAATAAATTATCACCTGGTCTGATTTGGACAGATGATGGGAGCTGTCTGATGGCTGAGGTTATCTGTGCAGAACCATAATGATGGTCTTCATCTGTTTGGCTGACCTTGTTTTTGTCCTACTTCAACCTTTTCATAAGTGATCCATGCAAATGTTTCTCTTCATGGTGATGAGGATTTTAATTTGAACACAGTTGATTAATTGTAACCATTTCTAAGTTTCTCGTATGTTCTTAAGTGCAGCTTTTGTGGCCATATGGGAAGGAAAAAGCAGAAATTTCTAAGACTTTTCTTTAATAAATACTGAAATGATGCTAAACAAAGTTTCATCTTTTCAGATCTCTTTCTCTCCTTTTTTCTGTCTGTGCTAAGGTATTAATCTGCTACAGTACTAAACTGCACTGGTCATTGTGTCATAAAAATAGACAGTTAACTTTTCTGACAGTAGGAACAAAGTTCTGATGTGTTCTTTTTTTCTTTTGTTCTGCAGAATTATCATTTATGGCTTGTAAAAGAAAACTAAACATTTATGTGTACAACTTAGTCATCATCAACATCATCAGTCCTCTTTGTGCCGTCTGGCAAATGAGGCGACAGCATAGCTATCGTTTCTGTAGTGGGGAAGGGTTGCTAGCCCTATGCCCAACCTTCCTCTCTTCTCAATCGGGCTTGGCTGAGTTATAACTTAATCAAGGAGCTTGGAAAAATAATTCTACAGTCTACATATCACAAACATAAATCATTCATAGCCCGACCTAATTAATTACTATAGAATGAGAGAGCCATGCTGTTCCAAATCATCAAGGTCTCTTTTTAGATGATGTGTTGGAATTCAGATTGATAATGCTGGGAAACTAGTTTCTAATGTAAAATAGCTCATGTCCCAGAGGCATAAGAAGCATGTTTCCTGGCAAACTCAGAAAATTGTAAGCCTGCAAAATACAAAAGTAAAATGGATTAAATGTTATGTTTAAGTGGAAGGCATAGTTTGATTTCAGTATTTTCTTTATTTTCTCGTAATAACCTCTGTTTGACAGGGAACAAGTGAAAAGGGCAATAACTGTGAGACCTGCGGAAATGAGCTAGTTGACTGCATTGGACATTTTGGCTACATTGATTTGGAGCTGCCTGTTTTTCATATTGGCTTTTTTAGAGCCACCATTACAGTATTGCAAATGATCTGCAAGGTGACAATCTAATTTGATGTCTTGGTACTGCTGGTTTTACTATTATCAGTATAGTATATTATTTTACTATTATTGACACCTTTGTTAAAATAAATTTTGTGCACATACAAGTCATGAAGGGATGTTGATTTTTATACCATGCAGCAGGATCTTATTAGGAGTACTCATCCCTGTAGGCACGCTAGTGGTTTCAAAAGGCATTTAAGTATAGTAAAAGCTCCTCATTAAGAACTTCTATATTGTGACTACCTCTTAGATAATGACCCAAAAAATTTTCACAGACATATTTTGCTATATAATCGTCATCTTTATTACAGCTACCTTTCAAATGTGACTTACAACTGACTTTCTTGTAGGAGTCATGTTGAACAAATTTCAGTACATTTCAAAATGGACTGCTTTTGGACAACCATTTGGCCTGCATTACAATTTTCTACAGAAATAACCTTAAATAAAATAATTAAATTTTTAAACAGACTGCTTGTTCATTGAGTCCCTGGTGGTTTTGACCCCAAACCATATTACCCCAGCTATGTTGACCAGGTGTCCGAGTCAGATCGACCCCATGACCATATCATTGTGTATAAGACTACATTATCCCATCACCGAAAGCTGAATCAACAAGGCCCAAAAGATAAATCGATCACCAGGGATATGAAGCTATTAACGCTAAACATTACCAACAGAGCCATGCGTTATTTCAACAAGTTCAGTCACCATCTTACTAAACAAAAATATCTGCTTGGCCATACACATTAAGAGAACAAATTTGAAATAGCACATAAACATGATTTTTTTTCTTTAATGTTTTTAAAAAAGCCTTTGTTGTCATTTATTCATTAGGTTGGAGGTTCATATTGCATGTATATGCAGACATTCCCTTAACATGAAGTAGGTGTCTTTGCTTGGGCATTCATTGGCCTGGGTCGCTTCGACTTTCATTGTTGGGATGATGTGGTCTAATGTAGGTGTAGAGTCAAGGCAGGGTAGACCTGAGTCAGATGGGAGGTTGATATTACTGGGGCGACATGAGTTTGGGTTGAATTGACTGGCCTCCATTCATTTTAAATTTAAATCAGGGCACATAGGTTGATTGTGCTTCATTAATGACCTTTTGCATAAGTCTCATGTTTATATAAAATAAGATTCTTGTGACCAACTGTTTGTGCTCAATTGTGAGTTTTTTGCAGAAATCACAAAAAATACAGAGCATCTTTGCCTACCATGATAGCTGTGTATTGATCGATTGCTCTTACCTGAAGAGTTAATTCCACTATAATAAACCTTCAATTAAGCACAACAATGGTGGAATAAGTAAGCATGACTGAGCAAAAGCAAAATCAACAAAGTACTGTGATAGGGTTTTAAGTGTATTATTTTCAACATTTAAATAAATGAACTTGAATTTATAGGTTTTTGAAGTCATAGTTCATGGAATGAATGCACACTGGACTGCTCAGTTTCGCTACTAAGACCCCTTTCAATTACGACCTGATTTTGATTGAATTTAGAAAGTCTTAGTTGGGAGGTTTTACTATATATATATATATCCATCACACTTATTGGACATTACATCAAACCAACAAAATAATTGCATATTGTTTATTGTTTATTTAACAGCTCAGAAGAGCAAATAACTGTTGATTTTTTTTCCATCCCAGACTTGCAGTGCCATTCTTTTGGAAGATGATGTTAAAGCCAGTTTTCTTGAGAGTCTCAAGAGACCTAACCTTGGTTATTTGCAGCTAAAGGGGCTGCGAAAAAAGATATATGATAAATGCCGCAAAGTGTCTGTCTGCCCAAAGTGTGGAGAGTACAATGGTAATTTATTTTTCGCCGACTGTACTCTCTCCCTTTCCAACAACTGAATCATTCAAATCTACACTGAAAACACACCTCTACCTTGAGCACTACTCCTAACACAGTCCACACAATGCTAGTCTTTCTTACCCTCCCCCCTTCCGCTCTTGCTACTTTTCTACCCATCTTTCTCTGCAGAATCACTATATTCTCTGTTCTTGTTACTAGGTGCCTTCTTGTGTTTTCTATCTTTGTTTTCTGTTTGTCGTCAGTACTGTCGTTTATTCTTCCGTCCCTCGTGTTCTATCCATTTAGGCCATGTCTCTTCCCTGTTTTAAGCGCTTAGAGCATGCTTTCTATGAGTGTGAATATGCACTATAAAAATCTTCATTTATTATTATTATTAATATAAAACAAAATATTATTATCTTTCAATAAGTTATATGCTGCTGTTTAATGTCTACCACATTAAACAAAAAATTCAGTGTGAGATATGAAGATTTTTTATGGGATGCCCTGCAGCCTTTTATTTTTCAATGTTTTAAAGCAGAAAGGGGTCAAGATTTAAGATAAAAAAGAAATAGTTAAAAAAAATAAGGCCAACATTTATGATAGAAGCAAAGTGGCAGTATCCTTGCTTTTTTATAATGTTGAAGGAATGGTAAAGAAGTGTGGAATGCTGAAGATTGTTCATGACAAATACAAACCTCGACGTGGTGCAGAGCTTGTGTTGAAAGAATTTGTGGAAACCTTTGAAAATGCCAAAAGAAATAACAAGGAACTGGAAGCTCTGATTTCTAAAACTCAGGTGAAATTTTTGTATGAGTCGGATTAATATGCCAATGCACTATTAACACAAACTGTTTTGTATAACTATTTGCAGTTTTTTGTGCTTCCATTTTTTTTTTAAATTAAAGATTATTCTTTTCAGTGTGATCATACATTTTATCCCTTTTTATATAAAATAATTTATGTGTTGCTAGAGTTTGTATACCATTTTTTTTGTTGTTGCAGGAAGTTTTAAATCCAGCTATTGTACAGAAACTGTTTCAACAGATTGCGGAGGCTGTAAGTGATTTAATCGTATTTATAGCTACCTTTCAAGAGTTTTAAAGTCTTGTCATGAGCATATTTCAGTAGTAATCATGAAAGTTTGATTTACTCACGTGCAGCAAAATTTAATCAAGTTATGTTGGGTCAATTTACTTTTGTTCTTCTAATGGCAAGATGCCTGAGGTTTATTGAAAATATATGTATCCGTAAAAACATTGTGAAATGAATAAGGAAATAAAACATTAAATACTAGGTAAAAAGTAAAAATAAATGGCTCATGATTTTGAATTTTCTGCAGGATATTCCTTTGTTGTTGATGAACTCATCCATGAGCAGGCCTGAAGATCTTATTCTCACAAGGATTTTTGTTCCTCCAATCTGTATTCGCCCTTCAGTTGTTTCTGACCTCAAGTCTGGAACGTAAGCATTTATTTTATATATAAATATAGACTGTTTATAATTTAGCTTTCAGTCTGTGCTTTAGAATCTTTTTGTGTTCTTATTTTGAAGTTCCTTTTTCCTGTTATAGCTTCTAATCACTCACTATTTATTTAATCTGACTGTTGATATTGATGCTTCATGATCCAAGAGTGACCAATTAACGTGTTTAATGTAACATTTTTTTTAAATCATATTTTTATTGAAATATAGTGCATTCTGTTATTTACATAGCATAATATCAGTTTTATTTTTAATGTTATTATTTGAAAGTGGAAAACTTATGAACCTAGGAGTTTAACAGTTTGGTGAGTTGTGTGTAAACATTGTTTATCATCACATTACAGAAATGAAGATGATGTGACAATGAAGCTGACAGAAATTATTTTCTTGAATGATGTCATACAGAAACACAGAGCATCAGGAGCCAAAATGCAAATGATCATGGTAGATTCAAAAGTTCATTTATTCAGCTGTTTTTAAAGCTGCTTTTTCCCCTTCCACAAAAATCAAAATAGAAGAGAGTCTCCATATGGTCATGTTTACGTCTTATCAAGAAAAATTGCTTATGCAGAATAATGAAAATGTGATGATGTAAAACTTTCAAGTATATTAGTAGATGGATACTAATGATACATTAAAATGAAACGTGTGTAGATGGCTGTGATTGACTGATCAAATTAGTGGGTAATTTGTCATGTAGCGGAGGAGCTAATGTAGACATAAATGCAAATTTCTTTTTAATTGTCTCAGGTGAAAGTTATTTATAACATGATTTTACTGGTAAAATTGTTTACTACTGATGAACAGGAAGACTGGGATTTTCTGCAGCTTCAAGTAGCATTGCTTTACAACAGTGAAACATCAGGCATCCCTCTCCACATGCAGGTATCCTTTTATTAGTTTATGGCTATATTACTATAAATTATATCTTTTTTGCATGTTAAACACTGTTTTGGTAGCATTATGTTTTTAGCCTTTTGCAAACTCTTAATTTAGTAGAGAAATCACCTTACGGTTTTCATAATTTCAATGAAGTCTGGGAAATTTCTCCGCCTTGTCAACACTGATATAGTTATATCTTGTACATCTCTGAATATCCATTAAATAAAAAGTGAGCACTAGCAGCTTTGTGTTTTATTGTTGGTTGGGCTAAACTGGTTGTAGTCTTGAATGTGTGTATGCACCAGTCTTGGTGATCATATAAGGCTTTGATGACTGATGCGTGCCCCATGAACCTGCTATACGCAGTGCCAAGATAATGTGCAGGGGTTCTAAACCCAGGCCAGCAGCATCTTTTTATGACAAATGTATAAAACAGTTAGTAAACATTCAAAGTACCTGGCTGTATTTCTCAGTATAACACTGTCAGAAGTACAGTCACAACTCTTTATTTTGCCAGTCCTGTCTCTTGCTGCACTTTATGAGACAACATATTTCCCTCAAAGTATCCCCTATGGATCATATACCCTTTTTATTTTGGCACCATATCCTTTTGTATAGCATGTGTTGGACATGTGGTGAGAATGAGTTGGATCTGTGCAAGTATTGGCTTGTTGGTGTAGAGTTAATGTGCAGCCTGTTGATGTGATTGTGAGCTATGCTGAAACTAAGCTTTGCGCATTTAGAGCACAGGAATATAGTAATTGCCTATGTGAGGGGGAAAAAAGCAAAAGTTTGCTTTTTTCTTTTTTTGACATTTCTTCCTTGCAGCACCAGTGACAGGTCCCACCTAGCTCTCTCACCACTTTGTGCAAACTTTTCAGTGTCTTCTTCTGATTTTTATTATGCATGCCACCCAAGCCTCGATGTCTAGCTGTGTACTTATTTCCATGCTGCATAGACATTATTTTAGCATCTACCCTGGTCTTCACTATAACTTATTGATGTCTAGGCCCTATGCCTGGCAGTGTGCTTAGATTTTCAGACACCTAGTTTGTCTAGCATGATGCACACAAGATAGCACTGACTACCTAGCTCTAGTATCCTGTTTCACCACACACACCCTACCCTGCCATCCTGTCTCATGATTGGGAATAGTACATCACAACAGGTCTTGATGTGGCATCTGCAAATATAATCATTTGATATATTTTCCCAAATATTTGAAAAATAAAAATGAAACAAAGTGCACAGACCAAGGTCCTGTTACACTGGCTTTACCTACCCACACATCCAGTTGTTTGGACTGCATAAGAAATTAAAAGCAAAAGAGGGGATATGGGTAAGATAGCAAGTCAACAGTTCCAGACTGTTTTACCAAAGAAAAAAAATTATTTAACGGTAACGTTTTTTTCTGGTCTCTATAGACATTGAGTATTTCCATGCTTTCAATGGATTTCAGAAAATTTGGCACTTAAAGCACTGGTATTTTGCCTAGATGCAAACATTAGTCGAAGAATAATCATAAATGTAGAGAACCATAACTCACTTTTGCAGCCCAAAAAACCAATGAGAGGCTTTGTCCAAAGACTGAAAGGAAAACAAGGACGCTTTCGTGGCAACCTTTCAGGAAAGCGTGTTGATTATTCAGCCAGATCAGTGATTTCCCCAGACCCCAACATGCGCATCGATGAAGTGAGATTAATTTGTTTTAAATGTACTTGCTTTATTTAGGATTTCTGCTTGTTGAATCTGACTTTCTTGGAAACACTGTAAAGTTAATG
The DNA here is from genome assembly GCA_004794655.1 of Marisa cornuarietis. Classification (NCBI taxonomy): domain Eukaryota; kingdom Metazoa; phylum Mollusca; class Gastropoda; order Architaenioglossa; family Ampullariidae; genus Marisa; species Marisa cornuarietis. The sequence continues at coordinate 3,348,024 of SMMW01000025.1, forward strand.
CTTTGTGAATAGGCAGTGATAATAAATCTTAATGAACTTTTTTATCTGTATTTAATCTTATGACAAATTTTGTAGGATAGCTGTGTTCATGTGCCATATATATTTTGAAAGTGCAGATGGGAATAATATGGTATACATTTTTAAACTACACATGCATAGATATGCTTTTGAGGAGATAAATAATGTATGCTTTTACTTTTGCAGGTTGCTGTGCCAGAACATGTTGCCAAAATTCTAACGTACAGAGAAAGAGTGACAAAAGCCAATTTGCAGAGGATGAAACAGCTGGTTGTGAATGGCAGTGTCCATCCTGGTGCAATTGTTGTTGAACATCCTGAAATGAAGGATGGTCAGGTAACATATCATAAAAGGTATGATATTTCTGTGGAATTTTGTGCATGTGTTTACTCTCTAATGCATGAGCTGGAGAAAGCTGGATTCTACTGCTTTGTCTGGGACAGGGAAGGTGTGTTAAGCAAAAAGAAATGAACACAAATGGTGAACTAGCTTTAACTGGCTTTCAGAGAGTTGGGAGTGGCTTGAAAGAAACTGGTGTCCAGTTGAAGGTGGGTCGAGAGGTAGAGGGTAGAGAGAAAGACATTAGTAACAGAAATTCACACCTTTATTGGTTTTGAGAGGTCTTCATTAGCACAAAATTGCTTCATGGTGTCCCTTTTATCCCCTTTAAATGAAATATAGCATTTAAAAACAAATTGTTACTGTTTCTCCTGCAACTAGAATTGCAATCATAATTCTTGTTCTCAGCTGGTAGAATGTATTTTTTTTATTTCAAGAAAAGTGTTCTTTTTTGCATGACAAAGAGAAGGCATTTTAGATTGATGTGACTGTGGTCTGTCGGTACTGGTTTGAACCCTGTGAAAACAAAATACTTGCTCAGAGGAGAACTAGGGGCAAGTGTGAGAAGGATACAAACTGAATACACTGTCTGCATTGTGGAGAAAATGAACAAAACTTAGCTTTGATAAGAAAACTGAAGTTTTATCTGAGTGTGTATGTAAATATATCTATTTCTTCATTATTGCATTGTTTTACATTCAGTATTATTCTTTTTTATTTTAAATAAATGGAAAGTATTCAAAAGGCTAAGTAACTAATGACTAGTCATTAAAATGTACTTTTAATACTTTGAATACAGTGAATTCATGATTATAAGCAATATGCTATCCAGTAAATGCAATGAATCATAACATTTTTATGAATATTTCACCTAGACATAGAGTTTAAGCTTATTAAAGGAACTTCAAAAATACTCACAAACCTTGGTGTCATTGGTAGATTTGAATTTTTGCTTTTTTCTCTTTTCTTTTTTTGTCTTGCATAAAAATCCAGTTTAGCGAATACGATAAGAAGTTTTTTCCTTAATTAGATAAAATTAGATGAGTTGTGTGTTGCTTTTAGTTTTCCCATTCATGACAATGGTATCTAGTTCACTTATTCTTTTTTGTAAAGGGAATGATAGCAACAGCTATTTTTCAACATACTGGTCCACTGACCTAGGTAAACAGACTTGTAGTTACTTGCACATCTGTAAATTTATTAACACATGTTCTTTTGTTATATGCAATACCAGAGGATTTTTACTGCCCAGATGTGAGAAATACAATGATGTGAATAGGTGACATAAATTTTGTTATTATCTTTCTGATTTTTCTAGGAATTTGTACTTTATTAATCGGCAAAATGTAGCCAACTCCCTGAAGATTGGGGATATAGTAGAGCGGCATTTGCTTGATGGAGATGTTGTCCTCTTCAATCGCCAGCCTTCATTGCACAAGCTCAGCATTCAAGCTTTTTATGTATGTTAAGAGTATGACATTTTTTTTACAATTAGTGCAAGCATTTACAAAACAATTGAGCTCATATTTTGCTTTTTGTTTTCTTCTTTGACTGTACCAGATGACATGACCATAGGAGATAAAGGGTTACATTAGCTCTTTAACCATTGAAATGTTGTATCCCCTGACAGTGAGCTAGCATGTGCCTGGCATGTAGAGCACTCCACAAGTCAGCAACTGCCCTCAAACAGCATAAGGGGTGGTCTGGTAGCACAATGGTTAGTGCCTGTCTCCATTACAATGAAGGTTGGCTGTCCTGGGTTCAACTCTCATCTTGGGAACACTGTTCTTTCTCTGCATAAAAGGCCAAACGCAAGGCCAACACACCAGTTTTTTTCAGTGGCTACTGTGGTGTTCACTAGCCTCTGCTCTTACCATGTGCAATGTTCACTTTGTGCTGAAAACTTATGTTTTGTCAGCTGGTTTTGCCTGTACTAGTGACACAGGCTTCTTTTTCTTGTGAAAAGATGTGTGTTTTTCAGCAGTGTCGCTGGTGTTTTAGATTATAATGTTACAGAGAATTCTGCCTTTTTTGATGGAATTCTTTTGACACGGGACCTTTTTCTCTTGAGAAAAGACCGGTATTTGTCAGTCACCAGCAGTGCAGCACAAAAAGCTTGTGACTCCAGACTTGCGTTTCCTGTGCTGCATTTTTTTTCAACGCTACAGAGCATTTTTCATTGGAATTCTTGTGTTGCCATGCTTCTTTTCCTTGAGATGTGATTTGACAGCCAGTCAGTGTCAGTGCTATGGTTGTTATTGCTACTGAGAATTCTGTCATTCGCCGGAATTCTTGTGACAGTGGACTTCTTTTCCTTGAGACAAGACGTGTTTTTGCCAGTCAGTGTTGTCTGTGCTATGAGTTTTACCACTACAGAGAATTCTGCATTCTTGTCAGACTTTTTGTGACATCTGACTTGAGAAAAGACTTGCCCTTGACAGTCTTTGTCAGCTGTGCTAGATAACATCCGCGACAGACTTCTGCTGGTGTTTTCTCCAATGACCACTGCGGACCTCCTCATCAGTATGAAAGCATTTCCCGGTGTGCTTAGTTCTGGTTCTCCTGGAAGCAATAGAAGCATTATTTTTCAAAGGGGTGGTTCAAGAAGTAACTCATCCAGAGTCCCTGGAATTCTACTCTCATCTCTTCCTGCTACTCAAACCAGGTGGGAAATGGTGACTTATTCTCAATCTCAGCACACTGAACTGACACTTGTCCTCTCTCTGGTTTGGTCTAGAGTCCTGAAGACTACACCATCACCATAGACCCATCAGGCAAACGTTCCAACTGGCACGCCCAAGCAGGGAGGGTCTTCCGGTGGTGGCCCTGCCCTTCAGGTTGTCCATTGCACTGGGGTTCACCATGATGTATGCAACTGTCCTTGCTTAACCTACCTGGACGACTTGCTACTTCACTGCTGGAACCAAGCTTCTCCTTAAGAGAAAGTAGGGAAACAAAGATAGAGAATATGTATGTGCAGGGGGAATTTTTACTCAAAAGTCAAATCTCCACAGTGCTTTCTTACCCGCAGATAGTGTGCCGGCCCTGGAGCAGACACGGGTGATCCTGAAAGAGGCCCTCTTTGTTTGTCACTACATTGCAAAGATCGCCCAGGATTGGCTGCGTAATCTGTGTTTTATGAACACAGGAGTGCATCTTCTCTCTTGGTGGCAGAGTAGGATGCGAACTTTATACTTGTTGCTTTTTTTCTGGTGACAGGCTATCCTTCATCAGTCACCTTACATGCCAGCCTCCTGCCTTGTAGAGGTGAACTTGACCTAGCTACAGATGGGCTTCTCTTGCAAGAGTAATCTAAAACATTCACTCTTGACATGGACACCAGCATGACAGGTAGGGGTTCCACTTACCCCTCCCTCTCTTATACGTCAGCGATCTGTATCTCTAGATAGAAGACCTTTTAGTACCTTCCCTCCAGTGGACTGATCCACTAGTACTCACCAGCCCGATTTTCTAGAGTGTCTGAGGGCAAGGAGCAAGTTCACAAACTGGTTACGTTTCTGGAGGCTTACCTTGAAATGTCATGCTTTTGGTGGCGGACATGATTGGTAAACTGGCTGCCTTCAGTGTTTTTATGCTTGGAGCAATGCAGTTATCTTTTCCGACAGCTTAGGCTGTGGGATGTGGGTTCAGACTATGTTTTGCCAGCTAATGGCTTGCCACTTGTTCTTTTCTCATCACTTGGGATCTGGCCTGGGTCTTAATAGTTGGTTTCTCCAAAACCCATTAAATTCAGTCGGCTCAGTTTTGCAGGGTCAAGGAAAAGTTACTTTTCCTGTTGGCCTTGACCGCTGTAACAAGGGTCTTTGATATTCTTGCATGCCTGGCTGACCCAATTTTGTGCAGTTGGTTCTGTGTGAGGGATGACACCCAAAAACTTTCTTTGATAAGTTTCGATGCCTTGGATGCCTGGTTCCAGTCTCTAGAAAGCGTGAGCCAGCTTCCCTGTTGGAACCAGTCATGGTTGGTGTGGGTAAACTGCATGATGCTTTCAGCCTGAGGGCCAACCATGTTGATGGTCACCTCAAGACCGGTCGTTCTGTTTTTAGTTGTTGGTAAAAAAAAAAATGGTGTGTTGAGCTTGTGTTTGGCCTTTTATGCTGTTAGAAGGTAGTTGCTCGTCTGACTAGTGGAGTGCTCTACACACCACGCACATGCTAGTCAGGGGATACAACTTTTCAATGGTTAAAGAGCTAATGTAACCCTTTATCTCCTATGGTCAGGTAAGTCTAGAAGAAAGAGAATTTACTCTCAAAATTTTATTTTTATGTCATATATGCACAGATCTTTTTATAGTTCTTTTAGTTTCTTTTGAGTGGAAATTGTGTTTGCTTTTGAATATGTATTTGTATTTGCTTTGAATGAGAAATGCTTTTTAAAAATATTATTACATACTATGATACCACAGTACATCTGAGTCTTGAAAAGTGCACATTGCGCACAGTATCAATTTTAATTGTGCACTGTTTTCTTTTTTTGGTTCTTTTTTAGGCCAGGGTGATGCCAAACAGAACATTTAGGTTTAATGAATGTTGCTGCACCCCTTTCAATGCAGACTTTGATGGTGATGAAATGAATCTGCATCTTCCTCAAACAGAAGAAGCAAAAGCAGAAGCTTTAATTCTTATGGGAGTAAGTAATCTGTACTTCAATGTACATGTATTCAGCTGTCTCTGTGTCTAAAATGAGCACACCATGCACACTTAGATGCATACATATGCTCATTCATTCACACATGAATGTTATTGAATAAATTTGGGTACCCCTTTCATCTTCCAACTATTTCTTTCTTTTACGCACATGCATGCATGCACAGAGACTAAAATGAAATTTAAGTTGTGCTCTATTTATGGTTGCAGTCAAAATCCAATATGATTACACCACGGAATGGAGAGCCATTGATAGCAGCTATTCAGGACTTTCTCACAGGTAAGTTTTTGGTAAAGTATATGATTTATAATTTTTGAGTGATAGCAGCACTTAACAGGAAGAAGATCCTAATAAATTCTAGACTGCAGTTTGTGAAAATGATGAAAGCAAAGCAATTTAGTTACCTTCTAAATATTTGCAGGAGCTTACCTTATTACCCAAAAAGATGTCTTCTTTGAGAGGGCTCGAGCTTGTCAGATTGCATCTTCCATTCTAGCTGGTAAAGATATCAAGCTGAAAATTGAATTGCCTCCACCTGCCATCTGGAAGGTAGGAACTATACTGTTATTAAAATAATAAACCGAAGAAAAAAATAACAAAACCTGTATTGGTGTGCAGATTTTTTTAGGTATGCTGCAAAGTTATCCTCTAACATCCTCTAGAAGGATTTTTGTAACCTGATAAGCAGAATTCTGTGACATCCCCTTAGAAATCCGAAACTATTAACAAATTCAAGTAAAAACATTCAAAAAATGATCAATTAAAATTTTTTTAAAGTATACATTTTGTACTTGCTTTTAAATTGTCTGGACTTGCACTTCTACCATATCTTGAAATTTATGCCATGCCATGCCATCTGAGTGTTGTACATCATTATATCATCCAAATATGCTATGAAAATATTTGTTATTAAATGTAGCTGAGGCTGGTGCGGTCTGTTAGTGACTTAACATTTTTTGCCTTATATTTCTGTTTATAGTTTTCTTTGATAAGGATCTATACTTAAAGATTTTATGATCAGACAAAAGTTTATTTCAAACCTCTCACATTAATACAAGTAACACAACTAATGAGTATTGTGTGACTGAGATGACATATATAATGAAGGTACTACTTTTTTTTTTAAATACAATCCACAGCCATGCAAATTGTGGACTGGAAAGCAGCTTTTCAGTCTTATTCTTAGACCCAACAAACAGTCTCCTGTCAAGGTTAATTTGAGAACCAAAGGGAAGAGATATACACGAAATGAAGACCTTTGCAGCAATGATTCATGTATGTATGGTATTTAGGCATTTTTGTATTTAACAGAATTGATTTTGTTGGTTATTTGGCTCATTTAATGTATACTCTGCTTCAATTTGCTCTTGTAATCTTAAATGTCAGAGAAAATAATTTCTAGCAGTCTTTTCTTCAGGTATTGACCACTACTAGGCAGGGTAGGAAGACAGTTTTAAATAGGTGGTTTAGAATATGCATGTAATGGGACATAGCATTCTGCACGTATTTCAGTTGTTGCCATTCGGAACAGTGAGCTGTTGTGTGGAACCATGGACAAAGCAACTCTGGGATCAGGATCCAAAGAAAACATCTTTTATATTATCTTGCGTGACTTTGGACGAGAACATGCTGCTGATGCTTTGTCTCGACTGTCTCGAATCTGCCCAGCTTATCTCTGTAAGTTACTTTAGAAAAATACTTGTTAACATCACTGTCATCATGACATTCGTGTCATTCATACACATTCCACAAGAACGCGTTACTAGCCTATAACCATGGCACTTTTTTGTCTCTTGCAACACTATATTACTGTCATTACCAGGAAGTAGTTAGGTCTTGAACAATAGACAAAGTCTCAAACATTTTGTCTTGCAGCCAATCGTGGATTTTCAATTGGCATTGGTGACGTCACACCAGGTGAAGGTCTCATTAAAGCTAAGAATAAGCTGCTGGCAAATGGGTAAGTAACTGTAGGTTTTCTTTTATTGGATATACCATTTGCTTAAACCTGACAGGAAGAAACTATCATAAGATGAAGTCATTAGGTGATAATCTTGGCTATAAAGCTAATATTATTTGCTTCAGATTAAAAAAAAAAAGGATTGTCTTTTGGGACCTATGCCAGGTTTATCGAATGCACCTGTCATCTCTCCTCTAATGCCAGCTATATAATTTGTAATGACTTTGTGATTTTATGTTAAACTATGATAAATACATTTGTAACCCAAATATGATGAATAGATAGGTAACCTTTTGCTTTTATAATTTTAGTTACGCAAAATGTGATGAGTACATTCGTAACATGGAAGAAGGGAAGTTACAGACACAGGCAGGGTCAACAGAGGAAGAAACTCTTGAGGTATGGGAACTTCTTTGTTCTCCTTTAGTTTTTTTTTCAGTGTCTATTTCTTAGCATTGGCACCTTTCAAACTGATACAGGATTGAAGTGTAACACTCAAGCTGATTTTGTGCCAATTGTTGTATTTCAGGCTGTGATTTTGAAGGAATTGTCTGTCATCCGAGAACATGCTGGCAAATCTTGCCTGCAAGAATTGCACAAGACCAACAGCCCTCTCATCATGGCCGTCTGTGGTTCCAAAGGTGTGTGAAATTCAAATAATGTTAATATTTGCAAAAAGGGTGTGGACTACATTAGATTCCATTTATTAAGTTCTTATTTGGCAAGGTTATTTATTTAAGAGAAATTTTTAAATAAATTCAAATTTAGCTACTTGCAGCAAGTGCTAAATGACATGCTTGCTATCACCATTGATATTATTTTGACAATGAATAGGTGTCCATTATTTTTTCTGTAGGTTCCTTCATTAACATCTCACAAATGATCGCTTGTGTGGGACAGCAAGCCATAAGTGGCAAGAGAGTGCCAAATGGCTTTGAAGATCGTGCCCTTCCACATTTTGAAAGATTTGGTGGGAGTCATGGTTACATTTATTACTTTGTGTTCAGTTATATTTGCAGTTTAGGGGAGTTTTTTTTATAACTTATTCAGTCAGCAGATCTTATTTCAGCTATATTTCCTTTTAGTTCTTTTAACAATTTTTCCAATATGTGTTAATCTTTCAGGCTGTATCCTTCTTTAACATTTTCAGCATTGTGAATTAAAAACAAAACCCCATATTATTATAAGGGTACCAGTATCTGACTTCATTAATATTAAAAGAGTATTATACTTGTGTGTGGCATCAATTAACATTACCATTTTGTTTTAAAATGCAATTTTTTCTTATCTTTGCCATGTCCTTTAGTTTTATTTGGTCTGCAGATTTAGTTTTGTTATCTCTCATCTTCATATTTGTAAATTTTTGTTTTTGCTTTATTTATTTTCTCATTTCTTTGAGATTATTATGGTTTGCTTTGTATTTTGTTGGCATTCAGGAAATAAATCTTTCTGTTTTTGTACAAAAACATGTGAACAGCAAAACATCCAGCAGCAAGAGGATTTGTAGAAAACAGCTTTTATTCTGGTCTAACACCCACTGAATTCTTCTTCCACACAATGGCTGGACGAGAAGGGTTGGTAGACACAGCTGTAAAAACAGCAGAGACAGGATACATGCAGCGCCGACTGGTCAAGGTGGATTTCTGGCTTAAATTCCAATGTGCATATGTAGACATGCCAAATGTACACACATTACAAACAGGCTCATCTGCATCATAAAATTCTGATAATTTAATGAAGGACAAAATTATCATTTTAAAACTGATGAACTCCTTATGTTAATAGTTCTTATCTTCAGAGTTAGTAGCCGTAAAAAAATACTTTTTAAACTTTTGTGAGATCCAATGTCAATTATGTGTTTTGTCTTTTAAGTCACTTGAGGACCTGTGTGTGCAATATGACATGACTGTGCGGTCTTCCACTGGAGAGGTAGTACAGTTCAGATATGGAGGAGATAGCTTAGATCCTGCTGCCATGGAAGGCAATGACAAGCCCTTAGATTTTCATCATCAGCTGCTGCACATTTTGGTGAGTAATAAAACCAGAAATTATATTTCTGTTTGTACATAGTCTTTTTCAATTTGACTGAGACAGCATTGCTTACTATTTGCGATGACTTACTATTTGATTGCAACATGGATCACACATCCTTACTGTCAATGCTAGATCTGTCAGCTGCATTTGATACACTCGACCATGACATCCTTCTCCGGCATCTTCATGTTACTTTTGGTCTTTCTAGCACTGTTTTGAATTGGTTGTGGTCTTACCTAACTGATCACACCCTGTCTGTGGTATTTATAGCACATCTTCACCTGAACTTAGAAGTATGGAATACCTAAAGGCTTTGTTCTTGGGCCTCTTTTTTTTCACTGTGTACGTTGAACCACTTGGTTCCACCATCTGCCACCTGGGCCTGCAGTATCACATGTATACTGATGATACACAGATGTTAGTGTCTGGCCTCGCTTCCCCGCTCCAGCAGGTCTGCATCATCACATAATACACAGTCAACTCTGTAGAAAACTGGATATCCATCAACATATTGACAATGAATGACAGCAAAACTGAGGTCCTTCCAATAGCCTCTGCTTATAACCTGAACTTTGTATTGTCCTCTACCACTTTTATTTTCTTTGGGGTTAACATCTCTCTTAGACTGTCCGGAATCTTGGTGTTACTTTGGACACATCATTATCTCTTGAATCTCCCATCAAAAAGCAGACTATGCTACACCCCTTCTCCACTGGCTGCCAGTCTGAGCTCACATTCTCACTGGTCTAGGCTTTGCTGAGGTCTTAAAAGCTAAGAGAGAGATTAAGCCAAAGCACATAGTTGCATTTGTAAATGTGAAAGTAGTGCATCACTGCATGGAGACTGCACTTCATAAATTGTTAAATAAGCTCATCATCCTTTGACATCTGGCTCCTGAGCTTTCTACAAAACCATTATGTCACCATGCAAAAGTAGATACCAGATATCATACAACTGTGATTTTGTATACCTGCTTAATCTTTCTAGTTCTTCTTTATACAGAATCAACTATTTGCTTTCAGAAAAATAAAGTTTTTGGTTTTATCTATTAAAATTTGCTAGCTATTTTGAACATGTTCTGTTACCCAGGCTGTGACTAACAGTAAAGTACGAAATGAAGACTCTTTATCCGATACCCAGCTGAGTGCATTAGTGGAAGATGTGCTGATGAAAGAAGAATGGACAAGACCTGAAGAAAGTTTTGATGACTTTAAGAAGGAAGTCAAGTAAGTTTAAAATTTAGTCTTATGAGATGTTGACTTTTGTAGATGTGTTTTTTTTTTAACTTCAGCGTCTCTTATGTTTATAGATATTTAGGTTTTAGTTACATTTTTCGCTGTATCTTGTATCTTTACAGGAGTTTTATGGACACTTTGGCTCAGAAAATAACCACTTCTAGAGCAAAGTTTCTAAAGCATGGAGAAGTGGAAAATATAAGAGGTAATTAACCTGTGAAGTGTAATCTTTTCTTGTGTCTTATGAGCGTATCTCTGCGATGTGGAAACTAGCGCATTATAAAACGACATCTTCATCATCAAGTCTTCAGGCATCAACAAGGAGTAATCAATGAGTGCGAAATCTTTTTTTTACAGAACTAATTTTTTGCTAAGTAAAATCATCTGTTTATTCTTCATTTGCTGCTGATCTCATTTTTTTTAAGAAAAAGACAAGCATAAACATTTGTGCATGTGTTCATGCTGATAATTCATTGTAACCATGCGGTGTAATACATTCATATATCTTGTAGCATTGAACCAACTGGAACGCATCACCAGCACTCAAGTACTTCGATTTATGGAAGTCTGTCTCCATAAATACCTAAAAGCAAACATTGAACCAGGCAAGAGCTGATTTGTTTCTTTGTCTAAAGATTTTGTTGTAAAATTGTTTTTTTTTTGTTTTAAATTACTGTTTTGATTTTTGCTGACATAATATGTCTTTTCATGTATAACAAAGAACAAGAGTTTGTTACTTTCAACTAGGAAACATCAGTGCATTTTCAGCTATTACTAATACCAACTATTGCTGTCTAAACTGGACAAATCACTTTTAGAACTGTGAAGGCTGACCTTAATACTTACTTCTTTTATGAATACCTCCAGTAGCTGATAGTCTCCACCTGTTCTCACTGTCTTTCCTTCCCCCTTTTGTTTTTATAGTTTTGCTGCTTTTTTGTCTAAGCACACTGAGCTCACTGCCAAGCAGGGAATGTGCTGTACAAATACTTTATTATTAAGATGATGATGAAGATGATTAGCTAAGAAGGAAACATCAAAAATGGCAAAATAAATTGTCTGGTTCTATAATCATATTTAATGAACAGCGATTGACCTTTAGATCTTTGGATCATCTTGGTAGTTGCAAAACCTAAGAGTATATATATAGCAGATATATATATTTATATGCAGTGTCTTGATATTTATTCCTGTTTTCCATTGTATTAAGCCACTGTTGTCAGCATCATGCTCTAGCATAGCGTTCCTTCAAAGTATTTGTTTCTGCTTCACAATCAAAGGACTTATAGTAAATTCTTTATTAGTTTAGTAATTTAGTCTGCTATTCTAACCTTATCATAATCTTGACCCTGAAGTAAATGTTTATGGTCTTTGCAGAATTGTTGATTCCTGTGCATAGATGAAATGGGAAACTTGAAAATGGAAAGTGGTCTATTCATTTAGTATTGGCACCTGGCTGAAAAATAGTTCTTGCTGTTTACTAGTAATCAATCAATCAGTGCTCTTCATGCTAGTTGCACATAAGGCCTCAACCAGAGCCCGCCACTGATGTCGATCGGCTGAAACCTGCTCCAGGCGATCCCATGTCCAGCCCTTTCCTTTCATGTCTTTTTCCACTGTTCTTCTCCAAGTTTCCTTTGGGCGGCCTCGTTTTCTTTGGCCGTCTGGAGTCCATCGTAGGGCGATATGGAGAGGTCTGCTGTCTGCTGGCAGAGCACATGTCCAATCCATCACCAACGCCTTCGTTGAATCTGTGTGGTGATGGACTCGGTTTCATTTCTTCGGTGGAGTTCTTCATTGGTGGTGGTGTTTGGCCAAAAGATGTTAAGTATGTGCCTGAGGCATCTGTTTTGGAAGATGTCAAGCCTGTTACCAATGTTTTTGGTCATCTTCCATGATTCTGATCCATATAGGAGGGTGCTGATCACATTTGACTTGAAGATTCTCAGCTTGGTCTTCTGGCTGATGTTTTTTGCCTTCTATGTGCTCCTGAGTGAGGCGAAGGCCTGGCTGGCTTTCGCTAGTTGGGCTTGAATCTCCACCTCCGCATCGCTGGTGTTTGACATCTTGGACCCAAGATAGGTAAAGCTGACAACTTCCTCAATCTCTTCTTCATTTAGTTTGATGTTTTCTTGGACTCTCGTGTTCACTCTCATACTTTTCGTTTTCTTTGCGCTGACCTTCAAGCCAAGGTTTCCAGCTGTTTCTGAGAAGGCATTTGTTTTCTCCTGCATGTCTTTGTGGCGGTGTGACAACAGGGCAATGTCATTGGCAAAGTACAAGTCTTCCAGCATTGTTGTTGCTGTCATAGTCATGGTCCATTTGATCCCTTGTTTACTAGTAACTCACTTTTTAAAACTCCATTCAGCATGTTAGTAGCTGAAGTATCTTTGTTCAGCCAGGTGGCTATTACTGTGTTGGTGGTAGAAACCACACTTTAAAAAATTTGAATTGGTTCTAATTATAAGCTCGGTACTCTCTGAAGGCATTTTGGTGAGTGATTCGAACTGTGTTTTGTCATAGGGAAATCTCAATAAAGTAAATTTTTCATGCAGGAGAAGCAGTTGGTGCCATTACTGCACAGTCCATTGGAGAGCCAGGCACTCAGATGACACTGAAGACTTTCCATTTTGCTGGTGTTGCTGCTATGAGTATCCTTTACAGATTTACAGTGCATGGGAATCTAGTATATTCTACCAAAATTTAAGGCTACTGTCATTATTGTGTTTTATCATTAGTGGTTAGCTATAATGACATGAAAAACACTAAAAAATCCGTTTCTTTTAATAAACAGTGGAAGGGAATCACATACTTGAAGAATGAAAGTAACTGTAGCTTCCCAAGCCATGTCATGGCAAGTCTGAAAGAAAGATCATCATTCCTTGCTACTTCTCGAGGAGCATAGGGCCGCAACAACACCTCGCCAGCAGACCCGGTTTTGGGCATTCCCCCTCAGTTGGGCCCATGTGGTTCTGGCATCGTTTGCCTCGCTCTCTGCTGATCTTTTCCAAGTCTGTTTTGGCCTCCCAACTCTCCTCTTCCCCTGAGGGTTCCAGTCAAGTGCCTGCCAGGCAATGGTGTCAGCTGGTTTGCGCAAGTTGTGTCCTATCCAGCCCCACTTGCGCGTTTTGATGTCTTGACTAGTGGCATTCTGGTTAGTTCTTTCCCACAGGCTGCTATTGGAGATCTTTTCAGGCCATCTTATTCCCAAAATATGGCGAAGGCATCGGTTGGTAAAGGTCTGGAGCTTGTTGTTGATGGTATTTGTCATTCTCCAGGTTTCGGAGCCATACAGTAGGACTGCCTTCACATTGGTGTTGAAGATGCGGGTCTTAATGCGGAGGGATAATGCTCGGGAGTTCCAGATGGGGCGCAGGGTGTTGAAAGCATGTTTGGCCTTGTTTATGCGGCTTCTGATGTCGTCGTCCGCTCCACCGTCCTTGCTAACAATGCTTCCAAGATATGTGAAGCGGTCTGTTTCTGAATGTTCTCTCCTTGAAGATGGATTGGGAGTTCCTGCTTGTTGTTGATTTTCATCACTTTGGTCTTCTTTCTGTTGATCTTTAAGCCGGTCTTCTCTGCTTCCTCTGCTAGCTTGCTCAGTTTGGTTTTTGCATGCTGCTGCCGATGAGATAGGATACTAATGTCATCTGCAAAGTCCAGGTCCTCTAGCTGTTTGGTGAAGGTCCACTGGATACCGGTGTTGTTGTTTTACCAAGGGACTGAAACAGAAGCTCAACCAGTGCCAAGACCAGCAAGAGAAAGAAGGTCTCAGAGCAAAATACTAGGAAGCCAACCGCCAAGTGAAGAGGTCGGTAAGGGAGGACAAGAAACGCTTCGCTCATGAACTGACAGAGGAAGCAGAAACAGCAGCCATGCAGGGACATGTGAAATGAATATACGAAATAACACGAACTCTGTCAGGCAGGAGCCTAAACCCAAACAAGCCAGTGAAAGACAAAAACGGTAAGATCATAACAAACGATGCAGAACAAAGAGACCGCTGGATGGAGCACTTCGAAGAGATGCTGAATAGACCTCATCCACCATCCTTACCTGACATACCTACCACCAGCAACTGCACAACTTCACGTCAACACCAGCCCTCCCACTAAGACAGAAATCATCAAAGCCATCAAAAGCATGAAAAATGGCAAAGCAGCAGGCCCGGACGGCATACCCCCAGAAGTACTAAAAACAGACCCAGAAACAACAGCAACAATTTTACAGCCCCTCCTACACAAGATCTGGGAACAAGAGCTAGTCCAAACAGACTGGAAATTAGGTCACCTGGTCAAACTATCAAAGAAAGGAGACCTCTCCTAGTGCAACAACTGGCGGGGGATCATGTTGCTGTCCATCCCCAGCAAAGTCCTGTCAAGGATAATACTAGAGAGACTGAAGAAGGCACTAGACAAGAGACTTCGATCAGAACAAGCAGGGTTTCGCCAGGATAAATCATGCACTGACCACATTGCAACCCTCCGTATCATCATAGAACAGTTCATCGAATGGCAATCCTCCCTTTATATAACTTTTGTGGATTTTGAGAAGGACTTCGACAGTGTAGACAGGGACGTCATCTGGAGGCTGATGAATCACTATGGTTTTCCGCCCAAATTCATAAACATCATCCAGGGATTGTATGAAGACTCATCCTGTCAAGTTATCCATAATGGCAAGCTCACTAAACCTTTTGTAATGAAGACTGGCATAAGACAGGGTTGCATATTATTACCTACAATCTTCCTGATGGTCATAGACTGGATTATGAAAGAAAGATATTCTACTTAAAAATGCTATAATTCTCTGGAGAAAGATATTGACTGAAAAGATTGTATTTATTTGTGAGTGCTGAAAGACAATATCCATCCCCAACTCAGTATTCTCTCAAATGCACTGACAAGAGCAGCCATTGCTCATGGTTAATAAAGGTGGGGCGTTTCATAACCTTATGGTTTGCTGTCTCTAGGGAGACTGTGGAAGGTGAGATAAAGTCTTCCTGCTGCTACTTTTCACCTTTCCTGATAAATCAGGTACCGCTGTTCTGGTCAGTAGGGATAGATTGCCAGTCGCAAGTCTCAAACTGGTATCATTCTATTCTAAAAATGAGCTCACTAGCCACCAGGCTTCCTTCAGTAACTTGAAGAGTTAGTGACATTTCAGGATCTTTAACATACAGTCATCTCATTTGCTTAATATTGAAAAAACAATCTATATAAACATTTCATTCTCAATAATTCTAGAATTAAAGGATACCATTAACCTTAACCAAGCTGAGACATTACACTTGGTGTGCCACGTATCAAGGAAATCATTAATGCATCTAAGAACATCAGTACACCCATTATTACTGCACCCCTTCTAATCGACAATGACCCAGATGAAGCGCGTATGGTCAAAGGAAGAATAGAAAAGACCACACTTGGAGAGGTAGAGTGCATCCTTTTCATAATTTTGTTTCATAGCATTAAATAGATGCCATTGCCATTAGAATCATATGGGGAAAAAGTGCATCTGTTCAAATGTTTTTATAAATTTTACAAAACATTTTTAATGATCATTCTTTCATTTGTCATATGACTGGTACTTTCCTTGGCAGCTGACTAGGCCTGCCACTCAAGCATGTTTCGAGTAACATTGATCCGGATGTTCGTGAACTTCATAGCTGCTTTGCTTTTATTTTTTGCTATCTCATTCCTGGAGCCTGCTGGTAGGGGGCATGGTTAATATTAATTCAGGCCTTGACTGACCTGGCATAAAATTTCTTCTGCTTCTAATATCCAGAGTCTTTACTTGGGCCTGTAAACTTGGTTGTCATGCCCACCTCACACGCATTCATGACAATTGCATATTTTTTCAACAAATCACAAAAATTGACATACTCTCCAGGTCATGCTATTTTGACTGTTTTTTTCTCTTTTCTCTGGACCAAGAACTTCACATAAGAAGATGAGACAACATCAGTAACTTCTCTACATTTGACAGGTGTCAGTATTAAAAAAAAATGATTTAGGAACATACACCAATAACCAAGTGTGGGTTGATAAACACTGACAGGGGAAATAATGCAAATTACAGACAACATACACAAAATGCATCAGTATAAGCCCTTTCAGGGGTAGTTCTAAATTTATACTAATTAACTTGACCTCAAATATTTCAGCATCCAAACGATGTGCTTTGGGGACCATGGTGATACGTCTCACCCTGAATACTCAACAATACCACTATCCTTTTTCACATCTAAATGAATACATAATCACTCACTCAGTCTAGAATACTTCACAGACTTCTGGTACAATGCATGTCTCTCTTGTATACAAAAAGCATGCACCAGAACGCTATTTCCCTTTCATACATGCTAATTCATATTTTTAATGCATTATCTCCGGGTCATACACACAAAGGCATGGACACAGCTATGACACTGGTGACATCCATCTTCCTTTCCAAATGAACCACAGCTGATAGGTCAGCCATCTTTCAAACACATGGGCACTGAACCCTGGCTGGTATTTTCAGTGGAAAGCCTTTGCCTGCTGATGCTGTTAGCATCATGATTTTCTATAGGGGTTTACTCCCTTAGCCTTTCTTTCCCAAGATTACCCACAAGGCAGTAAGACCTTGTCTAGGGGGGAGAATGATATCATTCCAATCCCCACACCATACCTTTTTGCCTCCTTATAGTTTTTTGAACTATGGAATATACTAAATATATGTTTAAAAAAATTATTTTACTTATTTTTCAGCAGAATGGCTATTTGTACTGTAGGAATAGTACTACGTCTGATATTTTAATGTTTGTAACATCTCAGGTGACAGAGTACTTTGAAGAAGTTTATCTACCTGATAACTGTTTTATCCTTGTCAAACTGAACCTGGATCGCATTCGTCTTCTTCGGGTATGTCTGCACTTAAAAACAGAATGATATAAGAAAGAAAAAAATTACAGTTTAAGAGGATGACTGCTTGAACCTGTACATTTTCAGGCTTTTTTTATGCATTCATGTAAAAAATAATTGTGTGTGTACACTAAATTTTATAGACATAATGTTTTCAGTACTCATTTCATTGCGTTCAAGTGTTATCAACTAACTGTTGGTTTTACTCTATTTTAAATTTCAGTTGGAAGTGAATGTGGACACAATAACTACATCAATTGTTGCATCTAAACTTGGAGTCAAGTTGTCTGTAAGAAGTCTTTGACAATCTATGCATATGAGTTTTACAAATTTGTTTTTCTTTGAAAGCCCCACTGGTCAAAACCAAAAAGTAACTTCCTAGCTGCATTAAGATGAGCATTTCTGTCTGAGACACACACAATTTGTTGTCATAAATATGTTTACGTTTATTAGTCCTTTAACCAATAAAGCTGTTTACAATTTTTATTATCAGTCATTTGCTGGTGTGTTTTTAAATTGTTCTCATGATGAGAAACTCACTGGCTTTGAATTATCTGCAGCTATGCAATTCCAAGGAAAATCAATTTATCTTATGATACATCAATGAGTATTGATGAACAGTTTTTTTAAATGGCAATGGAAATATTTTGTTGAAATCATTTATCAGTGAGAGTATCATTCTTTAGATAATTGTAAAAATTAATTCTTCTTGCAGATGTTGAGAACTTTGATTTTATTATTTCAATGCAGGACATCAATGTTGCTGGGCCTGATATTCTGACTGTGTCTGGAACAGAGACTAGCAAGAGTAGCATGTATTATGTTCTGCAACATCTCAAAAAGAACCTTGCAAATGTTGTCATCAAGGTAACTGCATTTTTTCAACGTGTTTTGCCGCGATTATGTTTTTGTTAAAGAAGAAGGGCGGTTCAGAGTTGCAATGGCTAGCGCCTGTCACCAATACAGTGAAGGTTGGCTGTCCTGGGTTCAGTTCTTGTCTCAGGAATGCTCTTTTTTCTCTGCATGTGGCATCTGTTTACAGGGATGGCTGCCTTGCCGTGATATAGGTTTAGCTGCTGGTTTAGCGTAAAACACCAATCCTCTACCCACCCTCCTTGTTAAAGGAAATATAATAGTTTATATTAATACTCATAACAATTAATAATAAAATTTTTAAAGTGCATTTTCTTGTGTGGATGTGATGCACTACACCTGAAAGGCTATGACAGTACATGACAGAAACACAAGCATCGGCAAACAAATGACACCATGACAAAACAGGAACTAAGTGCGCAGATGAAAAACCTGAGGAGTGAGTGGAACAGTTCTCTAAATTGTGCAACATATTTCTTATTAAGGTGGTTTTTTTGTGTTAAAGACCTTGCAAATTTTATTGTTACCCTTTATATATTTTTAGGGTATTCCTCTTGTAACACGGGCATTGATCAGTATGGATGAAGAGAAGAAAAATACTTACAAGCTCTTTGTTGAGGGAGACAACCTGCTTGGTGTAATGAGTACTCGTGGTATGTCTTGGTGTCTTCACACTGTGAGATAATTTGACTTTCGATAACCTTTATGAATTCTAATATGTTTTTAATATTTCAGCAGAGATGATTACAGCAGTTTTCTTTAGATGGAATGACAATGCCATGAACATGTTGTTCTGAACTCAGGAAATGAATTGTAGTGTTTGCAAGAATCAAATTGCTTATTCCATTATGACATAAATATTTATGCAGGTGACATCTGACAACTCTTATTATAGCTTTCCATAAGAAAGATTCCTGTAAAAATTAGAAAATTGTCTTCACCACCCATCTTGCATATAAGGAAGTTTAAATTAATGAGGATCAGACAGCAAGGTAGACTGCTATAAAAAGTCAACATTATATTGATAAACCCCCTGACTTAAATATTGTAACCTTGCAGGGGTGGACGGAACTAAAGCCACGTCCAATAACACCTATGACGTCTTTCGCTCTCTGGGTATTGAAGCAGCACGAGCAACCATCATGAAAGAAATCAATTACACAATGACCAGTCATGGCATGAGCATTGACATCCGCCATACTATGCTCCTAGCTGATCTCATGACTTTCAAAGTAAGGGCCAGCAACCTCTCTTTTCTCAGTAAATCAGTAATTATAAGTCAGTGATTAAAGCCGTCTAATTTTCTAGTCTAGACTTTATACAAGAATATAGATTAGTACTTAAATATTTTCTTGTTACATTTTAGGGAGAGGTCTTAGGCATCACAAGATTTGGACTGGCCAAGATGAAGGAAAGTGTCCTTATGCTGGCATCTGTAAGTAATTATTTTTGTAAAACACAAGGTCACAGATATATTTCATTTTCCTGAGAATTTTAGCAAAGCATGTTTTCTCTATGACTGTGAGTAAAAAAAATGCAAAAATTTTACATTTTATTTATGTATAAGATAATGATTTTTCACTCGGTTGGTTAATTTCTTCTTTTGCATCAGTTTGAAAAGACTGCAGATCATCTGTTTGAGGCTGCCTATTATGGACAGCGAGATGCAATTAATGGTAAGATTCACTTTCTAAAGTATAAAGTAAGCATCAAAGAAACACGTAAAAATGCAAATCTTACCATCTGTTCTCCTTGAGTGTATGATTTGCATGCTCACAAAGTAGGCCACCACAATCAGTTTACATGTTCCTGAGGAACGAGATCTGATAAAGGACAATAGACAACAAACCAAATGTGTGAGGCATTTTATATCGGGACATTTTACAGCCTGAAATTTGCAACCTAGTTTGTGTGATAGTTTCAAATCATTCAGATTTATTCACAATTAACATAGGCTTTGAATCAAAAATTCATTATTACTTTTGAAACTTAGGCAATATTAAAATTACACCATTTATTTGTTTATTGACAGGAGTCAGTGAATGCATCATTATGGGCATTCCCATGAACTTGGGGACTGGGATCTTCAAGCTGTTGTACAAATATCCTTTTTAAAAAGTACTTAGACTGTCTCTGACACTGATATGAGTTTGAATTTGTGTGAATACAAGTGTCATAGAAATGAATCAAGTTTGAAAAATATTTTGATAATCAGTTTCTTAAAAATAAGTGCTTGTTTGACTGATCCAAGCATAAGGTGGTTGATAGTGTTTCATCCTCAAAAATCATTTTGAGAATTCATTGCTTTCTTGGATTTTAATCATATTAAGTGAAATTAAACAAACTATCCAGTGTTGTTCTTTGTTCCTTAATACAGTCTACAGCAGAGAGACCAGCAACAGGCTTCAAGCGTCCACTTCTGTTTGAAAGTCCAGACTTTCACATTCCCGGGACCCAAACCCAGTCATGATGTACCATTTGTGTAACTTTTGTTATTGAAAAATAACAGGGTATTATTGAAAAAATTATAGCAGTAACTTGCAAGTCAGCATTACTTCAAAGATGAAGGAGACTTTACAGAACAGCTGACAAAACTGCACAATATTATTTTCCGAAAAAGACTGAATTCAAAACCATGTAGGCAGAATGTCTCTACCACCACATCTTATGGTTCTGAATTTGTTTAGCTCATAAGCTGTGTAATATTCATGATCTTGGCAGAATTGTAACTTTTATGTAGAATTATAATTGTTTACTGTTAAGATATTCCTCATGTCTGTCATACTCTGCCACGTAATGAGACAATAAAGGGCTTTCATTTTTAAATACTGTTGATAAAACTCTAAGATAAACTTGTATCAAGTTCATTGGTAGTATCTCTGAGTCATCATTTGTGTGCTGTGTGCATGAGCAAGAGAACGAAAACGATAATATCAGTGATGCTAATTAGATGCATACAGTGCATATAAATATGTATAAATATTTTTCCACTTTAACCCAACTCATTTACTTTTGTTCATCTGTGTCTTCAAAAAGGTAGGCACTATAGACTCATGTACAGCCATATATCAGGTTTACTTTGCACTACAGTTGTTCTTTCTTATTTATTTGTGGGGATTATAAAACCCCACCCCAAAAAACTAGCAGCTTAATGTGAGTAAAAAAAAATCATTTATAGTGTATGTATTGAATGGATTGCGAGTAACTTAGTACTGAAGGGACTAGTTTAAAAGATTTTATTTCACTTAGACCTATCATAGTAAAGGATTTTAAGACAGGAATGGTTAAATAATGATGGTATTTCCTAATATTGCTTGCAAGTTTCTTGACACAACACTAAAATCTTCCTTAGTTATTTTTTCAAACCTGCTTTAGCTTGTGGTCACATTTTAAGTAGACACGGCTAAATGTGGTAATAGTAGGGAGTGGCTTAACTCCTTAGGCCTCCTGGCCTTTTGATGTCCCCTCATTTGAAACTTTCCATGTATTTTAGGTATTTGCGGTGTCGCCTAGAGAGTTCTTAACTCTTAACGTGTAGATAAAAAAAAGTGCAATTCATGCTCCGAGATGGGTGGAAGAGAGGCCTTTTGGACCTCGAACCTTCTGAGTTAAAAAATGTGGCAGTTGTGTGATATTTTGAGGTACCTTCTCCCTCTTCGCATCAGTTCAGCTTTCTATATGAACGGATCACTCTGACGCAAAGTGATGGGTAATGTCTGACAGAGTCGCGTCCCTTGAGATTCCACATGGGCAGCGCTGACGTTTCTGTAAACATACAATCTCTACTTATGAGGGGGCTTATTTTTGAGATTAAGAACAGTTATTTTATTTCTTGTTGACTGGAGTTTGCTGTTTAGATCCTTACTAAAGCATTTATCGAACAAAGTACTTTCTTTGGACAACACAAATCTCGCAGTCTTTAATACCATCTGCATGTTATTGAAACTTGGAGAGAACTATCAGAAAGGTGTGTTAGCAAGTGCGTGTTTAAAATCTTGCGTTTTAAGCTAAACAAGTTTTTTTTAAATTGTTGATTGTAATAATAAAAAAGTAGTTTGTATAGTTCCTAGTTACAATAATTTGTAGAAGTTCATTAGCTTCACGGATTAATAAATTAATCGTACTGTGATAGGCATGGCGACACCTGGTGGGTTCGACTTTTGGAGAACTAATCTTCGGTCAGCAAAGCTTGTTGTGGCTCCAATGGTTGATCAAAGTGAACTGGCATGGAGAATGCTAAGTCGCAGATACGGTGCTCAGCTATGCTATACACCTATGCTGCATGCATCTGTCTTTATTCGTGATGTAAACTATCAGAGAGAATCGTTGCAGTCATGTGAAGGCGATCGACCACTTATTGTTCAGGTAACTTATAGTTACATGGTATCTCCGGGAATACTGTTAGTAAACTAATTTAGAAGTAACTCCAGACAACTAAAAATTGGGTTTAAGCTGAGCTGTGGTAATAAGTGCTTAATAATAATAATAATACACATGTTTATATTATGGTATCATTGGTAAAGTTTCTTTTGGTTGGTAAAGAGTAGAGCAGACATAATTATACAACACTTGTTTTACATATAGCTTAAGTGTCTTGAAAATTTTTCTATCCTTCACCCTTATTTAAAATAAAAAAAATTAAAGAAACTAAATCCAAAAGATTACTTTTAATCTTCAGTTTTGTGCCAATGACCCCAATACGTTGCTAGCAGCTGGAAAAATTGTAGAAGACAAGTGTGATGCTATTGACCTCAACATTGGCTGCCCCCAGAGTATTGCACGTCGTGGTCATTATGGTGCTTTTCTACAGGATGAGTGGGATCTTTTGAGAGATATGGGTTTGTTCACTGTATTATTTTGATGACATTTACAGTTGTTAAGAGGCAGCATTGGCTCTGGAAGTTTAAAGGAATGAACTAACAATGTTGGTACTAAATTGATTGAAATAAAACTTCTTTATTGTTATGTTCAGAAATAAACATTAATTCTCACTTAGTTAATTTTTTTTCATATTCACATTTTCTCTAGACTCTGTCATGACCTTGTCTTTGTAACTCTTATTAGACTGTATTTTATTTTTTTATGTTGCAGTAAAAATATGCCATGAAAACTTGAAAGTTCCAATAACTTGCAAAATTCGCATATTCCCATCTGTGGAAAAAACTGTACAGTATGCTAAAATGCTGGAAAGTGCAGGATGTCAGGTAAGGTGGAAATTAAAAAGACATATTGGCACATGAAACAAAAGCTATCTTTCTGTTGTGGACGTAGCATGCATACTGATAGAAGAGAGGCTGGAGATTGGTTGGAAGGGGCAGATTAGAGGGGAAAAAGTAATATTTTCTTAAGATGCACCTTTAACATTGTTTTGATACAATGACAGTGTGAATGGGTTTTTGTGTACAGTTTTAACTTGTTTCAGCTTTTGACTGTTCATGGCCGCACAATAGATCAGAAGGGTGTCCATACAGGCCTTGCAGATTGGAACACCATAAAGGCAGTCAAGTATGCTTGCTAAATTGTTTCTCATCAATAGAAATAATCATATTCAAATGTTGTTAGTGTCATTTATTGCTTAATGAAAGGAGAGAAACAATTTTTAATATAGCAATATTTATCATGCTTACTAATGATAAAATGTTTACTTAGTATTATATATATCTGCTATTTACTGCCCAAACCTTTGTTTCAAACAACAGTGTTATTTCTTCCAAATCTAGAAATGCAGTTAATATTCCAGTGTTTGCAAATGGAAATATACAGTATTTGGAGGATGTGTATCGATGTCTTGAGGAAACAGGAGCTGAAGGGGTTATGACAGCAGGTATTTTTCATGTTATTTGTACCATTATTATAATTATTCCTGAAGGTTTATGAGGTTCCATATCCTCTTTTTTTTATAAATATACCTGTTTAAGTTAATATATTTTTGTTGTACATATATAGATGACAATTTTTAAAAGTGTATTTGCCATTAGCTTAAATGGACCGTTGTGTGACAATTTTCAGAGGGAAATCTTCATAATCCTGCACTGTTCCATGGCTTATCACCACCTATCTGGGAGATGGCAGAAGAGTACCTTGACTATGTAGAAAAATACCCATGTCTATCTTCCTATGTTCGAGGCCATCTGTTCAAACTTTTTCATCATGCGTATGTGTCAGTTACTGTCATCATTTTGTTTTTGAGTGTATCAAACAAATATATAGGTGGGAGTTCTGTGTCTGGGAGGTATATCTTAAGAAATAATAATCTGAAAACAGACCTGGGATGGAAAATAAAATGATGGCCAAAGAGTTATAGACCATCATACTGATTTTTGTGCTTTTCAGTCTTGGAGTTGTACTGCGTAGGTTCAGATTTTTTTTTTATAACCAATTTTTTAAGCTAGGTGCCTAATGAAATCTCAATATGCAAATCTTGCTCAATATGCTAAAACACAAGTTTTCAGAACTTGCTTGCCCAGATGTGAGGTTAATTTTTTTTTAAATCAGTCAGATTTTGAATGATTGATTTACAACTTGCTGATGCTTCATGCAGAATTATGTTAGACTGCCTGTGAGAAGGTGTGAGAGAAAAAAAAAATCTCATCAAGATGAATGTGCACCCATGAATGCTTGTCCCTGGATTATATGTTTAAAATTGTTGTTGGCAAATAACACAGTTTTAAATCAAAGGTTCTTACATGTTTAAACATTGTTTATGTCTTTTCTCAGGCTTCATATACACAGAGACATTCGTGATGCTGTTGCATCAGTGAGGACAGTTGCTGAATTCAGAGAAGTAACAATGAGACTGAAGGAGAAGTGCCAGGTAGAAGATTTTGTCGAAAAGTTTCACAAGTTGACAGAATACCTAAATCTGCATAATAATAAATCTTGTTAGAATGGAGATATCATTTAAAATGGACACTGCAATAGAAAACCCCTCAGACATAATAATAATGGAAGCTGGTCTTAAAAGTAAAGAGTTCATTACATGTCCTGGTCAAATAGCTGCTCAGGTTGAGAAGAAGGTGGATGCCATCAAAATAGATACAATCTTCAGCTTTGCCATTGCATGAAACCTTTGATAATTCAATAAAGTTCTGCTTCGAAAAGTAGCTGAAAGTTATTATAACTCATTTCACAATATTTGGTGCGGTGGTCTAACTTTCACAATTCTTCTTAGAGAATCATGATAACAGTCGTTGTAACCTTAGCTTTCTGCAGATGCACAGTGTCAGGAATATCAGACTTTACTGTGCGTGAAGCTTGTTAGAGCTTAGCATCAAAACTTTCTGGAGTAATTGCAGTAAAAGGAAGTTTGAAATAATGAAATAAATTGCTGAAGGAAGCACAAATCTAAACTTTAAGTAATGCCAGGATGGCCCAGATTGTCGCTGTAGAAATAAAATGGTCCAAAAATAGAAGAAAAGTGGTGCAGACAGAAATCAATCCAGGAACATAGCAAATAGCATAACAGTTATACAGATCAATATTTGACACAAAACTTGATGCAGATCAACAGGCAAAGTCAAAAAGTGAAAGCAGTCACCCTCTCACCAGTTACGAAGGAATGTCACAACAAACGGAAATTGAGTGCATGGATATATACATGATAGTTGATATGCAGTGTAACGTAGAATTTTATTATAAAATTTGAATTGTCGATTGATTTTGTTTTGTTCTTGTATCTTTTGTAGACTGATATGTGTGAGTTTGAAAAAAACCCTGAGAAGTTTATTTTAAATCTTCCCTTTCCATATTGGATATGTCAGCCATATGTCCGTCCTGGGTAAGTTCCCTAAAAGTTTAGATAGTTTCAGTAAGCTTAAACATTATTTTTGACACAACCAAAAATCGCCATTACGGTTCAAAGTTTAACTTTTTTTTTCGGTCAGTGTCTAAGTGCCTCCAGACTGAGTATTGTAATTAGCCTGGAGAGATTAAAAAGCACTTCTTTTAGTTTGCCAGATAGTAAATTCTCCAGGACTTTTTCTTGGTGGTTCAGTTGTTTCAATTTAAGCGTTTGTATGACACATAAACGTTAATAATTATTGAGTTACAGTTGAGAACACGTCCATGAATTAATTTCTTTTTGCAGACCAGATGCTCCAAGTAATCCAGAAAAGAGAGAATTAAGAGAGCAGCTGAACCAGCAAAAGGCAGAGTGGTTGGAAAGAATAAAAGAGGATGGCCTTTCCAAAAAACAGTTAAAAAAAAGACTAAAAAATCCTTCTAAAAACTTTGATCCAAACAAAAAGCAAAAGTTTGATACTTGCTCGACTTGTGCAAACCCTAGGGTGAGTATTAAAAAGATGAATGAAAGGTATTTTGAAGATACTGATTCCAGAGAAATGCTCAAATATGTTTGACATGGCTGCTTTTCCTCTAAGAAAAATAAATTGGATATTATTGCTTGTATCCAGAAAATGAAATACTGTATCAGAATGACTTTCATTCTTTTTAATATAACACTTGTTTTTTATCAGATGACTTTGCCTGAGTATACTAAGTCTTGAAAAGACTGGCAATGATTCTCTGTCGTTGTGATCTTTTTCACAATTTTTTTTAAGGGTTTAAAGTGTGCATTTGGATTGTGCAAAGGCTGTTGTCGTAACAAGACATCTATGGAAATTCTGGACTGTGAATGTAAGCCATTTTGGAGTTTTGTGTACTTCATGAGGAATTTGTAGCCTATGTGCATCTCCACCCCCTTTTTTTTTTTGTTGCAATTTGAGTCTTTTATTCTGAGAAAAGAAGGATTACACCAGACTATAAACTATACAAGTTGCAAGTGTGAGGCACAAACAGACTTGCAGATTTGCTTCCTTCACTTGCCAGCTGGCAATGAAGAGCAAAGGATATCAATCAAATTATGTTACAAAAACAGACCACATTCCAGAAGTATGAGGTGGAGAATATTTCTGCACCCTGCTCCCAATATACATTATAACATGAGAGTGAAGCAGCATTCATTATAACATTAGAGTGAAACAGTATTCGTTGTAATCTTTCCTCAGGATGTCACTCTTGGTGCAGACAGAAACACTCACTGCAGTCAAACATTAGCTTGAAAATGACAAATCTTACACAACAGACACTCCTAAACCTTGGATCTCTTGTGTCATAGGCTAACTGCACAACAACAATGTACCTAATATCAAGAAATAGATTATTTTAAGAGTAATCATAAAGTCACTCATATATATATATATATATAATTTCTGTGCAGGTCACAAGATGCAGTATAAAACAAAAGCTGCACTTAAGGATGCTACTCTGCCACACAATAATGATAAACATCTTCCAGAAATGAAGAATGATGGCCTTGTTTTAGAGATAGCACACCTGGAAAGCTGTGAGAACAAGCTAGAAGCAATGAGAGGTCATACCTGTCAAGACACTACACTTCCTATTAGTAGTGCATGTCTAGAAAACAGTGCTGATAATGTTGGTCCTAGAAAGACAGCATCTACAGAAAATACCCAGCCATCTTGATAAACTGTTCTTTTTATAATCTGACCTGGAAAAGGGGGAGGGGCAGGAGTGGAAAGTGACTTATTAGTTGCTGATTGTCTTTTGAATCTGTGACAGCTGAAAAGATGTTAACTTGTGAAATAAAATTTTACAAATTTGAGTGACTAATAATGGTGGTGACAGTATTTTATGCCATTTTGTTTTTTATGAGCTATATAATAATAAATTTTTGCTAATTTGTATGAATAAATAATAAAGATCACAATATTTTGTGTCGGTTTTTTTATGTGCTAGGCATCCACAACTGGACATCTTGCACAAAGTTCAAGTTAGTGCATGTCCATGGGTGTCAGTTGGAAAAAAATCATAGCCACAAAATGGTTCACCTCAGAAAAACAATAAAAACATACCTTTATTATCTATGACCCAAGAGCTGATCACTGTAGACTTTGTATTTTTGAAAAAATGAATATTGCATAGATATGTTTCTCTTTGAAATTTGCTATTGGCTTGCAAGAAAGTTGCATGTTAAGCATAAAAACCATTTCAAATATTAAGATGGATAGGGACACCTACTGCATGTGCAAAGCCTTGTGTTTTTCTGCGTGCATATCGTATCGCAACTGAATCCAAAGGCAAAGTAACGCTGAGGAATTATCAGAGAAGCCATACTTTGCGGCTTTGTGCTCCAGTGTGGACAGTCAATAATGATTGTTAAGATGTACATAATGTGCTTGTATTATTTCCTTCACTATTAACTGTTATGCAAAAAAAAAGAAAAAAAAATCACAACAGACTTGCTACCATTACATCATGTCTATAATAATGCAGACACTTGACAATCACGACAAGTTTTAAACATAGAAACATTTTTCATGGACAAATGAATACATGCATTTTAGAATAGTAAGGAAGCTTGCAAAAAGATTCTTGCATGGTTGTTGGCTGTCTTCGGGTTTCACTTTTGAAACCGAAAGTTAGTGCTTGTTATGTACTTTTGACATTTCTTCTCTGAGGTACTTTCTGAATGTTGATGGATTAGTTTCCCCTACTTTCACCATATGGTAAGCTGCCCTTGCTCGATCAAGGTCATGCCAGTACATGCCAGTCCAGTCAATTAGTGGCCACCGTCTAAAGACATCACAAAATAAATGTTATAAAATATAGAAAGAAATTCAGCTGAAAGAATATACTTGCAGATAAATACCTCTCACTAGTTGTATTAATCATACATTTTTATGGTAAGCAAGTTGCTTGTTCTGAAATTAACTTACGATGAACATATCGGATTTATAATGTGCAGCCGTGATGCCTGGCCATCTAAGAAAATAAGAAGAGCAAAAAAGTTGGGATTCATTGAAAAAGCTTACAGCTGTTCTTCTTTTCCCTGAATCTGAAGGCGCTGAGGCATGGGGCATCCAAGATGTGAGCTGTTGGCAATACGGATGGGTGGAAGAGTCACAGCTGGGTTTAGCTTTTTTTCCTGTTCAGCTTCCATGCGTTCTGCAAGCTGCTTGCACAGATGGCACTCAAAACCCCTGAAAAAGTCTTTCATTCCCTCTTCCCACTCTCGTTGCTCAAGGTGATTTATTAAATGCGAGTTGGTTATGCCCTTAATCTTGAACTCTAAATATTTCTCATATTCCTCATCATTGCTATCCAAATAAGTAACAAATTGAGCCAGTTCTTTTGGTGAATTGAAGTCATCAATCATAATTATGCTGTGATTATTAGGCATCCATTTCTGCACTACTGATGATCCTTTGTAAATTGGGACAACACCGATATGTAATGGCCGTATAAGTTTCTCAGTCATATAATCATCACAGTATGCATTTTCAAATGCTAGTGCGAACTTGTATTCAGCAAGCAAGTTAAGCAAGTCATTGTGCTCAAATGTTGCAGCTGGGTCTGTGAGATGAGAAGGTAAATCTTTATTATTAAGACATTCACCATATGAATCCACTTGGATGTATTTCATGAGTTCCTCAACATAGCTGTCCCTGTCAGAGGGTACATCACAGTGAGTCTGCAGGTAGACAATTGGGGAATATCCTTTTGATTTCCGTGCAGTGTTTTTCTGTTTTGTACTAACAGGTTGTCTTCTAGTCAAGTAGTCGGGTTGATGGATGGCAAATGTTGTCAAAGGATAATCAGATTTGTGACTGAAAGTAGCAGTATGATTGAAAAGCTGAATCATTGGGTAATGGCTGAGCATGTAATTATTTAAGGGCGATTCCTCATGTATCAGTGCCCACTCATGCCATTCTCTTCTCGGCAATGGAAAATCTTCAGGATCAATATCAGTACCATAGAAGAGTATGCCACGGGTCCTTTCATCATGCAGTAGATCCCTGCTGACAGTAGAGTAACAGGTAACGCCGTTGTGGCAGGTAAGAAGTGTGTATGTGGCTTTGCCATCAAATGTACCATGAGGGCTGAGGTTACCATTAGCTGTCCACCAGATAATGATAGGTAGGTTCTCTGTTAGTGAAGGGATGCGCTTAGTACCATATCCAGGCCATGTCTCCGAATACATGTCATGTAATGTATATACGTTTTCCCTGCCATCTGCTGCTGAGTAAAATTCGTTTGAAGAGAGAGCTTTTTCATGATATAACACTAGTATAAAAAGGAGAATCATTTTTAAGTCCATGTTAGGTTAAAGAGGAAGGTGCAGTCTTTAGTTATTCATGGCTATTCGAAATTGTTAATTTAGTCAGATATATGGCTTCGCTGCGAATACTTGCCTTTAGTAACAAAACACTAACAGGAAGTAATACTTGTAACTTACATTTATCCCGTGATTGATCTATTTAGACATGCCGCTATGACATCCTTATCAAGGAATAAAATTTTTAAATCTGTAATTTTTATAGATATTAATACATATGTTAAGCAATCGTGCAGGAGTTTATTATAACAATAAATCAACAACTTTGCATGACTGACCGTTGCTACAGAACTTGTCATGAGTACTTTCCCTTTATTTTGTGACGAAAACCCTAAAACTGTAAAAGTACAGAGTTATTCGGTTAAAGAGGAAGGTGTAGTCTTTAGCTGTTCATGGCTATTCGATACTGGTGATTAGTCAAATGCCTTTCATAGACTAAGTAGTTGTCTTTGGTAACAAAGCGTAAAGCACTAACAGGAAGTAATAGGCCTACTTTTAACTTAGATTGGTCCGATAAGTGATCGATGTATTTAGACATGCCGGTATGACATCCTTATCAAGGAATAAAATATTTAAATACTTCATTTTTTATAGATATTAATACATATGTTAAGCAGTCGTGCAGGAGTTTATTATAACAATAAATGAACATCTTTTCACGACTGACTGTAGCTATCGAACTTGTCATGAGTATTTTCCCTTTATTGAGCAAGTTCCTGTCAACGTGGCATAACCACGCATGTACGGAAGTGAAAGGTTAGTTCCGTACGTGGCATAGTAGTCGTCGATATATTTATGATTTAGCTTCATGCTTACTGTGTAAACGTGTCCTGCCTACAAAGTGTCTGCCTAGAAAGGCACCGGATTTCTCAACTTTTGTTTTACATTAGCTGCCACAGAAGCAAGGACTTATAATTATCAGTCTGTCATCTTCTTCGCCCTAGCCGGCTGCTGGAAACAGGTATCTAGTTGTGACTTCGTCGGTTCAACTAAGGCAAATGCATATCATACTATAACATAACACCGCGTTTACCTGGTTACGCTCCAAGTGGTGTAAGATGTTATTGTAAATAACATTTTTAAAAATTGAGTCCTTAAATTTGAGTCCAATGATTAATTAAGGAAGGATAGGCTTTACTATTACCTTTGATTGCCAATAAACAGGAAAAATATTAGGCCTACTGGTTAGTAACACTACGTACCTTTGTCAGATGCAGCATCCATTATCTTTCCAGATGACCATATTACTTATCTGATAACCTGCTTTTCGATGAGTGGACAGTTTCCAGGAAATTTTGGTCCTGGACAGGGGATGCCAAGATATGGTGCTCCTCCAGGACCACCGATGCCTGGGGCACAGCCTCAGGGACAACCATCCATGTTTAATGGGCCACCAGGTACAAAGAATCCAGCCTTATGATACAATGTTAATTGTTTAATTCGGATAATATATATATGTATATAAACATACACACACCTCATATTTTTAATGTTTTGCTTCTGCCTGAAGCTGTCATGTACATATTGATTTAAATTAGACAATTTACAATGAAAGTATTGTTATTGTAGTAGATGTAGCTAAATATGTTTAGCACTTACAAAAAAGGGGATGTGTTAGAATAACAGTTAAAAATATAATGATAACAGAAACATGGGTTTGGTGTTTGATATTTTTATGTCATTTCTGATGGTATGTGTTGTTTTTTGGTGGTGCTTGGTATTTTTTCTGTAGAGAATGTTTTGAGTAGAAGGATTGTAGATATAGTAAATTTTTTGGTAGAAGTGGTATTTTTGATTACATGTTTGCTCATATCTGTAGCCTCAGGACCTGCAGGCAAGACAGGCATGGGACCTCCACCTTTGCATGGAGCAGGACCTGGCTTCATACAAAATGGCTACCAGGGTGGACCACAGGGGGATGTTATGAGGTCAGTGATAAGAGAGAAATTTGAAAGTTTGTGAACCAATATTTTTCATGGCTGATAAAAGATGGTTTATCTACAGTTTAACAGATGTGGATGTAACTTATCAGTAAATGCCTTGATTGAAAAAGAGTAGTGGGTGCTAAAGGGCACAAGTATCTATTGAATGATCATCAAAAAGCTCAAACTGTTTGTTACCTTTTCATTCAAGCATACTCTTGAAATGACAGTGGTTTTGAAAAAAAACCCTCAATGGCAGCTGTCTCAGGATGGCTTCCACTAACAAAGTTCATTTTTTGAAAAATATCACCTTTAGTGTTTGCATGAAATGTTACCTATTGCCATATTTAGGAACATATAGTACAACAACAATAAGAAGAAAAATAACACATATTGTGAAGTTCCTATCAAGGCTCAAACACACTTTATAAACATCTCTCTCTCAAACACACACAAACCAAGAAAACACACATACACCCTACAAAAAAAAAACTAGCAAATCCATACACTGGCGAATTGTGGATTTCTCAAGGAAAATCCAGATTAAAAAAAAAAACTGAGGAGGTGATTGTTGTGCTTTTTTTTATAATATCTTAAAATATATGTTGCATGGTATATAATATTGTAAAACTGGTGTTTTTGCATTTCAGACCCACAGGTCCATCACCAGGTGGTATACCTCGCCAACCTGGACCACCAGGGCCACATGGGCCCTCACAATCATTGCCTCCTGTGGGAGGTCCTCCTAGCCTAGGCTCTGTGAGGCCTTATGGCACTCCAGCACAGCAGCCGTTTGGCCAAGTCTCCAATATGCCTCCTACATCACAGGTACTCTTTGGATTTGTCAGTAAATGTCAAGACTTGAATGAATTCAAGAACATGAATTCTATAAACAGTCTCTTCACAATCAGCTTGTTGTCATAACTCATTTTAGGCTGAAAGATATTCTGTGTGTTTTTTTTTTCTCTTTTGAGGGGTTGCAGGAATTGGATGGGTGGGTGGGAGGGGAAACAGCTGTATGTTGTATTATTGGTAATTTCTCATGAGAATTAGCTCACAATATTTGTTTCAGTGTGTGGTTTTTATCAAAAAAATTATACCATAAGCCTGTTGTTGAGTGATAAAGCATCTCTTTATTCATGCTTCACAGAGAAAATTGATTGCTTCTGTCTGGCATAAGTTCTCGAGCCATGGTTGACACAAAAATTGTGTCGGAAACATAGAGGTTGTAATATAAAACTACATAATCACTTTTTAGACTGAGTGATCACACAGTTTGTCCTGCAAGCCCCTACTCTCTCCCAAAACTTTTGTGCCCATAGGACGCTTGGATGTAAGAAGAGCAACATCACACTAATGAGGCTTTATTAAGACAACCAGTTATCCTTTCTCCCTCTGTTTATATAGAGATGGGAGCATGTGTGCATTTGTTGTCTTACTGAAATTCCTTTGCATGTGTTGTATCATTCTTTACTACCTTCTGTGTGTGTGCGTGCGTGAGAGAGAGAGTATAAGCGAGAGAGTGAACAAAATCAAATGTGAAAGCTGTCAAAATGGTATATCATTTATATTTATAAGAGTATCTTTTTTCAGCTTTATTTAAATTTTAAATTATGTTCAGTCCTGGAATACATCTTTCGCATCAGTCACCTGTATGTCAGCTTGTTCATGAGCTATTTCTATTAATTTTTTTTTGTGTGGTAAGTTTTGGTTTGTGGTAGAACCTTCTGAGCCTGCTGTATTATAGTGCAGAACTGAGGTCCTACCAATAGCCTCTACATATAAACTGAAGTTCTACCAATAGCCTTTACTAGTAAACTGAGTTTTCTGATGATACTGCATTGTTGACTCTTTTACAGAAACATACGGAAGATCGTGGTAATGCCTTAACAAATTTTGTACAGTGGTGCGATGAGAATTATCTAGAGTTGAATCTAAACAAAACTAAAGAAATAGTTATTGACTTTAGGAAGACCAAAGAGGATTTTTTTATTCCCAGTGTGATACATAGTAAACCTGTTGAAGCTTGACAGCATCTCCTGTGATGTCCTCCCAGGATGCTCCATGACCAAGTTCCTACCAGTCTCTGAGACCAATGTGAAAGCGGTTATTCTAAAAGCTAAACCAACAACTTGCGAGTTAGATCCGATGCCCACAAGCCTTCTGCTCGAGTGCCTAGATACTCTACTTCCTGCCATCACAAATATTGTAAATGTCAGCCTGTCGTCAGGTGTTTTCCCATCTTTGTTCAAAAATGCGGTGGTGAGGCCACTTCTAAAGAAATCCACGCTTGACGTCAATGTCCTGAACAACTACCGTCCAGTTTCCAACTTGTCTTTTCTCTCTAAGATCATAGAGAAAATAGTTTTGACACAGCTCTGGGCATACTTACAAGAGCACCATCTTATCCCACAAGCTCAGTCGGCATATAGACCTTTCCACAGCACCGAGACCACTCTTATTAAAGTAACAACAGACATATTATCTGCTCTTGACAGTGGTGATGTCTCTCCATTAACCCTACTGGACCTGTCTGCTGCATTTGACACTATAGACCACTCTCTGCTTCTTCACAGACTCCACACCCTCTATGGGATTTCTGGACCTGCGCTCTCATGGTTCAACTCCTATCTCACTGATAGGACCCAGACTGTGTTAGTTGATGGTCAGATATCTCGCCCTGCTTCACTTTTCTGTGGTGTTCCCCAAGGCTCAGTGCTTGGCCCAGTTCTGTTAATCCTGTATACTAAGCCCCTTTCATCATGCATCCGGTCTCACCAGGTTTCTCATCAATCCTATGCTGACGACACGCAGCTTTACTGTTCCACTCCGCCGGCTGAGTATCACTCTGCTCTTAGCTCTATAGAAGCTTGTATCAGCGATGTCAAGGGCTGGATGGTAAAAAACAAGCTTAAACTAAATGATGATAAAACGGAAGCCCTCTTGTGCCATAGAAGAAGACATCAACCTTCACTCGTCAGTCTGCCCAATCACATCAAGGTGGGCGACAGCAACATCACCTTCACGTCATCCGTTAGGAATCTGGGATTTATTGTCACTGATGACATGACACTTGATAGACATGTAGCATCTGTCTGTCGGTCTGCCTATTATGAGATTCGTAAGATCAGTGCTATCCGTCACTTTCTCACTACACGCGCTACCAACACTCTTGTCTGTGCTTTTGTTCTTTCTCGACTTGACTACTGCAACTCCTTGCTAGCAGGCTGCCCTGACTACCTCATTCAGAGACTCCAGAGAGTACAGAACTCCGCTGCGCGTCTGGTGCTTAGAGCAAGGAAAAGGGACCATGTCACTCCTCTCCTTCGTTTTCTACACTGGCTCCCCATCCGTTCTCGCATTCAGTACAAACTGTGCTGTGTTTTAATTTCTTTGCTGGCTCCTGTCCTATTTCTCTGAACTTCTCATCCCTTACTCTCCGTCCAGACAACTACGCTCTTCGTCTGACGACCGTATCCTAACTGTTCCTGTCACCAGAACAACAACATATGGTCACAGGACTTTTGGCTACTGTGGTGCAAAACAATGGAACTCTCTCCCTTTCCATATCCGCCACCTTCCTACAATTGAATCCTTCAAATCTGCACTGAAAACGCACCTCTTCCTTGAGCATTACTCCTAACACAGTCCACAATGCTAGTCCTTACCTTCCCCCTTCCCTCTTGCTACTTTACCCATCTTTCTCGGCAGAATCACTATATTTTTCTGTTCCTGTTACTTGATGCCTTTTGTTTTCTGTTTCGTCGTCAGTACTGTCGTTTTCTTTTGTCCCCTTTGTTCTGTATCTTCTTAGTCCACGTCTCTTCCTCGTTTTAAGCGCTAAGAGCATGCTCTCTATGAGTGTGAATATGTGCTATAAAAATCTTCACTATTATTATTATTATTATTAAAAAACTGTTAATTCCTTCAGGTATCTGGGAACTATTTTTGATAGCCAGCTCAAATGGAATGCTAATATCGAACACATTGTTAAATGTGGCCAACAAAGGATGTACCTTTTGCGTAAATTAAATAGTTTTTCAGTTAGCCAAGTAATCTTAGGTCGTTTTACCAGTCATTCATTGAGAGTCTTCTATCTTTTTCATTTGTATGCTGGTTTTGCAATCTCTCTGTCCATGATAGGAATAGTCTGAACGGTGTTGTGAACATCTGTTCTAAGATAATTGGCATCAAACAGAGGGATTTAGCTTCTTTTTGTGACCAGCAAATAGTACGGAAAGCTTCATGTATTTTATCATTACCTGAACATGTACTAACAAAAGAATTTGTATTATTAAGCTCAGGTAAACGTTATGCCATGCCTATTTGTAAGAGTAACAGACACCTGAAATCATTTGTGCCATCTGCAGCCCAGTTGCTCAATCTTAGATGAATTGTCAATGATGTGTGTGTGTGTGATGTTGTAGGTGCATACCTGATTTCCTTGTTGTAATTTTTTTTTTTGATCTATATATATATGTATATGATATATCATATATGCTGCTTGCCCACTTCTTTCGTTTTTTTCTCTTTTTTTCATTTTTCAATGTTTTATTTATTATTATTTTTTTCATTGTTGAACTAGAGCACATTCCCATATTCAAATTGCCCACTGGGACAAATAAGGTTGGTCATTGTCATTGTCATACCAATAGCCTCTACAAATAAACTGAAATGTGTGTCATTCTCCATTACATTTATTTACTCTTGAGTTGACATCTCTCTCTCTTTCCCAGATTGTCCAGAATCTTGGTGTTATCTTCGATTATCTCTTGAATCCTACATCTTTGAGCAGGATCAGTCACATTTCATTCTTTGTGTTAGTTTCTGCCACCAGAAAGCTCGTGTCTGCTTTTGTGTTGTCCCGGCTGTATTACTACAACAATTTGTTGATATCCAAACTGCCTACTGAACAAACTTAATGCTGCTTGTATTGTTTTCAAAGGTAAAAAGTGAAACATTCTACACCTTTTCTGCTTCAGCTTCACTGGCTGCCAGTGAAATGTTTGCCTTTGGTTATAAGATTGCCACTGTGTTACTGTTGTCTTCACAGCCTTGCCCCAGCCTACCTATCTGAGCTACTGTTGTCTTGCCATCCAAGTCAGTCTCTTTGGTCAGCTTGCCTCTCTGTGCCATGCATCAGAGAAGAGGAATTCAGCAGACACTCCTTTTCCTTGTCAGGAATTCACTATTCAGAATTCTCTTTCCGTTTCTCTTCAACAGACACTCCTTTTCCTTGTCAGGAATCCGCTATTTGGAATTCTCTTTCCATTTATCTTTTAAACTGTGCCTGTGTTCTTCATCTGTGCATTTTTTTCATGGTATTATCTGTTTGCTGACGGTTATGTTTATTTACTGTTGACTGTTGGTTCGTTTGTAGTGTTTTATATAGATGCATTTATCCAGTTGTTATCATTATTATTACGAAGTGCTATTGCTGACAGGATTAAAGCATGGGGAAACTCAGAATGTGTGATTAATAAATTTCAGTGCTTTTTCTATTTATTTATTTATAACAGTTTCAGGGCTTGTCCATATCAGCACCACCAACGTCTCAACCAACTGTAAGTTTCTAAATAAAACATTTTCTTGATAGTATCATTATATCATTATGATATTTTCTGCTTTTCATACATTTGAACATCCATTATTCATTATTACAAAGTTTTTTCAGTTTATGAAAGTCACCATAGGCATATTTAATGTGTTTGGCTAAGAAACCCCCATACATAGAAGATATAAAGGAACAGTGACAAAAATAATGACTTTTGTACTTCGTAAATGTATCACACACAGACCAAAAATCCACAAGCCAACTATGCATTCTGGTTTTTTTTCTAGACTGTGAAATGATTAAAAAGAAAGGGTGTTCTTAAGCAGACTTAAATGAAGCATTCTGGACAAAATTTTCTGATTATTTGAAAATTTAATTGAGTTAGTTTTGCACACATCATGGGAAGACATGGCGTTGGCACCTGCAACGAAAACGGAGCTCTTCACAGACTTCTGCGCTTTCAATGACCATGTTATTGGTGGCACTGTATTCCCACACAAGAATATACACAAAGCAACGTGGACTTCCCCAGATGGCCAGACGGAAAACCAGATTGACCATATAACAGTTGGTCGAAAGTGGAGAAGGAGTCTCCAAGACGTCAGAGTGAGAAGAGGAGCAGATGTTGCTTCAGACCACCAGCTCCTACTCCTAGTAGCAGTCTTCAAGATCAGGCTGAAGTCCTTCATCGATACAGCAGGCAGACCACATCACAAGTTCAATACTCAGTACCTCAAGAACAAGGAGACAAGGGAAATTTATAACTGTGAAATTAAGAATAAGTATGAGTCCCTTTCAGGACTGACAGAAGAATCAGTGGAAGAACACTGGTCAACACTCAAAAGCATTTGGAAGACAACCTGTACAGATGTTTTAGGGAAGAGGGAAAGAAAATATGATGAATGGATGACTCCAGAGACTTGGGCAAAGATTGAATCAAGAAAGGGACTGAAACAGAAGCTCAACCAGTGCCAAGACCAGCAAGAGAAAGAAGGTCTCAGAGCAAAATACTGGGAAGCCAACTGTCAAGTGAAGAGGTCGGTAAGGGAGGACAAGAGATGCTTCACCCATGAACTGACAGAGGAAGCAGAGACGGCAGCCATACAGGGAAACATGAAGCGATTATATGAAATGACACAAACTCAGTCAGGCAAGAGCGTAACCTCAAACAAGCTGGTGAAAGACAAAGACGGCAAGACCATAACAAACGATGCAGAACAAAGAGACCACTGGATGGAGCACTTCGAAGAGATGTTGAATCGACCTCATCCACCATCCTTACCTGACATACCACCAGCAACTGCACAACTTCACATCAACACCAGTCCTCCCACTAAGACAGAAATCATCAAAGCTATCAAAAGCATGAAAAATGGCAAAGCAGCAGGCCCGGACAGCATACCCCCAGAAGCACTAAAGACAGACCCAGAAACAACAGCAACAATTTTACAGCCCCTCCTACACAAGATCTGGGAACAAGAGCTACTCCCAGCAGACTGGAAATTAGGTCACCTGGTCAAACTACCAAAGAAAGGAGACCTCTCCCAGTGCAAGAACTGGCGGGGGATCATGCTGCTGTCCATCCCCAGCAAAGTCCTGACAAGGATAATACTAGAGAGACTGAAGAAGGCACAGGACAAGAGACTTAGACCAGAACAAGCAGGGTTTCGCCAGGATAAATCATGTACTGACCACATTGCAACCCTCCGTATCATCATAGAACAGTTCATCGAATGGCAGTCCTCCCTTTATATAACTTTTGTGGATTTTGAGAAGGCCTTCAACAGTGTAGACAGGGACGTCATCTGGAGGCTGATGAACCACTATGGTATTCCGCCTAAATTCATAAACATCATCCAGGGATTGTATGAAGACTCATCCTGCCAAGTTATCAATAACGGCAAACTCACTAAACCTTTTGTAATGAAGACTGGCGTAAGACAGGGTTGCATATTATCACCTACAATCTTCCTGATGGTTATAGACTGGATTATGCATAAGACAACCCAAGACAACAACACCAGTATCCAGTGGACCTTCACCAAACAGCTAGAAGATCTGGACTTTGCAGATGACATTAGTCTCCTATCTCATCGGCAGCAGCATGCACAAACCAAACTGAGCAAGCTAGCAGTGGAAGCAGAGAAGACCGGCTTAAAGATCAACAGAAAGAAGACCAAAGTGATGAAAATTAACAACAAGCAGGAACTTCCAATCCATCTTCAAGGAAAGAACATCCTAGAAACAGACTGCTTCACATATCTGGAGAGCATCATCAGCAAGGACGGTGGAGCGGACGACAACATCAGAAGTTGCATAAACAAGGCCAGGCATGCTTTCAACAGCCTGCACCCCATCTGGAACTCCCGAGCATTATCCTTCTGCAGTAAGACCTGCATCTTTAACACCAATGTGAAGGCAGTCCTACTGTATGGCTGAAACCTGGAGAGTGACAAACACCATCAACAACAAGCTCCAGACCTTTACCAACCGATGCCTTCGCCATATTTTGGGAATAAGATGGCCTGAGAAGATCTCCAATAGCAGCCTGTGGAAAAGAACTAACCAGAATGCCACTAGTCAAGACATCAAAAAGCGCAAGTGGGGCTGGATAGGACACATCCTGCGCAAACCAGCTGACACCATTGCCAGGCAGGCACTTGACTGGAACCCTCAGGGGAAGAGGAAAGTTGGGAGGCCAAAACAGACTTGGAGAAGATCAGTAGAGAGCGAGGCAAAGGATGCCAGAACCACATGAGCCCAACTGAGGGGGGATGCCCAAAACTGGGTCTGCTGGTGAGGTGTTTTTGCGGCCCTATGCTCCTCAAGGAGCAGCAAGGAATAATGATGATGAGGTTTGAACACAGAATTTTAAAGTCTATGTTGAAAGTTTAAAAACATGGTTGTGCACTGTTAATGTTAGCTGGAAAACTGAAAATTGATGCTGGAAATTCAGGGAAACGTCTGGGAATTTACTTTGTCCAATGAATACTGACAGTTTTAAAATACTTGATGTAAAACTTGATATTTTTATCATTTATGTTGAGCTCTGAGCCCGTATTTATCACCCATTTATGCCTCATGCTCCATTATTGAAACAAAATATTTTTTTCTCTTCAAATTCTTGTTCCTTGAATATCTGTAGGTCACACGAATTTCACTCACAAATTAAAAAATTTCATGGGTTAAGTGACATTCGTACCTTGTATAAAAATCAGGGCTTGAAAACACTGATGTTTTGTGAATTTCCATAAATCGTTTTTGCCTTCAGAAAGCAAAAAACTTTCACTGGGAAAAAAAACAGCATAAACCTTAAGTATAGCATATATCCTTGGCATTTTATAGAGATTCTTGGTGCAGATACTTGGTGTACACTCCACTTAGCCATCTGACAATGTACCTTCCAAATGCCTGTGTTTAAATGGATGATGCTGTATGCCAGGTGGGATAGTT
The DNA here is from genome assembly GCA_004794655.1 of Marisa cornuarietis. Classification (NCBI taxonomy): domain Eukaryota; kingdom Metazoa; phylum Mollusca; class Gastropoda; order Architaenioglossa; family Ampullariidae; genus Marisa; species Marisa cornuarietis. The sequence continues at coordinate 3,389,121 of SMMW01000025.1, forward strand.
TACTGGTAATGTGCCTTCAAAATGCCTGTGGTTAAATGGATTATGCCATATGCCATATGCCAAAAGGATAGTTTACTGGTTTTGCAAAAACTGGAAGGAGATGGGAATGGTCAAGCTTAGATGGAGAGGGAAGCTTAATAGATATACAAAAATGCTGTTTAAGCCTGTGACATTTATTGATGTGATTTCATTTTGTGTTATAATGGATCACTGCTTTATTCTTGTTGTAGTTTGACCTGGCTATGTTGAGCAGTATGACTAAGTACCAAAAACACAAAATAATTCAGGAAAATAAATATATTCTGCACTGGCGTTTGCTATTTAAACTGCCCCACCCGCTGCAAAAAAAAAAATTGAAACCAGCTCTGCCTTCACCTCTCACTGTTTTTATGTTCACTTGTTGGAATGAGTGCAAAAGATCATTTGCAGACAAAGTTTTTATAGTGTTTGTATTTGTTGTGCTGTTTTATTACCTATTAATTCACTACATAGACCTGGAGTTTTCTGGTGTCTAAATGTAGCACTTGTTTAATTAAGAAAGAAAACAATTTTGACTTCTGCTCTAGGGATCTGCAGGATTTGGTGGTCCTCAGGGAGGAAATGTGTACCCGCCACTTTCTGGCAGTAACATTGGCACAGTTTCTCACACCTCTGGAATGGGACCTCAGGGTCAGATTCCAGGTGCTGTGCCTACACCTATTGGCACAGTTTCTCACACATCTGGAATGGGAACTCAGGGTCAGTTTCCAGGTGCTATGCCTACACCCATTGCCACAGCCCAGCCCATGGTTAATACTGGACAAATGCCTGGTGCCATGGGACCACCACCACGAATGGGTCCTCCACCTCAGGGAGGTATGGGGCAACCTCTAGGACCTGTAGTAGTTGGAGCTAAACCTCCAGTGTCTCTAGGTCAGCTTCCAGTGAGTACAGCTGGGCCTGGCCAAGGGTATGGGCCCACCACATCTACTGGAGGGTTCCCTCCACCAAGTGCTACTCCTCCACTGTTTGGACCCCCTTCTGGACCTATGATGCCAGGGCAGGGGTATTCGCAACAACAACCCAGTGGCTTTAGCAATCCACCAGGCATGGTTTCAACCTCTTCTGGTCCTCTCAACATGCCAGGCTCCACGGTTCCTCCCAGTGGTCAGTATGTTGGTAGCTTCTCTCAGATGCCACCAAGTTCAAGTGCTGGTCCAGTTGGGATGCCAGGAAGCCAGTTTCCTGGAAGCCAACTAGCAGGATACCCACAGCAACCAGGATATGGTATGCAGCCATCACGAGCACCTGGTCCTCAGACACAGCCTCAGCAGCCTCGTCGTCTTGATCCAGAGCAGATGCCAAGCCCTGTAAGTCCGATTACATTTTTTATTTTCTGGGGCTGGGTGGTGGGAATAGGATTTTCTTTCCAGAAAGATTCATCAGTAGAAGTAAGAGTCTGAAATAAGTCTATACAAGAAAATTAAACATGTTCCGGTAAAAGTTGCATTAAGATGGTCTTATCCTTTATTACAGATCCAAGTAATTGAAGATGATAAAAGAAACAGGAGTGGGCCATTCCAGACAAATCAGAGGGGCATATTGCCTCCTCTTGTTACGACTTCTTTCATAACACAGGATCAAGGTAAAACATTATTCCCCTACCTACCCCACCAACCACCAAAAAAATTGATTTGTGTCTTTGTATCTTAAATTATACCTTGCTTGTTGTCTCTGTTGCTTGATGGGTTGAGGATTTGTGAACTTTGATTTTATTATTAGATGATTCTTGGTGGTAGATATGCTGCCTCACAACAAAAGTCAAACTTTGTTTGCTTAAAAGAATTTATTCTGTTTTTCCCACTCTGAATGTGCTGGTTTCAGGTTTTAGAACAAAATATGAAACTAGTCTTCTTTTGTTACCCACAGGTCATACAAATCCCAGGTTTCTGCGTTCTACAATGTATAATGTACCTTGTACAAGTGACATGATAAAAGCAAGTCACATACCATTTGCTCTTTCTATTACACCATTTGCAAGGCTTTCACCTCAGGAGGTATGTAAATAGCTCCAAGGAAGTATATCAGTTGCCGTATCAGCTACAGAAATAATCCATTGCAAAAACTGTGCATCAACCTTTAATTGGGCCTCTATAGGTTTGATACACCATGACAAATAGTACTGCAAATCTTGTATTATTTAGAACTGTGCACCTACAGCAGAAATTTATATAATTTATATTGCTAGTCAGCATTTTGTGATGGATCTTTTAATTTATTGATATTATTTTAACATTTTTAATGTGTTTGTTATGTTAATTTCTAAGTTTGTATGTTTGTTTGGACCATATTTATAGATGCCACCACCTATAGTTGACCTTGGTGAGTTGGGGCCAATCCGTTGCAAACGGTGTAAGGCATATATGAGCCCGCACATGCAGTTCATTGATGGCGGACGTCGCTTTCAGTGTGTCTTTTGTAGTGCAGCTACTGATGGTGAGGTCCCAGTTGATTCTATTTATACTTAAGTTAGCCTTTGTATTTAAAGTGGACTCTTAGAACATCTTGCGGTGGAGAAGTGAAAAAGAATTTCTTTTGACAAACATCCAGCTTTTGTTATGTCAGAGTCAGAAATGAGGGCTGGTGACTTTAACATATTAAATAGTGTGAAAAGGGAAGGGAAGATGAGTGAAAGAGAAGGTAGTGCACTTTCATATTTGGCAGTTCTACTTTTTCAGTGCCAACTGAATATTTTGCTCATCTGGATCACACCGGAAAAAGAGTTGATTGTTATAACAGAGCTGAGCTTTGCCTTGGCACATATGAGTTTGTAGCAACAAAAGACTACTGCAAGGTATGTTCATTCTTCTACTTTTCCTATTAGTAATCTTAGGTGACATGCCAAAACAAAACTTCTCTTCTTGATTATTTTATCGCCACTTGTAAACACCTCGAATGTAAGTGGCAAGTAAGAACAAAAGGGATTATCCTCTTTATGTCCAGTTCATATGACTTTCTTAGGGACTAAGAAAAGTAAAAGCTTCTTTGTTAGGATTGTTGGAGTGAAAACACGTTTCTTTTACACTAGAAGGTTCTTTGTTGGCTCAGATATGTTTATATCTCATCATAGCATTTCAGAGTACAAACTTGATGTACTCATGCTGCTTTTTCTGTCTTTCCATGTAAATGTGCATAAAGCAAGTCTTGGCCATTTATTGAAATTGGAGCAGCTTATATGTTGGAGGGCTGTAAATGCTAACAGATGCATTATCTGGATGTTTGTGTGCACAGAACAACGAGCTTCCAAAGGAGCCCGCCTATATCTTCATGATTGATGTCTCTTACAACAGCATAAAAAGTGGTCTTGTGAATCTTGTGTGCAGCCGCCTCAAAGATGAAATTCTTGTTAATTTACCAAAGTGAGTACAGGTTACAGAGTGTATGTCATTAAAATAAAAGGAGACTAAAGAATCTTTAGATAGAGTAACACAGCAAAAAGGGTAGACAATTCTCTATGTAGCTGATTAGTTTGTGTGTTAATTTTACCTTTTTGGATTCTACTTATTTGGAACCCTCTTTGGGGTGAGAACTTAAAGCAGCGTATTTTTATTGCTGTTTTGGGAAACTTATGCTGTGTAACTTTGATGGTAGGGAGAGCGGTGCTGATGAGTCAGAAATCCGGGTCGGCTTTGTGACATACCACAAGGAGCTGCATTTCTACAACGTGAAGGTAACACAGTCTTTATACCATAATATGCTTGGAAGTAAGAAGATGATTCAGCACTGCAGTTGAAGTTGAAGCATTAATTTTTTAAATTGTATCAGACTATACACTATAGCATATATTTATACATTGGTAAATGGGGAAGAGCCAGACATACTGCCTAGCTGTCAGTGGTAGAGCATGAAAAAGAGGATTTCATTATACTGAACCACATGAATGTTGGCAAACATTGATAAAATGATTAAATAATCGCAGTAAGAGGATGAAATATTTTTGGCGCAAGATGGCAAGAGGAGAAAGTGGGAGATATCCTTTCCATTTCAGAGTTCCCTTGCTCAGCCGCAAATGATGGTAGTATCAGACCTTGAAGACATGTTTGTGCCGCTTGTTGATGGCTTCCTAGTCAAGTTAACAGAGTCAGAAACTGTAATTGACAGGTACAGTTATTTTATATGAAGTTGCATTTATTTCTAAAGGACTGAAACTTGAAATTGTTCCATCTGGTAATGTGTTGTTTCTAATTAAGATTATTTTTGTAATTCAGTTTCCTTGCCAGAGAGTAGACTGCAAGAGATTCTTGTCATCAATTGTCTCCTACCCAAATTTTTGAAAAATACAGACTTATTGCTTGGATTAATTCCCCGTTTTCCTTCTTCAGTCTTTTGGCACAAATTCCACAGTTATTTGCTGATTGCAAAGAGACAGAAACTGTCTTGGGACCTGTGATACAGGCTGGGTTAGATGCACTCAAATCATCAGAACGTTGTGGCCGCCTTTACATTTTCCATACATCTCTGCCTACAATGGAAGCTCCCGGCAAACTGAAAAACAGAGATGATCGTAAACTGCTTGGCACTGATAAAGAAAAAGTGAGTTGTCTTATGGTTTTTATTTTCTTTTTTCTCATCTTTGATGATAAATTCTTTAGTTGTGGTAAAAGCCTAAATATGAAAAATTTTAGACCTAACAACAGATTTGAAGCCAGTTAAATCAGTCTTTGAAGCTGATATTCATTTGGATTTCATTTTCAGACGGTTCTGACACCACAAACACCGTTCTACAGTAAGCTTGGGCAGGAGTGTGTAGCAGCAGGCTGCAGTGTGGATCTCTTTCTCTTCCCCAACTCGTACTGTGATGTGGCCTCCATGGCTGATGTTGTCCGCCTTACCAGTGGCAACCTTTATAAATACAGTTACTTTCAGGTTATAATATTTCATTAACTTGAAGACTTTACAGGAAACAAAACATAGAATTTAAAAAAAATGCCAGAAACACAAACAAAACACCAGATTGCATTTAAAGAAATTGGTGGATGGGAAGGGGTGAATAAGAATTAAGTTTGAAAGGAGAGACAATTTAGCTGTGGATGACCCATATCTTTTGAATGAAAATGGTAGATATCATTTCTTTGATGTTTGGAGTCATCATTTTGGATGTTTTCAGGCTGACATTGATGGTGATCGATTTATAGAAGATTTGCGCAGAAATGTGAAAAGGCCAGTGGCTTTTGACAGTATCCTGCGTGTCAGGACAAGCACAGGTGTGTAAAATGTGGTTACAATTGCAGCTTCTGCATTATATAAACTTGTCTAAACGAGGAAAATTACTTTTTTTTTTTAGCAAGAATAAAGGATTTTAATGAGATATATGCAGACCTGATCAGTTGGAGTATGATAACAATTTTGTCCGTCTTCACATTCAGCATTTATCTTCACCCCTTTCTTGTGTCAGGAATTCGACCTGTTGATTTCTATGGCAACTTCTACATGTCCAACACCACTGATGTTGAAATGGCTGCAGTTGATTCAGAACAATCAATAGCAGTAGAGATAAAACACGATGATAAGCTGTCCGAGGCAGAGGGTGCATATGTTCAGGTATGCAGATACTGTTAAAGTCTAGAATAAATGCATCAGGTTTTACCTTCTCCATTCATATAATTCACTATTGATACATCTCTTGCCACATTTAACGCTAGATGTGCATACATTTATTCGTGAACTCAGAGAATTTCAGTAACGTTTCCAGCATGCAGCTACTCAATGGCTCGGATGTTTTTGTCGTTTCACTTTTTTCATAGTTCCTTGGAGAGCACAGTCTTTGGCAGATCTTCAAGTAGCCAAAGCATTAAGTATTTAAGATGAAACACAGCACTTTGAAATGTGGGATTTTACAGGTGGCAGTGCTATACACAAGTGTGAGTGGACAGCGACGGCTGCGAGTCATTAATCAGGGTTTCAACTGCTGCATGCAGATGGCAGATCTCTTCCGCTCATGTGAGCTGGACACTCTGATCAACTTTATGGCTAAACAAGGTGAAGTGTACTTCTATACTGAACAAGATTTGGATAAATATAGATATGACGGCTGTGCTACTATTGGATTTGGATCATCATCTTTTCACTTGCGATTATCTTTTTCAAGCTTTCAGCAACATCCATTCTACCTTATATAGTTGTTGGCATAAGACCTGCTGTTCTTGCAACAATTTTGGAGTTTAAAAACTGACACCAAGAGCACAAGAAGAACATAAAGGACTCCAGTACAGTGAGGGTTGGCTGTCCTGGTTCAGCTCGCATCTTGGGCACGCTGTTCTTCCTCTGCATGTGGCATCTGGCTGCCTTGCTGTGCTATAGCCTTAATTGCTGGCTTGGCATAAATCACCAACCCCCGCCTCCTCTTCTTTCTTGATCAGTGTATTTATTTCCTTAGATGTCAACCTTTTTAGGGATTTTATTTGTTTTGATATTATGGCGCAGCGGTGGGAGGGATTTTTTTTCATTCTTTATGGAGATTACCCAGAATCCGACAGATAGTTTTTGGTCTGTAATGATGTGATTTTTTATTCTCCAGTTATGAAGTGAGGGCAAGTCATTGCCATGGGACAACATGGGGAATCAAGGAAAACCGTCTTGTTATAAAGTGTCCACAGGGTCTGGTTATTGCATTGTAACTATGAAAACAAGAAACTTTTCCTTGACTTCCTATTTTGCCCATGCTTCATTTCTACAACCCCTTATTTGTAATCCTTCCAATCTGCTGAGGAGATGCACAAGACTAGGAATATCATCCCATGACACAGAAGAGGGTCAGTCAAAGTTTAAAAAAGCCAACATAAAAATGTTTATTTCTGCTTTGCAGCTATTCGACACACACTGAACCAAAACCCCAAGTATGTACGTGAACACATTATGAATGAGGTGGCACAGATCCTTGCTTGCTACAGAAAGAACTGTGCCAACCCTTCGTCTGCAGGTCAGCTTATTCTGCCCGAGTGCATGAAGCTTCTACCACTCTATGCCAACTGCATCATAAAGAGTGACGGTATTCAGGGAGGTGTGTATTTGTTAATTATAGAGTTGGGAGAAGCATGTTTCTCCCTTAGTACCTTTGTGGACATATTTTAACTAAAAAAATGTTTTATATTTGGAAGAATTGCTATAGTTCAGATATAACTCTTTTGAAGCGATATAAAAGAATTATGATTGTATTTAAATTTTTGGCAACTTCTAAAAACTGTAAACATGCATAGATGGATATTGCCTCCCATACAAAGCACACACAGATAAGGACACATTTATTTGACAATTCCCTCATTGTACTTGTATTCATTTTGGAAAAGGTTCATAAAGGTATATAAGTGTACAAAATTAACATATTCTATACATTACAGGCTCAGAGATTTCAACAGATGATCGCAGTTATCTTATGCACCTTATCAATGCCATGGATGTGGGCCACACCAATTGCTTTTTCTATCCTCGTCTCTTGCCTTTTGTAAGTCTGTAGTTCATTTTATTTAATCCTCACCTCTTGTAAGTCTGAAGTTCAAGTTTTAAGACTTCCAAGAAGACTTTTGAAGACTATTTTAATATAAGATTGCAGTATTCCTGCTGTAAAATTCTGATTATGAAGTAGCACACTAGGGCAATGTTTGCTGCATTATTTTGTATTCTTTATGGTAACTGTGTTGGGTTTATGAAACATATATACGATATGGTATCATCCTTTTGTAATGTTTTGCTGTGGTTTTCAATTTCTAGCACACAGCAGACTTTGACAGCAATGAACTACCTACTGCCATCCGCTGCTCCATTGAGAGACTGCAGGACAGTGGAATCTACGTTCTTGGTATGTTCTTGAGTAGTATCATGTTTTTTTTTAAGGGATTGGGTGGAGTTTGTGCCAAGATGTGGTAATGGCAGTGAAAAACATGTCACAGGTATTTACAGGAAAATTATATTTAGAGTAAAATAATTTTTTTCTTCACTTTTTATTTATTTTTATAAATTATTTTTATAATATTTATTAGGAAAAATGAAAATAAAATTACATATGTTACAAGCATTTTACAGTCTAGGGGCATAATTTTACATGCTGCATTATTAATTTCTGACTTGCAGAAAATGGCTTGTCCATGTTTCTTTGGATTGGGCATAATGTTGATCCTGAACTGATTCAACACATATTTGGTGTGGCTAGTGCTGCACAGGTGGATATAGACAAGGTTAGTCACTTGCCACAGAAGTTCTTTTTATCTTTTGACCTTCATATTTTATATCTTTGTGCATCATATTTTTTCAAGAGATTTCTCCATCCCAAAGTTACAAAATTCTTCGCTTAGTGCATTAATAACATCCTCCACAGTGTGTGCTCTATTACATCTTGCTGTGTAGGGCTGTCTGTATTGTTCAGACAGAAGAATGATAAAAAAACATCCATATTCAGTTTCATTAAACATTAAAGCTTAAAAAATAACTTTGTAGGGTAATATATGTTTGCATTGATCATTCTGTTAAGTTGCCCTTTTTCATGTAGATTTACTAAAAGAAAGTGAACGTGTATCTGCATGCCCTTAGTGCAAAAAAGGGATGTGCTTAACTATGCTTTAGACCAAAGAATTATTATTATGTCTCCAGCCTGGTTAATGAAGCTGTGAAAACCAGATATGTGGGTTCATTGCTAGATTTGTTTTTGTTTTGATTTGACACAGGCTGACTTACTGGAACTAGACAGTGCTGCATCACGGAAACTTCGGGACATGATACAACATATTCGTCAGGAACGATCTCGCTATCTGAAAGTAATATTTTCTTTTTGCTCTTACTCAAGTATTTTCTCAGAATAATAAACTTTTTTACTAGCCTCTTAAGAGTTAGGTAACTGCTAATGATTTATCAGAGATGTTAGCATCACTCATGAAAAGCATTTTTGTAGGAAATAAATGTTATGTGCATCTGTATGTACAACCATTATGCATTCCTATTCTTAGAATGTAAAGTGTCATCCCCAATGTGAAATGTTTTTTGTGCAGCTGACAGTTGTTCGTCAACGTGATAAGCTGGAGCCATGGTTTAACCATTTTCTGGTTGAAGACAAGGGGATGAATGGGAGCTCTTCGTATGTGGACTTTCTTTGTCACATACACAAAGAAATCCGTAACATCCTGAGCTAGCCATCCCCAGTTGTGTCATACCCACTGTTCTGTGCTGCTGCAGGTCCATACATGGAAAAAGCAAGCCAGTGCTGATGAACTTTTGTGATTTTTTGTTTAAAGACTGTCAACAGACTCTCTCCTTTTCTTTTTCAGTTATTAAAAAAATGGCTGTGAGAGCCTTATGTGGCATATTAAAGCTTCTTAGCATTCTGTTGAGCTGTGAAAAAAAGATGCATGTTCATTGTCAAAGGATGTCTGTTTTGTCTCGAGATGCAACATAAAAATTGTAATTTTTTAAATGCCATATTTCATTTTTACATGATCAACAGCATTTGTTTTCGTATGTATACTGCCTCTTCAGACATTCAGTTTATTTGCAAGACATGTCTCTGGATACTTTTTCTTTGGATCGAACATATTGGATACATTTCTCTCCAATAATTATTAATTAAAAAGTGGAAATTATACATTAAACTGTAATAGTAAATGCAGCCTCTCTCATAAGAGATCTCTTTTGTTTTGATATGTTCCATAATTTTGTTGATTGTTAATAAGTAGTTTAATCTTTGACCTAAGCTGGGAAAAATTTGTTAAATGATGCAAAATGTTGTTAGTGATAAACAGGGTCCCTCAGCAAAATTTATTAATTTTAGGTGTACAGTTGTAGACCATAAACAAGTTTGTTTTACATTTGCTTTCAGAAGGTAACATAAAAAGTAGTCAAATCTGCTGTTAACGAGGCATGATAACGTGTTACTAAAAGTATGTATGCATCTTCTGCTCTACTTACATTGCTACATTATGAAATATGGTTCATTCAACAAGACTGATGATAGACCTGTGTATAATTTTAACTGTATTTTTATAGATTACCACAGTTGCTTTCTGTCTGGGTGAGGCTGTTTGGTTCATGAATCACTGTGACTGTTGATAACAGATAAATGTTACTTTTGACAGTGTTGATGTGTCTTTGTGCCAAGCAGATACGAAAGAAAATGATCATTAATACACTTCTATTCATATTTTCCCTTTGGGACATTCTCTTTGATGACAACCATTTGCTTTCCTGTGAAGAACAGTTGCATTCTCAGAAATAGCACATTGTATCTAGTCAGAATTTAAAACAAAACAAAAAAATGTTCATATGCAAGACAGACCGGTAAAATTTTCAAGTTCTTGTGAAACGGGATTTAATTGATAATAAAATCAGATTTGACTACTTTCATCCATCTGTTGCATTTGCAGCTGGCTTAGATGCTCATTTCAGGCTTATGGTCAAACTTACACAAATCTTTCAAACTACCAAACTGGTGTACACAGCACAATATCAGTGCTGATGGAGGGAAACCCTTGTCAGTTTTTCTTTACTGCTGGCAACCAAATATTTCGCAGTATTGTCTATGCGAGTTTGAAAAAAAAAAGTGTTAAAATGTATGCATGCATATTAGTTTGTTGTGTACATATACTGTTTAGTATCTCCATTTTTCTTCTTGAATGGCATGCACTTGCTAAATGTTATTTGTTCCTTTTAAGAGTTCATGGAACCTATACATGCAGGGTAGCCAGAAGACTAAGGCACCGCATGACGGTGTGTAACAGGTTGGTCTGCATGTCTCAAATACCAGTGATGCCTTTGTGCAGAATGTACGATTGACATTAAAACTGAAAGAAAAAGAAAATGGAACATGCCATGTTTTGTTTATGATAAATGGAAAAAAAGCACCAGGTTTCTTAAAATTATATTCTAATAACAGAGGTGATAATTTCTTAAAACTACTCAAGTTTTATAAACTGCATGAAGTTTTCTAACTATTTTGATTAGTGGAAACTTTCGAATTCCTGTTTTTATTCAACACTTTTCTGGCCAGACATCCTGAATAAGCTGCTTGGCCCTCTGATGGGTAGTCAGAGACATGAAAGAGAACAAGTCCATATTTGAAAAGGAGTGCTTTTCTGTTTTAAGCTTTCTCAATCGTAGAACTTGTCCCAGTTATTCTTTTAGACAACATTAAACTGAAACATTACCCAAAGGCACCTGGGAATAACACCTTTGTTTGTACTTCGATTCTGGCCTGCACAAGTGTTGGATATCTGACTATCCAAAGGAGTTAGGGACGATTCGATCTATTGTGAGTGCTGGGCCTTGCTAAAGTGGTGTCCCTTTGCCCGATAGCTCGAGCCACTTCTCATCTGCAAGAGTGCAAAGGACAGCAGGACAGATGCTGCTGCCCGTTTCTAGTTAAATGGGCAATGAACGGCTGTGGTAGGGCCACTCACCATAGAATTTTTACAGGAGCCCTGAAATTATCAACATCAAAATTTGTGTACTACATTTTTTAATTTTTGCCATGGAAAACACTAAGGATGCTTGAGAGAAAAATAGACTAAACATAGTTTACAACTTTCTTGTAGAAAAAGATGTACAATTTGATTGTGATTGGACAAATGGTATGAATCTGCATAAATCCAGATCAGAAATATATATCGCCATGATCTACTTTATCCATCTTTGCCTTTAGTCCTGTAGTAAATTGTTCAGTCATTGAGTGATTTTTGTACATCTGATCCTCAAGACAAACTATGGTATCAGAATCAGTTTATTGAGTAGGCCTTCGACCCATTTCAAGGGGGAGCATAACCGTCAGGTATATATACATATACCAATAGTCATATAATTGTGGGTAAGCACAACATGTCCAGGTACAAGTGAAGATATGCATTGTCATTTAACACCATACAGTCATATAAATATGCATGTACAAATTAATATTTATCAAATTTATATTGGTTACAACATATAACCAACTAACATTAACATAATTATATGGCATTCCTGGGTATAGTGTGCTTTGGTCTATGTCACGACTTTTCTTATTTCCAATGTATTATAAACAAAAGAGGCAAGACATAGTGTAGTTCGCATTCTATTATCTGACATCAAGAGTGTGAAATGGAAAAGTGAAGGGTGCTTAGAATATTTTTTAGGGATGAAAAGTTTTCGAAGGTCCATATATTTAGGGCATGCAAGTAGAAAGTGTTGTTCAGTTTCAACTGTGTCAGGGCAAAAGGGACAGTTCAAACATTCTGAGTTGAGCTATAACGTTGATGGCATTTGAGTACAGTTATACCCATTCTAAATTTTATGAAAGTATCTCTTATGCCTCTGTGTTTCAACCAGACAAGGTAGTTGCTTAAACAATATGAGTCTTGAATGTATTGTATGGGAAATATCTTGAACTACTTTGAATAGTATCGTGCCACTGTTGGTGGTGACAGTCTATCAGTCTCTGTTTCAGGATTTGTAAAAAGAGTTTATCATCTCCAGTACCTTGACTTTCCCACACCATACCAAAACCATATTTATACAAAAATATCATAATAAAGTATAGCCATGTTTTCTTGTTTTGCTCGTGCAGTAGTGTTAACATTAAATAGGCTTTTTTCTGGAGTCTAGTTTGTGGCATTCTTAGCAGGCGGAGCCAATATCCAACACATCGTACTGATGCATTAACAGACAAAGGGAATCTACCACATTCCCCATATGTCAACTAGTTAGGTGTCCTTGTTGTGACTCCTAAAAATCTTTTCATCGTGAAGGTGTGAACCTTCTCAGTGCTATCATTACTGGTACACAGACCCCAATCTCAGAGCCATATAAAAGTATTGGCTGGACCTGTGCATCAAAAAGTTTGAAAAACAGGTTAGGTGAAGTATCACCAATGTACCATAACAGTTTAAGAATGCTTATAACTCCCCTCTTTGCTTTTTCGGCTATGTCTTCTAATGCATGTGTAAAAATACACCTTGTAGAGAAAACTATACCCAAGTATTTGTATACATTCACAATTTTTAAAGAATTACCAAATAACCATTTTTCTTTACAAGAGATAAAACCATTTGCATTTTTCGTCAGTTGCATTTTGATTTATCAAGGTTTAAAGACCTTGAGCACTGAAAAAGAATGTTCAACTGGTTCTGCAGTCCAATGATTGTATCTGATACAAGGGCAACATCATCGGCAAAAAGTAAAATAAATACCTCAATTAGTTCTGGGGTTAACTGGACACCATGTTTCCCATACTCATTTATGTCCTTTGTTGGTTCATTTATAAACAAAGTAAATAATACAGGGCTACAAATTTCACCTTAAGGCCACAGGGGGATTCAATATAATCAGACAGCTTTGCACTCTAGCCAATACATTATTGTACATGCTTTGGATTGCTAAAAACATTTTTCCTTTTAAACCATTTTTTTAAAGTACATTCCATAGCTTGTTTCTTGAAACCATATCAAACGCTTGACGAAAGTCTATGAAAGCAACATACAATTTTTTATGGGTAAGGAGCTGTTTCTGAATTAATGCCATGAGGACAAAAGCTTGGTCTATGGTACTGTACCCTCTCCTGAACCCTCGATTGAGTGTGACGTATGTGTTCCTGGCAGTTGGAGGCGCCTAGGGTGACAGCATCTTTGTTAACTGCTTTGTTAACAGCACCCTCGTTGACGTTGACGTGATCTGTTCTGGACTTGTGCGTCTCGGTTCTGCGTATAGTTTCCCTTCTTCCTGGGCTTTTGATATATTATTTGCCTGAAATCTCGTCAGGTCAGAGGCTACTCTAATACCGGCCGTTCGAAGTTTGTCCCAAACATTCTTATCGTTTAGGAGTATCATTTTGTCGGACCATCGATGAAATTGTACAATCATGGGTCGGGGGCAGTTATCGCCAGTCCTCTTATACCCAAGTTGATGGGACGCTTGATGTCCTCAGCACACCATGGTTTTACAGCGCATAGTTCATTCAGGAGACTAATCACTTTCGAGCTGCACTCTGTGTAGTTCTCACCAATACTTTCTTGGATGCCGAACAGCTTAATGTTTTTTCGCCGGGACACAGCCTCAATTTAAGCTTGTCCATTTCCGTTGTGATTTCATCCACTTTTTCATTTAGTAGTTCATTTTCATCTGTTAGCTAATTGATTCGTCTCTCATTTTCACGCACCTTTTCTTTAACTGAGTCAATACCTTGCTGAAGCCTGGTGATGTTTTGTATCAAGGATTGGTAGGAAGTTTGAATTTGCTGCGAAATCTGTTGAGTAATAGAGTCTTCAATACCACGCAGCTGGGTGTGTACGGTACAAACAAAAGTGCACTGAGACTGCTCCATGCGGGAAAGAGAAGTAGATAGAACGGCAAGAGTGGACGATATGCTTTGGATAGTTGGTTGTTCCGACGAATGGCCGGCATGGGTGTGTTGTTCGATAGCACTTGAAGCCAGGTGTTGAGAGACAGGTGTGTCCGGGATCGAGGTGTCAATTGAGCCACAGTTACTCCTCATCTGGTGTTGAGAGTGTTGAGAGACAGATATATCTGGGATCGAGGTGTCAATTGAACCAAAGTTACTTGTCATCTGGTCAGTTGCATGAGAAGCATGAATCATCTCGCCGCTAAGAGGTCCAGGATTTAGTTCGACATCTCCAGCACACATCAGAAGACACGATGACAGCAAGCAATACACACTCTGCTTTCCTAGAGCTCACCTTACCCTGTATGATTGCGGCAGCTGTCACCCTTCGCCACATGAAGTGAGTTAGAGTAAATCTCCATAAAAAGAGGCCACAAACCACACGGAATGCTGAAATTTCCAACGGCATTTCCACAGGATATATAACACACAATTCAGTTTACAACTTTTTTGGTCCAGATGATGTAGATAAACAAAACTAAATAGCCTCGAGTGTGAGCTGTACTCTCCCCCCCCCCCACCTGACAAAGTATGGTAGGTATTTTGTATACAAAAGTATCCCAGAAATGATGGCAAATAATGTCAAGCAAATATAGTGTAAAATTAATACAATTTGCTGCAATGGTTTTTATTGAAATTTAAAAACACAAACTGTTAAAAGCCCATTTTGTCTTGAACATATACTGAAGTGCAAGGAGTAATTATGTTGTAGTGAAGTTGTAGGTCTCAAATGCATATGATAAAAAGTTTAGAAAATAGACTCAACTGGTGCCAATGGGAATTGGCAGATATCAGATAAATGTAGTTTGCTTGAAAGCTACTGTTCAAGATTAGTCTAATACTATATCCTATACGAAACCATAGCATAAACTCTACTGACTTCATTTAAAAAACCTTAAAACTGTTACAGTAGGGTAGTGAGTTTACTTGGTAGACATTGCACCAGGATCATCAGTTTGAGCTTACATTTCCATCAGAAATGAATTTGAATTTTTATCAAATATTTCATCACTTTTTTTTGGTTGTCCGTTGCTTGAGTTCAAGTTAATGGAGAGTGTACTGTAGTATTGTAAGTTTGCAAAATTAATACTTATTTACACCAATCTCAACACACAAGTGATCGGATGGCTATTTCCTGCAGCAATAAAGTGCTGACAGAGATAACAAAGACAGCGAGAATTGTGGGTTGTGGATTCAGATCTTGTCCCTGCATTTTTTCTCTTGGTGCAACACCTATTTACAGAACTTGATTAGGTCATCATGAAGTAGTCATAAACTACTTCCTGCCATAAATGCCTTTCCCCTCTCATTTCACTCAAGCTTTTTGTGAACTCAAGGTGGTGGTAGCTAAATGTCTACCACAGCTTTAAAGGCCAGCCTGAGTCAAAACTGAAAATAAGCTCAATGTTATTGACAGAATGTACAAAACTACTTACTTTGTCACGAAAGTGCTGATCTGTCGGTGGCAAAGCTTAAGTCTTCACTAAACTGTGAGGAGATTTAAGGCTGCAAGTAGTGCAAAAGTGCTGAAGCACACACACACAGGTGTTGCTGTTACAGGGAGCCTACATCACAGTACTGATCTTTTGAGCTCTTGTCAAAAACCATGTGACATTCAAAGGCTTGCATCACCAGAATGAAACTGAATTTCGCTCAGATTTTAGAGATTCATCGTTTAATAACGAACTGAATCCTGTCTGAAAATAATTTTGCACTTGGGTTTGACAGTTAAACAGCAGCCATCTGTCAAAGTAAACAACAGATGAAGGAACAACCATTAACAACACTATGACCTGTTTTGTGTTAAAAAAATGAAATTTCAAGTGAAAGCTGTAACAAACACAATGCTGATATTGTAGACATAGGTTAGTTTGCACATGCTTCAAAAATAATTAATGACCCATTCTAAACAAATCATTATCAGTCTGGACATTTTAGCAAACTATGATTTGGGTTTAACTAAAGCACTACATGTAACATGCCTCATAAAAATGAAAACAATAAATTATCATTCTCAATCAAACTACATTTTTAATTATTTCTCCCATGACTCAAACTGTTTAAAAATTCACAAGTCTGTTGATGAAAGCAGAGCCTCTGTACAATGTTTCCTAAGCAATACAAAGTTTGGGACTCTACACATAAATATAGTTTTCAAAATAAAGCATGATTTCAGAAAAAAAGGATACTAGTAAATTGTTATATTCATGCACTTAAATATCAACAATGAACTGCAGCTTGAGACATTCCATCTAAGAAAACATAAAAAATGTGGCATACAGCCATCTACACACTTCATTCATGCTCAGTTTAAACAACTGCTCTCTCTTAATGAAGTAAATTGTAAGTAATCAAAATCAGAGATCGCCTGTGAAATAGTTGTGGGAAAGATCATGCAGTCAGACTGCAATCTGATGGAAATCCTTGGTTCAGGACATTTACAGTAGATGCACATAGGCACAGACCAATGTTGTCAAAATAATGATGAAACCTACAAAGAAAAATAGTATCTTATGCTTTATAAAATATATTTTTCAAAAATATTTTCTTCTGACAAGTGCTTCTTTCAAACTATCTCTGCAATACTGCTAATTTTTCAACTTCAGTTCTTTAAATATCTGTCCAAAATGCTAGTGAAAATGAAAAAAAAAGGAGAAAATGATTTGACTATCTAATTTTGTTGTAATGGTGCATCATAAAGAAAATGTAAGCTTAAAATGTATCTAGACACAGTGGGTAAAACAATTGCACTGACCCTCCAAAATGGGAGATAAAAACTGACCTGCGCTTTGCCTTGGCAATCTGACGACAATGCTCTGCCTGACTGATTGTGCGAAGCATGGGCAGGTAGTCCAGACTAATGGAGCTCAAGCAGTGGAAGCTAGTCAAGGGCAAGTTACTCACAACACTGTGAAATGCTGTTTTGTATGGCTCTGGCACGCTGAAACAATGAAAAAAAAAAAAAGCAAAAGAAAAATGCAGTGTGTTATCTATTTTATCTTTTAACTTGGCCTGTAAAAAAACCATCTCATGCCCCTAAATGAGACAGAAGCAATACCCAGGATAACAGAGTGAAACAAAACCAGGTAGACACTTCTCCTGAGGCCAATACCATTCAGTCCAACATCCACCACACCCCATCACCAAGCTGTAGAAATGAAGGAACTAGACATAACGCATAACCAATAACTTAGAGTTGTAAATTCCATGTTGACTAAAAAAAATCTCAGCAGCATTTTCAAATTGACTTTACAAACTTTCAGTCACAGGGTATTATTTTAAAGGTTACAAAACGGAGATTATAACGAAACAAGATTCACTCACTGAGGCAACCATTCCACACTTTCTTAGTGCACAAATAAAATACATCCTGCATAGTTGGTATTTGGAAACACAAAAGTAGCATGGCAGATGACAGTGAGCTGTTCTAACTACAGGCCAATACAATGCTCAATGTTCTGAAAGAGGAGGAGGAAGAATAAAAGTACGAGACTGAAAGAAAGAAGAGTTTTTAATGCTCAGTTCAAGTTTAGTAAAAGCATACCAAAAAATTTCATCTTTATATTGCACTATTGTCTTGTGGAATCCCAAATTTCCAGGCAGTGGGAGGTAACAGTACTCAGGAAGACTGTCACTATCACTAGTTTTTTCCCACTCAGCAACATCTTGTTTCACAGACTGCAACAATCCCCTGGCACTTCTCACTTCGATCTCGGCTTGCATGAGCAGCCCAGCATCAAGCTCCTCACCAGGCTGTATCGATGGAACACTGTCATCCATTCCTGGCAACAATGCCCAACGCTCACCAGCAGCTAAATTTGTTTGCTGTATTTGTGAGCAATGTATAGTGTCTGCCATGGAGACAGCATCATAGTACTGAGCAAAGCGTCTGAGGACATGAGAACACAGAGAGTTGCCATGTCTGTCTACCTCCATTTCTTCTTCTCCTGAACACCTTATTACAGCTGCTGGCAGTGGGTCATCACCAGCATGACAGGAAGACACCGCAATAGTGTTGCTGCTGCTGCTCTCGCCATCAGAGCCTTCACTGTCAACAAGACTATCCATATGAATTCTTTTTCTCAAAGGCCGTTTAGCTGGAACCAGTTGTGGAGTCCAGTGGCTGTGAAGTTTTGTTGCAGGCAAAGGGAGCATACGGAACAAATTAAACTCCAGAAAGTCTATGTGGTGTGCTTTCAGCTCTAAGTGATGCCTGGCAAGGCCAGATACAGCTTCACTATTGGCATTCTGAAAGCACATTAACAAAATCACATTATATTAATCTAAACCAAAGAAATGGTAAGTGGCAATATTTCCATGAACAGAGGGAGCCACATAGATAATCAACATCTTACTTCACTTCATATCCCAGAAATCTTGTTACAAATGGCAAAATATTAAGATAGTACTTTACACACAGATCTGTTTTCAACTCCAAAATAGAAGACACGGGACAAATTTGATTACTGACCTTCATTCCGTTCGCAAACAATAATTGTACATCTGAAGGCAAGCCCAGCATGCTTTCGCATAGACTGAGATGAACTGCCGGCAGTGTGCTGGCCCCGGCTATTTCCAAAGCTGCTGCGGATGCACCAATACTATCACACGATGGCTTTGTGTGAAGTGTTGTATCAGGTACCCTGGCAGTACAATCTCCTTCCTCTTCATCCAGTAGTACTCTACGCACTGTCTTCCTGACACGTCTTAAACATACAAAATCATCATCATCATCATCATTGCTGTCGTGTGACTCTTTTAAAGATGCTGGTCCAGAGACTGCTTGTTTTAAAGACACTGAAGCTGTCTCTTTTAAGCAGTCTTTCTCATCCTTGAATTTAGGTTTGGTACAGACAGACTGGGCTCTGGTGCTGGTTCCACCTCTGGAAAGAACCAAAAACTGCAGAGTAAGGAGAGCGTGACGCACATCCCTTGCGCAAGCTGAAGCCAGGGCTTGAATGTCTTTTGCACAAGTTCGAATCCCTGCTGCTAGGCATGCTGACTGCAGGTAGCTGGTCATACACATCTGGACAGAAACACACCAACCCATTCGCTGTAACATACTTAATTTTAAGGATTTTTTTTAATGGTACTCTTGGGTTAAAAAGGCTTATTGTGCAGACTATAAGAGGCAAACAGGCAGGACAACAGGAATATTTTTCTTTGCAATGAATATCCACTCTCTAAAAGTAATTAAAAAAAAGTGATTTAAGTCTTGCTACAAGCAACTGTTGGGTTGGGCTGTATTTCTTGTTTTGTTTTTGTACACCAGGAGATGATGACTGAAGTGCAAGTCATTTCCCCAACTTTACTGCTGAGATTCTTACCTCATCACAATTACCTTTTTTTACTGAATGTTGTTTCTAGTCTACTTAAGCATAAATAATATAACCTGAAAAGATACTTCCATCATTGAAACAAACTGATTAGGCACCAGAATGGGTAAGATAAAAGACTGTCAGAAATTAGGTGACGGCTAAAATTTGTCTCCTGTTAAACAACATATCAAAATACCATTTTTGGTAGTAAAATCTCTTTCTTCAAGTACTTAGCAGATTACATGATTATATAGAGATCATTCTCTAGCTACCTCAAATTCAGCTGTCCAAGCCCGTGCAACATGGTAAGACTTGAACAAAGCTCAGCCCCTTCCCATCCCACCTGCCACATTAGTGAGCCTCTCTACTCCAGTTTTTTGCCTGGACTGAGTCTGGAACCCACTGTGGGGAGGCGGGAGGGAGCAATCTGTCATGTCATCTGGTAAGTACTCGAAGAAAGAAATTTTACTACCAAAAATGGTATTTCTTCTTCGTACTGTACCAGATGACATGACAGATAGCTCCCTCCCGCCTCCCACAGTGGGTTCCAGACTCATTCCAGGCATCTGTCATCTGGTAAGTACTCGAAGAAAGAAATTTTACTACCAAAAATGGTATTTCTTCTTCGTACTGTACCAGATGACATGACTAGATGGAGACTAACAGGTGGAGGGAGTGGCAACCCATCCTGGCAGCAAACTTAGTGAAATGCTAGGTGCACAAAGAAATTAACACACTCCAAATCCAGCTGGGCTATAAGCTGGGTGTGCTAAATAAGCTGCCATCGGGTTGGCCAAACAGGAATCCATGACTGCTACAAGCTGTGCTGCCTAGACAACGCCGATTCTTCCGCAGACGTCAGAAGGGGGCAAGGTAGCACCTGGTGAACATCGAATTAAAACGTCCTCCTATCACCTGAATGGTTCAGGGCTACCTTCCTCAAACAGGTTAAGCTAGTGGCACCCACTCTACCTCATGGGCTCTAGCAGTGCAAGAGAGGCCACTGTTAAGACAGCGTCACATAGCCTTCATGACCCCTTTGAAGGAAGGCGCAACCGATTGCATCAAAAACCTGCGTACTAGCAAGCACAGCCACAATCTACCCTTTCTGCACTAAACCTATCTCTTGAGATAAATCCTTAATGCTCTAACTGGACCCTAATCTATTCTCTGGGACTCATCTCGGTTGTGGAAGGAGACTGACTTCCTGGGAACTCTGTGTTGGGATTCTATCCTAGCCTGGAACCCGAATGGGTTCACAGGGTTATAGAACCATCCCCCAAACCGTAAAAAGATGGGTCTGAGAAAGCAAGAAACTTGAGCCACTAAGGCGACCGCCACTAACCATGTTAAAATTGAAGGAACCCTAGACGGGCTCAAGGCCACCAAGTTTAAGGTCCAAGCTAAGCACAATTCTAAGAGGTGGAGAGGATGCAATCTACAGTGTGAGCCAACAAAATGGCCACCAATGCATAACTTTCTTAATCATTCCTGATCTTCACATCGCAAGACCTAAATGACTGAATGTATCTGGAAGCATGGCTTTATAACTTAAGCAATAGGTGCCAGAAGTTTCTTTAACAATCAAAGAATGATCTGCCACTGTCACCTGGGACATATCTGTAAGCTCCAGTCCTAAACTAATTGGAGACCTCTCAAAACTCTCCCCTTATTTCCTTCCTATGCTAGTAAGTCAAGGGATATATCGACATCAGAGGACACCCCTGATGAGACCTAGATGTGAAGGTTCATAATCTCTGGCACCAGATGAAAGCCTATTGTGTGGTTATTTTGACAGAGTCCAAATAGATGGTAGCTTCTTCAGTACTACCATCAACAAGGCTGCTTACTCTGAGCCCCAAAACCGATACCAGTCTAGTGGGTCATAGACATTGGCCCAATTGATCTACATCAGAAGGACTGCACAATTAAAGGGGATAAGTACATAGTCCCTCCCAGGAAAAAGGCGTCTACTGCCCAAACCAACAGATCAGAGACTGGTGACAAACGCCAGAAGCCTGTGGTCCCAGCACGCCGCAAACAGATCCACCCTGGGACAACAGTCCAGAAGGGACCACTCGAAGTACATAAACTGTCCCTTCCTGCTGAAGGCATCTGCAAGGCCAACAATCCTTCCCAGAATGTGTTGAGCTAGCAGCAAGATGTTGAGAACATGGCACCACCAAGGCAACTTCCATACTAGAAGATACTGCTGGGGGAAGAGAGGTACCCCAAGTCAACGTAAGTAGGTCACTGCCATGGAGTTGTCAGACACCACCATACCACTTTCCCCTGCCGGACCTTCCGCTAGGCCTGTATTGCTCTCCACACTGCCAGAAGTTACAGAAGTTTAAAAGCTGAGACTTCTCTTTCTCATACCACTGGCCCTGCTGTATCCAGAAACCAGGAAGCAGATGAGCACCCCTCTGGTGAATCCAAACTGGGGAGTTTTGAATGAATGAGGCAGTGGGTCCTCTGCGCACAAACCGCCTCCTGGATAGGCTCTAAATGTCCTATGCCATGGCCTGGGGAGGACAAGCCATGGGCATCCCGGGCTGGGGGTGCCCCCTGGAAAACAGCATCCTGCCTGGTTGCTTTCCTAGCCTTGCTGCACGGCTGAAAAGGAGCGAAGATTCCGGGCTGTACACCTGCCCAATGGCGGACGTCCTCTAGAAGCTGTGTCCAGCCGTGTCATTTCCATCTACTTGTATAACCTGTATGGCAGGCGATGGGGACACCACATCCCTCGGCAGACTGAGAGCCTTTTCTCAACAGACTGTTTTGGGAAAAAGGAAGAAAAAGAGCTTATCTTGAGGGCTGGTCTGGGCAGAAGGGGGCCGGAGCTGAATAGGTCTGGGGATCGGCACCCCTGGGTTGGGGGGGTCCACTGAGTGTGAGCCTAGTGTGACTTGCAAGGCCCCCCCCCCCTTTGAGCCCCGGGATCAGGGGCGTAGTTTAGGCGCCGGCTCCTTGTTTATCCGAGAAGAACCCACGATGTACAGGTGGGACACCTTTGCCATCTTGCTCTGCATAACTCTAAGTTTGCCCTGGCCTGGATCATGTCTCTGGCGCAGTCCACTTAGCGACCCTTGTGTAGTCTCCATGTCTAGGCAAGGGTGACAGGTCTCTCCGAGGAGTCTGCCTCCAAACAGGTATGAGATGCAGCTGATCCCACTTTATCTGTGCTTGTAATAGTACTGCACCAAATAAAACAGACTGTGAGAACAAATCTCACTCCTACTTATTAGTGGCCATACTTAACACAGATGCATCTAACTTGTCTCTGTTTTGCACAGCCGCTAGTATGCTAATTTGTTTACTCATCCAATAAGGATGGAGACGCCTATACCAGATTCATTTACCATAGCTTCAGTAAGGGTAAAATTAACAACAGACCCATATTTCTTTCCTTTTTCAAACATGTCTGATGGTAAAAACCACGGGGTGTCCATGCACAAGGACACTTAACCATGGTTGCTGCTGCTGTGTGAGAACACAAATGCTGCTTCACCGACGGCAACACCCGTCAGTGCGTGTCACAGTTTGAGATGAAACGAGTATACATCTTTCTCCAACTTCACTGCTAAAAGGGAACGTGGAATTCATGTAACTGTGCGAACGCCAATAGCCAATGTCTTCAAGAATATGGCTGCAGAGGGGCTAGCTTTTCACCCAGGCTGCATGACCATGACAACTCCAGCCCTACCAACAAGGTGGCAGGAAACAGATGGATAACTCAACGACTTACACACTACTGCTGAACCGAAGCATAGGCCACCATTCACTTACTGACGAAAGACTTGTATTGTTCCGCCAGTAAGACACTTTCTAAAACCTGCCACTCTCAAACATAAACCCGTTGGTAGGCAGGTGGTTTTTAACGTGCCAGCAACTAAAGCTATATCACGACGAGAAATAGACCTGTACCTTTTAGCTTAAAGTTACTGGCAAACTACATAAACACGCATCCACATGCCAAAGGGGCCTGTTATCCAAGGTTACTCACATACAGCAACCCCCACCCCCCGCTGCCTGTGTAGTCACCAAGCCCCAGGGGTGGGTGGTGTTAAGCCGTGGCCACAAACAAAACACCGTGCACGGAAGAAAACGGCATGCTTTGCAGAGCAACATATTGTGATTTTCCTTCCTTCAATACTTAATCTAAAACAAAAGTGCATTAGACACCACTTGGGCTCATAAGGTCGACGACAGAGAGGGCACAAGAAACACTCTTGCATGGCCGCCTCCACCCGGTCCACTCTACTTTCTCTCTCTAAAAGAATAAGGTAGCAGTGTCATGTAACCACTCTGGGAGAGGAGACGGAAACAGATATCTAGCCTTACCTTATACTGCTCTAAAGATAAGAGCGCTTAACAGGCCAATGCGTATACTTTCCCACCATGGTCCATCTCTGATAACGTGCACACAAGCTTGTCCCCAGTAGCTTTCTCAGACCACTGTCTTAGGAACGACAAACTATACAAGGAAAAGATGAGTAGGACCGACAGTCGGTACTGCAAAGACATTAGATAGCAGGTAGCTTTCACCGTACTTCACAGGCCCCACTGGTATATCCAAGAGAACGCAGAAACGAGGTAGCTGACACACGTGTTTAACTGTGTCAAGCCGGGCAAAAAACTGGGGTAAAGAGGCTCACTAGTGTGACAGGTGGGATGGGAGGGGGCTGAGCTTTGTGCAGTCCTACTGTGTTGCATGGGTTCGGACAGCTGGATTTAAGGTAGCTAGAGGGTGATCTCCATATAGTCATGTCATCTGGTACAGTATGAAGAAATACACATGTGCTATCTGTAAGAAGACAACACTAAAACAAAAAGATCAACAAAGCCAGTCAGGATTCTGAAATTTAGTTTTGACATTTATATGTTACTAACAAGCTAAGAATTTTGATGAAAGCTGATATGTGTTAGTGCACAAATTAGACCAAATGTTTCTGAGTGCTCAAAAAGACACACCAGTGAAGGCGGCTTAAAGGTAAGCTGCTCAAATCTGGCTGTTATCTGCCTGCAGAAGCCAGCATCAGAGGTAGTCATGATGATAGGAATCTTGGTTGTCTGAATGAAGTGTTGCACTGTTTGGAGGAAGCCACTATCTTCCTTAAACACAATATCCACCTTCAGAAAAAAACACAAACTCAATAAGTTCAGACACATAAAGAGTTTTGCACAGCACTAGGTGTGAAATGATTTGCTAGATGTATAAAAATAAGTGCATCAGAGATTCCAACAGACCAAAAGTGATAAAATCGAGAGCTTATTTCCTTAGCACTATAAACAAAGGTGTCTGCACATGAATAATTAGCATCAATAATTACATTCACACCTCATCAAACAGAATCAGTGAAGTGTTGCTTAGGTTCAGACGGCCAGCCAGATTTACTTCCTGTATTTCTGCTTGCACATCTAAGGCCTGTTTGGGAGCTTTGTCTCTTCCACTTTCGCCTCGTAGCTTTTTAGGTGTAGTTTTTGGAGAACCTGATAAAGCACAATGACCCTGGTGTGTTTGTTCAACTCAACAAAATTACATGTAGTCTCATTCCCCAAGTAACACCCACACATTTGATACATTCAAACACTGACCTTCACTAGACAGCCAAACTCAACAACTACAAACTAGGAACATACCTGCACAATCTCGTTTTCTCTTTTGTGGAGTTCTGCTTGCAGAATTTTTCACACTTTTGCTTTGAGTGACAGAACATTCTGCTCCATTTGTGGAAAACACAGCAAAGGATTTAGCTAGAGAAGTTTTTTCTTTTTCACTGCGTGAAAGTTTTGTTTCCTTTGCAATAGCTTGTGCTGAAATCAATAAACCAATCATTATCATATTTCTTGATTTCCTGCACCAATGGAACACTCATCCATTCTAGCAGGTCTGCGCCAAGTAACAAAAAGGGAGGGCAGAGTCCCTCCAAAACTAACAACTAGCACTTAAAAGCCAAGACCTGCCAAAACTAACTAGCCCTGGCCTATTGGCCTTCTACAATTTAAAAAAGAGGCCCTGGGGTTTCCTTAAAAAAAAGGCCCCTCTGGAGTAAATGGGCCTTTCAAAATGACAGTACAATGTAGTTCAAAGTCGTGAAGTAGCATTCTTCAAATCTAACAGCTGAGTTTTTCAAGCTTCTTGCCCCTTTCCTTTTTAAAATCCATGAAAAAGTTTCTTTCTTCCCCTGGAACATCAAAGTCTGCAAAATATTGATTCTTTTAGCAAGATTCTTCAAGAAAGCTTTTAATGACTTGCTGATCCACAGAAAGGTAAAAGGTAAAGGTAGTCCTTTAACATTTTTAGGTCGTTAGGGAGTGAGGTGTCAGAGACCTCACTTTTCAGGGCCAACTTTATAAGGGAGGTGCCCATCTTGCTACTTTACCTTCCCCAGCCTTCTATGGAGTCGGGTACCAAATTCCCGAGTTTGGTTGATTGGGGGGGAGGGGGGAGAGGGGGAGAGTTTGTGGCATCAAACTGATGCGCCTCTCGGTTTGGATGCCATTGTTCTAATTGCTTGACCATGTGCTTTCCTATCTGAATTAGTAACTGAAAATGTGGCAGAAATATATCGTGAAGAGAAAGTGTTATATAGAGGTAAAAGCTAACCTGTGACTTGGAAATTGCTAAAATCTGAAGAGGAGGGTGCATGAGTGGTTCCGTTCCTTTTCTGGGCCACTTGGTGAGACTGGGTCGCCTCTTGAACCTGAGCTAAGATGTGCTTACCAAGTCGAGATGATGATGCATTTACTTCAAATACCTGAAACCCACACATAGCCAAGTACACAGAAAAGATGAGTTACATGTCAGCACAACAAAATAATGCCTGTCTTGTGCATAAATGCTTTTCTGATGCCAAAATAAATCTGGACAAATTGTGACAGCAGTGACTCAGTACACATACCACAGCTTCTTTGTCTTCTTCCACAGGAAAATGATAAATTACCTACCTTATAGTTGAGGTGCTGGGCTAAAGCATAAACAGCAGCTGTCTTGCCCACTCCATGTGGCCCAACAATTAACACAGTATTGCACAGCTGTCTGGATTCATCATCGCCATCAGAACTGTTTCCATCACTGCTGCCATCATGTGCTGAAGACAGATAAAAATGGTAACAGATGCTTAGCTAAATTTTAAATCACTTTTTTCGCTTAAGCATCAACATAAAATATATATATATATATCTGAGAATAAGGTTAAAAGATGCCTCGTGAACAGACTTTGGCACAAAAATCACACAACTACAATTGTTTTACCTGCTCAATATGCTTCACTTTGTATTAACACAGATAAAAATGGTAATACAGTCGGACCTAGCTAAGTCGGACTCAAGGGACCTGAAAAAAATTCGACTTACGGAGTTTTCGAGTTAGGGAAAATAGGCGCAGGTTAATCAAGGACAATGTTTTTCCGGCTTAATTACTGTATTATAACTGTTTATTATACAGTATTATCGTTTATACGGATGTATGTACTGCCATTTCCGTGGCACGTACCGCACAGGAAAAACCACACTGACAGGAACTCTATTCAGTGCTCGTCCCGATAAGAGACTGACAAAGTGTAGAAAACGTATTTTTCACAATAAGTTTGCGTATGAACCACTAACGGTCGACTGGTCAAGTTACCACCGCCACCGCCTGAAGGGACTGTCAAGGCGGGTGGCCATAAATCTTGACCAGTGATGAGCGGCCCGCCGACTTGAAGCGGCCGTGGGAAAAGTCTAGTGTTGGCCAGTTCCCCTGAATCGGTCAACTTCAAAGAGGGGATTGGTGTGAGAGTCAGTTAGTTGTCCACTGCGCAACAGAGTGCGCAACGAACCTTTTACACTAAGATGAAAGGAAAATGGGATAAAAGTGTCTTTCTTGAGACAGTTTGGAATATAGTTTGGAACAGTTTGAGACATAGTTGCACCTGGTTGGTGATGACTCAAAATTCGACTAACGGAGGTTGGAAGCCAAAAAATCTTTGAGTTAAGGAGATCTAAAATGTACATTGTTCTTACGGAACTTGGCCGGGAACTAACAATTAATTCGATATAGGGAGGTTTTCGACTTAGGGAAGGTCGACTTAGCGAGGTCCGACTGTAGATGCTTAGCTAAATTTTAAATCACTTTCTTCACTTAAGCATAAACATAAAAGCATATATTTGAGAATAAGGTTAAAAGGTGTCTCGTGAACAGACTTTGGCACAAAAATCACACAGCTACAATTATTTTACCTGCTCGATACGCTTCACTTTGTATTAAGTTTTTCCACTCTTCAAGCCATTCGTTCAGACGCTGAATGCTGCTCTTGTTGCCAATCAGATGTACTGCTTGAGCAGGTTGCAAAATTTCTGTCCAGTGCTGGCTATGACTGTCTGAATTAAAAAAATACTGATTATATTTCTGAGGATTTTTAAGCACTGATTTTGAAGCCATTAAGAACAGGAGATGAAAAAACCCCAAAGATAATATAATTTAAATTAATTCTCCTATATCTCTCCATCGTATGCAAAATATTTAGGTTACAAGCAAAGCAATGAACATACAAACATTTAAAAAATTTATAATGAACCTATGAAACTTGCTAGTTAGATTATTTTGGCCAGGGGTGAAGGCATATGCCTAGATGTAGCATGCTGTAAACTTAAATAGCGGTATGTAGCACACCTTTGTCAGATTGGCCATCTTCAGCCCCACAGCCTGTCTCCATCACCAAAATGTCAGAGTCATCGGAAACATTATTTGTTGATGTGTCTGATCCAATGGCCTCTGTCTTTGAATCTGTCATAAAATAAAAGCCATGAATATTTATACATTTGCATTTTGGGTGGTGGTGGTTGTAGTGGTGGTGAAAGCCTACATTTTTCTCCAACAATCAGAAATAAATGGCACTACACAGTTAACAAAAGGCAGTTTTAAAATGACAAATAATAGCAACAACAAATGATTGGAAAATATGACTAAGAAGACAGATTAAAAACTTTAAATCTGTTTATCTTCCTTCCCTGCTCTTATGGATGCATAGGGTGAAAGAAAGAGAAGGAAGGGGGAGGCAAAAAACCAAAGTTAGCAAAACACTTTAGATTTCTAGACTGTTACACTATCATTATAAGCTAACCAGCAGACTGGCTATATAAGAATGAGAAGAACTTGTTTAATAAAATAAACTATATCATAACATTATCAGGTTGACACTGCACCTTTTGTACAGGCTGGCTTACTGCCATCCCCAGCAAACAGAGTTTTGAACCTATCAAACATTGAAGTTATGGCAGTGTTGGGGTAAGTCTGTTGTAGTTCTTGCACCAGTGCTTGTTCCTGCTCAGCGCTGGATAAATTCCAGTTAGCCGGTGTCTATACAACGAACATACATGGAAACATCATTAATTTGTTATCAGTTCTGCTACAGGAACAGGAGAAATATTTTATGTAAATCATCAAAGGTATTAAAATTGATTCCACAAGTCAAATCTATGTTGAAGAGATAGGGTCTTTAGCTACCACAACCAAGCGTGCAGTTCTCTCTCAGAGTCACTCGCATACATTCAATTTGCCATATGACACTCACATATGTTCATTAAAACTATAAAAAAATTTCACCGACCTTCATGGAAAATTTTTCTTGTTTTGGCATGGGCGTAGATGGCCACTGTAGCCTACTCCATGAAAGATCAACGTCCTTCTCATCCAGATCAAAATATTCTGCTTGGAGTCGAAGCTTGTCCTTTTGATGGACCAGGTGCCAAACATCAAACTGGCAATCTACTACGGCTGCTGAAGTCTTTTGCTGTACATGACTTAATTCTGGCCAAGGTGCATATTCTGATGCCACAGCACTAGCTGTGGAGGATGCTGAAGTCTGAGGACGAAGCTCTGATGGCACGCCACTCATGAGAAACTCTCGCCTCCTCCGCTGAACTTCATCATCTTCATGCTGAACTCTCTCAGACTTGCTCCCACATTCTTTTTTCTTGGAAAATATTGGAGCAAGTTTGGTAACAGCTGCAAGAAGAAATAAAGTGGCTTTCACCTATGCTTTCAGGTTTTATTCTCTTTTACCCAGTGATAAAAGTGTCCTTGTCTGGTGCCCATTTCTGGGAGACAGGTATGATAAAGAAGAAGAATGACGCTACCAATTTGACTTTATGATGGCCGCCACTTACTCGAAAAATATCAACCACACTCACAACTGTCACAGCTTCAGATGCCACTACTCACACTGTTATTTATACCTCTCTACCCCTACACAAAAAATTTCCTCCAAATACGTATGCAAGTATGCAGTATGCTAGATCCACTAAAATATATTGAAAACAGCAACTTTCAGTACAATGACTACATTTTAATTTTTGAAAGGTAAACATTGTTTCATGGTATATCTGCTTCATAAATCAAATACTAAATGCAGAACAGATTATCTAGGGAAAACATTAGTTTTGTAACACATATACGCACACAAGCAGACTGATGGTAAGACAATTACCAGCTTTCTTTGGACTCTCTTGACATGCAGGTTTCTTGGATGATGATTTCAGAGCACTAGGTTTCCTTGAACATCTCCTAGGTGACCAATTCTTTACTTCTTCATCAGAGTCTGACACCACTTCACAGTGTAAGTTGTGTTCTTGAGGCTTTTGTGATTGCAAGCGTACACTATGTCTTCTTTCTGAGCCACCAGTCATATTACTTTGCTCAGAAAGCTTCTTTTCACCACCTGCTGTTGATGTTCCACCTTTTTGTTTTGTTAACTTTGCATTCTGAGTATGTTTAACTTGTTTGCTCTGTTGTCTGGCTCTCTGAAGCAGCTCCTGTGCCCTGGCTTGTGCCATGGTGCTAGCCTGCCAATATACAGCAAATCGCCAGACATATTAACTGATGCAAATTAAAATAGAAACTATAAAATGTCAAACACACATAAAGAAAATATGTGCAGAAGAAATAAACTTTCATACCTAATTCAATGCTGCTGAAAACAAAAATTTAAACAATACTGGAAAAATGAGTTCAAGTCAATCAAAGAACTTCATTCCCATGTCTCTAGGTGCAAGCAAATTTTTCTGTTCTTGTTTGTTTACTTTGTTTATTAGCTGGATTTAACACAAAATGAATATTTTGTTACTATTCTGATTTTTATGTACTCGTATATATTTTAAAACAAAAAGACTAACAAATATATGTATATATATAGACAACACAAAAAAGATTTAATGAAAATTTGGCATAGAATCAATAAACATTCCTAAGTGCTCTGTTATATTTGAATAGGTCATGTCAAATAAAAAAATGTCACAGGTTACTCTCTCACCTATAGTATTTCCTCTATAAATACACAGGTAAAGTACTTTTGTTTCAAATGTAGATTGTGGTTAAGTTAAAAAATCGTGAGAAAATCAGTTCACACTTAGAGCAGATAAAAATAAACACACAAATTAGCACTGACCTAAACTTTCTAAACATTTCATCTCCTGCTATATGTCAGAGGTTAGAAATATAAGTTTCTTATGAATGCAAAAATACTTAAAAGAACCTTACCCTTCTTGATCGAGGAGTGAATTCCTTGATATCACTTTCAAAGCCACTGCAATAAAGGTAGGAAAACAGTAAACAAAGCAGAAAAAAATGAAGATTTTACCAGAACCTCCTCTTTTATGTCATAAACACATGTAAACCTAAATGCACAGTATGCTGGCATATCAAATTATGTCTTTACAAGAGTGGCCAACTGACATTTTGTAATAATCTTGTATTTGTACTGTGCACATTTATTTTCAAAGAAATATGAGATAAATGGACTGTCAAATTAATAGCAATCAAGAATGAAGAGCAGTTTTTTTAAAATGTAACATTCGCTGACATTGTCTGAGGCTAAATAGGTAAGGAGACATTATTAGGAGTTCACCAGAAATCCTGGATGGGAATCCTACATTACATTGAACACAGGGAAAACTAAATGTTCATGGTTCCCATTTATTTTCCAGTAACATTTTCTTACAACAGGTAAGGATGTTTAACACAAGCCAGCAAGTAAGACATCATAGAAGCTGACTACATATAAAAAATAAAAACATGCTCAAGAGGAGGTATGACATCGGATCCTCATTGTACAAGTAATAATGTGTGCCATAAAACCACCCCTTTAATAAGAGAAACAGAACCATTGTGTGCTATGCATGTATTATCAAGGTCTGAGTAATGATCATGGATAGCTGGTTATAAAAAGTTTTGCTCTAGTTCTCAAAGCAGCTCGTCATAGAAATAAATTACCTTTCATACATTCACTTCTGCTGTCTCTGTGTATCAAATTTCTAAGTAGATAGTGACCTGGCAAGGGCAGATCTTTTTAAATATGTATCAGTGGAAGACACTAACCTTAATTTGGAAAATGGATTTCCTTGACCTTGTTCAGTTTCACAAGAACTTTTTTCCTCATCTGCAGCATTTGGAAAGCACATGCTGTCTTTATCCTGCATAAAGGATTTCTTTCTGTTTTTGCCAATCAGCTTTGCTGTCTCACAAGAGTCAGCATCAGCTGCCAGTGAAAAGCACTCAGCCTTGATCATTTTGAGGCCACCATCCTTATTGAATTGTAATGTGGCTTGTGCCTTTTTCATCAAAACCTCATTTTTCCTTTCCATTGAATTATCCTTGGATGAATGCTCAGAGCTATTCTTATCACTTGTCTTATTCTCCATCACTCCTACTGCTTGTTCTTTTGATGACACTGATTGTTTAGAATCACTGTAGTTAAAGTTTTCAACATCAATGGTTTCTGACCCAAGTATGATTATTTCACTTCCTGATGTGCACTTCTGCTTTGGTTTGGCTGCTGACTGCCTGATTGCTGAGGACTTGGGCAACTCTTTTCGAACTGATTTCAGGGATGACGGTTCACCATGTATATCAGCTACAACTGTCACCATACTCTGTCTCGTCTCCTCCTCTGGTTTTTGACTTGACATGATTTTAGGCGCCTTCGAAAAATAATTTAAAAGAGACAATGTTGATGCCTTTTTCACGTTTACAGGGCTTGCATGGTCATCAGCTTCTGGTTGTGTCAATGGCTCAGACACAGTGATGGCATTGTTTTCGTTTGTCTCAAACGATGCACCTATGCTTTTTAAATATTCTTCATAAGTCATTTCTAAAATATCTTTACCATGAAGTGACAAATCACTATCATCACGTTCTTGTTGAGTCAAGTTTGGAGTCGCTTGATGGGCGAGAACAGGGGAGGATAAGGCCATCATTTCTTGATAGCTTTTCTTGGTCCTTGGCCTGAGGCTGCGCTTTTCACCATGCTCTTCTGGAGTAGTAGTCTCTTGTTTGTTGTTATCAGCATTTTCTTCACAAGATGAAACGTTGTTAACTTCTCCTGCTAGGCATTTTTTGGTAACCTCACAGTCTTCACTTCTGTTTGGAGTAATCATTTTCTCTTTTTGATTTAATAAAGCTAAACGTTTAAATTCTTCATAGTCTATTTCTTGTGGCTTACTTGTCATTTTCTCAGCTACATCATCAACTATGCATTCTTTGTCATCTTTGTATGCTTCTGCTGCTTCTGAAGATAATGCATTTTGTGTACTATTTTTCACTGTGTGAAGGCTTGCAGTCTTTCTGTTCTTTGGCTTGCTTCTGTCTTTTGAAGATTTCTGTATTGCTGACTGCTCCTGACATGGAGTGCTTTTCGTCTCTGTATGGTCTTCTGAGTCATTTGCACCTTGGTGATAACCAGAAGGACTGACTCTGCTACTGTTTGCTGTACTTGGTTGTATGGACTTCTCACAAGCAGCAGCAGCAGAGCCAATACTGTGGGTGCTCCTTGGTGTGCTGGTACAAAATCCCAAGATGCCTTTAGCCTTTTTGCTACTGATGGGCCCGTCTTGAAAGTCTGATGTCTTGAAAAAGTCCACAATGGTTCGTTTTGGTGATATGGAAACATCTGCTGCCATTGAATTTTCTTGGCTTGCCTAAAACGACAGAAGCGTAATAAAAGATGTTTTACCTACTTTAAGATTAAGTTATTATTTCAGTAAG
The DNA here is from genome assembly GCA_004794655.1 of Marisa cornuarietis. Taxonomy (NCBI): domain Eukaryota; kingdom Metazoa; phylum Mollusca; class Gastropoda; order Architaenioglossa; family Ampullariidae; genus Marisa; species Marisa cornuarietis. The sequence goes on from SMMW01000025.1 coordinate 3,422,848, forward strand.
ACTAAAGACTGAAATATATTTATTTCACATGGTAATAAGCTGGAGCATCTAGACCAAGATTATTAGCATTAGCAAAAATGCATGGGTTCATTCTTATTTTTATCAAGCAAAACAAGCAAGTGAAATACATAAGATATAATTTTCATGAAAAAATATAGCACAACCTACCTGAATCCTCATTTAATGTCAACATTAACTGAACCATGACAATAACTAGTCTTAATAAGTTTTAATGCCTAACCTAACATTCATAAAGCTATTCATAGCAGAGTCAACCCAGGAACAACCTATCACCAGAACTGTGGCCATGCTGAAGTTTATCGCAAGCTGGCTGCACAGAGCTAATCAAATTAAAAAAATATTCCCTGGAGACCTCTGCTACTGGTTCTAAAATCTTTCCCATTCACCCTTGAGTTCATTGTGCTAAAACTGTTTTCTTTGTTTACCCTGTTCCTGTACTATTGAACATTTATTTTGTGACTTATTTGATCTTAATACTGAATACATAGTCATTTTTTAGTTATTTAAGTCTGGCATATTTTAAACTCCAGACGTACTGTACCCTGTACATATGTATCCTCCTAGAACACGATAACTCCCTTTTTCAATAAGGTTTATAATAAACAAGCCCAATAAATTGGTACTTTAAATATCAATTATTATTAGATTCAATAACACCAAACATCTTCACCTAATGTACCATTATTATTTTTAACATTATTCATTAACTAATGATTCAGCATTGTTGTGGTACACGCTCTCATCGCATTTATTTCTCATAACACGCTGGGGTAAGAATGCAGCTAGTCAGCCATCGCTAGTATCATTACTAAGAAAAAAGTTTAGGATGCAGGATAGCAAAAGTATTATTGTCAGAAAAAATGTTTTTGTAATATTCTCCTAATGCAGCAAAACAGATAATAGTGGATATGAGTCACTGTTCTAAACTGAAATCAGACATACCCTAAGTTTCACCTGCTTGCAATCTACTATCACACATCGTACAGTGTTCCGCAAATTCTGGTCTTTGAAAAAATCCGAAAATGAAAATCAGTAAATTCATATCTCTTATGTATTTAAGAATTGAGAAAACTTTCAAAAGTACCTTTTTAGATTTTTATAAGACCGTGTAATTTACAAGCGGTTAGGTCGAGTAAAGTTGAGTTGGCGCGCAACAGAATACAATAACAACCTTGACCTTTTCTGGTACATTAGGTTAAAGTTTCGCACGTAAAATTTAGTAAAAACAAAATAAATGAAATATAAAGAAACTTAGTTGAGAAATTATTAAGTTAAATTTTATTTGTGGTTATCACTTTTAATAGTATAACAAAACGCAGAGACTTTTTCTAATTTTCGAATTACCAAGCAGACGACACAGGTTGCTATGGTTACGGATATAAATCTTATTGGGTTTTATCAAACGCTTCTCCGTTCTTACCGCATCAGTCATGTGGTATATACATAAACTAAAACTGACCGTGAAAATGTACAGGAAGAGTAAAATTTTTTATGCATATATCTGTACTCCAGGGATCACTATTTAGTGCTTCTAGAGAGGTCACTAGATGGTCGAAGTAACAGTGAAATAATTTTTTTTTTAAACAAATATGGTATGATCGCCCGTGATAAATAGCTTACAACTGCAACAATGGCTCAAAGTAGTATGGGTTATATACAACGTTTCGTTCACGGTTCACGTTAACGAACTGTATAAAAAATTCTTACGCAGGCTTTGGTGAGGCCTGAATGGTTTGTGAAGGCTAAAAATGTCGAGAAAGACCGATCTAAATACCTCATACATGCGTCTGATGTAGGTTTTGTGACAAAACACTTGAAAAAGCGTCACTTTGGGAATGATACTGGGTCAGTTTTTTTTTCTTGCACTGTGTTGGGTTCCCAGCACGTGAATGAAAGATTGCGAGGAGAAAAGCAAAACGCAACTGAAATATGATTCATTGCACACTATAAAATATGAAGTGACGTGCGTTTTAAGTGTAATGGTTATCAGTTGCCTTAGAATGCCCTGGATATGTTTAGTCTAGCGAGCACCTTACTATAGTGCACAGCAGACTAAACAAATCAGATCTTTATTTGAGCTTGAAAGCCCGCAGGAACAAGGACACGCATTGAGCATATGGAGCATGGATGTGAAGACGTGCTGTTTACTTTCACACAAATCATATCACGTGCTTACCATGTATTCTTTACTTGGGAGTACGATACTATAAAGGCATTTATGTGTAAAGTTGCATTGACATTTGACTTCAGCTCTCGAGACTTCTTTGAAGCACTGTTGTTGTTTCATTAGGTGACAGATCTAAACCCGAGCAGCATTCTCGACTTTCTTTGAAGAACAATTTGTAGTTTTATAAATAGTTTCTCGTTTTCGTTTGTCCGTGTCTTTTAGCTTGTTCCGTTGCCTCTGTTGACATTACTCTGAAGTATTTACTTTTGAAAGCAGGACAAGATAAAAGAACTCATATCTGTGAACGAAAAAAAATCGCTTAGTTTATTTTACCTTTTTCATTCGTCCAGATAAGCAAATGCTTAAATAGCACTTTTTCAGAGACTGATGGCTATGGCTCTATCACATCAACATTTCCAGGTGACACTAAAAATGTTTAGGTAATAGACAGTCATCACCTGGTCGGGTCAAAAGATCACAGACAAACAACAGATCGGCCCACAAGAGGTAACAAACAATTAAGGAACAACTCGGGCTACAACCGATAACAGACAAAGAAACACCAGGTCGATCTACAATAACAGACAGGTACAGTTCAGTCCACAACAAATAACAAACACAAACAAAAAGGCCTACAGTCTTGTAGAACTGGGAGCATTGTTGGCTTGTGGACCAGCGCTATTCTTCTATTCCACACATGCTTTCGCAAAGTGGATATTGGTCAACAAAGCTGATTTCCAAATGCTTTCGTCGTTCAAGTCAGGCCAAGAAAATCTACGATTGTTGAAGGTTTGACCCGAGTCTAAAACTGAAGTCCCATTTAGCCGCACTCTTCGTATACCTTACACTTACTCGGCTTGTTAGTTTAATCCTCATTATCAAGGAACGCTTTCTTATCGTGGGCGTTCAAACCTCTCCGTGAAATTGGCTCCTGGATCGGGTAGCACGTGCGGGGAGGGAAGGGAAAAGGGGTGGTGCCGGCCGCGAGGTGGGCAGGCGTGATGGTGGTGGCGGTGGATTAATGCAGTGTTTATTGCCAAGGTAATCAAGGCGGGCGGCGTGTTTGCCCCTCGTGGAGCGTACTCACGCAGCATACGTCAGCCCATCGATCAGCCCCGCGTGTGGTCATCTCTGCATGTGCGTGTAGGCCAGCACGAGGCTCGCGTTCTCGCATTCTCGCGTTTCCGCTCTCGTGCAGAGTGGAGTCGCGCTTGGCATGTCGGGACACTTGGTGACAAAGCGCGCTGATGGCTGATTATGGTAACCAATACTGCCGTTCTTCTCGTCTGGACAGCAGGCGCAAGGGTTGAATGACATTTGAAAAGGTAATTTAGATCCACAGGGCTGTCACTGCGCAATATCGCTGAAGCTGGATCGGTTCGAATATGCTGTGAATCAAGAGACAAGAGTACCCTATCTTTCGGAACCATCTTTGTAGTTCGCAGGCTTTAGAAATAATGGTCAAAACAGTGGTCAAGCTTAGGAGGGAAGCAGAGCACGGATCCTATTCAGTTTTTAGTTAATCGTGATAGTGTTTGAACTGACTAAATATATATAGTTGAAAGTATTAATAATTAAAAGTACTGCTTTAAAACGCCAGTATGCTACTAGATCTTCGTGCAGCAGAAGAGAATTTACGTGCTGTCAAATTAAAAAAAGAAGCTCGCTTAATTCTAATGGGCTAAGTATCTAATTGTTGCACACAACAAAATTTCAGTTTGAATTATGCCTATGAAAATGCCAATATCATTCTGTAGAGAAAATGAACCAACCAACTAGAATGGACGCGGTTGCAAACAGCTCGCGCGCAGAAGTTTGCGTCTACAAAATATGAAAGCGAAATCCCGAAATGAAAGTGCTGACGGCTCATGAAAATGCATCACTTATGATACTCTCGGTAATCCGTCTTTGTCTAGACGGTCTGGAATGGAGCCACGCAGCTAGCACCCCTCACCACTCACGCCTGAAGTGCAGAAGTATGGCGCAAGCTTAGTTTATACAAACCGTTCTAATGTGCCGCTAGCATGGCAAAGTGATACAACACTTCTGGTCATTGTCCACACACCTCCATCCCACGGGGCAGCTGTCAGCGTCTAGCCTTGCGGAAGTTTGACCGAGACAGCGGCACATTTTGCAAGGGAGTGGGTGGAGGAAACCACTGATTCGTCATACAGAGGCATACAGAGTAAAATACAAAATAAGTATTTAGTATCTTTGGTATGACCATCTTCCTGACCTTGTTGCGTAATGCCCGGTGTTAAGTGCTCAGAAATCCACCTGCCTCAGAAATCCACTTCTATAATTCGTCCAATTTAGGTATAATTTAATCGGACGCTGTTTCTTGGAGGAAGACATCTTTGTCAAAGTCTAGATCTAAAAACTCTGCCATTGGTGCATATTGCGAATGCAGTTTATCTGAACAGCACACATTTAAATATGACGCACGCGCATTTCTGAGGAAGGGGAGATTTCTGAACACAAGATATCGACATACAACGATTTTCATACCGAAGAAGACCACACGTCACAGCGCGCATTACTTGATGGCAAGCGAATCGACTTTCCTATCAGAGGCCGCTTTCTCTCTTTTCTTTTGATCAAGTATTACAGAGAAGATGAAAGACATAGGTCCAACATTAGTCGGAGGGGAACTTAGGAAGAATAGCGGTTTCTGAGAAATGATGAAACTCAAGCAAAAACACACAAATCTGCGTGTGTGTCTCATGTATCCGCTTTCATACTCGCCCGATATCATTTTGCACGCTTTCCACCACCCACCACTGATTGACTGACTCACCCATCCACCCACTTGCTCGTCAAATGACATTACTCGTGCAATATTACATCAGGAAAGATTATTTATATGAATATACGAAGCTGAAAAATAACTATCCAAAGAGCAGAATTTTCTGCAGTGTCTGATGGGTTGCACATCCTTTAGTCTGTCTTTGAACATTTTCCTGTTGTAGTCTTCCCTCAAACACCTCTTTTCCTGAGTATTAAGCAAAGTATACTTTTGTATTCGATTTGTACTCGTTATCCTCTCCTCTTGTGATGAAGAGTGAAATTTTAAATTGCCTGGGTGTTCAAAAAGGATCAAATGCAGCACGAACAGCGAAGACCATCGCGTCGTCGTTGGTTTTCATCAGCATTCAAAATAGAGGCGCAAATGTTGCTCTCTCTCTGCGCGTGTGTGTGTGTGCGTGTGTGCGCGCGGCCTGTTGATTAATAACTTCCAGATCTAACTTTCCATATAGTTGCAGCTAAAAACTTTTAAAAAATTCTTTTTCCCCACTTTGTGTTATGTTCTTCAGTCGGTGTTTATCAGTCTTGTTTCTCTGTCATACCGAGATCAGTATGTCTGTGTGTCTTTCGTTCACTTTCATGTTAGCAGCTCCCCTGACATCATGCTTCGCAACAAGATTAAACGCGGCATTAAAAGAGGACATCAGCAACGATACTTCAAATGTTTGTGATCTTAGCTGGAGGTCGGAGTCACCCAGGGATGATTTATGGTGGAGAAGTTTGAAGGAGTAGTAGTAGACGGAGCAGCAGAATCTGGCGATCGTGAAAAAAGTGACAAAAACGTGATTAAATTAAAAGAAACTTTTAAAAGAATGTTTGAAAGAAGGTAATTGGAAGCTGTGAAGTATGAATGGGCTGTTCAGACCTACTGACCTTGACTGAATGTTGAAGGTGGGTTCCTTTAGCACGTTTTCTTCTTTGTTTGAATGTTTCAAACTGTAGCAGGCATTTACTGCTCTACCCGTCGATCTGATCAAAACGTGGGTCTAAAATCTTTACAATTAAAGTTTCTTCAAACGACATTACAGTTTTAGACAGCTTTTTTTTTAAAGAGTGATTCCTTCATCTTAAACAACCATTTACATTCTTAGAATTTAAATGAAAACAAGAAAGCCATCCGCAACGTGTAGATGCCAGATACTGGATGGTTATCAGCAGGACAGGCTTGCGGTCTCTCTATGTCGAGTCTTACTACTGCCGTATCGTCTCCACGGATCACGCTTATCTGCATCTTGCGCGGCTATTAAATATTTTGCATCTCACGATTTATCGTTCCTATCTTATAGGAACATTAAATGTGCAGTTTGAAAAGGATGTTTGAACAATTTATTCGTATCTCTTGAAATATCAAGCATTGTCAAGCTTTTAGCCAGGTGACTGCTGTCTGACATGTGATTCAGGGCGAAGACATAAAAACATTTCGAAACACTAAGAATAGAATAAGGACATAGACTACGAATTCCATTGCATCCTTCAGATTATAAATTTGTTACTGAACTTAAACATTTTAATACCTTTACGTTCCAGAAGTTTCTCTCTACAAAAAGTAGTATAAAATGTTTAAATTAGCTAACTTCCTTGCACTACTGCTTAATAGAATATAGTATATCCTAAAAGCGCCAGCCTGTTTCTTCCTTACATACCACATTCATCATTTACACTCAAAGTCAGGATTTAAACGCTCGCTAAAAACTTATTTGTTTAAAAATACTGTGTCTGATTTGTATTTTCACATACCAACTATTATGCATCACAGCAGTTCCTTTTCCGAGGGCATTCCTCTTTCGTCAAATGTTATTTTAGACTTTCTTTTCGTCTTTCCTATTTCTTTTTAGTTCGATGATTACATATTACAGCGACTGAGTGGGCTCTGTGCAGCACAGCGTGTCATTGTAAGCCAGTTATTTTATAATTCACTTTTGGGGTTTTTAGTATTCGTTGGTCAGCACAGAGAGTATAACTTGTTTTGGCTATGATGCTGCGCGATACAAATGTTCAATTTAACGAGAGCCTGTTGCAAAGCCCCGTTGATCGCTCCCATGCAGACTCAAGGCAATACATACTTTGCATAGATTCACACCAAAACAACATGCCTGACGAATTTGAGAGAGCAGATTTTGCAGGTAAAACTGACGTTTTATAAATGAATATCATGAGAGAATTTGGGGAAGCTTTAAGACTGTAGATCGAAAAAGAAAGTAGAAAGAAAAATGCTGATAATAATTTTGTGTGATACAAAGCCAGTACAGCTAGTAAACAAGGGCACAAATTCAACACTGGCGGTCACGGTTGATTTGTTGTATGGGGATGCTTTTCATAAGACAGCCCCTCCTACCTGATTATGGCATTACAAACTTAACAGTTCTTGATAACTGGGTAAAGATAAATAAAACTCTGTTTCTACTTAACAACACTTTGCGTTCATTTCGTCTTGTAATCTATTCTGACCGCAGGATGTGGACATTCTGACAGTCAGCCTGGTGAAAGGATATGCTTATGAATGTATCTCTTCATACCTCAAAGTAAATGCACTTGAGTCAGCCTTTTGACCACACATTTTTAAGCATTTCTAACATATTTTATGATTTTGTGTTTTCTCACCTCACGCCTTAGATATAAAAATTTTAATTATTATTGATCCAGCAATATGGATTTTGGTGGATGTTGTAAATAGAGTATTTTACCAGGTAAAATGGCACAGTCCTATAAACTTAATTTTTCTTTCAAAGTGAACATTGATTTGGTAGATCAGCTCTTCGAGAAACTGGTTGCTGATGACTGCATGCCTTCAGGAGCATGAAGCTTGACGTCTGACAACAGCAAGTTGCTATGGTAATATTCATTGAATTTATCGTTTTATTGTGTAAAAATGAATCTTATAGTGGCAAAATGTACACCGAGGTGGGTGGGGTGAATAGTCATTGCCATTTCAATTACAATTTTTACAAATTATTTCTCTGAAAGCTGGCCTGTATATTATCGTTTGGTGTAACATATCACAGCACTTATGTTAAAAAATTTCCTCTGTATTTTCTTAGAACAAGAACTTCTCTGAAGATGCAGTTCCTTAAATAATGTCTAAACTAGCTAGGACCTGATTCAAGAGTAGCATCAAGGAAAAGGCTTGCACAAAATTTCATATGCCAATAACAGACCAAACATCAGGCTGGTTGAGGAGATGATCACCTCACTTCCTCACTTGTTTTTTCCTGAATATGTTTTAAAGCTTTTATATTATGATAATCAGTTATTTAAGAATAAGTTATGTTACATAACGTTATGATTAAGTAAAAGACCCAATATTTATCAGTCCTGAAATAATGAAATTCTTATTAAGGGGTGTGAGTAAAGTGAAATATATATAGGTAATTCTGTCTAAATCAGGGAAAGTTCACAACTCACAGCCAATGCATACTCGAACACTTAAACTCAGTTTAGTCCCTGATATCAAAAGTGCTTTTAATTCTGCATCTCATCAGCATCAGCAGTAGTATTGACAGGCTTTAATAACTTAGACCATTTTTTTTCATTGTTGTCAGCAATACATTTCGTCTGATTACATGCCTACATTTCATTACTATAAATACCATTAAAATGATCTGGAAGTATTGGAATGCTATGCAGAGAATTAAACAGGTTTTTCTAAAATGTTCATATATGTGTCCACTAAATCAAACATGACAAGCGTTCTGTGAAAAGGTAGTGAATGATTGCTGGGGACAATTTTACACATGGATTAGCTAAAGCACAGTTTGTCACAGTCCACAGTTGAGTGAACAAAACATTATGCACAACATTTTATCACAAGTTGCTGTGTAACAGGTTATTTCAACAAAACAAAAAATAAATCACCCACGTACCTGATATCAGGAGACATTCTGGAACAAAGTCGCTATATCATATTGTGGCTCTTTCGATGTTGAAGCTATCGTCACATTTATTCATTGAACAAACAAGGGCCTCTTCCATTCGAGATCCGCGGCTTCTTTCGTTGCCAAACCGAAAGAAATGACAGACCTGACTTCCTTTCCTACCACGCATCGTATCCAAGTATAGCATAATCATCATCAGGCATGACATTTTCTTTCGGCCGACACTTTTTGACAGATCAGCAAGCAAAAAGATCAGCTTATCCGCGTACTCATTGTTATCGGTTTTCTGATCCAATTTAATCACCCTATTTACCCTGGTGCCCACTTATTAGCTTAATCCCCCCAGACTTTCTTCATATTGTGCTTATGACAATTCTCCTTTACCTTTTGTTTATATTTTTCCTTCCTCTCCTCGATGGCCCTCTTACGTTCTTTCTGCACTGCCTTTAGTGCCTCCCTATTCCCGTCCCTAAAAGTCTGTTAATCAGGGTTTGTTGTTGGGATAAACTGATGGTTTTAGCTAGTAGTTGCCTTATAGAATTGTTTAAAACTTTTAAATAAGTTTTCAGAGGGAGTCAACCCGTTGCCTTGACTTCTCTTCGAAAATAAAACCCCCAACAAAAACCTGCGGTGAAATGTCTTCCTATCTTCCCCGACTGAAACGCAGAGTAGCGTAATATGACTACAAATAAATTTGTGTCTCTTTTCACGTCTTTGACATCTTTATTTATAGGAAACAACAAATCAAGATATTATCAGAGATTCAGCAGAAGAGCAAAAATCAATCAAGCCGGCAGTGATTCTTAAGCTGTCCAAGAGTTAGCTCCTTTGGGAAATTGCTCATTCCAGCAGCAGAATGTGATCAGTGAATGCATGCTACTTTCTTGTAGCGTGGGCGGTGAATAATAGTGGCCAGTTTCCATGCACACAGCTATTTTGGGGCTTATGCATAAACCAGTAAATTCCAGTGGAAGTGGTTTTTGAACTGGACGACACACCGGAGACAGTTCGTTGCTGAATTCCCAAGAAACTAAGTGAAAACACAGACCGAAGAAGCAGCAATAAATAAGAAATTTTCTTTTCGAATACGTACTGCTCCAGAGAAGCCTTTAGAACTTTATTTTCGGTTTGGAAACTTTCTTTGAAAACTATAGTATCAATGCTTATTACCCATGATTCAGCAGAGTTTAAGATTAACGTGGGACTTGAGGGAAAACTGCTGCACTTTTTCATTGAACTTTTATTTTGTTGATCAGTGAGTCTTACGTTAGGAGAAACACACACACACACACACACACACACACACACACACACACACACACACACACACACACACACACACACACACACACAAACACACCGCTCATTAATGCATTCAGTAATGGAGAATTGTCGGAGTGCGTTTTGTAACAGTTTCTCTCCATTTGACGTTGCTGCTGCAGTGCATACTAAATTATTTATCTGCCATTTCATTTCGGACTGAAGTGAATAAAATTGAATGAAATTTATTAGAAATGAAGAACAAACTCATAGTTTTATGATTTCAACGTTCTATTTCAAACTGCTAAGACTTGAAGAATATACACAAATTCAAAGGCTTGTAGCGTATTATAAATTTTTTAAGAACAGTGAAACCCAAAGACTTCTTATGCCAAATTTTCAATAAAAATATATCTAGTTACAAAGATTGATTAAACAGACAGTCGACAGAGTACACGGCACGAAAAAATACAGAATGAACGAATTTCTCAAAATTATCTGAAAGAAGAGATTAGAGGATTTGAAGAACTTGGAATTAACGAATAACAATAAAAACACCAAACTAAAGATGGAAAACACCGCTATCAACAGATTCAAGCAAATTTAAGCACATAAATACTTCGTTGAGCACTTAGAAAGCACGTTACGAAAATTTATTGATGCTATTTCTTATATCGAATGCACAGGGAAGCTTCAGCTTAAATCTTTTCCAAGCTGGAGGCGCTGTTACTCAAGCACGAAAAAAAAATCAAGTGTGGTTAATAGAAATGCACAGAAGATACAATAAACAATTCTAACATGAGTTGTCAATTTGCAACCTAGCAGCACAAATGTCATAGAAGAATGCTTGTTGTAATAAAAACATTTTGACTGTACTTTGAATCGTCCTGCTAGAAATCGGAATGTATTTGTGAGGTATACAAGGCAGGGCAATCGTGGTTAAACGCAGTGGCTAGTAGATTAGGCTTCGAAAGGGAGGCATGAGATCTTTACCTTTGATTGAACCGGATTCTTATTATTAATTAATAAAGTTAATTTATAGAGCGCTTTATTTCACCATCAAAGGTTGACTCAAAGCGCTTGACGAAAATGTATAAACACAGAATAATAATAACACATACACGAACGCACGCAGAAGAACATGCAAACATTATGTCTGTAGAATGAAGGATGAAAGATATGTGTAGTTCGTATTTGTTCCCAGCTTATCAATGCAGCTGATGAACTGTTTGCAAGATTACAACTGCTCCTATCCACACCACTGTTCCAGTAAAGTAAAAGCTGGCTTATATAGCCCCACCATCCCTGCTGTCAGGCAAGCTCTGACTGCTGTATTCCTGAGCACCTAAGTTTTTTTCCAATCACTAAGTTCAACCAGTACTACTTGAAGTATTTTGTTATTCTGTCATTTGAAACACACTGGTGTACTGTCTGATACTGAATGAGTCGAGCGTTTGTACAAGCGTACATTTGCGCATATTCACACAAATACACACTCTTGTATCTTAAAGAGAGGCTGTTGTGTCGAACGAGTTGCTGCTTTAATTTGAAACATCAAGGTCACCTGCAGTTCAGAAAGTTGTTCGTCTTTCTCCTGTGCATGGTGTTAGTGAAAGGAGATTTAAAAGAAAATCACGAAAGTCATTCACCGTGACACATTCTCTCGTTTGTTGATAGGGTATGCCGTCTTTTGCAAAACAAGATATTTTTTATTTTTAGCAAGAGGAAATATTCCCTAAATACTTCAATTCTACGATGACTTTTTTTAAGCGGTCGAGGGAAACACAATCATCAAATACATTCTGCAGGCACTCCTCAGCAGCGGGGAGGTAATCGAGGCCACAAGCATGAAATTTCGTTCTGGGCTCTGGCGGTCTCTTTCCTACTGCGACTAACCCTCCTTTGTGTCACAGTAACCCGTGGCATGCTCCCAGCCCCAACCCATGTAGACCTTTCACGATTTACTTCTTCAAGCATTTATCGGTCAGATCGGACTACACATAAACACGCAAAAAAATGTGGTCACAGATGCGAGAAGCCGAAATTATGATCGTCATCTCTCACTTTCTAGCGCTATGGCAAAGAAGCCAAGGGAGGTAGTGGGAAATACTAGGAAGCGGAGTGGGGGGAAGTGAAGATGGGGGGGGGGGATAGTTCATGTACAGGAAAATTATTTCGCCTGAAAGTCTTCAGAACTCTATTCGCATTTTAAAACTGCAAGACTAGCCACTTTGCATTCTCTGCGGAGAACGCAGGAATATTAAGACTCTGGAGGAAGAAGAAGAAGAAAGAAAAAAAACAGACATGGGGCTGAAACGTTGCCCTGAGGACGTGGCTAAAATAGCTTGCACCCTTTTCCCTGGCCCCCACTACCCATCCCGTCGACAGCTCGGAGGGTGACAATCTCTAGCGAGTCGACATCGCTGACTGCGGTGTCAGCGCATTTGGAATGCCGAGTGAACCTTTTATCTTGGAAAAATTTGCCGCTATATTTATCGCAGCTTTAAATACTGATGATGCATCTGAGGGCAAGCGTGTAAATCAGCTGGCGGAGTTTTCTGACCGACACTGGAAAACGTTAGTCGGGCGAAACATGCACCTACTGAAGGAAAACACTACTTGGAGGTGCCTCCCCCCTTCTTCTCTTTATAGAAAAGGTAAGATTTGGTGAACAAAGAGCAGCGAATTTCAGCAACAGATGTTTTAGACACTTAAAACAGGTTAGTACAGCATGTTTTCCTTGTCGAGTTATATACATACTTTCGTAGATAAGCTACTTTCATTGTGTCATCAATTTCATGTTGAGACTACGTTACACGTCAAGTCTATTTATATTTTGTTGTCGTTCTCAGTGCTGACATTTCGATGCCTCACAACCTTTAGTAGGCGAGAAAACAAGGAGGAACAGCTCTTAATTTAACAGCGAGTTTATCGATTCTTTATATCACAAACCACATCACAATAAATGTCTTGTACGAAGCGGGATCTTTAACCTAGGGATTATGATTAAATCCTCTTGGTATATGTAATAAGCATAAGGAAAATCGTGTGACATAAGCCACGACATCGATGTCAGAACCAGCAGGCATATGTTTTCCAGAACCAACAGCATTAAGAAAAGATCTTGTCTCCATTCAGTCGGCTGTGTGATCGGTCGTTTTCCAAAGTTCGACTTCTTCTCTGTGTTCCATTACAGCAGTTTAATACACAGAAAGTAGTACTTATTCCACGTATTAGTAAGATTCATCGGTCACGATGACCGTTCCCAAGTGAGATCGCCCTTCTGAGTTCTGGCGCACACAAATGGTGTCGATCATTACGACATCAACACTAATAATGATACTTTCCTTTTGTGACCATCTGTTGTTCATTGTGCTTTTCATCCCGTCTGTAGTCCAGTCATCGGAACATACATTTTTCTGAAACTACAAACGGCAATAACATAATTTCGGACTTTAAAAAGTTCGAACGCAACACTTATGAAATGTTTATAAAATACGAATCAAAAGAGATGGCTGGTTTTGTTTGACGCCAGTATGAGGTAAGATTTATATTTTGTTAACAATAGATTATTTTTTTTAATCGAGAGTGTTCTGCGATTTTCTTACAAAACTTTTCAATTGTTTGCTCGTGCATGGTTAGCATGAGGGGTAAATAGATTTATTGTTGCAAGTAATATCTGATCTTTCAGTATCGACACCAATTATTTACTGTTAAAAGACTCCGTGCAAATATTTCTCATTATTTATGACACGGGAAGGTCTGCACCAAATATACTTATTTACTATTAAGTTTGAGAAGCGGGAGGAAAGGGAGGAGAGGTTGAGACCTGAGATTATACAGAAACTCTGCTACTTGCCAGATACATTGTGTGTCTAGACGATTAGAGCTGAGTATCTCACATTCTGTCCACTCTCGAAATCCCGCCCTGTGAAGTCTCAAGTCCACTTCACACTATCCGACTAGGAAATGAAAGAGGTGTTAGGAGATGGTACGACCGTCTATAACAAAGATTTTATTGAGTGTCGTAGAAATATTTCCTCTACAACTTTTTTTTGTGCTACGTTTCTAGGGGGAAATCTGTATCTGTAGTCTGTGCAGAATTCTCAATTGCAGAAAACTGTCATTATTTAAGGATGGTAGTAGTTCTTCGCTATATGTTGTATTCCTTTCAGATCTTTATAAAGCTTTGTTTAAAACCTACAGGTTGATTCCTTCAGTCTGCGCTTTAGGTATTGTATATACAGCTATATATATAAATACTAGAAAAATATTGTTTGTATGTTATTATATTAGATGAAAACCCATAGTTAAGACGCAAAATAACGTTTAAAATAAACAGAAATAGGAAGATGGCAATAAGGAAATACCAGAGGACTGCTAAATTTCAAAGCTGATTGGTAATCTGAAAGGTAATCTAAGGTGTTGATTGTAAATCAGTGTGCCAGCTGGCCTGGTGCTTGAACTTAACGGCTGCTCCGCGACTGCAGGTTCCAAAAACCAATAAACGGAGTGACGTGTAATCAGACCAAAAACACTCCACACACCACAGAGGTTGTACACTTAGAGATCATTGGTGCACTCGGGGTCTAGTCCCATCTGCAATACGGAATTCAAGCGGCGGAGTGGAAGAATTTGAAATCTATGCATTATGCTTGAAGTAGAGCCCTCCCCACTCCCCCCCCCCCGTCCCTCGGTCCCCTCCTAGCTTGATATGGAAATACCGTCGACTGTATCGACGTTCATACGTAACAAGTGGTTAGTCTATGCATTGCTGTGGTTAAGCCGGCAGACTCCCGCATTGCAACAGCCCGTCACCCCACCAAGGGGGAAAGTGGGAGGTCCTGAGTGGTTGCCAAAGGTGACATTTCTGAGATACTTTTTGATGTTGATTAAAGTGTTTTTGATTGCGAATCTAGTTGCGCAGAATAGTGAAATTTCGATTCAGTAATACGTAGATTAAGAAACCGCGGAAGCATTCGAGAAAAGAATGCAATTCGACCCTTTGTTTACCAAGGCTTTCAGCCTCGTTTTCGATCCACGAGTTTCATCTAGGACTTCAAAGGAAATTCTTAGTCTAGGCTAAGATTTAACTAGGCTTTTTGCCGCGTAAGTGTCAAAGATACGTGTTTTTTTTTATAAAGCCAGGTTTTCTCTCGCCTTTTAACGAAGCATCACGTACATTTTATTTAAGGTCAGAGCCGATGTTTTTAACACTAGCTCAATCTTTGCGTGCCTACTTTCAGAGGGGATGTATGCTCGAATAAAAAGCTTTAGATGATACGAGACAGAAAAATAAGATTAATATAACAACAATAGAACCTACAACTGTGAATAATGAGCCCATGGCATACAAAAACAATTTTCACCTGTGCAGTCGTACGAAATTAGGCAGAATCATACAATCCGATTCGTACACTAAACGAAACAGTTTATCTTCTCCAAAAAATCCGTTAACGGGATTTCTATAGAACTGCAAACACTGTATTGCACATTAAAAGGCTCATAGTGTCACTCATCTATACACAAAAGTACGCCCATGCGCTCACAAATAAACCAATCGAGATAAGTAAGATAAGGAACAGAGTTACCACAGTACCTTAGTACCGCAAATAAGAGCCACTACAGTGATTCTTGTGAATGTTTTCAAAATAGTTGAGAATTTATGTCTTGATGTTTGAGAAAATATGTGTTGGTTATAAATCCTATTTAGGGTATGCTGGAGGCTCCATGCTGAGAACCGTATAAAATCTTCAAATGGGGCAGACACTTAAGGTGCAGCAGGAATGCTCCAGGGAGACAGTTGTATGCTGAAAACGCTGTTCAGTGATACTGATCCCGATCTGGAGGGGACATCACAGTTTATCGCCAGAAGGGTAAGTTTTCATGCTTTGTTTTCGTTGACCTTATCCCACCACTCGCCCACCTATAGAAATGTTGCATCCTTAGTCACGTGCTAGATACCTCAGGATATATCACTGTCGTGACCACATGAACTGTTTTGTTTTGAAAAGATTAAACGATGTTTTCTCCTTTCTTGTATTTATTTGCTACTGTCTCTGTTGCATTCCATGTTGTTCACAAGAAGACTCACAATAGGACGTTTTCTGCAGCATATTTCAACACTTACATAGAAGATTTACAGTAATAGGTATCCGTCAGTAGATAACATTACACAGGTATTCGGCTTAGGAGCAGACCTTTGTTGCAACTTTCTCTCTCACACATAAACATACACTCAAGTGCACACACACACACACACACACACACACACACACACACACACAGTGGTTCAACAGGTAGTACTTATCAGTAACACTCGATTATTTCTCCTATGCTGATGTTTTTCAGTGTGTTATACGAAAAGAGTTTTTTTTCCCCAGATTTGTAACCCGTCTTTTAAAACACCCCGTCGATAAGCCTTATCATGTGGAAAACATACAAACGACTATAGTTTGCGCCCAACAACAATTTTTCTGGAAATCTAGTTGACGATCTGTCAAATCAGGATACGACAGCCGTATTCAGACAAAGCCGCCAGACTTCGCCCTCTCGCGAGAGTTGGACGAGTATTCAAGACGGAAAGAGAATGGCCTCAGACAAGGCCGCCAGACCTCGCTTTCTAGCAGACGACGGACCGAGAGCCAGGTTTGCTCTGGATCGGGTCAAAACGTCGTTTCTGACAATCGCTGCAAGCCAACAAACTTTGGCTGGAAGCGCTGTACAAACACAAATGATGAAGAATAGAATGTTCGCGACTTTTTTTTAATTGTTTAATGGCATGTTTATATCTTGCGTTTCTTGATGGAGTAGTAGCATGCAGGTGAGCCGGTGAGGCCAACAATAAACCTGCTGCTCATTGGACCCACCTTTAGTTTTCTTTGCCATCCGCAGCTTTTGGCTCACGTTTGTAAACAAGGTCTATTTAACAGGCGACCTTCGCATCTCCTTTTCATGTAAACATGAACTATAGCATATTGCCCAGAAACTATGGATAGTTTTATTCTGTCAGTAATTTTATGTAAGGTGCGATGTGATATTAGTTTTCGTGAAAAGCCGAAAAAATTTAATGCTACTGATATATTTGAATATGCAGTTTTTACTGGTATATTGAATATAGAGGCAACATTTTAACACGAAAAGTCAAGTTAGAACGGCATCACTTTCTCAAAAGAAAAATTCTATCAAGGTCCAAAATTATACCTTTCTTTTCTCTGTCTTTCCTTTCTGACACAAGCCACCCACACCGAGCTGATAAATCATGTTCTGGCCGGCTGCTAGGGTCAAGAGTCACTTCCTCTGTGAGAAAGGCCAGCTGGGTGCATTTTCACTCGTGGCTAAATATGGCAACAGAACAAATTGGCATCTTTTGCATGATTATGATCTTTAAATAGAAGCAATTCCGTAAGGACTGAGAATGAATCTTCTCAACACGTGTTCATTTTCAACTGCTCTGCGTGAAGTCCAATGGCCGGTTGCGTGAGATCTCATATACTTAAAACAGTGGCCTTCAACGTTTCATAGGGTAAGTACGGGGGCTTTTATGCATAGATATACATAAAAAAATCATGCAGCCCAACTCAGACCAGTGCAGCTTGTCGAGATGCTCGAGGACAGCACAGACAGTTAACAACACCCCCCCCCCCACTCCAACAAAAAAAACTTTTTGCAATATTCAACCAAATTTAATTTTGAATGTAAATTTCAGAAGAATTTAACCACCTACGTGTTGCCCACTTGGCAAACAACCAAAACGATTATAAATAGAAGACAATAAGTGAATGAACTTTGAAGAAAAATGGCAGGACGAGAGTAGCAGAAGAAGAGTACATCGCCGCAATGAAAACGATGGTGAATGAGAGAAAGAGTTTCCTCTTATGAGACAGTGAGAAACCGAGAAAGAGGTAATCTGCGTGCGTGGGTGCACGCGCGTGAATGTTTGATGTTGTTTTTAGAAGAATTTCTGTCGGCACATCATGCTTCAGATAGCGGGAAGGTGAAAGACGGCTTTCTGGAGACGACGACCCTGCTACACATGTCTCCAGAGGCTCTCAGTCGAGCATTGTTTGCGCGCGCTGTGTCTACGCGGAAGGGCATAAAAGAGATTTCTTCTTTTCAACGCTGTCGTAAATTTCGTCTCTCACGTCGACTGGAGACGAACGATGAAAGACGCCTTGCTTGAAAGCGATGTTCTGCGGGGAAACGCAGTCTCTGATGAAAAGAACTGCCGTCCCGCTTCTCTTTGTTACGTAGGTTGTCTTTCCTTACCCAGCTGCCGGAGAATAGCGGCCTTGGACATCTTGCACACGTATCTGTCTACATCTGATGAAAGACAAGGCGGCAATGCCACATTGTTAAATGCAATTCGCATGTATGAAAATAACACAAGCTGAAGAATATTTTGAGTTGGTTGATTACAACGAAGAAAGTGGCTTGCACTTCATAATAAGTGATAAACCAAATGCAGAGTCTATCCGTCGATAAACCTTTCATGACTTGTACGTCTTTAGTAAATCAGAACAAAAAAAAGCCGCAAGCCTTATGAGAACAGAGAGAGAGAGAGGGGCTTGACACTTGACAGCTTTAATATCACTGGCTCAGTCATTAGAACATGCGAGCAGGGGTTCCAGCATAGTAACAGAAAAAGGATGGTCGTATAAAACCTTCATCAAAGACGGGACATTTTCATTTAGTGAAATCTAAGGATATATATATATATATCTGAGCACCGGGGACCACCATGTGCACAAATATTACCATCACGTGCATCTGGTACTAACAGGACAATTTTTCATCTCACATGGACGCAAACAAAAGCACGCATACAGAACCATAAACACCAATTCTTGATTTGCATATTCTTACCATTATAAAACCTTGGATTGATTCACAACTTTCACAACAATAAGCTTTTCCAATATAGGGTACTGAAATTGATTTTTCCCTAATTTTCCTTGTTTCAGCTATGTATTCAGTTCTTTAGTGTCAGCACATTCTCTAAGCTTTTTGTGTTAGATAATTCTAAGAAACCAAATTTTTCTCAAATTGTTTCGCGTACCCAACAAATGTCAAGAAAGAGACCTTCATGTTTTCTTACAGACTGGGCAGTCTATACTGTTGTACTGTTGCCTCTTGGTCAAACCATTTCTGTTAGCATTAATGGAAGATTGTTTCCAATCTGCTCATTGCACTGATATGTCAGTTCAATATTACAGTAAACAAATATTTCTCAGGCTGCATATTGTCGCTAAATAAAAGGAACCAGTGGTATTTTTAATTATTTTACTTTATTGTACTGTTTTTCAGTTCTGATTGTCCGCTTGGCAAAAAGAGCAGATGTCTCATCTTTAAATTTTGATATAAATATTTCACGAACCCCTCCTCTCTGATGAAGCTATACCAGATGTAATCAATATTCAATGCAGTTTACATATGTGTGTATATATATATATATACTTAGGATGTTTACCCACTTTGTTAACCAAAAGCATATTTGAAAAATGAAAGAACATATCTGAGAAGCATTGATAGCAAATGTGGGGAATTTTTACAGACAAGCACAGTTACTTTTCACTAGGCTCCAAATTTCAGCACTGTACATCGGGACTACTTTTACCTGAAAATCAATGTTTCCAGATACATCATGAATTATTTTAGAGCTTTTCAGATGTCTATTACTCTGTCCTTTCATGCATGATTTGCTGGAAACCACATACAAAGTTGAAAAGCACATTCCTAAATATTTGTAGCCATTTGTCAGCTTCGCTGTCATATTTCCATAAACCACTGTTCATGTGCGATTTCCCCCTTGAGAGACAGAGAGAGAGAGATGCCGCATGACAAGATTCCATCTGCCGGCTCGTTGAGAGTTCTGGGGCCAGTTGCACAACACATTTCTAATTTTAAACACTTTTAGGCCTTAACTCTATTTAGATAACTAGTTTAAAGTGCAAACCACAATTTCAGAATTTTTAAAACTAAAACTGCTTTAAGTAAGATTTAAGTCTGACTTTCCGTCCTGTCAGTACAATTTTGTGTATGTTTTTTCTGCAGTGCATCAAAATGGCTAAGAAGAGATTTTGCTTCTTTAGAACAGTTTTAAGGTTTAGAAAGTGTTGTGCAACTGGTCCCTGCCTTCCGTCTTCTTGAAATTTGTAGCGTATACGAGGAAGCAGATTATCAGTCGTATCCAGTATCATGATAAGGAACATCTGTATCACTAGCAGATTCAGCTGACAACTTTAGAGCCGATCATATAACAGTATAACAACTGTTAACAAATCTTAAAATGTACAGAAATCTAATACTGATGGCGCACTTCAAACTGTTTGTCAACTTTTGAAAGCAAAAACTTTTGAATGGACCTCGCGCTGATCGCATTTCTGTGGCGCTCCAAGCGAATTTGCTAAAGCCGTCTCCTATTTAGTATTGATAAATGAGCTTGTTTAATAACAATGATAACAATAACAACAACGATAATTTACATAACGCTTTCCAATGATTTGCTCAGAGCGCTTTAAATAATTAATATACAGACTGAATGATCAGCAACCATCCACCCATATTCGCATATACATGTAACAGACACACTAACTTTTACAACACACACTCACTCATACACAAAGTAAATTACAGACACACGTTATACATGCTCGTGGTCAGGACAGGGTCACAGTGAAGTCACCATTCTGAAAGATGCGTCTTAACCTTGGACTTAAAAGTGGTAAAACAATCAGAGTGTCGAAGGCGGATGGGTAATCTGTTCCAAGCTGGTGGGTCTTGGTATGGTCCATACGTCTTTGTCTTAGCTAGTGGGACTCGTAGATGCTTGGTGTCTGAAGATGAGCGAAGAAGTCGTGCATGCGTATGCTTGAGGCTAATAGATTTCATACCGATAACTCCAGCACCTTTGTGTATGAGATGCCTTTCGAGTCTTCGTAAAAGCGGAGACTGTATAGTAGTTACTTCCCATACAACATTGAATAGCCTTTGGAGAGAAGACAGAAGCTCTAAAAAAAAAAAAGTAAAGAAAAATGCATAGAAGTCAGGCACTGTGACAGGGGCACGCCTGTAGTCAAAGTCGTTATTCAAATGAAATATCCAAACAAATATGTGAGTTGCATTCCGCAAAACAGCTTTTTTAAAAAACAAATCTGTTACCACGACTTCCAGAAATGTGGAATTTGTTTTTAAATTACACTAAAGTAAGATGCTTGGGAAGCACCTAATCTGATAACGAAACGTATTCCTTGTTTTGATGATGTTGCAAAAGCTACAGTCATAAATCTGACATTTCCACGCTTTGTTTCTTCAGCTAATTAAACTATTTTAAAGTTTTTATGCGTAAAGCTATGTGAACAAATGGCGCGCAATCTGTATGAAGAGGCAGCAGATTTATCAGCTACAGCGGTGGACATCAAGTTGCCAAAAGGATAAATTCAGTTTTATAACATATGAGTGTTGGTGGTGCTTTTAAAATTAAAGTCCAGTATTTGACAAGATAAAACATTTTCCCGTTTTCGAGTGTTATTCCAATGTGGCTAGAAAACCTAGGATTCTTGATCTGTTCAGGTCTGCTTGCAGGAAGGCCCATATATGCAATATTAATGAGCGGTGAATTTTTTTTGCAGGAGGCTAATATTTAAAAATGAAAGCTTATGAGGTGGCCGACAAATTTTAACAGTATTACTCTTCAGGATTTCCAAAGAAATCGCGCAAACGATGCAACAATGCATACGGCAACACATTCGGGCGAACACACATATAAACATATGCATACACATAACCACAGGCATGCGCGCGCGCACACACACACACACACACACACACACAAATACTTGAAGACACTCATTTACACTTGCTTACACATAAAGATATATCGCACACACACAAACACACACACACACACACACACTCTCTCTCTCTCTCTCTCACAGCCTAACAGACGTGCTACGAGACTATTTGGACAAACACTAAGACGCCACGTACAACAGAAAGCGTTGCCACAGATGTGTGTAGTGTCCGTGGATACAGACTGTGGTGATTCATGCTGAATCAAGCATTGTAAACGTGTCCAAACGCCGACATCTTGACCGCTCCTAATGGCCATCGATGACCATATCGGTAACATTCAGAGACCAGTGGCGACTTGGACAGATTTAGCCGGAAATAGGCCGGCCCCTGTCTGGGAGCAGCAAACAAAGCAGAAATCTAGATGGCAGACTCTAAGGCGACGCCGTGGCTGCTGTGGAGAACCATTAGGAGGATTATGACTCAAACCCTCGCGCCCTTTAGCCAGACAATCTCCTCCCCACACTGCAGATGCGTTTACACAGCTGAAGATTGCCCTACTTATAGTTTCAAGAAAAGATACAAGTTTAATTTATCTATCTACTGACTGATACGCCTCCCTCTAGTCGTCGTCGTGGTCCTGGTTGCTGTCGTCTTGCGCTTCCTCTTCGTCTCATCAACGGTGAGGTTGACCTCTGGCTTTTGTTTAGGATCTACAAACAGAAAACCGCTTGCGCAAGTTCTCGTCACTGACTCTTGTCGCATACAAAAGAAAGCAGTTAAGCTACCTCTTTTTGAAGTGACTGTTGATCTTCTTTTATTTCTCGTGCCAACAGCCCGAAGGAGAACGGTAACGGAAGCGGCGCGGAGGTGCCCCGAGCGCGTTAGAGATCTGTGGATCCGTGACGCTCGCACCCTGCACTCTTAGGAGGCTGCCAATATTGAGCACAAGACAATGATATCATCTCTCGGGTACTTGCGTGCTGGGGTGGGAGGCTGAGCTGATTTAGATAGCGGCTATAATGCAGTCTACAAAGCAAATAGAATTTCTCGCACGGATTGCCAATATTATCGAGACACGGTCGAAAGCCTGGAGCTGAATGCATACCTCAGTATAACTGTTCTGAAAAATATATTGTTTTTTTTGCACCTTCACCGTGAGCGGTAAGATACTCCGGCTTTCTCCTGAATGGATTACGCCAGAAGATCAGCGAAAGTAAAGAAAATGTGTTTGTGTGGAACCCCCCCCAAAAAAAACAAACTCTTATTCATGTTGGTCAGGATAGTACCACAGAAAACAAAAGACAAACCATTTCGTGCATTGCTACAAATGTATTAAAAATGTTTAGTTTTTTTTTCAAAGTAAGGCATATTAGAATGAGCATTTGGGGCATCATGCTGTCGTGACATTTTCATTGCTATGGTTACCATAAAATTCTAGCATGCATCTGAAAGACATGTACTTTTTACACATTAGATGCAAAGATATCTTAGCCTACTATCTTTCATTCGGCCCTCTTCATCTTCTCCATAAGAAGGCAGTTTGCCAAGAACAGTATTCTTAGATAAACATGGTGCTTTCAACTTTTCCGCTGAGTTTGGATCCGCGCTAATGGCGTCTCTCTCTTCCCTTTAGCTCTCACTTCATCGTCTTCCTTCTTGCTTTCTCGCTTCTTTTCCCCTAGTACGTTTTCAATTTGTTATTATTTTTTTAATAGCAAAACGGGACTAGGGGTATACTAACACGAAGGGTGTGTAACTGAAGCCTACTTCTGTACTTGTTCAATCCACAACCGGCATGTCTTTTTACGCCTTCTGTCTTTCTGCAAGATTAACAGATGTCTATTCTTCAGGTAAGTCTAAAGAGACGACAGCTCATTTTGGCGAATCAGGTAGACCGCCATTTCGGGTGAAGAGTGGTGGAGGGGTGGGGTAGCCGTACGTTAGGTCACGTGACCGATTTTCCGCGCTGACGGCGCGAGCTTGCATCCTTTCCCACTATTCACGCATGGCAAAAGGCAGCAAGTGGCACGGTATCGCTCGCAGTCAACGCTGGCAGATCGTCCACGTGTGGCCGGCCGGCTGTCTGCCTGGCTGGCGCTCCGTCTCTACGTCGTTGTTCTGTCTGCCCTCATCCTGACTATAGACGTCCCCTCCTCGCCCCTCACAACACACACACATCCCTACATTACCCACCACCCAGCTTCCCCTCCCCCCACCCCTCAACCCGACACATCCCTTGTCAGTGCAAGCTCCCCATTCCCCGACCCCACAACCGTGTGATACCTTAGTTCTTCGCAGACCGCTGGCTTCTCCAGAAGACGAGTTCCTCGTGCGTGAGGGAACCTTTCTTCAAGTTTGAAAGCGGTTAGTTCCCGGATCGACTGACACAGCGGACGCTAGAAGGTGGTGGGGGGATTTGGAAAAGGAGGAGAGGGCCGAGAGGATGTGACGCCGCCGACAAGACAGTTGCTTCCCCGGACTGTGGCTGCTTGGTGGTGCGGCGACTGGGACGCCAGACCTCAAAGGGTGGTCGCACGCGGATGCACGCTGACCAAGCTGTCCCGGACCTGCTGGTCTTGTGCATGTCCATGACCAGTCCCACGTCCCGCTGGCATCTGGCCGGACATCCGTGCCTTTGCAGTCCGTCGCGCTTTACCGGGTGGAACACATGAACAGGTAGGTGTCACAGGTGTCAGTGGCTGATTGCGCGCCGCCCCGCAGCTGCATTTGCTGCAGTGATATATCTAGACAGACTTGATGTTACATGTATAGACAGACTTAATGTTATATGTCTAGACAGACTTGAAGCTGCTTCTGTAGATGGACTCGATGTTACTACCACCGATTGAGCTTGTAAACTAAGCAGGCGAGTCGGTAAAACAACATCATTGTCTGGTTTGGAGTGATCGGCGGTATTTTGTAGTCTTTTCCGGTAAGCTGCACAATTTCATCGAACGACACTAGATATTTTTTGTACTTATATATTTTATATAACTTAGCGATGCAGGCCTAATAAGCAACTTGATTCATGGCTAAGCGACCTTAGTTATTCAGTGTGCACTTTTTCACAAGCATAGTTATCTGCTGAATTATTTGTGGAATAGTCGAGGTTTCAGAAAAGATTGAATGCCTTCCTTTTTTTCGCTCTCTCTCTCCCCTTTCTCGCACACACAGACACATAACCGCGTAAAAGCATAGCAACGAGCATTAAGACAGACTTAAACTCGTCTATTTAAATAAGGTTAGAAACAGTGAACAAAAGACACAGCAAGTAGTCAGACAGGCAAGTAGAAGAGGAACAAAAGCCGAATCCTTCAAGCAAACATTTTGTACTATCCTAATCCGTTAGGCTAACATATTGTACTCTCCTCATCCGTTAGGCAAACATATTGTACTCTCCTCATCCGTTCGGCAAATATTTTTTACTATCCTAATCCGTTAGGCAAACATATTGTATTCTCATCATCCGTTAGGCAAACATATTGTAGTTTACTAATCCGTCAGCAAACATTTTCTACTCTCTTGATCCGTTAGGCAAACATATTCTACTATTCTCATCTTGAACGTTGTTATCTTCCCCTCCCCACCTCATTTTTTTGAATGAAGGAGCGGGGGTTAAAGAAAAACCAGTTTGAGAACAACGCACAGCAAAGAAGGAAGGTGGGCGGCGCAGGTCTTTGTATCAAGACAGGTTATTATTAAAAAAAATATTACGAGTCCAAAAGTTCGCTTGTGTGTACCTATAGCAATAGACGCATTTAGCAATACAGTGTACTTCGTAAGTCTAAAATGCTCGCCGATGTGTTCTCGCCGAACAAAAGCAGAAGGCAGTTTTGTCTGGTCAGACTGGAAGCAGCTTGGCTTTTAAACGCATTGTGTTAAGCACGTTTCGGTAAAACTGTTTTATTTGTGATTCTGTATTTGAATGAAAGCAGGAGGAAAGCGTTACGAAAAAATAAAATATTGCCGCATTAGGAGTCTGCACGCCTGTTTTTAAAAAATATACATGCATGTATGTCTGCAGAAGCCACGTAAATGTACACTCGGCCAACAAAAAATGTATGAGTGTGAATTTAGGAAACGACTGATGAAGCATGGAGGGTATTAGAGCTAAAAACGTTGCCGTACACACGGCCGAGGTCATCTGATAGTTCTGACAGTTTAAAGGCAGCCTTCACGGCTCAAGGCTGTGCCATGGGGGCCTTATCAAGCACCACCCCTGAGACGCGACACAGACATGCGTGGTGATGGAGGTAGGGAGTCCTCCTCCCAGCTCTCACAAGCCCAGCCACACTATCTCTAGACCCCAAGAATCACTCCAGAAACGCGCTGGTTGTATAAAATGTTACAGTCGCAGCTGAACGTTTTTTTGAGTGGGTGGGGGATGGGAGCGAGTGATGGAGGAGAGGGGAAACGTTTTCTGGTCATCATGAAGTCCTTGCTGACCGCTGCTAGGGCATCATGCAGCACCTGCTGCTTACGTCGGACGGAAGGCACGCGGACGGGTCAGTCAATCATGCACGATAGAGAAGGTAGTGTGGTGATTATCACATGGAGGTCTGGCATCATTGTCTGACTGTCTGTCGCGATGGGGGCACACTCTCTCCGCCGTGCCCCATGCGATATGAAGATAAGGCGAGGACGTAGTGCATGCCACAGATACGCTGCCGGTTCGGGAGCGGGGTTAGAGGAGAGGATAGAGACTCCGTGATTTCACATCAGCTAGGGTGAGTGGTTCACTGACTTGAGGCCGATGTCAGACGGACTAAAGCTGTGCCGTGGGTGTCCTTGTAATAGGCCGCTTGAAGACGAAGTGAGATACTTTGCCGAGTTTGTATTTAACTTGACGTGCAACTTAAAAAAAAAAATCCTAACAGCTGGGGCAAGATAGTCAAGCGAACGTGTGGGGGGATTTTTTTTTTTTTTTTTTTAGGGTGGGAAGGTTGTGATATATTTCATGGAGAGCTCCTAAGCATTGGGAGAATAATTATACAGTGCTGCAAGACCGATGGTATCTTATTTTAGACGCGCAAAGAAATGTTTTAAGAAAGTTGACATAAAGGAGAAATGATAGAAAAGGAACATATGAATACCAGAAAAAGTTGCAGAGTTCCCACTCACCCACCCCCTCCCCAGATCGTGATCCAGCAAATAACACTGGGAATTACCATGAAAATAACCCCGTCTGTCCAGAGATCATTAGAGGCCTGTAATGACAAAACGATCATTTCAGGCATGTCCCAGTTTGGCCGTGTGGTCGGACGTCTAGACAACCCCAAGACCTCTTGACAAACGTGCTGGCAGACGTATGGCAGCGCCCTCTTCTGCCCCCTGCATAGCTGACGACCCTTCTTCAGCTCGCACAGGAAACAGCAATCGATAACAATCATCACGTAAGGTCATCAACGACTCCCCCACTCCACACAACTCTTCGTTACTCCCAGAGTTGACTGCAGATGCATTCAACTACCGTCGTTAGCAGAGAGAGCAAGAGGACAGGATTGGTGGTCCGGTCCGGTCCGTAAATGACTGCACTTTGACCTTTCACGACGCTCATCGGAGGCGTCCAGCAGGGCTCAGTAGCCTATTTGCATCTGTGACATGTTGTGTCCAGTGCTTTGCTTTTCGAGTAGCCAGTCCCTCCAGTCTCTTGGGCCGTGAGTCATTGCTGACGTTGCGAGTGGACAAAGAAAGAGGGGGAGGAGTGTGGGATGAAACTTTGAGGAAATGGCGGTGGTAGTGGTGGTTGAGGGGGCGGTTGTAACATAAGACTACCGAAATCAGGATGGAAATATTGGTGCCCTCGTGCACAAGCCCACGCATATGCATAAGCACTGCGCAGTCGGCGGATGGATGTGTTAGCATGCGAGCGACGGCTTTCGACGGTTAAATTTTTTTTAAATAAAAAAAACGAGATAAGAGCTCTCTGGCTTTTCGTTTACGTCTATGACCTCTTCATTATTCTTTAATCGTGTATGTGAAAACTGGATAAAACCGTACAGTCCACACTACTTAGTATTATTCACTTTGCTTGAATTTGCTATTTAATTAATTCAAGATTTTTGCGGACATCTTTTTCAGCAGAAATAATATTGATGAGAAGGACTAAGGATCAATACAAGACAAACAAGTACAAGTAGAGGGATTTTTGTCATCACAGCATCCATAAATCTTAAGACTGTCATTAGCTTATAAAAAAACTGAAGTAATCTGCAATGATAAACAAAAGATTACCAAAAGCGTACTTTTTAAAACTATAGAACCCGTGGAAACACCATAGCTGATAATGAAATCTGTGCTTCTACCATATTCGTCAGCAAAGTCATTTGTTTTTATACCCCGGAATCGTTGGTGTTTACGCATCCTGATGCTGATGAGACTTCCGAAACTTGATCCAAATTCGGAAAATCTGGACTACGTGGGAGTGTGTGTCCTTTTTTTTTTCCTTCGTAAATGCCCCGAGTGATTCGGGATTTCCAGCGTGGGCAGTGCCATTCTTTCCATTAGTTGTATTTCGTAACCCATTTTTTCTGGAATGGTAATGTGAAGAAACACACGCAGCAGGAGAAGGACAAAAGTGGGTCTGCGCTATGAGGCGAGTGGTGGAGGCAAATGCCAGCTCTGCCTTGTTTGTTATCTAAATTTGCTGAGAGCGCGAACATGGATAGAGAAGGGGGTAAGTAAGAAGGGTCATAACACCCTTCTTGATCCGAGTGCATGTTGATAAGTAGATAAATTAACCCCTGACATTTCCCCTCATCCCTAAATACGTCGACATCATCCATGGTAGGTGTACGTCAAAATCAAGGTCGACACACAATATTTTGGCCTGAAGAGCCATGGACTGGGAGCGCATCGTGTTTTTCCCGTTAAGCGGTGTTAGGCTGAGACTTGCGCCATACAGCTTCATTTGTGGTCAATGTGTGTGTGTGTGTGTGTGTGTGTTACTTCTGACCCTCTCCTCCTCTACTATATCACGTAAGAGGGATATTTTTAGGTCTATTAAGACTACCTGGTCTTATTTATTTATTTTGTCCAATGGCTAGACCAAGCTACGACGTTATTTTTTCAAAATCTAAGTGAATACTTCATTTATGTTGTCGAGAAACTAGCAAACACAGGTCACCACGCGCAGAGAAAGTTTGAAACTGTGATGTCAGACCAATGACCACAAAGGGCGCTTAATCAGCATATGGATCCGACTTTCTCATTGGCTGGAATCTTGGTGACGTAATGACATCTAGGTAAACGCGTGATGTTACAGTTTTGAATATTTCTGTGCACGCTGCACAGACAGGCGAGTGCATAAATACAATTACATATTCCCACCCACGGACGCACGCACGCGCGCGCTCAAGCGCACATTGTGCATTCATTTTATGTATGTCTATTTTGACACTTAAGTTCTTTTGTTAATCTAACGCACATTGAATTGCATTCTTGCTCTGTATTGGCTGTGTCAGACACCTCGTAAACTGCCACTGGGGCTCCCTCCATACATCAGCTCACAGCTTACCTGTAATCGCACTTGACGTCAATGTTTGCGGGTGGCCAATCATTCACACTGATACATGGGTGCTAGGAAGTCTCAGCAAAAATATACCACCTCTAATGTTAAGTTACACTTTAGATACCCCTCTGCCTCTGTGTAATGTTCACCACATTCAACTTCTCCGAATGTCATTCCTTTCTTATTTTCTTTTGACCGTAGAAAATATTTCACAAAAATATTATTACTCGTTCATATGTATGTATGTATGTGTGTGTGTATGTATGTATGTATGTATGTATGTATGTATGTATGTATGTATGTATGTATGCAATGTATGCATGTAAACGTATATCTGGTTGGATAGGTGTGTGTACTGCACGCAAAAGCTTGATTGATATTTAACCATAAACAACATGTCTCTATAGCCTATGGTTTGACTGATAACAAGAAAAAACATAATTGTGGCCTGCGTTTAGTGTGATAACATGGGAAATATTTCACCGAAGGCCTTCTCGACAGATAACGTGTAAAACCTTATCACCGTGACTCGAGCTACGGGTGATAAGATAAACACATGCCACTGTGTTCAAAGATTTTGAACGAAGTATGTTTTCTTTATTGGAAAACTCGCTGTTTTAATGATTTTGAGAAAAAAGGACAAACTGATAGAGAGCAGGCTAGAAAGGAATGAAGAGAAAAAGAAACAAAAGGAAAATTTCTTGGCGTTTGATAACAATACAAAGATCATTTTGTGAGTCACTGGATGAATAAATGTATGCAAATGAATAATAAATTCAAACCAAGTATAATAGCAATGTAAAAGGGTCCCTTATTATTTATTTAACCTGTGTGTCGATAAACACGTCCTCTTCCACACAAAAAAACCCCGTAGAAATGGCTTAAAGCTCTTTTGTGTCGTTTCAGAAAATGTTTGCGGCATTGTTTCCGCTTGATTAAGCTTTCAGTGGCTGAAATGGAAACTAAATTTTGTGGAGGATGTCTGCTAACGGTGTTCGAATGCATTCAATCAGAAAGTTATTAAAAATATCTAGCTTGCCGACCTGTGTTCGTTCCCCTATTAACAAGTCATTTTTTTCTCACCGCAGTCAGCCGTGTGGTGTTTTGTGTTTTTGTGCACGTGCACGAAAAGATCTTCAGGGTCTCGGAATATGTTAAGTGTTTCGCTTGACTACACAAGAGAACAGTCAGGACTATAAGGTAGATAGCAAGCAAACTAGTTTCAGACTAAAGCTAAGAAATGTTTGTACCTACTTAAAATAAGAAGTTCACAACTGAGAATGATCAAAAGGTGGTTAAAAAGCACAGCTAACTAAATTATTCTTTTGTGTTCGTTCTTTATTTTAGAAACTTTTAAGGAAAACACAAGGTTTAAAAACACTGCTTGTAATTAGTAACCTAAACAGAGATCATGATCGCACGACCAGTGCAAGTTCTTAAGACGGTTTTTAAAGCAGACTTCTTTACTTTCGTGTATTGTTGTTCGATTTGCACCCTGGGTAGAAAACCGCCGGTAGGGAGCGTTCATGTCAAAAGCAGGTAACAGCACGTGTGACCGGTGGCAAACATCGATATGGCACAGAGTTTACTGTTAGTGTGGCTTACAGAAAGTAGAGACAGGTAGCATAATACTCTTCATGTTCTAATCGGTTTGTCTAAATATGTTTTTTTGTTGTTGGCTCATTCAGTTTATGGATAAAGCCGTTACGATGTAAAGCTTTTTTATACCCCTATTTTCTCTTTCACCCGAAATGTAGCTCCGTTTTTATCTGTCCCGTTGTATTTTAAGAAGAGAGCAATAAAAATAGATAGTTCAGCTAAATAGAAACGATGAATTAATGTCGAATTCCTTTTTTTGTGCGAAGACACCAACCATAATTAAACCATTATCCAACTATTATCGCACGAACCTTTTTTTCAGCATGGTAGGCTTTAACAGATTAATGCTTTGACAAGTTACTCGGTGCTTCGTTTTGTAATTTCAGTGACTTTTCTAGGCTGCAGCGAAAACAATCTCTTCTGCTTGAAGGACCCTTGCACACCCGGGAACGTAGCCGCGCAGCCCGGAACTTTAGGCTCAGCGCTGCACTAACTAAAGGAAAATTGAGCAAAATCAGTAGTTAACAAAATATGAAAGTAGTAAACGATTAGTCAAAATACAAACAAACACAGCAATCATTGACTAGTAATAAATAAATGCAAAACTTTTTCCCAATGATAAAAACCGACCTCCTCCCCCCCATTTTCCCGTAAGGGG
Organism: Marisa cornuarietis; assembly: GCA_004794655.1. Taxonomy (NCBI): domain Eukaryota; kingdom Metazoa; phylum Mollusca; class Gastropoda; order Architaenioglossa; family Ampullariidae; genus Marisa; species Marisa cornuarietis. Next base: position 3,454,533 of record SMMW01000025.1, read on the forward strand.
CCGTAGTTATGAAGCGAGGGTAAGTCGTTGTCCTGGGGCAACATGGAAAACTCAAGGACAAGCGTCTTTTTTTCCAAAGTCATACAGCGGTGTCCAGACCCCTGGAGCTGTAGTTATGAAGTGGTGGCAAAATAAAAGTCCTGGGTTTAAAAAAAAACCATGACGAAGAGTCCATCAAGTCTGGGTATCGCACTGTAGCTACGAAACGACGCTTTTCCTTGAGTTTCCGATTTTGCCCTGGGGAAACGACTTATTGACAATGACAATGACAATTCTTTATATACGAGAGGTAAATAAGCGATAAGGTGCTTTTTTCATTTAGCCCTCGCCCCGTACGGGGAAAGAATAAACAAATAATTAAAAGAATACCAAAAATAATTGGTAATAAGCATGAGATAAAACATCAAATACGAGTGGAAGGTGAATATGTACAAAGTGATTGTTAAGAGAAAAAAAGTACAAACAAGAAACAACAAAAACAACAACAACAAAAGCAGATATTTACATGGGTCCTGGAATTGGGAGGTGTTTCTAGAGGGCTCTTCTAATTTTCTTGCAAATATTTTAGAAGATGGCGTCAAAAGCAGTTCAGGGAGTTCAGCTGCTTGAGATGGAGAGGGAGGCTGTTCCACAGCACGCTCCCTGAATATTTGAGACTAGATTTAAAGAGGTCTATTCTTGGGATTGGAGTATTTAGTTTTGGGGAAGTCCGAGTATAATTGAAAGAAAACAACAAAGCGAGTCTGGGGGACAGTTTACTTGTCAGTATTTTGTACATGAATATACATTTATTAAATTTAAGTCTTTTTGTTAGGGGAAAGACGCCCAGAGAGGTGAAGGCATTCGGCTGTATTGTCGGTTTTAGTAGAACGGCTTTTTATGCTCGCTTCTGGACACTTGCTAGAGGTTTCATGGAAACTCCACTAGCGGAGTCCCAGAGGGTGGAGGCGTAGTCAATGATTGACTGAATGTGGGTTGTATAGAAGAGTTTTCTTGTGTGTGGGTCTAGGAAATGCTTAATTCTTGACAGCTGGTAGACTTTCTTGGAAATGTTTTTGCTTGTAGCAGAGATGTGTTGGGACCACGATAAGTTGTTGTCGATGGTAACCCCTGTGAGTTTGTGGGACTAAACTTCCGTTATTGCTTGATGGATACTTATGAATGGGGTGACTAGGTTTTGCCTTTTTTTATCTTGTTGTGAGGAGCATGACTTCAGTTTTCTGGGGGTTGAGTGACATGTGGTTTGATTCCGTCCAAGTCTGAAGCTCGTCGGCGCTCAGCTGTATGAGGGAAGCAAGGGGCTCAACTGTTGGTGGTGTGCGTGTATTGTGGTGTCGTCTGTGGTGTCGTTTCATAGCTACGGCCCCAGAAGAGGGCTTGTGTACCTAGGACGACGATGATGTCTGGTTAATTAAGGTCTGTTTTCATTCCCATGTTATTATTACAAGTCAGGTGCCTGCTTTACGCTGTCTGACCTTGTGAAGTGTTAATGTACACAAAACATAATTTCTAGTTTCTTACTAGAAGGGTACATGTGTACTTATCCCTTCGCGGCAGTTCCCTTAATAACGCAAGCGGGTGCTGTAGACGGTTGTTACAGGGAATGGGTACGCTGCACACCTCCATAGTGGGGGCCGAGGGCTCTGGTCTGAGGAAAACCGCAGAGTCATCTGTTTTGCTGTAGCCTGGCAACCGCAAACTTCTATATTCGTCATAAAAAGGTAATATCGTTATGAATAGATCGAGAAAGCAGTGGCGGACTCAGTAAATGACATTCAATGGGTCTGCTTGTAACATGAATCATATTACAAATCAAAGCGACCAACAGGTATTATAAGTCATTTCCCTTTGACAAGCGACATTGGATAATGGATGGTCACTTAGCATCTGGAAAGAAGTGTCTGTGGATTTCGATAATATTGCGAACATTTGAAGGAGAAAACGTTCTGACTTTTTGGTGGGGTCTTTATTTCCTTACTTGCGCGAAGCACCTGCATAGTCGTGCAAATGTTTGATGCATCTTTCAGCGGGAGAAGATCAAAGTATTTAAGGAATGAATCCGTTTATTTCGTCGATGAATGTTGAAGAAAGAAAAAGAAATAAAACCTGTAGATTCCGAACTCGGATTCCGTGCAGACGTTTATCTGAAGAAATGAAGCGCACCTGTTCACCTCCCCCATTGATCGACAAGACCTGTGCTAAAAATGCGCACTGGTTCCCTCGCCGTGACCTCCCTGATAGCTTTATTATTGTTAGAACCAGAGAAAAACCGTGGAGTCGGCAGACCATTGTACAGAAAACCAAGATCTAGGTCTTCCACCAGCCCCTCCGAGTCTTCTGGCTCTCTTTATTTCTCTCTCACTTTATTTTTTTAAGAGTGATAGTCATCGTTCGAATACAATGGAGCTTCAGTAAGTGCACAATGAAGCAGTTTTAAGACAATGTAAATTGTTCACGTTCAGGAATGAGCAGGTGGATGAGTGAGTGTTTTTGTGATCAGTGGTTTAATTTCTTCATTTTCTTGTATTTCTACAAACGATTTCTTTTGTAAGTTGTAAGAAGTTAAGAAGTTCAATATGCGTCCATGACATATTAACAGTACGAGGCACTTAAGGTTTTTTCCTCACTAATTTGGCAGAAAACTTTGACATTACTTTCTTTTTTCCCTTTGCTTTTTTACTTTCTTCTTTCATGTGACTGTTTATTACTTACTAACAGTTAATGCGCATGACCGAAAGAAGCGAAGTCGTGAAATCTTGATGATGTAGATCGTCCGCCTCTTTCATGTTCAGGCTAATGCACGTGAGATGAAAAAGATCAAGAGGGAGGGGTGGGAGGCAGGGTGTCGCACAGAAAGGCTGGCCACAGCAGCTGTCAACACCGATCACGAAGCAGTGCCGTAACCAAAAATTTTAAGAAACTAAATCAAGATTTTTCAAAGCAAGAAAAAGAAAGGTCACGAGAACTAGAAGCAGTGTGCTAACTTCTCTGAAGACTGTTCGGTAGATCGTGACTAGCGCGTAGTGGCTATCAGTCAACTGCTTACTTGGTGTCTAACTCAGAAATTTTCACCCTTAGATCTTTGAAGCAGGGTACATTAGCCGTCTGGTCATGTGACCACTACTACTGAAGCTAGACAATTCCTAAGTTCCTAAGATGCTCCATGGTTCCACGTGACAACGACTGCCCAGACTTAAACGACACAAGCTAAGATAACCGACGACTCATCAAGGCTTCTAGATGTCGATAGATTTGGCTCAGTGTTGCTGCTGTCTTGTCTTTGACATATGTCCAAAAGGGAATGTTGCTTTTGGAGAAAGCTTTTATCGAGCTCTATGATGACTTTGAGTCACTGCATGAAGTTACTGGTGCCAGAGGAAGATGTACTCTGCCCAGTGTTATTCTGTTGGCATGCATGCCAGCTAGCATGGCGTCTATCAATAACATCCAGGTATCGAGTTGTCTTTTATATTTATGTGTCCATTTACTCGCCGGTCATGGCAGAACTTTGGAAATAGCTGCAGATATATTTTATATCAAATAGAAAAAAAGGAATTGAATAGTAGATGGTTATAACTATCATCTCTTACCGTGGTATTCGAAACCAAATGAGCTGAGTCTATCATCTCGTACGTGGTATTCGAAACCAAATAAGCTGACTCTATCATCACTCAGTTCTATTTTCGTCGGCGCTGTGTTTCTCGTTTGTTCAGAACCTTCTACATGAGGTGAACCCGAGAAGTGAAAATGAGAAAAACAGGAATGAAAACATACTCTAAATGCGAATTAGATTGGAGGATCAGAGAGCCGTGCATAACAATGACATTTTCTTTAAACTTGAGCGCAGACTGAGTTGCTGAATTTCCAAGACTGGGTGTGACGGCTTCCATTTTTTAAAAACTACAAATGTATAAACGTAGTTCTACTCTGGTCGCTTAAGCAAACGTTTATGCGTACTATTTGTGCGGTGTGTGTGTGTGTGTGAGAGAGAGAGAGAGAGAGTGGGGAATAGCGGGAGGGGAGTTGATAAACGGAAAATGGGAAGAAAATGTGTCATTGTGTATGGGGGAGGGGATAGCTAAAGTGATAACGCATGCACCAACATTTTATTTTATGAAACTAGAAACAAAGCGCAAGTATCTTGCCTACATCAAAAACATAAGTACCTCTGTAAGTGCCGTCTCTTTGACTGGTCGTTCCGACTACATCAAGAGAAAGGACACGGCGATTTCAACACTGACAGTGAAACAGCCCGTGGACATTATGATATCTCAAAGCAGGCTTTCGTGTCATTTGAACCCTTGACCTATAGCCTGTTGTAAATTACCTTGCATTGTCGCTTTGAAAGACTTAAGCATAGCTGGGATAACTGAAATACTTGGGAAGATATCCCGAAAGTGTCAACACAAGCCTGGTCACGCGAGACTTTCTAAAAAAAAAAAAAAAAAAAAAGAGCTGCTAGTGGAAACGCGATTATGAACTAGAAAATACTGAGGTGTTAGCAGATGTTAACGAAATAAACAAACTAGGCTCCATGACATGTGAAAAGATACGCAAAACATTTAAAATTTGACTTAAAAAGGGATGAAACAAATAAACTAACAGGAACCAGGAGAAACGTTAGAACTTCCTATTGCTGTATATATTCCTTTTTATCTTTCATTTCTTTCTCTCTCTCTCTCTCTCTCCTCCTTTCATTCTGTCTCTCTGTCGAATTTTCCCTGTCTCTCTCTGTCTCTCTGTCTCACACACACACACGCGCGCACACACACTCCGACACACACACACACACACACACACACACACACACACACACACACGACTTACGTGCAGTTTCCATACAACTGCTGAACAATTCACTTATATTGACGTTGTTTCATTAAGGATTGAAAAAAAGGAACGAATGAAAACAAAGAAAGCAGCTATATTTTCAAGATATTTTAATAAGAGTTGCTGATCTAGAATCGAATCTAAAATGAAAAAAGAAACGATAAATTAAAAGCTGTGTATAGTTCATAATTGAATGATTAAATTTATGCTGCACTGAGTTTGTGGCGCTGTTTCGCCTTTTTTAGTTTTCTAAGCAAGTTATTTTTTTCATTTTTCCTAATGCCTATAACAGTTCTTAAGAAGCTTTATTTTGTATAATCAGCGACGGCTCCATATTGCCTCTGGGCTGCTCATATCGATGCTCTAAATTAACAAGGCGTTTTGTCAGCTGATATCTCCCAGTTCACAAAACCTTGATCACAACACTGATCAGGGATGTTCATGGACGCTAGCATATTTTATCAGTTTATCAATGTACCGTAAGTTTCGGTCTATTGAGCGCACCTGTTTATAGTCGCACTCACTAACTTTTTTTTAAATCTTAATTTTTTTTTCACAAATAAGCCGCACTGGCCGCAAATATATGCAACTTGAAAGCTGCATCGTAATCATTTCGTCTCGTTTTCGACATAACGAGGCGTGTGCTTCAGCAACTGATCTGAATGGTTCAGTTGTATGCGGCTTTGATTTTTAAAATGTGAACAGTTAAGAGTGTGACAACCTTAACAGTTAACACTTGAACATGAAGTTCATCGAAAAATTAATCAGACTATGAAAACTCCGCAAACAAGCCGCATCGCTGTGAAAGCCGCAGGGTATAAAGCTAGAGAAAAAAGTGGCGGTTTATAGTCCGAATTTACGGTACTTTATGGCCTGCCTTATTTTCGACCGATACTTCAAATATGGGTTCTGCTTGGAGTTACTTGGTTAAGTTTTGTATTCCGTTTTCTCACAAAATGCAATTAAGAAAGAAAATCTGTGAGTCATTGGTTAGTAACAAGCATTTATTAAAGGACTTTTAGCGGTGTTCCACTACAGGATTACAAAAGCAGGAAAACGTGTCATTCCTTACATTCTGGACTGGGTTGTAAATAGTATTCGTGTTGAGTTTTCTGCATGCAGCCATTTTGTCTCGTCTGACTCTTTCAGCTGATGACGCTCTGATGACACATGCTGAAATTACCCAGCCAGCCAGCCAGCCAGCCAGCCAGCCAGCCGACTAATTAACCCTGCCACCGAAGTGTTTGACTAAACACTGCACACTGCTCGTGCATTTAACATCGAGCTACAGAGGTCCCCTCTTCGCTTTTTTTCCAAATTTGAAGCCAGCATCAATCCTTGTTTGAAGAATGCAGCGAACGCAAAAGAAAATCTTAAAGACCTGGAGCTTAGATAAACGATGACGATATTTTAAAAGTGATCAGGCTAAGAAAGAAGAGTTTTGAAGTTTGTTTATTTAGTTTTTTTTGTTTGTTTGGTTGGGGGGTTTTGGCGGTATGGCGGTTATGCCACAGGTAGAGCTTCAACCAGAGTACATTCCTGTCCCAGGAGAACTTAGAGTCGGTGACTATGGACTGGTATTCGCCATTTCTAGAACTGTTTCTCCACTCTTCTCGGTCCATTGTGTTTCCTCATCCGATGCAGCGCACACAGGCTTTCTGCGCGCTCTACAACAGGGGTGAGGAACATCCGGCCCGCGAAATCGTTTGATTCGCCCCGGCCAAGGCAACCGCAGGCGAGACTCGAAGTTCAGTAAATCTATGAGTTTTTTCATAGCAAAATAAATTTATATGAAGTAAATCATAATAATAAAACAAACTTTGAGGGACCAACAAGGAACGTCCATTACGGGAAAGACAGGACACATGCGAGTACATGACGGGACTGACACGTATGTTTCTCGTCGTCTTCCCGCGGCACATATGGACGATTTCGGAGTATTATGCATGCATGTGACCTTCACCCCAAGCCGATGGTAGGCCACTTCCGGTTTGGTGTCGTATGTTGATACGTGTAGTGTTCTTCCACAATGTCACCTCTTACAATTAAAAAAACCAAAACAAATCCTCGACATTGCTCTGTACCTTAGCGTACGGTTCAGGCCTACAAATGCCCAGTATTACCCTTTCATGGACTTCCAGTGGATGAGTAAATGAAAAAGCTTTAATTGCCTGGTAAAAATTTGTTTGGGTTTATTAGTTTATTTGTGCATGTACAAGCATGGATGCACAGTTCGTTATTGGCTAAAAAATGTAAAATCCAGCCAGTGAATGCGATACTAAAGAATCCTGTCAGCTAAAGCTGTCCTTTTCCCTGCCACACACTGTCCCCCCATGGTCTGTTGGCGCAAAAGCTCTTGTCACCAATACAGCGAGGATCGCGTCTCTTGGGTTCTCATCTCGTCTCAGAAACAGTTCTTTTTCTGCAAGTGGCCCTGTTGTTTGCATGGCCTTAGCTTCAGCCGTAGGCTCAGCGCAAGACATCAATTAACCACCACCCCTACCCTACCCCTAAAGCACCAACGACCAGCAGGTCAATAAAGAAGAACTAAACTGGTCTCATTTGTCCGCACCAGCACTTACATAGCACGTCCATCGTCTTATGACGCCAGTCGTATTAAACCCAAGTAAGCAGACAGGATATGCAGACGCTGAAGACATTACAGTCACCGGGTCTTGCAAGTTTATCGATCGTGCACTAAGTCTCCGGTCGGAGGGGGAAAAAAAGTTAAGCCATTTTGTTTTTCGCCAACCCCCAGCGGAGCAGTCTCCCAGAGTGTGAATGACCCAGACAGATTCGTCTTTTTGAGACCACACTCTTATCGGGCGCCACCTAGAGGCCAAACCTAAATCATTCCACTCTGACTGTTGTGATCTTTCCATAGCAAGTCGCGCAGGTGCTGATGGTGTCGGTCTTCAGGGCCCGACAGGATCTGCTTCACGAGTCTCTCTAGCAGGCGTCTTTTGAGACAGGTCCAACTTAGCACTTTTCGTTAGCCTTTTAGTGCAGTGTAACACGAGAAGAAATAGCTGCTTTTGTGTTTATCTCAGTAGAGGTCCAGCTAGATAATTCAAGAAGTCAAATGGTTTCCAAGTTTTAGATTTTTTTTATTTTTAGAGAATCATTTTATTTGTTAGAGAACCAGGTAAAATGTGTATCTCCTCCTGCTATAGTGACTCTACTATTGTGGTGTCTTATGATCAATGCACAATCTATAAATTATCTTTTCTAAAGCTTCCAAAGCCATAAAAACTGCACCTATAGGATCTTATAATATTATTTACACTTGTGACATAAGTAAAGTATTATAACCTGCCACAAACATTAGAGTCTCATAGTATTAATATGTAAACACTAATAAAGTAATATAATCAACTTCAACTGTTCACCAAGTCCCTCTGGCCCATGCGTGTTAACTTCCTGTTTTTAAACTTTGCCGGCATCTGTGAGAAATTTTAATTTCTGATAACTATATCGGTAAATTCTTGAGATATTCTTCAGTAATTTCCGAGAGCCACGTCAGATATATATAATTTAATGCATTTCGCAGGAGGGGATACCACTCTCTGCATGAGTCTAGTCTGAGCACATCGCAATAAACAACAATTACATCTTCACTTCAGCAGCCAAGTCAGGGTTACAGAACGTCTTTGAAGCAGCAGACCGTGGTTAAGAGATTTCGAATCATTTACCCGGTCTCTCTCTCTCTCTCTAGCAACCACATTCCCCAAACGCTGGAGTAGGTAATAAAGCCTCTATATACTATACGGTGTTACTGGCGTGACAAGATGATACTAACATGTTGTTTCCATCATTTCCCAGTGCAATAGGTCTCGCGTAGAGAATGAGACTAGAAAAAAATCTGTCAAAAGCATCTGTGCTGCATACAAAACCACTTATTTTCGAATATGATATCTCCTATTATGGAGAAACGCAGTATAAGTTTTTATATGATACCTGGATGGTAGCAGCAGTTTATAATAACGAATTTGTGAAGAAGCCGCACATTAATAATAATACAGCGCATTTATAAAACGCATCTCTCCAGCAGGGCTGAAAGTTCTTACACACGCATGAGCGCCTGAGTATAGATACCTTTTCCGTAGGCATCAAATGCACCATCATGATCACACACACACACACACACACACACACACACACACACACACACACACACACACACACACACACACACACACACACAGAGTAGAGGAAACCGGAGTATTCAGAGAGAAAAAAAGGTCGAATGGTCAGCCCAGTAAGTAAATGCCACATCAATAGAGAGTTACTTCGGAGCCTAAATGCGAACTCACAGTAATCGAATCTCAATGCCGTGATAACAGGCCCTGTAATCACTAAATTTGTTTCACAATATGAGAATCTACATAGTAACCCAACAGGTGAATGTTATATCCCTTGCTCGGTATTCACTTTGGCATACAAATTTTGGGCGCACTGAGGAAAACGCGTAATACTCTGTTGTGAAAAGCTGGGGAATATTATGATTATTGAACACTTTAGCTAATGCTGGCATTAAAATCATCTCATGATTCTTCTTCTTTTTGCCTGTTTGCTTGCTTAAATTTTTTAAAAATGGATTAAGCATTTTCCGTGACTGTGCCTCCTTGTTTCTTTACAGCTTATGTTCAATATACACGACGCATTTTCGAGTGTAAGCGACATGAAAATCAGTCTCAGTAAAACTTCAGCCTGATTCTATTCCAGTTAACTATTGAATCTCGAAAAGCACAGACATTTTTATATTTTATTTGTGAGGTTTTCAGCCAAAGCCTGCTGTCTTACAGCGAAAGTGTTCGAAAGGCGTGGCTTTGTCCCAAGAAGTAGTTTCACTCACGTACAAAGTACAACCCGCAAATCATTCAACGAAGCATTCCACCCCGTGCACGAAGATGCACTCACTTTGAATGAAATCTTGAAGAGCCTCTACCCCGCATTAGTGAAACAGCATGGATTTCCTAGCAGTAAATACAAGAAGACCGGGCAGAGTGCAAGGACCGTATATCACTCTGCCACGCGGACACCGCTCCAGTGAACCTTTACCTACGTAGGAAAAAGGCCGTGGATGATAACCACTTCAGTCCGTGGGCGGCTACCACACATCCGGAACTGAAAGTACCCGCAAAGACGCCGCGACAGACTCAGTCAGAAGTCAGCGAGGGCTTGCATCTTCTCCTTGTCAACTTCACACACTCATTCCATGGCAATAAATATTGCAGAAGTCTTTTTTTTTTTTTTGGTTCGTTCAACGGCAGAAGAGTCTTCTTTCCCTCGGTACTTGCAAACAAAAACTCTTCACCCACACACAGGCAGAGGGTAATTCAAGTGTTCAACATTTTCACCTTAATGTCTGTGTGAAGTTTACTAGCGTCGATGTCAAATCTGCCCACCCAGAGTGCACCACTTCTTGCCATCTTCTGTAAGTTCTGCCAGTTCACCGTTTTCTTGATGAATGTTCTGGTGGTCAGCTTCCGTTCGACAGGCGGGCCCACATAGATGAGGGGTGGAAGGGTATGGGTTGGGGTTCAGCGTTAAATGGATGGTCCCATACAAAAAAGGGGGGGCGCTGTTTTTCAGTCTTCTTTCACTGTGGGAGAAGCGTCTTGCATGTAATAATACGACTGCGACAAGGACGGCGTAACAGTGTCCAGTTGGGATGACCTCAGATGCGCTTTCAGGACAGCCATATGAAAACTGTGATGATCCCAGAAGCATTGTCAGGATAATCATCTGAAAGCCAGGATTTCCCCGCTGCATTGCTTAGACAGTCTTCTCTAATTCGTGATAAATCCAGGTGCATTACCGGAAGTCATCCCAAAGACGTGATAAATCCTGCTTTATCGTCAGAATAGTCATCTCAAAGCTGTTATGAGTCTGGATGCATCGTCAGGATAGTCATCTCAAAATTGGGCGAGATGTGAGTACCGCATTCTTTGCCTAGCCATTGACCCCTCAAACTAGCATAGTGTCAATACACCAACAGGTAACTCGTTAGGAAGGCATTAAGTGGCTCATAAAGCTTTTTCTCCTGAGGATTTACCTCTTACCATGTGTTTACTTCACATTTTCTTTAGCTCGTACATAGATATAATCTTCCCTCTTGTGATGTGAAGTACACGCTAACATGGTTACCGACCTTTCAGGAAACCTGAATTACTTAACTGACGCACTTGTTTCAGCGTTCTATCTTTCTCCAAGTTTTGGAATGGAAATCTATTCGCTGCCCATTTTGTTTTAGAGATTCTGCTTGATGCTTTTAAAAGCCCACTTCTTTGCCAGAACATTCTATTTGACATACACATTTTCATTTTCTTGCCACAACAAATATCTGGTAGAAACATGTTCTGTTCCTTGCCAGAACGTTCCTGTTCAACGATCACAGTACAGAAGTTCTGTTTGATACTTGAATGCTAATATTTTTGCCGGAAGTCCAAACGTTTGTGCTAAACTGTTACAAAACGGGAATTCTATTCATCGCGCATTGCTCACGCTTTTATCATTATTATTATTATTTTTTTTTTTTGCAGAGAGTCAAAACGTTAGTATGAACCGATTATAAGTTAGATTTTTGTTTGTTTGTTTGTTTGTTTGTTTGTTTGTTTGTTTTTTGCCGGATGTCCAATCGTTTGTGTTAAACAGATACAGAGATTCTGATGAGCAGTTAAATGCTCTCAGCTTCGCTAGAAGTCAAAGAGTTGATGGTAAGTGATTAGAGGATACTCCAGTTCCCTGTCATCCACGGCGTTTTACCCACAATGCCTCGGCACTCGATGCGGTCCTAAAGATCCCCAGGTCAGCTACGTGGCAGCAGAACGCTGGCGCCCTTCAGCTTTTCTCTGCTCCCGCCCGTACCGGTTTTAAAGGAGTCTATAAATATTACTGGGTGTTTGCGTGGCGCGTCGGCAAGAGAAGTATGATGCATGAGCAGACAGAGGTAACTTTGGTAGACAGGTGCTGGCTATAAAGACTATTCTTCATGTGAAGAACCTCTTAAATGTAGATAAAAAAATCAGCCATTTAAAATGGTTTAATGTCTTATGCTTTTGGGCTTAAATGTTTTGCGAAGGTAATTGTAGAGATTTCTTAATAGTACATTCATTCTCAAAAGACTTATTTCCACACATATATCGGAGAACTAATATACACTCGCAGATGTAGCAAACGTACGCGCGGGTGTGTGTGTGTGGGGGTGTGTGTGTGAGAGAGGGGCAAGATTTAATGAGCAGAGTTTATTATGAAGCTTTAATGTAATGTAACAAACATGGTAAGATTTTTTAATGGTAAGGAGGGATTTGAACCCTTAACCCACTGTGCACAGCTCTTACCAACATCACTGCAACTGTACTAACTATTGAGCTTCATCATCGGTCCGTGCATCCATCAACCACAACGTGTTTATATGATAATCTACAATTAACGACAGTTTCGCCATACGATGATGCTGTAAGGGATGTGTTTCTTCTTCCGACTAACGCATCAGTACATCCAGCTATTACATCATATGCTTACATCACCTACTAAAGCTACCACAGACCATAGCTGTAACATTTCTCTTGAGCAGACTGTAATAAGTTAATGATTAGCTAACATTCTGGGGCCAGTTGCACAACACATTTCTAATTTTAAACACTTTTAGGCCTTAAATCTATTTAGATAATCAGTTTAAAGTGCACACCACAATTTTAGAATTTTTACAACTAAAACTGCTTGAAGTAAGATAAAGTTTAAATCTGACTATCCGTCCTGTCAGTACAATTTTTTTACATGTTTTTGTGCAATGCATCTAAATGGCAAAGAAAGATTATGGTTCTTTAGAACAGTTTTAAGGTTTAGAAACATGTTGTGCAACTGGCCCCATAACGATAGATTACACTTACAGCTTAAGAAGAACAATGGGCGGTTATACTTGGGTTCTAGAATCAGAACGTCTTGCCCAGTCTTTCTCTCTATTACTGACTGCTATAAAAATGATGTTCTGCTCGCTCTGCTACGTCACTTTGCTCAAACAAGGACGTTCCGTTCGTTCTGCTGCTGACGCTGTTATTAAAAACTCCAGTCCACAGGCTGCCAAGTGCATAGCCACGTGTTGTGCTGCTGTCGCTGCAACGGCTGTTTTGCTTCCGACGTTCAGCTTGAAGCATGCACCTAAAATGAGACACCAGCGGCTTAAAATAGAACTTGAGTTTAAACGTCCTATTTCCGTTCGCATGTTTCTCTTCTTTTGTGCCTGACTGAAACATCGACATTTTTGTGGCTGCTCTGGATACCATTTTTGACACACTTGCACCCGTCTAGATTTTTCGCATAAAAAAGGAAATATTTTCCCCGTTTGTTTCTTGCACAAAGTTATGTTTAAAACAAATGTTTGGCACATGAGCTTCTCTTTTACCCCGGTAGTGTTTTGTCTACTAAAACTGATACAATGCGGTTGTTTCCTTATGTCAGAGTAGTCTGACATTCTGACATAAAGAGTTCTTTCAATTACCATTTGTAGTAAGTTCTAAAAGGAGCTCCTGATTCGATGAAGATCTTTGCCTATTTCACGATAATGTAAGAAACTCTAAAGCTGTTCATGTAAGAAACTCTAAAGCCAATACAAGAAAGGTAAGGGCGCATAAAATAAATTAATAACCCGAAGCCATTGCTTATCACTTTAGCGGATGTCGTATAAAAATTGCTCCTTGTACCCAGCCTTCCTTCCACAAAAGTCTTTGTCTTTAAAGACTTTCGATGCTGTCTCTCCTTCCAGTTCCAAACATATTTTATTAAGTGTGAGGAGTGTCTGATGTATCATGCTTCTGCTGTGAAGCCTTAGTCTAAAGATTACTGTGTCTCACCAGACAACCACTCCACCGATGCTTAATACTTTTGCCTTCAGGCACCTTCATGATCTCAGTTTTGTGCTGGCTGCTTTCATAACCACAAGCACATGAAATCTGTACGAAATGTCTTCTTTACTGTTTACGACCTTCACAGCAAGCAGTTTATACTCTTAGGGACGCTGCAACCTCTTCTTAAATTTTAAACTTAGTATCACATGCTAATATCTCAACGCTTCCTCTGGGAAAAAAGTCTCCATCATGAAACTGGACCAACACCCGCTTGCCAGCAATGCAGCTGTTTCAAGCTTGCCTGTATTCTAGCTGTCCTCTCGACTTTCAGAAAACTTTACTTCATAGGTGTCCTCTCGACATTACAGAAATCAAGCTGTTCTTTCAACTTGCCAGCAATCCAGCTGTCCTATAGTTTTTCCATTTATCCACCTGTCTTCAGTAGTATAACCATCAGTAGAAGACACGAACATACTTGTCCTATGAGTAATTACACTCACAATAATCACGAGCAAAAATGTCACGTCTCATAACGTTCCGGTCGCCAGGGGAGGGAAGTGTGTGGTCATCAGGGGAGCGAAGTGTTAGCGAGTCTACTTATCTGAGGCCAGCTTTTTTGTAAAGGAAGTGCCCATCTCCTCTCCCTCGCAGCCTTTTCTTCCTTATCTCTTTGAAGGAGGCAGCTATTCAACAGCTGAGAAAAGGACGCTGCACCACACGGGTATGGCCCCACCTAGTGGGAGAGCGGGTACAGCCTAAGAAGACACCCGTGCTCTAACCATACGGAAGTCCTTATCCCCGAGCTAAGAGCTTGCCAAGAGGTCGTCATGGAGATGCCTTTGCTCACAGTCCAGTGGGCCTTAACTGACCGCGAACGGTTTCCCACTGGTATTTAGTTCCTATTCTGTAAATGACGCTGTTGTTATTCGTGCATGGATGTATATAGTCCATGCTTCATGGCTCCTTGCATCTCACATTATTGTAGTGCTGGTTTCTTCGTTAAAGACACGTACTTGATTTTTTTTAACACTTTACTCACTTCACAGTAGGTTTAGCAGAACGTCTTTAACATTTTGAGGTCCTTTTGTTGTTTTCGAATGGTACTGTAGTAAAACTTACAACAAATAGAGTTATCGATGTTGGAAGAAAATAAAGTGATCCAGATGTTAGGTCAGTATTTAATCTGTGAGTCAATCCTGCGGACTGCTTCAGTCTCGGGCATCTGCTGTAAGAAATTCTTGTTGGGATGAATAAGCTAACATCATTTGTGAACACTTAAATAAAAGTAAGCTATATCGACCCCTTCCCCTTCTCACAAGATGAATTACTATGTGTTCTTGACCTGGTGGCTTTGTAAAATGAACAAGGAAATAGGGTTCATCCGCACATGTGAATCCATTTCTCTGAAGAATCCGAAACTTCAGACCCAGTCTCCAGACCTTCATGATGCTTAGGTCGAGTCGCATATTCACCTGCAAGTGTTTCTTCGTTCTCTGGGTGCACTTTCTGAGCAATGAAAGACAATAAATGAAATTTATGCTCTGCTCTCGCCTTCTGCGGTCTTGGTCAAACACAGAAGATTTATGGACGACCATGCCAAATAAAACTGGCGGTGACAGTTCGCCTCTTTAATTTTTTCGCACCATTTTAATCGACTAATGAGCCTAGTGCTTCATAAACAGCTTTTCTTTCTCCCTCCAGTCCTCCCTTCTCCCCCTGTTTGAGAACAGGTGTAATGTGGGCTTCCTTCCAGCACCTTGGCACTAGGCCTTATTCCCCGCTCTGGAGAAACCTTAACTTGGCAGCGTATTCCAGGTGTTTTAGCATGTCATGGCTGATACCGCAAGATTGCTGGCGTTTTAGCATGTCATGGCTGAAGCTTTCAGATTGCTTGTGTTTCGGAATTTTCATCTATGAACACCGCCATCACGTTCAGCCAGTGTCGCTCTATCCGCCATGTCTGTTTCAGGCAGATCGTTCTGTTCTCGGTGACCAGTTATAGTTCGTCTTGAGGCACAAGGGAAGAGACCTTTTTGGTCTGCATTCCATATCAGTGTGTGCCATCATCTCATACTCTGTGGTCCTCTTTTAGGCCGTTGATAGTACTTTTTTATCGATTAGGTTTTAATCCTTAGCTTCGTAAAAGAGTAAAATCAGGTACCTGGTTGTAACTGGTTAAGTTTTCTTTTTGTTTGGACTTAAAAAACCCAGCCAAACAAAAAAAAGTTAGACACTTCTGAACTTTTTTGCTGCTTTTCTCTTACGATTCTTCACAGGCAAAGACAATTTTCTTGCATTCCCGGCATATTTTTAGTGACATAACATTTTCTCATTCCCCAGTGAATGGGTCGCTCTCTCTCTCTCTTTCTCATTCTCTGAAAATGAACAAAAGAAGTCGAAAATTGTAATGACCCTTTTAATTAACAATATCTTTTATCAACATAATAAAGTTTACAAGTTTAGCAAAGTTCAAAATTTACAAGTTTAGCAGAGAACAATGTCTCTTGTCTGCTCCCCCTCCCCTGCCATTTTCAGTGTCGCAGAGGTTCTTCCCACATCTTCCGCAGCAGCGTCAGCACTTTGCAAAACACGCTCCAGGTTGTCCCATCACCCACACCTCTTTTTTCAAGCTTTGCGAAGGGAGATGCGTCCCGAACCAGTCCACTTTTAGCGTAAACTGTGATGGCCAGTAATGAGTATGCACTACACCACTTAGTTTCTGAGAAAATCAGACATCGACGGGGAAAGACAGTATTGGCATGCGATAGCAACTCTCCTCTTTTTCGGATTTCCCAGATCTTGAAAGGCTATTTATGGAACCATATTCCTGAAAAAGTTGAAGATCGAGTCGTTGATACTGATGGCGTTTGTTTAGACGACAAATATTGGATCCTAAAATTATAAAACACGAAAGCTCCTCCTTGTATGTATATATATATATATATATGGAAAGGTGTACGCACATTTGTTAATATTAAATATGGAAAGGTTTACTTATCCGACAGTACCGACTAATGGTCCGGTCAAAGTAATGTCTACATGTTCTTTTCGATGGTGTTGCGTGTTCGTTTGGTTGCATTCTAAATAGGGTGGTGCTCAGCAGTATACTATAGTAGTTCTTGTAGGCCTGGCTATGCCCAGAGACTGGCACCATATACTGTTCCATTTCACAAGCCTACAGCGGCATAGAGGCGCTTAAGTGGCGGGCTGTCGGCTGTTTTTTATGGAGGGTGGTACCTCTGTACCCCTTTTGTTTTAATCTGCGCGTAAACACATTCAATTAGTAGAACTATGGCGGAAGTCACATGACCACTCTACATCTACTCTTAAAACGATGCTGATCGGAATTGGTAGGAGGGGGGATTAGGGAATGAGAGTGAGATGGTGAGGGAGTGAGAGTATCTGACAACCTACCTAAACCAGGCCAGAGAGAATTTCATGTCACTGGAACGCCTCCACGAGGAGAAACAAGCCTTTCTGTTTTGACGATGTAATTTAATCTCGGTCCATGTCAGAAAAAACTGTACTCATCCTTACTCCTACCTTGATTCAGATTCCAAAGAAATATTTAATAGGTACTGTGTTATGCAAAGTAGGTGTAAAAATGTGGGTCGTCACTGTGCCCATACACAGATGTTTCTACTGATTGTGATGGCAAGGTCTGGTGTAGTACTAAGAGATATAAAAGAACTACCAGCTGACTGCCATGGGTCTGATGTCTTCAGATCATCCCTTAAATAGTTAATTTCCGGTAAAAATTGACTTTTCGTCCCGCTATCTACTTTTGTCGAAAAACGCTGGCAGTATTCATGATCATCATCTCTCCTCTTCTTCGACCAGTGTTTTCTTTTCCCAATCTGTCCCCTGTATCTAACATAAATAATGTAGATAAAGACCCCATCTGACCCCTGTATCTAACATAAATACTGTATATAAAGACCCTATCTGACCCCTGCATATAACATAAAATCCTGTGTATAAGGTCCCTGTCTGACCTCTCCTCCGAAGACTGGACAGCTGGCCCATGTGACTTGCTGTCGTCTGCCGATGTCTGATGATCGTCTGCTAGTGTATATTGTTGTATATGGCTTCAATAATGGCAATGTAATCAGAAGCCTAACATATACAGTGTACTGTGTAATAGGCGCTTATAGTGCGTAGCAGTTTATTTTGGAACATCTACTTCCGTGTCATACACCAAGCATTGATTTCGAAGGGAAATGATCCCTGATAAAGTGTGCTATCAGGAATGTAGACATCTAAACCTTTAGGTGTCTAGTGAGAAAGCTTTGTGAATGATAAGCTATCTGGAAACAGAATATCGCATACACATATGAACTAAGAGAGAACGAGAGAGAAGGGATAGAAAAAGGAACAAAGAGACAAAAGGCAGAAAATGAACACTTGACCCTTTGACCAAAAAAAAAAAAAAAAAAAAAAATCTAGGGTAGGACATGTCTTCACGCGCAGACTAACACACCTATGTATTTTGTCCATGAATAAACAAACATTCACGAAAGAAAGGCATAGCCAGTGGTTAGGGAAAGGAACAGGAGGAGACGGCGAAAAAGCTACCGACGGGGGGTGGGGATGGAGCTACAGATGTAAGAAAGGAGAAGAAGGGGAAAGATGGTGGTTGTCTGGCGGAGGGAATATGCTTTGACTGTTTGCACTTAGATCGAGGCCATTAAGTACTTCCGTCTGGACTCGGCAACAAGTCGGCAGACAAAAGAAGCGATGCACCCTACAGCCCAGGACCGTAAAACCCTCCGCCGGGTTCTCGCAAAACCGACCGCGAACCATTTTACATCCTTTTAAATCTTCCCTTTTTTTCTCTCTCGCAGACGAGCCAACGGCAGCTCGTGTCGTACCTGCAGTCGCATGGCCGTTGAAGTGGTGAGTGTCTAACAAGCACACGATTAGTGCCGAAGCTGCCAGACGCCGGTCTGTTGGCAAGACTGACGGCGAGCGGTGACGCAGTGGTTTCCCGATGGCCACAGACACCACACAGACATCAGTCCCCTCTGCTTCGGCAAAGCGTTGGGTTGTAAAACCTAATTATAACCTTTTCCAGACTCGTTAAGAATCGTTAAGCACAACGGTGATTACTGTCTGTTCGAGTGGGTTAAGTGCCACCGATTCGTAGGACGGTCTTAACAAGGGACCTACGTTACAGTTACAGGTTTGAACTCAAGCACGCAGTCCTTTTTATATTTTTTCTGAAAAGTAGTTTTGAACTTTATACACTGAAGTGTTAGAAAGCAAAAAAAAAAGGGGGGGGGGAGGGTAGGTTAAAGTGTGAGAGTGACATTTTCTGGCTCACAGACGGAATCTTTACAACTGACACGACTTGAATCATGAGCAGCAATAACCATCCTAGTTAGAAGCGCCCAAACACCCGATTAGTCTCGTTCACAGAGCCCATTCTTCTCTCTAGTCAATTCTCCTGTTTAACTCCATCGTTCTGCAAATGCGACTTGCGATTAAGTTGTCGTGCTTACTTGTGATGGGGTCATCCTTCCCGCTTGTGATGTAGTAGTCGTTCTTAATTGTAATGAAGTAATCGATTTTATTTGTGTTATTCCTGTCACTATTTTATCATCATCATCATTTTGTCTACAGATTGATGATGCTTTCTTTTTGTTGCTATACATGGATGAATCCACAGGAGAAACGCCAACTACTACTTTCACAAAACCTCCTTATCTACATAATACCTGCCTACCTATCTGTCCACATACATACATACCGACCAATGTATTTGCTTACCTAACTACCAATTTGAATATGAATAGCGCTATTCTGATTGTTTGTGCTGCTGTCACTCCTAAAGCCATGACTATACAGTTAACACATTTTTTCCCCCAGTTTTCTCCTACTGTTCTCACTGTAAGCGTCAACTATCTTAGTCGGAGAAAGATTGTGCTTGAAGCTCAGATGTTGTGCGGCCTTCCAGCGTGCATTGCAATGATTGACAAAATATAAAGTGCCGGCCCACTGGGTGATCAGCCCTTCCTCAGGTCATACTCTTCTCCTACTCCGAAAGCGGAAGTAAGTGTGGCGGCAGGCAGAGAAGTCTCGCCAGAGTTGGGGAGGCCCCGCGAGACAGTGCAATATCTAATGTGTCGGAGTTGGACGCGTTCCCGTCTCGTCTGCGCCCATCTCGCCCGCAGCGACCGCCCGGCAGAAGCGAATGAAATTAGCTCCATCCAGAGCCGTTTATTCGTCTCCTGACTTCTTGCGAAGATGGGAACTACTGAAGTGCTCTTTGCGATCTCCTGGCAAAACCAACAATGTCTGAGACCTTGGCTGTCATCCAAAGCCATTGAATTTCCCCGTGTTCTCTGGCTCCACTGGCGAGGGTCCAGCGGCACGGGGGGAGAACTCATTTGCCACAGCGTGCAGGACAATATATCGTATGGGGCTCCGTTGTGCGCGAAAAACCTGCTCGTTCGTCTCTTAATCAAAACATTGGAGTCCTGCTGCTGAAAGATAATAGAAAGCACTCTTTGATTTGTGTCAACACTCCTCTTTACCCGCTCTGTGCCATTTTCGCTATGGCCCGTATGGAACATAGCTCTGCGTGGGCGACAAACTCTGTTCCGAAAAAAAGCCTCTTCTGGAAAACTCCTAGTCCCTGCACAAACGTGCAGACTAAACCAAAGTTTCTGTGGCTCTGAAGGCCTGATCTCCGTACGTAAAGATAAATGTTTGGCTTTAACTGCAAAGCCTTACCTGCTGTCTCTCCCAGGAATCGTGAGCACGGTAGACAAGCTGACCCCTGACCCCTCTCACCAGGCGGAGCGCAGTAACTACTTTCCTGTATGAATGACTCGCCACTCTCCACGTTTATCACCTGCTTTTAAGGCCAGAGATAAATTTTAACTCATGTCAGTGCTAAAGGCCAGTTGTTAGCATATTTAAAGGGAGAAACCCTGAAGGGAAAGTCACATTAAAGATACTCTACTCTTAAGAAATTTTTTTAAACTTAGATCAAGAGAAATATTTTCTTCGAACCCTGGAGATGCACTTAAAAGAAAGGCCATGCATGTTTAGACAGACCAAAACAGCGCAATCTGTGTGCAGTGTATGTTACACTGTTAACTCGGAAACACTGCCCATAGAAGCAGTTCACGAAAATTGACAAAACACAGCATTAATAATACTTTCAGTCCGCTCACTCACCGGGAGTGGACATTTGCTCATGACAGATGTTTGTTTTCCGTTTTGTAGCCTCAAGGTTTCGGTCAGTGATTAAAATGTAATGTGAATGTAATGGTTGAAAGCATTCAATTAAGAATACGCGTATACATACCAGTTTAACTAGTTTCTTAATAAGTAAAGCGATGGTATACAACATCTTCATGAGTTATTACATGATCCTGACGCCATTGACTAGTTGATGTACGTGAAGAGTCAACATGCTCCATCCAGAATCTTTCCGTGTGATTCATGTTGTTTTCAGGAAATACTTTTCTCTGGGTGATTAATGTCAGTTGGGACAAATCGGGCTCCACAAATGGTGTCGAAACCGTAAGAAGTTTATCATGCTTTGGTCTTCTTTTCTTCCGGGCTGATGTCTTGGATCTGAAGTTTGAATGCGACAGCCCAGACGCCTTTGTGTATGTCTAAAACTAAAGTAGGCGATGTCATTCACACAGGTAGACTCGCACCTTTTTTCCCTCATTGGGTCACTGACCGCCCCCTCGGCGCTGCTCACAAGGAAGATGAATGATTTGATGAAGAAACGATGATGTCTTTGACATATTGGAACACACCATTCTCCTCCAGCATCTTCGGCACATCTGGGGCACAATCATGGTTTAACTACCAGACATTCTGAACCCAGTTCACAATTGCTGTGACCCATTTTCCTCCCCTCGTACAATCTCTGGGGTGAACGATTCATGTCTGAAAAATCTTGGTGTGATTATCAATGTACCACATAAATTCAATTTACAAATATTTCTCAACTATGCCGAATAAGCTACATCCGACCTTTCTAACTAGTTGCCTCCGTCGACAACACGTCTGCACTTGTTCTGTTCTAGCTGGACTACGGCTCTCAGTTTGTTGGCCTCTCTAGTTTCGTCCTCCATAAGCATCAAAGAGTTTAAAATAATGCTTCTTTCATTGTTTTCCGTAAGCGCAAAGCGACCGTTCGACGTCACTCCTTGGTGAACTGAACTGACTGCCGGTCTGGACTCTCCTCGACAACAAAATGTAGTGTCGTTACCTTCATGGTCTGGTGCCATGATGCCTGTCAGAAATGTTGACGCCCCACCTCAATCTGTATGGTCTGCTTATGAAGACCTCCAATATTTGCGTCGCAGCAGACGAGACATTTATGCTGGTCACCGGTCAATTCGCCCTGAGACCATTTTGCCCCATTCATATCGCCCCACAGCCTAAGTCAATTCGTCCCAGCTATCTCCATTTCGTCCCAAGACCGAAAAAATCGTCTCTGACCCAACAGACGAATCGATCACCAATGACACAAGTAGATAAAAACATCAAATAATACCGAAAGAGCTATACGTTGTTCGAACAATATGGATATGCAAGCTCAGCTGCCTATATTTTAGACAGAGCCATGCGAATAAGTTTATCAACAATTTTACTAAACAAAAATGGCCGTTGGGCAATACACATGCAGAGAACGTATCTTACAATGGTGAGTAAACGTGATTTTTCTCGTTAAACGATCTTTTAAATTTAAAATTTGCTCATCATTTTATTGTGGACTTGTATTTTGACTTTTTTTGCCTGTGATTATTATATGCAGAGACGTCGCTGATTGGGCCAGGGACGATTTGACTTTTCGGTCTTAGGACGAAATGGACATCGCTGACACGAATTGACTTAAGCTGTGTGGCGATATGACTGGGACGAAATGGTCTAGGGCCCAAATGACCGGCCCCTTTGTGGTCCACGTCTTTCCGTTCTCTGGACGTACTGGCTGGAATGCTTTCCCCTGAATGCTCTGCACACCTTTGACCCTTTGATGATGATGATGATGATGATGATGATGATGATGATGATGATGATGATGATGATGATGATGATGATGTCCATTTGTAATGCGCAGGTATCCATTCGGAAGAATGCTCATTGCGCAGAACCCTTTGGGCTGTATTTAAGACTCACCTATTTTGTGAATAGCTCCAGAACCTTGTGGTCTTCCCTTTTCTGATGCATTTTAGAAGTGCATTTTTATTGATGTTGCTAGTATCATGACAATACCTATCAGCCTAACTATTGCAGTGATCATGTCTAATATAATGCAGATGTAACGTTTTTATTAATGGTACAGTTTTCACGGATGAAACTTTTCGACTGGGTTCAATCTGAAAACTGTTTACGACTTATAAAATATGCATCATATTCTTCAATTGTTTTATGACAGCTTGCTGTCTGGTCCCTAAGGCCCGTTGTAGATATGGGCATATCTCTTCTATAGTCCAGATTCTCGTCAAGAATTTCTGCTAACGGTCTGCAGAGGTCTATGTCTCCGCTCTATTCGGCCTGTGATTATCTTGCGCTGACAAGAGCATCAACCATTCAAGCACACCCGCACATGCCAATGTCTCATGGAAGCAGCAAAGCTTTCTGCTGACAGGTTAAGAATACACCTGATGATATATATACGATGGGTGGATGAGCACTAGTGTTAATGGTTTAAAAGAAAAAAAATTTCGGGTGCAATGCTTTTATAATGGATTACGAACTAAGCAGGTGTTGTATTAATTTGAAGGCTTACTGACGAGCAGGCGCTATAAAAAAGACTTTTTAGTAAGAATATGAATATCTGATAGGATCGTAAAAATCTCATTCTGAGCGTTGCATCTGGTAGTGGGACCTAAAGTATTAAGTCTGACTTTAAGAGCTAAGTTCTCCTTATAGACGTTATGAGCACACAGCATGATGCCGCACCGTAAGAAATGGACTATCTGATCTTGAAAACATTCTTGGGGGAAAATGCTGATGTGTTCTTGAAAAAAAGAGAAGAAGGCAGCAGCAGGTTTATTCAATGTGGCTTTTTTTGTACCTGAAGAGATCTCATGGTCGGGCAAAATGTACTACCACAGATGCAGCTGCCGGTAGTATCGAGAACACTATCTCGTTTTTCACAGGTGAGAAGTTACCTGCGAGACGAGCGTAGGCAGCGCTGGGGTGCTATCGCGACCTGCGCCGTGTTAAAACATTGCAAGGCGCAAGTCAAAATGTCAGGGAGAAGGAACAGTCCTCTGCCCACTCGCAACCATTTCTGCACGTGTAGCAACGGCTTGTGCCGGCCGTAGGTCGCTTATAGGTCAGAGCGCCCAGATGCGAATGCAAGAGCTGTGTGACCACCTTCTCGGCTCTCATCATTTGTGACGTGGATATTCATTTATTCTCTCTTTCTCTCTCCTTCTTTCGCCCCTTTTTTTCTCCCTCTTAGTGTGTGTGTGTGTGTGAGTGCGCGCGGGCGTTCGTGTGTGTGAACCATATTAATGCAAATCCTCATAAACGTTTCAACAATTTCTTTCGAACTTTAAAACGAGATGCTGAGTTCACCACGCGTAACGTTTTGTCACGTGACCTTAAGAACAGGACCTAGGAGGAAGCACTAAGTTTTAAAAGCTACTGCGCATCGTAAATGCAAGGAGTCGTGTTTTGCAAGAGTGCGGGGAGGGAAGGCGGTGGATGGAGAGTTTCCGATCGGCTTAAAGTCCAA
This sequence comes from Marisa cornuarietis, assembly GCA_004794655.1. Classification (NCBI taxonomy): domain Eukaryota; kingdom Metazoa; phylum Mollusca; class Gastropoda; order Architaenioglossa; family Ampullariidae; genus Marisa; species Marisa cornuarietis. The sequence continues at coordinate 3,478,929 of SMMW01000025.1, forward strand.
ACCGCAAGCAAAATGCAACTCACAGCGCACCACGTTCTCGTGAAGCACGGCAAATCTGCCCCTAGGCTTTTGTGAGCACCACATTCTAGTCTGGCAGATGACTATACATCCGAGCACTGATACGTAGTTTTCTTAATGATCTGTGTCGAGGAAGGGGAGAAAACCTCGCTCCTTGCGGAGCGAGTTCAGCGAGTTCAACGACTGCCAGCCTTGATTTACGCAGAGGTGCTAAGAGGGTCCGCTTGCAGGATTCAAGACACAGCCAGGCATCAGTTACGTAAGAGAGAGGAGAGGGGATAGAACTGCGCGTGGCTCCGGGACTGCGCCAAGCTCGTGGCAGACAGACACACAGACAGACAGACCGACGGACCACCTGATGGCTATCTTCCTAACCTTTGCCGTTCGACCTGCGGTCTAAGCTTGAAGCTTAGGGCACAGGAGAGCGGAGAGGGGGTGAGTTGCCGCGGTGTGAGAGGTGGTGTGCGCGGCTGCCTCTGTGTGGCACACCTGAGTATCAAGCGGAAGCCATGCAGACCTCCCGGCGGCTCGTTCCTGCGGTCACCCTTCAGACCCGTGCCAGACGCTGGTTTCTGCATGGCCGCTTATCGCTGCACCGTTGCTAGCACCGCAGTTCCGGCGGCGGCGGTGAGCGGTGGCTGACCTGGAGATATGGGACTGTGTCCTCACTTCACCGCGGCTCTGCGTACACGCTGAGGTAGGTTGCCATCGCATGCAGGTGTCTGTCGTGCTTCAGCAGCAGCAGCAGCAGCAGCAGCAACAGCGCCGCGTCTAGCTATTATCGTCTGCGTCCCTGACGCTGACCGCGCGAGCGATTTGTAAATCATCGCCCTTAATGTGTCTTACCTGGATCAAGAAAACAAAATAGGCCGAGGCTCAGGTACTTGCTTTCATCAGCTCACCTGTATTTCAGTTGATGATTGTAGTTAGGAGATCGCGGCGAGGCGAAGGTAAAGTTAATAGCAGAGAAAGGGAAAAGCAAGGAACATATGAAACCGAAAGGGCAAATCCCCGAGCGGAGGGAAAGAAAAATAATCATTAGTAGACCACGTAGACTGAAAACAAACGTTGGGAGGGGACATCTTTGAACAACATTGTGCAGGCAATAGTTCGGATGCGTATCGGTGGCAGCTGGAAACGGTGCCTACAATGCCACAAAGCGCTTTATATCACAGTACTGGGTGCAAGTAAACGGATAAACGTACCCCGCTCTAGTTAACTGATGATGCTACTCAGTACTTTCTGGTGCATTGTGTGTCTTGTCTATGTAAGGCTAAAGCATGTCGTCAATCAATATGTTGATGACTGTCGCATCATCGACCCCAGTATACTAACTAGCAGCGATCAGGAACGGAGCATGCCCCCAGTCATGATGATTATCACTTAAATGTTGAGCATCTGTTTGATGATCTTGAGTTAGGATGTAGTAGTAGGTAGCAACTTCAATATTTTTTTTATTCTTTCAAGTCACATTTGTCTTCTAAAAGCGTGTCAGTTACAAGAGTTGCAGCTACGTAAGATACAGGTTTTCCTGAAGTCGTGCTGTTTTAACTCCGCCTGTAATCAGCTGGTTAAATAGGCAATATTCCAGTTTAGTATTTGTCGTTGTCAGCAGGATGCTGCGCCAAAAGTTCATCGCATCAAAACAAAAAGTTTCACCAGTCGGTTGTTCGTTGAGCATACCTGCGTGTCATGCTCCATTTTACTTGTCCCTTTCTCCTTTCTTTGCAGTCTTTCCGTCGCGTGTTCAAAGTGTCTGCGAGTTTCTTGTTGTTTCTCACTTGTTATCAACCTGAGCCAACGTTAACTGGCCTTAGAAAATCACAAGGGACGGAACACTTAAAAGCACAGTACTTGAGGACGAAATATATTGCCAAAAGAAACTGACTATTATCAATTGTACAGCGTGAAAAGGACTTCAGATGAGCAGAAGTCCTTAAATTAGATGTGACCTTTCTCACCTGATTTACAGACTGTGTAAATATGTAGTTAAACTGCATTCCCATATCTCGTTTTCCTTTTTTCAATCTGTACATTTGTTCATTTTATCTCTTTCATTTTGTGTTAGTCTTTCATTTTCTTTTTTTGGCTAGTCTATGTGTCTGCCGTCTGTGTGCTTTCTTTCTTTCTTTCTTTCTCCCTGACGGTGAGTTGGCGTTCACTTGTTTGTGTATTTTTGTCTGAAAGTGGTTGTCAAAATCCTACGATCAGTTTCGCGTTGAAGAAACTGATAAATTTACTAAAATAATATTTAGAAAACAGTGGCTTTTTGCAATATGCTCTGCGGGAGCCCTTTAAGCACAAGTCTGCCTGCTTACATGCCCTCTGCTGACGTTGGGTGTTTGACTTTAGCAGCGCCTGCCGATCCTAGCTGCGGTAGCGTTGAAATCGAGGAATTCTGTTTATTCTTCATCGTGCCGTTCTAAACTGATGCTCCCAATGTGGATCCAAGGACGGCTGGAGGCTCTTTACGTGCTGATCTGCAGGACAGTGCACTAAAAATAAAAAAAGCAGGTCAATCCAAAGATAAGAAGTCTGAACACGGTGGCAGACACTTGCGGTGACTGGCACTTTTCTAGCTGCTTATATTGTCTGTCGATCACCTGTTGCCTAAAAGAAAAATGACCCGCTGGCTGATAGATCCCGCAGTATTCCAGCAAATACGTTTGCACGCCTACACGCGCGCACACTCGCACGAAGAGGACTTCTAGATCAGAACATACGATATGGCTTATCACACCTGTTGGTTACAGTGTTATCAATCGATAGTCATGGATGTCGTGGCGGTATTATATATATATATATCCCAATAAAGTGAACAATTTGGTTCTCAGGACAACAATAGGTACAGGTGTCGGGAAGAGCAAAACAAGCGACACATCACCGAAACCTCGAATCTCTTGATCTTATTGTGGTTTATCCGTGATGTGATATTTCTCTCCTCTGCCACCTTAACGCGCTTTTTATGGAGTGGGATGTCCCATCGCCTAACCGGCTGAACTGGGCAGCTCTGTGTTTTCCGTTTTGTCCACCATCCATTCTGGGTTTATCATCAACTTGTGGATCTACATACTCCCTTAGTTCCTCTGTGTGCAGGATTTTCTGTGGCTTTATAGCATTCACATCAGCAGTTAGTGTGTATCCTGGTAGCGCTTTGCAAACACTTGCTTCAACGATTTAATGCTTCAGTCCTGCTTCAGTGGCTTTTCTTGGATGCCTTGATGAAACGATTGAACAACAAACGATTCGATTTAGATCTACAGTCTGTTATCATTGATGAGGGTGACCTCCCTTTTGCTAACTGGTTGATGAGTTTCTTCTACTTATTATTCTTCTCCTCGCTGACCGTCACCTGGCTTGATCTCCTTGCTGCACTCTTCCTGAGAGCAACTGGCTATCGCCGTGTCACATCACCGCCCCATCATCGCGTTTTGTTTCGGGGAAGCGCGCTATATGCTAGCGTGAAAACAGCGGCCATCTTGCAAACCCATGCCACGAGACGGTTCATGCCGGTGGAGCGTCCACTAGCTAACAGTAGGATGGATATCTTTCACTATGTTTTAACTACAGCTTATCAAGAGATAGGGAGAGGCCGGCACGTCGTCGAGTCAGGCACTAACAGGCAGAGAAAGAGAGAGAGAAAAAAAAAACATAGCTTCAGTTTGGACTCGTAATTCTTCTGCACCCGGTGCCTTCTGGCCACCCCACCACCATGCAGGTCGCTAGTGTTAAAGAGTACTTCCTTGGTTCACCCCGCGTTCTGATCACCGGCTCTACTGTAAGGGGCGTGACGCGGTGTGTCTTCTAGTCTCCCTGCCAGCGAGTGCAGGAAAGAGCTTGGGGGAGAGAGAAAGAGAGCGGCGAAACGCCATCTTTTGTATTCCGGCCGCTCCACGGACTCCCTCGCTGCCACACCTTATCCTTTTTGCTTTGAACTCATACGAGACGCCACTGACCCATTTTTGGAAGGTTCTCTCGAGGAACGACGGAAGCTGCGTGAGCGCAAGATGACGGTCAGACGGTCCTCGTCAACGTGCTGGTGGTGGTCACGTGGCCAAAGTTTTCTTTGTCGTCATTGTCATAGTGGTCGTGGTCGTCGTTTTTCGTCGATGCAGGGACATCAGCGATGTACGAGGAGACTTTGACCGCCGATTAGGAAGTGGCCTGCCTGCCCATGGTGGTACGTAGAAGTTAACCGTTCTTGACATATTCCACACTATGGCTGGTGCTTTCAGCAGAGTAAGAAAATGCCGAATCAATCTTGTGCCTCTTGCTCCTTTCACTTTGGTCGATAAAGATTGTCCTCAAACTAGTTTTATCTTTCATAGCTGGTTACTCAATACGCGTAACAAACATTCCTTAATATTTCAAAACCACGCGTTCAGTTGTTTTCAGCTTATTTCAAGTATACTAATTCACGAAATTATGATTGTCTCATTATTAAGCCCGATACGCGACCGTGGTTTTTGATTCTGAGTACTCATCTAACTTTACCGGCTGGGTGAAGGGCTGAGATGGGGGTGGGTGGGGTGGGACTGGAATTTTGGCTGATTTAAGGGGACAAACATCATTATACATGTATGCACTGAATGTGGGCTGCAAGATCACATTGATCTATGTGTATTGAGATTTCTTCGGCAGCACACATGAGATGGAAAATGTGTGATATTATGCCACTGAGGCGTCCATTTGCAGTCTCTTCCCCACCGTGATCACAACTTCTACAATTTGTTTAATGCCTTACTCTTCAAAACATTTGTTCTGACGCTGATGCATTAGTAGTGAATGAAGTAAAGTGGCACTGCGCACTCACCATAAATACTCCGGCTTTGCCGTTGAGCACTGACCACACATACTCTCAAGTCTACTTTCGAACTAGAGACACCGTTCCCCACTCGTCACGGAGGTTTGATTTCGTAAGCGATCTCTTGTGCCTACTTGTGACAGCGTCTTCCCCTACTCTCGTGTCTCTGACCACGGGAAACTGAACTTGGACTGTTTCTGAGGCCTGCAAGCCTTGACGTTGACTGCATGGCGTTCCAGTCAGACACCACGGCAGAGAAAACGAATAATCAAAAAAGACACCTTGTAGCCGCTTTAAGATTGTGCTTAGGGGGGAGGGTATCGTTATTAGATTATAGAGAAAGAGAAGTTTTATTTGTATAGCTGTTATCTTTCTAGTTCAAGGTCGGTTTTGTGAAAATCGTTGTGTGCTTGTTTCCAAGGCTATATTGTCTGCACAGGTAGGTCTTCCCGTTCTGTTCCAGACTGTTTATACTCGCCCTACTTATGCCCTGTTCACAAAGGAACATTACAAACTATTAACGTGTGTCACTGTAGCATAAACAAATGTTTATAAATAAAATAAATTTGTGAATATCGCGGTTGATCATTTTTATTTTCTATCAGTAAATACCACTTTCGAAATGTATGTGATTCAAGGGGGATTTAATAATATGACACGATTTAAACTAGAACGTGAGACTGGTAATTTATTCTATTTATACTATCACCGGGCATCCTTGGGAAGTACGTGAAGCCATTTGTTGTAATGTTTAAACCTTCCGCATGATGCTCCCGGCTGTAATGTCATGACACTTAACACATTGTCACCACCCACCAGACAGTCACATAAAGACCCTCACGTTTTTAACCGATCACGTGGTCAGATACGTTCTTTGACCTTTTCATCAGGACTAGAATGCCGACATTGGACACGTTGGGCTACCTGGTGGCGCTGGGCAACTTGATCGTGCTGCTGGTGAGTGTGCCAAAGATAGGGTGCCAGGGACCGCCCTCACAACCTCAACTCGCCTTCGACAAGGTGGATTATCACGCCCACCTCTTTCGCTACAGTCATCAGCTTCCAGACGGGAAAGAGATGAAAGTGTATCTGTTCGAAAACACGCCGACAAAGTGAGTAATTTTGCTTTGCACATTGTCAAGTAGCGCATAGACACCAGGGTATGTAATGAAGTGAGGGTAAATCGTTGCCCCTGGGGCAACATGGGGAACTCAATGACAAGTATCCTGTTTCCGATTATATAGCGTTGTCCAGACAAGCAGATGTTGTTTTGAAGCAGTGATCAAGGTGTCCTGGGGTAAAGTGGTCACCGCGGGATCCGAACACTGAATTATAACTTCGGGAACTCTTTGAGATCCCAATTTTGCCTTGTGGAAACGACTTACTCTCGCTTCATAACTACTACCCCAGCAGAGCGCCAGTGGGGTATCATTTATTCACCTGGTCGTTTACTCGTTTTTGTTTCTCTACGACATCAGAAACTAAGAATTTTCCCCATTTGGGGAAAAACTCCTTCGATCCGTCTCTCACTCACCCAGGCACGGGCGCAAGAACATGCATTTGTACATAAACGTACATTTTAATTTGCAGATGCTAATATGTTTATATATAAAGTATGGTGAAGTAACACCGAAACGTCTGCTTTAGTTCGTTGTTTTATAATATTGTCCTTATTAAAATTAAGAAAAATTGCATCCTGGCAAGGTAGGCAAGATCTTTTTTTATTTTTTTATTTTGTTGACGAAAAATCGTATATTTATTTTAATTTTAATTTTCAATGTCCAGAAGGACTGTTTTACAAAAAAACATTTAAGTAAACGTAACTTCTGGTACTGAATTCTTTCCAGCATATTATCCCATAACCATTTTGAATGGACTCGGACACTGAACGACACAAAGTTGACGTAGAATTTGGTCTTAAACACTGGAGTTTTGGAAAAGAGTAATAAAAATTAATATATTGGCAATTGAGACGGCGTGGGCGAAAAAGAGAAATTTCCATCGCCGTTTTCGCTTGACGCGGTGGAGGATGCCTCATCGGGCGGGGCTGTGACTCCAGCCAAACGCTGCCCCTCAAAACAGTAGTGCGATGTCTGCAGGCTTGGTGCCTTCTACCGTTGCTGCACTTTCACGGATTTGTAATCGACAAGGTCACAGAAAGTAGGCAGGTGTTGTGAAGAGGCCTCCAGAAGCACTTACTGGTTAGGAAGCGAGGCAACAGAGGAGGCATCTATTGAACTCATTGTGTAGGAAGTAAGCCAATATGGAAGCCATCCAGAATTACTTACCGGTTAGGAAGTAAGGTAAAAGAAAAAGCATATAGAAAAACTTGTGAAAAGCGGGTAGAATATGATGTAAAAAAAAAGAGAGGATGTTTCTAGAATAAAGCATTGTGCAGGAAGGAAGCCAATATAGGAAACACATCTAGAAATACTTTCTGGTTAGGAAATAAGGCAACAGAGGAAGAATCTAGAAAAAATGTACGGTGTAGAATATTAGGTAACACAGGAGACATTTAGAAATGCTCAATGGTGAGCTGAACTTTTTTTCATTTTTCTGGCTAGACTTGCTTCGCTAAACTTGACTCTGTCAGGAGAAAAACGTGCGCCAGTGACCCCGCCACTGCTTGACTGTTCGCAAACGCTTTCAGAGCGAGTGCCTGCACGCGCCGGGGCCAGTTGGCATTAGCCTTCAACCAAGCGACAACACAGACGTCGAAAAATGGGCCTGTGTGTGTGTGTGAGAGAGAGAGAGATGTAAGAGAAAGAAAGAGGAAGAAAGAAGAGCAAAAAAGAGGCAAGGTGAGAAGGTGGTGAGATAGAGCGAAGGGAAAAGGAGAGAAAGAGGGAGAGAGAGAAGGGGCAAAGAATGAGGAGTAGAGGGAGGGAAACCTTGAGGGGGTAGGGGCTTTTAGAGGTAGGGGTGGGAGGACGGCTGGTGCTTGCATCCCCAAGGGAAGCGGGACACAGCAGTGGAGGTCGGCGTGGTGCTTGAACAAAGCGATGCGTCGGGTCTGCTAAGCTTACGTGTCTTGTCCCGAGATTTACCGTCTACCTCGGTGTGTGTGTGTGTGTGCTCCCCCTCCCCGTCTTCCCTAGCAGCCGCTGTACCAGGCGAGGCAGCAGCGGTACGGTAATCAGTTTCTGCGGGGAGCAGGTAAGTGGTTGGGTGCCGGAGCGTACAGCAACGGGCTTGGGAGAGCGGGGGTGGTGGTATGGTAGGGGTAAGATGGAGAATGGCTCTGGAATATAGCCTGCCGGTGGTTCCTCCAGTCTTTCAACATAAACCAAATGATTTTTAAATGCTGAGAGTGGTGGCTGGGCGGGAGACGGGGAGAGTCGCAGTCCCGGTCTGTTAGTCTGAGTGTTAGAAAATACTGAGTACAACTGCTCAAGCGCTTAACTTCAGCAATCGCCCTCCTCCCACCGCCACCACGTCGCCCTTCTTTCGTTGTCTCCTTTTTGGTCAAACATGTTCGTGTTTATGCCGTCTTCATATTTTCCATTATTTATTTTCCATGGATTTTTTCCCTGCCTGCAGTTCAATATGGTTGTATTGCACGTGGAGCTTCCATTACGACCCTGAAGAGTTTGTCCTTCTCGATGTTGTAACTATTTTAATTAGTATAAATTTAATCACTCGTAAAGAAGTCGTAGTACTATCGTCGTTATCATTAGTAGTAATAATAGTCATGTAATAAATGTAGAGTAGCATTATAATAGTAATGATAGTAATGGTAGTACTGTACTCATAGAGTAAAGGGGCGGCCCGGTGGCGCAACGGTTAGCACCTGTCACCAGTACAGTGAAGGTTGGTTGTCCTGGCTTCAGCTCTCGTCTCGGGCACGCTGTTCTTTTCTCTGCATGTGGCATCTGTTTACAGGGCTGGCTGCCTTGCCGTGATATAGCCTTAGTTGCTGGCTCGGCGTAAAACACCAATTCCCACCACCTCATAGTGTAGTATAATAGCAGTAGTTATAGAGTAGTATAATAGTAGTAAAGGTAAGATAGTAGTTTTGTCGTGGTTCTCGTTTTTCTTTTTTTTTATTTCGCAAGATCTCTATTTTAAGTCATCCTCCTACACGCGCACACGCGTAAATACATATACACAAGCACAAACATACACACGTATGTGTTCCATTACACATGCACTGATCGCAGCTATTATTCCAAGCTTCCAGTGGAGTAATATGACCTTGGATTCAAAATGATTCGAAGCGATTGATATATAAAACCCAAGACTGGCTGAATTCAAACACAGATTACACCACAGCATGTAAAAGAGGCAGCGACATGTAATGTTTGTTTCAAATGCAAGTTATATACATAAGCACGCCATTGTGGAAAAGGCTGGCAGTTACAGACTACATTAAGGCACTTCAACACACCTTACTCATGGACGAACGTTTGAGCAAGTATGGCAACGTTTGTATACAATCATGACGTGAACGTTTTGCAAGACTTAGTTAAGCGTTCGTGTTAGAACGGGTGCTGATTGGTTACACGAAGAGGAAAGACGATAAAATAGGAGAGGATGGGTGGGGGAAGAGAGAGAGGCCAAACCGCAATTACAATCTTTCAAGCTCACTCTCTTCATAATGCACTACAATGGTTAAAAGAAAAGAGCATAAAATAAACGTAACGTCTACAATAAACACAAAACACCAACTAACCCAAACTCGAGAGTTAGGTTCCATTTTCTTTCTCTTCCCCCCCCCCATCTCTTTCTCGTCTACAGTCTACTAGTTATGTCTAACTTTATATTGGGGCGAATCAGTCATGTGACATCTCTAACATTCCTAAGTGTGCGTAGTCATAAAATTCCCAGTTGTTATACGTCTCGTCCTCAGGACCCGTCGCACTAAGTCTGACTTTGCCACGTGAGCCTGGACGTTCGGGAATCATTCGCTTACTAAATTTGAAGTTGGCCGTTTGTTTTTCCACATATCTTGCACTTATTTGACTCCAAACATTATCTTCTACTTTGTGTTTTATGTCTAGCTGCATGTGTATACGAATTAATTAAATAGCCCTTTATAGTGTATCTTTGTCCTGTTTGAAACGACATTAACAAAGCTGTAGTTTCCTATTTCTAACCTCAGAATACTTCTGCAGTTTCCCATCAACTTTACTTTGGAAGATGGTGACCATGTCGAGTTCATATGATCGACGTATGATCTTCGAGAAGTCATTGATGTTTCTTAACAAACAAGAAAATCTCTACAAGAGACCATCATTTAAAAATGATATTGCCAGACTGACGTTCGTCGATGGACAATAATGTACTAAAGTCTTGAAAAGCGATTCCCGATGATTTTAGAGGTTCTAGAAATGCGCCTTTCTTGTTCCTCTTTCGAAAGAAGTTTTATTTCTTATTTACATTTTTTTGTTCAATATTAGAAAAAATGAGCCCAACACCAGAACATGGGAAGCAGCCTTCCTTACCACGCACAAAGCCAACAAAAGCATTGCCGAAGACAATGATATCAGCAGCTTCGGGGGGCGAGGGTGTATGGGGGCTAATATTGCAGAGGTTATCGTCTCCTGGCTGTTAAAAGGTGTACTTGCTGACGTTTATGTCTAGGTGGATCGCCCTAGAACATTGGCTGGCGTACTTATTGGGCGTGAAGAGGTGTTTTGTTCTGCTCTGATTGTGTCAGTCTGACACTAGTCTTTGCTCTTCCCTCCGGCGATACCATCAAAGGGGTTTTTGTTTCCTATAACCTGGTTTTGTGAACTCCATCTCTTTCTTTCTCAGAGATGGCAGAAATGGTCATGGGGGGAGGAGAGTGTGGAGGGTGAGCATGCGTGTGTGCGTGCCCCACGGTGCGCGTTTGTATGTGTATGAAAGTTTACTGTGGTGCTTGCACTACTTTCCTAAGTTCCGCTGCTTTGCGGTACTCTTTTCTTGAAATGTCTACACTCTATATTTTACAGTTACGTTGACGGTAAACTGTATATTGTATACTCCACACTCGTTTTTGTACTCTATACACTGCATACTTTACAAACTCTTTTCCAGTAGCCTTACACTGTATACTTAATACAGAATTTTTAAGATGTGTACAGTATACTATATCCCTTCCGTGATATGTAATTAAATCTGTATACCTTTACGTTTTTTTGTAATTTTGTAGTTTGTCTTCTTTACAGATTCCTTTTTTATTCTGTATACTTTATTCTGTACACTGCATTTTTCTGACTTTTCCTGTAATCTGTACTTTACAGACTCTTTTTTGTGGTTGATAACGATCACGGCCATTTAGAGATTACGGTGACACCATGCGCCTCTCCAGTTCAGTGGAGACTCTACAGAAAACCATTGCCGGCAAAAGATGAATCCGAAGAATTTAAAGGTACGGACACTTGTTTTGGGAGGAGAGGGAATTTTTTTTATTATTAAAGAAATTTAACAAACTCATATTATTTATAATGCCCAACGTTAAGGAGCAACAACGTAGGAAACAATTTCTTGTATTGTCTTTCCTTTTCATCAACATAGAGTTCTTAGTCTAGCTTTTCACTGTTGATATACATGTGTTTTAGGTTAAAAGAATTGTTAACTCCAAAAATAAATTAATTAATTTGTTAACAAAGTACTGTTGACACTTATGGGGTCTTTCTTTGTCGTAGTACAAAATTCTTGTGCGCTACTGGTCTAGCTGTCTACTTTATTCTCTATGCTTGAAATGTTTGGAATCCGGTTTTAAGAGATACTGGCCTTCTAGTCTGTGGTCGGAAACTGCGAAGATCCTCAACTACCTATTCACATTTCACATAAATTTTCCCAGCAATGGAATTATTTTAAGGGTTCTGTATAACACTACTTACCTATCCATCTCGCCCTTCTCTGTGCCTGTTTAAGGTTACATTTGTCAATTAGTGTAGTCGTCTTTCAAATTTTCTTTCAAAGTGCATTTTCATTGCAATTGAGATCTTGCAAAACTAGCCTGCACTTAAATATACTCTTTTGCTCACTACAAATAACATAATAACAGAAAAAGCTTATTTTAGAGTTGCTTTAGCTCGACATACCATCGGTTGTTCTCGTTATTTCTGAATAACCCTAAAATGTTGGCCTTTCTCTCCACTTCGATAATATAGGGCAAACAAATTATATAGGCTCAACGTACTTATGCTTTAATTGTTTTGTGACTTTCTTTTCGTTGCAGAGACAGACCCTTTTCTGGTTCAGACTGTGTCCTTACAACGCAACTTGAACGCTCCATTGGTTCTCGGCAGCTGGCTGGGAGAATCTCGCGTGAACTACACGGACTATGACGCCGAAGCGGGGCTGTACATCCTAGACATCAACTCTACCAAGTCTGATTCTATCGTCCGTGTGCTCGCATCGCTCACGCCGCTGGCCAGCTCCCATTACCCAGCCATTCCCCCCGATGCAGCTGTTTACGTTACGGCAAAGACCCGTAACAAGCTGGCCTTCCGGTGGGCCGATGCATCACCCGTCAACGCCGGCGCCGTCCTAGAGTACTGTGTGTCCGTCTCCAAAGTGCGAAACTTTCGCACGCACTGCTCTGTTGTGGCGCACGCCAAGGGCGACCAGAAGCCCAGTTTTTCATCGGAAGACAGATGGGGTTTTCGCTGGGAGAAAGTGCACATGCGAGAAATTCGAAGCAAAGCGCGCCCCGTAAAACCCATGTCGCCCAGGAAAGTTTTCTACCAGTGCGTAGGTTCCAACAGGGAGTTTACTTACGAGAAAGCGAGGCCTGGGAAAACGTACTACATCGACGTGTTTGTGGTAAACAACAAGACAGACGCAGCAACAGCCTACAACGGCGCGGTTGCCAAGACACCCGGTGGCAAACCCAACTCGGGAAAAAAGTCCACCACTCGCATGGTGGACGGCGAGAGGAAGACCCTCAAGTTGCAGAAGAAAGACGCGGGACAGGTGGTGCTGTTCGAAGCCAAGCACCGGTTGGCCTCACTGGCAGTGGAGTTCCGGGTGTGCACCGGGCGCCTGTCGCTGGAGATCTTTCACAACACCACGCTGATCCACACGTCCACGGCAAGGCGGTGGAAGCGCGTTCAGATGAAGAACGTGCTGCCCGGAGACTATGTGATAAAATTCCCCAAGCTGCACAAGCGCACGACGTTTGTCTCTATTTACGTCACGTCAAAGCCGTCAAAGTTGACTTTGCCGCGTGACACTAGCATCAAAGTGTTTGACAATTTGACCACGTGCAGTAACGTGACGGTGGCCTGGATGGGCACGAATCGAAAACAAAATTACTGTCTCTACATCAAAGACAGGGCTGAAATTCGGAGCCTCAAGCGGCAGAAGTGTTCCGAGATGGACGCCCGGCCGACCTCGGAGCGGGTGCTGTGTACGGACTACCGGCACAAAGACGTGAACAAGGCTGTGATGAGTGCCACTGTGAGTGGGCTAAAACCCAACACTCATTACATACTGGATGTATACTTGAGCAAGAAGCACAGTGGACCAGTGGTATACGACTCGGCTCAAGTCAGAACGAAATCGGCGTGTTGAGTGGGTATATTGGCTGTGCAGGTCAGAACGTGGTTGAGGGCATGTTGAGTGAAGTTGGCTGCAGGTCAGACGCGTGTTGGGCATGGTGAGTGGTGCTGGGTGCAACAGACCAAACAAGCACTGCTTTCTATCCCTTGCCACTTTATCCGCTGCGTTAGGTGATCAATGTTTTTGCCACGTCATCGCATTTTAGAAGTGTCATTTATCGACTGTAAGATAGCCATAGATTCATTCCACATTGTGCTGCCATGTTGTTTGTTTGCTTGTTTGAATGGGCTTAAAGCCGATGACAACAATGTTTACCTTGTCCCTGACTACCTGCTTTTGCCGGTGCAAAAAAAAAAAAAGACGCCTTCTGGGCAAGAAGATCTGAAAGAGAGTGGAAAGAAACTTTTAAAGGTAGTTGCTTTGTAATGTATTGGCTGGCGCTAATAATGGCCTCAGAGAGTCGGCATTCGACTCATAAACAAGAAACCAATAAGCACTAAGTTTAACGATGGGCGTAAGGTCTTTCTTTATTTGGAAAGAGGCTAACCTGCTCATGACGTTGTAGAGAAACAAACCGTACTGCTATAGTGGTTCAAAGAGGTCAAAGGTCACTTAGAACGACAGACCGCGGGAAACTGCCTTTTCATCAGGAATAACAGGCTGGCAATCACTGACACAAACTGAGACACAATAACCAGATTTCAAGCACTTCGCCACTTTGTTGGAATTTGCTGCCGCCTTACAGGGCATACTCATAAACGAACACTTTCTCAAATAGCATGTGTAAGGATTCCTCCCGTGAAATACGCATTTCCTCCCGCAAAATTAGATTTCGGTGAAAACTTTCGCTATTTTTAATTTATTTTACTTTTTAAAAATTTATTTTTTTATTTTTCTAATTTATTTGCACTTAAAAGTAATGTTTCATCAAACGTTTTGAGTTCTATCAGTTTATGTTGACATGGTAGTCCCTTTTTGATGTCATATTGACATCATTTGACCTGTGAATGCTCCGGGAATAGCGACGAAGTGGTCGGAATCTCAGTCTATCTACCTTTCCAAACCGAAAAAAATGTAGTCAGCTCGCATGAACAACTAATGACATCCTATGTGTATCAATCTAGTCACATGAAAATATTTTTCGTGGGTTTGGTTTGTTTCGTTATTTCATATTGCAATATATTTTGAAAGTGGTGATATGGCTGGAAATTTTGTAGCCGACGTAACTTAAGAGGAAACATTGTTTGGTGTGTGCACCCAGGCAATTGTGGACACCAAAAAAAAACAACAAAAAACTATTCGTTATTCAGAAGAAGCTACCAGAAACGTTGAAGTCTATTTTCTAGTCATATATTCATGAGCAGTGTTCAAAACCTGTTGCATTGTTTTGTAAGTAAGAAAATTTAAATGAGGTCTTGTCATAACTGGAACTTTGAATGATGTTTACTCATTAGACCAGTAGGTTACCGTAATTTTCGACGCCAGTGTTCACAGTGTATTCTGTCTGATAAAATATCCTTTAGCCTGAAAAGCTAATCAATAGCAGAAATAATTCTCGTACTAGTTTCACGTTCAATCTTGGTCATTAGTCTGTCATGGCTGGGGTGCGACACGCTTGAGGCCTGCTTGTAAGCATTGGTCTGGAAGAGCATGTCCTGTATTGCTATTGTGAAACTCCAGACCTCAAGAACGTATGCTCTCCAGCTGCTCTCATTGTCCTACTGGCGTAACTGACCTGAGCTTTCCCTTCTGTACACTTCACCAGACCTTCTCTTTTTCCTGGCTGACGTTGGACGAGTTGGGTCACCATGATGAAATCGGGATGCATGACAAACTATTTCCACGAACAAAGTTTTGGCTTTTGTTCACTCATCTACTCGTTGTCGTTGTGGGTTTTCTTCATGTCTGATACTCTCCAGGATGGGATGACGACTACAAAGAAAATGTACAGTGACGAAGATGTCAGCAAGCTGGCACAGGTTGCATACCAGCTTGCAGCCAAGAGAGGGGAGGGACTAGTGACTTACAGTAGAGCGGTACCACGTGACTCAGGTGTGGGGGGATGTGATTGGCGTGTTACTTGACGACACAACGTCTGCCGAAGGATTACGCTGCCAGCTAAATACTTCACCTAGAAGGAGGGCTGCGCGGGACCTCAGCGGAGTTTGCAGGCTTCTGATATGATGCTGTTTGCGCTCAAGGGTCTGGGTGACTCCCGAGTGTCAGTTAGATGTTCTGTGGAGGCAGACATAAAGGGGGGCTCCGAATGGTGGGGAGAAGGAGGAGACGGCTGGCTTCGACATGTTTCGTTCTGCCTTCTCGACTGATTCTTTGCTGACCCAACATAGAAGCTCTGATCTTGAGCACAACGAATAACTGATGAGAGCAGCGTGTTTTGGCATTATTATGAAGTTGATTAAATGTTCAGACAAAAAAAATAATAATAATAGAATACGAAGTGGCAGGAGTGCCCTTCCCGATGTAAATTCGAGGCCAATGACATAGAAAGGTTGGAAAAAATGTCCGTTATTGCAGTCTCTATCTCTAAAGGTACGTATTGATCATCGCACGTGGCAAACTGTTCACTCTGATACCACGAACACAAAGAATAATGGGCTAAAATGCCACGCATAATTCCTCATGATTTGCTCATTTATTTTCATTTACAGGCTTCAGCTTAGTTTATGACAGACCAGACCAGCCCGGTTTTTTTTTCATGCTACATTATAACGATCGACTTCATTTCCTGGGCTAGCACTGAGATATACAGAAACGTACAGTTGACAATCATTACTAGATATACATAAAAATAAAGTTGATAATCATTACTAAACTAACGTTACATTTACTTCTAAAATGATTAGTATTGACATCATAGAAGTCTATTACTATTTTGTTTGTTTGTTTCTGTCCTATAAACTGAAATCGAAATACTCAGACATCTTTCAGGAGTAAGAAAGATGTGAACTAGGCCAAGTTGGTTGATGTTTTACTCTGAGGTTGTTGTATTAGCAATACCTGTATCACACCAAAGTAGTCTTCCCCTGGTATATGCAGGAAGCTCTGGGACTGGGTGCAAGTTTCCGAGGTTAGGAGGTCAATCCACGAATACAAGATAAGATAATGTACACGGCTGAGTCACCAGTTTCTTTATTGCAGCAGTCTATGGGTAGCTGCTTACTTATATCCGGAGAATGGCATCAACCTGCTGGTTTTGCGTGTTAGTAGCTCATTCTCACTTGCTGAGCCTTCTTCGAGATGTCAGTTGCGATTTTGTTCTTGTATGAAATTTCATTGCAGGATGCGTCCTAACCTCTGGTTTGACTTATGAACTTGACCTGCTCCTTTGTGAACATTCAATGCAGGACGTGTCCTAACATCTGACATAAACTGTTATTGCAGGAAGTGTGTACACAGCTGCGTTACTTGTGTGACTAGTACATGCTGGGGTTTTGGTGAGAGTAGTTAGCAAGCTAAAGGGAGAAGCCAGTTGTCCTCCATGATCTATTGCTGACCATGGGCGGTCCGGTGGCGCAGTGGTTAGCGCCTGTCACCAATACAGTGAAGGTTGACTGTCCTGGATTCAGCTCTCGTCTCGGGCACGCTGTTTTTTCTGTGCATGCGGCATCTGTTTACGGGGCTAGCTGTCTTGCAGGGATAAAGCCTTAGTTACTGGATCGTCGTAAAACACCAGTTTCCTCCTTCCCCCTCACGGACCTTTATGGGTGGCCAGGAGTTAGTGTCTTTGTCAGACGCTACCCTTTCAGCGAGATAACAACTCGTCTCGATTCTTTTATTACGTCACATGAGTGAACTGGAACGCACTGACCATGGGCTAGCATGGTTTGATTTTTGCTTTTGTTTTGTTTTGGTAAATTGAAGCAAGACTTTGTCAGACGCAGAAGTCTTTAGTAGTAGTAATAATAATAACAACATAGAAGTCTTTGTCAGACTGTGTATTTCGTCCCCTTCCCTTTCTCTCTCTCTCTCTCACACACACACACGCGCGCTTGCACGCACAATCGTTTATTAAAAAACAAGAAATTGCTTCAAACTTGAAGACAGGTAGCCAATTAGTTTGTAAATTCAACATTCCCTACTGCAACTAGAGGTATGGGATACCAGCAGCGACAGGTCTTCAGTTGACAGTCCTTTATTAACGAAAGCTTTGCTAACCCAGCTTGAGCACTAAAAGAAAGAGAAAGGAGATTTCCTTTGAATCCCTCTCTGAGTATTTACGTTTGTCTGGAAGACGCTCTGCACAAGCTGTTGCCGTCCGACTCTCCCTAACACACCGCAGTTCGATCCACGTGGGGTCAGAAGACCTGCCACCACTCAATATTGAAGTCATTAAATAGATGCAGAGGAAATCTCACATTCGTTCACTCGATGAGCTGCTAAGAACAGGCATTGGTGAACTTTATTGTAGGGATGGGCTTTTCTCGTGCCTTTCCTGTAGGAAGTGTTGTTGAGAAACTTGTCTCCTTGTGATTTTGCGACTTGTCCAGCCTACGTTTCTCAGTGGTTTTCCCGAGGGACTCTATGTTCGCCACCTTGACAGACCATGCGACGTGTTCCCGTGATTTGGCATGATTCACAGTTCTGTCAGCCTGTTGTTTCTGTGATCTGGCATGATTACGTTTCTGTCAGCCTGTTGTTTCGGTGTTTTGGCATAATCCGCGGTTCCGTACACTCGTACTGGCAGGGATGAAAATCGTTTCACAATTTCCGAAGATCAGGGACTCCACAAAGGCAAAACTATCCAGTCAGCACTTTGTTTCAGCTACGCGAACAGTTAGTTTTATCTGGATAGCAACTAAATTGTAAGCTCATTTTTTTTAATTTGGAATTACATGTAAACAATTTATTTTAAAAATGTTTGTCAGAGCTACTCGCGCGAAAACTATTTTTGTAGTTTTATGCTCTGTAAAAAGCCAACCACTTCACGTCATATAATCAACCGATCAACCAAAAGTCATATCCCATCTGCGCTTGGTGAATTTTGTGTGCCATACCTGAGTGATTCATACATCATTCCCCATACCTCTATGAGCGCCAATGACTTCTCCACGTCATGATATTGGAGAGCTTCTCATGTATGATGTATTTGAAGCATGCCATCCGGTCATCCATTAATAGAGTATGCCAGTCTCAGTGGCTTCATCCCCAGCGCGACATGGTATGTCAGGGCAATTCATCTCCCATCTGGGGCATGCCACGTTATGCTACATCACTTAATCCCCAACAGATCACGACAGACCGTGTCATGCTACGCCATACGTCACTTCATCCCAACGAAGCATCTCACGCTACGTCACTTCATCTCAAAACGGAGCGCGCGGTGTTGCGTCACTTTGTTCTCAGCAGAGGGTGTCATACTGCGTCACTCACCCCTCACCCTCCCGCCATCCCACTGTTCCTTTGACGTGCGCCGCGCGTGCGGCCTATCGCGTCTCGTGATTTCACTGTACTTACTCAGTATTGCACATCCCCCTCCCTCTTTTTTTTTATATCGCAGAGACTGTGGTTATGTTCATGAAATACCAGTTAATCACTTGTTTGGTGTATATTTGTATATAGCAAGTCAGAATGGGTGGGACTACAGAAACGTGCAATTTATTGTTTACAGGTCTGAGATGTACTATAACTGAATGTGTACATAATATTTTACTTTAACTCTTTTTTTGTACCAGCTGATGACGCAGTCAGATTTGTACATGCTTTATTCCAGGAGCGTTCTGTATGTGACCTCTGCCGCTAGTCATTTAAAGAGGCTGTTTCTTATGTCTGTACGGGGTAATGATAATATCGAGACCTAGGGACTTGCTGTCGACTGATACTAATGCAAGACTCCTGCCATCAGCGTTTTGTTAATCATTTACCATGCTTCTTTGGCCTGGACAAAAAAAATCTATTTATAACCGGCTTTCTCGTTCACTGGAAATGCTTGTAATACAAATACATATTGCGCAACGTATGTGTATACTCTTATTGTAAGACATGCAAAGCGTGAAGTACGAATAGTTTTGCTTTCTTACCTTCAAAACAATTACTTACTTCTTGCACATTAATCACGAATCCTGACTCCTGCACATTTTGACCAACAGATTTCTCCAAAACCAAAAGGTGAGGTTTGCCAAAATATGACACTTGGGGGGAAAACTGAGCACATACCATGCATTGCAAAACCAAACTTAAAGCAACTAAATTTAAAAAAATATTGTTTCTTTCTAAACGTTAGGCAAGATATATTTAAGTACCTACAGTCCGTAATTAGTTTTTGGAGGTCAAGGAATCGACGATTTTTTTTCTTCCACAGTTCATATTTTAAATATTTATTGGTGACCAAGGACTATTCTAAAGAGAGCGATGCATGAGTTAGAAAGACGACTGGATATTGTTGAAGCGCGTAATCTGGAAATGATTTGTTAATCTCTTTCTTTGAAATGCTTAATGAAATCGTGTCGCTTTCTTCATACATTACTGTTTAATGTGGCCATTCTTATGCTGGGCAGTGTGGTTACTGTAAAACATCAATAAAACATTTGCCTAGTCTGTTATTTTGGTTAGTTAACCTTTCAGTGTAATGCTTAGTTGGTTAATATTGCAATATAAAGCTATGGGGAAGTCTTGGCGCCTTTCCTCCTTGTACCAGTACATAGTGGGGACGTCTTGAGAGACTCGGTACTTTGCACTTTTTTCCATCTTGAAGGTAATTAACTTGAAGGTAATAAAACTATTTAGATCAGTAGGCTTCTAAATAATTTGTGGGAGGTAGAAATATGGGTGGAAGTAAAGTTATCCGAGGACTGACAAAAGACAGGATAACCTGAACAAATAATTTACTTGTACGTCAAAACAGAACATGCTGCACTGTATTGCTCGCCTTTATCTGTTCTGGTCACTGCCAAGTTTTTTTCTTATCAGTAACAGAAATTAATTGTGGTTTTGTGTGCTCACTTTGCTTAACATAGCTGCAGATAAGCCTCAACCAAAGAAAGTTGCAATGCCGTACAGTATACAGGTTTTTTTTTTTCTCTTAGTGTTTTACTTCTATGATGCAAAGGTTATTCTCAACAGCTTGTCTTTCTCAGAGACTCGGCAAAGGTACAGATTTGTGTTCATCAAATTTTATTTGGTAGAATGCTGAACAGTTGTGGATATTCATGTCCTTGTTTAACACTCCAGTAACGCCTGGCATTGTTAAATACTATGTTGTAATAAAAACTTAAAAATTGCCAAAACGTCTGTTCTTTAAACAGGCCTGTATACGCATTTATGGAAGCTAACTACTGTTGAACAATTTAAATGTGTCCAATTTCATGCTCTTTTTTCATTTCTCTGTCGGCTGTCCGAGTGTATTTATCTGTTCGCTTGCTTGTTTATGACTTTGTGTGGTCATGGTAATATGTGTGCATTTTTCAGTGTTGTATTTACTGTAACTTTCAATGAAAAAGTGTGAAATGAAAAACTAAAATTTGCGCCAACCCTTTACTCTATGAACTTTTCACTTGGTAGACGTTTTAATAACAAAGTCCACTTTTGTTGGATGTTTAAACACGCTCTGTACCTGTATCTCTTTCTAACGCCATGACCCTGCATCTCTACATGCAGCGCAATTCTTTGCTTTAAAGAAAAATATGTACAAGAAAATTTTCCTTTTTTTCAACATTTTTGTTTCATTAAAACGCCCGTCTGATTTTCTTTTGAAACCCAGGCTCACACACTAGAAACTACACTATTTTATATTGTCTGATTTGCTCAACTGCAAACTGTTTTTCATTCGGCCATCACGAATTAACAAATGAGACCAGTTCGACCAGCACAAAATATGCTTCAAAAGATATTTTCTTTTCGTGCACACAACATAAGAAGTATATATGCTTCATACACTAAAGTTTTACTGTGTCATAATGTGGACCCAAAGTCCAGTTCGTTTCTTTCATTGTGGCTTATGAGTCGATGGCTCCTAAAGTATATGGAGTTAAGAAGAAATTGTCGGCGTTTTGAAATCTTTTTTAAATGATCTAACGTAATCTTCTGAGAGACTGAAGCGCTGGGTAAAGAATGGATGCACTCATTCTCATGTTTGTATGAAAAAGGATACGTGATACGTCAAGAAGGACCAGGAAGATAATGAACAACTTCAACGACAGTGGCATTGCCTGGAAAGCGACGACGTGGACAGTGTAGACGACATCATCTTCTTCAGCAGCTTAAAAAGAAGATGAACATTTATTTATTGTCAATAGTAGACGATAGCTTATAATAGTAGAGGCTAGCTTACACAGTTTGGTTTTAGTTTGAGATCTGCTCCTTTGGGACTGTGTGCTGTGCTCGAACACTATTTAGCTGTTTCATGGGGGGTCTTACTGCTTAAGGAGTTTCCAGACTTTGTTTATATAGTGTAGGATGTTCCATAACATAATACAGTACTCCTTTGCACCTCCAATGGTAAGACACCAAACATATAGGTTTTTCATCCAGTATTTTGCAGACCACAATGCTGAATTCCCGGCTGTTGCCTGTTAGGACGCCAGAAATAGGACATGGATGTCAGCCGTAAAGTGCGACGCTATCAAGCGACTTGTAATCACCAGCCTCCTTATTAGCAGGTGCGGGTTCAAGTAGGCGGGGCCGGGCAGGGAATGACTGGTCTTACGTTAACCACCAGGTGAAGGGTCATCCATTACAGCCACAGCAGCCGCTAGCGGCAACAGTCAACATCCCTCCTTTCTCTAGACTGAAAAAAATGTGAACCGTGGAAAAAAACTCGTTTCAAGCATTAACTGTTCTGATTACATTACGAGCGTTAAGGAAAGACATCGCACTTCTCTCTCATAAAAACCCCCCCACAAAAAAAATAGAAAGTAGGAATGGTGTTCAAACATTATGCTGACCTTATTCTTTAGCCTTTAGAGAACTGTCTGTCGAGTAATCATTTGTATAGCATGCTGGGAGATTTGATTGTGAATGTCTGGGTCTTGAAGGGACTCATACCTACACCTGTGCTCACATTAGGATTGGATGTAAGAGAATGGGAAGCTGGGACTAGGAGCTTGTGTCTGCTTGATGATGAGATAATAAAACACAAACTTTATAGTTTGAACCACTAACTCTGGCGTTTTTAAGGATCTCGATCTCCGAGGGATATAAAAAAAAAACAGCCTAACAAATATCAAGCTGGAACTCGATCAGAAACGGGAACAAATACCCGCACACAGCCAAGGATATATCCATATGTATGATGTCTCTAAAGATAGAGTAAGTGGCCTAAGACAGGCCGTCCAGTCAACATTTCTCCACGTACAGAACCCTAAATACACAACCTTGTCGACATACCCCTAGATGTCCAGCCCTCAGGACATGGCTTAGGCGGGCACACGCGTGTAGGCAGAGCCTAGACTACAAACCTGTACGGATGAAGCTCAGAGTGCGTGCCTCAAAGCACACAACGCACAGTGCACGGCTTTAGACAGACAACCCAGTTTCTTACATTCAAAACCCAGAGTACAGTCTCCTGCATACAAAACCCATAGAACAGTTCTCTACATAAAAAAAAATCCAGAGTAACTCTTCTACATATAAAAATCCTGAGAAGAATCCTCTACACACAAAATCCAGAGTACAATTCCTCTACATACAAAAACCGAAGTACAGTTCTCCAGTCATAAAACCTGTGGCTCCTACATTAGGACAACAGTTTTTCTACGATAGCCATCACACAGAATCCCAGACCCCTCTTTACCACCCATTAGTCCTATTAAAATAGTGACTGCCCTAAAAGGGCATCCCCTGTGTCCTCGATTTGTGTTGTACAGTTCGAGGAGAATTTTGCATTTTCCATTCAATTCTGGCAACGCTGGAGAAAAAACGTAGATGAAAAAAATATGGAAAACCTTTGGATTACGATGGAGTTACGATGGAGAAGACGATCTGCAATAACTGCGCCATAATCTAATAATCGTGATGGTCACAGCTCGTCAAGTCGTTCAGCAACTTCTGCAGCCCGTCGGAGAGATCAATAACATCTACAGCGTAGGTCCCAAGAAACGTAAACGACTAAGGAGAAGGGAGTTTGCATAGGTTACTTCGGTGCAGTCCGTACTTTTACGCACTGCTGCCAGGACCTTTTGGAACGAACAGAGTTCTTTGTGGCTGACTCACCACTTCTGAGAACCCTGCACCGATACATGTCGGTCTGTGAGAGCACACAATTAGGAGTTAAACTCGCTCACGCAACAATAACTGAACGCTAACAGACAGCGCTGATCGTGCGAGCGAAATTACTTCTGGCTGGGAGACAGTTTCAGGTGTGTATTTATGTAATTTTATGTGTATAATATAAATTCTTAAGTATCATGCACACAGACTGCTTCATTACCTGGAAATCACCACGAGATGTTTAAAAAAAAGGCCCCTCGGAACAAATGAACTGATTTGCGTGCTTTGACTGACTACATGTCCACAACGCTGAATTATTAAGACAGAAATAAATGGACAGCTGCACGAGGGTCTCCACCTGTAATCCTCAAGACATGTCAGCATTTTGCGTACTCCACCACGCTGAGCTGCCTTTGCTTTTTCTTAAAACCTCGGATAACACAGTCTCCAAATGCATCCACCCTCGTGTCTACCATAAACTAGCAGATTTTAAAATATGTTCTGCTACAGACAGGAGCCAGACACATCTTTTGAGTGACGCATTAAGGAAAACATAATCCATCTTTCTATTCTCCCTTCCCCTTTTTCCTCTCTCGCCGTCTCACACAGTGGTTCACCTCCAGATCCATCCCCTCACAGGTACACGCATACGTATCTGTCCCCCCTCTCCCCCCACCACACACACACTCCGCACAAGCATCCTTTCACGGGTACACGCATACGTATCTGTCTACACACACTGTGTGTGTATATATATATATATCCACACACACAAAGCAGTCATCAATTTCCAATTTACGAAACCTGTTCCTATAACTGGCTGCAGACAGAACTCTCAAAACGTCTTTTGCACCAGACCCTGGAAGTGAAAATGTCTGTGAAAGTACCATGAAAGTCTGAGAATGAAAACCATGTCATGAAATTAAATAAGAAAATCAACACTTCCCTGAACCCCCTTTGGGACGCCTGTGTTCTAACTGCACTGCTCCTGGAAGGACGCCAGCCCAGACTGCCTGCAGTCAACGAGGCCTTTACTCCAGCTACTATCTGCATCATCTACGATACGAAATGTCTTCCACCCCATCCTCTCCATACCCCCTACACTTACAGAGAAAGAGAGAGAGAGAGAGCTCCTAAAGGGATGCAATACGTCAAGGCTTTTTGATTTCCCGTGATTATGCGCACGAATTTTTCAGCCACGTCTTGGACATGTTATATCTACGCTTGCTCATCAACAATGTGTGTGGTGGAAGACTGCGGTTGTATTCTAGACCTCGGCAAGGAAGACACCAGGTGTGGATTACCGGTCCTGACATGCGCAGATTGCGCGCAGCCAAACATATGCATAGCAACAGCACACACACACAAACCTGTGCACACATGCACACACAACGACACACGAACACACATGCACGCACACACAAGCACGGAGGCACGCACGCGATCATACATACACGCACGCGTGTATTGAAGGGCCCACGGACGCACGCATTCACGCGCTGCGCATGAAAGCAGACACTCACTGATACGGGTGCAGAGATCTCCTGGCGGCATCAGCAGCATCTTGCCTCGTGCGCCGCGGTTTTCTTCAGTCTGAAGCTCAAACCACCTTCGCGAGACGCGCCTCCTCTACCTGTTCGGGTTCCTCTTATCTGCTCCGTAGGCTGAAAACACAAGAAGTGCGTTCGCCGTGGTCCAGGTGCCTGCGAGAGAGATTAGCAGTTGATAGCAAAGCTCACGGCTCGCAGATAAAGCCGTACGTGGTGCTCTCTACTGGCTGTCGTTCGGCATTCTCTCTCCTCTCATCCACGCAGTCAGTTCTTGCCTTCTCTTTGCCACCAGCGCTGCAGATCGGCAAAGAGTCGGAGGAGATGTTGAAACCGCCAACGCAACCGAGTAAGGTGCTCCAGGAGTGCCCCGACAGGGTAGTGGTATCATGATCTGTGAGGTTCACAAAGTCCCTAGGTTCAGATCTCATCTCAGGGCACAGGGCCCTCTGGATGTGACACCAGCTTGCATCCCTTGGGATTTCGAGGTATTGCGATTTTCTCCCGACCACGCCTGTCCCCTTAACTCATCCCGTCTCCTCGTTGTGTGGTATTGCTCCGATGTAGGAGCCCTTTCCTCCCAAATAAACCAGACAGTCAGAATTGGAAGGGCTTAACAGTGTAAGAATAAACATAAAAAAGAATAATGTTGAGATTGTGCGTGGCAGCAATTGAAACGCAATAAAATCCACACCATCTGGCCGATCTCCACCAATATTCCTTTCGATAGCAGCTTGGTTAGGGACTAGGTTTAGTAGGCGGATGTGTGCTGTTTATTACACTTCTATGGTGCCACCGATAGTTCCTAATGGCCAATACTAACCAGAAGAAATTACGATTTATCTCTACCACGCACAGTGGACGCGGGCAACTTGATCATTTGAGATGGTACCGATGTGAGAGAGAGATGGGAGGAGGGGGGTTGGAGGGAGAGAGGAGTGTGTGGCGCCATCACTCATAACGTGCTCCCATTGCCGAACATGAGCTGTCAAGTTAAGCAAGAGGCATCAAGAGTTCACGTGTATCGGTATAGATGCTGTGCGTGAATAAGCTGTGTTTAAATGACACTGTTCGTGAATAGGCTTGACTCAAATGAAGCGATAGATCTTAAGTCGACCATCACAACAAGAAGCGCTGGCGGTTAATCATCGATACAATGAAAATAGTAAACTCAAAGTTCAAATCTCGTCTCGGGACACACTCCATAGGTTCTTAATGGGGAGCCCGCTTTCCTCCCCTTCATCATCTTTTCCCCACTTCACCTCACCTTAGTACTTTGAAATCGATAGAAACATGCACTTAGCCATCAACTAAGCTAACGAACGAGAAGCTTGATGCAAAGCCACATCCTCTTGCAGCTCAACAACCACGTCTATCTCGTCTCCTTTGGTCACATGTTGACATACAGAAGGCGCTCGTATCCCACGCTGTTTACGTCTACTGAATGACGTGAAGCCGACTCTAGTATCAGTTTGTTTGGACGTACCTTAAAAATGGCGTGTTTCCAATCTAGCATCGAGCTGTCTACACGTGTTTCATCGGGGAGGGACAGTTAGAGAAGAACCGTATGGAGGATGTTAGAAGAAGGGTCGTGTGATAGATACTGCACACACACTCTCTCACACTCACTCACACACACACACACTCTCTCTCACACACACTCTCTCACTCACACACACACACACTCACGTCACACACACACTCTCTCTCACACTCACTCACACAAACACACACACACACACACTCTCTCTCTCACATTCACACACACACACACCAAAAAGACCCGAAGAAGCTGTTTCTGAGAGGATCTAAGCAGTCTAAACACCACTAATTGTCTTGAAGCTTGTTTCTTTAAAAAAAACTTTTGTATCTGACGATGGATAATGCACACGATCGCAACCAATTACACCTAGACATACATATGTAGCAGGGTGGGATGAGGTTCGCTCTCTGTCTCACCACAATAACACAACACCGTCGTGGGTTCAGATTTACTAGCGCGTCAGAGGATAGGTCTGACAAGGCGAAAGCATATACATCAAGCTCTAACAACTCCTTGGTGGGGCGATCCTCCCACCTCTCTTCTCTCCGTTCGACTCTCTCCTCTCTTTTTTTTGTTGTTGTTGGCTTTGAAAGGGAAAGTGCTTCCACCTCTCGGTGATTTCGCACTGTGGGGGATGGGGTCTTTGGGGAGTGTGGGGAAAGGGTTGCTGTTTTGTGGTGCCTGATGCGTGGTTTCACTTCTGTGCGTGCCCTCTATTTTTGTGGGTGTTTAGGTTTTCCAAGTCTGCATGGGTGGTGTATTGTATTTGTGCCCTCTTCATCCATTATTGGTCTGCCAAGTTTGCATGAGTCGTTACAGTGCTGCTGCGCTCTTTCCTCCTGCTGCTGCTGGTGCCGTTTGTTGCCAGTGTTTAGGGGTCCTGCCACGTGTACCGTGGTGGTGTATTGTGTTTCTTTGTTTGGTTCCATGTATTGCTCTTCCTCATTTTTTTTTTTTTTTTTTTAATTTTTTTTTTCCAGTGTGGATGGCTATGTTGTCCTGTTTACCCCTATTCTTATTTTATATTAGACTAGAGTTTGGGTGGCTTGTTGCTATAACTACTACTAGTGACAGTATACTGTTCCATAGTTCTTTAGGTGGGTTGAGGCAGTTTCTGAGGTTTAGTCCCAGCCTATACTTATCTAGGAAATGTTTTAGTTCTTCTCTCTCTGGTTTATTTTCATTGCATTCCAACAGTACATACGGGGTGCTAAGTCTGTCCCCACAGGCACATGAAGGTGGGTCTTTATACATTTTATAATATTCTCCACTAAGCCTCATTCTGGTTATTTTAGTTTGGTCCGACCTGATTGATGTTAGGTACATCAAGGTGAGACTAGGCTGGTCGTCTATCAGTCTTCTAGTACCTATACCTTCATTTTTGTATTTTTCTTGCCCTCTCCTCTCTTCTCCCTCTCTCACCCTCTTATCCCCCTCATACCCGACTGTTCTAGAAGCCCTGTCCTTGTTACTAGGCGACCCCCTTCCGCTCTCCTTCGGCCGGGTCGCCATTCGGCCAGTGGTTTTCCCCAACCCCCTCCCACTCTCTTTCGGTCACAAGGTATGTCACCTACCTTTCTATCCCAGTGTGTGTGTGTGTGCAATGCGTGTGTGTACCTGTGTCTGTGCGTGCCATAACCCATACTACTATACATATACACTAATAAGGGAAGGTACTTCGCTATCGCTAATTTACATCATGATGCAGTTTTTACTTCATCGTGTTTTGGTTGGTTGGTTGGTTGGTTGGTTGGTTGGTTGGTTGGTTGGTTGGTTGGTTGGTTGGTTGGTTGGTTGGTTTCCACTGAAGCAGTGCTTTTGTCTTCGTAGGAGCTGTTCTTAACATCTTGTGCCCTGATTTGAGAAACAGACTAATAAACTTTAGTGGAGGTGCTTATTAGCATGAAGATAAAAAGAAGCAAACAAAAACCTGGTGGATCTCTTTGTTTCTTGCATTCACATTATTGGCCCTTTTTCCCCTCTCTCACTTATCGTTCCTTGACATTCTCCGAGGTGGTGTTGAAAACAAAACCGTGCTCGCGTTGTAACCAAGAGGGGTAGGGTGGGAGACTTCCGATTACATGGCTTGTTAGCACCTGTAACGTTTGCTGTCTTCACCTTCGCGCCTGTTTGCGAGTTGTTTCCGCTTTCATCCGCTGCTATGCGCCAATCTCATTCATTTCAAAGAAGAAGGCAATTTTCAGCATGTGAGCAGTTTTTGTTTAATATATTTATTCTTCTTATTTGTCCATGAACCAAACCCGTTCTGCGTACTCCACCTCCATCCTACAAAACAAAGTTGAGGCTGATTACCACTTTTGTCTCACTGGTTGCAAATTGTCGTCTGAAATCAGCGTCATTGCCAAAAAGGCAAAGGGAGGGAGAGGGCGATAGATACTTCTCTACGAGGACGTGAGGTGTGTTAAGGAAAGTGGGTAGGAGGAGAGAGGGGGGCGGGGGGATGAAATGATATAGTCGGTTCGGTGGCAGGGAGAGGTGCAGCTCGCACTCGTGCACTGAGGATTTTCACGAGAGACGTTTTACGAGCAAGTGGCAAGTTTGCAGGGTTAGTATCTCCGGGCAGCATGTCGAAAGGCCGTAAAAAGGCTCGCTCACTCTGTCAGGATGTTCGAGAACAAGTTTTAACGAGAAAAGCAGCAGCAGCAACAGTGGCGGCAGCCCACAGGTCCATTGTGATATCAGACCACAGGTGGCAGCACCGTATGGTAATCAAGTAGAGAGCCGGCAAACCCCTCTCTACCCTTCGTGTCTCCAACTTTCCAACACCCCGACCACGAAAGACTCCCCACTAGCCCTGTCGTGTATAGACCTTATTCCCGCAAACGCCATCTTGAAACTAGAATGAGGCCTCATGGACCGGTCTAGTGGCTGCCGAAACTAATTTATGTATTAAATGGTCCGTGATGCTGGATTTGGAATCTACTCAACGTACTTGTCACATTTACGATTTCCGAAGAAAAAACACTTGGCGATCATTGCTGCGTCTGAGAAATGCACCCCTCCCTGCCTGTTCCATGATATAACTGTGCATCATGACAAGAGCTCTATATCTGCAGTCCATCCGGCGATGGCAGTTCCGATGTAAGCCGGAAAGGGGGACCGGTACGTACCCGGGTCATGACCTCTTTGGGGCTGCCTTTTGTAACACGTTTCCACGGTGTTCTATTTTTAGAACCACGCGGTCTGAGGACGATACTTTACTGCGCACCGCTCTATACTTAGCCCTCCCCGACAGAGAGCTAACTCCTTTCATCATTATAAAACATGATAAGACTGTCTTGCTCGTATATCTACCACTGCCACGAAACTGAACCGCCACAAAATCTACTGGCACGTTCAGGCCACCTACCTACCAACGTCAACCGAAACCACCATGGTTCGTCCGGTTTTTTTTTTTTGTTTTTTTTTTTACTGCGATTTGTTTCGATGTCGAGAAAGCTGCGGACCGAAAAGACCCGCCTACATGTTCGAATCTTATGTGTACTGTTATGCGTTGCTGTAAGTTTGGAAGACTTCTGTTTTTGTAGTCATCGCTAGAGACCTCAAGCTCTAGTCTGCAACCCGAGTGAAGCAGGAGTGAATCACCTTGACGTAAGTTGGGGAGGAGGGGTAGTGGATAATACTCACGATGATTTCAGCATCTCATGAAGAGACTGAGATCCATAGCAGATGGTTACTGTGCGGTCCAAAGACTTCTATTCGATCGAGATTATGAGTCAATAGCGCGGTCATTGTCTAGGCTTGTGTGTCGGCAACCAATGAGAAGCATATTCTGTGTGGGGAAGATAATCTAATGTTCTCTGTGCAACAAAGAAAAATTTAAAAAAAAACCTCTGTCACCATAACCAGCAGTAACAGCAACAACTTAATGGCAAGGTTCGCAAACTCGTGTTCCACCCTTCAATAAAGCTTGCAGTAAAGAGCGCTATTCCGTCTTGGAATATCAAAAGCACAGCTAGGATGAGGGCCATCGTTGTTTCTTTCCTTACGCAGAGATTATAATTTCAGCTCCTTACTAGTGAGGCATGGCTACACACAAAAATCCCCAACCCCTAAACCAACGTTAAACTTGAAACAAAGAAATGCAATCCTTGATGACTGCTATAACACAAGCACGTACCTCACAGCGTCACCAAAAACTATTATAGTCAACATGGCCAGGCAACCGCCGAGCTATTCACGCGGTGCGAGAACCGCCAGACATGGCGGGCTTTCTCAAGCTTCGTTAATCGACTTGTTACAAAAACAGGAAGAATAACAAGCAGCATACAGCTTGCGTGCTCGTGTTTAGACCCGGGCCAGGTCTGGCAAGATGGCCAGTCGTCTGCGTCGACGGCAATGAAGACACAACATCCCGGCCGCCCGCCGCCCGTGTCCGGAGGCTCAACCTGCCGCTTGCCGCCACCGACTAACGTTTGGCATCTTTACGCCTGCTTGGCGCTGCTGCCACAGACGGTAGATGTGGAGCGACGCGACGGAGGTTTTCTCCCGCCTCGTCCCGTGCTCACGTGTCTGTTTGTGATTGTTATTCTAGGCCAAAGCTCACCGCAAGTGCCTGCCGGCCGCGCCAGCGTGCTGTAGTGTTAGGTCGCCTTGGTGAGTCGAACGCCGGGTCCGTCAGCTCACGGTGTTTAATGATGGGTGATCTCGGCTGAGTTCATCGAGGACATGCGGTTAAAATGATCTCTTGCATATTTTTCCTCAATAGTCGTCGTCATCATCATCATCATCATCATCATCATCATCATCATCATCATCATCATCTGTAGAGGCTGTATCTAAAGATCTATGTGTGTGTGGGGGTATAGGCGGGTGGGTGTGCAAGAGAGAGATTACTTTCTTTTACGCTACTTGTTTATTTATTTTCTATATATAAATTTAATATCGATACTAAATTATCATAAATATACCTTTCTCTTAAAATCTAAAATAGTTTTTAATTTGGGCAAAGGAGGAGGGTATGCGTATAATTATGAACCTTCAGTCCAGTTCCATTTTAAGTGAGGGTTCCCTCCATAATATAATGTGCAAAGGGAAATCACTTAAATGTATAACATATATATATAATAAATGCCATTTAAATGTGTTGCTCTTCTTTGCTTCTTATTTGTTTTTAAGGACATTGTTAAAAAAGTAGTGATTATGAAGTCATGAGCGATTTCAACAGCAGGTTCGTGTATGGAAAGGAAGATAAGGTCACCAAATTTTCACATCACTATGCTGGTAAATTTCAAAGAAAATTGCATGCAGCTAAACTCATGGCAAACAGTCATTAGTTTAGTTTTGTTCATGAAATCATGTCTTTGTATCTGCATCATTATTAAAAAATCATATATGTGAAAACATACCCTGATGAAAAAAACCTTTATTATGATGATGAAAGTTTCAACTCATTTTTAATGTTTGATCTCGTCCACCGGTCCACCCACCCACCCAACAACCCTGAACACAGAGACAGAGAGAGAACGAGAGAGAAAGAGCACAGTGCTTTGGAGTTTACTTACGGATATAGGTGGAAGTAAAGGCTGAGGTTGTCCAATGCATATAATTCTTGACGATGAGCTCGTTATCACAAACCGCTACATGCACTATTTTATTCTTTCAAAAAACATACAAGTTATTGGCAATTTCCTTAACGACGTTGTATGAATGTAGATAAAAAGAAGAATTATGGGAAAATTGTTTGTTTTAATGCCAAGCTGTGTTTGGTAACCACAATGGTGAGATCCAAAAATACCGCATACGTCTTTCTCTGTGTCTTGCCTCCTCTGGCATCACATACAACTAATGTACTTTTCCATGGGAGACTAATTCATATTTTTAACATCCTGGGAAACTATTTGAAAAGAAATCCTGGCTACAGCAGTCAAAAATGATTAAAAGAGAACAAGACCAAATAATATTTGCTGAGTAAGATTTTCCGCTTCATCACCACCACTTCCAGCCGGGTTTACCGAAGTGAAGACGGTCTCACCACCCAGACGCTGGAGTCCTCCCTTGACCTGCCCCCTCTGTTGGAACTCAAATTATCGAGTAACGGGGCTTCCTCCCAAGCCCCTTGTGCACCACATCGATTACAAGTGCAGCAAAGCGCGACGGAAAATGTTCTCGTACTAGACCAGCTCCCTCCCCCTTCTGCTTCTCTAGTTCGCAAGAGCACCACAGTTGGTGGCTTGCGGCGAAGACCTACGATTTATCTTTTCCTGCCTACCCTGTGGTGTCCAAGGGCGGGAATGAGGGAAGCCAGCATCAAAGAAAGATGGTGAGGGAGAACTTTCCGGGAGAAATTGGCCATCGGGAGTGATTAGGCCGTGAAGTCGGCT
This sequence comes from Marisa cornuarietis, assembly GCA_004794655.1. NCBI lineage: Eukaryota > Metazoa > Mollusca > Gastropoda > Architaenioglossa > Ampullariidae > Marisa > Marisa cornuarietis. The sequence goes on from SMMW01000025.1 coordinate 3,511,845, forward strand.
CTTCTACTGCCGTCTCTTCCAGATCCCCTGCTGCTGTTGTCGCCCCGAGATACGAGTGCACGGTATTGTGTTTCCGGTCCGCCTTTGCGCTTCATCTCCCCACATCTTTGGAGTGCGCCAGGGTGTGACCATAATCGGTTCAGAAAATTGTTGCTTTCATACTTGCACACTCGAGATAAGTTAAATTAGGTTAATGAAAGCATCAGCTGATTGAATAATAAAAATCAAATGTGACCCAGAAGAAGTGCCTCCATGATACGTGTTACAAAGGGGTGTGAGAGCCGAGGATGTGAGTCAACTTTAGGATGAAAAAATTCAACAGCAAACGTGCATGTATGTTTCACCACATGTAGCAGTGGCGTCAGTTTTGTGTCATGTAACTTTTGATTTTCTGAACTTAACAAGATTAAATAAATCACTAGAAGAAACGAAGCAAATGATCGCTAAAGGATTGTTCAGATCCCCCTGCATTGTGGAGTGCATTGTTTAAGCACATCGCTTCAAGACCCACTTGAAAATATACTATGCAACGGCAAGATCGACTGCTCCCAAAGTTCACTTTTTCTTCCACTTGTAAATCATAATTAAGAAAAATTTACCGTGTTGACGCTACTTAGAAAGCGAATTATTTATCTAGTGGTGTCCTCAGCCGAGGAACTAAACAAGTCTGGTACCTGATTAGAGTGTCAGAACTGTACACTTCAATTTCATCTTCTCTTCCTGCCTTATCGCCATGACTTCTTTGCCTCTGCTTCAGGTAATATAATTACTGCTCTCGCCATCTACTTTCTCTCTCTCTCGGTTTCCACTCCTCCTCCTCTAGACCCTTGGGACCTTAGGGTCTACTGACACGGCCATAAACCTTGCTACTATCGAACTATACACCAATAGCAACATCTTAGAAGCTAGAATTGGGTCTGTTCCTTCTAATCCTTCTTACGCCAAGGACGATGCTATGATGAGCATGTCTGGGTGTGCCTGTCTGACCGCGAGGTCTTGCCACGGGATGCTCTCAAAAGTTTGGTGATTCGCTACTCATGCAGGACGGGCTCTCGAAGCCATTCAGGCGAACTCAGAAGTCAAATATCAGAACACGGGCAACCCATTTCACAGGTGTACCATATCAAAAACTGTCACCGTACGCCTCGTGGCACCAAATCATTTCATTTCACTGTGTTTACGAGGCGACCATTTTTGATGGCAGCGAAATCGAGCAAAAATAAAAGGATGGCTTACACTTTTCTTTACCCGAAAAGTATTCTATTTCAAATAAATGCGTTTGTGATTATGCCATTTTTTGGCAATTGCCCACGCACTCAATTTCTTTGCATGGCCAAAGAGGCAGGCAAGCATTTACCTTTCTGTGAACTTAGCCCCAAATTTTTGTTTTCGTTTACTTCTGCTTTTAAGTTGCTTTCATGCAGTGAAAAGAGCGCCGTCTATCAAGAAGATTTTACTCGTGACTCCCGTCCCCACCAATTTCGCGTTATGTCCAGTCAACCATGAACTATACAAATCGACATTACAAGCACCCCTCACCTCCCCCCATTCCTTACACAGTTCCAAAATCCAATCAGCTGTCCACATCTGTACCGTTGCTGGGTAAGAGTTGACGACGATGTGGTGGTGGTGTAGGACGGGACTTATTTCCGAAAATCTCCACAACATTGAGCGGCCCTTCAACCAATGCCTGAAAATCACATATTAATGCCGTCTTCACTCTGCGAGACACGATTGTCCACCCCGGTGTGTATTATTCAGTTTGGTATCTATGCGAAGCCACAGTTTGTCCGATCTTAACTAAATTTTGCATGAGTACTCCTTTCGTCTAATGAAAGATCGTACACTATGTATGGTATCTATGTTTTGGTCTGGAGCATCTCTACTTTAATCTGTATTTTACCTCATAAAATATTACTGTGCGTGTCTCAAAATTAAGTAGGTATTATGAAATTATGACAATGGTAAATTCAGAGGATACTCTGACGAGAGATAGGAAAGGAAAATAAAGTGTCACGTGGTGGGCGGGACTACTGCAATCTAATATCCCCTTCAAAAGAAACGGCCGGCGTCGTCTGCCTGGTCCTCGCTGAGCTTTAAATTATTCCAAACTGGCACCTCGATTTTTCTGGAACTGAGTCCTGACCACCTTGAAGACAAGGAAACGAGCATGGCTACAGCATGCAGCAAGACACCAGCCACACACCGACAACTGCAGATGCTTGCCTAATATTCAATTATCAAATCTGGGTGGCTTCCACTTTCTCTCACACGCCGCATTTGTGTGTGTGTGTGTGTGTGTGGTGGATGTGGGGGGGGGGATGGGCAATGTGGCAGCCGGACTGTGTGAAGACGAGCGGACCCGCTAAAACTAGACTGAGATAAGTTAAATTAGGTTAAGCGAGCCGCAGACGGAGAGACCCAAATAGATTTTCTGGCAAGCTGACCTAGACACAAAGCGTATATAAATGCTGCTGTACGTAATCGCTCCACTTTCGCTTTACTGCTCGCTTCTACGCAGCGTCCGGACCAGCAGGCTCAGGCTCAGGCAAAATCTCAGGCTTAGCCAGGATAAGCTTCAGCCGGCTCATACTTTTCCACGACATACCTTTGATGAATGAGACCGAGTAGCTCAATGGTGAAGACGGGATGGAGTTCATACCCCTTCCCCCCCCCCCTGCCAAAAGAAAAAAAAGTAGAGACGCGAGGTTGTAACATTTGTTGCTGGTACTGAAGAAGTAGAGCCTCTTGATCATTAGGGCATTTGGCGAAAGGCGTCAGCAAAGGGTTACATTACCTCCTGTCTCTTGGTGTGCATCATGTCGAGGACATCATCTAAAGACGCGTCTTAATTCACGTCAGACTGGGGTAAGAGTAGACCTCACAACATGCGCTGATGGTTGAGTTTTTCCCTTCCTACAAAATTATTCCTATAACACATTTGGAATGCTTACCTACAGAAAATCCTAACATAAAAAGATCAAATATGTTATTTTTCGGGCAATGTAATTTAAACATAACCGAAGAGAGGAAGAGAGAGGCGGTGGACTACTGTTTTAACGCCGAGCCAACAACTTAGGCTATATTACAGGAAAGAAGCTGGGCTTGTAAACAGGCGCCGCACACAGAGGAAAAAAGTGAGAACTGAACTGTAGTCTACAGGTAATAGATGCATCAAAGAGGTAAAAAGCACTTGACTACAAACAAGGTGAACAACTGCATAACTGGCATCAGGAAAAGGAAAAAGTTTTCTGACAATCACGTTCATAAATACTTACTTCTGACACCAAATGTTCAGTTCTTGTATTTGGGGTAAGCTAACAGAACATGCATTTCACTTTCTTCTGCAGTCAGGAAGAAAGGGCAGTCTTTAGTAGCTGGCTGTTCTCATCAAAAGGCAGTGCAATGCAATCGCAAGAACAGGCCTAATCCGAACCAAATATTTCAGAATGATGACTTCATTGCGACCCTGTCCTGACCATGAGCATGCATAATGCATGTCTGTAATTTTGTGTATGAGCGAATGTTGAGAATGCTTGGTAAATGTGAATATGGGTGATTCCTTGTTGATGATTTAGTATATGTATGATTTATGTAAAGCGCTCTGAGCAAATATTTGGAAAGGCGCTATATAAATCTTCATCATTATTATTATTAAATATTTCCTCTTATATATTGTGTTATATTTGCATCTCGGTAAGGTAACAAGAACAAACATCTACGTTAAAAGTGAATTAAACATTGCCACAGTCTCAATTATATGCTATCCAGTGCTCTGGCCTCTTTCCTGACAACAAGGTGAACATGGTTTATACATGGTTAGTTATTTGGTCTAATGTGCAATGGACCATGAAAAGAGTTCTGACACGTTTACTTGTTCTTGCACACAACAACAGTAGTGAGACTTAAATACAATCCCATAAAAAAATTAATATATCACATTGTCTTTCCCAACTGAGAACTGATGGGTTGTAATTTCAACCCTTCTCTATCGACTCGTCTTCATTATCACCAGATGTCAAAGTTCGTGCCTGTGCTGCTAAGGATCAGGTTGAGCCTAAGTGGGACAACTCCACCGTGCCAAAAGTTGAAGTGTGCAGAAGTTTAAGGCCCTTATTTAGCTTTTTCCCCACGCGCATTTGGCTTTACTAGACAGTACTTTAACCAGCTCTTTAAATGGCTCTTAAATTGCCTACATATACGTTACGTTAGCCAGACATATAGCTTTACATTTATTGCATTGGAAATTTACAAAATTGTCAGTGTAAGTCATTCACAACAGTTCTCAGCAAATAAAAACACTGTTTCATCTAGTACAAAAGTTATTTTCTTACCATCAAAGCTACATTTCAAACACAGATGTGTCCAATATGGACAAAACAGACACTCTCTCTTAATCTCATCTGAAACACAAATCTTCAAATAAAATAAAACCTTCAGTAAAAACAAGTGAATATTGCAAAAGTATAGGTATTTTTAACATACATTGTTGTGTACATTTTATCTGTAGATGATGCAGATAAGACAGCATAAACTGAATACCTTAAAGTCATTTTTACATATAAATTTTTTCTTATAATTAAGATCTATATTATGCAGTCAATACATTGCTGTTTTATAGTCACTGCATTGGGTTTATTAGGAACACAGTTCTACTCTAGAAGACATGCACAGAAGAAGCAGCTGACAGCTCACACACACATGACCACCCTAGAGAGGCCTCCTTCTTCGATCAAGCATACAGGTCAGGACCTCCAATAAATCCAATAAACTTTAAAAGAAATCTGTGATTATCCACTTCTCTCAGTAATTTATAAGAATATTTGTTGCATACAAATACTTGTAAAATTGGTAATGTTGATTTCATGAGCAGAATTTATCACGTGTTGAATAAAACTGTTTTACGTGTCTCATAATGCTCCCTAAAATAATGTCATGCTGGCTTCTTATTAAAAAAAAAAGTCTTGCTCATAAGCTAAAAGGCTTTTGTAGGTTTCAATCCTGAAACTTTCAGTGAAAGAAATATTCCTGGCAATGACAAGAAAGGCTGAGGAGGCTTTGTAACATGAGACTTGTGTCATAAAACGACTCCAAGTGAATCAATATAAATAATAGGTGAAAAATCACAAATGTCGTGACACGTGTACTTCTATTACATCTGACTCGACAACACTGTAATCATTCAAGTTACATCTGTCTTCCACCTCAACACGACGCAGCATCCATTTTTGACGATCTGCGGGTATTCGCCAGATTTTTCCTAGATCTTCCTTCAGTTTTAATATTGGAGAAATTGGACTTAAGTCGAATTTCATGTGGTACAATGAATTCTTCTGGACTAGCACAACAGTTAAATTCAAGAAAGGTTCTCTTCTTTCTCTTGAAGCTTCCGCCGACATGTCCGTTGTTCCGTTTTCGGCTGACGCAAGTCTATCAAATAAAAATACCGTATGTATTATAACACATACAAACGTCCATGTGACCTGGCATCCAGAAACCTGGAAAATTCCAGCAGTAATCTTGTGGTGGAGCTGGCGGTTGTTTGGACTTGTGAGAAAATGAAAGTCAGTGGTTCTTGATACACAGTAAGAAACTCTCGTTCGACTACAACTGCGTTAACAAGGTCCGACCAATGGTTACGCCCCTTTGAATTGGCTTACAGTCATGGCAGACGTGAGTGGTTTATAACAGATAATTAAAGCTTTATACATTATTTACAGCGATAAAGAAACGTTCTGGTATCTTAAACTTTTCTTTCGTTACTTATATATTTATTACACATATGGTCTGTGATATTTCCATATAAACTAAAGACAGTACATCCCACAACAACAAATAGCCAGCTGACGAATCGTGCTTTTTCTGCTACATTACTACAACGTACATTAGCACAACTCAGGCTGTGCTTAGTAATATTGAAAAAAAAAACCTTGTTCGTTTAATCAGTTGATGAGCTGAGACCCATTAGCTACTGCCTGATAGACGAGTAATGGTTTATTGTTTATTGCTAAATTATTGTGTTGTTTTTAAATAACCCATTTTACAAACTATAGTCAGTGAAACGCTTCGATCGTAATAACTGTTACCATCAAGAAAATCAGAATTTTATCTCATCGTCTAATAAAATCAAACTCAAAAGAAAAGAATAGGTTACTCTATAAATTGTAATAGCCATTACACCTCCCGCAGTTATTTTAATCTAGGGTATATAAGGGCAATTTAAGATAATGAAATAGCATAAACATACACAACCCAAGACAAGGAAAATATTCATATAACCAGACCCATATAAATTTGTCAGGAAAGAGGCCAGAATACTGATAATGTGTATTTAATAATAATATAGAGCATGCTGTCAGATATAAGATCTTGTTTTTTGTACACTAAGAGAGATAAGTGATGTTAACTTTTTACAGTTTTTATTTATTATAATTTTACCTAAATAATATATGTCTGTTGTATAAATTTTACTGTAATCAGAGTTGCATCTTTCTCTATTTTAAAAATACTTTCACATTTGTTAAAGGTATAAAGAACGTTTCTACTTTTAGTTAACAGACTTCTCAAATATTTTCTTATGTAGATCTCTCCTTGTGCAAGAGATTTTTTGGAGTATATGATTTCTCTCTCTAGATCATAAACTTATTGAGGAAGTAGGCCTATATATATATATATGGAAGAACCAGTGAAAAAGAACAAAGGCTTTTTGGACAGTATAATTCATCTTTAATGATTTCCAAAGTGCTTTGCATATGTTTTTCTAGAAGGCAAGAGGGAGGAATCATAAGTTTAATAATTGATGAATGAATGAAGAATATTTGTGGATATAAATCAGTATTATGAGTGGGTATTTGATTATCTGTCTTGATTTTTTTTATATTTATTACAGGAATGGAAGTTGTTGATGCGAAGGTTAATGAACACGTAAGTGATAATTGATAATTATCTCAGGGTCTCCCATGGGAACCAAATCTTGTTGAATATCCATGACATACTTTTTTATGCATAAAAATGTGATATGGATAAAGGTCATGTTATATTATGTATGCTGCAGTATACTGTTGGTCATTAATAAGACTTCATATTTTTGGGTGGAGGTTGGCAGTTTACACCACCAACAATTTTAACTGAGGGTTTGAATACACCCAACAGTTTTAACTATAGGGTTCAAAAAACCCCTTGCTCTCTCTGGATATAAAACCCTATATTCCCTTGACATATGTGGGGAATGTTTTTGAGGTGTGTTGGGGGGAGGGACAGCAAAATAGTGGAGGTGGGTAAAAGAGCTCCATTTCAGGTTTCCCTCTTCAGGGTTTGTCTGACTAGATGGGCCTACTATGTAATGCAATGTGTTTGAATTAATTGTTACATGTATGCTTATTTTGCTCCTTTCAGCATGCCTAGCAGCATAGTGTAGGCAACAGTATAGGGTTTGATGTATGCATCTTCAAAACAGGTCATATATATGTAATTGACTTTTAGGCTTCATTGTCTGTAAAACTGACATGAAACATTATATGTTTTAAAGTGAATGGATACTTGATCCTTCTGAAGTGATGATATATATGTCATTCTTAATTGGACAAATATGGATTAACACTGACGAACTTTTCCCTGTTAAGAAGTGCTTTAAAGGCAGTGAACAGAGAGATTTTGGCCACACTTTCTATAGCTGGGTCCTAGACATGGTGAACCATGTGGTTATGTGACATTTAAGTTATGAGACACCAATTATTTGTTAACCTAAATACAGCCAGGAAAACTAGAAAATGGCTGTTAAGTAGTCATATGAGACCTTGTGCATCATTATAGCTGTGGTATGGCATCTGGAAAGCAGTAATGTATAGTTTATGCTGTGACCTTGAATATAAGTTTAAAAAATAATAGGTGCAGTATTGAGTTAAATATTGCTTATAGCTTTATAAAGATACTGTTTCAAATATTTTTTAAAATTAATTTTGTTTGCAATATGTGTTTAATGTTGAGATACTTCTTATTTTAGCAGACCAATGTTTTAAACAAATTTCTAATATGCCATACTTTATGGGTGGAACAGCAAACTTTATAGTGAATAAGTGAAGGAGAAGCATAAATTAAGAGGCACTGAGAAACTTCTTGTACTACAAGCAATCACCATTTTTCTTTAATTTTACTGTTGTAATGAAATAATTTTTAAAACAGCATAATTACAGATTTTGCTAAATAACACACTGTTTTGTAAATATTTTTATTGCAGTGTCAATGGACTGCATGCAATAGTAGTATCAGACAGGGAAGGAGTTCCTATACTGAAAGGTAAAAACAACACTAGAAGGCTTTGCAAAATAGGAAAAAAAATCTGTAACAGGTCACTGATTCAGAGCTCACCAGTGCACTGATTCAATTTATTAGGGAAGGTAAAAAGTAGCAGATGTAGAGGATTCAGCCTTGCCTTTCACATCTTAGATATGATGAATTACTCACATTTTATTGCTGCTGTGACCATTAGGCTATGAAACATTTACCTTTCACCACAAAATAGTTAAAATCATTGGTGTAGTGGAACTTCATTCTGAAGAAATATAAATTATTTGAACAAATAGATCCAGTTGTAAAGAATAGCTTGTTATTTATTTCATATTTCACAAAACTGTGTGGGTAGTTTGAAGATAATACAAAAGTGTACTTTGATTCTTGTCTTCCAGTTGCAGACCAGGTAGCACCAGAGCTATCATTACGAGCTGCGTATTTGAGTACCTTTGGTCATATGTCTGACCAAGCTAGCAAGATTGGCATGGGAAATAATCAGGCTATCATCTCCATCTATGACAATCTGCAGGTCAGTAATTTTGTCGTGCATTGAAAGAAGAGGTGCAAGTGCCAGATGCTTTAATTTCTTTGATGTGTGTTATATTTGCTGGCTCTGACCAAGAATTGTTGGCATGTGTGCAAATACTCTTTAGGAGTGATTCCCTTGTTTAGCGCAGAGAAACATCCTGGCCATAGGATTCAACCTAAAATCACTCTTGGATGTGGGTATACACAAAGAGTATTATAAAAGGTTCCATGCTGTCTAGAAAGAGTCTTTCTTTAAACATCTTCTTTAAACATGTATTTGATTTGTGCATTATTAATGGTTAACATTTTTAGATGACATCAAGAATGTGTACTTTGGAGAAATAGCTTTGTTATGTGCCTTCTGCATTTTGTCATAACCCACTGGTGATATGAATAATTAAAAAAAGGTTTTTACAATTATTGCTATTCTTGTAGAGCTTTTATGCCTGGGTTTATTTTTATGTCAAGATTGTATCTATTGTATATCTACTGGAACCAACTACTTATTGGCTGTACACTTAGTCCCTTCTGCTAACCTGTTATACTTGCATCTTAAACTTTAACGAATATAGAACTATTATCTACTCGTTTGTATCAAATATCAGTCTACACAAAGAGAAATATGTCTGTATATAACCAACATTTATACTTGTATAATATCACCGAGTATTTTTTTTATCTCTGCAAGAAATGTCTGTACACGTAATAACCTTGTAGTATTCTTTAATGTAAATGCCTAGAATTTTTTTTAAAAACTGTTTGGCATGTTTAAATTATATTACTTTTAATTCATATTAATTTGTCATTACTGAATGGTTTACAGGTGGTGCAGGTTAACAAGAATCCACTTATGGTTACTTTTATTGCTGATTCTGAGTCTAACACTGGTGAGTATATAGAGATCAGATGTACAGATGCATACAAGCCTGAAAAGTCAAAACTTGTGAACAGCATCTTTTTATTTTCATTTTGGTTCAAGCTTCTCAAATCTCTACCCTTAAAACCTTAAAGTCCCTCTTATTCCTCATTAACACATTTTGAAACTGTTTCATCCCATTAACATCTGGCTCTAGGCTTGGTTTTATAATTATTCATCTCTCTCCATACATGATGATGCTCATAAATTCCAGAGAATGAGCAAGCCCTACAGAAACTTCAGCATAGACATGAATGATTACACAGCTGGCTCCTGCAATGCTTTTAAGAATTTTTTGTGCATTGTTTTTTACTTAAATTTTTTGGTTCATTTTAGGCCATTGTTTGTTGGTTTTTTTTATTGCATTTAAGCGAAGACAAATGTAAATGTTTGTCAACAGATAAAATAACTTTTTACTAGTTATGAAAAGACAAATAGAGTTTTGTTTTGTGTTAAATAAATGCAGCTCTTATCTGAAGAAAGATTCTCAGTTGTAAACAATATCTTCTAGTATTTATATTTTTATCACACTTCCTGATTACAAGTTTGCCCTTGTTTAGTTAGTGGTCTAAAATCTTTTTGATCTTTTATTATTTTGTAGCTTTTTAGACTGACTGGTCGTCGGCTTCTAGATTTTGCAGTTTTCAGTCTTGTCGTGTGATTTTTTTTTAATTTATGAGAAGTTTCTATCAGGTTTTTTTCACGTATTTTGAATAAAGTTTAATGATTGTTTTTTTCAGGTGAAATTTTGAATCTGGAACTGGACTTGCAAGATGTCTTAAATGACTTAAAAAAAGTTACTGAATAAGTAGATTTTCCTAACAGCAACTTGTGCAATGCTTGATGGTTTTTATCGGTGTCTGTAGGTGGTAATGGATGAATGAAAAGAAAAAAGGAAACAAGGTTGGGCTGACATATATTCTCAGACTCTTATTGGTTACTGTCTCTCCCTCTGACACACACACACACACACAAAGACTCCTGTATGGCCAAGATTTGAACTGAATGGTTGTATATGAAAAATAGAAAGTTAATTATTTCTTCAGTATGTTGAATGTAAATGATACATGTACATGGTGTTTGTATATATTTGTAAAATTAGACAAGAAGCCTATTTGTTATCAAATTGATCCCTCAAGCTGTTCTATCACTGATGCTTGGAGGGTTCGAAGACATCAAAGAAAATTTTGTCACTTTCTTGCAAATTGAAAAATGTAATAAATTTATTGAAATTTATTTATTCAGCTGCAATGTTTTTATGTGCACACAAAGTGCCTGTGTTTTGCTTAATGGTCTGTTCAAATATATGCATACAGTGTGACCAATTAGTTTATAAATTGAAGGCCAGTATCAAATGACTTGCTAGATAAACATAAACTTTGACACAGAAGAATATTTTTCTAGCTATAAACTGTCTTGCTCACCAAAACTGGTCAAAGATGAAAAATAATGAACGCTGTAACTGAAAGCAATAATTCAGACTAAACAAAATACAAATAAGGCCCAAAAAGCATTAGGTAAATGGGCAGACTGAAAGATTGATCATTTCAAAAACTAAGTACACACAAAAGAAGCAGTCTATAACTGTTTGAGTTTTGTCTTGGACAGTGATCAAGTTTTCCAGATCTAGTTTGTTTGTTGATGACCATCATGATAATATCAATCGATGAACATAGCTTGACTCGGGCCACTTTATATTTAATACTGCTAAATTCCTCATTGCAAATATGGTGAGATGGCACATTTACTGCTTTGTGCGTTTCTTTACTTTGCAACATCCTTTGATGTATGCATCTTTTGAAAATTAGTTGCTCTCTCGCTCAGTATCTGCTTGCTGAACAAAATGTCCGCATCATATTTTCTTTTGTTTTTAATAGTTTCTTTGCATAGATGTTCAATCTCTTTCTATATTTTTGCCTAATCCTCTGACCTTCTGTGCAAGAAGCATTTTAAATAGTCGTGGAGATCAAAGATCTGGCAACAAGGAACTAAAGCCATTCTGAAGTCTTATTCAGTGAAAACATAAGCATGTGATCACATGCTGCTCTGAGAAGAAGCAGGTGCCATGACTCTAAATCATTTGAAAAATTACACATTGAAAAATCAACTTTCTTAGACACAATCCTTTCCAACTGCTAAGAAGTTATTTAATTGCCTGTAAATTGTGTGATTACTTCAGAACGTTGATTCTGTTTCCAGGTATCGCCAGAATGGAACTGTTACAATCTTAGAACACAGTCCAAGAACTTTTAGTATACAAAGATGCTGTGGGTTTTGAATATCTGTAAACACAGATTTCTGTAAGTTGTTGCTAGGAATATTTACTGTCTGACAAAAGGTTTTAATGTCTTCTTCTAAATAAAATTCTATTTCTGCATTATAAAGCAAAATGTTGAATCTGTTTCCTTGAAGGGCACAAGTTTATTCTGGTTTGTGAAATGTCTGTTTTACTTTCAACAAAAGTCCTAAAAGTCTAGTAGCAGCCATTTCTTTCATCTGCACCATGTGCAAAGCATTTAGAGGCTGCTTGCACAAGGTGAACGGTCCTACTCTTTCTTTCTTGTGGGATATTTTTCTTTCACATGAATCTTGTTTTGCTTCTTCAAATTTTTTAATTATGGGCTCAAACACTTATGCAAAATTAACATGGATGTGTAGTCCAGAATAAAAGTTATTCATTTTAGGCAAACGTTTTTTCTGCAGCTGACATGTCCTCCCAATTACTGTACATTTTTGGCAATACCTCACAATATTTTTGTAAAAGAGTATGAAATTTCTTCTCTGTTGATGCTCTATCTGACATTGCATTTTTTATGTTTGCTAGAATTTTCTTTCCAGTATCAGAACTTGTTGACTCTTCTATATCATTTAGAACAACAACATATGGTCAAAGGATTTTTGGCTACTGTGCATCAAATCAATGGAACTCTCTCCCTTTCTATATCTGCAAGACTGCAACCTTCCTACAATTGAATCCTTCAAATCTGCACTGAAAACACACCTCTTCCTTGAGCATTACTCCAAACACAGTCCACACAATTAATGCTTGTCCCTTTTACCCTCCCCCCTCCCGCTCTTGCTACTTTTCTACCCATCTTTCTCTGCAGAATCACTATTTTCTTCGCTCCTGTTACTTGGTGCCTTTTTGTGCTATCTTTGTTTTCTGTTTGTCATCAGTACTGTCATCAGTACTTCCGTCCCTCGTGTCCTATCCATTTAGTCCAGTTCCTCGTTTTAAGCTGTATCTTTATGTTATGTCTTTGTAGCAAAGTGAATTCTGCTAGTATACCTAAAGCAGCAGCAAAATCATCTTCTGTGCATGTTACTCATTGACACCGTTCTAGCATACACACGCATATCAACATTGCTGCTATAAGATGTGTATAATTCAATATTTAATAAAGTCATTATATTTTTTTCCTTTGTCTCGTCCATGAAATCCATCACTTAACAGAATAATATTTCACATAAATGTTGGACAAATTTGTATTGAATCTCCTCGGATTACGTATTTTCCCTATATACATGAATTAAGGTAGGCCTAGTTGACTTAAAATGTTTACTAACATTTTATTGCCATTAGAATTGTCCATATTTTCTTTATAGCACATTATTTGACATGAAAGTATACTTGATATATTATGCATAGCAATCGCATATTATAAACAAGTTCAATTGTTGTCAGATGGTTTGAACAACAATTTGAGCGCTAGTACACAAAAATACGGAGTTGTGACTCTTACTGGTCCATGTTATGTGAATAAACAGTGTGTGTGTGTGTGTGTGCGCGCGCGGTCCGTCATTCTTTTGCTTAAGCAAATTTTTAAGCGAAGTAAATGTTAATGCATAATATTGTCGAGACCAAGCAATTTTTTTTTATTTTTTTTTGTTACTTCCTAATATTTTCAGTGAGTCTGCTTTCCTCTGACTAAGAGGAGGCAACACTCAAACGTTTATTATTTCCCTTTGGGTTTCGCGCACTAAAACACCGAGTGTTGATGTGCGTGTAATTTAGAGACTTACTATGCCATTCCTGTAGCAATGTCAGGCAACTAGAAAAGTTAATTGTTACTAATAGATGTTCAGAAGCGTGGAAACTCAGTTCTCTTCGTTTTTCATTAATATTGTAATGCGCAATACAAAACAATTAACTGTCCTCAGTAAGCGAATAAAATGTTATAATAGATTCAAATGTTTTATGAAGTGTATGGGTAAATATTAATGCTATACATTAATGCTATACTTACTAGAATGTGTGTAGCAAAGTAAATATGATTTCTTTTGTAATAACATAATTAGCATTTGGTCACTTATAGGTTCATGATGGAACTTCAATCAATGGTCTGAACAGCACTGTAGGAACATGCCTTTTGAAAAAAGCAAAATTACTTTTGCAAACTTGCATAAATATTCATATTATTTCATTGCATTCGTGATCTTTATCATTTGGTTTCAGAAATTTGTGACAACGCTAAAGCAGCAGTTACCAGCAATGAGTAAAACTTCATCCTCCACAAGTGAGCTATTGGAATCCAAGAAGACATCTGCTAGGATGAAGAAAATTAGATTGAATAAAAAGCAAGCAGACAGTAATTTCCAGAGGTTTGATAGTGAATCATTACGGAATTTAAAAAGCAGAGATGACAGTATGGATGTGAGAACACATAAAAGTGGGAAAATTCAAAATAAAAAAAAGGAAACATCATTGAGTCCCAAGAGGAAGAAATTAGCTGTGCAAAATAAGTCACATTCAATACCTGAATGTAAGGATGAAGATACAATTAATGTGCAACAGGAGGGATCATCATTTGATGACTCATGTAAGGTATTACTTCATGAAAGTGGTAAACCAATGACTCGACTAAGAAGGAAAGGACTAGTGCTTGCAGCAAGGATCAGAGAAGAAAACAAGACATCGAAAAGAGACACAAAAGTGAAAAGAGTTTTAAAAACATCAATAGTCAGATCATCACAAGAAAAGGATTATTCTGAAAGTAAAGTAGGAAAGAGAAGAAGGGTTCATACCAAGGAAACAAAATTTGAAGAGTGCCAGAGTGACAAACATGATTTTCTACAGAGCACCAAGACAACTATCAAAAAGGAAAGTGTATTGGCAGAAGGTTCCCCTGATTTTGAGAGTGAGTCTGTTGCCAGATCTCACAAACCTGGCAAACTGATTGGAGCCCATTGTTCCATTGCAGGTAATACACATTGTAGCAAATGTCAAATATGTTGATACTATGAACATATGTGAATCAGTATATCCTATAATAGAATATATCAATAGCTTGTTGCTATTTCTTTGGCACAGACCTAAAATAATGCAAAACAGTTATAATTCATTTATTAACTGTCACAAGACATCTTTTAAAGCATATCTGAGTACATGCACAAGAGTGAAAGAGAACACGACATCAAATGGTGATGGGCAAAGAAAAAAACATGGCAGTGTTGTATATGCAAGTTCATATTTTTTATATTATCAGGTGGTCTTCATAAGGCAGTGGAAGAGGCAGTGTCTATGGGTGCTCATGCCTTTGGTCTTTTTCTCAAATCCCAGCGTTCCTGGACTGCAAAGCCACTTCACTCTGTAGCAGCAGCAAAGTTCAAGGAAGCATGCACAGTATGCTTAAATGCATAATCAAGGATTAAACGATTTATGTACAAATACTAATTTGACTAAATTGCATGTAGTGCATACATCAAACATAATTTTATTATCCATCTAGAGAAATTAGTTGCTTCTAAGAATCTTTCTAAGAATCCAGATAATAAAAGAATAGAAAGTCTGAAACTACTTTTTTGTCATTAATAGACAAGTCTTTAAAGCCAAATATTTGATGTTCTAAATTTATCACTGATTAATGAGTGCTTGACAGATTTAATTACACCTTCCAGGAACAGGTTACAATGATGTCAGAATATTTGAAACATCTGTTTCTTGAGTAAAGCACACTAGCAGACTGTAACTGATATGTCAAATTGTGACTCCTTCAGAGTTAAAACAGCTTCATTTGATTTCAGCTGCACAATTTTTCACCCAATTCTATCCTGCCTCATGGATCCTACCTGCTAAATTGTGGATCTCCAAATCCAGAAACACTAAAGAAAAGTCGCGAAGCTTTACTGGATGAACTTCAAAGGTGTGAAACACTGGGTCTCACACTTTTCAATTTTCATCCAGGTGTGTTTGCTTATACCATGTACACATGTGTCTG
Organism: Marisa cornuarietis; assembly: GCA_004794655.1. Taxonomy (NCBI): domain Eukaryota; kingdom Metazoa; phylum Mollusca; class Gastropoda; order Architaenioglossa; family Ampullariidae; genus Marisa; species Marisa cornuarietis. Next base: position 3,527,796 of record SMMW01000025.1, read on the forward strand.
TGTGTGTGAGAGAGTTGATGCTCACTTGGACATTCACAACATAAGGAATAGTCCATTTGCCATGAGGGCAGTGAATTTAAGTGTTTTGTCTGGGGAAGGCAGGGGATGGCTGAGCTGATAATAAATCAGGCCCCCATTTTTGTTGTTTGAGGAAGTAAGGTATTCTTTTTTTCAGTTAAATGCTTGAAAGGGCCTGCGCATGCAGCCTTTTGTTCTACAGCCAAGCAGACTCATCATCAGGCTATGGTGCCTCCTCAAGACTTTCAAAAAGCCAGTAAATTCATAGAAATTCTTTAAAACATCCTTTCTTGTTCATTATGTGCTGATTACTGGTAACTAGAGATAGTTTTTCAAATTCCTATTTTCCTTTCAAATTTTAGGGTCCACATGTGGAGAGATCAGTGTTGGTGATTGTCTTGATAAGATTGCTGACTGCATCAACTGGGCACATGACCAGACCAAGTTTGTAGTAACAGGTACAAGCTATTTTTGGTTTTAGTACTCCAGGAAAGTTGAAATTTTGTAAATGTAAGGCTTTTTTTCACACATACAGCATATCTATATAGACATTCTTTGACCATTTATGAAGTGCTACACACGTGCATTTGCATTTGTGAAAAAAAGGAGGGGGGGGGCATTATTATGTTGAGATATTTTATTGATATTTTTACTGGACTGGCTAATACTAAGTTTCATCTTGCATACAGATTTTATTTAGAACAATGCTAGTAATAAAAACAATGAACCACCACCAACAGCTGGAATATTTGCATTTCAGTGTTTCTGATTTTATTGAACTTCATGCAGTCATTGAAAACATGAGCTGCCAGGGCAACACAGTTGGTGGTCATTTTGAGGAACTGAGGGGCATCATTGACAGGGTTAAAGACAAGTCACGTATCGGAGTCTGTCTGGATACGTGTCATGCATTTGCAGCTGGTAAGAAATTTTCGCAAACTAACACTACAACAGCTAAGAACTGTGACTTAACTACAGTGGGCATTTTCATTTCAAAGCTATGAATTTGTAATGTAGAAACTGTCATCATCACCACAACCCCGAAGCCCAGATATGACTTTTTATAAGCTGTTACCAGCATTCTATAGTTATTTCACTGTAAATGCATGGGAAATGATAATTGATAAAATATCTGAAAGAACCAGTTAAGACCAGCATCATTAAATGACCAACATTTTCTTTAGCAAACGAAAAAAGACATTAGTGAAACTGCAATACTGTTACGGATTTTCTCCATTTGTTCAAAATCTGTAGTTTTTTTTTTTTCTTTTGTAAAGGGTTTGACCTATCAACTGAGAAAGGATACACACAATTTGTTTACGACTTTGACCGAATTGTAGGTATGAAATATCTCAAGGCCATGCACCTGAATGACTCTAAAGGTACTCTTTTTTTTAAATTCTGCACCAGTGATTCTTTTAAATAAAGAGCTGATTTATATTGTGAACAGTTCCCTTTTTTTTCAATTTGACATTAGTAGGATATGTAGTAGTTTTGATATCGAAGAAGTTTCAATATATTTGTCTCTCGTTGTACAACTCTTGAACATTGTTCTTCTGAATTCAATTTTGTGAGTCATCTGCAATATACTTCTTTTACTTATTTGCTGTTGCTGCCGGAGTTAATTGGAGATAAGGTCTGTTACCATAATGTTACTCTGTAATTAACAGGAAATAAAAATTGCTTATTTTATTTTTCAGGGGCTGTTGGCTGTCACTTAGACAGACATGAAAATATTGGTAAAGGGAAAATTGGACTTGAAGGTTTTAAACGCTTCATGGTGGACCCTAAATTTGATGGGATACCAATGATCCTAGAAACCCCCTGGGGCAACTACAGAGAAGAAATAAAACTTCTCAACTGCATGGCAGTCTCTACTTTAAAGTGACCTGAAAAGATGATCAGAGAGAGAGACAAAAACTAGGACATCAATTATTATGATAGCCTTTATGTTTGTTTTGATTTGTACACACAAAGATTATCAGTTTTACTTTGGATGTACATTTAATATAATATTTTTGCTACTGGTGAGTATTTGATCAGCTTAATTATTATTATTGATTATATTTCAAAATGATTCACTGCAAAAATATTTTTTTCAAAACTCAGTTCTTTTTCTGTTATTAAATGGTAAAAAACAAGACCAATAAGTGATTTATCACTTTATTCCATTTTTATCCAGAGAATATTTTTCTAGACATATTTAAATAATCTCTTTTTACATTACTTATAACCAACAAAGTAAGGTTACAAACAGTAAAATATTAGTATTAACGCTTCTTGCACTCCTGCATCCATCTCTATTATCACATAGAACATTCACCACTGGGTCAGACAGGCGAAAACAAAAAGAAATGACCAGTAGTTTCTATCAAATGCAATATCACTGTTTTAGGCATTATAATACAGGAATGACACAATCTCACAAAGCGATGTCTGATCCTACAAAAATTAACTGCTGTTTTCTTTACAGTTTTGATAAAGAATAGAAACTAGCCTTTTAACTCCTATCACCACGTCTTTGTCAGTTAGTCTGCTGACCCCATCAGGACCAGTTGACATATACATGGTGAGCCACTTAAAAGTAGCCCACCTTCTATAATACAAACCAGAGGCAGGCTACTTTTAAGTGACCCACGGTATCCTAATATCTGAAAATAAATAATAGCAACCACCTTTATATAGATGTGATCTAAAACTATTATTTCAACTGAATCCAAATACTTAAATCATGCAACATGGATGAGCACAAAGGCAAAATACATGACAACAGCGATAAAGCTTCTTGTGGATCAATGCATCCTACTTGTATCAAGATGCTGCAACCTGGGACAGAGGGCCCTCCAAATATTCGGCCAAAGCCTCAACCTTAACACAAAATATGAAACATGCACGACAATGATGAAATAGGAAAACATTTCAAGAAAACATTTCTTTAACTATGGCTATATCCAATAATCAGTATGATTAGGTCTGCTTATTACCCAAGGTGGCGGAAGCTAATACACGTATTTCGAATTCATTTGACGAGGTTTCTGCAGAAACTGATTGCATGACTTAGTCTAGAAAAACAGCTACAATTCCATGGCAAAAACTTTTTTTTTTAGTAATAATGGAGGTGGGGAGGGATTGGTGTTTTACACTGAGCCAGCAACTAAGGCTATATCACGAGAAAGCAGCCAGCCCTGTAAACAGATGCCACATGCAGAGAAAGAACAGTGTGCCCTAGATGAGAGCTGAACCCAGGACAGCCAACCTTCACTGTATTGGTGATGGACACTAACCGTTGTGCCACTGGACTGCCATTTTAGTAAAAGTGGCAGGGACATAGTACATAAAAAACTGATAATAAGCACTTTTTTAAAATTACAAAACACATTTCGTGCAAAACAAAAATTAAACATTTTAAATTGCTTCACCTCGACAGTTTCTATTGCAAAATACAGCTAAGGTCAACCATACCTTTGCTTTAAGCATACCAAATCCTACAGATTCTTTACTGCAGATACACAGCAGTAGATTTGCAACCTTTGTTATGGCTACTTTTCCATCCTGTCAAAAAAAAATAAAAAATTTGCAGGCTGAAAATTATAATGGTCATATATAAATTCTACATGATTCTACCAAAAGAAAAAAAATCTCATAAAATGTACATGGACCTAAAATATGAAATTTACCAACATTACAGTACACTGATGACTTTTACGTTCCATCAAAAAAGGAAGATAAAATTCATATTCCCTACGATCTAATGCCGAATGCATAAAATATGTGACCAAATCGAGTAATCACCAGGTAAAGTGGTTGGTATGCTCTCTTACAACAATAATCACCTGTTTTTTTGCCTTCTCTTATATTTATCTAATGATGCTTTCCCTGCAACTACTTCTTTAGAACTTGGGATTTTTTAAAATTATGGTGTCATACTTGTTTAGTGATGCTTGTTTTTGTATGGTTGACTGTTGGTTCGTTTGTGGTCTGTGTGCAGCATATTGAACTTGCATGCACACAGGGAAATGTGATTTACAAAAATTATTATTAGTGGCAAGAGGAGAAAAACAGCACCATCATGTTTTGCCTTCTGATTTGAGCCTGTTATGACCTGTAGCACCATTCATTACTTACGTCCTATAGATCAAAGTCTGCCACATGTGGTCCATCTCAAATACTTCAAGGATGACCTGTTTTTCAACGTGTACCAGGCACAACCACTGGCTACCTAAGGAGTACACTTTGCTCTATGGATGCCATCACAAGTAAAATTAAAATCCTTGTCATCATATAAGACTGTATAAGAACTTGTACATAATACAAACCGTGCAGTCCAATAAAATACAGTCAAGTTTGCTGTTGTCAAATACTTGATGACCACTTCTCATGTATGCTGTCCAGATATTACTTGCAATAGCTGCTGTGACTGATGCATCTCTGTCACCAAATCCAGAGTAAGCCAGAAGAGCACCTTCATTGTTTAGCAATCTAATTCACATGAAACAGAAACAAAGAAATGTACTTCTATGGAAAACATTCTTTTTCAAATTCACATTATAATTCTACCAATAGCCACACAAGATCTATGCATACGTGCAATATGTTCACTACACCAAGAACGTCTCGATGTTGAAATCAATTTTAGATAAATGCAATGACTCTGATAACTTTGGCAGGGCGGAAAATATTTCTGCCATTTATATTAATTTAAAACATTGTCATAAGATCTCTAAGATGCGTTTAGATTGTAACAATTAATGGTAACTACGACTACTCCGCTTACTTCAGTTGTAACTTGTATCCTTGCGTACTCGAGAGAAACTTCCAACTCACCCATATTTAAAAAAAATTAACCAGATTACTAATTTCACGGAAATACATTGGTCGGGTATATTAAATTAAAAAAAACACTTTTGAAAAGCTCTGAAAGCAATCTCTCACACACATACACACACGAAAACATAGCAGCAGGGGTTTTTCTTTTTTGCGCTACTAGGACAATGGAAATGTTCTACCTTTCCAATTCGTCATCATACCAACTTACAAAGTATTATTCACACCTCCTGTATTTGCCTGGCTTAAAACCTGCGTCAGCGCCTTAGGTTTTAACATCGTTCTAATCTAAAGTGCAGACAAGCAAGCAAATGAAAGCAAGTCCCGACTTCCGGTCTCACATGACTGCTAGGCTTATTGTAAAGACGCTCTTGATTGGAGAAAAGTAAAATGGGACCTCCGCATAAACCATTTGGAGCAGACAGCCTGAGGCATGGCGGAGATCAGTCGTAGGTTTCCAGAAGACGTGCTGGAATATTCGCTGTTTCCTCAAATTCCAAAGCATCTTAATGAAGACGAACTAACTTGTTATTTAGAGAAGTGTTGTGATTCTTATATTGGCCATCTTGGACCAGTCTTGATTGGCTATATCTGGCAAAATGAGAGTTTTTCTCTTCGCCCCGTTCACAACAAAGGTACGATATATAAGACCAAGAGTTTGTCAATTCTGGGAAATCATGGGTCCGTTTTATTGACACTAGTGTGTCTGTCCACTGTGACTCAGAAATTCAGATATAAATTTTAAGACTGCTTGACGGACTATATACGCGTCGTTTATCATTTGTGACACTGTCTTTATACACTTTCGACGTGCTTTACATTATTTTTAGGTATATATGTCCATGTCAAGTTTTCATTTTCAAGCATAACACTGTTTTTCTTTGTATTTTTATTTAGGTGGAATGCCTCCACACCTGTATGGCAGGACAAACTTCGGTGACAACATTGATGATGAATGGTTTATAGTATTTGTTTTGTTCGAACTGAGCAAATACTTTCCAGACCTGGTTATCAAGTGAGTGAACGTACATTTTTAGAATAACGGCTATTTCAACCAGCAGAAGACCGCAGAAATAGAATGATTTTTCATTTATTAAAATTTACTTTCTGTTTTAAGATGACAATCGATTTCAACCTTTATGATGTTTATAGTTGATCATTGTGAGCAGGCAGTGCTGTAGAACTGTGTGAAGTGAGTGAATGTGTATTTTTAGACAAAATCTAGATAAAGCAGTGTTACAGAACTATTTAATTAAGAAAATAAAGGGCTTAACTTTATCAAAAACATAGTTATGTATTTTAAAATTGATCAACTCTGGAGTGTTTAATATAATTTAAAAAGCGCATTTATTTAGTACCTTTCCTCAGTACCAGTGCTTTACATACACACACTAATAGGGCACATAAGTACACACTTTTTTTAGATTAAGCATCGAATGCATCTTCATAAACAGGCACACACGCACAAGGTGGAGGAAACCAAAGTACCTAGAGAAAACCAAAGGCTGGCATCCCTGTAAACAGGTGTCACGTCCAAGGGCCATAGTTATAAAAGCGGGAGTTAAATCATTTCCCCAGGGGAAAATGTGGAACTTACGGCAAAGTGTTTTGTTTCCCAAGTTATAAGGCAATGTCCAGACTCCCCCCACCCCCAGACACTACTTCATGTTTTATTTTACCCGAGGGCATCTTTGCTTTTGCTTCATAGCTATGGATTCAGGGGTAAAACAACACCTGTGGGGTCTAGACACTGCTTTATAACTTCAGAAACAAGATGCTTGTCCTTGAATTCTTATTGCTGCCTTAAGGTAACGACTTACCCTTGTTTCATAACTACGGCTCCAGAGAGATAGAGCTGAGATACTAACTCACAACACCCAGAAGTCACTGCACCACAAACCACCCCAACTTAATGACTTTCACATGAGAGTATGGTGTTTTGTTTCACTGATGTCAATTTTGAGGCAAATGTGACATTCTTGATTGTATGCTTTTTCACTTTGTTAGCATCTCTTAATTCTTAAAGACTTTCTTGAGGCTATGATATAGTTTTCAGCTAGCTCCGTGCCATTATTGTGCAGTAGTTATTATCTTTTAGGCTGCCTACATTTTTAGTTAGCCCATCATGGCATGGCCCATCAGTTTGGAATTGGCTGTTGCCTTACACTTACAGTCCTAAAGAATATTGCAGAAAAAGTCAGAGAAAGTAACAGGCATGGTTACCTTTTTTGCCTGAATTACTTACACCTGTGAAACAAGCAGTTCAACATTTGGCCAGCATATTTTTTTGCATCTGACCCATTTAGCAGCACAGAAGAAATAAGCTTTCTGATAGGCACTGAGAGCGACAAAGAGGTTGTAGTTGTTCTATTCATGTTAATGCACAGTGGGTTCATAAAGTACAGTGTACTTCTTTTGTGTGTGTATGTGGTGTGTGTATTTTGTTTCTAACGCTCCAATAACATGTTTTTCTTTTTTTCTCATGCTGTTTCTGTTTTTGTTGCAGATTTTAGTAAACTGGTTTTTTTCTTGTTATTTCCATTGTAGGGTTTAGGAAGACTTGAATTTTTAATGTCTGTTTTAAAACTTCTCACATTTGAAGTTGGCAGCTAAAGCTTGTTACATGTGCAAAATTAATAATCTGAAACAAAACTAATCTGGATCTCAAACTAGGAGAAGCAAACCTGTTATACACTCCTTACCAAAACATATAGTACAGATTGTAGTACTCTGCTCCTTAAAGTAACTAGTTTGTGCATATTAATTTGAGTAACCATTATTTAAAATATTTTTTTAAAACCCAGGGTAAATGACAATGATGGGGAATTCTTGCTGATAGAAGCAGCAGATGTCTTGCCTAAATGGCTGACTCCAGAAAGTGCAGAAAGCCGGGTAACTGTTTTACTATTTTTATTAAAATGGTATCTGATTTTCCAATTTTTATCTTTCTCTAATGTGTCTATTTTTTTTAAAACTAGCTATGGCTAGTTTTGTAATAATTAAATTTAGAACACCAAAATGCATTGTAAGGTAAGTTAAGCATTAAATAAAAAATATAGGGATAATTAAAATATTTTTAACACAACTTATTCTCTTATGTGTCTTTATTTTTAATCAAATTATTCTTCTGTGCAAGGAGGGGAAAAAAGAAGGAAGAAACGGTACTTCAATGTGTTTCTGAATTTTGTGTTAATACTTGTTTCGCAGGTGTACATCTGTGGTGGCAACCTGCAGGTTATCCCTATTCCCCAGACACCCATTGAAGTGACACAGTTTCCTTTGTTCACACCCTCTGTGGAAGAGGCACTGGATATCATACGTGACAGCAGTCTGAACACTGTAGCTCCTCAAGTGGTGCAGGCAGCCTTGCACAGACGGATTGATCAGTATGCTTTTGTTCCTGGGGCAGGAGGGGGCTTTATGAGGTTAAGGTGGAATGGGTCTTACTAATTAAAAAGTGGCAGAGTTCTATGCAGATTAAAAGTGACTTCTAATATGTGAAGAATGAGACAGGTAGGAAATCTTGACCATGATCATGTTTAAATCATAATCAACAATTTTATATTACATTATATAATGCATAATTTGTGTATTGTTAATTTCAAACAAAGAATTATTAAATTAAAATTTATCAAGTATTAGAGTTGCTGAATGGAGCTAGACCTCTGAATAGGAATGAATGTTACGATGTTCTTTCATCCTCAGCAGTGAATGCTGTTCTTTGATCAAGGTTTTCCATCATGTAATGAGTGTTCCATCAACCAGCAAATCAAGTTTTGTCTTCAGAGACTTTTTTTTTTTTTTTTTTTTAATTTTTAGTTTTCCAGCAAAGATCAAAGAAAACACCCACTATACAAATGTGTATGTACCAGTGAGTGTGGCAGCCTTGCTGAAAGAATACCCCTGTCTTGTATCTGATGCTGTCAGGGCATTCTACTACAGAGATCCCTTTGAACTAAAGGTGTGCTTTGTAAATTCTATTGGAATAATAAGTTCTACATTTTCTGGAAGAATTATCTGAAAATACATGACTTAATACGTTAGATGTTTCTTAGTTGTATTCCACACTACTAGGCTTTTAAGTTTACATATTTTAAATGCTTCATTTCCTGGTGATTGGAAAAGAGAAGCTTGATATTGCTTGAAAACTAACTAACGCTTATCGTTTCATTTCTTCTTTTTTAAATGCCCTCTGTATCTTGGACGGTTAAACCCATATGCATGTTTAATGTATATTTCTATCATGGGGCAATTAGTCCACATGCAGTGTAGCTTTCTCAAGCCTTAGTATTCTTTCCATGTGTTGCAAGCTGATCACTTTCAGTAGCATTTCTCACCTCTGTGGCTGTTTGATAGAGATTTTCTGTTTGTTTATTTTGGAAGTATTTTTTCTTTGTTGACCATTTTCTTATGTTTTGTTGATTCATATTCTTGATATGTTTTCCAGAACTGGTACAGACTAAAACTTACAAGAACACTGCCTAATTCTAATGTTACAGGTTTGCCGAACCATGAATCACTTCAAGCCAGAAAACATGATTGTAACAAGAGTAAGTTTTTCCTAGAAAAGAAGTTAAGAAACTTATCTTATATGAATGCATTATTCCACTGTTGCAAGATCAGAATACATACAAATTTAATGTTTGGGTTTTATTACACAAATGGTATCCTTGTAACTTCTACCAGATTTGTAACCTAAACCAGTGTCCAGTGTTACTGATTAGTAATCTGAAATTGTTACCCATATTATTTATCAGCATTCACTGTCTTTCAGCTTTCATGGAATTGCCATTTGTCTGCTCCATAATTAAAAAGCATTTAAGTTTAGAAAGGAAAAATCTCCTTGAAAAGCTATGTTACTGTTATATCAGTTCCTATAGCTCTTTCATGTTCTTTTTTCAAATTTTTGATGTATTTCATGTATAACATGTTTGTGTACAACTAAACTTCACTTTCTGTTTGTTTAATATTTAATTAGTGCAGATACACCACCTCCTCAATTTTTATGTATATCTATATGTCTTCCATTTGCTTTAAGTAAGGGAATATAATGATCTTTGGATATGTCTGTTTTGTTTATGTATGCGTTTAATTAATGCCTTTATGATGTATACTGTCTGCTTTGAACAGGTACAGTTCACCCGCTGTCTGTATGCACAACTCATTCAACAGAAATTTCAGCCAGACAAACGCAGTGGCTGGGTGTTACCAAGCACCTCAAATCCCAAGTTCAAAGAACAGGACCTGGGCATGAAGCTGGTGAGTACAGAGAAAACACCAGATAGTTCTTTTGACTCTTCAGTGCTGTAAAAATGAGCACTGGTGGTCCATCCATTATTTTTAATAATTATGTAGACAGTTTTTAGGATTTATGTTCTGCTTTAGATTATACAAAGTCTGAAGAAGTAAAACACTTTTGAAAAGTTATAAAGTGCTTTTCTCCATGGACAAGGATAAAAAAAGAACTGAATATGTTTTATTATGTATTAATGCACAGTACTTACTATGTTTCCTCCATCCAGGCCCATGGGCTTGAAATTTTATGTGCCAAACATGGAGGTAGTAGACTGGCATCAAATGGTGTGGATGTTCCTGCTGACAGATTTGCCCAGTTCCTTAAATCTCTCAAGGACAAAGGATATTTTAGGGTGAGGTGTAAAATGTGACAATAAAGAAACATTGATACTTGAACATCAGTGATAGTTAAAGAATCCAAAGAGACACTCGTGGTAAAAAGGAATTCAGTAGCATTTTTTCTTCTCGGGGCTGCATCTTCTGGCCTGATTTTGTTCTATTTTAGAGCTCTTGTGCTTCTAGAGGAGTCACCAACATTTTTGAAACTGAGAGCTACTTCAAGGGTACTGAGTAATTTACATTATAGTATAGACAGGCCAGGTATCAACATGGTCCATGCGGGCGACCAGGTGCTCACAGGCACCGTTAGGTACCCCTCTTCTAAAGAAACAGTTTCTCGAGTTGAATTTGTTCGTTTCCCTAGTTTTTATCTGTGCATTCTTCCTCGCGATCTTCAGCTGCTGAACATTTCCTTTTTGTTGCATAAAATACCATATGAAAAGCTTAAAAATCATATCCTTGTAATGAATGTGCTCTCCTCTTACATATTTTTTTTCTCTAGGGGGAAATTGAAGGTTCCAAACTTTATAAGCAGCTTTTTGACGAGGCGAAAAAATTTTATCAGTCACAAATTGCTGTATCTGAAGAGTGAGTAATATTGGTATATTGCCCTCTCCCCTCCCCCACCCCCAGTTATGTCATAGATATGAAATCTTTTAGAAATGATGTGTTTATTTCAGTTACTTTTGTGAAATGGATTGAAAAATCAAGCTTTATTTATTACATTTTTTTAATGGGTCTGGAATCTGGAACATTACCTTTCAAACATTAAAAATTAAATTATCAATTTCAGTATTACGTAGGATAAGGTGCAGATGTGAAAATTAGGACAATCTTTTTTTTTTTTAAGGATAACGAGAGTAAAATATTCAGTTTTTAGTTTTTCTTTACATTGCTGTATCCACTTTATTTAAAACCAGTCATCATTACCCTTCATGTAATCATCTTACATAAACATTTTTACTGCCTTCACCCAAAATCATAGCAAAAGTTTTGTTAGGTCCTTGGCTCCTATGGTTAGTTCCCCAACCAGATAAGAGTTTTTAGTGCTGCAACTTGCAGAATCTGTCAAAGCGCAACAAACAAACAGCTATTATTGTTTCAGGAGTGAATCCAGACCAGCTGAGGAAATATTAAAATTTCTACAAGGCCTTAATTATGACGTTGGGGTTTGGAAGCTTCAAGAAAAATCTCTGCCTCAACCAGATGGTGAGATGATTATGGTCATATTTTAAAATAAAATAACATTTTTAGATGTTGTTCATCATAGATGTTACTTTATAATGTTTACACATTTTATTATGCTAAACATGGTTACTCATATAACATAGACTTTATAGTTATAATTTGTGATTCAAACTTAGACATACACAAAAATAGATAATACCTTTTACAGAAAATGTTTTTTTCAGATGACAGCTGGTTGGAGCTGTCACCTGAAGGTCTGGATGAAATACTCCATTCAGTAGGCAACTACAAAACAATTACAAATGCTGATGTGTTAGATTTAAACAAAGTGGCAGAGAGCATGACTGCCTTTGTAGAAAAAGTCTCCACTATTGAGGGTGCGGAGTTTCCAAGGTAAACTTTTCAAAACCAAAGTCATATTGCAGTGGCTAGAGTAAAAACATATTTTTTTTAATCATCCCCCATCTACATTTTTTCTATTTGTGGTGAAGTTCTTTTGTTTTATGGGGAGGGCAGAGTCAAGTTCGTTATAATGTAACCTGTTTTTCAGTAACTTTTCCACACAGTTTGTGTTGTAGAATGCTGCATTTACCCTTCCATGCTTTGCGTGCTATGAGAAGGTGCATATTTCTTGCAGTAAATGTGTGGCTCTCTGCCTCATTCCATAATTGTGTTAAAGTCGTTATGTTGTCACCCATAATTTGATAAACCATACTGTTAACAACATTGTTATTGGAAATTTCAGTCCAGTCAAAGATGGGGATGATGGAGACATTGAGTTTGATGGTACAGGATTTATTCATGCCATGCAAAAGATGTTTGGTGAGTTCTTTCTTTCTTCCTTGTTGAATGACTGGCATAGATGCCAGCTGATAATGTTAATGCTAAACTTAAAATATGTTAGTTCTGTTTTCATGGTCAACTTTCTCAGATTAACATTATCTCTAGGAATAAAGATATGGCATTAGATATTGCATTACTTTTAGTTTTTAGGTTTGCAGCATAGTGATTTAATCTGGTAACTGATGGAAGGATTAAGAAAATCTGTTGCTGTTGCCTGCAGAATTCAAAGATGATGAAGATGAGTCCAGCTCTGACATGAGCGAGTATGATTGGGAAGAGGAGAGTGATGAGGATCTGGGTTCTCCAACCAAAATGCCAGGCACACGTCCAGCCTCAAAAGGCTGCCGGCCAGGTGTACCCCAGTCATCAAAACAAGGAAAGGACCCTGAAATAGCTGCCATCATGCAAGCCATGGATAGGGAGCTGGCAAGAACTGATCTTGGAAAAAGTTTTGAGACAGAACCACCCAGAGTAAGCAGACCAGTTCTTAATTGATAAGGGAAAATATTTAATAATGAAGATTTCTATTTTTAGAAGATTTACGAAAAAGAGATTTGAGCTGTACAATCATCAAACAAAGATCACAATGTTTATTTCTTCTGTATAATGTTCATTTGCCCTTGACAAATATGGTTTCAATTTTTATAATATGCAAATTAGCAAATATGTCATAATTAATTTTATGTTAAGACAGTTTAAGAAAAGAATATTCTTTGATCAAATTTTCTTGGTTGACTGTTTAAATCATGGTTGTATCTGCGTAAATTTATAAAAAAAATAAGAAATCTGTGCAACACACACACAAACATGCTCTCTCTTTCCATTGCTCCCCTTTCTCTCCCTTACTTTCATTTCTGATGCATTTATATATTTAGACATATATACTGTAAATTTCGGCCTATATGCTGCAACTTTTGTCTCCAGCTTTAAACGCTGTGGCTTCAACAGTGATGTGCTTTGTTTGCAGATTTTCTCGGATTTTTTTAGATTTTGATTAATTTTTTTGATGAGCTTCATTTTAAAATGTTAATTGTTAATGTTACAGTGTTAACTGTTCACATTTTTAAATCAATGCCAAATGCAGTTGAAGCACTCAGATCAGTTGCTGAAGTACAAACTCTCATCATGCCGAAAAGTAGCAAAATGCCTATGATGCAGCTTTCATGTTGTATATATTTGTGACTTATAAACCAGTGTGGCTTATTTGTGAAAAAAGTAGAGATTTTAAAATAAATTTAGTGGGTGTGACTTATATACAGGTGCGCTTAATAGACCAAAATTTATGGTATCTATATTATATATATTTAGCCAGATAACACTTTTCAGATCAATTATATTTTCTTGCAGCCTTCACCAAGAAAATTCCAACCAAAACCAAAAAAAGAAGGTAAAGCCAGTAGCAGACCAACGGAAGCCCCACCCATTCCACCACCATCAGCTCACCCACAACCACCTCCTCGAACCAAAAAGGCAGTAGGAAGTGCCAACAAACAAAGTGGATCATCAGACAGACCACTCCACAATTCAGGAAGACCTACTCAAGCCCCACCAGCACCTCCTAGGCATTCTCAGATTGCAGTCCGAGGAGGCAACGCTCAGAAGGACATTGATGATGAGGATGATGACTTCAGGCCTGTCAACATTGACCTGAATATTGTCAAAAACACACTAGAGTCATACAAAGCTCAGCAAGGTCTGCCTGGTCCAGCTTCTAACATCTTACACAGCATGGGCATTCGATTACCTCCAGCGGAAGGAAAAAAGTAACTGAGGTAGTCTAAAATTAGAGAAGAAATAAACTGGGCAGTGATCATTTTATGAAAAATAAATGCATGTGCCCTCTTCATCTTCAACAGCAATTTCATTCCGTAAATAGCACTAATGACTACAGCAGTATGACTTGGAAGAAGAATTTGATTTCTATAGGTGACTAGTAGTTTTTGGAAACAATCTTTGCACCTCAAGGCATTACAATTTTTACTGAATCCCAGCATGCATTGACTAGGCAAATAAGTAAAAGCAAAAGTGAAACGAAATAAACAATCGACAAAAAGAGTTTCTTTAAGTTCACAGTGTTATAAGTTCTTTCTTCATTGCATTAGTCTGTCTGTTGACCAACATCAGTTTAGATAATAGGCTTGGATTTGCACAAATGTTGCTACAACTTGACAAATTTACATCCTCAGTTTTTCTGAAGACTTTGCACAGAATCCTTTAGATCTGGAACAAAGGCAGTTTCCTTGAAAACCTTTCATATTTAGTATTAGTAACTGCCTCTTGCATCTGCTAGTAAATCCCTTGACCTCAGTTGTGCAGGCAGACAGTTACAAATGAATAATTACTTGAGATCTGAATAAACAGAGTTTCTTTCTAAAGTTCATTTTATAAGATTCATCGTCTGTCATTTTTTTTTAAAAGATACTAGCACTTCCATGACCCACACGAGTATTTTTCCACTTTAGCAGTGGTCTGAAACTTTTAACTTGAGTAAAGGCTGCAAGAAGAATTCTTGGCTGATATAGCTTTGTGGGCATATGAATTGTGTTTTAGTTTTTTAGCAGGGCTTCCATGATTAAATTTTGCTTACTCGCTTGTTACTTTCAAACATTCCTTATGTCTGAAGAGCATAAAAGACTTTATAAGCGCCAAATTTTGTAGAACAGGCAATTGAGATTAAAATCTTTGTGGTGAATAAAAGATTTTGATCTCTACCTCCTTAAATTCTGGCTGTTTATGTGAATCACATTGGTGTTTTCTCCCCAACTTTCTTTGATACAGATAAATAGCCTACTGTTACCAAGTTGCTTGATTTTTAAAATGTTTACAAGAAAATGAATGTATTCACATTTAGAATTTGATCAGCTTTGGGCAGATCAACCTTTACACGTGCAGATGTATACACATGTGCCTGTAGCCTTGCACCAGTTTTGAGACTTGATGGATCACCTGAACAAAGTGAGCAATCCATGAAAACTATTCAGCGTTTGAGTTAGTGTACTTGTGTCTAATGATTAACCAACCTTCTGCAGTTTTTATTTAATTTTTTTTTATCAGTGCATTTGTACTTATGCTAATCTTTCCCTTTTTAAACGTAATTGTAGAGTTTATATTATTTACTTCAAAACTGTTTGATTTTCATGCGCATCACTGAAGTAATTAAAATTACTTGACTGAAAAGCAAGAACTTTTACACCAATGATACTCATACTAAACACTTTAATGCTACCATGTTTGATTAACCTTACAAAATCACCCTCATCATTAGTCCCATTCCATTTATGTTTAATCAAACATTATTTAAAGCTGGCAGACAACCCAACACCTAATCTCTTTGTACTCAGACTAGGCAATCAATATTCAGCTCTGTTTTAAAGAAGAAAGAAAATAACAGCATGACTTTATAAATTAGTTGCAACACCCACAAAACATACAATATATACATTCTCAGATATATGAGAATAATATTTGTTCTAGGCTACACTTGTTGTCCCAAAATAATGAATGAATCAAATAGTTTTTAACTGAATCATGTGCTGTTGCCAAATAGAATATGAACTGATGGCTGACAGAGAAGGAAATTGATGGTGTGAGGGATGGGAGAAGAGGAAAGCTGAACTTCGACAGCTTTTTTTTTAAAGCATTTATCTGCTGTTGTGTTCATTTAAGAAAGGACCTCTGACTCTGTGCATTCATTATCAGATTTTAAAACTATTGTTGAAGCAATGAGGAATATGCCATTTGTCAAGGGACCTCCATCAACATTGCAATTAAGATCCTAATTTTTTTATGTTTCATGTGGATAAGAGATAAATCTTCAATGCAGGCTCATTTTTATGCATTAATGAACAGATTGAAGACTGAATTATTACAAAACTGTTTAATTAATGCAATATTAATGTGTAAATCTAAAGTGTCATTGTGCTGTACTGTCACACTGATTCCAAATGCCAAGGTAAAATGTGAAAACGATCAGCTGCTGATGACTTAAAAAGGCTACTTTTTTTGGTATTACATCTCTTCACATGTTGTGAAGTAATTACTACCTCCATTTGGCTTTTTTTTCTTTTTTTGGTGGGTAGTGGACAGAGAAAATGGTAAGCTAGCTGAATATGCTTTATACAAATAATTCTTGTTGTTTAATGATTAGTCATTAAGTAAAATCAGAGTGTTAATGGTGATGCTTGTTCTTGAAGTGAAAAGCAGTTTTATAAGTGTCATGCTGTATTAATTTCTGGCATTAACAGGCATGAGAACTTTTTCACTATTCAGAATGTTTGGTGATTGTTATAAGCTGCAGAGGTTTTCAGTATATCATCATCACTTTCAGCTTCTTAAATGAAGTGAGTGCTGTCATGGATTCAGCCAAATACTCTGTGAATGTGTGCCTTGTGTTAGAAGGTGTTTGTGTGTGGTGAGATTTCCCATTTTGTGAGCTTTGGGGAGGATCTATTGTGCAAACAGATCTGTGGTATATATCCTAAAACGGCTTGCAAAGAATAGCAAATAGGCCAACTAGACCCACAAACATACCTTAAGTCACATTATTAGTGAAACAAAATACTTTCTTTGTGGAGATATGGTTAAATGTCTTCTGCTTTTGTCACCCAAATGTCATAATTAAGAAGTAGGTGCCAAACATTGGAAAGCATTATTCACAAACAAGAGCAGCTTTTGAGAAAATAGTGAAACTTCTGTCCAAAGTAATTCTTAAAAAAAGCATTTCTTAGTCTTTTTGTTGGTATAAGATTTTTCACTGTAAAGTTTACTTTCTTGTATGCATGCTTTGTTCTTGATGTTTCGTAGCATCAAGTACATGGAGATGAATCCCCGACACTTAATCCCCTAGACATTTAATCCCCAGACACTTAATCCTCAAAATGAAATTTCAACTCAAAAAATTATGAAGTGAATGAAAAATTTAATTCAAATAAATATTTTCATGTAAGCATCAAAATAAGTTTGACAATTAAAATAATACTTAACTTCAACATCTATAACATTAGTTAAAGTTCATGTGAGCTATTAAAGTCAATGTTGTTCAACAATATGACATGAAAAGTGTTGTTAATCAATATGACATGTAAGCTAATGATTGAAGGTACCCTGATTGGGGCGATTGTTACGTCTCATTAGAGTTACCACGCGACACATTTCTCTTACGGTTATAATATTTCAAGTTCACAAAATACCAGTTTTGAGTGTTGTGTTGCGATTTGGGGGCATTTTTTGAGGATTAAGTGTCTGGGGATTAAATGTCTAGGGGATTAAGTGTCCGGTCACCCATGGAGATATATGTAGAAGGCAGTATTATTGCATGTTACTTTGGTTGTGATTCTTTGATTGCCTAGCTTTTAGGTACTCTAAAATGTCTTTATTGTTGAGGGTGTCTTACAAAATAACCACCGATTTGTGGCTGTTTTACATCTGCCAGCACAGGGATATGCAGCTGTTGTAATTTTTTTGTGTTGTTTGCACGTATAAAGCCTTTAAACGATTTCTTCTTAAATGTTATAGCAGCAGAATTACAATTCAGTGAAATTGCATAATCAAAATGAAGTAAGCTTGTACTTAAATGTGAATACTAAATCTTTAGAGTGGCTTTTAAGGTTACACCAAAAACGAACAAATGAATGACTCATGCCAGTTTGACACACTAAAGTCAGGTAATGTGTTTAGTTCAAGACTTGCCCTGGAGATGTGGTCTAAGGCATGCAGAAAGACTATGGACTAAGTCAAAAACAAGAAGTCCAGCATAACATACAAGTAAATTGCATGACATGAAAGCACTCATTTTCTGTCAGAATATTAATTCTTGGACTTGTTTATACTAGAATTTTTAGTTGTTTATGCAACTGCACAAGATGGCAGCATGTATCATAATTATCCAACATTTCATAATGATCCTCAATGAACATTGCTTGTGATCTGCTTCTTAAAACATAGTAGCTATTGCTTATTTTGCTCTCAGAGGACATTCCGAGCATTGCCTTCGCTTCTAGTCAAGGTTTTATGTCCATGATTTGTTCTTTACTGTTTCTCCTTGGTCACCATCAGCTTGCAGGTTCTCTTTGCATTAACAGATGAAAAAAAATGTGGGCGCTTTATGAGGTGAATTTCAACCATTTTCTTTATTGACTATCCTCATGTTCAAATAAGATCAAAAGCAGTATTTTTAAAATGACAGTCTTTCAGAAGTATGTATTTGAGACAGTGTGTCTGATATTGCTCTGTGACATCCATGTTAACTTTCACCGTGATTGTTATCTGTCTTGTCAGTTTACCTTTAGAAACAGGTCTATTGATTCCTCCTCAAAGGTCAGGATTTTTTCTTCCTTTCTTGCTGTGTACATCTGACCATGGTGGGATTGGTGACTTTTGATATATGTCTTCTTAATTCTTAAAATGAATGGTCCTAGTATGAAGCAGCCCTTAAAAAAGATTAGGATTTACTTTGATTTTAGTTTCAAAGACTGATTCATACCTCTACTTCATTCACATATATGTATTTCTTTTTTAATGCTAGCAGCAATAAACCCCTCAAGTTACAATTAAATGTTTTAGTGTTCCTTTGTTTGGCATAATCCTGAAGCATTTTTAAAACAGTGCTCTTAAATAGTAGCACCACCCTTTGGAAATAGTATGTTGTATGTTTTATGTACTTTGAAGATGTGGATAGCACAGCTGAGTAGTTATTATTTTAAGACCCGTTACAGTGTGAAGAAATACGGACATGGAAATGTGCATTTTTCAGCCATGCAGGTTTTGACATTTGTAATGGCAGCAACTTGTACAGTCATCTTTTTTACCAACTCTGTCACATGTTGCAAAAGCCATCAGCAGTGAGCACTTGTACACAGACTTCGTGTGTGAGGTGGATAAAGGGGAAGTGTAACAGCCTACAGAGAAAAAGCCTTACGTGGCCAGATACAAGTGCATTTCTTACTTTTTGTCAAAGGCGAATATGATTTTGGGTTATATAGCCTTACCCCATTTCATACTTTCGGTTAGAAAAGATTTTTTGCTACATTTCCTAAAAGCCCTTCAGAGCTGAAGAAGTTTCCTTGATAAAAAAATTAGATTTTACCTTTACGATAAGTTATTTGATGGTTATTTTCATTGATTTTTTTTCATTTTATGCCATTTTGTTTGGTACCAGAAATAAATAGTAAAATCATTACCCAGTAAACATTAATATGCAAACTTTTAAATATGAATTGTTTCAATGTACTTCTGGTTGAACAATGTTTTCTCTTTGTAAATTTTTTAATATAGTACATAAAATTCTTTCAGATAAAGAATAGTTAATATTTAAGAATATCTGCCATTGTGTTTACAAATCTTCAAGACATTAGCTAACCTTACATGGTCAGTGATTATAACTTGCGTTTGAAAGTGAATATTCTTGCATGAAATTTAATTGAAATTTTTTTTAAACTTGCTCTGTAAATATCTGCTAACAATTTACAAATGGTGTCAGTATTAAAAAAAAAACCAATCAGATATATGTTTTGCACTTGTATACAGCTTCCTAACAAGTCTGTCAAACTCAGATTAATTTACTTGCAGGAATAATTTAAGAATTATAAATAACAGTCTTTGTTTGGAAATTGCTCTATAGTATAAAATTATTCAGTACACTGGTCATTGCAAAATTCCACGTGTGAACAGTCAAGCACCACAGACATAAATAGTCTCATTTGTAAAATGGCTTGTGTTTTTACCCAATGTCTCCTTTTGACTTAAATAGACACATTCTTCTACAGCCTTTTATAATAATTTCCTCATAGCCTTTTTATCTAATCACTCAAGCTTATTACATGTTTATTTTTGCATCCCTTGATTAACACAACAAGCAAGTCTATGAAATTCACAATCCACAGCATAACAACAAAATATTTTTAAAAAGTGTTTTTTTTAATTTCCCAGTAATAATTTGACAGGATACATGGTTTTTGTTTAAAGAATATGCCCCTAAAAAAGCAGCAGATTTTAGCAATAACAAGACTTGATTTCAATTAATAAAAATTGAAAGTTAAAGACTCATTGCAGTGAAACAACTTTTCTAATGATTGACTTTATCACAAGATACTAATTCCCCAAACTGGTGTAACAGCCCTCCTTTCCTGCTGGCCATAACCTTGACAAAAATCTTTATGCCTTCGCAGGGCATCACAGATTACTCTTTCTGAGCTAAATGTTTAAAGGTATGTATCTCATAGTTATCTGGGGGAATTAATGTTTTGTAATAACCAGATCCATTAATTTGAAAAACATTTTGCTCTCAGGTGAGCATTTAAACAAATAATATTCCTTTTTCTATACTTTATTAGAAGTTAAAACTTGTCTAAGAAAATTGATTGATTGTAGCAACACGTTGAAAAGACCTCTCTAAAACAACCAAGACTTCAACTCCTTAAAACGTTTTTCCTTCTTTTTTTGTTTTTTTTGAACATTTTAAAATGTTTCTTTAACCAGCATAGAGAGGTAATAATGTTCTCTAAAAGATCTTCATGTTAACTTTTGTCGACATACACTTGCAACTCATTTTTACCAGAGAAAGAATGAAAGACATCTTAAATATTGTCTATTATTCAAGGTCTTTGTCCAATCTCAAGGTAACACTTCATCTTTAAATATTACAGCAATTGCCTCGAGTGACACCAAATCATTTTTTGTTTTTTTCCAGACGAGTTAATTTGCTTAAAATCCTTACTAATCAAGGGGCCAAAATTTTAACATCTAAGTCTTGAAGAACTAATCAGAAGATGCAATATAACATGGTCAGAGATATGACACAAATGATGCTAAACAGCACCTGGTGAAAAGTGAAGACCTTTCTCAGATTTTGACAGTGAAACGCACAGACTTTGATGTGGATGGACTCCCAGTCTTGAACAAAGCTTTGTGGATGAGGGGAATCTCAAGTGGTACTGAAGTTTCTGCTGGTTTCTTGCTTGCTCTGAAAGGTAAAAGAGTGCTCATTTAACATTTGTATTTTGCTTATTTATTCTGCACTACTGGACACTAAATGTGTTTTTTCTGGTACTAAATTTTACTTTAAAAAGTGACACTCAAAGTTTGCTACTCTCTGAATTTACATGCAAAAGTGAAATTAGTAGTCACGAATCAAAAAGTATGCTTTTCTTTCCCATGGACATAAAAAATAACTACCAAAATACCCCCCAAAAATCACACATTTTAAAGTGGAAATATAATGAGTGCTTAATTTTAATTGATTTATAATGTGGCTTGGAATAAAGCATTAATAATATAATTTTTGACAACTGAAATGGAGCAAAGCGCTATTTCTGCAGATAACTACTTACACGTGCTTTTAAATTTTGGAATTGAAACCTTGTTTCCACCACTATATTATCTGTTCTTTGTTCTAGGCATCTTTCCAAAATAAAGTAAACCATGCACTCTGTAAGCCCTGTACCTTCTGTAAATGTTAAGCGTTTATGCTAATCAGAAAACCCAATTTAAAAAAAAGAGAGAAGTTACTACACACCTGAGTGAAGCTGGAAGTACTGTTGCAGAACTTTCCTCAGCAGCAGGAATTTTCAGAACTTTAGCATTTAAGGGTGTTACCACTTTTACAAACATAGGCTGGCCTGGATCGCAAACAATACAAATTTATAATATGCATCAAAATAAAAACAAAAAGTGAAAAATTTAACAATCCAACATACAGCAGGTTTCTTAAATGAGACAGCAGTACTGAATGCCATGCTTTTTAGCACTGTATCTACAAGGTCTTGTGGGCTGACTTGTTCAGTAACTGGTGTGCTGCATTTAAAATTCTTTGATTTAATAATAATAATGTTAACTAGATTTGCATAGCACATTTCCCATTTTAAAGTAGGCTAAATATCACACAAAACCTAAACATAAAAAAACAACTACATATTCTAAATAAGCATAGTATTCACAGACAAAAATAAACAAAGACATAACACAGCATTAAAGCAATGAACTTATTTCATGACAATGAATGCAGTCCAAGGAATGAACTTATTTCATGACAATGAGAACGATGGCACAAAACACACATTTCATAAGTTCAGTTGACATTATGTACAAATCAAAAATCTAATCACTGCAAAATATAGTGATGAAGTAAAGGGCCATACATGAGAAAATGTTAAACTGGCAGTGTAATAGAGACAAGTAATCCCGTAAACTGAAAAACTTCAGACAAAATGGCCGAAACGAATAGGCAGCTGAAGCCATGAGTGGACAAAGAAGACAAAAGGTGAAAAGGACTTGGCCAAGGCACAGAAGAACAATCCAAAACATAGGTAACTGGCACAACAAAGAGCACAGTTTGTGGTGGACAGCAAATTCATGTATGAGACTAAATTAGAGCAGTCCTCTCAAGCCAGTTAGGCAAGGGGACATGATTATTTATTTTTCTGTGTAAAACCATAAGATCTGATGAGATGCGACACTAGCTACCAAAACTGTGCAGGTATAAGTCACTGGAAATCTGTCAAGAGAATGTCAAGGTACCTTTCTGCAGAACTATTGTTAGGACCTACATAGGTTAATAAATAAATGCAACTTTTTATTGCTGCATGATAAATTCAGCATACTTTTCTCTGACATGAATCTTTTATTCAAAAATAAAAGAAGTATTTCTGTCATTCCACGAATGATAATTTGTCTTTTAAAAAAAAAAAATCTTTAAATGAAACTGCATAAATGTGTAAGCCACTGGGCTAAGGTCTTTTAGTAAAAATCTATCCCACTTTAAAGGAATACACAGTGATTTTAAAAAAATATACATTCAAGAAATTACTGCCAAGAATTTTTTTATTTGATTTGGTACACCATGTATTCAACACCATTATTATTTTCCTAAACATTATTATCATTCCACAAATATAAAAATATGAACTCTACAATGAAGTTGGTTTGACAACTAGTCAACTCACCATCAAGTTCACGGTTATGGTACTTCTTCATAGCTATGGCAGCATGCTCCTTATGGATAAAGGCAACTTCTGCTTGCCCTCTCTGTAGAAGATTGGCTCTCTTCAAAGGCCCTATGGCACCAAACAGCTCCTGGCAATCACAGTACATTTCTTACTGTTTACACATTCGATTTTACAAGTTCACAAAGCACACTCCAAATTTATACCTTTTCTTTCTCTGAGGCTGATGCTAATCAGTTTGCAAGTAGCAAACATTAACATGAAAAACATTCCTTTTTATTTCTTCATAACACAATGTGGTATCATAATAAATACTCCTTGTGAAATAAAGCATATTATCAGTGTCACATAAAAAAGCAACACTCACAATGATGTCTTCCTGTGTTACGCTGGAATGCAAGTTGCTGACAAGTACACGATATCCTTGAAGAGGACTCAATACTGTAGCTGCTGGATTTTCTATATCTTCCTCATTGTCATCCACAAACTGTTCCTGGTGGTATCAGAACAGAAAATGTCAATTAAAAAAAAAATCTTTTATTGTTGTTGTGATGATGAAAGTATCTATTCCTTCCCCCGCCAACAAGGAAGACAGGTCTCTGGCACAGCACACCAGATGAAACTACAGACAGCCAGCTAATCTGGGCCTCACATTATTTTCCAATGACAGGGACTCGTTTAATATAAGACACAAATTCTCCTAAGTAAATCACTCTGTTCCATTGGTCAGATGCATTAAATCTTATACAGGTATTGCTTGACTTACGACCACAAATGGTTCTGACAGATCGGTCGTAAGTCGAGTAGGCTATATCAGAGGTAATTCTAGGATTTCAAAAAGAAGGGCCCTGGGGTCCTCTCGACGGAAAAAAGGGGGCCTTCAAATGAAACAAGGGGCCCCTCAAAACAAACACATTTTCACTGCTTTTTCCGATAAATATTTGGTATACAACAAAATACTTTATCAATCACAAGAAATTTTATTATATCACAAGAAATTGAACATTAATCACATAGATATCTTTTTCTTTTATATCGATAAATTATCTTTCATCATCATTAGTGGGATCATAGCATCCTAAATTTGCATACCAGTCTTTGTGTCTATCTCACTGAGCTATGAGCTAATGTTTAGACTTTTTAATTGTCTCATTAGTGCAGGAGTATAGATGTTTCTCCTCGAGGCAACTTCTACGAGAAGACTTAATAGGTTTTGATGGTTGAAGCCCACTCTCACAGCCTGCATTGGGGTATAGCATAAGGAGGCACAGCTTTCCAAGAACTAGCAAATTGGAAAATGAATCCCGGTGAAAGTCAAATAACAGTTTAAACAGCTAGTGGAATCTCTCCGATATGCATTCTGCGTTCCAGTTTCTTTGACCACAATCCATTCTCTAAACATGCTGCTTTGTCAAGCAAGATTTTACTGAATTTTCTGCCCACTTGTGCTGGTTTTCAAAAGAAATCTGTTAAGATATTTAAGTCTCCATAGGGTGTTCTGTCTTCTGCAGACAGGAAAAAGATGGGGCGCATGAAAAGAACTGAAAATGCAGAGGCAACATCACCTGCATCTTTTGGACACCTGTCATTAATGTTCTTGCACAGATTGTCACAAAAGCAACCCTGACAGCTTCTGTCTTGTGATGTATCGAATTCGCAACACGTTATTTCTAAGTGTTATATAATACCACTGGCATAAGTTCCATAAAGGTCATGAGGACAGAAATAAATTAGAATTGAAGAATTTCAGCGTCCAAAGAGTGTGTGGTCGGAAGTCTGAATGTCTCTGCAGCGTCCTCGTTCGGTACTTAACACATCCGGGGCTTGTAAACGCGTTATTCTGATTGTTTTAGGCAATTTTACATCTCATGTCTTCGTCCTCGTTCATTAGGCAAGGCCATTTCTTCAGCAATTCACACTGACTGGATGTGTGTTTTTTTACGAGCGGTCTCTGTCTCAATTTGTCTATTTCGCCATCTTTCGATTCGTTGTCTACATTGTCAGTTCCAACAATGTGTGCGGCACACTCTGACGAGTTTCTGTTTTTTTCTGTCCTTGTTGATTTCTACTTTCCGGGGCATCTTCTGGTCTGGTCATGAACGAAAAAATAGAGTTGACAGTCGCGTTCACTTTGTTTTCAACTCGCTTGCTTCCAATACCCTTTGATCTCTCCCGTCCCAAATATGTTCGCTGTGGGCGGGTCAACAATTTACTTCCCGACGCGAAATTTGGAGCAGGTTGCATCAGATGGACAAGTGGTCAGTTTGAAAACTGTCCATTCATTAGCATCGATTCTAGTGGGTTGGTTTCAAACCAGCGCGAAGAATGACAACAATTATTTTTGAAGTGCTGCATCGCATGTTCAAAAGTGCGCCAGCCACGGTATTTTTGCGGCCGCATGGTCGTGCTGACTTTCAGACTATGCGCCCCTCAGCGAAATTTTGCGGGAATCCCGCAAGGCCGCAGCATAGAATTACCTCTGCTATATGTACAGTACTGTGAAACGATGTTATAAAAATATATAAAATTTTCTTTGTTCATCTTATGCCATTTGTATCATCTCTACACCATTTTGTTTCTTATTTTTACATTCCTCATGTTTATGTAAAACACTGCATTACCAGTATAACTGCATGGTTTAATATTTGCAAAACATACAAAATACAGGTGTAAAAACTACAAAATATATGAAACATATTATTGGCCTCTGGTGCTTGGCTGCGGATCGTTGATGTCGTCATCTGAGGCAGCAGCTGGAGTTATTGGAGTTGGTTTTTTAAAAAAAATGGTGAGCTTTGTCTGAATTGTATATTTCTTTTTTTCTTCATAAATTTCATGACATGGACGAAACACATCGTACGCCATTCGTTCAATCCTTGCAAATTGTTCGATGTTTGGGTCCATTGCTTCGAAATGTATAAGAAGTTTATTCAGTTAAGATAAACCTTCTGATAATCCCTTAGTCGTGAACTTTCTTTCTGACTCCTCCTCCTCTTTCTCTGCTTCTCTCCTTTCTTCTTCTGCCACTTTTTCTTCTTCCAGTTCGATTAGCTCTTCATTTGAAATGGTGCATGTGTAGATGGTAGTGCTGCTGGAAGTTGGTCCTAACTGTCGTACTCCCAGCTGGCAACATTTGCGCTGCCAGACGTGGAGCAGTCTTGGCTAGCGATTGTGGTCGTAAAGTCGAATGGTTGTAAGTTGAGCAATACCTGTATACATTCTTGAACAAAGCCAACGCTTCAGTTAACATAACAAAAGGAGGCTTGGTCTGTAGACAATGCCTGGCTGAAACATGTTTCAATATTCTACACTGGCTATGGCTTTCAATGACATTATCACAGATAATCTACATTTTCTTATACCTCAAAAAATCACATCACATTTTGTGATAAGCTACTGACAGTGGTGAATTCTTCAAACATCTAATAACTTTAAGCTTTATTTCATGATAATGTTAAAAAAAACTTCTTTAAAATTGTTTAAGTTTAACTGCTAACGTTACTGGTTAAACAAACATAAATGTCATCTGAGGACTTTTCTGCTTTACTTTCAAAGAGATATTCAGAGATAAAATATAAGAATCTATAACTGTTGCTGATATTTTTGATAGATATATCCCAATAATACTCTAAGGAGCTGCTGCTGTTGCGCACATTTTTAAAAACATTATTTACCAATACATAAGCTCAAAATTATTTGTACAAGGTCAGTCTCTTCAAAACTAGCCATGAACAATTACACATACATTTATAGAATATAGGTCATAAACAAACATGTAAACTGAATCATTAATATTGTTAAACAATGGCTGTCTCTGAACACCAGTGTCAACTCTTTTGCACATTCACTGCCAGCTGATGTACGTTAACAAACTCACCCTTAATTCAAAGTCTTCTCCCAACTCCTCTTCCAGCGAATGTACAGGCTGTGGCACTGCTTGTCTGCGCTTTTTCTCAGGTGCATGGTCTGTGATCACAGGGATAGGACTGCCAGCTACAGAAGACGAGAATCTTTCTGACAATGACATGGGAGCTGACCGTTTTATACCAGCCTTTGACGCAGAAGGTTGTCCTTGTAAAGGTGGCTTGATCCGGTCTGTCACAGACAGACTTTGCGATGGTGCTGGTGCAAGTCTTTTGGTAACTGGTGGCCTGCTTGACAGAGTCTTTGCAGTCATGGAAGTATCACCAGCTTTTGATCTTGAAAGAGCCTGGCCTGACTGTTGCATTCTGACTGAAACTGACTGTGTTGTTACTTTATGTGCTGAAACAGGAGGTGGCTTCAGTCTGCTCTGTGTACCTGGAACCACTTCCACTGACTTTGTAACAGCTGTAGCACTCCTGTAAGAATACCTGTTACTGCTGATCACACCTGAAGAAGAAGACTGCACAGCAGCCTGGACTGCTGGCCTAACTGAACCAGAAGCTGAAGCGTGAGAAATGGCAGATGACGATACCTGAATAGGGCTCCGCACAGGCACGGAAGGGGAAGGTTTGGCAACTCTAATTTTAGCAGCGTCACTTTCAGATCCTTGTGCATGTGGCATCTTAAATTTGTCATTACGTATTTGGATAACAGGAACTTGATTAATACTGCTGCTTTGTCTCTGTTCAGACTCATCATATGGTTGCACATTCTGGAGAAAAAGAAAGAAAAACATCAATTTTTACAGGGATTTTAAAATTTATCTAAAGAATATGATATCTGAAGCAGATTCTATATTGCTTAAATAAACAGCATAACTTCACAAGATTAAATACATCAAAACAGACATTCAGAAAATCTAAATCTAAGAAAAACTCTAATAAAGAAAAAAACAAACCAGTATGTGAACCTCTTACAAATTGTCAGTGCATTAAATCGGATTTAGTGCTATTGGACAGACCTCTTTAATATTACATTATTAACATTTCTTTTTATTCATACTGGTTAACCACCAATAATGAGCTTGCAAAATGTATTCTGGCAAACAAATGAGAGAGCACATGCTCAAAGCTAAAAACAAGGTAAATACTATTGTACATCACTATTAGAGAAATATTTTATTTACTAAGCTTTTGTTTGTGCATGCACAACACAGCACCAACACACACACACACATATCTAAAATTCACAAAATCTTAATATCAAACCTGTTCATGGTTCTGTGGCAATCGACGTGTCACAGTCAGCCTGTTTCCCTCAAAGGTGACGTCAGGAATTGAACGCGTTATCTTTAAACTGTCACCTGTATCTTCAACTAGTGTTCCTCCTCCAGCAAGAGGGTTCCGCAACTAATGTTTTTCAGAAAATTGCTCACAGTTACAGAATATCTTGACTATTTAGTATAATGTAAACCAAAGTTTGTTTAAAAAATATTTCAATCTTATATCTTTATTAAAATTATTGTAAAACTAAAAGCTTCAAGAAGGTATAATGTCCAAGCAGTTTATTTCCTCCCTACAATGAAAAACCAACCTGATTCAGTCAATAGCTTAATCCCCTTGGTTCAAGATAAAAATAAACATTACAATGACTGGCTTATAACTGAAGACTGCGAAGACGACAGTGGGTGAAGTTTGTTTCTTATCATTGCTGCTCTGAGAAAAACATTAGACCAAGAAACCTAGACATTTTGGGAAAAGAGAAAACTTGAATTTTGCAATAAAAGTAATGAAAATCGCCTTGCCCGTGCTACCCAGCAAGGCCACGATCGTGGCTTTTCGAACCAAGAGAGCTACAGGAAGCAGTTATTAGTTTATCAAAATGTAAAAATATATAATTTTTTTAAAGAAAGCTACATGCTGGCTGACCTAAATTTGTATTTATGGCAATGACAGTCAGGAAGGTTAAAGAAAGAATTTTGAGCATATGCTAAGTTGGTGCCCAATGAGCATGGTTGTAATGTAACCTATATCCAAAACTCAGAGGAGAATGAACAAAATTTTGCTGACATTTAAAGTTATTATCTTTTAACTCAATTAAATGAACTTATCTTACAAAAACTCTGCACTAAATGTTTTAAATATATCAGATCTCATATTAAAACCTCTGTATGAACTTACAGTTCTTGTCAACACAGGTTCCTCTCCATCAAGTGACTGGTTCACTGACATCTAAAGAATAAAATCACTATTCTCTGCTTATATATTTTACATTTAAAATATGGAGAAAAATATATTATAAACAAATAACAATAATTATAAACTGACTCTTTTCTACAAGATAAACCAGTAGTAATAATGTCAGACCTATATCTTAGCCTTAAGTAAGCCTCAACTTACTAAAACCTGAAACAGGATTTCCCACTTAATAAAATGAGAGGAGTTTTCAGACCCCTACTTTAAAATTGTTGGGAGGTTTTAAAACACTATTAAAACAAAAAAACCTGGTTTGATATCAGTTAAAGTAAGTCACACATTCTCTTAAACAATATTCATAATAAAGCTTTTTAACTATTTAATATTAGAAGGTGCTAAAACTTTTCTGACAGGCTCTCTTTCGCTCGCACACACATTCCCTTTCTATATATATATATATAGAATAGTGTCTATAAATAAAAAAAGACTAATAGTAATACCAACAAATCATTGGTTCTTTACATACTGATCACTGGTAACCATTTTGTAACTGAAATAACTTACTGTAAAATCCACTGTGTTTTTGCTGTCTAAATGCATAGTAGGCTGTTGGATTGGCAAAGGATGGTGAAATCCAGAGTTCTTCTGTTGGAAGCGTAATGACTGCTGAAAAAGTGGGGACTGCTGAAAGTGTGGAGGCTTTTGAAACTGTGGTTTCTGCTGTCGAAAATTAGGTGCAGCCTGCTGAAATGGGGCAGATGACTGCTGGAACTGAACTTGTAAAGGTTGCTGGAACTGTTGTGGCTGATATTGTAGCGGCTGCTGTGAAAATGTGTTTGGCTGGAGCAACTGTTGGTGCTGCTGTGGAGGACCCTGCTGAGCCATAATTGCCCCCATCTTAGCAGCCATCATGGGTTTAGTTTGCAGTTTTGCTCGTGCATCCAGACTTCCTTTCTGTAATCTCTTTAAAAGTATTTTTGTCCGTGCATCTGAAATCTTTATTCTGCTCTTAATGGATATCATATCTCGAGCATCAATCTGTCCTTTGCCTGGGCCCAGAAGCAGACTGCCTGTTCCATTAGCTTCATCCTTCAACTGTTGAGCTGGTGCACTGAAAGCTCTTTTGATCTGATTACCAGGAAAGCGAGGTTTACCGAGATGAAAACCTTGCCGAGAGCTCTGTCCCTGACCTGCCTGATTTGCAGCCTTGCCCTGAAATCTCTTTTTTTGAGCATTCTGATTTCTGAAAGTACAGAAGGATGGTAAATTTTTTAGGGTGGCAAGAAATCTTTTAGCCTCTACACAGCGAAAGAGGATGATGATAGCTACAATTTAAATAGTAAAATTAAATCAAAATCGTTGCTTTACTAAATATCTAGTAAAACTAAATGTTTATGAATTTCAACATATAAGCAACGCTTTACAAAAAAATTCACATTATTTGCACATTTCTGAAAACGCTTTCATGAATTAATGTTATAGGATTACTACTTGGATTCAATGCGTTTGTGGAAAAATATGGTATCAGCAGTCACAGCAACTGTGGAAAATCTGAAGCCTACATTGCAAATAAATAACCCAAAACTGTCCAAAAACAATAAAATCTCGGTGATGCCTACTGAAATTGTACTCTGAAATTACGTCCTTTTGCTGCTATAATTTCATCCAGAGAAAGGTCCGCCATGATGGATCGTCAGTGCCCGCTACATTCAGCAGCATGAAGGAAAAATACGCACAAAATTAAAACGCTTCAAGGCAATTCAAAGTATTATTTCTGCTTACTTATAGAATTTATTAAAAGTTTAGTTACTAAAGGTATGTATGTTTTTTTTAAAGCTAGGTTTCATCGATTTATTGTCAGCCATTCCTACAAAGGGAAGCAAGTCTGACATTTTATGAGACGAACTCGAGTGCACGCCTGGGTAAGCATACGCTAAAATTTACCATAGGAGGTAGAATATTCTGCTTATGTCTTTATTTCTTATACTAGTTGTGTCATTATGTATTTTAAATCGTATTGGTTTCTTATACTAAGCGACGTGAAATAGATCTCGTTCCAACAGGTTTTAAAACTATATGCAATCGCCTTAACGCATATGACATAGGCCTAAATCAATATTTATTATCTGTGTAAGGCACAAGTCCAGAACAGAAATATGAAAACAGAGTCCTGAGCCTTGAAAAATTACCACAGTTTTATGATCGTGACCTTTTTATGGTGCAGAGAAATTAGGTGGATAAAGACATGAGCCAGTCAGATCAAAAGAAAAGAAAAAAGAGCTGGTACAAAAGGCAAGCCTTTCTGAACAAGAGAGTAAAAACTGGACATCGACTCGCAGCGGGACAAAAGGGATTTATTATCACGTGCAACGAACACGAAAAAGATGCAGTCAGAGAGGCATACAACATTCTCAATGAGTACGCAGAAAAACTGTATGGCCCAGAAGAGGTAGGACAAAAATTGACCTTCATTTTATGCTTTCTTTCTTGTAAAGAAGCTATTAAACCACCTCCTTGCAACAACTGAAGTAGTAATTATGAACATTAAGAGGACTCATGAAGAGCTCTTTTCAAAACAATAAATGGCTGAAAATTTAAAAAAATCATTACACTGAATTTAGTCAAAATGTCTAGCCAAGAGCTGTAAAATGAAATCCGTCAAGCTGACAATCATAGAACAACAGTATTTTAATTTCTTAACTGTATTATTTTGGTTACAGGCTCAAAGCAGGCAAGTAGTGAACACCAGTGATGATGATAATGAAGAGGAAGATATTGAGAAAGCCATCGCAAGTGAAGTACAGAGTCTTAAAGCTGTTGAACAGTCAGATCGGCGTTTCCAGAATTGCCAAACTGGTGCCAAAAACTGCATCTTCATCAAGACTACTTTGGAAGATCCAGTTCAGCTTGCTCATGCTATTTTTTCAGACATGCAGAAAACAAAGATAAGAAAGGCAAGGTATGCTTTGCGACTATTGCCTGTAGTTGGAACTTGCAAAGCTAACATGAGCTGTGTAGAAACTCTTGCCTTGGAAGTACTAGCTCCATATTTCACAGATACTAAATTTGAGATTACATATACCATTAATTTCAAAGCAAGAAATAACAGCGGTCTTGGGCGGGAAATGGTGATTTCGGCACTGAGAAAAATAATTGCAGAATCTTTCCCATCAGTGTTGACAAGATACACAACTGCTTCTCCTTATCTGACCATCATGGCTGAGGTGATGTGTGGTATATGCTGCATTGCTGTGGCAAAAGACTTCACTGTTTTTCGCAAATACAATCTTGTTGAAGTTGTCAGTGAGAGACATACACCATCTGACCAGACTGACAACGTAAGTAGCAAACTAGACTTAGAAAGCACTAATAATATGACCACAGTAAGGGATAACAGCACAAACATTGAAGCAAGAGCGAAAAGTAATGATGACCCATCAACAGCCAAGGCTGGAACCATCATAAGCCTCCAACAGGAAGGAAACAGTAATGAAGTTGGGATTTTACTCATCAGTCATACATCTGCAGTCAAGGACAGTAATACTGGCAAAATTATGAGTATTAAACCAGGTATGGAAAGCACTAATGATGTGTCTGCAATCATGGACAATAACATGAGTGGTGAGTTAGAAATCCAGAGTGATGGTGGATCATCTGCAGGAAGAGAAAAGGAGGACAGTCATGAGGTGTGCTCAGAAGAACAGTGATTCACGGTAGAAATTATTGTGCCTGAAACTGTACTTGCAAATTAGTCTTCCAACAGAAAAATGGGTTTAAAGTATCGATACAGCACCAAGCAAAACAATTATTAAAAATATTCAAAACTATTGATGATATACCAGGCATTCCAGATAAAGAAATTGTGAAACTCTTTAAGAGAACAATGGCGTAAGGCAGCATAATGGAGTGATAGTTGAAGATTTTACATCAAAACATAGCCAAATTATCTTTTTGGTTGTAATTCAAAAAATTTTATTCACACTTTAAGAAGACTGTACAAATCTTGCAACTGTGAATAAAACCCATGATAAGAGTTGAAGCAAGTATATCTCTGTGCTAGTATTTTGTCATATTGTGATGAATGTCGCAGAAACATTTATATTTCATGGAAATGCTAGGTAGTGATCACTCTGTGAAGATCACTTTAAGGATGATAGGGGAGACAAAAATCTTGATCAGGTACCTTCATAATCATTGTAAGGCCTAAAGTAACCCTATTAATCTCTTGTAGAACGGCACAGCCAGAACACTGAGAGAGAGCCCACCATCACAGTCAGAATTGTAGTGGGATAGATCTAGGTTGTAAAGGCCCCAGCCAATAAGAGAGTTGGGACAAAATGTTAATTATGCATATCTGTGTACAGTTTTGACCTCTTTCTATGTCTGCTGATGCTTGTAGGTGTCCATCGCAAAAAGTAAAAAGTAGTCATGTAGCCTTTCGGTCTTTGGGGAGTAAGGTATTTCTGATACCCTTTACTGCCGTTCAGTTATCGCGTGCTTTGTGAAGAGTGTCATTGGTTTTTACAGCAACAGCGTCCAAACCGAATGGTTCATGCACTGACCAGTTTGATACTCTTGCGACGCAGTGTTTCTTATCATTGACCCAGCTATGGAGTAGGTAACTGATTGTAGAGGTTGCGGAAGGTAAGGCAGTGATGGAGAGATGAGCATAGCCCTAAGAAAAACTGACGCTGGGATAAGTGACGGCTCTGATCCATCACTTCCCGTGGCTTTACCTTTAGCACCTTTGCCCTGTAAAGAAGAGTCTTGTAGCCGAATGGGTAGGAAGATGTGGACTGTGCTTGCTGATACTGAAAGACGAATCCAGGCATTCGAGACATGATAGCACCTAACTCCCTGGGGTGGTGGTTGAGTGACTTGAGCCGCTTTCCAGCGGGACCAAAACACCTTGCGGCAAAATGGTACTTCTCCTGTATTAGGGTGGTTTTACTTAAAGGGAATGGTTGAGTGACGTGAGCCGCTTTCCAAAGATCAAATAGATAAAAGCACTATTAGCAGCACATGCCTCCAAAGCCCATCTGTTAATTATCCGCTACGATTCGCACCTGCCATCAACAAGCGTCGCTAACAGTGTATACGTCACACTAGTGTACCATTCACAACATTGGCAGCAGTCAACACCAAATAGAGAGAGAGAGAATGAGTCACATTTCGGGTTATTCGAACGCTGAAAGTCTGCATTTCTCGTGGTTCTCAAAAACTGGTACTGTAGCACGAGAAATGCAGACTTTCAACGTCCGAATAATCCGAACTGTCGCTCATTCTCTCTCTCTCTGTCTGTGTTTGGTGTTGGCTGCTGGCAATGGTATGAATGGTGGACCTTGATGTAGTGCACTGTTAGCGGCGCTCGTTGATCGCAGGTGTGATTGGTGTACTAGCACCTGATTAGTGTACTAGCACTACTAGCACTAGTAGCTGATTGCAGGTGGGAATTGTTTACTTTGCTAGCGGGTAATTAATTAACGGATGGGTTTTGGAGGCTGAAGTTTACAAGTTAGGCTTATATCGCCTATACCTACCTATGTCTGCAAAAAACGCAAACCATTCAGGTTGGCCTTTAAACAAGCGTTCCTTCTACATAATACTTAAGAGGAAAAAAACTATTGAAGTATTTCCAGATGAAATAAAAACCTAATTTGTCAAAAAGTTTTTGCTGCAACTGGCCAAGAAAACTGGACCTAGCCCTCGCTATTTGCTGCCCAAGCACCCTACAACGTAAAGATTGGGCGCTGACCTCGCAGAGCATTACGGTGTGATCGAAGGCCTGAGTAGTCTCTCACGCGTTGCAACAAAGTTCGCAGGCTCTCTCTCTCTCACGCACAGATCTTGTGTTAGTTATCTCTTTGCCTTGATTCATTTTCAAAGGGGGGGTGAGCTGTGTTCAAGCCAGCGATCGGTCGCACTTTCGGTCGCTCGCAG
Organism: Marisa cornuarietis; assembly: GCA_004794655.1. NCBI lineage: Eukaryota > Metazoa > Mollusca > Gastropoda > Architaenioglossa > Ampullariidae > Marisa > Marisa cornuarietis. The sequence goes on from SMMW01000025.1 coordinate 3,563,239, forward strand.
CTATAGTGTTATTTTACACTACTTTTTTAACTACTAACATACAGGAATTATTGTGCGGACAGAGGAAAGTGTGTGGATTATTCCGGTGTAAAATTTCTGACAAAAAGTGACCATGCCAGCTGACGCACTGCGTTTTCGTATGTCATGTGGACTGTTTGTGAGCACATTCCTGTCCTTCATGACTAGACGCGCGCAAGTCGCACGCTCCTCAAGATGCACAAAGATTATAATACACAGTAAACTTTAAGCTATGTTAATTGTGTCTGTGATTCTGCTCCTCCTGCGGTGTGGTGACATCGAAAGCAATCCTGGCCCTCGAAGCAATGACAGCACAACAAGCGCCAGTGAACGAAGCGAACATGAACTCTCACCTCGACTGTCACAAGGTATGCAAACACCAGTTACTTTGGACAGTATGATGATAAACAACACGAAGGCTCTATTAGAGATGGTACGGCAGCAGAACGATAAGTTCTCATCATTTGAGAGCTGTCTAGCAAACATAAGCACAGATTTAAGGGCAATAAGAGAAGATGTGTGTCATGTAAAAAATAAATATGACGAAATCAGCGCCCGCTGTGGTAGCCTCGAAAAAGAAAATCAGAAGATATCGAGTTCTGTTGAAGAACTGTGCGTTACCACCACCAATCTATCCCAAGCTATGCGTACCGAGTGCATGGATGCCAAGACAGCTGTGTCTGCCTTAGAGGACAAAATGGAGAATTTGGAAAAACAGCTAAACGATAGGTTGGACCAACTAGAAATGACCTCGCGGCGAGACAACCTAAAATTCTTTGGGATCCCTGAGTCCACAGATGAGTCTTTCTCTGCATGTGTACATCGTATTCTGGATATTTTACAGAGTTGTGTTCCGCATAAAACATGGTCATCAACGGACATTGTCCGTGCACATCGTATAGGACAGCGGCGTACAGAGACAATGGGACGTGCAATCCACGTCCGATGATCGTCAAATTTTCTCAATGGTCAGACAAAATGCTCATATTAAAGAAAGGAAGAAACGGACTCAGAGACAAAGGAATTAAAGTGGCCGGGGACTTAACGGTAAGACAGCAGCAGACAGTTAGAGAGTACCGGGATCGCGGACTATTCGTTTACTTCAAAGGAGGAAGGTTAGTTGTGTCCGGCCCCGTGCGATCTACAACCGACGGAGTTCTGAGGGACAACAGTTGTTTGGAGGGGATGAATAACATCTCAAGTATGGAGGGTGCATCGTCTGAAACCTCCTCCGCAACAAGAGCATCTGGACCAAGTTATGCGGAGGTGGTTCTCGGGACACCCCTACTTGACACATGTCGACACAACAGGAACAACAACGAACCTCCCACTACGACCTACAGCAGCCAGCCAAATAATCAACAATACAGGAACCCCTCGACGTCACAGGAGCTGACACCGGCGAGCACGGCGAGATGTAGTGTATCAGATCCGACCAGCAGCACTACACAGCACGTGCAACGCAAAAGCAGTGATGTTCACCGGAATAGCCGAACTCGTACTCAGTCCACTAGCAACACGAGAGTTCTCGAAAAAGGACAGAGACAACTGACAGACGGTCAAAACTATCGGCCGACACTACGTTCTACTACACGTAACCAGCTTCAACGTCAGTCCAGTGGGACGAGTGCCCCCGCCTTTAAACCATAGGACTCAGGCCCGGCCATATGTGATACAGCAATAACTGGGTCATTACTTGATAATACCATGGTTACTCATTCTGTAACTTTTAACAAGCCACCGGAGAAAAGCGTGAGTTTCCTTACTTATAATGTAGAAGGCATTATGCGTATTTTTGAGCCTGATATGAGTCCTTACATTTCTAGATTCGATTTAGCACTTCTGGTTGAAACGTTTTCAGTAGCGTTGCCATCTTCTAGTTTCCCATATCACGACGCATACATAGCTCCCGGCATAAAGCTGTCACCTACTAATAACGCGCGGCTCTCTGGTGGTGTTGTATTTCTTGTCAGAAAGGAACTAAGTACCTACGTTGAACAAATTAGTACTGAATATGATAATATAGTCGTACTTAAAATATCTAGACATCTCTTCGGTGTATCTAGAGATATCATGGTGTTAGGTGTTTACTTGCCACCTATTGATTCTCCTTACTATAATGACACAGAAATCACTAATGGAGTGTCCCTGTTAGAAATGTGCCTGCTTGATTTATTTGAACGTTTTGGTGACCATTTTCTGATCATACTTGGAGACCTTAATGCAAGGATAGGAAAAGAATGTCCTGATGGGGATTGCCTCCCTTGTGATGTAATAGACGAAATCTTTGATAACAGTACTATGTCTCTTGGTAGGCGTTTTTCTAAAGACGAAACTGTCAATGTGTTTGGTAGATATTTATTGAGTATTTGCGAACAGTTTAACCTGTCGATTTTAAACGGTTCTCTTAACGGGGACTCCTGTGTAGAATTTACTTACATATCAGCCACTGGCTGTAGTGTCATTGACTATTTTATTGTTTCAAGTGAACTCCAAAAACTTTGCTTTTCTCTTAAAGTGGTTAGTAGACATGAATCAAAACACATGCCAGTTGAAATGATGATGTGCGCATCTAGAAAAGTTCACGTGCCTCCCTATGCAGTTCCTTGTAGTTATAGAATCACAAAGTATATTTGGGATGAAAATAGACGTGAAGAGTTTCTTACACTTACCCAGTCGGAGTATGTTAATCAAAAGGTTAATGATGCTACTCACCTCATTGACTCGGATATTGATGCAGCTATCAGCAAGTTCAACGAGGGACTTCTAATAATGGGCCAGTGCATGAAAAAAGTTATCATAGCAGGGAAAGAAAAAAGCCAACCATGGTTCGATAACGAATGTAGGGAAAAAAGGAAACAGGTGCGTCATTGCTTGCGGACGTTTAAAAGAAAGAAAACAGCGGTCACTAAACTCCATTATACAACAAAAAGAAAGCTCTACAATACGTTTATAAAAATGAAGAAGGAAAAATATAAAAATAGTACCGTAGAAACCCTCAAGAACCACAATAAAGATTCTTAAGCTTTTTGGGGGACAATTAAAAAATTCCTCTCGAAAAAGACAACTCAAAATAAAATTAGTAAAGACGAATGGCTCAACCATTTTTTTAAGGTGTTTAACGATCTCCCGGGTGTAGACCAGGATAAAGACCTACAGCCTGATCTCGTTACCCATGATCGCGATTTGTCGGTTTTATTTGCTAACGAAGGAGTTGAGGAAGACGAAGATGATAGTTCACTCTCAGAGCTGGACTCGGACATTTTAACAAGTGAAATCGCAGATGTCATTAATGCCCTAAAGAATGGTAAAGCAGCTGGGCCGGATGGATTAATAGGCGAGTTTTTTAAGAACTCGTCAGCCCTAGTAATACCATTTCTGACAAAGTATTTTAACAAGATATTTAGTAATGGTGTGTACCCAACTTCATGGACAGAAGCTTTAATTCAACCGCTTTACAAAAAAGGTGAGGTAGATAAGCCCGATAATTACAGAGGAATTTCACTTTTAAATACTTCCAGCAAGATTTAAAGTTACATTCTAAATAAAAGACTAAGTAAATGGATAGATAAAAACGAAAAAATCAACGATGTACAGGCAGGCTTTCGAAGAAATTATAGCACTGTTGACCACATTTTTACCTTATTTGCGTTAGCCCAGAAACAACTTGTTAGCCGAAAGAAATTGTATGTGGCATTTTCTTGACTTTCAAAAAGCATTTGACTCAGCTATACGGGAAAAACTCTGGAGATTACTGAATAAGAACAAGATGAGAGGAAGAATGTATAACGCTATAAAAGGAATGTATAATAGCGTCAAAGCTAAGGTAAAAGTAGGAGGTGATGTAACAGAATCCTTTCTATGTCCCAGGGGTTTAAAGCAGGGAGAAATTTGTAGCCCTGTTTTGTTTTCACTATTTATTAATGAGCTAGCAAAAGATGTAATTGACAGGGGTAAACATGGAATACAGCTAAATCCAGATATCTTAGAAATATTTATTTTGCTTTTTGCAGATGACGTGGCATTAATTTTGGATACTGTAACTGGTCTGCAGAACCAGCTTAATGTTCTGAGAGATACATCATGTAAATTAGGTTTAGTAGTTAATTTAGATAAGTCTAACATTGTAGTATTTAGAAATGGCTGTTTCATTTCTTCCCATGAGAAATGGGTATTTGGAGTCCAAAATATATCAGTTTTAAACATGTATAAATATTTGGGTATCTACATGTCCACCCGTCTGTCCTTTTCCCATGCTTTAAATGATATGGCTAGTCGAGCCAAAAAGGATGTAGTTGGAATCCTTAGGGCACTATGGTCTATTGGTGAACATGCTCCTGATGTTTTCTTAAAACTGTTTGACTGTCAGATTCTTCCTATGATGACCTATGCAGCAGAGGTATGGGGAGTTGTTGCCAATCTCAAATCAGTAGAAACAGTTCACACTTTCGCTTTAAAAAGATTTCTGGGAGTCCCACTACAAACCCCTAATGCCCTAGTTTATGGAGAAACATCAAGATACCCTTTACATGTGACTGTATTTGTAAAAAGTATTAAATATTGGCTACATATTCTGAGCATGTCTCCAAGCAGACTACCACATAAAGCCTACAAAATGTTGTTAAACATACATGACCAAAACAAGATAACATGGGCTTCCTCTATATGTTTTTTGTTGTATCGCTATGGCTTCGGGCATGTCTGGCAAAACCAAAGCGTTGGAGACCCTGAATTATTTGTTACAATTTTTAAGAGGAGACTCCAAGACTGTTATCAACAAGAATGGCATTCTACCATATCTTCCAACGAACGGTATCATTTCTATAATTCGTTTAGATCTTCTTTTAATGATAGTCATCATCTGTACTACCTAAGAAATGCCAAAATTAGAAGTGCCTTCATCAGATTTAGAACAGGTGTTTCTTCAATAAAAGTTCACACCTTTAGGCACACACGCAATACGTTATCTTCTGATTTCAACTGTCCATTTTGTACAGATATGGAGGAAACTGAACTTCATTTTATGTTTGTGTCCCAGGTATGCTGTTTTTCGAGAGAATTATATACCTGCAAAATTTTATAGAAATCTTTCAATGTTTAAGTTAACATTGCTACTTAGCAGCAGTAGTAGGAAGATAATATGTAACACTGCACTTTACATCTTAAAGGCATTAGAATTCCGAAACGATGCTCTATAATTCTATGAAGTCTGAACTTTGCCTATTTTTTGCATGCAGTGTAAAAATTATAATGTGATTACCACCCCGTGTAATACGGGCCGTTGGCCCAAACAAACAAAAAAAAATTTTTTTTTGTTCCTTTCTACATCTTTATCTGATGTTTAAGCAAATAGTATTTTTAGTACCCACATAGATCTGCCTGAGAGGCAACAAAATATTACATTATATAACTGTTTGCTCTATATATTGCATATGTTACAGTATATTTTTGCGTAATGCCTTAGAAATGTGCAAAGTCATCATGTCACCCCCCCCCCTGTTAAGGGCCGATGGCCTAAACAATAAAGTTTGTCTTGTTTTTGTCTTGTCTCTTTCACGCACACAAAAACTTTCATCAGTTTCCTGGTTTTTCTTTAATTGTAGCCGGACTGATGACGCTAGAAAACGATCCGGATCACGGCATTAAATATTGGTAGCGGACCGATCTGCTTTCTCATTGCGGCCCTAGCGCCAATCAGTCCGTTCCTCTTTAGGGTTCCAGGGAAGATGAGGGAAGTTCCCAAGGAGAATTTTCTGCTAAAATTCTAGCTCTTTTACGTCGGGTGTGTTATCTAATGTGATACTTCGCGTTCTGTTCTTTTTCTTTCTACTACACTTCCGCACTTAGCCGACTTTGGAATCCACAAAAACCCTGCTTTTTCCAAGAAAAAAGTGTTTTTTCCGCTGGATTGTTCAATGTTTAACTCCACGGATCTTCATGTGTGCTCTGCTGTGTCACAGCTATGGACGACACAGTTCTCTTTCGCTCTAGTGATACACGTTCATCTCATTCACACGATGAGGACACACGTACATCACGCTAGCATTCGTGTAGACTGATACGCTCACGTTGGTAAATAAGTTCAAAGACAAAGATTTTATTTACACATACAACTACTATTTCTATTCCAACCTATCTAACCTACTAAAACCTAGCACCTACTCCCTGGGGTGGGGAAGAGTGTGGGTTGAGTGACTCGAACCGCTTTCCAGCGGGACCAAAACACCTTGCGGCAGATAGCTGGAAGAGAAAAGGGGAGGGCGATATATATTAGCCGTCACTATCTAACAGAGACATTGCAGTTATTTATTAATTACCTTCACCATAGAATGACATTGCACGTAGACTTCAAAACTTGTCTTTCAGCAACTGAATTTAGGTCCAAACGTTTACTGATAATTGCTGTGATTTGCTTACACTCACATGCCTGATTTTGTTGATAATGTGATAATGGTTGCAACAGAACTTATTTTCTGTGGTCGATTTTTTTCAAGAGAGCAGAATTAGAGGGTCGTACCAGTTACGCTTTTGTTTCTTAATTACCTTCACTATTGAACGACATCACATATTGTTGCAAAAAAGTTTACTAACATATCGCCATATCCCAGACCTATGACGGCTACGAGCCAATAAGGACTGAAAAAGAACATCACAAACATAGCGGATTTTGTTCTTGGTTATCGTCTCAATGCATGCAACAAGACAACCGAGCTTCTGAAAACGTTACAAGCGTGGAGATAAACCATGGCGGCTAACCACAGACTTCGATTCCTATATGTGGTGTGGGCTTTCCTCGAAACCTTTTTATTTGGAGGTCTCCTGTTTGCATGGGGGTCGATAGTGTACGTGTTGAAGGAGCACGGGGTATACAGCCATCTTTGCGACAACGCAAACAAAACGTCGCCTGGGGGGAGACACAACCTTCTCTAACATCACATCACTCTTCAACCAAACACAACATGGAGGAGGTGCCCAGAGCAGCAGCTGTGCAGCTCGCGATAAGATGCTGTCGCTGGTGTTCACCATCGCCTCCCTGATGAACTGCGTGGGCTCCGGCGTCATGGGCCAGATCAACTTCAAGTTCGGCACCAGGGTTACTCGCCTTTGCGCTTTGTAAGTATGCTAGAACGTTCAGATGTTTTGCTGTCAAGAAAAAAAAGTAATAACGAGCTACATCACGACATTGTCTCACCGGCTTCTGTGTCCCACTGTGTAGAAGTCCATCCTCATTTCAGCTGTGATGTAGTGATATTTGTACATTTATGCTGAGATTATATGCATGGTTCTTCGACATGTCCACCATTTTTGTCACCAGCTGTGGTTACGTAGTTGTTCTTAGCTATGTCAGGTGCGGTAATGTGGTTGTCTCTATGTCAGCAGTGGTGACATTGTGGTCTCTAGCCATGTCAGCTGTGGTGACATAAGGTCCTTAATCATGTTAGCATATGTGACGTAGTGATTCTTAGCCATATCTAGTGCGCTGACGTAGTTGTCCTTCCTCATGGCAGCTGACGTAGTGGTCTTAGCCAGCTGATGTGATGTAACTGATTAGCCATATTAATTAGCTGTGGTGACGTAATGGCAAGATGCAGATTTTGTTTTTTTCCCCTTTCACGTAGCGCCTCTTAGGATCTCGAAAACTATTATCTTGCCATCAATCCGTTTTTATTAATTTATTTTATTAATGCTTCCTATAAAGTGGTTTTTTTTAATCGATTGTCAACAGCTGCTGTACGAACAGGGTGTGAAACTGCAATGGACAATGCTGTTCTTGACTGGACTGCACCTGTTGACCTTGATCAATACCTTTCTCTTTTTGCCCAAAAGTTTCATCCTTAAGTTCAAGAGCATAGAAATCATCTCGGGTAAGATGTAACGTACAGAAGAAAAGATGGTGGCTTTATATTAGCTCAAGTAAGACGTAACGTACAGATGATAATTGCTTGATATCGTTGATGCCATGATCATAATCATTATCGTCGATACTAAATATAGAGACAGAGGAAAGAAGGCGCTGACACGTGATCGTGTGTTGGGCAATTGGGAAGTATTTCATTATGTAAATAAAAACTCTTGCTATTCTTGATATGTCTAAAAAAAGTAACGTCTTAAGCAAGTTGTTCTTTAAAGATGCGAATAATACTATAAATAATACTATAAATGACACGGTAGGGATACACAGTAAGTATGAATCGAATAGAAAAGTCGTACGTGGTCAGTGGGATATTCTATGATGCCATTCGTGTCTGCAAGGTAACCGGTCGTTTTCCATTTTGTGAGAAAAATGATACTGTTACTGCATATAATTGCAATTATTTTTTTTAGTGCACAAAACTAAATCTGCAGTCATCATACTCTCAAACTGCTAGTTTTACTTCATCCCAAAATCTGGAGCTTTTAAAAACACCACAGTCAGTTTCTGTCTTTTTCAGTCAGAATTGTGACCTGAAATCTCCCACGTAGTTTCAAAATACAAAAATACTTGATTCGGTCTTTTATTGTCTGCCTTACTTCTCAGGAACAGATATGACAATGATGGATATTGCACCTTCAAAGGACGCTAAGGCACTTGTCCAACAGGAGGATGGGAATCTCCCATCCATTAGATCCTGTATATTGTCATCGATGTACTTGCTACACGTGACATGGTTCTGCATTCTCCAGCTGCGGTTTTATTTCTTCCTTTCCTCTTTGAACAGCTGGCTAACAGACATTCTAACCGAGGAAGACGGTACACAAAATACAGTATCACAAATGCATGTCACATCATAATGTGTGATCATAATCTTGCATTTTTATCATTTACAAAACAATCATACATATATGTATACCATAAAATTTATGCTATATTAAATATATTTTCCTAATTACATTACTGAATTAAGGGATTACCGTAAAGGCGTAAAAGTGTGTAGGCAATGCTTTACGATCTGCATATCTGGGACAGATTAACGCCTTAATAAAAAGCTGCTTTTTATAGTAAATTTGCTTGCAGTTAGCAACTTTACCAACGTGTTAACATACACATTGATGTGTGGAGTGTTATCGGCACTGCTGGCTGGTACGTTGTACGATTTCCACAAGCGTATCTTTCTGGGTGAGTTTATCTTCTCTCATCTGCCAAGCAATGCCAAGCTTTTAAATACAGGATTTGTCACCTGCTTTTTTTAACAAAAAATTATGAAGACCTCATTTCCACTAAGCACTTCCCGCGGCCTTCTGCGTCGTCAAAAGTTATGATTTAGCTCAATCTACGTGTGCTGTCACCCTCCGAAATCCATCAACCATAATATCATAACTAGCCAACCAATGCGTTATTTGTGTCAGACTAATGATAGCACTGTTTTTTTTTTAACCTGTCAGAAATTTTGAGCTTTATGTTTGGCGGGGTTTAGTCTTTAGTGAGTTTAAGAAATCATGCAACGACGAAGGAACGCACGAAGGAGCACCGCTAGGAGCACCAGCACTTGACTTCACTCTGCGTCTGTTGTCACAGGAAGCCGCTCCAGACTCCGACGTGAGTTGATGCCGGCTGTCATCCCACTGGCGTTGACGGCGTTACTGGGAGTTGCTCTCTCTGTACTAGTGCTCTTCCCCAAGAAGAACCTGCTGTATTTGACTTTCATCCTCGTCACCTTATTTCGCTCGTTTCTCTACGGAGTGGGGACTTCCTTCTGAGGGACCATGTGAGTGCTTTGCGAATTTGTTCGGAAAATCGCTTGCACCCTTCCAGCCATGCTTGCTCCACGTTAAATATTGTGCAGTTGACCCCAGGTGTTGTCGTATACTTTGACGTGTAAGTCTTACAAGAAATCCACTCATAATTCGACAAGCAACGACAGACAGTCATATCTGGTACCTCTTTGAGAAATAAACTCCGGTTTCGAAGCTTTTACTAGAAATGTAATAAAGTAGTGTCACGCGTACGCGGTACAGTAGTAAAACTTGCGATATATTGTAAAAAGTATACATAAGAGCCCCATGGAGCCAATGATCATCGAGGACTGAGCTGTCCTCTCCTTTTGCTTGCTTTTATTTTTCCCAATAAATCATGAGCCCTTCACAGCTAGCTGGTGTGAAGTAGCAGCGGGTGGGGGAGGGTAAGGCTCGAACCGCCGACTTTCTTTTCCTAAGCCATGCACTACATATATTCTACCCCCCCCCCTTCACAGTTCTTTATTCCTTGTTGCCCTCTGTGTACGTGTTCTACCCCTTTTCCTGCTCTTATCGCATCCACTCTATTTAATTCTGTGAAGGTTTCCTAGCCAGTACTTCGGGATCCTGTACGGCTTGATGCTAATACTGGGAGGACTCTTCAGCTTCCTTCAGTACGGCCTGTTCTTCTGGGGGGATTCCGCTGGATTCACGACTGTGAGTGTCACACGCAAAAATTACCTTGAACATAATTTTCCGATCATAACACAACATTCAGTGCTGATCGGTAATTGCAACGACGAAGTATGTTCCAAAAAAAAAAAGCTAGTCCCGAAGCCTGTTACGGATATAAACATATACGGGGTTCACCGTGTCCATCAATCTTTCCGCTGGCTTTACCTTCGCTGAGTTCTCAGCTGTTGAGTTGGGGGGGTTAAGTTTTTTTCCAGCCACGAGGCAAAACTGACTTGAACCACCGAGTTCTGCGTCACAGTCGAACCTGGATAATAAGAGCGACCACTTAGGCGGGAAAGTGAAGCCGCTCTGTCCTGTATGTGACCGCGGCTACGTCCCTCTGTTACGAGTATCAGTTTTCGCGCGAGGATGCCAGGTGGTCACAACTCTTGAACTCAAGGTTTTCGATTGTTCTCTTTTCCGAAAGACGAAGAGAGGTGAGTTAACAGCATTTCCCTTCTTTAGTAGATTTAAGTCGTATTTATTTTTGGTTTTGCCACATATGCTGCTGCTTAGTAGTTTCCCGAGTCTTGTGTTGTCATTTCCACAGATGTAAGAAGTGGACGCGGAACTGCCGGCGAAGCGATCTGTTGGGCCAGCGTCATCGTATTTGAATGCGAACTGTGCTCTCTGCTCTGACCATTTTGAACAAAGCCTGTTCATGAACCCCTTGAACAAGCACTAGCGGCTGATGTGGTGTGCAGTTCCAGCCATCTTTGATCTACCGAATCCACCAGCACCGCTAACTGTAAAGCAAAAACTACCACAACGAAATGATATTTCAGGAAAAGGAGCAAGTAGAAGAAAAGAAAAACGAATAAAACGCGATGAAAGAGATAAACGATACAAATAATAAAACTACCGCTTACTAAGCTAACAACTTCGTCAGTTATATTTAACATATGAGTGCAATTCCTAAAAAGATTTTGCAAATAAAGTTGGAAAACAGTGGATACTTTATTTTAAATCGTTCGTAAGGATTTTTTAAAATTTATTATGACTCCCAGCAGGTTCATCTTCTTTGGAGACACAGTCCACACCTACTGATTTTGTTAGCAACATGTCACCGTGTTCCCCTGAGCCATCCACTTCAGCTGTGGAACAAACTAGAGTGAAACAAATGTTGCCTTCGAAACGAGGGTTCAAAGTGAAAGTAAAAACCCTTCAGCAGAAATGACGACTTCTTAAGAGAACAAACAGTACTGCAAAAGACCCAGAAATCATAAAAAAGATTTGTTTGCTTCAAAATTTAAAGAATTAAATATCTTCCGCCAGCTACATTTACCATTGTTGCTACACAAGTAAAGTTGTCTGGAATGAAGACAGCACTAGAGAGGCTGAATGTTCATCCTTATATCGCTTGTTACATATGACATCGTTAGAAAGATAGTATCGTTACCTCAAAGAAGATTGTTTGCTCTGTGTAAATCTATCCCTGCAAGCCCCACACACCACTGACCCTTAGATGAGATGTGAAACAAAAGCTACCTGCTGAAATCTGTTCATTGTTCAGACATGTTCCCGAACATGGTAGCCATTGCCTACAAAAGTGTGCATCATAGATTCTGTGAACGCAGGTAAAGGTCTGTGACACCAAACCCTTGCAGCTGGGGAACAATTATTACCATGGAATAATGGCTGTAAAGATTTCTTTTAAGTTAAAGAAAATTGTATAAATGTTATTTCATAAGAAGTGGTGTAATATAATTTGAACAGGGGTTAAAACATACATCTTATCCAGGTCTTGTACAAAAACCATATTCTCTGTTTCAGGTGAATTATTTCCTCCTCAGCCTTGTAGCCGTGGCACTGATACATGCCCTGTATCAGTGGTTGGTATGCAGACGTGCCGAGTTTGAATGGATCCGCAACATCCAGAAGATAGAAAGTGATATAAATCTTGATAGCTAAATGTTGACCAAAGACTTCTGTAGATGCTTTATATACACAACTGATGCCAAGCCAGAAAATCATTAAGCTTGTATAATAAGAACACTACTGTCCCATGCCACTCTCTTCCTGTCTTCTCTGCTTCTGCTTGTAAATGGAAAGCAGATGGCTACTATTCTACCAAAGCATGCATTCTCAACAGATCTTTCAAACACTTCTGCAGCACAGGATGTCATGTTATACAGTTTACCAGACTTGCTTCCAGGATGTACTTCTCATGGTGAAACACAAGGTAGTAATTAACACCATAGCTATCCATGGAATACTTCAAATATTTTGGACAATAGTGCTGTCACCTTTTCTTTAAGCATTGCTCCACACAATGCTCGTCCTTCTTACCCTCCCCCTTCTGCTCTTGCTAATTTTATACCATCTTTCTCTGCAGAAACCCTATATTTTCTATGTTCTGTTACTTGGTGTCTTTTTGTGTTTTCCATCTTTGTTTTCTGTTTGTCGTCATTACAGTCGTTTATACTTACGCCCCTCGTGTTCTATCCATTTAGTCCATGTCGCTTCCTTGTTTTTAAGCGCTAAGAGCATGCTCTCTATGAGTGTGAATATGCGCTATACAAATCTTCATTTATTATTATTATTATTATTATTATTATTATTATTATTATTATTTATTAATTCTGCGAATCGTTTTTTAAAATAAATATATGCTTATACATTTGCATTCTGAAATTTATTACTTTTGTTGAAATGAGATGTATGATGATTGTTGAAAAGTTTTAAGACAATAAGACAATAAACTCTTGAAGTTTTCTTGAAGATAGCAAGAGAGTTAAATGCTGTAAAATGTGTTCGTTTCGTTTGCTAGAGAATAAGAAAGTACATGATCAATCCACTTCTGTGGTTGTCTTCTTTAAATACTCCCTGCAGGTGCCATATAGTTTGTTTTGAAAATAGTATCATTAATTTTCATCTGTTTCTCAGATAATTGTATACGAAAAAAATACTGTACTACAAACTCAAGACTAGAGGCAGAGAATGCTTAAAGAAGATTTAGCTGAAGAGTGTGGTGCTGATAACTTAATGTTTGGGATGAATAGGTAAAATAGCGTTTTATAAGCAATGTGTAGCGATGTGTGTGACTGTGTGTGTGTGTGTGTGTGCGTGTGTGTGTGCGTGTGTGTGTTGATTATGGATGTGCGAGTCCCCCCCCCACACACACACACAAGCGGATGTGACACAAGAGAGAACGATCAATGTCTTCCCTGGGAACAGTTCGTGTAGGGGTAGGATAGTGACGTCATGTTTTCACGTCACTGACAATCATATCATTTAATTGTGTACCCTCTTGATAGGGGAGGCGGCGAGAAGTAGCAGCAGTAGTACTTGATAACAAGTCGCGTAAGTGTTTCATCATTTTGCAACATTGATACTATTCATGCCACTTGTTTCAAACAAAGCAAAGATTTATCGTGTTGACAATAAACCTGAGAACCCCTTGAATAAACAATTTGTGCAGTACCCTCTCCGGGCATTATCGAATTCTCATCTGGTCTAGCTAGTTACTAAACAGTTAAAAGAAGGAGGGGGGGATCTGGTGTTTTACGCCGAGCCAGCAACTATATAAGGCTATACCACGGTAAGGCAGCCAGCCCTGTAAGCAGATGTCGCATGCAGAGAAAGAACAGTACATGTGCCCTGGACGAGAGCTGAGCCCAGAACAGCCAACCTTCTGTATTGGTGACAGGTGCTAACCGTTGCGCCACCTAGCCGCCCTAAAACAAAACAAACAGAAACCTGTAAAGTAACTCTCTGTGTGTGTAAGCCTGCGTGTGACAGTAAGTAAGCGCGACCCACATCACGAGAACAACTTAAACATTGCACAACTTCCCCTAAAGATGTTGGAAAACAAGAAACTATACGTAGGTTTTCATTATTTAACATAGGATTATTTATTTGAATTTTGCTTTGTTTTTTTTCTTCTGGGCTTTAGGACGAATTTTCATGTCATTTATTTGGCTTTAAGCACAGGTGGGGGGGGGACATTTTTAGCCATCAGGTCGTTAAAGAGTGACAACCACCATATATTGTAAATACGCAACAGATGAGCAGATGAAATCATATTTTCACTTGACACTTTGTCCCAGTAACCAGCAAGCCATTTGGAGTCTACGAATGGTGACATAAACGCTTTCAAAGTATTACATTTTTTCTTTTCGTTTTATTGCTATCTTCAAGCATGTTTGCACTGGCCTTACTTGTGCATTGCATGTAGACTTAAAAACTCGTGTGTCAGCAAAAGAATTTAGGTCAAAACGCTTACTGATAATGTTCTGTGATTTGCTTACACTCACATGCCTCATTTTGTTAATGTGATAATGGTTGCAACAGAACTTATTTTCTGTGGTCGATTTTTTTTTCCAGAGAGCAGGATCGCTCTAGTACGCTGTTATTTCTTACCTTCACGACTGAGCGACATCCCATATTGTTGCAAAAAGTTTACTAACAGCGCGATACCCCAGCCCTACGAGCCAACACTATGATGTCATTACATGGGATGAAAAAAGAACATCGCAAACAGCGGATTTTTATGTTTGGTTAACGTGTTGCTGCATGCAACAAGACAACCGAGCTTCTGAAAACGTTACAAGGGTGGAGATAAACCATGGCGGCTAACCCCAGACTTCGATTCCTATATGTGGTGTGGGCTTTCCTCGAAACCTTTTTATTCGGAGGTCTCCTGTTTGGCTGGGGGTCGATGGTGTACGTGTTGAAGGAGCACGGGGTATACAGCCATCTTTGCAACAACGCAAACGAAACGTTGCCTGGGGGAGACACAACCTTCTCTAACATCACATCACTCTTCAACCAAACACAACATGGAGGAGGTGAGCAGAGCAGCAGCTGTGCAGCTCGCGATAAGATGCTGTCGCTGGTGTTCACCATCGCCTCCCTGATGAACTGCGCGGGCTCCGCCATCATGGGCCAGATCAACTTCAAGTTCGGCACCAGGGTTACTCGCCTTTGCGCTTTGTAAGTATGCTAGAACGTTCAGTTGTTTTGCTGTCAGGAAAAAAAAAAGAACGAGGAGACGGTGGATGAATATCTTGAAACATTTCGCTACTTCACGACATTGTCTCATTGGCTTCTGTGTCCCATTGCGTAGAGGAATATTCTCATTTCAGCTGTGATGTAGTGATATTTGTGCATTTAGGCTCAGATAATGTACATGGTTCTTCAACATCCCCACCGTTTTGACGTAGTTGTCACTAGCCATACCAGCTGTGGTCACTTAGTTGTCACTTGCCTTGTCAGCTGTGGTTACGTAGTTGTTCTTAGCCATGTCAGCTGCGGTAATGTGGTTGTCTTTATGTCAGCAGTGGTGACATTGTGGTCTCTAGCCATGTCAGCTGTGATGACGTATGGTCCTTAATCATGTTAGCATTGTGACGTGGTAATCCTTAGCCATATGAAATCCGCTGACGAAGTTGTCCCCTCGCCATGGCAGCTGACGTAGTGGTTTAGCCAGCTGATGTGATGTAACTGATTAGCCATATTAATTAGCTGCGGTGACGTAATGGCCATGAGCCATTACAGAAATGATGGGACGTAGACGTTTGATTACGTCATGGAGGCAAATAATTAATGTTTAACTAAGCCACTAACTGGGGTTAGTTAACATTCCGCACGGAGAAGTTTATGGTACCCCGATAACGTCATTTCAAGACGTAACATTCTCAAATCTAGAACATTCAGTTACGATGAGAACCCATGACTTACAATTTCTTTAGTGCGTAGAGAAAATATTTTCGTATATTTTCCAGCTTGTGAGTCTTAGTGCTTTTTTCACAGAATCATGAGAATAGACATACAGACAAGCAGAGAAATAAGATCAGACAGTGAGGTCATTAAATTGTGTTCATAATTTGATGTCGTCCATGTCGCAGCGATTAAAGAAGTGCATGTTCATGTCCCAAAATAAAGTCACTATTTTTATATCGTTCCGTGCAATGGGGAAATGTCGATGTTTGAAAGCTTGTGTATCTCGTTTTGTGTCTTTTTTTTTTTCCTTGGCTGCTGTTGTTCAGATGGTTGATCACCTGATAGTGTGGAGCAGTGACAACAATTTTCAGATAAACGAATTCAGCAGTAACAGAGGCATTGAGGAAACATTATCCAATAAGAAGCCGTAGACAATTTCTGGGAACCGCCATCTCTAATAACCTTAGCCAGGACAACAACACGTAGCCTGTCAGCAAGGCAGCCAAGCAACGACGTACTATACCAGCCAAAGAGGTTCGATGGATCAGGAGTGACATCATGGCACAGTTTTATCGGGTAGTTATCAAGGTTATACTGACGTTCTATTACCGTCTGGTACAGCAGTCCCACCCATAAGAGGAAAGTCCGACGACTGGGTGGTGCGAGCGGTTGCACAACCATTAACTGCGAGCTTCCCTCTCCAAGCATGATATATGACCAGCTCAGTTTGAGAAGGGCGCGAAAGATCGTGCCCGACAAATCACATTCAGCGAATAGTTTATTATATCATATGCCCTGTGAGGTAAGGTACAAGAACTATCCAGGGGATGTAGTTATGAAACGCGGTTAATCCGTTGCACTGAGGTAACTTAGGGGGAAATCAAAGACAAGCGTCTTTGGATTTCGTTAATTTTGAGTTCAGACTCCATCGTTTGACCTGTCATCATTTTTAGTGATGTGCATGTGCTGAACTGTGTTTCTCGATTGTGAAGTTTTGTTTTACTGCTACAGCTTCAGTTGATCCGTTGACTAACGGTCCTTTCTTACGCGACGCCATTTTCGTCTCAGTCCAGCGTGCAAAGTGGCTAAACTTCTTGATGGTTTGAGGCAGCAAAACTGTCCACAGCTTGTGTGACCTGCGGAGGTTTATCCTCAGCATTCTTGATCTGGTCTTTCTAATGACTTCTTCGATGACAAACAATTGTAGATCTAAACTTTAAATCGTTAACTATGAAATGTGTGGCCAGGCCGCTCAGACAAATCTGGTCCTCCCTTTTCTTCTCTCTCCAAGATTTCTTTTTTTCCCATAATCTTTACATTTATTTTAGTTCATAGGCTTGTTGGATAACGGAGTACTGTATTATTTCAGTTAGTAATCAAATAGCCCTACACTTTATTATTATTATTCCTGTTTCTACGCGTTACCACTTTTTCTTTCCTGTCGCCCTGGTTGGTTTCTTCAATTTCTTCCTATTGCTATAAAAAATAACTTTTATTGCTATTCTTTTACCCCTACCCCCTGGAGTCACAGTTATACAAGGTGGTAAAGGTTCAAAGGTAAAGAAAGATGAAGTAGCATCTGCAGGGTCTGTACATCGCCTTATTGCTTCCGAACTAGGTACTCTTTCTTGAGATCCCCATTTTGCCCTAGAAAAACGACTTAACCTCGCTTAATAAATGCGGCTCCAGGCCCAGAACATTCCACCCGAAGAGCAGTTTCTACACTAAAGCTGGAGCCTCTTTGAACATCGAAACTGTCTCTTTGATTCCGTATTTGTTTATGTGATACATTAGTTTTAGACACCTTTTTAAAAAAAGCAAGCGACAGTGTTTTGCGAAGAAATGGAGAAAGGGGAATGAAGAATAATAAGGAGGAATACGTACAGTATCAACGAATTACAATATTCATTTTTTTCCAGTTTTGTGTTTCTAACGGGCAGCTTGTTGACTTCGTTTACAACAGAAGGTAAGAATATTCGAATTTGCACACGACATTTACTTAAATGTATTCGTGTATCTTACTATAAATTACTTAGTTTCACTGACTTTTTTCATTCACGTTAGTCTCTTTGTTTGTAAATCGGTTTCTTTATCCTGTTTACGGATTAACTATTTATGTATCAAAAGGAATACAGGTAATAACGTTAATGACAAGGCCATCATCAGCCTGTCATCTTTGAAGGCGGAAGGGAAAGTTATGTAACTACTATTCATCTCCCCCCCCCCAAAAAAAAAAAAATCCCCAAATCCCTCCCCCCTTAAAATCTGTATATTTTGCAAAATTTACTTTCAATCACTGTGATTGTTACTGTGAGATTCCGGACTTGCGTTACATCAGTGAATCCCTCTGCCTTTGTTTCTCTTGGCTTTCATTTGTTTCAGCCAGCTGATGGAAGTGATCAAATTTAGGGGGTACATCAACAAGTGAAAATAAAATCAAATATATTTGATATTTCAGGCCTAAAAAGTGGTAACTTCGCCTCTAATTAGAGAAGTTCTTAAAAATAGCTCAAGACGACAAATGGTAGCAAGTTTTTGCATAAGAAAAAAAATAGTAAAGGTCAAAGTTACTCTGCTTCTTATTTATTAATAATTTACAGTAATATTTGCTGCAAACCTGCCAGGATCCTGGCAGAATCAAAATTCATTTGGAAAGCGGGTGGCTGAGTAGTTAGGACACTGTCGTCCAAACTGACAGGCGCGCCAGTTCGATACCGGTGTAACGCAGCAAATTTAGTCGACCCAGCTGTCGGGAAACTGACTCCATAAAAGGTTTGAGAAAGAAAGCCAGCGAGGGAGAGGAGATGGGCACCGCCCTTACATGAAGCTGACCTACCCAATTCCCCAACGACCTTAAAAAAATCAGGGGATGACCTGTCTGCAAACAACATGAGTCGGTATAGTTCTTAAATCGTTTGCTTCAAATCTGTGCTTTTTTCACCTCTTTTTGTTTCTTTCTAAGACAGATCATGGATAATTTTCCCCGGCATGAGTTTGCTCAGCATTGGAGGCATTTCACTGCTGATGACAAATGCTCAGGTAACAAACTGTGACAAACCCAAATGTAATATTATAGAAGTGAACGAGTTTACAAGTAATTATAGTTTTTTGTCTATAACCTGTTTTTTGCTTTCTTTGTCCAGTGATCTCTGCAGAATCACTATATTCTATGTTCCTGTTACTTGGTGCCTTTTGTGCTTTTTATCTTTGTTTTCTGTTTGTCGTCAGTACTGTTGTTTATTCTTCCGTCCCTTGTGTTCTTTCCATTTAGTCCATTCTCTTCCCCGTTTTGAGCCCTAAGAGCATGCTCTCTATGAGTGTGAATATGCGATATAAAAATCATTTATTATTATTATTATTATTATTTATTTCTCTTCCTGTTTGACACATTCTAAAAATAGAAATGTAAAGATCAACTCTCCCAACAGCCATTGTATAATTTGTATTTTTACTTGATGCACCAGACTGTCAGCTTAAAAGTTACAATTCTATTTTGAATAAGAAACAAAACTCTATAGACACCGAGTGGCGTTTGTCAAGTTTCTATTTAGTAAATGAGTGGTGGCGGTTCTTGAATAAAAAAAAAGAAAAGAAAAGCAAACCCAATGCAGCTACCAAATGCAAAGAAGTGAACTGTGCCATCAAGAAAGGGATGAAGGCAGCTAGGGAGAGCTGGATAGAAAACCAATGCCTCGACAAAGAGGATGGAAGGGCATGAGGAGACAGCAAAAAGGTCTACCAACTACTAAAGACCCTCACTAAGACACAGCACGGGGCCTCAGTCATCGAAGACAGCAATGGCCACCTTCTCACAGAAAACAATGCTGTACTCAACCGATGGACTGAATATTGCAAAGACCTGTACAACTTCCAGCTGAAGACTGACGCCAGCATCCCCCAAAACAACTAGACTAGAGACAGTGAACTTGCAGACCTACAAGTCCTACGGGAAGAGGTCAAAAGAGCTGTACACAGTCTGAAGGGAGGAAAGTTGCCAGCAGTTGATAATGTGCCAGCTGAGCTGCTCAAGCAGGGTGAAGAAGAAACTACAAAGGCTCTCACTGTCCCGTGCAAAAGAGTCTTTGAACGCAAGAATGGTCCAAAGAATGGACGCAGTCACTAATCATACCTCTCTCCAAAAAAAGGAAATAGCAAACAGTGCCAGAACTACAGAACCATAAGCCTTATCAGCCACCCAAGCAAAGTCATGCTAAAGGTCAGAGAGAACAGCATCAACACCACTGCACGAGAGCTGGTAGCAGAAGAACAGGCTGGATTCATACCACATAGAAGCACAGTTGAGCACATCTTCAACTGTAGCATCCTTATAGAAAAGCATCTTCAGCATCAGCGGGACCTCTACCGTAACTTTATTGACTTTAAAAAGGCATTTGACAGAGTCTGACACGAGATGCTTTGGCATGTGATGCGAAAATTCAACACTCGAAGAAGTCTTCGTCCAAGTCATCGAAGCGCTGTACAATAGCTCAACGAATACAGTATGTCGTATGATAACTAGGCTAGGGCTATAGTGCTAGTGCCGTGCTCTTGCTTTTCCACAAGTCGAGCAGACGCCGCCAAATGAACCCGCACAGGATAGATCAGATAGCTGAACAGGGACCCGTTCTTTTGTCAGACGGAAGTAAAGAATGGCCGGTATCAGATCGGTCAAGGAGGGGGACTGGCGATGGACTCGGGTGTAAGCCGAGCCGGTCAGGATCATAAACAATGCCGAATAGGACAGGTCAAGTCAAGCCACCAACCTCAGGTCCCCAGGTAGAAACAGGGATGGGGAATCGAATGATGTGAATTAACTGAGGGGCAGTAGCGCTAGCTACGATTCTAGAGGAACAGAAGTCGTTCACCGCACATTAATCAGTGTAGGTTAGACATGTGGACATTTAACGACTTGACTATTCTTTAGAAATTATAGGCACTCAAGTTAACCTTTGGGTAAGCCGTAAGGAATGTTTTCCAGACTTGGGTGGCAGTAGTTGTTTCGTAGCATCGATGGACAATTGGTTGTAGTTCGTAGACTGGTGCGTAGAAAATCAGTGACCACCTGTCTATCACGTACTAGCTAGGTAGTGACTGGTCATAGATAAGAAACGGAATGGCAGAGAGCGTCTGTATTGTGTTTTTAGCCACTCGCGAGAGATGATGACCGCCGGAGATGAGGATTTAACATCGCGTCAGTCGAGGAATCGGGGTTTCACACTGGAATCTCAAGGAGAAGGTTGTAACAGAGATCTGTTCTCGGTTGTTCAGATTCTCAACTGAGAGTTAGTCTTTGGAATCATGGGTACTTCACCACAGCCGACTCGGAGGTGTGTAAGACCCACTCTATTACAGCAATCTCGTGTGGAGATTCTGAGTCACGCTAATATCGCAACTATTCGAAGTCTTCGTCACTGGCAGTGGATTTCTCTTTGTCTCACTAAACATGTCTGATCATCATTTCTCGTTTTTACCTTTCAGTTCTCAATGCTTTTCACCAAAGGCAGCTCTACTGTGATTGGAGTAGTATGCGGTGCCTTTGATGGCTCCGCTGGTGTCATGATTGTCCTCAAGGCAAGATGCAGATTTTGTATTTTCTCCCTTATTCGTACCCCGTCTTAGGATCTCGAGAACCATTATCTTGTCAAGAATCCGCTTTTATTAATTTATTTTATTAATGCTCTCTATAAAGTGGGGTTTTTAAATCGTCAACAGCTGCTATACGAACAGGGTGTGAAACTGCAATGGACAATGCTGTTCTTGACTGGACTGCACCTGTTGACCTTGATCAATACCTTTCTCTTTTTGCCCAAAAGTTTCATCTCCAAGTCCAAAAGCATAGAAGTCATCTCGGGTAAGATATAACGTACTGATGTAAAGATAATTGCTTGATATCGTTGATGCCGTAATCATAATCATTATCGTCGATACCAAAAACAGAGACGGAGGAAAGAGAGCCATGATATGTGATCGTGTGTTGGGTACTTGGGAAGTATTTCATTATGTATTGTGTGCTGAGAATGGTCATAAATAAAAACTTTTTTATTCTTGATATGTCAAGAAAAATCACTTATGAAGGAAGTTGTTCTTCAAAGATGCGAATAATACTATAAATGACACGAAAGGTTCACACAGTAAATATGATGCGAACAGTCGTAGGTGGTAAGTGTAGGTGGGATATTCTATGGTGCCATTCGCGTCTGCAAGGTAACCGGTTGTTTGCCATTTTGTGGGAAACAATGATACTGTTACTGCAGATAACTGCAATTATTTTTAGTGCATAAAACTAAATCTGCAGTCATCATACTCTCAAACTGCTAGTTTTACTTCATCCCAAACTCTGGAACTTTTAAAAACACCACAGATTTTTTTTCAGTCAGAATTGTAACCTGAATTCTTCAAAAGTATATTCAAGGTATGCAACTACTAAATACATGACTGTGACTTAAAATCTCCCACGTAGTTTCAAGATACAAAAATAGTAGATTCGATGCTTTATTGTCTGCCTTACTTCTCAGGAACAGATATGACAATGATGGATATTGCGCCTTCAAAGGACGCTAAGGCACCTGTCAAACAGGAGGACGTGAATCTCCCACCCGTCAGATCCTGTATCTTGTCATCGATGTACTTGCTACACGTGATGTGGTTCTGCATTCTCCAGCTGCGGTTTTTTTTCTTCCTTTCCTCTTTGAACAGCTGGCTAACAGACATTCTAACCGAGGAAGACGGTACACAAAATACAGTATCACAAAAGCATGTCACATCATAATGTGTGATCATAATCTTGCATTTTTATTATCTACCAAACAATCATACTTATCTGTATGTCCTAAAATTTATGCTATATTAGATACAAATTCCTAATTACATTACTGAATTAAAGGATTACCGTAAGGGCGGAAAAGTGTGTAGGCAATGTTTTACGATCTGCATATCTGGGACAGATGAACGCCTTAATAAAAAGCTGCTTTTTTATAGTAAATTTGCTTGCAGTTAGCAACTTTACCAACGTGTCAACATACACATTGATGTGTGGACTGTTATCGACACTGCTGGCTGGTACGTTGTACGATTTCCACAAGCGTATCTTTCTGGGTGAGTTTATCTTTTCTCATCTGCCAAGCAATGCCAAGCTTTTAAATACAGGATTTGTCACCTGCTTTTGTTTTATTTTTTAATTAAGACATCATTTCCGCGACGTCGCAAAAGTGAACCTCACCGCTTCATTTGAAGCTCCTCTCGCTCTGGACGCGGCCTTTCATGTCGTCCAAAGTTATAATTTAGCCATAATATCATAACTAGCCAACCAATGCGTTATTTGTGTTACACTAATGACAGCACTGTTTTTTTCACCAGTCAGATATTTAGAGCTTTATGTTTGACGAGGTTTAGTCTTTATGATCTTTAAGAAATAATGCAACGACGGGACCACTAAACCATTGACGACGAAGGAATGCACGAAGGAGCACCGCTATGAGCATCAGCACTTGACTTCATTCTGCGTCTGTTGTCACAGGAAGCCGCTCCAGACTCCGACGTGAGTTGATGCCGGCTGTCATCCCACTGGCGTTGACGGCGTTACTGGGAGTTGCTCTCTCTGTGCTAGTGCTCTTCCGCGAGAAGAACCTGTTGTATTTGACTTTCATCCTCGTCACCTTATTTCGCTCGTTTCTCTACGGAGTGGGGACTTCCTTCTTAGGGGCCATGTGAGTGTTTTGCGAATCTGTTCCAGCCATGTGGGTGAGGTAGGTGCAGAGCAGTCGTTAGGTGCTTAATGAACAGTTGACGTGAACCAGTCGGCTACAATGAGTGCACTTTTGTGAACAGTTTAGCTGCTTGCTCCGTGTTAAATATTGTGCAGTTGACCCCAGCTGTTGTTGTATACTTTGACGTGTAAGAATTTCGACAAATCCACTCATAATTCGACAAGCAACGACAGAGAGAGAGTCGTATTTGGCACCGCGTTGAGAAATAAACTCTGGTTTCGCAGCTTTGACTAGAAATGTTATAAAGAATGTAGTGTCACACGTACGTACTACAGTAGCAAAACTGTCGATGTGTTGTAAAAAGTATAAATAAGAGCCCCATAGAATGGTAGCCCTATAGCTTACCGTGCCTACTACACAGCCTATGATCATCGAGGACTAAGCCAAGTCCTCTCCTTTTGCTCACTTTCATTTTTCCCGATAAATCATGTGCTTTTCACAGCTAGCTGGTGTAGAGTAGCTGGTATAGGGTACATATATTCCCGCCCCGTCTCCTTTATTCCTTCTTCCCTTCCCCGCTGTGTGCGTATTCTAGCCCTTTTCCTGCTCTTATCTTATAAACTCTATTTAATTCTGTGAAGGTTTCCCAGCGAGTACTTCGGGATCCTGTACGGTTTGATGCTAATACTGGGAGGGGTCTTCAGCTTGGTTCAGTACGGCCTGTTCTCCTGGGGGGATGCCGCTGGATTCACCAATGTGAGTATCACACACGAAAATTACCTTTAACATAATTTGCCGATCTTAACACAACATTCAGTGCTGATCGGTTATTGCAACGACGAAGTATGTTCTAAAAAAAAAAGCTAGTCCCAAAGCCTTTTACGGCGTTAACTGTGTTCAACGATCTTTCCGCTGGCTTTACCTTCGCTGGTTTTTCAGATATTTTTCTTCTGGAACGCTGTTGAGTTGTGAGATTAAGTTTTTCTAGCCAGGAGGTCAGAGATGATTTGAACCACCGATATTCTGAAGTCGAACGTGCTAACCATCAGTGTACAAAACCTCCCCATATGTACTGGTATAAATATATCTGGGTGGTTATTGAAGACAACTGAGGTAGCGATGCGGACAGTCACAACTACAGGAATGTTAGCACGACACTGTTAATACCTTGGTCAGTGGTAACTAGACGAATCCCCTAGAATTTTAATCCCCAGACACTTAATCCTCGAAATGAAATTTCAACTAAAAAAATTGTGAAGTGAATGAAAAATTTAATTCAAATAATTATTTTCATGTAAACATCAAAATAAGTTTGACAATTAAAATAATACTTATTTGATTGTTCTTCAAAAATATGATATGAAAAGTGTTGTTAATCAATATGACAGGTAAGCTAATGATCGGAGGTAGAGAAGACGATCCATTGCCTCATATCGCTGTACAATGTTGCTAATTCTCATGGCCAATTCAGCAGACTTCCTCTTTGGACGTTTCTCTCTACCGGCGCATGACTGCCCAACAACATCTCTATGCTACCACATACGTCCCCCTTTCTTGCATAAGGGGCCTCAGGCTTGTCAGCAAGTCACCCTAGACCCTAATTGGGGCGATTGTTACGTCTCATTAGAGTTACCACGCGACACATTTCTCTTACGGTTATATTTCAAGTTCACAAAAGAGCAGTTTTGAGTGTTGTGTCGCGATTTGGGGGCATTTTTGAGGATTAAGCGTCTGGGGATTAAGTGGCTAGGGATTAAATGTCTAGGGGATTAAGTGTCGGGGATTAAATGTCTGGGGATTAAGTGTCCGGTCACCAACTAGACAAGAGTACGAGCTATTCTTTTTGTGGCAGTAAGGAGTGATAATGTGTTTTTCATAAAACTATTAAGGATTATACAACTTTAGGCACATTTCTTGCCTCTAGGTACGCATTTCTTTCTGGGCGTGTTCACGGGGCTGACCGTCGAAGTTTTTATTTTTTTGGGGGGAGGGGGGATTGTTTCTTCCTCACCTGTAACATCTCTTTCCTCCATACTAAACAGTATCTGCTTAGTGGAAGCATCAAATGTTAATCAAGATTTCAGAAAAAAACTTGCTTCTAAGTCGGGTACTCCTTGAAGAACAAGCTTTTTTCAGTAGAGGAGAGTATGAGGTGGAACATCAGAGCTACAAAAAAACAAAACAAAAACAAAAACAAAAAAACAAACGAAAACAAAAATTAAAACAAAACTGTTGCAGAGAAAGTGCTTTCTACTGTGGGCAGAATTTCTTTACTGCTAAGGAAAACATAATAAGAGCTGTTAGTGAATGCTGATCATGTGACTGCAAAGAAAGACTCAAGATACATATTACACACACACACACTTTCGTGCGTGCGTCACCCACTATAAGCATGACTTGCACAGTGCGTCTGCATGCACACACAGCACAAAAGGGGCCGTGTTCATCCTCATATCACTTGTTACATATGACATCGTCAGAAAGAAAGTATCGTTACCTCAAAGCAGATTGTTTGCTCTGTGTAAATCTATCCCTCACAGCCACACACACCATTGACAGTTAGATGAGATGTGAAACAAAAGCTACCTCCTGAAATCTATTTACTGTTCAGACATGTTCCTCAACATGGTAGCCGTTGCCTACAAAAGAGTGTATCATAGATTTTATGAAAGCAGATAAAGGTCTGTGACATCAAACTCTTGCAGCTGGGGAACAATTATTGCCACAGAAAGTTAGAGAAAATTGTATAAATAAAATGTTATTAAATACGAAGTGGGGTAATATAAATTGAACAAGGGTTAAATGCATACATTTTGTACAAGTCTTGTAAAAAAATCATATGCTCTGTTTCAGGTGAACTATTTCCTCCTCAGCCTTGTAGCCGTGGCACTAATACATCCCCTGTATCAGTGGTTGGTATGCAGACGTGCCGAGTTTGAATGGATCCACAACCATCAAGAAGATAGGAAGTGTAAATCGTGATAGCTAAATGTTGACCAAAGACTTCTGTAGATGCTTTATAAACACAACTGACGGCAAGCCAGAAAATCCTGAAGCTTGTATTAGAACTACATGCCACTCTCTTGTCTTCTCTACTTCTGCTTGTAAATGGAAAGCAGGTGGCTAGTATTCTACCAAAGCATGCATTCTCAGCAGATCTTTCAAACACTTCTGCAGCACAGGATGTCATGTTATACAGCTTGTCAGACTTGCTCCCAGCATGTGCTTCTCATGGTGGAATACAAAATAATAATATATATAATATTAGCTATACATGGAATACTTCAAATATTTTGGACATAATAAATGAATTCTGCCAGTCGACTTTTTAAAAATATGTTCTTATACATTTGCATTTCTAAGTTTTATTTGCTTTTGTTGAAATGAGATGTACGATGATTGTTGAAATGATATTAAAGACAATAAACTCTCAAGTTTTCTTGAAGATAGAAAGAGAGTGAAAAGCTAGAAAAGGTGTTTTTTTTATTCGCTAGGGAATAAGAAACTACATGATCAATCCACTTCTTCTAATGAATGTGGTTGTCTTCTCTAGATCTTCCCTACAGGTGATACATTTGTTTTATTTCTAAAATAATTGTGCATGAACAAAATACTATAAACTGAAGACTAGAGGTAGAGAATGCTTAAAGGGTTAGTTAATTGGTGTTTTACGCCATGTCAGCAACTAAGGCTATCTCATGGGGAGAGCAATGTACATGACCACTCAAAGGGCGATATAATGATACTGGAAGAGGATGGAGATTACTCTTTTCTTAGTTATGTAAAAATAAAAATTTTATACAGGTGAAACATTTGAATGAACTTTACATTGCCAGGATTGATATGGAAGAATGTTTGACAAAAAGGTCAGTGAAAGTCTGTGCCATAAAATAGTTTTGATGAGCTGTAGAGAGTTTTGAACAGGAGAGGAGCAAATGTTCTGTATAGTTAGAGTTTCATGACACCTAGGACAGAGTGGGGGGCTTTCTCCTGCAAGCAAAATACCACGTGACAGATGTGTGTCCGGTTTTTAGTCTGTTTATAACCACTTCTTCTCGTCAGTCCAGAGATTCTCGGGTTATGCAGTCAGATAGTTTTGGAAAAATGGAGTGAAGTTTGTTTTGTTCCATGGAATCCCAATGGAGTTGCCAAAGCTGTGAGACACACAGTACACGTTCACAGAAGTGTATCAGTCTGAGGCAAACATTGTATGGACCATAAGTGGTGGCAGAAGGGTCCTCTTGGCTGTCTCATCAGCTTGAGTGTTTCTTGGAATACTTACACGGCCAGGAACCCAAATAAAGATAATGTTAATATTGTCTGTTTGTAGTGAAGATAGAAGTTCAAAAAACTGAACCAATAGTGGATGATCCAAGCGTTGAGAATTAAGTGTAAGTAAGGATGATAGAGAGTCTGAAATGACCAAGAAGATTTTATCTCTAGATGTCCGGATGTACTGCAAAGCAAGTAGCAGAGCTTTTAACTCCCCAGAAAAAAATAGAGCTACGGCCCTCCAAACAGGCTTCAGAAATGTGGAAATGTTCATTGACCCTGCTGCAGCTGCCACAGTTCATTTTTCAGGATTTTTTGACCCATTGTGTATATTTGACAAAAAATCTTGCCATCCCTTTTAAGGGTGACCCTTTGTACATGGGAATCACCCTGCAAAGAAAGTTCAGCACGAATATCTGATTCTGACAATTCAGAAAGATCACTACATCTGGTTACACCTCTAGATGAGTTTAACGTTTTGTGAATTGTTACTTGGGATGGTCCACAAAGTGTTTTCTGTCCCATTGTCTTAATGTCTCTGAAGCTTTTTGATTCTTAAATTGAACCAGGAATTGTCCAGTTTTTAGACGTTCGATTGGTGAAAAGTTTGAAGAAATATTTGAAAGCCTTTCTGAATGGCAAATGGGGACAGCCCCCAGATAGATCTCTCAGGATTCCCACTCTTCACAATCAAAACATGTGGCCATGCCCTATCTACAATCTTTGTTACTCCATCACATGCCTCCTCCTCATTGTGTGAGAAATTGTCGTCAAAATTTCTCCTGTTCCCCAAACACCACGGAGTCTTTCTAGGGGAGACAGTCGAGCGGTACCTCATATTGGGTATATCTAGCAGGGCTGCACCACGGCTACAGGAGAAGTATACTCTTACCCACGAGAGTGTGGATCAGATTGACCGAGGCCGGTCAGCCTGGTGAGCGTTATCAACGCTGACTTTACAAAATGTATACACAAGGATTTCTAACTGCCACCCACGCAGCCCCAATCATTAAAGCTATCCTCATCGGTTTAGATAAGATAGAGAGACCATACATTGAACAGATGTTGGAATTAAATGCAAGTTCGTGAATGCATGGTGACAACGATTTTAAAAAAAAAATTCGTGGCACAAATGCATTACAGCAGAGACAAGTCCGTCTGGGGCCATCTTTCACGCAGTTAGTGGGTGGGCGAAGCGACCGTAACACTAATCGTAAAGCTGTCTTAATCTTAAATCAATAAATGAGCACCCAAATAGTAATAGATCGAAGTCTAGGCTGCTCAAAACTTTAAAAAAGTCCGGATGCAGATAAGCCGCTAAAACAATTTATCATAAATGGAAAGTGCGGTTTTCAAACACGCCAGTCAATCGGGTTTCTCGTTAAACAAAAAAACAAGGTTTTGTTTTAAAACCCCAGTTAACTGCTGTTTAAGTACTTTAGTGGAGGCCGAATTTTCCATTGCGTAGAAATGTACGGAAATGCGGCAGTCACTCACTTCAGCATTAATTCCTTCCGGCGTTGAATGTGTACACATCTGAAGGATGGGCCAGTGTGCTCAAACCAGACCAGCTACTGTACCATGTCATCACTTCATGGAAAGTATATTTAATGCATGTGCTTGAGTTCCTTTAGAAGCAAATCTCACGGTGCGGAAAACCAGGTACCCTTTACTAATTAGTATTAATGTCCTACGCGTCCTCCCCTCAAGGGACTGCACTATCACACACGCCTCAAACGGAATGATTTACCTCACTTGGCTGCTTAAACGTTGCCCGTGCCAACACGGGGCATAGATGGACTTACCATCCCACTCACATTGTCGTTGATAATATCAGGGCGGCGGGCTTCGAGACGATCATATAAACACCAGGTAACGTAATTATTTTGCCATAGCAGTTTTTTTTCGAAATTAATATTTAATATGGATGATTATTTTTGCTAATTTCTTCTTTGTGAAAAAAAGTGTTAGTGAATTCTTCTTAGTTTTTATACCTTTATTGCTGAGCTCTGCTTATATCTCTATGCATCTGGCTAGCATAAACTCTTGCAACGACAATGGCTCAGAACGGTACTGAGCTAATTGTTGCATTTGGGTTGATCTGAAAAATATGAGATGACACGTGTAATATTTGTTATTTATTTAGGTGAGGTCTCGGTGCCTGTAAAACAAGTACACATTTTGCACAAGACGTAACTAAGTTTTGACTCAGTATTACTAACGACGCTGAAGTTCATGCATGTGTTAATTTCACCCATATCTGTGTCTTAAACTATATTGTTAACAATCAGAAACGTCAAATTGTTTCTGCAGCACCGAGCCAAGAGTACGACGGCTAAGGAATGTTTAATAATAGATTTTAAAAAAGTAATAATGCAGCACACTTTTCAGAAGTTTAAAATAATCAGAAGTTGTATGGATTTACAGACAAAAGATTTTGCTGTAATTAACAAAAAATGTTCACACTAGATGGAGCTAGATTTTTTATGTGGGTTGCATTAATTACCAAGATCAAAATGTATGTCCTTAGATATAATCACTTTATGTAATTTCAGCCATTACAATTAGCAGATGTTAATTTAGAAGTGTAAGTGATTTACAGAAGTATGAATTATGGACAGTTTCACAGAGTTCATTATAGCTGGTACATTGGTATTATAGTTTGTGCATGTATTGCTAGTTTAAAGGTTTTGTTAGTCCCCCCCCCACCACCAAAAAAGAAAAAGAGTTACAGGAGCACACTTTGACACATACAGTCCTCAGACAACTGCTAAAATACAAAACTGTTAACTCTGAAGAAACTGAGCTGGGTAGAACATAAGAAGTGGAAATGTTCTGTAAGGTGGTGCTTCAGTGTAGATGTGCACACACAGATGTGATTTTCATTACCATAAATGAATACGAGGGGGTATTTGTATGTGCTGAAAACCAGGCCTATTTTACTTTATAAAAGCAGTTGATGCTTTTACAAAAATGAAATAACAAAAACCTCTAAGAAAGTTATAACTATGCTCATAGCTCCACAAGGACAACTGTTTCCCAAACTGAACTTTGAATCCTTGTTATTAAGTCATTGCATAAACCAGAGGAATGAAATTCTGCCAATTGCCCTACATAATGCATTGAATAATTATTGATTAATGAGATATAAAAGCAATCACCCCTAAAAGAAAGTGATCACTAGGATTGTATAGCACCACTAGAACACCTGTATTAACCTATGTTTTCCTAACTGAACTTTATCTCTGAATGCTTATTGTTTAGTCACTGCATAATGAAGCAGAGGAGCCAAAGTTTGCCTATTGTCCCACATAGCGTATTGATTAGAGAGATGCTCTGCATGATGTAGCCCTTACATTGAGTACTGTGCAAAGTACATGTGAGCTGTGATATTTATGGTAATTAGAATCACAAGACACAAAGTGACTGGTGTTAATAATGTATGTCTTTATATAAAGAGACAGCAAGACTTGTCTTGAGCCCACAGCCTCACAATCTTTTATTTTATGTTATCTTCAGTTTAAAGAAATGCAACATCAATACTTAAATTGCAGCTAAATTAAATTCAAAGTATAATTTGAGCACATAAATATTAAAATTTACTGATTGCTGAATGAAATTCAGGAAATTACCATGTTCAAAAATAGCATTACACCAGCAGAATGTTTTATCAATAGAGCTTGTTTTCTTTAAAAGGGTCACACTTGAATGTGAACAAGTTGATGTGTTAGATTAGATGAGCAGCTTTTGTGTCACATTTTGCTTTCAGTGTTAGCAGGCTTGAGAGATTGCTTTTATTCACGTTAAGCATTGTAGTTTGATCCTTAAAACCAGTCACAACTGACTATTCAGAAAGGTAAACTTTGTGAGTAGTTATTTCAAGTTAATGTAACATAGTGAACTCTTTATAAGCATGCTTTCACCAGTACTTTGTGTTTAGGTTCTCATGTAACAAAAAGAAAATCATACAAAAAGGCATGCTTGACTATCCAGATGGTTTTAATAATGAGGATATGATTGTTCGGTAAGTCCCATATGCACATGGATACAACATGGGCAGACAGGAAACATCCACTGGGACTACATAGCACTTTTCAGCAGGACTGCCTTGAGAGCACAAGAGGACTGAAAGCTGCTAATTAGGCCATTCAGGTGCACCACAGAACTGCTGTCCAATGGTTGTAACACTTTTACGCCAGGTCTCTTCTAATGCAGATCTTAAAAGGTAATGACATGCCAAATACAGCTTTCTGGTTAAATGAATAAATTCTTATAAAATTTATATCTTAGTGCTAAAAATCAGAGTAAACACAAGGTAAAACTAATAGTACTACTTCTGCTATAGAAGAAAGGTGAAAGTATTAGAAATCATTAAAAAAAATGCATGTAAAAAAAATTAACAAGGGGATAGAAAGCAATGAAAGTACTAGCTGTTGCCTAAGCATTTGATTTTCTCTGCAAACTATCTTATTAAGGAAATGTTATTTTTGTTTATATTTTAACTATATATATATATAAAGAGAGAGAATAAACACCGAGATCTGGCTGACAAACTATTATATTTTTCTTCACTTTTTCATGAGCATCAAAGAGGGAAGTATCCTATATATGTAAGAGCACAAAGTCTTTACTAGTGTCATAAAATGTTTCTGGCTTTTGTTTTGCCATATTTGTCTTAATTCTTTACCTTTCTTGGTTATGTCTGTTTGAGGCTTAACTCATCAGAACAGAACTCAAGATTTATTTTTTTTATAAATATTTTGTGCAAGCTAATGACATTTTCAAACAAATTGTGACAGTCATTCCTATTTGGAACAGATTTGTATAAAACAACATAAAAGCATTACATAACTGCACAACACTTTCAACTGGTTAGGCTTAATTCACTATTTTCCCAAATGCTGGCAAATAATAATCATACATTTATAAGATAAGAGACTTCAGATTTTTACATGCTAAATGAAAAGTTAAACTTGTGATATTATTTTGGATTATGAATATGTTTACATCATTAAAGGCATAGTGTGTAATCTGGTAGATTGTGTTAATTAGGCATTTCCCTGTTTCAACATGTTATGGATCTAACCTCTTTCTGAATACAGGATATATTTGAAAGGTGATTAAAAGTGGTTTGTTCTCCCAGATTTAGGGAATTATTGTCTTGTGATAAACCTAACTGTGTCATTGTAAAAAAAAGTGCATTGTGGTGGGTCTGTAAAAAGTTTGTGGGTTCATTTGTGCAATACATCATAAAAGAAAAGACTGAATACATACACATTTGTTAGCTTGATTTATGCCTATTTTGTGAAACCATATTAAAAATGAAATTATATTACATATTTTTAGGTTAAAAAATGAGCCACCAAGTCAAGGGGAGGCTTATAATCCAACAGATGTAGAACATTTGGCCAACATCATCACCCATGGAGTGAGTTGTAATTAGCTAACAAGACCCCTTCATTTCTTAAAACATCATTGTTAATTTCTATTCTCACTAAATTGGCTTACTTCAGGAATTATTAAAATGCTTTTGCTGTTTCCTTCTTCGTAGAAATGCTTTTTGTTAGAATTTGATTTTAATAACTGTAAACACTTATCATAAGTAACATATAAATTATAATTTAGATTAGTAACCTTTGTCAATAATTTTGTAATGTAACATAACTAGCAGTAGTTGTGCACAGACTTTGAGAGACTATATGTATACAAAGCCTTTAAGACATTCAAATAGGTTTGGAATAAGCTGTATGTGGTGAGAGATTTTGAAAGGTCATGAACTCATTACCGATATAAAAACTGCAAGATGGCTGCATCCCCTAGTTGGACTCCGTGGTGGGTGGGGAACAGGAGAAATGAACCTTTATCTTTTCTCATGGCTAAAAAATTTTCACATCCTGGAAAATGCTCTCGACCTTTTGATGACAATTTCTCAGACAGTGAGGAGGAGGAGGAGGCACGTGATGATTTGATAAAGTTTGTAGAAGGGGCATGGCCACGTTATTGGATTGTGGAGAGTGGGGATCCGGAGAAACCTATCTCGGGACTTTCCCCCTTTGCCATCCAGAAAGGTTTACAAAACATATCTTCTAACTTTTCGTCAGTAAAGCAGCTAAGATCTGGACAACTCCTAGTCCAATGCAAAAATAAAAAAGCATCAGAAGCTTTAAGAAACTGGGACGGAAAACAATTTGTGGACCGCCCCATAAAAGTGACACCTCATAAAACTTTAAATTCATATAGAGGAGTAATCAGGTGTAGAGATCTTGCTGGATTGTCAGAAGTAGACATACGTGCTGAATTGTCTCAGCAGGGTGTATCCCTTGTACATATGGTCACCCTTAAGAAAGATGGCAAGTTGATTCCTACAACTACATATTTCCTCACCTTCTGTTTTCCAAACCTTCCAAAATTTATTGACATTGGCTATCTTCGGGTGAAGGTGGCACTTTTTATCCCCTCACCTTTACGTTGTTTCAAGTGTCAAAGATATGGACATGGATCATCTGCATGTAGATCAGAAGCCTGCTGTGTAAAGTGCAGCGAATCTCACTCCCCAAATGATTGTCATGGAACAATCAAATGTGCAAATTGTGCTGGATGTCACCCAGCCTCCTCCCGAGACTGTCCTCGTTGGAAGGAGGAAGATAAAATCCAGCGGATAAAAGCAGAGCAGGGTTTGTCGTACCCAGAGGCACGTCGCCGTGTGTTGGGAAACCTTCAAGTCTCCACGAAAACAGGGGTGGTTTCCCGGCACTCGGTAAAATCTACATCATGCCAAACAGACATCACATGGATACACACAGAAACCCCCAAACCCACATACACACTCATGCCACCTCCACCTACAGAACAAACGCAGCAGCCCAAACCTTCCACACCTCAACCAATTCCAGCATACACCTCAACCAGATCAACAGCACGTGCACCCACACGTAGTCATCAAAAAACTGCACCAACAAAGTCCCAAACTACAATTACCGCCACTCCCCAAAAGTCTCCTCTAAAACCTCAACAAACCTCCCGTCCCCCGGGGTCAAAAACATTTAGCCCTCGCACACGACAACACTCTTCATCACTTACTTCAAATAGGTTTGCACCCCTTTCAGATAGCTTGATGGACATAGAGGAATGAAGGGTTCCTTCATCCTCACCCTCAGGTCGCAGAAACACCTCCTGCACACGACATTCCAGGTCGTCATCTCATGCTTAATTTATAAATGACAAATCTGTTACAGTGGAACTGCCGAGGAATTAGGGCAAATTTTGAAGAACTAAAAGTTGTTTTGCATCAAACAGATACTAAAGTGATTGCCCTCCAAGAGACCTTTTTGCAGGACACAGATACTTTTACCTGCAAAGGTTTTCAGATACTCCGAAAGGCATCTGCAAGTGACTCTTATGCTGGTGGAGTAGCTCTTTTAATTCATTCAGATATTCTTTTCAGCCTCATCCCCCTTTCCACCCCGTTACAAGCTGTGGCAGCCAGAATATCCCTCAAGAAAACCATCACAGTATGTAGTGTATATCTCCCCCCTTCAATTAGCGTTTCTCGTCAACACCTGGAGGATCTTCTTCAACAGCTTCCTTCCCCTGTACTCCTCTTGGGGGATTTTAATGGACATCATCCCTTGTGGGGTGGGGATGTTAGTGATTCACGTGGTGAACTTTTATCAGGCTTTTTTAATGATATTGACTTATGTGTGATGAATGATGGTAGTCCAACCTTTTATCGCCCCCATAATGCATCTGCAACTGCAATAGATCTTTCAGTATGTGATCCCACACTGACAGTCGACTTCAACTGGCATGTGTGGGATGATCTTTGTGGAAGTGACCACTACCCTATCATCCTTTCCTCTATCTTAACCAACACAGCTAAACAGGAAGACCACTGGAATTTAGCGCAGGCAAATTGGAATTCTTTTAAAACACTCTGTGAATCAATGCTGTCTCCCATAGAACGATTCATCTCACCTGTGGATGAGGTTTCAAATAGGAAGGATTCCACAACCTCTACAGGCCATCCTATGGAAAATTTTTCCTTAGCACTACTGGAGGTCATGAACAAAAGCATCCCTCGTTACAGCCACCACAGGAGGCTCCCCAAAGTTCCCTGGTTTAATGAGGATTACCGAAAGGCAATACAAAATAGGAAAAAGGCACAGAGAACAGTTTTTCGATCTCCCACCCCCGAAAATGTTCTAAATTTCAAACGCCTTCGAGCACAGGCCCGTCACATCTGTAAACAACAAAGAAGGCTCTCTTGGCAACATTTTGTTTCCTCGCTGACAAACCGTACCCCATCCCGACTTGTATGGTCAGCTATCAAGAAACTAAAAGGAAAGAATATCAATAGAGCGGTTGGACACCTGAGAGCCAAACAAAGTCTGCTTACTGATCATCGAGAAATTGCAAACCAACTGGGCTCCACTTTTGAAATGACAACCTCGTCACTACAATATTCCACAGCTTTTCAGCAAGTGAAGGCTTGCAAAGAATTAACAAAATGTAACTTTCAATCGGACAACTTGGAATCCTACAACACCGATTTCTCTATGTCTGAACTTAAACAAGCACTTTCAAAGTGCTCCCACTCGGCCCCAGGACCGGACAGTATCTTATACCAAATCATAACCAAACTCCCAGAATGATCTTTGAGGACATTATTGCAGATTTTCAACCATATATGGAATACAGGAAACCTTCCTTCCGCTTGGCATGAAGCTATAATAGTTCCTATACCAAAACCAGGAAAAGATCCCTCAGATCCAAACAGTTACTGTCCAATTGCTTTAACAAATTGTTTCTGTAAGGTACTAGAAAGGATGGTAAATTCACGATTGATTTGGGTGTTAGAGTCCCAAAATCTTTCCAGCATTCAGTGTGGTTTTCGAAAAAATTGTAGTACTACAGATCAAATGGTCAGATTTGAAACATTTATAAGGGACGCCTTTATTAAAAAAGAGCATGTCATAGGAGTATTCTTTGACCTTGAAAGAGCCTATGACACAGTGTGGAGGCAAGATATTTTGTTGGACCTATTTTCTCTAGGCTTTCGAGGCCAACTACCAACTTTCATCAAAAACTTTCTAACATGTCGTGTGTTTAGAGTCCGGATACAAAATACCTTTTTCAGACACCCATGAACAGCAGGTGGGAGTCCCTCAAGGAAGTATCCTGTCACCTATTTTGTTCTGTATTATAATAGATGGCATCCTGAAGTCTATTCCCAAAAATATGGCTGCCTCGCTATATGTAGATGATTTTGCACTTTGTATACGAGGAAAGTTTCTACCTGGTCTGGAGAGACAATTACAGTTATGTGTAAACGACATCTCAAAATGGGTATTAGAAAATGGTTTCAAATTTTCTCCCTCAAAATCTGTGTGCATTCACTTTACAAAACTAAGAGGTCCTTTTCCTGAACCCTCAATTCATGTAAATGGAACAGCACTCAAGGTAGTGGAAGAGGTCCATTTCTTGGGTGTTAGTTTTGATCGTAAACTCTCTTTTCAAAACCACATCCGTCATCTTCAGGCTTCTTGTCTGAAGGCTCTAGATATATTGAGAGTGATAAGTAACACAAACTGGGGTGCAGACCAAATCACGTTACTCCGTTTGTATAGTTCCCTAGTGCGTTCAAAATTGGATTATGGATGCATAGTCTATGGATCAGCCAGGACATCATATCTAAAAAGGCTAGACACTGTGCACCATCACGGCCTGAGAATTTGTCTTGGAGCTTTCAGAACTACTCCAATACACAGTCTATATGCAGAGGCAGGTGAACCTCCTCTAGACTTACGCCGACTAAAACTAATGTTGTCCTATGTCTCGAAACTTCGAGCTCTGCCCCAAAACCCTGCTTTCCACAGTTTTCTCAGTTCAGTTTCTGGAGAAATATAGGGCACGTGAACATGAACAAAAACCTCTACCCATACGAGCTCACCCCCATCTTCAGAAATTGGGAATGGACCCCCAAAAGACAGCACCAATTGCACTGACCAGAACACCACCATGGCCACTCTCAATGTTTAGATCACCCACTACTGGTTCAACTCTTTGAACTTTTATCATTACTACAAAATAACAATTTTGACATTATCTTTATTTGGGTTCCTGGCCATGCAAATATTCCAGGAAACAATAAAGCTGATGAGGCAGCAAAAAAGGCCCTTCAGCAACCACTTGTGGTCCATACAACATTTGCCTCAGATTGGTATGCTTCTGTTAAAATATATATCTCACAACTTTGGCAGCTTCATTGGGACTCCATGAAGCACAACAAACTTCACGCTATTTTTCCAAAACTAGCAGACTGTATAACACAAGAATTTCTAAACCGACGAGAAAAAGTGGTTATAAATAGACTAAAAGCTGGACACTCATTTATCACTCACCGATTTTTGCTTGCAGGAGAAAACTCCCCACTTTGTCCTTGGTGTAAAGACCCCCTAACCATAGAACATTTGCTCATCTCCTGTTCAAAGCTAGCTACAATTCGTCAAAACTATTTTACAGCACAGACTCTTGCTGACCTTTTTGCCAAACACTCTTCCAAATCAATCCTGGCATATGTAAAGTCAACTCAGATGTTTCACCTGATATGATAGAACTTATGTGTTAAAAAACTGTTATTTTATAAAAACTAAGAAAAGAGAAATCTCTAGACTTGTACAATTTCTTTATATCAACCTTAGAATAGTCATGTACATTGTTTTTGCCATGAGATAGCCTTAGTTGCTGACTTGGCATAAAACAACAACTAACTAACTAACTACACTGCCATAACGGCATGAAAAGAAAGATAGTCAATGCAGGTAGGAATGGTTGATGGTTTTTAATTTAATTTGTTATCAGATTTATATTCGGGGTGGAGTGGAGAGAATATATCAGTAAATTGGCTGACTGACACTTTCAGGCATGGGTGGCACCAAGTTTGGCAGCACTTGTATTTATGGTGTACCTGGCAGCATCTGATTTGCACCTGACAGTTGTGATCATCTATGGGCTGGCCTTAATAGCTCTCTTCTCTGTCTCCACCATTTTCCACTTCATCTCTTACACTGGCTGGCTTCGGTCAGGTTTTGTTTATATTTGTTTTTTTTTAATTTTTCATTGATATTTTTTTGTGAAAATATTTGCATTGATATTTAAATCAATTTTGCTTGATATATACTAAAAGGCTTGGAATGGACACTAGTTGGGGTAGTTTTTTTGCCTTTTTGTTGTAGCTACTTTCTTTGTTTTAAGCATAGTGATAAGACTGCTCTATTACACTTTTGGTGTTTCATGTTATTGCTTGTTTTTTCCCCTAGCAAAAATAAGCTTTTACTAATCACTAAAATACTATATACCTATATGAGTATAGATGGCTAAATAATTGAAGAATGGTTTAAGAAAGTCAACAAAGCTCAGCAGAAATTATTAGTGTGTCACTGAATGAAAGCTATTTCTGCATATGTGTTTGTGTGTGTGTGTGTGCATACATTTCTGCACATATGCATTACATGAAAAGCTGTTGATATGCAAGAAAAGGTGTGAAGGGCTAAGTGAATAAATTTTGTAATATTCCTTTCCTACTTGTATTCTGATTTTATCGTCACCAGCCCTTTCTTATTCCGTCTTGCTAGCTTTCTTCCTCCCTCCCTCCTTCTGTCTTGTTTTGAATTAATGTAATGTTTTTATTTTGCTACTTAGTCCGAGGGCTAGATGTAAAAAAACATAATGCATGCAAATTCTGTTACCCTATCAAATAAAGATTTGTCTTATTTGTCTCTCTTACTGTCCCCCCTTTCTTTTTATCTCTCTTACTCTCATTCTTTTTCTTTTTCTGGCTTGCTCTCTCTCTCTCCTTCTCTTAATTGCTTTTGCTCTTTCTTTCTCTTTTGCAGTCATTGGCCTATCATCGGGAGTTATGAGTTCCATGACTAAAATGTTTGACAGCTTTATTTTGAATTTTCTCAAAGCTAATTCACTGCCCTAGCCTACCTATAGTCACCTGTATCTAAAACATGCTTAACTATTCTTTTGTAAGAATGTCTAAATCTACTCTGAAGTGTTATCCCATTTAATTCACAAATTAGTGTTGCCATCTTTGTGTTTTGATGTTTTTCTCCTGCCCTTAACCCCTTATAATTTCATTGGGTTACAGACTATAGGTCTTTAAATCTAGCATAGCTGAATGCTGAAAATGCTTTATTGTTTTATGTATTTTTTTTTGTTGTTCTTTCAGAAACTGGAAAAATTTTTTTCATATTGGGGACCGCGCTGTTATTCATGTATTCATTGCATCATCTTACACACCTTGGTAAGTCAGTTAATTGCTTATCAAAATTCCTGGTTAGCAGCTTTTAAAGTTAAAAGTGTTCTGCTCTTTTTCAAATATTTTCCAGTTTATTGTGGTAATTTTTGTAATTTTTTGGGCCCATCATGTGAATCACACTGCATGCAAGAGCAGCTGTTTGGCAGAAACTATGAAGAATTCCTGTAGAAAATACTAGTGTAATAAACCAGTCAAAACAACTATAAATATGTGTCCATCAAAACATCCTTTAGTAGATGCAAAATAATCGAGCCAATGTTTTGGCATTTGTTGAGTCACTACTAGGCAAGAAAGCAAGGCTTTAGGTCTTAGTTGTAGATATAAAATTTTTGAAACATGCCATTTACTATACTCCTCTTTCTCAAAGCAAATGGGATATAGGTGGTCACTAATTAAGCGAAAATTATAGCAATGACTAAACATTTCTGTTTCATTCTAAACTATTCAGCGTGTAAAAAAAAAAAAATGATGTCGTTAGTTCATACTTGAAGTAGCGATGATTCACAAGAAAGTCAACCTTGTAGAGAAGCAGTTCAGAAGGGATAAAAAAAAGGCTTGCAAATGGCAAAATCCATGATGTGACAGCTTATGTGCGACAGTATCTGCTATTTGAGGGGATGGGGATATAAGTATTGCAAAACTTTGCTGTAATAAATCTTTGTTCATAAATGAACGTCCATTGTCTTACAACTTCATGCAAACGGGAATAAACTTTAAACCAGTATAGTTCTTTTTTATAAGTAACCACTGATGATAATTTTGTAGGTTTTTGGTCATGAATTATTAGAACATTATACTGTATATCCAGCATGGTAAAAAAAGGTAATACATCTCATGAAAAAATCACAATATGTTTAATGTAAGAGTTTATGTGACTGTGGTGTGAAGAAAGAAATAGTAATTAGAAGGTTCATTTCAAACTAAAATGGACTGCTAGTCATTGTATTGTAATATTGTCACAGGCTGATTCTGAAGGAGTTTCATTCATGGGCAGAGGAGGTATTGACTGTTGTATGGGTACTGGCTGTTTGTGGAATTCTTTACCAGTACCTGTTCCATGAACAGTAAGCCAAAATGTTAACAAGCTTTAATTTTGTACATGGTATTATTTACTGGTCAGTAATTAAAAAAATGCACACTTAACTGTTATTATCTGAGTCATAAAAGGGATTGTGGTGGTTATAACAAGGAAATTATCAGGGAGAAAGAATGCTGCATGGTGCTTTATCAGTCATTACAATGTGTGGGGGGTTAGTCGCATAGTGGCTAAGTAACTGTCACCATGATGCTGAGAATCTGGTATTGTGGGTTCAGATCTTGATGCTGACACATCTCTTTTGGATGTGGCTATTGGAAGCTTTCTTGGGTACCCCAGTTTCCTTCACTGTGTGTGCATTGGTGAACGTGTGTGTGAGACTTTGTCTGGTACACTTGATGCCCATTGATAGTATGTTCTTGTACGCCTATGTGCATGTTCAGGTATGGGCTAGTATGTAAAGCATTTTGAGCCTGCCTTTGACGGTGGGTTAAGATGCTGTATAAGTTATTATTATTAGTAGTAGTATTCTTTGCAAAAAGGGATAGAAATCTTGAAATACTTCTTTTTGACAAGTTGCTTTATTATCATTGCATGCAGTCTCCATATTTATATTATTTTTAAAATATGCTTTTTCAGGTACAAATGGCTTGAAATTGTCTTGTATCTGGTGATTGGGGTGTGTCCTTCCATCATCATCATTGATATGGTATGGAATAAATTATCAGTGTTATCATTTTTTTTAATGAATTCTACCAAAATACAATTTTCACACCATTCCTTTACTGACAAATAGTAAGTGATAACAGACATCCCTAGTGTACTGTCCAAAATATATAAAGTTTCTGAAATAGAAAAGTTGTAGAGAGTTTTAAAAAGTTTGCATGATTACTGGAGATTCCTTCAGATCTATTTTGAATCCACAGCAAATATAACAATTTACTTTTAGTAAACCAAAGAGTACTGTATAACCCATAATACCAATACATGTTTCCCACCTGAGTTATAATAACAGTTATACTTACAAGAAAATCTGTCAAGGGGTTGTTATCTGAAAAGGTTTTATGATTTCATAAGAGATACCTTACTTGAAAGTGCCTATGCAGTCAAGGTGCGATACATATTAAAATAAATATAGCTTTGTGTGCAGAAACTTGTTATTGATCACTAAGTGTGTATGTAATTTTCTTTGTGTTTTTCAGAAAGAGTCTTCAGGACTGTATGAGCTGTCTCTGGGGGGGATAACCTATATGCTTGGTGTGCTTTTCTTTAAAAGTGATGGAGTCATCCCATTTGCCCATGCCATCTGGCACTGTTTTGTTTTCGTGGGCGCACTTTTCCATTATTATGCTGTGTGTGTGTATCTTCTTGGTACGCCGGTCGCAGCAGCTGTTGAAGACAAAACACCATGAGACAGCAAAAGAGTACCAGTAACAATGGACAGCACACAGCATAAAATACTATGAACACTGTACATGGTGTTGTACTTTTGATTTTGACTGTATGTGGATGGTGTGATAACCCATGACATTAACTAAAATTAATTGAACTGTTTTTGTAGATACCATGTGCAATTGTGTACATGCACATATGTTTAAGGGTTATTTCATATATATACTATGTGCATATTTATGCATGCATGCACATGGGTGCACACAGAATGGCAAACATGTGAGTACCACTCCTTTGTCTAAAAGTAGATGAGACTTCAAAAAGAGGAGTTATTTTTTGGATTAGTTATTGGTCTTCTGGTTTCATTTGGTTATTTTTGTTTAATTAATTTTCATTTTTAATTTTACATAGTTTGTTTGCTGTTTGGTTTGTCAAGAAAATCCACAAAGTTGTGAGGCCAGTGATAGTGATATGTTTTTGAAAATATATCAGGTCTGGTTATATTTCCTATTGATATATTGTCTAGACTATGTAATATTTTTGCTTAATTTATTATGCCTAATAATGCTCTCTTATGAAGAGATTAGAAAGCATAAATAGCTAATTATGTTTTTCATTACATGCATGTATCATGGCGAGGTGCATTTATGGCAGGTGCACACACACATGCTTTCAAGGAGAGAGAGAGAAATACAGTTGCATAACATTCACTCCGTCCTGTGTTTAGTTGAAAGGTTCCTTAATATGCTAAGATGTTGACTTTGGCAGTGTCCAACAAAAATGCTGAGCATATTTTACACACATTTTAAATAACTTCTACTGTTCAATAACAAGCTAATAATAAATAATATACTAGAAGGGTTCAAAGTGTATGTTTTGTGGAATAACACTGTTGCACTTTGGTTGCAATAAGTGCAAGCAACAAAATTATGAGAAGTTTTAGTCGTCTCAATAATATATGTTTAAACACTGGCTTTTGTTTGTAACTTTTTTATTGGATTTACAAATCACTAGTCACATGTTTGACCTGTGATATACATATGTGTTCTTGTGTATAAAATGTTCCTCAAAGCTCTTTCGTGCCCTTTTTTTGCTTTAAGAATTTACTAGAAATAAACATCCTCTTGAGTTCAAAAGCAAAGCATATGTACAACAGGAATATGCATATAACTTTATTATTTAGGATCATGTTGCACCTCTGTATGTTTTGCATAGCCATGACATGTATTTATGACTATTGGTACAGCATCTTGTACTCTTTCATTTCTGTTAGCTGTAACTTTGATGTTATGTTTATGTGATGA
Source organism: Marisa cornuarietis (assembly GCA_004794655.1). Lineage (NCBI taxonomy): Eukaryota > Metazoa > Mollusca > Gastropoda > Architaenioglossa > Ampullariidae > Marisa > Marisa cornuarietis. The sequence goes on from SMMW01000025.1 coordinate 3,607,345, forward strand.
ATGTATGTGTTCTTGTGCACACTTGTATGGGTGCATGTCTTGCATGGGTGCATGTAAATGTTGGATGTCAAGACAGGGTCTCTACTTTTCTGCATATAGTTTATCTGCATGCATGTGTGTGCCCATGGACATGCATGTTTGTGTATAGGAGTTTAGTCAAATGAGTGAGTGTTTTTATCCTCTATAAACATATTGCATGCTATGAGAAGTGTTGTTTTAGTGACATATTTTGGTCACTATATTTATTTTCCTTTGTTTCCTGATTCAGACTTAGTGTATCAGTTAATTTGTGTGTTTGTGTGTGCCAACGACTTTATTTTATAAATGAATTGTTATTTTCAGAGTGGTAATCCATTAATAATTGCATGTATACACAAACTTGTATTACTGGACTGCTTGCAGACAATTTTTTTCAGTTGTCATAGAATGAGGCTGGTGTATACAAAGCTTCCGATTTAGCCATGCTTCATCTTAACAACTAGAACGAGGCTGGTGTATACAAAGCTTACTGGTTTAGTCACATTTGTTGCTTATACTCGCTGAGACTAACAGTGGAGGGCTTCGCAAGAGGCTTAGCGTTGGTCTTGGCAGACAGACAGCAGTCCACCTATACAGGTATGTGATGTATACAAATTATACAAATGTATAGATTTTTTCACAATCTGTAAGAACACATACTGGCACTTTTGCATGTACAATATCCTCTAGAATGCCATGATTTTGCTTATTCTCTCACCCAGATAGACTTGCTTATTCTTCTGTTCTCTCCTCTACCAGCAACTAGCATTCTACATTTTTTGTTGTGTGAACACACACACACACACACACATGAACAAAAACCACCACCTATGCACATGCTTGTGCACACACTTGCATGTATGTATACATTATCCATGCATATGTAAATGCATGTGTGTTCATATGCACACACACACACCTGGTATACTAATAACAGATTTCAGACAATTATTTTGATATATTGCAAGATACACCTATTTGCTTATGTGTTGTTCAGATGTACTTTTGTATTTGACTGATAATTATTTAAGAGGGTCTTTTTTTAACACAATACCTCAGTTCATATAGCCTGATCTTTATTTAAGTTCAGGATTCTGTTAGGGTGTACACAGTATTCTCATAGTCATTTACAAGAATAACTGTGATCATGTAAACGTTTATGCAGCTGTGGCAGTAGTTGTGTGCCTATCCACCTGGTGCACGAAAGAAAAAAAAAGAGGGCATGAATGTGTGGAAATTTACAAACTTGTAAAGAAACTCTAACCATGACAATCTTTGGTTCTCTTGTGGAACCTCTTTTTGATGTTTATGTACTTAAAACATATATACACACAGGGCAGATATACACAAAGGCTCTGAAGCATTTAAAATTTTCTAATGTTTATTCTAAAATTTGCTGTCTCTTTATACAATTTAGTTTTTGAGTATATGTTACAGCTAGATTTTTATTGTGCTTCAGAATTGTAAATTTTTTTCTGTACATTTTAGACATTATGGCAAACATCAAGTGGCAAATTTAAGAATGAGAAATTAATTACCTGTTGACATTGTATAGATGTGCTGAAATATTGTTTAGTGGCCCAGGACCAAGAGTTTATAAAATTAATTTATTACATTTTCATGATAGTTTTTTGAATAAGTATTCACAAACACTGATTATGTGTTTAAGAATTGATTGCAAATTGGTTAAATGCATCAAAACTGAGATTTACAAATTTATACCCTTAAGTAGTCACATGGTAGTGACAAAAATTCAATTCATCTTTATTATCTCAACAGGGAGAAATTGCTATGGTTTAACTTCTGTTAGTGTAGAAATTTTGCAGATACAGGACTTCAAGATGAATTCCATTTTGTTTTTAACAAATGTTAATTATAATAAAAAATTTGAAAAATAATGTTTTTAAAATATCAGGTATTTCCATACACATGTAATGTTAAATGATTCAGAGTATTTACAATTTAAAATAATGCTTGGAGGATACCTGGAGGAAAATCATGATCGAATAAATTTACTTGTCCTTGAGAAGAAGAAAATAAGATTTATGCCCATAGCAATAATTTAGAATCTAATCGGTGTCATTTTTATTTTACATGAGCATAAGTATACCTTTTATATGATTGAATGACAATGCTGATCACTACATGTGTAAACTAAGTTGTACTTGCAACCAAAATGTTTTGCTGAGTGATCTGGTTTTTAAAAAAATCTTTCAATGAGATCTATTTTGCAGTTTACATAGTGGGCGAGTACACATATACACACGCTCAGAGACACAATATATTATTTTAAACATTCTGAGAGTGATAAAATAAAAATAAGCATTTATCTTTGTCTGTTGCCAATAACGCTTCTACAAACCGATCACAAATCCATTCCATGCAAGTTCGGATGTTAGAACGTTTGTATAGTGAAAGTTTTGTTATTTTGATATTTGACCTATAACACTTTACCACCTGAGTGAAGACTCTTTTGATAATACACCACCTTCACATAAAAATCTTGTCCTGAGATAAGTATGAAGTCTAACACATCACTTCCCAAAAACTGAGAGGTTATGGGACTACTTTCACTTACTGTGCTGTATTATGTTGGATTTCAACTTACCAAATCGCTACTCTGTAGTAATAGAGTACTGTTTGTTCTAAGCCTTCGTTTGGTTGCTTCTTAATGCATGTTTACATGTTATAGACATCTGCAAGAAGTCTTTAGTGACATATATGTTAACAACTTACGAAAGGAAAATTTGTTTTGGTTGACTCACTAATGATCCAACATTAGATGACTTATTTGGAGTAACAGATATTTATTTTCCTGACTATCGGGACCATTTTCTTGTAGCATATTAAAACTGGTTCTCTGTGTTATTTGTTTAGATCTTTCAGTATCCTTTCATGAGAATTGCTTTTCAAATATTTAGTGCAGGACATATTTTTCAGCAGAGACCTGCATAATTAATATGTATTCTGTTCAGATATTTAGTGTGATTTTATTAGTGCAGACCTGCATAGATAACCTATTTTGCTTTTCGATGCTGACAGATATTTTGGTGCATTTGTATAGATATAAAACATTATTGTTATTATTATATCTATATCTAATAATTACACTGTGTCCCAGTGCTTTTGATAATCTGGTTTGGTTAATGCCATTCCATCTGTGTCTGATCTTGATTACTCACGTAGATTTTAAATCAGAATGTCACAGACAGTTAAAAATAAGAAAGAAAACAAATTCACAAAGCTTTAAAGAAACAACACATTTATTACTACTATATGTAATCCATAATAGCCATGAATCTCCAGTCACCCTCAGATTCATTGCAATTTTCAGCTTGCTTTTGAATGCCATTTGGAACATTTCCATTACTGGCAAGACAAATTTAATGTCATTCTATAGTTTCATTTAATGTAAGCTTATGAAAGGGGGTATGCATCCATTTTCTTCACTAAGAACTCTGTAAAACATTTGCATTCTGTAATGTGATGAGGATGTGTGCCATTGCAGCCTTGGGCATAAGGTAACAGTGTATGTGCACTCACTTTGAAGTATTCTCAGATAAACATGGGTCTAAATGAGTGTTGAGTGAAGTACCTTATAATCACCAAGCATGCAATGGGAATGGCAAAAACCCACTTGAGTTTGTAGAATTAGTTTGGTCAATTAAATGTAGTGTTGTAATGGCAATGAGAACAGGATGGCAGTCACAACTCATGTATGATGGCACTATTGCTCTGAAGTCTGTGATTTTTTTTCCTCGACCATGCAGTAACACTCAATTACTGTATTTATTTTATCCCTTTAGCCAGAAATCTTGGGGTTGTTGTAAGAGAAATCTTACTTGTACTGGACTCTGTGTTATACACAGCCCAGCACTACATTTAGCATGTTTTTTTTATAACTACACCATTTATGTTTTTATACTATTTACGGCACAGTTCACAAACAGTTGTTTGGTGGAAACAGTTTTACAGTCCCAAATGAGTAGCTTTCATGACAGGGTTTTTGGCTATTGGCACAGGTTGAATGTGGTACACAAACATAAAAAATGACATACAATTAACCTGAATGCATATTAGGCTCAGTGGAAAACCAAATCACATTACCACAGTTCCTAAAAAAATGGTTTGATGAATGATTTTATTCTCTGCTCACACAATGACAGACCAGAAAATATCTCTAACTGTTGTCATGAGGTCCAGACTAGAACTTTTTCTGTCGTCATACATACCTAAGCAAAAGAAGAACACAGATGTACTGAACATTCTATTGAGAAGTGGCATCACATGAAAGAAACGGCTTTATATTTGTGTCACATGGTACCAAATGTAGAGAGCATGTGAGAATATGATTAACAGTGCAGTGAATAAACTGTCACAGTATTCTTTTTGATATTTTAACAGTCAGTATGGAGTAAAACTGCATTTTTAAATATTAGAATCTAACAGAGGAGGACAAGGTCTTCCTTTAGATTTTATTACATCTACAAAAATTCAGGAATTATAATGACGTATTTGCTGGGCTGGAACATTTTGAATTTACTTTGTTTTTATAGTCACTTTTTTTTTACAGCATAAATGATTTGTAATGATCTCTGTTTTGAGAAGTGAGGGTTACTATGTGACCTCTCTTTCAATGTTATTGGTAATAATGACTAATATCAGGTGTAACAAGATAGGTTTACCTTTTATGGTTTAAGTTTCTATAAAATACTGTTCATTCCATTTTCAGTCTGTGTAATTTTAATGGCTATATATGTTCATGAAAAATATATCTCTTCCTATATCTTAAAAAAAAAAAAGGATGAGAACAATTATATCCTGTTTGTTGGTTGGATGGATAGAGAAGTATTTCTACCTAGTGGTAATTTTTCACCATGTGGAGGAGTTGAAGAAAGTGGGAGAATTGGTGTTTTACGCTGAGCCAGCAACAAAGGCTATATCATGGCAAAACAGCTAGCCCTGTAAAGAGAAAGAAGAGCCTGCCCAAGATGAGAGCTGAACCCATGACAGCCAATCTTCACTGTATTGGTGACAGACGCTAACCGTTGCGCCACCGGACTGCCCGTGGGAAGAAAGGGAAAGGTTATAAATGGGGAGAAAACAAACAAACAAACAAAAAACCCCCCACAAATTGTCAGCCCAGCTCTGTGAACAGGTACCATGTCCAGGTAAAAATATGTGTAGCCTGTTGGTTTGGCAGGTGATTTTGCACTGGAGATCGAGGGAGAAGAACTTAAGTACCCAGAGAAAAACCCCTATTTGCATGTGTCACATACAGAGAGCATCCCAAGATGCCATCTGAACACAGGGGCTCTCACTGCAGTGGTGATAAGTGTTTTAACAACTAGTCGCCCCTTGTGTACCCTGATCCAGTCACACTGAAGCTAATAATTAATAGGCATAAATCACAAATTGTGTAAGTCATTGCATTTTGGAATTAGATTTATCTTGAGTAGTATATATCATCTGTATGGTAATCGTTTTTCCAATGATATAGTATCAATGTATATATGTGGTTCTTTCAAATTTTTAAATCCATATTCTTTTGTGAATGTACATTGAGGAATTGCTTGTAGGGATGAACAGTTAAAGGTTGCATGTAAATTATCACCTAATGAGATGTGGGCATTCGTCTACACATTTGTTTGAACTATTGGTGTGTAGTATACCTCTGTACTGTATATTACTTTTATAAAGCTTTATGTTGATTGTCAATGAAATAAACATTTTTTCATAGTAAAGAGGCTTTATTTTAAAATCATGGAAAGAGAGGGTCCAAAGTAAGGATGACAAAATGACAGGTGACACTGAATCAGGAAAACTTGACCAATTATGATGCATCTGATGTACTTAGTCTCATGAGTTTATCTAGTGGATTTACTTGACCTTTGTACGTAATAGCACTTTTTAAAATGCCTCACAGTAGCAGTGTCAGTGCAACGTTATTCCAGGATACAGCTCATCTACTCAATTGATAACGCTTTGTAAGTATTAAATTTTTTAGCATAATTTTAGTTTGACTTTTTCGGGTAACACTCAATGTATGCTTTTCTTTCAAGTGTATAGGCATACATGAGGCAGCAAGATTTATGATGCTGGAAATAGCACTAGATTAGCTTATGTGAGATGGTGATTGATATAAATTTGAAAATATCAATATGTCTGCTGTAAATTTTGTTATGTTAACTTGTTCTCTTTTACACATATAGCATACTGTCTGTATCTACACCTTAAACAAGTAGCATATATATAGATGTACTACTATTATTTCTTTACACAGATATTAAAAAGACATGAAACGTGGAAAAATTAAATATCAATAATCATACTAGACGAAGCTTTTCCAAACACAACTATCTCAATTAAAGGAAACGTTTTTGACGGGAAATTTAGAAATTTCCAATCAAATCTATTCTCTCTGCATAACTCTTTTAGAAGATGTTTTTATACTTTCACTGGATTTGGGCAGTCTGTTTCATCTTTCCACTACTCTGTTGCTTGAGTGTGCTTCCATTTTCTATCTAGTAATGTAGACCCAGGAGACTATGAACACAAACTGCGTATGCAATACCTCATCAACAATAGTCAATCGAATCTACGGTCTTTGACCCCATGTAAAAAAAATAGACGACAACCGAGTGGGTACCTTGCGGGCTATCTGCTTTTTCTTTTTTTTTTTGTTGGTAGCTTCTAGAAAACAGCAGCAACAACAATAATATTAAATGAAGATTTTTTATAGCGCATATTTACACACATAGACTTAAATGGTGTTGGATTTAACTTATTAGACTTAATATACCTTAGTATACCTACATACCCACAGACTTCTATGATTTCTAGACTGAAGATTTCCTCAAGTTCGGCGGCAAAGCAAGTGTACCCGAGACTACAGGCAGAAAGAGCGCGGAGTGTATTGTGTTTATATAAGCTGTAGCTCAACAATTTTTATCATTTGTAAAAATGGCGAGTTCCTGCTGTGCGGTCGGTTGGGTATACCATGTGCTTTATCCGGTGTAACGTAAAATCACGGACCTGGTGAAATGGCGGGAAGTATCTGGAGCACGCTGGGTGCAAGATTGCCCTAAAAGGCGCTGGAGAGGTATAACCGCCTTACCTATATGCATGACAGCCGGTGCTCACTGGTTATCTTTGGTTTCTTATTTCATTGTAAGCCAGTGCTATATTAATTAATATATGAATGCTGATATCAGACGAGTGAGTTCTTTATAATTTTCAACATGGTATGGCTGAAATCACCCTCCTTCACTGCTCAACTAAAAAGAGGGCATGGCCATCCGTTACAGAAAGTCAGCAGGAAAATCTTTGTAAATTGCAGAGAAAGGAAATCTACAAAACAAATCCTGCTGTCATGATACCATTCTTATTTTGAAGGTTCTGATGGACGGTTGTGTTTATTGAAGCAAAGAGGATCAACAAGAGCGAGCACTGTTCCATGAGAGCTTGAAGTCAGGCGGCAGTCACGGTGCACAGGGCCACTCTCCCTTTGGAGAAGTAAACGTTGCTATAGCCGCTCGGGTGTGCCGCGCCTTTTTTTTCTGACGATCGTGTACTGGCAAACATCTTTCATTCAAGTCTTTTGAATAACCTCTGCAAATTAACTGAACGTCACATCGTGGTCTGCAAGTCTATCTTCCTTGATGAGCTTTGCAAAATCAATCTTCCTGCCAGTTTCTGCCACCAGCTCATGTCTGCTTTTGTGTTTTCCGGGCTGGATTACAGCAAGTCTGTACTCGCCAGTCTCCCAAACTGCCTACTGGATAAACGTCAGAGGGCTCAGAATAATGTATTGTCTGCTGTAGGTAACAAGCCATGCTACACCCCACCTATCAACAGTGATGGCTGCCAGTTTGAGCTTGGATTATTTAGTTACAAGATCACTGCACTGTGTTGCTGTTGATCCTCAGTAGGAGCCAGCAACACCTGTACCGCCTACAGAAACTCAGTTCTTGTCAGCTCTGTCATTCTCCCTTGGTTCTCTCAGTCTTTCATTGAGAGTCTTATCACTTTTTCTTTCATCTCTTGGTTCCACAGTATATCCTTAGGGAATAGGAACAGTCTTGTCTCCCTTGTTAGTATCTTTTTTCAAGATCACTGAAACCAAACAGAGGGACTTAACAGTTTTGAGTAATCAGTAAAGCTTTAAGAAGCATGCCGTATCCTTACTATTCCTGGTTATGTGTTGGTATGTGAGTTGCAGTCTGGCTGCAGATATGTGATGCCTGTATGCAGAACAAATCTTCACTGCAACTCATTCATTCCACTTGCCATACACTTGATAAATTCTGCCGGCTGTGATGTTCCATTGTACCTGCTGTTGCTCTGTGTGTGTGTGTGTGCATGTTCATATATAGTAAGAACTTTATTCACTCTAGTCAACAGAGTGTATATGTATATACTCAGCTGTATATTGCTAGGACATGAGCACCTATAAATCTTAATTTAATTATGCAATCTTTGTTATATGAATGACTGTAGGTTTCTTTGTAGTCATTCCTGCATGGCACATTTAGCCCATGTCCACATGGGGAAGTGTGCTTTACAAACTCAGTTATTATTTTTATACTCTTTTGCATCCACTTGATTTTTTTTTTTTTTTTTGAATTTCAGAACTCGTTGGATTAGAAGAATTCATTAGAACCCTGCAGTACCATGGCCCCCAGTCAACATTTGCGCTTCCTTTATGCTGTATGGGGATTTTTGGAATGTATCCTCTTTGGAGGGCTTTTGTTTGGATGGGGCTCAGTGGTTTTTGTTTTAAAGGAAGAGTGTGTTTTTACTCATCTTTGTCCAAACAAAACTCAAGCAAACAGAACTTTAGTGGAAGCTGAGCTTGATATTTATATGGATATCACAAGTACTATGCAAACTGGTTACAGACATCAGGATGTTGCTCATAACTACAGCACCGTCGAAGAAAAGATGACTGGCTCTTGCAGCTGTCTAGAAAGTGATAGTGTTCTCTTTTTGGCATTTACTATTGGTACCATGATGTTCTGTGCTGGATGTGCTGCAATGGGTCTAATCAGCATCAAGTTCGGCACCCGTGTGACTCGTCTTTGTGCTCTGTGAGTTGCAGAGAGATTAGTGTTAATTTTAACTAAAATGTTTAATATCAAGTGTAAGATGCATGGATGCACATGAATAGATGCCACACTTTCTGTTAGTCATTGTTCGGAAGTCCCTGGTATGTTGAATGCTTTATGACGCTACAAGCCTGTCCCTTTGCTGACTTTGCATATATAGTAAGAAGTCTGCCCATTATATATCAACCACTGGAGTTATAAACTCGTCTTTTCAACAAAAATTTATAGAGAGAATCAAAGGAAATTCATATTTTTACAGCTAGAATTTAACCAATGATGGGCAGATCAGCCGAAGAGCATGCACAAATGAAAATGGATGTGATTGTTCTCACGTCAACACTGGGGCTTGAATGATGTGACCTGAGTAAGCAGTGCATTAGAAATGTTAGCTTGTGGTAATTATGTATGTAAAGAGCTGTACATTTTAGCAAGTGATGCAGAAAATGCTATTATGGGAAATTTTTATCCTCTAAGTTCTAGTAATAGAAACATTAGCTGTGTAGAAGTGTGTTTTGGAAATTATAATTTCTATAATTTTTTTCCAGGGCGTCATTTCTTTCAGGGAGTCTCTTAACAGGGTTTACATCAAAAGGTATGAATTATAGTGTAGAGGGAGCGCTTGTTTTGGACAACATATAATTCTTATCAAGATTGTTATAATTTGTTTCTTCTCATCTTCATTCAAAATTTTAATCTGACCTGACTGCTTTCATGCATACATTTTATGCTACATAGAAGTTGGCATATGCCGGTAACGAATTAATGCTGCACATTAAATTCTAAGAAGGGCACATGTTCGGAGGGTAAGTATTCATGACAAATACCAAGATTATGCAGAGAACATGAATAGGTGTTTTTCTTTACTCCTATCCTGCACCACCATTTTATTTTTACTCCCTTATTGTAATTAAAGGTCATAGTGTTGATCTAAACTTAAAAAATTCGTTCTTACGTTGTGTCTATACTGTGTCTATAAAGTTATTAAAATCTCCATATTTTAAAGCTTGCCTGAGTTCTAACACTTGTACTATAAATATGAATACGAATGGTTTATTTTGTTAGGCCTTTGGGCCCATTCTGTCACTGCTATTGGTGATGTAATTCAATTCTTGCCTGTGACAATCAGTTATCCTCTGTCAAAAACATTTTATAAAATTGCAGCTTTCACTCCTCGATTTAGCCAAAAATGTCCAAAACCATACCTAAAAAGAATAAGTCTGATCTCAGATACCCAGTATTGTTTTCTGTTATTGTCCAATCATTCCAACATTTTGAAAGCTCTCCATATGTTTACTATAAATAGTGTGCGGGTGTGTCTTATAGCCACATGTTGTAGTCGCATTTACTAATGTAGTAACTATCATATCTGATATATTTTTCATTTCAGACTTCCCTTGGCTTATTTTCCCAGGCCTTTCATTTCTGGGAATAGGTGGCATCCCTTTAATGATGACCAATGCGCAGGTATTTCAGATTGAAGACCAGCTTAGTGTTTTTACTGATTTTTGTGTGTGTTTTTTTTTTATTGATTTGAAGTTTAGTTCAAGGTGGTTTCACTATGTACAAATACACACACATATATATATATATACATGATGCTATATAGTGCAATGTTTTCAGAGTTCATTTCCAAATGCATTAGTAAATTTTTGAAGAAATTACACAAGAGATTTTGTGCACAAGAAATCTTGATGTGACCTTCATATTTTCAATTTTAAACAATAAATTTTGTCATGAATTTTACTAGATACATGGAACAACAATGCTGTCTCTTTCTGTTTATCCTTTTTACTTGAGTATTAAAAATGTATTAAGCATTTGTTAAAGATTCTTTATGTGGCAGAAATATTACCGATGCATAAATCTGATTATTACCTCACTGGCTTTTTCACTTTGCACTGTCCATCGTTTGTTCTTGTAAGCATCAACCATAGGTAAAAAATCATACCAGATTTTATCTTGAGATTGTAGACATTACAAAACAAAATAAAGGTACAGCTGATTAAGAATACATATATGTTGCTGGAAGTACAGATGGATTGTTACTGTCACAGATGGAGGAATGTACTGAGTGTATATTTGCATACAGAGGTTAAAAGGTGACTAAAAAGAGTTTAACATGGTAAAGACACTATTTTTTATGCTAGAAAAACTCTTTCCTGACACCTGTTTTTCTAATGTACTTTTCTTTGTATTTTTTTCATTGCTTTAAAAATAAGTGTTCAGTTTTGGAAGAAAAATGATTACCTTAAAAGAAGAACAAAAATTTAATTCAGCTCAATTTTCAACACTACTTCATTGTAATTCACAACATGCCTCTAGCTTCAGTTTTATTTTAACAATGCTAATCATTCCTTTTGCTTCAGTTTTCCGTGCTGTTTACCCGTGGTAGCTCAACAGTGATGTCACTATTCTGTGGAGCTTTTGATGCTTCTGCAGGGATCATGCTCATTGTAAAGGTGATTTAATAGTTTAGAACCTTGTTCAGTATTATAACTTGCCTGTTAATGTTTATGTGAGCATAACATTCTGGAATGGAGAGTTTATTTCATGAATGAGAACAGTGTTTCTTTTTTCCATTTAATATATTACTTTTTTTTATACTTTCCTGTCCTGCATTTCAGTGTGTTCAGCCTCAAGCATATTGTAGCATGTGCTCTTTAGTTGTCTGTTTCAAACATTTGATCAATACTTTCCATAAATGGGATAGTTGATCAATGTAAGCAGTCAGTAGTTCAATATTTACATTAGACTTTAGTGCATATAATTTCCATATCACATTTTAAATGTAACACTTTAATGCATTTTCCTAGCTGATATATGAAAGGGGTGTGGCATTCAAGTGGTCCATGCTGTTCATCTCATGTTTACACCTGCTGACTTTGGTGAACACTTTCTGCTTTTTACCTCGGGATTTTATCCGCAAGCCCACCCCATCAAGAGGTGTGGGCTCAGGTGAGCAAGGGGTTGAGCTCATCACTAAGACATCGCCAAGTGATGCATGCCCTGTCGGTGGTAGGTGTTATTCTTTGTCCTTGGAGCTATTCAAAGCATATGTAAATGTGAAAACAAACCCATATGCTTTCTATCATTCCCATATGAAAGAAAATTTCGTGAAGTGAGCTACAAAAAGATGTCATCTAATAGGAAAATAAACATTCGAGCATTTGAAGGGTTTCCTGGTTTCTCAAGATATTTTTCTTTTTGGGTGAGATGTTTTATGGGATACCAACATAAATGTTGATTTATTGATAATAGTGTGAACTTATACCGTGCAGCGTCACGACCAAGATAGATCGCACTCTCCGCAGACCAATAGTGATAAGTGAAAGATAACAGTGAACTGTGAGATACATGCACACTGAACAACCTAAAGATGAGGTACAAGAGTAGAACACAATAAACCAATTATATTTATACACATTAAACCAAGTAAAAGACAATGTCTAGTTAGATGGCTGTTTTTATTACCATTTTATACAGACTTGCCCAACCACTATTCCCTACCCTCAAAGAAAACAACCAAGTAGCGAAAGTTCACATTTTAATAAACTATTCCAATATTTATGACTGTTGTGTCTGTTTAAGTAAGGTCTTTAAGGGACAAATAGGTACAACAACGAGCTCGAAGAACGGACACCAGGTCACATTGGCATATTCCAGATGTGGGTGCACAGGTGCTTTGTACAATTCTTAAAATGTCTCTCAATCCAGAAGAATGCCCTCCTAATAATGCCAGCCATTTAATTTGCCTTGCTTACCATTCTTTGAATATGTAAATCAAAAGACATTTTATAGTCAGAATTAACCCACAAGTCCTCATTACAAGCCTTTGTTATCTGCACCTCATCACTATTTTTGTCTTGTATGTGCAGCTTGGATTATTTTTACCTACATGCATAACCCTATACTTTGATATATTGAAATATAATTTCCATTTCTCACACCATTCCTGCAATTTATCAACATCACTTTAATGCTATATCATGTTTTTGTATTTGCAAACAACTTATAGGTATTGAACGTGTTCGGTAAATCATTTATAAACACAGTGAACAATACTTAAAATACTTCCATGAGGAATTCTACACATGACTTTGACTTTACCTGATTTTTCAGATCTGCCCTAACATGTTGTGTTCTACCTAGTAAAAAGCTTCTAATCCATTTAAGAAAATTCAGGGAGGCAATAAAATAGTTGTTTTTCAAGAAATTGTAAATATAAATTGGTTACAGTGGACATGTCTTCAGCTAATTAGAAAAAATATAGCAAATTTTGTAAATTCCATAAGTTTCTGCAAATGAATTATCGCTAGCAGAATTTATCAATAGAATTGTTTTATGAAAGACCGAAGGATTATCTTTTTCTTTTCCCACCACTGAAACTGATAATGAGACTGAGGTTTGAGTTTTAGTATTAAACTTTTACTGTGATCCAATGACAGGTACTAAAGAAGAGATGGCAGGCTTAACATCTAATGAGAATAAAGAGGATAAAGAAGAGAAAGAAGGGCTTCCTTCCGTCATATCCTGCATCTTGTCTCCAGTCTACCTTTTCCATGTTGTCTGGCTTTCTGTTCTGCAGCTGCGGTTCTACTATTTTATTGCATCTTTCAACAGTTGGCTTTCTGCTCTTGTTGCCACAAGCGAAGGTCATTGCTTATAAATGTTTTGATTAGAGTATTATTTATAATGTCTAGTACCATGTCTGCTTAGTTTTTCATTTGTTAGCAATATTCAACAAAACATTAAGGTTGAGAAACTTTAAAAACCACTATTGAATGAGTAATATTGGTATGGCTTATGCCAAATCAGAATGGCATTTTGTCTTGAGAAATCTGTGGCTTCTGGGATTAAGCTCCTAGTTATACAGATATTATTCAGGCATGTAGAGCCAAGCACATGACCAGTCAGTCTCTAGCTGATTATCATATTGTATTGTAATATTTGAAAAGGAAAATAATTATTTTTACATTATTTTTTTAGCATGAGACTATTATGTGCAGAACAGTTTGCTTAGCAAACTAGAAATGACACATGCCATCTTGTTTTTATTTTCTGTGAACACACACAAAAAAAATATATATCTATTTTTCAAGGGAAGCAAGTCTACAGCAAAAACAAAGATTCAGTTTTTGGAGGCAATAGTTATGCCCTTTTATATCTTTTACTAAAAAAAAATGTGTCCTTAACCCGCTGAGCCCGTAGAGCCAGTTTACTCGCTTATCCAGCAGAACGCGATGAGCCACTATGGTGGCTCTGCTCCACGATCGTGATTCTCTCTTTGCACGATTGTGGCCTTACCGGCAGAGCACAATGAGCAACGATACGCTTACTATCGTGGCTCGTGCTCCACGATCGTGGCTCTGCAGTTTCACTATCGTCTTCAAAATCATAAATTTTAAAGTCAATGTTTGTGAACATAGAAATATTTTTATCCCGGGCTAAGAGGGTTAAGTAAAGCATGCTGTGCTTAAAATGACGTACTTTGCTGTTGGCATTTAAGGGAGGATTTTGAAGAAACTGAGACAGAAAATAAAGAAAGAGGACATGCTTGCCTGTGTCTTCTCAGCCAAAAGATAATGTGAACCATAGAACCATAAGTATTTGTGAATCCCAAAAGAGAAAATCTTACATGCAGAAATTTGTTCATACCAGCTTTGCTATCATTGTAGTGATAACAGAACTATAGGGTTATACATATGATAGTTTCAGCCACTGGAAATTTATTCAACACTTCATGTGAAGGATTATTTTAAAATATATGTATATTCAAAGAATTATATTTTGTGCTAGAACACTGCAATAGGGTGATCTAGAAAACAAGACTTTGTTTTTTCAAGTTTTTTTTCTTTTTATTCCAGTCAGCCATTACACAAATGTTTTGATGTACACCATGATTTGTGGATGCTTCACATCTCCTTTGTCTGGACTTGTTTACGATTTCAACAAACGTTTCTTTTGTGGTTAGTTTTCATTATTAGCAGTCTTATATTCCTTTATACGTTGTCCATATTTCAAAAGTTACTCCCTCTGTTGGCTGATAGTGACATGATGGTTTTGAAGAGACAGTATGAAGTAAATCTTATGTTCCTAACAGTCTTTGATAGTAGTCCTAGAGATCTTGTTTTAAAGTAAAATTATAACTTGCATTATGTTTTTATCATGTTTGGACATGATGTACAAGAAAATGAGAAATTCTTTGTTTTGTTTGTATAGAGAGCAAGTCTAAGTTGAGACGTGACTTGATGCCATCAGTACTTCCACTAGCCTTGACTGCACTGTTTGGCATAATGGTGTCATTACTAGTGCTTATTCAAGACGTTCGTGTTCTTTACCTGACCTTTATCTTTGTTACCATCTTCCGCTCCTTCTTGTACAGCATGGCAGCTGCCTATATTGGTGTCATGTAAGTAGGATTAACCATATAAACTTTTCAAGAAAATTTTCTTTTCCAATTCTAGCATGTGAAAGTAGACACCACCACACAAAATTAGGTTTTTTTAAAATGAGTAGTTTTTTTAACATTCACATGAAAGTATAAGAAAATATAAGAAAACAGAGTCTCCCTCTTAATTAGTTTTTGAGATATTGCTGTTTGATTTTCTGATTTACATCACAGCTATAACTACTTTATTTTGGACCGTGTTTGAAGCTATCATATACAGCAGCTTGAAACATTAAAAGTCCTTGAGTACTTTATTTAAGAAATTACCAACATTGACTTTCTACTCAAGTGACTGAAAAATTAATTTGCAAAATGACATACTGGAAAAAAAACATTAATTTTTCTTTATTGTGATTCAGAAGTGATTTTGTCTTTCTGGTGGCCCATAAATTACTTTGAAAATGAGGGATTTTTGTGTGATCACCCACTTTCCACCAGTGGCAACGTGTGTGTGTGTGCGCGCCTATACCTAGTGAACGTTGGAAAATTAACAAATATGAAGCACATTTTGCAGTTTGATTACTCTAAAATGTGCAAGCTTACCAGATTTGATTAGTAGTTATACAAAGAATTTAGTGCATGCAGCAAAACACAAAACAGTTTTAAATATAATCATATCGTGCATTTATACAGACTGTATGCAAATCTGCTGTCATGTAGGTTCCCCAGTGAGTACTTTGGAATCATGTATGGTGTCATGATCATACTTGCGGGCATTTTTGGCTTAGCACAGTACGGTCTTTTCTCATGGGCTGAGGCAGCTGGATTTTCAGTAGTAAGTATCTTTTACAACTTTTTATATTACCTTCCAAAGGCAAGAATAGAAATGTAATAATTATCATTTCAGTAAAGTCAGAAGACATACACAAATGATTATACTGTCTTTATCATAAGGAATATTGTTTCATAAGGTTTAAAAAAATAAAACAGACAAAAACAGCAGGATGTGGAGGGGGAAAGAGCATTGGTATCTGTACACAAAGAAACATTTGCTAGCCAGGTTGATACCCATAAAATGCAGCTGTGAAGTGGGTACTTGGGAAAAGTAAAGCAGTAAGAGAGAGGTGATGGGCAGTGCCCTAACAAAAGCTGGTCCCACCATAATGGAGGGCAGTAACGCTTAGCCACCCTATGACTGTAAGGTCACAGGAGGATCTTTACCTTTTTTACTCCTAGCATAGTTGGCCATAGGAGCAGTAAACTGTAAGTTTACCATGTCTCACCATGTCTTGGGCATTGCATATAGAAAACAGAAATCAACCCTCTCCTGTTGCCTTTGCCTTCCCTGATAAATCAGGTTCTCATTTGTGGGAGGTGGGCATGAGGTGTTTTCCACTCATAGGTTCAGGCAACCGCAGACCCAGCTGCTCCTAAAAAATATGGGAACAGAGCAGTTTTGAAAAAAAAACTAAGCCTATAAATTGAACAGCTGAATTGTTGCAAAAGATTTTGGTTGATAAGAGATCTTAAGCAAATCTGGTGCACATCAGGAACATTTTATGAAGTGGTCTACTGTATAAAATGTGTCAAAGAACTGGCCTTTGATTTAATAGAAAACAAAATTATTTTGTTCATGAGATACAGACTTTCAACTGAACAGTTAAAGTCTGCATGTCTGTTTAAAACATGGATAAGATGGTTCTTACTGATATTTGTTCCCCCCACCCAAACAAAATGAGGGGTCGAGCCTGAAAAGTAAAGGTCAACCTGTAGAGGTCCCGCGAATGAATGACAAGCAGGAGGATACAGAACTTTTGCTGAGCCTTATACATCCTGAAACTATGTTAAAGTTGATGAAATTCGTGCATATAAAATAGTTGTGAAATTGGTGCTAATGACAGTGTTACTTGTACATATTTTTCTTAATTACTTTTGTAAATTTCTTACATGTTATAGAAATTTAATGTTTGTCAGTGCAATGTTGCATTGATTATGAAATGTCCACGGTGCCAAATAATTAAATAGTGGTTGCACAAAAAAAAGATCCAATGAGTTTGATCTATAGCCATGTTTTAACTTAAATCTGCATATTTTTTATAAATGCTGTGCTAAACTTAACCTAAATACTTTGTGGGATTTTTTTCTCTCCAGGTAAACCAGTTTTTGGTTGCCTTTGTAGCCTTGGGACTGGTGCATCCTCTTTATCAGTGGTTTGCCTGTTATCGTGCCGAATCTCGAGCGCAGTGAAATATTGCACTAAATCTTTAGTTTAACTTCATCTGTTTTTTTTTCTTTTTTTTTTTAAACCTGCTTGTGCCAAATTTTGTTCTGGAAATTTGTTTTTAAATTAAAATTGTTTAATTAAAGCAGATGGCGGCAGTCAAATTTTTATTTCCTGTGCATCACTTCGAAATGCGTCACTGTAATGTGTAGGAAAATACTAGAAAAACAAAAACAGGTTCTATCATTTCTAGGAGCAGCAGTGCACTACTTCAAAGGTGTGAAGTTGTATTTTCATAACATTTTTAGAATTTTTTTCTGTATGTACAGATCTCTGAGCAAAGTTAAACCAATAATGTTTATGCCATTATCTATAGCAGGCATGTCAAACAAGCAGCCCTGCGGCCTGCACAAGGACACTGTACACGTGTGCGGCTCTCATGACAACACAAATGTGACCCATGTGGCTCTCAGGGACCCTCACTTTGACATGCCTGATCTATCGGATTTCCTAAATGAGTACAAACTAACTCCATCTGAGGGTCGAAGAGAACATTCAGCAACAGCACATTGTGTCCTGGTCAGTTTTCTTTTATCAAGGATTGCATCTTTTCTCTCCCAATTCAGCTCATCCAGATGATGCTACTTTTTTAGAAGTAATACCCTTTCATCACTTCCTGTTTTCTCAACAAATCCAGGTATGATTAATAGGAAAGCATTAATATAATATTTCTCTTGCATCTTTGTCATAAAATATCACGGAATATGTTTTTATTTTACTTTATGCTCTATTTCCATTGATTTTCGCTGAGCACTTGTCCTTTAAAACAAGTGCTTTTCTGTTCTGTAACCATCTATTTTAGGCTTTTGAATATGGCATTCAAAGAAAGTGGATAGAAAATATGCCTCACTTCTGTCTACCAAACCCCAATAGCTGGGAGCAGTGCTATGCTATGCATGAGAACATTTTGTACATATGTACACTCATTGCCTTTGTATATTTTTGTTATGACTTGGTGGTATGCAGCCAACTGTTTGAATGTACATGTGTTGCACAATATGGAAACATTTGAAGTGTTTTTTTGTTCTGTACATGATGCACAAGTTATTGGGAAGGCAGAGCCATCTGTTTTGAGCCTGACTGTTAGCTATAGTCAGTCCTGCTTATGGGCATCACCTTCCAAATATACAGCAGCTAGACTGGATAGTCACTTCTGGCCAACGGTGGAATTGTAATCACTGCAGGTGATGAGCAAGTCAGATTCAGTATTGCTAGGATAGATTAATTACCTATGTTTGGCAGTTTTTTTGTGGTAGAATTCAAATGCATTCGCCAGCCTTGGTAAAACTTGAGACAAGGGAAGGAAGTAGTATTGGCCAATTCTTGTCAATTTCATTACAAGAAATAAATCTCTGACATGAGCTTAGCCATAGGCAAGCATAGTCATAAAATAGAAGATAAGTACTAGAAAGAGTTAATTGTGCTTTTCCAGTATGTAGAACTATATATTTTTATAAAACAAACGAAAATAAATTTTCTTGTGATTTTTGAGAATATGCTTGCGTTTTAAAACGGGGTGTCATGTTGAGGTAAAATAGCACTTTACTGTCTTTCAAACTTCACTTGAAATTCAAGTCACTGTTCTTGCTTGGAAGTAGTTTATAATTTTTAAAGGAAATTTTGTGCGTTTCTTTTTCTGAAATGCTTTGACGTTGCTTAATTTCTGATTTGTTCTTCGATTTGTATATGCATATCTACCCAGTTGGTGACTTATATCATGGTTAAAAGATTCCTTTCATGTCAGTTATTAATGCCTCAAACGTGAAATCACAATTAGAAACATCAGTCTCAAGAAATTAAATAAAAATGATCTTGCCTGTTTAAATGTCCATTTAGGCCCGAAGTTGTGTGTGGCATCGGTACCAGTAATATCATGGCTGATACAAGTTGCCTAGAAAATACGTAATCTTAAAAGCCCAAGTGCAGACATGGAAACTATTGTGCCGTTGAATATACAGCAAAACATAGTGACAGAATAAGTGTGCATACGTTTCCAAAGGATTCATCTTACAGAAGACAATTGATCAACTTCATTTGTGTGTGTAGACCTGACTTCACTGTGCCTACACAGTACTCTGTCATATTGTCATATGCAAAGGTCGCTTTGCTCCTGAATGTTACCCATTAATGTATATGTTGAAGAAGCAAGATGGTTTTGAGGGACTGAAACGGCATCTTCTTCCCGGCTCTGTGTCTACAACAGCATGCTTTTTCTCGTCCAACAGCACAAAGTAGCTGCACAATCACCTGAAATTATCTTAATAATGTACTTCAGATTCAGCTTTTCAAGCTAGTATTATAGCTGTGACCAGCGACACAATTATGTTGTTAGTGGCATGCACACAGTAAATGATAAAGAATATCTGCAACAGGGTTCCCAAAAATATATCTCTGCTTTTCTTTTTTTTTTAAATTTGTGCAGATGAATTATCTCTTTTTCTTACTGTTATTTACACCTACAACTGCATGAGCATTTATGCCCACATAAACGTGGAAATCAGTCTCAGTGGTAAATGTTCACACTTGAGGGTTTTGTGACAGTACATAAGTAAATAGATTGTAATGGTTCCCTGCAGCTTGCAAAATTTGACAAACATCAGTGATGCTTACTAGGTGGTATTGTGAAGTCCTTAATCTTCTGAGCATATTGTGTTTAGGGCTTAAATCTTCACAATCCTTAAGTTCAAACATATAAGGTTTAAACCTTTAAGGCTAGCGAACAGCATTTCACACTTGTCTTTGCTGCGAGAGCTTGATAAATGATGATTGTCTGATGAACCTGATTTATTGCTCCATCTGGCCATTATGGACACCACCGACTGTGACGTCACACGTTCCTGTGCTGGAGTGAGATTTTGCAGGACTAGCTGACTACAGGTGCAAATTGCCAACTTTGAAATTAGATCATAAATAAACTGCTGTGTTTCAGGCACTGAAATTTACAGAATGTATTTACGTTATATCTACGTATCAGAATCTTTACAGCTTTGACCAGTTGAGTAGGTCTTTCAGCACAACATTCTTTTCCTTGGATGAACATTTGAAAAGACATTTTAATGTTAATCATCACTTTAGATGAAATTCTTCAGAGAATTTCTTTTTGAAGTGTAGACTTTATATGAATTAAATTTCATCAGAAGCCAAAGGACGACTGCATATTTACAATTTGATATTAATGAAATGTGTGCTTGCCAGTTTTTGCACAAGTGATGTTTTTTCACCTAATGTGCACAAATTTAAGCTGGATTTTTTCACATTATCTTAGTATCTGTAAAAAATCTGACTGCAGTATATTGGACACTTGCCAAGCTTCAGACATTGAGATGCACTCTACTTGCATTATATTGTGGGTCTGAAGAGACCATTTTCCCTGTTTTTGTTGATTTTAGATCTGATTGTAAAGAAAAACTTGCCTTAAAAGTTAACAGTGTTGACTTTATTGTTTGATATAATAGTCCAGCACTGTACATGACATTTAGATGATTAGAGATCACTAGTGGCATGATGGAGTGTTTTACAATTTCTTGTTATCCTTTTGTCCTCAGTGAATTGTGTGTGTATGCATTCAAGGATGCATTTTTTGTCATTTTAATTGTGAGATATGAAGCAGTATAATTATTCCTTTCCTTTTATTTATTTTATTTATGTATTCTCTCTCTCTCTCTATATATATATATACGGGTTCTTTTATTCTGATCTCTTTGCTAAAAGATGCCAGGTATATACCAGCAAAGTGGGCATTTTTATGTTTTGTGTTCAGCTGTTTTATTTATCAGATGAGATATTTAAACATAATTAAATGGAAATGGAAAATGATTATTGCTGTCAAATGATTTTGTAGTCACTTTATTGCCATATCAGGAATGTTACTTGACAGGATTTTTTTTTTGTAGTTAAATACATACCAGAGGATCCTTTTCAAAAGGCTAATCTGTTTCGTGGTCTGAGTTTGTTACAAGGTATTTTATCCAAAATCTGAGCAAATAATTGGATCTTTCTTTGTGAGACAAAATGTTTTGAGCATTGATATTTTAACATTTGCACCTACATTTTGAAAAAAATCACCCTCCCTATTTGTGTGACATCAAAGTAGACAATGTTCTTCTGTGCATGTGTAGCGCCTAATTAACACATTTCAACGGTCAGGATCTGTGGTCTAAAGACATAAAAAGTTTGAAGTTAGTCTTGTGTGCTTTTATGAAAAAAAAAATTGGCAAATTCATGATAGCAGTAAGAGTGACTAGTGGCTAGCCTAATGCATCTGAGAGTTTGAAATATTTTAAAAGTGTGCATCAGGAGTGTATATTTCCAATGCCGTATTTAAAAGGGATTACAATTTGCTAAAAGCTCTTGAAGACTGCTTTTGTATGAAATATATAATATATTGCTTTGTGAAGTGATGCATACTTTAATACATTTATGTGCTTGTGTCGTGTTTTCACTGGTGAAGCTGGTATCGTGATTGATAAACCCTAGGGCTCTTTATTGATGCAGAGCTCTCCTTGTGCAACCATATTAGTTCTGTTGTGTCAAAATGCTACTACTTTTTGAGGACTTAAAGTAGATTACGGCCCATGCTGACTCAGTAATTGCTCAGTCCTGCATGTTTAAAACTGCTCCTGACTATTTGCAAGAGGTAGTTCCTCCTTACCAGCCGTCACGTCGCCTGCGCTCTGTCTCCCAGTCACGCTTCTGTCTCCTTGCTGTGGAAGACACAAGCAAGAAGCGCACTGGAGCCAGGGCCTTCAAAAACGCTGCACCTAAGCTGTGAAATGCTCTGCCATCATCACTCTCCACCATAACCTCAGCAACCACGTTTCGGAAAAGACTGAAGACTCATTTGTTTACTTAAGACGGATTTCAACAACCACTTCTGTCTTTATTAATTTTTTTTTTTACTTTCCTGTTGTTTTCTTTTTTTTCTTATCTTCTGTTTTTGCTGCACAATGAGAATTCTTCTGAATGGATACATGCGCATTATAAATGGACATCATCATCATTGCACATAATTGTTAAGCACAACAAACTGGTCTGGTTTTCGCAGCATGTGTGTGCCAGTTTTGTCTGGAGGCATGTAAAAGCCCGAAGAAGTGCATGCTTTGAGCGTACATAAACTCAGTGAGAAGGGCAGGAGGGAGTTGGGGCAAATTCAATCTGCCACAAAGCTCGCGTTCAAATGTTGGGAGTCAAGGTTGAGTTTTGCAGTTTAGTTCGTATCTAGATGTTACGGTACATATTAGCAGAACAGCTATAGTAACTGTTGACAGTCGAAGAGTAAGTCGAGTCTGGTTTAAAAGTACTGTAAGAGTTTTTTCCCCCTAGAATGACGGGGCTGAATTCCGTGTAAGATTCTTCTCTCACCCATTTCCGTTCTTGGACACGGGGCTACAAACGTCGTAATGCACAGAAATGACACCATAAACGCCCACGAAAAGCCTTAAGACGATCATAGGTTTGTGGACAGTAGCCGTGGTGTCGTAGGCGAGTGTATCTGTGGTCAAGATCTGAATTGAAGGAGAGAGGGGAAACTGGACAAGCCACGGGCCAGGATTCAGTACAGTCACAAAGTATTTTTACTTGGTTATTGTAGGTATGGGGGAGAGTACAATGTGCTTCTTTCAAGGAATCTTCACGATAAAGAAATTCTTTTCATTATAACAGCCCTTTTTCTTTTTGGTTATACGTGGGGTTTGAAGATTTCTAGCTCTGAACGGTGTTAGGTAGACGATAACGGTATACTGTAACAAACAGCTTTATGGTACAGTGGAATGATCGTTTTGGTCGCTCGTCAGCAATTTTTTTTTTTTTTTACATGCTAATCGTGAGTTTCATACGGTCAACTCAGACGTCTCAAACTGCGAAGTAGGCCATCTATTTTAATTTTTGAATCTATATTTTATAAATGCTCCAACCACTCTGAGAGAGGCTTTTATAAGACCATAAGCTTAAAATTTGATGTTTGATGGGCTAGTTTAACGATCATGTGACTAGTATAGAAACTTAGAAGACCATGTGGTTGCCGCTGCCGCCATTTTTTTTTTTTTCACCTGCCGGCATGGAGCGGTCAACTCAGACGTGCTTACGCTCGCTCGGGGAACAAAAATTTTCTCTCATCCTAGCCAAGGAAAAATGGCCCCACTGCCTTGGGGGAATCTTGGGAAAGATAAAGGCTAAGGGAGTAAACCCCTACAGAAAATCCTGATACTAACACGGCATCAGTGGGCGAAGACTCTCCACGACGAGAGTACCGGCCAGGGCCCAGCGCCTACGTGTTCACGACCAGGCCGACAATCGGCTGTGGTTCACTTGGAGAAGGGATTAGCGCTACCAAGTGTATAAGCTCAATGAAAGGACCATGGATATACGCCAGAAAAGAGACAGCTGCCGCGTCTATCCATGTGCTCCCCCTAACGCCAGGTGCCAGGCAAGGGACGACTGACTGACGTGAGTTTCATACATGACATCGATACCGCTTGCTATGTTACTTGATTGATTAATCTTTCAATGATTCTCCGTGTTTTCATCGGCTTCAACACGTAGCAAAGTGCTTTAGTGGATTATTTTGATCTGAGACAGGAAATTCCAGCTTTGACAGTGGAAGCCGCTCGGCTTCTTGAAGTGTATAGCTGTATGTTAAAGAGAACGGATGTTAAGATTATCTTGTGGGACATTCTCACCTTCAGGTCTCTGCAACATCCTTTCTCGCCGGTAACAACACGAAGCAAAGCTAAACTATAACGACTGGTAGATGGGCCGCCAGTCAAAATACTGAACAGGATGTATAGCGGCTGTTGTACATTTACATTGGTTATTGCACCCACCCACCCCAAAACATGCCGTTGTACGTTCTTTGTAAAAAGTTTAGCCTTTTCTTTAGAAAAGAACGTCGAATAGACCTGGGATCAGGCTATCGGATAGGAGAATATGGTCTCTGGCTGGCTTCCCTGGGCGCGTATGGACGACGCCAAGTTAGCCAATGGGCCCGAAAAAACCTTTCGTTCCGAAAGCTGTCGCTTCTATAGTCTTCCCAGGAGGAACGAGCAGTTGCTGACCAACTGGCAGTGTTTTTACAAGCAGGTAGTGCTGGGCTTCCTCAGCGACTGGACGTCCCTTCAACTCATCATGTGAAGCCAGTGGGGGAGAAACCCCCAATGTTGCCATCATTCACTGGAATATAGAAGGGGTTTATAACAAAAACACTGAACCAGAACTACATGCATCAAAATAGCGGAAGCTGCTGCATTCAAGAAATTTGCGAGATGGAAAGCCATTTAAGATCAAAAGGGTACCACGGTTTTCGGAGTGACCACCAAGGCACGTGAAAAGGTGGAGTGTTCTTAGAAACAACCTGCACACTACGGAAAGCAGTAAGTACCCGAAAGAACCCGAGGTCATTGAACTAAATGTAACAACTCGAGAACGTCATCGATATAGTCAACTGCTATTGCTCTACCCGAAAGACGTTTGTACACACGCCTGTTCAACGTATGGTTCCGGCTTTCCACATGGCTGCGGTCTTGAACATTTAAACGGATTCGTGCACACTTCTAACGTCTGTTTTGTTGATCGTTATGCATGGTGATGTTTGTTTTCATGTATCTGTAGATCAATAAGGGGTATTCACCTAGAAATTAAGAAATTGTATCTTGCACTTCACCCAAGCATTAGGACCCCCCCTCCCTATAAAAACTTTGTACCTTACTAATCATTTTAAAAAAATCCATCCGCGATGTAAGAAAGCCGACGACTGTACCTGATGTATTTTTACAAAGCCTCGGTGAGTCATATCGCCATTTGAGGTTTTCTATTTGTTCTCAGGATATTGCGAAGTTCTTCATCCGGTTTTGTCGGATATTGTCGAAATTACTTGCTCGGTGTCCGCGCGCACATTCTTTTTGCCAAGGCGCGTGGAGTCGCATCGTCGGAAAAAGAATATGGCGGCCAAGCAGTAACCAGTTCGTAGGAGCTACTCCAGACACAACTGATGGACCTAAAATACTGATTTGAAACTAAATTTTGATCCGTGACTTCCAACGAAGTAAATCTACCTTGACCTCGCGTTGGGCACCTGATCGTGCATCGGGAACTGTTTTGCAAACTCCTGTGTAATAACTGACCGTTTTGTTCGTAACAAAAGGAATGAAAACTATTTTATCTCCGCCGTACTGTTGTTAACTTCCAGAGACCGGTTGTCACTGAAAAACGAGGTTGGCACTCAAGCTAGATGGTATCTCCACAGTACCGTGTAAGTTCTGCTCCTATCATGAACTATAGTTCATTTGTGTGCCGGCACTCAGTGCAAAGCCAACCAGATGTACGGTGCACTTTTGAAGGACAAAGGTGAGCCCATGTTTCACAAATCACAAAGACCCTTTTTACAGACGAGTGAGAAGTTTTACTTCAGGTTTCCACGCACCATCCGCCATGTGCTCGCACAGCTTTTCGCCTTTCTGATTGGAAGTCATGCTTTTCAATGTTCCAGGGTTTTCTCGTCAAACGCGAAACATTGGCCCTGGGATACTGGTTATGTGCGTGACAGTTATCACGTAGCTCTTTCTACCCGCGTATTAACGTAATCCTGCAGGGGAACGTTCCGCACCAGGCTCACACGTCAGTCACTTAAAAGCTCGCTCCATGGTCCAAGAGCATCCACCCCTGTGCTTCCCTGAACAAAATATGACTTTCAAATCAAGTGCAGCAAGGAAAGAGTTTTTAAACACACAAATTATGCAAAATAATACAACAATTTGGCTCATCGAAAAGGCTTCCCGGTACTATCCGTGCTATCCATACTTCCAAACTACAGTGTTGTTAACTCCCGTTATAACCACCAGCCACCAGTGTTTCGCGCTGGGATGAACAAATACCACATACAGCCGCCGAACCATCACCACCCTGATGCATCGTAATCCTCCCGACTCCGGTGCTTTGGAGCACGGGGAAAATACAGACTTTCTCGTCTTCTTTGACAATGGTGACTTCTGCCGGCATCGGCCATCGTACTCACATCTCTCGCAGGTATCGCAGCATCGGGTAAGGTAGTCCTCGGAGTTTTCACGACGATGGCTGGCAGTCCCGATGGTCCGTGGTTGCTGACTGGCCCTTTGGGTTAAGGTTCTCTAACCCCAGCGTCCCGACTTTCTGCAGAGTCTCTGCCTTCCTGGCTCAAGTTTAGGTCTCGAAGTAAAGTCCCTTGGCATTGAAGAAAGCTAAAGGCATGTCGACTGTGAACCAAGTTCTCTGTTCGCGGTGCCGAGAAGAGCTCTGGGAAGTTGTTGTTCCCTTAAACTTCATACATTCACACACCTGCCATACAATCACGGAAGAACAACCACAACCAGCATCCTTCAACCACCCGCCAATTTAGCCAGCACGAACAGAGAGAAAGTCCACAACTCACTGACCAGTGACTAGCCCTAGCCACGCCTCACAGGTAACGGGGAGGTAGGGGACAAGAGATCGTCTCTCACTGTCCGACCAGGTGTAAGAAGGCCTCGGACTTTTCCTCTCCGTCGCGCCGTCATGACGGGTTCCTTCCCCTGGCGCACCGCGGTTCACGCGGGATCCTCTCTCGAGCTCGTCTACCTTACATATACGTGCTCGCTAAGCTTGTACACAAGCCTCTTTTAATTACTTGAGTAGTCTCTGCCAGTGGACAAGTTGGTTAATTTGTAGCCCAGACGTTAACTGAGGGGGTGTCACTGTCTTACTTAAACGTACCACGTGACGTCCTGTTTAAACATTCATAGTTCATTAAAGTGAATGTCAGTTTACGGGCTCTTTAATGTATCGAAACAGAAAGGACGAGGTGGGGCCCAAAGCCCGTTTCTTTCCAACTTTACGATTAAAACCTCACCACTATGATGATGTATCGAAGAGAGTAGTTTACACATTTTAAACAACGAACAGACATTTTCCATAAATTAACTTTTTTATGTTGTTTTCTGTTCATTTTTATTTTTATTCTATAAAGCATGGATACACAAATAATAACATGCAATATTTGACAATACAGGAAAATAACATATACACACAAGATAATACATTCATCTAAGAGTACATCTATCAGCAAACAAGCCACCCAACACCATGTTTACACGATGTTTACAAGACGTCTACACATTTCTGTCATTCAAAAGCTGCCCATAGACTCTAAGCTGTAAAAACTTACAGATGAAATTAAATTTTAAAACAAGTGACAGACTGACAATTCTCCCCTCCCCTCCTTTTTTTTTTTTTTACTCTTACACGTAAGTTTTCTGTCTCATGCTAAAATACTTCATCTGCACTTGTTAACAATAAAATCACAAACTGAACTTAAGTCAAATTCCCCAGGATTCCAAAACTTGTTTTATTCTCTACACTCTCCTTTATCATCTCGGAAAACTGATAACTATCTAACTTATGAATCACACATTTCTAACGCTAGGATATCTGACAAAGATGCCCCGTTAATAACAATAACACGTTATTTAGACATAATAAGAGATTATTAACTTTGATTTCAAAAACATATCACGTCGATGTAAATGAGGGCTCAAACAAGACACACACACACACACACAACCCGGTTTATCAGGCGTCGCCCGGGGAACTGTCGGCGCAAGGTGCATCGCGCGGAGAGATCAAAGAAAGGAAGGAAGGAAAAGGAGAGACATGCCGCTGGCCGTTTGTAGACAAGGGGGAGATAAATTTGCGGTGGTGCATCCGCCATGCGACTCGCTCTCTTCCTTCCTGTCTGTTGCTCTATTTGCGACGTTGTCCACCTTTGTTCTGCGTGGAGGATGGATATCTGCTATTTCTTCTGCGTAATATTTTCCCCTATAGAGCCATCGAAAATATGTAAGACCGAAGAAAATAAGCATAAAAAGATGCTTAGGGAGCAACGTTCATTGACCAAACATAGCCGAGCCATATAGTCAATAGGAATATTCCTCACAAATTTAATGATCGGACAAACGGCAAGGTTTTGATAGTTTTTTAACTGCCCCCCCCTCTCTCTCTCTCTCTCTCACACACACACACACACACATTTTCATTCTTGTTTATGTATAACGTACATGTATATAAACATGGTCCACCCACCTGATGCTTTCCCAACAACAACCCACAGGTTTGTCTTTAGTTTGTAGCCAGGTTGTAAAATCCACCGACTAACAAGACTCATATATTTGGCCTGAGCCAGGAGTTGAGACAGCAGAGTATTAATGAAACACACTCCTCGCTTGCCAAAACGCGCGCTGCGAGAGAGGAAGAACGGTCGATAAATTTGTCGATCACAGGCAAGTGTGTGCTCAATCGTGATGTCGATCACAGGCAAATGTGTCCGATTACTGTGCTGTTGGTCATACAAAAGTCGCAGGGACCTAAAGATTTCTTATGTGCAAGGGAGGTAATATATACTCCGATCGCCTGCTACCGCTGCGGCTTTTCTAAGTGAACCGGTCAACGGCGACCAACGAACTTTACTTGACCTTAATCAAGTTATTGAAAGGTAACCCGTGCTCTTTTTTTTTTCTTTCAAGCCCACTATAATATTTTAATAGTCCCTATCCTAGTCGACAGATTCAAGCCTTTGAGTACTGCAGTTCTGGCGAGGGTATTGGGGGAGAGATCAAGTCGCTGATTAGATAAGGAGGGGAGGGATTAGTGTTTTAGGCCGACTGATTAGATAAGGCCTCATTAGAACATATTCAAAGTTACAGTGACCTTAAAAATTATAATTTAGGTCAATACACGTGTGCTCTTTTCTTAGAGAATGATAATAATTTTTTTATTTGTATCACGGGGTGCGCTTACGCATGTAAGGCGAGACCTCCACTGGTCACATGGCCAGGGCTCCACTAGGACTGGTAAGTTGGTGGAATGGAAAACCAAGCGTGCGCATGCCAACAGCTATTTCCGGAAATTCATACAACATATAAGTCCTATATAAAAAAAGGGAGGGAAATCAGGTGACTCTCCATTCAGATTTTCTCCCGGTACTCCTCCCTCCCTTTCTCCTCGGTCGAAAACACTTGTAGGTGGAAGCACTTTCCCGCGAAAGCAAGCAAGCAAGCAGCCAACCGACTGACCTACCAACCAAACAACCAACCGTGTCTCTCTCTCTTTACCTTTTCACTTCAGGAGAGACAGGAGAAGATGTAGCGACAACCGTGAGCTGTAATGAGGATGTCACCTCCCGAATTTAATGTAGTTATTTAGATTGTAGAAGCATGTACTTAGGCTAGCGAGCGGACATTTGTGTTTACCTGGTAGCAATTAGTCGTGGAATTAATAAAGTTTTGTTGTAGGAAGAACAGTTTGAGGGTTATGAACTATTGTCTTGTGTTATTTACACGCTGCAGCCTTAATTGTCTCCCTCCCTTTCCATCCTATGACCCATACCCTTATCTATCCGTTCTCTGGCCTGTACTTTGCTAGCGGATAATTAATTATCGGATGGGTTTTGGAGGCTCAAATTTACAGGTTAGATTTATATCCCCTATATCTACCGATATCTGCAAAAAAAAACCCCGCAAACCATTCAGGTTGGTCTTTAAGGGGGACACCCGTTAATGTCTGTTAGCGTGGTGTCCAGTTACACTCTTTTCTTATTTCACTTTCCTTCCTTTTTTCTGTAATGGAGTCGCTTCTCACGGTACGACAAGTCGAGCCGTCCCCAGATATGTTTGCGGGGTGGATATCAGGGGGAACCAATCCCGGTGCCGGGGACATCTCGGTATATTTGTAACAAACTAGTGATAATTATGTCCATTTACATATAATCCTGCTGTTAATCTCATGTTTGACTAGGGTTAGCATTTAAAAAAACAAGGTATTAGTCTATAGTGTCACCATGTATCAAACAGCTAGTGTTTTGGTCTTTCGTTTACAAAATTTTCACTTGCGTGAGTCAAATAAAAATATATTCTAAAATTCTTAAGCAGAAAGTAGAAAGCCATAATTATCCCGGTGCTCTTTTGTCATGCTCATCAAAATGTTGAGGATGGTTTGGGGCGAATCAGGTTTCTTCATACGTTTGGAAATGGAGTCAAGCTGTAGCTTGAATAATTCGTTTTTCACGGCAAAGCAGCATTAGTAAACCTTTTTTTTTAAAAAAAAAGACGGTACCTTGCAAAAAAATTGAGAATGTTTGTAAATTCGTTTTGAAAATAACTTTCAGTAAAAAATTGAAACTCAGATTTGCAGATGGTGAGCATGAACTGTAACAGGTAAGAAACATACATAGTTTTCACGAAATGTCATCCACAGGATACACTCGCGTTGTGTTCTTGCCTGCATATACTCAGGTTTACTTTTTTCAGAAAAGTTGGGTTTGCGCTGGTGCACGTGCGTGTCCAAATGTATTGGTCCATGCACGCGTCCAGTACACTGCCGAGTGTGCTGGTCTCTTGCAAGCATGCGGCACACGCCGGAGTGGGCTTCAACATGTGTGCGCGGGTTTCCGCAAATGCTCGTGCATTGGTGCTACAGACTGTTGGCGGTGCCGTGTAGCTGTGCAGAAATGTAACAGCAGCAGTGCAGCACACACACACACACACACGCTATCAGCGTTGGCTGCTGCTCCAGCACGACAATGGCGGGGCGAAATCCCCGCGGATGTACAGAGGCTGCTCGACAACAGCGGGGATTAAAGCTCCATCGATCTCGCGCAGCATCGGCTTCTGTCCACTCGGCTGCCGCCCAGACACACACACACACACAAGCACAGGGTCGCCTCGCATAAACACACAGGATTCCCCTCTCACAGACGAATTCGTTTTTGGTTTTTTTTCGTCTTCCCGACTTTCTGCAGCAGTTGAAAAGATGATAACTGTTACCGATATTGAAATAAAAAGTGTAATGGCTTTTCTTAAAATGTCGTGCTTCTAAAAGATTCAATGATTTTGATGCAACAAGTCGAAGATTAAAGTGCACGTCATCTCAGTAATGTTTAAAACATTTTCAAATTGACACACAGTCCAAACACCCGGCTGTAGAGCTTCGCTGGGAAAAACCCAAACAATTCACCATTTACACAGATTAGAAACAGTCTTTATTATATTCAGAGTCTAAGAACACTTCTTGTCAGCTATGTTTAAAACAGTCATCACTGACACAGTTTAGGAATGCGTGTTTAAGTTTATTTTAGACAGTCGCCACTCACACAGTGTAAGAACATAGTTTTACATTGAAAGATCATATGTCGCATATCCCTGTGATTTAGTATAAGAACAGGTCATTACAGCTTAAAAACGATTATCCGCTTAGTTACTTAATCTTGAGTACAGTCCGATATATTGAGTGTCCTTATGCAGGACACAGTAACGTCCCAAACGTCCTCATGCAGGACACAGTAACGTCACAAACGTCATCATGCAGCACACAGTAACGTCCCAAACGTCCTCATGCAGGACACAGTAACGTCACAAACGTCATCACGCAGGACACAGTAACGTCCCAAACGTCCTCATGCAGGACACAGTAACGTCACAAACGTCCTCATGCAGGACACAGTAACGTCCCAAACGTCCTCATGCAGGACACAGTAACGTCGCAAACGTCCTCATGCAGGACACAGTAACGTCACAAACGTCCTCATGCAGGACACAGTAACGTCACAAACGTCCTCATGCAGGACACAGTAACGTCACAGACGTCCTCATGCAGGACACAGTAACGTCACAAACGTCCTCATGCAGGACACAGTAACGTCACAAACGTCCTCATGCAGGACACAGTAACGTCACAAACGTCCTCACGCAGGGCACAGTAACGTCACAAACGTCCTCATGCAGGACACAGTAACGTTACAGACGTCCTCATGCAGGACACAGTAACGTCACAAACGTCCTCATGCAGGACACAGTAACGTCACAAACGTCCTCATGCAGGACACAGTAACATCTCAAACGTCCTCATGCAGGACACAGTAACGTCACAAACGTCCTCATGCAGAACACAGTAACATCTCAAACGTCCTCATGCAGGACACAGTAACGTCACAAACGTCCTCATGCAGGACACAGTAACGTCACAAACGTCCTCATGCAGGACACAGTAACGTCACAAACGTCCTCATGCAGAACACAGTAACATCTCAAACGTCCTCATGCAGGACACAGTAACGTCACAAACGTTTTCATTAAGGACACAGTAACGTCACAAACGTCCTCATGCAGGACACAGTAACGTCACAAACGTCCTAATGCAGAACACAGTAACATCTCAAACGTCCTCATGCAGGACACAGTAACGTCACAAACGTCCTCATGCAGGACACAGTAACGTCACAAACGTCCTCATGCAGGACACAGTAACGTCACAAACGTCCTCATGCAGGACATAGTAACGTCACAAACGTTCTCATGCAGAACACAGTAACATCTCAAACGTCCTCATGCAGGACACAGTAACGTCACAAACGTTCTCATGCAGGACACAGTAACGTCACAAACGTCCTCATGCAGAACACAGTAACATCTCAATTGTCCTCATGCAGGACACAGTAACGTCACAAACGTCCTCATGCAGGACACAGTAACGTCACAAACGTCCTCATGCAGGACATAGTAACGTCACAAACGTTTTCATTAAGGACACAGTAACGTCACAAACGCTAAGAACTTGACAGATACTGGCGGTGTTTCTTTACAGGTTCCAGAACAAAAAGCTTCATACCTTTACTGTTTTCTTGTCTCTCACTGTCGTGTCCTGTTGCCAGTAAATGGACTGTGGAACTCGCTCGACTGACTTACACATTTACAAGCTGTTCGCACATTTTATATGCAGAAGAACAAGGAATTTGTATTTCTACGAAACTGAGATTGAAAATATTGACCTTGCTGCTCAGCTGTTACGAATTAAAAAAATATCTAGCAAGTTGCCTAAATTGCTGCTTTAAAATAAAATCCAAAATTAATATGCATGTACCTGACTGGGTCTCTATAGTTTAATTTTTAAATCTTTCTTTACATAACTAATATTTTCTCTGCTTAATGAAGGACATGGTTGCTAGGAGAACAGGAAACAGCCTTCGACCAAAGTAAATTAGTTATGGTGGGACCGTTTCGCGACGGCATAACAAATGAGGGCACCACTAATAAGGGATAGTGTGTGTGTGTGTGTGTGTGTGTGTGTGTGTGTGTGTGTGTGTTTTGGGAGATGGGGATGGGAACGGGCGTACATAAATACGTGTGTAAAATACACTTTGCATGCTGCGGAGTCATGATTAATCTATGATGTTACAAACAAGAACTGTGACATAATTCTTAGTCTTGTTAAGTCAAAGTTTGTACCTCGTGTAAGGAATAGTGCACCTCAGGAGCCCTGACTAAAACTAAATCAGAGAACCTTGGTTACAGTGGGCACTGTTCTGTAAATAAAATAATTTTCAAGAAACACTATGTTCCTGTAGAAATCTCAAAATATTCTGTAAATAAAATAGCCATTTAGAAACACTATGTTCTGTACGACGAGCGAACAAACTATCAGCCGAGCAAAAGAGAAACGGGTGTTGCATACCGGAACCGCCACGTCCGTCACACAATGTTGTTGGCTTATTTCCAGATTGTTCTGCGTAGGTGAAATGACGGGCTCATATCGTTTTGTTTTTTGGCACCATGCTTTGCATGCTGTAGAAAAGAGATTGTGCTCCCTGATTTCCGTTTTACAAACAAACGTGGAGTTGAAGGACATCTGCAATTATAGCTCCACTCATAACTAGCACAAGTTCCTGTAACAACCCTCAAGAAAGGTCAACTATATGTCAAACACAAAAATCAAACCGAAGCATCCCCTCTTTCAGTAATGCATCAGGGTGCACTTGTTAACGGTGTAGCGATAGACCCGACCAACCATTAGAGCCGTCACAATCGCCGGAGAGCAGACTGAATAAACTGCTGCCCTCAGACTGTCCCCAAGAAGTGTTCTAGACGTGTTCCCAAGCGGATGGCAACCAAGGGTTTTGGCATTTGAAATAATTAACAATTAAAGAATGGAAATATGTTTCTAATAAGCTTTTATTTTACACGAAAGGAGTAAAATGCTTCGTTTATTCACGAACTTGGATTATTTTAAAACACACGGACGTGTATAGGTGGATTCCTGTTTGTCTGCCGAGACCAGCGGTGAGCCTCTTGCGAAGATCTCCACTGTTAGTCTCGGCGAGCTTTAAACAATGAATGTGAATAAACCGGAAGCATTGTCGTCCAAAGCCTCGTTCTAGTAGTTAAACTGAAACGTGACTAAACCGGAAGCTTTGTCACGTTTGACCAAGTTTGTTGTGTGTGACGGTGAAGGTATCAGGAAACCATTGGCTTTAGTGCGAACAATCGATACCTTGGCACTTTGATTAGTACCATGAACTAAACTGTCTGCCAATACCGTGTAAGTTTGTGGCACGTTTGCAGTCTTTAAAGCTTCCTATATAAGAGATATTTAAAAATTGTTTCTACGAAGTATTCTAAAATGGTTTCCAAAAAGTGTTCTAAAAGCTGTTACAAGGGTCTGGTGCAGCAAGTGACAAAGTTCGCATCTCCAAGCAGGACTCGGTGAGCGCCATCTAGTCGAGACAAATTGAGGAATTATGTGTCTCACGTGCTCACGCACAGAGCGGTTCTCTCCCATTTTTCTAGCCCCTCCCCGGAAAAACGTGGCACAAATCTCTGCCGCGTCAGTATACCACCATCATGTGTATTGATTAGCTGGATGTGAGACTATTGCTTCAGAAAAAAATCCGTCGGGTCTGTCACCGTATGTGTGCTTTGTCGCAGAGTGAGAAACTGACGGGGAGGATGGTAGAGGGGAGTCTTGGACTTCCAGCCTATGACATCATCAGACTGGAGTCTCTGTCAACAGCAGTAAACAGGTCTTGTGTTTGACGCTGTGCAGCTTCAAAGGAAAAAGTTCACCAGAGCACACGCTATATACAGTATTCAGTGGGTGAACACAATAACGACCGTGTGTACATATTGTGCAGCAGAGTACTACTCACCCTTGATCGTATCGAAGTACATTAGTGCGCGTATTGTGGCGAAGTGCTCCATTTATCTGTGCACCCGCAGTAGAGTGGACGTCATTGACCTAAGGACAGTTTGAGCTGATAAAGAGAGATTGCAGCTCTCTGTGCCGGGGCTACACTGACATGGCAACCACAAGAGGATTATAATTTATTTGCTGGTCACATGAAATCGCAGGGT
Organism: Marisa cornuarietis; assembly: GCA_004794655.1. Classification (NCBI taxonomy): domain Eukaryota; kingdom Metazoa; phylum Mollusca; class Gastropoda; order Architaenioglossa; family Ampullariidae; genus Marisa; species Marisa cornuarietis. Next base: position 3,643,321 of record SMMW01000025.1, read on the forward strand.
AAAAAATCCTGTCATAAATAACATCCTGCATGTGCCAGCTGTCAACATGTATGCTCGGGAGACCTTGCACCACCTCCAGCTCCTTCAGCATCCTTCCAAAGTTTGTGGACACTTTTATGTATGGGGAAGAGAAGAGGGCTTAAAGAGAAATGACTGCGTTTTCAAACCGCCTCAAACATGTCATTATTATTAGATCAATACTGCTCTCCTTTTATATTCCATCCTATGATTCGGGAGCTCAGTACCATTCACACTATGTCCAGATAAATTACCAACATTCTTTGATTGCATCTTGAACATCTTGCTTTGTATTTTATTTCATTATTTAGTTGTTTTTCGTACTCTTTCAACCCAAGTTGGACACAACCTTCTCTGAATGCACAATGAGCTTTGATTCCGTGCATCTCGCTTGTATCCGTCATGCCATTACCTTCAATTTTCCTTCGCCAATAGGAGGTGATTTCAACAACAAACGTTTTGCGGTAATCGAGTGTGGATCAATAGGCCAATGCATTACGTAAAGTAGATAGGGTTAATGTCTACAGACACCAAACAACGGACTAATGGAGCATGGGCAAAAAGTGTTAATGTCAGCATGATAGAGAAGATATGTGCACTGCTGTCAAAGGTTAACAAAAGGTTGAGGCAGGACTACGTGATCCGTAAAAATACTTTCCCAATACTCTCTGCTGCAGAGAGAGTTTGAACATAAGTTCCTTTATACCTTTTTAAAACAGTCGACAAGATCTGTGGAAATAATAATAATAAAAAAATAATAATAAAACGCCGGCTTGCTAGTCGTAGATGCTTTCCATCTAGGCTGTGACAGCTTTATAATTCCTTGCAAATGTTATTGCTGACATGACAATAAGCACCAACAACCAGGCAACCGACCAGTCATGCAGAGTTTTTGAGGGCCTTCCTGTGCCTGTAAATGTCTTTTGAATTGACTACGAAAAACACATTCATCTTCCACCCTGCGTCTATGACAACTGTTGTCCAAACGTTTTTGCCAGGAGATTTACCAACACAGGGGGGAGTGTGGGTGATTGAGAACAGCCTTTATCCGTGAAGCTAGCTCTGGGATCCTAATGACTAACAATCAGTAAACATACGGGAGGGGGGGCTGCTAGTTGTCGACTGCGAGAGAACGAGAAATAAAATTTTTACATATAAGGACTAAGTTGTGTTTTATGACGATACTTCAGTTATAAATTCCTTATGAAATATTAGCAGCTAACTGACTCTAGTGCACCTTAACCAAGGTCCCTTTGACTCACTAAGACCTAGGGATAGCATGTGTAGTGGACAATTTGTTACAGTACAATGTCTTCTAAACTGCACTGTATCGACACAGATTATTTAACACTGTAGTACCTTCATTTAACACTTTGTTCCCCTTTATATTTGCCTCTGGTCTAAAGTCACAGATTGCATGAGGCCACCTGCTTTCATGTGTGATGTGACAAAGGCCAGTTTAAAAAAAAAGTGAACATGAATCTTTGTCTGTTTTATCTATTTTATGAAATTTTCGGGATGTAAGCATTATCAGATAAACGTCTTGAAGATGTGTCGTACAGACAAGCTGTCTTTAAAGGGGTCAAAAGCTGACCCCACGAACTGCTCGTTAGTGTCGGAGAGCACATAAAAATGGCGTCCAGGAAACCTCAGAACAGCGAAGCTTCTCGCAAAAAGCGGCCAGCTATCTGTGAAGTCAATGGCATTTGCGACAGTGTAATTGCTGTTAGAGAGCAGACGTGCGGGCTATCAGCAGGGACAGGTCATCCAGCCTCCTTGCGGATGTCGACTGCGCGCTGGGCCAAGTCCTCTGAACGTAATGTGGCCTCCCAGTAGCACGACTTTTTTTTCGTAGCTTATTTTTTTTTTTGTTTTCAAACTAAAAATGAGGTTTGAGAGGGGTATTTGTATCAATTGACTAATGACCATCTTTACCATCCGGAATTGAAACAGGAAACCTTAGTAGATTTAGATTAATTAATTAACTGGTAACGTGCTCATTATGTGAAATACAAACAAAATTCGGCTGACTGGTGAATCGTCTGCCTGGCACGTTCAGTCCGAGAGCAGGAGAATGATTGCTTTCTGCAATAATTGATGTGGACTTTTCTACAAGGTTTCTACAAAGCCATAAAAAATATCATCGCCTGGCTCAGCCGCCACGATTTTTTTTCAATTTGAATAAAAAATTGCATGTCGTGAATGTGTGAACTGTCATATGTTCAGAAAATGGACGTTGCAGGGGAAAGAGGGAGAGGTTTTGCTTGCAGTTTTATGCTGATATGAAGCTGGCACAATCTCCTCTGTGAGATTACGAACTGCACGTGCAAGCTTTGCTCTTGATGTATTCTCTCTTTCGCTCCCCCTCATGCACTGTCACAATCCACATGCTGTGAGTGTGCGAAGATAGGCGCGTGCGACAGGCGCATTCTTGGGTGTGAAGAGCCAGCGACAGTTGGCAAAGAGGGGCGGCCGGCCACCCTCATTCCACAGAAGCCGGTGATCTGCTCTCGCCCGGCGCACAGCAAGCACCCAGTGCAGCGGCCGCCTCGCTACCAGACGCTGCAACCGTCCGCCGTCGTGCCAGCCAGTGCTACCGTCCGCACGACAGGTCGAGGCGGCTGTGTCACATAGAACATCCTCCTCCTTGGCTGACACCGTGCAAGGTCTGTGAATTGCTCTTTGCGTGCCTGACTGCGCATGAGTGCTTGTGTGTGTGTGTGTGTGTGTGTGTGTGTGTGTGCGTGCGTGCGTGCTTCTATGCGCGCGACAGTGTGTGTGAAGAAGGGAAGGGTATGTGTGTGTGCGCGCGCGCGTGCGCAGTCGTCCCCGCACACGTTCATATGTTGCTAGCATATTATTTTAGGTCGATCTCAGAAAAAATTACTTATTTGCCTTCTGTGCTGGAATCCGTCACAGCCAATACTGTCTGCACATTGGCTGGCACCGCGGCGAAGAGTGGCCCCCGACTGTCGCTCTGCGTGGTGCTCGCGGAGTGTGTCAACGTGTCATATCGATGAGCTCACGTATCTGAACATGCTGCTGGTGCTGATGGTGATGGTGGTGGTGCTGTTGCTGCTGCTGGACCACGACCATATTGCCCCATTTTCGTGTCGTTGGTCTGTAGACAACGCCCACGGCTGTTCTCTTTACATCAGAGATGCTCACAACCCTACTGACGATATTCGCTGACCTGTCGTTTCGTCTAATTTGTCAGTGGCCTGAATTGGATGAGCTTGATGTTGCCTTCTTTGGTCAGGAGCTTTGGCTGGGTCTCCTAGAGTTCTAGTATCACGGTTTCGCTGGATTCACCAAATGTCCGGAAGTTTTGTCCTTGACGTTAGGAGTTATCTTTCCCAGCATCCACGTGACATCAACACTAGGTGGCGTGTTTTCCCTCCCAAACCCCAGCCTATGTCTTCTTTATCCCGTGTTCATCCGATCGCTGCCTTCAAGAACGAAAATACTTTTGTTCCGTCCGAAAACAAGTATTTTTCTGACGCAGTGAACCAACACTCGATCCGATCTAACAAGCCTCTCTCCCGAAACTAGAAGATAAATAATTAAAAAGTCGAAACACTCTGTTTCTGTTCTCTGCCTTCTGTGCTGTATACTGATAGCTTTCCAAGCAAAACATAATAAAGAGGCAAAAGTCGAAGGCATTAGTAGCCGTAGAAGACAGGAGGGGGTGTGTGTAAAATGTCAGTGTGAAATGCACGTGCCCCACCCTTCATTGTGCCTCCTTTTATATTGTCTGTTCTTAGATGTCAGGGCAAGCAAACTTTGAGCTCTTCAAGCTCCTACCTCGGACTCGAGCAAACTATCCACAAAAGAATGCAGAACCTGGCAATTCGCCCAAGTCTTGTCAGTCTCTTCTTAAGCAGACGCCGTCATTCATACATGCAATATTTCCCCATAAAGATCTAGTTGGGTGCAATTTTGTTAATGGCTGAGATGAGGTCGGTACACAAACCTATTTCCCCAAGTATGGCACAAGGACCTGTGATCTGTTCACGGACATGTGGTACCAGCTCTTCCTTGACAAATCAAACGCATTCAGGTACATTTCTGATGTTTGTGTTTTGGATCTCGTGCACCCCACTACACGGTTAAGCGCCTCGGGCGATTTGCGTTTGTTCTTACTTGTGCACCTTTCAGCTCCAGGTGAAATGTTACGTTTCCACTCGCGAAGAACACTTCCAGGATGAAGCAGACATAAAAGTGTGAGACGGAATCTCCATTGACAAGAACTTTCATGTGGATAAAACAGGCACTGTTACAATACTTGTTGTAGTTGCCTAAAATGTACGAGTTTCATAAGCCTACGTCATGCGCGTGACAACACACGTGTAACTTGTGTTTTGAGATCTTGTAGTCTTCTAGCTTAACAAAATTGTTAGAGTTTTCTTTCAGAATTACACAACACATTTCTAATTTTGAACACTTTTAGGCCCTAAATGTGCTTACTTTAAACAGCCTCATAAAAGGATCATAAACGCGGTGCACAACACAGTTTTATAATATTTTAAACTAAAATCGTTTAAATACAACTGTTTAAGTCGGATTTCGGTCTTTGTCAGCACGCGCTAGTGTTAAAAGCCAGCGAAGGATAAAACTTCATTCACAGGGGGGGGGGAGGAGAGCAAAACTGCTTAGTGGATTGTTTACTCATCGTTTACTCAAATTCAAGACCAACAAGTAACAAATGAAGCTGGTCGATGTGGTGAGCACAGTGGGACATAAAAGTTGCAGAGTGTAAACAGATTAAAACACGACTCGACCGGCCAGGTCCATCATTACCTCGAGAAGAACACTGTGATGAGACTACTCGACCACTGCCTGGATGGTAATGTGGACAAGTACATTACGTGTTAAGATACAGATTGCAAATGAACATTGAATAATCAATGCGTTAATAACTACCTTTTGAAACAAAAAATCTCGGACTTGAGCTGTTGTTCTAGTCATCGCGATCTTATCAATAATTCTGGCATTGTCGGTTTGTGGAAATGTGAAGAACTGAACCAGTTCGTCGTTCTCTTGTTTACTCGTAAACACTTCGAGCTCTTCTCTGAAGCTGATTGTGATAACCGCGGTCATTGCTTAGAACAGTTCCCAGTTGTTTTCCATTTCGAAAATGAAATTTAAAACATTTATAAAACGCCTGTTCGACGCATTTACATGACTTAAGAGCGATTTTTGAAAAAAAACCTCATTTCTTAATTTGCTTCTCTAGAACAGTTTTAAGATTTAGAAACCTCGTGCAGCTGAGACTATACGTTCGACAAACGTTAATCATCATTAAATGTTGCTGTGGTTTAGCTGTTATCAGCTGGTTCATATGTTTTAATCAGAAGGAAGTAATTTTAAAGCGTTAAGAAAAGTGTGGAGAGATGAAAAAATGAATGAAAGAAGCGATGAGACTGTATTAAAACCGCTCATACATCCTTTTAGTGAAAAACTTGTAACAGGTTCTCACAACCACTCACAAAACCAAACATGCATCGCACACACGCACACACGCGCGCACACACACACACGCACACACGCACACGCATGTTGCTCACTTCATGTCTCCTCTTTTCAAGCTTTTCTCATAAGCACGATAAAGCACACATGCTACCCCGACATGCGCTGGATAACAAGACGTTTTGACCAAGGGTTGTAACGTTATCAGCAGTGGGTTGATGGGAATGTTTTTGATATCATTTCATATCGAAACTCATCGATTCTCTAAATCATAATAACAGCAGCAACAACACATAATAAGAGTAGCAACAAATAATAATAATAACACAGACAACTAACAGTAATAATCATAGCAGCAAATAACAATCATAGAAACATCTAAAGCAAACACAGTAACAACAACTTGTGCGAGCATTTCGTGACAACTAGATTAGTGGGAATCGGATAATGAATTGATCGTTTTATTATTGCTTCGCTGAGATCAGTAGAAAGAGCTCTGCCCCCCCACCTCCGTGTGCTAAAAATGTAACAGGACTTTATTATCGCTCGTCCACCTAGTTTGTACTCGGGATCATGCACGGAGGTCTGCCCACACGCGTCATTGCCTCAGGATGAAACACTGAAGGATTTTTCAGGGCAGACATGATGGTCCTCATCTGACAGGCGAGTAACAAGAGTAGCAAAGAAAATGATGATGATGATGGTGATGATGATGATGATGATGATGATGATGATGATGATTACTATGGGGTGTGCGGTCATCTGGTGTCTTTACCTAACACTGAGTGTGCATAGACACAGAATAATGACACAACATTTGTTCGGCAACTTCTCTACAGTGAGTTGATGGGCTCAGTTCTCAAGATGACAGATGCGTATGGCAGTGCAGCTCTCCCGACATCTAGTATAGTAGATGTAAATCACATCAAAATTTTTACGCCGACATTACATTTTAGGAGCAGAGACATAGCTATCAACCAGCGCGTAGACAACGTACGCTGTCTGGGTAGACATACCCTGGGTAATCGAGCCCCGGATGACACCTGCATGCACAAGAAAAAGGTCAGTCTGCTCTATGGTAGTGAAGAATGGGGTATATATGTAACTGATGAAACCATGCTAAAGCTGGAGCAATTCCCGTAGTATGTTTTCTCTCTCTGGCAAACGGAAGCATCACGCCTCAAAGGTCATTCGATTTTAAGCCCCTCCCCCCCCCACCAACTTCCCTTCGTGTCCATTCACCTGCTTTCTTCTTCTAGTAAATCTGTGGTCTCTCCTTGTTGGTCAGTGGTCTGGTCAGTAGCATGGTGTATGTTGTAATTATTAATGTTATAATGTAACAATCCCATTGCCTCTTCGTCTTTGACGATTGTCAGTTTATTTCAGTGAAAGGTAACTGAGATGGAGACTATTTTGGGGATGAGCTGTAATTCTATAGTCACTCGTCCTCTCAGAAGAAGGTCACTCCAACTTGAACTCTCTTTTCGGTAACATGAGCGAAGCAATATTCGGCTAAGAAAAAGAAGCCCATTACGATAATGAAAATGGAGAAAGCAGCGATAGAAATGTGGTGATGGTGGTAACAGGGGAACCTACTCACACCAGCCAGAGATTTTTTTCAGTCAGACAGCAGCCAGAGAGCTTTCAGTTAGGCAGCAGGCAGGAAGCTTTCAGGCTGGTCATCTGCAACAGTGAGGCCTCTTTTTGCCCTGCTCTCGCGTGGGGGAATATGAAATATGAGAGCGCCTCCCCCATTTGAGCAATCTGTGTTCGATTTCTGGATGCAGAGCCAAGCTCGAGGGACTATTCAACGCCAGCAAGTGGCACACAACCACTAAAAGCCTCACCCCCTCCCCTTCCCTCACCTACAGTCGGAAGCATGGTACTTGCAAAATTGGATTCCTGCTAGCGATCGGCGAGAACCCAGGAGAAGACCTGCTGGTCGAGGTAACAGTAGCGAGCAAACTGAGCAGCTCTGATGTGCCAGTAGATGGCGCTGTTGAGTGTTGTGTCCGAGCAGGAAGACTGGAACCGTGCATGCATCTTCAATCCCAGTTGTTGTTACGTGGGTAAAACGTGCGTGCGTGCGTGCGTGCGTGCGTGTGTGTGTGTGTGTGTGTGTGTGTGTGTGTGTTTGTTAGACTAGCCTACTTCCGGCTATCATCAGCATCGCAAATTCGGCATAAGAGTCAAGCAGGCGTGCAGTGTCATATTGTTGCCGTTGTTTAGGCATCTGTTTACTGCTGTTTTATTTTTTAATCCGATTTCAGCTCTGAGTAAAATGCAGGCTGATACCTTTCATGCTCCAGAGCGCAGAGTGCGAGATGCGGCTCAGAATTCCAATGAACAGGAGCTCCAAGGTTGCCGTCCGTTTCGGCAAGTGCACTTGCACTATTCCCGTATATTCTGCACCTCTGTATTATACCGGCTTTTTTCCCCCCTGCTAACAAAATGGCTTCATGTCTTGACTGTTGGTGGTAACACATTTATCTCATAGTTTTGTTTCATGGGGTGGATATACCATGTTGATGGTGAGGAGTATAAACTATGATGGTATCTCTACTATAATTAAAAATAATGACGATGATGTGTGTGTGTGTGTGTGTGTGTGTGTGTGTATATATATATCAATCATGGAATTTAAGAGAAATTACTGTGTTGTGGAAAACTGTCTGAGTGTTAGCTGCTTATTTGTGCTTTACGGCAAATCAAAAACTAAGGCTGTATCATGGCGACGCAGGAATGCCCCGTCAAACAGGCGAAAAATCCAGACAGAAATAATGCGTGCGGAGACGAGATCTGAACCGACAACCTCCAATCTTCACCGTAATGGTGACAACTGCTCTGTCGTCGGACCGCACCCTGCGTGTCAGTGCAGCGAGGACGCCAGCGTGGAGATCTTCCTTCTGGGTTGTATGTGGAAAATAGATGGTAATGTGTGCGTTCTCGTCGAGTTCAGCGTTCTGCTCACAAGCTGCCTGTTCATGCCGTCACCTTCATTTCCCCCCACGATCGATTCTGAAAGAAAAGAGTTTGGGGATGAGGCAAGAGGTGTGGTGTGAAGGGAGGGGAGGCGAAGGAGCAGGAGCTGAATATGGCTACGAATTTCAATTTCATTTCCTTGACTTCGCTGGTAGAAGCGGCTACTTCCACTTTCATTAGCTTGTTTTGATGAAAGATCTTGGGATTATGAAACAAGAATTATGAAACTCCACTAGAGACGCAAGCTGGTAAGAACGGACAGACAGACAGACAATCGGCTATGCTCATATTTCTTAGTTTAAAAGTAACAGACAGACAGACAGACAGACAGACAGACACTCGGCTATGCTCATATTACAGACAATCGGCTATGCTCATATTTCTTAGTTTAAAAGTAACAGACAGACAGACAGACAGAGAGACACTCGGCTATGCTCATATTACAGACAATCGGCTATGCTCATATTTCTTAGTTTAAAAGTAACAGACAGACAGACAGACAGACAGACAGACAGACAGACAATCGGCTATGCTCATATTTCTTAGTTTAAAAGTAAATTACGTGAAAAGTCCACATGTGGACAGTTACTCGATACTGATATTCAGTAACCGTGTTGAAATATCAATTGCAGTGTTACTATTCAAACCGAGTCACTGGGCTGAGCAATACCCTGAAAAATCACAATCGCGAATTCACGCGTTTGCAGTGTAATCTTATGCTAGGGATCTGGTGTGGCGGAAATTGTGAGACCCTTGTCTACACTTGCTATTTCGCACTGGCTGAGTCCTTAAATCAGACACTGTGCCGCCTTGCCGCTAGAATTTTACACACTTCCAAGACCCTATCAAGAGACGACATTGACATAAAACATTTGGTGTTTGTGTTCGATACTATTTATTGAGAAACAAAGGGATGCAAATTGTCGATGTTCGCGTTCCTGTCTGTAATAATGACGACCGCAGGAACTAACAAGTTGATGGACTTGGAGCGCTGATCGATGAGAAGCCTGCACGGACGGCAGCAACAGCATCCTCGTCGTCATTCTTGGCATCATCATCCACACCACTCTTTTTATTATTACTATTCTATCTCCTACTCCATTCAGTGTCTCTGACTTGCTATCTTCTAGCGCAGGGCATTGCAATCGATTACTGCGCCATCTGGGGTTGTAATTTCTTTGTACCTAATAAACGTATTAGTCGGTCCACATTTCTATTTTGTTCCTCTGCCATTGCTTTAAGGTCCATTTGCACAACCAAATCAGTCTATTATTAAAAACAAAACATCTTCAAGCCACGAACCTGTATAATTATCTTTGTTGTGTAATGTGTATACACGCTTGTCAAAAGAACGAATAAGCAATGCAAGAGATGGTATGTTGCTTTTCTCGTGAGAGACTGTCAGCATCTTTGACTTAAAATCTCTTACCTAATCTTATCTCAAGATGTAGAGATCATACTCAGGGTAGTTTTATTCACTGTCCGTCCATCAAGCCAACAGGTTCGTGCGTACAGCGTTGCTGGAGTGAAGTCCTTTTCTATTTTCCGCTTTTCGCAAGGAAAGAAACCCAATTCGACCACACCTTCTCTCACGTCAGATGACTTTCAAATCCAGCCATCAATTCACCGATCCCATCAGTCAGCTATGTATACACCATTCCACTCATCCTGATATCCATTTATCCCTTAAAGTCTACGTCAGCAAGTGCACACCTCTTCTAGCTCAGAAACACGTTAGGTCTCCACCCATTTCAGCCTCAATCTTCTTAGCGATCTAGCAGATCAGTCAGCTTCACAGTCTTCCCCTAGCGCATGGCTTTCTTCTTGGCCTTCAACTCCACTCCGTCTTTCCTGCTGCTAACATCATCTGCAGAAGCCAGAATACTGATTTCGGCCTAGCCCTATCGTTTACACACACACACACACACACACACACACACACACACACACACACACAAACAACAACAACAACAACAACAACAAAAATGAAAAAACAAATCTGCCATCTTGAAGGTACTAGATACCTGAGCTTGTCCATGCACATCGTCATCTTATCAGCAGGTCATCATTGGTCCATCCGCAGTAGACTGGAAACATAAAATCCCTGACACCCCAAACACGTGCTGACACATTCTTTTGGCAGCTTTTCTCTATTTCAGTTAGTCATGCACGCGAGCGCATGCACGCAAAGGGATAAAAAAAAGACTCTGACGTACTTCCGCTAAGTTTGTCATGTGATTTCTTTACAGGGGTGAGACTATCGCTTCCTCGAGTGAGACTCACACCGAGTTCCTGCCTTACAGCCTCCTCCCCCCCACCACTAACCTTTCCTCATCCTTGCAAATTAACCAGATATTCCTTCATGATGACAAACGACAGAGAAAAGGATTGCCATTTCACGAGGGTGAACAAATGACGACGCGCATGCGCTGGACTAAGCTTAAAGTCGGTCGATCGGTCGAAGGTCAGTAGAAATAAAGGTCGTCCCCAAACTATTTTTTTTTTTAGGTTGTTTAGGCAGTTTGGTGTAAGAGACCTCCTTTTCCTACGGTCAGTTGTTTGTGAGGGCGGTGCTCACCACCTCTCCTTCTCTGCCTTACCTTTCCAAAGTCTGTGGAATCGGGTCGACCGGAGGAAGTGAACTGCGCAGCACGGATATCGAACCTGCTCACCTCTCAGTTCGACGCCAGCACTTTAAACCACTCGACTATCCACGTCCCCAGACTAAGCCAAGCACTCGACTTTTCCCGACTTTCCTTTACAATCTTGACTAGAAGAGGAGCTGCAAATCAAAAAGACAGCATGTAAACATAAGGATGATTATTAGTTTACATATATTTCTCTTCAGGAAATTTGCACTCTACTGCCATTCTCCTTACAAGATCTTTGCAACAAAAAAATACACGTAAGTGTACTCAATATGTGTACGGGCTATAGTTTGTCGCTTTTCCGGTTCCTTTCTATTCAATAAAAATATTATCAAAGCGTAATTAAGGAGAGGATTTTTTTTTTGTGTGTTCAAGATCCTGGGAATTTCATGCTTGCTAACAGAGAAAGCGGGGAAGTTGCTTGTGCCAGTCTCAAGCTTCTGCAGACCAAAGTAGCGATCATCCAGCACTGCTCCACAGCGCGCGTGCTTGGAGTCGGCAGAGTTTTTCAGTCTCTGATCATAAAGTGTCGACAACCTTTACAACACTTGTTTTTTTCACGCCTCTTCTGGCATCAGTCATGCTTAGTTTTTGGAGAGATGTAGTACTTGTATCCACCACCCGCCTCAACCCAGTCTGTGACAAACAGAAGAGTCCCTTGGTTCACTGTTGGTGGCACCATCTCTTCGCGCTACCGCAGTACCTGCCTCATTTTGCGGCCGCGGAAGCATCTGGCGTAATTGGGTCTTACTTCCCTTGCATGTCTGCTTCAGGCGGGACTCCCTCCCTCGAGATTAACGGCCTCTAGTTGCGCCACGTTCTTGAAAGATAACGCCTTCACCGATTTTCTCTGCCCGTGCCAACGGCAACCCGAGGTGCCTGGGCGGATCTTTTTATTATTTTTTTTTCTGGTTTTCCGTCTAGAGAAAACGTATTTTAATTCCATTCAGTTTCGATGAATGCAAGACTGCGGAAGTAATTTTATTGTCAAGAACCACGATGATGTGACACGCATGTTCTCACACTGAACCGGCACTGTATTTTTTTTTTACAAGACCAAAGAAAAAATGCAGGAAGATATCCATCTCCTAATAGCATGAGTAAAATGACACGAACAAAGCTGTACACTAATGTTTCAAGAGACTTGTGCTTCTTTCATTGTGGGGCTACAACCTATTACTGAGGTAATTACAATAAAAACATCATATAATCTTGGTGAGTTTGCAGCCTAACAAATGGCATACTGTAATAAAAGAGAAATAAATGAGTTTTTGAAAATTTCTGTAAATCCTGAGAAAAAAACTAAACAAACACAGCGCTCCGGGGTACGTATGAATATCAAGACATTAACCCCCCCCCCACACACATATATATATGTGTGTAATAAATAATACATTCATGCATGCATATACACATAAATCTTTGTAATGCTTAAACAATATATGATCGTTGAATTATTTTTCCCTTAGTAACATTAGAAGGGGCACTTATTGACGGCAGCTAGACATGTGTGTGTCTAGAATACCGAATTTCATTTTTGGAAAAAAAGGTGCTGGAAAAAAACATGCTTATACATGCGCTGAAAAACGTGCACTGCAATCACTAAGCGAGCATGAGGTGTCGACAGAATGAGAGGGTTGAAACGGAGTTTTGTGACAGGAATTTGCGGCTGAAGCTATTAAGTATAAACGTTTCGTATGAAGTAGGTAACGGAAAAAGTTGCTAGTTTCTTAAAGTTCGATTATCTGTACGATGTGAATATAAATAGTGATAAAAAGATTTGATGTCTGAGGCAGCGGCTGGACCCTCAGCGAGTGAGTGCGTCGATGATATAATGTCCTTGACAGAGCGCGCTACAGACCTTTTGATAACAGACCTCCTGGCACCAGACGGTTTGATGACAGATCGTCTGAGAACACGCAGCCTGCTGCTGACATAACAGCTGAACATCCCGAACTCTCTGCTTGGTCTCAAGTTTGTCAGTGTGAGCTCGAGGTGGCGGTTTATGGAAGCGTGAGTGGTGTTCATAGGAACACGAGCGCCATGATGGTGGGTAGTGAAAAGAGAAAACAAGACGCAGCAGGAAGATGAAACAGTCCATAGGCTTTGTTAGAAAGAAGGCACTGAATGGTTGAGAGTGCCATTCGAGCTCATTCGGGAATAAAACCCCCGGAGTTAGACTAAGACAACTTGACGCCACAAAGACCTGAACAGCGAGTCACAGAAAACAGAAACAGATGTAGACGCACAACCAGACGAGAGGTGGGTTCCTCGAGTGTCTGTAGCTCCTATTTTTTTACTCTGCAAATCCGGCCTGTAGACCCTGTTTCTTAAACCTTTGAACACTTTTTTTTCATCTGTGTAGAACAAAAACAAACACAAATACATCACAGTACTTGTTATCATTGAAAAGATGAAGTAACTCTCCTATTAAGTAATCTTTTACGTTTGCTTGTCTATTATTTGTTACAACTAGATTTTCCTGACCCTGCGAACAAACACAGTATGAAAACGAAATAAGAAAATATTAGACAGGATCGTATATTAAAAACTCGGTCACAGCAAGAAAAAATAATCACCCGATTGTATTTGCATGCTACCAGCAAGTCCTGGAAGGTTTTCGCTTATTGCTTGTCTGCAGACGATGCGAGGAGAATTACCTGCAAGCCACTTCTAGCTACTTAATAGTTCCGGCATATTGATTGATTAGGCTATTGTATGTTTTGAATGCTTGTATTCCAGGGCTCTTGCATCATCGTCAATGGTGAAGGTCCACACTAAATTCTAGACGTTAGGTGTTCTTTAACTTGAGCATGATACACAGTACGCACATGAGCATTTTGTTCTCTCTCTTACCTCGCTCCCCCTACTACACATACTACACACATGCGCGCGCACGCGAGAGGATGGGGGGGGGGAAGTTTCTGCAAACAAGACGAATAACCGTTCTGACGTCATTGCCGTGGAGAACGGGCTTTCGGTGAAAGATTAAATCCTGGCTGATGCGCCTGCGTCAGAGGGTTGCCAGGGTGGACTGGAGCAGGCGATCACTTCTGCTGGTGTTGGTGGCCGCCAGCGGGTGAGTGCGCCGCCTGTTCCCAGCATTCTCAGAACACGTGTCCCTGAACACCCTGCCGCACAGTTCTCTACGATTCCGTCTACAACTAGAAAGGTCGCTGGTATGGGCGCTGTAATTGCTTCCGCCACGCTCTATCTTTCCTTTTTTCTTCTTTTTTTTTCCCCTGGACATGGGGAGAAGCTGGTATAGTTTTTGAAGGGGGTGTGGGGGTCCTTTTTTTATAACAAGCGAAGAAAACGTTAAGCTGAGTTTCAGTTGTATGGGGCATATATATAAATATATATTTGGTATGAAAACTTTAACATGGCAGGATATCGACGTAAAAAAAATAACACACACACACACACACACACACACACACACACACACACACTCTATGATATCACACGCACGCCCAAACAATTACACTCTCACACTCTCTGTGATGTCACGCGCACGTCCACACACATGCACACACCAACACTATGATATCACACACACGCAAAACACACACACACACACATTCTCAAACTTTGGTATCAGACGTTTGCCCACACACATACAGACACATACTTTCACACTCACACACATGCACACGTGCAAAAAAAAAAAACATTCATGAGAGCATATGCACACAGCTTGAAATTTAAAAGCATTTAAAAGTATTTTCGTTTATAAACAAAAACATTTCTCTTCATAAACAAGAACACTTGTCATAACCAAAATATTTTTGTTTCATAAAGGGCGAAATTCCAATATTTTCACAGTCATAGCTATGCCAGCTACTTTGTGAATGTCACTTAGTTCTTTTGCTTGCATATTGCTTTGTCATTCCAAAACTACTTAACATTCGATAATTTCGAATGACAAAGCAATTTGCAATTAGTTGATTATTTTTTCTGATCTTGATCTCTCGTCAAGAATGATGACACTATCTTAGAAAGCTAACTGTACTGCATCTATACCTGGCAAGGATCTTGTGGACAAAAGTCAACAAGAACACACACTGAAAGTTTTTTTTTATGTGACTATCGCAGCAGACTTGGACGAAGGATGCCACAGTTAACTTGATAGACATTCCAATGGCTAAGGTGTCGCTTTTTATAAGGCTCACAAAAGAAGGAAAAGAGCAGCCAAGAGTGGACAGAAGAAAGGAGAAAATGACAGGACAAACGTATAAACTGAAACATTGTAAAAGTTCAAACCTGAGGGCATACAACCTTCGTTTCACAAAAGCAAGTGAAAAGTAATCGTACTTTTAGCGAATATTGTTAGTTCACATATTACCGGACATGTTAGTGCACGTGTCATCAAATATGTTGGTTGAAATATTACCGAACAGGTTAGTTTATATGATACTGAATGTGCTGGTTTACATCTTACTGAATTATAACTGGTTTAGACAAGATCGGTAGTAGTTGGACATACAAGTACTACTAGGCAAGCTGATTACTGTGCTGCACATTTCCAATTGTGGTCCAAGGACGAGAGACAGATTTGTCTCATTTAAAAGGAACTAGAATAAATATGTTTAAAAATCTTTATCGTCAAGTTCAAAAAAAATTTCATTCATTGGTTTAGTCAGTATAACATGAAATGCATGCTACAATGTGACAGTTACATTTAGATCCCACTGCCGTACCCCACTTTTCTAGGGTTTTATAAAACAAGTCCTATTCGGAAAAGGGCAAAGAGCTTTAAAGCGCGTCCTAATAGCAAGGGTTAGTTAGCCTTTAGATGAAACAGTCTTTTTGTCATTTAATAGCTTTCATCGATTGAGTTCTTTAAATTTTTTTCTTGCTATATTTATCCTGCTGCACCATGAAAGGTATAGCGATTGGCTGTGTATATCACACAAAGGGAGGGAGTATGAGAGAGACCGTCGTAAAGGTTTATGAAAGGAGAGAGTTCTGTTTGTCTAACCTGTGCTCCATCTACAAACAGCCTGTTCTTCCAATAAACCACATTATGCAGACATTTCAAACGTTCGGCTATCGGCCTAAGCGGATTTAAAAAGAAAATTTAAGCAATGTCTTGAGCTTTCTTTTTTATTTTCAAAATCAGGCCATCAGCTGCTCGCGAGAAAATTAGAAATTAGTGTGTGTGTGTGTGTGTGTGTGTGTGTGTGTGCGCGCGCGCGTGTGTGTGTGTGCGTGCGTGAGAGAGAGTGAGGGAGAATCCTTTTATAAGATAGTATCTGTAGTAATTCATTCTTATCAACAACTATAACAATTAGCAATCACCTCAAGCTTGTGACAGCAGATAGTCTGCAGATTTGTGACCATTGGTCAGAGAGGTTTGATCAGGTCTTTATTTGTGACGCCTAATTTTCACAGAGTGAATCTGTTCTGATTATTAACAGAGTTTGTGTGTTTAAAGGGCAAGGCAAGTAAATATACAAGTTTGATTGATACCCGAGATACTACCTTGATCTTACTTGCCCTGCTTGACTTTTCTCAAGGATGTAGTTCTTGACAATGGTGAGTTATAGCCGCTGCCCTTTCTTACCAAAAAATGTAAAATATGGCAGCTTAAGTGTAGAGGACGACAGTGATGTTGTAGGCGCAATTATTAGTAGAACGGTTCATTTTACAACAAAAATTTTGCTCGGAAAAAAATCGGATCGCCAGTGTCCGTCGCTTAAGTGCAACCAGTGTTTTGATTCACCTTCCTCTTTAAACTTGATTGGATATCACTTCGATAAAAGGACAGAAAAGAATGACCGTGTCCCTAGCTGTCACATCTTGTATCTTTCAAAGTCTTGTTTGTCTTCTGTGGAACGGACGAAATCCTCTGCAGAACCTTGACTGCACGAAAGTGTAAGAGATCCTGAGCCGTACTGTGTGCGCAAATTGGTTGCATGTCGGTGCAAAATTCGAAAGTGTGCTTATTAAACCCCCCCCCCCAAAAAACAGTGGGGCAGACGGGTTGAATCGGAGGTCAGAGCGGCGACTACATGGCTGATGCCTATAGGAATCGTCCTCTACGCAGACAAAGACACGCATGCGCGGGCATTCCCGCACACGCAAGTACGCCTCCAGAAATTTCCACTTGCACGCATACATCCACGCACGCACACACACACGCACACGCACGCACGCACAGAAGTCCACTCAATAGTGTGGATCTGTGTGAGTGGACTATTTCAAGAAGTGATTGGATGATGGAAGATGGGGAGAAATACTTTTTTTCTGAAGGCACTGGATCTCTCGACATACCATCCGCCTCCCTCTTTTTTTGGGTTTCTGCTGCAGAGTAGAAAGAAGGATATGTTTTGAGGTGAGATATGTAATATCAGCCGTATTGTTCATTATTGTATTAGAAAAAAGGTATTACAGAATTTGAAAAACTGGAGATAATATCAGAAAATGTGTGTTAGATCACACAGGACTTACACGAAATGCCCCCAATTCAGTCGCTGATCAAAGGAATGCACTATTAAAAACAGTCGCATTATCACTCTGTCTGTGGTGCAGCGGCTGCCCAGTATCGACAGAGGGTCCGGTCTTCTGTCACCGGCAAACGGGGGTGTACGGGGGAGACTTCAGAAGCCGGAAGGTGGCGAAAATGAGTGATGGTGCACGGATGCAGCTTTTGTGTGATACTCAGTCACGTCTACCTGTTTCTCACTGAGATTTGAACCCGCGTTTACCTGTTTCATCAATCCCGGTTTACCAGTTTCTTCAAACCACGTTTTTGTTTCGATCGAGATTCCAACATACCCCTATTTCCTCTAGGAATCCGTATCATGTTTACCAGTTTCCACTAGGATTCCCATACCACGTTTACCTGTTTTCTCTAGGATTCCCATACCACGTTTACCGGTTTTTTTTCTAGGATTCCCGTACCACGTTTACCTGTTTCCTCTAGGATCTCCATACCATGTTTACCTGTTTTCTCTAGGATTCCCATACCATGTTTACCTGTTTCCTCTAGGATCCCCATACCATGTTTACCTGTTTTCTCTAGGATTCCCATACCATGTTTACCTGTTTCCTCTAGGATCCCCATACCATGTTTCCTGGTCTTCGCTAGGATTCCTATACCATGTTTGCCAGTCTCCGCTAGAATTCTCTACTGTATTCTTGCTTCGTTATAATGTCAGCTTCCTATTTCTAAATTTCTTTTCTTTTGCGTTGTAAATGTTATTTATATCTTTTCGGCGGTTTTTTTCCTCCTTCAGTCTTTTTCCCTCTCTGTCATTCTTCTTCTATTCACTTAAAAAAAATTAACGCAAAGATGTTAGGTTTTCCTGCTGACTTTCATTTGTATCTCTGTTCTACATATTATGACACAAGACAATGAAAACGACGCGGGTACCCATAGTCACGTGACGTGTAGAAGGCGGTTAGAACTGGTCGGGTGTTTTCCTCGCTGCAGGAAATGAAGCGCCAGGCATGATTGGAGACGGCTCAGCGCTTCAACGGTTTCACCGTTCGGAGCCCGTACTTGCTGGCTCAACAAATACCTCGTGTTGACAGTTGTCAGAGATTTCACCACTTAGCACAGAATCCCACGGCTGGCTTCTTTGCGGTCGATGTGCGTCTGGAAAAAGGTTGAGAAGCTCCTTCCTCACCGTACAAGCGTTCGTCTTTTCCACTCTTTTTGGTTCGAATCGTTACCAAGTCCTCGCGCGTTCCGGGTTCTTCTTTCCCCTCGACCCCTCCCCCTCATTGCAGCAACTTCATTGACAAGGTACTCACAGTTTAAACAGATGAAAGGTAGGTTAACTACTGAAATCACTCCTACCTTTCCTATCCAAAAAAAAAACTGGTTTCAGATCCTGAGGGAACGAGATCGGTGTTTAGAATGCAAGCAAGGGTAGCGCGCTATGGCTGGCACGATGCAGTTCTTTTATATGCGTCCACCACTCATGTGCCCCCGGAAATGAGAAATTGCTTTTTCAATTCGGGGATTTCCGCCGGTCTATTCAGCGCGTGGAAAAGTCTTGGTTCAAAGACAGGTTGAGCTGCGGAATTGGGTGAACTTAGTTTCATCGGATGATGGACAAAGCGCGAGTTGATTCTGTCAGAGCAGGCTCCTGTCGGCGGGCTCATTCTCTTTAGGTCGTGACCCTGTCGTACGCACAGAGACTGAGTTCTGGTGCAGAGAAGGGTCGCTCTGTTTCTACATTCTTTTGCTATGGTTTTAGTTGAACTTGTTTTTGAAGGTGTAGCTCACTTGATCCATACACTCTTTCAGTTTATTTTCAAGCAGGGCTCCATTATTCAAGGTACTGGTTGCTACTTCTGAGCAGGACTCCTTTACATACATGTATAAAAGACCAACTTCGTCACAGTCTGTTACATTTAAAAATACGTATATTTTGTATAAGTTACAAAGCTTTATTGATATAAAACACAATAGCAGTGCCACTAAAGGCATAAGCTTATACTGTGTAGTCACCCCACAAGAACAAATTTTCACATAAGCGGGTTTAAAATCATATGTAGCAAATAAATAACATTAGCACCAATTCAAGACTATCGAGATAAAAAGCCGATATAAGATAAATGTATGGTGGTAGAGAACATAATGGAATCAAATTACGAGGCTAACAGAAAATAAACAAAAGGCTAAAGCATAAGAGTTAAGAAACCATGTACTGTGTAAGTAGGTGATCACTTCAAGCGTATAGCCTGTCTAATAAAATTATGAACTACTAAAAATATGTTTAAGTTCTGGCTGAGTGTCAGTTCGGGATGGCCTAAGTGTAAATACATTTAAAAAGGCAGTTTGATTTATGAATAGTAGCTTGATATAAGGTGAATATTAATTTTAATAAACAATGTTCAACTGACTGGCTGAAGGGACTACATGAACATGATGGATTATTTGTTAAACGTCTGTCAAATAAATCTAAGTTTAAGTTTCTCGTTCAAGTACGTAGTTTAGTATGTAAAATTTGATCAGAACGACTTCCGAGATAATAGAAAGCAGGAACCCTGCTATCAGACATACTAATATATTTTGTCAACTCTGAAATAGACGTTGATGATTGAATGTTTTGTGGTATACAGTTCCAGTCGAATGTTGTTGTTTGGTATGAAAGAATTTCTGTAATAATTAAATTTCATAGTTAAATGTGCATTTAGTTACTACAGTGCCATTTAACACACCTCGGGAAATACTTCCGAGAAGACCACGGATTTAGAATTTCCAGATTCTACAGGTCATTATTGTACCGGGCAAGTGCCGAAGCGTCCAGACTCAGAAGCGCCCCAAAGTCTCATTGCATTTACAATACATTGGAAGACAGGTCTGGACTTAGCAAGTTGACCAAAGTTCCAATGTCCTGAAAGTTCGCCCCAAAGCCACTGATTTCTTGTGACCTTTACGCACAGCTTTGACAAATTTAGTCAAATGCTCGACATCTGCCCTGTTTGATGACATTTGATATAAGAGAAGAGGCTTAGAGGAAAACACTGTCTCGACAGGCTGAAGCAAAAATACAGTATTTCTCCTTCTCTCTCTCTCTCTCTCTGTGGAGGGTGAGTGGGAACCTGGAACATCAAAGTTTATGACAACCCACAGTCCATTTCTCTCTCGTAAACCCGTGGTTGGCATTGTGCGCACGGCCATTATTCGTGTAGGCATGGTCGTCAATGGAGACTGATTAATGTACCCCTTGCACTGTTTGCTGTCGATCAATAGCACGTGCACGTGTTAATCCCGCATCATCTATGGGGCGGTGTGTGTGTCACCTGACCTCGAAGTTGTGGTCCTGTAGACGTGTCTGCCACATCACTGGCCTTGCATCAGCTGACTTAAATAGTCTCGTCCAACAGTAACGCGAGTCATGCACACTCACCTGCAGCAGCTGTGTTTTATCGTTAGACTACAAAATAAATCATTCCAGTAAAGTACAAGTACAAGAAGTCCTCGCTTACTGTCGTTTTGTTACGACACTGATGAGACAAAGAAATCTTTTTTTCCAGAGTTTGACTACTGTCTGTATGGAGACTTTATTACCTTCCTGTGTCTGATGGGGTTTCTCTCGGTACTCCGGTTTCCTCTCACATGTTTTGAGTCTTTATTTACAGGTTTGGTAATGTTTTTTGTGGCAGAAATATCTCGTAGACATGTATATCAGTAAGCCTGTTGGTAAAACTGTTTTTTTTTTAATCCGTCATTTCGCTTCAAGTCCCAGTTTCCTAGAACCTATCGACGACTTAAAAGTGAGGATTTACTGCATAGTGTGTTAATGATACATATATATATATATAAACGCAAGTTGTACTCAATATTCCCACCCACTACTCCTACACCCTCCTCATACCTCTACAACCACTCACACACCTGCGAGCAAACGCAGACACCAGGGAGAGTGTTAGCTTCAAGCCTTTATTAATGGTTCCTTGTGGGATCTGGCTGTGACGCGCACCTTACTGACAGACGGGTACAAACTGGGCAGATTGTTCCCAGACATAAGCCTGTTGGCTCCAGATGTTTTCGGACAGTAAGACACATCACATGCCACGTGTCGTAGGTGCAAGAGCTGTCTCTGGTGTCAATGGTTCTGGCCTCGCACACCTGTTCACTGACGTGGACTGTGCGTCTGTACCTTGTTTCACATCCCGCACACGGCAGGACACGTGGCTGGTCGTAGCCTGTCAGTCGGTCCACGGAGTCACAAGTTGCACTCTCTGGTCTTCCAGTCAACGCGTCCGCGGTGCGTGCAACGGCATGCCGCCTAATTAACGCCGTCATCACGGCCAGCCGTGGCGACTTTCCGATGTCGAGACACTCTTCGCTGCAGTGTTCAAGAGTACGAAGTCGTCGTAGTGTATTTCCCACAGCAAATCTCGCGCACAACATTATGCGACCATGATCTCTCTCTCTCTCTATCTATATATATAGATATAACAACCGGATAACCGATAAGTTCTGTTAAATCTCCACAACCTGAAAGCCAAAGCATTTTACTTCGTTCACAGGAACACGTTTCGACTTCATGAAGCCTGACGAAGGTAAAGCAACCCTTCACTGTATTGAAAGGGCGGTTGGATCGCAAGCCGTTGCCACCACCCAGCTACAGCCCTTTTCTAAATTTGTAGGCAAAGTGCGGCCTGACCGCCGGCCCTAGCCTTCGAGTGCTTCTTCTCACTGCATCTGGTTTTCACTGCACGGTCTGGGGAGGGGCAGTCGAGGGGGGAGGGCGACGGGATCAATGACCGAACGCAATACATCGCCGTCTAGGGAGAATGGTTTGTGGGTGCTGGCGCGCCTTCACGCTGCCTAGGGATGTCTGCTTGTGGCGAAGAAATAACATGAAACTTAGTAACGTTTGTGTAATAGCACGGCACTTGGTCATGTTTGTGTAAAAACACGACACTTAGTAACGCTTGTGTAACAGCACGGCACTCGGTCACGCTTGTGTAATAACACGACACTTAGTAACGCTTGTGTAATAGCACGGCACTTGGTGATGCTTGTGTAATAACACGACACTTAGTAACGCTTGTGTAATAGCACGGCACTTGGTCATGCTTGTGTAATAACACGACACTTAGTAACGCTTGTGTAATAACACGGCACTTGGTCATGCTTGTGTAATAACACGACACTTAGTAACGCTTGTGTAATAGCACGGCACGTGGTCACGCTTGTGTAATAACACGACACTTAGTAACGCTTGTGTAACAGCACGGCACTCGGTCACGCTTGTGTAATAACACGACACTTAGTAACGCTTGTGTAATAGCACGGCACTTGGTCATGCTTGTGTAATAACACGACACTTAGTAACGC
The DNA here is from genome assembly GCA_004794655.1 of Marisa cornuarietis. Lineage (NCBI taxonomy): Eukaryota > Metazoa > Mollusca > Gastropoda > Architaenioglossa > Ampullariidae > Marisa > Marisa cornuarietis. Next base: position 3,666,247 of record SMMW01000025.1, read on the forward strand.
TTGTGTAATAGCACGGCACGTGGTCACGCTTGTGTAATAACACGACACTTAGTAACGCTTGTGTAATAGCACGGCACTTGGTCATGCTTGTGTAATAACACGACACTTAGTAACGCTTGTGTAAAAACACGGCACTTGGTCATGCTTGTGTAATAACACGACACTTAGTAACGCTTGTGTAATAGCACAGCACTTGGTCATGCTTGTGTACTAACACGACACTTAGTAACGCTTGTGTAATAGCACAGCACTTGGTCATGCTTGTGTACTAACACGACACTTAGTAACGCTTGTGTAACAGCACGGCACTCGGTCACGCTTGTGTAATAACACGACACTTAGTAACGCTTGTGTAATAGCACGGCACTTGGTGATGCTTGTGTAATAACACGACACTTAGTAACGCTTGTGTAATAGCACGGCACTTGGTCATGCTTGTGTAATAACACGACACTTAGTAACGCTTGTGTAATAGCACGGCACGTGGTCACGCTTGTGTAATAACACGACACTTAGTAACGCTTGTGTAATAGCACGGCACTTGGTCATGCTTGTGTAATAACACGACACTTAGTAACGCTTGTGTAAAAACACGGCACTTGGTCATGCTTGTGTAATAACACGACACTTAGTAACGCTTGTGTAATAGCACAGCACTTGGTCATGCTTGTGTACTAACACGACACTTAGTAACGCTTGTGTAATAGCACAGCACTTGGTCATGCTTGTGTACTAACACGACACTTAGTAACGCTCGTGTAATAGCACGGCACTTGGTCATGCTTGTATAATAACACGACATCTATTAACGCTGGTGTAACGACATGGCACTTAGTCATACTTGTGTAATTACACGGCACTTAGTAATGGTTGTGTAATAACACAGCACTTAGAAATGCTTGTACTTGCTGTATGCAGAGAGCTGTGCACCTGCAGGCCGCGGCAAGCTCTCAGCAGAACGGGGTGGCGCGAGGAGGTCAACAGCGTAGCGTGCTGAGTGCGCACGAGCGGGTGTGCATATGTGTATGAGCGCCATTTGCGGGATTTTGTTTACAAGCTTACTTGTTTAGATGGATGCGTGTGTGCGAGTGTGTGTGTGTGTCCCCCTTGAGCGTGCCTGTGTGCGTGCGTGTGTGTGTGTGTGTGTGTGTGTGTGTGTGTGTGTGTGTGTGTGTGTGTGTGCACCTGACATACGCATGTCGGAATCGGAGATACCATGTTCAACGTGGACGTGTTGCTACACCTGCACGATTTTATCGAGTATGTATCCAGGAGCACACGCAATACGCAGAGTCCCAGGTTCGCAGACCGTATGCGAGTCCCGCTGGGACGAATGAGAAGGAAAGTTTGTTCGGTATTTCATTACTGGCGCGATACACTGCAGGGAGCAGCAGACGAGGGAGGGACACCCTACCTTCACGGACAGGCAAACATATTCATTACTCGCTCTTGCGGAGAGGCCAAACCAGATGTTATGCGTCGCAATGTGTGCATTATTTCCAGTCTGTGCAAAAAGGAAACAAAACGGAATAAACTTTTCAGCTCTATAGTGCCTCCGGATATCATCTTTACGTTTTTGTAAAAAAAAAAAAGCTCCAAACAATCAGTACTGCGTTTGGTTTTGCTCTGCTCTCAAATAGGTAGCATCAAACGGGTACAATGATAAGAAAGATTTTCAACATTAGTAGACTTCGGTTTGCTTGTCGGTATGTCAAGATCACAAATGGCTGTCGACGTGAACGATGAAGAATGGTTTTTAATGGGTAACGTCTTTAGAGTAGGCTGTCGAGATGTCTTCACAGTGCCTTCAACAATGGAGGCCTTGTGTGTAAGGGAGCTGGTTAACAATACTGGACAAAAGTGAGCGGAATGGGAAAAAAACAGACACGTGAAGGAATATATCTAACTGTAGTCTGACAAACATGTGAGCTGCGCTTACCCTGGAAATTGATTCTATTGTCACAGAAAATGGGATTGAATGAACGAAACAAGACGATCAACGGGGATGACGGAGTGGTTGGACTCACGCACTGACTAAAACCCTCATAACACATCTTTAGTGCGTACCTGCAGGTTGCAGGCACAGATGCCCTCATGTGTGTGTGTGTGTGTGTGTGTGTGTGTGTGTGTGTGTGTGCGTACGTGCGTGCGTGTGTGTGTGTGAGAGAGAGAGAGTGAGCGAGTGAGACCGAAAGAAGCATTAAAGTCAGTGATTAATGATCTCTTGTAGCATTCGTGTACACAAGACCTTGACGAAAGCTTCATTTTTTTTCACTTGGCAGATGCACTAGATAATACAACAGATGTTGCCTAGGTCAAAAAAGGATGCCATTTACCACGATGTGTCTGTTCTTTACATCCACGAAACATAAGTGCCTGAACAATGCATTCAGCGAGAGTGGAATTCCAAAGAACATACGTTACCTCCACTGAACCACCACTTCTAAACGCGTTGCAGAATTCATTAGACTAAAAAATGAATTTATTAGAATAGAAAAACGGAAGTAAAATATTGTTACGTACATTCATCCAACCCTGAAAAATCTCTGATACCCGCTTAAAATGCACGGCTTAAAAAAAGTAGTCTAAAGGAATCTGTAAAAAACGTGCAGCATTTTATGAATGAAGTAGCGAAATCTATACAAACAATAAAGTTTTACATCAATATAATACATAATAATCAACCGAAATGACTTTGGAGACGTTAGCAATTCTTGGTAGCATTAACGTAAATATTCGTAAAAATAGTTCTAAAAAAGGACACTCAGGCAAGTGACCTACTTCTAACTGTTTTTGGGTCTAGACAAATCTTTTAAAGTATTTTATTTCGGTTTATTTAAGCTCATGTATTTATTTTGCGTAGCTGATTTTTTCCTGAACGAAATTTTCCCTGTACCGTAAGAGGCTTGACACACACACACACACACACACACACACACACACACACACACACACACACACACACACACACACACACACACAACTCGATGACAACCTTCAGGAGAATGTATGATGCAATGTCGTACTTTTTGGCAGATGTCTCTACCAGCAACATAAACAGTATAGCAGCATTATGCACCATTTTTACATAGTAGACTGTTATTCAAGATGATGATGATGATGATGATGATGATGATGATGATGATGATGCAGTAGCTAGTAACAAGTTAAGTCGCACCAGGCCAAGATGAAGTGTGCCTGAGGATAAAAGAATCTGAAATGAATCAAAGAACACTCGTTTTTAACAATCCACACGGGTACTTTTAAAAATCATAATCGTAGATGTAATTTTCTCAAAGCAGATTATATCTTTTTAAGTTGTCTGCACTACCTCAAGTCTGACGGCACAAGGTTGAAAGTGCCCTTGCACCTGTCTGCAGCCTTCCAACTCATGCGCAGTCGTCATCTGGAACTGGCCTGTCAATAATTTTCCGCAACATCGTAAACCATCTGTTTGAGAGCAGCCTGTAATTGGATCCAGAACAGCAATTCGAAAAACTCTGCACTATTATTGAACTGCAGCAATTTTCATCAACACGGTTTGCAGTAAGCCACTTTTCTGGGAATGTTTTCCTGTAGACAGCCTCAACGATCTTTTTACTGAACACTTTTGAGATGTGTGTCGACATCTTATCAGACTCCCAATGTGAGGTAGTTTCTAGCTAAACTATACTTGACAGTAGCTGTGTAGCAGATAAACACTCAAATTATCGTTTTCTGTGCATTTATTTCAGCAGCACTATAAGATTCTGGAAAACGTGTCAGATTTGTATTTAATAATTTAGAATCGGCTGATGGAAGTTTTCAGTTACACATGTACCACGCACTCATATACCTATCAGTCTAACTTAACTAGCAGAAACACAGAACATAAAGCACCTATCAGAAGCTGAAATGAGGTTTATCTGGTCAGAGAGTAAAACTCTAATAGAGCGCATTTTTAAAAATAATTGGTTAAAGCTCAGGGAAAGAAGATATTTCCCCAAATATGGATGAACACTTTGATTCCGTTCTTGAGACACACGAGGTACACGACTACAAACATCACAATGCACAGAAAAAGAGCAACAATACAAAAATGAGGATTGTACAAGGCGACAGCTAATGGAAGAACGAAGACCTATGCTAATCGTCTTATCTGTGGACAAAGGTGACGTCACAAGTATGTCATTTTTTTGCGCAAGGTGATCGTTGTAAGTATGTATCCTAAGAACGGAAAGGAGGAGGATTTATCCAGTCTACGGAAAGTAATATCTTGCACTGAGCTTTAACCAATCCTTACAACAAAAATTACACCCTAAGAGGCCTTTAATTGTAGTTTCAGTGAATGCGTGGCAATTCCTCAGTAGCACATTAGCTCTAGTATGATCTAGTCTGCACGTGCTTCTTGCTAACCAGCATGCTCATGCCCCACGGTCGTTTAACAGGTTAAAAACCTTGTTGACCTATGAGTGGCACCAGGTGTAGAATGATGGACACATTTTGACAGATGTTGATTTCTTGTGTTACCTGTGTGTTGCGGCTAAGGGCAATTAGCACGGCGGAACAGAAGTAAGGGATTCCTCCTGCTAGCCCTGCTTCTGTTCTTTTTTTTTCTTCTCCTCTTTTCTCGTCCTTTCCTCTTAGAAGATGGCTCTTACTGTCTCGCCTAGAGCTTGTTTCCTTTTTGGCTGTGTACACTGCACCACCTTGAAGAATCTGCAACGTCATCGATCTTGAGAATGTCTCGGTACACCTGGCCTTGGCACACCTGACCTTACTACATCTAACTGCGGTACACATGACCTCGAACAACGCCTACACCCGGCCGTGGTACGACTGCTCTCTGCGCGATCAGTTCGCAGGCAGCAGACGACAGCTTCTCGGTCGTCGCCAACTCCCACTGTCTGAGGCAGGCCTCCTAAGTCCAGTAACCTCCCTGTTTATAGAGAGACATTAAATGAAGTTATTGTCTATCGCTGACAGATGACCACAAAGCCAGCGCCGTTTGCGCGTGGCCGCACGGCAAGAGCTGCAGGAAACCCCTGCACTACCCCCCTCGCTGGATGCCGCAGCGACACACAAAAACTTCCTCCTGCTTCGGCAGAGAATGGGGATTGGGGGGGGGGGGAAGGGGAGGTTTGTGAAATAATAAAAAGAGCCCTAGTTGCCAGCTCAGGAATTTAATTTGGAATAAACGGAAAGGAGGAGGAGGAGAAAAAAGCCCCCCCCCTATTTCTGTCGCACTGGGGTGGCAACAGCCGGAGCTTGCAGCCTAGAATGGCATTACTACTCTGGGACTAGCTGAAATCAATAGTCGCGATGGTGGCAACAGGGAGAATATTGCAACGTCCGCGGGTAGAGTTGCTTGGCGGGCCGGTGTCTGTGTCATGCACAGCATAAATATCTCGCTTTCAACCTGCTCTTCGGACCCCGTTGTTTCGAAAGGAGCTGTAGACATTATGGGCAACAGACCAACATGATAGCAACAAAACTGCTGCTTGCCAAAGAGAGCAGCATGATCAAAACATACACGCATGTGCACATGCGCACACACGTGCACACGCACGTACACGCGCGCATGCACACCCACGTGAGAGTTTAAGAATTTAGTTTCACGAGCTGGCTCCAGTCTTTATTATTGCTGGGCTCCTGCAATGATGCCCGCAGCAGCACCCGACGTAGTTACGTGCCGCTTACGTTGCTAAGAAAATCGATCACTTAGGTCTGATTGTGAGTCATGTTTGTCACGGAACGAGTCACGCTGGTTGTGTTATGTAATACAGGTCACTCCTTCCGCAATGTATTGACTTCTGATAACAAAAGACATGTCTGGAAACAAACCATGCTGTTAGATCTAATATGTCAGGTCACTAAGCAAACCATGGTGTGGTAATGACATGTAGGCGTGGTCATTGAACGACTTGTCGCAGTTGACCACGCGTCTTATTGTGCATTCTTAATATAAGACTGCACTTACTCCTAGGTCGCTCAGACCACTCACACGTACTCGCAGGTGTCTTCTTAAGGACCTTCTTAAACTTCGGCAAAGTTCCCATTGACAGTCCACGCCACTGCCATTTATATAAAAAATGTGTACACGCAAACACACACACAAGCACGCATGGGCACCAACATGGAATCTTAGACCATTCCCTTCACATCTGTAGAAACTGACTTTTTCTGGAAATGTCACATTACATACACAAATGAACAACAGCTAAGTGGTTTACTTAACCTCCAAAGGCTTTATTTGCTCCACAACACCCCCTGTTATTGATACAAATATGCGCACAGTTCTTCTGACAATTCGCGGTCGCTGCGATTAATTTAGATGACTGGTGCCAGACAGATAGTGATGACACCACTCCAGTTCCGGGACACGTTTACTACGGAAGCACTACATTTCGCTGGTCGCGGCTTGCTGAAAATACTATCTGTGATTACTGATGTCAATCTATTTTATGGTGACTGAGCACACTAAACGACTTTGGTGTCCAAGACTGGGCTCCTCCTCTCTGTTTCTCCTTGGCTGAGCTCTTGTGCTATTGGGATGATGTATACGTTAATGGCGCAGGTATTCACCACATTTCCTTCCGGGAAAAACTGGATAAACTATTAGGAGGACAAGAAAGGGGAATATTTGCGAAGGGAGAGGGGGTGTGATGGAAGGTTGACATCTGCTGGTCTAACTGATAAACACCGGAATTTTCAGAAGCTTGTAGAAGACTGCTGCAGACTCGGAGCACTTCAGCGTAGGAGGTAGAAGAGGGCCCCATAGCAAAGAAGCTGCAGTTTGCGATGGTTTTGTTCAAATCCTAGGAAACCGGAAGGTAAAGGGGGGTCTGCAAAAAAGCGCTAAGGGAACTGGGTCACACACGGACACAGCTTGCTGCAAGCGGTGGCGCGATAATGTCTTCGTCATAAGGGCAAAAACAACTGAGGACTGATACACTAACCACACCTCAATTTTTCCACAGGTGCTGCAGACACTTGTGCCCAAATGAAAAACACTCATTAATGTAAAACCTACTTAGATTGACGAAATTTCATTAGCTCTTTGCAGCACTGTGGTAGGGGACAGTAACTGGACACATATCGTTAAATACGTGACATTAATGTTTGAAATTTAAAAAAAAAAACGACCTTCAAGCACAATTTTGTCAAAGATTGTCACGTAGTCCACAACGTTAACATGGCTATGAGCACTGGGAAAGTGAGAGACCGACGTGTTATGCGTGCCATTTGTGTATTTTTTTTAACAGCGCCCTCACGAGCAGTGCACTCACTAATAATTTCTGCCTTAAACGCTCTTTTTCAGTGTGAGTCTTTTAAGTTATTTACGAGGTCGGGACTTTGAACGACAAACGTGTGTAGTTCACATCCATTTTGAAAGACATCGTTCTTATGTCTTACGTCTTTGAAAATCTTTCAAGTGCATGTTGTATGATGCATTATAGATAAAGCTCCCCCTTTAAAAAACAAGCTGAGTATTTTCTGAATATTTCCTCTTTTTGGTGAACTGGCTGAATTCTGCTCCTTCACTTTACTGTTCAAAGAGAGGTCGGTATTACGCAATTCGAGCATGTATCATTTTCGTCTGCTAATATCTTTGTTGCAAAAGAACATGTAATTGCATCAAATACAGGTTCTCATATGCCGAAAGATTTTGAGATGCCAGGTTTGACGACAAGCAACCTACAGGAAGACGCGCTGGAAGGAGGGAGGAGACGAGATGGCTGGAGACTGGGTTGTCTTCCCTTTGCATGCACACATCTTTTGAGCCATTTAGGGAGGGTACCAGTAAACAGCACAGCGATTTTAGGGTCAATGCTTGGTCGGCCTGTCATCTGGAGAGCCAGAGCACGTACAGCAAATTGCTGCGCATCAGACGAAAACCGCGGAGAGCAGCAGACTCCAGCCATTTCGCTTGCTTGGGGAGGAGCGGGTGCGATGGCCAAAGGCCGCGGCAAGTCTCCAAAGACTGTCTCGCCAGTCCAAGGAATAGGTGGACATGACTCACCTCCTTTCCCTGTTCCATTTGTTCAGTTTATGCTGTCGGACACCTAAGGGGATTTTCCAACTATTTCCGTTCTTTTCTTTCTTTGTGGTTTGTACATTTTTGGAAGTTTCTCTGAGCTCTGTTACAGTCTTTCCTTCCACAGATTGCGCCTGCTTTATTCAAGGAAGTCTGGAAGCAGTGACAAAGAGGAACACAGCTTTGCGCAATTTGGGAAAATATAGACTCTTATTAGTGGAAGAATGTGGTATCTTTCTTTACTAGTAATAATGTCTTGCTCGTTGACTTTCAAAGTAAGAAACTCTTTTGGAACTTAAAGGTACTATAATCATTTCATAACAAACTGTTAAAATAGAAAGGAACAATACTATATGGGGAAAGGAAGCAATATCAGAGCAATTCTTGCACAAAGTACTCTTAGGAAGACGATGTCAGCCTGAAAAGAGTGGCGAGTGAGTGCTACCAGAGGACAGGGGATGGGCCACACGATGATGAAGTGGGAGCTGGGGGAGACAGAGTGATGGTATGAGGGAACGGTCATTAAACCTCAGAGGAATGATATTTTTTAAAGCCCGAGTGCTCAGAGACAATTTTTAATACTTTTAAAAGGACATTTCACAATGGAGCAGAAAACGGGAAGGACTGAGGACTGACAAGATTTCCAGATACCAGCAGGTTCCTTGCTTATGCTGATGGGATTTCCAGGTACCAGCAGATTCTTTCTTTGTGCTGGCATAATTTCCGGATATTAGCAGGTTCTTTGTGGTGACACGATTTCCGTCAATAGGAAGTTTCTTGTTTGTGCTGGCGTGGAGCTTGGATTCAGATGTTGCTTTCTTTAACTTATCAGGTTGTGGGGAAATCGGTAGAACCGATATTAGAGGCTAATGAGCACTTCTTTTGGACATCCTCTTCCCTGCCGAGTTTGCTAGGTGGCGACGACACACTTTGGGAGGCAGAGGCGCCTTTCCTGCAACGAGTTCATCGGTTTACGTTCAAAATGTTCAACAAAATCGACGACAGCTTCATTTTAAAATAGCGTGCATTCGTCATTTCACGTGTTGAAACTTACTGGCTTCCATTTAAGGGTCCAGTCTGCCATTATTACTATTATCAGGTTGTACTACATATTTATTTTTGTATATTAGTGTGTATTAATTTTAAAACGTAATGGAAGTTTTGTACCAAACTTGGCAAATCTTGCTTAAAATCACTATCACAACTCACCCAATAAATTAGTCACAAATAGTGTCTCTAATAATAATGATAATAAAAACGCCATACAGACATTTATCTGTAGTTTATTATAGTTGGAAAGGCAGCATTTCTGTTCACAATTTTAAAAATTTGTTATTTTACTTATTTATTCCTGTTTTGTTTAGTTTTTTTCGTTTTTATTAGTTGGTGGAGCAATCATCCACTGTATGTTGTGATAAACATAGTGCTACTGTCGCTAAGCACAACCCAGTTAAAACGATGCGAGAAGTTTCTTTGCTTTGTCTAAGATTCCTACGCCACCTTGGAAAATGTTCATCGTTTCCTGCCACCAGAAGAGTTCATTGTTTAAAGGATTTTGCCCTAAACAAGTCGGTGTCTCCTACACATTAGCCAAATGTCTGTCTGCCTGTCTGGCTGGTTTTTCGTTCTCTGACAATTCATCATCTCCCTTAGGGTCATAGAGGTCATTGCTTGAACGAAGTGGTCTTCGTCCCGGGAATTGGTCTGCAGTTGTGTGCCGTTGACGTGAGGTCAAGGAGAGATCGTCTCATAAATAAATTTATGGCGTTGATTTCCTAGTCACGTGGAAACGCTGATGACTGTTCTGTCTTGAGAAGAACAGATTGGGTGTTCGTTACAATCTCACTGGACCAGCCCAGCATCGGGCGACGATGCCAGTGTCAGGCGACCAATGGTTTATTGAGTCTCTCGGTCCAGGCTGTCTGACATTTACAGTTCACCCACTGCAAGTTGTTCTCTGATCGCTCGGAGACGAAAACAAAATAAATAGAGGTAAAAAAAAGTCGTTTGAAGCAGTGGATCGAACCGTCACTTGGTTCATTAACTTTAGGAGTCGCAAGACTTTGCCTCCTGAAGACGTGCATGAACGCTTGAGATAATCCCTCTCTCTCATCGCGAAAATTGACGAGTGTTTTGCCGAGTTGTACTTTGCAGTTCGCACATTACTCCACACTGTGCAGCTAAATGCAGTGTTATATTGTTCTTGGTGAGGCTGTTCCAAAAAAAAACAAAACAACAACTGATGACGTGCACGGGCTGTATTTGTGAGTTAAATGTGCACGCACTAGAAACTGAGCGAAGGTAAATGCAGCGGCGATTACATTTCGCCTTGGCGGCACCTCACACATTCAAGATGCAGCCAGGGAGCCTTAACTAATTTCCTTTGTGTTATGGTTTAGTTGGTATGGTGTTGTAGACACTCGTCGCACACAGAATCAATCAATCAATCAATCAATCAATCAATCAATCAATCAATCAATCAATCAATCAATCAATCAATCAAAATCAATCAATCTCTTTTCTATACCATCTCGTCCAGGTTACTGGAAAGTAGAGTTTTCATTGTAGCTTTATTTCCAAAGTTTTTCCGTGTCCCTTTTCTTCATTGGGGCTGGCTCCTTTTCGGATTGGCTCCTGCCGCGGGGCACCTTTCGCTCTCCCACCTGCAGATCAAGGCAAATCAGTAATGTGTTTGACAATGTAAGCCTGTGCATGCAAACACTTCCCCCAGGCGGGAAAGCTCCCAGGTCACTCTGTCCTATGTTCAAATGTGCGAGATGAATGTTTGTTCGTCTTTGAGGGAGGGATGGAAAGAAAATAAATTAGAAGAAAGAAAGGAAGGCTATGCCACGCACACTTGCAACATCTCCATTCATTAGTGCAGCGAAGAAAAGAGACCAGGCCTCAGCTGGTTAATCAATGCCTGCAAAGTCATGATCCACAGTGGTTAATCGGCAGCTGGATGTGTTGTGACAGCGCGTCATCATCAAGGGAGGCCCGGCTTGTCTGGGAGACACTCGCGATCCTAGCGTTAAGCCCCCTGATCGATGACAACAGGCGCTGTGGCCAGCCCCGCCGCAATGCTCGACTTACAAAAGCCCTCTCATTAGTGACAGCAACAACAGCAGCGCCTTCGACCACGCTCTCCTCTGCCTCGTCTCTGTCAAACGCCTACATTCGCCATCAATGTCCCACATCCCCTCCCGTACACCCCTCCTTTTTTTTATGAACATCGTTAGGGTGAAAGCAGGTTCGGATCATAGCCTCATCATCAGCGCAAGAATGACAGTAAGAGGTGCAGATGGTGCTCATGCACACGATGGAGAGAGGATGGAGGGAGGAGGGAACTGGTATTTTATGCCGTCAGCAACTAAGGCTGGTCATCCACATTTATCACACGGGAAAGCAGATAGCCTAGTACAATGGGGTCGAACCTTAAGGTGCGCACAGTAGCCGGTTGAATACCCGTAGATGCAGTTGATCCAGCTGTGACGTGGATATCTGACTACTTAGAGGGTTGGGGACCGTAAGGCAGCGAGGCAGAAGAGACTGGCTCCGCCCTTACAAAACAGCTGGCCTCGAGATAAGTGCAGTCTCTAACACCTCACTTCCCCTCTAACACCTCACTCCCCTACGATCATAAGATCATGGGATTACCTTTTATTTTAAATTATACATCATAAAACATACTTCCCATCGAGGCTCGTAGCAAAGAGAGGTATAGAGTTTGGATTATACGCTTCTGGGTACGACTACACCTTAAACACCCGGATAACACTGTTAGACATGGCAGGCAGTTCTTCCAGATAAGGATGAAGCTGGCTGGATTTCGCTTTTAGTTGACAAACGTCATTTGCTATTTCTTCGTACTTTCGATTTAAGACCCCAATTTGGTTTGTGTTTACTCAGCGTCCTCACTAAAGGCTCCATGAGTACACGAAACGCTGAGTGCCGCCTCTCACAGTCTGCGTGTCCTCATACAAATTGCACGTTGATCCTTTCAGTAGATAAACTACTAGGTTTCGCACAAACCATCTCAATAATTTGCATTAATATTGGCAATCTGCTTGAAATATTACGCGATTTTGTGTATTTTACCTTTAAGTATCTGTTATGTTTAGGAGCTGAGGAAAAGACCACCACAGGTGTCAAGTCTTTCATTTCCATCAAGGGTGGGATGCCTGCTAGTCTTCTCGAGCTCGTAAATCTTAATTAGTCCTTGATTTAGGCAGTAGAAGGTGGCTGCGTCTAAGACCGACTTGAATGTATTTTCGTGTATTACCTTGTCACATTTGTCTTTGTTGTTTGTCATGTCTGACATTTTCTAGGCTCACTAAGACAATTATCTTTATTAAAAAGCCTACTCGCGATAGAAAGTGTGCTTAAAGTTTCAAAGATTTATTCACAGAAAGATGTATAAACTTTTTTATTTAGATATGTTTGCTTTTTTCCTCATTAGCTGTTTGGACAGTGTGTGGCCTGCAGTTAGCGTGTTTGGATTGCTCGTGCCACACACGCACGCGCGCGAGATAGTTCTATAAAGAATTTTAATTGCAGACCTTTTGAGAATTTCCAGGAAGTTATCAGGCCTTTTCGTAAACTATGAAGAGGTGGAGTGACAGCCTCGGGAGTCCTCGGGATCCCGCACACTCATCCCCTTCAGACCCCACCTCTCGCATTTTTCCCGCGCCCACACCCTTGCCCCCAGTGTTCCATCTTCTTCCGTCTCCAGCATGACCTTCAGGCAATGCAGACGACCGAATTCCCCACACAAATAGCAAAACGTGGTTTTGTTGAGCGTCAACCCCTTCTCCCCTACATTTCCTGTCATATTAAAAACAGGCTGGTCCTTGGGAACGCCACGACGGCGGCAGAGGGGTTAGCTGCAGGTCTTGCGTGCTGCCAGTAAAGCAATGGAGCCGTGTTGCTAGAGGGAAAGAAGAACCGATATCATGCTGGCAGTGAAGAAACAATAGAGCCATTTTTCCAAAGACAAAGGGGTGGTGACAAAAAAAAACCAAAAAAAAACGCGACTGAGAAGATAATTTTGCACAGTGAGGGTCTGAACATTTGTTCCAGATCGTTAGACATAGAATGTTCTGCCGGAATCACCCCCCCCCCACTACGTTTTTGTCCCAATTTACGTGATCTTTCATGGGGTGTTTTGTCTTCGCTGATTCTTTGTTTGTTGTGTCTTCTGCTGTCCAAAGAAGAAGGCATACCAGGAAAAAGGCCGTTTGCTGCTGATACTGGCAAAGTCTAAAATGAGGAATAGTATTTATTTCTGCTAAGTCTTAACAACAACAAGGACCACAACAACAACAACAATCTTTTCTTGAAAGGCATTGAAATTAAGTTTCCACTCATCCGTCACGAACAATAGGTTTTTATCTCGAGAACCGAAGGAGGTTGCTGACTTAGATTTTTGGAAATAGAACCTTGCACTGAGCTCCGCCCAGTCGTCTGAAAAACCTCTTGAACTGTGGTCGACTTTCAACACTGACTACTGTGGGAGTTATTGCAGACTGTACTGAAGCTGACAACAAACTGCACTTGAAACATTAGACACAGCTTACTGTGAGAGCTAACCTGAACATTTTCAAATCAATCTCTTCTCCTCTGAGACATATGCAGGTTTTGATAGAAACCAGCACAACTATAGCAAGTGAAATCTGATAGAATATTACCACAGGAAGAAAAACAAATTGGATATGTGGTTCTTACTTGCATATGCGTCTGCTCAACAAAAGAAAGGCGTCGTCGTATTCATCAGTATCTTCTGTCTCCAAGTGTCACAGAGCTTACAGAAGATATCAAGGTGGAAGGACCAAACATCAACAAGGTCGTCAAAGATTTCAACGCCAGTATCATCAAGGCAGCTAAAGAAACTATCCCAAGAGGAGTGCGAAAGGACTACACTCCGTACTGGACAGCAGAACTACAGAGAGCCCATGACGACCTGACAAAAGCCAGAGAAGAAGCAGAAACCAGCCCCAGTCAAGAAAATAACATCAAGCTGCAAGAAACAAAAGCCAAACTGCTAAGAATAAAAATAGAGTGCAAGAGAAGAAGCTGGAGAGAAAAGACAGCAGGGCTGAATATGGAGAGAGATACCATCAAACTGTGGAGGCTGACTAAGGCACTAAATGACGAGGGCAACAAGGGACAGAAGATCACCCTTGAAGAAGATGGACAGATATTGACAGATAAGACAGCAGCAAATATATTTGCGCAAGCATATGCAAAGGAGAGCAGCATCACCATCCCACTGCATCTGAAAAAGAAGCCAGAAAAGAAGAGAAAGAAAGAACAACAAAAGGGGATGTTCATGAATCGATGCAGCAAGATATTACCATTCAAGAACTGAAGAACGCCATCAAACAGTTGAAGAAGAAAAATCTCCAGGTCCAGACAACATAACGAATGAGATGCTGCAACACCTTGGCAGCACAGCCCTCACCAAATTACTGGACATTTTCAACCTTAGCTGGAGAGAAGGCCAGGTACCTCAATGCTGGAAGGAAGCCAGGATGATCCCTGTTCTGAAAAAAAGGGAAGAACAAGTCGCGAATCTTGAGCTACCGCCCCATCAGCCTGACAAGCTGCGTCTGCAAGACCATAGAGCGCATCATCAATCAGCGCCTGCAGTGGTACCTGGAATCTGAAAGTATCATCATCCCAGAGCAAGCAGGCTTCAGAAGATACAGAAGCACAGAAGATCAAACAACGCACCTAGCGCAAGCCATTGAAGATGCCTTCCAAGCCCAGAAGGTCACCCTAGCGGTCTTTATTGATATACAGAAGGCTTTCGACAAGGTATGGAAGGATGGACTCCTGGTCAAGCTCCAGCGAAGCAGCATCAGCGGCAACATGTACCGGTGGATTAAGTCCTACCTACACAACCGAAAAGCCAGGGTGCTTGTAGATGGACACTGTGGCCGTAAGGTGCTGCTACGGCATGGAGTACCACAGGGGGGAGTACTCTCGCCGACCTTGTTTATACTCTTCATCAACGACCTGGTACCAGAGCTCCCAAAGGGAGTCCAGGCAGCACTGTATGCAGACGACCTGGTCATATGGTGCTCAGAAGAGTATGCAACAACAGCAACCCACAGGATGCAGCTTGCACTAGACAAAGTGGCAGCCTGGGCAGACAACTGGTGTGTCACCATCAACCGAGACAAGACAACAGCCACACTTTTCTCTCTCTCCACCAAAGCACAAGCTGGCAGACTAAAGTTGGGAGACGCTACGCTGACACTTGAAGACCAGCAGACGTACCTGGGAGTCACTTTTGACAAAAGATTGACATGGAAGCAACACATCCTGGACGCAGAAACAAAAGCTAGAAGAAAGCTGAACATCATGAAAAAGCTGGCAGGAACACACTGGGGCGCTAACGAACAGATCCTGAAGACCGTGTACCAAGGTACTGTAAGACCACATCTAGAATACGGATCAAGCACGTGGATGACAGCAGCCAAGTCACACCATCAGACTTTGGACAAGGTACAGAACCAAGCACTGAGAATCATAACAGGCGCCATGAGATCTACACCAATAGATATGATGGAGCAGATAACAGGCATTTCCCCACTAAACAAGAGAAGAGAATGCAAAGCACTCGTGCAGGCCACCAAGTACAGGCACAGTGAAGACCACCTGATGAGTGCCAGACAGAAACTACTGTCCTCGGGAAGACTGAAAAGATCTAATTTTGTACGAGTGACACAGGCATTACACAGAAAACACCAAACAAAGCTTCCCGCGCAGGTCCTGGTACCGACTCCCTCCCTCGATCCTCCGTTCTGGAAAGACAGAACAGGGAACATCACCATCTGCACCACAGTTCCTCACCTCGCAACAAAGGATGAGCATAACAACGTGAGCAAGAGAGCCCTGACACTAGCCATGCTAGAAGAAAGGTACCCCCAGGAATCATGGATAAGGGCCTACACAGATGGGTCAGCCACAGATGCTACCCAAAGAGGAGGGGCTGGTGTCTACATCCAGTTCCCAAATGGACAGCGGCAGGCAGCAGCAATACCAACTGGCCTCCACTGTACAAACTATAGAGCAGAAATAGAAGCCCTGATCCATGCAGCAAATACCATCAGCAGCAAAGCAGACCACGACAGCCAGGTTGTCTTCCTGACCGATGCTCTGTCTGTGCTGCAGGCAATCAACAACAACAAACTGCCAGACCTGGAGGATGCACTGCTAAACACCAAGTGCCTCAGAACAGCCCTACAATGGATCCCATCACACTGCGGAATAGATGGGAATGAGGAGGCTGACAGGATGGCTAAGTTGGGTGCAGAGGACGAGCAAGAAGACAATGCAGTCAACATGTCAGATGAAAACCATCATCAAATCTATGTACAGGCCACAACAACCACGAGACAGTTACCATCAGCTGTCCAGACCGGACCAGGTCGTTATTTTCCGCCTCAGGACCGGGCACAACAGACTGCTTCAACATCTACACAAGAAGCTACACCTCGTACCGTCCCCGAGATGCCCATGTGGAGAAGCAGACCAGACTGCAGAACATATCCTACAGGACTGTGGGAACCTCCGTCCCCTAAGGGAAGAGATTTGGCCACAGTCGGAGACTCTGCTTAACAAACTGTACGGGCCAGCGGAGACTCTACGGAAAACCACCAGTTTCATCTCAAGAGCTGGCCTCCAGGTGTAACCAGGCGAACGACAAAAAAAAAAAAAAAAAAAATCAGTATCTTCTTTTGTCTGAAACTGACGATGTCGATTCTCCCAGATAATTAAGAGCCAAGACGATCACTGTCAAGAAGATCCACTTGGCGTTAAGAAAGGATTAAGTCGACCGGATCAATGAATAGCGTAGATTCTATACTCATCAGTGTGTATTATGCTCGAGGACTCTCCTTTTGCCCGCAAACTGAAAGGATGATGGTAGGAGGGGGGCGGGGACGGAGGGGGGAAAAGGGTAGACAGAAAGAGGAAGAGGGTCGTTAATATTTTACGCCGTCATCACCTATTGTTACAATATATGGTGACATAGTCCTCGGAGAAACTGTGACAGGGATCGACGAATCGCTAACATAAAAGCCTTGAAAGCGGCAATTGCGAACTACCAACGCGAACCACTTTGGACAGCGGATGCTGGTTGACTGTCGGGGTTTTACACCGTCAGAAACTGAGGCTATATCACAGGCCTGCAAGCGGGTGCGAAGAAACTTCAATCAGCAGAAGTGCTTGCATATGTCGGTTGCCAGAAGCAAATGGCGAGAATATTTTAAAAGACAGGAGAACGTGACTTTCTTGCATTCAACCCCAAATCTGGATCGACTCTCGGCTCTGCACGTCACCAAAGGACAAATAATGACCACACGTGCCGTGGTAAAGTTCACGACAGATGAGCTGCGAATACAAATAAAAAAGCAGCAGCAAGAACAGAAACAACGACAAAAAGATAGTTCTGATTTTCACGAGTCAGTGTAGCTTAGAGAAAAATATGCCGACCATAGTAATTTTAAACACACCGTAACGTTAAATTGTTCAGCCGGTACTATCAACCCAGTCAACATTGGTGAGTCGGGATTAAGAAAAGACTGCCTGAAAAAGAATTAGTAACTCCACTCTGAAGAGAGGAAGAATTTCACAAAAAACATTTTATGAGGTCTTCTTATCTGGACATGTATTGTCAAATATGAGAGTGTGTTCGGCAATAGTTTACATAGCGTTCATAGCAGTTTGCAAACATAGCTACACCTACACGTTTCACGATATGTGTTTGGTTAAGAACATCCTTACTGCAGCAATAAGTTCACGCTAAAACTTTTAATCAGATTGAAATCGTTGGGCGAGTCTGCCATTGTTTGTGCAAATGCTGACAATTTGGTGTGAAGGATTAGTTTTCTTTCATTAGCAACAATCTACACGATTATTTTCTTTTGAAAACGAGCAGCAATTAATTTCACTATCTGCTCTCTTCTGCTATTTTTTTTAAATAGGTCGCCAAGGAAACAAAAGAGTGTATACAGATGTTTTCTTTGGACCACTGGCTCTATACTCATTCTACTTGTAAACAAATTTTACATGACGTACAAACGTTTATTTCTCGCGAAGGATGAGGGATAGATAATGTGAGTTTGAGAATAGGATTTTAGAAGCAGTGGCGTAGGAAGATGCTCGGCTTTGGGGGGGGGGGGCAAACTCCATGCTGACAATGAATAACGTTCACATTCTTGCCTTCCCAGCATCTTTCTTGGGGGGGGGGCGGTTGCCCCCCTAGCCCCCCTGGTTCCTACGCCACTTGAAGGAGAGAGCTTTAAATTTACACAGATCAAGGGCTATCGTCAAACTAAAAAAGTAGAATTGCCATCGAGTTATTTTCCTATCTCTTCTGCTGAACAATTTTATGATCCCCTTCTTTGACCAATGAGCTTGCAGCAGAATTTTCCGCGCATGACAAACAGATCTCTTACCCCCTTGCCTCACTTCCTTTTCCCGCGACCCTTTTTCAGTCTAAAAGCCTATGAACAGGAGGGAAACTGGTATTCATCCAGTGCAAACAACGAGATCCCGTAGGCGAAGACGTCCTAGTAAAGCACGACATCAAACAAGCAGCGAAGAGCACGTGCTTTTGTTCCCTCTGCGGCGTATTCACAAATCAAACGCGGAAGAGTATGCTCATCTTGCTGTGCCTTGGGATGATGTCAGGGCTACTACGGTTTAATAACTGTATTCAAGAGTAAGGACAAGGATACAAACTTGCCTTTGGCCAAGGGTGGGGAACCTTTTTTCCACTGACGGCTATTTTTATATTTTTACGATCATTTGCGGACCATATAAAATTATCTACTGAAAGATTAGCCTGCTATACTTGGTCAAGCCGTAGTTTCACTGCGTTGGCAAGGCCAGACCAAATGTAAATTTCAGCCTCCAACACCCATCCCTAGCAAAGTACGCGATTCGCACCTGCGATCAATTACGTCACGCTAGTATACCAATCACAACATTATCAGCAGTCAAAACAGAGAGAGAGAGAGAGAGAATGAGCGACAGTTCGGATTAATTAACGAATAAGTTTTGGAGGCTGAAATTTACAGGTTAGTTTTATATCGCCTATATATCTACAGATATCTGCAAAAAAACCCGAAAACCATTCAGGTTGGTCTTTAAGGTGGTTGACTCCTGGCAAGCAAAAGAAAAGTGGGTGACTAAAGTGAAGAAGTGGATTGGCTGACCTGATGTACAGCGTTTTTTTTCTTTTTAAAGCTGTGTCAATATTCTTGCTTTTTTTGAGCTTCTGGTTAGACATTTATATTTAAATTAAATTAAAATTTATAATTAAAATCTGCCCTTTGTATATAGCGTCTAAAAAGTACAATATAAGAGTTTACCACGCCAAACGTTTGTTTATATGTTCAGTTGCTATTTCAGATGGGAAAAGTACATTTTAAACGTGCTTTTTGTCCAGAAAAGTTACATCTGTGCATTCATACCTATGCGTGCACCTACAACACAAAAACTGACATATGTGTGTACTGTCCGTGTGTGAATCTGTGAGCGCGTATATGAGAGCAAGGAGAGTTGGCAGAGAGGTATTGGAAGGGGTAAGGGGGGCGCCAAGTGAGCACATGCACGAGCGTGGAGTACTGCAGCACAACCATGTCCACCAGCGGCCTGGTCTGCAGTCGACATGACCGGTCACCTTACGTCACCGAGGCGGGCTGCAGACTGCGGAAGTCGTGCCGATGACGTAAGGAGTGCAACAGGCTGAAAAGCGTCTGCTGGCTTCATGTCTGTGCCTCCTGCTGCTGTATCTGGCTGCGATCGTTGGAGTTTCCAACAGTGTTGGTGCGCAGGGCCAGGCATAATGCAAACTAGACGGTGCACTTGTGAAAATTGTTCACCAAAGTCCTTTCATTCTTTCCCCTTAGTGAGATTCCCCCTTCCCCTCCCCCCCCCAAAAAAAAAACCCCACTCAGAACGCGAAACATCATCACCGCGACCACATACATGAGCCGAATTTTATTTTCACGGTAGCAGTAGAGACATGAATAAAGCTGTAAATATTCTTGGTGAACAGAGGTGGGGATCGGGGAAGGGGGGGGCGGGGAAACCTTCGCATCTCGTCTTGAAACCCAGACTAAGAAAATGTCTTTTAATGTTTGTGCTTGATTTTACTTGAAATTATTTTTTTCTACATGATATCTATTTTTTCTGTTTTTGTTCCCGACCAGTGTGTACCATTTTGCGCTACACAGTAAACAGTAATGATTTAGTAAATTATGACGAACAGTTGAACGTCTTGAAAGTATTATATCCGTGGATTTGCACTGCTTCCCTTCCGCCGGCATGAGAACTCATTATGGTTTTTTAAAGAAGCATTCTTCAGGCAGCCCTATGAGCAGCAAAAAAAAAAGATTTCTACCTATTAGATTCATTTTATGACTGGTGATTTGCAGCTTAGATTACTGCTTTTCAAATGGATTGTGCACGCTGGGAACAACGTCTGGCTCTACAACTTTCATCCCATATGGCATTCCATAGATACCAGTTTTGCATGTTATATTGTGTGCGTCTGTCTGTGTGTGCGCGAGTGCGTGCTTGCGCGCGCGCGCGCGCGTGTGTGTAAAGCGCCATGAGCTTACACATAGGGCCAGGATTTGGTGCTATATGTTGATTTTATTTTTTGCTCTTATTTGAAAAGCTTGATAGAGAGGTAGTTCAATTATTTTAAATGCGTCAAACTCATAGGCAGAAACATAATTAAATAGTTACAAACACATATAACCACACGCAGGCACTAATAATAATACACCATACAAGTATAGATGCGAGATACATCTATATATAGACACGTGTCTGTTTTCCGGTCATGCTCTCTGACTTCATTCTGTACAATTGGCTTTTGATGTCATTTCCGTGTCACCGTGATGTAATCAATCACGAAACTGTGACCGCAAGGCATTTCTGACGTCATGATACAGACGTAATAGTGCTGTTAGTTCCATCAACGCTTTCAAAACAGAAAAACGTTTGATGTTGCGAGAAATCATTTGGCGACATACAGCCACAGTTTAGGAGCGAGTACCTCAGATGTCAGGTCGTCATTGATGCTGAAAACATGCAACCGGGAGAGCAAGCACGGCGTTTTACTTTTCCAAATGCAATGAGTTTGTCATCAAGAGTAGTGCGCAGCAGGGCAGGAAGGAGCTGTCCTTCACTGTAAAGATAGCTGTCAAGCGTGTCAGAGAAATTCAGCAATCAGATACTGTCGACTTTTAGTACCCTCCTCTTTGGAGAGAATGGATGCCAGTTTGGAAATCCCTATAGAGGTGCAGTCCCTTTCTTTATTATGCTATAGAATAATGAACGTATTCTGTCCTAGCTACTCTTAAACCTGGCTATGAAAGTGGATCCATAACAAATATATTTGTGTAATCTACCGTTCTCTTATAGTTCCAAGTAAGATTTATGCATATTTATACTGATCCGAAGAAAAAAAAAACCCAATCGATTTGACTTGACCCGTCACAGTGCGAGTCTTAATGCCTAAATGTCCGAGATCAATATTTTCCGTACATTGTCATAGAAATAAACTAAACCCTATTTAACCCTTAGCAACAGTGCAACTACAAGAAACGTGACAGTAAGTTAGACTGTGCCTATATACATACGAATATAAGCATGCGTTGTAGCTTTCCAAATTAACATTCATTGTTATTAATTACGAAGAGGATTCCTTGTAATCTTGCTGATGTAGCAAACTGTTTTGCTTTATAATAGTTCATAATTATTTACAATCAGTTATCGTAAACAATATTTGTTGAAAACAATAGTTCATGGTTTCCTTCCGCAAGTACATAATGATAGCAAAATATCGCGCTGTGGCATTCTAGGAACTTTGCTCACGTCACGTTTTTTATTTTATATTTTTCTTTGTTAGGTTTGCTTTGCCAGGGACCTGTTTTCTTGATTAATCTCTTGTCGATCGTCACAGATGTGTTATTACAGCTTCATTGACAAAGGCGCTTACAGATAGCTGACACAGCCCTGAGCAAAAAATTTGCAAAACTTTTTTTCTTTGCATGCTTGCAAATAATCCTTTGTGTTGGCATTCTCAGAGGGAAAGAGATCTGAAAAAACGCCTAGACATGGTGTGCTTGTATGTCTGGAAAAAACATGCTTTTTGTACTGTTCCCTGCAGAAACATCTGGATCAGATGCTTACGTGTCCGGTGTTATATCGAAATGTCTGAACAGAATATTCTCCGTCTGGGTGTATCGGAATAAGACTCTTTGATACGTTCTGAACAGACGTGAAAGCAACAATAGTCTGCGTGTAAGACATACACTACCTTCAAGTTCCGGGTGCCGCCGGCACACTGTAATTTCCTTGTCAAACTTTCTGTGGTACTGTCTGGAGACCCTAGATCTTGGCTAGGCCAAGGCTAAGTGTAGTCGCCGCCACCAGATGTTAAAAAAGTCGATCTTCAGCTCTGGACAGGGTATTCATTCAGTCTGTCTTTCTTTCCCCTCCTCTCTCTTCCCTCTCTCTCTCTCTCTTTCTCTGTGTCCGCGTCTGCGTATGCGCATGCCGGTGTGTGTGTGTGTGGGGGGGGGATACGTGATGTGAGGTCTAATAACTTCCACATATTGATTGATTGATTTACAAGCATTGCCCTGTTTTCTGTTGCGCTTGTAACGGCTGTGTTGAATATTGTTCGAGGGCCGTATTTCGAGCTGCCCGAAAAGTTCATAAATTGATCAGACTGAATTATCCCTTGAATAGGGTTGAATTGTTATGCTCCCTTTGTAAATTACGGTTGCTTGCAGATATGTAGCCAGCGACGCATGCAGTCAGCTCGACCTTGCATTATAGGTGAATAGGGAAAAAGTAAACCATAAGAAACGGTAATCGGTCGAGAAAATGGACACTGTGCCCTGTGTTCCGATTAACGACGTGTGTGTTGGTGAGTGTGGAGGGAAGGGTTTGGGGGAACATTTATGAATAGCTGAAACGACATCTTTGTGAGGTGGCTTAGCGCTGACTGCATATAAAACCGCAAATGGGTGAATGTGCAAGGATCAATATTTCACACTGCGCGGCCTCGTGTAAAGACTTTCGGTTAAGAAAAAAACTTCAGGTGCTCTTGCATTTCACGCCAATAATCTTTTCTATTCTTACCCGTAATTGCTGCAAGCTTAGCAGAGGATGCTGCTACAATAAAGTCTAAAGAACAGGAGGGTGTTCGACAAGGTGTCCTCCCTCTCTCCCCACAGCACTCCCCCGGCGCTTTCTCCAGCGCTGTCTGGTGGTTAGCGTCGATGGTGAAGCTTCTGGCGGTAAGCATGTCGTCCGCGAATCCCATTTCCGGCAACTCGCGTTGTTGCACCTTCCCTTATTCTTGCACAGGGGCTGTGAACGAGATGGGAGGACGGGAGAAAATGGGCGAAAGAGGACGGATACTTGCCGAAAGGATGGCTGACTCTATTTCTAAAGGGTCAGATTGAAATACACTCCACGAGACTGTCAAGTAGGGGTGCCATGTTAACAACACGGCCGTCGTCTGCGCCACTGATGAATCGGATAAGGTGACTGCCACGTGACCAGAATAGATCCCAGGATGCGCGCACAGCTAGTCCTTTCACTGGCTTTCAGTGTCTGTGATAACGTTGTTTGGTTTGTAGGTACTGAGTTCTTGTGCATGAAACCCAATATACCCTGCTTCATGTTAAATTTCTTTCTTCCCACTATGAGGCCTGGCTTGTTTGTAGACGATGAGACAATGCAACCGCTAATGCATATATATTTCTCATTTCTCCATTCTATTTTTCTGTCTTCTAAACCGCTATTTTATGTTGCTTGTCAATATTAAGGACGACCTTTTCCATCAATGTGGTTAAATTTTGCGTTCCCCCCTCCCCTGCCGACAGAAAGATCTGTACTAGCTGTCCTCCATTGGCAATGGCGTCAATTTTAAGGCATGTCTTGTTAGCACAAATGCTTAACGTGGTCTCTGTCAATGATAGCTTCTTTTCATGTAATGTAACGAGCTTAGGTAGTCATGTGGTTAGTACGTTTGCCGTCGAAATAGATCACGAGGTCTAAAATTATTTCAGTCCACTCAGCAGCGATTGTAGATCCCCCCTCCCCCGGATGCTCAGAATGAAGAGAGAACGGGTGGTGGTGGTTCTGTATCCTCCCCCTCGGCAGCAATGCTTATGAAACCTTTATATTTGGCCAGCGGGACAGAAAGCAGTAGAATAACAATCCAGGACCAATCTTTGTAGTCCCATGTCGATGCAATGACCCCGCAGCACTTCCGATCAACGATGAAAAGCACACAGAGTTAGTTTTTCCTCTACTCGGTTTTCGTTTCAAGCATGCACATAAACACATCCCTACCAGCAAGCACACTACCCTCTACATCATACTACAGTCTGTACACCACGTCACAGTACAAATACCTGAAGTTCGTTTCTCACCCCAGCCACGTTTTCTAATTCCTAATTCAGAGAAAATCCTGCTCAGTTAGATGCGGGTTTCCGCTCTCATTACTCAGGCTATGGCTTTGTTTGTGGAACATCCGGGGCACGTAGTGGAGTAAACAGACTTGGTTGAGCGTAACGACAAGGAAGTTTGTTCCACAATGTAACAGATAGTCTGCTTGCTTAATGCTGAATTTATCCTTGTCATGTGTTGGTGATTTTCTGGTTTGAAAGGCGCTTATTTGTGGGGCTTTCCGCTCCGTTGCCATAAGCAGGTCTGTCGATTTCCCTTCAACCATGTTCTGAACCAGACAGTACTGTTTTATCTTGGCCTGCTTTGTCCGCACGAAATGAGAGGGAGAGGTTGAAAGGCAGGAAGGGAAACAGGAAAAACGGGATCGAAAAAGAGAAAGAGAAAAGGTATATATATATATATATGTGTGTGAATGAGTGAGAGAGAGAGAACATTCTCTATTTTCGGCAATTCCAGTATTTTTTTATCATTGCTTAACGATATCTTGACACATGCTATGCTTTATTGTAAAAATACAAACTAAATCGGTCTGATTCCCAGATACAGTAAAGGCACAGAGGCTATAGAAGTTCTATACTACTAAGAAAGAAGGCTCCCTTCTGTCCATCATCGCCCATCTCTCTTGAGCACTGACACAAGAAAGCGAAACCTATTTCCAGAACTTATATACATACCGTGTTGAGAACACCCGTTGTAAACTTAGTTTTGTAAACCCTGAAAAACAATACCGGTGATTTCAACAAAAATGTATTCTCGATCAGCGTTGAGAAAGGAGCACATTCTAGCCTTTTCCCTAATACTGTGAAAATCTATTTGACAGAAGCATTTCCGTGTGGTTTGGACCACAGTCGATGGCCGGGTCACTTACCTTCGCCTTACTTTATTTAATCTCCTTCCAATTAATACATCGCAGAGAAAAAGAGATAGTTATAAAAGTGTTTCTACTTAAAATAATGTGCTTTAATTACACTAGACTCGCATCAAAAATTAATGGTATGATCAGTTTTGCCTGAGGACGTTACGCAGCTCAGTAATCGAATAACTGGTGTGCTTCGGTGTTTTTCTTTTCAGGATGGCATTTTACATCTGCGCTGTCTATGCCAAACGAAATTTCAACACATTGATTCAAAGCGTGATTCTACACTTAAAGACTTTTGAAAGCAAATTAAAACACCAAAACTCACTTTTCTTTGTCGTCTGGGAAATTCACAAAATGACTGCCTTACTCTCATTGGACAAATATGATAATTTTGGTTAGAAATAAAAATTATTTACAGAAGTACCAACAAATATAAATATTTATTTCGATCATATGCAATAACAGTCTACAAAGTGCAGGACTGCCACGAGAAGGACGTGGGCATGACGTAAGTCGGTATTCGGCAAACCCTAAAACAGATAAATTATGGGCATTCCTGTGGTCATTATTGCTCACAAACCAAACGGATTTCGAGGATGTATAGTTAAAATTTCTCCATGCCCCTCGTGGGGTGAATGAATAAAATAAAATGTCCAAAAAATTTTTTTTTAGAAAAGCTGGGAAAGGCTTCTGCTGGCAAAAGCAAATCTTCGCTTCCAAAATCAGCTTCCGCCTTCTTAGCCCGACTGAACCAATCACCCCTGGCATCGTCATCGTGTGGAACGTCTTCTGTTCGGCTGACACGCTATCGGCGAAGGACGAGCTCGAATTTTCCTCATCAGACTTGACTGTTTGTCCTTCAGACAGAGATCCCTACAGATTTTTCAACAAAGGGTTCATTTTACAAAGAAAAAAAGAAAAGAAAAAAGAGCTTACCCAATCAAGGTTGCGTTGAGACGCGGCGAGAAAAAGTCAGCAGAAGATTTAATTTTATTCTAGGACGTGCCATGGTAAAGATGTTTACAAGGCCATTTCGAAAAGCTCCTGTTAAGGGCCACATTTGCCTCGAATAGTTCGTTTGATTAAAACACAAAAATCTCGCTATTTATCTTTAGTCGGAGAACAGCATAAAAAGACCACTGAAATTAATTTAGCCATGTACGGTGTGAAATGAAAATCACGGACACCAGCAGTCTGGATATAGTTACAGTAATCAATGCATATTCGTCACTGTTTCTTCTTCTTTCTGGTTGGTTCTTGTACTCACAATCTCGTTACAGCGGAAACCCAGATTAAGCGGCGCAAGAGAAGAAAAGAGAGAAAAATGATTTTTAAAAAAACTGTCACCGAGGAATTCGCAACGTCTCCAAACTCACCCGTAGACACTCGGACTTCCAGAAGAGCCGAACCGATTTAACAAATGGGAGTCATCATCCGGAATGGTTTGCCGAACATTGCCGATCGATTCCGAAACATAAGCCTCCGCCGGCGGTCGTCCGTCTGCAGTTGTCGGCTTCGCTCGACGGTCAGCGTTTTCACGTTATCGGTACTTCCTAACGACGTCAGAGGTGTGAGCGTCTGGACGTCTGGCGAAAGGTAAAAACGCACAAAGGATCCCTAGACGTGAGTTATATTACCGGAGGAACAGGTCGTCGTCACAAGATAAAGTTCCGATCAAGACGCGTATCCCCCGGATGTACCAGACCGAGAGCGAAAACAATACAGACAGAGGAAAGACCGAAGCATGGGTCTCCACTACCACCCACCGGAACAGTTTCAGTTACCAAGGTAACGCCTTCGCCACTACAATTGCTGCCATTATCACCCAACAGCCTGAACAATGACCATACTTCAGGCTGGTGCATGGTGGAAGGCTGAGCGGAGGGCTTTGAGAGAGAATGTAGTGGCTGAGTTGGTCTCGGGAGACTGACAGCTCGTTAGTCATCGCCAAACACAAAGCGGAAAGAGAAACTATATTCGTCCCTAACGATGTGTGCTTTTGATATCCCACCCACCCCCCCGAAACACACACACAGCAGTTTTGTAGCGCTATTGAAGGCTAGTCGCTGATGTTATGGAACCTCATAGAAATGTGACCTTGGTTTTGACTCACTGATCGTGGTCTGCCACAATATGTTATAGGTTGTTCTTGAAACCCAGCTGCAAACTATTCGTAATCGGTTATTCTCGAGAGTAGCCTTTCATAAGGCATAGCCATTAATATAGAACGATTGTTGTTTTGTTGTTTTACTGTACAGAAGTTGATTGTTGCGCTTCATCGTATGACAGTCGTCAATATTATTATGTGCATCTTGGGATCTGAAAACCAAGTGGAATGGGAGATGGGTCTCTGTTTCTTTAAAATACTGGTATTTAAATGTTTTTTCTGGATATTTCGTGCATCCTTTCTTTCATTTCATAAACCGATCTAAAGCAGTTCCCGAATGCTGGTTTAATCTCAGCTTCTGACAACGTCCTGAAGTTTTTGGATGTGTCTTCTCACCCACTTTGCGACAAGGTTAAAATTAAGCGAGCGGAGGAAGGTGTATGCTTCTAAGGCTATATCACGGCGAGAAAAGTAATCTTGCTTTAAAATGTGTAGGGACAAACCCCTAAGTGATATAAACATAACATCTTAAAAACCAACACAAGAAGCAGGAACAACATAAGATTCAAGAATTTTATTCAGCGTAGGCCATAGCCCTTGACTGAAGGGGGTGGATATACAAACGTAGAAAACATGAGAAACATCTTTACATAGGTGTAAATAGTAAATGCATCCATATTGTAATGTAATTAAGCCGGTAATTCGTTTAAACATTTTGTAAATATTCAGGTCTCTAGCTGTATCTATTGTAACCCACATCAGTACATGCAAAAAAAAAAAGGTCTAGTCCGTGTAGTCATACATACATGAAGTATCCATAAAGTACTATCCTTACTACATGCTTAGAACATACTTAATGGATTAAAACATGTTAAACAAGGTAATATTACTATAAGACAGGCTTTTATAATTTGACGATGGAGTTTCTCAAATTCATTGCATTATATATGTAGCTTGCAAGGTAGTTTGTAATACTGCGTTGATTATCTGACATGAGTATTGAAAAGTGGGAAATAGATGGGTAACGCCAAAATTTGGGGGGGGGGATGAATGTTTCCCTTAAGCAAGTGTAATTCGGTTTCTTCAGTATTCTTACAGAAGGGACAATTTGGATTAATAATTGAGTCTTTTGTATACCTTAATTTATGACACTTTAAGTTGGTAAACTGGCGGTGGTTCACCTCGTAAAAGGTGCGACTGCGTGGCATATGTGGCAATCTTAGTCTGGAAAGAACAGTAACATGAAAAGAAAGGTATTATGGAAAAAAGAAGGCAGGAGAAAGGCCGGTGTAGGCAGAAGATAGGAAAGATAAACCTGTAGTAGGATAGGGAGATGGTTGGTTAGAAAAAGAGTACAGATGAAAGGAGCAGTGAAGGAGAAACAAGAAAGGTGGAAGATAAAGGGGTGGCCCAGCTTAGTCACCCAGCCAGAGAGGGGCTAGGTGTTCATCCCCGGCACAAGAAGCCGGGCCGACGGGGGGGTACGTTATATAGAGACCAGTGATCTGTACACTTGATTGTTTCCATATCACAGCAAAAAACAAAACAAAACAAAAAAAAAAACAAAAACACAAACAACCATCTATAGAACGTGATGCTGCTATCACGTCAAACACTAAAACCGCAACATTTTCTTCACCCCAAACAATAACAACGACTGGTGCTAATAGATCGTTGACCTTATGAGTATCATCGTAATCATACGTGAATCAAATCAAATAGGTGAATTAACAGACATCCCGTTTTGACTTTTGGGGGCTCTTCCTGGTCCTGAAGAGACACTTTTTGCAGAATACGTGACTATGCTGAGCAAATGTTATGATGATCACTGTCACTAAATAACAAAAAGGCAGAGCAATAGATTGCCGTCGCGCTTATGCGAGATGTGAGTTCAGGTCCACGTAAAACTGTAACTGATCAGGCTAATCAGTGCTAGAGAAAAAGAAGTCATTTCTAGATAAAAGATGAGAGCGTGGGGTGGGGAATGCTTCGATAATTTTTAGTCAAAGGGAGTAATAGCGCCAGCTGCAATTCCGATGCCGTGGGGCGTGCGAGCCTCACATCTATCAGCATAGTTCATTTGGTAGGTGACAGGTCCGCGTCTTCGCCGCTCTTTAGTAATTGAGGAACGACGTGAACCAGTTGCTTTGACAGGGTCAGTAAGGTCACTCCAGGTAACGAAGGGGTGCTCAACCTGGACAGCTTTGTCAAGCGTAATTGGGTGTCTCTAAGTTTCTCTAAGTTATGTAGTTAGTTCAGCAGGGATGTGAGTATGAATGACTGATCGAATGCCACGAAGATTCTGAAACCCCCGATTTAACACCGGACCTCAAATCATTAAGGACTCACCACCAAGCTCTTGGAGGATGTAAGTTGTAAAGAAGGACAAAGTTGAAGTCAAGTCTCTTCTGCGGGTGTGCAGCCATCTATCACCAGACAAGGGATCTGGTAAAGTAACTGCTCCAGCACGACTTGCCAAGAGGTGTGCAGACCACTCTTAATAAAGACCAGCCTGAATGGTTTGAGTTTGTTGCACACATCGTAGATAAACCTAACCTGTAAATTTTAGCCTCCAAACCCCATCCGTTAATTAATTATTCGCTAGCAAAGTACACGATTCGCACCTGCGATTAACGACCGTTTCTAACAGTGTACTACGTCACGCTAGTGCACCATTGACAAAATTGCCAGCCGTAAACACCAAACAGAGAATGAGCGACAGTTCGGATCATTCGGACGTTGAACCTCTGCATTTCTCGTGCTAAAGTAGCAATTTTTGAGAACCACGAGAAATGTGGACTTTTGGTGTCCGAATAACCCAAACTGTCGCTCATTCTGTCTCTCTGTTTGGTGTTGACGCCTTCCAGTGTTGTGAATGGTGCACTAGTGTGACGTAGTACACTGTTAGTGGCATTTGTTAATTCCCAGGTGCGAATCGTAGCGGATAATTAATTAACAGATGGAATTTGGAGGCTAAAATTGACAGGCTAGTTTTATATCGCCTGTATCTACCGATATCTGCAAAAACCCCGAACATTCAGGATGGTCTTTCAGACGGTGTCCAAACTATTACCCTACTAGTCGCCCTTCTGCCTTGGACAGCGGGCTGAATCTGTGGTGATAAGCTGCTCGAGTCATAACGCTAGACATTGTTCTGCTCTTGCAGAGGTCTCAGACCTACGGTTGACGGAAGGGGACACGTGCTGGTGCTAAAGGACTGTTTGCGCGAGCAATTCCCTACAGTACGTGTCTTGAGCCTTTGTGCAAGGTTGAAGCCACCAACAAGCAACAAAGAAGATCGACAGTCAGTGCACCACCAACTCTTCTACGGAGTATCGAGAGGGCGTTCCATGCAGCAACGGATAAATCTGGTACACGAAGCTAAGGACTGTATGAACTGTGTAAGCAAGTGTAACGTGTGAATGTGTTAAGATTGCATAGTGTTGACTCACGTAGTATTTGGATTTGTAGTAGAAAGAATATAAACGGGACGTCTGAGACAAATAGCCAGTTATATATATACACAACACCTTTAATTCTTGATGTGCAGGATTTTCGTGTAACTATATAAGCTCTCAATTTTTTTCAAAATTAAAACACTTAGCTGCATTGTGCTTTTACTGGGAAAGTACGCTGGGTTCTCGGAGCTAAGTGATAATAATCTTCATCAGTCTAGTGTAAGCATATTGCATACACGTACATGTTTGGCGTGGATGGCGGAGTAGTCAAGTGTAGTTAGCGAGAATTGGTGTACATAGCTACGATCCTCCGTCCATCTCAGCTGCCTGTTTCTCACAGGTTCACGACAGTTACGCAAAAAGTTTGACATGGCCATATATTTGATGATATGTGTCCAATTAAGAAAGTCCTTGACGGAGTAGGCGCATAACGATTTAGAAATCATAGCCTTGTTCACTTTTCCTTAGTCCTTCATACTCTCAAAATGAGGGTCCTGAACATTTTGGCCTCGTACCAGATCGAGCAGAGCGACAGTCTTTATGGTGAATATCTTTACCTTCTGTGAATTAATGATACCAAATTTAAACGTTTCGAAAGCAAATGTTTGACTTTTGTAGGAAAACAGGCCAAAAAGAACAGATCCAAAAACGTGAGTGTCACTTTAGGAGCAAGCAAACAGGTCGACCTATATGTTTTCCACTTAAGTCGTGGCATGGCGTTATTGACATACCAAGAACAAGGGAGCAGCACGCGTTAACTTACGTCGGAATTTGCAGCGAGCGGCCAGCTGCGGGTTTTCAGGTGTATTAAACCTAGATTAGCTTTCCCCACATTTTTGTACAAAGTCAAAATGAAGCAACAGAGTTCCATATTTTAACGTATTTTTCCATTATGTTTCAGACCTCCTTGCAGGAATATCTCGGTTGTTATAACGGCGTTGAACTGGGCTCCTAGTCCTTTAGATGAACTGCCTTCGAATCGATAATTTATTAAAAGCAAGATAGGACGTAGGCATCCACGCGTTTGCTCACTCACCGCTCGGCCATGTCCCCTCTTACGACGGATGTGTACTTTGGCGCATAGAGAAAACTATAGCAATGGACACACGCACGCGCGCGCGCGCGCGCGCACACACACACACACACACAGAGGGAGTGAGAGAGAGGCAAACCAACTAACCAGCAAATGAAGCCATAGGAACTTCATATATGGCATATAACTATTTAAACAATGTACGCATAGAAATCGTTAGTAACTCAGGACATCGTTCCTCAAGTTTCCATTGCGAGAAATCGAAGCGTAACACTCTAGTTTGAATGTCAACTGTCACCGTTTCTTTGTCTTAGACAGGATGTTTCAGTTTCAAAACCTTGCATTTTCGAAATCTCTCCATCACAGGCTATATCGTTACTTTGCTTCGGTAGAAATTTGTCGTCTCGTTGTTTTGTCTAGTTAAGATCTTTTCGTCTCAAACTGATGTTTCGCTCCAAGACTCTTTAGCACAGGACAGTGAGGGCCTTTGTAATTTCTTCCTCACCCTGCTTGAGCAGCTCAGCTGGTACACTATCAACGCCTGGCGACTTTCCTCCCTTCAGACTATGTACAGCTCTTTCGACCTCTTCCCGTAGGACTGGTAGGTCTGCAGGTTCGCTGTCTGGAAGAGTAGCTTGACCACGCCATAAAAAACTAAACCTAAAGAGCTGTACATAGTTTGAAGTGAGGAAAGTCACCAGGCGTTGATAACGTACCAGCTGAGTCTGGCACGAGGGGCTATGGCATGTTATGCGGAAATTCAATATCGAAGAAGGCCTCGTCCAAGTTGTTGAAGCGCTGTATAACATCTCAACGAGTACAGTACTGCTGAACAACCAAATAGGAGCTTTCTTTCGCACCACAGTAGGGGTACGTCAAGGATGTCCCCTATCACCCGTGCTGTTCAATATATTTATGGAAAACATCATGCTCGAAGCTTTTCATGACCATCATACTTCCATTTCAATCGGTGGAAGACCAATCTGCAACCTACGCTTTGCAGATGACAGATCTGTTAGCAGGTACGAACAAGGAACTGCAAGACCTCACCAACAGACTGACAGACACCTCAAATACATATGGAATGGAGACCAGCACTGAAAAGAGCAAAGTTATGAGCAATGGCAACGGCAAAGCAGAGATCTTTATGAACGGGGTTCAGCTCGAAGAGGTAAGCAGCTTCAAGTACTTGGGAGCCACCCTCTCCAAGGACGGCAGCTCCACGCTAGATATCCGCATCAGGATCGCAACAGCAACAGCAGCAATGGCTAGGCTAGATAGGATATGGCATAGCCACAAGATAAGGTTCACTACCAAGTACAGGCTGTACAAATCCCTGGTAGTGCCGATCCTTCTCTACGGATGTGACACGTGGACTCTGCTCGCCGAAACGGAAAGGAGAATGCAACCATTTGAGAACGAGTGCCTGAGGAGGCTGCTCCGGATCTCATACAAAGAACATAAAACCAACGAATTATAAGAAACAAGATTGCCACACTCGTAGGAAACCAGGAACCTCTACTATCAACAATCAAGCGACGTAAGCTGGTCTTCTTTGGCCATGTAACCCGGCACGACACCCTGTCGAAGACTATCCTTCAAGGCACCTTGGAGGGCGGCCGACGCCGAGGTGGTCAAAGAATTGACTGGTCGTCCTGTACAGCACCTGCTGACTATCACCCACAATAGGCAAGAGCTAGTGGCGGGCCCTGTCAGCTGCCGCGTCTATCCATGTGCTCCCCCCAACGCCAGGTGCCAGGCAAGGGACGACTGACTGACTTAACCGTTTCACAGATGTAGAACCTACGATCCACGTTAAAGAGCGCGTGCGCGCGCACACACACACCTCCGTACTTTCACTGATTTACGTGTACTGCAGGGAGAAATTCAGCTGAAAAGGTCTTTTGGTATTTACATCGTGTTTCACTACACCCTGGCACTTTTTAAAAAATACAAAAGCTATAGTATTTTACTCAAAAGAAGCGAAGCATGCTGAGCGCTCTGTCTTTGTCAGAGAACATCTAAAACCAATCTTTCGGCTCACTTTGACTGTTACAGTCAGATCAGTGGTCATCACAAGACCTTTGGGGCCACAAATAGAATGTTTCACTACACCCTGGCACTTTTTAAAAACTACAAAAGCTATAGTATTTTACTCAAAAGAAGCGAAGCATGCTGAGCACTCTGTCTTTGTCAGAGAACATCTAAAACCAATCTTTCGGCTCACTTTGACTGTTACAGTCAGATCAGTGGTCATCACAAGACCTTTGGGGCCACAAATGGAATGTAGGGTGACCTTATCCCGCATACCTTAGTAGAGTGCATCTGTGGGTGGCAGAACTGCGAGAAACGCTGCACCACGCAACGAGGCACACCCGTTACGACTCGAGGTCACGCATTCTAGATGTACATTAAACTCTTTGTCGCTTTTCTTTCAGCCATACCCCCTGCTACATAATGTAGGGCATCACAGCCTGCGCACACACCTACGCATAGACAATTCTCTGACAATGCGCAACCCGTGACACGCCTACAGGCAAACATGCATACCCAGAGGACAAGGACGGCGCATCCACACACACACACACAACAAAAAAATACAGAATCTTAATAAAGCAGCAGTGCTCTGCTCAGTCAAAAAGGTGTGTTAATTAATTTGTTGTAGGTGGTCTGCAGTGCGTCGAGGTACATTAGTCGTATTTGAAGCCAGGGACAAATATGTTTCTTCTGCCTCCGCTGTACTGCCTGGACAGAGGTATCATAGTAGATGAAACAAAATGAGTGATATATGTTTACAGCATTCAACGTGGGCAAGAAATCCCCAAAGCTGCAACACTTAGCAAAGCTGTTTGTTGTATGAACAACAACAAAAGGACGTTGTCAACCTTTGTGGCATAACTAGATTTTTCAGCGGTGTATAGTAATTTCGTCTTGATGGAGTTGTCTCTATTTTACGAAGTCTCCTCCACTTACAGGAGTCCGACATGGCTCTTATTTCTCGCCAATACCTTTAGTCAGTTTAGTGTGTTTTTGATAGAGGTCGTTTACCCCTCCTTCCCGCGTTCCTAGTATTCCATCGCCTCCTTCATTATCATCCATCAAATCACTGCTCGATGTCATTGCTTTTACATTTTCTGCAGGCGCCCACTGTATCGTCTGCGAAAATTGAAGACGGCGTCACTCGCCTTACCGAAGTCTTCTATTGTCTATACCACTGTTTCACCCCGTCCTTCGACACAGCTGCTGCTACCAGAATACCCATGGAGCAAAAATATGCTTATTGCAAGACGGGGAAGTCGGGAGGGAGAGGGCAGGGCTGTTTGATTGGCGCAGCGTGCTGCTGCAAGAAACAGGGCTTCTATTTTTCCCACCTTTGTCCGTTTAGGTTGTGTACATGTGTGCACACTCAAATTTGATTTGCTCAGTGAGAAAAAAACTCCTTCCCACCCCTAACCTCCCATAAAAAGCATACAATCGTGTTAAAATAGCAGTAGTTCGTCTCGGTAAATTTAAGTAGTACAAGTGAAATATTATACAGAGGGAAACAAACGCCTTTAAACGTTTAGACGAGCATAAGTAGGAGAGAGGAAGACCAAGAAAGGGTTGATGACCTTACCTTTTATTGGTGACCTGGTGTCATAGTATTAGCGTTCGCATTAAGACTGGCGGTTGATTATGGTCTCCGTAATGACGATGCACATTCGCAGGCGTATACTTTCAGTGCGACTGACAGCTTTCTGTGTATCAGTAACGAATGTGGCTATGCATCGCATTAATAGTCACTACGGTTTACAGCTAGATGAAACTCATGAAAGTAAAAGATAAGGAACAAGCATCAGATCTGTAAATAAATTTTAAGTTTCACAATATTTAATGTTAGGAATAGCACAGCATCTACATGCAGAACCTCGATCTCAAGTTCGTCTGACGTCTATAACAAATAGCAATTTCTAAAGTAAGCCTCAGACTATGGATGTTACTGAAAATATTCAGGCAGTATCTCCAATACACGTGTTGCGATAAGGTGTCGTTACACCGCTCCAAACCTATCGAGGACCAAGCCAGCCTAAAGGAACCACTGAGAACTATATATTTCTATTAACGACAGAAATGTAGGTGTATAGGCACACCTCAGCAGCGAAGCCTTCATAACACTGTTTGGAGCAGACCCCCGGACTCCAACAGGGTGTAGCCACTTTGCCACCCACGTAAAAGGTAACTCAGTCTATGGTTTTACGCGCCCACTCTCTGACACGGTATGGCCCGACCTCGTTTACCTCAGACCTACGCTCTTTTCAGCTGACAAAAGTTCTTGGACTGATCAAGATATAGGTCAGGAGCTGTTTCTTTTTTCGGTACTATCCTTCACGTGCATGTTAAATGGAAATACGAACGAAAAATAAACACATAGTATAAAAGACCACTAAAGGGGAGGGGAAAAAGCTTTCCTTGAGGGTAACCATCATAGTCTGGTTAGCTGCATGATGTTTGAAAAAAAAGAAGGGAAAATTTTTCAAATATTTACACTTGTTTGCTTGTTCCACGCTCGATCTATCCTGTTCTGTCTTCTATATCCCCAAGTTAGTAGACTTGGGTCATATGTTCCACCCCCTCCCCCTACAAGCTGGTAGTATCTCCACACTGCTTGCTTGTTAGATTATTGGAATTTAATTCTTGTATCTGTCTTCATTACGATCGCACCGTTGTTTTGTTTGGAATGGTCGTCGGTAGTCTCGCGCTGCGTGCGCGGCGGAGCAGCCTAACGCCGCGATCATTCCGTATCGTTACTGCCCTGGGACGAGATGTTGTAGTGCATCAACACAGACGTTACAGAACTGACTGGAATATATTTAGCATTCACGTGAACATGTGCACTAACTACGATTTAAATAAATTAATTTAATTTGATGGATACTTAGTTCTTTTCGAAGGAAATTACTCGTGTCTTTGTCTTATGTGTTTTCATGCATCTCGTCAGATGAGCGAGATATTTCGAGACTGATGCGGGAGAGTCATTTAGCATTCAACATGGCGACTCCGACGTCTGCTGTGAAGTTCAGTGATATATACGAACTCAAGGAAGAATTAGGAAAGTAAGTACAATCATTAATGCATGTTTAACATTTCCCATTCAATTATTAGTTATCTGCACAAAATTTAAGGCAGTATTCAATGGGATTTTGGTATACGTAGCACTAATCACCGGGTAGCTTGAGTGATAGGCTAGATAAGATTGCCTACATCCGTCTACTGACGGACTTGTGTATCGCTATGGTCGGGACAGTTCGACAGGATTTTCCAATGCTTCTTATTTTTCGTAGACACTTATTTAATGTGTACCAATCCAAAAGTTGCTTGACGATTGTTTTGAAAGTTAATACCACGTATATTTATTTATACTGTCTGGTATCTGACTGCTACTGCGATTTAACCCTACTCTTGGCTCTTGCAGAGGTGCGTTCTCAATTGTGAGGCGATGTGTGCAGAAAGCAACCGGATTAGAATTTGCCGCAAAAATTATCAACACAAAAAAGTTGTCAGCACGAGGTAAGTCTCACAGTGTTTGAGACAGCTCGTCTGTCTATCCTAATGCATACATCTTTCTTACCTTAGGCCTTCAAAATACATGTTGAATCAGTGGCTGGAAATTTCCAACCTTCGCGGTTCGGCTTCTCTTGGCACACGTGTGTGTACTACTGTGACTAAAATTAATCAAGT
The DNA here is from genome assembly GCA_004794655.1 of Marisa cornuarietis. Classification (NCBI taxonomy): domain Eukaryota; kingdom Metazoa; phylum Mollusca; class Gastropoda; order Architaenioglossa; family Ampullariidae; genus Marisa; species Marisa cornuarietis. The sequence goes on from SMMW01000025.1 coordinate 3,703,954, forward strand.
AATCTTTTTTGCTAGCTATAACTGCAACAAACAGAACAAGATGTTTTGCATTATATAACTAAAATACTTCTGAATGCATATGAAGCTAAATGTGCAGGCACTGTTTACTAACCAGAGTTATTTAATGATTTCTAAAATAACCAACAAAGAAGAAAGTTTTTAAAAAATGACACATTTAGATTTTTATTAATGCAACATATTTTATTTTTTGACTTTAACATATGGTGATCATGAATAGGAATAGCACCAAAATTTGTTATCTGAAGAGTGTGGATGTATACAAGAAATACCCACAATATGTGCACAAAAGCTTGCTTAATATGGTACCTGCAAACATCTTGGATTCTTTGTCTGTGTAAGACAGCCATATTAGATTTCTGCAAAGATGTCACAGTATACAAAGGAAAAACTACTACGATACCTTTCATTAGTAATTGTATCACACAAAACTGCATAGATTTTAGTAGAAGCATTTAATTTTTTTTTGTAAATATATTTTCAAAACTTCCAATGGGCTGTGGTTTTCTGTTTGTATTCTTCATCAGTACTTTTGTTCATCATCCCATTGTTCATATATTGTTTGTTCTTCTGTACCTTGTATGTTGTCCACGTCTCGTTTTTGTTCTTAAGTGCTAAGAGCATACTCCTTAGGAGTGTGGGTGTGGATTATACACAATTTTGCATTTATTATTATAAAGCAAGGGTAAGTCATTACCAAACTGAGGAATCAATGGCAGGCATCTTGTCTTCTAAGTTATAGTGCAGTGTTCAGAGCTTACAGATACTGCTCTTTGTTATTTTCTCTGGCATCTTTACCACTGCTTTATAATAAGGCTCAGGGAAACCACTTTATAAATATGGAGATAAGATGCTTGCTCTTGATTTCCCTATGTTGCCCAAGGCGACAACTTACCCTCAATATGGCCCCAGCTGTTTTTTCAACCATATTGAACACTGCGAAAGTATCGGCTGGTATGGAGCATGTTGTGTACTTATTTCCCAGGAAAGCAGTAACCAAACTGATAAATTAGCCAGACATTTGGCATCTGTGGGGCAGTGTGATAATAATACCACCATCTGCTGCCTGTCAACTGAGACACTGTGGACAGGAGGAATGGTGACAAAAAGACAGTTCACTCAGGACCTGTGCTGTTTGCATGAAGGCATATATTTTTGTACTTGATAACTTTTGCCCTGTCAACCATCACTATTATTAACATACTGCACCTGAAATGTTTCCTGTGTGATGCTGGCCGCAGCTGAGTCAAATAGCAGCAGTAAAAAAATTGCATAGTAACTGTTATTGATAATTGGGGTCAGTGTGCTATCTGAGAAGCTTTGTCAATGTTCTGTTTAAGGAAGAATATTTTATGAAAAAGTTAGGTGGTTTACTTTTTCTGGCTGGAACAACATGATGCTAGTGCTGTGGGTATTTCTTGGGGCTGGCATGAGAGATTTGAGTAGATATGCATGTTGTAAAATTTGCATCTGGGAAGTTACTATATTCTCCTACTGGGATGACATAAACTTTTGTTAAAGGAAACATGCATGAGACTTACAAAATTGTTGAATGGATTTGGTAAACAAAATTAGCTGTTTATACTGTGTTTTAAGCAAATGGATTTCGAACAAAAGCAAAATTAACTTTTTTATATGTGACCTCTTCATGTCCATATTTATGTTACCATAGCAACAATTAAATAAAAAGAAACCTTTGACTGTGGAAAGGTTCTTTATAGTATTTGATTTATCTAAACCTGTTCTTGAGTTTTCATTGTGCATTTCCTTATATTTCAGATCACCAAAAGTTGGAAAGAGAAGCCAGAATATGCAGATTGTTAAAACACCCAAACATTGGTAAGTAATTTTTGTGTGTTGAAAATTTGACTGAGGACAAATGATGTGTCAGTTCCTTTATGAGAACTAGTTCAGCATAACTTTTAACCTGGTAGGATTTGTTTTTCTTTTCGACAAAATTATAGACTTGCCTGTTTGGGACAATAACATTACTTTCAGAGTTTACACATATTAATTTTAAAGGTTAGTACAGGAGCTCCTTAGCTAAAAACATTGACTTAAATATGAAAAAATGGAAATTAAGATCCCTTTTTTTGGCTGTGGGTTAGGATGCTGAAATCAAAGTTTGGCCTTGTGATTTTCAGGAAAGTAGTTCAAATGTTTTGCATTTATTTATTTATTTAGTTTTATTTATTGAATCATTTGTTGAAACAAATTTATTTACTAGTTAGTGCATATTAAAACTAAAAGAATGAGAGTGCGGATGCAAAGATAGGGCCAAGTGCTTTTCTTCTTTTTTCATGTTTAAATTTCCTACATCCTACTACAATATCACTTCTACGTTTTTTTAAATAATAAAATTAGGAACCTAGTGTGTGTTTTGGTGCATGAGAGCTACATTTTGTTATACTTTTTTGTTAACAAAACAGCAGTCACCATAAAATTACCCAAATGTATTTTTGGGTATCAGTATTGCAGTAGTAGACTCAAAACTTAGCTTGTCTAAAATCATTAGCATTATTTCCCCCTTATCCTGAAATTTTAAATAGTGAAACATAGAAATCATAAGTGTTAACCAAGGTTGATGATTTGCAGCAGGAGATGTATTTAAAACGTGATATATTTGGAGAGTGTGGTGTGTGAAAAAACTTGAAATAATCTCAGAACCTATCTTCTGCACCAACAAAATTAAGACAGAGGGTTATATTCAACACTTGAAGGAAGTGCTCAGCATTTCCTACATCCACACAAATGGGCATGACACTTACCTGTGAGTCTTACGACCACTCCCTACCCTTCATTCAGCAGAGAGACCTTGCAGCATGGGTGTGTCACAATCCCATAGGGTCAGGAATAACAGGGTCATTGGGCAACACCATCCAGAGCAGATTTTATTTTGTTTTACAAAAATCTTATCTCTTTGAGAAAATGCATTTTCAACAACAAAAGCGGCTTTTTATTTGTGGCACTTGCATGGATTCGGAAAACCCATTTTGCTTTATTGTGTATTGGCTTATTGTTTTACTGTGTTTCCAACATTGTACCTTTCAATTGCCATGTCAGCAGAAGGCTGTTGTGATAAGTATGATGATATGGTGTATGGAATTTTTTGTGGAACCAGCCAGTAAAATTGGGCAAACTGAGGCTGGCGCCTGAGGCTTGTGGTTTTCCCTATCAATAATTCATGGGTGCAGTCTGAATACACTGGGCACAAATGTAGTGGCTAGCAATGCAGCTGCACTGTGAGGTTGGAGATAGCCAATGTTGTTGGTGTGGTAGTGCACAACCACTCAATCTCTGGATATTTAGTCTAAGCAGCAAAACAAATAGAAAAGGACTAATGTGAAGATCAAAGACATTGATGACTGTTTTGTGGATGTAACTTTGATTATAATTTCTGTCTGCTGTCAATAAAAATTATATATATTGGAGAACTAACAGTTTCTTGGTAAAATATAGTCTCCAAAAAAAAAATACAAGAATTTTCTTAATCAGATTGATATAGTAATTTTAAAACTGTTTAACACAGTTTTAAATGGTGATTAAAGCATTAATTACTAAGTGTGTTTAGTACCTGTTGATGAAAACCAGTGATTTTGAAGACATCAAACTAAGCAGAAAGTGTAAAATTATTTACAAATTAAGATTGTCAAAATGGGTAACTTCAAGGAGGAGTATGATCTGTGTGTTCATGCATAGGGTCAATGTTTAGTGTCGGGCGTAAGTGCTTGTTTAATAATTCATTAAACAATAACTGTTTTTATATTCTGTGCACAAAGTGCAGTTTCAATATGGGGTTTTTCATTTGTTTATGGCTTCATCGCAGCACATTAAATAATATTAGATACACATGAGTAAGAGGTTTTTTGTGTGGGTTTTTTTTAAAAGTGTTCCACACCTGGGATGCTGCTTGGTGAAGAATATTCCCAAGAAAAATCTCAGATGCTTATGCTAAAGTCTTTAATTTTAAATCATTTACAAAAAACACTGAGCTAGCAATAAAATATGTAGTACATGTATTTACTTTGTCTTCATCTGCCAGCATGAAGATAGGCTAGATACCTAAAAGAACAGTGCTTTTACATGAATAGGACATTCATTGTAGAAAGGAGAAAGGTAAATCTTTTAAAGCAAGACTTTTGTCAAAACTTAAATTACATGTTGTCCATCACGGCTTCCTATTAAGTATTAAAATACAAACAAGAAGGTGTGAAATGGCACTCTAAACCATCTTAGCATCCCTGAACAAATCATAGATCAGTTTGGTTATAGCTCTTGCCTCCAGTAAAAGGCAGTTATCATTGGTTATTTGATCTGCAGTTTAGAAGAGGCGTGTTATTGATTAGCAGAACAAAAAGAATCTCCTTTTGATTTTATAGATGTTTGTGTGTGAGAGAGAGAGAGAACTTGTTACCATCATGTGCTTCAGATGTACCATGTGGAGGAAAAACAGAATACTTTATGAGAGGGGTGGATGAATGATAAATAATGATTTTTAGGTAGATATAGACAAAACACCTGCAGAAGTATGCAGTAAGAATGTTAAGTTCTCACAGTAAAGTAGTATCTAGAGGCAGGTTACATAGTACATTGCAAATAAAACATTTTTATTATTATTATTAATGTCACAAACCCTCCCACCCCTGGTTTAGGACCTCTACTTTGATCAGAGATTCTGGTTACACCTGCCGGCCAGGGGGCAGTTGCATAACACATTTCTAATTTTAAACACTTTTAGGTCTTAACTCTAGATAAACACCACAATTTTAGAATTTTTTAAACTAAAACTGCTTTAAGTAAGATAAAGTCCAACTTTCCGTCCTGTCTGTACAATTTTTGTATGTTCTTGTGCAGTGCATCTAAATGGCAGAGAAGAGATTTTGCTTCTTTAGAACAGTTTTAAGGTTTAGAAACATTATGTTTAACTGGCCCAAGGTCCGTTATTTTTTAAGCCCATTGAACTACTAGGGTTTGGCAGTAGTGACTGCATTCTTACTCTCTTTCCTCTGGGCTTTCAGTAAGGTAACAGATAAGGTCTGGACCTCTACCCCCTCATCTGTCAAAGGGCATTTGCAATGTCATAATTCTACCCCACCTTGCCGTTGGTGCAGTATTCTTTAAATAGCCAGTAACTGCATGCATTTTTGCTTGTTTGTATGTTTTTATTGCATCAGTATCTTTCAGCAATGCTTAACTTTGTAAAAATGACCTGTGGGGATTTGTTAAAGGAGATTTGTGGTCAGTTTCGGATCCAAGTTCCTGTGTTTATATAGTTGGGTATTATTTTAGAGGTTGAACATAGCAAGATCCTCTTTGATCATGACCTAGAGCTTTTGGAATTGATTGATAGGAATGTGTAAAAAAATCTACCCATAGACTGGGTGAACACTATGCAGAATACCTGTCCCTTTAGATTTCATTATGGGTTAGCAGTAAGTTAAAATGGAAAAAGATGGGAGAGAAGCAGGCTCATTCTGTTGTTAACAGTCTTTGCATGAACATAAATGGTTGTGATTAAAAGTTAAGACATACACAAGGTCAGCGTCCACCCATTTCCTCCCCTCTCCACAACTCCAACCAAAAAGTAAAACCGGATAGTAAAGTGTAGGAAGGCGTTAGGCATGTGGATCTGGTTTCATTTTTGGAGTGAAATGAAGAGTAGACTGGAACATCACCTAATAGATGCAGATTATATTTCCATATGAAGTTTTAGCTGCCCATGAGATAGTTGAGCACAACGTTTTGTTTGGAACCCCACAGTGTCACATAGAATTTTGCACAAGATCAAAACCATTGTAATGTTTTTGATTGGTGAATGTTTTAGGGTAGAGTGTTGTAGAGACTAGGACTATCAGGACCATAGATAACGTGGGGCTATGAATCTCTTACACTGTGTGTCCCATTCCTAATGTCTTCTTTTCTATCTTACTTCATCTATCTTTCCATCTTCTGGGTTTGCTCTTGTCCCATGAAGGAATGTGACATTAATAAAATGTAGTTACCCAAGTGGTTTTTCCTAGGTTGTCATGCTTCTACCAGCTGTGAGTTTATCAGTTCTTTAGGTTCTTTAATCAACAGACTAGTGGTGATGTGGTTCACTCAGATCTGGCTTGACAGGAATCACCAAGGTTCTGTTTTTTTTTTGGAGGTTACATGACCCATATTTTGAAGTGTGTTTAGTGGGATGGTTGGTGGGTTCCTCACCATTAACTGTCAACTTATTTCCATGCTGTCATTTTATGCATTACTGTACATGTAGCAGTCAATTTGAAGTCATGAAAATGAGTTTGTAGAAACATAACTCTTTAAAGGTTGGTAGGAATCAGTCAGAAGGGTTCATGTGACAGGAATGTGTAAAATTGTTAAGCCATCATTTTTGTTTGTTTTCATTTAGTTTTCTTAATTTCTAACATTTTTGTGTATAGTGTCGTTCCTAGTGAGCCAAGATGTCTTTAATAAAGTGTATTGGCTGGTGTACCTGTAATTAAGATGTTTGCTCAGCTTTCTGTGAATTTTGCAATATTATTATTATTACTCGTGAAAAAGTAGTTCTAGTAAAATGAAGAAACTGTAAAAGTTAAGAGATCACAGTTTCAGTCACTTTGTTGGAACTGTTTTATTAGGGACACAATTTAAAGAAAAATGATGGTGGAGAGAGAAATATTTGAGTGCAAGGTTTTCACAATCCAGAATCACAGATACGCAGGAGTGCATGCAGTTGAGTGACAGATATTTTGAATTTGGTGGAGTCGTTGACTGGACAGGGCGAGGGGGGAACAGAACTCTCTAGGCACCTAGAGCATGGCAACTGGTGCTGCAGGATAGGAATATTTTAAGAGACATGGAATGGGAGCAGCAGTTTGACATTATGTTGTGATTTGAGCTTGTTCTAGAGAAAGCATTGTCTGGAATGTGTGTGTGTGCAAGAGAGAGTGATGGGGATTCCTTTTATGAGATCCTACTTATATTAAAGAGTCCTTACCCCCCACCTCCCAAAGATTTTTGGGACTATGAAAATGTGTTACTATGATACTTAACGAAAAATAATTACTGTTACCAGCTGACCTGTCTCCAAACTTGTGTAGATGCCTACACAAGTTTTTTTGAAAGGCTATAGGCACTTGATCTAGTGTGTGATAATATCAACTACTTGAAGACAGATTTTTGTGGAAACATATTTTTGAAAGTCACTTTTTTCCTGAAATTTTTATTCATGATAATATTCATGATATATGCTATCTGATGATGACTAGTTAAGGCCTTGTATCAGTACAGTTGGATCAAACATATGATGTTGAAAAAATAAATTATATTTGCTTGGCAGAAGAAGATGAATTTCCAAACAGCAAAGGTGAAGTATTTAGCTCAAGTGACGTTCAGTCAAAAAAAGAGCAAACCTTCAAATGTTGTACAACAACATTTGAAGGTTTGCTCTTTTTTTGACTGACTATTTTCTTTCTTCTCAACAGTTCGATTACATGACAGTATACAAGATGATGGCTATCATTACCTTGTGTTCGATCTGTAAGTTTTTTCCAGCATTGTTCTTTTCAGAATAATTCAATGTTGTAAAAGATCATAATGATATGCATTTTACTGCATGAATCTTTACATGCATTTAACCCTTAACAGTAATGATCAAAAGCAAACTGTTTTTGTAAAAGTGGTTGTCTAAACATGCTGATGCTAATACAGGTATATCTTATTGACAAGCTATGTATTATAAAAGTTTAAAGATGTTTTGTACATCATTTTATGAAAGAGGATTATTCAGGGGTAACCGGTCGATTCGACTAGGGTCAGTTCGACTAATGGTCGTTTTGACTAGGGTCAGTTCGACTAAGGTTGGTTCGACTAAGTCGTTTTGTCTAACGGTCGGTGTTTTTTACTGTTCCCACATGTGCGTGTCAATTTTTAAACTTAGGGACGGTTGGATGCAACACCGGCAGCAGGCGTTTGAGTGTTTGTTGAGTCTGTATGGTTGAGAGCGTGCATGCGAGAGTGGAACACATGGACCCCGATTGCTTAACTCGACAATTAGCACCATTTACATGATACATTTAAATCGTTTATTAACATTCAAATCACTTCAATTTGTTTCCATTTCATGCATCCCATAGCATTTCATGCGTCATGTAGATGACTCGACTGTTAGACGAAACAGCTTAGTCGAACTGACCCTAGTCGAAACGACCGGGAACCTATTAAGGACACCTTGATACTGTTGAGAGCAAATGCAAATAACTTGTGTAAGGGTGTGAGGCTGTTGTTTACTAGCTTGAGATCTAAATATTCAAAGAATCTTAAATGTTTAAAAATTCAGTAAGATTCTCTAATGATTTTTAATTAGCCACAGTTTGTAGGTGTCCTGTATTTCATAAAATATATAATGCATTACAAAACTTAAAATGTCTAAAAGTAAAATTCACATAAAAGAGTGGGTGCTCTTTGTAATTATTACACATTATTGTATGTATATGTGTGTGCACACTTGCATGTGCTTGCAGTAGAGAGGGATGAAAGTTCAAGTGGTACTGTGAAACAAGACAGTACATGCTTTAACATGTGGTAATGTTTTGCAAAATGAATGCTTTAATATGTGATGTTCTGTTTCAGTGTGACTGGGGGAGAGCTTTTTGAAGACATTGTTGCAAGAGAATTCTATAGTGAAGCAGATGCAAGGTAAGGACATTAAGAACTGTTTTAAAGACTGATAAAGCTGAGAGGTGTAAAGAGATTTTTAGACAAAACTAGGTCCATGTAACAGAGACACAGAATATGATGCAGGCCAGCATGGAATGATGGATAATTTAGTGTCAGTAATATTTATATCCTTTAATTTGTTGATCCACAGAGATTCAGTGACAAGTTTGAAACTTGGTTTTAGAATGAAACTGAAGTACCTTTTTTTTGGAAACATTATAGTGATATATTAGAAAGCACACAACATGGACTTGAAAGGTTTCAGTGGTTTCAAGTCGGCCTGCTTATGTATGCATTTTACTGCAAAATTATTAATTTGCCCATTACAGTCGCTGCATACAACAAATATTAGAAGGAGTGAACAACTGTCACTCTCATAGTGTAATTCATCGAGATTTGAAGGTGGGTTTTGAAATGGTAGTGTTTCTCCTGCAGGTGTACCAACTAATTGCTTGAGTGACTTTGTGCTCAGTGTGCATTACTGCATGTCTGGGCATCTGTTTCCTGTAGCTGCTGCTGGTGTACTCAGTGGCTGGAAACCAATCATAATTAATAACTGAAATCTATCAGCATGCTTTTTTCAGTAATACTGATGATAATCTAGTAGAAAGAATTGCCAGAAGTTTGGGGAGGTTAAACACTATATGAACTTTTTGAAAAGAAAATGGAAGGCTTTTACAACTTTTTAAACTGATTGAATGCTATTGATGGAACAATGTCTTTAAGCTGTAGAGGTGAAGCAACCAACAATTTGAAGAGTAGTATGAAAACACATATAAACATAACTACCATATTAATTTTTCTAAAACTGTGCCAAATACTTAATGTGTTATGTGTTGCATTTAGGAACCTAACAATAATATTGCTAAATAATTCATTATGTACATCACTTTTCATTCTTGCAAAGGCTAATTTGAATGTTCCATTTTTTCATTCTTATTGAAAGAATACTTTCAGTGTCAGTGCACAGGAGTAATTTTAGGTAGCTATAAAACTGTTTCTTTGTATTAGCCATAAAACTTTACTGTTTCTTTGTATTATGCGCCCATTTTGATTTGAAATTTATTCCTGTGTGACATTTTAGACTGGAAGTGCAAGCTAGTGAAAACAAATAGCTTTTTTTTCGTGTTCAGTTTCAGCATAGCACATTACATTGCACAGTTTGTGAACAGGTAAAAAACGAATACTTACAAAGAGACATTGTACATAAATGTGTACTGCTAAAGTGTGTGTGGAGGGGGTGTTAAGTAGGAAGTTTTATCATGCAAACAATCATATTAGTATACTGCATGATTGTCGCTCACAACAGATATAGGATATTAGAAAACAAACATTTATTATCTGCATCAATGTTTAATTCTTTATTTTGTCATTTATTGTTAGTTTTTTTTCCCCTAGACGCAATGACCAGTTTGACCCTTTTCATGAGAATAACCTAGAAGCAGATTGATTTTATAAAGCCGTTATATCTGTGGACACACTTTGGTCATATGCACCATTTGTGTGGTGTCTGCATGTATTCTGTAACTGAGAGTGTTTTTGATACCACCATAAAAGTCATTATCTTGCTAGCTCTTTTAAAGACAACTACTTTCTTGCATACTGAATTGGAAATAGTACCTTACAAATTTTTGTAAATCTCATCATATTTTATGTTTATCATGAATAAAGACAGTTGTCATTTACAGCGAAAGCCATTTTACAACTATTGGCTTTCATTCAGATAGGTCCACACTGTTTTGGTACAAACCGCTGATCTATGTACAAGAAAGGCACTAAAGTGAGGATACGTGTTTTGACATTTGTACTGGAGTTTTAAGCCGCTCAGATTTTGTTATCTGTTCCAATAATGTATAAAGTGTGACTGATTCTGGTTTTCTCTCTCACCAATGACCAATCATATATTATATCTGCTCTTTCATACTGTGTTTGTCCTTGTATTTCAGTTCTGGGCTCTAAACCACCATTGCTAGACGAGCGTGCAGGATAATTTATTTTTTTTGTTTGAGTACTTTAGTTGTGTTTAACAAATTTGAGCTTCTCAAAGAGATCTGTTTGACATCATATTTATCATCATATAGTGCAGTTTTTGCTTAACACATCAAGTTCCTCTCTCTCTCTTTCTCCACCATTCTGATTGTAATATACATTATAAATAGTGGGAAATGTACTCATCTTCATGGGATACTTGCAGATTGTTGTCTTTGTATAATGTTTTAGCTGTTACGAAAAGTTCCTTCAGATAAATCACGGAAAAATAACTGTGTTTAATTTTCCATTAAAATGAAATAGCCTTTGACATAGGCATCTTTACATTGTAAAGTGCAAAACAATTACATATATATTCTGCTATCAGTGTCATCCACTGATCTGGTATACCTCTACACTGTTGAAATACTTCACTACAGCAGAACAAAACCTTTTTCATGTACACTTACTCTGTTTATTGCTTCATGGAAACCAGGAATTAATGGATATTATTTTCACAATTTATTGTTGTATTATTTTTTATATTTTACAGTTATCATAGGTGGACTTAAAGGGAATGCATCACATGATAAAAATTTATATATATATATATATGGTCAACAGGGTGACCGGACACTTAATCCCCTAGACATTTAATCCTTAGCCACTTAATCCCCAGACACTTAATCCTCAAAAATGCCCCCAAATCGCCACACAACACTCAAAACTGTTATTTTGTGAATTTGAAATATTATAACTGTAAGAGAAATGTGTCGCGTGGTAACTCTAATGAGACGTAACAATCGCCCCAATTAGAGTCTAAGGTAGCTTGCTGGCAGTACTGAGTTAGTAAGAATAGTTTTATTCATCGTTGAACTGCTATTTTGTGAACTTGAAATATTATAACCGTAAGAGAAATATGTAGCGTGTCTAATGAGACGTAACAATCGCGATGACCGCTTTTCGAGAGAAGTTTCAGTCGTGTAGAGTAACGGGATGTTACTTTCACTTAAGTCAAGTGGTATTATGCAAAGTCACTGAATTGGGTATGAGAATTGACGGTGACGAAAACGACAAGCTACGTGGGATGGTCAGATGCCTCCCAGCACTTGCCTATGAACGTGAAGATAGTTTACATGAAAATAATTATTTGAATTTGAATTAAATTTTTCATTCTCTTCATAATTTTTTTAGTTGAAATTTCATTTTGAGGATTAAGTGTCTGGGGATTAAAAGTCTAGGGGATTAATTGTCGGGAATTAAGTGTCTGGGGGTTAAGTGTCTGGGATTCGGTCAACAGATATGACTCTTTTAAAGCTAAAACTTTGCAAAAGGAGGGCTAACCTGCATGTGCATACCATTTTTAAAATAAAAACAATTTGTGTTGATATGCTTTTTATACTTCTTAGTATTAAATGTTTGATTGGTATAAACTATGTATAACTGTATGCTCACAAGCTTGTTGTGTATGTCAGTGTTATATACCCTGTTGTACACTATAGTAGCTGAGATTGTCAACATCTGTCCACAGACTGCTCAGTAGAACTTTCTGCCACTGTGGGTATTAACCATGGATGTGTGTGACGCTTCAGGCAGACTGTGTTGTTTTGTTTGTTTCAGTCACTGCATGCAGCAAATATTAGAGAGCGTTAACTATTGTCACCAACATGGCATCGTTCACAGGGATTTAAAGGTAAGAAAGTGAGCTAAGGTGCAGGCTGCCTGTGTGGCACTGGTCTGTGGAGCAAAATGCTAAGACATCAACATTCTTCATTACACATGAGTTTAAGTCCTGTTTCTTTTAAATTTTGGTTGTCGTGGAATTGTTAGGAAAATAAAGAGATGTCTTTTTTTTGTTAGTGTGACATAGATTGAGCATTCATTTTTAATGACATTTTATACAAAACATGTTTATGCTGTAGTAAATATAAAAGAAGCTGCAGGAAACATTTTCTGTTTCTTATAAGAAAGATTGTGTTTCCAAGTCTTTTTTCATTATAATAATTTAAATATTCCTTAATAACAAATTGATATTGTGGTGGGTAATATGTTGCTTCTGTTACTCAGTAAATCTGATTTTCAAGTAGGTTTTATGCTATGTCATCAAAATATACATAAACCCCTGACTTTGGTAATTTGAAGGTCTCCATAAGAATCATCATTCAGTGGGTGTTTGCTTGAAACCTTAGGAAACTGTTGCTTTCAAGTTTGTATTACAATTATTAAGAATGCAGTGTTGCTTGCTGTAGTTCTGAAACATTTGACATGTTCTATACTGCAGTATTGTAACTGCTTGCTGGCTATTGTTTATCTAGTTTATGGCTCTCATGGTCATACATGTGCACACATTCTTCTTCCCTTTACCCCTCTGCTGTGTTGAATAAGAGAACATACTGAATAATTGCCAGTGTATAAATTACTTTATGTGAATATCTTTAAAAAATGTGAAACATTGGGTGAAGAGCAATTAGATGTTGGGAACTTATCTTACTTTTGCAGTGTCTTCTCAAAATGAATTATTTTAATGATCATTAGAAAAGTACTTCACAGGGCAAGGATTGAAGGAGGGCCATCACAAATTCGTTTCAGAAACAGAAGGCGTAGGATCGAGTCATAGATTTGGTGTATTGAAATAGTGAGAGTGCATTGAAAAACTTTACCAGTCTGGTTTATTTTATCAAATTATGTGCCAGATGTGTATATAACATTGAATAAGTATATGATTCTATTGATTTGAAGGAGCAGTCATTTTTGTAAAGAAAGTTTTTAGTTTAATCCATGTTGGAAAAATATCTATTGGAAAAGGGGAAAATAAATTTTTATTCTGGTTTGAGTTAAAAGTGTATTGTGTCTTATTGCAGCAGCATGTTGGTAATGGTAAGAGAGGTGCCGTGATAAGGGAGAGATGTCATGTATACAGTTTATTGAAAAAATCTCTTTATGCATATTTTGGGATATGTTATACGAGAACTGTCGTGTTTCTTGTGCAGGTTAATTTGTTTACAATTTAGTGAGACTTCGGAAACAATGCTTTCATTTTAATTCAGGGATATTTTCTTTAATTATATTTAAAAACTGCTGCTAATGATTTGCATTGGGGCGTGTCTGTGTGTGTGCATGTGCTTGTGTTCATGTGTCGGTATCAGCCTGAAAACCTGCTGTTGGCCAGTAAAGCCAAGGGTGCTGCTGTCAAGCTAGCTGACTTTGGGCTTGCTATAGAAGTACAAGGAGACCAACAGGCATGGTTTGGTGAGCAGATTTCAGTCACATTGTTATTGCTGTTTGATAGTACAATGTGTAACTGGCCTTTCATTTTGTTCTTGTTTTTTATGTCTGGATTTGTTGAGAATAAATTTTAACTGAAAAAGGAACCTCTTAATTTTTGGCTTGTTCAGTTTTTGTTTTTAACAGATAAAATGTTTCTTGCATATGCATTCTTAATGTTTTCACTCTTTTGCAGGGGTGGTTTCTCAGCACTCGGTAAAATCCACATCATGCCAAACAGATATCACATGGCTACACACAGAAACCCCCCAACCCACACACACACACTCATGCCACCTCCACCTACAGAACAAACGCAGCAGCCCAAACCTTACACATCTCAACCAATTCCAGCATACACCTCAACCAGACCTTCAGCACGTGCACCCACACGTACTCATAAAAAAACTGCACCAACAAAGTCCCGAACTACAATTACCGCCACTCTCCAAAAGTCCCCTCTTAAACCTTCACAAACCTCCCGGCCCCCTGGGTCAAAAACATTTAGCCCCCGCACACGACGACACCCTCCCTCACCTACTTCAAATAGATTTGCAACCCTTTCAGATAGCTTGATTGGACATGGAGGAACGAATGGTTCCTTCACCCTCACCCGCAGGTTGCACAAACACCTCCTCCTGTACGTGACATTCCAGGTCGTCATCTCATTCTTAATTTATAAATGACAAATCTGTTACAGTGGAAAGGCATCTGCAAGTGATTCTCATGCTGGTGGAGTAGCTCTTTTAATTCATTCAGAAATTCTTTTCAGCCCCAACCCCCTTTCCACCCCATTACAAGCTGTGGCAGCCAGAATATCCCTCAAGAAAACCATCACAGTATGTAGTGTATACCTCCCCCCTTCAATTAGCGTTTCTCGGCAACACCTGGAGGATCTTCTTCAACAGCTTCCTTTCCCTGTACTCCTCTTGGGGGATTTTAATGGACATCATCCCCTGTGGGGTGGGGATGTTAGTGATTCACGTGGTATCAGGCTTTTTTAATGATATTCACTTATGTGTGATGAATGATGGTAGTCCAACCTTTTATCGACCCCATAGTGCATCTGCAACTGCAATTGATCTTTCAGTATGTGATCCCACACTGACAGTTGACTTCAACTGGCATGTGTGGGATGATCTTTGTGGAAGTGACCACTACCCTATCATCCTTTCCTCTATCTCAACCGATACAGCTAAACAGGAAGACCACTGGAATTTAGCGTGGGCAAACTGGAGTTCTTTTAAAACACTCTTTGAATCAATGCTGTCTCCCATAGAACTATTCATCTCACCTGTGGATGAGGTTTCAAATAGAAAGGATTCCACAACCTCTACAGGTCATCCAATGGAAAGTTTCTCTCTAGCACTACTGGAGGTTATGAACAAAAGCATCCCTCGTTACAGCCACCACAGGAGGCTCCCCAAAGTTCCCTGGTTTAATGAGGATTGCCGAAAGGCAATACAAAATAGGAAAAAGGCACAGAGAACAGTTTTTCGATCTGCCACCCCCGAAAATGTTCTAAATTTCAAACGCCTTCGAGCACAGGCCCGTCACATCTGTAAACAACAAAGAAGGCTCTCTTGGCAACTTTTTGTTTCCTCACTGACAAACCGTACCCTATCCCGATTGGTATGGTCAGCTATCAAAAAACTAAAAGGAAAGAATATCAATAGAGCGGTTGGACACCTGAGAGCCGAACAAAATTTGCTTACTGATCATCGAGAAATTGCAAACCAACTGGGCTCCACTTTTGAAATGACAACCTCGTCACTACAATATTCCACAGCTTTTCAGCAATTGAAGGCTTGCAAAAAATTAATAAAATGTAACTTTCAAT
Organism: Marisa cornuarietis; assembly: GCA_004794655.1. Lineage (NCBI taxonomy): Eukaryota > Metazoa > Mollusca > Gastropoda > Architaenioglossa > Ampullariidae > Marisa > Marisa cornuarietis. Next base: position 3,719,747 of record SMMW01000025.1, read on the forward strand.
CGGAGAACTTGGAATCTTACAACACCGATTTCTCTATGTCTGAACCCCAGGACCAGACAGTATCTCATACCAAATCATAACCAAACTCCCAGAATCATCTTTGAGGACATTATTGCAGATTTTCAACCATATATGGAATACAGGAAACCTTCCTTCCGCCTGGCATGAGGCTATAATAGTTCCTATACCGAAACCAGGATCCCTCAGATCCAAACAGTTACCGTCCAATTGCTTTAATAAATTGTTTCTGTAAGGTACTAGAAAGGATGGTAAATTCACGATTGATTTGGGTGTTAGAGTCCCAAAATCTTCTTTCCAGCATTCAGTGTGGTTTTTGGAAAAATTGTAGTACTACAGATCAAATGGTCAGATTTGAAAGGGACGCCTTTATTAAAAAAGAGCATGTGATAGGAGTATTCTTTGACCTAGAAAGAGCTTACGACACAGTGTGGAGGCAAGGTATTTTGTTGGACCTATTATCTCTAGGCTTCCAAGGCCAACTACCAATTTTCATTAAAAACTTTCTAACATGTCGTATGTTTAGAGTCCGGATACAAAATACCTTTTCAGACACACATGAACAGCAGGTGGGAGTCCCTCAAGGAAGTATCCTTTCACCCATATTGTTCTGCATTAAAATAGATGGCATCCTGAAGTCTAAAGCTAATGTTGTCCTATGTCTCAAAACTTCGAGCCCTACCCCAAAACCCTGCTTTCCACTCAGTTTTCTCCTTTCAGTTTCTGGAGAAATATAGGGCACGTGAACATGAACAAAAACCTCTACCCATACGAGCTTACCCCCATCTTCAGAAATTGGGAATGGACCCCAAAAAAACAGCACCATTTGCACTGACCAGAACACCACCATGGCTACTTCCCACACCGGAAATTCGTTTTGACCTCACCAACCAAAAAAAAGGTGAAACCCCTGACATAGTCTATCAGCAACTTTTCAGAGAAATAGTCACAGACTATCCTGACTTTTGTCACATATACACCGATGGATAAAAAAATCCTGCAGCAGTGCCGATGGACATTTCCACACCACCTCTGACAGCTTGCTTGGAAGACCATAGCTCCATTTTTTCTGCAGAGTTAAAAGCCCTTCTACTTGCGCTGCAGTACATCCATACATCTAAAGAGAAAAACTTCTTAGTTATTTCAGACTCTTTGTCATCCCTACTTGCACTTCAGTCTTAACGTTTAGATCACCCACTACTGGTTCAATTCTTTGAATTGCTATCATTACTACAAAATAACAGTTTTGACATTATCTTTATTTGGGTTCCTGGCCATGCAAATATTCCAGGAAACACTAAAGCTGATGAGGCAGCAAAAAGGGCCCTTCAGCAACCACTTGTGGTCCATACAACATTTGCTTCAGATTGGTACGCTTCTGTTAAAATATATATCTCACAACTTTGGCAGCTTCATTGGGACTCCATGAAGCACAACAAACTTCACGCTATTTTTCCAAAACTAGCAGACTGTATAACACAAGAATTTCTAAACCGACGAGAAAAAGTGGTTATAAATAGACTAAAAGCTGGACACTCATTTATCACTCACCGATTTTTGCTTGCAGGAGAACCCCCCCCCCTTTGTCCTTGGTGTAAAGACCCCCTAACCATAGAACATTTGCTCATCTCCTGTTCAAAACTAGCTACAATTCGTCAAAACTATTTTACAGCACAGACTCTCGCTGACCTTTTTGTCAAACACTCTTCCAAATCAATCCTGGCATATGTAAAGTCCATTCAGATGTTTCACCTGATATGATAGAACTTATGTGTTTAAAAACTGTTATTTTATAAAACTAAGAAAAGAGAAATCTCTAGACTTGTACAATTTCTTTATATCAACCTTTGAATAGTCATGTACATTGTTTTTGCCATGAGCCTTAGTGGCTGACTTGGCATAAAACAACAATTAACTAACTAACTTCTCTTTTACTCAGATTTTTTGGGATCAACAAATCTTTATCTTTATGAAGAGATTGAATTATTTTATTTCACAAAGTATTTTCTTCAGTCGAAATGAACAAATAGTTTGGTACTTGCCATTGTTCATTGTAGTCAATTCATTGGCCTTTTTGACTGGTAAATATTTGGATAATTTTGTGTGTGCAGGATTTGCTGGAACACCTGGCTATTTGTCTCCAGAAGTCTTGAGGAAAGATCCCTATGGGAAACCTGTAGATGTATGGGCCTGCGGTGAGATTAGCTTGTTTTCTGTTTTTGAGATTGCCCTTATGAAGTGGTTGAATGCTTTACTTTGTTTTCTAAAACTGAGGCACTGAAATGTGTATATATATAATAAAAAGTGAGAAAAAGCGCAATATTTCAGTGAAAGGCGGACTCATTGTGCTGAAACAAATTCACAAAATGGCCAAGAAGATGTAGAAAGAAGAACAATGTGAAGACTTGCTGCATTCCAGCAGTAAAGGGAGATCACTGCAGATTTTAATGGTAACGACTCCAAAGAATAAGGGTTGGTGACATCAGAAGAATACTGAGAAGATATTGAGTAATCTGGAGAATATGACGAAATGTTATCATATGAAACTGCAAAAGGGTGATCATGACTTCAGTTTATTCACTGGAGCTCAAGGTCACTTGCTGAAGCGAGTGAAGAATGGCAGAGTGAAATCCAGCCGATAGATCCAAATAGTTCACACTTGAAAATAACATTATATAATGTCCAACTGCAAACCAGAAGAGGACAAAAATGCAGGAACACATGTAAACATGAAGGTCCCACACTTTTATCCAAATCAAAGCGCGACCACAAAACATAAAATCAATTATTAAATTGCCCAGTATGCTTGTTTCCATGACGAGTCTTAGCAAGACAATACTCAGAGGACAACAAAATATTTAGGCTATCTGGATTTGTCATTTTTAATTTAAAATGAATGTTTCTGGGAGGGCTGTGTGACTTCTTACCCTTTTTTGCCAGATGGTTTGTGTGTTTGTGCATGCATATGTTTACTGACAAAGAATAATTTTTATTTTTGTTGTTAGAAAATTTCTGTAAGGGTTGAAACAGCTGAAAATGCAGAGCTTTGTCTATTTCACCAGGTGTGATTCTATATATTTTACTTGTTGGCTACCCTCCATTCTGGGATGAAGATCAGCATAGACTGTATGCTCAGATAAAAGCTGGTGCATATGATGTGAGTTTCCACATGTTTTTAGTTCAGAAAAGTTAGGAAAAAACTCAACATAGTTTTAGGCTAATTTTTTTAAAATATATTTTTGTGTTCTTTTTAAGTTGTTGAACTTTGTTTTCCTAGTAAATAAGTATGACAATGATCAACAGGAGGAAGAAATCTGCACAACTGCAAACTTTCTTTTGATGTAGAAATGGAATCCATTTACTTGGGAATAGTCCCTCAATGATCATGCTTCATTTAAAAAAATTATAAAGCATTAATAAAGCCAATTAGTACCTTTTCAGAGAATCATGTATAAATTGTTTCCTATTAAACAATATTGATTCGGGACATGAGTGTGAAAATTTTTTGCATGTCATAAGCAATTATTTCTTGCTTATTGTCATTCAGAAGGCCTCCTGTGTAGTGTCAGATAGAGCTTTAGCTTTAATGATCACACATGCTCCTGTCTGCTTGAATCTGATAGCAAAGTAACATTTCACTCTGATGTGTAAAGTGTTATAAATCATCTTGTGCTGATCATATATTAATGCTTCTGTAATTCACATATATTCTACTGATGCAGTTTGCATTTGAATGAAGCTACTTTTTTGTTGTAAAGTCACTTCAGCAGGCTGTTCGCTGAACTTCTTTTGTGATTCTTTGATAGTATCCATCACCAGAGTGGGACACAGTGACACCAGAAGCTAAGCACTTGATAAACAGCATGTTGACGGTCAACCCTGCAAAGCGAATTACAGCATCAGAGGCATTGAAACATCCTTGGATCTGTGTAAGACTGTATTCTATTTTTGAGGAGGGGTGATGGTGGTCTGCTAGGTTTACATTATTATTTAAATCATTATTTATTACCGTAAACATGTTTACAAAAAAATTGTAGGTAATGGAAGTGAAATGGAGTTGTAAAATGTAGGTACTTAATTCAGATCTTTCATTTGTAGACTACCTTAAATATGTTGCAAGCTTCAAGCTTTTTGAGGACATATACAGCAGTTGCAGGAGAATATTGTATCTTCATTGCTTTTGTCTTCCAGAATTTTATTTTCTGAACTTCAGATAATTTGCCAGATGTTGCCTTTCTTCATTATTCACTTTTGCAGCAGAGAGAACGTGTTGCTTCTGTGGTGCATAGACAAGAAACAGTGGATTGCTTGAAGAAGTTCAATGCCAGAAGAAAATTGAAAGTAAGTAGTAGAAATCTTTTAATGCCAAGATGCCTTTTGACAGAGCATTTGTGTATGTACATGCAAATAATTGCACAACATGTCTTATAGAACGTAATACCCTAAATAGTGAATTTCACATTCCTTCTGAAGAGCAGAGTGTACTGTAAGTACACTCTTGTAATAATAGTCTGGTATTTCTTCCATTTTTCAAAACATGATTTAGGCTTGCAAACGAATGTAAGGGCTAGTAGGCTCTTAAAATAGAGCATGCCATATTCTAACAGTGACTTGCTGACATGGTTTTTATTCCATAATCATATAAATCATTCACACATTTAGTTAAATGATAATACATTTTCAGTTTCTACACGAAAAGAGGTTTTTGGTTTACTTAATTAGTGGGGGACACAAGACCGTTCCTAAGTCTGTTAATCTAGCCCTTCATTCCCATTAGTACTAAATGCACGTTGATTTTTGTTTTTTTGGGGACAGTTCTGTGATTACTGCTTTTGGAAGGTTATTTAGGATACAATTTGAAGGCAAATGACTCCAAATAAGGAATTATTACTTGTTTTGTTTCAATGTCAGATTTTAAATCTAAAAGTCAGCCTGTATTAAAAAATATGCCCACGTAACTTTGATCTGATTTTAAAAGGTTAGCAGCTTCCTTTTAAAGAAATGAAAAGCATCATTCCATTGCTTTGTTACTCATAGATATATATGCAGTAGTTTTTTAAAAGCATATTTCAGGAAAAAGGCATTTACAGTTAGGACTTGCATGGAACCAGTGAGAATCAGAGGTTGTGAATGTGAATTGTGAAGGATTCTGCTACTAGTGTATGCACATTAAAGTGAGAAATAACAACGCTTGAAATATGGACTTGCTCTAAAACAATGTGTAGTGAAGTTTTTGGTTTTTTACAATTACAGAATGATAAACTGGGAGTTGAAATTGACTGTCATCTAGAAGAATAGCTAAGCAAACAGTGTTTTTGCAGGATGCTGAGAGTTTTGATGGTGCTTTTTATTTCTGATTTCATTTGCTCTAAGTGTTGCTAATCATGAAAAATTCAGGGTAGTGAAGTTAGAGGATCTATCAACAAAAATAGCTGGAAAAGAAGAAAACAGCAACGGCAAACAAACAAAAAAACCCCCTAAAAACCACATTAATAATCTTGATAGGCAGTATTAAATCAACCAAAGCTACTTTGCTGAAATATGGAGTTCTAAAATAAGCCTAAAGGCAGTAGATATAGTTTATATTGATTTATCTCCCTCTTATATAAGATATTGTGATGGTATTTGTTTTGGTTAGACAGCTGCGGTACCTTCCATGCTTTGCATTTTCTTATCATATTGGAAGTCTATGCACTTTGAGAGATAACTGTAAATTAGCAGGGAGCTAGATGGTGTTTCAATGTTAATCTGAGCAATGATTGTTGACTGATTCTCTTGTGGTTGGGACAGCGTGGTCTGTAACCTGGACTGGGATGGGGCTTGAGGAGGCTGGTTATAATTCAGTTTATTTTTATCCATCGAAAAAATATAATTTGCATTCACAATAGCAAGCCTAGAAAACAGCAACTAATGCTTATGTTTCTACAGTTTTTAATGCTAGTCAATTCCATTTTAGTCTGGAGTACCACAGAGGTTGAGCTACCACAGCTCCATTTTTATTGTCCAAATAAAACTTAAACTGATTTTATTTTAAATGCCCAAAACAATAATGTCATACTGCAACTTTCTTTCTTTCTTTCTTTCTTTCTTTCTTTCTTTCTTTCAGGTGCGATTATGTAATTTTAGCCTGCAGTTGGCTTGTGAAATTGTGATTGTTGATGGGAATTTGTTGTGCTATAAACCTGTTTCATGCATCTTGTAAATTAAGCAGAGTGTGGTGATATATATGTGTGTGTGTGTCAGGTTGATCTATGCGTAGCCCTATCCTGACCAAATTCTGTAGTTCTTATTTTGTCTGTGGGAATGTCGAAGACAATGCTTAGTTTATGCATGTTGTTCTTGAGTATTTTTTAAATGTTTATTTTAACTGTTATGAGATTTTAAGAGTGGTTTAAAGTGAGAAATATACTACTCATAGCAAGTTTTGACCAGGTGATACCATGAGACCTGTAAGAACGAAAGAGCTAATCCTGTGACGGCTGGCATCTGCAGTTTTTCTCTCTCCCTTCCCTAAAGGGTAACCTGTCTCAAACAACCCAACCTGCCTTTGATCTGCTACGCAAAAGTAATAGGCGTTAACAGTCTGTCAGGATACTGGACCACATCCGCTAGATGTTACTGGTCGCTCCAATTTAAAAAAATTAAAAAAAAATTGAATGCAGAGCAAACCTTGAAATCAGCGCAGTTTGTCAGGAGACGAGACATTACCGCATATCTTTTTTTCAGGTGTCCTTGTTGCGGAGAATTAGCAAGTTTAGAAAGGACATCAAGAGTAAAGCAAGTGCAAAAAGTTTATTTTATACTATTTTGCTACATTGACGCCACACGTCATTTACCACGTCCAATAAGTTTCACTCAAATGAAGTAATGGATCGAAAGTTTGCAATTAAAAGAGCTCGCTGCAGAAATCAACCCTGACGATGTCGGGTAACCTGGCTAGTTTAAACTAAAAGGTCCTGTTAAGGGAGACTAGGCATTTAAACGACTATTTTGGCTTGTTTTATCATCTTTGTTTTATTATGAAACAATAAAGTATTGTCTGCTCACAGAATGAAACAGAAATGGTCTTATGAATAAAGTGATCAGTACTCCTCACCTTTTTTTCTACAGAGAATTGCCTCATATCTTACGCCGTATACACATCTGATTAGAAGCTAATGTTTTCAGTTTTCACAATAAAGCCAAAACGACGGTGACAGCCTACTTCCATTGCCTCCTTGGTTTGTCTAGATCATGGTGGGTTACACTAATTGCTAGCAAATGGACATGATTGCCTATCGGGTTTATTTTTTGCCGTAGATAACACGGAGATCCGATCCGTGTGATGTATATGAAAGACTTGTTAAGACGCCTTGATCGTGAAATCAATTTCCTGAAGTGAAGTGCGGGTGTTTTTTTTTTTTAAGATACCCACTCCACTTTTCACCCTCGTTTCCCGCCGTCGGTAGTACATGCGCTGTTGCGCACAAGTCGTGCAAAGTCAGTGTTTTAAAAACTACGCAAACAGATGGAAAAGCCAGCAAGAATAGTTGGCATTAAGTCAACGTTAGAACCCCGTTGTCTTTGCATTTCGTCTTTGGGCACACAAATCGTTCACAGAAAGGAAGGCTAGAGGGGGGAAGGGGCGGAGCGGGTGGGTATGTGGGAGAGCAAGTGACGTTTATGCGCCTAGAGTGTAGGCTAAAAGGCGTCAAGTCGAAGTGGTTTGCGCCTACATAAAAAGATTTCTGACGATGACGATTCCTTCTTCTGCAAAAGGAGGGCGTTGTGAATTCTTCAGTTGGTGTCTACACGTACGCACGTAACTTGGCTTGTGAGGCACAGGGTGTTAAGAGGCAGGAATCTAGGTGAGGGTCAGGTGGCCCTCGTACTGAAAAGACACAAATAAGCAGGCACACACCTCTGCAGAAGCCCATCGCCGTCTCTTCTCGGGACATGGACCTAGCCCGATTCAAAAATATCGATCTCGGTTATTGATATGCTGGCGAATCTGTGCCCAAAGGGGCAGAGAAGGAACGAAGAGCGCGCAGGCTGTATGTACAGTAGGAGAAAAACTGTCGAGTGGTGGTTGACGGGTGCCGAGAGCATAAAAAGTCATGGAGGCTGTGGTTTATTTTTAGACCATTTTATAGTGCAGCAAGCCAAACGTCTTAAAGAAGATTTAGCCAAGCATGTCAGGATTTGTGCGGTCCAGCAGAGAGGCTGTCGATTCACGCAGTGATGTGTTGAATGTGTGTCCATACACTGGACTGGCGCTAGGCGTGCCTGCTAGCTGATGTGATGTCAAGACAGAGCAAGAAGATGCGGGAAATTTCATCACAGTAGTGAACAGCGACACAGGTCCAAGGGACTTGAACAGGCAGTACATTTCGCTTTGTATACAGTAACATTGTGAGATGCTGGTGGAATCCTGAGCGCAAGCTATTTTGGTCATTGAGGGCGGGGGGAGGGAGAGAAAAGATTGCAGACTTTTCTAGGTACTTATTTAACCCGCATACTAAAATCGAATGTGATATATATATATATACTTGCATCGCTTATTGCTCAGCTGCTGCTATTTGTATATCACGGCTAGTCATGAAGAAAATAAGCCAAGAAAATGTGTTGCATTTATACAGTAAACCGTACGCGTTCTCTCTCTCTCTCTCCACATTTTACGCACGCACATAGCCTAAGAGAGCCATAAGTCACAAGATGTCTTTATCGACAGATGCTAATAACAGGAAGATCATCGCTACGTCCATGGAAGCAAACACGGTGACGGAGCCGCTTATCAATGATTTTTTTTACAAAAAAAAAAATCTTCCTGATGCCACTGCGCAGAGTGCATCTGATGACTGAGAAACAGATGTTTCTAAATTAGCCGGCATACTGGCTTTTTGCCGAAGACTTGTTTTACTTGCTATCGACAGATCTGAGTAATGGAAAGCCGTGATCTTACAGGAATGGCACTAGCTTCTTCCTAATCAGACGCACATACGACGCGTTGTTATATCCAGGAATTTTTTGCAGATTGTGGCACTTGACCCGTGGCGGAGGAACATAGCAAGCCTGTTTGGTCGCTTTCGGTGAGATCGTCAAAGATGTCTTAAGTTTACACAACGCAGCAAAGACGTTTGTGTCTCGTTGGCGGGTGGTAGTGCAAACCTGCGGAAGCGTAGTTTTGGAAAGGAGCAAGCGTCAAGAAAGAGTTGGCACACACTGTTTTGCTACTTCTTGGGGATCAGATCCGTGCGATTGAACCTGACATGCAAACATTACGATCTACGTGTTTCGACATAAAACTACTAGTTTACAGGTATCTACCAAGCCGAATCAAGCGTGGAGTATGGTCTTAACCCCGTGTTCAATCAGCAGCGGAGCGCAGAAGACGATGACAGCATGTTATTCATGTAAAGCGACAGCCATGTGATGTGTAGCGATAGATCAGCACCAAACCACTTGAAACTTGCAACGTCAAGTGCTTCTGAGGCCGGCATCCCGGATTTTCCGGCAGCACAGTGGAGGGAAAAAACGAGTGCCTGTGTTCGGGATATTGTACTGTGAAACAAGTGGCTGGTGACGTTTCGGCTTTTGTGAAGAGTCGTCGAAGTCTCGTAGAATGACAGAGATTGAAGTCCGAGTGGAGGACGTGGATTTGGGGTCCTCCAGGGCAGAACTGTTTCCTCTCAGAAAATGTCAGGTAGACACAAAACCGATCCAAGTAAGTGTTAACAATAAACATAAGCTCTTGCGTGTGTCTCTCCGAGAGTTTATCAATAATACAGCACATTTTTATGCCATTTTTGTTTAAGGTTAATTTTTATCTTCCATGGATAAACACCTTAATGGTTTCCTACAAGGAGTCCCATCCAAAACCACAGTCTGAACATTACATAGTTTCAGCTCAAACTGCATCTTAGTGCACCCAGCCTCTGTCTTTCTCATGCAGATATTAAATATCTGTAAGGAGGAAAATATGACGGTTTGGCGGTAAACTGTAGTAATGATTCATCGGCAGATTGGGTTTAGAACACTTTGTGAATGAAACCGTTTGTTCAAATCCTCTTTTAGACTTTTTATGAGTAGAGACCAGAGCTTTGTCAGTCATAAAGCACACCTTCCGTCAGCTGTGTATTTTTTTCTAGGGGTGGGGGCATGGCGGTTTATTGCCAGGAGGAGTGTGTGTGTAGTTCAACCTATCTGAACCAAAAGCTGTTTCTAGGCAATAGATTTACTATTTAAAAAAAAAAACCAATGAAAGTGTGAATCTTTGTACCATCTTTTGATTGCCAGAGATGAGAATGTAGATTATCATTAATTCATGTTCCAGTTGTTTCCAAAAAAAAAAAAAAAAATCCACACATGATCTGATGCACTGTAGAGGTTTATGACTGTACTCTGCAGATAACGTTGCAAAAGAAACTGATACAGCAAAAAGGTGCAGTCAGGAGAAGTAAATGCTCAATGAGAAAAGGTTAAGGGAGAGGCAGCTGTAGTAGGAGTGATATGTACAATATATATAAAGATCATCCAAACCAACATATATTTCACTCTTCCTGAAATTTTGTGTGTTTAAATCCTTCATGAGTCAGAAACACAAAGATACTTCTAGGTCCTTTTTTCTGTCAGTCAGTTATGTCTGGCCCAGGCTGCAAAACATGTACAGTGTGGTAAGGTTTTCCTTTGTGGGTTGTCACTCATACTTTCAGAATTGCAACTCTAGAACAGAGGACACTTTTAAATAGAAAATCTCTCATACATATGCACACTTGTGCAGACACACATATCAAAGCAGTAATGTGCTGCATGAAAAATTTCATCTGCTTTCAGCATTTAACAGCTATTCTCCAATGAAGATCTTTATAAACTTTTTTCTTAAGTGCTAACCTTTCTATAAGGTAACAAAAAATATATTTAAATACAGAAGGAAAAAATTAAGTTTTAATATTATTTTAGTATTTCATGTTCTGCAGTGCTCACTGTCGCCATTTGCACAGTAATGTATGTTCAGCATGGATGTGTTATATCACAGTAGGTAATTCCAAATGCTGTAGACATAATATAAGATTTTGATCATCACTATAATCCAGATTAAAAATAAGATGCCCAAGAGTTGCCTGTCTTAGCAGCCACCAACCAAAATGAAATAAGACACATGAATAGGTTTTTTCTTCACTTCAGGTCTTTTATTATGTACAAGTATTTTCAAAAATATCTTGTTTGTTTCTTATGAATTTACCCTTTTCATGTTTTGCCATGACATAAATGAGAGTGGGGTTCAGACAAAATCAACACCACTCATTGCACACTCAAGCCGATGTTGGTGTGAACAAAACTGGAATGGAAAGTGTGGAAATGCAAAACACTGTTTCATGGATTTTGTGCCAATTCTTTTCATCCAGGCCTTTTTATGAACATCATTGCCAATTTAATTAGTGATTTATATCTATCATAATCATTTTGTATCACTACAGCTATGATGAATTCTTTGTCTCACAGGGTGCCATATTGACAACTATGTTGGCAACACGGAATTTTTCAAGTAAGTTTCCATGTAGAAAATTAATTAACACATCCTCTATAAATATGAGGTCACCAACTGAAAAGTTCTGCAGTTATATGTGCATAGTTTGATGTCTTGTGTGTTACGTGCATTCAGATAAGTGCTTTCTTTAAAAATGCTGAGCAGTAGCTATGCATTTGTACTATAATCCCATTTATGTCCTTTTTTTAGTAATACTGTAGTAAAATATACAGAACTAGCAAAAACTGTGATCTGAAAACTAAGCATCCTTAGTCTGCTATTACCACCCCATGTTTATACTTATCAAATATCATATTTATGGTTTGTTTACCCTGAAGGAAAAGTGCTTTATATTCCATATAAAAATAAGCAAACAAATTGTGGCTTTGTTACTTCATGAAAATGGCTAAATTTTACAAGCTCTCTTTTTCAATAATCATCATTGTTTGAAATGCCTGAGCAGTTATTATTATTTAAAACATTTTATTTGTCAAATTAGTCTCTGTCTTGTCTAGATAGTACCTATCAAACCACCAGGAACTTTTTGCATGATCTAGATTAGAAGATGGCATGAAGACAGTTTTCAAATAAACTTTTGCATATTTGTGTTTTGTTGTGGTGGCTCTGGGGTGAAGGTCATTATTGTGCATAAGTTTGGCTATAATACATTTTCCTTTTTAACACATTTTTTGGATATTATTCTTTTATTCTTGATAGTGGTCATTCTGTTTTATTCTTGATAGTGGTCATTATCCAGTAGCTTTTATTTTAAAATTGTTACTTTATTGACACTTAAGTAAACTGCTTTGCATTTTTTCCCCATTTATTTGCTGGTGACCTAAGGCAGTCATAGACAAAATCTTTATTTCACTTATTTGTAAACATTGCAATAATGTCTGTATTTTCAATAAATTCTGACTTTAAAATTTTGTTTTTAACAATAGATATTTAGTTAGAGATAATTTTTCCCAACATCTTTTTGTAGCATCTTTCATTGTATCTTTGGTTATGATTTATTTTAAAATATTTTCTTGGCATTGTATAAAAATCTTAACTGTGTTTTTTTGCCATATGGATTCTGTTGCTAAATGGTTTTGCATTAAGTTGCTGCAGGGAAATTATTAGAAAGGTAAATAGCCTAAAACTGTTTTATGAACAACACTATAAATTTAGTAGACATTTTTAGTTCTAGTTGAGTGACAGGAAAGTCGCATTATTTGATGATTTGAAAAAGATAGTTGACTTGGCAGTCTAAGGAGTTTTATCAGACAGCCATATCAGATCTCAGTTGTGAAATCAACAGGACCTGGATGAACATAGGTTAGCAGGGATTCCTTTTAATGGGCTTGTGTTGTTTTGTCAGCCATAAGAGGAGGATTTGGTAAGTGAGCAAGTACAGCCATGTGCCACCACATCACTTGGTGTCATGTTCCTTGTCACCCTGGGTGTCATGCCATGTGTCACCCCGTGACCTCACTTGTGCAGCCAGTCATTGTGTGTGTGGTGGCCTCCATCTGAACATGCTGGCGCCTGTCCTGTTACACTGTAAACAGCACAGAGCCCTGCTGCCCACCGCCCATCTGCTCTTACTGTTGTTGTGTCAGTTTTCATAACTTGCTGTACCTGCGGACTTCAGAACTAATGTATTCGAAAAATTGAGAGAAAAAATTTCTCAGAGGGTGTACCAACTTAGCATTGTCATTATAGATCTGTAGGATTTATTTTGGTGAGTCTTCCCAGCTCTTATTTTGTTTCTCAGATGCCATTTTATAGTGTATATCACTTATCAATATTCTTTTTATTTGTGTTTTTTAAAGTATCTTCCCCTTCATCACCAGCCTGTAGATTATCTCTGTACGTTTTTTTTAAATAGCTGAAACTGTTGTGTTCTTGCAGACAGTATTTCTGTAATTGTGAGTTGAAGATAAAAATTTAGCTGCCTATGTCTTTGTGCTGCTGTTAGTTTGTGCAAGTTTCCCACCCCACCCCATCCCTCAAAATCAGTCATATGGCCTAGGTTTGTTTTTTAGAGCAATTCTTAAATGGCTTTAGTTTAATAAAATTCTGATGCTGCTTATTTATTTTTCTGAACACGAGTACCATTTTAGTGTCAAGTGTTTCAGTCTAAAAATATGACAAATTTGGATAATAAAGTCAACTTGTTTTAACAGAGAAACTACTGATGGATGGTAGCAGTAAATTCTGTAAAATAATTGCAGTGGTCTTTTTTTTTTAATGATAAACCCATGAAATGTGTACGTGTATGTTGAGGCTGTCATCCACTTCCATCCATCAGATGCCAAAAAGCACTTCAAATCAGCCACATTTGTGGGACATCTGAATCACTTCACTCGAGTTGGAACTGTCACTTTCTTAAAAGAAGATGCTGGCATATTTAGAAATAGAAAAAGGAGACTGGGTTGATTTTCCTACAGAGATGATATATATATATACCAGCTGTAGCCTGGGCTTGCTCACTTGTTAGGGGTTTTGAGTTTTGAGTGCTGCTGGTATGAACTGAGCACAACAAGCTATTGAGTTGTCGCCATTTTTTGGTGTAAGTAGTTGAGAGAATATGTAAAACCTTATGTGCAGAGCTTAGCCATCTTTTCATAAGTAAACAAAGCTACTGATGTCCTTTCTTAGTGATTATCGGGCACCTGTTGTTGTCACATAAACAGTACAACAGAAGGCTTTCTGGAGGGGGTAGAAGACTTATAAGAGCTGTTGTAGCAATAGTTCCTGTTGTTGTTCCAGCTTGATTGTTTGTTTGCATGATGTTCAACATGTCTCATGTGATTCTATCTGTTTTTCTTGTCTCTCCTTCCCATATTTGTCTCTCTATGGATGTCTATTTTTGCTGTGGCGTCCAGTCAACAAAGGTGAGTGTGGGAAACGGTCCTGCTTCTGGCCTTCTTCTCCTTCTTTAATATTATCACTAGTTTCAAGCTTATTGCCACCCTTTTTTCTTCCAGCTAGTAATGCACGATATGTTAAAAGTGGGTTTTGTGTTAATTGTGTCAGTTCGCATTTTAACATTCTTACCACATTTAATTCAAGGCTTAAGATATAGTTAAAAAGAAATCTGATCAGTCTCAAAGGCTATTTTTCTCAGAGGCTTTTTAGCTGAGTAAGGGACTGAATGTAATAAGGCAGAATTGTGTAAAATCCTGTTGACATGTTGTAATCAGTTATAACGTGTGAGAATAAAATAGTGATGGAATTTACACCAAAAGGAAGCAATCAAAATTACAAGTGAATGAGCAGCATTATTAGAGCTATATTATTATATATTGTCTATAATACTGCAACAATTTTGTAATCATAAATGCAACATACATTAAAGCAGATGTGTCATGATGAATGTACAGCATTGTTAAACATAATTTACATAAGAAAACATCAAACAGCTGGTGCTGAAACAATGGAGTATGTTGGACACACAAGCAAGAGAAACAGATTACCACTTTTGCCAGAAAAGTGTATGTAGAAAAATTGAAATTAATAGAGAAATCAGTCTACTTGTTGCAGGATCTGTGAAAATAATACCCACTTAGTGTTTCTTAAGAAATCCCACAGTTGAAAACTTAATTCAGTATGAGGTGGCAGTGTAAGGATTCACATATAGTAATGCATTGTATTGAATATTAAATAACACTTACAACTGTTGTCAGTACCTGCTTTTTTCAGGCATAGTGCCTAGATGTATTATTTTGCAAAGAAAATAAAAATTAGATTTTGAAAGGGAACAGTGGAAAGAATCATAAAAATTCATGGAAGCAAAAATGATTAGCAAAAGTATATAAATAAGTTTATTTACCTTGAGAAAAAGAAAGAAAGGCAGCTATGCATTTCTAGGTCATTAATGTCTGATGTTACTAGTAAATACTATATTTTATTAGATATTTTGTTGAAAAGCACATTTGGTCACAGGAAGCTTTTGCTGTGTTAGTTTCCTGTGCTGTCTAATCCTGTTGTGAGAGATTATAATGCACATGAAAATCAATAAAAATTATTATTATATATTCACCAAAACACAGAATTATTCATTAAGAGCAAAGTTAGGCAAAGGTCATTGCTTTGTAAGGTGAGAAAAATATACCCCAAAAGATCTCAATGAATGCCTCTCTTCTAACCTTTCAGCTCTTTTATCTTGCTTCTTTAGTAATAGTGTTTTTTGTATTTTTTTTCAAGAATATGAAAAAGTTGACTCCCTGCATTTTGCATGATATGAAGATATAATCAGAATTTTTCAGTTCTCATCATTTTACAAGCATGTACTCCTCACATGGCCAGTGTTGTTTTGAAACATTCAGATGTCGACATTTCATCATCTCTTTTGTTTATAAGCTGACACAATGGGATTGCTTTAACAGTAAACCAATTGCATAAGAACATGCATGCATACCTGATACATGTGTATGAGAGCTCAACCAGACATTCTCTCGCTCTCACTTACACATTCATCTAGAATGCATGATAGTTTGCTAGCTTGGGTGTAGACAGTTCTTTGAACATATTTTCTTTCTAACAGTTGCATGGGGTAGTGTTTAGACTGAATAGAATAGAACATTTATGCAGAGTACCCCCTGTTAGTGTCATCCTGGATGAAGTGGAATATTTTTTAACTGCTTTATTAAAATGTCTGGCTTAATGATAAAATTGCTAGTTGATAAGAATTATGTGTGTGCTTGTTTTTCTTTTAGTCACAATTTGTTATTGTGCATGTTGACATAAAAAAAAATTTTCCTGATTTAAAATTGTTAGATTTGGCATGAAAGTTTACTTGTGGTGACAGACAACAATCTAATTGTTAATCTGCATAATGGCTTGATAGGGAAAAATAGTTGAATAAAACAGTTGGTTTCTTGTGTACTTTTTAATGACTGTAGCAGTCATATCTTAAGACAACATTAATGTTATTGTTTAAGTGACATTTGAACACAGTTAAATAAGAGCACCTGGAAACATTATACTCCATCCAGTGTGCTAAATGCATAATGTACTTTAAAGTTATTTGAGACAGCTTTATTTGTACTCAGTAGTTAAAGATGTGCTGTGTGCAATTTTTTTTCAAGTTATTATTAGTTTTAGCAGTTTGTCCTTCTCTGACAATGTTTCTTGTCTCCCTCTTTTCCGCCCTTTCTGTGGCTTTCTTTCTCTCATTTATGTGCGCGCATGTGCACTCACACACACTTCTTTTCATAGTACTCATTAAAGAAGACATGGGAGGCATATCATGTTCTGGGTATGTGTTATAGAAGTCGGTGACCTCATAGGTTTTATCTCTGGTGGTGAGGTACAACAGACAGGCCTTTGTGTGACCTATCACTTCTGCTGTGAACAGTAAGCTTAAAACACTGTCCATTAAACACTGTCACTGTAACAATGGATTATACAAGCAGCCGTATAAGTGAATACCAGTTGGAAAGCAAGTAAAGGAGGTCCTAACAGTTTGTAATACACTTGACTGACTTGAAGGGCAGTTTACAAAGGGGATGAGTGAAGAAGGTAATGAAATGTGACAGTTACGTGTAGTGTGCTATTTCTTGTAGCTGCAGATAAAATTGAATGAAAGATAGACTGTATATAATGTGAAATTTATTAGATAATCACCACAAACCAAAAGTAATATTTCTTGCCTCTTGTGATGATAGTAACATCTAAATAGTCTTTATCTTTAAAACAGTTTAAATTTTTGATGCAAGCTTTTAGGTGTGTGGACATTGATGCCTGTCATTGTTTCAATATAGCATGCTCAGATGGTTATTTACACTGCCTACAAGATTACTCTAGGATGTTTTTTCCTCCTTGAAGAAAATAGGTGTAAAGATGTCTTGCACATCTATTGCATATATATAATAAAGGCCATAAAAATTACCATTAGGAAATAACCTTCCAACAGACATGCTCATTTTTCACCTCAGACATGAGAGCTCTATCACTTCAGTACGATTTTTTAATTATGAAATATATTCATTCATTTTTCTTCTGTGTACCCTCCCTTAAGTAAGAATTCTATAAGTTAGTAACTAGTCTGGTTATTGGAACTTAATGAATTATTATCTCACAAACATGAGGAATATATAGTGAGCCGTTTCTCCTGTTAAACTAGCTTTGCATCTTTGGCGTTGTATGCTTTGTAAATTTTGTAAACAGTAAGATCAAGCTGCAAGATCATCAACTGATTTATTTGTATTTAGCAGTTTCTCATGGGGCACATAGGGAACATCAAGATCATCCAATAGTTATCTGTTGCCTTCGCCTGTTGAATTGGCTCATAATTGTACGGATGTTTTTGCCTTATACAAAAGCCCATTCAGTCTATGTTGTTTCCAGAGGTTTGAGTGTACTTGGTTCCAGCTGTACTAATTGAGCTCTGTTGATTAGGTAATGTGATACCAGCCACTGGAAATGGCTCACAAGTAGTCTCTTCACCAGGTAGGTGCTTGAGTTTGCAGTTTTGTTTTTTTTTTTGCGGCTGGTCTGCTCTGTGCTGATTGCCAGTCAACAGGGAGTGCTCCACTTTCTATCATCCTCCGCTGGGCAGCCATGTACCTCTGTAGTTAAATCTCTGGCCTGTTGCCCTTGCTTCTGTCTGCCACAACGGACAGGCATATCCTATTTTATTTCCTCTCCCCCCTCCTCCGTCCTACATCTTTTTATAGCTGGTGGACGCTTGCTTGACTAGAATAAAAAGTGTTATTACATAGTTCAAGTTTACTCACTGAATGCGTATGCTTGCATACTTTGTCAAATGAAAGTTCAGTTGCAGCATAGACTTTGAAAGAAAGATGTAAAACCTTTCTTTTCAAATGTAACAATTATTGGTTGGTGGAAGAGATTAACACCAGGTCATTATTATATGAAAAGAGTGGCGTACATTTGTTTTGACACCAAAAACAACTTCTAGGTTGAAGGTAACCCTAGGCACGGGATTTAAGTGGAATGTGCAAGGTTATATTTCGCATTTTACAGCAGACTACAAAGCAGGTAGGAGTGCAGCCAAAGAATTGGAGCAATTGTGGAAGACTTTTTTAATAGCTGTACCTTTTCGTTTGCTCATCTGTGCAAGATGTATCTGTTATTAGTTCTGTTCAGCTTTTGTATTTCAGGTAAAAAAAAATTGTATCTAGTTTGGTCATCTAAAATGAAAATTAATGAGATATATTGTCACAATTGAAGAATATTCATTTCTGTCCAGTAAAGGTGACACTGATATCTATAAACACTTGTGTTTGTAATAAACACATAATATAATTTTGTAATAGCAAGGGAAGTTTGGTTGTGCACTTTTTTTCTGGAGGATTCATTTCTGAAGGTGATAAAATCTGTTTTTTTGCCCATTGGTTCTCTGAATTTAGTTTTCTTTTGTGTGTTTGCACCAAAGGATAATGTAAACAATGGACCCTGCACTGCATGCTGCTGTAGTGTACATTACAGCCTGACCCCAACTTGCTTAGTTTTCTTATGGTGGTTGAGGGTGATGGCACATTTCTTTCATATCTTACAGATTTGTTCTTTTGTTCTTTTTTTTCAAGGGTGTGATGATATTTTGGTTAACTTTAATTAATGCTGTCTACACGGGGTGAAATATCATTGCAGCAGTAAGGAGATAACCTAGAGACTCCTGTTTTCATCGTAGTGTCAAGTGTCTAGTGACTACCATTGTGTGCCAACAAGTGATATAGAAGTAAACAACATGGTCTTCCAGTAGCACTGATGTTCATTTTAAGCACAAATAGTCTTAGCAGGGTCAGGCTTCCTTCTAGTGTGTGTGAGAGAGCAAGAGCAATGTGTTGGCACACATGTATGCATGCTTGTGTGTGTGTGTGTGAGAGAGCAGTATGTTTACTCACGTGTAAGCATATGTGTGTGTGTGGAGGATGGCTTTGATTGTGCATTGTGTGTGACTGATGCTAGGTCATCTAGCCATATGGAGCAAGCAAGCAACCAGCCTTTAGAGTAAGTAGCCATTGAGTAATTAATAAAGAGGATCCCAAGCCACTGTCTCACCATCTGATTCCAAAAGGCAAAGGTAGCTTTAGCTTAAATTATTGTGGCCAATCCTGCAATTTATCTGATATTTTGCAGCCTGCGAGGGGTACAATAGCTAGTGTATTCATGCAAAGGTCAGTAATGTTCAGACATCAAGTGATAAAACATTTGTCCAATGCAGCAGTATTTTAAAGGGTCAGACTTTAGACTTGCCTATTGACTCTTTGTTCTGGTCCTTTATAAACTGTAGATTTTCTCCCAATTAAGTGTCGCATATTAAGCCTTTGTTTCATTTTCCCCCTCTAATTGCTAATTCTTTTCCTATAAACTATCTTATGCAAAATCGGTATTGTCAGAATGCCATGAAAGACTTAAGCAGGTGGAGGCTTACACCTAAATTATACCCAACAGGAGCAAGCTATGCATGCTAGAAAGGTTACAGGTGAATAAAAGCAAGATGAAGGTTTTATTCTCCAGGCTAAATCCTGTCTTTCCATTAACTTCAAGTTTCAAATGCCTGTTCTCAGGGGCATAGTAGCTAAAGTTCATCAAGTTTCTTGTTTTTGGATGCAGACTTATGGTTTTTGTCATTGTCTTTTCTCTCTGCTTGTATCTAAACCTTAGACTGTTGACTATTTCTCATCTTTCTTGTGGTGTTGAATTAAGCCCCCACATGCTTGCAATTTTCCATGTTGTCTACAATGAAGGTCTGGATGAGACGGGCTGTAGCAAACTGAGCATATAGACCATAAAAGTTTTCTCTTTTGAGATGTTTGAGTGAAGGTGGAGAGCTAGACTCTTATTGTGTTTTGTTATTTTTATAAATGAACTTGTTTTGAATAAAGTGTTAGATCCAGCATTGACAATAAAATCACCGAATTGCTGCAAATTTAATAACAAAAATAAAACAGAACACTAGAACGTTGGATGCTGCTTTACAGTCATGTAACAGCAATATATAGAACATAAAAATGATCACTTCCTGACTTGATATGTTTACTTGAAAAAAAGGTCTCATTAGCTTTGTGCCACCATCAAATCAGATATTGCATTATCTATTCATTAACATGCTTCAGTTTCCCAAAGTATTTTCTATGTATTTTCTATAGTTATTTCAATAGCTTTAAGGCTGTAAAAAAAACTTTGTCTTTGGTCATTGAAATTATTACTGTCATAAAGGAGGATGAAAAGTGAGGAATCACTTATTGGACATGTAACAAATAACTGGCAAATAACATAGCTGGTGGCATAACTTTTGCTAGAGTGAAATTGTATCGGCTTTCCATGCGCTGGTGGAATTTTGCATCTCAAGTTGATTACAGGTGCAAAGCATGTACTTTATAATGGGATCTTTGATAAACTGATGCTGTTTACAGAGTAGATTTATTTTGCCAATATCAGTCTGGTCATTCAGTACGGTCTTTGGCATTCTAAGAAATGGCCTAGATGTATATTATTAATGTCATGGCTTTACTCAGCAGTTCAAAGTTATTTTGTTAAGTTTTTTTTTTTTAAAGAAAGCATATTATCGAGCATAATACAGAACAGACTGTTAATGTTTTATTTGAAGTTTTTTTTTTTTTGGGGGGGGGAAGGGGGTTGGCAAAAATCTAGCTTTGGACTTTTGCTTAGCGTTTTTCCATTCCTTAAACTTTCACCTATAAAAAAAACTGCATGGTTGTAGTTACATCTGTCACAACTACACATTGACAAGTTTTAATCATTATTTATTCATCAAAACTGTTGTCAGAGAAAAGGAAAATTTAAATGGTTACAGGTGATGTAAAAACATATCATGTACAGGTAGTTTGGTGACTTTTATTTTGTTGGAGAGTGAGGTTTTAAAGAGGTCACTTTCTTGAGCCCAGCTTTTTTATGAGCAGTACCCTTCTCACCTCATTCCCTTGCTTCATTACCTCCCCTTTCTACAACCGGGGAAACTATTATGCTGCCCCTACAAGTATCAAATCATCTAGTGTGCGCCCTCCCACCACCTCTCCAACCCTTTTCATGCTTTGGACACTGATTCGCTGCCTAGCCATGTGCTTTTCTGGTGGCACATAGAGAATCATGTCATCGAATATGTACATTTTCTATTAAAAATGTGCATTCTAGTATAGCAGGAGATGTTTTAAAAATAACTGAGCTCATTGTTATGGCTGAAGATAGAGGATAGGTCTGGGTTTTTACTTTTTTTGTGTGGGTGGGATGGTCTCCTCGCATCTGTCCCATTTTGCTTGCATGTGCACAAGTATGTTCACAAGTGTTTGTGTGTGCACACACATGCGTGCCATGCCTGGCTAAATGTATCAAAGTATTATGAAACGTTACTTTGTGAATTGTTATATTTAACCTTCCCACTTACATTTGAGTAAGGTATTGTCAGTGCAACATTGGTAGCAGTGGAGAGACTGGTGCAGCAGTTATGCATAGATGAAGATATCAGTTTGTTTTTACTGCTAGTGCTAATTTCTTGTGTAACCCCTGTGTTAATGAGGTCACCATTTCTTTCATTAAATAGACATGTACTGTGAAGGCTCTGTGGCACTGCATTATCTAGACTCTAGAGGTATAGTAGCTGAGTTCTGTCAGGGAGCTTATCAGAGGTGGCAGAGTAAAGGTTATAAAGGTATTGATGAAGCACTAGTATCTCCTGTTGATAGAAAAAGCTTAAACTTCATGCTCCAAGAGAATGTATGGCAGTGGAAAACTACTGCATGGGCTAGAAAAGCAGTGAATGACTGCAAAAAAGGTAAGTACTACACAGATGCTTTAGGGGCTTCCATACCTTGGACCATTTTTTAATGATGGAGGGGACAGAAAATGTCTCCAGATTTATGAAAAGATTGACTGGCTAATGTGCGAGAATGTGTTTAAAAATTTCATTGCAAAAGAATGTTACATAAGCAAATAATATTACTTTATGTTTGGGCTGTAAAATAGACAGTTTTAGCACTTGATTAAATTATCAATGAAAGCTTCTACATGTATTGCAAATGAGGGATCAGGAGAAAGCTGCCAGAACTTTTGTAAGTATACTTTGTTGAGAAGTTAGCAAGTTATTTCAAAAGTTATTCTAAGGGTAAAGTTGCAAAATCAAAATAAAACAATCAAGAACACTTTTTGTCACATGTGTGCAGGTAGAAGCCTCAATGTGAAGAAAAATGATGGTATCAAGGAATCGACAGACAGCAGCACAATTGAAGATGAGGACACAAAAGGTGGGTCTCAGACAGTATCCAGATGGAAGTTCCCCCACATGTTGTAGTGGTAATCTGTCTTGGTCCTTAAGTAATGCGATGGAAACTGGAAAGAAAATAACACTGATAGTTATTATAGACTTGTAGCATTTCTGCAGCAACTTTTTTTTTCTTTGTTCTTTTGGGGACCCAAACAGGATAAATACATCGAAAAACCATCAACTTCTTTAAGTTGCTATTATTCTTATATGAATGACATCATCTAGCAGAATTCAGGGTAACAGGACATTCCTACTTTAGTCACTGAAGTCCCAGCTGGTCTGGCTTTTTTTCTTTCTTATTGTTTGAATGTAATCTTGCATGTCATGATATCTGTTATTTTTCCAGTCATATTTATTTTAAATGTTCATTTTCAATATGAGTTTTTCACTTTTTTTTACACATTGTAAACTACTCCCATTGTTTTGGTGTAGTTTATTTTATCTTTTCCTGCAATTGCTTCTCAGAAACATTTTTGATATTCTCTGTGCTATGTCTACAACAGTGGTCACACCCAAAACAGATACTGAGAGTGAGTATGTGTGGTGGCTGAGAAGAGAAAGCTTCACAGATGAGCTTTATTATTATTATTCCATTTTTCTTTTTAGTAGAGATGAGTGACTGACAGTTTTCCAAGGTGTATAAAACAGTCACCCTTGCTCTTAGCAAATCTGTTTCTTTTGCTTGTCTAGATGCTTTCTTGTTTTTAATAATTGTTTTAATATAATGCACATGTTTGCACTTAGTAAACTTTTGCAGTGTCTATTCTTAACATGGTCATACTATTTTTTTTTAAGATTTCAAACCCAAGTAGTAGAGAGAGTGGGAGAAACTTGTGTAATTTTCACTAGAAGGGTAAAAAATTGTGGAAAGCATTTTGCCACTTATAAGGCCATTTTGCCAATTTTTTTAAAATTGTCTTTGCTAAGAGCTGAGATGACTTTGCATTTTACTAGATCAAACCTAAGTTTGCTAGTTTTCATCCCTCCCTGCCCGCATTTCCTATTTTAGTTTGTGACTAAACACTTCCCTCCTTACCAATGTTTTTGTTTCATTTTATGCTGAGTCTAAAAGCAAAGAAAATTAAAGAGAGTGGCCAACATGAAATTCATAGATCATATTGCAGTGATGCGATTGGTGGACTACAAACGCAGAAGTTTTGGCCAGCACTGTGCAAGTTTTGGACAGCATTTTACCAGTTTTGGACCCCACTGCTCGGGTATGGTACCCCCCACTTCTTGGTGGCTGAGTACCACTCACTGGTTTGGTGGGAAGTCCACTGCATGTTAAGATACCTGATGTGCATATATGTGTGCCTCATTTTGCACTCCTTTGTCTTTTCCAATAACCCTGCCATCAGCTTGTGGCCATGTTGTTCAACTGTCTTCTTCAGGACCACTGTCCCATCATTGGGACTGTGTGTCCAAGCGATTCATTCGCTGTCCATCCACCTACACTGTATGTTCTAGTATGCAGCAGTTTATTGTAACATTACGCATGCCTGCTTTGTCATGAAACTGTCATCTAGGGCAGCTATTACGTTTAAACTGATGTTGCAGTAATCTTTCTGAAGCATCATCAGAGTACTTTTGTCAGTAACGTTGCAAGGAGTAGTGTCAGTGCTTAAGCAGCATCTTATAATAATCATAATTGAAGAGATGCTAAATGATATTAAACAGAAGCAGACTGAATACAAACCTTTTGTAGCAGAATGATTGGAAAAGGAAGGTATTATATGGGAACAAATTTAAAACCTCAGAAATCACTTATTACACCACAGAACAATGCTGTCTTAAAAAATAAAGATACGTAAACTGTGAAAATGCCATATTTTAACAGTTCAAACCACACCTGTACTCAAGTTAATTTTGGAGATGTTAGAGTTTATATTCAAAACTGATGTTCTACATATTTAATAATAATAATGAAGATTTTTACATAATTTCACAAAAAGGAATTTTACAGACCATGAACCACGCAGCATCAGAAAGGAGATGTCCACCCATACAAATTTTCCCTCTTTTTTTTTTAATGGAAAAAGTGGAAAATAAGAATATATGTTTTGGTCACAGCAGTCACTCCCCCTGCCTTTTTTTTGGATGAAGGGTTCAATTCTGTTTCATTCAATGCTTGATCCTAGTTTTATTTCTGCCATTTCCATTTCAAAGTTAGCATGTCTGTACTTCCACCTTTGTCTTGATTAAGGCAGTACTGATATTCCCTCTGGTGCTCAAAAATGAAAACAGACATTTCGGAAATCATACTCAACTGATTTTATATACATTGAACCTAGCTTTTAAAAAAAAAATGTGATGGACAAGTACACATTTTGCATGTGGTGTTGATGTGACATTGACATCTTCCACTCCAGTCAAATGAAATCCCAAAACCAGCCATTGAGAAGGGTGTAACAGAGGCCTTCACCCATAATGTTTCTCTTATTTTAAATGGGGAAATCTTGAAAATACGGTTAATGTGGGAAATGTGCCCAAGATTTCTTTATTTTCATTCATAATCTGTTAGATTTTTATATTCATATAAAGTATAGATTTGTCTGAAAGCAAAGGCCTCCCTCTCATGTCTGTACTTCCGGATGAAATTACCAAATGGTGAACCAAGTAAGGGGGTTGGGGACTAAAAACTCCTCAGAGGGTTGTATCATAAGGCTAATTCTAGGTTTAGACCATCGCATACAACCCATGGCAGTCCATTGTAAAGGCTACATGATATTATCAATTTAAAGTATGCTAAAATTGATGTTTTAGGGCAGCATCGGTGTGCTTAATTCAGGGAAAGTGCTTTGAGAACTTGCATGCAATTTTTGTTTAACTTAAAAAAAAGTATTTGACATTTTTCCACAACTGAAAAGAGATGAATACAAGAAAAAAACATGAACAGGAAATGATTATATTTCTTTTGGGTCTTTTCCCCCCCTTAACAGTCAGGGGTCAACCATGAAGAATTTATGTATATAAAAAAACAGACTTAAAAGAGAATTGTTTTAATGTGGCAAGGCCCATCATACCTGTAAATAGTAAAGCCAAGTGCTCCAGTAGAGATTCAAGCAGATTTAGTAAGATGTATAAATAGATTGTACTCTCCTGATGACATGGCAGTCCTGGGGTGCAACCGCTAGTGCCTGTCACCAATATAGTTTGGGTTGGCTGCCCTGGGTTCAGCTCTCGTCTTGGGGACGCTGTTCTCTCTCTGCATGTGGCATCTGATTTCCCCCCTCCTCCCTCCGGTGCTCTTCAAACCTAAATTAGGTTTACAGCTGATGCCTTGTTTTAACTAATTAGATATAGTGCACTGGATTTAATGGGAATCACAATTGATTTTTGAGTACAGTTGACAACCGAGTACATAATTTGACGTGAATATTTGAAAAGAATGCCTTTCAGCTGCGCTTAATCATTTCCACCTCCCTGCTTTTGTTCTTGACAATAAAGACAGAGAGTTGGATATTATTGGATGAAATCTTTTATTTATGGTCCAAACAGTAGAAGAGTGTTTCCAAGCCTTATCCCAGTTGGACCTCATACAGACTTACATTTTGGTATTTAAAAAAAAAGAAGAAATTTATTAGCTGCTTGTGAAAACTATGTATAAAAAATGGGTCTGTGCTAAATCAATCATATATGAACAGTTTTCAGCTTCAGTGCCTTAAAATAACCCCCATGAAATACTTACTAGACAACAGTAGATTGCACTTTCTGATATTTTAATAGTCTGCGATCAGTTCTAATCAGTATATAGCTGCTCTGCACTTCTGACGTGATTGGAAAAAACCTTGCTTACCATACTCCTGGACTTTGGGGGAAGATTTGAGATTGTAATTAACCGTTATAGAACTTGCCCTTTGTCCAATTCCATCAGCTTTGATGCTGCCAGTAGTATTTGAAAAATTAAGAAACAAGCATAAACAGATATATTGTTTTTGATGCATCAGGCTGCAAGTTAGCGTATTATATATCTTCAGCACCCTCCTTTTTTTCTTTTCTTTTTTTTGGTTACAAAAAGCTGGTTTGGAAATTTAGGAAAGTAAGGTTTGATATTTGCTCATCTCTCTGAGCTGGTTAAAAGGAGACTGTTTCTTTCCATCAGTTTCAGATTATTCAGATCATATATCTCATCCTTGGTGTGAAGCAGAGCTATAGAGCTGCTTGTGTGTTTTGATATAACTTGCTTGAATTGAACTGTGAATGAAAGATCAGTTTTGCATTTAGTTGTCTTATCATCCTCATTTCCACTACTTTCAGAACATTGGTGAATATTTGTTTTGTTTAAGGCTTTGTTAAACATGTATACTCTACCTCATTGTGTATAATCTGCATGCATGTGTGCTTCTGATGGTTAGTTCTAAATACTATGGCAGTAGCAGTTTATGGAAAAGGATGGCAGCCCTGTTGTTTCAAGTGGACAGTGATTTTTTTTTTCTTTTGACCATCAGGAAGTCTGAATAGGATTTTATGTTTATCCTATGTCAAAACCCTGCGGAAGCTTCAGTCCTGCAAAGTAGACCAGTCTAATGGTGTGATACCTGTGAATAAATAGTGGTAGACTGATACTCCTGTTGATAAATGTTTGTCTTGATTTTGTTCGCAGCAAAAGTTAAAAAGCTCATAGGGCTGAAAGAGTGTTGAACATTCCAGTGGAACAAGGACATAATGTAGAAAAGACATTCATTAGATTCCATTAAAGAAGACAAAACATATAGCTCTCTAGCAGTGTTAATTGCTGTGACTGTTTAGGCCTATAGATAATGTTGCGTTTAAAAAATGGTTCTTGGTTAGGCACATGGAAAAAATTACATCAAGTGAAAGTTTCAAAAACTGTCAAAGTGCGTAAAATTATTTCCAGTTGATAAAATTCATATGCATGTTTACATTCTCTCTGTCTATCTGTCTTGTCTCTGTGTTAGCTGCCAACCTTTTTTCTTTCATTTTATTGAGATTGATTTTGGAAAGTAATGATTCAAGGAGTTTGGATGCAGTAATGATGCTCTAAACATGTATTTGTATAATAAGTGCAACAATAGTAATCTTTATAGAAGGAAAACTGGCTTTATTATGTGCTTTTGTCACTGTGTGAATTTAAAAATAATGGGCACCAGATTAGTGCAAAAGCACTGATAAAATCACTGCCTTGACTACATTAATAAAAAACAGTAAATTCTCACAGATAAGTTTTAAACTGAATAATTTTCAAGAGTTCGGAGTAAAATAGGTTGATAAAAATGTTGAGAGTAATTTTGAGTGCCTTATTTCATGCCTTATGGCATGATAAATAGCCAGCATCAAATCATGTGTCTGGAAGTGGAACTTGTTCACTAGTGACATTTGCTAATGACTTTTTCGGTAATTGAGGATATCTGCCTGCAAGAATTTAAGGCCAGTCTCTTTTGTGCATTGTTGCATTTTATGTGTTTATTTGTAAGGACCCATGGGTTATGCATGTCTGCTTCACCCACATGTTGTAACAAAAGAACTGATTAAAATATTTGGCTGAATTATGTGTAGACCTTAACATTTTTCCCAGATAGCATCTGTAAGGTGACTGTTACAAAGTAGACTTCCCACCAGTATGTGAGCATTTGTTTTTTTTTTTAATAAAAGTTCATTCTTTGCCTAGCAAATGCCAAAAGTTACTCAAAGCCGTCCTCACAGTTTGAATGGCTAGTACTTTTAACTCGTCAAGATTTATACAGACATTTTTTTAGACTATGCTGTTGCGTGACAGCTGGATACCAAAGTTTGTTTTAATTCCATTTACTTTTTTTTTTTTTATTTTGGTTTGCTCAGCAGATAAAACACTTTTTTTTGTCAAACTGCAAATGCGGAACACAGAAGAATTAATCAGGCTAAGTTATAGCACCTTTGACATTGATAAGTTGCAGTTGAATAACAGCAGTCATTTACATGAAACTTGATACAAGTATAGGTATGAAAAACAAGTTTGGAATTTGATTCCACATAGTATTCTCTTGCCTCTTGTGAAAAAAAATAAATTCTGCAGTTTTATCACTTTATTGGTGAATTATTATACAGCTGTACAATAAGCATCATGCAGCTTTACTCTTTTTATACTAGAACACCAGTATGTGAAATTGATCGCACATTTTTAAATGATGTGATTAATGCATTCTTGTGACATTCTTGGATCTTTGATTACTGTCTTTAAGGAGGATTTTAAATGTACGTGCATGGCATGAAACCAAAGACATAGGAGTGCCTTGCTCACATTGCAGAAGTCTAAGGAAGAGTATCAAACACCATTCATCTCAAAACTATTCACTATCTCTCTTTGGGCTATCCAGAATAGAAAATGGCTTTCCAAGTGCAAGTTGTATTCATATGAACTGTTTATGGCACTGCATGCAGCACTAGAGTAGTAATGTTTCTGATCATCGAAACAAAATATCACTTTTTCTGGGTTTTTTCCCTGTCATGTCATGTAAATGTGACCAGAAGTCACTTTGTAACAGCAACATTGTATATTTAATCATCATGAATATTTATATCCAAATTAATCTGCAACAAAAAGTTTTAGGTGGTGTGCAAAAAGCAGTTACATGCCTCTGAATTCCTTAAGCTACAAAAGCTAAATGATGTTGTCGCCCTTAACTTAGCAAGCTCCTTTTCTGTAGGCATGGGTGTGTAAGCCAAACACTAGCATCACTTTCAACAATGGTAGTACATCTTAAAGATTGTCCACTGACCACATTTTACTAAACAGAGTGTGGACATGATTGCATTACTTTATCTACACATGACTTAAGTCTAAATAGAAATGTCACTCCTATCGATGCTGCACAGGTAGTGATTAATCTGAGTTTTAGGGAAGCATGATCAATCTATTTTTGATTTTATTATTTCTAGAAAATGGTTATTATATATTTTTTTGTAATGACTGCCGATGTTTCCAAGAACAGATGCTAAGAAAACGAATGACTTTCGGCGGTTTAACTTTGAAGTAAACTGTTTCAGTGGGAAAAGAATATTGTTCAGTAGTTATAGGTGTTTGGTCATGACAGTAGTTTTTTTTTATTGTAGTAAGATCAGCATACAGTACTTAAAAATGTACTAAAAATGTTTGTGTAATGTTTGAAGATGGAAAGATAAAAACATGCAACATGCTGTGTTTCAGCTGCATATTTCTACATGCTTAACCTCAAATATGTGATATAGCCTTAGTTGTTGGCACGGTGTAAAACACAACCAACCAACCATTTCCAATATATTGCAAATGCACCCCCCCACCACCACCACCACCACCACACACACACACACACACACACATTGAGAAAGAAAGATGCAGTACAAAAAAGACCACAAAAAGCAACAATAGAAGATAACTATACATTGCACATGTAAACCAATATTACTTTTGAAGATGTCCAGTGGAATTCAAATTTTTTTTCCTAAAGACTGGGTAAAGCTCATTGCAAGATTCTGTTTTCCCAAATCTGGGTAAATACCCTCCTCCCTTTCTTTCCATTCTCAAGATGCAAGCTGCAAACATCACCACGCACAGAAAGAGGTCAGCAACACAGAGTTTAGTATTGTACACGTATATTTTCATATTATGAAGGTATCAGCAAATGGGAGAACTGCGATCATACGTTAATTAGGCATATCTGTACTAAGTATTGCTTGCAATATGTCTTGCTTCAAAAAGGCATTTTTTATTTGTATAACTTCAGTTCTTTCATAAAGCTCATTGAAAACTAGTCTAGTCTGTATTTCAAAAGCTATAGAGCAGGCTGGAGAAGATTAGGAGTAAGGAATAAAGATAAAGGAATGCCTGGAAAAAACTTTTAGGAAGAAATACATTTTTTTCTACTTCTTGTATAAAGCTTAAGGCTGATAGATATCAATTTTATCAATCTTACTGTTTTGTTGAAAGAATACTCTTGCTAGCCACGTTGTATTTAGGGAGGGGGTCATTTTTGACAAGCAAAAGCTTTTAACACATAATAAAATGTAGGGGAAAACAATATTTAATTCAGTTAAGCCTTCATAAATAGGATAAGATGTGTTGTCCTTTGTACAGAAGACTTAATTATGACCTCAAGCGAGAAGTGCCTATTTTTCATCCTTTCGTTTATTGTCTTTAACAGAAAAAGGTTTATTTTTGTAAATGTTTGAAACAGTAATATGGGTCAAAGAATTTACAAAGCGTCAGCCATAATCAAAGATGGTGCCCATGTGTTTATTACAGTGCTTACATGAAATACTCATAACTCTTTTATATAAGAAAGTAGGTAATTGTAAAATTACTTTGAGCATACTACAGAAATGGAGTGCCTTTGTATTGCCTAGGTATTAGTTGATTCCAGTCCTGAGATTGATGTTTTTGTTCATTGTGTCTAAGCAAAATTGGCTAGTTGTACTTGCATATTCCATTCATATTATTTTGCACTAATGTTTTGAACTAAAATGTAGTGTGCTTTCACATCTAAATTCATATCTAAGTATCTTTATTGTTGCCTGTAGAACAATAGCAAGTTAGAGTATTGTAAATATTTTGTTATTAACAAAAAGAATTGTTCTATGTTAAATTTGATATGAAGATCAATGTACCAGCATACACAAAAGCTGGGCGTCTTTACTGGACCCTCAGAAATGTCACATAGAAATGGGTCTCGTAAGGTTAATTCAGAATCAGAATTACTTTAAGTTAATATTATTATATTTGTCTTGTAGGTATTATTTAAACCCTTAGTGTATTAACTGAGGATGTGTTGCGTCACTGTTCAGACAGATTTTTTAAACATTAAGGCTAATCAGTTTTACTTCATAAAGATATGGAAGCAGAATTTCCAGATTCTCTCAAGTGCTGCATTCTGTTTGGTGCTGTTTGTCAGAGATTTTAATGCCAGCTATACTTATTATGTGTCACAGGTCGCAAGCAGGAAATTATAAAACTGACTGAGCAGCTTCTTCAGGCAATAACCAGTGGCAACTATGAAGATTACACGTAAGTTAGGAACCTTTTTAGAAATCCATATTTTATTTTAGAGACGTTAACATGGTAGACGAAGTGGATAGCCGAGTGGTTAGAGTGCTGGCATCTGAAACGAGAAGCAGGGCGGCTCGATACCTGTGTAATGCAACAAACTTGCCCCCAGCCGACCCAGCTGATAGGAATTGATACCTGACTTCTTAGAGGGTTCGGCTAAGGTAAGGCAAAGATGGGCACCACCCTCACATACAGCTGGCCCTGAGAAAAGCGAGGTCTTTAACACCTCACTTCCCAACAACATGAAACAATCAAGGGATGACCTTTACCTACCATGGTGAAATAATATATGGTGAGAAATATGTAAATAATAGGGAATTGTTGATGGTAGTGCATTTTTCTTGTTGTTTTGTTCATTTTACATACTGATGAAGATTTGATAGCTAAACAGAGAAATGTAATGGTCATCAGGACTCTCTGGACATTTGGTAAGCACCTGTCACATTTATTTTCCTCATAAATGAAACAGAGTATATTGATGTGTTTTACCTTGATACTTATGCTCCATTTATCGAATCCTGGCATAGATGGCAGGAGTACTTTAGTGTAGAGAAAGGTCATAGGCTTTGGTTTATGTATTTTCCTCTGGGTGTCGTTCTTTTTTAATGTTTATTGTATTTTTTATATTATGGTACTAGTCGCTTTAAACTAAGAAAAAAGGGTTCTTAAAATTCCGCATAGCACATATTTTGACAGGCACAAAATTTCAGAGGTGCCCAGTGAAAGAGAAAAGGATCCAAGAACTGTTTCTGTAGCCTTCAGCACCTTATCACAGAGGTTTTGTTTCCTTGGCATTACAATGGAAATGGTTTTGTTTACTTGAAGTTACAGTGGAAATGATTTCTTATTGTGCAAGAAGTTCTTTCTGCTATTAAATTTATTCAATAAAAAAACTATGACTCTTTTTCTACCTCCCTTTGAACCTTTTTACTGTTCACATTTTCAATCCACTGCTTTTTTCCCATTTCTGCATGTCTTCTATTTTGTTTAAATTTGTTTAAAGAAGGGTTCAGAAAGATGTGCAGCACTTAACTTTTTTGGTTCAGTATAGCTTGTTCACCCACCAAGGAAATATAGGGTTTTTTTTCTTTTATATCTATGACCAAACTGTAACCTGCCACCTGTATATGTTATTCTCATGTCTAAACCTCAGCCTTTATGAAGAACAGCTGATTAGTTGAGGCTAAATATTAATTCATAACCCAGAGAGGTGTTAAAACAAGCATTAAAATATTTGAAATATATAATGAAAGTAGATCAATAAATTTTCAACATAAACAACAGCAATGCCACATCTTAATTCTTATTTTCCCCTTTTCTTGTGATGCTGGTAAATAATTCTTCAAACGTTACTTATCAGGAGATAATTTCATCAGCTGTTAATGCATGATGTTTGCAATATTAACTACTGGTTGATTCAGATAAAAGGGGTGATTTTTTTACATCCAGCATATAAATAATTGAAGAGCCAGAAGAAGAACTCATTTATGTATTTCATCTTTGTGACAAAAAAAATCACATAAAAAGTATGATCATGTGCTGTATAAATCGTGCATTTATTGTATATGTTGCTTCATGACAACAAGCAGCTAATGATTTTCAAAGTTTGATGCCTTGCTGGAGAAACTTTCTTCTGATGTATTTTGTATACCCCTAATGGTCATTTGGAAATTAAATCATTTATAATTTTGGAGTAGATTAAAAAAAGTGTTAAACCTTGATGATTGCAGGCATTTGGTTGATCCTCACTTGACAAGCTTCGAACCTGAAGCTCTGGGGAACCTTATAGTAGGCATGGACTTCCACAAGTTCTACTTTGATCATGGTAATTTTGAAAAGAAGGCTCTTTGGTGTAACATCACTTCTTAGAGGCTTAAACCATCCAGCTCAGTAGCATGGGGACACTGTACAGTATGTTTTAGTGAATTGCTGCATTTTTTCTTTGATAATAAATCTTGACCCAGCAGTACTAGGTGGATAGAGAGTTTTTCCATCATTGATCCAATCAACCAGCAGACTTCTGCTCTATGCTTCAGTGCACTAACCATAGGGTGCAGAGCCTACCTTTTACAGTGTTGTGTTATAATTTATTCCAAGGTGTATTTCATAATAGTAATCAAATCGTTCTGGTGACATTCCATTATTTTCATGATGATTATTTGGTACATTTGATGAGATTCACTGTCTCTGTATATCCCAGTGTTTTCAAAGAACAACAAGCCAGTGAACACCAGTATTCTGAACCCACATGTTCACCTGTTAGGAGAAGATGCAGCCTGCATAGCCTATGTGCGCCTAACACAGTACATCGACAGGTTAGTGACAGGTTACTAAAATAATTTCTGCTGCCAAGATGTTGCTTTACATCATGAACCATAAGGCTCAGCTTCTAAATATTATTGTCTCATGATTAGAGACAACATATGAAAGAAAAACTGTGTCTGCATGAAGAGGGAGTAGCAATCTTACCATGTACTATGATTGACCAATCATTTTCAGGAATGGTCTACCAGTAACCATGCAGTCAGAAGAAACACGGATCTGGCAGCGTAAAGATACCAAATGGCAGAATGTGCATTTCCACCGCTCCAGCTGCAGTGCAATGCCACATGGAAAATAGATGAAGAGGGCTAGAATGCAACCTTTGCTGGCTTCTACTCTTCGATTGACCTTAGGAGGCAGGATCTGGTCCGTGCTGGGACTGCAGTCTTTGTACTGTCACCCTGCTCTTGCCACCACCATCATGGCCTCCCCTGCGGCAGGGCCTGTTGCTTGACTGGGGTGTGTGGTTTCTACTCTGCCTCTTGCACTGCTCTGGTTCTGTGACAACCTCAGCTACACCCACCTTGGTCTTTGGCTCACTACACCCAGTTTCTCATCATTCAAGATTGATAGTTGTTTCTCACACAAAATTTCCTCCAGTTGTCTCCCTTTCAGTCTCAGCAAATGTCATTTGGGTTTTTTTGTTTTTTTTTAAATAGCTGCTCCCTGTAAGAGATGTGCTACAGAACATGAATTGTGACAAATCTGCTCTGACAATGGCTTTGTTTGTGGACTTGAAATAATTTGGGTTTTATTTATGTTGGGTTTTTGAAAGTATATTTAGCAGAGTGTGTGATCACTGATAAACAGCCACTGCATGCTGTATGTTATCAAGTGAGAAAATCTAACCTGGGAGATGATGAACTAGACATGATCACCTTAGGTCTCTGCTGCCTGGCATGGTGGTAGCAAGGCTGAGGGACTGGAGGTGTGTGCCACCTTGCGTTTGCATCATGCCTGGTTGTGTGAAAATAAGTTTCAAAGCATGTTTCCAATTTTTGCATGCTGTATGAAACTTGCTGCATCTGGTTTCTTTATTTTTTACACCCCTACCCCTTTTTTCTATTTTAAGTTTGCGAAATTGGTTTTAATTTAGTGAACTGTAAAAAATATATTGTAATAAGTATGGAGCAGTCGTTGAAGAGTAGCTTTGATGTTTGGTATGAGTGGCAAGGCACAGCAGTTGTAGGTTTGTATAAATAAGTCAGTTTCTTAGTCCATGTACAATTCAGATAAATATTCTGTAGATTACTGTTGAAGCTGTCTTTCAAGGTATTGGTGTCAAAGTTGAAAAATCATGCTCTTTTTAACCAACATAATAATAATATAAATACCCGTTGCACAGATGCATTGTATGTGACTTTCAGAAACAAACCTCAGAATAATTGCTTTAAAACAGACAGGTCATCTTAGAGCAGTTTTTTTATAAGATGAAGCAAAGTGTTTTTTTAATCATGCTAGGTCACGGGAAAAAAGGCAAGTGCTTGTATGTTAAAAATAGGATGTGAGTCTAAATAAAAACAAATGCAGACTATTTTTATTGAAAATCAATAGCTGATAAATATAGTAAGAATAAAATATTTCATAAAATAACTGTAATTGGTACTTAATTTAATTGCTACTTATCCTTTTAACAGTCTGTCCAAACATCAGAACTGTTATCTGCTGGCTGTCTTATTTGCAGAGACTAACAATCCTTATTCTAGGTGCATATGCTGCAACACAGTTAAGTCATTCACAGAATAGTGGATAAATATGTGTGGCACCTTCGCTACCTAACTAGACTGGGCTGCACAAGAATGTGCACCATATAATTTTTACTTCGAAACCATGTAAAGTAACAAGGGGCTAAATCCACTAATTTAAAGCTAGGTAAACCCTTTTCAAGTGGAGTTACATCCCTTAACAGAACCAAGAAGACATTGAATCACGGACGTGTATAGGTGGATTGCTGTCTGTCTGCCGAGACCAACGCTGAGCCTCTTGCGAAGTTCTCCGCTGTTAGTCTTGGCGAGCCTTAACAATGAATGTGAATAAACCGGAAGCTTCTTATACACCAGCCTCGTTCTAGTAGTTCAACAGAAACGTGACTAAACCGGAAACTATTTGTAACCAGCCTCGTTCTATGACTTCACTGAAAAAAATCGTCTGCAAGCAGTCCAGTAATACAAGTCCGTGATTGAATTAACGATTTCTTTTTTTTGGGTAGGGGTGGGGGTGAACTTTCTTTTTCAAAACCCATGACGATGAGCGCAAACGTCAGGTTGTGTAATAACATTTTACATATTATGGGGTGTATCTCAAATAATAAAACTGGTTTTTTATCATTTAGAGTGTAATCTTGAGTTTATTGATGTCTGCCTGGTGTATAACCATTAAAGTTCAGTGGCTAGACATCGCAATGATCATGCATTTTGGGTTACCCTATGTCCAGAAATATTTTTTGAAAATTACATTGGATTTATCAAATTTCCTTTGAATTCTCAAGAAAGTGTTGTTTTACAATAAATTAAGGTAGGAACAGCTTATTTCAGCTTACTTTTACCTTTCATTATAATTTTAATTTGTCTTCCTGCCATGTTTACTTTTTTATGAGATTTTTGGAAAGAGCTTGAAATTTTTATCTGAGTATCAGCATGGAGGTCAAGATTGTTTAGCCAGTATATTAAAATAATAGTCTGTCATAGGTGGTGCTCACTGGGTGCGACTTCTGTGGTAAAAGATTCTTCAAGTTCATCAGTGCATGCATATTTCTTTGCTGTCTCTTACACAGGCATACACATGCAAGGACACATACATGAATACATTTTCTGGATCACACTTTCACTTATACTTCTTTAGTGTTTCCATATCTTGTGAGGTTAATCAGCAGCTGCGTGTTATCTCTTTTTGTGCTGCAGAGCTTTTTTAATAATTCATTAAGCAATTAGCATATCTATCAGTTTATCACAGGATAAACGGTTTTTAAAATATAGGTTTTATAATATTTATAATATTACATAATACACAGTTTTCCATTTTTAAAAAGTAAACAGTTTACTGACTTCATCATGAGAAGGTGTCATCAATGCAGTTAGAGTCAAGTGTCCCAGGTTCCTGTCTTGTGCACAGTTTTCTCTGCTTGTGGCACCTATTTACAGGGATGGCTGCTTGATCTTGAGCCTTAGGTGCTGGCTCAATGTAAAATATATATCTCCCCTCCTGAAAAGGGCTAAGTCAAGTAATGCACTAATTGTGGTGATAAAATTTCGTCTTTGTAATTTATTTAAGAGCACATGGCATTTCCCTCTTACTTCTGATATAACTAGCAAACCCCACATATAGGTTAATAATATATATGCCAGTTAAAGATTGATTAAAGGTGAAGCATTTGGATTTGCACTTGATATTATAATCCAGCTCTAGACCGTGCAACTTATGCACAGTAATTTCATGTTTTTTCAGTTTTATATAATAGAAAAGATCAGTTCTTGTTTTAAATTATTATGTGGCTGACTTGTGCTGTTAAGACATCACTGTCCCAATGACTAAAAATTTGGTCCTGTCTTTTGCCGTTTACTGAGGTGGCTTGCTTTGCTAGAGGCAAAATTAAAACATTTCATCACCATTATTGTTTACTTGAATTTATTTTAGATTTAAAATAAAATTTCTTTGTAGCAAAGAATTCTTTTTACTTTGTCATTGTTTTAGCGCAGGCTTGTCATCTTTACCTTAATTAGCAAGATTATCTTATTGTTTAACATTGTTTTCCTAGTTGTTTTGTATACTGTCTTAACAGTTTTGTTCTCAGTGCACATTGAAATTCTCAGCTGAATTCTTGTTGAAGCATTTTAATGTTTGTTGAGCAAATATTAAATATTGAAGAGATTTAAACATGAGCCCTACACCTTAACTGGGGCTTGACGTTTTTATGAGACATACCAGTTGGTGCAGAGGTGTGCGTGTCTAAGATGTCTCCCTCTGTATTAAGTCATCATTCTGTTTCTTGCAATTAATAAAGTTTGTTTTTACCATGCACTATCCTGTCCATGTTTGCATGTTGCTGCTGTTTGGCTTTTGTAACTGGATGCTACTTATTCTTTATAGTAATTTGTACTAGAGTGAGCTAGGTATCTGAACCCATAGATTTTAACCAAAACTGTAGACTGCAGCCCTGCAGTTAGAGTGTGCTTGATGTGTGACTTGTGATCAGGCATTGTGGCTACAAATATTCCTGATGGGTGTGGTTATACATGTTAACTGCTTGCTGCTTCTGTTATGAATGCAAACTGCAAACTACTGATCAAGAACTTGGGCTGCACAGAATGACAGTTGGTCATATGTGAGAAACTTCAAAGGGCCGAGAGTTTTATTAAATGACATTGTGCTTGGTGTTGATCCATATGCTTCCTTATTTTCATGCACAGATGGTCTCCCCCTTCTTTTTGTTGTTGTTAAGTTTAATAAAGGGGATACAAACTGACCGTCTCATCATTAATTCAAAAGCTACCCATATCAGGCTGGAAAGATTTTTTTTAATAGGATATCAGTTATTAGCTGACTTGCATAACAAAGATGATGGCTGGAAGCAAATACAACATAGGAAAAAAAAGACCGTCTTCAAGCACTATACAGCAGCAATTAGTATTATAATAAAGTTTTTATTGTAGCTATGTAATAGCACTACTTTTATTGCATGCTCAGATGTAGCTATCCAGTTTTCTGTATTATAGCAAGTCCTCCATTTACATAACTTTTTGTTAACAGTTGACAATTATTTTTTTACAAGGTAAATACTCTTTGCTGGACAGTTAAAACTCTGTTCATTCTAATCTTTGTTTCAGAAGATTGGCTTTAGATGTGTAGAATTATGTACAAGACAATTTACAGTGATTTTGATCTCCAGGCTTAGCTGTTAAAATAATTCATGAGCCATTTTCAGGTTTCTTCTGATTTCACTTTTTTTGGAGCAATTTGTCATAGTTGCACCTCATGCTGCCACACATTGAAATGCAGGTTCTTTTTATGTAGTCTATAGAACTTTAGTATGTTAAACTGTGGTGCTGTATCAAACGCAGTCTAATATCTGTGTGAATCCAGTGATTTTGTATTTGGCACTGCACATGGTGTAATTACATTCTTTGTGAATTGAGCATTGTTCTTGGATATGAATTGCATATACTCAGATGTCCAATAAAGTATTTTTCCATGTACCATTTGACATTTTTGCAGTAGACACACATTTCTTAGTGTTTACTTCTCCCTTTTTTTTTTTCTAATGGCACATTTTGTATGCTGTGTTGGTATTTGAGGTGTTTATAATTGAGGTCTATTTATGCCAGTATGTGTTGGTTGATGAAATACGCTCATCTTCCTCAATTTGACTAGTTAGAAATGATTTTCAGCTCTATCATCCTGAAATATGCATGGCTTTTGGCTGAAAATGAGTGAAGTATGTAGGTGTTTTGTAATTTGTTTTCAAAGTACCCTTGTGTATAATACTATGTTGATTAGGTTTTTCTCCTGGTGCTTGCCTCCTATAAATTTTAATAACCTGCTCACCTTTTTGCTGTTGCAATAATTTTTTAATAGCTGGTTGAAGGGCAGTTGCACCTCTTAATATTTACTGATATAATGACATAATTGAGTTTATGAGCATTATTTTACATGAGTGATCAGGATGGCATGGATATTAACAGTTGCAACCTTTCTCAAACAGAACCTTTGGCAAATTTCTCTTGTCATTGAGAGGGATTTTTTTTGTTGCTTTTACTTGATCTGTTGCAGGCAGCCTTCTCTCCCTTACCTGTACACCGCTATAGTATGACCGAACTACAGCAATTAGTGTGGTTTTCTTTTTAAAGGGGAGAAGTGTTCTGATGAAAGCTTTGAATGCATTTGCCTGTTCAGTATGGCCAGTATGGTGGTGTTGAGGGTTAAACCTCCATCATCAGACCTTTTCGTCCTTGATATTCTAAGGGCAAAGTGGGGTTGTTGGCCATATTATAGAACGAGAACCATAGAAAATGACAAATATTATATAGGCTTGTATATGGGTCTGTGCAGCTAGTACATAGCTGAATGCCTTGATGCCAGGTTATATACTGCACAAATAATTTTGAATTAATTAAGCTAAGATGGTGTATGTTATCAAAATGTGTGTATGATACTCCCACCAGTCTAACCTGGCATACATTGCAAATGCTGATGTGAGGACATGCCAGTTAGGCCTACAGTACAACCATCATTTGGAGACAGTTTGACCGACCAGACAGCCTGATAAGTTTAACCACCTGCCATGGTCTTTGGTTCAGCTGTAGCAATTGAACTGTTAAATGTAGTCAGAGTTGTTGGCATTTTCAGGAGTGTTTCAGAAAAAGTCTGATGATTTTGTTTTTGAGGCATTTTGCTAATTTTAGTAGCTTCTGTGAAAGACAACCACTACCAGTAGCGATGAGCCCTTCTAGCTCCATTTGCAGGGAGATAAAAAAAAAAGGTCGGCAGCTTCAAGTCCTTTTCATTGTTAAACGTTTGGTTTATTTTTCTCAAAGCACCTACTTCCTGCATGTTCTTTTCACATGTAGTGCGTTTTACGTTCCAAGAACATCAGAACATTCAGCCTCCAAAAAAGCAGACGTGCTTTGACCTTTGTGCATTTTGAATGCATATTGTGCACATCGGCTCATCATTTTGTTCCTTCCTTGTATGGTTTCAAAGTAGTTTCAGTTGAGACTGCATGGCTTGAGAGAATAGTGAACATTGCCACTTTCAGTGCTCAGACTTTAATAAGTCACCATTTGTCTTTTTTTTTAATTTATAATTTGTTGGCAAAGAAATAATGTTGCAGTGCTGCTGTGAATGTCTACTGTAAGAACTTACCCAGCTCCAGTTTGGACTTTCAATGCTGTTTGTTGTACAGATTATATTGGCCTCTTTAAACATCATCCTCTTTATTCTTGAAATCAGACCTGACACCTTTTGTTTTCCAACTGTTGCATTTAGCAAATATTAACAAACTACGTATCACAAGAAATACCTTTTTTACAGATGATATTTTGAAGTTAAATTGTTTTAAAAAGTTTACAGGTTCTTAAATGAAACCAGCTTTTTTTGGCAATCCATACTTTCTGGCTCTAGAAGCATGTGATTTCTATGGTAGATTTGATAGATGTCATATTTTTGCATACTGAAATTCTAGTAGAGGCTAAAGAAACATATTTGAGCATTACAGTGGCAGAGAGTGAAGAGAGCAGATGTGACCAAATTTTACGACTTCGCTAACATCCTTGTATTGACTTCGCTAATGTCCTGTATGTATGCGTCTGCATACTATTTATTCTTTGTAGAAGCAAATGAACTTCTGTTTTGAGTATCTTTAGTTTCCAACTGGGAATCGATTATTAACAGTTTATAAACTTATGACACTTATTTCTTTGTGATGTTACTGCAGTTCATATCTCCAGGGTTTCAGACCGCTGACATCTATGTTCAGTTACTTTGTGATCATTGTTGGTAATGTCTAACCATTTCTTTTGCCCAACTTGTTGCCACATTAACACAAATTCATTTTATCACTGCTGCCTGCTCTAATGTGCCCTCTTTGATCATGAAACATCATCTTTTAGTTTTACTTCCCAAGATTCTTGTACTTTCCATTCCATCAACCTTCCCATTTCAGATGAGTTTTGGCCTGGTAGTTTTAGGTTTGAATTCTTTATTGCAGATTGTTTCTGCAACAGTTTTGCATTTAGCACTCTTTTACAAAAAAAAATTTTTTTGGTGTTAAGCCTTCCATATTTTTCAGATGTTATGACATAAGCATGTTAAAATTTATTACTGTACCTTTATAAACAATTATTAACCTATATTTTCAACTGCAAACTTGTGATTTTTGTGATGTGGTGTAATTCTGGTAAACACACTTTTAGACTTTTATGAACTCTCACTTGAACAAAGTAGTGCTTTGAATATATTGTCCCTTACTATTTGAATATAAAATCATAATAAATATATGTGTTTGTTTTTGTTATATTTCCCGCTCTCTCTCTCACACATACACACACGCACGCAAGCATGTACACTACAGAATCCAATAAAAGTTTTCCCAACATTTATTCTCATGTATTTACATTCTTACAATATGCTGTACAGCTGAAAGTGAACTGAAAAATTATACTTACAAAAAAAAACAAAACAAAAAAAACAACAGGCAGCATTGGTATCGCAGAGGAAAGAAATTCAGTTTCTTTGGTACTATTTTTTTCCTACTCTAACCACTTGAACTTCACATTACTATTCACTTGTTTCTGTGTAGCAGTTTTGCAGATTATGGAGCAATCATAACCACAGAACTCTGAATACTGTTTTTATCCAGCAGCATAAAAAAGACTATGCCTTCAGTCAACTGGGATATATCTTCATACATTAAGAAATTCCTGTCTGAAGTTCACACATTTTCATTCATACTTTCCAATGAGATCCTTCTCACTTCTATCACATTCACAGAAGTTTCAAAACTTGTACACATTTGCATAAGTCA
The DNA here is from genome assembly GCA_004794655.1 of Marisa cornuarietis. NCBI lineage: Eukaryota > Metazoa > Mollusca > Gastropoda > Architaenioglossa > Ampullariidae > Marisa > Marisa cornuarietis. The sequence continues at coordinate 3,762,369 of SMMW01000025.1, forward strand.
TAAACAGGCATACAAACAAACATCATGCACAATATACTCCCTAAAATACTTTGCATTTTAGAGCCCTATGAGAGTTGGCCAAATACAGGCAAAGACAGATATGTGATGAATCTAGACACTGCAGCTCAACTCTCTGCCGCCATGATCCTCGTCTCCAACCACAAGCATCCCTCCCACCTGCCTTCACCTTCCTGTGATATCTTTAAATGTTTTAGAGGTGTTGTCAGATATGTGTGGAAGGGAAAGCACAGCACTGCTACTATGGTGTTGCAAAAAAGCCAGGAGCAAATGCATGACAGCGCAAAAATCCCAAAACTCATGAGAGCATGCCAAACACAAAAACTACCACCAAGAAACCACTAAAATATTTCTACATTTTCCACAGAGGAAAAAGTATTTTGCCGTTTCAAAGGATAGCAGGAAATACTTTAAATTCTGAACAAAATTCTTTGACGGTATAAGACTACAGAAAGCTGTAGGTGATAATTGTGTGTAGACTAGTTAAAGCCAACCGACACCACCAATGATCATTCCAAATGAATAGTCAAAAATGCAGTTTTACAATAAGCTTTCTCATAGGTCTTCAAATCAACACTGCATATTTTTTTTCTAAAGCATTCATGCAGCCACCTGAGGCCACACAACTACTATATCAGATAGATTGATACACGAGGCCAGTGTGTTAATGGATAACTTGTAAAGCCTATCCCTTTCCATTTGATTTTATTTGTGCATAGACATTAAAGTAGTCCATGCAACTCTACTATATAGTTGATAAGATTTTGAATTTTTGGTTGCATTGCCCACCTCTGCAATCTGGACCTCTTCTTGTTGTTATCAGATAAAGGCAGCAGACTTGAACACCAACAGACTCAGATGGATAAATATTAGAATAATTACACACATTTAAAATACTCGTTGCTGTATAGATCCCATTTTGACTGAGCTGAATGAAAGTCTTCATGAACATGACAGACTTGCAGCATGGAAGAACATGGTCAGTTTCACTTTACCTTGTCATACATTACCTAGGATTGCTTGAAATGAAACAAACACCAAAACTACAGCAACACCATGTTTATAACTCAACAGACAAGAACATATACCAACAGATACTACCGTACCCTCCAGGTAGGGAAAGAGAAGCACACAGTTGCATCCTTGATAAGAAACTCAAGTGAAAGAAGACGCATACGCTAGGCACATTTTGAATAAATATCTGCTGGCAAGCTGAACAGATTCTGACCATGCGGTCTTTGTGGGACCAATAATGCACGAGAAAAGTTAGTCACTTTGTAGGGCACTGGGGAAAAACCCACAAATCAAATGCAGAATGTTGGCTGCTCTGACTGAAGCCATCAGGGAAAATACTTGCAATCCAATTTCAAAATGCCACTTAACAAGCCAAAACCCACTTTTCTTGAAAATGTCGCCAATGTTTCCGTAAGTCAGGCCAAGTAGAGAGCCTCAATCTGCAATAAATCAGTTCTGAAGCAATCTAGGCAAACAAAATGCAGTTCCAGGTGTCTTGGAAAAAGGACAGCATGCTGAGCACCAATATGAATAACACACTTTCCTATGAAATGTTTGTTGGTTTGCTCTGACAATTGTAGTGAACAAGTCTTGTTTCGAGGCACTGTGAGACTTGTGCTTTTATAGGACAGTTTCTTTTGCTTCAGGTCAGTGAGAACTGCAAGCTTGGATAAGGACAGTCTGATCCTAGTCCAGCGATCATGGTGCTTTGTGCACCAATGTTCATTCTCAAGTTATAGGAGAAAAGGGTTTAGTTTGCTCTGATATTTGAATAACAACAAGCAAAATTCACTCAAGCAGATTTTTCAAGCCTCACCAATGCATATGCATAGGCATAGAAAATATCTGAAACAAGGTGATGATCGTGTGGTGTTAGCAGTGAAATGACACTTGTTCTCTTCAAACACCAGCTTGTGGTGGCTAGCCAAGTCTATTGCCACTTTGTTTTGCCATTTGCATGCCACATTCAGTGTGGTACATAGGTATCGGAATATGCCAGTTGCATGCCACATTAAGCATGGTACATAGGTATGTGGATGCCAGTTGCACTCCGGTTGCGGTACATACTTTTATTGACATTTCAGTTACTGCGGCTTGAGTTTTACTGTGATTTTCTCCATGTAGATTTTGATGTCCAACCACCAATGTATCATCTGTAGAAGTCAATGGCTGACTTCTTAGCTCTGGAAACATTGCATAGACAGAAATGTTCAACATTTCCAAGTGTAAACTAATGCTGACTCATTGCTTCTTGATACATCAATTATTCACTGCAGTCAAAAGCCTGTCTGTAGTTCTGGATCTGTGTTACACTTAACAAGTGATCTGGCTTCTTATCACATACACTCTGTAGAAAGAAGATCACCAAAAACGCCAGACCATATTAGGGACACATTGAAAATGTCACTAGCAACTTCAGAAAGCACCATCAGAAGGTCCAAATCCTCCATGTGAAACTGCCTTCTGCTAGTGCCAGGTTAGAGAAACAACTCCACACTGCAGCATGCTGCACCATTCACATTTTGTCGATTTATCAGGCATTTCCACATTTTAAAAGTGATGTTCACATAAACCTAACAAATCTGTTCAGCCATCAAAAAGAGGTCCACTGACCAAATCATTTGCTTTGGAGAAACAGGATTTCCATTCACCATGCAAGAGGGGAAGGTGACAAATGCACCAACATGGCTGTGCTGAAGATGAAAAAGTAAGCCTGGTTTACATGCTGGCATCTGGTGTGCACTAAAATTGCAGAAATGACCACCAAAGGCAAGCATTTAGTTTGGGGGCAAAGCTACACCTGGAGAAAGACTTCTAGTCATGCTGGATACACTCTTTCAACAGGCATATCAGCTTCTCCATGAACAGGCATATCAGCTTCTCCATGAACAGGCATATCAGCTTCTCCATGTAACTTCACAGTGTGACCACCAGGATATAGTCTTGCCTTTGTTTCGTAACTTGACTTCACACACAGTGCAATGACACAAGCACGGCCCATCCGGAAAATTTCACTCAGAAATGTATGAGCACTGCCCTGTCTGTGGCTATCACAACCAGGAGCCTATGTCCTTCTCAAGTACGGCAGCAGCGTCCATACGCCCCATCACCCTCAAGATGTTCATTAAGTCTGTGACAGCGGACTCTTCTCGATGCCGTGCTTCCCACAGATCCAAGATGTGTTCAGTGGGACTTGCTTTTGTAGCAAAATAATTGATATACCTAGACAGACAAAGCCATGGCATTACTTTGCATCAAAGTTTGTAATGCAGTGGTCATCAACAAATACAAGGGGGGGGGGAGCAATGTAAAGGTGTTCAGTGTCGTGATCTACCCTAAGCATGATGACATCAGCAGATTATATACTATGATGGTTTAAGAGTTGCATTCCTTATGCCAAATAACCTCCCTTTGTCAGCCTTATATGTTTTGAGAAAGTGTGTTCTGCATTTCACAAAAAAATCATGATGATTAAACTTTTTGTGTGCATACAAGTGTGTTTGCTGTGTGTGTGTGTGTGTGAAAGAGAGAGAAGAGAGTAAAATAGATGGATTAAGATGACCATCAACTGGCAGTCAGTCAAGGCTGTGAATACCCACATAAGTGTGGTTAGCCAAGATTCTTGTGCTCACCTGTCCACTGTAAGTGCCTGTGCCAGCATTCGCCAGTCATTCCCACGAGCATTGGGAGGGTCCAGCAACATGCACAGTTGGCTGCGAATGTGAGGTGGCAGTCTACATGGAACAAGACACAATTAATGTAGACAATACAGTTAACATGGACTACACAGTTAATGTGGACAACACAGTTAAGATAATAAGCTGAAGAGACAGTGTTAGATAATAATGTTGATAGCTGACACCAGTTTGCACACCATTTTATTAGCTCTTTAGGAAGCATTTTCATCTGTTCATCATAAGTACTTCATCTGAGCTACTGATGGTGAATAATTTTACACACTTGCCTGAAAACTTGGGTGGATGGGTCAAGGGTGACCATAGAGCTGAAGCTAGAATTTGGGTTGTTTGAAGCTGTGTTTACTGTTGATGACCGTTGTTTTAATGCCCCCGATCCACTCTGCAATGGTGCAACCTTCTGCAACAGACAGATGCCATGTTTTGAAATAGTGCTACTGGCTCTGGCTTATAGCCACTGTTTCTTGAGTCTGCAAATGGTTTGAAGCTGACAACATTAGTCTACAGGGCCCAAAACCATAAAATTCATTGTACTACATGATTGTTTGTACATAGTAGATAGGCAGATAAAGTGGAGAGTGAAGCTGAGAGGAACAGATAAGAGGATTACTCAGCCCCCTGAAATCCTCAGCTAGACAAGAACTTACAACATGAGATATATTTATAAAACAGTGCCTTAAGATCCCTCCCCACACTTTACATGAAAAGTACGACTTCCATAATAAACAGAGGAAAACATTCATTGATAGCCACCATTATCTGTAAGACTGGTGGACTGATGTACAGTTATAGTACGAGCATTATTTGCATGTTCTATGTTTGTGGGGAGGAGCAAGGGGGAAGATAAGGAAGGTGACATTATGAGCGAGAGGTTAAAGTGCATGCTCTAGACTGATGTGCTTAAATTCCTGCAAGTATCTCCCCTCTGACCCCAACACATGCTCCACAAGACAAAGAGGGTGTGCATCTTCCACGTCTGGCTCCCTACCCCCTTCCCCCCAACACACACATTCACAAAACCTGCATTTGGCTGATTATATTCAAATCGCCTTTCATCTCCTTTCACTTCCTTCCAGGTCCTCTGTGGCGTCTCTACAACCCCCTCCACGCTGCGTTATCCCCACTACTCTGTGACGATTCTACACCCTCCACTGCATTATCACCATACACAAGAATTCCCCCCCCCCTTTTTTTTTTTTGAAAAAAAGGACCCAACATTTGAAGTTGACATGACACTTAGACAAGGCGCAAAGTTATTTGTCAGAACATTAGCATTATGTCCCCCATTACTGATTCTTCCAGTCTACCCAGCTTGTTTTGTTTTGTTTTAAACTCGAAGCTTAAATCCTTTCCATTCATTCCTCTTGAAGGTTGCACACTGCTCAGTTCCCCAAGCTTTGGTTTCTAATTTTGGAACTCCCCTCCTTTCTCTACCTCTCCCCGACCTTTTCAGGCCAGCCAGCCAGCCAGAGCAAGGGAAAAAGAGAGGGATGTGACGCTCAGGAAGAGCTGGCAGCAGAGCCTGGCATTTCGGGTTGTGAAATGCTAAAAAGAATGACTGCAGTCTGTGATAGGGTGCTCCGGCGCCCAGCTCGAGAGCTTGGAGCAATGGTAGATAAAGATCCACGGCTTCATCAAAGTCTTATCAGCGCTTCCTGCACACTCAGTCTTCTTAGCCGTCGTGTAGGACAGGCTGAACACAACTCTGGCATAACTCGTCTGCAACGTGAGATCTTGGTGTGATCTGACCCGGGCTTGCAACCAGCGCCAGCGCCACCGCCACCCCCACGTGAAGCGTGTCATCAGCCCTCCTCCTCAAACACCATCGCCTCAATCATCCCTTGCGTCACCTGCTGTCTTCCAGTCAACTACTACTCTCAACATTCGCACCAGCGCTGCCTGCAACAGTCACAGGTCTTCAAATCACAACTACAGAAGTCCGGTCCTTCTTCGGCAGCCTTGACAGCAGAACGCAGACCTCGAACACAAAGCAGGACAAGGAGGACATGCAAGCACTGGAAGCCTTGAAGGGGCAACGCGACAGCGCACCACAGATTTTCCGTCCTTAAGGATTTGAAATTTCATACTTGCTTATTTGCGTGCCTCGGAACAAATGAAACTTTACACGAAAGGGCGGGCAGGGGGGTGGTGGTGGTTGGGTGAGTACAGCCAGGAATGAAGATTACCTGCAAAAAATACCTCATGTAACAAACCGGACGATCTCAATTTTTTTGAACGGCATCGTCTCTGCTGATGACCTGATTTGACCGGCACACAGCCAGACACTGATGGAGGGAGAGCGACCACAGGCAAGCCGCATGCCTTCAGCTGGCGATAAAAGGGTGTAACCAGACGGTAGACCGCAACTCTCATCACTCATCTGGAGGGGCGCAGGTAATCAAGAGTCTGCGGGAAGGTCTTCGACTTGCCGCGCGCGGCACCGCTGCGGACCGGCTGTGTGCCGGAAGAAGGGTGAATAGCAAAGCTGGCGAGAAGACAAACTGTTGGTGTGCTGGCCACCAACCGACCCCACAACCACCCACACCCCTCACACACACACACACACACTACCGGCACTCACCCCCCCCCCCACCGTCTCTCTTCCAAAATGTTTCCGCGGTCTGCAAAGATCCCGAGTTTAGCCTCCGACTTTCAAATCTAGACACACGTGCGCTTTTACGACTCCCATCTCTTCACCGCTAGTATCACGTTCTCTCTTGCTGCACAGAGAAGCACTTCTGGATTAAACAATTCTTCGCGGGAGTCTGCAAACTTCGTTGCTTCTGGAGTCAATTAAACGCCGTCAGTTACATTTTAACAAAAGCATGTACTTGCCAAGATCTTTCTTTTTTTTTCTCTCTCTCTCTCCCCACGGAACAGGAGGCCACCTCATTCTAAACAGTCAACCGTCTAAGCGCTAACGCCATTCGGAGGCGAGAGAATGAGCTGACCGACAACTGCCTTAGATTTTTCGCGAAAGGGGCTCTTTGTTTTTTGTTAAAATTTTTTTGAAGATTTCTGACATCGCCAACTGTGTGGAGCCGAGCATATGATGTCATCAGAGTATTGAGGCAAGAAGACGTAATGCAAAGTTATTACCATTTATTCACCCCTCGGGGTCACGAGGTCATGCTGTCTCCTACCGGCGGAAGCGACTTGTACAACTTTACGACTCCCTGTTCCTCCCCACCCCCCCTCCCCATGCTTGTTTTCGGTGCACACGACTATACAGAACTATTGCCTTGGGCAGACGTGTTTGCAGAAGGCGTTGACAAATGACGACTTGCAGGCCGATGAACACAGCTGATACCCTGGATCCTGATAACAGCTGCAGATCCTTGTCACTCGAGATTCTCTGCCCCTTGTCGTGTAGCTCGCCACAAGGCGTTTGTCAGCTTACTTTCACTTGCAGCCAACCATAAACGTCAAGCAGCAAAAGAAAAAGAAAAGAAATGTAAGCGCTCCTTTTTCTGACATTTCCTTCCCCCCCCCCTTTTTTTTAACCTTCCCCTTTCTTCTGGTGACTTGAAGAGTGTAACAACTGTGAGGGCAGACGTTTGGAAGACAGAATCGAAATGTTCGCATGCAGACAGTTCTCATGCCTCCCCCCCCACCTCCTTTCCCACCACCCAGGCCCCTTTTACCCCGCGCACCCACCTATAGTCAAAGCCGTGACGACTGATGGTGTATGCACGGCCGCTGTTGACAGGTTGACGGGCTGCAAGGCCTCGAGGCCAGAGGCTTGGATACGGGGGGCTGCACGCTACTCCCGTTGAACCACACACCGCACGAGCGCCTGTCCTTACCATCGCGACGTTGCGCAAGTTGACCTTTTCTTGACCTGCTCATCATCCAACGTCCTCCCGGCACGTGACAGGTGCAAAGGTTCTGGTCTCCAACTGCGCCGGGTGCCTGACATATTCCATTCATGAGCACAATGTGCAAAATCCGAAAATTCGCAGGCTAGCGGATCAACGTATGTGCATCCCATACAGTCCGTGGGGAGGGGGTCAGAAGCTTTATTTCCTTCTCCGCCTCTCTTCCCACAAATAAAGCCATGAGACAATATATAGACAGTCCGCCAACGCCAAATAAACCACCATGACCTGGTGGACACTTGCTGACACGAAATTTGCAGGCAACTTCGCTGAAGCTGTTCCTCGTCAAGCAAAGTGGCAAAGCCGATAAACATCACAACAACCGCAACCAAATAATCCAAGAGAAACCTGAGAATACAGAGAATTCAGGACGTCCTCAAACTTGCGCGAGAACTGAAGAGCCCATGAGGTAGTTATTCACCTCCAAACCTGTCAGTACGCGAGGGAAATATCGCCTGCATGGCCAATGACCCCTGAGACGTGGGGTGGGGTGGGGTGGATACGGCCGCACAAGTAGGGCGAGATGGGGACCGCAGATGAGAGTGGGGCTTGATAAGCACGTGACGTCATAGGAAAGTAAACCTTTGATGATGGACCCCCCCCCCACACACACACACACACGTGCACACAGACACGCACAAACATACACATGCTCTTTCACTCTTTCTCACACATACACACACGTGCATCCGCGCACATTCCTTCATTCTCCACCACCGCGATTTAGACAAATGAGAAGCGTGTGCCAGACTTGCAGGCGTTTCTTTCATTTAGGGATCGTCCTCGATGCAGACATGCAAAATACTTGAGCACCCGAAGAGCCGCCAGCTTTTCACTTGATACCGCCAGCTTGACTACGTCCTGCTAATCTGACCACCGCCATCCATCTTGTGCCTCTCTACTAACACGCGTCTACTGGCGCCTGTCTACTGGCGCTGTTGAAGGAGCACCGCGAGCCGGCGCCCGGGGCTTCCGTGATAACGACGTTATGGCCACCATCCGGTCCACAGCTTCTCTAGAGTGCGCTAAAAACTACTATGAGGTGTGTGTGTGTGTGAGAGAGAGAGAGAATGGTGATTTCTTCTTTCAGGATCCATTGGTGATCAGCGACGTGGCGAAAACCGTGGTCCCCGATGTGTTCTGGATGATTCCAATATGCCGCTGGCTACATATTTCGAAAGGCAATTGCGATATGCCAGAGTGGTTTACGAGGTTCAGATCTTTACCAACATCTTTTGTCTCAGAACTTGACCAGTCCACCTGGTGTCCAGCTGTTTCTATCAAGCCAAAATGTATTCCCGATATTTCAGTACCCCCCCCCCTAAAGTCCCCTCGCGTGTGCTTGCACAATGTCTAAAAAGGCCGGCAGCGCAACATGATGCTTGGTAAACTTGAGTGTCTGGCACGGCGGCCGTTGCTGTACGGAGCAAAGGAGTGGAAGGGAAGTAATAAAAGTTCCAAAGTAAAAACTTTCCGAAACGGGTTATCTCGCAACCCCCGTCCGCTTGCTCATGTTTCCCCCCTCCACCCAGCACTCCTCCAAAGCAGCCAAGCTCTTCACATCGAGAGAAGCAAGGAGGCTGGCCGGCCCCGGGGAAGTGGGGTGGGACGTGGCAAGCAGCCTGAGTGACGTACAATGCCGCTATCCCCCCCCACCCACAATCCCTCCCAACTTCACCTCCGAGTCAAGCATGCACCGGCGAGAGAAGATGGGTCTCTGCTTTACGAGGACAGTCACACTTTCACGCCAATGTACGTGCACACACACACACACACACACCTGGCAGCTGGAACGTACGCGTTTGCGTGAAAGAGACTGGGTGGAAGGACGGCAAGTGGAAGCAGACTTTCGAGAGTTTCTGTCCAAAGGCAAAAGGCTAATAAAACTCAAAAGTTAGCATAGATGTCTGGAGGAAGTCTGGCACTTCCTTCTCACCAGCTCAGCACACGGCGCCCTGTCGTGCAGTGCCCGGCGCAGCGTGTTGTTTGGGTACAAACTGGGTGGATCGGCCCTGACTGGCGAGTGCTGTGTGGTCCGCCTGCTCGCAAAAGCGCACATATCTGCACTCCTGCAGCTCCCCGCGCATGTCCTGGGCTTATTATTGCAACAATTAGGCTGTTCACCTTGTGCCGGGGCCCGGGATGCGCGCGTGCCCGCCATGAGGGTGCCAGCAGGCCCCTTGGCTTCCCGGCACGTTTATGGGGCGTAACTCCTGCCCCCGTGTCTCCTGATTGCTGCAAACACTACTCTCCCTGCTAACTCGCAGGACGCCGTCCCTAATAGCCTGGCGCTATTTATTGGCTGAGAGGGGGGGGGAAATGGGTAGGTTACTCTTGTCATTCCACTTTTGCCAAGATTGTGGAGCAAGAAGGCGAAGACTTTTTTTTGGCATCTCTTCGCTCGCCCTTTCACTCTGGCCCTTTGACACATTTACAAACGCACGCGCGCACTCACACAAATATGTTTCAAGAACACCTCGTTCCATCTGTCCCTCACCTCTTTGAAGTTGGTGTTGATGTTGAGGACCTGGCGGTTCTGCAGGATGCCCTTCTGATAGACCTGAATCTTGCAGGCCAGCCGTGTCTGCCCACGGTCCAGCAGTTCCAGACTAAAGGAACAGTGAAGGTTGTTCTGGTTGCCGCTCCAGATGTGCCGGAAGGGGATTTCCTGTGGACACGCGGACACACACACACACATATAAAATACTGATTGACTTCTTTCAACATATTCTTTAGGTTTCCATGGTTACCTATGTACATCTTAGTATTCAAAACATGCTTGCGGTCATCGTCAGGTAGGACTCACTGATGCTATAGGAAATGACAGACGATGACCCCTGCGCAGAGATGAAATTCCACAACGACAATAAAAAGTCATATTTGCAATGTGCTAAAACTTCTATAAAACTCAAAGCGTAAAAGATGCACAAAGAAAGAACACTGTACAAAGCGACCAATACATCACACACACACACACACACACACACACACACACACACACACACACACACCACTACTGGGAAGGTAAATTTTGCCTCTCCTTAACGGTGGATAGAATCTGCCACCTATGTTTTTTGACACTCATATCGCACGATCATGAAACCAAGACGGAACTTCAACAATACAGCATCTTGTGCTTCCATCCTTCCTCCTTCACTCTCTCTCCCACATGCAAAGTTGGAGCGGGGGGGGGGGGTGTGAGAGTACGAGAGGGCAGTGTGTGCATGAAGCAAGCAATATTTAACACAAAGCGCTGAGGTCAAGGGTCATGGCAATAGCACACAATGTCTCCCCTCCCAATGTCTCTTTTAAATGTCACTGGACCACCCGACTATTTAAGCCAAATAATCACAAGATTCCCCTATTTATTTACAAGGATTAAACTCTCGGCAGCGTGATGTCCCTTAAGATGCGAGAACTGCGGACACGAAAGCTGAAAAACAGGGACCAACTGGTCGAAGATTCCATACTGAAATAAATTTTTCCTTTCTCTTTGTGTCGAGACGTGTCTGCAGCCACACGAAGGAACAAAAGCGAAGAGATGGTCCATCACCCAAGACGAAAACAACTGCATCTGACTTTGTGCGCCACCTCTCGCCCCTGGCCGTCCTGCCGGCCGCAGAGCCGGTGTCAGGGAGACAAGCATCGCCGGGACGTAGGAGACGAATGCCAGCGAGTGAAACTCAATTTTTATAACCCCAGCTGAGGCAATCATTTGTTTTCAAATTCATGGGGGAATGCACAAGGGCTGCTCCAGTATCACGCTATCTGACCCCCCCCCCTCCCCTGCCCCGCAAGTTGCAGATGGAGGCGATAGCGTAAAATATGGGCGATTTCTTCTCGCGGAAAACGCAAGTTCCTGAAAGGCACGATATTAAATTTTCTCAGCAGGAGAGCAGTTCAGTTAGTCCTTGATAAGACAACAGACGAGTGAAGATACGGTAGGGAGGGGGAAATAAACACAACAAATGCAAATAAGTGTCACGCCAGCGCCTTCTACACGTGCCGAGGATCTGGAAAGCGGAAGTGCCGTGTGCGTGCACGGAAGGGAAAAAATCTCGGGGCAGTGAAAAGAAGCGAAAAGTAGGTTCGTAACAGAACGTCCAGCCACCTGCCCGCTGAGTGTACCGGGTGCTCACGAGGTAGACAAAGCTTCTTCAGTAAGTTAGATTTTTCTTGATAGTCAGCTGAATTTTAAAAGGCATCGCAAGGATAGCCGCCAAGGCCACACCTTATTCCGTCTCATTTCCATCATTAAGGCAGATGGACCTACACATATGTGTTTTCTCTCGGTGCCACACAGTTTGCTCTACTCAAAACAAATAAGCTGTTTCAGACTATGTATTTCCAAGTTCATTTATCCTCCAGCAAAACATGTTGAGGACTGTTATCATTTTTAATGTAATTTTTATCTCTCTGACACGACTGACTTGAAAGTAAAGTCTTACATCCCTTTTTTTTTTCTCCTACAACTTATCGTTGAAACGGAAAAGAGCATTAACTGTAAAAAGCCTTTTGGACGAGAACTATCTAGCCCAAAATAGAATTCTCACGCGAGAAAAGAAAAAGAAGAGAGAAGACGCCAAAGAAAGACAATCTACTCTCTTGTTTTTGTGTGTTTTTTTCTTCAAAGCGTGAGCTCGAAGGGCGTGGCAGCTTCCGCTTCTGAGGATCTTCAAAGCCACTCGGCGTCCGCTGGCTGTCGGAGTCGTTCACGTCACTAAACAGATGTTCTTCGCCGCACACCGCAGGGATCCATCACCAGTGCCACTGCCTGCCCACGCCGCACCACACGTTCAGTACAGAACCACTCTGGCCACAAGTCAGATCTGCTGTCTTGCGCTATGAAACATCCGGGAGGGGCGAGGGGCGGGAGATGCAGCGCCGCCAACGTCAGTTGCTTTGCTTGTGCAGACTTGGGCGAGGAAACGGGGTGGAGGATTGGGCGAGTCATCTGACGACAAGACGCGGTGCGCCATCCTCCGACAAGGGGCCACCGCTGCACCAGACACATCTCACCCGCTAGATGATGGCATCATCACTCACACACATCTCACTGGCTAAGGTAGCAAGCAGCATCACTCACACACATCTCACTGGCTAGGTAGCAAGCAGCATCACTCACACACATCTCACTGGCTAAGGTAGCAAGCAGCATCACTCACACACATCTCACTGGCTAGGTAGCAAGCAGCATCACTCACACACATCTCACTGGCTAAGGTAGCAAGCAGCATCACTCACACACATCTCACTGGCTAGGTAGCAAGCAGCATCACTCACACACATCTCACTGGCTAAGGTAGCAAGCAGCATCACTCACACACATCTCACTGGCTAGGTAGCAAGCATCATCACTCACACACATCTCACTGGCTAAGGTAGCAAGCAGCATCACTCACACACATCTCACCAGGTAGGTGGCAAGCAGCATCACCCGCACGCATCTCACCTGGTAGTTGGCGGCCAGCTTGCTGCGCCAGCCTGTGGACAACTCTTCGATGGTCAGGCACAGGTTGGAGCCGCCATCCTGGAATGGAATCTGCTTTGGTTTGTCCAGCAGCCGACCTCCTAATCGCTGCTCCACCTGGATCACTCCCTGCACAAGAGAGACAAAGGCCCTTTACACTCCTGGAATACTGTCTTGACACCAAAGACAGAGATAAACTTTTTGACACGTGTGCGCGACGACAACTGCTTATCACCGACATATACCAGTACATCCTTCCTTGAGCTGTTCGTCGTTTAGACCAACATTTCCCAGTTTTAACGAACACAAGGGTTTAAATGTGCACGTAACCTCTGTTTTCTCACGAGCTAGTGACTTCGGTGGTCGCCCACGTGACATATTCACACTCTGGAGCGTTAATGTCAGTATGCCCCATGATCTGCACATTTGGCAGTTTGGAAATCTTCCTGCGAAGTAATTCTCTCCCACCCCCCCCACCCAATATCGTCTGCAATATTTCTGAATTAATTATTTTTAAAAAAAACTAATTTTTCAGCCCCTCGGCTCGTCACACAGAGTGAAGCGTCTAGGAGGTGAAAGGTCATACCAGTTCTTCCATCTGCGTGAGGTCAAACGACTATGGCTTCGGTGTAGGTCTCTGATTCCGACACTCCCTCCCACCCTTTTTGCTCACAAAAGAGATTCCGCGCGAAGGCTACAAACATTAAGCATTTTTCTATGATTTTTACAAGATTGTCAAGACAGATAATCAAAATTTAGACCAGAACTTAAACACTACCTGCAAAGCTTCACATTTCGCTTGTCAGGGTTTAGTACCACAACTTACGGCTTGGTTATTGCTTCAACCTTACACCAAAGACGTCGCATCTTTCCACACGAACAATCATAAACACCATTTTACAACTTGCAGGCTCACGTGAGGTGTATTACATTTCACAGGAGCCTTTGGGAACCAGCATGCACATGGTCTCGAATGAGCGGAAACCCTGTGGTGCTAGCAACATTTCACAGAAAACCCCACTGCTGGCCTCCTCCTTTAATCCTTTCATTCTGGTCACCTGGTTTTCAACCCTTCTATGCTTCAGTTAAAGGGAGAAAAACCTTCCATTGTACCTATAGCAACCTCCTCCCCAATTTTAAACGCTTAAAAAAAACAAACAAACAAACAAACAAAAACCCCAATGAAACCCCATTCAAAAGTTTGTCGTTTTTGCAACAATTCTGACATTATACTGCTATGATAGTACAGCCCTACGCTTCTCAGACTCTGTCTTACCAATATTTTGGAAATAAGCTGATGATATACCATCTCTTCTCAAAAGCTCCAGTCCTGCCTTATAACTTCTGATCAATTACCTACACCCGTTATCATTCAATATATATCAACACATTCATTACTTGTTGTCATAGCCGCACTGCCACATCATACCACATACAGCCAGCCACCCGTCCCATACCATCATACCCCAGTTTGCAGTACCATACAGAGCCTACCAGTCCCCAGACTTGGTGCTTACGTCTAGGGCGTCTTGCGTGTCTTCCACCACGTACACCCGGATGCTGTAGTCCATGGAGGGGGGTAGTGCGGGGGCGAATGCTGCCAGACGGTAGATTTTAACGGCCCGCCCTCCTCCAGGCACCGACTCTCCGATGAGGGCGTAGCGGTTGAGATACTCTGTCATGATGTGGCAGTGGTTGGGATCCAGTTGAGTGTACACTTGTGAGTTGATTGTTTCATGGCCCAACACCACCAAGCGCTGCAACACATGGAATCTGCGACATTAGCCACCAGGGACAGCGAAAACAAACAAACAAACAAACAATAACAAAAAAAGCCAAAAGAACATAAAGCCTGATCACGAACTTGGAAATCCTCAGCTATGCTACTCGGCTGTTCTCAGCTATGTTGCTCATTTTGTGTAATCAAAAACTACTGCTTCACAAGCAGATTCAATCTCTTAGTTTTGTAACAGATCCTAAAAATAACTTTCCAAGCAGATTCCTTCTCTTAGTTTTGTAACAGATCCTGAAAAAATAATTAACTTTTCTTCACTTGGTTTTGGCGAGACATAGATAGACCTTCTTTACTTCTCGATAAAATCCCACCCCGGTATATACACGATATCCTTTCTTCTCTCTCATCCTAGCACTAGCACCCACCCTCAGATAACTCTCCTCCCATTAATGACACAGCTCTCGTTTGCAAAGCTCACCAGTACATGCCCATTTTTGATAACTTTCATATCTCCCCCGTCTTGATAATGTGTATTTTATGGAGTACGACCTCGTGGTGTTTCATAACGTTTATTACAGCGCGGACACATTTTAAGAGACTGTTGATAAGTCTATGCTCAATCTTATCTCCAACATGCTTCACACTTCTTCGGCCTCTTCCCAGCCCCCCTGCTCAAATATCCCACTTACAAATATCCATTCTTATCTCACACATCACCTCTGAAACTGTCTACTTGTGCTACAAGGTCTCTGAAAGACGGAAAGTTAGGTCTCGCGTCAGGTGTTACCGTTACAGGTCCTTGGTCTCGCGTCACCCGTTACCGTTACAGGTGCGAAGTAACAACAGAGGGAAAGGCGTAAAGCTAATCACAGAGCGCAGCCACAAAACATGCAACACTGCCGGGTAATGAGAGGGTTCCAAAATAAACTTTCTATCTAGCAGCAGACAGAATCTGTAACATGAACCAAAACCGGATGCGCTTCCATGTAGTTCTGCTTTCTCCCACGACTTAAGCGGCATGCCTGCTCTTTCTTCACGGTCTCTGTCAGTTATCTTTGACATTAATTTATGTCCCAACCGACACAATCGTCAAGCTGTCTCCTGTGCAACCACTTTAGCTGACTGAAATCCACAGCGGTTATTAGTTCAACATGAAGCGCTGTTTACAACTGCCAGTTTTCTCAAACGGTAGTCAGAATAGAGCCAGGAACACAACTGATCTACTGACTGAGACAAATGACAGATCATCCATCAGCGTCACGCACTCATGTTTAGACACGAAGCTCCATGGCTGATAGCTCCAAGTCCTCTCTATCTCATGTGGCGTCAGATCTCACATCAGCATTTATTGCAAAAGAGATCGAGACATTTTGCACATCGTTATTCTCACCTACTACCAGGTAAGGAGTAAAAAAAACACCAGCTCGAGTGACGTCACGCGTAGCCCAGTTGTCACATCAATGACATCACGAGCACTGGCCTGATGTCACGTCAGCGACGTCACGCTCAACGCAGTTTTGAGTCTAGGTAATACTTCTCTGATTTTACAACCTGATTTTTTTTTTTAAATTAGCAAACCTCAAGCAGTGGAACGTCCTCATGCCCTTTCAGAAATCTGGGGTTTGCCTGGCACTACAAGAGAGACAGCTACCCCTTCCTAAGAGTTCGTAAAGAGAACTCACCCTCCACTGTGGCGGCTCGTCGAGCGGCGAGTCACTGCGGTAAAGGGAGAGCAGCCAGCTGCCCTGACGCATGCTAGCGCAGTGCTGGAAGGATAGGATGACCGGCTTCATCAGCACCACGCTGGGCGGACCTACCAGCACCACGGGGCTCAAGATAGTCTGGTTCTCTGCAAAAAAAAAAAAAAATAAAAAAATAAATGAAATAAATAAAAAATTCGCCACGTCAGCATCCTCAAACACACTATGACGGCCCTCCATAGACTATCATCTATTCTATATAACACACACACACACACAACGCCACGTCAGCATCCTCTGCCATACTGCGACGTCACCTCCTGTGTTATCTCAGAGAAAGAGAGAGAGAGAGAGAAAAAACAGCGAACACTTTTAGTCTCTCCTGTGCAGGTCTAGTATAGTTTGCTGCACTAGACCGTGGTTGGCTGTGGATGCAATGCACGTTCTAAATATTTTAAGAGCGAGCAGGCTACATGCGCTTTGTAAGACATCATTATCTGTAGAAACAGCAGCAGCAACGTTGCTGTCGTCGAAGTCACAGGTGCTAGTTAACTACGCGAATGTGCGCAAGTATGCACGTGTTGCAGCCTTTCATAACCGCCGGATGTGTGTTCCTGGACTGCTGGAGGTATATCCCATGATTCCCTCATCCCCCAGCCCCCCCCCCCCGCCATGTTACACGACGGCGGGGTCTTGACATTAGTGTTTCCAGATATAAGAGCTCGTTTCCATAAGCTAATTCGCACTTCAGTTTTTCTGTAAGACGGGCGGGTGGAATTTCGACAGTAACGACTGATGCACGGACAATGTTTGCTTATTTCAGTCATATGTTAACAGCTGTGCTATTCTTCTTATTCTTCAATCTCAACTGTTGTTGTGGTTTTTTTTTTTTTTTTTTTTTGCTTCTCTTGTAATACGTAATCCGTGCCTCCAACATGTCAGATATGACCGGAGGCTGAACTATTCCCCTCCCCACACCCTGAACAAAGTTGCTGTGTCATGATGCTGCTTTACCACAGGTTCCAAGACGTTTTTTTTTAAATTTTAGTTTGTGTATTGCTTGAGATGGAGAATTTCCCTGGACATGGATGACTCGGTCGAGGTATTCTTTCATCTGGCGCCGGCACGCGCCCGGCCCTGGTGCGCCTCCAGAGGGCGCGGCACTCGTTACGCGTTAGATTTTTAACACCCGACACCACGATAATGCGACTTGTCAGAGGTTCGAACCTGATTACCAGGGATGAGAGGACCGGGCCTAACCCCCTAACAAGGCGCAGCAGTCAGGCTCAATCTACACGGCGCAGCAGTTCCAACAGACAGCCTTCAGCACGAGGACGGACAAATTACATTGTCGGCGCCGGCGGGACGCACGTGCCATCTTGGCGTCATCATGTCACGTCTTCTGTACCACCAGGGACCTTACACTTCATCTAGGATTTTTTTTTAACTTTCTGTATTGCTTTGTTTAAGACTTAAGCCCCATTCCTGTTTATTTCCCTTATGGAGTTGATTCATTTCTTCCGTCTAACCGGCGCAGTTTACACTGAACAAGCTGTGCAACTGTACGTAGTGCCTTTACAGTAACAATAGCACACAAGTTGCAACAGGTAGGAAAGGCACTTACGCACCAAACTTCCCTGTTAATGGAGAGATTCAGATCTCAATCGCTTTTTCTCATTATTTATTTAGTCTGTTACACAGAGGGGGTGCCACTAAAAGGGTAAGCTTACAGTGCTGGTCATCCCAAGGGAACATTTTTTCCCTTCAGCGAATAGTTAAATAACGAACAAAACGCCTTCTTTAGAAGAACAACAAATAACAGCAGCACAAAGCCATAATGTCAGAACTGATAGGCGGCAGACATGTAACGGAAAATGTCTAGCAGTAGTGGCCATTGTGTAGAATGTAGATCAAACGGTAATGATATTTGAACATCAAAGGTAAAGTTGATCGCCAAACGTGTAACTATGTTTGGACAACGTTTACATGACGATTAAAAAAAAAAAACCTGCTACCACAGATGTTACGTGACGCTGCGCACTGTGGTGTAAAGGTCGTATTTGTGGAGCTACTATCGAAGTCATGGTGTCCACCGGGATCACCCACCTGCTAGGCGTGGGCGGTCTTTGTCGTCACGGCACACCGCCATGTAGATCTCCTCCACGTGACCCCTCTTGATGGCTCCCTCCGGCACGGTCAGCATGATCCCTGCAACACCATAGACAATACGTCACACCGGTCCCGCAACAACCACAGACAGCACGTCACACTGGCCCCCACAACACCACCCGACAATACGTCACATCTGCCCCACAACACCGCAGACAATACGTCACCCTGGTCCTGCAACACCACAAGCACGTGATAATCAGCTGTTGACCTCAGAAGTGACAACCTGCGACTCAGGGTTACGTGGTACCGGAGAAGGGAATGTTACCCTAAACTCGTCTCCATATCAAGTCTTGGCGAGCCTGTCAAGTTATCTCCCAGATGTGTTTATCGTAAGTAAACAGCAGTAGACAATGCCATGGGAAGTCTTTGTGGTGAAAACTCTCCCATATGCATAAGATAACTTTGAAGTTTACGAGTGTAATGTATGCGTGTAAATTGTATTTTGTTTGTGATAGCGTAGTTGCACGTGTGTGTGAGTATTCTTCTCTGTTCTGCTCTGGACCACTGTCTGTCGGGTAACCTCATGTCCGTTTGCCGAAGACCAGAAGCAATACGTCAGGCACGGGGGTATTGTTTCACCTCTTCTCCAACCCCGTGTCTTGAAATCTTTTTCTTTTTTTCTCTCTCTCTCTCTCACAGATGGAGGGGCTGGGGCAAGGGGAGATGACCCAATTGTCTGTCCGCAGGCACCAGTACGATATGACAGCTACTCGCATGCTGAACATCGTCTGCAGCATCAGCAAAGACCCGGCATCTCATCCCTTTTCTTCCACCTCTCCCTCCTCCCTTCCCCCGCCTCGCGCTGCCAGCATCACGACCCCTGCACGCAACTTTGCTCCAACAAGGTGCAGCAGGCCGACTCCCAAGTTAACCTGTCCTGTGACGCCGTGAAATCTCCAGGCCAGGAAGGGGAGACGGTGATACCGAGATAGCGCTTGGAAGACAGGATGCCTCGCAGGACAAAGCGTGTCTGGCACCAAAGCATGGCGTGAAATCAGAAAAAGGAGAAAGCGGAGGAAGGCGAGGGTGTGTGCGCGGTGGGAAGGATGGGGTGGATAAGAGTGGGGAAGGTGGTGCTGTTTGCGCGGCCGAGTGACGTTCCATAGTGCCGGCCAATGAAAGCGCTGTACCTATGGAATGTCCGCAGCACGGGGTCTAACCGTCAGTCACAACTGTCAGACGCTCTTAAAATAGCTGCCAATGGCGGAGTCACAGCTGTCTCGAGCATCTCCGATAACGCTGACGTGTCTGTTTCCGAGAAATCAAACATCCCCCTCCCCGACTTCTTGCCTAGTAGGTCGCAAGCCGCCCCCCCCCCCCCCCCCGATAGCCAAAGGTTGGGGGTGAGGGGGTCAGTGACGTCACTTTACGCTTGAAGTCTGCTGTCACGAGTGCGCATGAGCAAAGAGATGCTGGGAAGCGGGGCTGAGTAGGCTGGAGGTTAGCTTGTACCTGTGTATATATAAATGATAATCAGGTGATCGTCAGGTAATCGTGATCATTAGACACGCACAATGCAAAGTGCTACTTCATGAGTTCCACGACTGCTTAACATTAATCAGATATCGTACAGGAAACCAGGTGATCAGACGGAAGGACAGAGTTGGTGAATATGTATCATCTAGCAATCGATGCATATTGCTTCCAGAACAATTAATGCCTGTACGCCTATTCTACACTTTTTTTTCCCAAAAGCAGAACTTTATTTTCACTTATTCGGTTACTGCGGTGGGGATGCCGTTAACAGCCGTTAAGAGCAAAAGCTTATAATGCATGGTTACTCCAAACCTGTGGCTTCTTCGGCAGCCAAGACACTGACAAGCACTATGAGTGTTTACAGTCACTCGGTCTTTCTTTATGGTCGAATACTCAGATGTGACTATCAGTTCCTGTCTCAGTCCGATCTGGAGACACAAACCTCTTCTCTTCTTGAAGCCAGTAATATGAACTTCTCAGTCAATGTTTTGTCATTGTCTCCTCTTAATAATAAAGTCACTGTCCCGAAATCAACAAAAAAAATTATAAAAAAAATAAAAAATAAAAAATAAAGAGGATGTCTGCCAAGGGTTTGACAAACTTTAAAGGCCAAACTTGGTATTTAGTTTGTCCGTTTAATGCCTCTGGAGTCGTGAAAAACATAAAGACTCCCCATATGCACAAGTACAATCTTATCAGCAAATTAAACTTTATATCATCACTTTGGCCAGGCGCCACTGAACCGGGTGCACCAGCCAGTCCCCAGTCACTTCACTGTCCGCATCGTCGACGCAACTGTCATCGATCATTACAACAGGAAGAGAATCTCCCTGAGCTACTTACAGGCGCAAATGCACGCACAAACACATGCACACGCAGGGAGAAGTAAATGCTGGTGAAAGTGTTTCAGTCTGCCCGAAGACGAGACACGAAATGCACAAAGCCCGAAAGCTTGGAGCCACAAAGTGAAACTAAACAGGAAGTGCCATGTTCAATTTGATCGGAAGCAAGGCGAGCGATTTTATCTCAATGACATCACTTAGCATTACCCACGCTAGCGCCGCTCCGGAGTCCTGCAATGAGCAGACGTCTACTGGGGGAGCCTGCTCGCCTTCTGGCCTTCCGGGAACACCGGTCTGCTGGGTGGGTGGGTGGTGGGATCCACTCCCCTCCTAGAAAGAGCACATCGAGCCCTGTAAGCCTGGAAGCTCGTTCGCCACCTCGGCCTGTCTGCACGAAGTACCAGCTGAACGGTTCAAAACCTTAGGGGTGACCACACAGCGGGTGTTTTTGTTTGTTTGTTGGACAAGTTGACTCGACACGAGGCTGATAATCAATATACTCCTCGCTCTCCCGACCCCCCCCCCCCCACCGCGTGGACTGGCAGTCGCGACACGACGGGAAACAACAAACAGGGTGAGCAGTGTGCACACAAGGGGTGGGGGAGAGGCTCCCTGCACCCGCCATGGGAGATAATCTGCAAGCTTTCTGCACATTCTCTGCCCCTTCCACCCGTGGACGCCCTCTTTGTTGTCTTCTGTTTGGCGCCCTCGACGGCTGACAAGTGCCGGCACGGCCAACGGCCGCAAGACGGTTGTTGAAGTAGGGATGAAAGGCTGGAACTGGTTCCAGCCTCAGCGTCTGCCTGCCATCCATGACTTCCACTAGCAGCCTTATTTACCTGCCTGTGATCTCAGGTTTATCTCTGCATTCATCTCTTCTACGACCTTAATGTAAAAAATGTTACCACGGAAAAACACATCGTTGACGAACAAATAATGTATTTTAATTAAACAAATTAAAATCACACAGCAAAGTTACATTTTCTACCTGTTCATAGAAGAATTGTACTTTCAGACCGACCTTAATTTATAGAAAAACCTATACCCAAACATTAAGTGGCCGAGTTGTGTAGGCACTAGGATGGACGATATAGTGCGTGGCTTACCAGACTCGGGCAGCACCAGACGGCCACCGGCGTAGTTGAAAGTGTTCCAGGTCACGGCCTCGCTGTCGACGTTGCCTGGCAGCTGCACGGAGATGACGGATTGACGACTGCCCTGCAGGCTGTCCGAGTGACCAGACGCCGGCCGGCTGTGGCTCTCCGGGGCAGGGGGCGGTGGAGGCAGCCCGGCCTTCGTGTCCACCAGGGTCAGCTTCTCCATGGAGGTGTTGAGGTTGTGCTTAATGGTGGGCTCCACGAAGACCGTCTTGTTGGTGCGGGAAAGCGTGCCTCCCGACAGGCGGTGCTGCGAACCACCCGGTAGTTTACCATCACTCAAGTAGCCCTGTGAGAGGTC
This sequence comes from Marisa cornuarietis, assembly GCA_004794655.1. NCBI lineage: Eukaryota > Metazoa > Mollusca > Gastropoda > Architaenioglossa > Ampullariidae > Marisa > Marisa cornuarietis. The sequence continues at coordinate 3,784,828 of SMMW01000025.1, forward strand.
GCCAGGCGAGGGCAGGTTGAAGTGGGCGTTGGGCACGCTGTACAGGTTGTCGGAGGGGGAGACGCCCGACGCCAGGTCGCCGACGCCGACGCCCAGAGTGTACGGGGGGTCGGGGGGCAGGTAGGAGGGCGGGGACTTGTCCAGCGTGCCCATGTGGTTGTTGTTGGGCGAATCGGCGGAGTTGCTGGTGCTGTTGGTGCCACTGTGGTGGTGGTAGGGATGTTGCTGATGCTGAACCGTCACCACTGTCTGAGTCACGTCTGGCTGCACCGACAGCATGTCTGCACACAACGACATCGCCACCGCAATCTTTAGACTGTGAAATAGTTGCCTTCATGTCTTTTTAAAACACACACACACACACACACAGGCACGCGCGCGCACACACACACACAGAAGCGCATACGCACACGCATAAATACGCGCGCGAGAGAGAACAAAATGAAAGTAAGAACAGGAAAGTCTGGTTTTTGACTTTGACTAACAAAGTAGTATGCGATGGGTGAGACGATTACAGCTTTTCAATGTGCGTGCAAGCATTCTCTGTTAGAGTCAAAGGTCAAGATCCTAAGAACTTCATGTGGGTAGGCGTGACGAAAGCAGTTGGTGTCATGACAAGCAAGACCGTCGGTGACTGATGACAGTGACAGGCCATGGACTGCATGCTGGCCATCCTGCACAGTCAAAACATCCAGGCTGCTCGCGTGTCTGGACGCCAATGCCCTGGTCCTCTTGTCACAACAAACTGGAAAGGGCGCGGAAGAACAGGAAATGGCGGGGTTGTGGACACACTGTGAGGGCTGCTGCTGATGGCATGCCAGTAGGTCACCAGAGAGTTTGCGCCATGTCGCGGCCAATGAGGTCATTTACACCCATTTGCAGCGTTTCCTGATCAAAGAGGTTATGATCGATGAGCCGGCAAATGCTCGCTAAATAACGGCGTTTGCCGTTCGTGTGCCGCGGACCGGGGAACTAGGGTTGCCGCCATGTCCACAAACACAGGCCGGGCTGCGAAAATCGCCCCTCCATTCACGAGGGTAGCATCCCCACATTAGCTGCCAGCGCCGCTAGTCTAATCGTACCAAAAATTACCCATATCACTTTGTCGCGTGGTGGCAGAGGATCCTTCTCCTCCCTCCCGCAACCCACACTCCCTCTACGCGTGTTCCCTTGTCTCTCGGCCTCGCCTTTGTGACGTGGTTGTTATTAATCTCTCACGAATCATTTTTCTTCCTCTCAGTCTGGCTATGCCCCAAGGTTCGTTTCTCGTCTCGGGCACGCTGTTCTTTCTCTGCATGTGGCATCTGTTTACAGGGCTGGCTGCCTTGCCGTGATATAGCCTTAGTTGCTGGTTCGGCGTAAAACACCAATCCCCCCCCCCACCGCACCCACACTCCCTCTACGCGTGTTCTCTTGTCTCTCGGCCTCGCCTTTGTGACGTGGTTGTTATTAATCTCTCACTAATCATTTTTCTTCCTCTCAGTCTGGCTATGCCCCAAGTTGTCCGAGGTCACTGTCCGCCATGTTTTAACTGTAGTGTTGGACGCTAAAGCCCAGGATGGTTGTCAGACAGCAGCACTAAGCGCACCAAACCTCTAAAGTCCCGCACGCGTTCGGTTACGTGTCTTCTCGTGTTTTCTCGTCTGCAAGTGACACCCGCCTGTCTCGTTGCAAGAAAGCCCTGCTTGCTACACAGCGGCAGCAACTTTGTTCTGCACCCTTCCAGAACAAACGCATCCGTCAAAGCGGGAGGCAGCCTCTAATCAACCCAATTTTTTGTCAACTTGGAGGCAGACGTTGGCCAAACAATATAAATTTCCTTGCTGCGCCGCCTTGACAAACATACTAATTTTCTCTGGACATGAGCAAAAATAATGGACGCATTTGGCTCCCACGCCAGGCCTATCATGGCGCTGTTTGCTGAATTGCATCGCTTGTAGTTGGTGCAGCACGAACGCGTGACTCACCTTGTGCTCCCGTTTGAGCCCTTCAGTGACAACTGCAACTGGCCTCTCTCCCTCCTGGTCATCAGATGACCTGAAGAAAGCTCATGGCTGACAAATCTTCAGCGATGACGAAACAGGAGCAACCGATACCCCCCCCCCAGGCCTCCGATAAATGTCAAAAATCATCGAAAGATCCTCAAAGAACAAAATGACGAGTCGCGACTCGAGCTGGTCGTCCAGGTCATCGCAGTCGAGGGCAGCTTAAGGTCGAAAATTAATTGGCCTGATCCGCCTTGCTCTGCACCACACTTTGTCAGCTTGTCACTTACGAGTGAAACACGGGTTATCTGAGGCAGGACCAGTGTCTGGACACCGAGTTACAAACACTGAGCAGTGAGAACGATCAAACTCCAGCGGATGGCTCTGGTATTTATTTGTGTAGACAGGATAAACAGTCGATTTTCAGACATTCCCATGATGGCCATTATTTGAAGTTTTCAATCGTTTCTGAAGACGGAGATGACAACTTCTCTTCCATGCATGCAAGCGAGATAATGACTAAAAAAAAAACCGGCAATAATTTTAAGCATGATAATAAAAAACGGCATAAATTGAGTGACATGATAATTAGCAACTACATTAACATGAGATGATAATAAACAACTACACTTAGTAAAATGACAGCGGGTGTGACAGCAAATACGATGATAAACGACTAGATAAATGATAATGACAAAGGCAGCGATGCCTAAGCGACATAATCAAATTTCATTTCTCGTTTGACATACATGTATAGCAAACCAAGCTTGATATACATGTATAATAATGAACCGAACTTGGGCGGAAGAGAGGAAAGGAGGAGGGGTAAGTCATTTGCGAGGGAGGGTGGAAAGCTACAGCAAGTGTGAAACATCCTGTGGTCCTCCACGACTCCCTGCACGATCTCTTTACCAACAAACGTTCATATACAGCGCATGAGCCAGGAGCAGAAGCAGGTCTGCCGGGTATTAACTGCTACACAAGCAAACAGTATTCAGATAAATAATAATCTTATTCAAGAGATTGCGGCAACTGTCTTCAGCTTTCAAGACCCGACCCTTTCTTGTACACTATCATGTTCCGCCTTCAATGATGTCGTTTGAAAGCTTGTGCTGCTCTCGACCTCTACTGCTGCACTTGTCCTCTTATCAACTTCCTTGGCAGCCGATGACTGCTTCATCGCCTTTTCTTTTCTTTTCTTTTTGCGCACTCCTTGATTTGCCGTCCCGCGATGTCGCATACACGCAAACGTCTCTCTAAGCCTGTCTTTGTTACGTCTGCTGCTTTCAATAAGAGACTTACCTCCGTTTTTGGTCATTTTCTTTTCGTCTTCTGTCAGCGACTGACTGGCATCTGAAAAGAGCAAAAGAAAATCTCTCATTTCAGGTCAGATCAAACTCAAGATAGCGCTCGCGACGGAGGCAAGCTTCTCCCATACCCGCGTGCACTAGCTGTTACAGGGAAAACCCCGGGGCTCCTCCTACCCCCGTCCTGGCTGCGTTCCTTGCAATGGCTGCCCACTGCGAACTGGTTATTAACTTTGTTTCAAACTTATCCTCCTCATGCGGCGCGTGACACATACGGCAGTGCTTTTCTGACATTCATTACATACGGGAACTTTTTGACGCCAGCCACGACGTACGCTCAACTTTAGAGTTAAGATCAGAGGCTAAGAAACAATGGGAACTGTTTTCAAAAGTGTGGCCTAGAGTCCTAGACCAACCAGTTTCTCTATCTAAAACATGTCTGGGTGAGAAAGAGGGCTTACTATTGCAATGGCACCACATAAAAATTAATGCATGCAAATAATTGTTGCGCTTCTAAAGATTCTGGAAGACAGATCGCTCCGATGCCAAAAACTTTGTGCGAAAAAAATGGAGATAAACTGGAAGAGGAGCTGGAACAGGCGTCTATAGTCTAAGGTCAAAAGTTATTGGCGGAACAATTTTCTTGCCCACTCTCATCATCGGGGGGATTAAACCTTTGGGATTCCTCGAGTGATTTGCATGACTCCTTGTGAAAGATGAAGATTCCCGCATTTGAAATACTACTAACTGACCCGTACGTGAAAACAAATGTTCTTGTTGGTTATGGCGGGTAGTGGGTGGGAGTTACTGACGTCAGGAGGAGGGACGGCCCCACAAATGATCGAAGATGTAACTGACACTGATCACACTGAGTATAGATTACAACAGAACATTTACAGAAAAAATATGCCCCTCCCCTCCTGCTCCTTATATCCCTCCCTTACCTATTGTTTGTAAAAGACATTCTGTCTTGCTGTTTTTTGAAAGGGGTTAGGTTATCATGCTTCAACAGGAACCTCGGTGGTGAGAGATAAACCAATAAAAACGAGTTATTTTAACAAAGTAAAAAAAACAAACTCCCCAATGCAAATGGAAAATGCACATTCATCACATAGTTTAGTATCGTGCCCAGTTCAGAGGGTTTTTGCTACTCGATCACCTCGCCCTATACACAATGCGCCGAATGATCCGGATAATATGGTGGACCATGCAGAACACCCTGTCACAACATGAGCAACTGCCTCGGGTACCCATACATCTTACCTCCTCATCCCCATGGTAGCAACACTGAGGGGGGCACTTTAACAGAATACACAGAGCCTACAGGGCTTTCTCTCTCACGTACGCATGTTTTTAAAGCAAGTGTTGTGATATCTCTAAGTGTGTCATCAAGTATATCTGTGTGTAGGAGCAGCCAAGCGAGTGTTATGCTAATCTGTGACATGGTATATCTGTGTTCTGGTTCAGCTAAGCAAGTCTGTGTGATGCCATGTCTGTGTTCTGGTACAGCTAAGCAAGTCTGTCATGGTATGTCTATGTTTCGCTAGAGCGCGATGCCTCTTTTCTGCTGCTCCCTCTCTCTGTCTCGGTTAACCCCGTATGAGAGGCGCCTGAATTTTCCAAACGGCGGTGCCTTCCGCTTGTTGGACAGCAAACAAAGGCGCAAAGACACGGAGCAGGTGCAAGCAGCTCATAATAAAGGTCGGGTGGGGGCGAGCGTGCAGTCACACACGCAAGGCGCGCCACTGCACCTCGTGCAGGATCACTGTGCGATCACGTGACTGCAGTCTCGCTTTTCATCGCTGCCGACAGTCATGCCGCCTGGCGGTGCTGATCAGGCTAACCCTTAGCTTCCCTAAACACACCGATGCCTCACTCTAATTACTCCCCATATTACATAGCGGATTCTCCACGTTTAGCACTGTTCCAAGCGTAACAACGGCTACTTGTGCTACAGCTACTCCATCAAAAGAACAAAAACTCTTTTCACAATGATATTGACTAGGGCTACGGATATACGAGTTAGTTCATTTTGTCGTCTGCATGAGGCTTCAGAGCATCACTGTTTGCTGAGTTATTTATTACGAAGGAATAGTCTGTTCCCCATTAACACCTTCTACCTTAAACCAAATATATGAAACTCATCAAGGGCACCCAGCAGTGTAAGTGAACTATTGGCTGTGAGAACTAAATGGTCCTGGTTCAAATCTCGGCTCAGGACACTCTGTAGGTAACATCTTCCGCCATTCCTCGCCCCTCAAGTGTCAAATCACCTCGGTGGAAGCACTACACTAGCCCACCCCACACCCTTACACACACACGACCTCTACTTATACACCATTACCCCAAACCTCAACAACATGTATGAAAAATCATTACATCGTAACAGAGAAAACATCCTCACGACCACTGACCAGCAAAACAAAATTACCCACCACTCCTACACCATCTCAATCTACCAAACAAATCGAAACAGCAACAACCCAAGAGGGAGAGAGATTATAATGCACTGACACTTTTATAAAAACCTTTCTCCACAAAGAGTATGAAGAATTGATCAAAATCATATTACAGCACATGATAGACAAATACACAAATCCATTCAAAATAACTTCTATATACACAAGTACAGCAGGCACTACACCTAAGTATACATACACCACCATCTATAAAAATCATATTAGAGAGAAAGTACGAAAATGAGGTGGAGGAGGAGGTTTAGTAGTCATGAGAAAAGAGAACATCAACTGAGACAAATATCGTAGGACAACATGGGTTTTAAAAACGTGTGAGGGAGAGAGGTGGCGATGTGACAAGTTGTTACCCCTATAAAAACGTCTCCATGCCTGGGGTAGATGGTGTGTTACACGTGTGTGCATGTACTGAGTGACCTCCTCCATAGGACCCCCATCGACCCCGCCTCTAGCATCCTCATCGCATGCCCCGATCACTCGTCGGCTCCCCGTCGACCCACCTCGTGCGCACGGTCCACCCGCTGATCATCAAAGGGACGAGCTCACTGCCCTGCAGCTGCTGGGATCTGACCCCAACACGAGTTCCGCCTCGTGCAGTCTCGTCACGCGCTTTTGAGTTTTGGTCGGAAGCTGTTAATGTTCTTCTGTAAAACCAGGTCTCAAAGTTTGTATCTTTTCGAAACAAGCTCCCGTCCACTCCATCACCAGAATTTCCGTCCACTGTCAGTGGACTGTCCGGTCACTCTCTGCTGTTCCTGTCGCCTGTCTGTCCACTCCTGTCTTCATGTCCACAAGACTTTGCTGTCACTGACCGCCGCTTGCACTCGTGCTGTTGATGCGCTTCAAACAATTGGCCAGCGCCCCCGTGCCAGCTGCCGAATCACGACAGACAACAGGCCCCAACAATATCCCTAGGGTTCATCTCTGGAAATTATATTTGTGAACGTGCAAGTCGCATGCACACACGTGCAGCCTCTGAGCCCCAGCCAGGAGGGAGCGTGCAGCTCTCAAATCATGCGTTCGAAGTAAACACGCCTCCTTCCTCCCCCCCCCCAAAATAGCGAGGATATAACATGTCTTATTGAAAAGGGTCGGGGTGGGCTGGCTTTGAATCAGTGCTGTTGCGAGCTTTGTTATCTTTGAAGGGCTCAGCCAGTCAGCCAGTCCTCAGCCACTCAACCCACAGCTCTCTGCGAGAACATCGACAAAGGCTGTGCTGTTTTCTATTGAGATCTAAGCAGCACTCCATCCAGCGTAAAACCTTTACACCTGCCTGTCTCAAATGGGATCCCGATGACAAAGGTTGGATTCCAGCCGCCCCAGCAAATCAGCATATAAAACAACTTGTCTGATGATAGTGTCCTAAAACATCCCATATCAGCAAGCAAGTCAGGAAATTACGAGAACGCGCGCAAGGCTGATGAAGAGTGCAGGTGTTATGCTGAAGCAGAAGATCAAGCCATCGACAAGGGGAAACAAATAAATGAAAGAAAGAGGGCTGCAACATTAGAAGACGCAACACAGAGAAGGAAAAGATCAGATGACTGACGAAGAGAAACAGGAGAGAGATAGCAGAGGACTGGGCAGGAGAGAAGGATGTGTAAAAGAGGTTCCCCACCTTGGCCATTGGCGTCCATGTCGAAGACCCCCTGCTGCTGGGCATTCTTGCGCCGCAGAAGGACGACGACTGCGATGACGATGATGATAATGACGGCCACGCCCACACACAGACCCACGTAAAGCGGCATGTGGTCCGCCTCCTCCGCGCGGCTTGCTGCTGAAAACAACCAACATAAACACAGCGGTTACCAGCGTCAGCACGTGCCCACCAACCCAACTCTCTCTCTCTCTGACGGGAGATGGGGTCGGGGGCTGAGGTCCACAACCCCTCCCTTACATTGTTCTGGCGCCTTAAGATCTGATGATATTACTCAATAGGAGATCGCGAATAATACACAATGGTACAAACTGAGGGCTTGATTTTTTTTCATTTTAATGAAAACGATTACTTTTAAAATCTACAAAGTTAAGAAAAATGAAGACAATCTTGCTGGTAAGGGCTATGTTTTTACAACTTAATAAATCATTAGAATCAGTAACATACACACGCTTACTGACTATCATAACGTTTAAAAATGTCCCATGCCCAGCACTTCAATATCGTCAATATTCTATATCATATCAGTGAGGCATGCGTTTTGTTGAAAGTCGTTACTTCTGGAGTTAGAGGTGACATGCTTTATAATCCCTGACACCACGATGTTAGCTGTGGAGAGAAGTCAGTCAGCTTAGTACAGATAGATGTTAGTATCAACATGCCCGTCAGTCTTCGCCAGACACCTACACAAAGTATGATGTAGTAAAACCTTGCAAAGGTCCCTGGTAGTAGTCGGACTCTGAAAAGCTTCACTAGCATGTTAGCAAACAACGGAATCGTGCCAGGTCTACATGCTTTCGAGGTCACGAGGTCAGGCTGCACGAGACCTTGTTGGTGCGACCTGTCTGTGCACAACAAGGCGGGGACTGGCGTGCTGGCGCTCTCTGGCAAGTGCCTGAGGATCAGGCATTAATCAAAAATCAACTAATCTCCTGCAAAAATAAAAGACTTTTGCCCTTCCCTTCTCTCCCCTTTCCGACCAGATACACGGGAGAAAGCGTAATTCCTTCTGCGTAGAAATCGTTTGCATGGCATCAGCGCCGGAATCCCCTCCAGTCCTGACGAGAGTCTGATGACAGGAGCGCTGGGGGTTCCCGCCATCCCACGAGGAAAAAAATAATCACGCTTTGCTCCATTTCGATCTTTGTCTCAGCAGGACAGTCAGACGGTCTGCTAAATTTACCGTCCCCCCCCCCCCCGACTCACCTCCGCGTCTTCCCATCGCATAGTCGTCTCTCTGTATGTTTTTTAATCTGAAAATCGCTCTGCAGCCCCTCCTACCCTCTTCCTCACGATCGCCAGGCGGAGTCTCTCTGAAAGTGAGATCGTGTGGGAGACGCACGACCAGAGTTCATGAATTTGGCATGTGCCCAGGAACTACCTAAGTCATCTTTTCACATGACCCTTAAGGTTTAACCACGATGGTTAGATTTTTTTTGTTGTTGCTACAAACCTTCGGGGTTTTTTTTTTTAATTAGCCCTGTCATCACAACCACAAGCACCTAATCTAGTGTAACCGCTTCTGCTGTGCTAGGGCAGCTAGCCAGACATTTTTGCATAGTTGGAGAGGGATGGTAGTGAGTGTTTTGGAAAATCGTATTTCCTCTAATGATGTGAGAGCTGGCACACAAACAGTTTGACTTGAAGACTTGGGCGAGGAGAGAAGGCGGGTGTACACACAGCAGCCTATGGCGGTCAGGTTAAGCAGGTCAGCCATCCACTGTGTGTGCTACTTAATCTAACACTGGAAAAGGGAATTGTGGGGGGGGGGGAGGGGAGGGAATAAACATGTTACAAACGAACACAAAATCCCAACTAAATCTTATTGCTTTGCTGCTGCAGATAGCACATGTGGGTAGATGTCCATGAACATCTTAACCCTCAACTTTGGTGCTACCAGGTTTCGCTGCGTTTTTGAACTGAAATATTTCTGACATGATAGAATTCGCAGATGCATCGATTCAGATACACTTTTTTCCGAGGCTGAATAGAGTGCAATCTCATGCATTAGAACATACCACAGAAGTGTGAAATGGGAACGACGACCACATGTGTCTATTCTGTCTGCTCGCTGGCTGCACTGTGACAGCCCGCCCGTGACAGCAATGGTGCCTAACTCAACCTGACAGGAGCAGAATGATAGTTGCTAAGTATGATGACTGGAGGAGCTAGGCTGTCCCTAAAGTATTCCTAATTTCATGAGCCTTCCATTCCCGGACATAAAGCCTTGTCTGGATCCTTAGCATAATTTCTCCCTCTGCTAGGGGCAAGACCTTTCTATAGGACTTTTACGTTCTGCCAAGCGGAAGAAGGTTGGGTGGGAGGAGGGGGAAAGGAGAGCGCACGAAGCACACTTCATGAAAAATTGAACCTTTCTCTCGAGTTCAGTCTCCGGTTGCAAAGGGATCTTTGCTAACTGTTTCAATGATGCGAGTTTGAATGCCTTTGTACAAGGTGTCTCTACAATCAATAGCGCCACCTCGACCACGGGGAGAGAAGAGGTTTGTCTCGCTCTGCCTTCCCCATGTCACACCTTACTGTCCAAACTCCATGCTGCATGCCACTCTCTGGGAGGCCACACGAGAAAGAGATTTGGTGCAGGAAACCTGGTACACCTGGTACACCGGGCAGTCGTGGACAGCTTATCTGGAGTTGGCAGGCACATTTATTACCAGCGGTGCCACAGCATCGTTCGCGACGTTTTACTAACGGCAGTGATGTGAAGGTCTTTAGTGTCTTCATTTTTCTCCTCCTGCCATCTATCACGATGAATCTGTTGCGACCCCCAAGTCTACGATATTTGGGAGGGCCGTCTCCCAGTTTCAACGGCAGTTTTATTTTTAAGAGAATAAAATATTGCGAACGTTCGCGAGGTCCTAACCCCTTGACATTGCGTCAGGGATGCGAAGATACCTTGAAACACGGGAGTCTCAAACTCCCGCCTCCGACAACGAGAGGCTGTGGCAGTGCCTTAATGTTAACTATTTTTCTGGCAACTTCTGTTACCAGTCCTCCCTGGTGCCCATCAGAACTCCCAGAGTCCAACCGGTAAGTGAAGGCGTATCACCGAGTTCTCTGCGATCAGTTGGGCCATGAATGTGGCGCAATCATGTGTACAAGACCTTTTAATATTTTGTTCAGAAATGGCTGCAAGACCAGTGGAGAGGTATGGCAGCAAAAACAAGGTGATAATGTGAGTGACAGCCTGACGGCCAAGTCAGGGCCACTAACACTCGTCTCCTTTGAACGCTCATAGTGGTTTTTTTTTCCCCGTTCTATGGAGGGGTGTGAAGAGGGTGGAGAGCGGATAAGAGGGCGCCCTGCAAGTCTGACAGGCCATGACTGTAGAAACACTTGGTCTGCTGCGTCAAACGTCTTCGCGCGATTGTTTACAAGCAAGCAAACGGCGACAGATTTGATCCACGTGGCCAGTCGCGGGCACAAGGTCTACAGGGCGCGTGCCCAGCCACGCGTGCTTACAGACTGCTGTACACAAGAACAGCTGCGACACGTAAAGCAACTTTTCACCTGCATACATATACACACCTTCACACAAATTTTTATATACACACGCACACGTTCACACATACCGACGTTCACACACACAAATACTGTACAAAAGCTTACACGCAGGCACATATGCATACGTTCACACACAGACATATACACATGTTCACACATTATACGTTCACATACACAGTGGCGATCACCCACATGCACACGTTCATACAGATACATATACACATGTTCGCACATTAAACGTTCACACACATCTATATATACGTTCACACACAGTGACGTTCACACACATGAACGCGTTCATACGGATACATATACACATGTTCGCACATTATACGTTCACACACACACACACACACACACATATATATATATATATACACGTTCACACACACAGTGACGTTCATAAAGATACGCCGACGTTCACACAGATCTACACACGCTCACATACATTTGCACACGTTTTTAAACATAAATATACCGACGTTCACACACAGACATGTCCGCACGTTCACATATTAAGACACACAGCAGGAGGACAAGTGTGACAAGGGTGGTCAGGGAGAGGGGACGCAAGGAGTGGATCTACTTGAGAAGAACTTGCACACAGCTTTCTACCACCCCATTCACAATCAGTTAACCAAATGAAAAAACATCGATCTCCCTTTCTCTTTTTTCCTTCTTAAGCACGCCTACCTGGGACACGTAGCTGTTGGGTTAACTCATACATAATGCATGCTTTGTAAGCAAATATCTCTCAACACAAGCAGTAGTAGTCACAAAACCCGTAAAGACTACACTGAAATTTCTGAAAATAAAAACATCTCAGTAGCAATATTTCCTTTCTGAAGGGGGCAATCAAGTGTACTCTTAAATGAATACGACTGCAGCTAATCGATGATTGTACCTGAACTTGAACTTTCTCGTGTCTACTGCCCACACACACACACAGAAATCCACCAAGTAATGTTACAGTTCCATGGGACTCAAGCCCTGAGACATTGAGTCCCTAGGTTAGTTCTGGGAGGTCTACTCGACAACACCCCACAGAAACAAACATTCTCCTGTCAACAGAAGATTTCACTTTGGTGTAAGTCATGCACAGTTTTGTTAGTGGCGATCATTTGATCCTTCACCCCTGTTCGCAAGTGTTAACCAGTACCTCACTCAGTACAACCATTACAGGGAGTAGTCACGGTTCTCCTTCACAAAAAAAATCTTCCTGCTGCCTAAATAAAGAACGCTAGACTAGACTATACTACTAGGTGCAACACTTGGGCTGAAAGAAGCGAAGAAGTGGTTACTCAAAACAAAAAAAAAAAGCTTCACAGTTGATGAGACATCTACGTATGACATCTACAGAGATGTTAGGACAGCCGCATGGTCAAAATCCAACAAACCTTTGTCTGAATTTGTCATCTCAGGTTTCACAGACTGAGTTTCTGCAAAAACAGTTTCTTTTCAGACTCTCAAAAAAAAAAAACAGAAAACAAAAATGATGCGACTAAAGGTCAATGTAAAAATGCCAAGAGGCACAGAGATTAAAATCGACCGACAAGGGAAACAGGCCTGCAGACAACCTGATATCTAAGCTTTATCTGGCGGATGTACATTTACGAGAGTTCTTAAGGCTTACAGTTTCCCAATCACACAGTGCAAAGGTCACGAAACGTCAACAAAAGAGTTCGGTGTCAGCGACATACTGCCTATCGCTCACTTCTGCTTTTTCTCTCTCTCTCTCTCTCCCTAAGCGCGCCTTGAGAGCCATCCAATATATCGGGGCTCAGCGATCCCTAGAGATAGCACTGTGCCTGCAGGAAACAAGACACGAGCAATGTTGGTGAATGTGGTGTTGATGGCAGCGACTAGTGAAAGCTGTAGACACTGGGTTAAGCTCAAGATAACTACAGATACACATCTTATCAACTTTAATTTACAGAAAAAAAGATTAAGGTTTCAAACCTCTCTCCCTATCGGTGCCTGCTAATCAGCAAGTGAGGTGAGCATAGAGCTGCAGGTTCATTAAGAATTAACATACTACCTAGGAAGGAACGGAATGACAGGGAGTGAACAAGTGGGGGGGGGGCGAGTCGGGTGTTTGGGGGTGAGGGGTGGAAGAGAAGGTGAGAAAGATGGGAGAGAGGTTTTTCACCAGATGTGCAGTGCTATTATATACAAAGCCGGAAACAGGTCCACAGTTCTTACCCTCAACAGTTTTCCTATCTTTTGATGTAGGTATTCTGGGGGTAAGTTCTCTGCGTTCTGAAATTTCAAATGTTCATATTTGACAGAACAATCTTTTGTGCAGCGTCACTGGAGACAAAAGAAGGAAACAAAAGACGGAAGAAGAAAAAAAAAAACTACAACGAAAGGAAAACGACACAAAAACAAAACGAAAGAAAGATGCATTCTGCTGACACACGTCACGGCTGGTACACAGGGCAAAGGGCATTGTCCATGCGTGAATCAAGCCAACACACTGGCCAGCTGATCGCATGTTTGCTTCGTAAGTGAGCGGCCAAAGAGCGGCATCTGTTTTCTTCTCGTGAAACAAACCCTTAAACTTAATCCCTTAAAACAATCCCCAGAAACTGCAACGTCACAGGGACTTGAAAACTGCTCTCAATGACAGCACACATTTGCACACACATCAAGACAATGGCTGAAAAATTAACGACAGAACATTTTACAGGAAAATGTCTCTTCTAATTATAAAAATAAATTACAAGGAATGATATCAGGGGAGTCCAGAAACCTGGGAAACCCTTGGCTAACAGGGAGTGAGGGAAGACATCATGCCAGTTTCTCATTATGAGGCCCCTAGTGGACAGCCTCCGCAGCTTTTCCTTGCACCTCTGCGGCATGTCCGCCTGGACATTGTCTCTGCAAATTAAAACTCTTCAGACAAACGGCAACTCGCAGGAAAAATTGAAGTCCTTGTTAAGTATGCATGGCTTCTGTCGGAGGTAAGGAAGGGGCCCCTCAATCCTCGAAGAATCTTCAAAAGAGCCGAGGTGTAAGACCCGCCACTGAACCAGCGTCATTGTCTTAACCTCGTTACTCCCTCCTCCAGCCTGGTAGACGCTGACACTGCTCATTTGGTCTAATCAATTTTGCATTTTCATTTGTCTCTAGCTTCCGAGGATGTCAAAAGGCATCTCAACAGGGACCGAGTCTCTCCTCTCCTTTTTTTTTTTCTCTCTCTCTTCCTACCCTTCCCTCCTCTTTAATTTTTCTCGTCTCTCTCAAGAAAACGGGCGCGCGAGATAAGAGATAGAGATGAAAAGGATTTATATTCATATATAAAAAACGCCATCTAAAATGCACTGGTCACAATTTTAACCAAGATGCGACATTTTGAAGCTGAAGGTTGATCCCGGCATTGAAAGGACCGGGGGACGGGGGTGAGAGCGGGGTAGTGGGAGATCACTCTAGCTGGTAAATGAGACTGCAGGAGGGAGGACTTCAAACAATTTTGTCCAAGGCTGGCTGCCGCGAAGTGCACAGCCATGGATAAAAAGCAATTCATCACACCTAAGCTTTGCGGCAGAGAACGCAATGGCATTATTTCAATGATAAAAATTCTACTTAACTCTCAGAAATTTGCTACTTCATCCATCATCTTGCGCGGCCGTGCCATGGCCTGCTCCTCATTTCCGGCTTTCTGCCGCCAGTGCCGGTGAATCTCAATCTATCTTTGGCCGTGGATTCGAGTCATTTTCGGCGCGCCGACCCTTTTCTGTCTGCAGGCAAGTTGCCGATTTTCTCATTTGTGATGAGGGTGGGATGCTGTTTGCGCGGTTCTCGCACCTTTCTGTCGTTGCACCCGACGTTGGCGAAAGCGGCTCGGTACGGCCTCCAGCAGCTTATAAACACTTTGTATGTGTTACCATCTACAATTTTGTTATCACTTTATCGGTGTAACAACAACAGTCTTGCAGTTGTGTCTCAGTAAGCGCCCCCCGTCTACATCGGAGTGTAAGGCACAAATACACTATAGCCTTACCGCTTCCGCCATGACAGAGATGGCGGGGGAGGAAAGAAAGTTATGGAAATCGTGTGAAGTCGCGTCATCTGCTTCACTCATCGAGATTCTAAACCCCACATCTATCCCTGAAAGCTAACCTCGGTCCCTAAATCTTAACCCTAAATAAATAATCCCTCTAAATGACAGGGGACTGATTGGACAGCTTCTGTGACATTTCTGTGCACCGACGGTAAGGCTATATTTCATTTGTGCCCAGTCCGCATCCAGCTGTCAGGAAATTCCTGCTGTTTTCCTCTGCGATAGTTTATATCCTGCCAGATTTCGAAACAAATTATGAATAAACAATCACACCCCCTTCTCATCCTTCTCACACACACACACACACACCACATGTCCACTACTACCCCTCCTTATCCTCGAAAGATTTACGACACACACTGGAAACCCGCCCTCGTCCTCCAGCGCTTCTGTCGCGCACAACCTTTGACCTCGGTGCTCTCCTGTCCACGAGACACGTAGCGAAGTAATGGGGTTTGTGGTCGGTGACTGATCGCCCCACCCTCTATCACCCTCAAAGAAGCTACAGTTGCACGTGAGCTATGAGCCCAGTTAATAATCACAGTGTAGTCTGAATGGCCAACAGTAACTGGCAAACCCCCAACATTCGGCCTAATGGCGTCGTTTCCTATTGGTGTGTCCAGCTACAGCAGTATCGCCATCCACCTATGTATAACACAGGGAAAGGATTATATCTGATACTGCCGTGTTACATTGGACTATATCGTATGTCTCTACATCAGTATTAGTATTGATAAATGCATCTATGTACGAGCCGCAAGCTTGTCACACTAAGTCTGACCGCGATGGCTCCTGCCACTTCTAGTGTTGGGTTTATTCTCCAGACGGGTGTGTCGGGTGGTGTGTGCTACGTCACTGTGTGTCTAAAACACGATGAAATCTACAGGTTAAAAATTCAATAATGTTATTTCGTATGTTGATAGCAAGACACTATTATTAAAACTAGAAAAAACTCGGTCCCTTGTCTGCCTCCTGAACATCACACTGCTGCCCACAGTGGGTCTCCAGGCAGTCTGTCGTGTCCCTAATGGCTATTATGTCTGCACGTAATGACTATTATGTCATTATCATGTCTGTAGAATCCTAAAGGGTATTATAGAGGCCTTAAAGCCCGGATAAGATAATGCCTGTCTGTGGTGCCCCAAGTGAGTTTTATGAGTGTTTATAGCCTTCGGCTACCGTATTATGCATCAAGTGTCGAGAAGGGGGAGGGAGATTATAACACAGGCCTATAATGACCTACGGGACTCTCCTCACGTATGACTGTCTCGTGAGCCATTATTTCTCTTCCTATATATATATATCCTACCGGACTATATATATATATAGACACATTCTCTCGCTTGCCTGTCTCTTTTAATTTTTCCTCCTCACTCGCCCCCAAAACTAACATACCCAAGCGCACCCTTTCACAAGGACGCTCAATGAGGGCAATCAAAATATTTCCATCCGTTCGTTAGCAACTTGTTAGTTTCAACTATGGGAGTTTCTTCGTCCAATGACATTCAGTTTACCTAGTAACCAGACCAATCCGTTTATCTGCAAGCTCGCCAGACACGCCCTCCCTTTACTACGCCCACTAAATCGCAAAGTACCACAGGAAATCAGCCTTCTGCACAGTCTGATACACATGTCCTCAGCTCTGCATCTGTCATCAAAGAGTTACATGACTCTTTTGGGAACTGTCAGAAGCTGGGCTCTACACACTACCCAAGGTGTGCTGTAACCCAGTCTCTGTCATGATCAAATTGCCAACCATTGCCAGGTCGCTCTTTCCAATCGACTTTGTACCAAGGCAACTAGAACTCGACATGATGCTAGTATAATGATTTGTTACTAGTACTAACCACGATCCAACATTGGGAATAGCTTCTTTTAGTAATGGTAGAAACTATTTTGACATTTACTGTCCGTATTTACTTTTGGAGATCGCCGCCTTGAGTACACAGGTCCGGGCGCTAGGCCACCCTGTGTGCGTACTTCAGTGGTCGTCACTAGAGGCTGGTGGACGACGGTCCGTCTCAATGGCCGCCTTCTTTAGCTTCCAGCTCGACACAAACCTCGATGTTTGCACGGCCCTTCTTTGCAGCTAGGTTTGGCGCTTAACCACGTCCCACGATATCTCAGTGGAGTCTGTTCTCATTGTGTAACAGCGCTCGCTCTCACCAACTCTTTCTCTCTCACACGCGCGCACACATAACTGCCAAGCACGCGCGCGCACATTACATAACTAGACGAACTCGTGACAAATGCGCTCGTTTCACGCCCAAGTCTGGAGTTTAAAATGGAAGCGCGTGACCAGGTCATCTCGTGTTTTATCTTCGCACTGCGGAAAATCAGATCTGTTACAACTACATAAAATGTTATAACATTACTTACACGATGTGAACATTTTAGTAACTTCGACGACGATGACGACGACGACGATGATGTGACGACGACGGTATTGATGATGTAGTAGGTGTGTGATAATAATGACGACGTTGCTAAATCAGACGTAGAGGAAGTCACGATCCAAGTACCCAACAGACCACTACTACTCACATCTATGATTTCTTCTGTTTCTTCTATCATCATCAACTCGTTCGCGCGCACAGACACGCGCACGCACTCCAGGCATGCGTGAGTGCAGAGTGTCCCAGAAGGTTAGTACTCATCTCAAACCACGAACACAGCAGTTCCAGCGTTAGAACAAGCAAGCGAGAGATCGTGCGCACTGCACACACAGCAAGAAAGGGTTAACGAGTGCACTAGCTACCAAAACTACCCAGCATGCACAAACCCCAGGTGAAGAATACAGAACCATGCGTTTGACAAGTCCGGAATAACTGAAAGTGTGATGCAACCATGTTTTTTTCTTTCTTTACAAAAAGCTTTGAACAAAACTCGTTCATTATGGCTGTGAATCAACATTACGAAAATGAATATGAAACTGGATTTTTTTTTAACCATTATTGGCTTTTAAGATGTCACTGGAGCATTGTAAGTTTGCATCATATGCACCTACGTGCTTACGGCTGTAAACGGTGGCGATTGTGTAGCTGTTGCAGTCGTGGTTGCTAAGCAGACGAGCAGAAGGCACACAACCAGGAAGCCTGTCCGTCCCTCTCACACATGCGGCAAGAGCCCAAGCCATGTAAGCCAATACATTATATACCGTGTAAGCAAGTCCAGGCCAAGAAGAAAAGAGATGGGGACGGAAAAGCTCAACCCAAACCCAAAACTTCAAGCAAAAGGTTAAAAAAAACAAACAGAAACAAACCAAAACAAAATGAAAGAGTGACTACCTCGACACACGCCGCCTGTGCAATTGGCGGATTCGGAGTTCTTGCCGCCCCAGCAAAACGCTCCCCCGTTTTTGGGTGCGGGGTTATCACACACCCGGCGGCGTTGGTGGGAGCAGTCGGGCCCGCAGCTCGACCACGATGACCACTCGCCCCACGCGCCGTCCACTACAACAAGACAGGGGCACACACAGGGCCACTGCAGTCAGTGTTGTCACCAGCAATCCTCATCAGCTCGACACTGTATCTCTCTCTCTCTCTTTCGCTCTCTGACCGTTCTACGCCGTCTCCTAGCCCTTTATGCACAATTCTACCTACATCTACTTTACAAATGTCTTTTTTCTTTTCAGCGACTTAAACCTGAATGAAGCAGTAAAGGGGATCTTAAAGTACTCATCACCTGACGTATTCCATTTTGTTATAACTGTGATTAAATCTGCGTTTACTTTCCTGTTTCTTTAAGAAATGTGTGCCAAAAGAACTCACTGTGAGGGCCTTATTTATTGGCAAATGGACTGTGTTCTCTCTCTCTTTCTTCTATTAATCACAGTTTTCAGCATGGATCTTAAGAAAAACGATTGCTTACTCGTAAATGCCAAGCTACAACCTATTTAAAAGCTTCTAGAAATTAGCTTTATGTGTGCGCACGTGCGAGCGCGCGCTCTGTTCTGTGTAATAAGTATTAATTTTCCTTCAAAGCTGTCCTAGAAATCTGGATGTTCTTTCTGGCAGATAATGCTACTCCCAGTCTGTTGGCGCTAATAACAAACAGCAATATTTGAAACTACTTACTTCTGAGTGTCTCATCTATTTATTTACTTAGTAAGAAGATGGGTTAATGATGGTTGTTTATAATATCTGTTTATTAATAGAGATGTATGCATCTATAAAAAGCAAGGATAGACTACAAATTCTACAAAAATAAAAGGTCTCTATATGCATAACAGTAAACCAAAATATCACTAGGTTAAAATCTAAATTTCTGGGTGGAAAATAAAAGCAAAAGAAAAAAATACAGATATACAAGAATATAAATCAAGTTGACTGAGCCTTGCAAATGACCTCCCACACGGTGGCACAATGGCAGACAAAATTGAATGACCATTTCTCTCTTTATTTTCAGCCATTAGTGTTGGTGAACTGTTGATTGTGTAGTTAAAATTTCTCAATACCCCTGATGGGATGAATGAATAAAATAAAATGTCAAATGTCAAAAATGTTGTGTAAGGGTTTGGAGAGTGAGTGGGGGAGGGTTGTCCTACAGAAGTTAGAGAAGTATGACAAGCTTGTGCACCAAGTAATGAACTCATTTGCAAGGCAGGGAATCGAAGCTAATGCGACTACCAATAATACACAAGAAAAACATCTAATGTACTAAATATTCAACCATCACCACAAAGAGGATACAAAGCCTCTTAGGCTGAAACATAACATGACACATAAGGTAAGAAATGACTGTGACTATGCACGCACCAAAGAGACCGGCTAGTCCACTCTCCTGATACTAGTTGCTCATGTTTGCCACAGTCCAAGCATTTCTCACAGTAGCAAAGCCTAGAAATGGACTATCATTCGACACGAGAGATTAATAAGTCAGCAACAACCCAGCAACAAGCTACCTTCCTGTCCTTTATTTGTAAAGATGCAGTGGCGGTACTGTTGCAGCCCAAAGCTGTTAGAGATTTTTTTCCAGTATGATCGATTAAGCCCGGGGATGTTTGTTTTCGCCTCCAAGCACCACTGGGAGTTTTTTTGTAGCAAGGAAATGGCTGATGTTGAAAATGCGGCTTTCTCGTTCGGTTTATTTCGGCAAGAAACGAAGACTGGCATGCATCCAAACTTTTTAGCGACGAGGGGGTTGTGGGTAGCGGAGACGAGAGGAGAAAAACTTCTTTTTAAATGCTAGCTTGATTTTTTTGGTTCTTTTTTTGGTTTTGGTTTGTTAATGCTTCTTGCTATCTGATCTGCAAATCTTTTTTGTGCACAAAACTATCTTCTTTTGGGGGAAAACAGTTTTGACTTACTGAGAGTTCTAAAACATTCTGCAGTCTTGCACAGAAGGAAAGAGTAAAATCATTGCACACATTACCAGCGCTGTATTAGCCTTATTCTACAGAGCACGAGCGAGGGAGGCAAACCACAGATCATTACACATATTACCAGCGCTGTATTAGCCTTATTCTACATACGACGAGCAAGGAAGGTAAGTCTCAGTCTGCTGCAGTTTTCTTCTGAAGACACCTCAGGTTTGCCTTCCCCTTCCTTCCGCCCAAAGGGTTGTTTAAAAAAAAAATAATAAAAAGGTGAAGCAGCAAAGGTCCCAAATGGAAAAAAAAATCAAGCTTACTTATTGCGGCATGTTCACAAAGTTTTCGAAGTTTACAGGTCATTAACTGCAAAGTAAATCGTACAACTTAAGCTAGGTGAGTCATCGAAAACAAGGCTGATCATCAGAACAAAACTGACTGGTAATGTTAAGGTGAGCGCTGGCAACGCTCGGTACAAGCCGACAACTGCACAATAATGGCGTTTGGCGGCCTCCTGACTAGGAAGTGAGCAACACGCACCTCGTCCTCGTTATCGTTGGTTTCTTTGAAACTAGGATGAGAAACAGGAGATGTGGTGGTCGACTTGACGGCTGATTTTTGTAACGAATAAATGCTGTATTTTCTGCTAGCTCTCAAACAGCTGTAAACATTGTTTGACCTTTGACTAGGTTTAGCTTTTTTTTTTAAATGGGTGGCTGAGTGAGTGAGTGAGTGAGTGAGTGATAAAGAGAATCACGAGATTGGTCATTTTTTTCGACCGTCAAATCTTTCAAAGAGACCGCTTCTAAGAAGGGAAGATAGGAACGTCTACCGACCAGTCTTCAAGCAAAGTCGTGCACAGCCAGGGTCAGCGGGGTCGCGACAGTGCTCAGCCTCCGTCGATGTAAGAGCTCGACAGAATCTTACAGTAAGTCGCTGGCTTCCTCTTCGTGGCAATAAAACCATTTTACTTTCAGACGATGCGGTTGACTGGGTAGACAATCAGCTGCACATCCTTTTATTTGCCTCTATTGATCCTGGCTCCGTGCAGATTTACCTAGTTTAGAGACGAGACGAAACAAGGCCCCCTCGGCGCCCATAATATGCCAGACTCGGGCATCCTGCTTCATCCCACCTCCTCTCCAACTTTCGACAGGCGTCAGGGAGTCCGCTGATAATTAAGCGATAGAAACGCCTAATGAATCATGATCTTTAGGATCTTTCCAAGCAAGACGATTTTGCTGGAGAAGGCAGGGAGGGTCCGTGCCTTGCCAGTCCTGCCGCCTGGTGTACGAAACTCGTTTTCTCTTGATGCGTCGATTTAAATGCTGGACGGGAACTGAGTCGCTCCTGCACTGTCAAACTGGACGGAAACTGAGTGAGGCGCTGTAAAGCTGTAAACCCCATCTTTGCGGCACAGCTCCATGTTCTCCAGCAGCATTGTTCCTTCTTCCTCTTAAGTCACCCGGAAAAGTCAGCTGGCAGTGGAATCTGTAGGCACTATGACGAGAAAGCCATTGTTTGACATGCTGTGCTTCATTTCACCCTGTTACCGTTCCCCTAGCTGCCTTCCTCACCCTTCCCCACTTGCGCCCCACTTCTCCCTCCGCGATAAAAACAAGATGAATTCGGCGGCGACAAATGGATTGCCGGTGTGCGGCTGAGGTGTGCCTGCCAGGCTCCTACACCATCCACCCGTGCGTTGACCCGTGCAGACTCCGCTAACAGCATCCACCAGGCGGCGCCCCTGTTTCCGCTGACCCATGGCCACGCCACTGCCAGAGCTTGTCTGACCCAGGGCCGCACAGGAGACACGGCACAGGTCTGCGAGGAGTGCTCAGGTAGGGGCAGTGGCCTCTTATCTTCTGGCTCCGCAGCGTCGTGCTGCCCTCGAGAGTCGCTCAGCCGCATCACACTGGCACTGGTGTGGCGAGCCGCTCGTTAGCGGCGGCACGAGGCACTTTTTAGTGTTCTCCTGGGCTTGCCATGTCACCCACGACACCCGCGTCCTGCCCTGGTAAGAAAGGACGAGACTCTCCATCCATCCGTGAACGGATGCAGACACTTGTGTCAGAGTAAATCAAGACAGTCTGCCATGCATTTCCAGTCACGAGGCTGGAATTAATTAAAGACTGACGCCACCCGAAAGTTTCCACGCTTTGACTTCAATCTTTCTGGGTACAGGTGCGGTTTGTTTAATATATATATAGGTAGAGATATTTTTGAAGTAAAATTAGGGTAGACATAACACCTGGATAAGTTATCTACTTCCTCTCAATTATCCCCACAACTCCATTCTTCCAGATCCCGCACCTGAAGACATGACTTTGCTCAAGGACCATCTAGTGAAAACAAACTCACGTATGTTTTATTTTAAATAATAAGACATGGAACAATGCCTTACAGCAGGGTAGAAGAACGTATGTTCTGTCGGCACTGCCAGGACATAATTACTCTCCCTCCGCAGGTCCTCAGCCACCCGTTGTTAACCCGTTCGTCCTCCAGGTCCTCACCGGTAAATGTGCGGCATATTTATGTTTGTCAAGCAAGAGTGCAGGACCTATACAGACCCGCTGAAACATTACCAGTGACCCCCAGCTTTCACTATCGCTCGTTCCAGATGGAAACCTCGGGCCTGGCTCCCGCCGCGGATTCCCGAACACCGCCGGCAAGGGGTGGGGTGAGGGGTGAGGGGGGGGGGTAAGGACGCTCGCGCTGGCTCCCAGGGTGCACGGCGCACATAGCACACGCAATTTACCGCCATCAGCGTCTGTCGTGTGTTGCGCCTTCGCAGAGACCGCTCACATGTCGGGCCTCGTGCTGGCTTTTTGACAATGAGCGATGGCTCTGTTCTAGTGCTCTGTCCTCCTCCTGTACGCTCAAACGAAAGAACAATAACCAGCCGTCATCAGCTCGGGCCTTGACAACCCGCGCCAGACGATGGGCCTGGGTTTCCAAGGGCGCAACTCCCGTCCCTAGCCCCCGACTCCCACGCCGATGACTCAGGTCCCCCGTCCCATTTCCGCGGCCACGGGGAACGTTCGTGTACCATTTTCCCTAACGATGAATAGGGGGTCTGTGTCTCACGGTTAAGGCTGAGGATTAAATCTGCCTGGTGATAGATCGAGTCGTCAGCGTCCCAATTCCCCTGGTGATGATTCATGTATGCCCCTCACTTTCCCTGGTGGCAAATTCGGGTACATGTCTTACCGATATCCCTGGCGCCTCTCTGCCTTTTAAAAACCCTAGGGAAATACGATTTCTCTCTCATTTCCTGTGTTTTATTTTCGACGTTTCAGAACACGTGGACAGCATACGTCACAGCTCGTGCACGCCTTTTTCAAAACGGCTTAAACGCACGTAGTCGCCGATTATACTGGCAAGTCAGGTAAAATGATGTTCAGAAACGAATCTCAGTATGGCATAAACAGACTCGCCGCCCTCCATTGACAAGAAAGAGGGATTCTTCGGCAAGAAAAACAAACGAGGCTTTTTTCCTATGGAAAACTTACAGGCAGGAGTCCGACCATCACCTGCTGGGCGCCGTGAACACGTCTTGTCGGTGTGGGTGAAAGCCGGTGTTTGCGTGTTCTCCTTCTTTGAGGGTACGTGACAAAGTTATGAGGACACGAGGCTGGCGGCACACAAAGAGGCAAGTCATCTTCAATCTCGCAGCTAGGCGACAGCTCTCGCCAGCCATGTGCTAATCCCCGGCAGGGAATCTCGCCTGATTAGCACCCCCCACTCACCCTCTCACCCGGCTACCTTTCTCGTTCCGTCTGTTCAAGTCGCGCACCGTATGTTTTGCCGTTCATGACAGGTCGTGCTGTGCCGCAGTCCGCCCGTAGCCGTAGACGACCTGATTCCACATCACGGGCTGCAACCACATTGGCAGCACCCAGTGCTACCAGCTTCTCTCGCTCCACTTTCATTTCTTTCCGCGACTTTAGAAGACTTTTGAAATGTAAACATGGCCAGCAGGGAACTGTGCGTGGGAACCTGGCACCAGAACAAATTACAGCCAACCAAGTTCCAGAAAATGACATAAATGTAACAGAACTACTACCACCTCAGCCTCCTTGTACGTGTCACGCATTGTCAAATAATAAATATAATCCAGACAGCAACTACTGAAGACAACTCGCTTCCGTCGAAAAATGTGCAGCAGTAATCCCATACTCCATGTAATTGTCTGTCTGTCCGTCTGTCTGTACGTGTGCGCTCACATCTATTCATTGACTCCCAGAGCTACTGACAGTCACAACAACCAGCAAGTTTATTCATCGTTGATACATTAATTATTATTATGTGCTGCTGTTATTTCTTCTTAATCTTTCAATTATTTGTTCATTAAATACTTGCTTTTGTGGAATCTTCTTTTTTTTGGGTGACCAAATCCCACAAGCTTATGCATTTAGTGGCCCCCGTCTCTGTTCTGTTGCATTGTATTGTATGGGCAAAAAACTACATGTTGAGCTTACAGTTGTACCTTAGTTACACAGAAGTTTAGAACCTTCTACGGGTGGTCAAGTCGAACCTTCTTCGGTAAAGCGTTATTAACACATGAACTGTTATTTAATTGCTCAGTCCCCGAGCGCCATGCCGTGCTTCACTCTGGCCCTTATCTTGTAAGATTTGTTGACGATGAATTTCATCGTCCCCTTTACTGTGTATCTGTGTTGTTTTTTTTTTAAACCACAGGAGTGAGAATGTCCAGTAACAGCCTGGTGACCACTGCGCTCTACTGCAGTGCAGAAGGCTGACCTAGGAGTGGAACAGTGCCTCCCCCTATAAGCAGATGAAAATCTGGAAAGGTTAAAAAAAACAAAACAAAACAGCGGAAGTAAGTGCCGCTCCATCCATACATCATATTCTTGGCAAGATGAACCACGTACAGTTCGCTGCTCCTCAGACTACAATGTTATCGGTCCCTTTCCTCTTTTATCTTCATTACAAGGGCCGGGGTGGGTGGGGATGTCGTCCATCGTGTGGAATATGCTGTATAGGCAACATACACGTTTTACTCCAACAGCTGTCACCCACTCATCCCGAGTCAGTCTGTAATTAATGGCCATACGGGGAAAATGACCCTTTTGTGACTAGTACAAGGATCCTATGACATCTCCGGTTCAAGAAGAGTCCTCTGAGGGAGATTAACTCTGCCATTCAAAAGGTGGAGGTATAAATTTCACGGGACCGACGCGCCTAGGTCTTGTCAGGCGCCGCACTCTCCGTCATCCGACAAGAAAGGCAGCAGCTGCCGAGCCGGCGGGTGTCACACAGAGGCTGGCGGGGCATTCCTCGCACACATGGTCCCCTCCCGCAAAACAATAGTTCCTCAGACCCCTTCCAGCAAATATCCGAGCTGGCAGCTACGTTAGGTTAGAGTAAGGGCCCACACGCATTAAACTGTCCTCCTCCATTAGTGGCACCAACCTTTTCCTTGGGCGATGTGGCGGGACTGACACCCCCCTCCTCCAGCCAATCACACAGCAACACCCTTGCCAGCAAACCGACGAAAGTTCGGGTACCGCAGAACTACAACTCATTCTCCCTACCACCCAACCCCTCCAAGACAATGATGCATAAAAATTCAGGCTTGCTGTTGACAAATTTCTCCTTCTTCTTCTTCTGACAGTTTAAAACAAACTCCGTGAGTGCAAGTCGCCGGCTAATGCATTGTTTTGTTTTTTCCTCTCCCGACTGCCGCTGCAGCGAAATGGAAGGTGAATGCCGTCCGAACGAAAAACAGGCATTTACATTAGTAACCGATGGTAGGTGAAGCAACACTCTCCATACCTAATCATCGTCTCGACAAACTAGGACCACAAGGCCGCCCTTCGTGGCTGATCATGTCGGTAAACCGAGACCGCAAGGTTGCCAGCGGGCAGGTCGTGAGGGCGCCCTGTTGACACAGCTGCTGTCAGGCGGATTGTGTTTTAGCCGTTTAACTGTTTTCCCTCACTCGAAAGAGACTGGAACAGGTTTACTCCAAGCCTCTACTTGAATAAGAAAGCCGAGGGCTGCGGGGCGCACAATGTGTAAACTGACCTGTCGTTAGGACACTGTTTGTCTTGTTCTGAAGGACTAGGGAAAGGGACACGAGGTCCGCTGTGGAGATTTGCATGGATTGGTATTGATCTACCTCGGCCAGGGACGATCTTGTTTACCTGTTGGAGCTGCTCGTGTAAATCGAGCTCCGACTACAACTCCACGCCGGATCTGGACGCTGTGGGGATTCTCGATGGCTTAGAGGTAGACAAGCCCCGTTTGCTGCTAAACTCGCGGTGATGATTCAAGTACTTTCTTCAGATTTCTTTTGACGAGGAAGGACCATGTGGTCGTGAGCTTTCCGTGTAGATGTGTAGGTCTCTACTTCCTGATGTTTCACTCCGTGGATGTATACGACTTTGAAAGAATGTGGAGAGAAATGTTCATCATGCCATTATTGCCGGCAGTTTTCCCACATACTACCAAGCGTTAATGCCGCACATAATCCTAAACGTTAATACCCCACATAATCCCAAACGTTAATACCCCCCACAATCTCAAGTGTAAATACATCCACCCACAAAGCTCCCTCCTAAGACAAATTATTTCTTCAGCCCTATACGTAGTCCTCATTCTGTCTTTACAGCGTTGAATCTATATTCGAGAGTGTAGGCGGGCGTGCGCTCGCGCGTGTGTGTGTGTGTGTGCGCGCGCGCGCACATTTGTGAGTGCCTGCTTATGCGTGCGTGTGTGAAGGTGGCGTGTCCATAACATTAAGATTGTAATGCTGCTGGTGC
Source organism: Marisa cornuarietis (assembly GCA_004794655.1). NCBI lineage: Eukaryota > Metazoa > Mollusca > Gastropoda > Architaenioglossa > Ampullariidae > Marisa > Marisa cornuarietis. The sequence goes on from SMMW01000025.1 coordinate 3,811,935, forward strand.
TGTCTGAACACGTAAGAGGTGTGGCAAACCAACAATAGGAACATATCTGCAAGAACACACACACACACACACGAAATCGGAAGTCAGCCATGTGCTTAGTTTGAGACAACAGCCACCTAGATCAAGGCTAGAATAACTAGTGTACAAAGAATGAGATGTTGGGTACACTCGGTGGGATGTCAAGGCAGTTGTTCCAAGGCAATGTGTAGGTACTACACAAATATAATCTTTTCCTCTTAACGAGTTTAATATGATTTTAACAATTATTTACAATTCGTCCCCCGAAACAGAAACAGTTTACACGCTTGTCTTCGATATATGCCCTCTTTAAAACCTAATGACGCTAAGTGAGAAAGACCACAAGAGTCAGGGCACATTTGAACATCTTAGAATACAATCAAAGATATTCTGTATCTTTGATACGATCGCAATGAACGTGTTTCCGGACACGATCCTCTCCATCTTTTCCTAACGACAGTCCGCCAGATCGCCAGTAAGTTTGGATGCTGCGAGGGTCGCCGCCTGACACGAGAAGATAGAGAGGCTAGTAGGCGGAGATATTCTGATTGGAGGAAGTTTAATGAAACTTTACCATTCCCAGCATGGGAAGCACTCCTCACCTCAAGCTTCTGAGGTGCACTCATGCGTGCGCACGCACGCACACACATACACACACGCGCGCGCGCGCGTATCGTCTTTCGAAGCACAGTGTCAACAAGTACCGCAAGCCACATACTTAGTACAAGACCCTCTGTATCTCCTCGTCTAAAAACACTAAAAAAAACAAAATGACGTACAGTTATAAACAACGCTCATATTTTGCTGTTCAACGGAAATCCGGGAACCAACAAAGAGTTGTTTTTTTTCTTTTTGATGTCTTCCCCCACTAGTCGGGACACGGGCGAGGGGCTGTGTGACAAGAAGGGGAGAGATAAGCCTCACCTGGACACAGTGTTCCACACGCGATGAAAGCCTGGGAGTCCCCCGGGCACATGGCCCCGTTGTTGACAGGGCTAGGTTCCGTGCATGTCCGCGTGCGGCGTTGTCTGCCCTTGCCGCACGTGGTGGAGCATTCAGACCACTCACCCCAAGTCGACCAGCCTCCGTCCACTGCAAAACACCACAACACTCGTGTTGTCAGCGGTAACACATCATCAAAAGACGTGTAAAATACAAAATGGTTTATTTTATTATACGCTGCGTAGCCTTATTTCCCTGAGTGGCTCCTGGTTATATATCTGTGAGAAATCTTTAGTCGCACTTTGTTCTCTAGTGTCCTTATCGTCGTTACGATAGCCATGAAGAAGAAAACGCAATGCTATGAGGGAAATTGTTTCTAGAAGATAAGCCGGGTCGGCATGCTTCAGTTCACTTGACTGTGAATAAGATGTGCCCACCGCTTAACATTAACAGGTATCAACAAATGAGTTCATTTCTTACTCTAACTGTGACAATTATTCCTGTAGTTCCTCTTGATTCCCAGTACTAACGAGCAGTGTTATAAAAGGTGTGTATAGTAAATCACGTGGTTCTCAGAAAACGTATGTAATTAATAAATAAATTGACAAGAAATTGCAAAATGTTGCGAGGAGAACTAAAAATTCTGTCTAATTTTAAATAGCAGAGCAAGATTTTCCATTTTAAGACTTCTCATGTCAATCAGAATGCTGAAGTCGCCCCAGTGAAGTCTCCAGAAATAGGCCGGACAGACTGGCGTTTTATAGACAAATCTTTGACCTGGCTGCTGTCGGCGAAGATGAAGATGATAAAGCAAGTGAGATTATAAATGCAAGCAGGGCTGCTGTCCATTGTGAAATGTAAACCTCACACCTGCCTGGCAGGGGGAGATGGCAATCGGCGCGGGGCTGGCAGCAGGAGAGCACGCGCATGGCTGCGATCGCTGGTTCAAACCCAGGGAAAGCGAGCAGGCACCGCGCTGCTGATGGAAGGCACGCACGGTGGTGTCCGTGCAAAAGATTTACATTCACTTCCTACACGTTCAGACCGCCATTTTGCCGATTGATAAGAATTGTTCGCCACGGGTGGAACACGGCTGTTCCTGTCAGTTATTTGTACTTGTCAATACTATACATCAGCCACTTTAAAAAAAAAAAGAAGTACAACATAGTAGAACAAAGCAGCAAAATATATTTTTAGCACATTGACCAACAAAATACCAAGCAACTGGTTACAGATGTATTCACCAAGACGTGCACTTTATTTCCCACAAGGTTACACTTAGAGAAATGCACTGAAGGCCGTCTTAACCAGATAAAGTGTCGAAGGGCGAAACCTCCGAAATACCTTCAGTCCCACAGTACTGGCAGATGTAATGATGTCTTGCTAAACAAGTCTGCACTGAACATGTTGACTAAAGTTCCGATGTTGGATTCCTGTCACCTACTCACATAGCTAAAAGTTCCGATGTCCCTAACGTTCGCCTCAAACCACTGGTTTCCTGTGAACCTTCCCTCACAACTTTGTCAAATTTGGTCAAACATGTGTCCAGTGTCCAGCTAAAAAGAGTCGTAAGGCGAAGCACGTGCCACTGATCACAGTGATTCCATTGACAATACTTTGGATCAACAGTTTTTGCATGTAACTACTGAATCCAGCCGTCACCAGTATCTTCACTACTTTCAGCTCTTGATGGACATAACATCAAAAGGTTCACAACTGCAGGTGTGTCAGTGTGAGGTCCGTTTTTGTTGTTGGTTTTTTTTCTCGTGCACCGGTGTCGTTCTCGGCGAAAATCGTGGGCTACAATGCGCACAGCTGCAAACATGCTGAGATGTGCTCAGGTGCATTGCATATAATATCGGGATGCACAGTAGTTAACGCGCATGGGTGTGACGTGCTCAGGTGTACACGTGCTTAAACGTGACGCGCGCAGCTGTACTGTGCACAGCTGTGACGTGCGTAACTGCAGTTCACGGCTCATTAACTACGATCCCTGCAGCAAGCTGGCGTTCAGGGGCCTGCTGGGATAAGACAAGAGCTGGGTTTCCCGCCCCCTGACCGACCTCTGGGTGCTGGCTATTATCGTTAACATGTGGAATGGGAGGCGGCACTCTAAGCAGGCTCCCCCCCTCCCTCGTGACTTGACAATTGCCTTCAAACCTCCGCGCGGCGCCTTACAGGTTAGGCCGGCCCCGTGACTCACTCCTCCTCCCAGGAGAGGGAGGAACGGAGGCCCTGATGAGATAAGAAAGATACATTTCGTCTTCGCCTCTTCAGGTTTCACTTTAGCGCAGATGGAAATAGCGATGTGACAGCTAAATAGTGATTTCTTTCGCACTGACAGCACGGCGAATAAAGGAACACAACAGATGATGAAGAGGCTTCGCAGAAAGGGCCTCGGAAAGACATTGTAGAGGGAGCGGTATTCAGGTCCACCACTATCACCGGCGTCCCTGCGGCGGCCATCCTCTTTGTGGGGCAGCAGCGGCTGATAATAAACTACAAAATTCACGGCTGTCAGTAAGGCCAAGACTCGAATGAGTCAACATCTGAATCGATACAAACAACAACAAAGGCGACCAGGGAGAGGGAATCTTAGTTCGCTGTGTCCATCACTGGACAATGTGCACCTGGAGGCAGGTGGTGCCCACAGCTAGACCTGACGGCTGATGTATCCTGTGATGTCGTATCGTGTTATCACAGCATGTCGTATCCTGCAATGTCGTCTTGTGACAGCCGGTTGTGTCGTGTCATGCCGTTGTGTCATACCATACCATGTTGTGTCATGCTGTACTGTCATGTCCTCTTGTGTGTCGTGTTATGTCATGTCCTGGAGTGTTGTGTCGCTGAGACATACAAGATGAGTTCTCGTGCGAGAGAATGAGACAGTCGTTCTTCCTCCTGCACGTTCTCACCCCACCCCCTTACACTGAAGATCTGGCGCCCTCCTGCGAGTCTGGGTCGTTGCAAGGGGTTGAGTTGTATTTTGTGTGTTCCGGCACCATCTCTTTAGAGAAAGTGAGGAGAGAGGGTGGGAGAGGGTTAAGGCCTACAACAAGCGGGCAGAATATGGAACACCCATCCTTCCCTCCTCCAAGACATTTTGGCTCAGATGCACAAACTCATCTAGAATACCCTCACTCTTAACTTCCCCAACACGCACTCGCGCTCCCACCCTCCTTTAACAGCATTTTTCATCCCCTTTCGTCCTTAAACTCAACCTTTCGTCCTTAAACTCAACTTAAAGCTGCCAACAGATTTTCACAGATTTCCCCATGAGCACAAATTTCCCCCAACTGCTCATTCGAAATCGTGTCTGGACTACAGAAGGTGGGGTCGGGGACTAATTCACTGACAGATGACAGGGAGTCGCTTTAAACGAGGCAACCAATACTCTCGGCGGACACAAACATACATTCCAGCTCCCACGCATTCCGACAGTAACTTCCTTCTAAGTGGGCGTTGTTACCACATTACTCCATGGTGCTTCAGTCGGGACCCGCCATTCTCTGCTGACCCGTAAATTATAGCCAAGATTCGGTTTCGTTGCGACAAAACGCCGACAGTCAATGATCGTACCTACGTGGGGAGAGGCAACACAATCGCTCTGACTGCGACCACCTACTCTCGGTAAAGACCTCAACAAAATCGTGCGAGCTTTGTACTTGTGGCTTCATACTCCGAAAATTGTTTTTTTTATGAGTCACGTTGAAAAGATAACCCTGTCAACACACGTAGGGTAGGGCTATGCTTCAATGCAAATTGTCCTGAAGACCAATGTTTCAAAATCTGACAAAGGATGACGATGATCATACGAGTTGATGATAAGCACCGCCTCACTAACGCCCCACCGGCTCACAGAACCGTCCATCTTATCATAAGAGTTGTCCTAATTATCTAAAAGAACTTACTAAACACAGTGAGAGTGGCGGAGTCACTCAAGCGGCGACTGGCGGCGTTGACAGCGCCACAGGTGTAGTTGCCGGAGTCGACGAGGCGTGCCTGGTTGATGATAAGGCTACCCTCGCTAGAGATGATGAGGTTGATGTCCTCCTGCACGTTCAGCTCCACGTTGTCTTTTAACCAGAATACCTGCAAACAAGAGCGTGTCACGTGCAAATCAACGCCAACTGTGTGTAAAGGTAAGTCAAGGTGACAACTTCAACCTCCTATCATTTACTGGCTTCTGTATGCTCTATGTGTGAGGGTGACTCTGTGTGTGTGTGTGTGTGAGCGAGAGAGTGACAATGTGTGTTTGTGTATGTGTGTGCGTGTGTGTGTGCGCGCGCGCGCGCAAAATAAATACACGTATGTTCTTGCGTTCTTTTACGTGTGTGCGTGTGCACATGCAATTTACGCATAAGTATGCAATTGTGAGTTTCAGAAAGATAATGCAGGTTAACATTTTTAATTAACAACTTGAGTGGATGATGTTTGTCATATATGTCTGTGTCTTCGAAACACTTTCTAAATACTGACACGTGAACAAAGAACGTGAAAACATGTAAAATTTAAATATTTTATAAAATCAATACAACTGATAAAATTAAGAAACGAAGAAAATACATTCTCGCAAGTTCCATCTAAAAGTGAAATCAATCTTGTAGTCATTCCACTGGGTGTGCAGGCCGTCCACAAGATTTCATTGCCACTGGAGTGATAAGAGAGGCGATTTCATCTGTATGGTACTGTCTGTAGATAATATCGCCTTATTACATCCCAGTGTAACTGAAAAACCAAAGTGCTCAGCATGGTGAACAGTTCCCCTCCACGCCCTCCTCCTCCTCCTCCACCACAACTACTGACACAACACCACCAAGATACGACAATCTCTAACTTGACTGTTGCTTGCACTGTCTTTGAAGAATGACCCTCCAGTCGATTTTGAGTCTACTTAAGGCTGCAAGATGGGGGTGGGCACACAATTTTTACAACTGAACACAGGCACATACGACACCTACTGCTACAAAGGCGCTGAAATATTTTAGCCAAGTGTTAAAGTCGCACCTGAACAGAACGCACGCCCTAATCTGCATAATATTCCTAAGCACGAATATGGTTTCCGTAAAACCACAGTAAAGCTGCTGCTATGTTTTGCTCAATTGCACCTCGTATTCAGGTGGGAACCACGGAATGCAAATAAAAATAGAATGGGGTCCTTTTAATGAATATAAATCAGGTAGCAACATCGTTTTCTGAGGGCGCGTGCCCGCAGCTAGATAAGGGAGGCAAATGGCTTGGGTTCGCCTCCCAGTTCAATTATTTTCTTGATTTCACGTTTATGATGCTCCATTTGTCATTTTATTCAAGAGGAGGAAGTTGGGTGGATGGGTATGGTTGTGGAGCTGAAACCTAGCGGATTTACTGCTAGCCTTTCGACCCCAAGATCCGTACCGCATAAAATACCTCGACAAAAGCAGGAGACGGGTATCTCGTAGCAGACAGAATAGCATCCATCTCTTCCTGGTCTCCATCAGCTCGTCTTTCCTTCATCTTGAAATTAGTGTTTTACGGCGAGCCAGTAACTAAAGCTATATCACGGCAAGGTAGCCAGCCCTGTAAACAGGTGCCTTACACAGAGAAAGAACAGCGTGCCCGAGACGAGAGCTGAACCCAGGACAGCCAACCTTCACTGTACTGGTGACAGGTACTAACCGTTGCGCCACCGGACCGCCCTCTCAACAATGATGACGATGATAAAACTACTTTTACACCAGCACACTGAACTGCTTCTGATTACTGCTAGAACATCTAGTACCACTACTAGCAACAGTCTTGTGTTCCTGTTTGTGTGTGTGTCTCACACAGTCCATTTCAAAGGCTGAGGTCAAAGAGTGTTTTCTGAGCCCATGACCACCACATCACGTCACGTGCTGAGCAGATGTGAGGAGCAAATGGCGTGAGAAGGGGAGGGGAACTCCATTTTCTCAGTTTTCTTTATCCCCAACCTGAGTATGAATACTAAACTGAGGGCAGGCCTGCCGGAGCTACTTCCCGATGGCGTTCACACTATACCATCAGAAATGTCTTGATGGCCATAGAGCGGACAAACAACAACGTATCCTTACAAACAAATCGTTTTAAAACCTCTTACTTTCTCCTTGGTAGCACCAGATTTACAACTTTTGACTTTGCCAACATACAAACAGGAATGTTTCCATAATTTTCCCCCTTTTCCCCCTTTTTTTCAATATCCCTAAAAAAACAAGAAAATGTATGTGTGAATATATCTATATGAATATATGCGTACAGTAGAAATGTGTTAAAATATCGTTTCATAATTAATGACGGGGACAGGAAGACGGTGAACACAAAGCGACACCCCTATCAATGCATGTCAGAGGATTGCAGTAGGGCCTTCACATACACAACTGAGACACCGTCAGGTCGCCCAGCCAGCAAACAAGTCTCACACTACTTTCATCGTCTGGTGAACCGCACTTCCCGCTAACCACAGTTTGTTGGTCTGACTGGCTGCTCCCATTATTCTCACCACAACCACACCTTCCATAAACAGTACGCACGCGCACACACAGACGCGTGGATAAGTGTGTCACGGAAGTGGAAGATGCACGAACACAGCAATCAGGCAATTCATGGTAGCTACGACACGAGTGTCACAGCAGCCTGACCTCAGATACTCCAGGAGGACTGAGGGAGGAGGTCTTGGACTCCCAGCTGACCAGCTGCTAGAAGTTTATGTGCACCACACTTAGCACAATGTGTATGCATGCACGCATGTTTGTAGATAAATAGGAGGACGTTCGCGAGTGTGTTTTTGTATTTGTCTATCTGTACGTGTTTTCGTGTATTTGCACGTGCTTGCACGTGTGCTCAGTCATTTAAAATGGCGAAAATGGAAAAACAAAAACAGCCAAGAAACACTCAGCCATGGCACGTGCCGCCAAATCAGCGACTTGAAACATTCTGATCTCTCTCCTACCGAGTAGTCCACCCTCTCTCTTCCCTAAACACCTCTCCAGAATCTTAGTTTTCTCTTCTCCCCCAAACCTTCCACCTTTCCTTGCTTACTGCTCGACACCCTCCCACGGTCACGCTTACTGCTAACCCCTCCAGGAACCAAGTGGACCCCCCCATCCCCCACCCGCTCAACTCACATTCCTGACTCGTAGCATAAAACTACACTCCTAATGGGCTGGTGTTTGAAGCTCTTTGTAATGGCACATGTCCGGAAGATTTATGAAATCAGCAGGCAGCAAATATGCAAAATAATTAAAAGAAGAATGCGCGTGAAGAAAAAAGTGAGAGATGGGATAGTCTCCTTCTGGCTCACTAGCCTTTAGACTTCAGGAATGCAATGAAGCTGTGACCAAACTAACATTCATGCATTCTCGGGGCTTGTTAGGTTAAAAACATTCTTGCTTTTAAATACTCCCCTCCGAAACACACAAAAAAGATTAGAAAACAAACGCCCACTTAACCCCACACGCCCACCAAAAAATTACCCTTAACCTCCTAAGAAAAAAAAACTGCAAATGATTGGGCTTAGTTCATTACAGGATATTACTTCCCCAAATCTGATTGAAGAACCCCTTTCTGTTGATAAGATGACAAGGCCCACACAACTGTCAGCCGAGGAGTCAAGCTGTCCGTCAGTGAGCCTCTGGCCGTGCGACACCCACCCTTCCTCTACTTACCCTTGCGTGAACTCAGTCAGCCCTGCTTCACCCCCCTGTATCGTGGGCGCGAGGCGGCTCAGGACAAAGAACAACTCGGGGGGAAGGCTGTCCGCTTGCCCCCCCCCCCCTCTTCCCCATCCGCCCGACTTAAGGTCAAGAAAGGCTACGAACTGGCAGTTGAGTTCCTGCGGCGTCCGGCACAAAGCGGCCCTCTACTTGTTTCTGTCTGGATTGCCACTTTCTCGGCACCCGCTAACCATCCCAATTAAATCTCTGATAGTCCTTCTTCGAACCACGTTTAAAAAAAAACTTGTTGTGACATGTAGCTTACAATACTTTTAAAGGAGCTAGTAAACACACCCTTGCAGTTACAAGCGGTACGGGGCCAGTTGCACAACACATTTCTAATTTTAAACTCTTTAGGCCTTAACTCTATTTAGATAATTAGTTTAAAGTGCACACCACAATTTTATAATTTTTAAAACTCAAACGGCTTTAAGTAAGATAAAGTTGTTAAAGTCTGACTTTCCGTCCTGTCAGTACAATTTTTTGTATGTTTTTCTGCAATGCATCAAAATGGCAAAGAAGATATTTTGCTTCTTTAGAACAGTTTTAAGGTTTAGAAACGTGTTGTGCAACTTTTTTTTTTAATTGGTGTTTAACGCCGAGCCAGCAACTAAGGCTATATCACGGCAAAGCAGCCAGCCCTATAAACAGATGCCACATGCAGAGAAAGAACAGCGTGCCCGAGACGAGAACTGAGCCCACGACAGCCAACCTTCACTGTATTGGTGACAAGCGCTAACCGTTGCGCCACCGGACCGCCCCTGTTGTGCAACTGGCCCATGGACTGTTACAAGCTGTGTGAACAAGTTAATCAGTATTTTTGCTCCGTTCATCTGCCTTCTAGCAGCTCATCAAAAGTTTCTCCCTTTATTTTTCTATTCTCGTGCACCCACCAGGGAGAACAATGATAAAATCGCACTGCAGAGTTCCGCCATTATTCGCCACCTTCCCTCGCCAAACCTGTCTCCGTATTGTCCACAAGCCCGTTCACCTGACTGCAAAAGGTTCCCATTGCCACTGAGAGGCCATCGCGGTCAACATCTCATGCCATTCGCCCCCTTTTCCCCCGCGAGACTGTCCAGTCCAAGAAACAGCAGTTCCACGAGTTTAGTCTGATATAATAGGAAACACGTCGGTAGTCTGACCCACCGTGGAAGTCGATGCCCCTGGAGGACAAGCGAGCGGGAGTTATCTTCCCTTTCCGGGCCTAGTGGCACTGACGGCAAGAAAAACGCTGATACAGACACACGGAGGAGCTGATACAGGCACACGGAGAAACTTATCGCTTCTTCAGACGGATGTCACGTCACCTCAACTGCAAGAGGGAGGTGATACAGTCTCAACTTCTCGACCCCCCATCCCACCCCTCGAATCATCATCAGTTTAGTACCCGCAGCACCCAGAGAGAAAGACTTCCTGACACGGATACGTCACCCGAGACAGAAAAATATACAGTGCCCGCGACACCACGTCACTTCCCAAGGCTGATCATCGGCACTCATCTGCAGCCGGCCACAGACACGTGCTGTGAATAACAGCCCTGCACTGGCTGACTCCTGAAGAACTCCACTGACACCGCGCCCCCTGGTGAAAAGTCACACGCCATAAAAACTGAAGCTGGCAAACCCAACTATGATAGACGACTGGCATTGCAGTACACTCATATGGTTTATCTGGGATCCAAACATACAGCAACAATAGAGTGGTTATGTCTGGCATCAATATTACACTAAGAAGAGGAAATAACAAAGTCTTTACTTACTGTTGGCAGAGGTTTGCCTTCAGGAGGCAGACACTGTAGCTCCGCCGTACTTTCCAATGGAACTCGGGAGCTCATGGGTACCCTCTGGAATCGTCTTTTTAAATCTAAAACAAATGCAGTTATCCAGGTTCACTAAAACTTACAAATGGCTCCTAAATAAATCACTGAATATGTCACTTTGACTACTTAGCATTATAGAAGCAAAGCATGACAAACAAGTACCAGGCACAGCGTTTTACAAAATAAAAATTAAACTCAGATATGAAACAATTTGTTAGTCCTGTAACAAAACTTCGTGCTTTTTAAATGTTTTAAATAGTAAAACGGTAAGAAAAGCTAGCTGTCTCCTTTGAGTAGGACTTTGTCACAAGGAAAATACACAAACCGCATATCCACATACGCACGCACGCACCTTTTCCCTCTACACACACGCGAGTTTTATCCATTTTTTATTGTACCTGTGTACCCGACACATCTTGCGTCCATCTTTAGAGAGCCATACTTATTTGAAACCGCTAAAACGGTTGCCTTGGTGCTTCCTGTCTGCACGTAGAAACATTGTGGACATGTAGCTGTGGCTCCAGGTTAGGCCCCAAGTCTTACAGTTCATGTTCAATACATGGCTCGCCGCTCAGTTCCTTTGTTTAGCCACGTCATGCCACGATACGTTTGGCGAGTTGTATTACAGCCAGTATTCTGCCAACGCTGGGAATATCTCCAGTTGTCCTCCCATGGCACGGAAATCAAGATATCCACTCATAAAATACAGACGAGCGCTGTAGGCTGCAGACGTACTGTAATTTTATCAGTCGTTCCCGTTAAGTAAACAATGGAAAGTTTGAGTTAGAGGATTCGTGGCAAACCCGACACCATCTTCTTTCCTCCTTGAAAACAAAATGTTGGACAGGACCTTTTGCTTCCCGTCTACACCAAGTCCGGCGGAGACGATCCCACCCTCGCGTGATCAATATCCTCTTGAAAGCGGATTGCCTCCCCTTGTTTTCTCTTCGTGACAATCGCCTTCATGTTCCTGGTGCTAACTACATTATGTCTGCAAACAGTCCTTCTATGGAGGGGGCTTTTCTAAGTAGAGTATGCAATTAGACGGCCCTGCAGGTTTGTTAATTCCAAGCAAGCCTAAGCTCCTCAATGATCTTGTCGATAATGCCGATGATCCTTAAAGCACTAAAGCAATAAAATGAGCCGTTTTGTGTCATTCATGGCACAAGAAATGCTATCCCTTAGCATCACCAGATCCCAGCCTCCTGGCAGCTGGAACAATGACCCTCTAATGATAAGGCGACAAGGGGAAGACTTACTTCCCTTTAGTGGCTTTATCTCTCGTTCTACTTCACTCCCTTGTTTGATCGACTGCTTGGCCTTTTGTCCGAGATTATAGCCTCACTGTGATGCTTTTATAGTCAATTATTTGGTTTCAAATACTCAGGGACGTAAAGTTTCTCTTACTAAAATGATAAAACCACAGAAAACAAAGTCTGAATACACTCAACACACTCTCAGGGATTTTTGTAAAGTATTAAAATATAAATTTCCCAAACTGCACAAGCAGAGAGTCGTGAACCAAATGCTGGTGTGAAAAATTTAGCAGGCGGCAAACTGTCCCACCGAAAGTGTAGATGAAGAGAACACTTGCCTCTTTGTTTAGAGGAATACTTTTTTGAATGCTTTTTAGCCAGTAGGCAAGCAGTCCAACCCTTGTTGTAGGATATATTTGCCCCTTAGCTGCAGTATGTCTTATTTTTAGAAGACAGTAATACCGCCATGTTTGAAGAAAAAAATCATGTTTGTGATACTGTCAAGATTACCTTTACACAATGAAATAGAGGAAGGCCTCAGTTTCGAAGACACCGCCATTGTGGTATATCAGAAAAGTCACAGCCCGATCAAATAAGTCGACATTGCCTTGATCCCTGCGGTGATACAACTAATAGTAAAACCAGAAATGTACCAGGAAGGAAGGGTATTTGTGAGACACGCGTCATTCAGTGTTACTGATCAGCTGATTTATCTACCCTGCCAATCGTCAACAGTTAGCCTAATTCACAAATGCCCCCGCTTCCCGACTACCAGGCACACAGAATCCTACTAAAACGTTACAGAAAAATCTTCTAAAACAATAGCCTTGTGTCTGCTAACGAACGGTATTATTTCCCAGTAACTCAAGAGCGTTTAGAACCCCCAAATAAAACAAAAGGGTTTGATGTTTCCTGCATTTTATTAGTCCTACCTCCAAAACAATTGCCTTTTGCGGAATATCTATCCCTCCCCTTCCCGAAATGTACGCTTATCCCTGGAGACTGTTTCTCATATTTTTAGCTCCTTGCCTTCGTCCAGTAAAGTTGAGCTTCAAAATCTTCTTGATTTTCTTGCCCATAAGGGATAATATTTTTTGTTTACACTTAACGTTTTCTGACCCCCGTGTTTTCCTGATTTCCAGCAGATACAAACGATGGTATACTTCTGATCACCTCACAAGGCGATGCCGTCCGTCGCCCATCAGCCACGCGTCCTTCGATCATCCTCTGAGATGTAATGTCACAACTAGAGTCCCTCACCCGTTGATGTTGCTAGCTGCGATGTACGTTCTATAATTTTGTGCTAATTAAATACACTTCCTGTCACATGCATATTTAATTTCATTTCTGTTGAATCGTAAGGATACTATGTTCCAGTCACTCAACCGTAGGCAGTGCTAGCAAAAATAGTCGAAATGTATACCCATGCACTACATCTCAACATTGAAATTCCACGAGACAAATGTGTTACATGAAGGAACAAAGGAGCCTTCTTTGGCTGCTCTGCCTTGCATAAGGTAGGCCCCAGTATTCTGGTCACTTCGATATATTGGCCTTTAATCAAATCCTCATTTGCCGCAAAGTCTGATGTGTCGTAAGCTGTCTTCAACCTTCAAGTCAACCCAGTGATACCACTAAATCCAATGAGAGAGAGAGAGAGAGAAAAAAAAGAGAACGAAATGGAATCGGTACTAACATTAAAAAGCAAAACTACTGACATCTGTGTATTGAAAAGTGCGCTAATCCCTATAGTAAAGTTAGAAACCTCCCTTTCAAAAAAAAAAGGGGGGGGAACAAAAATAAAAAGATAGAAATAAAACGTACTCCATCAACTTCCGCAGTAAGTCAATATACCGCCCCCCTTTCCCTTTTCTGTTCATTTCTACTGACACTCCCAGAGAGGTTTGGTCGTTTCATCAAATCACGTCCCGGGATGGGCGGGTGGCTCCTACTTATACACACGTCTTCGTGCTGCCACCTTACAACGGCAATTGATTTCCAAAGACGCGGAGCGACTGCCTGATGAGACAGAACCTCTCCGCTGGGAACCGGGCGCCTTGCTCGCCTCCCGACAGCAAATAATGGCAGACAGGAAGTGACATCACACAAAAACCAATCCAATCGCTGTAAATCTTGTGCCACGAAACCAATTCGGCATGCTCCGAGTGGACAGAGCGCCGAAGACAACAGGAAACGCCTTTCTCGGGGAGAAGAGCTTGGGCCAGGGCGGAAGAGACAAGATTGCCACCTGATCGGCTTTCCGCTATTGAACTGTCCACCAATAGCAATCAATGACGACAAACAGCCTTGAGTGTAATTGTGTTGGCCATAGTTATTGCATGGCGGCTTGAAAGGATTGCTTGTCAAGCTGCTCCAACTCGCGGCGATTGATTCTCTGAGCAGCTCGCTGGCCAGGAAAGGCTAAGTGAGAGAAAATCAGATCTACACCCCACTAATCATGTCCTCCTTCTATTGATGCCAACAGGAAGAGGACCCTGACGTGTGAACAAGTAGGCAGGGGCTGGGACGGGGAGGGGTGCAACTTACGCTAGATAGCGCTAACGCTTATGTGTGCGAAGTATTTCAATTTTCTCGTATTTACATTTTTCTGAGTGTGAAGTGGGATGGAGTTGTCTGGCGTGTTTTCTGGTAACTATCTCGCATTTTGAAAATTTGTGGATTTGCTGTGTCACGTTTGCGTGGGGGTCAAGAGGGCATGAGAATTTCAGACTGCATTTAACACATCTGCCTTGGAGAAAACTTGTCTTCATGCCAACTGAAGCCATGATCACTCAGTCACTAAGTCGCAGTCTGCAGGCGAGTGATGAGATGCTCAAACGTGAGTGTCGAGTTATTACAACGTATGTTACAATGTGTGTGTCAAGATGTTGCAATGTGAGTGTCAAGCTGTTACAGCGTCTGTTACAATGTGAATGGCTAGATGTGATGTCAGCTGTAGGCGACATGTAGACGACATCTTTGCACCCTGCATGTTACTTCACCCCGACCTTGAACCGGTTCTTTCTCCTTCAAAATTTGTTCTCTTACTCAAAAGGAAAAGGAGGAAAACTACTCTCTGTGTATGAAAGCGTGACAAGTCCATTCTAGTGTGATTTATGGGTGCTTGTTCTTTAGGGGACATCCGATACCTTCTAAGATGGAGCGATCTCAGACCTCCCAGCTTCTACCATTTCAAACTATGGGCTGGACACATTGCCTTGTGTTTTTCTGTGTGTTGAGCGCATTCCACACGCGTACTGTTTCTTGTTCGTCGAGCACATTGTTTTCTCCGGTGACCTGGGCACGAAAGTTGGAAAGCCGCACACTTATCCCAAACTTCCCAGCCCTTCATTAAAACACTCTCGTACTTCAGTGAGTTTTCATTGCACTTCAAGAACGCAATTTTCTTTATCGCAATTTCATAGAATATAATAGGACTTCTGACAGAGTCTGGCACGAGATGCTATGGTAGGTGATGTGACAACATCGGGGGTGGTCTCGTGGAAGCGCGTCAGAAGGCGTCCATCACGGGTGTCCCCTAACACGTGTGTTGTTCCACATTTGTTTGGGACAATAATGGGTGAAACCCTCCACGATCATCACAGTTACATCTCCGTTAGAGGAAGGCCGATTTGCAACCTCCATTTTGCACATCTGTCAGAGAACTGCAAGACCTTACCAAGTGACTGACACTTCGAACGCAAAAAAAAAAAAAAAAGAGATCAGGACCCAAGACTAATTAGCGTAAAGTCATGGTTACTGGAAACGGCAAAGCAGATTATTTCATCAACGGAATACAGCTCGAAGAGGTAAACAACATTAAGTACTTCCAAGCCCCCCTTTCCAAAGATGGCAGCTCCACGACAGATATCCAAATCAGGATCGCACAGCAACAGAGGGAATGGTTAGAGTCTGGTACAGCCGTAATATCCGGTTTACTACTGTGTGCAATCTGTACAACTTCCTCGTAATGCCGAGCCTGCTTGCCGATACGGAGAAGAGAATCAAGGCATTCGAGAACAAGTGCCTGATAAGGTTGTTCTCGCTCTTGTTTAGAAAACATTCGCCCAATGCCTTTGAATGAAACAGGGTTGCCGCACTCGTGAAACACCCGGAACCCCTACTTACAACAGTCAAGCGGTGCGAGCTGCTCTAATCTGGCCATGTGACCCAGCACGACACCTTGTCGAAGACTATCATTCAAGGCATCTTAGAGGGTGGTCGACCCCGCGATGGTCTGAGGAAAAACTGGCTTACGAACGCGAAGGGGTGGATATGTCGTCCTGTGCGTGATCTGCTCACTATCAGGCGTGAGCGGCGGGCCTTGTCAGCTGCCGCGTCTATCCATGTACTCCCCCCCAACGACCTGTACCAAATCAAGGGACGGTTGAGTGAAATTTGTCATAAAATGACGGAAAAAAATGAGAATTTCAATTTATTCCGAAGAAGGTAGTTACCGTTTTCATTTAGGCTGCGTTCGCGGCCATGGTTGTTTCCACTGGCCCTTCCATTCTCAGTTCATCGCCACAAACCTTGCCATTGCCAGATTTCCGGAATGCCACCACAAACCAGTCTAAGTCTGGGCTGCATTACACACAAGAGTAAGCAAACAGTGGTTATCAGCTTCTCCCGGAATTTATGGCCCGCTAGATCTACAACGATGTTATGAATATTTATTGCACGTTAAGGGTGGCCTGCCCTCCCAGAGGGTATTTGCTGATGTTGCATTCAAGTATCCGAGGAGTGCTGCCATGATGGGAAGCACTTGTAGCCCTGTACTCTGTGCTAGCCCCGCTGTTCCTTTCGTGACGTCTGCTGTGCCGAATTGAGAGTCCGATCAAGATGATTCTTCCCCCCCCCCGCACCTCTCTTCTTCCACTACCATCTCGGCACCACATGGTGACAGCCTGGTACTTTGGTGCCTGTGGAACGCCACGACGAGTTCTCGTGTAACTCTCCACGGCAATCCTCGCGCGAGCTGCGGCGGCCCTCGGTGTCAAGCGTCAGACTCTCAAGTCAAAGCCTCAGCCGCAGACTAGCTCAGCCTTTCTCGAGTTGCCGCCCTTATCGCGTGCACTGAGCATTAAGGCCCCTACCTACCTACGTGGCCGGGGCTGCAGATAACCGCCTTGTTTGATGAAGACTTGCTTTACTGCCTTCCCCGTCGCAAGTCTCTGACTGGATCTTTCGACACCTTAATTGAGAATCTTCTCTCTCTCTCTCTGGTTCTAGACAGAAAGCCATTCCACGTGCGGCTTCCCATGACACTCGTATGAAACATCAATTTGCACTCAGCTGCTAGTTTTGTTTTCGAAACAGTATCTGTAGACTATCCGGAACTAATTAAGCTCCCGCATCATTTCGGCTGGGGTATTCGACGTCTGCAGCTCCAACGTGACTCCCGTCACCATGACAAACGTCTGTGCCATGTGCCGACGTGCATCGCACCTTTGTAGTCACAAATCAAACGCCAGTCTACCGCTTCTCAGAGCAGACACTGGTCTACAGCTTCTACAGGTAATCTACATCTGCCCGCAGTCATTAATTACAGTTCTCAGCGCAGTCACGTCTGACTGAAGTCATTAGTCTACAGCCCTTTGCACTTATTAGTCAACAATCTGAACTGTGTCCACTTATTCTGCTTTTATCAATTTCCGTTGAATATGAACGTCTACAATCCTTCAGTACTGCAAGCCTTATACTGCTCAACAGAAAACGTATGCAGACCACACATGAGACCACAGCATTACACAGCTGAAAACAAAAAGGGGTTAAAACATACACAGCTGGTGAGCACACAGTTCTAGCTGTGTGTTATGCGCGACCAGCACGTGCGTACAAACCAGCGCTGCCGTGATATACTATAACCAGACTCCTCCATCTACAACATACAAACCAGCCCTAACACCCGAAGATGCGGCAGTGAGCGAGCATCAAACCTGGTCAGAAGTTCTCTACACATGGCGTCGTCTTCTTACTAGCAGTCTTGATCGTACCTCAGTGCATAGTACTCTTGATTGTATGCCAGTGCATACGTAATCGTACCTCAATGAATACAAGTCTTGATAGCCTTCATCGTACGCCAGTCCACATTGATCTTGATTGTACCCCAGGTGCACACTAATGTTGATCGTACCACAGTGCACACTAATCTTGATAGTACCCAAGTGCCCACTCGTCTTCGCCTCGGATCTCTGGTCAGATGTTCTTTCTCTCGCCGGGCACATGTTAGTTTGTCAACATGGGGTTGTATTTGTCTGCATTTTGCTCAGGTAAGCACACTGGCCTCAGTTACCCGCCTAGTAAGACGCCGGCTCCTTAACCCCAACAAATTACTCTCTGGGATAAAGCCCTGGTGGTTTAGCTTTTGGTGTGATATCAGCTTTAGCACAAAAACAAAGGAAATTGCGCGAGTCCGTGGCTCGCATGACAGGCAAAAAGAAGGGTGGTGGGGCTGGCAGAGAAGGAAAGAGAGACATTCTCATTTCTGAATCTGATCGCGTTTACGTGACAAGTGTGGCCTGTGAAGGATCGTCCTACGTCGATAAGCAGAATAAGAACTTGAGGCAACAGACACACAGCGGGCAGCCACGCACAGGGGCTGCACGTGCTCTACTCACAGGCCGCCTCGATGTGCGCGCGCGTGCTCTTGACGTGCTGCGGGTTGGAGGAGCCCTGCACGGTGTTCCAGGCGTAGCACTCGCACCAGTAGCCGTCCTCGCCGTAGTAGTCCTCCACCTCGTCGCGAGTGACTTCGATGCTGGACTGCAACGTCTTGCGGCCCGTCACGGGGTCCATCAGTTCCAGGTTGGTGTACTGCTTGACGGGTACCTGCCACAAACACCGTGCGTCACTCACTCCGTTAGCAATGGCGGAACTCCCACGGACATCGTGGGTGGGTGAGGGAATAACTTCTAGCTACAGTCACTGCTTTGCAGAAATTTACGAATGATGTCAATGCACCTTCCAGCACTTATAACACCGTTGGTTTAACCTTACCTGTCTAATGGGGAAGAGAATAACATCATCCTGAGAGAAAAGCAGAGGAAGTGAGAAAGAGAGAAAGAACAAGAAAACCATTTGAGAAAAATGCTTGAGATCTTTTCAAGAACTAAAGGTTGTTGTTACTTTGTTACATGATCATTTTAACAGTCAATTGATTAGATAAGTGTGTGGTGTGGTGTGTGTGTGAGAGAAAAAGACAGTGAGAGGGAGGGGGAGAGAACTCACTACATACAATATTCTGGAGCTAGAATCTGAACAGCCGACAGACCCGCTTATCTTTCCATTAAGTGTTCTTCGTGCAGGTCGTGAATAAACAAGCAAGACTGAAGTCGTCTTCGTCGTCTTAGTCAGTACCCTCGCCGTAACTTTTGCTGTCAGTTTCTGGGGGAGGGGCGCAGTTATGGATGGTTTGGAGATACCGGGGCTAACACGGGAACCAGCTGTGCACGGTGACGCCCGAGGGACTGGATAACAGAGTACTCCTGATCGCTGGGTGGTCCATCATTTGTTAACAGTCTTAGTTTTTTTAAATACCCATGACATAATTTTAAAGTACAAATTGAAGCGAAATACACTACAGTTTGAGTTTTTCCTTAATAAACGCACGGTAATTATCTCAGAAAATCTCATCTAAGACATAACACTTCAAGCCCTCTGAGCTTTAAGAGTTGTTTGTTATAAAATTATGGCATCTTTTGATAATGGTTAAAATTTTATCGTCAGAAAGAATGTTTTCAGCTGCGAAAAACGGAGTGTATATTAAAGTACTGACTACAGGGTATGCTTCTAAAATTTACTACACTGTACTTGCCGCTACAAAAGTAGACAACTTGTCGAGTAACCGATTTCAGATTTAATCAAACCTTTTGGTAATGAAGCTTTGTGCATGACTAAGGGTTTATATTTCATTCCCATACATAAAAGTGCCTTTAATTTTACATAGTAAAGGTGTCAAGGTGTCAAGATGTCAGGAAACAGAAACAAAGGCGCCTGCAGTTCCACCCAGAAAGCGGCTTAAAAGCGTTCACATCGCTCCTCATTTCCCCACAAGGTTTCGTCTCGTAAAGGTTGCAGGGGCAGGAAAAAGAGAGTTGGCTCAAATAGGCCAGAGACCGAACTCTAGATAAGAAAAAGAAGTGGTGGACCTCGAGATACGAGTCAGTGTGTGTGTGTGTGTGCAGTGAGCTGAGTTGATGGACCTATGGATAAAGGGAGCGAGAGAGCGCTGTGAGCGTGCATGCTGACCTGGCTACCGGCGCACGTGAAGGTGATCTGGATGGCGGGGGTGGCGCGGCACGTGATGACGGCCGGCTTGGTGCGCACCACATAATAGTTGGCCTCGGGCTGCTGACGCCATTCCGGCAGGCCCTGGTTCAGCGGGTCGCTGCTGCCGAACGGGAAGTCACCTGCAACAAACATGGCAACGAAACTTAAGAAAACTGACATTTCTGTCCACAACATCGGACAGGAAGTCATACCACTAGGGGGTTGGGGAAGGGGGTTCATCCTGTCACCGTTAACAGTCTTAGTCAGGTTTGTGAAGCGATAATCTTTTGCATTCATAACACTTAGTTTTGCGTGTTTCATACCTTTAAAATTTTAGTGAACACGGGGAAAATAAACCAAAACAAACACATCAATTAAAACGATAAAAGCATCGAGACATTTATATGCGTCGTTTCACAATATTCCTCGGAGTCTACCAACAATAATAGCCTGAATTAGTTTAAAGATACCCAGAACGCCGGCCCTCCTGCACCATGTACCCAAACAGAGCAGAGAGTCGAGCGCAAGAGGCAGACAATGGAGACAACACTAACTGCTCAACAGGAGGAGATGAAAGGGCCAGACGTACAACCACGGCATATCGGCTGTCCAGTGATTACACCAACACCCGCCGCTTGTGCTCCTCGTTTTTTCACACACAGTACAGCAGCCCCCGTGTTCATCCATCTAACAGAAACCTCTGTCCCCTTTGCTCTCTCTCTCGCGCTCGCTCGTTCGGGGGGGTGGGGTGGGGGGGGGCTAGCCCAAAGAAAGAAGAGCAGATCCAAAGGCTCCTAGCCCGTTATTACAGCCAGTTGTCATTGTTATCCCCCGCCAGCACACCTCCCACCTCTCACCCTCACTGCAAATCAATATGGCAGGTCTAGAAGTGTTATTCTGCCAGTTCCAATTCTGTCTTCCCCTCCCCGCCCCCCACCTCTCCCTCCCACCCTGGCTGGCAGCTTGGGCACCTCCTACTGACCCCCTCCCGACTTCTACTGATGCCAGTTCACGCGGCGTCTTCCGCCTCTTTCGGCAAAACCCAAGACACCCCCCTCCCACTTCTTCCCCTCCACGCACGTTCAAGCTTTAGTCATGAGACTGTCAGGAGGCCAAAGCGGTTCCCTTACAGAGTCAACAAAATGAGAGCTAATTTGCTCATTGTTAGCCCAGCCCAATATTCACGTTCACAAAGGTGGCGGCTGGTGCCTCCAAGTTCAAAAAAACTATAGCGATCATTTAAAAACAAGAGAAAATTGTTCTGCATTTACACGGCATAAAAAATATTTAATATTTGGATTCAGCAACGGCGATAAGACCGCTGTGTGGCAGAGTCTAAAAACCATCAATGTTGGTAAAAAGCGAACCAATCTTCATTTACAGGGCTCAACCCTCTTTACACCAAGAAGGCGTTAATGCAGATTTTCTTCTGACCACAGCAGGGGAAAAATATTGTTCTCGAATATTTCAGCGATCATTCACCAAGCTCACTCTCATGGATTATTCATATGACAACACACGGTCGGAAGTTGTAAGTTCCTGGCAGTCAATACTCAGTTTACAAGCACGCGGCACAACAGACAGTGGTAGAGGTGGCGAGGATGATGCCTCCACCCACTCCACCTAGCCCAAGGAGGCTCTTCACCAGAACTCACTGTATGGGAGCCGTGGCCACCAGATCGTCTGTCCATGCACCCACACAAAGTTTACTTCCGCGGTCACACCCAGTGAGCGTCCTCTCTCCCTCAACCTCAACCTCAACATCACCTCCGCAGACAGACTACTCTAACATAAACAGATGCGCCGGAGGTGCTCCATGTAGGGACAGATTAGAGTCAAAATCTCCAGCGAAGCAGGTACATCGTATCTGACCGACTGCGGTCTGCTGGGAACATTGAGGGAAACGAAAAGACGCATTAACAGATTTTAGTACACATGTACTTAGGCATGCTAAAGGTACTTCCAACAGACTATTCTGCCACTAATGTACAGCATCCAATTCTAGTGCATCTTTGGTTTCTTTGGTTTATGCTTCGTCGCACTGAAAATTCCCGCAGGTTTCAGAATAATTATGTACGTTTGAGGCTTTCACCATTATCTAATCAAAGCCCATTCCCTGGCCTCAATCTAACCCCACTCCACATAATACTTTGAAAGTTGCCACTTCACGGTCCCATGTGACTTGCTCTTGCGAAAGTCCAGTGTAAGTTATGCTAAAGTTCAACTCATACGAAATCCACTTAAACTGGAGGGGTTATCTGTCATGCCTGTCACCTGAATTCCAAAACAAACTTGAAAAGCAATGAGTGATGGCAGAAAAAGGAAAGAGTACACAATCTGAGTTTTAGGAGGCCAGATGGAGGCCTAACTAGGGCCGTACGGAGTCACAGATTAATTTCATCAGCAACACTAATTAACATTCAGTCCTGCCTCGGCACCCAATGAAGAAAAACTCATTTCCCCATCCTGATTTGCACAATGACGACACTCCAATTGTTCAAAGAACGGGCAGACAAGACAGTAGCTGAGGCATGACCTGAAGTCTTGAGAGATGGCTGATATCGCACGGAGAACAACCAAGGAGACTTCCCAAATACGAGAGGACACAAAGTCGAAGATTGTATAGATAGAGGGAAATAAAAATACTTTCATAGTTTGAAGACGAAAATCAGAAAAAGGAAAAACAATGCAGAACATCAATATTTTGCAAACGGCCACTAGCGTCATCACATGGCGACGTCGTGTCGTTGTGTGTTCTTCTGGTGTCGTCATGTGTGGCGCAGTCTCCCTGAGACACGAGATGTGAAATACACTGGTCTTTGTCTATCTCGTGATAGACTATGATACTGATCTTGTGCAGGAAACCACACGACTTGATGACAAAAGGCCAGAATTTTTCCCCTGTTAGGTACTTTAAGCAACGGCAAGCAGTTAATTCTTTTTGAGGGGCGGGGATGATGGTAAGCTCTTTTCTAATGTAGAAATAGATTTTTACCTGTAGGAAAATTACAACAGATCACACGGATATTAAGAGAAAATACTCCGCACAAAAAAGAACAAATTAAAAAAAAACAGCTACTACCAATAACTGTCAATATTCTTCCATCGCAAGATTCTTCTTTAATCGGTCTCTAACTAAAAAGACTAGTTCTAGCGCCGGAGTTTGCAGCACTGGCAAGAATTCTGAAGGGTCTCGGGCGATTAGCTCAACATCAAGTGCGCTGCAATGTGTCCACACTGTGAGTCACTTCAGTCAGCCCAAGCCGCCAAACATCCAGACAGTTCCGGAAGAGGTCTGCAAGAGTGGTGGCGGTGAGACAACAGCAAAAAGAGGACTCAACTGGTGTGGAAAGAAAAGGAAGTGGAAACCTTGAATTCAATTATCCTGTACAGGAGCACAACGAGCGATTCGACTGTCTGAAGCAGCGGCCGAGCAGCAGCAGCAGCCATTGTGAGCGGCTGAGGCCGGCGAAATCAAACAAGTTTGCCACACGCTTCCTCGTGGCGCCAATGGTTTTCGATGGACAAGTCCAACCACTTCCACCCGATGTTTGGCGGAAGCCTGAACTCGGCGCCAGGAAATGGCAGTTTAAAATAAAGCCAGTGCACCGAGTAAATGTCTGTATTCACCGCGGCCAGGCGGTGTTATGTAACTTGTGATGCATCCAGTCGGATACAATGCTACTTGTGCCGAATGTAAAGAAACACAGCGGGACACACGCTTCCGTCAAAATCAGCTGGGCGATGATTACACGCTTCCAAATAGCCATGTGGCAACAAAGCCACTACTATTCCATGTCTGGAGGGTAAAAACCCGTAGCGATATCTTCAGCCTTACTCCCCCCTCTCTCTCTCTCTCTCACACACACACACAGTAAGTGGATGAGAGACTGAGAAATCACAACAACAACAACAAAAGTTTGTCCAACCCCACCTCCCTCCACCTGCAGGGTGAAGGGGACAAACGCGGTCCTTTTCCATTCCTGAGCAGATGCCAACGCCTTCTTCCTGTGTTTGTATTTACTGACGTATGCAAGGTACCCATCGGTAAAACTGCCTTCATTTGGATTGGGAACCAGCTTGTTCAGATGCACACTCTCGATTTATGAGATGCCGAGAAGGTAAAGTTATCTAACCGACACGGTGGGAATCCTATTAAAGGGTGTCTGTGCACGCGTTTTTTTGGGGGGAGTGGGGGGCTTGGGGTGTCAAAGAATGACTCGTGAAACTTTCAACTATGCCGAGAAACATTTTAAAAATTCAAATTCAGTTCAAAAACAGTTCTGTGTCATTGAAGCTGTCCAGCTGATTTTTAGTTGTTTTTTTTTTAGTCTAAGAAAAAGCTATGACATTTTTTTTTTTTTACCAAGAATGCACTCTTAACATTGCGCGTGTAGCGTCAAGAGGACCTTCTCCTCCAACCACAGCACTACGGGCACGTGACTAACAGCGCGAGTGACGTCAGCCCCGTCAGGCCCACACTGCATGTCCTCCCTGGAGCCCACAAAGCTTTTGTCTCATTCGTGGAACAAGCTTGTGTCTTGCCCTTCGTTGCACCCTCCCAGACAGAGCTGATAACCACAATGAGAAATGAAACGGAAGTACTGGTCCTAGAGAATGATCTAATCAGACCAGGAGAAGAATATCTCTGCCATCAGGAGGCACCGGATTACCACCCATTGTTCAGCAGCCATAATTCCCTTACAAGTAATCTTTTATGAAGCTTCTTTCTGGAGACTGGGATTTGCCCCGAGGCTCAAAAGAAAAACCGCACTGATGTTACGACAGTGTGACAAGCAACGAGGCTGGTAACAACCCCCCCCCCCACTTACCCACCCATGCATTCTGCCTCGCGAGTACACCACACGGAGTCGTCAGAAGGCAGACAAAGGTTTGTCGCCACATACGGGTGACATAAACAAGATGGTTAGGACAGCACGAAATCTTGTCTAGACGTTTAATGAATAGCCACTCAGAAGTCGGAAAAAACGGTCGTCGACTACTGTAGCACTGTAGCTATAGCCCCTACCCCTACCTTTTTCTGGAACTGAAGGCCTTGCCAGCAGGGGTCGTGTCGGGAGAGTCTGTGGGTCGACGGACAACTGTTGTTGGCGACTGGTTGTCTCAACCCGTCCCTTGTCCACACAAAAAAAAATCAATGGCTCTCTTACGCGATTACTCAGAATAATCTATACACAAACTTGATGCACAAAACCTTTCCTCAGCCAGGGTTGTGCCCCCTTATCCACTCCGTTATATCGGGAAGACTCTCGTCTCTCGGAGGATTAGCCTGCAATGTGGTTTCCATGTGGCCAGTCTGGCGTCGACTTCAAAAAAGAGGAGGCGCGGGTATCGACTCGAATATTTACACAAGACATATGCATACCCGCCTGTGCTTTGGACAGGAAGGGTCAATGGTCAAAGTGATGTATAACTCCAGCCAGTCGTGAGCCCCTTGCTTGCTGCTTTCTACCGTCTCTTGCCCTTCTGTCACCTCCAGCTCGCTTGATTTCGAGAATTCGCACGTGATAAATTTCAACCGACGGCGAAATGGTGTGCTAGGCCGTAACAGTAATGGAAATAACTGTGCGACCGTAAGTGCTGGCTTGACATAATAAGAGGCTACTCTCCGTGGGTAAAGGGTTTCAGAGAATAGTTTCAAAAAGAGCTTGACAGGAGTGTGTTTCTCAAACTTTTTTTCTTTGGTCCCCCCCCCAACTCTATTCTTTTTCTTTTTTGGAAGCAGGCAATGGTTTCAAGCTTGCAACCGAGGTGAAAGAAAAAGAAGAGAACCAGTCTTGACAGCTTAAGACAAAAATGAGTCTCTGCCGTGACCAGCTCGGAGCGGAAGCGATTCAACCCTCGGTTGCTCTCAAGCCGGGCTGAGTGCTGAGCGAAACAAGGTGTTGGGCCCGTTGCTCCCGTTTTCACGGTCGTGATTTGCAGCGCTCGGCACAGCATCCTCCGCAAAAGCCCCTGCATCAGCTGTCGACACTTAATCACAATGGCGACTGCGAACATTTGTACCCAGCGTGTCTCGTAACAATAATTCACGTACCTGGGCCTTCTGTTATGCCTGCCTGCCTCCTCCCTCTCCGAAGATTAGCTAAAACGCAAGGTCTTGTCTTCCCATCTACTCTTTCTGCCTACCCTGCCACCCCCTTAGAGCCGAGTCAGACCCTCACCCCTTCATCCTCTCTGCCACTAACGCTGTAATGATGTCCTTCGTCTGGAAAATGGAGCTGCTGACAAAACTCGTGCCCTCTTGACTTGCCCTCCGACGTTTGCTACTTTGTATGTTTCACTCTGAGCTCCCCAACCTTCTTGCGAAGAAATAATCTTCGTTTCGATTGGTTCTCTCGTGCGCAGAACCATTTCTTGCTAATCAATCAGAGATGCCGTCATTTAAAACTCGCTACCAGGAACGCACACCCACGGATGTAAAGTTTTTGCGAGCTAATGAAAAACCAAACATGCACAATAACTGTCTAGTCTGCACATCCTGAAAACACACCTCTACTCGAGCGCTAATGGCTGTCTAGATCCATGCGTGTCACAAAAATAACCCCAGACTTCACGAAGAGAAACGAACGGCCACGCACTTTAAAACGAAATTATCATGATGAATCCTGGCGTGAAATGATCGTTGTGTTCCCACCCCTTCCCATCCTATTGTGGCTATCCCATGATCCCCCTCACCCAACACCACCTCTTAGGCAGATGATGCGCGTCAGCCAGACCCTCCATAAACGTTGGAACCGTCTCTGAAAATGGCACAACGTTCCTCACACTCCAACCTCACACTCTACTCAACGTCCACCCCTGCCACCCCACAGCACACTCCCCGCCCCCTTACAACCCTAGCACCACCTCTAGCGCCATCGACTCCATCTGTTCCTGCGCATGCGCTCTCAAAAAAAAGTGCGGCATAGTGTTAGGGTCCCGTACGGTGGAAAAATTCTTAATTTCATGCTCAGGCGGCCCTCCAAGGGCGCTGTCTAACTTGGCGAGACAAGGGCGGCATCCCGGGTGAGGTACGAGCTTGGTGGACAGCGTAAGGCAAAGTGTAGACACTTTACTGGCCATTACAGCCCACTCTGCACGAGGGCCGGGAGCATATGTCACCACACTTTAGCTGCACGAGTTGCTCCAAGCAAGTAATAACTCGTTTTTTTCTCCCTGCATCCGTCGAGGTAACAATAATTCAATTCAGCGAATCAGTGAACACGAGCGTTAAGCATTTTCGTGTCTCTGAAAACCGAAAAAAGGGGGGGAAAAAAGAAAAGAAAAAACTGTTTCGTGGCTTTCTTTAAAAGCTAATCAATTGCTTTGACCTGACGAAGCTGAGTCATTCCAAACTGTTCCAATTTTTCCAGTTGAATTCTATTAAATTTGTGCGTGGGATGGGAGGGGAAGGTCAGAAGGCGGGGAGAGACTGGACAAGCATTAAATCTGTGGTTAATCGCATGCCTCCCACGGAAAGTTAGGAACCAGAAAGAAATAAAATGAACAGGCGGGTGCTTATTTTCTTCTTTTCTTGAGATGTCATAATAAAAAATGCGCCTGTTGCTGAAGCCTACAACTTGTTTTTTTATTTATTTTTTTTTTTTTTTTAGTTGACGACTGTAAACTGCACTGACATTTCAAACTATTATAACGGGGCAGGGTGGTCCGGTTACAATACCAGGATGGCTGGCTCCACTCTGCGTCGGACAAGGCCACTTGATATTACAGGTCGTGTGTTAGAAATATGCTGAAAATCATCAACATCTACTGAAGTGCAGTAATCATCGAATTTTGCTTACATCCTGACCTCCCAAGAACAAACGGTATTGTGTGTGCCTAACCAATTTATCATTCCACATTTTTGCAGCAGCGAGTAGGCTCCACACACACACACTGCATCCAGATGATCATCGAGACTGTTGCCGCGTTCTTTGCTTTTCCTTTGCTCCCCTACCCCACCCCCGCAGAGAACACTGGGACCACGGAAGAGAGCAGCCAAAGCAGTTTACAAGGACTAAAACTAACCTTGGTATCCATGGAGTTTTACTACGACCCGTTGCTTCACACCTGACTCCTCCCCTCCCCCATTCAACCCTCTCTCTCGCTCTTTCATGTCCGGGAAGTCGACCTGCGGCCACTCTGGTCAAAGGCCGTAGAAAACAAAGTTTGTCTGTGATCGACTAGAACAATCGCCGGCTTCTTGCTACTGCACAAAAACACTTCGCGTGCTGATGGTATGGGGGGGGGGTAAACAACACAGGTCTCACTCGAGGGCAACAAGAGCCACCACGTACCGAATCCATCAAAGTCCTCGTTCTTCCGGTAACCACCGTCCAAGCACAGACGATGGGGGTAGGGGGTGGGGTGGGGTGGGGCAATAAAGCCCACCTGTGCAGGGTCAAGGCATGCAGACAAAGGGCTGTTGACTGCAAGTATCCTGTTTGGCTTGCAACCGATACTCTGGTTACTTCTTCGCCGCTCCTGGTCACTAGTTAGAGTACGGAAAGGAGAACTGTTTATCTCCGGACTCGGGGAATGCCGGGAAGGTTGACAGAATCTGTTGCTCGTGCAGCGCCGTCTGTGTATTGGCATTCATGTGGTTTCTTTGCACGGCGCGCTGCAGAGTCAATGTTTGGGTGCTCTTGGCGGGCTTCTGTGAGGCCAACAGCTGGAGGGACCGGGGAGAAAAGGCTCCAACTCCTATGATTGATTTTTCTTTTTGAACAAGGACAGGAGAGGAGTTTCGGGGTAGAGGGGGAGAAGAGAAAGAAGAACTGCTGTTTTCATTCGCCAGCCATGCTCGCTTACTGCCGCCTCTTAAGTTGCTACGGCGATCTTCAAACGGTGCGGAGGGGAGGGAGGCCGTCAACACGCCTCATCAATGACGCCGTCTGTCTCCCAACCCATCGATCCGGCGCACGAGTTTCTTCCTCCTTTGAGGATTGCTCTT
The DNA here is from genome assembly GCA_004794655.1 of Marisa cornuarietis. Taxonomy (NCBI): domain Eukaryota; kingdom Metazoa; phylum Mollusca; class Gastropoda; order Architaenioglossa; family Ampullariidae; genus Marisa; species Marisa cornuarietis. The sequence goes on from SMMW01000025.1 coordinate 3,840,906, forward strand.
GTGATGTTTAGAGAGAGAGAGGAAAAAAACGAGAAGAAAAAGGAAACAGCTTGGTGCGAAGGAGATCAAGGGGGCAAGCACCTGTTTCACATCCCTAATCCTTTATTCCAGGGCGTTCCACAAGTTGCAATTAGTTTCAAAAGAGGCGCCAAGCATCTAAATTTTGCCTTTGTTCTAAAGCTCTTCTAGATGATATTTCTAGCAACTACTCTATTTCCAAATTCTTTTTTTCTTTCAAATACACCATCGTCGATGCCACTAACAACATAAATCTACCTGTGGTTTTGAAGGTGGTAGTAGCCATCCCCTGATACAAAGCTCGCGGAGGTCACAGTTCAAACAATTCAAAAAACGTTTTGAATCGAACTGGGTATCGGGAGATCACTGTATTATTGAGCTTCAGCTGAACAAAGTCTGACTATAAGGGTTGTCTGACTACCGTATCCTAACTGTTCCTGTCACCAGAACAACAACATATGGTCACAGGACCTTTGGCTACTGTGCTGCAAAACAATGGAACTCTCTTCCTTTCCATATCCGCCACCTTCCTACAATTGAATCTTTCAAATCTGCACTGAAAACGCACCTCTTCCTTGAGCATTACTCCTAACACAGTCCACACAATGCTAGTCCTTCTTACCCTCCCCCCTTCCCTCTTGCTACTTTACCCATCTTTCTCGCAGAATCACTATATTTCTCTGTTCCTGTTACTTATTACCTTTTGTTTTCTGTTTCGTCAGTACTGTCGTTTTCTTTCGTCCCCTTTGTTCTGTGTCTACTTAGTCCACGTCTCTTCCTCGTTTTAAGCGCTAAGAGCATGCTCTCTATGAGTGTGAATTAGCGCTATAAAAATCTTCACTATTATTATTATTATTGTAGCATAAGCCACAAAAGACTACACGTACAGCCACTAATCTACAATTAGCCTTCGTCTTTTTTTATTTCCCACAGAGCTTTTCCCAGTATGACCACTTGGGTTCAGTGCAAGGCCTATCGGTGACACACAGAGAAGGGGAGAATAGAAACTTTTCTTGCCGGGACTGCCGACGGGGTTTCACTTAAGGAAAGCTGGGCGTACATGCCGTAATCTGTCTGGCCGGGCACACGGCGGGCCTGACACTTGACGTGAAAAATGACTTCGGCCACCCGAACCGTCTTTGCCGACACCAGGAGGCAGCGCCTGGCACCAGGACCGCGCGTGAACAAGCATTCCAGCACACCGTCACCGCGGGACACGCACACACCATCCATGCTGCGCGCGCGTCCTCCCGCTCCCTCCCCTTCCTCCTCCTCCTCCTACCCAGCGCCGCAGCCGGAAGACAGTGGCCGTGGACAAGTCTTACAAAGCCATTCAAGACTTGTGTCCCGCGACCTGCGCTTGTCCACCGCCTCCTGCTGTTCGATGACGGTTACAACGATGTTGTGTAGAGCCTGCTTCGTGACACGTGGTCAGCGGCCATCTTCCATAGGTCTAACACTGACAAATAAGTCAAAGCTACAGAAATAACTGTTTCCCAAGGTTCATTTCTTTCAAGAACCACCCTTTTACTTTCCAGCTGAGTCATTCTCCTTAAAGGGGGAAAAAAATCATCAGTGTCGGTACGAGGGGAGGAAAAGTCCCTCGAGCAGCCATTTATTAGAGTGTTGTCCCCCTGCCCTGCGTTTCTAATCAGCACAAAGCCTGTGTTTGCCTGCCACGTGCAAGGACCGGTAACCATTAGCTTCTCCGCGGCATGTCCGGGCTCTGACACAAACAGGTGAAACGAGACACAAACTGCAACAAGAGATGCACTAGGGGTGGGTGGGGGGAAGGATGCCGCTGGCGATGATTTATCGCCTAGTCTCCCTCTGAGATTCGAGACCAATAAGCGAACAGGCTGGGCGCAGACGTTTACAGGTACCCTCAGGTAACGGGTTTGTTTTTTTCCCCCTAGCTACAAGACAGTGGCATTCTGAACTATCGATCATCGAAAGCAGACGGGCCTAGGCTGAAAAAAGAAAGCTTTTTTTCTTCTGCACTTCTGTTTCCTGCCAAGTGGGCGGCGAGTGACATCACGTCTGTGTTCGTGATTTGCGTAAACACCCTCCAACGTCCCGATTAATGGCCAGAGAACAAGAATGGTTCAGGAATAGGAAAGGCTGATGAATCAAGTGGGAACCTTCCATAAACTGAGAAGAAAAAGCAGACTTTTGTGTACGTCTTGTTAAAATGTAATTTATTCTTGTTCTTCCTACATGGTAGCTGCAAAAAGTGCATTTCTAAAAATCCTAAATATTTTTTTTCTTTTCTAGCCAGTCCTTCAAGCTGACAATAGCCTTTTAGAAATCTAGTGAGGACTCCGTTAGGTAGACTTACAAGAATGCGACATAATGAGAACTCGTGGGTCTGCCGCTTACATCTTCCGAACCGACATCACCAATGGTCCTCAGGTTAGATGGTCACGGTTTAGGAGCAAAACAGAAAACGGATAAAACCGAGTGGCTAACATCTGTCTGGGTCAGTACTGGGCTGTACCAGCGTCAGTAGGTTCTTTCCATGCATAAACTGTTGGCAGCACCCTTCTGTCTCAAATTTATGGGTTTTTATACGTAGGAAAAGAAGCTAACGATTCTCGTGCAACCTATTTATGATATTCCACCCAAATGTTTCTCATCCTCAAGAAAAAAACACTGTCACTTTTTGGAAAAGCAAAAACTAAACGAATATGTAGATAGTGGGCTAAAATCATGGAAAGAAAGTCTGCATGGAAAGAAAACGCCCCACCCCATTTTGTTATCTTTTCAGAAACCCCAAGATACCAAGAAAAATCAAAATTAGTAACACGCCCATCTAGCGCTCCTACCTTTTCCAGCAAACATTATGTCTAGGGACAGCCGCAATCCACAAATTTAGAATTTTTGAAAAGCATACTTTACACACTTTTTCTGCAAAAAAACTATTAACCATCATCATCATCATCATCATCATCGTGTACACAAAGCTCAAATCTCTAAGCCTCGACCTGCACCAGCCTTCAGAGTGCTGGACCAGTTTTCAACCAAGGTTTGTGAAAGACTGCGACAGAGACATGAAAAGATGTCTTTCAGTTCCTGTAAGTCTTTTACAAATGAATGCAACTATGGCCTTGTCGTGTACCGTTTCCCGATACATTTTGTGAACATATTAGCAGGTGCTGTAATTAAAACCTGCTTGGAAAAAAGACAATACCGCCACATTTTCACTTACAAGACTGCATTTTCCGTAATTAGCGCCCATAGCTCGGGGTGGTGGAAGGCGGAATTGAATGAAGCCAGGCAGGCTGCCAGCGAGTCCTGCACTGCTGCCCTCGCCTAATCACGCGCGCTGCAAGTCCGAGCTCGGCGAGCATGCGTTATGTTATTACAGTGATCAATCAGCCGGCCAGACCCCTTTACGCTTCATTAAAGGCGGGAAGGGGGGGACTTCTTGGCATCCTTCACCCACCTCCTTGCAGCTCGTCGCTGACATCCTGTAAAGTCTGGCTTTTGAGTTTTAATGACAAAACCCCGTCCGTAGTTTTGAAAGTTCTTGGCGTCTTTTCGTGGAAATGAACAATGAAGATCCAGAGCCAAGGCAGCCATGTTCTGCTCACTCGGTGAGTGTTTTTCTCGTCACTGAGCCTAGCAACGCTTTCTTTTTTATTGCCTTAAAAAAAATTCTGATGTTCTCACTGACTCTGTTCACAGCTGGCCGCCAGCTAATGTACCCCGGATCACCGTGTAATAAGCTTTGCTCTGCGTGCACTAACCTTTGCCGTCAGCGCTGCTCGATTTTACGTTCATTCCCGAGCTGTCCTGCCCAGGTGGGTGCGATAACAATTCCTTCTCAGCTGCCTCACAACCTTTCAAGCCGTGCTCCCATGGCTGCCATCATTTAGATCTTCCGGTCATGCCCTGCGGCCCTCGAGTACCTCGTGCGCTCTCATCTTAGCCGTGAAATGATTATTTCAGCCAGTCCATTAACACAACAATAAACAATACTACTGAAGGGATCCTCCTACGCCAGTCTCCTCTGCAAGAAGTTGGACACAATGGCCGACCAACACGTGCGTATGAAATATTTCCGTGACAGGAACAATAGCACTGCTTTCTACAACACACCTCTTCGTCCATCATCTACATGGAGTAAATGTGTGGACAAGACATTTGTCGAGGCAGTCTTGAGCTGCTCGGCAGATAAAACGTATTAGTGCGCTTCTTTTTTTTTTAAATCATCCAAATAAGAACTGTATCGTGATGCCTTCACTAACCGATACGTCAAGGCCTTCAGCGATTTGTTATTGGTTGTTGGACTTCTTTAGTGACATGTCACATAGTTCCCATCACCACTCCGTGACACGTCACATCTTTTCTGATACATTACACACTACCTCTCCTCTCCCAGATACGTCACAGGTTGTCGCCTTTTTCTGCATCTGAATGATACGTCACACGCTCTCCCTTTTTTTCGGTGATACACACCAACCTATGGTGCAGTGGTGGGGGGGAGAGGGGGAGAGGGGTCGGCCGGGCCGCAGCTGGGCAGGTGAGGATCACCACACCTGACAGGCCGGTTTCCAGGAGGTGTTGGCGCAGATTTATGATTCACGCTACCCACTTCACGCTGGGCGGCCGGCTCCTTGTGCATCCCTTGGAGACCAGCCCATGACGAAGGCGGACTGGCCCGCGGTGTTTGTTCTTAACTGGACGCGAGGTAGTCGCACCAATTGTTCTAGGCTCACCGCTAGAAGGATCAGCAGTAAATCACAACTAGTATTCTGATCTCGATATTAAGGGATTCATCTCTGGAAGAACAGCTGAGACTCGTGGGGACGATCCAGGCGAAGGACAAGGGGGGGGGGGAAGTGAGTCGAGTCGTGGGCGAGGGCCGGACGGGGTGGTGACCGGAAAATCGATGGCCCGACCTGCTGGGAGAAGCTGGCGCTGTGATGGGTGGGGGTTTACAGTTATCAATCATCTGGAAATGCTATTTTATCAACCAGCTTTGATAACAAGGCGAAGATGGATGAAGAAGACCCGTGTCATCGTCACTTCTCTCCCCTCCCATCCTCAGCACCTCTTCCCCAGCACTCCATTTTCTCGGCACTAGGAGGAAAAAAAGTAACTACCGAAGGCGGGCACTCCTTTCCAGCTGTTCACCTCCCTCCCCTCAGAAACTGAGGGACACCACCTGCGCTTATTTCTCCCAAAAGAAGCGACCTCACTCAGTAAGTAACCTACAGTGCAGGCCGAACACTCCAGATTCCAGAACGTTATGCAAAGCTCTGAGTGAGCCGCCAAAGAACAAAGTGCAGACGAGGTTTCAAGCGCCTGGACAGCTCGTCTTGGCACCCCTTTCGAGTCAAAATGGACAACTACTTCAGCTCAACTCAAACTATTCGGAACACCGACAATGAGGGCAAAGGTAAATGAGGGTACAAATTCAAAATAACAGACGGGTGGACGCTCGGTAAGACAGAAAGAACCAAAGCTATACGTTCTGTGGCAAGAAATGAAAGCAGTTTTCAGGGAGTACCTTACTGCTGTCCGGGATGACGACCTTTCAGTTCTGTCTGGTGAAGTTCTGGAGATGATTGGTATTCAATGCAGAGGACACACATTTCAATCACTGGAAGACTTAATCTACGATTGAAGCTAAGACCAGGACTTGTTATGGGTCAGGCAAGGCGGTAGTGGCAATCTAAGGACAAAGAGTGACTGTCGTCCTGCTGGGACACTGTGACGACCAATAAAGCGGTAATTCTTTGCGTGCAAGTGAGGCGGATTCACACCTTGATATACCCTCTCCTCATCTTCAAGAAATCCCCGTTGCTCGAGGCAGCATCAGATGAATACGAAATGAAGAAAGAGCGAGTCTGATACGATAATAACAGCATAAAGTCGAGGATTAAAAAAAAAAAATTCAAGCGTGGAACATAAAAACCATAATTTTATGGAGAGTCGTGATAGTCTCCTGCGCCATAACAAAAGGCCCACAATAATCGCAAACCTTTTTCACGCAGGCTGCTTGCAGAACCAGGGTAGTTTTCTGGGCCATAAAGGGAGATCAAGGGTAGAATTGCATTGCCGCGCCCTGATTTTCAAGTTCTGGGCTAACTCATAAAACAGCAGGAAGCTCAGCAATCTCATATTCCGCAATACTGAATCGGCTAGGAACACGCTAGCTACAATGCGACCACAAGGCCACGTCCACCTCTTAAACGGCTGCTGGGGGCAGACCCATCAAGGGATGCAGAATCATGATGATGATGATGATGATGATGATGCGATAAAACGAATTATGAAATGAATGTATCAGTGAGACTGCCATTAATCGTGGAACGAAACAGACATACTGCAGGCTATTGACCATACAGGGGAGTGCCTCCTCTATGTCTGATACTTGATAATGGCCATCACCAGACAGCTTCTCCTGTCTCTTTCACTCGGCCTTGACCGCAAACTACACTGGCCATTATCATTACAAACTTTGGACCATATACTTATCTTTCAAAGACGAATTATTACATGATCGTTACTAGAATAATCCTAGAACTAAGTTGAATCCGTGCGTTTCCTCTCTTGGAGGGGACACTCCACCCGAAGGAGAATGGTGCGCGACTTCGTTATCGGAGGTCCTTCGCTTGACATCAGTGATGTACTTTGGTGTTGTTTTAGTGATCGGCCACCTCACGGGTACTAACTGTTTTCTTTAACTTCAACCTTCGCTATAACATTTATTTCAAACGCTATATATTTCGTGTGTTACATCATAAACAACAGGCACATCCCTGCCAAAACAAACTCCGCGCACTGTGTTTAGATTTCTAATAAAATGTCATAACAGCTCAAAAGTGAAGGCATGATACAGGGAAGTAGACGACAGAAAGAACAACAGTAACGATTATCTAAAATCGAAGCGCGTGCAAGACAAGCACAAACAGAATATTTTTAAAAAAAACAGGAAGGGTGGTTGGGGGGAGGGGGCCACAACAATTTAGAGACAATGTATGACAAGCCTTTGATCAGCAAACTGGCTGCAATTTTAGCTAACGACTCGCGGCCACTCCAGCTGGAATTTGATATTATAGGCATAGATCGAAGTTGTAGGTTTATTGTTCCTAGAGCTGGAACCACACGATATCTGCGCCCATTTACCCGGCAACATTCCAAATGTTCAATCAAGTCACGGGTTCGACACTCAGATGCCCATACTGCTTGCGTCCTTGCGTCCTCACAAATTGTTATCATAATAACCTCTTTGTTTTCCTATTGTGTGTGGCAATAAGAATGCAAACAGTTTTGTAAGACTTGTGAAAGAAACTTAAGGAACAATGTAAACTTTACAGTTGGAGACGTAGATATGTAGACATGTTATGTTCCTTTTAGCCTGTGTTGATGTTGTTTATGTAAAGTTCTAATTATGTTACCTTTTTCAGGCAAAACAATTTCCTTAATAAGATTAATAAAAAATTATTTGTATTTTTTTATTTTGTATAGTAAGGATTTCACATATGCAATTCAGTCTAACCGGTTTGGGGTAAACTTATTTATTTAAGTATCTTTCTAATGAGTCTATGAAAATTACATGTCATGCAATTATCTCGAAACCAATATTTTAGACACTGTTTCCTTTCCTTTAACAATATTGGAGCTCAATAAAATTATCTTCATCTACAAAGAATTCCAAATTTTTTCAGTTCATCAATACAAAGAATGCTATTTACAAAAAGAACTATATAAAATGTAAATATACTATATTTTCTTTCTTTTGAGGTCGGGATGACAACGATTAATAAGAAAGAAAAACCCAGAGTGGAATACCTCATTTTGTTTACATATTTAATTAATGGAAAAATTACAGCAGGTTACAGTCTCGCTGTAATCAAACTGGCAATGTTTTGAATGTAATTAAGTAAAATGCTATCGACTGAGAAAGCAAAACTCTTTAAGTGAATTAGCAACATCTGTCTCTACCAAACTTCTTCTTTAAAATGCTCTAAGACACTTTATTATGGCGATTTGAGATATATTTTTACCAAATCTTGTGTATTAAAAAGTCATAGTAAATTATGTTGTCAGAAATAAATGCATACTTTTTGTCAGTAGAGAGCTAATGTATTTCATGTATGACATGACAAATAGGCACCAGTCAATTAGCCTGTGTTACATGTCTCATTTGCTGTTTGTTGACAGGCTAGCCATGTTTTTTATGACATTTTAAAATAAAACTAGCATGCACAGATGTGTGAAATATGGAACACATTTTTAACTGCAAACATTAGACAAGTCTCACACAATTTCTCCAAACAAACAACCTTCGTCTTCTATTTCTTTAAAAATAGCTTTGAGAAAATTAACATTTCAAAATATTCAACAATTTAACAATTACAATTGGTACCCTTTATTAAAAAATTATATTGTAGTCTAAAATATGTAGATGTACGTTTTACATCGACTTTTATAGACCATATAAATCTAAATTATAATACTACATAATATTATGGTCTAGAACATTGTGTACTTTTATATCTATTTTATATAGATTATATAAATCAAATTTATAATACAAAATTATATCACGGTTAGAGCATATAGTGTACTGTTTATATCTAGTTTTATACATCATATAAATCTTATTTATAATACTATGTTATATAGTGGTCTAGAATAGGTAGATGTACTTTTTATATCTATTTTGTGAAAATGTATGTAATCAAACAACTATTTTAGTAGGTCACAAAGAGTCACAATAACAGGAAAAAACCTATCGGCCTACAGAGAGTTAACACCAAAACGGGTATACAGCTTAGTCTACACCGATGCAGGTGTGTCTGCGAGTGGCACAGCACCGTCGGCTCGTGGACTGGTGATGGATGAGCGGTAGCTGAGAGAACAGTCATTGGGAAAACCGTCGCTAGTGCCAGTTCATTCTGAATGCGGTTTGAAAAAATATTCGCCGGGTGAAACGAGGCTGTCTAAACTAAAAATAAAAAAAGTTTTGACATCAGCAAATGTTACTCGAAGGATGGCTTGTCAAAAGGCTACAACAACCACGCCGCACATGTTAAGTTTAACCCGATCTCAGAGTGCGGAAAAGTGATTCACCTTCGAAGGCAATGAGTTTAAAAAAATCTCTTTGTTTAAGTACTGCATCGCCCAACCAACCGGTTTGGAAAATGTCTTCTCTAACCCCCACCACTTCTTTGCATGAAGCTAATGTACTTTCTGAAGTTATGTGTTACACTCAAATTTGTTTATGGTATTCTCTGGCATGAAAAAAATTCACTAAAAAAAAATGATTTGCATTCAATGCAAAATTTTAGAAGGCGTGAAATAGAAGCATAGCATCATCTTCTTGAGTCGCAAGCTCTTTAACTTCTCACAAAAAGCTTGTTTCGCTTACTTCCTTTCATATATGGGAAACATGTAGGAAAAGGCCTTTCATCTCAGAAAGCAGAAGAGACAACAAGCATGAGATCTTGATGCAGTTCAGGTTCGTACGAAAGGATATTTGAGGCGATGTCAGCACCCTCTTTCCACTACTTCCTCCCCACAAGGTACTAATCGTCGTCAGCTTCTTTGAATAGACGTTTAGTCATGCTGACAGATTCAGGCGCAAAATATGCCAGGAAATGAGTACAGAAGGCTCGCTGATTTTGTTTCACCCATTTTCGCGCCAGGTCGATTCTGGCATGAACCAGTCTCCATCTTTCTACCTAATGCACACGTCACACAAACGTAAAATCTCTGCCGGACCGCCTGTCATGGCGATTGGAATAAATGAGGGTTCCTGAGGGACCAGCGTTGTGGACGACCGAATGGGAGAAGAAACAGCCTTGGGACCTGAAGACGGTCCACGTGCCATCTTTCCTGGGTCACCTGTCACCCGTGTCACTTAGCGTGTGTCCCAGTGGGCACACTCCACTGATGACTTTCCTTCCAGCCAAGCCCTCGTCCACACCTCGTTGCCTGACTGCGACTCCATCTTCGTCAGGGCGTCAGGGCGCCAGGACCAGCGTCCACCTGCTCCCTCACATGGGACACGTCCCTCGCCATTCTCCTCCACTGATGCCGATAAAGCCGCCACGCCTCAGTGAGTCTGTGTCACCGACCGCCACGCAGGTCAACAGTTATACGTGAGTGTGAGAAAAATAAATGAAAAAAATGGCTGGCGCTCTCGGGGAAAAATTTATATTTTATTTACAAGAAATATCAACCTTCATTTTAAAACTCCAGTACAAATTAATGTAGTCAAAATAATTAAATAAATAAGCAAGCAAGTCATAGGCATAAGATTAAGGTGAATCAAGCCGTTTAAAATTTTGTTTTAAAAAAACAGTTATCCTTCTAAACCTGCTGTCAACTCTTTTACACCCAGGTCAGATATCGCCGCGCAGTGTCATCAGCTAAGTGTTAGGCCAGATACTCAAGGACCACCGTTAGAGAAGTCCTTCTGGACTAAATTTGTGTCTCAAAGCAGGTTTCGAACTAGTTACCTTTGAGCCTTCAGACTGTCAGTGCCGGCTGACAGTGACGTGACAGTACCATCCACTGTTCTGGCAAAGGTCACAGGAGGCAAATAAACTGCACAGTCGCTCGATTGTGCTGCGACACGAGATTGACTTAACAAGAGATGCGAGTATTACAAGCTGGCGCAAAATAAAGGTTACAACACAAAGAGATTCTCAGCTTTCGAGTTCCGCAGTGAGGGGGTAATTCGGTGAACTGTCAAAAACATTTTATCATCGGCAGAACAGGTATTAGCAGTCACAAAACTTCGTATTCGCCGTGTCTGTTTCTGCTTTTCCATTCTTGGAATTACTAAACACACACACACACACACACACACACACACACACACACACACACACACACACATCTAGAATTAAGCTCTCGTTAATTTACAACATGATGCAGAATAGGTGCCTCGTTTCCGATGAAGCGCCTTGACAGGAAGATGACAATTTTTCACACAGCGATATTCAATGGCCTACCATGGAAGAAAAAAAAAAAAAAGGCAGGAGCAGGAAATGATAACAGATGCAGAGTCAAGGTCGCCCTTAAGAAATCGCGGGTTCCAGGGTTAGGGCTAGGAACACATTATGATAGACACAGGCTCCCGATAAACAGTCGCATCCGTTTTCTGAAAACAAGCTGCATCTAGCTCTGGGATAAAAATATCTGAACTGTAAGAGAAAAGGTTAGGTATGCTCTGTATAAGGGGGCCATGCAGAACCTCCTAGTAATCAAAGCCGCTCTTCGTATTCTCGTGTGTGTGTGTGTGTGCGTACGTGTGCGCGCATAAACGAATATGTGTGTTTCTAACATTTCCTGTAGAATATATCCTGACATACCCTCTCTATTACTTGCCGGATGCTACTCTTTTGTTTCCACTTGAGACTGACAACTGAGGTAACTGTAAAATATAGTTCTCGAGGAAGTCGTGGGTGTAAACCCTTTTGCCAGTAATGTGTTCCTAACAAACTTTATTTCGCTTGCAGGCGACGCCACCGCCGTCATCCACAAATTTGGCACCCGGGCACCCAGGCCCCGTGTCTCTGAAGGAAAGGACGAAATGGAATATTTGAAATAATGTTTATTGATTGCCTCTTTATCGTCGTGATGAAAACTCTCTCTTCCGGCCCTCGATTCAGTCGTAAGTGCTCTGGATGGAAATGGCTATTCGATGAAAACATTTTTAGCGCCCTCAGTGCAATTCCTCCAGGACGCACGTGTCATGCAGTTCATTTTATTTTCTAGACAGAGATACCCTGCATGACCTCTTTGGCATCAATGGTACCCACCCTCCGAAATAAACGAATCTATTGCTTTTACGCTTCTTGGCAAGGTAACGAACCTGAAACACTAAGAACACGAAGATAATACAATAGTTATCTCTCCTCCCCCCCCCCCCGCGAGTTCTCCTTCGGGAAGACGAGACCCTACAGCAGCGGTTCTTGGCCTGTGCCAAACACGGGTAAATAAATAATCTTCAGGAAAGCAATATACGACGGTCCGCGTTCTCCACCAAATCAATGACTTCCCGGAGTCGTTTATAAGTGTGATGCTCATTTCCCACAGCTCTTCACAATCGCTACGCACTCTAGTGACAGGCCTTGGTGAGATTAATGGGCACCCAAGGAGTTTTCTCTCGCTCCCTCGCTTCCAAGGGAGACAGCAGGTTTGGAATCCATCTAACGCTTACAATAAATCCCTTTTAGCACTGCGGCTAGCGGGAAAAGACAAAAGGCCATAGGTCTTAATGATGAAACACTGCGTTTCTCCTGACTTGGCCAGAGGCAAAAGATTTACAAGAAGGGTTTACAGGAGGCTACTAGGCAGCAATGTATGAGTGTTGTTGCCTGCAGTAACAGAAGTTTGTTTCACCTTCTGAGAGATTCCTGTGGTAACAGCGAACTCGTCTCCTTTTCCCCCGCGCATCGCTGACAAGTCTAGAACAACCTTCAGACGCACCTGCTTCAGAAATGGACCCACGTGTGTAGATTGGTCTTTCTTGTTACCGTTGATCTTGGTGTTAATCTGGAGACACTGGCGGCAAACTGAGGGCTGGCAATCGAAAGTCGCCGGAGAAATGACAGAGTGACAGAAGTAAATGGGCGGGAGGGGGTTAGTTGACCCGTGCAGCTCGTGGCCACACCAGCAATGCGCCCCACGCCTACCTTCACCATCCCAGCCCCAGTGCGAATACGACTTCGTGTGTTGCAATCACACCAACGACTGACAACAGAAAGTCAATTTCTTGAACAACCTAGAGAACAAAATACTTCGCATACTATAGAGAAGGAAATAGTTCGCATATTAACTTGTTCACTCAACGCAATCATTAGAGCGTGACTTCATCGTTTTGGCTTTGGTTTAAACATTAAACATTTTATACATGTGTGTGTGTGTGTGTGGTGGGGGGGGATGGAACTGACATCTACGGTCAGAAGGGATGACCCTAGTTGCCCAGGTGCAGATCCCGTCCACGCCCACTAGAGCGAATCTTAAGTACCTCTTAACGAGACAAACTGTTTTTTCTAGGCGGAACACCAGGCTTGCTCAGTAGCTAGGCCCACAGCATTGTCCAGTGAGAATGGACCTCGTGCCGACGTTCTCACAAGTGGATGAGGTCTAAGGACGGCGGACCGAGTGGAGGCCAACAAAAGCTTCAATTACAATGTGGGCGGGGACTGCTTTCCGACTTGTTTGGAGTGGTTTTTGAGCAGGACTGCGGTACGGTGAGCAGGACAAAGGCATCCCTGTTCTCCCCCACTGCTCGCCATTTTGTGCGACTTGTAGCTGTTCAGAAGGCCTGCTGCCATCGTGATGGATCCGCACTTGACTGAAGGTTGCCATTTGAATAGATCAACGTGCCTTTTTGCATTTATATTGCCGTGGAAAAGGGAAAGAGGAAAATGGGCTTTAAAAAAAAAAAACAGGTAAAATGCTGACTGCCAACTTCCTGCCCTCGAAAATATTCGCTTCGATGTTGTAACCCCTCTGCTCTCCGCGCCATTCCCGCTGATGGGTGTAACTATCTCGTAGATTGTCGAGGTGCGATGGCCTTGTGGATCGTGGAGACACGGAGCTTGTAAATAGCCGAGAGATGGACGCTGTAGACTGTAGAGATCTCAGTTCCTTGGGGTGCACAGCATGTCAAGGTGTGTCCCTGGCTACGTGAGTTATGTACCTCTGACGTTTAAGTCAATTAACCTCGTTAATTAATCTAGTTTTTGAGCGCGCTGGGTCAAGGAGGAGGCTTCCGCCCGAAGAATGAAGACGAGGTTACGAAAGGCTCAGCAAGCCGACAGATGGCGCTACTGTGAGGGTGAAGGTGCAGAGACTACCTTGCAAGCCGCAAAGCAGTCAGCTCCGCTCGCTCACAGGCCAACAGAGCCTCCCAATCAGCGACTCCTGATTCTACCTCTCCCATTCCCTTCCATATCAAGCTCAGACTTCACTTACAATTGAAATACCCCGGGTGCAGCCAGCAGGAGCAGCCTACGAAACTCGCGTCAATTACATGCCATAATAATAAAACACGTGGCAAGCCTGGCGATAAAAACGCCTGTGACAGAACCTCTCTCCCCCAGCCAGTGTCACCACCGTAATGGGCAGCACCGCTACTGCAGGAATGTTCTGCCTCCCCCACCACACATTCGCTTGAAAACACCCACCCGACCACCAGCATCCCCGTTCTCAAAATAACCCACCCAGCGCTGTCAGCACCAGCAACATTACTGCATAAAGCTGCTACATCATGTTGTGTATGCCAGTACTACAACACCAAGCTACACCAACTAACATCGTTTATAAAAGCGACTCTGAGCACCCCCCCCTCACCTCACCGACACACACACACACACAAACATGATCAGCGCCCGCTATGCACTTTCCTGATGTTTGAAACAGCAGTGGAAATGGGGATCAGTTTACCTTGGACAACTTGTTTATCAAACGGTTCATGTAAAAAAAGCAACTCTGTTCAATTAGTACACAAAACCACTTTCATCATGAATCCAGTCTTAATGTTTTTCATCATCATATGCTGATGACAGCAACTGTACTGCTCCAGCCCGCCGACTGTGTCACTCTGCTATCAACACCAACGACGCCTGTGTTAGCGAGGTCAAAGACTGGAGGGTACAAAACAAACTTAACGGTGCTAAAACGGACGCCTTCTTCTGTTCGAAAAACATTAATCGAGCATCGCTCATCAGTCATCAAGTACTGTACTTCAAGGTAAGCAATATCACCTTCACATATCCGTCCAAAATTTCGGATTCATCTAACTCCTGCTCCGACTACTTCTCTGAACTTCACTTCCCATAGATATCAGCCTCTATTCTCTTGTTTTCGTCTCACGATTGTCTGCTATCCCTGTCATCATAACAACCACACATGGTCACAGAAATTTTTGTTACTATGCTGCTAAACAGTGGAACATCTCCCTTTTCATATCCGCCACCTACTCACCATCCAATCCTTTAAACATGCGCTGAAAGCACATCTGTTCCACGTGCATTACTCCTACCAGCAATCAGCATAAAGCTAGTCCCTTTATTTCACTTTTGTTGTTGTTGATGATGATTGTGTAATCCGCCTGCTCGTCTTCCTCTGTAGATTCACGAAACTATCAATCTTTACTGTTTCTTCCCTGATTCCTCTCTGCGTCTTCTATGTTTGTCTTTTTATTACTTGTATGCACGGTTTTTCATCCTTCTGTCCATCGTATGCTGTCCATGTCTCGTTCTTTTCTCAAGCGCTGAGAGCATGACCCCTCGTGGGCGTGATAATGCCCTATATAGATCACACCTGTATTACTATTTATTGTTATTGTTAACATGCACTCCAGTTGACAAGCACGCGCCGAGCTGAATGCATGACCTCTTCGGTAACTTACAAGGAAGAACAATAACCCAGAAAGCAAACTATTTGTTGACATTCATTTACTAATTACCGCCTCGCAATGACCTGCTCACGCCTCAAGCACCTCCCCCACCCGATCTACTTTTGATGTTTTATCTCGAAACAGTATCCCTCTCTTACCCACCACCCTCAACCCGAGTGCTCCGCTACAAGAAAAAGGAGGGTGGGGGAATGCAGGGACTAGAAACGGTGAAGCTGTTTATTTTTTACGAGGAGACAGCCATTGTTGAAGCCGCTGGAGCTCGACTCTCTCCACTAAGTTGTTTAGACGGGGACCGCAAAAGAAAAGCTGCTTGCGGTTACGACACAAGCACCCAGGACCCTTGACCACAAGCGCCGAGACTTGTTGACTCTAGGGATAGTGCTCGAGGCTTGTTGACACGCGGGATAAGGGCGGAGAATAATGGCGGCCCGTGTTCCGCACCCACACGGTGGAGGCCAGAGCGACGTGGGGTAGCGGGGGTGGGGGGCAGTCCTCACGTGCTCACACCTCGGGCAGTCCGTTGCGGAACGGTTACGTCATAGTTGTGGCGCGTTGTCGTGTGGTGGATGTTCCTCCCTCCCAACTCTCTCACACACACATAAACACATCCCCTTCTCCAAGACCGAACTGGTGTCCCTGAGTCCGCGGCTGGAGGGCGAGTGATGTGTGACAGACGCTATATCTTTGCCCATGATAGCGGGTACGAGTTCCTTTGCCTCCGAGCACCCGCAGGCCTTGCTGGCACGTTACCCTAAATTTGAACGGTGTCGAGGGACTTTCACGTCTCTGGCGTTTCATGTCGCTCACTGATCAGAAACAAATCTCAAATAGCCACTCCAGATCGAAAGGCATCTGTCCACGGCATGGCAGTACGTGTTTCGGACGTGCGTGACTGTAACCGCGCCGTCCAACGGTTTTGTGTGAACAAAACTCCTGCTTCTTATAGCGGGTACTCAGGAATGCCAGAACGCGTAAAGCATATGGAAATATATCAAGTCGAATTTAGAGCTTCTCCACCTTGCCTTTGTATAGGGCTGTACATTTATACAAAATTTGAAGCGAGAGTACATTTTGTAAATGTAAATGAGCAGTCTCCATTACATCCAGCATTGTGGGGGTCATTATTCACTATAGTATCGGTTATTGGTCCAAAGATGTATAAACACAAACGAAGATACGCCCAGCGTCTACTAAACACACACACACAAGGAGAGGTAAGAAAGGCGTTCCTGTTGGTACATTATGAACTTTGCCTACCAGCAATCACCTTTATCTCAACCTGTCCAGCTCCATCCACCTGTTCCATCCATTCTCGCCACAGACTTCCCCCTCCCCCCTCTCTTTAAATACCTTGGCTACAGAGCGGCACTGCGGGAGACCTCGAGACGTGATGGGCTCATGCAATTCCAGCGAGATACCATCGCCTGGCAGAGTGAAATATAGTGGCCACATCGTGCAGCCTCCCTTACTCTCCCCCAGTCGACTGCTGCCAGCCCGTGCTCTTTCTTCCTCCACCTGGGTACGCCACCCTCGACCGCTGCTGCTGTATCTTGGGCACACAGGGCAAGTCCAGACAAGGAACATGGGATCCTCTTTCGAGACCAATCTCTACCAGATTTTTTTTTTGTTTCTTTACATGCCAAGACAAGAGCACTAAAGAAGTCATCTTAAGCAATGCGTGAAGTATTTTGCCCTTGTCGGAGCCGCATTTTTTTCTTTTTGTTTTCAGCAGCTGAACGTGTGTAACAGAACATGACGACAACGAACCAGAAACAATCGAGAAGCTCAACCCCCCCCCCCCCGAGGGGGTTAGAATCAAGTTTGAGCCGACGGCGTCAAAGCTCGTACTTTGTCCCTCTGTTTATTTATATGTCTTATATATATATATATATATCGCTTTGAGTTTTTTCTGTGTTAAGAGACGTGGTGAGCCTACTAATTTAGAGGGTTAATGTGATACGTAAATACATTTATTATTGTTGTTATTAAAGCCAATTCCACCAGAACGCGTCAAGGATGATAGCTCAGGCTGAGACCAAATTAAGAGTTAGGGAAAGGGGATGGACAGGGACAGAGAGATTTCACATGGCGCTACTGAAATTCTCACACAGGTATTAAGTACTTGTTAATTCACTCTGATCTTCAAGCTGAAGTCTACCGGCACTGTGAACTTTCAAGCAAGGTACAGACGGGGGTCACAATTCCTTTGTGGGCGAAACCGTTTTACAGGAGCATGCCAGCACTATTAGGACGACAGAGGTGGATAGTGCCCTCGGGTTAAAGCTACATAAAGAGGTAGCAACTGTCCAACTACTGTTCACTAAACTGTGTCACCTCTAAAGTTAACTGACCCTACACGTCATCTCTAGCTCCTCAACAAACATTCAGAGTAAGATTACAAAGGCGGGGATCTCTGTTTCCAATGAGATATCTATCTAACACCAACAATTTCAAAACCTTCAAAACGGGTCTCTAATGGATACAGAAGCACAAACTGCAGTGGAATACCCAATATTCGGACCTCTATAAATTACAATATTGTCAGGTTAAAAGCATTGGATTTTGATTTCTTTGCAAGTTAAACTCTTTTTCTTTTTTTTTTTCATTCCTCGTAACTTGTTCATTTGTGATGGCGCTGTCCGACTGCCTTTTAGCATAGTGGCAATCAGTTTAGCGAGTCTTGGAAAGCCATTGCTACCAAAAAGCATAACAAACTGCTATTAGCCAGGGGCGACTGTGAAGGTTTCAAGCTCATCACAAGCCAGACACTTGCGATAAAACTGCCGCTAGTGCTGTTTTTACAGCTAAGTGTTTTTCCACACTCGCTAACAATCACCGCCCACCCCGCCTCACCCGAAGAATTGCATCCTCCACCCGCAGGATCATACCCTCCTGGCGATCATCTGGCCAATGGTTTGAAGCCTCCCCACGCACACCGTGCAAATACATGTTGGTGTTAATAACCGGCGCACACTGCACGCACGTCTGCGTGGGCGAGACGTTATGATGCTTACCTCCCTTCTCGTCACGCACTGATGCACGCACGCTGACGCTTGGGACCGTTTGGTGCCAGCTGCTAGTTCTGTGGCACTATAGCAATATAACTCCTCCGTGCATGTGTGTGTGTGTGTGTGTGCCACACGTCAACAGCCTGCTAGACATCCATCTGGCCAGACCCAGGCCAACTACTTTGTCATCACCAGGGTGGAAGCGCTTTCACAGCTGACTTGCCCTTCGCCCTCACGCCTTTCTCCTTGAGCTGGGAGTCTGATGGCGGACTAGCATCGAAGATGTTCGTCCAACGCTCCACACAAGCAAACTGTCCCCTGATATCTATGCCTAAGGAGTGCTGACAAATACATCTTCTCCACAACTTTTCATCACGTGGGGTAGATTTGACCTTTCCTCCATCCCACCCTCTCTCCACCCCTTGACAGTCATAAAACAGTCAGAGGCTAACGGTCGTCAGGAACGACAAGAGACAAAAGCCGTTACAGGGCTGTTTATGGCGTTAGCAGCGGCACCATGTTCCAATGGCTTTCCGTCTCCGCAAGACTCTCGCGCCCTCTTGTCATCACCCGCCCAGATGTTACAACCCACGTGATTAGTACCACGTGACCGCGTACACCAAGAGACGGGGGTGGGGGAAGAGTGGATGAAGGAGGGTACGTGAGTTTATCATCACAATTACATGATCATCCCTGTGTGCTTGTAATAATTCGAAGGCCAAACACGTCGCTTGTATCTGACTGTTGTCTCGACCAGTGGTTTTCAAACCTTTCCAGACGAGTACCACTTTCGAAAATTCGAGTTGACATTATATCACCTCTGAACCCTATATACAGCCCCCGTAAAATATATCTACACATTCTTGGCGCATGGTGCTCTCGTACCACCCGTCATACCTTCGCGCACCACTTGTGGTACACGTACCACAGTTTGAAAACCTTTGCTCTAACAGAATATTCTAGAAAACTTCATAAAATATTTTCGAAGTGTTCTCTGTGCTTCCAGTCGCGCACCTGCGCCACCAAATCGTGTACAACAGTTTGAAAACCTCTAGTGTAGACATCGGAAATGAACAATTCCTTCCGTTGCATTTAACCCTGGCGCAAGCATGAGAAAGAAAAACTGAAGAACAAACTGCAACTAGTATTATATCATCAGCTAGACACAGTATAAGTTTCTCCTATAAACCACCATCGCGGCCTCACTTCACCAAATCAGGTGGGCTCAAACAAAATATTACATACGGGATCGTATATGGCAATGTATCATGCTGATAACAGGAAAAAAAAAACACCAATCTGGTTGTTGCTCACTCGGTGGCCTCCTGACGAGCTGTCAATGGCGAAGGTTACACGCTTATCACACCATTTCCAACGTTCAAAGAAAATTAACTCTGTTTGCGTTTAGGTAAACCGCAAGTGCGAAAAGAACATAGGGATCTGTGGTAGCGATTACCCACCCACCCCTCGAGCCTTATGTACAGTCCGCAGGTGTGTCGGTGCCCAGGTAGCTGGGACGAGTGAAGCGAGCCGACAGACGAGTGTTCCCACAGCAAACGCCGTGCAGCAGGGGGGCTGCTGCAAGCACGCGCTGCTGCAGACGCCGGCAGCCACCCACGAGCCGTGACAATACACAGTTCGCACAGCGAGGCTAATCGCAACCACACTTCTTCCCAGTAAACACAAGCTGAGCTGCGCTCACGCCACGCGAGATCTGTTCGGCTTCTTCCGTCAGCAACACATCATCATCATCACTGTGTGTGTGTGTGTGTGAGAGAGAGAGAGAGAGAAAGAGAGTGTTTATGTAATGAACAGCGGTCACAGTTTCAGGAGGATGTGACTGTCTCCCCCGGCCAATCACAGCCCTGCCTACCTGTGCGCGTCCTGCCAGAAGCCGTTGCTATCAATGGTATCTGTACACCGCCTGGCGCCGTGAACGTGCCGCCATAAACCCTAATGAGGACAGCGGGCGAGTAACTCCTGGCCTAATGGCGCGGTGTGAAATTTCAGATTGCACTGGGAGGAAGGCTCGCGTTGCGAGATGAAAATAATGATCTCCGCCATCTAAGCGAAGATGCAGACCCCGGGACCCCGGCCCACCGCCCACCCTGTCTCCCCCCTCCCCTTGCTCATCTCGTCCCAAGCCGTCTGTGATGACAATGCAGAGAGCGGCATCCCTCAGGTGATCCATCACATTGTCCCGCTACTGGTGCACGTTTTAATTCTTAAATTTAATTCGAGTAATAGCCGCGATCAGGGCCCGCCACCCAGTCACGCAGTCCAATGAGACGCTGTGGGCCTACGTGTCGGGGCAACTTTTCTTCCAACGGTTTTTCTGAACCAGACAGAAACGAGGGAGGGAGGGAGTCAGATATTCAAATTCACCCACGAAGTTTCGTGTCCTTTGGGTTTGGGTAATGACACGTGACCCATCCGATGCGATTAATTTCATTACTGGATCTGGTGGTGCCACAGGAGTGAGGTCGCAGCAAGGCGAAGAGGCGTAGCAAGGTCTTGGTGGGTGATGTCAAGGTTCAAGGTTCGTGGTGTATTCTCGCACCAGAAGTCCTGCAAGTATAAACAGTTTAGCATTCGTTGGGCGGAGCGCACCTCCCTGGTGCGACTGTCACGACGCCCTGACCAGGTGCAGCTGATGCCCTACACTACGTGGTGGTCACGTTAAAGCCTTCGTAATAAATTATCGGTTGATCTGACGATAGGATAGGGAAAAGCGGTTGAAAAAGTAATATGACCACTCACTCTCTTTCTCACACGCGCACACACGTTTGCATACCACCCCATCACAGACATTTCTTTTCTTTAATGTACGCGTCCTCCTCCACCGACGTTCCGTCTTCCACTGAGGTGTTATGGGATTGAAGCATACCCAACACTTGCGACAGGTACTTACACTGGCCACACGTGCAAAGAAATCTCGCGCAACCTAGAAAAAGCCTGGTGAGCCTAATGAACTTGATAAGAAACCCTCGTTACCTTACATTGCTAACTACTCTACAGTCTCTCCACCCGCAATAAACTCGAGCAAATAAAGTCAGCGTCAGCACGTCGGGCCTAGCCCTCGGCAGCCATGTTGATAAAGATGCGTTAAAGGCAGGAAGGCCATGGGCAAACGCGCACTGACAGGCTTATCACCCCTTTAGCCCCCCCCCCTTCGCTGTCAAGAAAGGCACAGTGCGCCGGAAGTGCGCTCGGAAGGTGATTACGCAGAAGATGCTTCCAGCTAATTGCCTGTCCGCCTAATTGTGAGCATGTGCTGAAAAACACTTTCGGTTCCCGTAATACTAACAGGGTAGACGTCTCATTGACTAACACTACCAAGTCTGTGTGAAGTGTAGTGAAAGTGCGGAGACGTGATACACACACACACACAACTGACGAATGAATGCTGAGATGGAGGTGACGCTGCTAAAGCTGTAAAGCCTGTATAATGTATTCTCAATTTCACCGTGAAGCGAAGATGATGGGGCACAGAAGAAGGAAGGAAAGGGCGAAAAACGAGAAAAGCATAGAAATGAACCGTTATTACAGCCGCTATTACAACCACGTAAACTAGAAACGAAATATTACGGATCATTATAACTGCTTACAACCATGTGAACTGATGACAACAAACCCGTGGGCGGAGGAATCTGTACAGGGAGGTCAGAAGACCAATAACAAATAACCTACATTATCAAAGAGGAAGTTCCTCAACCAGCAGTCCAAACCTTCCTGCTCCCGGGGTGGGTACCGGCAGAATTCCCCCCTGCCCCCACACACACATACAGTATGTTTAGTCACAGGCCTGTTACCTCAGTAGGTTAAAGAGTCCCGCAATCTCTCAGTGCCGGCCTCAAGCGACCCATGCTGGCAGCCAATGAACCGTGTCTCTCACACTGCCCAGCCGCTCAACCTTAATGCATTATGCAAACGCGGACTTGCCTGGTCCACGATGCGAGCTAACAACACTGGCAGCCTTTCCTCGCAGTGCTGCATCAATCACATTCCTTCCATATCGTCAGCACCATGGCCCAGGCGCCATTGTGCAGTCATTGACTATAGGACCAACAAACTGAATTAGACAGCGCCTGGGACTAAAGGGAGTAATGAGGCAGAAAATAATACAGCTCTGGGTCCGCCATTGATCTGCCCTTAACACGTCTTCACAGCTTACTCACACACACACACACACACACACACACACACACACAGAGAGAGAGGAGGTGGGGGGGGCTTAAGAAAAAATGTTTTCTGTTATTTCACACATCGCCACAATATCAAGGTGAAGGATATAGGGCATATGTTGGACAACCATTATGTCTCTAGGAACCTACTTTACAATAGCTGTCTTTGCTGCTCTTGTTCAGAGCATTTTTAATTCATTCCAGCCCAAACAAAATAAAGACGCCATCCCACCCCACACCAAAAAAAAAAAGTATAAGAATCTCTGCTAAAATTTATGCCGGTCTCCTGAAAGTCAAGGATTTCCACCACAACTTTTCAAATGACTGGTGACATAAATGTGACTAGACAACGACAAACACACTGACTTCACGATTTCTCATATCATTAGGATAAAATTAACCTACTTTTAATCCAATCTAAATCAACTTTCCTTTCAGTCACTGAAACACTGAAATAATTTAAAAATACAAGACACGAAAAATAAATCTCATTGTCAGCACAAAAAAATCACGTGCTTATGTATTTTAGAAAAATGTCGTGCTGGATCCATTGGGAGATCGAAAACAAAATCGACAAAAAGTATGGAACCATAATGAGGGCAGTTGGCGCCCAGCTGCGCACCAAGTAGTTTTTCTGTGGTTCGCTACCAGAGGGCTCATCAATTCTCCTTCGCCTGACTATGGCAATGATTCTTAGGCGACATGCCAGGGTGCAATTTAGGGTTGCCGGCGATGTTCGCGGAAATGAAGAAGCCTTAGGTTGCAGGCCTAATGGGTGAGCAGCTGACCATGCCCACTTGTCCTGCCCACTGAGGTCCATTGTCTGACCGCGTGTGTCGAGCTTTCCTTGCTGCTGACGCTGGGGACAGTCTCGTGGGGGGGGTCAGTTGCCGAAACCGCAGCCCATCAAAACGAGATCAGGTTTCCTGGCACTGTGGTGCCACCATCTGTGGACCCGCGTTCTCTTCCCTGCTGGAGACCATGCCCTCAGTTGTCTTCAAGAGACGGACTCGGTCAGCACGTGCGGCTGCTCGCGAGTCGTACCTTAATGTGGCTAACACAGGCCTCGTCACAAGTCCTTCTCACCTCCAAAGGGCGTAACGCACCGAACACGCCCCAGCTGCTCTCCTTCCCAACAGTCACCCCACCCATACCCGTATATATCCAAGCAATCCCACATGTTTGTGTCGAGACGTCTTGGAGCTTCCAACGTACGTTTGTTTGGTACATGCAACAGTTAAATGCACCTTAAAAAATATCCTTATATATTTATCATTATATCTATTCCAGGACAATGTGTCTTTGCTTTGATTGTTTGTCTGTTAATGCCTTAAAACTTTTTCTAGGATCAGTTTGCCCAGGCATTCTGTGGTAAGAGAACAGCAGGACCCAGGGCTGCAGCTGCAGAACATCATACGGTCTCCGAGAAAATCCTGCGGAGAAAAGACCCAAAGAAAGAGCGATGAATAGAAATGCTTGAGCGGACGCCCTTGCAGCTCCCGGTCAGGTCAGCCGGGTTCACTGACTGACGAGGGCAAATGATTAATCGCTGGCTTTGCTGACAACGGGCATTAACACGGACTAAACTAAAAAAACAGATGTGACTTACTGAAAAAGTTCAGCACTTGCGAATCGTAAAACAAGCGGACGACTAAATTTGTGGAAGACAGAAGCCAGGGGGGTGCGAGCAGCGAGCTAACGTATCAATGGCGGCGTGTAGCTTGCCTTCAAACCCGGACTGCCACGTGGCCCGACTAAGCCCCTGAATGCATCTGTAATGAGGCATGCACGGCGAAGCAGACAAAAGAGGAGACACGGCTTAGAATCAAGCCGCATTAATTTCTTGGAACGAGTCTGACAGTACAGGCACAATGCCGCCTGTGCTAGTCAAGAGGATAGCGTCGATCCTATCTATGTCAAATACCAAGATCTTTATTTTAAAAAAAAGGTTTCTGACCTTCGCGACAAAGAGCACAATAGTAGAGAAAATGCTTTATTGTTGTTTGGAATGTTTCGAGACAATAGTCGCAACCTATTTGAGTGAGTGGAGGAGGTCAGTGCTGTGGGCAGTGTGTGCACGTTGTGGTCAGAAAAGTGTTTTCAATCTCGCTCACCTAGCGGTCCCCTGACTGGCCCAACTGGCCCAAAACACACACACACACACACACACACACACACACACACACACACACACACACTTTCTGCTGACAGAACCTGTCGTTTGCATGAGCCACAAGAATATTTTTTCATCCGACTATTTGATACTTCCTCGCCGGTTCAAATAACTATGAAAACTTGTCTAGATTTTCCTCTGAAATGTTCAGTCAACCACTTCCTCAAATCGAGGGTCTCAGACACAGGTAGCGCGTGCTGAACAAAACAAATTTCACAAAAGAATCACGAAGGAAGCGATTCGTGGCTGTTCAACAGTTACCATGAAGCGTGTAACAAATTTCATATTTATTTAATTATTATTTATGATGCTTCAGGCGGTTTTCAGTTTCTGTAAGTCGTGTAAACACTGAAATACAAAACGGCTAGAATAAAGGAAGTGTCAAGAGGGGTCAGAAAGTTAACTGTGACATCACTGTGTATGTGTGTCCCTTTCTCCCTTGTTCTCCACACACACATACACACACTATGACAGAGGTTAGCGGAAGAATTTTGCAGACACCACTCTTCACCACCTCAGCGCTCACATCGAAAATCGATGCCAGACGACGGCGGAAAGCCAGTCTCAGTGCAACACTTCATCTTCAGGTCGGAAAGGATTAGGCACCGCTCGCCCCCCTGTAAGTCGACACCTCGCTTTCAACCCCGGGTGGATTTTTCACCTGTAATCGAGATTCCTCAGGTGGGCTTCGTTGCTGGAGCTGTGGAGAGACTGAACGACCTGATAGCAAACAAACAGCTTGACTGGCTGGGGGAGCGAACCGCACACAGCAACACGACAGTGCTGCACTCTGGACCCAAGAGGCCCCTCTGTCACGGGGACAGTCAGCGCCGTGGACGATTCAGTCGTTGCGACACTGCAGCTGGTGTTGCGCTGCTCCTGTGAATAAAAGGCTCGCATGCCCCCCGTAACACAAGAGGTTCGACTAACGTGTCACGACTCCAGTTCACAGAGGTCACTGTTGTAGTACAGTCTTGCTAATTTATCTTCTTAGTTCAGTTACACTGTGCGAAAACACGTAACTACAATAAAATGTTATGAAAAAAGAAACTCGTCAGTCTCGCCCAATCCTAACGAAGTGGTGTTTTAAAAGATGACTGAAATGACGAATGTAAAAATTAAACATTAGCTCTAAGCTAACTGAAACTGAGTGTAATCGCCGACGACGAAAGAGCATTTGCCTGCACTGATGAATATTAGAGAAAGGGAAAACACTCTTTGAGCAGACGAGAGTCCAACGCACGGCAGGTATCCTAGCTAAGAAGGCTGCAGGGCACCACGCAGGCTGCCCCTGTCACGTGGCTGTGGAGGAAGCAGCACGTGCTGTCCCTCATCACGGAAGGCCTGGGAGTGGTGACGTCAGACCGGCCTTTCCCTGCTTTTAAGTTTAACCGCAGAAGTTGCCGGCGAGGGACAGGACCAGTTCAGACTTACCATTCACGGGTGACAACCTGTAATCTCACCTGCAACTTTTTTTGGGAGGGGGGGGGGCTTTTTTCCTTCCTGTTTTCAACACCTGGGTCACAGTTGCTACAGGTCAAAGAAGCGCTGAAGGTTTAACAGTACGACTGCTTTTTACCCCAGAAAACTTTGCAAGAACAGGTGGGAATGGGATGTGTGAGACAAGAAACGATTGCCGCTCTTTTTCCGCATATGATAATGTCAGCGATACCAAGAACGATTGTCAACTCTTTACATCACAGACCGCGGAATTTACACGTCATGCATGCATGGGCTCACCCCAAAGCAGAAAGCTCATCATCTCATCAATTAAGCAGGCCGGAATATGCGTTATTAACCTGTAGTCTACTAAAGGTATAGGAAACAACCAAGTGGCTGAGTCACAGAGTGAAATGCAAAGTTAACAGTAATAATATGATGTGGACAGGGGAGAAATTGAAGAGGGGGAAAAAATGAAAACCACCTCAGATGTTGCGATTTCAATAAACCGATCCCTAATTGACTGGAGGGACAGTCGAGGCAGCGTCCCTCGTCGCCTGAAAACCCTAGCTGTCCATCTCGCACCACTCAGTGCCAAGATTACGTCAAGGCGGCGCCACCACTCGGCCCGCGTATCGGGTCAGGAAATTACAAAAAAAAAAAAAAGACAAGCGGAAGATGACGAGGCCGCATTGGCCGGAGCTAAACCGAGGGTTTAAACCTCGCCACCGAGAGATGGGGGGAGAAACATTTTCGCGTTTCGCTGCGCGTGGCAAAAGCTGACCCCGCAAGTGATAGGCTCACTCAACGCCGCGCACTGGCAGATCTTGTTACGTGGCAGGCGGCGTGTCGTGACAGGCCAAAAATCTGGGGGGCAGATACAGACTGCGCCGTTCGGCAAAAGCCATTAGCGCTGGACACGATAATGACCGTCTTGCCTGGTTTTTGAGGGCCAGCTGCAGCGTCTCAAAGCCTGCCTTTCCTGTCGCTCTCCTAGTCACCAGACGGAAGCAACGGTGTCGTAAAAATTTAATGTTGGAATCAGCAAAAACTTCCGCCTGCGACACATTACGCCATAACCCCTGGTTGAGTCGGGCAGAAAAATCGATCCCTCTGTGTGTGTGTGTGTGTGTGTGTGTGTGTGTGTGTGTGTGTGTGTGTGTTATTCATTGTATCAACCTTTTTCTTTCTCAGTCACTCCACTCGCCCTCTCTAACCACGCCTAAGCTACATCACGTTCCTTTGTCAACCACTCATCCTACTTAGATGCCACTCCATGCTCATGCGAAGTGTCTGTTGTTCTTGTTTCTTTTCCTAAGAAAATATTTTCTCGCGAGCTTCTGTTCTGCAAAGATCACGCACGGCTTAAAGAAATTTGTCCAACGTTCTATTATCATCAAACACCACCAAGTCGCCGCATCAGGCGCACAATAAAATTAGTCTTCGTCGTCGACGCAGGCGTCAACTCCAGCATGTCACACTTCGCCTCCGAGGCTTATCAGGCTGGCGAGTGGCGGGGCCAGGCAGGGCTTATTTCCGCAAGATGGCCCAAATAACGGGGCTGCGCACAGCCAGCCTGCCCTTTTTGGAAGGAGATGTGACCGAGCTTTGCTGCAGATTTGTGAATTATCCAGGCACTACCATCATCTCCCCCACCGCCCTCCGTCTCCTCCCAGCCCCCTTTGTCTTGCCTCTGTCCTCGGCTGAGTCATCGCGACAGCAGCGGGCAGGGAGGGGGGGGGGTGTTCTAGGGGATGCAACGAATCCTCGGAATAACCTCGTGCATCTTCGGGCAGAAAGTCGCACAGACTCCGAGACACCCCTACGGTAAGTTGGTACCAATCAAACGTGGTAGCTTACTGGGCACGTGTACAAGGGGAACTAAGAAAGGGAAATCCTGATTGCGCGTCGTATAATATTCTATTACCACTTAACCTCTTTTACAAAATTACTGCGCTAGTAGCTGGGGAAAATTCACAAGCTTAAGTAAGAGTTTTTACAGGTTTCGAAATTTCGCCTCTTCACAAACAAAGAGTTTTTCTGTCTTACATTTTCTAATCAAACTCTTCAAAAAGAACGCACTGGATAAAACCCACAGCCTGCTCCAACTAGCACGTCTCGCCGGATATAAGCTTTTACCCCAATGCAGAATCACCGCACGGCACCGTTGGCCAAAGGAGGCAGCCAGATGAAATGAGAGGAGGGGTAATTCTTCTTTCATGTTTTTTCGCCCCCTCCCCAGCCCCGGTCACCTCGTGGTACGTCGTGGTAAACCTCGCAACGTACCGATACTGCGCCCTAGGCCCTCTGGATGCTCACTGCTATAATCTCTCCTTGACGGTACCCAGTGTACACCCAGAGTTCGAGTAGACGGCCGAGCAGCTAATCAGAACGGACGCGAAAAATTGATCACTTTTTTTTTTTTTTTTGGCCGCGTCCCGAAAGTTGCCGGCTACTGGCGGCGCGGGGCTGTGAGGACGTGTCATTTCCACGTTTTATCACGTTTCACGGATCAAGAGAAGAGGGCTCCTCCGCCGTCTTAATTAAACATGATAGTTTCTCTTACAAAACACCAGCAAGCTCTGGAACACTAGTCATAATGCGATTTCAGTTTTCCTTGGCGAGGGAGAAGAAGGAAGTTCCGAGGGCGCGAGGAAGCCACGTCCTGTGGCTGAGACTTCTGGATGGTGTGTGTGTGTGTGTGTGTGTGTGTGTGTGATTCTGCTGCCAGGAAGGAAGAATCTTGTCAAGAGCTAATGCACCTGATTGTTCAAAATGCTACTAAAGCCACACTGAGTCTTATTTCGTCTTTTCATTCTCTCCTGGTGTGTGATCGAAGTTTACTGTCCAATCAAGACTACTCAAGCTTTACAGTGCAATCAAAACTACTCAAGGTCCAATCAAGGCTACTCAATGATTACAGTTTACTTAATCCGGACATTCGCTCACACGTCTCATCTGTTAGCAGTGAACCATAAAGACAAAAACGAAATGCACCGTCACCTCTGCACCACGTCCATTGGTCCCCTGTCACACTCGGTAAACTCGTGTCTGGCTCCCAGCGCCAAGAGCAGGATGTGTCCCGGGTACGTCCTATGTGATCCTGAGATGTCAGCGGTATACAAGTGAACCCCCCCCCCACAACAACAAGTCACACATTCATATTTTAACACAAAGTTAACTTCCTCATCTACTTTTTCAAGATTGGAAAAAAATATGAAAGAAAGCGAGAGGGGTGACGTCTGCCAACACTCGGTCATCAAGCTAAAGATTGCGATGAGACGTTCGGTTTCGAAAAGGCGCTGCCTCCAAAGAATTTTGTTGAGACCTTCCCATGCATTCCCCAATCCCTCAAAAAAAAAAAAGAAAAAAAGAAAAAAAAGAAAAGACAGAAAAAAAGAACAAGCCTAGATAACATGGAGCCTGAAAGAGGCAAGGTCTGTCATATGTCATCCAGCGTCAAGAGCAGCCCACCTCCGATCAGTCATGTGGTGACTAGTACACATACACTCCGTTCGCCTTTATCTACACCGCCCCTTCACCGCCATAACCACAAAACCCTTCTCGCTTAAAAAAAGCAAGGGGGGGAAATAGCAGGGGAGGGGGGGGTCGAGAAAGGAAGGCACTGTCTCAGTCTCTGAACAATGTGGTTTTTATTTAAAAGATTCCGAAGTGGGATGGAAGAAAACCGAATGGTTTCTCAAGGGAGCCAACGCCGGGTGTGGGTGAAGGCCTGGCTTCTTGACACGAGCCCCAGGGTGTCGCTTAGAGACTGATGAGTCCCAGACACCACCACTCCAGCACCAGCCTCGCTCCAGCTTCTCTCAGGTTCCACGCAGCACGCGCTCCCCCCTCCCAGCCCCCGTGCCGCAGAGTGACGAGGATAATTCATGGCTTCACTCTTTAACAATGCTCCGCGATGAGCCCCTCCCTCCCTCCCACACTCCTTCCTGATGACCGCCGTGTTTCAAGCGGTGTATCTTCCGTGCTAAGACGGTATAGGTAAAATCGGTAGCACTGTACTCTGTTAGCAGTCTTATCTCCCACTGTGTATATGTGTGTGTGTGTGAGAGAGAGAGAGAGGGGTGATGTATATATAACAGCGTCATAGAGACTATGGGATTTGTTAAAATCATGACAAAGAAACACACCAGGTATCGTCTCACAAAGCCCTCGGCAGTCTCAGTGTAGTCTGTGCAGTCCCCTCACATCTCCATCACTGCGCGACTGTTCTGACGGCCTGGGAGGTGCTGGCGTAGATGTGTATCCATGCATTATACACCTTGCTGGCAGGGAAATGCGCAGTTAATAAAGCTCCATTTTTTTCAGAAATTTGAACTCTGATAATATCAAAACCAATATCTGCTTTCTCTGTTTGTCTCCCATTTCACGCACGTGTGCGCTAATGTGAACGACATGCACTTGTCCCAAGCTCCTCAGCTTTCCCGACGGCTGGCGAGGTGTCGAGAGCCCCAGCGCCGATCCCCGCCATCATTAATACACTCATTAAATTTGCCTTTAGACCGGTAATATTTGCTTTGCAACTAACACGTTAAATCGCTGGAGGTTCAAATAAAATGTGAGCCATTCTTCCTCGGGAAACCGGGTAGTGTAATCCCTCAACTGGCGATTGGTTCACTGCTCCATTTGCCCTTATTTTCACAGCGTTCAGAAGAGGTCTGGCTTCCTCGCCTTTATCTCTGGCTGTATTATATTGCCGCTGCTGTTATTTCGCGTGCCGCTCGACTGACCGCTGCAGTCATTAGGCCTTTAAGCGCCGATTGTTGCGGAGTCAAACGCGGCGGAGATGTCGCCATTTAAGCTCCTGCATCGCCACGCGGACTGATGTCTGCTGTTGTCTGCTGCTAACGATCATCGGGTACAAAAAAAAAAACCCCAGTTAATTGCGTGGTGGAAAATAGACGGCAGAAAAGGAAGAACATTTGTATAAGCAGAGTTAATATAATTAGCAGAAAGCTGCGAGAAGACGTGAGTGTGTGCATAATGGACGACAGGAACCGTCCGCTCTGTTACTTCATCTTTAGAGGAATTATGGAATTATTTTGAGGGTTAATTTTAGAGGTCAAGTGCCAGTTACACAACACATTTCTAATTTTAAACACTTTTAGGCCTTAAATCTACTTAGGTAAACTGTTTAAAGTGCACACCACAATTTTAGAATTTTTAAAACAAAAACTGCTTTAAGTAAGATAAAGTTGTTTAAGTCTGACTTTCCGTCCTGTCAGTACAATTTTTTTGTATGTTCTTGTGTAATGCATCTCAATGGCAGAGAAGAGATTTGGCTTCTTTAGAACAGTTTTAAGGTTTAGAAACATGTTGTGCAACTAGCGCCAGGATAGGTTTAGTGTTTCAGTTTAGTATTTAGTTTTTATGCTGATGTCTAAGATGATGATGTTGTTATGCTAGTATTTAATTTGACGAGCATACAGTTCAGTTGTGCTCACACTGTGTACAAAAAGTCTACCTTTCGTTACTTTTTCCATGGAAGCCGCCATTTTTACAATAGAACGTGCTGTTGAGAACGGAAGGTCGGCTTAAACAGTTTTTAAAAAAAATGATTTTAGTTAGAAAAAAATTTACATTGTGCTGTGCATCGCATTTAGGAGAGT
Source organism: Marisa cornuarietis (assembly GCA_004794655.1). Taxonomy (NCBI): domain Eukaryota; kingdom Metazoa; phylum Mollusca; class Gastropoda; order Architaenioglossa; family Ampullariidae; genus Marisa; species Marisa cornuarietis. Next base: position 3,872,756 of record SMMW01000025.1, read on the forward strand.
TTTTCAAACAGTTTTAACTAAATAAATTTCAAGCCTAAAAGTGTTTAAAAATGAAATTGTTGTGCAGCTTGCCCCTGAGCCTGTCAACGTACGTCATGAGCCGAGCTGATGGCGGTGGTGGAGCCGCTCGCCCGTGTTAGGGGACTGCAGCAAGGCCGCGGATACGTCGCCTCAATAGTTTGCTTGTCTTCCAGTTGAAAGGGCAGGAAAGTTCGCGACTGCAAGACACGAGCGAAACGCTAAGGAAAGGGGGGGGGGGATCCGGAACAAAACGGGTCTATTATCGGGGTACAGGTAGTTTTTCTTTCACAACCGGGTGCTGTCACATTCCTTCCACTCCTCACGAGAGAAAGAGAGAACGGCGGTGCTGAGTCTATAAACGAAGTGTTCCTCGTCGCGCTGTGCGTCAGGCCCTGCTTGAAAATGCATGACACTTTACAGCGACTACTGCCAGCGCGCCGCCCTGCAGGTCACGTTGACGGAGTTTTAGCGCACGATAAATTTGTCCCATTCAACCCACTCTACGACGTGTGCGACTAAAAAGTCTACCCACCCCACCCTCTACCCCTGGGGGGGGGGAGAGGAGTAGGAGGTGGGTCTATCGACACTGTGGCTGCGCTCTACAAAAGAACATGGGGCAGTTTTTATCATAGGCTCCAGGCATTTACAACCCAGCCTTGGTGGTCCGCTGGGATTTAGAAATCGCGTCACAAACTGCGATAGAGAAAACGAATCTTTGTGAGTGAGCTAGCGATGTAAAGTATCTGTCAACTCAAAACGATCGGGGAAGTAGTGAGGCTCTTTGTGTAGGGTTACTGATCACAGCATTTTAATGGGTTGGCCAGACGATCACAATGTAACAACGGGAACGGAGTAGTGTGGAATTAGACATAAACAATTAGTGGCACGATGTCTGTCGCCATGTCTCTCCCTCTCTCTCTGTGTCACGTATGTCACACGCATGCCACACCGCTAAAGGCGTTGTAACTCTGCTCTTCAAGAGTCCTCTCCGGGAAATCGCCCTCACTGCCTTTGCTTCTTTTCTTTATCGTCACTTCCTCAAAAAAAAAAAAAAAACAGTGCTCTGGGAAATCCCCAAACGCAGCTCCTGAACCCGGGCGATTCCCGCACCCTGTGACACATCTGTCGTAAAACCATGGGCCGACCGGTCAGCCAGCAAAGCAGCTACACTCCGTGCTGCGAGAAGAGTGAACTAAGTTCGCAATTACTCCCCTTTGTCGGCACAACACGCACGGGAGGCAATGGAGGCTAAACCATGACAGGGTGAGCAAGTGCAAACCATTAAAGTTGGCATTCACGAAGAAAAGGTAATCCTGCATCGGAACGCTAATTTAAATGAGGTGCCGACTTAAATCTTTTCCTATCTACTGCCACACTGATAGTTCCCACTGAACATTTGTCCAGGCTGTGAATGGCCTTTCTTGCACACCCTAGTACTACAGGGGTGGCAATCATGAGGAACGACAACTGACCTCAGAGCTGTGCCATGCACCCCTTTCCCTTCCCTTGCCACACCACAAAGCGGTATTATCCTCTTACAAGCCTTGCATCACAGGCCCAGGTTTTCTTCGCCAACCAGGTTTGTACAGCCCTGTCAGTGCACGCGAGCCCCACACCAGCGCCCTTTGCCACCCTCATCCAGCGACACAACGACCAGGTGTTACTGGCAGAAATGAAGTGCCGTCAGTGTCGGGTCTCCCTACCCGGTCTCTCCCTCCTCCGCTGCCAGTCAAAGAGACTTTGTCGCCGGGCCCCGCATCTCGCAGCTCGCAGCACAAAAGCCTGCACCGCGGGCCGCCAGCGGGAGTTTGGGGGTGGGTGGGGGTGGATGCTACCGCCGACTATTGTGTCGTGATCTGGCCTACAGTCACTATACACCCACTTAGAGACTTTGTCGTTTGTTATTTCGCCGACCACGTTCTGCACGCACGGAGGATGGTTGGGTTGGTGGTTGTATTGGTGACAAAGGGTGAAAGGCAGCCGTGTGCGCATCTTCACAGGGCGCAGTGAGCCTGGCTGCGAGGCCGAGTCTACACTGAATCTGCTACAGTTAGGTTATAGTTAGTGGTGGCGATGTTGGGAGAAGACAACTGCTTCCAGGGTTCTCTACCGAGCGCATGTTATCAATGTCATCGAGGCGTTGGAAGTCCCGCGTCACCATGGCTGACCCCCCCCTCCCTCCGAGGGACCTGCAGTGTTTTCAGTAGCATGTCTCACCTGGCAAGTCAAGTCCAACGCCATGCGAGCTGCCGCGCACATCACGAGACTGGCGTGAGGCCACCTCATTGCCGCCCGCACTCCATTTCTCCTGCCAGTGGCACCCGCTCCACTTAATGAGGCCGATCCCAGCTGGGACTACTGTCTGGCGCAAAATGCTTTTTCTTCTCACCAGGGCATGCTCTCGGACCTCCGACACGCACGACAATCGCCGCTTACAAGCACACCTGGGTAAGGGGTGTACAGGCATGCGGCCGCCGACCGTTGACTCTTGCCATTCTCCCCTCCCCTGGCCTCGATGAGGTTACGAAACAACCTGAAGACACTGGCCGGCATCGCTGACCCACATTGTTGTCACGCGCGGACACTGCAACGTGACAGAGCAGCACCCTTGCCATACCTGCCTAACCTGACACCCCCTTTTGTTTGTCTTGGACCGTCCCAGGGCTCAGCTTGCGCGCTTGCCTGCCGACGGAGGATTTTATCGGAGGGGACCGGCCATGCTGATCAGACCATCAAGCTTTCTGACCCTGCTTGGCGCTGCTGATGTATGAGGCCCGTCGGCGTCTTGCTTGCGATCGGAAGGTAATCACGGCCGTGTATCAACACACAATACTATCGCGGGCTCCATCGCAGACATCGGAGGCTGTCACTGCTCTTCCCTTGCACTCCCCACCCCCCTTCCAGACACAAGCTGTGCCTCACACATTCTCTCACTTGGCGTTTTTCAGTCGAACAGAAAGGACAGGTATATTAACAAAGCTAAGAATGCACAACTCAGGTAACTGATGACTCGACTGTTTACCCGTAAACCAACCCCCACCAGCACGCGGATCTGTCGTCGTCATCTGGACGGGTGGTAAGTGAAAACCGATGAGCGAGGACACTGCCAAAGGAGAAAATGTCAGAAAGCATGCGAACAGAGACGGGGGGCCTTTTATTTGCACTAAGCCGAGCTCGTGAAATGAAAACTTGGCGACTGCTTTCCGACTTTTGCGACAGTAAGTGTAAGCTGCTATAGGAACGTGTCTCGCACAAAAAGGCTGATCTTGACGGACGAAACCAAATACTTGGCTGAGTACATGCTAGCCAAATACTCAGAAATGTGTTTGCCTGCAGCCAGAAAGACGCGGTCACTGTGTAGCCGGGTAAGTGTGCATACACCCACTTCACAGCCAGGTGCTGAGCACTGTGCAGTGTCAAGATGCTGCGCGCCGCCTTCTGTCCCGCAAACGCGCGCCCCGCAGAGACGGGAGGCACCGCACACGCGAGTCCCTCCCTCTGATCAATACGCTTCGAGCTTACACCCAAAAGCTCTCCAGGCCAGACAGTCAACTGGCCACAAAACTTGTCTAAACATGACTGCATTCATTTTCTTCATGTTAAATTTCGACTTCCCCCTCTTCCACTTCTGATATCAACCCCGAACGTGTTATAGGAAGCAAGTGTGGTGAGCACTGCTGGGGGGCAGCTGTCGGCTGATAATATCCAGCTTCAGTCATTACCAGATGGCTAGTTAGGATATGCCACTACAGACATGGTCAGCACATAGCATGTGAGCATAAGAGCACGTGGTCACTATATGGGAATGACTACAAGAACTCTGTCCGAAAATGGACATGAACTGCAAGAGATCTCTCCCAATCCCGAGGTTCGACCTCCTGATCCCGTCAACATGGGGTTTGGTGGTGGTGATGGTGGAGGAGGGGGGTGAAGCAATTGTAGAGGGGAGGGGCTCGTACTGGCGTGGACAGCGGCAAGCGGAGGGCCTGGTTAAACACGAGATGGCCACAAACAGCTTTACCTTCAAAGTCGCTGGTTTTAAGGTCGGCTTCGTCACTGCGCCACCGCACCTGTGCAGACAATTCATTCAGTCCTAGATCAGTCCATTGCTTTTTGCACAATCGGTCAAAACAAACCTGCCCCCTCCTTTAAAAAAAAAAGAAAGAAAAAGGTATCGTGGTGCAATTAAACTGAGCACGGGGTCTACAGGCGACGACACTGATCATTCCATCGAGGTAAAGCAAGGTCGCGATGTGGCTGTATGAGCATGATCCTTCATCAGTGGCCGTAGTTATAAAGGGAGATTAAGTCCTTTTTCCAGGGCAGAATCGAGAACTAGAGGAAAAGCGTTTAGCTATCGTAGTTACAATGCCATGGCCAGACCACGCTAGACACTATGTTTCTTTACCTCGAGGCATCTTTGTCTCCGCTTAATAGCTCCAGGGGTGAAAAACATTTGTGGGGTCTGGACACCCCTTTAAAACTCTGGAAACGAGACGCTTGTTTTTTAGTTCCCCCATGCTGCCCCAGGGCAGCGACTTGCCCTCTTTTCATAACTACGGCCCCAGGACTGCTCGGGCAGGCACGCGCACACTGACACATACTTGCCAAAGAGGCCCGGCCATAAATAGCAGTTTATCGACTACCCGTGGAAGCAGATTGGGGTGGGAAAAGGTAGTGAAACCCGATTCCTCCCAAGCTTCCGAAGCTGTAACCTTACACTATTCAAGGGGAGCCCTCTTTGACGATAGTATCACAGTAATCTCCCTCCTACCTCAAATGAAAATCAACAAATTTTGATGGGCGCACAGTTTACACATGTGTCACATTCTTGTGGTGACCCTGCCAGTGGGTTTATGGCTTTTGTGGAACACTGCTTCCAGCTCTCTAAGCAAACTGATCCCTGTCTGATGCCAGATTACATATTCCTGTGTCATTCATGAGTAAGCGCTCTCATTCGCTTACTCCCTCGTTCACTGGCCTTGCACTCTCCCCCAACACACCTCCGCGGGTAGCATTTCTTACCCTGGATAAGTAAGTGTTAGCACCATGGTGCTCTACTGTAAGCCCCACCCACAGGCCGCTCCCACTACCCTCCCACACTCTCTCACAAAAACGATTCGTGCTGCATGTGACTCCCACGGGCAAGCATGGCTACTTCAAAGAAGTGTTTCTACAGAAAGAGGAAAAAACATTGGTTTATCGTGTCACTGCTGGTCAGTCTGCTGCTGTCAACGTCTGGCGGACGGTTTTCTAAACACCACAAACCCCCCAGCGTTGACTTGCAGCAGCACCTGTGGCCTGCTCACCGAACGTACCTGTCTACTCAGCGCAAGCTACCTGTCCGTGTGGACGAGCAGCTTGTCGCAATAGTGGATGCGCGGGTCTGTGAAGGACACAGGTGTTGAGAAAGCTGGAAGCTGGGGGCTGACATTCCTGTTCACGTACCCACTACTCCTGCCCCTGACCATCAGCGTGTGGAGTGAAATCACAGTTGCTGTGCAGACTACCCTTCTAACCACATGTGGTCTACCACCCTCCTGGGGTCCCTCTAACAATGGGTCTACTGAAGACCCCGCAAAAAAATTAATAAAAACTATTGATGCCATTTCGGAAAGTGTAGGAAAGAGGACAAACCTTCCCATTCTCTCAGCATGTTCGTGTGTTCGTGTTCACAGGGCAACGTATCCGACATCCTAACCCTTGTCGTTGACTGACTGCCTGCCTACTCACCTACGACACTGCAGCTGCTGCTGTTCTTGTCCGCAGAATAACAGCTGACAGCAAGTCCACAGAGCTAGATCGAGTATGGGAAAAGGACATATGAAAAAGTCAATGTCAGTTGCGTTGGTAAGTGGTTCATCAGTTCCATACTTAGGAGACTATTCAGTTTCGCAACACATCTATCTCAGACATGTGATATTTCTGCTAATTAAAAAAATAGCAAGCGACAGAGAGATAAATAGACAGAATCCGACACGATAATCCCTTCATCTTCATAATCCTCCCTGCGCTTAATCTTGATCCCTATTGTGGCAGACTCGATAACTGTCGCCCTTTCAACTCCGAAAGCCAACACCTCTATACTTTTTTTCTTCGTTTCTTAAAAAAGGAGATCGGGTTTCCAACGTGTCTGCCCATAGACGTGCTTAGCGGACAGACGGCCGACAGTTGTGGCGGAGAAGGTAGAGAAATGGGGGAAGAGGTATCCTGGGGGGCGGAAGGCGGCGTGGGAGGGGTAACAATCGACAGGGCTACAGGACCACACATAGCGTGGACTTGCCCCTTGCACCCAGACAGTCCAGGGCAGATAGCACTGCGCTACTCTCCCCACCCTTCCGGCCACACGAACGCCTGTTACAGGAAGAACAAGGCAGCCCGTGGACCTCAAGAAGGAACCGGACTGTGGACTGCGGACTGCAAACTGAAAAAATGGTCACAGAAGTGTTTGTTTAGGTCGCTGTTAATTCACAGGTGAACGCCAAGTCTGCACGCCAAGCCCAATCGACAAAGTATTGTTTGTTGCCTCTCATTTGCTACCAGCTTCCTTCGACTCCTGAGAACAAAGACTAACGTCGTGCACTGACTGCTGAAGGCTTCTGACCAGCCAACTGCACCTCCTTCCTTTAGAGTTTAGAGTGTTTAGACCTTCCAGCCGCCTTCCTTATCACTGACATATTTGTACCATTACCTTGAAAGGTCTATCCATCCCAACCCCTCTCCCAAACATCCTTTAGCTGACCGAGGGCGATCGTTATCAAGTGACCACACCATTACGGCCAGAAGAGGTCATCAGGAGCCTAAAAAGGCAGCCCTCGTGTCTACCACAGACGAAGCACGAGGGTCCGTTTTATCGGAGGCACTGACCTGCCTCCAGCACTGGAGCCTGGCAGTCATAAAACAATCAGGTACACCCTGTGGGGTAGAGATTATCTGGCGAGATAAGAGTTCTAGTCGCTGATATAACGGCACAGGAAGTAACTAGATAAAATAAAGTACTCCCGCTCGTCCAACGCAAACAAATAACATCTTTGCGTATAAATCGAGGGTCGTTTGCAACCAGCAGTAGCAAACTGGGCCAGATTCACAACAATCTCTAACATTTCGATTTGCTCTGCTGCTCTGAGGAAATCTCCGGGTAATTAATAGTTGCAGGCAGGCCGGACCGTGAAGAACATGAACCAAAACACTGCAAGCCACCACACTTTGGTACACTTTGAGATTCTGTATCATGACAAACCGCTCTGCCAGTTCCCAAATGCCAAGGCACCGGACAAAGTGAGATGAGACACTTAATGCCAGAACCCACGGAGAATGGGTAACTTATCGGCCGCAGGTGTTTCAGATACCATGACTCGACGATCTGCATTTCTTCCACTGGCTGCAGGAATCGGAGCCCAGTCTTGTGAGAGGCCGGTGAGCGAAGTGACAAAAGAGGGCGCAGGGTGAGCATGCGTATGTATGTATGTATGCGGCGCGTGCGTGCGTGATGAAAGTTGTCTCTGTGACTGGCAGCTACAGTTGTCATGGACACTACTGGCTTGATCTCAAGAAAAAATAAGCGCAAGCCTCAACGTGAGATTGCGGGGAGGTGTAACACCTGCTTAGCCTCACCTGTCGCCGTTCTGTGATCGTCCGCGGTGTTCATGGTTCAAACCCGTGTTCATTCATCTCTCTCTCTCTCTCACACACACACACTCACACACACAGAGGGAGACAGACACGCCACAATATATATATATATAGAGAGAGCGTTTTACTGACAAAGAAGCCGGGGCTAAAGGTAATGGTACAAATATCTCCCTTTTCTTAACCCTGACAAAATGCGAAAGCTGGACAGGTAAGCAAACACGTCAGAAATGTCAGACATTAACAACGTTGGCGGTTGTTTCCGCCTCTCAGCTCCGGAGTTTTTTTCCTTCCCACGCTCTGTTCAGGTGTCGGTGTATTCTGTCCGGTCGCCGCTCTGTCTGTAAACAGGCTGCCATTTCGGCCCGGCGCTGCGGGCATGCCTAGCCTCTGGACAAGGTCGACAGCAACTGCCCGTTCCTCCGCGGTCAGGTTACCATCAAGTCCTCGCACAAGTTCTCTCTCTCTCTCGCTCATATCCGGGGATATTTCACACGCTGGGTTACAGCCTCAACTCCCAACTTGGGAAAACGGGACATTTTCCCCTCTTTTAAAAACCGTCTGCACGGATTCAAACTGGCAGACTTTGTACTGTAGAAAGTGATGCGGGAATGGATGGCAAAGCAGAAAGGAATAGAGAACTCGATAGAGAGGGGTAGCACGAAAAAGACCACAAAGGTGTCTTTGTTTCAAGGACAAATTAGGTCCAAATCGGTGTAGCAAAGCAGGAATTAGCGCGACCTGCTGTAGACTGCAGTCTAAATTTGCCAAGTGAGCAAACTACACAGTCCACACCCGGCAGGTACCGCTGGCGGGCGAATGGTGAGCAAACCGCCAGTGCCACAGCCTATTGACAAGGCAAATGATCCTCCACTACCTCCGGATTTTCTCTACCCACCCCAAACCCCGCACAACTGCAGCCCATCCTTCATCAAGGTATTGCACGGACTCGTCTTCTTTACAGTGCACGTGGCAAAGTGAAGTGCGTGTTTCTCTACAGTCTACAGTATGAAACCTCAAGCAGGCTTCATCGCACATCAGAGGCTGTCACTCCTCTCCTCTTGCACTTCCCATCCCCATTCAGAAACAAGGTTGTGTCTCACACTGTCTTTTATTTAGCGGTTTTCAGTCGACCGATAAGCATAGTACAAAGCTAAGGCATGTTTCTCAGCAGTGAGAAACATGATGTGGAGGACACGAAGCATTGCGATCTTGTCATTATGTGAGCTATGCTTTCTCTCCTCTCTCGCTCTGCTTATGGGCTAAGTTGATGTGCCGAGATAAGCGTGTTAATTCATGTGCCTAACAATAAAGCTCTCTTACAACTTTAAAACACACCTGGCACAATTCAACGAGTCTAACAATAAATACATACAGAGATGGGGTGAGTGACCTCACACACACTCTGGTCACGCACACGACAGTGGGCCCAGAGCTGGAGTGGCGCGGGGTCGGTGTGTATCGTGTTTCTCCTAGACCCGATCCCCGGCACAGAAGAGAGGTAAGCAGACAATGCGGCCAGAAAGGTGAGGCGCGGCCCTGTGGTTGCACACCTGCACATCACCTGCACGTCAACTCGCGTGAGCTGGTCGCTGAATGGCGCTCATCATTGCCGCCCGACTTCTCCCTGCGTTGATGGTCAGGCGAGATGCACACACACACACACACAGTCACAAAAATAAAAAATAAAACACACACACGCGCGCACTCACACACACACATGCAAACAGGTGCTAGACAGGGTGACGAACACGATACGTGACGAAACAAATCAACAGTGTTTGCTGTCAAACGTGCCAACCAACATTCAGTTTTTCCTCTATATTCACGACCTTCCCTTCCCTACCCACTCCACTGGGGTCGACCCCTGCACCCTGCACACACTATGGCCACTAATACACCTAACGTCCTAACCTTTGGAGAGCTAATCAGGGAGAAAAAGACGCTTCTAACAGGCTTTTGGCACGCTGTGACTATCGCAAGTTTCCCTGGCTTGTTCACAGGCTGTGACCAGCTTGCATGTTTCTTTGCCATCCGGCGGCTTACGACCAATCACGTGATCTGAAGGCTAGACCATTGGCATACACCGTGTAGCCCGGATGGAAATCAGACCACGCGCTGCTCGTCCCCACCCCATCCCACCACACCCTCTTGATGTTCTGCGGGCAGTCCTCGCGCTCTGTTAGTCTGGGAACTGTAGTCTGGACACCGCAAGGCATTGTTAGGTGGTACCTCGAAACATTTATTGTGATCCGGACACAACTTTTATCTACCGCAAGGAATGAGATGGTCGGCTGCTTCTTTTTCTTTCCATTTCCGCAAAGCTAGACACTGCTGTCTTCTATCTCCGTTAAGCCAGTCGCCCCACTTGATTCCCCTCTCAGTTCTTATTCTCCAGGCCATAAAAAGCCCGTATTTCTGCTTGTTCGTGGCATTCATGCCATTATTTTCAGCTTCAAAGGCACCAGGTTCGAAAACCGTTTCTCAGACGATATGGAAGTGCCGGGTCAGTGATGGTGATCTGATAACGGGCTGTAAACGTTTCCCCTGGCCTTGACAGGACAAATATTTCTCCCAGACACGCCAAGAGTACGGAGCATCACCCTGCTAGTGCCGGGGGGGACGGGGGTATAGAGGGAAAAAGTGGAGCAAGTCACTCGTTCCTGGGTGATTCCAGAACCAAGCCGCTCAGTCTAATGAGATCGATGGCTTTATGTCCCCATTTGAGATGAGACTTGAACATCCGTGACCAGTGGAGCTGAAGTGTCTGTGAAAACCCTCGATATGGACAGAACGATGTGGCTGACAACACACACACTGGTGATGCAATAATGCAACAGCACGGCACCTACACTTTGAGACATTGACAGCGAGCAGGTTCAGTGATGTCTGGGCGTGATTGTCGATTTGGATCCCAAATGCCGGGCTTGACAGCTATCTTACTGTCACCTGCATCAAGATGTCATCAATTGTTTTTCCATAGTGCACTCCCTCTTTTTGAAAGCAGCCTTTTGTAGCAAATCGTTACCCTCTGCGTAGCCAGTGACTGGTCCAGGCGTGTAGGCGAGTACCTTTCTCCTGACAGTCAGCTTTGAACTTTTTCTTTAATCCTCCTACACGAAGGACCCGGCCAAGTCTGCACAGTTGTTTACAAACGCCATGGCTAAACTTAGTGTGACCTTTCTCTCAGCTCTCAAGACGGACGGAACGCCTTTTGCTCTTTGCAGGACTGACTACCAACCCTTTTTTTAAGGAGGGGATGGGGTGAGAAAAGAGGATCGTGAACAGAAATAGGTGGGGAAGGGTGGGGGTAAACCGACGATGTATACGAGATGCACAAGGAAAGTCGTGTGTGGGGGGGAGGGGTAGGAGAGTGACCTTTTTTCCCTCCCCCAGACTAACTCGTCTACACACGTTCCAGCGAGCTTTTATGGCGACACAAGGCCCGAACGGCAAGACTACAACGAGTGATGCGCCCGTGAAGTCCTGGTGTGGGGAGTGTTTGGGAGTGTTCACTAACACCAGGCGATACACTCGAGGAAACTCCAGGCGCCGATTAGAAAGTCGTCCTTGCTTTCAACCGGCGGGACATAACTCTCCCAGAACGGCAGCCTTTTGAAGCAGGTGTTGCCCATCTATATCTGAGGGCCATAACTCTCGGTACACTTCCTGTCGCCAAATCCCGTTTCTCTAGCTACTTATTCTACGTCCTAAGCATGTGCAGCTGGACAAAGGCACAAGCATCACCGGCAAGTACTGCGCTCCTGCGGCAAACTTACAATCTAAATACAAATCCCATGTCAGCTGCTGTAGGGCCTTTCTAATCGACACACACAGTTAAAAGAAAGATACTATGGTAAAAGAAATTTTATATAACCGTCATATTTTTTAAATGCTTAACATCGTCGACTCGTGCCTCGTTAGAAATACCTTACAAGTCAAGGACGCCAGGGACACGATTAAAGGTCTTAATACAAAACCTAAAAGAGCAGAGGATATAAATATATATATATATATGTGTGTGAAAGGATAGTGAGGTGACAAGATACTTATGCGACTTGTAAGAACAAAGAGGTGACAATATACTGTAGGGACGTGTGAGGACAGTGAGGTGACAATATACTGTAGGGACGTGTGAGGACAGTGAGGTGACAAGATGGTGTGTGTAAAGTGAAGACCTAAGTGTGGTGAGCTGTGGGTGTTGCAGCCCAGGTTTCGCAAGACTGCAGCAGACCATGCGGACACTGACGAATGGCGGGTACCCACCATTTGTTTCCTCAATCGTGGGAAAGCGACGCAATGTGCAGGGGAGTCTGACATATAATCGAGCGGAATTGGTGGACCATCTCCGGTCCCCCCCCCCACCTCACCTTCACATAAAAAAAAAAAACCCACCGGCCTCATCACGGCTAAGTGAGAAAGTCGACACGACTCGCTTGCCTGCCGATGGTGGTCCCAGGTTCCGCTCATGTTCTGGCTAAGCCGTGTCGTTACTGTAATGATTACTCGGGTTTCAACCACATTAATCATGACAGCGGTCTTTCTTATTTTATTTTTTATGTCGCAACGGGGGTCATCGACGAACGGACAGGGGCTGGAGAGAAAACAAGTTAGCTGTTCAACTGTAAATTGTACCTCCTTAATCGCCCAGCCCTGTGGCCTGTCTCTAGAAACATCTACTACTGTTCCCCCCCAACCCCCACTTCTTGCGTTTGCGTGGCGGCTATCTTGATCACTAAGTCAATAGACCTGTGTGCGCTTCACTGACCTGAATCAATCGGCCCCAAGAAGGACCAGGGAGGCCGAGCCACCGCGAAGCTTTAATCATCTCCAGTGACGTTACCGGGTCAGTGACGTTCTGCCCGCTACCACCCCCGCCAGTCAGATCACCTCACCTGCGGCCACGGAGTTACAATCTTCACGCCCGCAGTGTAACTCTGTTGGCTGCATCCTGCACACCGAGAGCGGACCTCGAGGTGTAAACACGAGCCGCTCTCAGTGGCCACAAGTTGTGACTGTACTTGGAATAACCGCAGTGGTAGTGAATGTCCTCAACAATATGTCACGGACGTCTTTCCATGCCTCACCATAACTTTTACAATTCCATTTAATAGCCACCATGATCCGAAAAAGCTGTTTGATCTTTTATGTACAAGTTAAAAAGTTGAAAATATCCTCTACGATATATTATGGACGCCTTTGGGCGATACATTTAAACGTAGATATTATTAACCTCTTTATATTTAGTTCAAATTTGTATGAGTACAGGGATTGGGAGAGTGGAAGTCAATAAAAGCTTTACTTAGAGGTTTACAACATCCTAAACGATATATTATCGACGCCTATTGATGAATCAGTTAACCATAACTTTTACAATCCCCTTGAGATTTTGTTCAAATTTGACTACATGGATTGGAGGAACGGGTCAGTAATGGGGTGCATGACTCGAAGAAGTTGTTTACTCTTTTATGTAGAGGTTTAGAATAGCCTCTGCAATATAATACAGACTTGTATAGACACAGCAGTTCACCATACCTATTACGATCCCCTCAAGATTTAGTTCCAAATTGACACCAGTGATTGGTAGAGAGGAAGTCAATAACAGCCTGTATCGTCCTTAGCGGTAGTCAGACCAGTTTACCCATGTACCAGATATTAACAAACTACTGTCACAATGTGTGCGTTACGTTCTAATACTCGCGAACGCACACGTGACGATAGTTTGTGACATCTCACAAGCGTTACACCTCCACAGCGAAACTTGCTCTGTATGTACTCGAAAAAACATTCAAGTTGGAGAAGCTGTCGCCCAAGTGCTGTTCTGGCCAACTTGAGGCAAGGCGGACTGTTCAGCCCCGCTACTCACGAGCAAGGAGGCGCGCGCGCGCGGCACGGAGCGTGCAGCATGGAGGACCAGTAGCCACACTGCACTGTGCTGCAGTCGTCCTGCGCGGCAAGGCGTTGCCAGCTCGTCAGTCAGGCGGTCGTCGACCGGCAGAACAAAGAAAGCTGCACGGCTGCTGCTGCTGCTGCGGCGGCGGCGCGGCTATGGACAGCCGCTTCCTGCCGTACCTCAAACCGAGGCTGCGGGATCAGGCGGCTCCCTAGCTGTGCGATGTTATCATCCACGGACGGAAAAAAGAGGTGGGAGGAGAGTGGTGCCCTTAAAATGTTTCTTGATAAAGACGACGAAATATGCTGGGTGTAGGTGGGTGGCAGCCCCCTCCATTTTTTGCTCTGGCTCGCACGCGTCTCTCGCAGTACATAAACAGCACAGCAGTCAAGTCAGCGCGTTTCCCAACCACCTCCTCACCTGGCCAATAAAACCGGCCAAAAATACTGTCAAAGGGGTAAACAGTTTACATTGTGAGGCCACAAGGCAAGCGACGAATAAACTGCGCTTTACTAAAATTAACAATGGGATTGTCAAAGGGTGGGAAGCACACTTTGCTTTCATTGAACCTGCTTGTAGCATGGTGAATATCTCTGTGTACCCTTCATCTCTATCGGTAGGGCACAGGTCTATGGGAAAAAAAAGGTGAACTAGTCAAGTGTTTTCCGTTCGCCGCCTTAGCCCTATCTTTGGAAATCTTTGCAAACACTTTCATAAATCCATGAGCTGCCCCTTTAACACCGATATTTTAAAAAAAACTGCTTGAGCTTAACAAGCGAATGGCTGTGAGTCATTTGAGAGGCTGAGTGTGAATGCAGTGTTGCACGAGCTGAAGACGGCGCCCCATTAAAGTAGGGGAGACCTGCTCTTGGCGCGCTACGATACATGGCCGTCACGCTCGTCTGTCGCAAAGCATGTTTTTGTATTGAGAGAGGGGGTGTCTGTTTTTTTCTTTCCCCCCATGATGGCAGGTTCTGGCCGTGGCAGCTGACTGCCGGCGAGTGCCGCTGCATGTGGTCAGGCGCTGCTGGGAGCAGCGGCGGGTGTGTACAGCGCTAGACGACAGCGCCATAAAGACCGAAAATAAAAGACATGAAAGGCAGCCGACGGCCGGCCAAAATGAAAGGCCATAAGCCGCCCGCCTTTAGGGTGCGACCTTCCCCTCTCCACCTCAAAGCCCACATTCACACCCCCGCGGAAGCTTTCCTTTTGATGTGGAGGCTGGCTGCAGGAGTGGTACCTCGCCGTTTGGCCGACGTAACGTTTGCGTCTCGCATGCACAGTTCAGGCGTGACGTTTGGGCTGCACTCATCATGGAGACGAACATTCTCCATCTTTAGTCACAATGCGACTATTCCGACTGCCACGGTGTGTGTACTCAATATATTAGGATGGATTCTTACCTTTTTCCGTGAGATCGAAATCAGGGGATTGCTGCTGATAATGTAACAAGCAAAATATCCATCCCCCCACCCCCAGGTCGTGAGTGCGTACATGCGTGGGCCCACTTATCACAGTGAGGGAAGATTAACTCGGCAAGAACTTCACAAGAAGCGAGTCGTCTCGCCTCGTGCCAGCCTTTTCCCTTCCCTACCCAGAAAACCAGGCCGCGCGGCGTGATGGTCCAAGCGTCAACACTGCCAGGGGCCCCCGTGTGGATGATAGGCACTCGTCTAGCATAATATTAACTACACCTAAAACAATCACCCGCGTCTCTATCCTCCACCTCGAGAGGCAACCGCAGCGACAGCGACCCCGCTGCAGGGGGGACGCAATCCAGGGTTAATCCTCTCCGCTGTACACCGACAGGCTGCTTGCGGGCTTTTAGGCTGGCGCCCAGTAACCTGCCGCAGGTGCACTATGTTGCTGGTGACGTGAGACTCGCCACCCACCAGACACAGCTGTTTCGCGTTCAAACACAATGGACATGTCAGTGCATTGCCAACCCTCGACTCGCCATGCCGGTCAGGGGGTGGAGGCCACTCATCGTCAAGGCACCGATGTCCAGGAAATGTTTGCATGACAGCCACATGTTTTTAAATGGCGTAATTTCTTCATATATTCCACAGTGTTTTCTGTCAAGAAAGACTTTGGAACGAGGTTTCAATTACGGCTATTGTGTTAAAATATAATTGAACTAATCGCCCGGTACACACATCCGTAGGAAGATTCCAAGAGGACGAAAGACAATAGTCTGGGTAGGTGCTAACACAACTACGACATGCGGGTGGAGAAAAAGTAGAGACTGCAGATGGCATGAGAAAGGTAACCATAACAGGGGAGAGAATGCAAGTGCCCCAAGAAAGCGCCCGAGCACGCGCACGTGCGCGCCACACACACGCTCTTTCACGCGCGCTTAAACCGGAAGACTGGGTGAAGAAGGAGAAACACGCGCCTCTAGCATGTGACAGGCACATTGCTTTTTTTTTTTTTTTTTTTGCACATACCGTCACGAGTGCTGTGACTTCAGTCACAACTCCTGCTGACTGCTGACGTTTGTCTTGGATGCTACAAATGTTGTGCGGGAGAGGGAGGGGGCTGTTTCAACCAACGGACTTCTGACGGTTCCACATATGCCGCTAATGACTTGAGGCGCTCGACTGACTGCAGTTGTAACATTTACAGAAATTATTCAATGATTACGTTTTATTCCCGTCCCACGCTCCAGGAGCTTACCATAATGACCACATTACATACTAGCCCACCTAATGAAGCTTCAAGGAAAACACTCTTTCAACCTTATGCCGATGTTTAAGATTCCCATACTAAAATAAACAAATAAACTCGGAAATAAATGTCTGCATTTTGAATAAGCCGTGCAGCTGTCCACGTTTATCAGCTTCACGCGAGGCATCTTGCAGCAAGCTGATTAACTGCTTGCGTCAACATTTGGATGACAATACTGCATAAGAAATAAATGATTAAAATAAAAGCATAACTACAAATTAATTCACCACGACACCTGTCATTCCCATACCCGCAACACAAATCAGGAAAGCAAGTAGCATCAACTCATTCAAACTAAGTTTTTCTCCCACAGGCATAAGACACTAAGCCTGTCAGTCACTCCTGGGGCCCGCGACCACGTGTTGGGACGACTGTCTCCCGCAATCAGTGTAGCGACAGGCAAGCAGGTGCACAGGTGTTGGAGGGCCTCCAGTCAGCACGAGCGCTTCGCTTTCGTGGGGGGGATGGGGGTGAGAAATGCTGATTTGGATAAATGGTTGTAAGATCTGATATCGCACAACCTGCTGCTTCAAGAGTAAGGATAACAGGCTGGCAGGTAAGTCAGTGGAAGCGCGAGGTCGTGTGCGAGGATCTCCATCAGAAGATCGACCACGTGCAACACGGCAAGCGGATGACCATCGCCAAAATCCTTTGGCCCTCCATCCTCAGACGACATAGTCGCACACCTCGCTCAGGGTGAGAGAAAACATGCGTCAACGGTAACTCATGAACGACCACCTCTTCAACGTGAAGAACGCTTTACGGATGAAAACAACTCAGGCTTGGTTCCGGCCCTTAGCGGGCAAGACGCAGAGACTGAGGGAGTTCTGGAGGCAAGGAAATTGTCTGGAAACAAGCAACGACCCACAAAGCCGGCGCGCCTTCTTAGAGAAGAGGGGTGGGGTGGTCTAGTTTCGGTTGACATCGGTAGGAGGGGGAACTAGCTGACCCCAATGGCCTTCTATTCCACTCCTACTTGCGCGTGGCTGACCTCTTTTACAGTAGACTCCACCGAGCGAGCTGGGGACTGGTGCTGCGAGTGACACGAGAAGAGTCGCTCCTGCAGCCTCCCTTCCATCCACACCTTCCTCGTCACAACCTCACCTCCATCCCTCACTCACTGCCTTCCCTCTCCAACCTCCCCCGGCCCCTATTTGGCGAAGACTCTCATTCCAGCGGCGCTGGACTGAGGATTCTTGACCCTTATTAAATCCATTTCTTTTCATCCAATTTGTTATGGAGGAAATCGCTCCCTCGCCCGTCAGTGGCCTCTGGTCACAATCGATAATGTGCTGGGGATGTGTGTGTGTGTGTGTTAGTCCACAGCATGCCTGTCACAACCATCTTGAGTCACTATGGTACAGCACTGTGTGTGTGTGTGTGTGTGTTTCACACGGCGCGATGACTTCAAGGAACAAAAAAATAATCTTGAACATTATGAAACAACAGTATGAGTGTGTTAGAGACGGAGTGTGGGAGATAACTCGCTAATACTACTGGAAACTACAGTTTAAGTGACTGCTATGTTATCTTTAAGGTTGCAGTCCCAAGACATGCTGTTTAGAAGGAAACTAAACCAATACATTCTGTTCAAGAAAAAAAAAGGTGGCAGCATAGAGAGGCACGCTTAGAGAGAACTGTGAGGGAAGGCAATGGTGAAGAGAAACCGCAGTCTTGTAGTGGGCCAACACCAAGAGTTAAGCATGGGGGAAAAAAAAAAGAACCTGTCACAGGGCCACACCTGGCCTGATGGGCTTTTGATGCTGAAGGTAAGTAGCACCCCGGCGAGTCAAAACAGACCTGACGCCCGAGGTGCTGTGGAAATCAGCCCTCGCTAAATTTATCAGCAAAGAACGCTCCACTTTTGTTAGGTCGCGGCTTCGTCTGCGCCGGACAGCGGGCGGTCCGATGGCGGGCCGCACGTGTTGTGGTGGTGTAGAGTTGCACGGAGAAACGTCATCACGTGAAAGGAGCAGAAATGGACTTGCAGCTACCTGGCTTTTGCGCCCACCCCCCTCTCACCCCCTCACAACCCACACACCGCTCTCTTCTTTAATCTTTTTAACTTGTACTCACGCACTACACACACACTTTCAAGAGTGGAGTGAGTTCAGGCCCACTGAAAGACTCCCCCCTACTTCTCAATATTCCTCTGCTACTGTAACGAAAGACTGTGCAGTATCGCTGGCAATTTCTGAAGCGTGTTTTCTCGAGAGGGGAACGGCGGATGAAAATGGTCACCCAACCGAGCACGTCCGACAAAAGCGGATCAAAGGAAGAACAGGCCATGCCCTCGTGTGCTCTGTCATCTACAACCACGGGGGTCGTCGTGCCTACGATGCTGGAGAATCGAGGCACGACGATGTCAGCAGCACATAGTCGTCCGCCCTCTATACACTAGCATTCTGCCACCCGGGGTGCAAGCTGCCTAAATCACTGAACTTGCTCTGAAAACACCTGCCACACTATATACATACACCGCAACATTGCGATCACCACGCTGGACTTGACATTATTTAGTTACATTATTAAGTATAGTTACCTTATTTTGGTCTGGCCAACAACAGACAACAGCGACATTAACGTCAGATAAAACCCATGTAAAAGTGGGACAGATACTCGAAATCTCAAGGTGAAGGCGGTGAGTAAAAAAAGACAACACTGGTGCAGCCACACCAACGAACACATCTGTGGATGCTACGTCGCGGGTGATGCTCTTCAACTTCGTAACTGCAGTAAGTCGAGGACGCGGTCGCCATGGTGATGCCAGCCAGCCATCGAGACTTCCCTGCACGTTTCGTTGTCAAGTCTGCCCCCGAGAGGTGCATCCACGCCTGAGCAGCCATGGCGCACTTTGGAGTAATTTTTTTCTCGTGGACATGAAAGGCCAAGGTCCTGGGAGGATCTGAGACGAATGGTGGCTACCCCCACCACCCCTTTCAGCGAGCTTGGTGTTCTCGCCTTCTTGTGGCGGCCACCGTGAGTCGGTGGCGTGAGGAGTCAATGGACTGCCGTACACGCCCGTTGCCGACAGGAAGCGACAAAATCAATGGCGGCAGTCACGGATCGGATCGAACGCGCCCGCCGTTGGAGATTTTTTATGGTAAGGGTGAAGGTGGCAAAGAGCGAGAGGGGCTGGCGAGAGGGGTGGGCAGTAAAGGAGCGTCCAAACCATTTTTAGTTTTAGTTTATAGTCTTGACTAGTATCACATACAGCGATTCCTTCTGGCGGTAACAGCGAGGTTCAAAAGAGCAGTCGGCTGCTTGCTGTGTCCGGTACCTGGATGGGATTATTTCTGACATTATGCAGACAGTGCGCTTGTTCGGGGGTTGTTCTAGTATCACCTTGATATAATGGTTTAATAATAGGTTTTCTGGGAAATAACAGTAACCTGTTATCCTGTGAAATAACGCTTGGATGCTGATTATACTGTAAAGAAAAAGCTGAAAAAATCTTATAAAAAATGGTGTCTGCATGCACAGTGTGCGTGAGAGAGAGGGGGGGGGAGAAAGGTGAGATGGAGTTAAATATTTCTACTCTCAGTTGTGAAAGCTGCCTACGCACACTATTTGTTATGGAAGAAATAAGTGATTTCTATACAAACAACCCGATTTCTGAGCTCAGATCTACCACACATAGAGGAAATAAATGAGTATGGAAGGGGGAGGCAAATGTGAAAAACATATCGAAGCTATTTTCTTCTCTCCCCTCCTGATCTCTTCTTCCCTTGATGTCTAATTTCCACAAGCAGAAAAATAAGTTGTCTGATTTCGCTTATCGCACGTCACACAACACGCCTCAGTAAATACATTCAAGCCACAACAGTGATGCTGGTGAGCAGTACTAAAGATGCATTACATGGCAGTAATCCCGCCTTCCAGATGAATCTTTCACTTGAATATAGTCCCGGAGAGTTCCCACATACTTGTTTCTGTCAGGGGCAGAACTATGGGTAGCTGCAGCGGCAAACACAGGCTTTCCGCTACACGAGGCATCAGTGCCTTGTCGACAGGCGCTCTGCACAATGCTACTTGCATAACACTTACAGAACAAAAGCATGTGGGGCAAGCAGTGCAAATAATCATGATTCCTGGCAGTCTTTCCATTCGACTGAACATGTCGGCTGGCATCAACACCAAACTGGTCTGTGCAGCAAGCTCCCAACGAGAAACAATCCTTTGCTTTAGTGGCAAGGTCTCCCTGAGTCTCCCTCTCTCTCAATAACTCAAGGGTACGCGCGGGGACACACACACACACACACATGTACAAACCTACACACAAGCACGTGCATGTACAAAGTAAACAGGACTAGCAGGTTTCCATGCGGTTTCTCTTCAATGCGTTCACCTCGTCTATCCACACCGTTCCTTTCTTGATCATTTGGACTAGGTGAATGGGCCGCACGCGCTTTGATATCACATCTTATTCTGCTGGCGAATATGTGAATATGTGAAAGTAGACACCATATTTAACTAATGAGAAAAGATTTGAAAGTGGTCTGAATAATCTGTTAATTCATGAGGCATCTTCTAATCATGTTTACACCACGAAATAGCTGCAAACTGCAACACAAAACTTTTTTTCCTTCCCATATCATTACAATGTATCCCTATACTAAAAAATAAAATTAAAAAAATAACAAAAGCATATCGTATTCACACCATAAAACAACTGCAAGCTGCAACACAAAAATATGGTCTTTTTAACCCATAGTATAACAAAACAGTCAGAAAAAACAGATGTTATCTGAATTCAAATAAATGACAGATGTCCGTGACATGCAAAGAATGAAAGAAACCAAATGGTTCTTGGATACTGAATCACATTTTCTAACAGTCCTGTCCTGTGTGAAGGACTCCAGCAACGAGTTTGGTTATTCAGATCGAAAAGACAAGAGAGAAAAGACAAAACATACAGACTTCCTTTGTGGCAACACATGCACTGTCTTCGGGAATCTTGCTTGTGGACTTCCCCAGGCATTAAAAGATGGGTTTTCCTATATGAGCAGCATCTTTTGGTTCTTATATCACAGAAATATCGTGGTTAAAGATTCATTACTAGTTCCTGTAACACTAAACTCGAGGCGTTAAAAGTAAAACTGTTTTGAAATGTTTAGTCACTGATTCAGTTCATTACTGTTTGCTTTATAACTAAAAATTAAATTCGATTAATAAATTTATAGTCTTTGATTATTAAAAAATAAAACTCTTTATTATGAGCGCTTGACGGCAAACTAAACTCTGCCTTTATTAAAGTAAGAGACGCACAAAACAAAAAAAACAACAAAACTCAAACAAACAAACAAACAAAAACAACAAAAAACCGAAAAGGACAACAAATACAAATGTACAAAATGGGGAAAGTATTTTCTAAAAGAAAAAAACAAACACAAACTATTTATTTTTTCTGGGGGGTACCCCAGCCAGCATCGCAAGCCTCGCCCTCGGTAATACACTTTCGATAACATGTGCTGCTAACAAACACTTGACTTGCACAACAGTGGCATCACCTACACAGCAATTAAAATATAAATCGCTTTTAACATACACCTCAAAAGCACATCTGAAGTGATTTTGGCACTCGAACCACACATTTTAGAATTCTCACTAGCGCCATCTCTGTTACAAACTTGAAAGGAATCTATCCCTCCTGAATTCTTTGGCTCATTTTCTTCTATTGTTTGCTTGTCCTGTGTGTCTCATTTCAATCGATCTAATATTTAACTTTTCTTCAACCAGCCACAAACAAACAAATTCCCCGCAACACAAGGCCGATCATGCAGCTTGGGCCAAACACTCGGGTAGGGGACGATTACAACAATCGTGTGGCTCAGTTCTCCGTCGGGTAGGCGACAGCCGAACCTCTTACTGCGAGGATGAAGGACTACTTCTCCTCCCACTTTGAGGAAGCTAGCCCGGCACAATACTAAGTACTATTGACTGCAGCGGCCGTCACGCTACAACACTCGGCAAAACCTCCTCCGGATGCCCGGCCTTCAGCAGCTCCGCTAGCTACCGTCAGTCACGGTCAGCCTCACAATCACGGACAGGAGAAACGCCTCTCGATTGTACACAGACCCGCTCGGTGCTTACTTTAGACCAGTCTGGCCAGTCCAGTACGGCACAGAAACAGCCAGGGGGACTAATGAGGCGTCTGCCTGCCCACTCATCCGTATTAAATTTCAATTCTACTGCGCTGCAGCTGCCCAAACAACAGCTAGGAACGAAAAGAATGTAAACTGAAAAATGATTCACAGAGGTTTCTACCCAATCATTGTAGTGCTCATCGACAACGCCATATATATTTCTTGTTTCGTGCACATAAAAACGGTTATTGTACCGACACACAATAGCAAACGGCAGGTGGACTCGACAATCATATTAGTAACAGAATTCGCCACAATATTCTAAAGCAAGAATAAAACGCTACAGTAACCAGAAATGTCACAAAGTATAATGCACATGCAAACAAATATACACGCGCGCTCGTCGGGACTCAAGAAAACATTCAGACACTGACACGAAACGAACATTTACATATATCATAGGAGAGAAATCACACCTACCTTTTGCGGTGGTAAGAAGGACGCAGAGCAGGGTACACGCCGCCAAAGCTGCACAGGGCCTTACATTCCTGGACACCATGGTGTCGCCTGCAGACAAACTGACCTTTATCCGAGGGGAATCCGACACCAAATCATCTAAGAAACGGTCTGTGACAAAAGAAGCACCAGGTATTGTGAACAACTATCTTTAAAAAAAAAAAACCAGCCACCGTGAGAAATTTCTGTTTAGGTCAATGAAATATTATTCCGAGACACCACGTGTGCAACACCTTCCTTCTTTGTTATTCGCTGTATACACAATCCGAGAGCGCGTGCGAGAAGTTACACAACCTGCGAACAAAAGATGACACAACACTCGCAGTGCACCATACAAGAATCATGTTCTCCTCCTGGCGCCGGTATTTCACCGACGAGCAGTAAGTAAGCCTCAGGTGAGAGCACCCGTATATTCCAACACAAGGGTTTTTCACGTGTGCTCGACAATACACAACTCGGCGAGATGTACAGCAATCCGTTCGCAGCGAGCGTTGTGCCGCGTGTGTGTGTAAACCTCGCGCTTCCTCCCAGCACACACGTGGAGGGGGTGGGGTGGGGAGACTTGCTTTTGCTCTCACACCAGACCGACTTCCCAGCCGCACTTTCACTTCTTGCCTCTCAGTTCTGTGGTGTTGGTCGGCAACTGTAAGCCCGCCAGTCTGAAAATCCCCTTGTCTGCTTTTTGAGGTGTGTCGTCTGCTGAGTCGAGACCGTAGACTGGCCCAAACCTTTGTGATGATGGAGTTACGGTACTTGGCGTGACTGCAGCCCACTGGCGATGCCGCGACTCCAGCCGCCGTGTACACGCTACTCACTCACTTGCTGGGCTCGCTTGTCTGGCGAGGTAGGGGGGGGAGAGCTCAGCACGCGGCCGCGACCTGCAAGGGAACATCATGAGGATCACTTTTCGCTGTGTTGACTTTAGCTAGCCAGCAAGTTTTCCTTACCGTTCATTCATTCTTCGTGCCGCTCTCATAGCAGACGGGGGCGCCCCGCGACGGGCGAGCCTCTCAAGTCCCGCCCGCCAGCCATGTGCTGTGCACCCCCTGAGGTTAATCGCGGCAGCTGATTGGCTAGAGTAAACGAGCGTTTCCACCCTCTCTTGTCGTAATTGATTTCGATTGGTTGAGAGGTTCACTTGATGGCCCACTTGACAGTTTCTAGATGGGACGTGCAGTGTTTTCGTGCGTAGCCCTCTTGAGGGCTTCGAGAGGGGAGGGGGTTTGTAACGCGAAGGGAGGGGCCTAGGAGAAAGGAGATCACCGACGGGCTCTATATCAAAGCCCCATTAGCTTCTGATAACGAGTGCCCCGTTTGTATGCTTCTCATCATAGAAAATTAATCAGCTCTGACCCTCTACCCCTTTTCTTACCCACCTGATGGCTTTGTAGGGTGAGCATGATTGTGTGTGTGCGTGTGTGTCGGGTGGGATGGAGGGGGGAGTGGTATGAAGCTGTCTGTGATTGAGAGGAACGATACTCAGTTGAACAGAAGCTACTATAGTTATTCAGCTGAGTGTGAACGATCGATGTAAACTTGTTTCTGTTCGAGTAGCGATATTAGTGGGAAGTCATTGCAGATCGGAGATCAGCGCCTGACGACAACTAAAAAGTATCGCATCAAAAATACTCTGGAATTCCGATAACGAACAAATGTACGAAGCAAAAATAACAGCAAAAGTTTAGTCTATCAAATGGCCGGTGACAACAACAGGACCCGGGCTGAGCGCTTGTTTCGTTCTGTCGGCACGGTGACGTGCTCAGTGACGTGACGTGACGCGCTCCATCACGTAGGATTTCTGTAGAAGACTCGACGTCATTTTCGGTCGGGCGTTGGATGAGTTTGGCATATACTGACGTCACCGCTCATCGACAAAGTGTGTGTGTGTGTGTGTGCGTGTATATGTGTGCATGTGCGTGTGTGTATGTGCGTGCGTGTGTGTATGTGGGTGCATGTGTGTGTAGGTGTGTGTGCATGTGTGTGTCTGTGTTAAGACTTGGCACTCCCGTGTCAATTACATGTAATGTGAACCCTCACGCAGCGTGATTGGACCCCAAATCGCTCTGACCTTTGATGATCAAAGCCCCGCTTCCCAGGCGTTTAGCATGATGTCACATCCCTCCCAACCCCATACCGTACGGCGAACAGTGATACTCCTGCCTCAGTCTTGACTGTTCCGACCGTTGGCTGTGTGCTGCAGTCTAAAACTACTAAGGGTAGTAAATAAATACGCGTAGTTAATAGCATGCTAATGGTTTGCTGACCTTTTTTTAACAGGAAAATGTTTCATTCCTTTACAATGCAACGATTTTGGAAAAGATATGCCCACTCCAAATAGGAGATCTACATTTTAAATCTAAATAAAATAAAATGCATGTTATGACGGGAAAATATTCAAATTTTTTCTGGGTGTTCTATAAAACCCTAGCCTCTTCCTGAAGCAGGCGAGCGCCATCAAGCGGCGGAAATGTTACGACCGTCAAACACGCTGCACACTCTCAACCGGCCACCCCATTGACACGACTTGTGTAACACCGCGGACACACGCCTGCCACCACTGACCATGCAAAGTGCGCGTAGAGCGTTTTTTAGCGAGGACTAGCACGTGCAGACTCAGCCACGACACCACGACAACAGCAACTACAACTTCAGTGGTGTCTGTCAAGGCGAGGCCTGCTGTACTCCGTCACTTCCTGTTACAAATTTTTTTTTCAGCTCTTTTACCTACGCCCCCCCCCCACAAATAAAAAGTCGCGACTGCTAAAACTTCAAATGAACACGAAGAAGAAAAAAAACTAATGGTGTCAACATGCTAATGAGCAAAATTATTATTTATTGAGACTTTATAAAAAGCTTTATGGCAAAAGTTATGTCAGATATGATTGTTATTAGAGTCGCACACTCATCAGAATGTGGAGTAAACAAAAGGTATACATTCAGCGCTACGTCACCAAGACAAGGTAAGTAGGTTACTGGGTAAGCGGTGAGTGACTAGTAGCTGAAGCGGATGCAGTAAGGGTGGGGGCGGACCGAACAAGAAAAAGATGTGAAATGACCGCGTCTACAGAAAGCCCAATGTTTTGATGAGGTTGTGGCAATGTTGACTAAAAGATTGTTCATTTTCACTATCCTTTGTCTGGTGTCGCGAATAGATTAAGAAACGTTAATAAATTATAAATTCGGGTGGAGTGTGAGGTGCATGTGCAAATGTGACATGCAGTCCAGGCTTGTGGTCGTCAGTTACTGGCATCACACAAACAGGGGCATATAAGGATACCCCACTCCAAGTGCAGAAAGTACGGGGGGCAAACAAGGCACACAAAAGCCAGTCGGGTGCCCATTGAGAGAGGCTAAACTGGCTACACCCGGCACAGACTTTTGATGTCGGCCAGACATGATTCCATCAGCAACATGAAAGCGTGCCGCCACGCCGGTGGGTGCTCATGCAAATCGGTCAGAGATGCGTCACGAGGTCACGCTTCAAGGTGCAGGCGCTGCAGGTGACAGTCATCCGACACAACAACATTCATGTCTATAACAGACTGCTGTCTGAGGTCACATTACCCAGCAAGTTCCCGTCATTTCAAAGCAGCACCACGGGGTTTTGTTTGCGCATGCGCTGACTCGTCTATCCAGCGTTGATTGAGACACGCGCACTGTTTAAGATCGGCATATTTTACGTCGTCTGCAATTGCATTCCATAATTTCTGCACAAAACTTGTACTTAGTCATAAAATTCTATGTATACTTAGAAGATTTTCTATTTAAAACACATTTATTTCAGCTGAAATTGTTTACTTTAAAATTCTGCGTGTGTGCTTGACATTCACATTAAGCATGGGTACATTTGCGGTGGATCCCCCTGTGGTCCCCACTTCGTCTTACCTTCTTTTTTTTTTAAAGAGAGATTATTAGGCAGGGGGGAGTGTCTTTCCACCCGCGAGCATCCTCTGTACTACATTGACTTTTGCGGATCTTTCTTAGGGGCTTTCCTTAACCAGCTGTATGTGACAGTCATATACATCTTTTTATTTTATTTATTTATTGACGCTGTTGCAGTATTTGTCTGGTTAAGAAACCCATGAAAACGACATTTTCTGAACTAAATCGTTAAGGAACAGAGTGTTAAGCCTGGACCATTTGTCAGCCAAAACGTTACTGCTTATTTTGCCGCTGTTTTTGTTTACATTTCGAGTACATTTTAGAAAATTGTTTACATTTGTTTACATTTTGAGTACATTTTAGAAAAAAAGGACTCGTTATTATCGTTTCGCCCTTTCTCATGAGAGAACAGGGTTTCTTTATGACGATGATAATTAAAAAAAAATTCCCGAGTTTCTTATCATGTTGTACTTGATGAACGACCCAGGCAGTTTATTTCCCACGGCTAACTGTGCCAGCGGGTGTCACATCCCGAGAGGAAAGTGTGTACCCCGAGACGAGATCGGAACACAGAGCTTGACATCCAATCTATTGTGACATATAAGCGACTCACCACTGCTCTGCAGGTCACACGTTTACTGACAGATCACATGCTTACTGACAGGTCACGCGCTTACAGGTCACACGCACGCACACTGGATCTTTTTATGGCGGGGTATTGGGTGCAGACGATCGTGCAATCCGCGTTCAGGGTACAACTTCCCGTGAATACATTTACGGAAACTTTTTGGCCAAAGGAAGTAAAGCCGGAAATGTTAGAGCGATCTTAACTTACGTCCCCAAAGAACCGCCAAGCTTCCTTCAAGTGGCTCACAGGCTTCTAATGTTTGGCTGTCTCCCAGTTCCCATCAGGCAGTCTAGGCTCACGTCGCCCACCTCTTCTACCGAGGGCCAGGACACCTGTCTCGGCTGTCAGTTTGTCAACGGAGTCGCCACTTCTAGGGATGGTCCTGAACGAGTGGCAGCACGAGAAAAAAAAAAAAACCCTTTTGCACCTGTCCCTTCTGGGATACCGTATACGTCACAACAGTGGCGGCGTGTTGTGGTAGTCCCAACTCTAGCTGATGCCGTTTTTATCAAAAGAGAAATGTCACGATCTCAAATCCTCAAGAAAATAAAAGGCAAGAAACATGGCTATTTTGGCCATTTCGCGACCTGTGTCATAATATGATTCTGAAAGGTCTTGTCCCCTAGCGTGTCAGTTACTAGTCTCCATGTCGTACTGACAGTCTCCCTCGCAACAATCTTTTTCTTTTCATTTGTTTGGATTTTATTCCTCCCCTCCCTCTCCTTGGAGGTCGGTCCCCAAATTACAGCTTCCAAACCTTTTAGCGAATCTCGATGTCCCTACTTTCACGGCTCGGGCTGATTGTCGGGTACACACTGAGGCGGGAAAACCTACCCGTTCATGCTATCACCCAGCCTTTTTTTCGGGGGGGGGGGGAAGGGAGTCGCTTGTTTCTAGTCCGCGACGGTAGCATTGATTTTCTTCGGGGTTAAATGGAAAGGGAAGTAATTAACTGGCTACCCGCCGATCTAACGGTTACCTTTCAGTGACTTTCAAACTGGACGCTGGGGGAAAACTGAAAGGGCCAGATACAACGGCAGATAAACGGTCAGCCTCTGACCGCGCGCTGGCGCTGTCGATATCACCTGACAAAGGGAGATCATCACCTTGATAATCTCGCTCTCCGAGAGGACACTAAAGAACTGATCGCTGGTCAAGGCCTTGGGGTTAGCCGCCCCCTGCACTCGCTAGGTGGCCGGTCATCTCATTTGCAGTAGGTGGACAGGCGAGCGACGGGCAAGGGCTTCACGGCTGAAAGAGCTGGCTAGCCGACCACGCCCACGCCTCCTCACTCACCCACCCTACCTGGCATCTCTCTCTCTCTTTCTCTAACACACGGGCCAAGGAACTAGTGCTCGCTCTCCATGCCGGCAGCATTTCTACAAATAACTATTTCTACAAATAACTAAATAAATAAGGAGACCGTCTTCCCCTTTCTCCGACCTAACGTATAGAATTATAGATGTACTATATGCAGACTATGTGCACGGGAGGTAGCCAGCATGCAAGACAAAAGGAGGACTCAAACCTCACTGCTGCGATCACCTCAAACGCTCATAAGCAGTGAACGAGTTTGTAATGGACAGCAGACACAGAAGGTCACTGTAAAGCTGGAGAGGGTGATGTCTGTTCACTGTGACTGCGGGCTACATCACTAGGCAACACAAAAAAGCTTTTTAAAAAATCATGTCAGTTCAAGTGATTTTTTTTACTGACGAGTTTTTCCATCTATGACACTCTTATTCTATCGATAAGCTTCCCGAGATATCGAAGTTTTAATAACTAGGAAAGAGGTCACATCTCAGACCTGTGGTGCTGAGAAAATCTGTTAATGTGGCCCATTCATGTCCTAACATCCACAATGATACTCGTTAATTAGTTTAGTGTCCTTACACGACTGGGATATTGCTCTGCATAACCGCTGAGACTGAGAATGTATGAATGGTCGCAAGAATAACACGGCTACCTGAATACTGTCCCGTTAGGCATACATCACACTTCTATTTTCTGGGTTAAAAACAAAGTTTGCCGTCTCTCCCCGCTTTGAGTACAGCCTGGTTTTCCTTTGGGAAAATGTTGCTGAGCACATCTTCAAGGCCGTTCAGCTCTATGTGATTCCCTGCTTTGCAAGGCGATCCTTGCCGAGGGGATTGGTGGTCTCACGTCAAGCAATTCCGTAAAGAGCTATGGGTCTGGGATTTAGAGATGCATATCTCGGCCTTCCTATTTATCTTCATGAGGCGCGGGTTATTTGTTGTAGCTATAAAGAGGTGGGAGTTGGAGGGAAGGTTAGGGTGGTCAGGTTCGCCCTTGATTGCACGCCAAGGCTGATGGTCAAGCCCGAGCAATGGAAGTTCGCCAAGACACTAGAAGTTTTTAATGTGCGCGCTCAGTAATTTGTGTTACTAGTAATGACATACAGCTGAATTACGAGTATGTTTCGTCGGATCTATCTTAAATGACATCTTGCATCCTGATGTATGTGATGAGGAAAAAAAACCGCAAAGAAAACGATGTCTCCGTGGTGATGCGTCATTTAGATGGCAGCACGAGGAAGGGGGGACTGCTTATTAACGATAAATAACACGAATGAGGGGCTCGGACTGTCTAATACTATAGACAGCAGCATTAGGGGGGCTTTCTTATTAAGGATATACAGGAGGAATGAGGGTCTTGGACTTAATAATAATACATACATTAATAACTGTTCCGTGCCGAGACTCTTGACCCAGGAGTCTCCTGTCCAACATCCCTGTGACACTTTGTGGTGAAGGACTTGGCGATTATGTCCACCAGAACCCCTGGAGATTTCGCGAGGCAGGGCTCCTCTGGCATTGCCGGCGACTGTTCAGTCTGACGAAACGTGTCAGCAAGGACACCAGCCGCAGAGGTCATCTTCTACAACCGCCGGCGGGTCTAGCTCAGAAGGTCTGGCACGTGGCCGACACGCTGGCCGTGGTCGGGTCAAATGACCCTGCCCATCACACACGTGTCGACTGACCGTCCAATCAACGGCGTCGACACAAGGCAGGTGAGAAGGTCAGACTTTCGAGAACCGTCGCGACAAGTGGGTCATCACCGGCGCACGTGCGGCACGGTGCTGGCGAGACATCACAGTCATCTCCCGAATCGGAGCAGCAGTTACAGACACCGCCACCCGACAAACATTTTCACAAGCTGTCACTCCAAGGCCCACCCAGGTATTTACACCTTAGAGCATCGGTGGGGTACGCACGGAAGAAGCCTGTATATCATAAATGACTTATCAATGTGCATTTCTTCTTCTTCAAGCTTACATTACACTTATGAAAATCCAAATAAACCCAATTCCATACTTCCTCCCTTTCTTCCTTCATTTTATTCAGTCCTGTTCTGTCCATCTTTCTTTCTTTCTTTGATTCCAAATCAGGCAACGGTTATTTGTTTGGACACTCCGCATAAAAAATAAACGAAAAGTGGAATTGCATCGAAAGCTACAACTGAGTGAAAACTTTTCGTGTCACGTGCTTAAGGAGAGGAATCGAGGAATCTGCTACCTGAGAATAACTGACAATATTTACCCTGCGACCCTGTTAGGATGACAAACATTACGTGCTGTCCTCGTGTTTGCACAAACTTTAAAATCTGCATAATCTGTAAAGCGAAAAAGAAAGCAGCAGGTGGTTTTGTGCGTGCCACGATTGATAAAAAAAACCCGAAACGCTGTCATGTCTTCTAATCCTCTTCTAAATTTACTGCAGAAAAAAAGTGACTCAAGTTTATAAGCAGCTTCCAAGAGGAAAATTCCTCTCACATGGAAATGCATTCAAATCGACTGCCTGTGCAGAAGGGAAGGAAAAGAATCATGCACCTTGGCAAATGCCCTACAAAGCTCGCTGGTGGCAAACGACGAAAGAGGACCCTGGTTACTTGCCGCCATAAAACGAAAGAAGAGAAGAATATTTTGATAAGAGACAAGACTAGTTCGACCTACAGGACACAGCCTGGCAACACGCACAAGGACCAGCGAGCGGGGTCGCCACGCCGAGACCCTACAGCCATATCTACGCCCATTATGTGTACATCTGCCCGTGGAGCGCCCACTTATATCAGGCGCAGGGATCTCCGACGTGGAACCTAATCCTTTGGTGATCCACCTACCAGGTAAATAAGCTTCAGCACCAAAGCGCGGCGTTCCTACCTTGGAGAACCTGACACCGGGTGGGAGAGTTCACAGCGCGTACTTGTGAGCTGCGGTGGCGGTCGTAATGAAGGGTTTACGAGCGCCGCGAGCGGGGTGGCTGACATCCGAGAGATCTGCCACCAGCTCCCAAGTGTACCCGCATTCTGCCGGGTAGGAGGGTGACGCAAGGTCTAGATCATGTTGCCGTCAGGCCATAACGCGGAGATTAAAGGTAGCTCCCCCCGTTTAATGTTCTTCAAATGAATCCCAAAGTGGCATCAGGTTGAAACCCATAAACAGACTCCTCTTCCTGGTCTCGCTTGCTGATACGTGACCGTGCTTTTCACGCTGAACACAGGGAGGACGAGAACAACGTGACACATTTTTCGTGTGTGCTGTCATTCCATGTCACGACGTAGCCGTAGTTTGTCCCCTGCTGTATTACACACCTACATAACATGCCATGTTCCCGTTTCGTATCACGTGACCATATTTGTCACTGTGATGGGTGGCCACAAGTACAATTTTCAGTACGTGACTATTTCACGCTTATCTACGCGCAGTACATGACTATCCCAGGGTTATCTACACATAGTGCGTGATAATGTGGATAGAAGCGGTGCCGTGACTCGTGTTATCAAGGGTGTACAGGCGGCGTGGCTTGTAATGAAAACGCTCCAGTCCTATATTGATTTCCTCAGCTGTGCTTGACTCGCTACGTGAATATGACATTTATGAATGGGAATATGACACTTATGAACGTTATTTTATCTCCGTTTATCCATCCACACCTACATATCTCCCTCCATCGCTATGTCCATTCACTTACCTCCCCTGTAATATCCGTGCAGCTTAATGACAGCGCACGATGTTAACCATCTATGTGTCTACAGCAGATCGTGTAATATATGTGTGTGTGTGTGTGTAGTGGCGTAGGAACTGGGGGGCAAGGGGGGAAGCCGCCCCCCTCCCCAAACAAGATGCTGGGAAGGCAAGAATGTGAACGTTATTCATTGCCAGCATGGAGCTTGCACCCCCCCCCCAAAAAGCCGAGCATCTTCCTACGCCACTGGCGTGTGAACGCTTGGGTGTGTGGATGCGTGGGTACGCTCATCTGACTGTTCGCCAGTAGTACGTCATCAGTCACAACCTAAGAGCTAGCGGCTTCACTGACACCCGACAGACTGCTGACGTGGTCCAACATGGTACAGTCGGTAGTCTGACATACTAGGGACGATCGTCCGACATGGTGTTGCCAACCATCCGGCATACTACTGACAGCTTCGGAACGTCTCTGGTCTACATGGCAGTGCGCATCGCAACGGCGTCCAGAGACTCGCGGTGACGCGATATCACATCCCGCTGGACAGGTTTGAGGCTCGGGATAACACGTGTGTGTTTCTATTTTACAACAATGCTACCCAAGGTCGTACAGAAACGAAAATGTTATCAGCATTTGCCAAGAGCTGCGGGAGGACAAGTCTTCGAATCTGAGAGTGGCCTGGCACGACATTAAGGCACCACACCAAATCGGGTTGACTTTGTCCTCAAACCGTCCAGTAGTTAAATATTTTTTACGAAGTGGAAGATGGTAGCACACTGAGTTTGTGAAAAATCTTGAGCACAGTGACATCCATTCAAAAAACTGTCACAAGACAATATTGGTGTTGAACAGCTGCGTATATAATATACGAGAGTTGAGAAATTCCTGCTGAGAACTACCTCTCTTTGCGCCCGAGCTTATATACCTCTGATTCGTGCTAATTTCTCATTAAATCTGGACTGACATACTGGCAGTAAATTTCACATTTCTTCTAGTCTTGAACACTGTAAAATGTGACGGTTAGACACACTGTAAATCACGCTGAACGCATGGATGACATTTGAACCGAGTGTTCAGTAACCGCAGCTCGTGTGCGCCCTCTCTCGCCCCTGACTCTCCGTGCACGCTGTCGCATGATTTCTGTTGCCACTGTCAAACATGGAAGAGTAGTCGTGACGGGAAACGCTCTTAGATAACGATCTCACACGGCCGACGACGGAGCGAAGAGCTTTGGCAAGGGTGTGCGAGAGGTAGGTGAGGGAAGGGGGAAAGGGCATGGCTCTAGTGACGGGAGGAGAGCACGTGTGTGTATGTGTGTGTGTCTTCCCGTGACGGCAAATAAACTAGGCGAGGGGCAGGACGTGACGTCACGCTACGAGTTCCCCCGACTCACGGAGAATGCCAAAAGCGCCGAGCAGGCCCCCCAATCAAACGGTTTAAATGAGGTACAGGAACGCCAAACTTTAAAGAGAAACCGGCGAGCTCAAAAGAGAAACGTCAAGAGAACTCGGCAATGAAACATGGCAGCAGATGGAATCGAGCTCCGGCGCTCCTCTTTTGACGACGCTGGCGAGAGCTCGTCTGTCGACAGCACTACAGACAGGACAAGTGTGACGAGCTCCGGCAGCCTGCTGTGTCTGTTGGGGGTTGGGGGCTGTAGCCACGTGACGCCAGGTTATGCAATGGTGAGGCTCCGGAAAAGGAGTTGTTCTGGAGGTGTGGCGATCAAGTCTCACAAGCGCCGTCTAGTAATGTAGAGCTATTGAAACTTGACTTCGCCGCAGCTCAAGTAATTCTTCAGGGGTTGTATATGTACGAGGTCAGGTACATGATTGTACGGAAATAATACTTACAACAGAATAGGGCTTGTGCTTATGAAGACTTCACCTTGTGTGTGTGTGTGTGTGTAAGTCGTCTGTCATGTTTTCCTTCACCATTGTCTTGCCGTCAGATTGTTCTTTGACGTCTAGCTGTATATACTGAACAGCACCCTGACACGTGGTCTTCCCAACAAGCAACACAAACAGGTGTAATGTACTTCTCCATTTCTTATTTTTTTAAACTTTAATTCGCTTATCGAGCAGTTTCTTCGTCTTAGTGCTCGGTGTCAGGAGACGGTACGGTGATCGCGCGGAGGCTGCCAGTCGTCAGAAAGTGCGTGAGCTGTGTTCAGTGTCCAATAGCTAAAAGCCATTGCAGACAAAGCCAAACCTGACAAAGCTCAGCTGTAAACGGTGCTCAGTTCTTACCCTAGAGGCTTATCTAGCCTGCGCTCAAAGACAAGTAGAGCGCTCCATTTTTGTTCTGTCCTTGGGGTGTACATCTCTAGATGTTAAGAGTCAAGATGAAATGCTTACTTCTACCAACTGTCGTAACATTTGTTGGCGAGCTAGGAGAAGTCCGGCATCTGACTCGAAAGTCTCGACTGTTGCAAAAAGGATGTGATCGTCCAAGGTCTGGATGATGGCGTGACCCAAGTCACGATCAAGCTACAAGAAAAGAAAAAAATAGAAGGGGGGAGGGTGGGCAACGTAAACTGAATTGTCCTCTGAAGGTTTCACTGGAAATAGGTCTCTGGGCCAGTGTGTGCATCATTTCCTACAGAAAACCTCCTTTGGCTGCCCTCCCTTTCCTTTTAATTGGTACTAGGGATGTAGTGTCTAATTAAGAAAAATTCTGAATTTTTTTTTAATTTTTTTAGTAAATACGATCATTTTCTGATACCTCGCAATACAGCCATTAGGACCTTTGCTCAGGAAAAAAATCCTTTGTTGAGACTGGGCGTTCCGTTTACATACAAACCTTTCGAACACTGGCAAACTTTCAACTCGGGGGTTTGAAGCCAACATGTAGCTCTCATGTCATGTCTTTAATGCTAGTATTGTGTAAAGCAGAAGTGGTTTGCCGTGAGTTAACGATTCCAAAGGGAGCACCTGGGTGTACTGCAAGAATGCCCATGGCACGTGAGACACTGGGGTCGCGTGCCAGAGGAGGGACAGAAACTCCCTTCCCCGTCTTATAAATGTCTGGGACTGTTCTCGCTACGCGTGGCAGCCATCGTCTGGGACCACCACAAAGAAGTGTTACACATCCTAAATAGTTTCTTGAGATTAACACTTGAGAGAAAGAAAAAAAAGGAGAAAAAAACTCACTGCTTTATCTGATCTGGCAGAGGTTGACAAGCACACACGCCAGATACCAAGGGGAGAAAGATACACAGTTTATGACGCTTTAAAATAGCGTGCACACCACGTACTGCAGTGTACTCACCCTCCCGGGTGGGGAGGGGGGGATAGGCCGTGGTGCGCCTCAGCCATGTTTGTGCTCAAAACTTTCCTAACCGAGGTCACGTGCTTTGCATCTACTGTTGTGATAGAAAGTGTGTGTGTGTGTGTGTGTGTGTGTGTGTGTGTGTGTGTGTGTGTGTGTGTGTGTGTGTTTTACTCGCTCACAAACATAAAAATCCCCAAACCAAAATATTTAGGAGCTACATTGCTAAAAAGATGACACGACGAAAGCGACTGTCCCAGTAAAACATACCTCCTTCATTGTCAGGACTGGAGAACCGTTTTTGATATCTCACCACCGACTGCGCTTGTGATGCCTCAGCACTTCTGACGGAAGAAAGTTAATTTGCAATTCA
Source organism: Marisa cornuarietis (assembly GCA_004794655.1). Classification (NCBI taxonomy): domain Eukaryota; kingdom Metazoa; phylum Mollusca; class Gastropoda; order Architaenioglossa; family Ampullariidae; genus Marisa; species Marisa cornuarietis. Next base: position 3,908,766 of record SMMW01000025.1, read on the forward strand.
ACTGACGCCTAACCCTTTGACCTTTCTCTTGTCTGTGTAATTGCACAAAAAGTAGTTCACCTGTGTGGCGGCCGGAGACGATGGCTTATCGATAGTCGAAGCCTCATTTGTAAGATAATGGCTGTGTAAAGCCTGTATACGGACATGTGTTGTTGTGTCCTTGCGGGAAGTACACCTGATCGAGGCAGTTGATCAAGGAGTCAAAAGTGCTTTTACTTTTAAATGCTCGTAACGCTCCGCATTCTCAAGGGGAGAGATCGTTAAACATCGGAACAGCAAAGGACAGACATTTGCAGGCTGACGGACATTAAGAGACAGCAAGGGACAGACACCGGAAAACAAAACACACACATTGAGCGAGAGAGAGAGAGAGATTTCGAAAAATTAAACGAGAAGGAAAAGAAATGGCGGAGAAGATAACGATGAGCTGAGAGAGGAAAGATTATTACTAGGAGGCAAGGGTTGTCCGTTGTTGAGTAGAGGTGAATAACAAGCTGTCGTCTGCTTTTTTTTGTTCATGTCATTACCTGGAACCCACCTTACGAAGAGGTCATGGGACAAAGCACGACTCACAGACAGATGAGAATGTGTGAAGTCACGGGGGCAGGGCACGAGATGTGTGAAGTCACGGGGGCAGGGCACGAGATGTGTGGAGTCACAGGGGCAGGCAGAGCCCGTGATGTGTGAACTCACGGGGAGCAGGACACGACATGCACGGACAAAAGCTGTTTGCGAGACTGCAGGAGGCCCCGGCAGGCCGCCCACACCAAGATTAACTGCACAAGCCCCCCATTTCGGCGACTAAATTCCCTTAACTCGATCGCAAGGCCTCGATGACAGACGAGGCAAACACAGCAAGCCGAGAACGAGTGGTTTAAACGGGCATCTATTTACATCACGCCATCGCCAGCTACCGACGTTGGATATCATATACACATCCATATCTACGCTTCATGTCGACACCTGCCCTCCGGGGGTCAAGGAGCCCGCCCTCCGGGTCAGCTTCTGAGGCTTGTATGAGCCCTTCCATCCCTCTTCTTCCTCCCCATCGTCCATCGATAACTCGACCGTTAATCAGACAGCAGTCAGCAGCGTATAGGGAAACAGAGTGACCTTCTGCAGAAAAGCGCGCCGGTAGTTGCATTACAGCGCACAGAGGGATATTCCTGTCGGAAATCACTGAACTTAGCCCCCCCCCCCGCCCCCGCCATAGCACCTATTTTCATTAAAGTAACTGTGAGGTTGGTGCAACACACACACACACGTTTCACAAAATGTACCTCCTGTAGATTTCGAGAAGTCAAAACACCTACTGACAGACATTTTTCCCAAGCGGCAACTTTTGCGACAAACAACAGATCTCTGTAATATGACGGCTGTCTGTTTGTGTTTGTTTTACCTGGATCCCAGGTGTGTAGGTTAATGTGAACAATATTTACTAGACTAAACAGTCGGAAAATTGCAAGATGTGTGCTATGTGGCTTGACGGCTAATCTCTTTCGGTGGACGTCTACTACAGCAATTAGACGACTGGTCGGCCAATCAGCTGATCAATCAATCGTCCCGCAGCCCGTCGTCACCAGTCTGCCTGTCACCTTGCCGCCGGACAACGAAGAATGAATGAAGCTCTTAATGTGATTTGTTGACCGAGGAGCATCAAGAGCGGGCAGACCTAAATTCAATCTGGTGTACAGGCCGTTTACACCATCAACGGCACACCTTCTGCGGGAGCTTAGACACTAGCTGGCTACGACCACTGTGTCGTCTGCTTCGTTCATGAGATTAGCAACACAGGCAGACAGTGCACATATTACCTGATCGAATCGAGAAAGGCCCGGCCTTATGAGCAAGAAAAAAAAAAGTAAATTCTCGACTCTCGATCGGTTTCTTTTAATTTCTTTGGAGATGTTCGTTAACACGGTTCGGATAATCTTCTGCTAGTCTTTGTGACCCAGGTTGCTAGTTAGTGCGACCTGGTGATGATGCTCTGCGCACACGTGGATCTTGGGACTACTTACAGGCAACAAACAGCTCCCATCCCCGTCTTCGTCAGATCGCAACGTCCCGAAAACAACAGCGCCTTGCTCCCCCGTCCAGAATTGTGCCCCCTCCCCCTCTGGGAACTAAAGCCCACGTGCAAAGCACGAACCTGAACCGCACGGGTGCGCATCTGAAGCATATTTCATCAGTTCTCTCGGTCTAAGTGCTGCAGACACTCGGTGCTCACTCTCTGACGTTCCCCGACATTATGAGCCCAGTGTCTGACGTTCACAGACATGTGGTGTGGTGTTCGCTATACACTGTGCATGTCTGACGTTCACTAACATTATGAGCCCAGTGTCTGACGTTCACAGACATGTGGTGTGGTGTTCGCTATACACTATGCATGTCTGACGTTCACCAACATTCTGAGCCCAGTGTCTGACATTCACAGACATGTGGTGTGGTGTTCGCTATACACTGTGCATGTCTGACGTACAACATTCTGAGCCCAGTGTCTGACATTCACAGACATGTGGTGTGGTGTTCGCTATACACTGTGCATGTCTGATGTTCACCAACATTCTGAGCCCAGTGTCTGACGTTCACAGACATGTGGTATGGTGTTCGCCTGTATACTGTGCATGTCTGACGTACAACATTCCGAGCCCAGTGTCTGACATTCACAGACATGTGGTGTGGTGTTCGCTATACACTGTGCATGTCTGACGTACATCAACATTCGATGCTCAGTGTCTGACGTTCACAGACATGTGGTGTGGTGTTCGCTATACACTGTGCATGTCTGATGTTCACCGACAATCTGAGCTCAGTGTCTGACGTTCACAGACATGTGGTGTGGTGTGGTGTTCGCTATACACTGTGCATGTCTGACGTACATCAACATTCGATGCTCAGTGTCTGACGTGCACGTTGACGGTGCCTCATTGTGAATATATGAGAGAAGGTACATTTCCAATACACTACTAAAGTGTAGCTGTTTAGTAGAAAGTCATTTGAAAACCAGCCTCGATATGGTGTGTGTCATGTCTACAGGTAAAAGCAGCGGACAGCATGCACTAGAAATTCGCGCTGAACACAACTCACGGTGGTAGGTGATGTACGACAGGGACATGATTTTAACAGCCTCATTTGCCCTGATGCACACAACTACAGGTGTCGTGCTGATGCGCTACAGGGACCATGGTGCTTCATGGCTTCCTGCATGCACTGGAATACCAAGGCCCCCCTTCCCTACCCTGATTCGTTCGCGTGGCATTCAAGTTGCTTGTCTGCCCTTGAGTTTTCTCCTCACGTGATGATGCGGGCTCTAATTTGATGTGGAATTCAAAGCTGCTGGATTCCTGCCGGCAGAATATCTCTAGGTAAAGGCATGTCGGACCATATACACATTATCTCTGTCAGGATCGAGTTTCAAGGGCCAAGCCTTAGACATATTTCCAAAAACACAAAGCAAAAAAACTCCTAAAGTAATACAAAATGGGTGAGCAAGCTGACGAAAATGTGCAGACGCCAAGAAACATTGTAATGCAAGAACGCATATTAAGAGAGGGGAAAAAATGGTGTTTCTATCTACGGCCTCCATTAAACGATGCATGCCAACAGCCGAAACTTCACTGAAAGAGGGCAGAATGCAGACAAAACACAATTCCTGTAAGCCAAAAACGATACAGTGAAATGTAAAATGAAAAAGGCTAGCCAGCAAGCAAGACTAACTTGAAAATGCTGCTTTAAACAAGAAAATTTCACTTTTCGAAAACGTTGCTGGATGTGATAATGACGAGACGAAGGGTTTTCGAGCCACCAGTTTTATTAAACTGTTTTTATTTCATCTTATTAAACCATCTTATCGTTTGAATCCTACTGAATATACGAGGGACGGGCAGGGATCACCGCCATCTTGGGAATGTGTCACGCTTCCCACTCCTGTCTATTTGACCTGCACGCAAGACCGTGGAGTGGAGGTGTGCTCTTCTGTGAGCATGTTTGTTTGTTGGTTTATTTATTTGTTTAAACACATTTAAACGGTTGACGGCGCTTGGCATTCAGTACTGTGTCACTCCGGTCAGCACCAACAGAAATAATACAGCAAGAGTCTGCTGTACATTGACCCCTGGTGTCCACAGAAAGGACAGCAATAGTATCCAGTGCACAGATCTGTGGTCCTCACAGAAATAGTACAGCAACTGTCTGCAGTACATAGATCCGTGGTGCCCACAAAAAAAATATAGCAACCGTAGCATTACATTGACCTCTGGTGCTAATAGTGCTCCAGGAGAGTTCTGATATACTAAATGTGCTCGAGTAAAGTCTCCACAGGTTGGGTGTTTTGTTTGTTTGTTTTTTTTTTTTGAAACTTTTACACGTTTTCTTGATGGAGCTGGGGGAGGTAACTAGTGATGGGGAGAGACTGCAAGGGCTCGCTACTCTATCCGCAGAGTTTTAAAGGGCGTTACGTGAAGTGGTGCCGACCCTGGAGGCCGGCACTTTATCTCCTTCAGACGTTCCCCCACTTGCAGGCCGCAGAACCCAGCCTGCGACAGGCCAGAGAAGACTCAGACCACGAGGATAAACAAGCTCACAAGCGCAAAGCCACCAATGTAAGCCATTTCATCAACAAAAATTAAGGAGAGCTTTGCAGAACCATGGCAGTCCCCGGGTGAGTGCAACAGGCAAGTCCCTCTCGAAAGGCAAATCCTCTCCCCTCGCAATTCCAACAAACAGCAGGAAGTCACATAATATTTCTGCTGTACATACGTCTAGCTACCCGACTGCCGCGGACTAACCGCGAAATCTCCAGGGAAGATAACAAATGAGAGCTGCACACTCAGCAATGCGCGACGTTCAGTACCGGGGTGATCAATAGCCCGGGGCATTCAGTCACGTGACCATTGAAAGGCTAGTCGCCCTGATAGGGTTAGGGTTTCTATTTCCGGGTAAAGAAAGCACAACGGATATGACGTAAACAGGACTTAGCCACAACGGTTTGCGACTGCTCGCTTTGTCTGCAGAGTTAAGAGACAGTACGTTTCGTGATTACAAGGCTTTTACGTGGGACTAGACGGCTGTTTGGACAAAAATAGCAGCTGCCAGGATTTCAAAGTCGTCGAGGAAGCAGGATATGTCCTCATTTAAAAAAAATCTGTTTTTTGTAGCGTTTTTCGTCTGCTGTTTGGTTCGCTGTATGCCAGACATTGAAAGACAGTCACGTGGGTCATAAATCACAACATTAGCGGCCTGCTGACGTCTCTCAAGGCGGACAGGCATTTCTTGTACTCTTATTTCTTGTCTCCGATATCTTTTCCACAGTGAGTCGCCGACAACTCTTGTTTGTTGTTTTACTATTTTATTTCCACAATTATCTCATCGCATTATTAGGATATTCATCCAGTTGTCTGTCGGTCCATCTATCCTGCAGCAGTCCTTCAGTTGTGTCAGCACATGTTAAATTGCTCTTCTTTCATTTCATGCAATTTTTAAAAAAATCTACCCGCATAATTTTAATGTTGGATTGAAAGTGATAGTTATTAGAGCTAAGCAAGCAGCCTTATTAATCTGTTAAGTTCATGTGTGTGAAAAACCTCCCACAGGTCTCTGCAGTGTCGTATGACTTCATGTGTTTCCCTGCGGTTCCCCCCCCCCCCACACATACACAGCAGTTTCTTGATGTGATGACCTCACGTTGCCTGGTTACTTGTAGCCAGCAGAGCCTGTCTGGACCGTGAGATTCATCGCTAGTCTTGTCAAACTCCTTATCTCCTGTATGCGGCAATGTCATGATGGGAACCTGCGCTATAACCTGGTGTTGCCTATTTCCAGAATGTCCTTACGAGCCCCGTGTCTGTCCCTTTCCTTATCGTGAGACGTTTTATTGCCAAGTGGGATGCTGGGAAAGCATCACGGCTAGCCGTCCATCCGACAAAAAACTTGCTCCGCTTAGACGCATTGTCTGGGACGGAGAGAATGCGACAGTCCGCATTCCAGGCCGAGAATGTCTGCTTGTGGAGGAGGAGAGAGGCGAGCATGCATTCCTCAGCGACAGTCCCTCCCAGCTGACCGAGACACAGTTCTTTACAGCTCGCTCTCACTCAACATCTCCTCTTTTCTCTACATTTCCTCCTTCGATTATTTATATATATATATATGTTTTTACACATAAATTTGGTTCTGAGAAAAATGCAAGTTCACTGTAACATGAGATGCTTCAGCAAAACAATACATCTTTTACTAGACTTCAAAAGCCAAGGTGTTTTATTGTTATTGAGAATTGCGGGGTGCGCTCGCTTGCTTTCGTCTTGTGTGTTAAAACCTTTCCTGCACATTGTGAATTCATGCCCATAAAAACTTACGGTGGAATCGCTTCATGAGTCTGGAACTCAGGCTTTGCCCCGGTTTTTTTTTTCTCTCTCACACAACGCACGCGGCTTTCACGTACCTACAGCGTATGTCAAGGTCGCAAGGACAGTCGAAGTTAAATTATTGATTCAAGAATATTACACAGCGGCGCGCAATCACCAGAAAAATGCAAATAAGATGAGGCGGTCAGATGAAGGGCATTAATGATGCATAGGGGTCTGGGCAGGCTTGCATGCCGACACAAGACAGACACGCGCGATCACACACACACACACACACACACACACACACGCACGCACGCACGCACGCACGCACGCACGCACGAACTCACTCACAGTTATATACACAAACACGAACCCACATACACACACACTCTCTCTCTCTCTCTCACGTACACGCAGTCATTTTTTTTCTCTATCTCTCTCTCACACACAGAGGCGAGCAGAGAAGGAGAAAGACAACACAGTTATAATTATACATCACGTGCAAAGCCCCTGGACCCTCAGCTCCATACGATGACTCCAGTAAAGCCAGTGTAAGCAGTTGACCATGATGGTGTCAAGGGACTCTAAGGCTACTGTATAAAGTCGTCTGTCGCGACTGCCGCTGACAGGAAGAGGCTGCTCTCATTTCTTTATTTACTCCTTCACCTATAGACATTGGAGTGCTCGTTGTTTTTTCGGTGGGTGGCCTTTTCGGGATTTTTGTGTTTTTGGTACTGTATTTTTGGCAGGCTTGAAATGGATGTCAAAACCCACACATTATGTAGAACAATTCTTTCCTCTCGCCATCATGAGAGAAGAGGACCTAACCAATCGCGTTAGGCTGCTAATGTAGAACTAACGGACAGACCCTGCGCGCGCTGTACTGTATTAGAACTTGATGAAGCCATCAGGCAGCCATCATCAAACATGAACAGCCCTGCCGCCACAGTTTTCAAATCAATTCAGTTGTTGTTTTCTCTGTCTCAAGCAAAGGAATAAAAAATATCATCTTGCGTGATTTTTTTCTTTCTTTCCTTTTCTTTTCGTTCCTTCTTTCTTTGCACGTGTTGCATTATCGAAAATGAAAAGTCAACCGATATGACACCTATTATCTTTTACCTCGGATGCTGCTTCGTCAAATTGCACAGAAAAAGTAGTCGTCGACAGCAAGCAATAAACATGACGTTAGAAAAGTAGGTCACGTGCGCATTTTATCCCGATGATACTTGAGAGAGAGAGAGAGTGCTAAATGAGAAACTTGTAAGTCAAATAAGGAATCAGAAGTCACTGGTAGAGCAAACTTCTGTGTCTGAGCTTTTTGTTTGATGTGGCTTCATCTCCAAACACGGCTAACTTTACTGGACTGATGGCGCATCCCACAGCAATTTGGCCCCAGAGTCGGCGAGCGAAGTCCTGGCGGCCGGAAGTCGGGGGACAGCGTTTTGCTGACACAGGAACAGCATGGCGGCCCACCTCTCCCCCCAAAAACCAATTTGTCCTCTCTCGGACGCTTGTCCTCGATGGATCAACAAGGGTCCGGCGGATGGCACGTAATTGCTGAAAATCATTCCCCTTGATCGATGCCAGACGGAATCGAACCTTGGGACAATCAGAAACGGGAGCCACCAACAGGGGCCGAGCAACCGGGCTGCCCGACTCCCCGCGACCTGGTGCGGCGCGGATACGAGCTGCCTCCGCGGACCGTCTGAGGGCCGGACAGCGACCACTCGGCGCACCAGTCAGGTCAGAGCTTCGAGCAGAAAGCAGCAGCAGCTGTGTAAATGAAGGAACCTTCGCCGCAATCACATTAGCAGCTTTTTGCCACATCGCAGTCAAGGAAAGACACGGTACCAAGCTTCTTGCCTTCGGCAAATCTTTCGTAAACATTAAGTGAACTCAGCAGCAGCTCTGTACTAAGTGTTAACTAACGAGGCACTATTTATTGGCCCAGTTGCATGAGGGGTCGTACGTTTTGCTACACATACGATGTCAAGAAAGTTGTAACGATGCAAGGTCTGTGGACAGCTTTTAACACGGAAGAGGTCGTCGGCGTGTTCGTGCAATCCTTTCTAGGGTACACCATGAGCAAATGAAGTCAGTGAGGACAGTTCAGTTAGCAGACGACATTTGTCACAGCACTCGTCAAGCTGCTGCCTGCAGTTACACAAATTGAGAAAATGAAATCAATTCGCATAGAACCAGGAATAAAGGAGCGAGCGAGCGAAAGAAAGAAAGAAAGATCAGAATGTCCACAATACAGAATATTCGACAAGTCCAAACAAAATGTTCACGCACAGCAAATTTGTTGTCCTCACCACAGCAGACCATATGTCGTCAACGAGGATTTAAAAAATTAAAATAGAATACAAACGGAAATTTCCGGATAATGCAGTCGGGAAAGTCTGTGGGCAGTAGGACAGCTGGCGATCACACTATGGAATAAGTAGGACTGCCGGTGATCATACTGTGGAATAAGTATGACCGCTGGTGATCACACCGTGGAATAACGACACGCCATGTTTCCACCACTTACTCTGTTTCAGCCATGGCGCTGATCGTATTGCAGCTTATTTACTCTCAGGCAGAAGGAGGAGGAAAAAAAATCCATAATCCTGGTCACATGACGTCAATGTCGATGTTCGGATCCCATTGTTTTAAGCTCCTTTTTTTAAAGTCTGGTGTGTGCTGCGGATATGTCCAGATGTTTCCCTGGCAACGTCACGATTCTCTCCGGAACACGTGACACAGACTGCAAGTGCACAGCGATGGTAGCCTGGTGTGTGACAGTGTAGGCCTGCAAGGACCTGCTTTCGTGTGAAAAAATGTGATAGAATCTAACGCTCACTTCTTACCATCTTCTCTTCTTAAAGGTGGGACAAATATGAACAAACCTTTTAACCGAGTTTGACTAAGTCTTTTTTATAACCGTCGTGTAAATCTTCAAATAGACAAATTCGCAGCAAAAGACTCAATTTGTGTGGTTACTGTAAAGCGCTTTGAGTCGTGGTGTTGCTGTAGAAAGGAACTATACATATTATTATTACCCGCCGTTCCTTAGCGAACATCCGTGTAATAAACAGACTCATCAGCAGCAAACACAGACAAGTGTCACAGACTTTGGCTGACATCTTAAGTCCACAGACAGCGTTAATGGCAGGCATTTGCAGTTGCTGTAAATCTCCTAATCAAAGTATGAGAAAGAGCTACTGCTTCCTATCCTCATGTTTGCCCCTCTCTCACATTTCCCCCCCCTCTCTCTCTCGCGCGCGCGCGAGTGTGTGTGTGTGTGTGTGTGTGTGTGTGTGTTATTAGGTATTGAAACATGTGAGACTACACTTTTAATAATGAGGATGGAAAGGTTAACTTAAAAAAAAATAAAAAATGAAATTTGTGACTGTTCCGATGTGCACGTTTCATAGAAATGCCTCACGTTCTCACTAAATAAGCCCGTGGGTCGCCAATCAGACCCGAACGAAGATGAGACCAACCGTTGGAGTGTTTGCCTCAGTCCTCCGAGTTTTACGAGCACCCGACCGTTCATGGCTAGCTTCTAAAAATAGTTTCCCTCTCGTGCATATCGGACAAAATCTACGACCGTTGCTGTGGAAGTGCGCGTGGCCTTGTTTATTCTGTCACCGTAGCTTTCTTTTCCCTTTGATGGTATCTCATCAAGACAAGAAAAAATCTGTAATTTGCCTCCCGTTGCATGAGACGGAATAAAGGTGAAAGATATTGTTCGATATGACTTTACAGACAATGGTCGGTTTTCTAAGAGGAAAATACGCTGGTATTTGTGGATGATATATGACTCCCATTATTTCCTAATAAATGTTCTGTGCCGTTTACAAGGCACATCCACGTTACAATCATCCCGAGGAAGCAGGGTGTGTCAGTATTACCGACATTATTATTGTTGTTATCGGTTACAAACCAGTTGCAACAATGTGGCTGAGCAGATATAATTATATTAACAATAATTATTACAGATCGACTGCGGAAATTGCAAGTGCATTGCTCCATAATCAACGATCACAACACGTCCTCCTACTAAGGTTGATTACAGACATTACCCGCGGCAGTTATCACAGCATTGCTGACTGCTGCATAAGACGATGCTACACAAAACTGAAAACGAGTGCATGGAAATGTTTCTTCCCTTATAAAATGAGCTTACATTTATCATAATCTACTTGCTACGCCAGGGACACTACCCAGTACTTATTTTCAGTTACTCCCCACTTAAATAGAAGAACTGTCTTCAAGACCAGGGGAGATATGTGCCCATCAATATCGTGGCTGGTTGCTAGTTGGTGTCATCAGTAGAGACTACATCAGTTTAGGTAACTGTGGCAACAGATTCTGGCACACCTAGATGACATAGTTCATCGCTGGGAAAGGAAAGCATGGTTCATCATTGGCGGGGGACGTATCAGGTTCGTGGCTGGCTGAGGGCAAAGTTCATTGCTGTTTCAGGGATGACCAGGCGCGGTGCAACATGTCTAGGAGTGTTGCTCGCCAAGTGGTTGCACGGTGGAAAACGGAAAAGACAGAAGACGTGCTGTTTACACCGATAGGTGTTTACACGAGTTTGTTCAAGCCCCTGTAGCTCTCCCGTCGGCCGAATGTCTGCCGGGTGTCTGATGGGGTGTAGGGAGGTGGTAAAGGGGTTGCCGTCCGTGGCGCGCGCCAAACAGTATGGGAAGGGGGTGGGGGGGGAGAACATCACTAGCGGCACGTAGAATGGAGTCAGATTCTCTTGCCCTCTTGATCCCAGCGTCTCCAGAATCAGACCTGCGCGCTCCAAAACCGGACGGTCGTGCGCCAGGGGAGACAACATCAAACAAGGGAGACAACCCTGCCTGCCCGCCAGTCTCTCTGGCCCCGTGCTGCAAACGCATCGCGCGGCGGTCTGCTGCAAGACGGGTGCTAATGTTAACCAGAAGGCGACCCCTCCTTTGAGACTATGCGCACCCGCTTCAAACGCATAGCCGCGGGCGTAGGAGGGACGACTTTGTTGAGACTGTGCGGCATAACGTCTGAGGCGCGAGACCGGTGACTTCGCACCTCCCTCAGCGACCACGATCCCACGTTTGGAGTCCTTGTTGGCCATCCTAGCTCTGGGAACGACCACCTAAAAACATGACCGAAACGCGTGCCGATGTGCTGAATTCCTGGATCACAAAGTAACGATTTCTGGTATTGATGTTGTAATCTGGTTTTGGTTTAGACTAACACCTCTAGTACAAAATAACTGCCGCATGAGGTAGTGACAGCCCACACCTTAATACCAAAAATCACTGCTTTGTGAGCCAGAAAATCAGCGTGAACAGACTAAGCCGGACTCAGACGAGTCGACTCCACTCTGATGAAACATGGCGAAAAGATTCTCCAACCGTCTACATTGTCCTCAATAGTGGTCTGTTTCAGTTGTGGATGTTCGCATGTTCCCGAGTGTTAGGTTCACTAACGTAGTCTATAAAAATGTATTGACTATGACTAGTCGCATCACTTTTATTAAAAGTACGCAAGTTGTCATAAGATTCTCGTCCCTTTACAAATGTAATAACCTATAGTCACGTGTCCATCATGCTCACATTTTCCAGCACGGAAGACAGTGTGTGTGTGTGTGTGTGTGTGTGTGTGTGTGTGTGTGTGTGTGTGTGTGTGTGTGAGAAAGTGAGAGGTAGACATACAGAAACAGGAAGCTGCAACATCATTTCTCTGATATCCAGCCTGTAAACTGTAAAGAATCATTCCGCTAACCTGCCCGATTTTTTGGAAACATCTCTCACATTCTGTATTTTTTTTTATACCACGTTCACTATGTTAACGATGAAATAAAACAGTAACTAGAAACGTTGCTCTCGCCTCAAAGTGCGGTTACCACCCCTTATGGCACGGAAGGAGAGCGGCAAAATGAGGAGCACTGCGCATGCCTACATCATCGATCGCCTCTGAACGGAAGTCATTGGCGTAGCCATGCTTCGACTTCTTGCCTGAGCTGCCCTCTTTTATGTGTGTTCTGGTTCACGTTCGCGATCGATCTTCACACCCCGATAGGATGCCGGTTACCTCGTCATAAAACTGCTACACTCTTGAAAATATCTGGAACAGCATGCCAATGCTGGTGGTGACAGTCTACCAGTCTCTGTTTCAGGATTTGTAAAAAAAAAAAAATCATCTCCAGTACCTTGACATTCCTACACGCTGCCAAATCCTATGTTAATACAAAAATATCACGATCAAGCGTAGCCATGTTTTTTTTTTTTTGTTCATGTAACAGTGAAAACATTAAATGAGGCATTCTTAGCAGACGGCACAAATATCCAAGACAAGCAGACAACTTTGAACAAGCTCGCACTCTAGCCTTTACATTATTTTAATGCTTTAAAATTGCTAAGTGTCTGTATGTGTGTGTGTGTGTGTGTGTGTGTGTGTGTGTGTGTGAGAGAGAGAGAGAGAGAAAGAATGAACGTGAAATAATAAGAGAAGGAGAAAGCTTTAAAGGTCTATTTAAAATCGTGTCAAGTGGTATGATTAGTTTCTGAAAAAACTGTTAAGTAACAGTGTTTATAACGAAGACCAAGATCACTCTCTCACTCTTTCCCTCTAACTTCATAAAATATTTTCGAAGCGTTTTCGTGATCCAAGTCGCGCACCTGCGCCGTCAAAGCAGGCACAATGAAATGGCTAGCGTGCGAAAGGACAGCCAGCAAGCCATCCTGCCACACAGCCAGCCAGAAAGGCAAACACGACACAAGTCAAAGGAATTAGTGTAAGCTCAGGCTTTGAGAAAGCATTTCGTTTATAAGCTAGTGTTAAATAAAACATTAACACAGAGAGAGAAAAGTTGTTAATGCAGTCAGTGAATACAGGATTGTTTGTGATAAATGGATTACATTCTCCTCTGTTGAGTTCGCTGACAACAGGACTAATGGTTACAAAAAAAGAAAAAAAAGATTTTAAGTAGGTGTATCGCCAGAAGACTACAAAAGGAAAACGTCCTGAAGAGGACGCGAGAACGTCAGAAGCGTGGAGCGTCAGGTCTGGACGCGCAGTGAACGCGATCGTCGCGAGACTACAGGTGGACCGCGTGGTCCTGCGGGCGACAATCCCCGTGATAAGCATCGCAGCAGGCACTGCGCGCTGTACTCAATCATTGGCCGCCTCCTGTGTCATATATCTGAAGGCAAGGGCATCCACCGCTTGCCTTATTGTTCGCGGCCAGGTCCGTGTAAAGCCGCCAACAATCCCCCCTCGTACACTCTTACCCAGCGCTGATACTGCGATTGTACTGTTTGCCAAAGGTAGAGCCTGCAATCTATTGTTCCCACATCCAGACCTTCCAAAAAAAAAAAATAAAAAAAAAATCAAAAGCAACAAACAAAAATGCAGGGTAAGAGGTATAGAAGAACAAAACATTGGAACCAAATAATGAGAAAAAAGTTTAAAAGAAAGGGAAAGCGAAGGGGAGGGGTACATCTCAGCCACCTGCTTCATGATCTCTCATTTCTCCTGAAAGAAATTCAAAGAAACGTGGCCAAACGAAGGGGAAATCAACTAAACTACACCAAATTAACCAAATAAAGACAAAAAAAGAAGCAAAAGACGTCTAACAGCACATTTGGTATTTTGAGTTTGTGTAGTGGTGGTATTCACGGCTTTTTAACAGAACGGAGCGAGACAGCGACAATGACAACTGTATACGGACGTTCCCCACCCTTATTTATCCGAAGGCTATGCTGATACCTGTTGTTTTATCTACATGTAATTCCAAAAGTTCTCATCACATCAATGTGCAAAATTTGATAATGATGCAACAATGCCCGCATTGTATTCCGTAAGCGGAAGGCCGACCATGCCACATGCTTCTGTGCGATCTCCACTGGCTGCCAGTTCGGGCTCACATCGACGATCGCCATAAACTTTGTTATCGTGTTGTTGTTCGTGGCCTTACAAAAATACTCTGCTAAGTGTCAAAACCTCAATTTGTTTGGCGGTGTGGGGTGGCGGGTGGGTGGTGCGGGAGATGATTAGATGGACAAAGTGTACCATGTGTCCATTTTTTTTCTAATGAGACAACGCTGCAGGACAGACGCAGGCGCAACTGATGGAGCGAGGAGCGCACGCGCGCACGCACGCACGCACGCCCCCCGACAGAGAGAGAGAGAGAGGAAAGTCAATGTCCCTACATGCTCTCTGCCTCATTCTACGGCTGCTTCAGCTTTTTCCTTTTTTTTCAAAGACGTTTCTAGAACTGCTCGACTAAAGATTTTTTTCGATTGGGGAGTGAGGGAAAGGGTATGTAGCTTGAACAGCAGGCGGTAGAGGGGTTTGTATGTATGTACCATTGCAGCTTACAACGAAATGTCGCGCAACCAGCAGAAGGAAAACCAGACACCTTGTTTAGAAAACGGTTCGGCTTCAGCCTTCGTGCAAACCAACCATCGATTACAACAGAAGAAGAAAATAGCAGCGAGAAATACGTTTAGAAAAAAAAAGGGTTTGGACGTAAATTGTGCTCCAAGGTTCGTATGTGTAATCAGTTCGGACAGGTGGCGCCCCTCCTTCTTTAGAGGTAACTGTGTTCGATCAGACTCAGTTATTCCCCTTTCAAAGACTGTTCGTAAAAGCGTTGTCTTTCTTATGAACTGTTGTAGACTGTTCTGTTTGCTTTTGGCAGTGAGGCGCGAAAAATGCAGTTTGATTCTTGAGAACCTGAGACCCTTGGTGCTGGTATGTAACCGTCTGTTGCTTCTATTGTCTGCTGTACACTCATGCAGTCTGTAGGTGTGGAGCTGCTATTACACAAAATATGTGTGAACACATCACCCTTCTCGACCTGAGCTAGACACACGCAATTACGTATGCACACACACACACACACACACACACACACACACACTTTGTGCGCGTAGGTGCCACCTGCACCGTAAGCACAAACACATACTTATCTACATTTCTTGGTTAATAACCTCCTTGTGTGTTTTGTGTACACGCGTTAACAGATCTCAACCTACAGATAGCACTAAGTCTTCTGTGATCCCCTCCGTTTGGGGGATATGATTTTAAAAAAAATGGTGAATACCTTCTAAATATTTGCTCACATCCCTCTCACCTTTCCTTAACTTGCTTCTGTCCCTTCTTTCATGTTGTCCTCGGCTCACAAACAATAGTCGTATCGATTCTGCACTTCTAAATTTACTGGCAGCTTACTTCGCGTATCCCCCGATGAGGGTCCCAGATAAATGACCCGGTCAGAAGCAGTCTCAGACTCGGACAAAGCAAGGGAGGCCAGAGGAGCGTAGGTCATTTGTATTAAGTCCCCTATTGCACATGAAACTATAAGCACCGCGGCTGTTCCCTGGCCTTTAACTGCAGACTGATACTCGGGGAGGTGAAGGGACTGGCCGCGACCCAGACTAATATAAAACCTATGCAGATTGAACGTAGTCGCTGCTTGCTGGTGCGGGCATTGCTGGAGACACCAGTGGGACACAGAAGAAATTGGTAGGCAGACGTGAAATATAGCAGCTACATAAAGGTAATTTTGAGGTCTCATACATCACATTTTATCCAATGTCTGACATGCACTCATTCTTTCCTACACTCAGTCTTTCCTTTTTCATTTTCTTTCTCTTTCTTTCTTTGTTTGGCAGCCAGACTCTTTAGCACTGAGGAGAATACGAACGCACGCTCTGGCATTGAGGGACCCCTCCACCCTTCCCATGCAAACATAGCGTCTGACCACTCGCCCACTCCTCTTTCTCTCACTCAAATACAAGGAATATCATGAGATGACTTAGGAAAAGAACACGTAGATAATATACTAGTTACATCCATGCTATAAAATTCAACAACAACAAATAATAATAATGACCACCCACCTTTTACATTGTCCCTTTTCCTAAAGACTTTTCACGTCTACGACAAGTGGCAGCGGACGATAAACCAGCGGCTGAAAAACCCGAGCACAACCACGGGCTGATCCTTTCACCTCCCGCTGCTAATCGGCTGCACACGCGGGGTCAAGCCGCCAGTCTAGACGCGCTAGTTGTACCATAAACACTCGCTCCCTCACCGTTAGGTCGGACCTCGCTGTCGGACCGCGCGCGAATTGAGACCGAGGCTGCTAGGTTTATGGTACGAAGCCTGGTACTCATCCGGGAGGACATGGGGTACGTACGTGCCATCAAGTGTCCGACGGAGGCTGGGTGCTGCGGCAGTTACTGGGCTTTATGCGCTGTTTTCGCAGTACATAAAGTAGGCAATCTTGTTTAAGAGCAACAAAGAGCCTACCTTGTCTTTGGTCTTGGCCCCAGCCGTGATGACTCCCAAGACTAAAGTCTTATACAGCTGCAGAGTACCAGACATTTTCGCTAACCACTCTCTTCATGTTTGTCTGCATATAACGCAGACAGTGCAGGCAGTAATATCAGATATGAAACACAGAGGAAAAGAGGATGGTCAATCACACAAATGGCAGTACCACGGATATATTTCTAAAGCTTCAACAGATCTTGCCGTCCCATGAAACTAAGTATACTCGTGACTATCACTGAAACACCAAGACTCTAGTCTTCCATTAAGCTGGAAGCAACGCTGGCACGAACTAAAAAAAACAAAACAAACAAACAACAAACTAGATGAATAGATGAAAATTTACCTAAGGTTTTATAAGAACTGTTTCATGGTAACTGGGATCCATATAAAGAACTCACACCGACATCCGAATGAAGTATCATCGCCGCAGAGCTCGCAGCTATTTGAGCGACACACGAGCAGACCTCAACATCTCAGTGTGGATGCCAAACCAGTTTTCTCAGTGTCGTTTAAAGACATATTTCGAGCAGCTTCAGCGTCTACATCACACTTCCTGCCTTGCCCCCCACTTCCGTTTCTTTACTCATGACTTCAGGTCGCAGCGGAAGCCCACTCCCGCCTCCATCAAAAAAAAAAAAAAAAAAAAAGAGAGAGAGAGAAAGCCAGTCTCCCCTAATTGCCGTTCTCTACGATCCCGCCACTGTCTGTATTGTACCGTGACGACTCTGCATAAGATCCACAAACTAACCCAGCCTGCTTCCTTCTCATCATATCTGCCTTCATAACTTGGCGGGTGTTATCAAGTGCGTTTCAAGATATACTGGAGATCTAGTTTTTCTCCCACTCGCTTCGTCGCCGAGCGTTCTTGACAAGTCGTTTCGCGCCAGAAAAAATAAAATAATAAATTGGGGGATGGTCCGCACTTGGGCCTAGCGCGTGGGGTGGGGCACAGGATGCTGGAGGCGCGATACGCTTGATTGGGTTGCTCTGTTAATGAGGCTGGCGGGCCGGGAACAGTCCGTCTTCACAACACAGCAAGAAGGGTGCACTGCGACCACAACTTCGTTGCAACGAGGGACGACAACGTCAACCATCAGAGTGAGTGAGTGAGTGAGTGAGTGAGTGAGTGAGTGAGTGAGTGAGTGAGTGAGTGAGTGAGTGAGTGAGTGAGTGAGTGAGTGAGTGCACATAGTAATTAGAGGGTATGTAATGTGTAAGAGGAAATATTTGTAAACTTTCCACACTTTCGTTAGAACAACGTTTAGAAACACTTTGTGCGAGTGGAAAAAAATAAAGTGCAGTACGCGACGTTTCCTACTTGGAAGATCACATGGATGATGAAAACACCTTATATCGTGTGCCATAAAAGAAAATATTCTACATAAAAAAATTGCTTCGCAACTGCCACAGACATTGCCTGTTAGTGTGGAGAAAACGAGCGAGAAAGAGTGGAAAGTCAGCAAGGTCTGAGGATTCTCACAGGTGACGTGTAACCTCAGACAGTCGAGGACGGATCCGCCTGAACCATTGTGATAGTCATCAGGCGAAGCTGCCTTGACGGCTGACTGGAGGAGGCAAGGTCTCCGAGGGGCTGACGAGAAGTCGATGAGAAGACGCCCCAGTCGCTGTGACATAAAAGTTGGGCCCCAGTCACCCGTGAAAATGGATGTGCCCTTCCAGGAGGTGGGGCATCTTACCGCAGCCAGACGATGGGCCAAGAGCTGTCTGCTGCAGCATCGAGGTACGACTGATGAAGAAAGAGCAGTCGACATTCCCCAAGTTAGCAAAAAGAATTGTTGGTAACCATTTCTATTAGGGCTTTCACTGTTACTATTAATTACTACGGCGCTATTTTAGCAATATCGTACAGGTTGTCTGTTATCAGTCCCTGTGTGTGTGTGTGTGTGTGGGCGAGCGAGGAAATGATAGTGAAAAAGAGAAAGAAAGGAGAAAAAAAAGGATTTAAATGCACATTCCTGGGACTTCATTCATTGAACGATAAACTTCATGAAATAAACACACTCGCACACCAACAGAACGAGTCACAGCTGACAGCAGCAAGAGGTGGGGTTGGAGGGGATTCTTCTTACCTAGGGCAGGGGATGGCTTGCGAGATAGCGCCCTCTGGGGCTGAAGATAAATGAAGACCTTCTTTACAAGAACCAGGTGCGCACAAGGTGAGGAGCGCTTCTAACGGTTGTGCGTGTCAGCCGGCAAAGATCAAAACGTGAAAGTTACTCACTTCTCTGCACTTGTACAGGATGCAACTGTATTGAAATGTTAAAAAAAAACTTAGTTGGGAGTTAATGTCCTCTAACCCTCTCTCTCTCTCTACCGACAAACGCGCCCCTCCAGACGGCAGTGCGCATGCGTGTGCATGTTCTCTTACGCGCGAATTCTCCCCCGTGTAACCTGTCCTGTCCACACAGCACACAGCTAACAGATTCTAAAGCGAAATATAATCAACACAAAGCTGAAGTTATTGTCACCTAGAGATTCACTCGTTTCCAGAACTTTCGATTTTGTTGGGTTTTTTTCCCCGGGATGTGGAGGGGGGGGGGGAGTTGTTAGCATGTTTTTAAAAAAATCCTTCTCATCCTGTTTGCGATCTTTTTATATTAGCTGCGCTTTAAAATGATGAACTGTGTGAAGCTCAATAGCTCTCTAGGGTCGATTTTGCAGGGTCTGTTGTTCATCAGTTGTAATTATTGAACAGAAGGCTTATGTAACGTTCAACTCTCGGCTTAATGTAAAGACTTTCGCAGAAGATCTCTGCCTTGTATGTTATCAACTAAGTAATGTGCTGTCAAAGCATTACTGCCCCCCACCCCCCTCGGGACTCAACAATTTTTGTGAGCTGTTTTCTGACAGAAACGTGTTTTAAATTACTTAAATGACATAAACCATATTGACATATTCCAAAAGCTAGTGAAACCAGTAAAATCTCTTCTCTAGTGAAAGCTCTCTAACAGACGCGTCACTTGACTGAGATGTGGGTTCGATTTCCTCTGCGTTTTCTCATTAGCGAAACATGTCGGGTGTCAGGTGTCGGATGTCGGGTGTCAGGTATCAGGTGTGGAAGTTTGGACTCTCGAGCAAAGCGAGCGCTCTGAGCATTGCTTAGTGTTTGATCTGGTCTCAAGTCCAGCAGGCGTACTTTTTGTTTGGAGAGCTGTTGTAGGCTGACAACATCATTTTAGTTCTCTGTTCACATTGAAAACCAGGTGTGCGTCCAGCGAGAGCAAAGGACAAATGATTCTGCCACGTAATGAAAGGTGATTGACCCTGTAATGGAAGATGCAGTGTCCAGTGATGTCCTGTCCTGATTTTCTGAGATGATTGTCTACTTTTCTTTTCGTGCGCTATTCATAGGTTATTTTTTGTATTGCCTTCCTAATACACTGGAAACCATTCAGCAAAGATATTGTCCAAACCTATCGCTTTTCTCTCCTTATTCTCTTTACTTTACACTTGCCTTAAAAGTCGTCTATGAGCCATTGAAAACATGAAGTGCCAGATAGCACCAGCAAAGTCACAAAAGAAGGTTCATCTGTTTGACACATGTGAGTCATAACCAATAAATTAATGACAACAGGTCAATAGTATGTGTGTGGGGCAAACTCCATGTTAGTGAACGGCCTTCACATTCTTGCCCCCTTAGTATCGTTTTTGAGGGGCGTCCCCCCTCCCCGTGCCCCCTGGCTCCTACACCACTGCAGTGTTCTAGCAGCATGAGGTTTGCCTTCCACTGCACATTATTATCTGTAATGGATTCTATATTTCTTGAAACAATTATCTCTCTGATTGCGGACGAGGGTAAGAAAGTCACAAAGACGTCCCACCATCGCATGAGGACGTGAGAAGACAAGGACTGGAGGCCGTAAGAAAAGGAAGGACGAGAGCGACAGGAAGGACTGTCCATTGTTCCTTGAGAGGACCCTAGTATCTGTCACAGGGTGACGCCGTAGAATCAAGCCAATCTTGTCTTGTATATCAAACGATAGAGCGAAAAGAACAGACAGAGACAAGTGCTTTTGAAGGCCGCCTTTGAGTAACTTAGCCCTCCCCTCTGAAGACGGTGTGACTGTCCCAGGGTCAATATTGACCGCTCTAAGAAGCTGTATATCTACCGTAAGACCACTGTCCCGCTCGGCCCTTTGCTCTCCACAACAACAGAGTTAGTCACTTATCGGTGTGAGGCCTTCAGCTGACCTCGTCCCACGGTCACTTCGAACAGGCGTTTTTAGCGACCCGAAGTTTTGTGCGGGAGTTGTTGACGAACTAAGTGGAGGGAAGAGCGATGGTGAACCAGAGGGAAGGGGTTCTGTTTGTGGGGATAACCAACTGCTCTGATTGACGGAAGGCTGACCTGGCAGCAATGTTATGCCTGTTCTCACAATCACTCGACTGTCTTGGTTCAGCAGTGTTTGCTGTGCAGATCATCTCCTTGCCTGCGAGCTGGTGGGCGACTACCTTACAGGTTGATGGCCTGCTTGGACGGGAAAACTCTTCCACTTAAGGTGATTTCGAGATGCGTCCGATACGATACCCACCCGTGTAGCGCAGCCAACTTCCCCCAGTCGACTCAGTGGCGGGAATGGGTACCTGACTCCATAGAGGGTTTGGGGCAGGTGAGGCACCGAGGGAGAGAGAGAACACTTGTCTCTGCTGACCCCGAGAAAAGTGAGGTCTCTATCGCCTCACTCCCCAACGACCTGAAAAGGTCACGGGACAACCTTCCCATTTTACCCAAAGACTATGTCCCTAGTAGTGACTGGCGGCAAGCTAGCCAATTTCTAGATTCATGTGTAAAGGCAAAGACTACAAACTGGATAACATATTCCCCTTAAAAACAATAATCACCCCCTCCCAGAAAACTCAATACACATTTTCTTGATGAATTAATGAGACGGCTAGCCTAATCTAACCATAAATTAAATTAAAAATATTTTTGAAATAAATTAAATCATAGTAACTGTGGATTTCCTTTGTTCATTCACGTACCCAAACTAAGGTAGGATAAATTGATAACTAAAGCAAAATCTAAACCCCAGAAACTACAGATAAATGCCCGATTTATAAAACCAAAAAGAGTATTAAAAGGGGTAAAGTAAAAGTTCTTTTAAGAAATGAACAGTGTAAATAAACATAGTAACTAAAACTAAACAGAAGTCTAGACTATAGAAATAGGGCAACACAAGAGATATCATTCTGCACCTTGCAGGCCTCGGTCACCAAGAGCGAGGAAAAACAACTGGAAGAGGCCACCAGCAACATTAACCAACACCTGCAGCGTCAGGTAGCAGCAGCCCTCCCTCCCACACCTACCCTATCCCCTTCCCCTCCTCGCTCCTTCCATCCTTCACTCCCCTATATTCCCCCACATCCCCATCACCACTTTCACAGTGCGAAATCGCCTTTTCCCTTCCAAACAATAAAAACCAAAACAAACAAATAGTGGTGGTGAATGGGTGGGTGGGGGTGGGTGGGGCGGGCCAGTAGCACAACGGTTGCTCGTCCCCAGCAGAATGAAGGTTATAAAGTGTTGGGTGAAGGTCTCTTCTCAGGGGTCACTCTCCCCTGTTCACATGCCTGGCTGCGGTGATTTGTTCCGGGTACTCTGGTTTCTTCCTCCTTTATCACCCCTCTATAATAGAAAATCGTCAATAGAGGAAGCACAAAACAAACCAGTCAACCTTCATTTCGACTGAAGGGAGTACCGAGGGAACAGCGTGCACGTTCTCGTCTAGAAGACACGTGATACTCTACTACATTAGGGTTAGGAAGCAGACTAGACGTAAGACTCTAATACATTATTTGATAAGAAATAAAGAAAGCTACGAATGCACTGAGGTAGAGTACCTTTTCAGTTAGTTATATTGATTAGATAATTTATTTCCTTTCAAAATCTTTCCGCTTTTCTTTAATGCCATTACAAATTGTAATTTCGATCAGAATTCCGAAATGGTACATCCACCATAGAGGAGTTCAAATACAGCTAGAACTGTAAACAAAATTAATAAAGCCTATATAATTTATGTAAGAAAAGAGCTTCGCAGACATGAGAAACACAAGATGTTTGGCAAGTGGAATAAAAATTGTTATAAGCACACGAGCGCCACGCCATGTACCGTGTACACGGTCATGCTAGTTGTAGTGGTGAGCCAGATAAGAGTTCTAACAATAAACTGTGGCGAAAGTTTAAAAAGCCTGATCAAGAAGCCAGACTCATGACATTTCTCCTTGGACTAGCAGTTTGGCGGCCAGTACCAGGACGAAGATTTGAAGTAGAAAATCTGCTTGACTCTCCAAAGTAGTATTTTCTCTCTCTAGTCCAACATTCCCCATGTCTCGTATTTTCCTCTCGTGTGATTGAGGACATTGACATGGCTACTTGTTTCAAAGGGCTTCATGTAACCTTACAGATAAGCTTGATTTTCATCTGACTTGTAAACGTCCCATACAGACCATAAACAGCATTCAAAATCACTTTTGGGGGAAAAACGTTCACCGCAAATTCACTCGGCAAGAATAATAATCATAAAAAAGCCAGTCCCGTTTGCCGATATTCTTGGCGAGCATACTCGAAGGAAAAGACAGGTGACAGAGGCAGGTAAAACTGACAGGAGGTATTGACTGTAGGAACTGACAGCTGCACGTGTGTTCTCATCTCACAGACGCGAGGGCTTAAGTGTACTGACAGGGAGTCTATGCCGATAAGCTTGCAGACCGTTTGATCTACCTGATATCAAGGGATTAGGCGATTAGCAATCAGTACTCTTCTACACAGAACTCCAACAGCTTCAAGAGCAGGCTGCCTGGTTGAAATTAAACTTCTGAGAGAGTGATGGGGCTGGGAATGTCAAAGTTTATTGCGAAATGTTGACAAAGTCATTTTCACTTCGCAGCAGGAGAGGGACTTCTTACACCAGGGATTTGCGAGAAGAAAGCTGGACAGGTGATAACTAACTTACAGTGTTTGCCTTCCCTACTCTCAACAGCAGCTGTCGGCAAGGAGAAGGTAGGAAATACCTGAGATAGTGAGTGACACGATGAAGCGAGCGGTTCTAGTGTTCAGCGACATGGTGCATACAGCAGTATAGTCGGCAGTGTAGTATAGCAGTATAGTTACATACAGCAGTATAGTCGGCGACTAGCCTTCCCCACAGCTTCACAAAACATGTGAACAAGTTTAAGTCCCGTACAAACGACAGTGTTTACATTTGATGCAACAGACATACAAGGGAAAGACGTCAACGTTGTACTGATGTTTTAACATGGCTAGGAATCACAGAACATGAAAGAAATTCCGTACGCGCAGTCTTTCTCTTACCTTGCCATCGTTTCTTAGCGCGCTCGCCGTTTCTGTGTCTGTGCCGATGTCCGTGTCTCTCTCTCTCTCTGACGTGCACACACACACACACACACACACACACACACACACACACACACACACACACACACACACACACACACAAGCGCGCGTGCATTGCTATTGCTGTTAGTATTAGCATTCTCCGTAAGTATTATGAGTTAAAAATAGCATTTGGTCATTCTGGAGGTACCGTCCGTACCACCCTGCCCACCCCCACCCTCCCAGCACGTTGCGCGGTCTTTCGTTCGATGCGAGCGTCTGGAATCTCGCCATTTCTCTTTTTCAAAAAGTCATCGGGAGCGAGGCCCTCAGACTAAACAGATCTCTCCAGCCTCGCGCGGGATTCGGGCCGGTCGAGTGGATTGCGCCAGTGGATGCTGACGTGCCGAGGCTTCCTTGGCGGGCGAAGAGGGCCAGAAAAATTTATGAGATTTCAAACAGCCAGTGATGGAGGGCCTAGATAAGGAAAGGGGCCGATAATGAGCGCCCATCGTGAACGAAAATTGGAGGTTAGATCGTTCACATCGTTCAGATCGAGTTCGCGTGGTTCTCCATTTCGTCCTGCAGACGACTAGAGTTGGCAGTAAAAAGTTTTGGGGTCGGGAGGGCTGGACAGCTTGACCCAGCCGAGGTGTGGATGCCCCCCCACCCCACCCCGTCAGACGGGGTTCTTCAGTCGGCTGGTAAGGTGTTAATGAGTGGTCGCGTGAGTAAGTAGATTGTGGAGCATTTCCGCACGACTGCGCCCACTCCCGCCTTCGACCCTCGCAGCACAATCAGCAGAATTGCGGACTCGACAAGAATCAGCACATTCCTGTCCTCGTCGCCTTCGCAATTTGCAGTCGCGAGAAGCGCAGATAACTCAGCCTGAGAGCATCTTCAGTGATTTCCCCATTTCTATGCAGTGGACACTGGCCAGCGCTGATAATCATCGCCAACACAAATGAGTTCCTTTACGACGCCGATCAAGTACGCAGATGGCGCCAAGGAAGTCCGCGAGCACCATGGCGACGAGAAAACAAATAGCTCCATGGCGACGACGAAGTAAAAAATTAAAAAAAAAAAAGTGCAGTGCATGCGCTTTTGGACAATATCTGTTGAATCTGATCAGCTGGTCGAGACTTGCTGGGCTGGCTGTTGTGATAAGGACATGGCATGAGCCGCCTCTACAGCAGGTTTTATGAGACGCTGAAGCCAAGGCTGGGCGACCCCGTCTATCAGGCGTCGACATGCTTACAGGATAATATTTATTTTGAAAAAAAGGACAACGTTAGCGTGCTTTATGTGTCAGTAACGTTCTATTCATGTTTCTTTTAAATGTGTGTGTGTGTGTGTGTGTGTGTGTGTGTGTGTGTGTGTGTGTGTGTGTGTGTGTGTGTGTGTGTGTGTCGAGTGTTTTATCAGGGAAACAGCTAGTCATTTCCTAACCTAAAATATCTTCGTCTGCATTTGCAAATAAATGTTCTTCCCTCGGGCACGGTGGAACACGCCAGTCACACGGCAGTGACAGAGTAACCCCGAGGTTCTGCCGACTGCCAGCAGACCTGGTATCTCGTTAGATCGTTTCATTCTGACATTCCGGATGCTTTATCAGACGAGTGACGTGGCAGGACTGGGGAGAGTGTTAACTCAGTGCGACAGCGGGGCTACACAAGAGGCAAGCCAAGCATCCACAACTCTTCTTTCGAGGAAATAGGAACCTGCTACCGTTAACATGGGGTACGATACATAAAGATACTAAACAATGGCACTATGGAGTACTTTGGAATCAATCAATGCCAGAACAGACATAACGACGACTCCAACCGAAAAAAGAAAACGAGAGTATTACAAGAGAGTTAACATGACAAAATACTTATTTGTCTGACAGCAGTGCTTCGCCCTATACGACGGAGTGGCGCCACTAAACACGACAGTGATTCCTGGGAGAAGGTCGTCTATTGTTTTTATTTTCATTCCTCACTGACATGCATTGTGCTGTACTTTCACTAGCAAAACGTTCTGACTTTGTGAGACCGCCAAGAAGTCCCATAAGCCAAGTCTATGGAAGGGGTTAAGAGGAATGGGATGTTGAGTATTTTGTTCACGTTTGTGCATAGTCAAACAAACGAGGGAATAAATGAACTGCCTGGCACAACGCAATTAAATGCAAAGAAAAATTGCAGGTGAGTGACTTGAAAACTTGGAGATTGGAGGACATGGTTACTTGAAGAATTGGTGGGTTGCCTCGACGTTTGGATGTCGCTAAGGCCGTTGACCTCCATCGTCATTCTGGGCAATGCCTTCTCAACTTTCGCAGTGATTTTTGTGGTCGGGTGTGAACGCGATATACAACGGTGCAGCTGATCTACTACCAGTAACTGCCAGCCTCTGTTCCACATCCCTCCCTCATCCTCCACCCCAACCACGGAGAGCCGGCAGAAATCCGTATTAAGGCTAAGGTCGGCAAACACGCGGGCAGAAATGCTTTGGGGGAGTGTTTACTCAGGGGTTAGTCTCTACCCTCTTCCTTTGCAAATGCTTGCATCCCGACCACCCTCGTACCCCAGTCGGCCCTCAACACCAGGCATGATCCAGGTCACCCGAAGGAGTCGCCCAAAGGCATCGACTCCCGCAGCACGTCAAGCCAACACCTTTTCTTCTGACTTGAAACAGATTTGCTCTTTCTTCCCCCTCCCCCTTCACGATTAATCGGTTTTCAAAGACCTGGGTTTTCAGATGAACACTGCCTGCCGGTCTTGATCTGCTCCAGCCTGACGGCGATCACACCGGGGGGAAAAAAAAACCGTAGGCAAGAAAGTCTTGACAGCAAGCCAAGCTTTGTGTCTTGATTACACACTAAACTTTATCCACACGGAAGCCTCTGATAAGCCATGCTGGTGATGTCGTCACCCAGTAGCAACCCCCTCACCCTTGAAAATACACCTACTTTTCTCTTCTTTCCTTTAATTCTTTCTCAAATTGTTCTCTCCTAATTTCAAAACTTTTTAATTCTCTTCTCTTTCCTTCTCATGTTTTGAATTCAAGAATTTTTGTCTTGTGTGTGTGTGTGTGTGTGTGTGTGTGTGTGTGTGTGTGTGTGTGCACACCTCGTACACAATTGTTTGATGATATGGGCTGTTAATCATTTATCGTATTTGAATACTATTTCTTTTTATTGGTCAATGTGTTGTGAGTTAAGCACCAATTTCTGCAAGAAGGGATATAGTCAAGACCAGTCTCCCTGCAGCACACACTGTATGGGTCTGTGGAGACGACCACTAAATTCGCACAAGAACAGACCTCCACGTGTAACTGTCCAGCATCGCAGCGTGCGCCACACAGTGGCTGGAAGAATAGGTGCTGTACATGAAGTCCCAGTGAGGACAGGCTGATGAGACACTCCGTCGACACACCTACATACTACACTGCCTACAGACAGACCTATACGCCTACAGACAGACAGATGAAAACTACATTAGATTCACAGCAGCACCACGACTCTGTGATCTGAGGGAGGTGGGGTGAGGGAAGCTTCCTGGCCCAGGTTAGTGCGACTGGTCGTTACTTCCTCGTTAGGGTCTTATCTAGAGTTTCACGACAAAAGCCTACTGCGTGTCCCTTACAGCCTCCCAGCCTTACATCTACTCCCCTTCCTCTTCCATCACAGACCTTGAACAGCGGGTCGGGCGCCAGCCGGGAACCTGGCAAGTCGGCGAGCAACCACACAGGTCAGCGCCCAAGAAGAGGATATAGGTATACAGGTAAATAGTTGTGTAGGTGTACAGGTATCTAGCTGTATAGGTGTTTTGGTATTTAGCTGTGTACGTGTATTTGTACCTAATTGTATATGTGTTGTATGCAGTTGTGTATGTGTAAAAGTATCTATTTGCATATGTATACAAGCATCTAGTTGTACAGGTATACAAACGTCTAGTTGTACAGGTCTACAAACATGTATAGGCGTATGGTATCTTGTTGTGTAGGTGTACAGGTATATAATTGCAGAGGTGTAGATGTATCTACTTGTTTAGATGTACGGGTGCTGTGTGTTTGGCGCATATTACTGTTATCACGCCTTTTTTGCTTCCTGATTGATTAAAAAAAAATAGTCGTACATTAGCATTTGTCAGCATGTCTCTTTCCTTCTTCCTGCAGCAATATAAAGCAGATTAAAAACAAAGTCCTTTCACTGGGTACTCTCATGTGTCCTTGTCCATACGAGGCAGGTCCGATGACTGGCTGTCACTCGTTACAATGTGCAAGCTACCTTCAGGCCTGACGTAAATGACAGCCATTTTCTTTTCTGGTGCCCCTCCCCTCACCACCGCCTCCTCTTTTCTTGTCAGACCACATGATCGGCTCGACGCCAGTGGGGTTCAAAATACAGACCGCAAATGTTTTTTTCGGACATACCGTACAATGGTGTCAAATCATGGGTTCAACTAGGATGTCACGTATTTTTCAATCAACAAAACAACAAAACAAAAAAACTCGACAGCAAGACGAATATTAATTAATCACATGAGATTAGAGACCTAAATCGTGGGTTGTTTTTTTTTAAATCCAAGATCAGCAAGACAAGGAGCGCATGCGCTGAGACGAGTTGTACAGACCGGAAGAGAAGGGGAGGTAAGCCAGGCCGCGGGTCACAGCCCCTGACATATTGCCTTACATGGAACTCGGTGACGTCTCTGCCTCGTGACTCGGTACAACTCGTCTCTCGTCACCTCTTCGCCTTGACCATGCCTGACCTCGACAGATTTACAGCCCCGCTCGTACCTCCTGCTTGTTGCACATCGCCATATGCACAGCACCGGGTGACCCACAGATCCTGACGCTAGGTGCAACTTAAGAAGGCGACACTGAACTCTTCACTTCATTTCTCCGCTGATCGCTGCTGCTTGCAAGTCACACGTCTCAACAAAGAAAATACTCTTAAAAAAAAACAGTTTCAAAATTCATACACCCCCATCTGTCTTTTGACAACAGTCACATATTCAAACGTGCTTCAGTTCACTTTCTTTCTTGTCCTGGTTGGTCAAGACGGAAGGCTGTGTGGAAGAGGGGTACCGGGTGGGAGGAGTATCGGGTACATTCCTGAGGAAGGCGGGAAAGTGAAGTCATGTCCTTCCTGCAACTTGATTACATCCGGGCTAAAACCTTTTACGGGGAATATGATACAGGCGACAGAAAGACAGATTTCGAGCAGTGAAAGCTTACACAATTTCAGTGAGACGAAAGACATAAAAATAATAAAAATAATAAAAATAAAAACACTAGAACCTGGCTTTCGTTTTGTTATTATCAAGAGTGACTCGAGGGAACAAAGAGCGCCTTTAACGGTGTTAAGAACCTCAATTCATTCTCGACCCCATGCGGCAAACATGTTTCCCTGGAAAATACAAACCCTCGTTTCTGGGAGACTTTTTGTTTCAAACATCGATCATATTTCTCTAAGGGCGCGTTCCTACAGGGGCAATTCCGCGATATTGTCAGTGAGAGACAAATGCCAAGAGGAAATAGCTGGACAAAACATGTTTTCTAGTGTTGACCATATCACACCGTCTATGTGCAGGCCAAACCACCGAATGTCAGAGAAAAGCCTAT
This sequence comes from Marisa cornuarietis, assembly GCA_004794655.1. Lineage (NCBI taxonomy): Eukaryota > Metazoa > Mollusca > Gastropoda > Architaenioglossa > Ampullariidae > Marisa > Marisa cornuarietis. The sequence continues at coordinate 3,938,394 of SMMW01000025.1, forward strand.
GAAATTTAGTGTGTGTGACCAATTTCAAATCACTTTTTATATTTTTACATAGAAAGACTGCAGAAAGACAGAGCAGATATGCAGGGGTCATCTGAGGAGATCAGTCATTCACAAGTTTGTGGGTGTCTGTCTCTCTCTTTCTCTCACACACTCTGTGTGTGTGTGTGTGTGTGTGTGTGTTTGTTTGTTTGTGTGTGTGTGTGTGTGTGTGTGTGTGTGTGTGTGTGTGTGTGTGTGTGTGTGTGTGTGTGATATGACGAAGTTGGCTGTTTATCTATTAGTTAGAAAAATCAAATTTACATCTGGAAACATTAATGTCAATGCGGTGACCCATAGACATCAAGTATTTGCCTGTCTGTGCCACGCGTGAGATCAAGTCTATTCCCCATCCCTTGTTATTTACCGTCTAATCCAGACGACATTCCATCTGAGGTAATGTGATTTCAGCCATGAAGACTTTTACTGAAATACAACTAAGAATCTTTATTACCACTGCCTCAGCACGTGTGCGATTGCGGTCATCGGCATGCAAGAGGAGAAGTTTAAATATTTGATATCCCGGCGATATTTGCTCAGAATTTACCTTTATTCCACGGAGCTGCTGATGAATCTGAGGGGATGTGCTTTAAAAAGGGCTCGGTAAGTGTATTACTGTATTTCATTAGAATGCACTCGTTTAGGGTCTCATCAGTAGACAGACAGACAGACAGACAGACAGACAGACAGACAGACAGACAGACAGACAGGCAGACGAGTGGATGCATTTATCGTGAGTAGAATATTCAACAGCATTGCCAGACAAAAGCTGTATTAGTTGTTTCCGTTCTGGCCTTTTGCATCCTTCTCTTACACCAACTAATTGTACATGTGAACGACGAGGATAAAATACGAGTTTCTTCAACTGGCTACGAGAAGGCTCCGTTCCCTCACCAGTAAGGTTAGGGTTGGATCCCAAAGGTGGGTAATGCCCCTTCCCACTCCAGGGCTTTTTTTTTTTCCTCTTCGGTCCCTCCAAGCCCTTCTCAGCCCCTGCCACTGATATCGATCTTTACAGCTTTAGGACTCGAGTGGGCGCGAGGGTCGACTGGCTTTTATGGCACACCTATCGTGCCATCTTGACAAATTTCAATTTTCCGCAGTTTGATATATTCGAGTGCCGGGTGCTATTCTTCTTTTGTCGTTACCCATAAAACCCTGCACTTGCGCGTTTTCCCAGCATTCCCTTCCCTTCCGCGCGCTGCGCATGCGCCTAGCGGGACTAATTCCGGCAAATGGGTGGAAAACGTTATTGCCTCTCTAGAATCGCTTTTGTCTTCGATTCTGGTGCAGATTTTCTCTGGCCTCCGGAGACGGGCGGCAGCGATAGCCCCCGGGACGCGCTAACTCCGCCGATGAATTTGTGTGAAGAATCATATACGTAAGCAGAGGGGCACTGGATGGGAGGGCGGTGGTGGGCACTGTCCGGTGATGGTCACTGTAAGAGTGACACCAGCATTGGAAACAGCTATCAGCATTACGGACACATTTCCTGGAATTGTATGCACGTCACGGGCATAACCTTAAAGGACATGACTAACCAGAAGTGAGGCATGACTGGGAGTAGAATCTATCCGCCTCTTCGGAGAAATATGCGCATGTAACCTTCACCCACACGTGACGTTCGTTGTGTGTTTGGTACTGAAACCAGTTCGATGGTTACGACGAAAAGAAATATCATCGAAATGTTTTTAAACATAACCATAGTTTCGGCAATGCATACTTAGATGCTTCCTTTGCAACAAATTTGTCTTTCATTTTCTTTATCCCATAAATACGATATCTATATACCTATATATATATATAAGTTCTTTGTTATACAAAATGTTACTTTTAAGTTTGTGGATCTTCTACTTCTACTACTTCCAGAAACTGGCTTAGTTCACATCTTAAGTTGTAGCGTGTGGACGACAGTGTGTCGAATTATTGAGATGTACTATTTTGAAGGCAAACTTTATCCGGCATGACTATTTTTCCCCAATTCCACCAAAGCAAAATATATCTAGCAGTGTACGTTATATGCAGTTTGTTTTACGGTTATCCATAAGCGTGCGGACCCCTGTACAAATGCATCTAATCAATGTAATATCACAGTGAAAATATAAAGCAAGTTTATAAGAATACATGTAACGTGAGTAGAGAGGCAATAATAATAGATAGACACGATAAAAATAATAAATAAATTAACTGGCTTGATATTACGAAAAATTATAAGGAAATTAACAAGACATTAAAAAATTACTTTCGTAATTGCTCGACAGTTTTACCTTGTGATGACACACCACCCACATACATATCATATCTGTGACATTTCAGAAGTATATTACCCCACTTCTCTAAAGTAATGCTAAAAACAGATTATGAACTTCGGCAATCTACAGCGGAGGTGTGCGTTTGTCATCAACTATCCTGCCGGCCACGGCGCTTGCGCAGTTAATTACATCACTGTGATTGAAATCCTGCAGTAACTGGTATCAATTTTATTTTCCTGTGATAAACAAAAAGAAATATCGTTAAAGACAATGTTTAATTATATAAACATTATTTATGTTTAGGAGCCTGATGATAGAGCTCAACCTGCCGGTGGCGGTCAAGATAAAGTCCTACAATTCGTACCCAGGTAATAAACAGCTTGCTAGCCTACTGTCATCTATTCCTGACGTGTCTGGCGCCTTTGGCCTGGCCATTCGTCATTGTGTTTGACAGGAGAGCATTGCAAGTGAAATTTATGCCATCAGCTGGCCGTGAGTTGCATGGCTGTTTGAAAACATGCTATCGTCTAGAGAGCTGATGGCCCCACGGGCGCACACCCTAGTCAAGGTCAATTTCTTCACTGGTTAATTAATTGTGGGCAGAGGAAATTGATGCGGGATATCGGCAGCACCAGGAAACCCAATATGCTTACTGATAACATCAAATAACACATCCTCAACTTTATTTGTTCTCTCTGCGCTCTACGCAGGAAGTGTGTGTGTGTGTTGGTAGGCCAGTGGATGGGTGGGTCTGTGTGTGTGTGTGTGTGGGACGGGAGTCGATGGATGAGTGGGTCACTGTGTGTGTGTGTGTGTGTGTGTGTGTGTGTGTGTGTGTGTGTGTGTGTGTCATTGGATGGGTGGGTCTGTGTGTGTGGGGGGGGGGGACGGGAGTCGATGGATGAGTGGGTCTGTGTGTGTGTGTGTCAGTGAATGGGTGGGTCTGTTGGTGTGTGTTGGTGGGTCAGTGTATGTGTGTGTGTGTGTGTGTGAGAGAGAGAGAGAGAGAGAAAGCGAGAGAGAATGTGTGTGATGTTGTTAATGACGAATGTATTATGACCTATGACCTGCACATTTATCTACTCGACCTTCCTATTTGCAGTTCGTCCTTATGGCCTTCATCTTCACATGGGGTTACTTTGCGGTCTTAATACTAATGGATAAGCTTAAACTTATTTAACACCTGACACACTCAGAACAGGAAATCACATCCCTTTCGTTTGTAAATCATCATAAGTCATAAGTTTTGAGCTATTGCAAAATGCGTACCACCGTGTCTTGTCTGAAGAGTGTATGTGTTACACACACAGGTATACAGGTGTTACATAGTCTACACGTGACATTTATGTAAATGTGTGTCAAACTCTCTGTTTGAATGTGGACTGTTCAGTCATTGTAGTGATATCATGGTGCACTCTACACTGGTTTTACAGTAGCTGCAAAGTTTTGTGTCGCAGACGAACCATTTACTACTGCTGTAGCTTGATGCCAACATTTTGGGGTGACGAGTGAAGGACATTAAAGAGTGAGTCACATCAACCATGCCGCATGCAAATGATGGAGATTTACATTCTGAATCGATTCTGCACAAACTTTTGTGTCGCAGAAGAATCATTTACTTATTATACACGTAGTTTGATAAGCGTTTGGTCAAAAGGTACTTGGCAATGTTCCCCTGTAAAGTAAAATTTTCTCAAAAATATCTTGGGATGTAAATTTTGCAATATTGCCAGATATTATTAGGAATATCTATATCTATGCAATGGCTTGGTTGCTGTACCCTTTCTTGCACGTGTCTTCTCACAAACTCACTCACCCACTCAGTGGGTGTTATCGCGAACAAGATGTCCTGAGCATGCATTAAAGAAGGGTCGCCTGTCCTGTCGTAAAAATTCTTCTCGCGAGGGAGCAAAGATAAACACCGAGTCCTGACGAGAACTATCCGCCTGTGTACATTTTCCAAGTAGCTCTCGTTTAGAGTGCTCTATATCAAAACCTCTCTAATGCCCTCCAGTTTCCTGGCTGCATAAAAGCTCTCGCACCGCCTACAAGAGGTTTTGGGTGCATTACAGTCCCTCGCCCCTAGAGAAGTGGCCGTAGATCTGCAAGGGCCGTACGATTACAGCATCCATGGGACTTGTTCATGAAACGCTGGCCTCGCCAAGCTGCCGTTTGCGACGCCCCATAGTCTGCTGTTTGTGTTTGTTCTGCTGAACGGAGTCTGATTTACACTTTGACGCTTTCGGACCACGATTGTAACTGAGGTCAGCCAGAGCGCAATGGTTGGGCTGGATGCTGGGCCAGAGGAGGTTAAGGAGCTTTGTAGCCATCACCAAGACCGACCAGAAGGCGACACGCAGGTCCTCCTCCCAACCCCCCCCCCCCGTGCTGTGTTTATAGAGGAGGAGGAGGAAGTGTATTCGCAGAATGGTCCACGCATCAGAAGACAATCGTCGGCTCGCGCATGATACATAATATGTGGCATACATGGTGAGTGCGAACTTTGTTGGCTCACAGTGTTATTGTCTTTACAGGGACAATAATGAAGGCTTCCGATTTCTTTTATTTACAAACTGCAAGCATCATTTACAGCCCGTTCATGGCAATTTTAATTTTAAAGCATACAGTGTCAAGATATGTGCGAATATTGCTTAAGGAGAAATTGTCACAAATTTTGTTCACAGATGTACAGCGCCATTACAAACTAGTAGCCTTTTCTGTCGATAGTAAAGGCTTGCAGCTAAGCCTCACCGATTCTGGTAGTGAAGCCTCGCAGCTAGCGCTCACCGACAAAGACAACAGACTGCGACAAAGCATGTGCCTGGAGGAAATGCCTTTTTCTACATCCTTGCCACGCCCATCAGCTCACAGCGACGGCTGTGGTTCTGTCCCCTGTCGCCACGAGCACACACTGATGAAGCACTTCCATGGCATTTCGTCTGTTGCCATGACAACGTATCTTAGGAAAATGAAACATTTTATTTAATGAATTACTTAGATATCATGTCTGGTTCCACAAAAAAGAGAAGAAAATCTCTATTCCTTACACTGAAACGTTAAAAGGAGAGAAAACAAAGAGAAAGGTTAATTGTAAACACGTGTAAGCATGAAAAAGTATGGCGTTGAGATGTCCTGGAGATCATACAAATCCTCATTTATTTTTATTATTATTATTTGGTTTGTGTGAGAAAGACGACTATCCTAACCTCAAGTGAGAAATGCATTGTCCGAAGGCTTGGGTCTCGGAACGGAGCTACTTGCTCTGATTTTGAAGAATCAATATCGTCATAATTGAAAATAATTTTTTTGCACTCGGGTTTGCCTTTAACGCCGTTTCCGAGTCGTGCTCCGCGAAGCAGGGTCCGGACGCGACGTCGTCATCTGGAGATAGGGGATGAGGGGGGGGTTGGGGGTAGGACGAGAGTGAGTTGTAGGGGTAAGCGGGGAGACAAGCGAGGGCTCTCAGTGCTGTCAGCATAATTACGATGACAAGGCCGACACAGCGCGTCCGGCAAACGCGCCTCTTCCCAAATGATGTACAGTCCGCAAAGGTCAGAGTTCAAAGAGGTTGACAATTGGGCGAGGATTGACGCCGCGCCAAAGTTTCATCTGCCACCAACGTATATCAACATTTTCTGACACCAGGACTCGCCGCTGTGACAACGTCGTGTTAAAAAAAAAAAAAGAAGAAAAGTGCTGGTCACGTGAGAGGGAGGTTGTGGGAGGCGAGGTCTGTCACTACATTACTATGCAGCGGTGACAATAGAACACTTCGCGGGAGGAGTAGGGGAGGGAGGGGAGGGGGGCACGTGAACCACAGCATGACCCTTGACGCCGGCCTTTGCACAAAACAACTGCGTGGACAACGTGAAACGTCACCCGAAACGTCACGCGTTGCGCTGGGCCGTGTGTTACTACACCATGCGTGCTTCTAAATGCAGCACATACATAGATGTAAGTATAAGAACGGCCCGACAGAAAGATGAACGTAAAGGACAGACTTGTTGGACATTATTGGTGACGTGGACGGTACACGAACACTATCAGTTTATAGCCACATGACTCACGTGGTGAAAGTCATCCCCTAACTTTTTTTTTTTTTTTAAGGTCGTTCTGGGAGTGCCGCTTCTCTTCGCGGGGCAGATTTTTTGTGAGGACGGTGGCCATCTCATCTCCATGTGGCTGTTTTATCGAACCGGCGCCGAAGAGGATAATCGAATGATTAGAGCACTGGCGTCCGAACTCGGAGGAGTATAGTGGTTCGATACCCGTGTAGTACAGCAGAATTTTCCCAGTCGACCAAGCTGTCGGAAATGGGTACCTGATTCCATAAGAGGTTGGGGTAAAGGTAAAACATCGAGGTGGAGGAGACGGGTACCACCCTCGCAAAAAAGCCGCCCTGAGAAAGGTGTGTTCTCTAACATTCTCTCTTCTTCCCCCTCCCACCCCAACGTTTCCCATCTTCCCAAAGTTAGGGGACGAGGGCCGACGACATTCATCAGCTTTGCTCACGTGACTGAAATGCAGCAGCTAGCACGTAGAATATAAATATTGAAAGTATTCGTGTCGTTAAAGACTTTTGCAGCTTTAACAATGTTGCAGTCGATGAGCGAAGCGCATCAACGATGACGTGTGAGATATCAGGATTAAGAGCGCAACACGGACTGAACGGCCTCGCTCTCTCCTCCGCCCACGACACGTACTTCGCACGTATGTTTGCACACCACTACGCTACGGCAACGTAGTCTACATCCCCACTCCTTGGACTGTTTGACCACCGAGGGATTTGGCAGCCACCATAACACACCTAAGTGTCCCTGGTCCCTCATCTTCACCCGGTAACACCCGTCGGGCTGTTGTGTGACCTGCCAGCAGACAGAGGCTTAGACCCGGCACCAGGCAACGGAGCGGGGAAGTTGGGGGCAGGGGGTACAGGGGTCGATACTGTCTCTGCTGAACTTTGCCGTCAGTTTGTCGCTAATCTTCTTCATGAGAGAAACGGTCCACGCCGTTTACATAGAAAATTGAACAATGGCGGTGACGATCCAGCCTTGTCTCCCGGATATGAGCTAAGTTTAAGGACAAACCTGTGTCTCTAAAGCTAAAAGCTGGTTTTATGCATCTTCCTTTCATCACACGATCAAACGAAACCTGGGGAGAAAAGGGAGAAGAGTGGCTCTGCACGCACGCACTACACGCACACGGAAGAGAGAGAGAGAGAAAGAAAGAAGTCGTGGAGAAATAGACTGCAAAACAGGATAACATACATTGACATTGTGATCTTTGTGCTAAAGATCGACGATATCACTGAAATCATATGTAAGAGAAAGTCATGAGGTCTTCAGTGGGCAGAATCATTCTGTCACTTCACTGACCTGCTTTTTGTTAGTTTTTTTTTTTATTTTGCCTTTGTGGAGTAAATTTAGTACAGCTGGTTCGTGATCAACGAATATAAAATAACTCGCACGATAATCTGTAAGATTAAATTTGCAAAAATTTCAATTAAACAAGTCACCCGCACAAACATCAAGTTTGAGTTCTGTTGATTTCTGTTGTCCAGTTTCTTCTCATTATCTTCATGCAGTATGCCTTCTATCAAGCGATTTCTGGTTCTACTCATACGGGTGGTCAGCACATAAGGGTCACAGAAAATGTGAAGTAGACCTGAAGTAATTGTCAGTCAATCTACCTCTGCCCTCTCCCTATAAACAAGTTGTATGTTTTAGTCTTGACCCCCATTCGTCTTGACGTGCCGAAATATCGCACAGGAGTCCAGATGATGAGGCGAGCGGTTCATGGCGGGCTTGAAAGGCTCACATCAAACCTTTGAAATGTTTACCCGCAATTAGACCGATAAACCTACATCTAGCATGACGAGGAGAAAAAAACCGAGTAGATGTTTGGCATACTGTGGCCATTACAACTTTCAAGAAGAATTTTCACTTTACGCGAATTTTTAAATTCCACCCGGTCTTTTTTTGGAACACACCTTTCCCGTCAAGGTAGATCTTCATCTTTACAGTTGCTTAGACATAATACTAAGATACCCAGAATGGTGCCAGCCACTGCTTCCATCGCATGTATACGTACATTGAAGCATGTACTTATCTTCATGAGGTGTCAAGAGGTTCTTTTCTAAACTTGGTAGCTTAGGTCCAGAATGTTACAGGTTTTCATGTGAGCGATTTTGCAAGCGGACGTTTCGTTGTTCAAGTGGTCGGCAGAAAATTCCTTTGTAATGTTGGTTGTTTTAGGGAAAGTAGACCCGGCGTGCGGTGTTTTTATTCCGGGAGTATGGACAGCGCGTGGACAGACTATTACGGAGTCGGGTTGCTTACTTCCTGTCGTCTGACTGTCTTTAGCACTCGGTGGAGATCGATGGAAACGACTTTGGCCTTTTAACGTTCCTCGCGCCTTTGCGATCTGCCATTGGCCAGACATAGTAGCCGTTCTCAGAAGCTTGTAGAGAGACAGGCACTTTCAAGGAGAGAGGAGTAGATGCGGATTCCCTGCAAGTACAGTGGACCAAATTGGCTCAATTACTCCTGAACACCCAGGCAACGCGGCGGAAGGCAAGGGGAAAAGGAAGGGAGAGAAAGGGTGACTGTGGACACCGTCAGGTATCAGTTTTCACCATTTGTTTCTGGAGCAAGCACCTTACGGCAGCGGGACAAAAGCGGTGTGTATTCAAATGGCGCTGTAGGACCTGGCTGCCTGGCATTTCCTCTCTTCCGTCGCCGCTTGGTCAGCTCCACAAAAGAAGCATTCGGAGCACCTGAGATCAATAATTTACTGCCAGCACTCTGAGACTTGTGGCTGACTATGGTTTTGGACGAGAGTGGAATGCGGAACATTTCAAAAAGCCTTTTTTTTTTTTTTTGCAGTAGACCAATTCTGAAGCTGCACTTGAAGTGGAGACTCTATTATCCACCAATCTCCTCGGTACATTTCTGCTGAGTTTCTAAAATTCGCTTACGCAACTCCCGCAACTCTTCACGCGTCTAGCATCAAACATTGCAGCTGTTGAAAACATGACAGACCCAATTAGCTTTCAGCGCAGATATTTCCCGTTGACCACGCGGCCTAACCATCCCCCACCTCTCATCAACGAGATGGGCACGTGCACTTTCCTTCACTTACTTCCTACACATCGCGTCAGCTGCCTGTTTGTAACGTTACTTACTTTCCGCCTGAACTGTGACGTCACGTCTTCTCAACCCTCATCACCCATCAAGAACAGTATGTACATGCTCCGTCCTTATTTCCATATGACTCGGCCTTCCGTCTCTCTCTCTCTCACACACACACACACGACCATCTCACGAGATACTTCAGTACACGTCTGGAAGCCATATTGCGAAGCTTTTTCTTTCTTTTTTTTTTTTTTTTTTTTTTGGTTCCGCTGAGATATGTTATGGATGCTGTGGATGTAGGAGAACACGTTTGTGTGCTAGGAATTAAGTTTATCGGCTTCGTTACGTCCAGTTAGCTTTCAATGAGATTCTAGATAAAAGTAACGGAACACGGCAGGCGCGCACACACACACGCTTGCACATACATAGGCGCACACACTTAATCTTTCGTTTATTATCTCTTTCCCTCACACACACACACACACACACACACACACACACACACACACACACACACACACACACACACTCTCTCTCTCACTCACACTTACTCTCTTTCTCTCTCTTTAACACACACACACACACACACATAGAGGACGCCACGACCACTGATGCCTCATCATCGTTATTGACATCACTGTTTCATCTAGCTCTGAGAAGGCAAAGCGGTCGTTATGGAAAAAAAATAACTAGGCAATCGCAAACCTCTTCATCCACCGTCAGAAGTAGAAATAGCTCAGCCAGTTGAATGCATGCGCGCGCGCGCACGTGTGTGTAGGATCGCACACGCACACACACACATACAAACACACACACAAAAACCTCTCTCTCTCTCTCTCTCACACACAGAGAGTTGCTAGTAACACCAACAACATTTACAGCATAATGCCAATCCTAACCCTGCAAAATCACTGAATGTCATGGTCATGAAGAACTGTTGCCCAGCACTTTGATCGGTTTGATAAAGGGGAATATATTTCTTACGGACGCACCGAGAGGCTTCCAGCAGGCAAACCTTTAATTTCGTCATAAACCTTTAATGGTAAGCTTCCACGTTTCGCCATAACCCCATAATGGTAACCTAAAACATTTCGCCATAAATCCTTAATATATAGCCTTCCTCCCCACAGTCGCTGTCGCTGATATAATGGTAGCAAACCACCCGCCACACTATTAATGCACAATGGCACCGCAAGCATTTCCTCGCTCATTGTCAGCAGAAGAGGAAATACGAGTTCTCTTTTCAGAAAGAAGCATTGTGATCGAACCACATTCATTGTCGTCTACCGCATGAGAAAGAAAAAAAAAACCCCCGACAAGATTCCAGATTTCGTTCTTCCATCCTTCCTATCTTTTCCCCTCTTCTCCTTTACTGAGACGTAAGATGTGGCTCGGCTGTAAAAAAAAAAAGTACACAAAAAGGTAGTTAGAATGCTGCAATGCTTTCTCGAAGATCGATTTTTTTTTTCTCGAAAACTTCGATTCTGCCATCTTGTGACACGAGGGTGGCGTGGAATGCAGAGAACAGGGTACAAACCCGAGACGGGAACTGTTGCTCACCACCCATCATGGGCGCCAAGAGCAGCAACGAGACCGGGAATCAGAAATGCGCAGGCGCAAACAGTTTCCATGTCAACGCTGCTAGGAGTGGTGAGGTGACCTGTGAGGCAGTGACAGTCCCAAGTCCATGGTCATCATGCTTTAATTGTAGGCGTCGCTAAGTGTCGGTGCGTATGTCGGTGCACGCGCGTTTGTGGGATTATATATATATAAAGCGCGTGTGTGCGTGGAGCGGTTGCTAGGCATCTTGCAAGTACGCATAAAATATGCGTGAGGCCTCTCTTGAGTTAACTCGCTTTACTAAGGATATTTGATGTATCTCTTTGCCCCTCCTCCCCTCTACAAAAGAAAAGTTACAGCAATCGTTCGCCCTGATAATAATCAATACACACGAATGAAAGTAGACAACAATATCGCCTCGTGCCACGAGAATTATATCTTTGTCATCCTCGTTTTGTGCTTCCGTCATGTTGAGCCTGCCCTCTTATGTTTTTTCCCCCCGTATTTTTTAAATCAATGTTTCATTGGAACTTGAGCAGGATATGGTCCGAGGAAACGTGTCAGAAAATGATAATTGATCACATCCAATCACGCGAGTGTTGCCTCCGGTGGTAGAAAGAGAATTCCGATAAGGGGAAGGCTACCTTTACCTGTAACAACCTCCATCGTGCAAAAATTTGACACGTCAATCGTTCGCTTCGGCATCGCAATGACCTTTGCCCCTGGCGTGCATGTGGTTGATACAGACTGAGACATGGGGCTTATCTGATGATATCTTGACATTTCATGCGTTGCCTTCCTACAACCACCTGTTGCTGTCTGTCAAACTAAAGTCTCAGCACTGTCATGTTATTTCTGCGTGGCTAGAATAGAATTTTTTTGTTAACAGAACAACCATTTTTTGCACAAATGTTGTCTACTGCCAAGCCGTCACATATTTTACTACTTATGTTTATTGCTCACATTTTGCACCTGCTGGAAAATAAATCAACACTGCGCCTATTACCCTGCTCATCTGTAACGCTCCGTGAACATGCGCCTTTAATGATTTCGTTTTGCACTTTCATTGCAGCAGAAATGTTCTCGTAACCTGGCGGGTATCCTCACCCCTACCCTGGTCGTGAAGACACGTTTATCGCAAATATAGCAGGTAAGTCGCACAGTAAAGATTGTCTACAAACTGGACAGTGCAGATGGTTGAAGAAGGGGGGGGGGAGAATTGGTGTTTTACGCCGAGCCAGCAACTAAGGCTATATCACGGCAAGGCAGTCAGCCCTGTAAACAGATGCCACATGCAGAGAAAGAACAGCGTGCCCGAGACGGGAACTGAACCCAGGACAGCCAACCTTCACTGTATTGGTGACAGGCGATAACCGTTGCACCACCGGACCGCCCAGATGGTTGAAGAAAGATAGGTCACTAAGCCTTGATAGCACACACACACACACACACACACACACACACACACACACACCGAGTAATTATTCGCGCCCTAAGCGTTGGATTTGCTGTCCTCGACCATTTGATTAAAGCATGAATACTGCGTCTCTCCTGCATTCCGAGTCAGCCCCGATTAGCGGGTGGGGGTGGGGTGGGGGGCGGAGTAAAGGAAGCAGATCGATGGTGTTGTAGCTCATCAGGCGACATTCTCATTAGAAGGGGGAGAATGGAGGGGGAGGCTCGGCGCCACTGCGTTACGTTATTCTGTTTTTTTCTGGTCACAGGTTGTTGTCTCCCATGAACTTAAATTGATGCTGACGCCAGCCTCCTGCAGACCTCATCCTGCACTAGACTCCCTCCTCACCCCTTCCTGTCCATTTCCGGAGGAACAGAACGTTTTTTGAATGCTGTATCGCTTTCAAGTCTATCGATAAAGTGAAAAAGAATTAATGGTAATATTTCGTTGAGGTCCTCAAACTATCGTAAACTGTGAAGTGAGGGCATAATATTCATAAATATCAGGTATTAAACAAATTTAAAACAGGAGGAAAGAAAACCCACAATCTCTCGTAATCTTGTGCAAATTTCTTGCAGATTTTGTGAAAAATTTTCGCCTCCGTTTCGTCAGAAGAATCTGAAGGAGAATTTCTAACAATTAATAGCAGAAGCACTCGTGTCGCTTGATGCACTGTAACTAAGCTGTTTGCAAGATCCTTTGTGTGCCTTCAGTTGCACATACGGTAGACATACCCCTTTGAATGAATACTTTCTCACCACTTTATTATTCGTGGTGAATCGTTCTACCTCTTCAGGACTTTCGCCCACCGATACATTCCATGCAAACACCTGAACACCAGCTCAAAGACAAATTGTCGCTTACCGTTACATCTGGTTGATCTGTTACCGGTAAAGTTAAACCTGAAAAATCTGAATGTTTAAATGCTAAAAGCATTGAATTGAAGCAACACTCCCACACCCCCTTCCCCCAACACACATAAACACGTACGTAAATGTGTTAGTGTTCTAAGCAAAAATAGAGCGCATTTTGTGGCAACAATTGCTTCTATATTAACTGTATATAGCGTATGTTTGTGTAGACACAGACATCTTCTATATGATAACCTAGACATACCAATATATATATATATATCAAGAATACAAAGAGATACAGAAATGTCTCAACATAATATATTGTCATATATGCAGTGGTCTACATGTGACAGAAACACAGACAAATGCAAAAATGCATGCCTGCGTACGCTCCTTCCCCCCAAAACACACACAAATATACACGTACAAAACATATGAGTATGAGAGAGAAAGGCGGACAAAGAGAAAAAGACAAACCAAAGTGCGAATGCACACTACAACCCGCTGAGTATCACTGTCATCTACTGCCATCCACTGCCTACACTACACTAAACTCGAAGACGAAATCAATCTCCGTTCTTCTCACAGAAAACGAAAAAACAATCTAAGTGAAAACAGTTATATATGTAAAACAAAACAAAACAAAACAAAACAAACCCCAACTAGATAGTATCAGCCGCTGCTGGTGTGGAGCGTCACGTGACTCCACTCCTCACTTCCCCTGAACACTTTGCTCGGCACAGAAAACACCTTGAGACGGGGTTACCTTGGTGCGGTCAGCAGGTCAAGAGACTGAACAACCCCTACTGTCCCTCCCCAAAAAGAAGTCCAGTTCTTCCGATTCATACCTCCCTCCGTTCCAGACGGTGCCGACAGCAATAAAGTGCTGACCTCTCCTCGGCAGTTGCTACAGCGATGACGGCAACCGCAGATTATGAGGATAAGGACATGAGCAGTCTGAAAATATGGGGTTCAAAGGCCAGACCTCTCTCTTTTCTCTCTCCTGCTCGCTCTTTCGCTCGCCCTGGAACGTGCGTATATAAACCCAGCGGCAGCACCATCCTCCTGCCCCCCGTCTCCAGGGGCGCCTACAATTACTGGCACCCACCTCCTCCTGCAGCAAGGTAACGAGGGCTGGCGGTGACGCAATAAATCTGATCAGACCGCCGCCTAGTCTCCTCCCCAGGTCGGACCGCCGTCTGGCCTCCGGCTGCTGCTGGCTGCTTGACACACAGTCTAATTGTCTGCAATCATCTCAAGACCTACCTCCACCCACAGACGGGTGGGGGGGGGGGTGGCTTGAGGATGCAGCGAGTTGTCAGATCGTCTTTAGATCACGTGCACCGAGCCTTTAGCTTTCCATTGAAGGAATGAAAAAAAAAAGAAAGGATAAATCAATGAAAGGAAAAAAAGACACGAAAAAATAAAAACAAAGTGAAAGGGCGGGTGAGAATTCCTGGGATGTACGTATGTGTATGTGTCCATGTGTATAATATGTAGATATTTGTGTGTAATGTGTACGTGCATGCATGTGTTTATGTGTATGCGTGATGTGTGCATATAGGTATATGTGTGTATGTACTGTGTGTAGGCAAGTGTGTATGTGGGATGTGTACGTGTATATGCGTATATGTGTGATGTGTATGTGTACATGTGTGTTCAGATCTCACTGCAGGACACATTGTAATACTGGTCAGTGATTCAGAGTGTGGTTGAAATAGTTGGTTCAGTCTCTTACACCGTGTTTGTGTACGCATGCGTAATAAGAGAAGGAGGGGGACTTGCGTCGATTAGAGAGAGAGGGGGGAGCTGATAAAATGTAGGAAAGCAAATGAAAGGTGTTTGCACTGGTAGCCATGGAAACCGTTAACGAAACCGCCTTCGCTGAAATCGCTTCAGATGACAGGTCATCTGTTTTGGACGGCGCCATGCCGATCTATTCACACCTAATTTTAAAGGCTAACCCGAGTGCAGAACTATTTTCCACTGAGTTGTTTGGTTCACTATACTATTTATTTAAAAATCTGAGCTAAACGCTGTGTCTTGTTCGCCAGGTACAACCCTGTGAACATCAGTTTTCACCTTTTTTTCGGAAGAGGTCACATCACATCACAAAATTAGGCTCGCTGATTGGGCAAAGCCTCATGACTGTCTGCTCAAAGCTATCCTATTGGCCATGACCTTAATTAACATCAATGGTCACAATTTTCCCACCTTCAACCAGGCCGCACTGTGCAGCCTTCACTCTCTTCTGCCCAGACATGGTCGTTAAAGGATACTCATGACGTAGCCACGTTTCGTTGGGGTAAATGTTCAACAGAGGGGTTAATGGTGGATGGAAAAATATTTTTTTGTGAAAGATCGTGGTGTTTGGAGCAGCTCACCCTTAATTTGTCCTCAACTGACACTTAGCTCTTGTCAGTGTCTCCTCGTAGCTGTTTATATACAACATTGGGCACACCCCATGCAACGGATTCGACTGGCTAGGGAAATGTAGTTGAGGGTAGCCATAGGGTCTAAACCCGTTGGCTAGTAAGGGTTTGTCTAACTTACACTTGGTTCCGGCGGAATGGGTGGAAATATTCAGCGGGTGGTTCCAGCAGGCGTTGTGAAGTACTTAGGACTAGGCACAGCGGAAGTCCTGGTCATCAGCTGCAGCAGGAGAGGTCTTTAGATGTGACAGTTTGTGAGGCCACAGGCCATGGCCTCCTCAGACGGGAGAATGGAACTGACCCCGTGCAACGGGTGTACCACTTTAAATAACTTTTCGCACAGGTTGTGCTGTGTGTGTCGCATTCCCGTCTCTCTACCCTTTTAAGCTCTGCAGCTGTTGGGAACTGGTGAAGCAACAGGTGGAAGTGACCACTGGCGGGCGGCCCTGGATTTTGGTCGCTTGTTCATCGATTCGGGACAACGGAGACATTTGGCAGCATCCAAGGTGACTGGGCTGCCTTATCAGCACTGCCCATCCACGCAGGTGGAAGGAGCTAGTAAAGGTACCCTGCCTGCCACTTAATATTTGGCCAGAATGCCGCAGCTGACAGATCATCTCTACTAGCGGCCATTAAATGATGCAAAGAAAAACAACCCACACGAAACTCATCTTTGGAGCACAGCCTCCGTACCCTACTGGACAACAAAAAGGCATCCAGACCTCCAGCAGCGACTTTGCTGACTTCACACAGAGGCACAGAATGAAGAGGGCAGCTTTGTCCACGATCTGTTTTGGTTTTCATCCTCAACAACTTGTGGACCTACATCTTCCTTTAGTTCTTCTGTGTGCTGATTGTCGATGGCTTTCTACCTTTTGTCTTTTTGAATAGACAGATAAAATCGACTTTTTCGTTGACTAACGGTCTCCATATCCTGGCCATTCGTTTGCGTTTTGTAACATTCACTTCCACAAATGTATTGCATCCAGTTCCCTTGTATCAACCTTTGCGTTCTGATGGCGTCCACAGCATTGTGTTGGCTACTTGCCTGTGGCCTTTCGTTTTTAATATAATGATTTTAACTTTTTTGGGCCAGTCTTCTTTAACTAACGCCATTACAGTTTCTTCATTTGTATAGTCACTGCAATGGAGCTTAAACCATCGCTAAAGAGCCATATCTGTTAACATTTTACTTCAATCTCCCTTGTGCGAAATGTGATCATGTGGATACCAGCAATCCACTAACGATTATTGATCAATCTTTTGATATATCACTGTAGCTCTAAGGTGTGACCCATTAACATTTTGGTCTAAGAACATACTGTCATTTTCAGAACAATCCTGGCATTCCATTAACTTACTCATTCCGTGTTCTTTGAAAATCGCCACGAGCTTCCCTATAGAGCTGAGATATGGAGCTAAATAAATTAACCTTATTTATTACATGTATACAAAACCCTCCCCATTTTCTGACGTTCCACTGTGATGTGCACACACCCCTATTATCCCACCTTGCTCCTTCGTAAAATCCTTCACCCCCCCCCCTTTGTACGGCATTTCAAACTGGCATGTGCTGGCGTCCATTATCTGACGATTCACAGGAATGAGCGCAGGTGTCCTAACAGAAGTGTATGAGCTGCATTATCTGAGGTGACATACTAGGTATCCCCAGATCCCGTATACTAGTCCCGGCAGACCCCACCAGATGGCTCTCAGCATGCCCCCTAAGAGTCTATGCAAGGTCGTTAATTTCCAACTTCACAGACGATAAAAGCAGCTGGAACTTCATCGTGAACAATTAGTGATACTCCAGGGTAATCATCATTTAAATCCGAATTTGGAGACCCCATACCGCTTAGGAGAGCCGTACCGACGAAATCGCCTGCGTTCAAATGGACAAGTCAAATAAATCATCTTCGTAAAAATAAGAACGGAAATGTTGCTCTTTCGTTCCAGCCACAAAGCCTCCCAATTAGACAGGCTGTACTGATTTACAGCTCTGCATAAGGCCTACTTAATAACCACAATCGCAGTAAGCGCGAGAGAAAATGAAATGGAAATGATTACTCACACTGCTTGCCCCTGGATTTCCCTCCCTTTCACAAAAAAAGCTTAAACGGTTTGTAAAGCTGTCCTGGCCTTCGCGGGAATTATAAAAAGGCGCGCCGCAGGCTGTGCGGCTATTTGTGCAGACAGGCGGGTTCCTGCCTCACAGAGCGAAACTTGTGAAAAGGCTAGCGAAACTGAATTTGGGGAAAGAGGTTGGGAGGGAAACAGGGAGTGACACTGTCTTAGTTTTTCTTTACGAATGTCACCTGGATGCAGCCTCTACGTGTAGTGGTGGGGAAGGGAGGGTTGGGGGGGGTGACTAGCAAGCACGCGCTTACACGAGGGTTGGGGTGGGTGGGTGCCAGGGGACTTGATTTCTGTTTGTTGACGTCTGTTCACTCAAAATCTTCTGGTACCACACTTAGTTCCCTCTTCAATCTCCTGCCATTATTTGGCTTGTCTCAAACTGCTCCTACTTGGCTCAGGAGTCCGCTGGTTCTGCTGATACGATATGAGCAGTTTATCAGACTGCTAGGCTTTAACAAAGCGGTGTACTTGTGTCTGTGCAAACAGTCCCGGAGCATGTTTCTCTTGTCTCGGCAATCTACCTTTAGACAGCAGTCTACAGGCAGTACATCTTCACATACTGGTGGTCGTTGGAAGAAATGTTGATTTCACACTTTGGTGCATTTGGTGCGTGCGCGCAACTGCACGTGGACACGTGCACACTACAGGTGCGGCAGCTGCCGCGTGTTACACGAACTCGCTCTTAAGCAATCGCCCCATCTTATCCTCTGCCGAAATTACTGTTGCTCTGCGGAAGGGCTTCTGGTCCTGTTTGGAAGATTTACATACGGATGCGCACTAGAACCCGGGGTGGCGCTGTTTACTTAGCAGCGACAAGGGATATGACTGGACAACTTTTTCCAAAGCTGCTTCATGACTTGGTCTGTAGTAGAAGCGTGATCTCAACACACCCGTGACCTAGTCTGAGGTACAGATGGGACCTATACAGGTCGGTCAGAACATAGACAACAAAGCATCAGCACAACTGGCTCCATTACTGCTGGCACCATCACAGCACCAGTCACTTGACCACCACTCGTCATGGCTCTGCTCTCCCCACAGTTTCAGGCAGTTTACAACAGTTTATCGCCATGATTACACAACAATATCGGTCTGTAAGTGTTTTACACCTGTATACCAGACAAGTGTATCAAAATCTAGCAGCAAAGAAATATCCTCAGCAAAGCCCAAGCAGTTGCTAATCGTTCCTAATTCTGCTGATTCCAAACACTGCGTGAGTATCCAGCCAGCACACAACTGCACCCGAACACCTACCCGTCTTCTTCCGTTGACGAAGGCGGGGTTTGCGATGGGTAAGGGGGTGTATAATAACTCGTTCTCTTCTGTCAATCATCGGTGTTTTACGCGACATCGCTTGACCGTGTCCCCCGCTCCCTCCTCCTGCAGCATCAGAAACAGAAATGTTGGCTCACAGGATCGTGGCTTACACAAAGTTTCACAAAAGCATGTTGTGATCGTAGTTGGCGAAGCATGTTGACCGCTAACCACGTGCCTTTGCGACGGCCTTGTACAGGCGATGGTGTGAAGGTGTGTGCATTGTGCTACAGGGCTATTTGTCCCGTAGAAACTGTCCGCAAACTGCTTTAATAGTTTTCTGTACATTGCTCATTGCTCTATTCTCTATAGTCTATAGGATCAGATGGAAGTCTTAGGACACTGGGCAACTCTCTCTCTATCTCGGCTTATTTCTTATTACAACCTATGGTCACAGGACTTTTGGCTACTGTGCTGCAAAACAATGGGACTCTCTTCCTTTCCATATCCGCCACCTTCCTACAATTGAATCTTTCAAATCTGCACTGAAAACGCTCCTCTTCCTTGAGCATTACTCCTAACACAGTCCACACAATGCTAGTCCTTCTTACCCTCCCCCCTTCCCTCTTGCTACTTAACCCATCTTTCTCGCAGAATCACTATATTTTTCTGTTCCTGTTACTTGATGCCTTTTGTTTTCCGTTTTTTCAGCACTGTCGTTTTCTTTCGTCCCCTTTGTTCTGTATCTACTTAGTCCACGTCTCTTCCTCGTTTTAAGCGCTAAAAATCTTCACTATTATTATTATTTCTCCGCCTGGACCTCCTACAGCCCCTGATCTGTCCTTCCTCGTGTTATTGAGGAGTGTCACGATGGTCCCAGAGGAGGCGAGGAAGTTGGTTGGCTTCCATCACTCGGATCTCTTAATCGACTGTTGTGACATTCCGCTAGGTGACTAGCGACTGGATAGCATGCCGCTCTAGAGTCTCTTCCAATAATCTCCTCAAAGTCACGGTTAAAGCTGACACACTCGCACGCGCAAACATACCCGCTGTCTTTTTTTCATTCATTTGTCTTCTGTCTCTCACTCATATCCACTCGTTCATTCTGTCTCTCTCTCTCTCTCTCACACACACACACACAGGCCCCGCCCCGCTGACCCCGGTCCCGGCGACTGACAGTTTAATTACTATGCTGCTTGTGGTGCTCCTCAGGATCGGCCCTTCAATCACTTTGGCGGACAATTCATCCATGACTGCATCGCAGGGACCAGAGACATAGAAGAAACTTTAATTTTCCAAATGGAGCTCACCACCAGCCGAGGTCCGAGACCCTCTGGCAAAGGTCCTCACATCTGAGATCAGAGTGGAAGACATACGTCCCCTCCCCTCCCCCCTTTCACATTCATCGCGCGTCGCCGACTCGACCCCTGCGCGTCCCAGCCATGCTTATGAACCGCTTACGTCCTGCAAGAGCTTATGTCTGCTTCTTTCAACTCTTCCGGTCTTTGGTGCGTCCAGCAGGAGTACAAGCTGCCACAGAATCTCTTCCATTTGGGTGCCGGAGGAGAGGAGGGAGGAAAGGGCATCTGTATGACGTCATGATCACATGACTGAGTGGGTCGTACTCTTGTGACACAACTCACTGGGCCTTTCTTAATGATGATGATGATGATGATGATGATGATGATGATGATGATGATGATGATGATGATGAGAGAGCGAAAGAATAAAGGATTATTTTCTGCTAAAGGAAGATGGTAATTTAATGAAAAAGTGTGGCTACGTACTGATATGTATGTCACTGACAATAGAGTACCCACTCTTATGATGAGAAATCCGGACACTTGAGCAATGTTGAGTAATGGGTGCAGGTATTTCACTCGTAATGGATACAGGCATTTTAATTATCGGGTAATTAACTGGGATGGTGAAGAGAGAAAACCGACATCACGTGTGCTGGAGTCATTTTGTTTTCTGTTTCGTCAGTACTGTCGTTTTCTTTCGTCCCCTTTGTTCTGTGTCTACTTAGTCCACGTCTCTTCCCTGTTTTAAGCGCTAAGAGCATGCTCTCTATGAGTGTGAATATGCGCTATAAAAATCTTCACTATTATTATTATTATTATTTCAGGATGTGCACCGAAGCTGGACAAGGGTCTGCTGGCTAACGTGCAGTAAAGTAATCGCTCTAAAAACTAGAGACAAGATATCGCGAACTAAGCTTTTGGTGAATCTGGTGACTGGTGAGCTTGGAGAGCAAGAGACTGGATCAGGTTTGTGATTGGGTGCCCAGGCAGACCACGTGGACCCCGTGACGTCACAGTGGTGACTCGCTTCTTTCAGACTGAGACCGATATTAAAAGCGTTTCACAATGTAATAGCCGCGTGTCGTATATGGTGTGCATCAAGACAAACCACGATATTCGATTCCCAATGAAGGAAAATTGGTTTTGACTATGTGGCGCGTGTCGTTCCTACAGAGCTCAGGCCGATGCATTCTAGAAGTTGACAAGGCCATGGCCCTCATCGCGAGTGGCCTACACTAACGTCCACGCTAGGGAAGGCCTGAGTTATCGTCTGACTGCCTGACCAGCGCCACAAACTGACACCAGTGACACAACGTCCAGCCTCATGACAAACCACCCAATGGCGTGACCGGCAACACACGCGCTAGCGACAGAGACATCGATCTCCTCGCGCGAGACCGGATATCCGGTGCCTTCATGTCCAGTCACGAGACTGGGTGGTCACTTGTCCGCACCCTGCTCCACACCCTGTCACGAGCAATGACCAACGAGTCCACCTCTCTGCCGAGACGCTAGCGCTGTGTATATGTGACAGCCAGATTGTGGTTTCACGTGAGCTTCGCGTCTGATTATTCCGTATACACTTAAGAAACACCTTCTTACCTTATACACTGCGTTACATACCCGAGTACAAAGGTAAAAAACATATTTATGGGGGAAAGTACACTTTATCTTAATGAGGGGCGAGTTATCTTTCTATTGTAAAGGACAACTTTCTTACGTTTTTATATTTTTTCTATCCTTCTTGGTTAATGTTACCACTCTAAAAACACACACACACACACACACACACACACACACACACACACACACACACACACACACACACACACACACACACACACACCATAGAGGCAGTCGCTGATGTACCACCATCCATTGACAGGAAACAAGCCGGTTCATCTGGAGGATAACTACTTGCCTCCCCTAGCGGGACGGCCTATCAATCAAGGCCCTGAGTTATGATATGGGGAGATAATTATAGGCCACGCTGTCGCCCAAAAGTCTGACTACCGCTCTGCCGCCCAACCGTAGCCTGCTGCACAAAGGAAACACTTTCCTCTTGTCAAAAGCCGTAACCCCCCGCGAAATGTTTACTGCTGTGCACCACAGGTCTTCATCCCCCAGACTTCATTGCAAATACCCGATAAAGTTGAGACACCTGTGCAATGTCTTTACTTTATTTTTACAATCACTAGTGTGTGTGTGTGTGTTCTTCTGTGTGTGTGTGTGTGTGTGTGTGTGTGTGTGTGTGTGTGTGTGTGTGTGTGAAAGAGAGAGAGAAAAAAAAAGGTTAGGTGTGTGTGTGTGTGTGTGAGAGAGAGACACACACAACTTATTTAGCGCACTCATCATCTTTCTGACCTCAAACCTAGGCGGCCATAAGGCGTCCAAGATGAGATCCACTCTTCATCATCTGTGTGTATGAAGCGAACACTTGACTACGGTCAGGGGTGATTGATGTCGCCCTGCTGCAGCTGAAGCGTCATGGTTGTCAAGACAGTAACCCAAAGCGCTAATGAGAGCTTCTGCAAAGCACTAGGGGCTTAAATTATTCTGCGCTAGCAAACAGACTGAAAGAAAGAAGTCCGCATCATGCTTTTAAAGAGTTGAAACCTGAGCAGAAAGTCTCATCCTTCCTCACCCCCCCTCCACACAAATCCCCGTATCTCCATCCCCAACAAAAAAGAAAGCCTCAAGGGTCTACTTGATTGTGTAGTCATACTTAGTTGAGTCACTCGCTGATGTAGTCAATGTCACCTCTGACCTCCATGAGGAGGAAAGTGTACAAAATAAGATGATGCTTTGTCTGTGGTGCAACCAGCTTACAGTCAGCCCCCTTTTTCCCCCTTAGTCTGACTCAGCCTCTACATCTACAAGACGGCCGCCTGTAACCATTAGTCAGCCCCCGAGTCACGTGAGGACCATGTGGCCAGGCACGTGACTATTGTCTGTCCACTCTTTGTCATTATTTCCATTTTCATATACGCCGACCAGCCAGTCCCGTTTGGAAGCACTGCTTAGCTTCTGCGCTTGTCAGTTTAGTCTTAATCATTTTCCTGCTTCCATCTTAATCACTCAGTCGGGTTAGTGTGTCTGCTCAGTGATACACAAGGTTGTAAGTCACAGCTGACAGTCACGATCAGCACCTCATTATTTGAGGTGAATTTCATAACATATATATATGTCAATAATTTCAAAATAATGGTAATACCAATATGATAATCGTTGTCTCCGTCTCTATCGCTTAGTTTCAAAATCTATAAAGGACCTGACTGCCCCAAACATCCCCAACTCCATAGAGACTTGCGCTAAAGTGATGGGTTGTCGAGCCTGTTGCTCCGCTGGCTCACGAAGACAAAGACTACGGGCGGATTATTCACAGGCTCCAAGTGTCATAGGTCAAAAGCCACTGTCAGACATGTCACAGAACGGCAAAACCCACAGGGATATGACCGAGTCGACGCCTGTGAAAATGCACTCACGCATACGTACATGTACATATGAGCACAGAAACAAACGCACGCGTGCACACACACACACACACACGTCTGCATTTTTTTCTACGCAATATATGGACGAACGTATATAGTACTTGAGCATTATATTCTTGATTGTTTCTCGGTAAATTGCACGCACTTCATCGAACAACATGCTCTTGACTGCACATTGCACGTTCCCGACTTGACTGTTACTTGAAAACTGCACACTTGTGACGACTGTACTTTACCCGAGGGGGCGGGGAACTACAATGAATCACGTGGCTTCATAAGACCTCGCATAGCTTATATGTATACGAGGTGTGATAGAAAAGTAATGAGACTGATTTTTTTATTTACCAAAGTTTTAATTTTTTTCAAACAGCAATGTTATCCCCCTCAAAATAGTTCTCACACCGATGGAGACGTTGTTCCCGCTTTTGATAGCAGCGCTGGAAGTCTTCAACCGGTATGGTCTTCAGCATGTCCGTTACACTCTTTTGGATGTTTTCTAAAGTCCTTTGAGGACATTTTTCAGTTTAGAAAAAAAGGAAAAAGTCACAGGGGCTGAGGTCAGGTGCATAGGGAGGTTGGGGAACCACAAGAATGTAAAAAATTCCGTGAGGGAGAGGGCAGTGTGGCATGGGGCGTTGTCATGATGGAGCATCCATTTGTTTGCAATGTCTGGTCTCACGCGAATGACCCTTTTTCTGAGACCTTTCGCATGTGCAAATGTTCAGTCAAAATTTGATGAATGGTAAATCTGTTTAAATTTAATTGTTCACTCAACATTCTTAATGTTAAACGACGGTCTGATCTCACAAGAGTGTTCACACTTTCGATGTTTTCGTCGGTTTTCGAAGTTGAAGGCCTCCCTGAACGGTGTTAATCTTGAACGTGTTCTCTGCCTTTCAAAAATGATTTGTGCCAGCGAAAAACTTGAGCTCGGGATAAAGAATGTTCCCCATAGGCCTGTTTTAACTTTTCAAACGTCCCGATTCTCCAAGCTTAACACAAAATGTAATGACACAATGTTGCTCCAAATGGCGCTGGTCCAGTTTGCGTGACGCACAACCACAACACAACGTCACTGACAGCAGTCACAACAATCACGTAGTTAACGAAAGGAGTTGAAACTCACACTGAGCTATGGAAGGGGACTGATACACCTGCAAGCGATGTAGCAACAGCGCAGCCTTACCAGATCGCTTGCAGTGTTACTAGTCTCATTACTTTTCTATCATATATAGTGATTTCCGCAACCACCTAACAAGGTAAATGAGGAGTCAGTGAGGTATGTAGGAAGTAAGGGAGGTAAGCAGCGAGAAGGGAGGGCAGTAGTGGGAGTCAGATTTAATCAAGACACAGAGAGGACTGCGATAACAATGAGGTAGGTCGTGTCACGATATAGCCTGTGAGACACGCAGTCTCAGTGAAGTGCTCTAGAGTGCCTAACCCTGACCGGACAGAAGCCATGGTATGTTCTTGGCTGCAAAAGCTCGGCCCGTTTCCGTTACAGACCTCCCAGGGATGTACAAGACCCGGTCATCTCGGGCCATCTACTCATCGGAGCCTCGTGGCTTACCGTGCAGTCTCGAGTGTTACTCTTGACGAGCGATACCGTCAAACTCGGCCCACCCAAACCCCACACACACCTCTACCCACCCTCCTACCAACTCCTCCCTACTCCCTCCAAGACCGGAGCCACGCCACGGCGGCCAGGGTTTACCACCGTCACAAGCCAGCGACACCGGCGGGTCGGTCCGGCTGTCAGACCGTCTGACTGCACGGCCGACTGGTATCTCGTTAGACCCCACCCCACCCCCCATCATCCTAACCTACCTCCCCCCCCCAACCCCAAGCCTCCAACCACTGATGTACGCGCACGGCTGGCCGAGCGCCGCGCCTCACGTCACCTGCACCTCCAGACGGCTGGCGGTCTGAAGAAGGTTTATGAGGCTAGCGCCACTAGCGCCACCCGGCGGAAAAGCTGCGAGTTTTTGCGGTTCTGATATATGAGGACCGGGACGTGTCTGTGACATGCGTACAAATTAGACTGGCCGTCGTGGGACGAAGACAAACTGCAGGGCGGCATGGAACCTGAACCTCTCCTTATGATATGCTGCTGCTGTCCTCGCGGAGACGGGAAATGACGAGACGCAAGCGATAATTAAAACACTAAGTAGCTGGCCCCGCGCGAGCGGCCGCGCGCACCGACGCACTCACCAGACGTTGTCTTTACCAGCCGCCCTCTTTCTGCGCATGGCCATCCTAAGGTCTGGCTCCTCCTTCCCACCCACCCCTCCACTCTAACCCTCCCTCCCGGTGAGAAACTGTAGATGCTGCGATGTTGTACATACTGAACACGATGTACACAAGATCTTAACACGTCCTGAGTTTTATCTCACAGCAGCCCCATCATCTTACCAGCTCACACCTTGCGCGGATGTAGATGCGGCTCTTTCTTTACCTCGCCAGTGTCAGTTGCACAGCACAATCGAAAACATATTTTCAACATATTTAATAAAATGTATTATTTATAAATTCTGTAGTGTCAACAGATCACGACGCGACTCTTCAGAACAACTCGACTACTGCCAAGAGACGACCACTAGGAGGAGACGACTTGACCGCTGTCTAGACGGTACAAATTCTTCAGAAAAAAATACCATGCCAATGCATACAAGTACATTAAGAGTCAAATATAGTTTGCAAATAAAGATATGTTGATCGATGAACATCTAAAACGTCCCTATGAACAATTTATACTTATTAAATCGTAGACTTAAGCTGCGACTTTGTCAACAGTCATTGCGATCTAGTCAACAGTACCAGCGATGTATCAGTTAGTTTAAATCAAGACTACTAAAACAATTCGTCTCGTTTTAATTTCATCGTCGGGGCTCTTGTTTGCCTGCCAACGCTTCGCGTTTCTCTCTGAAGGTGTTTGTAACCACCGCGGTCATCGTTTTTATAACGTTTCGAAAGTCCGTGCAACGCTTTTAGACTACTTACGAGCAATTTCCTTAAACACTTCTATATTTGCTTCTACAAAACAATTTTAAGGTTTTTAAGGTTTTAAATGTGATGCAACTGGCCCCAGACCCAGTGCGCTCACTTCATTATTACCATCTTTGAATGACGTGGCATGGCTGACGACCACCCCACTCCAAAGAAAGAGCAAAAGGCACTTGGAGAACACCATGTCGTTTGTCCTGAAGGCTGCCCAGAAATTATTGCTTAGGGAGCGATAAGAAGAAAGATGAAGACACCATCTTTGAAAAGTGTTCATTTCTGGGTCCCCAAACTGCTCACACCCTTCCGCCATTTCTAGACGGAGTTCACTTTATTCCCATCACTTCGTTCATTCATTTCACCCCGTCTTCAGAAAACTTTATTTCCAAAATATCTGGAAAGTGCTCACTCGCTCCTTCATCCATCACTTTCTCGATAGCACTCAGCGTGTGTTTTCCCCACCTCTGGAAACAGTTCACATTTGTTACCCCAGTCTCTGGAAACAGTGACCTCTTCACGTAACGCTTCCTGTTACGTGCACGCCTGTGTCCGAAGCGAACTCTTGACGGCAGGAGACAAAAGTGGTCGCACTCTTTCAACAGAGTACCATGACCTCCAACAGCGGGGTTCTTGTCCACAGCTCCTGTGTGGAGGTCTGCTCCCTGCCATTGTGTACTTTCGCCGTTTCAAAAAGAGACGGTGTTTATTAACATACTGACATACTTTCCTGCCATGCACAGACTGTCTTCCATCAAGAAGCACGCACCTCCATCACCTTGTGACTATGGCGAACAGACGATTGTACCGGATACACACCTGTTGAAAGTAACTCCCTGACCCAGCTACCAAAAGGTCGTGTGAAAAAAAAGAGCATGTAGCCTTCGGTACCAGATCCGGAAGCCACGAAAAACGTCCGAAACACCCGAAATAGACTCCCAGGCTGTATCGGCAGCCAGGAAGGGGGGAAGGTGGGCAGAGTGCTCTGCTTGGGTTATTATTATGTTTTTTTTCAAGACGGCAGTCAACACCGGTGGTGAAAGGAGGTGTTCAAAGACCACGGGGGCAGGTGGCATAGAGGCTCTAGCTAGATGGTTAACAGTAGCAGGCAGCTGAAATG
Source organism: Marisa cornuarietis (assembly GCA_004794655.1). Classification (NCBI taxonomy): domain Eukaryota; kingdom Metazoa; phylum Mollusca; class Gastropoda; order Architaenioglossa; family Ampullariidae; genus Marisa; species Marisa cornuarietis. The sequence goes on from SMMW01000025.1 coordinate 3,966,422, forward strand.
CACATATTTTACATACTTTCGGCTTGCTGTTAGACATCTACGCAAGTGGCGGGTATTGTTCTGTGCAGCCAGTGTTGTTTTCGTATTCTTCTTACCTTCCTGACGAAGACAGCCAACGCATGCAAGATGGCACCGTTCACTGGACGAGGATTCACGCATTCTTGATATAATAAAAGCACCTTACAATATGAAAAAATGTATAAATAATATTTTGCTATTGCTGCAAGACTGCCAACTTTTGTTTTCACAATAACGAAACACTCGTGCCATTGTTGGGCGTCACGCTGCACGGTCACGAATGTGGTGTTCATCCCCTCCCGCACGCCTGCCGACTTTGCAAAGGTCAACTACTTCCAGCCCTGCTGCCCTGTCCATTTCCTACAGCTCCCCCTCCCCCCTTGCAACCTTCGGAATATTATTTTCCCAAGTTCCTTTTACCTTGAAAGGAGCTGATCTCAGCTTCTCCTGGAGGTTGCTTTGAAACAACGGTTTTCAGTGTTTTGTGCAAGGGCAAGAGACGATCAGTTTCAGCCACCCCGGGTGTTGGAAGTATCAGACAAGCCTGTACTCCCCCCCCCACTCACCTTCTCCATTTTCTCCCGCCCCCCTGCCGCCTGCTGACAGCCGTTGGAGTGTTTGTGCATTTCGCCCGGCACCGCCACAGTCTTACACTCATTTCCCGCAAAACACCGCGCGAAATGTCACAAGCCATAGAAACCTTTGGCAACCGTTTGCAGGAGGCTGTTACAGATATTATGATCGGCTGTGTGGATCTTCCCCGAGTAGGGTCCTTTTGCAATCAAAATCTATTTTCTTCCCTCTGGACAGAGCACGTCAACAAGCAGTGCAGCAGCTCCATTTTCTTTTGAAGTGGACACACCGAAACAACGAAAACACAACGAGACACAACTTCAAAGCTGGACGGCGGAGCGCAAGCAGGTAGAGAGAGAGAGAGAGCTTCAGATCTGGTTCTACAGGTGCGATATGGCTGTGCCCTAAGCCCCATGTGACAAGACGATATGCGCCACAAGGCAAATCTCGTCCACATCTCACATCGTCTCGCTGCTCAAAGCTGCCGCTGGCATCTCGATACTCCACTGTAGGCATCTCGATACCCTGCAAGCCGTTAATCAACTCCACGGTAAAAGGGCCAAACTCTCAAGCACCTTTCACGTGGGCTACCTTTAGTTAGCTCTTCTGTCTTTCGTTCTTTGTCAGGTGCTTACATCCCCACATCGAGGATGCTCATCTGGCACTCACCAGATGGACTGGACCACAACCAAACTGACTTCATCCTGCTGCCTAGACGCTTCAAACTCGCATCAACAAAGTGCAGACGAGGACAAGTCCAGGCATTGACATAGCCACCATGTCTTCACGAGCCTGAAGCTGGAAGTGAAGCGCCTCTCAATCACCTCCTCCTCCCCACGATGTCGCTTTTGATTTAGAGAAGTTGCAAGACCCAAACGTTGGCGAGGTCAGCAAGATCACAGTTGTAAGTAAACTCGTTGCGCTCGACTTGGTGGACTGTGATGTAGACGCCCTCGATCACTGGAAATATCAAAGAGGTGCTCCTGTCAACAGCACAGGAAGTTCTATGGCCTCCAAAGAAGAAGTAAAGGCGTGAAGGTTCAGATCGTGGCACAGGACCTGCTTACTAATGCCCCCAAAACAAACGTGAGTTGCAGACTTTGTCAGCTGCCGCGTGTATCTCATGTTCTTCCCCAACGACAGGTACCAGTCAAAAGACGAATGGCTGACTGACAAGAGTTTATACTGTCAAGAACTACAAAATTTAGTCCACCGGTGCTCCTCAACTAGCTAATATTAGACAGTTGTGTATCAAGAAGACCACCGCGATAACCTGATACACCTAGGAATAGCCAAGCACACATGATGGCTAGACGTACAAATCTGTAAACATGTGTCACATCCACAGGCCAAAGTACATGTGCTAGAGAGATGATGGCTGATCTTTCGCCATGGGTCACTGTGTTGGTGACAAGTGTTACACCCACAAGAAGTAGATGGTGTTATTGTTGGAGATACTGCCGCTGATGATGATAGACGAAGATGAAGTAAACTAATGAATGACTGATCTTTCACCTCCACCCATTGCAAGGCCAAATTCAATCTTTAACAGACGTTTCAAAGTGGTGGTAGGGTGGGGTGGGGTGGGGGGGTGACAATGAACGGTCACTACAGAAAGAAAGCAATTGTGAGGAATAATGGTCCAGATGGAGCGACACTAAGGGAGATAAATGAAGTGCATTTTTATGTGGAGTTTGCGCCATTTGAACTGATTGCATCTCTCACACTCTCTGTATGTGTGCGCGTGTGAGTGTGTGTGTGTGTGTGTGTGTGTGTGCGCATGCGTGCATGAGAGAAAAAGCAGAGAGAGAGAGAGAGAGTGAGAGAGAGAGCGGTGTGAAAGTGAAGAAAAGAGATGAGAAGGCTCTCCAAGTGGCAGATTCATGTAGTTTACCAGGTGGACGATAAAGAAAATAAACAAACTTTAAAAAAAGTCGCACACGCTATCCACATCACAAGCAAGCGGCCAGCACTCGCTTCCAGAATTTCCTCGTCTTCTTGCCTACAACATTTGCACCAGAAAATCAAAAACTCGGAGATGGCTATTGCTTCTTCCAGCATGCAATTTAATTTGTGTTTCCCGTCTATCTCACATCTCACATCTCTAGCAAATATTTAACCGAAATAGCGTGAAAGGCCATTACACAGCAGATACACATCGGACTCTGCCACCTAACACATGGGAAAAAGAGGAAAAAAAACCGAAAACGTGGATTGAAATCAGAAAATGGAAGGAAAAATCATTTGTAGAAACCCTCCGATGATAGCGCATCCGATAGACCATGCGAGTAATGTAAACAACAATTAAACCTGTTTGGAACCTCCTTCACCCTCTTCCCTGTTTAGCCATATGAACAATCTGTTTTTGTATTAGTTTATCCTCTTTTCTTTACGGCTGTAAATCGCCGAGACCGGAATAACATGTAGTTAGGGAGCACCTCTGGTATTTTCGACAACGGACGCAACATCCTTTTCCAGTCTTCGAATTCGTCTTCTGAGATCGGAACAAGAGCAAAAGATGACAGGTTTGCCGAGCAGATGCTCCTTGAGCTCACTTCCAGCATGCCACGAGAAAATAGAGGGGTGGGCAGGTTATTATAGAGGGAAAAGACTTTAGTAACTACACATTATCTTGGCTTACTTTTGCCTTCTTTTAACTGGGCTAAATAAAGCGAAGTTGATGGGTCTGGTTAAAGGGCTAGGACGGAAGATTTAGATGGCAGAATAAACGTTTACACACTCCGCAGTAAATCACTATTGGGGATCAGCTATCACTAGATCAGGCCATCACGGGGGTAAACATGGTAGCAGATTGGCAAATGGCAAAAGAGTGGACATGAGGAGTAAGGAAATCCATCCTTGACTGGCTTCCAAGACAGACTCCCGCCAGGCGGCCACGCCGTTGATTGCCAAACATTTTCCTTGCATTCTTCAAGACATGGAAGGTCGTAAACTAGATCCAGCATTCCGCCTCCGAAGTACTGTCAACATCCGGGATGACAAGTCACACTGTGACAACACAAAGCGAGCAAAGACTGTGTCACCCAGAAAAGCGGGTGGCATCAGCAGTGAAATGAGTTTATCAACCAGTGCCTTGCCTGGCCAGTGCCAGAAATTCTATCCCACAGTCTTGATCAGTGAAACACGTGACATCACCCAATGTCTGTCTTGACCATCGGTGTAAGATAAAGGACTCAATGCTTGTCCTTACCTTCCGGTGATGATGAAGCCGCTGTGACTTAGCCGAATGAAAGAGGAATTAAACAATCTAGTCGAGATGTTTGCATCAACATAGTGTGGTTGACTTTCACCGGCATAGACTGGAAAATAATATAAAAAACTCAGTAAAATACAAACTTCTGCAAGACAAGACAGAGAATGGTAAAGGAAGATGAGAGGAAATGGAGACAAAGACAAAAAAAAAAAGAAGAGAAATGAAGAGGGACCGTAAAATATATTTGGTGCATTTGTGAGGAGGGAGGCTGCAGAGACCCATCTTAACCAGGTAGCTATGCTCATCTCAGTCCTAGTGTCCAGTAGTGGCAGCACTAGGTTCATTGTTGTCTCACCATGATTACCGGCTCACACTTTCGTCTCCGCTGTCGTCTCGACTCTCCTCTCCTGCTGCCGGCGATGACAGCTTCTTCTTCACCGTTGCCGTCTCCTATTAAATCTATATCGTGACGTGCGGCAACTGAAGGTGACAAAAAAAAAAAAAAAAAAAACCTTCGCGAAAGGCTGTGAAGGTCTGAAGAAACGGTTCCTGCTATCTATACGTGGATGTCTGGGCCAACGTGACATGCGCAGTCAACCACCTCCCACCCCGAAGGAGAATGTCATTAAGCCCACACGACAGAGACAAAGCGGGCTTGAGCTGGCCAAACGAACAGTTCAATCAGTCAGCCTCTGGTACGCTGGGGGGGAGGGGTGCAAGGGGTAGTCGGGGGAGGGGGTCTTGCGTGCCGCGACACCTTCCAGCGCCGGCTCATACGGGCGAAACCTATTTTAACCCGTTCAACCCCTTTCAGACTACAAGTCCCGAAATGACGCCTGTCGAGAAAGCAACCGGAGCTGAATGAGTTAAAAAAAAAAAAAGAAAAGAAAGAAAAAAAAAGGCGAATCGATACTGACGGCACTCAGTTAATCAACTTTCTAAGAGGTCGTTAGAGAATGTGGCAACAACTGAAGCTGGCTGTCAGAGAGAAAGGAATAACGGTTCAAACTGGTTGTGTCAGCCGGTCTAAATGGTGTGGCTGATTGATGACAAGAAAGTCCGAAAGGAGTGTTGGTCCAACAAACAAGAGGCCTCCAGCACAGATGGTCAAGTGAGTGCTGAGGTGTTTCCACTGCAGGAAGAGATAAGAGAGGGGAAAAAAGTTATGATTACATGATGCTGACCTCTATGGGGCACCAAGAGAGGAATTTTCTCTACTTTCTCTCTCTAGCTACAGAACGCGCCCCGCGTTCTGTAGCTAGAGAGAGAAAGTAGAGAAAATTCCCCTCTTGGCGCCCCATAGACCTCCAAAATGGTGGTGACACAGATGTTAGCACCGCAATACGCCTTTCGCTATTCTTGATATAAAATCTATTTTCTTCACAATTGTTATCCTGCATATGCTACTTAAGTATATCTTTGGGGATAAAGCAATATTATCAAAACCATCTACATGCTCACAATCGCCGATAATTTCTGTCTCAAGTGCAGAGATATTGGAAGTGATTGTTCTTCACTGCACAGCTGCCCACAGAGACATTTTAACAAGTTAATTAATAATTACAATTTATTTTAAAATATTTCTTCACTTGTTGCTATACAGTTTCAAAAAAAAAGAGAGAAGAAAACAAAACGTCTCAGACCGGCTGCGAATTGGTTACAGACTGTCACCAAGGGAGCCCTGCTACAAAGAAAGCGCCAAGTCCATTACAAGACGAAACAAGTTGAAAATGCCATTAACTGTCGGTCTGGATTATAAAACATAAGACGAGAGGAGCTGACACTTCCAAAACTTAAAAAAGACTAGCGAAGTATTTCTGACGACCGCATGCTTCTGGCAGGTGCCTGTGCAGATCCTCTTGCACGGTGAGCCACCCCCCAGCCCACCCGCCTCGTGCACACACACCAGCCTCCTTCCGGCCGCAAAATTACCTTCACGCCCCCTCACTCCCCCCTCACTCCCACCCCTTTTGCCTGCCACTAGATTCCATTCGCACAGTCGGATTAAAAGACAGTTACTGACATTTGTCTGGGCTAAAACAAAGACTAGGGGTCATTAATTATGCATAGCGACCTCTAGCGCGCCCGCTGTGGGCTGAGGCTGTCGGGCGGGGTGTGTAAGCTGATACGATCGGGCCGTCAACAACGATGACACGGGCCCGAGATCAATATGCACACACGCATCACAACAAAGCTGCGTGTGCAGGAAATTCAAGACAGGATTTCGCCAACGAGCGGTTTGCACACCCGGGGTTGAGACCGCTGGATGAGGAGGGGGGGGGGGAGTGCCAGGCACAGAAGGCGAAGGCCGCCGAGCAAGAGACGGCAGTTCCAGGATGAAAGTCGTAGAAACAAATATTTGTCTTCGTCATTCATCCCCCACCCCCCCACTGGCTGTCAGTTTTCCGTCCTGAGAGGGTGACAACGTTTTGCTCCTGTCCTCACGATGTCGGACCTGAAATACACGCGAGGTATTCCCCATACACGCACTCTCACACATACCTACGTGCGCACGCACGCACACACACTCAAATATACAAACACGAGCACGCTCACACATACAGACACACACTCAAAGATACAAACGCACTAGCAAGCTCCCACTTTGATGTTTCCCCCTAGTTTCTTTCTCTCTCTCGCTCTCTCAAGCAGGGGGAGATAACTTCGTTTAAGATACAGAGATAGAGCGTCTTGATGTTATCTCCTCCGCCTCCATCATGGCGTTGTACCCCTGACTGTCTTACGTTTCCCACTGGCTCTGACCCGGCAGCACCACCGCCTGACGAATAAGATTGAGACCTTCGAAGAAGGCTCTCTTGAAGTGAGGACCGACAGCTTGTCTCCCTTTTTCCGTGAAGCAAATTCGCGCGAGGCTTTCATGGAAACACTCGACAGCCTGTCCTCCAGCTTCCAGCAGCAGCACGTTTTCCAGCATCTTACAGCGCGAGCGGCGGCCGCAAAAGGACGTGCGAGCTATCGTGTCTGGAAAGGCAGCATCCGCTTTCGATGAAATTCAAGGAAAGACGACGCTGGGAGCTGGGACATGACGATGGTTTGGCGTTGACAAAAGTGGCTCTGGCGTGTTTGAGAGGCTATGTTTTTTTTTCTTGGCAGTCAGCGGAGACTGACAGAAAGTTTCTTTGAATGAATACCAAGAAGAAAATGGCTGTGTTTGTGGAAAGGTGTCGGTCACTTGCATGGGTTGAGAAAAGTCTAACGGTCGGAAAGGTTAGTCTCGCCCACGTCCACCTGGAGGACGCGAAGACCTTCCGTCAACTGACTAGGCCTGGCAGACAGGAAGTATTGTCATGCAACTGTGCGTTGTGTATTAACTGTGCGTACACATTTCTGTTGTTTGTTTGTTGTATATGGGAGAATGTGTGTGTGTGTGTGTGGGTGGGTGGGTGGGGACGAGCGCTCTTGTGAGATTGAGAAAAAGAATAACGCATCTTAACACGTGAATAGTTTAATAAACGGCATACTGGGTATACAATGTTTAGTAAAGTAATACCGTGTGCATCACCATACGCATCCTCCTCCTCGTCATCATCTGTTAGTCACTAGCAACACTAGTTCATTTTGACCAACACCACAGGCTTATTTTGACTAGCTTCATTACTCACCCCCGTAATTCTGTTTGCTGTTTGATGGACAGTCACCTGCGGCACGGCTATGCCCATCATGCAGGAATGCGAGGGTGCACACAGAGTAAGAGAGAAACAAGAAGAAAATGCCAAGATTAAAGCCATCCATTATTAATCAGCTTTGCGCCTTACGTTTGTTTCTTCATCCTTCTGCCTGCCAGTCACTTGGTAATGAGTGATTAAGATGGTCCCTGCTTGTTCTCTAATGGTCATCTCTGCAAGAAGTTACAGAACACCAACAATGGCCTCTCGTCGCCTCACGTTGTGGCTATGTCGGTGTGGTTGTGCCACCTCGGACGTGTTGATGCGGCTATGTCGATGTGACTATGCCGATGAAGTGACTGGTCTAGGAATAAGGAGTCTTCCTCTATGTTTCAGCACATACCGACATTTTTCTGAACAAAAGCCTTTCCTCTCGAGCCCTCTTAACAGTCCTTACAAACAGCCCGTTATAATATCTCCAAGCTTCACGACAGATGTTTGCTGTGCATTGTAAGCAGGCGACAAGCATGAATACGAATGGAATTTAAAAACGCGCAAGCTTCGAGCAAGACAAAAATTTCTGAAGGCGAACAAATGCATTAGATTTAATATTTTACTAGCTTAATTAGCGAAGGTTAGAGTGGCGCAGCGCGCCAAGGTTTATTCTGCAGGAATTGTTTTCACTGGAATCGATCCACTTTCAGCTACGAAAACACCGCCATATAATGTCTGCAAATAGGCAGACATTAATTATAAGGCTACGGTGGTGCGGCACGTCACTCGCAACGAGCATTACCGTCCTTGTCTGGGGTAACCTGTGATTTGGGACACCGTCTCTTCCCGCGTTAAACAGCTGCACGTCTGGGGCTTTTGCTATGTTTTAATGACTGGAAATCATGTTTGACCTGATTATTTCAAACTTTTTACTTCTGCTGAACCAGGGGTCAGGGCTTGTGGTGGGGCAGAGGGGAACAGAGGGGGGGGGGAGCAGAGGTGGCAGACAGGGAGGAGGAAGAGGTCTCCCTGACAGCTCAGTGGCACAGGCAGAAACATAGGAGTCTTCTAGAAATTTTAAGACGATTTATCGATTGATTGATTGATTGATTTATTTACCTACAAATATGCCTATGTCACGGAAGCCAGATCTTAGAACAATTCATGGTCACATAGTTTATCAAATAGCGCATTCAGGAAAACCCGAAACATGTATGTAAACACCGCCCCTCAGCCGTCATGCATAATAAACGCCTCCCTTATCCCTGTCCCCCCCCCTACCCCACAAGCCTGCTGTTTACAGCCATCTTTATCTCCTTAGTTCTCTTTGTTTTGAGGTCCAAACAACCTCCTAAGGGGTTTGCGAGAAAACGAATGACCATTATTTCTTCTTTTTTTTTCGATAACCTTGACGTGAGTCACTGAGTATTGGTCACAGCGACCCCGTCAAAGAACGGCAATCATTGCTTGATTAGTTCGTTGAGAAAGTGCGTACTGGGAAAGGAATAAGCCCGCTTAGCATCAGGGTCATTAACTCTTGACTGCACGAAAAGCCCGGCGATCTGAAGCCGACTTTCCACGTCAGTGACTGGCCAGCGGGACTCAATTATTCGCAGCCAGTGACACAAGCTCAGCTAGAGGAAAGATATTCCTTCCCCCCCCCCCCCATCACAAAGCACACAGAGGACACGAGGGCCAATCGGGCAGCTCCGAGGACCTTCTTCACGCTTGAAGGTGGGCCCAATGTTCCAGGTCGTGCAGAAGGAGGAGTGCGAGACTAGTGTTTATGGATTTAAAATATTAATTTCTGGCACTAGTCACAAATACCGAATGCAATTCAGCGATGTGAAGTCAACAGGCCGGCTGGTGAGAGTTTGAATGCAACACGGCAACTGTGACGGTTGTTGCAGGGGTGTAGCTGCTGAGACTCGGGGTCGTGGAGGAGGGAGAGGGGACGGGCAGGGGCGTTATAGAGCATCTATCATTTTTGACAACAAACTCTCGCAGATAAATGCTTGCAAAGATAAAGGAACCGAAAGAACTGAAAACAAATATTTGGGAAGTATTTTTTTTTCTAAAACTAGAAATCTGAAGTAAATGTATTAACAACAAAGCGATTTTTTTTTCTGGAGGATTTTTGAGAACAGGGATAGCCTGGGAGCTGTCAGTCCAACTACTGATGATGAGTCGGGACAGGAAAAGAAAAGCAAAGCAAGGAAAGCAAGGGGAGAGAATCAATGGCTAAAATCGAATTAGACGAAGGGCGCGCGTTTACGAAATTCTAAAATTGCTGCGTCTGGACATTGTTTTTGTCAAGCAAGGTTAGCTTTGCTCGAGTTCAAGGTTATTCGAGAAGTACAGTTGCGCGAACTCCTCAACTTTGTGTACGTCACCACGTCCCCACCCCATCTCGCTCCACCTCTTTCTCTCTTCCCCCCCCTCTCTTTCTCTCTCACTCTCAAAAACACACATATTAATTCACTTTGCAGTGACTGTAATATTTGGTCAAGACAATGTGTGTGTGTGTGTGTGTGTGTGTGTGTGTGTGTGTGTGTGTGTGTGTGTGTGTGTGTGTGTGTGTGTGTGTGTGTGTGTGTGTGTGTGTGTGTGTGTGTGTGATGCTCTGTTGCTTTCGTCCTCTGGGTTTTAAAGAACAACACGAGTGCAACATCTTTTCTTTGTGAGCGGGTTAAGTTCATTTGAAATTAATAATTCCCAAAATATGAGTAATCGTTATGCTTAATTTTCAAAATATAAGCCTTCAAACATCGGCATTCTCACCGGCCACTAGGAAAGCAGAAGAAAATTACTCTCCTTTTCTGAAGAGTTCTGTTGCGCGCCAGTAGTATTTGTAACAGCGAGTGTGCATGTCTACAAGTCAAACAAAGAAACATCCCGCAGGTTGTCGTGCCCAATAAGAGATTTTTTGCCAAGATAATAAAACGGCTGATTTTAGAATATAGCCCTACAGACTGGAACTTTATTTGCAACAATCATGAACTCAGTATTCTACATTGTATTTTTGATTCCCTGTTACTAAGTGGACCATTGGAGCTAATTTTTCATGTATAATTGTTAATAAAATAAAAACACATTTTAAAAGTGCGTTTGTCTTAGATAAACTCCTGTAATTTTTTATTTGATAGATGGTTATTTTTCCAGCATTGCATTTTTATTTTATAATTACAACTGACTGCTGATATTGACTGTTGTCCCCCTCAGTTCATTTTTAGCTGTTCCGATCACGCACAATAATGGCGGCCTCAGAGGGTCAGTTGTTTGTAGTATTGTGCTGGATAAAGATACGACTGATGATGTTTTAGACCAGAACGGCGTCGATGTTGCTTGTGTGGTGCTTGATCTTTGTTTCAGGTTTTTACAAGCAGTCGTAGTTGGTTCTAACAGCTCTTGTCTTTGTCTAGTCGGCACTGCTGTAGGAAGATTTCTTCGTTTTACTGAAAGTCCAAGACTTGCTTGTACTGATTAAGTAACTGGACAACAATCGATTTTTAAAATGTTTTGAGCAAATTCTTAAGTGTGGTGTGGGGACGAAGTTCGCACGGCACGTTTGAACAAAACAGAGATGTGATCTGTATATACAGATCTCCGAATAAAGTTAATTCATTGGCGTTTGTTGCAATTATCTTTAAGATTTCCTTAATGAGTACAAACTCCATTTGATTGTTGAAGAGAATATTCCTCAACAGCACATTATGTGCATGTCCTGGTCTGTTTTCTTTTACCGAGGTTTGCATCTTTTCGAATTCACCTCACGCAGACGACTATTTTCAGAAATACTATCCTTTCGTCACTTCCTGTTTTCTCGACAAATCCAGGTGTGATTATGAGAAAAACATTAATACAACATTTCTCGTGCGTCCTCGTCATAAAATACCACCAGAATATGTTTTTGTGATACTTTATGCTCAATTTCCAGCGGATTTCGCTGAGCGCTCGTGTTGTCCTTTAATATTAAAACAAATAATCCCAAAAGGCTGTTGCTTTGAAAAGTTATGAAAAATTAAGCATTTTATCGAGGGAAATTCAGGGTAATGTTTTGTCGTGCGGAAGAGAAAAAAAAATCTATAAAAACGACAGACTATTTGGACAATTTGTCAAAATTATACCGCTTCTGGCTTTTGTCTTGTCTAACCTAAACACAGCTCACGTACTTTCCAACAGTAGGAGCCGCTGAGCTGTGCTGTATCAGCTGTCTAGTGATCGCGGTCTGTTTCTGTCGAGGGTACCTTTCACGCGAACAGGTTCACGTGACCAGAATTTTTTTTACATAAAGTAGGATATGCATATATTTTTATCTTTAGTTTGATCTGTAATGCCCAGTTATGATGAAAAGCGTGCAACTATGTCTGGAAATGAACATTTGGATCTGCTCCGCTTGATCATAAAAGTCTGCTTACTGTTATGATTTATTCAGACGATTCCTCTGAGATCTGGTGTAATATTCTCTCGGCACACCCTCCACAACACGATTGGGGGTAGGGGGGAGAATCTCAGATAATTAATTAGTACCTACCCATCACTAATTTCCTTCGGTACCCTCGTAACGCACGTGATGCAGACGGCGGTGTTTGGATTTAGCAGGTAATATATTATTTCTTGTGCTGAGTATCGTCAGGGCACAATCTGTAAGCATGGTAAGTGGTGTTCTTGTGAAAAGATAGCGGTAGCCTCCTTCTTCATGTGTGGCCGCCTCTACCTCTTCTGCATTCGTGTTCTGGAACCAGCGCCCATATTTATTTCTCGATATTCGTAAACATGTCAAGACAGCTGTCTGCGAGAAGACTAACATGGCTTCCTGCTGTGGACGATGCCGTCTCTTTGCCAGAATCCAACTTCCGCCCATTTTAGAAATTGTTTCATGCCCCTTCTTCTTTTTGACCTTAACTTCAAAAGTTAATTACACTGTTCGTCTGCTTTCGTCTCAAGAAGTAGGATGTTGCACGTCTAACAACTGTTGTATCAAGATAATTGTTTGTATTAAAAACATGATTTATCTCCCTTCACTTGAATGAATTGTCTTATTTAAACCTCGTACCACGGGTAGCCTACAGAGGATCTGGTGTGGAGGGGCGGAATAAACCGCAACGTGTCTGCACGCATTATCCCACCCGAGTGCCTCGGGGGTTGGTTTCTCTACCGAGTTTGCCTTGTATTTCCCGCAATTTGTTGGCCTGCCTCTCCACTTTTGATAACACGAATTACAAACCGCAGTGCGTCATCTTACCCACTTGCCTCATGAGCTTATGATGGTCCTCTGGAATATCTCAGACTTGTCTCCACTTTTCTTGCAGGTCTACCATCTTGACTAGGCGAGGCTTTGGAGGAAGTGCCACGTAACTAATTTTCAAGTCCGCCATCTTCAAACATTCGTCAGACCTGAGACAGCGTCGGGGCTAATCATTGCACGCGCTACACGGGACGTTCAGACCTCGATAAACCATTCAATTCTCTGTGCTCATGCCTTCAGTTCAACAAACAAGCTTTCTCATTGAAGGGCGACGCCCTGCCCTCCCCCACTTCGAGACCTCTCGAAGTTGTTTGGAAGATGATGAACAATCCGGTTCATTCATTCTGATCTTTGGCTGCTGTTTGTGTTCTGCGAGACCCCAGATAAAGTAACTGAACCTCTTTTTTTGGCGGAGATGATAGCAAGGATCCTGTTTATCTGTGTTTCTGTTTGCATTTGTGTTTCTCTTGTTCGAAATGGCAGTTTCTACAAAATCTAGGAGACGGCTGACTTGAAAGTCAACTGAACGGGTCTGGGCGTTCCTAGGGAAAGCAAAAGAAGAATATTTGACTTGGCTAGAAACTAAACGATAACACTGTGTTGTTTTCAAAGTGACCAAAAGTTGTTTTCTGACCATAACCTGACCATTCACACATAAAAACTTGTTTCACAAACCATTGCACAATTACACATTTTATTCCAGACTTAATTGAAAGCTGTGAAGAAAACTCGTCACAGTTGCCTACATCCCGAAAAAAAACCATCTTTTACTTGTAAATTAGGTTCAGCTTGTACTTTATGTATTTATTCATTACCTTTGTATTTTCTCTTTACCTGCGTATGTCGCTTGTAGGTGTCAAATGTCGTGCATGACGTCACCAAACATTGGGGTCGCGGTCGCAGTCAAGAGGACGTTGAACGACTTTTGCCTGCGTGCATCCACGTGCGTGTGTTGGCGCGTGTTGGCAAGGATAGGAACGCCTATAATGTTTCTCTCGCACAGCAGCTTGCTAGTCCTCCTGTAACTAGTCCGGACACCCTGCCAGCAAAACCATTTTCTCGGGCCATTTCAGCTGGAAAACGACCGGCACTTCGATGGCTGACAAATGTACGACGTTGGAGTTTGGCGTCTGCACACCGTACAACGCTCACGACTTCCTTCTTTCATCACAAGCGCATGCTTCATCAGCTTCTGATCAAGGCGCATATTGTACCAGAAAAACACGCCTCTGTTTGCATTCTGCGAACGAACCGTTGGACAGAACGTTTTAAGAGTGGTTAGTTTTTGTTTTAATCTGTGGATCTTAAGAGCTACCACGCCTGCTACAAAAAGAAAGTATTATTGTCGATCTTCAAATCCTGGACACGTGAAAACGTTCTGTTCTTGGAGCCGAATTACTTTTATAAATGATCCAAAATATCAGTTATAGAAACGTTTACATAAGGTTGTTTTTGTTACTCTCTGTCCCATTTTTAGGAAGAGTAATAGCTGTGTTCTTAACTGTAATTCCTTTCGGACCAAATAATTCAATGTAACGTAATATTAGAGATTATAGATTAAACTCTTTGAGAATATAATTCAAAGCTAATCTCTTCAACAAACGGCTTTGTAATAAAAGAAAGAGGAAAAGAAGAAATGAAAAAATAGAACGAAAAAAGATCGAACGAAGGAAAAGAAATGTAAGAGATAGAAGAGTTAGCGCTGCTTTGCACGTAGGAGATAAAAAAAAGTCATTTATCGCTACTTAGCATTTAACAAAATATAGCGATGTTTGCATGTAACAAAATATATAGCGATCTTTGCATGTAACAAATGTAACAAGATATAGCGATGTTTGCATGCAGCAAAATATAGCGATGTTTGAATGTAACAAAATATATAGCGATATTTGCATGTAACAAAATGTAGTGATGTTTGCATGTAACAAAATATAGAGATTTATCATGTAACACAGAGTAGCGATGCGAGGAGACGGGGTGGGAATGGTAGTTAAATCTCAGGCTTGAGAAAAATGTCTTGTGGCGGGAAGTGCGGCTACGAGAAAGCAGCTTCCATACATCATCCTGTGATGGAAACCTACCACACAGCGCGTGCACATAAAAAGCCTTCACGCCGCTGGATCAAAAGCTTGCAATTGCTTTGCTCAGGTAAGCACAGGTTAGATAACATACCTGCGCCCTCGTGCAGATGGGGGCAAAGTGCGGCTCTCGCCCCGTGCGCAATCAGAGCCGTGCAAACTCTAGTGCAGAGAAATTAATCACAACTTGGTTTAATTACTCCCTGCAAATTGAAATGGTCCGCTTTGTTTACGAATATCGGGAATGTGAAAATCGAGTCTTAAACTTTTCAACAAGAAAACAATAGAATTAAGTGGCACTTAATAAAGTAACATCAAATATATATATCAGAATGAATTAAAGAATGAATTATGTACCACTACCCCGACATGGCAGCCTCTAACTTGTTTGTTATTGGTACTTATATTGCGCGTAGAATGATGTCCACATCAAGAAAAACAGACCTCAAGCACATTTGTATGTTTGGAAGCAGAACAAAAACCGAGCTTACTTATAATTACAGAAGTCCTGAAAAACAATTTCGATAGAAGAGTTTCATGTTATCAGAGTTAGTTTGGGACTATTTTTTGAAACACTAGGCCTAGTGTCATTCAGGTTAGTTGTGCGCCGGGAACTCTGGGAAACTGAGGCAGGAGGAAGACAATCCCCAAGAACGCCTGACACCTCAGTGTTTGCAGTGAAAGCACTCAACATAAAGAGACCAGTACACACAAAAGGCCATTTTTAACCTTAGTGCTCACTCCATAATTCCTTAAAAGCGATGCATGCTGTAACTTCGGAAAACTGCATTAATATCTTTGGAGACTCGACACAAACAGGTGCAAACACCGTTAGGGCCGGCTTTGAAGTGACGCGCTTGTTTGACGTTATCTTGAGAGTGTGTACCTTTCCCTCTTGTCCGTCTACTCATCTGTCAGCGTGTTTCTTCGTCTGCATGTTTGTTGGTCATGCACACACACACACACACACACCAGCAAGCATACATATACACGCATAGACGAGTGCGTCAGGAAGGATAATAAATGGTATGCACGAACGCACGCACGCACCAAGTTTACACAAACAAGAAAGGGATGGCAAGGCAGGGAGATTAAGGGAATGAGAAAAAGAAAGGACGTGACAGAGAGAGAGAGAAGAGAGGAATTAGCAGGGGAGGTGACTGAGCTGTGTAACGCACATTGCACAATGCATTCCATAAAATTCAAGTCCGCGGCGCCGCCATCAGAAGGAAAAACACGAGCTGCATAGAAGTGCGACGAGACACTCAAGGAAATTATAAACATTGCATTAGTGCTATCACTGGTTAGGACGTTTATGGAAAAGAGGTGGAAGCTTCGTCTGCAACAAAGAGAGAAAGTCGCGGCCCATTCATCTTCTTGTCACCAATTACGCTGACCTTCGCATTACGTGGCGGAGCAGGGCGACCAATTTCGGCGCAGGATGATGTGAGAAGGCCGAATCAGAGCCGGCACGCTCGGGGAACAAAGAATAAATTTCCAGACTTTCCTGCCAAGACAGATGTTAACCGGCGACACGTAGTTTATCATTGTCATTCAACCGTCGGTGACAAATCACGGGAGAGAGCAGCGTCATCGACTCCCATGACGTCACTCGCCCGGGTATTTTTCTTTCCTGTTCGTTGGTTTGTCTGTTTGTCGAGCTTTCTTGAGCAGGGGAACGTGTTCCATCTTCCTCATTCCCCCCCCCCAAAAAAAAAGCTCTAGCTCTATAAAGCAGCCATTGTCTCTCACCACCCCACCCACACACGCACAGGGGGTGAGGCATCGCGCAGTTTAAAGTTTCACCGAGTGATGTTTTTCCTGAAACCATTGGAAGGAAGCTTAGTCCTTCTCCAACGATCTTTCAATGGGCATTCACTGAGCTCATTAATCAGATCGTTAGCAATAATATACGGTCTTAGAGGCTGACACTCACGTGCTTAGCCTGCTGGCCTCGCCAAGATTCTCTTGCTGTGAAACAGTCCCTGACAGCATTTTCCCACATCTCTACTACGTGATGAGGTCATCTCTTATTACTGTACACAGCAATGTGTCATTCCTTTATGAAAGGCGTCAAAGCCAGTCTGCTTAGACCGTAGGCCGCAAGATTTTGTTCAGCTGGTTTTTTTTTCCATTTTGCTAAATCCGAGAATCCGGTTTAGGTAGTTATGTCTACCCCAGTGTCTGACAAGACTGATGGCAATGATTTACAACGGGGAAGACTGATTCAGAAAATCGTGTGTCTTTTGTAAAATTATATAATGATTGATGAGCAGACCTTCGCTCACCGTAAACACAGATTGTTCTCATAAATGTGCCATGCTTTTACATTACAGACACACACATTACAGACCATTACTCAAATAAATATTGATGAAATAATTAAATTCAGATATTAATTTTTAACTGGGATACTTAAGTCTACTCCAGCTTTCACTCGAGGGAAATGAGAAAGAGAGAGAGAGAGAGAGATAGGGATTATCTTCTTGCAGTTTTCTGACCCTTAACATGGGACTTAGATTGTGCTAAGCTCTCCATTTCGGCGAGAAAACATCATGCCACGCATCCCTGTAACTTTGCGCTGACAACTAAGGAAACTCAGAAATGGAGCACGATTGCGATGGATTACTTACTTCTCCGGCGTTTATCCTTTCACCGCGAAAATGTTGGCGCCAAACGACGGAAAATCAACTGCTGTCAAGCCAGCAACTAAAGAGACAACATATAAATCTTCTTGCGAAATCTCCGTGTATGTTGTACAAAGCCCTTGACTTTCGCCTAAAGACGGGTTTTGCGGGGCGGCGTTGAGCCACGGGAGGAGACCCACCAGGACAGCGTGACAACCGAGAAATGAAATAACTTTCTTATCTTGCGTGTCGTCCGCTCGTGGCGCGGTCGTGAGGCCGGGTACAAAGTTAAAAATTTATTAAGGATGACGTGGTGAGAGCAAAAAAAAAAAAAAAAGTCAGATTCTCTGCTTCAAGAAGACATTCCCAGCAACCATTTGTTACCTTCCCCTTTTTTTTAATAGGACAGGATAAAAGGGCACAAGAATTAATTACGGGCGGCGAGCGCACGTTAACATTTACACGGAGACACACGCACACACGCATGGGGAGATGAAACCACACACATGCATAGGACTTTACACACACATCACGCACACACACACACACACACACACACATGAGCACGCGCGCATCCGCGGGGAGAAACTGTAATCTTACATCTCTAAAGTTACAGCCAGGCCTCCATGGCTGTAAATGATTCTTTTATCTCCTGTAACGACGCAAATTGTGTAATTATTGAAAATATATGACTGCTACATACTGCCAGTGACAGACAGAACTCTACATTGATGAGAGGGCCGGGTAGGCATCCCATGCGCGTTAGGCTATAAATTTCAATAAATAACTCTACGAGTACCCCGGGTAGGACTCGAGAGACGGTGGCCTTTGTCATGCATCTTTACGATGGCAAGCAGGCACGAAGGTACAAGGCAGAATAATCTAGAGGTTCACGAGTACACCTCGAACGTTGTATTTTTTTGTAAAGACTGACAGGGTTTCCCATCATATTCTTTGTGTAATATTGATTAAACGTTCCGGAAAGACATGCAGGTCGCTGAAATCTAAAAAAAAAAAATATTGCCAAGACATTTTGTTCAGCTCAGAGCTCTTCTTACACGTGGACAAATCTTTGCATTGCATAAATTTCATGTTCCCCTTCCCGCTTTCTCGCAAAATAAGTAATTAAATAAATAAAATACATGCTAGGCTTGGATGTGGAAAAGGGAGGGGTGAAGTGATGTCCGGACTGATTTTATAACAATTACCTTGCAAAGCTCGCCTTTCGATGAATGTTACTGACTTACCTCGTCTGTCTGGATTCCATGACTCACCGGACATCCCCTACCCGGCTAATCCTTTCTTTTGGTCCTTGAAGATACCTCCTGTGTTAACTCTAGTTGCTTTGATTTATATTGAGGAGCTATCAGTAACTCTACAGACCACAGCTGTTGCAAAACAATACCAATATTAAAATATTGTCTTCGTGCGTGAGTGGTATTCATTTCCTGCGCCAGATCGCATTGTGATGATATCAACGAACAACAATAGGAACATTTTATTCGCTCTTCCAGTTCAAGATTTTGTAAGCTCTTTCTTGTATTCAAATTCAGCTCAAACGCTTAAACATTTTGATTTATTTTAATGTAAAATAAAAATGCAATCTCTTAGCTGTTCTAAAGGTTACAGATCCTAAATATTCTTTAATTGTTCTTAGGACATTTTTCTCCAGTCCAAGCACGCACAACGCACTACATCCTTCATTGTGGTTTGCTCAATTGCTCCATATTCTACTTAAAAAGACACACACTCTCGGAGAGTGCAAAAATACCCGGCTGAAAGCTGGAAACAAATCCCTTTTCCTCTATTGCTTGGAGTGATTTACTTCCTGATTTCCCGAGATTATCTAATGTCCACTCTCGTCTGGAAAGATTTGGCCTAAAGACGAGTCCCCGGATGAAGGCACACAAGTCGTGCAATCAGGCGTTGTGACAAGCCGCAGACCGCTCTGACGAGGAGGAAATTACAGCTGGATACGAGGCGCTGGGGGGGGGGGCAGGGCCACAAAGAAACAGCAAGATTTATGCCAAAGGCAGGCGATAAACAATGGCTGCTAATCCAGGGAGGACACTGTACAAAGTGCTTCACAAAGAGCCGTGGTTAATAGGGACTTGGGGGTGCTTACTGCGTGTGGCCGGTCCCTGGTGACAAAATGTGCGGTGGAGTGATGACTCCTCTGGACGTGACCTGCTGTAAGAACCAGTAATAACAGTTGTTCTTCTGGTCAGCAGTAAACCACGTAGTGGCCATAACACCGCACAAGGCAGCGTCCAGAATCTAGGTCTACTGGATATTTACCTCATAGTTAATAGTCATGTGCACCCACAGTCCCCATCCAGCGACAATATCAGTCCAACGTATAGACCAACTACTTTATTTTTCATTTTAAGGTCCTCCGCAGAGAGGCGTACCTGATCACAGAGGGAGGGGAAGGAAGTGGACAATAATGCCTAACCCGCGAATTTCTTTGTGTCTGGCGGACTCGCTTTCCACTTTGAATAAGACAGAACACGTTATAATGGGTTACTAGTCCACTATCGACTGTAGGAAAAAGCGTTTCTTAACAATTACCGATAAATAAGCAGAGACGAAAGTGCGGAAGAGGTTATAGTTTTAATTAAAGTAGTCATCATCATCGTCACACACATCATGAATGCTTTGCTGGTGAAGTGAGTTTGATGGTTGCCGTCGATGAAAGATCCGCTAAATGAAGAGAAGGCGGGGGTTGGGGGGCGGAGAAGAGGAGTTGTCCTTAACTACTGGGACAATTCTGTTTGCGGGTGTTAGTGTTGAGACCGACCAGCTCTTTCTCCACACACCTGACCTGAAGATGTGCTGACCAGCGTAAACAAACAACGCGGCGTTGAGAAAGCGATGTGAGGAACACACCGTCGTCACTCATCGACTTCAAACGTTAACGCGGAGGTGAGCGAATCTGACAACAACATCCGACTGTTGTCATCACAGTGACGTCATCATTTCAACGCTCAAACATCATCGGACGCAAGGAGGAGGTTAAAGGAGGGGGTTAAACATCAAATCTCGAGGGTTACCGTTAGTGACGTACTTTCGCGACATATTGTAAACCGTCGTGTACTCACAAAGGACACAGCAGTCCGTTCTGACAACAGTTTAACAATATTTATTGTTATTATTATATATACAAACAGTGTAGGAAGATATCACGTCAATTCACACTATAGGGGCATCACAGCAGCTCCTGTAATACTGTACAATATATTGAACAATGTAGTTAGACTCGCTAATAAAAGGTGTATTGACCCAGTGATAATACAGTTAACCATAACACTGCATCTCCTACATAACCCTCAGCCTGTTTAACAACATCAATACCTTTATAAAGAAAATGAGACAAGTTCACTCAGTGCACAACTTGTGAAGATGATCAAGAGAATAAAAGTGTATCGCACTGGAAGAAAACGCAAGACTTGATTTTTCAATTCTGTTGTGAAGTGAGTGAAATTTGCAAATGTTGCCTTTCGTTGGCACAATTATTAACTTCAGAATTTTAATGATTTAGTTACTGGATAAACATTAGGGCAAAACGAACTGAAGCTCTCACGATGTATTGCTAAAACATTTATCACAAGTCAATTTATCAATTCGTTTTTACATGAAGAATTCCAAATTCTTCAGTAGTAATGACTATCTGCATCCATCACTTGTAGTAAAAATGTAGCCTGGTAATCTTTGTGTGAAAGAAGAGCGTTCCTCATGTCTAATATTTGCCATGCCAGTGTCGGCAGTTACAGACATGCCATCTCTTGCTGCTGGGCTCCCATCCATGACAGAAAGTCTAGTGCCAAGACTTTCTTTTCTTTTTTCCTTCTTCTTCTGACTTACGACACATACTACGAAGACAAGACGACCATGTGCAAGTGGCTCTGTGTGTGGTAGAGAGGGTTTGAGGATTCACGTGACACAAAACAAGGTTTGGCTAAAGACTGGAGCCTCAGACCCCCAGGAGGAAGGCATGGTTTGTGGAGCTCATGCTGTGAGGCGATGATATGTGAGGAGCTACTGGATTGTTGAGGGTGACATTGAACGTCCCTTTCACAACTGTATCTTGTATCAGTGGTGACAGCTGCAACATAAAACAAATGATATCGTTGCGAGACAATGTATAGCTGCTTTTTTTTACCTAATAGGAGGAATGAATAAGGCAGGCAAAAAAAAAAAATCACTGGAACGAAACAACTAAAATCAAACAAAAAGTTGCTTCTCAAAAATAGTAAATAACTGTTCGCTTCCTGTTATTATAAATACAGTACAATACAATATTAATGTTAAATACAGAATAAACTACTAAGCATTCAGTCCCTTTTGTAAAGAATAGTTTATAGACATCGGGGATTTCTGGAAAAAGTTTGTTCCCCTCCTCGACTCTTTAGTGCAATGACAGGACGGAAGGGCACAAAGCGTCGTTTTTATGAACTGATGTTTGTGAGGTGATGACTGTGAGGTGATGGTTGTGAGGTGATGTTTGTCGCACGGAGAGAAGAAATAGGAAAGGGACGAAGAAGATGAGAAATGGAGGACAAAAATGACCGCTACAATGAAGAAAAAGACGATGACGATGACGTGACAAAAATTTGAAAGACGATATTTTCTGAAAAGCCCAACAACAAAACGGGTCTTGATTGTCGTCGGCGATGTTGTTTAGCTTTGACAGCACAGTTGAAAATGGCCGACAGACAAAATTTAGTTCCTTCCTCTTATGAACCTCTCCAGTTGTCCTCTCAGCTAGATCCCTGTAAATTGTAACTTGCCCATTTCCTGCCCATCTTCGCTACGAGAGCTCCATCATCGGCAGGTCCTGGACCAACAGTGACATGAAGATCGGATGGAGTGTTTGCTCACTCCTACTGCGTGCAGTCGCCTGTCGAAGGGGAGGGTTCCTAGTTTCCACATATATTGCCTCTGCAAGTGCCATGTTTGATTTCCCAGCGCCGTTTGACCAAAAGGGTCAGCCTTCTCTTCCCCCCCCTCCTCCTTGGCCAGCGCACCCCGAGTACATTGTCCCGCAGGCAGCAGGCGACACAGCGCAAAAGGCGCCACACTGAGAGTGGATTGTCTTCAAGGAAAAATCTTGCAGCAGGAATTCAGAGTGCTGTGCCCTAAACAGTCGGTGATAATGACTGGGAGCAAACCTGCCTCTCTCTATAGAGTGGAACTTGAGGCGTCAGCCCAATATTCAGTGGAATGATCCTCTGCCCCTAGGACAGACGAGTGGAGGGGAAGTGGAGGATATTGGGAGGAGAGAGGTGATGGATAAACAAATTAACACTCCGGTGATTGACTGCAGGAAAATATGTTGTGATCACTTGAATGCACTCAACGCAATGATGTCGGCCAGAAGCGATACGGACCGCAAGGCTAACATCGATTTCAACAAGTAGGAGGAAACGGAGGCTGTTAAAAAGATTTCCTGCTGCGCCATGCTGAAGCCCGGAGGGGCTGACTGCTGTGGGACAGAAGCTCACAAATGTAAGTAATTCCCCCCCCCCCCACCTTCACGAACTCCCTCCACACTCCAGCAACGCAACAACTTGACACCATCCTTCACTATCCTTCACCATCCTTCACTATCCTTCATTCCCCATCATCGTACCCCTTGAAATGTGAGCGGCCTTGAACCAGTCCAAGCGAATGTTGTTACATTTACAACGATTGTTAACCTGTTTGCGTCGCCTATAGAATACCACCTGTTGATGTAAAACAAACGGACGGCGAGCATCAATATTACAGGTAAATGACCATGTCCTGTTACCACAGCTGGTATGAACGTTAGCGTCAGCATCACCCTGCTTTTAACTGAAGCTTTCGACTGTTCTAAACGTTACAGATCCTAAATTTCTTTAATTGTTCTTAATTGTGACACTTTCCTCCAATCCAAGCATGCATTATGACAACAAAAAGATAAGAATCTGTTACGGGTTTTCAGTGTTTCAGTGGTGTTAGAGAGAAGGGGAGAGAAAAAGTGAGCGAGAGAGAGCATTGTTAAAAAGCACACGATTCTCCCCAACCCCCTCGTGACACGAGCTCTTGTTCTTTTTCTCTGAATGTAGCTGTGACCGACCCCCGGACCCAAGGCATTATACGGCACTTGGCCGTGTGGCTAAAGTTCAGCGACGATCGCCAGTGTGCGCGTCTGTGTGTGTGTGTGGTGGTAGTGGTGGTGGGGAAGGAGATTGTTGAGGGGGAAACGTTAAAGCGAAAGGAGGATGAAAGAGTGAATACGCAGCAGGTCTCATCAGATGACTAACCCGTGGCCTCCCCTGGCCAGCTCGCGCTGATCAATTTCCAATCACTGAGGCAGCTGATGGAGCTGCTATGATTATATCCGCTCGCCTGCCTGTCCGTCTTTTATTGGCCCTCCCGCCTGCCGAAACACAGCTTCGCCGCCTTGAAAAAAAAAGTGGCTGCCTCAAACGTTTCCATCAGTGGGAAATGAAACAAAACACGAGGCTCACCAGGCACCCCCTTACCCCACCACGTACCCTATGCTCGCCACGTGACGGCTTCAATGAACACCCGATATTAAGTTTACTGCAAACGTCCCTCTCTCTCTCCCAACCTCTTCACACAAATGCACAGTTGCATGCAATCCCACAGTTTCTAATCACATACCCGTTCCTCCCCCCCCCCTGCCACCTTCAACAAAAAAGCATCACGTGTACGCCTTGTCTCAAAGATGCGCACGAACGAGCGCCACTTCCCTCGATGGCACGCGCGCAGGACGCCACGTGCGCACACATAAGTCACAAGCGCGAACGCACACATGCACACCCGTCGTCGCCTGTCTACACGAAAGGCGACCGCGAGCCCTCCAAACAGGTCTGGGGGACAAGCCGTTGGTGACTATCAATGACTCACGTCCCCAGAGCCCCACAGAATGAGGGCGTACTCTAGACGAGGTCAGCTCTGCACACAACCACTTGGAGGAACGAAGTGGGGGACAGAAGCCTCAGATGCCGTGTTTACGATTTGTATGACCATCAGGTGCTTCAGGTAAAACGACTCGCCCCTCCACCTCCCCTCCTTTCCCTCCTTCAACGCAAAGAAAACCTGGTGACCCCTAGGGCACGCAGAAGCCATCAAACACGGTCCGGGCTTTCCGAAAGCATGGTCATCTCGTCAAACACAGTGGCAGCTCCGCCAACATCTATCTCTGTTTCTAATACCAGGCAGCGCCCTCAGCTCCAGAACCGGCACGCCTCTCTAGCAGAGTGCAATCGTAGGAGAAGGCCAATCGCAAAGTTATCTCATAAATTTCCTTCCGTATCAGATGAGGACAAGCGCATCTCCCCCCTCTCCTCAAGCAAGCTCCCTCCCACCCACTTCCTCTTCTGTTGCCCCACCTCTCTCCCTCCGGGTTCTGCCAGCATGTGAGCGGAATCAAAACCAATCTTTCCCCAACCTTCACGGGCCCTGGGAGGGAATGACAACTGAATCATGATGATTGGAGAGAGAGAGAAAGAGAGAGCGAGAGAGAGAGAGCGCAGCGGCAGCAATGGAAGAAAACTTGTTGCCTGGAAAATGGCGATGCTGTCTCTGAGGCAAGACTGATGGTTTTTCGTCGTAATACAGTTGAAATAGAGAAAGAATCTCTGCAACTGTTGCTCACGTTTATTAAGAAATTGGATTGGCCGGTCTCTCTCCATGCAAAACACGCGTTTCTGACCGTGACAGGTGTGATTACAAATGATCAGATAAAACTCTGAGTTGTAAATCTGGGAGTCACAGCTGTGCTGTTGCTAGAAAAATAAGCGCAAAAGAAGCAGGAGGAGGGAGGCCTGTGGAATTAGGTGATCACTTCAACGTATTCTGTGTTGTACAGCGGCACCATTCAGACCCCCCCACACCTCCCCCCCACACACACACGAATTGGTCCGATGCACTGTCCTCAAGGCTTGAGAAAACTGTCCTACTGATTGCATCGCCCTTCGTTTCCCAACCTCCTCTCACGCCGTAAGCGTCTTCTGACAAACGTCGTTTAAATGCAAAAGCAACAAGTCTGCATGAGCGAGAAAACTTGTGGAATGCAGCCTGGCACTTTCGGTTCTGCAGTCCCTTGCCCCTAAAGTGGTTTTCCTCGAGTTGGCAGCGAAAGCCCCCGCACTTCATTGGAAGGTTGTCACATTGAATCATACAGTTCATAAGTATCCCCCCGCCAAAATCACCTTAATCACCACAAGCTGTAGCGCGTCCCGCCCCTCGCTTCTTTTCGCTGTCTCGCCTGTTGAGATTCCAGGCCGAGCGCTAGTCACCCCGGCGGCCCTCGGCCCGATAACCGGTGTGCGCTATCTGCCCACAGAGGGCGCCTATCGCCAGGAGATCTATAAGGCAGGGTAGGCGGTAGTTGACTTTTCCATCCTGCTGTTTCCATTTTCGTTGTAACATTTCGCTCCTTCCATTAACTCCTCCGCGCCAGCGTTGGAGAGGAGAAGCGGAAAGTGAAGAGCACACTCAGCGTGGAGCGGCCATTATGACGAGTCAGTTCTTTTGCCCCGCGTACCACCGCTGCCCCGTAGTTCTACACCGTTTTCTGAGGAGGGGGAGAACTGATCGGACACATTAGTTACAACGTGCTCTTAGCGAAGCCGGAATCGGCTCAACGTGTAAAATCGATTCCTCTTGTCCGTGGCCTACATGAGACAGTCCACGATAAAATATATGACACGCCATCTATACTGTCTACGGACATCTTCGTGCCTTCGGGGTTCGTGGACGTGCCTAACGATGGTCTCGTGTGAACCATCCTCCCCCCCCCCACATTACCTTTCCTTGAATCTGTTGACTTTCTCCGTTGAAGAAAGGAGAGGGTTGTGCTTGTAGGTGACCTCAAACTCCGTTAAGTCTTTTGCCGCCTTGCGCTCCGACGTCGTAATGGCCAAACGAAAACTGTTGAAGTCGTTGAGGTTCTGCACGTTGTACCGCGGTTCCTGCTCGTTGTTCACAACACCCCGCTCACACATCGCCTGCAGAGCTCGCACCACATGCTGTCCTCTAGCGGCAGACCTGTCAGCGGCGGCACTACTTCTGGACGACGCTACCTCGAGAGCTTCCAGTCAGAGGCACTTCCGCTGTCCTACGCTCTTCCGGTCTGAATTATCGGCCCGCAGGAACGCCACTTTACGACTCGACAGGTCGCTCCTTAGGTTGCAGCGAGGTGTCCCTACCTTGCAAGCTGCGTCTGATGGATTATGTGTTCTTTATTGAGCAGATGGCGTTCATGGGAGGCCTCGACATCAGAGAGCGCGTCTTGCGGCCTGCAGCTCGACTGACTATCGACCTGACGGTCATGGAAGGGAGTGGACCTGCCAGGCCAGCCAGGAGCAGTCATGCCAGGGAATCCTGCAGCTCACAAGCTGGCAGCAGATCGTGTCAGGATCAGATCACTTAGTCCTATTTCTTCTGTTTATTTGCTTTGGTCTCAAAGTCATGCATCCAAATAATAAAAGTGTTTGAATAGGTAGTTTACTAAACAAACTCACATATACGTGCCAACACACACACACACACACACACACAAGCGAGCAGCAATACCAACAGCCGTCCTTAAAAAAAAAAACTACCCCTCCCCACCCCTCTTTCGTCTGAAACACTTCAGGTGGTGTTGAGCTCATTGAAGCTGCCTCTTGCATTGGTGTTCAACTCATTCCGTCAAGAACATCAAGAGGGCAGGGAATATAATCATCGTCACTGCTGCCTTTTATGGCACGTGGTGTAGCAGACGCGCGGGTTCAGCTTCAGGGTGTTGAGAACTACGACTTTCCCGCCGTTAGGGGCATTGGGGGTCATTCAATGGCAGACTGACGTTAGCGGCAGTCTCTAACGGTCTTACTAACATCCGGGTAGTTCTCTATTAGCTCCCCCACTCTCTCTCGGTTTTTTTTTAATTTCACTCTAGTTTCTTTTCCTCTCTTCCTCCAGTTAACAACAGTTCCCATCGTGCCCTGCTAGCAGCCTGCAGTTTTCTGAAATTCTGACCTGCAATCGCTCGAGCCCATCTGTCGTACGCAGGCTAGTATGTGATTACAGGAAAACATTATGAAAATTGAAAATTACACCGCATACATCACAGCTGTGATAAATGGCGCAGGCAGAGCCCTAAATCTCTGTGAAGTTGCCAAATCTGTTTAGCCGCCGCTGTAATTGCCTAATGGTGCAGTCGCGGTAGACACTTGCGTGTCCGCCGGGGGTCCGGCCAAGCCGCTGGGATCGTAGCACAGAGCCGGTGTGATGTTATCTTAGTTCTCCCCGCCCGGGCGCGGAGCTGTAAGTACTCTACACTCAACCACACACGGGACTCGATCCCCTGGCAATACCGTCCACCCCACCCTTCCCTCGCGCTCCGTGATCGCACGAGCTGGTAGCCAGAACTCGAGTAAGACTCGCACACGGTCCTCCAGGAGTAACCGAGTGAGAGAAGGTCTAGCGACACCATCGGAAGTAGCGCCACACAGCGCGACGATCTGCAGGCTGAAACTAGGATTGATATGCATCTCAAGCTCTGACTCACTGTTATGTTCAGTACTTTAGGCATCTGCCCAGCTGCTCGTTCCGGACAACAGATAAGAACGTGCTGCAAACTGCAAATTAGTCGCATAAAGTAACTGATGCGTGAGTGCGTGGGTGCGTGCGTGTGTGTTATAAAATTATGTTAGCCGCAAACAGTTACTATTTTTGTTATGAAAAGTGACCTTCTGTGACAATTTGTGTCCTGATTCCTGCTCATCAACACTGCCCGACTTTTTTATATTTAATTGGTGTTTTACGCCGAGCCAGCAACTAAGGCTATATCACGGCAAGGCAGCCAGCCCTTTTAACAGACGCCACATGCAGAGAAAGAACAGCAGGCCCGAGACGAGAACTGAACCCAGGACAGCCAGCCTTCACTGTATTGGTGACAGGCGCTAACCGTTGCGCCACCGGACCGCCTCTTTCGGCAAGAAAGCCAGGGGCGATTGAGACCCCGCCACTGCTTCCCTGAGTCGACCACGAGGCGTTAGTCACTGAGACTAGTTTCTGTAAGCCCAGGCCCCCAAAATACATGGTTTTGATGGTCAAATGTCAGATGAAAGGCAAAGGAAACTTCAATGACCTATGCCGCCCTTAAGTTCATTTTAACAGCAAACGCTCGTGAAACACACGTCCCTGATAGCCTAATGTCAGATGAAAGACGGAAAGAAGTTGGGAAGGATAATGAAGGTCTGTGGTTTCTTTCAGGTGGATTATTTGTCTGAGAGAACAGTCAGCAGTGTTATTCGAAAACATTTCCACGCTAATTCCGCGCTTCATCAGTTTTTTTTTTTTTACCTGCAGCCAGCCTGGTGAAGAGAGAAGCTGGGATGGGAGCTAGAGTGTGGAGAGGAAACGGGGGTAGGTGGGGAGTGTAAGTGTAATTTTAAAGTGTCGTAAGTTTACAGCTGATGAGCTCCTGACTCACGGTAAGTGGGGGGGCTGTTCGTTTCCTTTCATAAACGACACATTTTCAGAAGAGGCACGAACTTGAACACGAGCAGAGAAAAGGTAGATATATATTCAGCAAAACAAATTGGCTTGAAAGAGAGAGAGAGAACAAGACAAATACAATCACTTCTGAGGTAGCTTAAGGCTGAGGAAAGTATCTTCCTTTTAATGAATACTTCACTTCCTCAAACACCTTAAGAAAGCCGGCCAGCAACACATCATCCCTGTTTTTATTCGTTTCTTTTCTGCATTGCGCCACAGACGCCTCCTCAAGTCACGCAGACCGCCCCCTTCCCCGTCATCCGGCATCCCCCCCCCCTGCCACACCTCACACCCGTCCCTGGCGTGCATCTCTGTGACTTTGTCCTTTGTCCTCTTCCACGTCGCCGTGATGGGCAGCAGCACGCCGTGGACGTCACCTAGTCCCCTCCCCACCACCACACCTCCCGCCCAACGCACACGCAACCACGATGGCACCCCCTCCCGCCCTATACTGCCCCTTCACTGGACAAGGTCTGGCTTTATTTCACCCGTGCCCATCAAGTACCCACCAGCACTTCCTTGACTTCTCTCACCCCGACAACCATTACCCTGCTCTCGACACGGCGAGCGCCCGTGCTTTGCACCGCCCAGCTCCGCTCAGCTACACAGCCTTGTCATAATTTCATTATCATCGATACTTCTGCTCTCTGCATAGCATCTCTCTTCCTCCTCCACCTCCTCCTCCACACGCCCGCCCCTCTCCCTTTCTCTGGTTCTCGTCTTCTTCGTTTCTTTTTCTTCTAAACCAGCTTGTTCACTCCGGGTAGTGCTTTTTGCCGTGCGTGCGTGCGTGCGTGTGTGTGTGTGTGTGTGCCGCCGCCTGGCTCGCGTTTGATGGCTTTCACTGGGAGCTCGGGAAAACAAAAGCAGTAAATCTGACGTGGGCCTGTGCGCGGCCACCGGGCGAGCCAATCAACAGCCCCAATGACAGGGCTGAGTCCCACTGAGCACGCACCATGCCACACAATCCGCTACAATGACTGGCCAGACCAGCAGCGACTTGCTACTGTACCACTCCTCCTCTATAGAAAGAAAGAGAGAGAAAGAAAAAACCCGTTATACCTAAGCGAGATCAAGAGATGCTGCTGTGAACAGTTTAAAAACAAAAACCCTGACAATTGTATGTCTAGAAATATTAAAATTAGAATAAATTTGTCGCGATGATGTTAGGACGACCAGCATCTACAAAAAAAAATGGAGTTTGGTCTTGTGCGGACAACTAAGTGTTGAACATGCAGGAGCGCGCGCACGGGTGATGGACCACGTGTGATTCACAGAGCAACAAACAGCCGGACCTGCACCAAGTTAGTCTCAGGAAGGGGTGGGAGAGCTTAGAGGTGGGGTGGGGGTGGAAGACCCTGACAAGGTCTGGTGAGGTCGAGCCCAAGCGGGACTGTGTAGAGGGCGCCGGTGCGACTGGGGTTGTGCAGCCCCTAATAGACGGCTTAATCTTTTGGCGCTAACCACAATTTCAAAAACGAAACAAAACAAAACCAAAAAAAGGGGAGACGATAACGCCATCGCATTAGAAGTCTTGTATGCAGCGTTTCTGCTGCCACTCATTTGCAAGTAAAATGGAAATTGCAGTCTCTCGCTCAGCACCCGGCATTAGGACATGCGTCGTGTCAAGTCGGACAGCATGGGAAGGACAGACAAATCTCGCTAGTCCCGGTGTACACGTGGTCTGAGGACGTTACGGGTAGGTCTAGGGGCAGTCCAGTGGACGACCAACGCACTGCACCCTCAACTCGTAAATATAGATCAAACGGTCCGGGGAAGGGTTGGGGGGTAAATAAAGCACATCATCCCCCGCCCCCCGTCCTCATCTTTTGTAAACGCTGATGACAACAACGAAGTATCATGCTTATCGAAAGGTGTACACTATACTCTACAATGTCTACATCAAACTATACCATACAGTACACTAATCTATACTTTACATCAAACTATTAGACACTTAACTTTTGTATACTTTCAGCATTTCTGTCCTTCTTTAGAAATGTTTCCTTGATTTAAGTGAGGATTGTAGTGATTGTAGTAGGTTACTGTTAGCAGAAGAGACCGCGAATACACGACCGTCCATAGCAACAAAATGTTTGTCGTAATGGGCAGGCAACTGGTGCTTGCTCATAGTCGCTGACAAAGGCCTTGAACCCGATAGACTGGGGCCTACTGTCGCTGACAAAGACTTTGAGCCCTAGACACTGGTGCTTCTGCGCAATGTATGCGTAACAAACCCCTGGAAATGTTGGGCCGATGTGGACCAATAAAAGGCAAACCAATTAGCTCCATCCTACCCTTTAAGAGGGCCATCCACATTTTTGATGCAATTGTTATTCTGCCCTGGCGAGCAATCATAGCCACCTCAGTGGGGAGATGCAGCGGCACCCGGCAGATAGCGAGTGGAGACAAAAAGAGGGGAATGCTGGGACGTGTCCCCAGGATTGATGGTTGGGTCCTGACCTCCGCGCCTTCCACCCAGCTCGGCGGGGACACTTCATGACGTCCCTAGGTCTCTAGTACCACCGGTCTCAGGAGGCCATTACCAAGCTGCTGATCAAATGCGACTCCGAGGCTCCCAAATGTTTGCCTTTGAGTCCAAAGAGACCGAGGTACCTGTCTTCAACTACTCGGACACACGTGACTGACTGGACTTTCCAACGGGCGTCTTCTGACCTCTAGTCTTGAAACACAGAGTCATGAGGAGCGCAGGACGGACGAGACCTCGACCTGTTCTGTCAAGATCAGACATTTCCTCGCTGACTCGAGTAGGTCGCAAATCGATGCTACAGCCTAAATAGCAGGCAGAGAAATCTGAAACATGGAAATCTTGAGATTTGTCTAAAAATGAGATAGCATTATTTGGAATCAAAATACAGCAGTAAATGCTGTAAATGCATCGGATTTTTTTTTTTTTTTTTTGCTTTGAATAGTGCGTTGGAGTCGGTTAGCAGTAGTGAGAAATGTTTCTAAGGCTATTGGGAGTTTGGAGAGTGATGCCCCTTCACCTAACTGGCTTGAGGGCGACTGCTCTCCCTCACTTTTCATATTTGCCCCTTGATTTTCGTGAAGTTTTGTGTCTAATGTTCATCCGTACATCTGTTACGATATTTGCTACGTTCCTGGATGGATTTCTGTGTCTGCCACTTGTCATCGTTTCCTGGGCCATTTCATTTCTACTGTCACATGATGATAGATGATAGATGATGCATGGGCAGTGTCCACTTCAAACTCTGACGACGTTTCTGCAGCTGCTTCAGAAAGTGTGCATGCTGAGCTGTCACACCATGCTTTGTGCGCAGTACAGGCAAGTCTGCAATGACTGACATCAGGTATCTCCAGGCTTACAAGGACCGTTAGCTGGTTGCTCTCACAAGAGGTGTGCTGATGCAACGATATTTCTATCTGCGAAAGTTGGGCCACTGCACCGAAGATTGCGAGTTGAGCTTCCATACAAATGTCGCAATAACTTTAAGATATTTCCAGAGAAAGAACTTTGACTTATCGGACTATTCCATATAAAGGCGAGGTTGCGTTCCTTGCATCTGTTCAGTGTGCCCATTCGTATCTAACCTTCCATTGTCTTCTTTTTATCATGACTGGTCAGCGCAGATAGTGCGACCTGTCTTGGTCGTGATGCTGCGCGCTACAAGTACACAAATTAAAGTAAGGCCTAGCAATGGTCAAATTTACTCCTTTCGGACACGTGTGTGTGTGTGTGTGTTAGCTGTTCACGAAGGACACGGGTGAAGAATGGAAACGAGGCTGCGCCTGACAGGCTGAGTTGTTTTGTTCTCCTGCGATTTTTCCATTTTCTCGTGCAACCTCTTTGTTTATTCGTACCCATTGGTTCTTTTAGTTACAAGTTCTATTTGTTTCTCTTAAGCTATACTTTGTTATTGTTTACTACCTGAAATTGCCTTGCTTTCTATTTTTGTTGCGGATTTTACTATTAACGGTTACATTCTCCGCCATTCCATAGATTTTAGATCTGATTCTCTGACTTTAACAACCAAGCAACACTTCTGTCTTTATTTTTTTACTTTCCTGTTGTTTTATTTTTTTCTTCTCTTCTGTTTTTGCTGCGCAATGAGCATTCTTCTGAATGGATACCTGCGCATTACAAATGGACATCATCATCATCATCCCAGGTCGCTTTCCGATTGGTCACGGCCTGTTCTCGGCAGCAGGTGTCGCTGTCAGTGCTGGTCATAAGATTGCGTGGAGACAATGGCCGCTGGTACAAGAAAAAGCCCAAACCGTGGAGGTGAAAGACTAAACAACTGTAGAGACTTGAGACGGTGAATCAAACGTTAACGACTGTAGCCGTCACGAGGGCACTGCCCAAGTATTCATCACTGTCCAGACGCTCCCCCCCCCCCATCGCCATGCTCCCGGCCAAAGCGCCTTCCCATGCCTGCAATCAAGGGGGGAGGGGGGGAATTAGGCTTGAAGTCAATGGTTTTTCGGAGTCACATGAACTTCAAGAGTCTTTGCCCGAAGCTGTCCAGTGGACGTATCTGTTTATTATCAGATATTATCAGGGTGGAGCTGGACATACGGTGGTGTCCGTGCATGCAATGCACGAGCCTCTCGTGCACTTGGCTAACGGAAACGGGGGCTGGCTTGCTTGTGCATCGTGCATCTTAATTGAGGGCTGGGGGGGGGAATGTCGGGCTGAGTGGGGAGGGGGAGGGAAGAAGACGGATAACGATGAGAACGCAGGAGGTTTGTCCCGTGACTACGAGTCTAGGTGACTAGGTGATCATGTTAGGAAAAAAATTAACCGTTAATACCACTGATCTCGAACATCACCTCGTCGCAGAACACAAGGACGAGAGACTGTGGTAGTGACGAAGGCGACGACGACAACGATGATGATAGTACAGCCAGACCGACCGCAGAAACGTCATTTGTGTAAGACGTTGGTACGATTCATTATCGACAGTGAAGTGTAAAATAGCCCTGTCCAATTTTCTTCCTGAAAACTTCCGTGTGAAGTTGACAAGAAAAAAAATCTCTTTGTTAAATTCTTTGGTAGTCTTGTCTGCTCTTTTGTGTCTTGTCCGTCTCACGTCAGTTTTTTCCTGTGTTGTTGAAACTCTTTTCCCCAAATAGCATAAAATCATCATTTGAGAACACAAAAATTACAATTCGATGCTGGTGTTGATGTTTAAAAAAAACCCCTGCACTGCTCAGTGCTACGACTGCTTTGCTTGAGTTGTGTCAAGGTAACTGTGGAGGGCTCCGTCGATTTTACGTTGTCTTATAAGGGCCAACGTCCGGCGGATGCGGAGGAGGCACGGCAATGCCTACAGTCGAGCGGTAAGAAAAGAACTTCAGGACACACTATAGACCGAAGAAACACAGCTGTTTAAGATTGTTTATGACTGATGCACAGTAACCTCAATACACATACACATTATTTATTATTTGTCTGTATTTGCCTCTCACGTGCCGGCACTGAAGCCCACTACGGCTCGCGCTTTGCAGCCACGTGCAGCTCGCGCCCGGCGACCTTCTTCTCCTCTTGTCGTTCGATCTACGTCGTCTCCCTGGCCCCGTGACGTAAAGCAAACGCTGTCTGAGCCCATTTGTGCAACTGCCACATCGCTAACAAATCAGTTGTGTGGCATGCTCCGCACCCAACGCCCGACGCATCCGCCCAGCGGCTGTCGCTTCAAGGCGTAGACCGCGCGCTGCTGGTCGTCACTGACGTCTTTCACTCCTGTCTTTCTTCCTGCCCACGGAATCCGCTGGAAGCCATACCTCGCCACGTGACGCTAATTGCCTGCGGCGTGCTCTGCTCATGCGCAACTTCCGTCCCATCACCAGGTTCATCTCCGACAAGACGCATTCCCCGTAGCTTGGCGGGGGTGAGCCACATGGTATGTGTGCATGGACGGCCGACGGCCGTGCACTCATCAGGGTCGCACCCCCTTCTACCCATGGTCCTGTCAGTATGTGGTAAGCAGCCTCAGTCTTCGCCAGGTGCTGACCACAAACTTGCCCTCACTAGTCTTCAAATAAACCACAGACAAAAGCTGTGGCACTTATCTGCACCTTGTGAAGCTGGCGCGCCACGCAAAGGTTCAATTCATCAAGTCAGGGGGACCAGGCAAATGTTTAGTCCTGATGGTTACCGCTTTGTTTCAGGTGTATTTATATCTGAATGTATCGTTTGCTCTAAATTTAAGTGCTGTGATCTAAATTCACAACTTGTCTTGGGCACACTGTTCTCTCTCTAGCATGTGGTACTTGTTTCATATTTTACCATCGAATAGCATTAAATGCCGGCTCTGCCCCCTCCCCCCCCCCAAAAAAAAAAACAAACACCACTGAAGTCTCACGTCTCAGGCTCCAAAAATAAATAAATTGTTGGGCTATAAATGTCCTTACATTTTATAACTCAGCTGTTTGCGTGTCTTGCTGTCTACAGCCGACCAGAGGCAGCAGGACACTCCAACAGCAGAGATGTTTATTTTCGGTCAGTAGCTATTATGGTAGTCGTAATGCATTTTCTCAATGAGCACTAACAGCACACATGGCCCGCCATACACTTGTTTTCTTCGCTGTCCATGCCATCTTATTGCTGCTGTCTTACTACTACTACTAATAATAATATGTGTCGGTTCATAAGAACGCGAATGACGCTCCCGCCCAAAACACGAAAGCATTGAAGAAAATCTAACAGTTAAACGAAAATCGAAGAATGCAAAAATACAAGGCATGCAGGACTGGGGGTTACGGGAGATTAAAAAAAAAAGTTCTTTCGCTAAACGTTAAAAATAACCTCTGTAAGGGTAGAAGCTGATGCGTTGCTTGAGGTTTGAAACAATGTGATTGGAAATTTAATCACAAAAGACTTCGTGAGCGAGACAACCATTTCTGGGCAGCTTAAAATGTGGCTCCTCCTGTTAAAAAAAAATTAAAACCTTTGTATTAGTTTACAGGTGCCTGAGTGAGTGTGTGAGAGAGAAAATACAAGCTATTTTGCAGCAAATTATATTTATCTAGCTAGCGTATAATTAAACAATAAAAATGACAACGGGGGTTCTTTTCCAATCAGTATTTTGAAATCTGTGTCGGCACTTTGCCTACCAAGATGGCGACACCAAAAAAAGTGACAGCTCTATTCCGGTTGTCTGGCCGTGACATGGAGGCGCAGGGTGAGAGCTAGCGTATCCTGGTAGCTGGAGACTCAGCAGGGTGAGCCGTGTTATGAGGCTAGTGCCCTGGCGTTCATTCTGCATCATTAGGGGCAACTACTCAACGTGACACATAACAGTACGTTGTCGCGCCCCCTTATCGCGCGAGTCTCCCCCGCGCGGCGGGACGACCAGGGGTAAAAAATGAGCTAAGCCTATAATCACATGCCACACATACATCGTGAAGACGGCAAATGGGCTAAGTGAATGGGTCTGCTAGGTATTTCCTTACCAGCTTTGAGATCACGTTTCCCGGGACGAGATAACACGAGATATATTGTGTTTTAAGTACGACGATTAATTGTATTTATGTGAAATTAAATGCCTCTGTTTTCCTAGTACCTACAGACGAAACACGTAAAAAAAGAGACAGCTAACGGTGACTCTGAACAGGACCCTCGAGTACCGTTATCAAGGTATGTTAACCTGTAACTTGTCATCAAAAACATTAGCTGTATCCTTTCCCAAACAACGTAGTAGTACACCGATATGCACGCGCATCATTGGGTTAGTTTGGCACAGCTTCAATGAGATGCTGGTGTGGGATAATGCCAGTAACAACCAAAGCCATCGGTCAGAGACTGTGACAGGACTAAGGGAGGACCGGAACTGTTGGAGTCGAAGGTTGTAATTGCGATCGTCTGGGTAAGTGACTGCAAAAAACAGTAGGCGATGGTTGAGTCTTGGCCGGGAGTCTGCGGTACCGAACGTAGTCGACACTCGAGTGACTCATTCTTGACATAAAGCAAGCGGTTCGTCACCCCGTGAAACTAGAAGACAATGCCGGACCCTCCCTGCTCTAACCCCCCCATTTCCCCTGGCTCAGGAGGCTGGTTCCACAGGGCGTCTCGGCATGCAGGCCAAGCTGAAGACTCAAGACCCTTTTGCATGACCTGACCACTAGGCATCGACTAGGACATAAATCAGACAGATGCAACTGATAATTCCAGGCAGAGGATTGACAATTAGTCGCCGGCGAGTCCTTTGTTATGTCGGCTGCTCCGCTTAGAGTGGAACTGCTCGTCCACCAAGCCCCATTCACGACCGCCGTGGAAGACTGCAGCATAGGCTTGGCCGTTACACCGCTGGAAGTCCAAATGCGCTGCGAACACGTGGGGGGAGAGTGTGGGGGGGGGGACCTAGGCCCAAAGACAAAGCACCGCCTTGCATGTCGGTATCACCTCACGGTACTACAAAGCTCCCCGGGGCATCCCCATCTTTGTTCCTCGCGAACGCTCGTGAAAATTGCGAGCACCCGTCGAGCTTGCAGTTCCGGAGAGAGTGGTACACTGTAGCCAGCTGCGAACGAGAAAGGGAAATAAATCAACTTTTCGTCTCCTACTTCCTTCACGCTGCAAATATCTGTTCCTTTCCTCTTCCACCTCCCCCACCCTTCCCCACCGAGGCCATTCGTTAGCTGGAGACGTGTGTTTTGAAGTACCGCGCACACCACTGTTTACACCACGCGCTCGGCACAATGGCACCCAAACAATTCACCATTAAGATACTGACTTGACCAATGCGGCCAAATTGAATCTCGGGTGTCGCGAGCTCAGACGTGGACCGCAGTTATGAGCGACCAGAGAGCTGCACCAGCGTTTCGTGGCAACTCGAGACATCTTTTTTTTCCCTCCCGTCCCTCCTCTCGGGCTGATGACAGAAAATTGTCACAAGGCGCAGTGAATCACGCAAAGGCAAGATGTCCCCCGCGCACCGTTCATCTCATATTCCCAGATGTTGCTTGCCTGCCCAGGAGTGTTGGTAATTGGAAAATTGGCATGGAAGGAGCTAAACTGTCTTCTACACATCGGCCAGACAAAGGGAATCTTCTTTATCCCCTTCCGATCCCTTACTGTAGGACGTTTCCGCCCCCCCCCCCAGACCCCTTTCCCAGGTCCCACCCCGTCTTTCTGAACCCTGACTTACAAAATTACAAACACGATGAGACAATCAATTGTTAAATGACACAGGTCGCAAAAGTAGCCAGACTCCAACGGCCTTTCGGGGTGGTGATTAATTGAATCCTTGTATGCAATGTCAGAGTGCTAAATGAAGAAAGGAAACTCTTGAGACAGGTCAGGAAAAAGTCCAGAAAGGCTATTGATTTCGTCCCCTGTCCCCCGTGAGCGAGATGTCCGCGGAGGGCCCAGGACCCTGTCGCAGCGCATCACACAGACGGGGGGACGCGGGAGGGTTGACGATGCGGCAAGCTCAGCTGCTGTCAGGCTAAGGCCGTACGGCAACATTCTGCTGCAGTTGGTAACTGCTCTGCGAAGCAATTCAATTAACACGTTGAGTACACTCACCCTTTACGAACGCTGTCACGGAATCTTGAGCGCGACGGCTTGTGAAGACAAAAAATTAAAATAATTGGATGTGCATTTCGTTTTGTTTTTAGTTTTAATGAGCTAAACTATTATTGCTGCCATTACAGAATCCGACACACACATGGTCATGCGCATGGACGGCCAAATATAAATAAATACATAAGCCGTGATGACCTTTTAGTCACAGCACAAGTACGACAATGCCCTCTTTTATTTTTGGTACGGAAGCTAGCCCTTGACAGTGAGGTGCAGTAGACATCAAAGATGCCGTGTGAAGTGCCCGCCGATCGATCTTCTAGCGCCGGCGGTAGGTGCCAAGCGGACGAGAGCGGGGTGAAGAACCTCGGGCCTTCTGTTTATCTCCAGACAGGTGCCTCTGAGTTCAAAGAAGACAAGTAACAATCCCACCTTGGGCCCGGTCCACTGCAGCAGTCACCCCAGAGGATGGACGCTCGGGGGAATGAACGACGATTGCCCCCCCCCCAGGGGAACCCACGGCTCATGACATGGTCGTAACACACTTTACCCGCGGATTACACGTGACTGATAACGGATGACGATGCTGCTATGATGTAGAGGGGGAAGGGGTAGAAGGATGGAGGTGAGGACATCCGAGAGTGGTTCGCCGTGTCTCCGGGGATCACAGGTGCAAGGCGTTAACCCTTGGGTCCAGCGGTAAATGGCTCGCGCCTTGTTCTGACGTGACATCTCTCGACGAAGCCGGTGAATGATGCTGGGGTCTTTGGTTTGTGCCGGTACCGAGATGGTTTGTTATCGCCGTTATGTCAGCTGCATGTAGAAGACTCAAACAGAATCTGACTGATAGGTGGCAGGTGGATGGCTGCCTCATCTGCTAAGCAGACTATCGCTAAGCCTGTAACCAGCTTGGCCTTACTCTTGTCCTAATACAGCGCCGCTATGTCAGCACAGAGTCAACCACAGTCAGTGACAACAGTGACAACGGTGACAGTCGCTCGAGTCACTTCTTGCTGGTGACTTTCTCCAGATATCACCTACCCGAGAAAAAAAATCTTCAAGCCACACACATTCTTCTAGAAGATAAAGCGCGAGAGAGTTTTGAAAAGAAGCTTTTTATAGGAAAAAAGAGCTTCCGCTTCATCTGTGGCACATACCACGTCTCCAACACCGCCTCCTTTCTCTCACTTCCCTGCAGTACCGAGAATATGAGGCTACGATGAAGCCCGTGACGTAGTGCCAGAAGTTAATACCGCCAGAGCCGAGCTGTGTGCCCGCTGTCACAATCGCGTGTCAACCGTTCATTCCGGCCGACAATGATGCTGATTTGTGGCCAGACCACAGCCCAGTCCTGCCCACCCAACAGTCCGCAGTCCTGCCCACCCAACAGTCCGCAGTCCTGCCCACCCAACAGTCCGCAGTCCTGCCCACCCAACAGTCCGCAGTCTCATGTTTGCTTATCAGCGCCACCCGACACGTTGCGCCTACGTCCTGCCCTTGTCTAGTCACGTAGCACCGCTTGCTTCCACGCCCATTGACCGCTTCTACATCTACCCTCGCTGTACCCCTAAAGTTTACATACCTTTCAAACACTTACTGTACTCGAGGTTTCTCTTAGATATAACCTGGCTTTATCTAGTTAGATCACAGCTTTATCCTTATTAGTCCATAGCTTTTTTTCTATTAAGCTATGGCTTTGTCATCGTTTCACCCTCGTTGCGCGCTCTTTTTACCCGCGCTTTAACCTGGCTACATTTTTGCCTTTACCCTTGCTCACCTCCTTTTCCCATCGTTGACCCTCGCTTTACCCTTGTTTTACCGTCGCTGACAATGGCACGCATCTGCTCAGTGAAACACGAGTCGTTCTGCCAAATACATTTTGCTGAATAGCAGCCGCTCGGAGAGTACGTGGTTGATTCTTCTTGTGTAAGCCATAGCAGCTGATATCTTCAGCATTAAAAGAAACCCACAAAGCCATGGGATTCCCGCAATTTCTTTATTAATAACCGACCAAGATTTTAAATATAGCATCTCACAGACGACAGCATTCAACTCTCGGGACACCGCTCAGCATAGGAACGAAACTGTGTGCGTTGGACAAAGGGGCGCATTCATTCACTCCATCCTGCCAGAGCAGACTACACTGTGGAAGTTGCAGTCTCTTAGAGGATTGTGGATCTGACGAAAAAACTGATACATGGCTACTTTTAAAACAGCGAAAAATAGCTGCTTCAAGGAATTTTGGGGCTTCCCCAATTTATTATTTTTTTCGCCCAATGGCAAGTTGACCGATTCTACGCTCGTGTAAGACTGAGTTGAAAAATAGAAATTGGAAAAACGTCTGTGAGCAACAGAGCAAGTTGAGGCAGGGTGAGACGAGCGTGTAATCTTTACTGCCCACCTGTCCCCACAGTCTCTTCAGCCACGCATCTGCAGCGTTCGTCAGCCAGGAAAAGACAACTTTATTGTCAGCCCACGTCGCTATAACTGTGCCTACATTCTTTCTTCTTCTGGAACTGTTAGGAATGTTTCACAGCTCCTCCAAATCTGCAAACCTTTCTCGGCACCATTAAAGTTCAGACTTGCTCCCACCCATTAAACTAACCTTGGACTCACCTGGAAGCGGAAAACTCAGATGCCCCGCATCTCGCTGTTACTCTGCGATGTTTGCTTACCATGCTTTACAATGTTTGTTTACCAAGCTTTACGTTTGCTCCCGAATATCTACACAACATTCACTGGGAGTATGCATGCGACCAGACAAAGTTATTTAAATGAGAAGCGCATCCAATTAGTTTCAGTCCGTTCAGACACGGAAATCAAAACGAGTAAGAATGTCAGAGGAAGGAAGAGATCAGCACGAGAGAAGAATACCAGCTTGGTCAGGTGACCGAGTCGCTTGCTGCCCTGATAGCCCAGCAAGGAGTGTGTCAGTCACAATGCAAGGCTCCGCACTATAGCCATAGCCCTTTCACTCACCGCATTCATCAGAGACGTCCAGTGATTATCATACGTTTGCGAAAATGTTGCTGCAAAACACACAGACTCGATCTCTGGTGACACGCGCCACTGAGCAAGAAAGATAGCGCCTGAACCATAAACCTCTAGAGTTCACACACCCTCCTCCATAAACTGCACACGCAGCAGTCGTGGCGGCGACTATGACCAAACATCCGACTCTTCATAGCCACTGGGGAGTGAGGCAGAAAGCGTGCACAACACAAACACCCAGCATCAACACTTCCGAAATTAAACCTGTCAAAAGGCAGGCAGCGATTGCTGATCTACGGTCGTCTGAGCAGATGCAGGAATTCCTGATTTGCGCGCGGGGCCTGGTGGTTAATCTTCCCCAGCCATCGGCTCTGACGTGCGGCCCAAGCTTCGACCCGCGACCCGTCCGGTTCGGGCAACACGCTCGAGGTGGGGCTCAGGTCGGCAGGCCTGCATCGTAAGACAATAAACCAAATCCCAGACCTTGACGCCAGCTGTTCAGCTTGTCATGCGCCCGCCATAATCAAACTAAAATCAAAACAAAAACTCATCTTCCTTGTTTTCATCCCGTCCCCCACGGACAACGTTAAATCTTCGGGCGGGGTTGTTCCCCACCACCCCCCTGGTCGGCCCGAGAGTCGCGTCACCCCTCACCCGCCCGTGAACCGCGACAAACGACTCGCATGACAAATGAACTGTGAGCACTCTAGCCGGAGGGATGGGGACATTTTTGTTTGGCCATGCATTCACGATCAGGAATTTATGATCCGCCCCGGCGCTGAGCGGGCTGGCCGATTTTCATACAAGCTTCCAAAATTTGTGAGCGATACCGATGGTGATTAGAACACCGAACAATCAAATTATGATTATTCAACAAATTTCCTCTTCTGGGAAAAATTTGGCCCTCGCGGCTGCCGACACAAAGGGGTCGTTTCTCAGACGATGCAGCAAGCTGCAGAATGCTGGAGTCCAGCGAAGTGACACCATCGAGATGTCACGTCCACTGAAGCTGTTTCATGACCTGGCGGTCAGCGCACACGGCAGAAGCTAAGATCGTGGAACTCGACATGACAATGAACTGAAATCAGCAGAAGCTGCTTGCGTTAAAACAAGTCAACTAATGATACTTCGCGAGTCGCCTGCCGTCTCATCTGTCATTCTCCTTTTGTAGCCGACCTCAGCCACAGTTTGCAGTGTGTATTTACAAACAGTTTATATCATGCATATTGTGCAGGTCAGAGATGGCAGAAATCATACCATTTAAAAAGTTTTCTGTAGACTAACTTAATTTTAAATACAAAGGTTGGAATGGCGTGAAGCTGACACACGAAGCCTACCTGGCAGGACGGGCTGTAACGCATTGTCCAAGGGCAATAATGAATAGCAGGAGAAGTGAGCATGTACATATCTGCATGTGCAATGACAAAAAAAAATCCATCTTTTAAGGCCAGCGAGCCGTTCAGTCCCTGTGATGGGTGACGGGAGTCACATCGCTGTAGTAACATCAGCAACACGATGCTCGGTGGCTGAAGGGAGTCCATCGCCAGAAACTTGAAACAAAAAATCGACGACGTTGACCATTGCTGAGTCACACCAAGATACCTCTACGGGGGCCGGTACAGACCGACATGTTAGCAAATAGCTGATGGTGTTTAGCGCGTGTTCCTGTATGCACGACGAGCACACGTGCATGTGTGATGTGCAGATAAGTTCAGTTTCAATATCGCTCCTTAAAAACACAACAACAGTTAGGTTTTGCACATTACTCTCCACTTTTGGTTAGATACCAAAAAGAATGATCCCCAACATAAAGGTAGTTGATAAAGAGAAACCGTTATGACAGTGGCGACCCACGATCCTCTGAAGTAGCAAAATACAGCTGGCGTTGTCTACCGTTGCCCTCCGTCGTCGACGGGAGGTCATCGTGGGCACAATCTAATGAGCCCGTCAACGTTTTGACGGGGCCTTTCC
Organism: Marisa cornuarietis; assembly: GCA_004794655.1. Classification (NCBI taxonomy): domain Eukaryota; kingdom Metazoa; phylum Mollusca; class Gastropoda; order Architaenioglossa; family Ampullariidae; genus Marisa; species Marisa cornuarietis. The sequence continues at coordinate 4,009,811 of SMMW01000025.1, forward strand.
GCCAGATCTTTATCAGGATGTACCCAAGATGCCCAGTGCTTTGGCAGCCGAGACGTTTTGTGAACCCAGAGAAGCAAGGGCAACTTTGCATACTAGTGCGGAGTCGTTCAAGTCAATTAACATTCACGCACAGACACACGCACAGACACACGCACAGACACACGCACACACACTGAGAGAGAGAGAGGCGAGGCCGAGGGAGGGAAAGAATGAGAAAAACAAAGGGTAAGAGTGTTCAGTTTTGTTTCACCAGCAAGAGGCGCTGGAAATACTTTTAGTGAAATCCTGGAAAATTGCATTGCCTTTTCATCAAAGTTAGTTATGAGAGCCTGACATTATTAACCTGGAGAAATAATTTTCAATCTTTCATGAAATAAGGGCATAGCTACCTCATACGTTCCAGGTCCCGGGAAGTCTTCAGCTGCCAGGTTCTTAAATCGTTTATCTCTGGAGACAATCAGGCCACCCTTTCCAGTTAGAACAGGCTTTAAAGTTTCATAGGAACCAGGTCCTGAAAAAGAAAACATTTCACATGATCAGCGAATAATACATTTAAAAAGCACACGTGTTATTGGAAAGAAAGAAAAAGACGAAAGCAGGTCTGTAGAATCGAGTCAACAGCCTTTGGTTTGTAAAGGTCCAAACTACAGTCTTCCTATGACAAAGAATAACTGACTTGATAAGTGGACTATTATCATGTTATTTGTCTCCTCCTCCCCCCCCCACTCCAGCAAACAACTTAACCCCAAACACGCAAAAGAGAAAAACCGTGTGTCTCCTCCCTTACTGTTGCTTCCAAACTTTTCTTTCATCTTATCCACAAAACTGTAACTTTAAAAAAGTACTTGAGGGTGGGGGATGAGATTGAAGGTTGAGGGTGTGTTTTATTACAGCGTGGGCCTTACGAAGGGCTGGAGTTCAAACAAGTGATCCTTCCTTGCTTCCACTAGATACTTATTTGGCTGGGTGGGGGGGGTGTTTGTTTTGTGAAATATATGTACAGTTAGCGATATCAAGTGAACTGAGACATGTGGAACAAATGTTCAATGCGAGATCCGAACCTATATCCGTGTCTTACCATAGTGCCCATATATATATATATATACATACAATGTATACCGTTTATTTATTTATTTTTTCAGCAAGGAAACTATGCGGTATTTTTACAACTGGAAATTCTTTTTCCGTTTCTTTTCAAGTCCTTTCAAGATAACGGTCGCCACATTTCATGTGAGTCAGTATCGAGCGGAATCTGACAGGGGCGGTAAAAAGTCAGCGTGGCTGTTGACTGGTTATGAGTGGCATAAAGGAACTTGCAAGATTTATTATGCACAAGTGCAGACGCGGTGACACCGAGTAGAGTGGGGGCTGAGTGGCGTTGACATATGGGGCGCAATTGCCTTGCCCTTTACCACTGATGGCACCTAAGGCTAAGCACTAGGCACCAGTCATGTGACTCAAGCCGCTCATCCTTTAAGTCTCCCCTTCAGTCAGAAAGTCAGCGCAGCGTCACCTAAAGCCACCCTCTCGACGCTCCCTTCACTCGTGAATGTGTCTGTAAACGAGAGGAAATCGCCGCCATGTTGGCGGCGATTTCCTCTCGTTTACAGACACATGGGCACGCACGCAGGCACGGATTCGCCCCCACTCACACACACAAATACATGCACAGTCTGAAAGAGGGAGAGAGGGATGAAAAGGAAGAGAGAGAGAGAGAAAAGGAGTAAACTTAAAAGAAAGTCACGGGTCTTTTGGGTTGTAACGTATGATGACAAGTAAAGAGCGAAAACAACAGCCCATCATTACACTAATCATGGTAACTGCTCGTCGTGACACTGTGCGCAGGCTCATTGGTTATTTCCCACTGGGTCGCTGTTGTCAGTTTGATGTTAAAGGTTTGATTGTTTACTGTTCTTCTTTGCAGATGAACGGATTCATCAAAGGAATCTGAGTACGACATGGGCGCGGAGAGACATAAAATGAGTGAAGGGGGGGGGGGAATCCAATTCGCTCTCATTAAGATTGATTCTTGCCAGGCGTCACCGTTCTTTGTCCCAAACTGTACTTCAGTTCCGCTCGACTGACGCGGGCAGCGGTCGTCTCTTTGCTCAGAAAACATCCAAAGGTGACGGAGAGGCAGGCGAGACAACAGAAGCGGAACAGGGAACAATGTGATTTGCGCATTACACCACCACGTGATTTAATACGACTTGAACCTCCAACCGCAGGGCTTTAAAAGAAAAGTTGGCGATCTCGGCAAGTCCCAGGGAGGGCAAGCATGCGTCAGTCATTTCCTAAAGGGTCGGATTAATGAATCGCTTTCGCCAAATCTCACCCAAATCCTGGGGCTCGAGCCACGAGAACGGGGGAAGGGTGGGGGGAGAGGGACTGCCGCCTAACAATAAATCATAACACAATTTTCCAGCCATGAAGGCAATTTTCAAAAACAGCTGCAACCACAGGGCGCTGTAATGAGGTGGGCGGGGGGTACGGATGAGCCCCAGCGAGACGCGCGGGATGTCGAAAGGGCGTCTGGCCTGCAAGCCACTGTCATGTCACACCGTGTGCACCGGCCTTTTCCCGCCTCCCTGCCACAAGGATGACGTCATGCATCAGCCAGGTGTGCACCAACTGTGGATCCACGGCTCGCAGGTGATACTGTCGTGTGGGACTTTGTCTGAGTTCTAGCTGTACAGAGGCCTCAGAATTACAGCGCAGGTGTCAGGAACATGCATGGTAATGTCTTTTTCATCCCGAACACTACTTCGTTGGGCTGCGAGACAAAATGCACTCGTCACAACATAAGCTCGACGTACAAGAACACGTCACAACGTGAGTCTCACGTGCCAGAAACGTCACGACGCGAGGTTTATCTGGTTATTTATTTATTTACCAGAACCTATTGAACAAAACAAAGGCAGTAACAAATTTTAAAAAAGCGTTCTCCTTCGGCTTGGGTCATGAGTGAAGCTCTTACTTATGGGAATGGATAAGGGGTCGATGCGCAATTTCGGTCAGAGAGGTGGACAAAGGTTCTGACAGACCAGCCCTACGCTAAGGTAATCTGTTCGACCCCTCGCTCTCTCTTCGTCAAGATAAGGACTCGAGTTCCTCTCGGGCCATCAGAAGGAAGAGCGCCTGACAGAAACAGTCCCTCAAACGACTGTTAGGCAGAAAGCAATAGACCAACCCTCCCAGGCCAAAGGCAACTGATTGAATGCAAATCGAAGCCATGATATTTCTTGTGTCGCCGGGCTATCAGCCAATTTGGTCAAATTAAAGTAAAACCGTTGTGACGGACGGCGGCACTTGTAGCTGATAGATGGAATTATTTCCCGCTCCTGCTGCTGGCGAGAAAGCCACACGTGGATTTACGGTAATGCCTTTATTTTGAGACTGCCCTCCCCTTCAAGACTCTACCCCCCCCAGGAGAGAGAGAATGCCGTAAAGGCCTGGTGAGTTTGAAACTACCCTTAAACTTGTTGTGACCGTTGACAGTCCCATGTGCACGATGGTGAGTCCTCACTCCTTTGTGGCCAGACTCCACTCCGCGTCACCTTCCCCTATATAGCTAATACTGCGCGCCATTCTTGAGCTGCTCCTTACATTAATAACACACATAATGGCGAGCCTTTTCATGGAGCTGGGAGCCGACTAACGACTTCATCTCGAGGCACAGATATTGTTCTGCTCTTTATAGGGCTAGGCTCAGATGAGAGATCGCCGCTACAGTAATGGCGCGGATATAGCCAAGCCTCTTCATAAACCAGAAAGCTCGTTTCAAGCCTCGTAGCCATTAGCTAACCCTCAAACCTCATCACATCTCCAGGCCAGGCACGATGTGGCGACCTTTGACATGGGTGAGCGACACAGGTTAGGTTATAGCCGGGCTTCAGACGTAGCGAAAGTTTAAGTTTTACGCATCTGGCGATTCAGGGGGCGGGGGTGGGCATCTCTGTTGATATCTTCACCCCTCCTCTCACTTTTATTCTCCCCCATAATCTCTAATCGTCTGGTGTGAGGGCTCACTAACGTATTCATTGTAGGATCTCTCAACAGTGACAGGGATAAATAATGTTTTAGGCTTCATCTTCTGTCGCTGTCTCATTTTATTTCAATGCACGCTTTTATCAAACGTGACTCAGCCTCCTTTCCACATCGCTTCAAACTACCCCTTCACTTCTCCTTCCCTTCCCTCCTCCCCCGCACGCACAAACGGCCAGTTCTCTCAGCCTCATTAGTGTAGCTTCACGTGCAAAATGTTTCATGTCTGTCTTACAGATCTCACTGGTCTACAGACATGGGCTGTGCAATATTTGAACACATGAAATGCGCGTAAGATCGCAAGACAAAGCGTATGACATGCACCTATCGGCACAAACATCTTCCAGCTCAGAGAATCCAAGTGTATTGGTACGCTCGATGGGCCTACTCCTGCTGACTTTCTATTTTTCTCCCAGTGCAGCCATCTTGCTGATAAGGAAACGCACTTTTGGTCACCGAGGCCTGAAAGGCGGAGGGCCGCTGGCTGGGGGGGAGGGGGGGCTGTGAGTTAGAAAGTGTCGCTCTCATGGCAGCATTATGACGAGGCGGCCAGCAAGCTCAGATTTATTATGCCGCGGGATAAATATTCGTGGTGAGATTCGATGGGAAAGCGCGCGAGACCTCCTGTGAGAAAACGAGTGGGCTCGGTATGGGAGAAAGGGTAGATTAGATCAACAATCGCACAAATTACTCTGCTGTTTGGTCAAATGTGAGTATAAATCATAGCATCCCGCCCAATGAGGTCACGACCTCTCCGAATGGAATGTCGCGTGTAACAGCAACTCCGCGCCGCGAAAAACTTGGAAGCAGAGCAGCTTTGTGGTACTTAGCATGTACTCATGTGACGCTCCGGGTCACCTCGATGGTGAGAGAGGTCAGCACCACCATGCCCTGCTGCTTGTCTGTGGCAGTCCCAGGAAAAAAAAAAAGCAGAATCGAATAAAGGGCTTGAGAGAACACACACACACACAAGAAAGTAACCCCTTGGAATGCCCTGGATACTGCGTATAACAGCTCACAGCGGGAAGGCGGATACATAAAAAAATATATAAATAAAAAGGGGGCGAAACTCGAGTCGTCATGGATGTAATCGGCTTCCACATCACTCCCGCCAAATGTTGATTGTTTCTTTGCTGCAAAGGACGGTGGCTGCAGACGGACTGCAGGGGGGGGCCACGGCGTCCTCATCCCTCGGTGACCAGCGCAGAAGAATGTGAGGCAGGGGGGCGAGTTTTCCAATCAAATATTTGATCGCACATCACAAGGCAAGATCAGGGGGATCAGTCAGTAACCATTGACAGAAGCAAGAGTTCGTTCTAAGAGGTCCGCTCAAGTAATCTGCGATGGCTTTCTGGATCAAATGTTACAAAGTGTTGCACACACTTTCTTTTTCTTTTTCATTCACCTCGCACTTGCTTCCTTGTAACGTCCTTCCCCCCCACCCTCAAAATTGGTAAGGCCGGTGACCTGGATCAAAGAAGCAATATTAAGGGAGCCTCTTTCGTCCGTTTTGTTACTTTAATTAAATGAAGTGAAGAGGGTTCCGCGGGCATGTAAGGGGAGGCAATGCTATTGACAGGGCGGACAACTCGAATGTCAGAGCTGGAAATGGAGAAAGTTTTGCCGGTTTTGCCACGCTATGTGGCTGTCCCGTCCCTTGCTCTAGTCGTCTGGCTGATGGAGTGTGCAATGCTCTCTGTGTGCGGGGGGGGGGGACGCTGTTACAGTGTCAATGATATGCTGCTGCAATAAGTCAGCGCCTGCAAGTTGTTGTCCACCCCGTCCGCACCCCTTCCGCCCCACACACCCCTTGTCCGCTGTCCTCTGACTCATCCTTCGTAGCGCTTGCTCGCGTCTAAATCTCACATTTTGGCCGAGAAACCCGCGGGACTCTGGCAGCGAGAGAGGAAAAGCCGTGCAAGTGGAGAGAGGGTCCGCTGCCATTTGAAGGTGGTACGATCGTGTAATTCACGGCAGCGCTCTGGTCGCTGCAAGCAGTTCATCAGCTCCCTTGTCATTCAGCAGACAATTGTTTATGATTACATCCAGCTTCCCTGACCCGAAAGCCGCAATTTATTCTCTTGACTTGTCACAGGGTCTTGATTCACGGCTGAAGCTACTGGTGGCCGAACAAGCAACAGGGGCTGTCCATATATCCCAATTTTGGGACTGAAATAGAAACGGTTTCAATGTCAATGCGCGGGCAACCATAAACTTCGGGAGCGGTTGATATCGTCAGTTATCTTCGGATATTGAACGACACGACACAACACAACGTCGAATCAGTCCGCTCAAATCCTCGCCAGTCCTACTTCTCCTCATGTCTGTATGAAAGGACAAGAGGCAGATAACTAGACATGTAAAAGGGCAAGAGGGAAATAACAAGACAAGTGCACACACAAAGATCATCACATTGATCGCTGATGGCAATAAAGCGATGAAGATGCATCTACAAACCCAAGTGCTTTTTTGTGCCTAACGCTACCACCTTTCATCTGATGAGATTTCTCTTTGCTATCGCTCAGTTTAAAAAAAAGGCTGGGACAGCACTTTTTTTGGCTGGGTGGAAAGGTGGAGGGATGAAGGGTAAGAATCTCCATAAACGGAGTCAGTAAGCTGCTGCAAGAAGTCCCTGGACCGTGACAAAGAGACTAATTGAGTTTCTTTTTAAGGCAAGATCAAGGGCGCGCAGAGTCCCTCCCTGTCAATGTCATCACAGCCAGGGGGGTTAAAAAACAAAAAAGGAGAAAGCTATATCTACTCCATCAACGCCAAGAGGGACAGGAAGGCCCCTTTTTGCGGCTTTAGCCTCTGCTGCCAGTGTGATCGTGGTGGAGGCAGCGGCATCCACAGGGTTTTTTTTCGCTCCGCTGCTGACGTTTCAAAGACGAGGTGAGGGGGGAGACAGAGGGAGGGGTAATTGCCTGGCCTGGCCCCACCGCTTGATCAAAGCAGCAGACATGAGGCCCGAGTTGAAACTAATTTCCTGCAAAGTGGAAAGATGGATAAGTCCTTTTTTTTCTCGCTCCTGGTCTGCCTGTTGCTCATCGGCTTCAGGTCCCCTTGTGTCCCCAGGGTCAGGGCCATGCAGCTGTGACCTTGAGACAGATCACCGACTCAGATCGAGCACGGACTTGTATTACTGGACTGCTTGCAGACATTTTTTTTACAGTGAAGTCATAGAACGAGGCTGGTTATGAAATAGCTTCCGGTTTAGTCACGTTTCAGTTTAACTACTAGAACGAGGCTTCAGACGATACAGCTTCCGGTTTATCACATTCATTGTTAAGGCTCGCCGAGACTAACAACGGAGGACTTCGCAAGAGGCTCAGCGTTGGTCTCGGCAGACAGACAGCAGTCCACCTATACACGTCCGTGGATCGAGCACCTTGCTCTCGCTTTCGTATTTCCAGCGCCTGTTGCGAAGACAGGTTCAGAGTTTGGTATATTGTGCGGGCAGGTTTAAAGTTTAGTGTTTTCAGCGCCTGTTCATCAGACAGGTTCACAGCCATATATTTCCAGCGCCTATTGTGCAGGCAGGTTCAAAGTTTAGTCAGTGTTTTCAGTACGAATGTTATACCCTTGCCACATTCTGCAACACAGCACTTGCCTATTTCATTCTGTCGTTGGCGGAAAAAAGCAAATCATTCCTCTTTCCACTACACACCTTACTTTTCCCACTGGGGAAAGTGAAGAATGACACATTTAAGTCAAGAAGGAAAACGACTTTCACTACGAGGCTGTGTTTTAAGATCCACACTCAAGTTTCCACAAAAACAGACTTTTACAAATGTCGCCATCTGCTTCTGAAATTTCGCTCCCTGTTACCCGAAGTGCTCAGTGCATTTGAGCAAGAAACGTTCATCGCGCAAAGAATGATAAACAAGTTCATCGTGCAGAGAATGATAAACAAGTTCATCGTGCAGAGAATGATAAACAAGTTCATCGTGCAGAGAATGATAAACAAGTTCATCGTGCAGAGAATGATAAACAAGTTCATCGTGCAGAGAATGATAAACAAGTTCATCGTGCAGAGAATGATAAACAAGTTCATCGTGCAGAGAACGATGAAAAAGCTACTCGGCGTGCTCGTGCTCGTACTCCCTGAAGACCACACTTCCCACGTGACGGGATTCGCGTGCCTTGTTGTGTATATTTCGTGAGGCCGCACCCCTAAACGCCACCCCGCCACTGGTGGGGGGCCCCTTGCGCTGAGTGTATACAGTTCCAGTCAGAACAGGGTCTGGTGATGTTCCTTACATGTCTTCATTAGAGTGCCAGTGCGCGGGCAATCTCTGAAGCTCTAAGAGGACAGCAGGTCTGCTGCACAACTGCCCAATTGCTCGCTACTTCAAAGACCCTCAGGGCGGTGTATCTCACCCAGAACGCGACGGCCACCATAAACAGGCTCAGTGGATCACAGGAGTGCCGACAGGCGCTGTAACTAAGCCTCCCCAGCACAGACCTACCAAAAACAACAATGTCGGCTAGGTGTAGTGTTGGCCATCAGTCACGCTGAGCAGGGAACCGAAAAGCGATGACCCGGTGTCCCTTAGCTGCTCGCAAGGGACTTGCAGGTCGCTCTAATGGCTTGTGTATGTTTTGTAATCGCTTGCTTGTGAGTTGTAATCACCATACTTTATCACTCTGCAGCTTTCACACTGTAGGCGCGTTTAAGGATCCTAGGAATGACAGTGAAGAATTACATTAGTTTCTCTTCCGAAAAAATTACACAATGATAACAAATTACACAGTAGGACTGAGAATTTGCATAATGTGAAGTAATAACAGCAAGCTGGGAAATTTCTCTCCAGAATAACCTTAGTTCTTACTCTCCCCTCACCGAAGTGTTTGAAACGCACCATTAAGAATGGGTGAGGCCGGCACACAGGCATGTAGGGGTGGACCTTAATAGCTTGCACCTTAAAGGGCTTCACTGGCATGTGAGGTAAACTGCATGCACCTCAAAAGATGTCAAAGGCACGCAGGCATGTACTGGCAAATAGCATGCTTCACTTGCATGTGGGGTAGAGAGCGTGTACCTTAACATACTCAACTGCCATGTCAGGCAAATAGCATTTACCTCAAAAGTTTTGCGGGCATGTGGGGCGAAGAGCATGTACCTTAAAAGGTGTCACTGCCACGTGCCTCGAAAGGTTTCACTACCATGTGAGGCAAACATCATGCACCTGGAAAGATCACTACGAATCAACGGCCGTGGTCATAGCTCTACAAGACAGCCGTGCGTATCTTAGTGAAAATACGGAAATAGGAGTGTGTGTGTGTGGGGGGGGGGGGTGAGACAGCAGCATTCATTGCCTGCTCCCCGCTCTAATACACTTTCCAACTAACGAAGCAGAGGCGTAAATTGTAAGCCAAAGATTAGGCACATCATCCATCTTCAGTGCCATGTCGTCGAAAGATGAAGCCTTCCTACCCCCACTTCTATTCATTTGTCCACAAAATAAATAAATAAATTGTGTATTTCTGCTATAATCTTAACATCAGTCTTTGCAGGCAGTTCTTTTTCGTCTGACTAGCTTGCACTCTTCCTGGAGCTCTAAAGGTGGCAGTGTAGTTTATTGCATCAAGTTTATCTCACGCTTTCAGAAAACAAGGACCCGTTCACTACAGCTAAAGACATCGGACAGAGAAATAATCCGTTTAAAAAGTAGTGACAGTGACACCAGTCATAAGAAAACAAGTCCTGATCGTTGCCTCTAGTAAAGCTCATTTAAAAGAGTGTTTTATATCACACATTCTCTTCTTGCCTTAAGATAAACAAAGTGAATAAAAAAGCCTGAAAAAAAGAACAAAATAGTCTGTATGCCTGGCAGGTCGCTGTGGACCTCTGTGTTTATTGTGTTTGTTGTGTTAGTTGTATGTAAAGCACTTTGAGCCTGGCTGGTGCTGGGGAAAGGCGATATACAAATATGATGTTATTATTATTTAAATATGCTGCTAAAATTGGTCGAGTTGTGAGGCAGACATGACAGGATTATCTCTTCACATCCATAAAATGCTTATTTCTTGAAAAATAATAAACTTGTGGAAGCAGGTGCAACATTTCAAGACAGTCCAATACGGTCTAGATGAGTGCAAAAACCAATCAAATGAGCCTTGTCACAGCATGTCATCTCCCCCTTGCACTCTGTGCACACCACGCATTGTTTATCATACCAAGTGTTCACAAAGTGTGCACGTTGCTCGGAGGTTTACCTGGATTATCGGGGTCGGGGCCGAGCTGTGACCCAGTGGTTGTGGCGAACCTGGAGGCGGCGGCCAGGAAGGACGTGTGTTTACGGCTGGCATCCACTGTGCGAGGTTTGGCGAACTCCACCTTCCCCTGAGACTTCACGAATGACTCTTGCAGGTTGTAGTAACCTGGGGCTGGCAGCTCCTGAACACAAAGGTGAGACATGTTTTATCGCAACCTGTAGGCTAATGGAATGCTGGGAAATTTTTGATAATGAGTTTCCTACTGGAAACTTACAACTACTACATGCAACAGACCTTTCATGTCCTAAACAACTCACATATACTTTTTTGTACAAAACAACTTGAAAGATAAAAAACTTATTATAAAGGCGAAACTTTTGTACATCAAAGAATGAAAATCCAAACCATCCCAGGTAATAAGGTAAAAATACCAAACTCATTTGCCTGACAAGTTTATAGTTTCGCGTGGATTTTTTTTTTTTTGGGGGGGGCGATGTATCGTGATAAATATTAACAATAAGAATACGCGAATTCATTCTAATGATGTTATTCTATACAATAATACAGCAGACTGACATCTTATCTTGAAAGAGACAGAGCCTGATCTCCCACACGTCCTGTTAGTCTTGATGTACTTAAGTTTAGGAGGCCAGTAACGCTGACGGAGATGTGAGAAACATCTGATACTCAACGGACTTTCATCTGTTTTCAGTGAAATGGCCAGAGGCAAAGGGCGAACAGTGCATGAGCGAGACACAGGGCATGTCTCTGCAATGTTTTAGGCTGAGATGGTACACATTAGATGGGTGCAGTCTCTAATGTTAGGTCAAATATTGTCGCAATGTCCCTGGATAAGAGGTCCCCTCTAAATGTGGGACAAGCTGCTAGACATGTTTCTCCGTTCAGCAGCCAAGCAGCCCGTTCATAGACGGAAACTGAAGCCGAGAACAGCATCTTGCAGAAGTTGTCATCATCTGTCCTTATGCTCCTTGGTCTTTATATCGTCCACTCTCGATGGTGTGACTGAGATCGTCTTGTTGAGACCTTTCAGCTTTTCGCGCGGTCTGTCCCTCCACAGCAGCGGACAGATTGCTATGATAGCTATAATGAGGTCTGTCATGACATTAAGATGGAACAGGAGATAATGCACTGCAGTAGACATACACCAAGCGACTGACTACCGCTAGAAAATCCTCCATATTAATGAACATCTTACATTTCACGGATTCAACTAAATAACATGGCTATGCGAGAAATTGAAAATAAAACAGGTTGCTTTTGTGGTGACATTATTTAAGCCAAACAATATTCCTCTCTGAGTGAGAAGGGACGAAAATCTCCCACGAACTAAATAAACAAAGCCCACAAAAGTGCCAGAATTTAACCATGGCAGCCAAGCAAAAGCTGGCACAAGAACACAATATTAACGAAAGGAAATGAGGCTGACACCCGACACACATGCTGGGCTTCAGTTCATTATGGTGTGCAGAGTGATCAGACTTTATGAGGCCACCTGCCCTTCCCTCTCCTCTACCCCCCCCCGCCTGTCTTGTTCTAAAAATTAAAGTCAAGATTCCATCAAAGAATTAATCCCTCCTGATCTCCGTCTGGGGGAGGGCCACACCCTGCAGGCGTCCATTTCTCGTGGAAAGCTTTCTTCAGTTTTCCCTGCTGACTGAAACTCGCCTGAACGCAAGTTAAACGTGCTTCACTTCAGTGTTATCATCAGTTCACCAGGCATGCAGTAAAGACACTCTTGTCGACAAGGTGCTTTATTTAAAACTCATTTTACTTAGCGTTCCTCCCTTGGTCGACGAAAAGCCACCGACGCTCTCACTCTTTTCATCCGCATCTTGCGAGTTCTAGTCTAGCCTGTTTCCGACAAACGCGACTGGGACACAAAAGCGGAAGTTGTAACATTGTTGCCTAAAAGAATAATTTAACGTAGGTCACTGAATCACAACAAGCAAGAAAGCCAAAGCTTCAGTATCATAACAAGACAGGCGAACACCAGAGGAAGCGCTGTAGCCCAAGGCAACAAGAGAGGTTATGGATATAAACACCTCTGGCAATTGCTTATCTCTAGCCCACAATCCGGAAAACACACATTCCTTCGTAACGTTTCACAGGCAGTTTTGTGATCGGCGGTATCATCAATATTTATCTTCTTATCGCGAAGAGAAACAAGACTTCGACATTTTGTGAGGAGCAAGCGGCCTGGTTTCGTTTTCGTCGTGACGCTCACGTGGACCAGCACGCGTCATCGCTGGGTGAAGCTACTGCGGCCAATCGTCACCAGAGCCACACACGCACAGATGTCCGGCACTGTTGAAAATCTGGTCCCTTGTGTGGTGAAGGCAGATGTGATGTGCTTGAGGCAAGTACCGTTAACATGGGAATGGCAAAGGATTGTTGGATTCGAGCGATTCTAAAGAACTCCCTTTGAGGTTTCTCTAAAACGACAAGACGCTGGAAACAAACTACAGTCACTTCAGCCGGTATTTCTGATCTGCATCAGGCCCTCAAGGCCAGCAAGAAAATCACCGGCAGCCCGCTGTGGACGCTGACCGCCACCAGCTGAACTGGAGTAAGCTGCCCTCTTGGATAAAGCCGGAGACGGAAATGGCCACGAGGTCACGAGAGTCGGAGGGATGTTAGGGGAAGAGTGGGGGCGGGGATGGGGTGGGGGGGGGGGTCCGTGGAGTGCCGTGCAGAAGATCGGGGCGGGGGGTAAAGTTGGGAGGTCGGGCCAGAGATGCAACCCATGAGGTGTCTTGCGACTGGGACTGTCTGGAAATCCTGGATCAATTAGCTCGCCAGGATTTTCTGCCCTGTCCTTGTCCACCATTACTTCATAATCCTGCTGGAGTGAGACTGCGCGGCTTTCTGCAGCTGCTCATCTCGAACTAAACCCGACAAGGAAATCTCTCTTATCTGACGTTAATTGTGGAGTAGGGGGGAGGCTTCTCGTGTAGTCATTAACTAATATAGTCCAAACGAACACACGCGGGGCGTGCCACCTTGAAATATTGCCTCCCTTTTCTCCAGCACGAGTTACTTATCGGTCTCTGTAAGCACGTGTTCCGAGTGACAGTCCGGCCAGCAGAATCTACTAGGGTACTGACAGTCGACCCCAAACACGCACACCCAGTGCAAGTGGCTCCTGGTGCTTACTCACAGCATTATCAAGACGACGATGGCAGTAACAAACGAGCCTTCGCCGTAAATAAGTCGTCAATGATAGGTCTAATTTTAGGTTCCCGCTAGTCTGTGGGCCGTGGTTCTCCTGTCCCTGATATTCGCCGGCACTGAGCAGCAACTCCAGCGAAATCATCATCTCTTTTGCATCAACACTCGTTCGTCAATCCTGCCGGCGATTATCATTCTTTCAGCGGGCCGCCCCCCCCTCCCCCCAATCAAAGCACGTAGCGACGATACGCAGGGAGGGGTGGGTGTGGACGACTGTCAAGCAGGAGGAGACGAGTGAGGGACGTGATGTAAACAGCGAGGTGTGCGCCTGTTAAGGGAGGTGGGGGTCGTTTCGCATCGCTACAACAAACTGACGATGCGTCTCTAGTCCGTAGAGTGGGCTACTCACTAGTGTAGTGTACAAACAAAAAATGTAAGCTAAAACAAAAAGTTTGCATGCTTTGTGAAGCACACTAGCCTCGTAAACAGCGACGAAGGAAACATGTTTATATAGTTGTATATATGTCCAAATATGTTCACCTACTAGACAGTTGTGATGCAAAGCAATATGATTTCATCACATTCTCTTAAAAGTGCAACAGAAAAAAAATTGTACATGCATTTCAGATTGGAAGGTCAATCATCTGCATTAACGGAAATCAGTGTTTTTGACTATTTAAAATGTACAGGTCCGATATTTGTGTATTGATTAAAAGAAACGCCTTTCACTTTCAAATTAGTAAAGGGCCTGTAAAATGAAGCGGACGACCAGAGATTCAATAAAGTTCACCGCACGGCTTAAGGATGAGAGAAAAAATAACCCCGAAGTACTCAGTTATGGGGAGAAAACGAAGATGCTGCCTTCACAAGCCTTTCATACAAAGCTCAAACAACCAACAAAGAGCCGTCTCAAGAGACAAAGCATCAACCATCAATACAAAGAGCTCAGATCCCAGCACCGAGACATCTTCAATGACACGACATCTCACACGTTGGCCTTCCAGGTAAAAACATTGTTTGGCCAAAGGATGTAGTCAGCTCCCTCAGTCAGCAAACTCCACAACCAATAAGAAGACCAAGACCCTTTTCTAGAACAGATACAGAAGAAATTGGGTCATTCTAAATGATGGTTAGAGGCTCGCCGGGACCCCACCCAGCACCTTGACAGAGACCATCAGACCTTCGTCTACCGCCTTTATACAGGGGAAGCTCTGCGTTGTGAATGCTTATCTTAAGAAGACAGGCATTGCAGGCTCAGTTCAGTGTGAGTTTATTCACTTAGAATAAACTTCGAAATATATCTTGCAGGACTTCCCTACCCATAAGGCAAAGCGCTATTAGCTGTGGACAAACGGGGTGGACCTTTGCACCCAACTTCTGGGGACAGTAAACGATCTCCGCAGCACTGTCAGCATTGCGCATCCCTCGGGAAGAGGATCTGACCGCACGGACGTCCAACGCAAAAGAAAAGAACTAGAGAAGGACACAGTTCTGACTAAAACCAGACGCTGAAGCGTTCTGCTTCTGTTGGGCAACCGCGAGAAGATAGAACCAGCTTTGTCAGGGATGTCAGGAGACTGCTCAGAAGACTCACAGTCGTCACATGCAGCACAGTTGCACGCATGATGAAATAAATCACACTTGCAATGATGAGGGCAACGAACTCAGATATGCCGGAGAATGGTGTTAATAGTGCGAGCGGAACCTTTCAAAAAAAAAAAAAAAAAAAAAAAGGATAAACGACATCGTACACCAAGAAGCCGCTGAAACAGTTGCCACGTCACACTCACTAAGAAACTGTTTCTCCATCGATCGCTCGTTTGCGTTGAAGAAACGTCGTGTAGAATCTTACATTCAATTACAGCTTCTGGGTCAGTGAATGTCAGTCAAAAGCCTTGTTATTAGTTGATCGGGTATAAACGGCTGACAAGGCGCTGTTCACGGAGAATGACGTTTTTTGTTTGTTTGTTTTGTTTTTCTTGGATAATCGAGAATGTCAAATGAGAAGGTTTGTATACGAAGGCGTTTCCCAGGTTGTCTGTCTCTCGTTGAAGGTACCTACCTGCCCACATGAGTAGCGGTCTTTGCTGACGTTTGGCACGTCAGCTCGTGTTCGGTATGTGGGAGCGGCAGGCGCCAGAGGACGTCAGAGGGCGCCAGTCTCTGTAGACGCTGTGCGCCAGCCAAGCAAAGCTCGACAATGGCCTCGTGGATTTGGTGTGCGAAATAATGAAGAAAGAGTTTTAAGGTAGGGTTTCAGTAGCAAATAAGGAAGACAGATCATGCAAGTAAGACGGAGTCTAGCATAATTGTCTGCCCCCCTGCTGCCTGCAGATACCAACCAGCTCTTGCTGCCACACACGATGATCAGTTTCACAGACAACAGGGGAGACGAGAAAGGTGAGGATCTGGTCGATGGTCGAGGCAGATGGAAAGCATGTACAAGGGGCACAGCCGACGAAGTGAGCTGCCGGCGTCTTCGTGCACAGCAGTCGGTGACATCCGCCATCCATCACAGTCCCTGATGGTTCGCATCCTAAGCGTTTGGTGTCCAGCGCAAGACAATTAAGCCTCGCAACGTGAGGGCGCCTGACAGATAAAGATGGACATGGCGGCCACCGAGAAAATGTCCCAGGACCCCTGGTCTAGGCTTTTCTCCACATTTTCAACCCGGCCGACAGAGTCGGTGTTAGCCTTGGGGATTACCTGGGTCAGGGGTGTTTCCGCAACGGGTTTCTGAACGACGCGTATCGTGAACTACAGCATCTTCTCTCCACTGCTTCGTGGAGGCAGTTTCCATTTAAAATTCACAACGCCCGCTAAAACTTTGATCACGAACCTGCACGTCTATACAAGTTATAAGCTTTGTATTCAGCCATGATGCAACGTAATAAATTTCAATTAGCATGGTTGTGTAGACTATGGTGAAAACAAACAGAACGACTCATTTCACGAACTTGTTTGCATATATCTCACAACCTCTCTCCTATGACGAGATCAGCTTCCATTTTAGTTTATTTACATTTTCCAGACATCGCCCATTATTTACCTTCCCAGGCTGACGATTAACATTTCAAATTGACCCCTCTCTCACCCTTGACGGGCTGAGTGTCTACCAACAGGACTAAGCTATGTCTCTGGAGTTTGGCCGGACAAAAATGCTGCCGTGCGCGAGACTTGTGGCCGACACCAGTTTCGTCCCTTTCTCTGAATACACTGGCTGGACACAGACGGCCTGATCGAGAAGAACAGCCTCGTTCACTCTCACCTTTAGCCAAAGGAGCTCAATCTGACCCCCACCCCCCCGATATCGCAGCAGCAGCACGAGGAGGAGGAGGAGGCCTAGAGGCACCCAACGCCCGTCTCGATCCCGGCTTTCTTCGTGTCTGCCCCAAAGCCACTGATGCGCTTGCCTTCCCTACCTCAGCCGTCTTTCTGCAACATTTGCAATCAGCTACAGACAGACACGTCATTGGATTTGTCATAAATTGCAAGGGCATACAAAACAAAGAGGCCCCCAGTTTGTCGACCGCAAAACCGTTCCGCTTCCTTCCCCATCGACTTACCCCCCCCCCCAACTTCCCGCTTTACCCCCGCCACTCCAGTTTCCTCTCACTTCCTTTTTGGTTTGTTTTCTGCCTCCCTTCCGCTCGGGGGGGAATCGCTGACAGCTATACCTATCTGCTCTGCAATCGAAACAGACCTGATCCATTGTGCGCGGCCCAGCTTTCCTTCCCGACCATGACTGGCCTGGAATGACTAAGATAAAAGAAGTCATCTGGAGCCAATACACGGGGGCAACTTTCAGATGAGTCGAAAATGCTCGAGGCTAATGCGTAAAGCATGGGCACTTAGAGGAGCGCTTATAATTTTCTTTGGGGGGGGGGAAAAAACCCATTATGACTCGCTTCCAGCGCCGATATCTCCAAAACTAAACTTATAAACCGTTTTTTATCAAAGCCCCTGTTCACGAAGCAAACGTCGAAAACCTCATTACTCAGCCGAGACAAAAACAGCGACGACTAAACAAATCTCAACCGGCTATTTCCGGAGTATTCTTCAGATAGTTCATTTTTTTTCTCTTTCTCTCTCCACAAAACGATGGAATGCCTGGCATTTTAATGGGAACAACAACAATAATGATGACAGGAAATAGAGCGGCCATGAACACACGGGTACACGCTGCCTATGCAGGTGAAGAGAGAGGAATTCCGGATAAATCTGTCACATTTTGTATCTGTCGCAGAGATAAGACCTGACGATAAGCAGGTTACGTGGATGACAGGTCACTTTGTGTCCACTCATTGACAGAACACACTGACGAGTCGTTACCTTCATCTTTGCTCTCCCTCCTGTACACTTCTGTCTCGCGTGTTGCATGTCACAGAAAATTTAACTTTTTAGAATATTATTTTAAATTATTTATAACTCACGTCAGCAAGGATATGCGCGCTCTCAAGAAATTTGCCCAAGAACTTCACTATTAAAATAGAAGAAAGGGTGTCCATTCCTGTCAACACTTGATTACATCCACTTTCTGTCTCTCTGACGCTGAGAAGAGCGTTGACCGAATGTGATCCCCACCAACAAGTATGGCGGACTTGTCGGACATCCCCCAGACTTGGGTGTGATCGGATAAGGTGAAAGGTCACAGGTGGGCTGGCGTGCTTGCACACCCATGGCTAGTTTTTGTTTAAAGAGTTTAGGATTATTGACAGTGTTTACAGCGGGCTCTGCTTTGAATTCTCATCGGGGGTGGGGGGTGGCTATAGCATCGGTGTCCGGGATCAAGGGAAAGGAGACAGGCACTGCCCTCACAAAATTAATACAGTTTAAATGAATAAATTAATTAACAACCTCTAACACTGACTGAAAGCTTATGAGACAATCTTTACCTTTAATTTTAAAACACTGTTCAGATATATTAACTTTCCTTACATACAGCTCTGAGACATACCATTTCTCGGTATTAATCCATAAAAAAAATTTCAACCATATTAACCTATTGTAAAATGAGGTCAAAGATATTAACTTTTGTTTAAGTAAGAGTTCTTTAAAAATTAACCTTTCATAAACATTGTTCACAGCTATTAACCTTTTATACACACGTGGACAGGAATCGTCTACGAGTTAAATACACTGCGCGCGGCCTTGTGGGAATGGTTACCCTGAGAGACCTCCAGTACTGCTCACTTCACGATGATTCTTGCATCATAAAAGTGACAGACGAGGAACTCAGAAGAGAGAGTACAAAGAACTAGCTGGGTGGTCTCGAGACAGCAAAATACCTTGATAAAGCTTTACTCGAAAACTGATCAGCTATTATGCCGAACATGTGTTGTAGACACAAAAGCTTGTCAGGTGCACTCTAAGACCGTGAACCTTTCTGAACCTAAACGTATTCAAATGGCGGAAATGTGACATCCTTTAAATGCAGAGCCACAGAAGACGAATTTTATCGGTTTGTTTATTGGGAAACTGGAGTGGACCCCCTTTGGAACTCAGCTGCTGTAAAGTTTAGCGCTGAAAGGTAATTGCGGGTGACTTGAAATCGTTTCTGACAAACGTCATGCTGGGTGGGGTGGGGGGGATCTGTGCATGTATCCTTCTTTTTCCCGAATCCCTGCACCACGGGAATATGTCACACCACATCACGGTGTGCAGAAAGCGACAGGGTGCAGCCACTGCCAGCGATCCTCCGCTACCTGAATCCTCCCACGGTGCTGGGTGTGGCTGGTAAGAGGAGCTAGCTCTTCCTCTTTTGAAAGGTTTTCTGCATTATTTAAAAACTGTCCCTGTGTACATGTGATGATGTACATGTGTGTACGAGAGCTCAACTTTGTGTTTTGTGTGTGTGTGTGTGTGTGCTTGTGTATGTACGTGCGTGTCAGGCCTAACCATTACCGGCTGTAAAAAAATAAAAAAGACAACCATTCATCGCTGATGGTATTTGCGGTTTGCGCACAACACAGAGAACACCGACCCATAAAAAAGAGCACCTGTGCTGGTCTGACAGTGAGGAAGCTAGCTGGCACAAGTGGTTTGATTACAGTGGAGCTAGCCAGTCGGGCAGACCAACGCTTGAGAGGCATCTGCACGCCTCAAGTTCAGCACGCGTCTGGGACTGACTGTGGCAGAGGTTTTCATTCCGCTCACCTGTTTGTTACGCGCCGTTTTCGTCTCGTCAATGTTTTTATCTGAAAAATTTAATGGAATTGCATTCAAGCGGCGATTCCAAACCCTATTGTGAATTCATTTGTTTCTAGTTTGTATTTAGAAATGTTCACGAGACCTTTCTTCCTGAGGTAGTTCCACGACAGACACAATGAAACGTGATGATTTTATAACCGGGGTAGGTATTTCTTCATGTGAAAAGCATCATTTTCTTGACCCGGATGGTTGAGGTGAGCAGTATCTTCAAGCGCCGGCCTCTCATTCGTTTATGGATGCTATCTTCTGTCCTCGGACGTGAAGTATATGTACACCGGGCACCAGAACAGCCTGGTGGCGGTCACACCAAAGAAATGATGAGGCGCTCAACAGCCGCCAGTGCAGGGCAGTTTCCGCTCGAATGCTTTGATCGAAGACCGGGTGATGTGCCAGGATAGACTGCGGTGGACTTGTTGCCCAGGTACAAAACACTCGAGACAATCCAAATAGTTCCCTACCTCCACATTAGCGTCATTGCTTTTGTTTGACTTGTTGGCCCCGATCCGCGCGCCTGTGGCCGATAGCGTATCACAACACTCGGTGCGTCTGGAACGCCAAGAGGAAGTATCTTCACTCTGACGCCGAACCAGTTCTTGCCTCCCTCCCTCCCCCCATCCGGCGTGGGCTTATTGCTGGATGATGAAACTCGTCAGTCAGCGGTATAGTTCGCTTGTTAAGCGATCTGCCACAGTTTACGCAAAGGATGAGGAATATCTATTTGTCTGCTTCTCTGGTCCGCCCCCCACCCGGCAGGCGCGGGAGCAGTCAGCCTCATTATGGTTTATTTACAGCTGTTACCAGTCAGACATCAACACAGCAGCTATACTTCCAATCTCATCTACTTTTCATTACCGTTTTTTTTTAACTTTTTTTTTTTTTGGTCTCCGCCTTTCGGTTCCTTCGCTGTGGACTTGTCCCTCTTCATCGTTCGACTACTTCCCCTTCAACCTTCTCATCGCAGATATCGCTGTGGCAGATCTCTTCTTTTACAGGAGCATCCTCTACTGGTGCCGGTACCATGTTGTCTGCATGGTGTTATGCAATACGTTACTTTATCCGTTATGAATCAATTGCGATTATGGTAGAAATAGTGCTTCAGGCGGATCTGAACTGGGAAAGCACGAGGGTATTTTGTTGGAAGGAAAACGCTGGTTGGGAATGAACGTGATACGGCGAAAATACAAAATGATGTTAGAAGTTAGGAAATCTCGCCATTACAAACCCCTTCACCTAGTCAGCCGACACAAACACACACAAACCCCATCTGTGCTAACTCCAAGCGCCATTGTTAGGACAAAGTTCACCAGTGTGTGCGTGTGGGAGAGAGTGTTTCAGCATCATTGATAACAATTGTATTCATAATAACAGTCTCCACATTACATCAAATCTGTCTATTATCATTCGTTATACTGTGATATACTGTGAATATACTATTTAAAAAATGAATAAAAAGTATAGAATGTTTCCGTTCACATAAAAATATTTAAAATGTTTGAAAATAAAATGATTAAGTGCAATATTAAGTGCACTCCAGATGACACTGGGTTTCCCCAGCAGGACACTTTATAGGACTACAGTTACTACCCCTGAAAAGGTCAAGGTGCCGTCATAAGCAGCCGGTAACTGCGGAGCCTTTTGTGTGTTACTAGCTGACATTAGAGGCACAAATGTTACAGAAACACATCATTAATGCTCTGGCATCCATCACCTTGCCTCTGAGAACATTTAGCCTTAGACCCAGTGTATCTAGAGGAGAGTTCGGGGAGCTGACTGCAACAAAACAGACTCCGTTTGTTCTTTTCCCTCGATGGTTCTGTCTAATACCCAGGGCGCAGAGAAATATTTACAGTTTTCTTATATCGCACGAAAGCAAATCGTTTTAGAGATTCCTGGAACGGGCGAAACTAAATAATAACAATGCACGACAATTTTCCCTTCATGTGACGACAGCCGGCATTTTGTTAGAAGTTCTAGCATTCTGTTTTCCTACGAGCTTCTCTAATCCCGAAGTCTTTTATGGTGTGTTCTGGCATTCTCTCTGTTCCAAGCATCCCGACAATTCCAAGATTTCAGCCGCTGGGACTGGGATTTGTCTAGAGATACAGACACGTAAACATAACATGCAAACTCTGTCCTGTTTATGGGCTACAAGCGTCTGATAATCACAGTTCTCACTTGGGTTTTTGGAAAGCAGCGGAGACAGCATTGCCCGAGTCGTCATGAAAGTCTGCGGGCTGATTAGCTTAACAAACACTCCGAGCTCTGGCATTAGCTGTGGCCTGAGTTAGTAGTGAGAACAGGAAGTCACCCCACAGTGTGTTACCTAACAACCTCGTTACGCACCTTTTGTAACAAACTGATAACAGCTCTATGTTCTCCTTAACCTGCCAGCACCTTTGTAGCAGAAACAGACTCGAGGCGGGACTTTTTCAATTTTTGTAGATGTTAGATTACATTTTAACATGAACAAGTGTGAAAGATTCTTTGACTTCGACGCTTAGCATTTGAACTGATCGTTCTGTAGATGTTTTTCTAATGCTAATGTAAACTTGTTGATTAGTCTGTTTTTAAATGCCTGTTATGGAAAACCCGACAAGGAACCTCGAACGACAGTGAGCAATGTAATCGAACTGGAACATCTCCGCTACAACGCATTAAAAAAATAATCACTTAAGATATCCTCCTCCCTTTCTAGTGACAGGAGCCTTCGATCATCTGTGACAGCATCAGGCTCGGTATGTCGACACAAAGGAGCGCCTGCGATACAACAGTGTGCAGAGGATCTTCTGTAAGGACATTTGTGGTAAGGGAGATAAAGCCAGCAACACAAGGCTAAACTCTTACTCCAGTCCAGCAGGTGGACACTCCCTACACACATGCAACACTCGCTATACCACCATGCTCAGTACAATTGTTGCAAGTCACTAATTTCGCTTCTCACTATTGTTCTGTTTTGTTCAACAGAATGACGCCTGCACAGATGGCATTTTCTTGAACAATATATTATATACACTAGTGACATTCTTTTGAACAGTACCAGCAACAGTGACATTCTCATGGACTAACCACAATAATCATATTCTCTTGGATAGTACATACAATAGCGACCTTCTCTTAGACAACACCCGCAATAATGGCATACTTTTGGACACAATCCACAATAGTTATATTCTTCAGGACGGTAACCACAACAGTGATATTCTCCTGGACAGTATCCACAATAGTGGCATTCTTTTGGACAGCACTCACAACAGTGGTATTCTCCTGGACAGTACCCACAATAATGATATTTTCTTGAGCCGCACCCACAATAGTGACATTCTCTTAGACAGGACATACAACAGAGACATTCTCTTGCACAGTATCCACAATAGTGACATTCTCTTAGACAGGACATACAACAGAGACATTCTCTTGCACAGTATCCACAATAGTGACATTCTCTTAGACAGTACATATAATAGTGATATATAAATATTTTCTTGTAAAGTACATATAATAGTGACATTCTCTTGCACAGTACCCACAATAGTGACAATCTCTTGGACAGTACATACAACAGTAATTTTCTCTTGAGCAGCACCCACAATAGTGACACTCTATTGGACAGTACATATAATAGGGATATATATCTATATATATTTTTTCTTGTACAGTACATACAATAGTGACATTCCCTTGAGCCGTACCCACAATAATGAGATTCTCTTAGGCAATACATAAAATAGTGACATTCTCTTGGACAATACCCACTCTTCTGCATTTTAGACTATGGTTTTCTCTCTCTTCTACTGCAATGTTTTGGTAGCACTCTGAAAGTGCAGCGGCAGTAAGACCGGAACCAAGAAGCTCACAATAGTGGAGATCGATCAGCAGTGCTTCATGCAATCTATCAGCTGGTCTCCCAGTGAAATATGACAATTCCATTTCTCACTTTTTCTGCCACCCGAACAGAGACAAACGGCCACTTTGCGCGTGAAAAACATTGGGTGACCACGGTACTCGTCTCGCCCTCCCCCCACCCCACCCTGTCTAAACAGGCCGGCACCGAATAGCCGCACTACCATCCTCCCTCCCTCCCCACCCCCCCACAACACCCCCCCCCCACACACTGCCAAAACGACTAGGGGGTAGAACACAGAGCTGAAATGCTGTCCGTGGGTGGCCATGTTTAAACTTTGTTTCTACGTGCAGTCTCTGGCTGTGAACTAGAACATTTAACTCTGTGTCTACGTGCAGTCTCCTGCGAAACCACGGCAGCTTCGTGATACGACGAGTATCGATCCACTGGGTGCATTTAGACAGCGATAATGGCCGGCTGTTCTCCGCATTAATCACGAACCTGTTAAAGATGAGGAGTGCTGTTGCTTCCAGTATGCCCTACAGGGAATTCTCGCGCCCCGGCCCATTCGACACTGCACACCTCTGGGCGACAAAAATCAAATATCATTTTCCTTCTGACAGGATCAAGTTTATTTCTTTTCTGTTTGTTATCTAACAGTTTCTGCTTTGAATGTTCCACGGGAAATGGAAGAGGAGAGTTTAATGATGGATGTCGCTTTATCTTTTGACGTGGAAGAGGGTATCGTGTAACGACTAATCGACTACGTTTGGGAGGGAAGGTAGAGGCCGAGAGGGTGGGAAGATGAAGGGTAGCTTTTAATGACATGCTGGTAAAACGGAAGGAACTCGTGGTGTAAGAAAGAACTTCTGAATTCAACCAAATATCAAACCCCGTGTATTGGTTTGTTATCACTTATCACGTCAAATCTTCACTCTTTTTCTAGAATAACACAGCCGACGTCTTTCAGGTAATGGTCTAGTCACACCGACGGCAGAAGCTGGAAAGGGTTTATACTTTAATAATTACCGCGACTTCGCTGGGGCAACCACAGACTTGGCAGACATGGCAGGACGCCGCCAGATGTCGCTGCATCCAAACGAAGCTGACGGGGCAGGCGCGCAGACAAAGGGCCGGGGCAGGGGACACGATTGGCGCCCAGTAGGGGGTGCACACCTTATCCTCAAGTAATTCATCGATGGCGTGTTTGCACCGAGAGGTGCGCTCTCTCCGCGCGTGCGCCCCGCGTGCCAGGCGAGTACAGGGTTCGCAGCTTGACTTCCAACAGGAACCAGCAATTCTGCTTAAGTGTTCCCGAGACCGCTGAGCTCGCGGAATGTCTTTCTTGCTTTGATACATCAGAATTTAGTGTCTTGGCAAAAGCAAAAGAAAATGAATAGCATATTCTTCATTATCTATCGCCCCCCTCCCCCTCTTATTTAAAGCGTACCTAGTCAGGTTAAGAATATAATTACATTTTACACCTTGACATGAGAACACAATTGAAGATTTCATTCGGCATGTTCTGAATGCAGGGTTGCGAAAAGGACAACTCACAGCTGCTTTTGATGCGCTTCCTTTATCTTGGTTTCATGAGGAAATCAAACAAGGAAAGCTTGAAAACAATCCTGTGAAATAAATTAAAAGGCTCACCACAGTCCCTAGGAGCTTTTTGGGGAGGGCAAAACATTGGGAAGTCAGTCGAGATATGTAAAAAAAATAAATAGGAATCAAAATATTTTTAATTGTATCTCGAATAAGACACGGGAGGGGAGACTTAAGTCAACTCATTCTAATATTACATTCAAAGAAACACATTTTTTAACCAATATATCTTTCCGGTGTTCAATGCTGATGTCGAAAACTCGAGACGAAAACACTTTTACATATTGGGAACTTAAGGAAAAGAGTTTTGTTTCCGAAGGTTATAAAGCGGTGTGCAGACCTCGGGGACACTACTTTATGTTTCTTTACCCTAGAACACCTTTGACACCGCCTTATAAATACGGCTCCAGGGGTAAAATAACTGCAAGGTATGGGTACTTCTTTTTATATCTTTGGAAACGAGACGCTTGTCCTTGAGTTCCCAATGTTGCCTTGCGCTCGCTTTATACCTACGGCCCGAGGCCAGATAAATGTAACGATCTAGATATTCTAAGAGAAATGCTCTTCTCACGAGATTTCAGTAAGGACCAATAACTGATGAACAGCGCATATTTTATATGAACATCATGCAGCTAACATGTGATCAAACACTTATCACTTAATTATCACATGTTGCTGGATAGTCACCGTTGAGCAGAACCATAACAATGACATACAACACATCAGGAGATATTAAGAAAGGACGCTCCCCCCACCCCGTCACACACACATGCACGCACATAGGTACATATACAATGTGAGAGAAGGAGAGAGAAAAGCAGATGGACCAACATACAAATGGACACACACACACACACACACACACACACACACACACACACACACACACACACACACACACACACACACACAAAACAAACGATAAACAATATACTAGAATGTAACAAATCAAGCAGACAGTAAGCATGCATCCTCTGGGTACAGAGCAATCCAGAACCTGGTGCGACCAAAGAGCCTGAGGGAGATGGTAGCTGGATTGCATGGGTAGTGCCTGGAATGTTTCTTTTGTTTGCAGTACAAACTCTCTTTTCGGGGGACAGATTGTTAGTCTACATCAGACTGCTTGTTGCTGTCCGCAACATGTTTTCTGCGAAAACATTGCTGTTGTGCAACACAGCGCGTCGTTGGGGTGCACACTGTTGTTCTCAACATCTTTCTCCTCTGTTTGAACCAAGCTGCGCATGTCATTGTTCAGGGTGTGAAAATACGGGGCTGTTGTGGACGACGCACGCAACATACCAGAATCCCAGCCGCTGAGCCTCACAGAGTTGATGATAATGTCAAAGCAGGAGGCGGACAGAGTAAGCCAAAACAGCCTGAAAGTCGCCACGTGACAGTACCATACCCGCTTTGTCGTTCCAGTTACACACATAACGTCTGCTCCTACCCCTCCCCCCCCAGCTCTAAAGGCCCCTTTCCTGAGTGCAGTACCCCGCCCTCCTCGTTACACGCCCCATGAAGGCTCGTACACAACAACTGTTCTCTGCTGCTCTCGAGTCTCTGCTGTCGTTAACTCAATCGTCTTACCCTCTCCACCCAGCTCGGGTAGCAACCATCGATGCCACGAAAAGCCCGCAAGGTGCGATAAAAAAAGAGAAGGGATGCAGTTTGAGGTTTTTATCAGTCACAGGAGCAATGCCGCTTGATTCCCTGGGTGACGTGATCAAATTTACTCAATCTCTTTCAAAATCAGCAGCCAGGATTCTTTTTTTTTTTTTTTTTTGTAATGATGACTTCTGCAGTTTTGCGAAAGTCAGGACCGGAGAAGCCACGCCTTCTCCTGAAGAAGAAGGTATTGAGGTATTGATATTTTGCTTGTAGGTCACCAAGACGAGAAGTTTCGAGTATCTAGGTCACAAAGGGGGAAATTTTAGTCTGAAGGTCACTAAAACAGGACATTGACGTCTGTAGGCCACCAAGACGAGTAATTAATTATGATTAGTTGTTTTCTGAAGGAAGAGGGGGAACTGCCTAGATCTGTGAATGAGCCATATCCGCCTGTCTCTAACAGGAACTTTGCCAAAGTTTACCACACAGCTCTTTTCTCTTTTTTTTTGGGGGGGGGGAGGTAGGGTAGCAGCATTCAGTCCACATGTCTTTCGTGAAATTCAAAGCAGCTGACACTAAGTATACGATTATGCCAAACTGACAGTTTGTAACTCAATCTCCAGGAACATGATAAATATTGTGCCCCATCATTTTTTGTAATAAAACATCCGTTTTGAGACACTCGAATGCACAACGACTGTCGTGCGAAATCAACTCAGGCGCTGATCAGTGTGACATAGCGGGGGGTAGGCAAAGCCACACTGTGTTATACAAATCCAGCAGTTTGAATTTCACATTTCGTATGGCGATAACAAGCTGAACAGCTACCCACTAACTTTCTACACGAGACCTTCGGACGACGAGGTCTGCGCTCCCCACGAAGACAACAGGAAACCCCTGAGATAGTCACCAACCACCGCCTGCCGCCGTCGTTTATCTCAATATGTGGACAGCGCGCTGAGCTCTTTTCCTGGTCACACTTTTATAACACTTACCCACCTTTTGTGTTCCACCCGCATTTCTGTCACGCTAAACCCGCGCAAGCTGTGCGAGGATTAACTGCGGACTAAGGCTATCAAGAGATTACTAACGCTGCTCGTATATTAAGAGAGCTGGGGCGGCCGGTCTGTAAGGCGACCTGACATCACACATGGTCACACTCTCTCCAACCGATCGCCTTACCGTCATCCGCCTCCCCAGGCCCTCATTCTTCTTCGTCCTCCTGCTGGACGCCCGCTGACTGGCTGTCAGGTGCCAGACGCACCCAGGGTAGCGCAGGCTTATCGCTGTTATCGACACTGACTCAGCGATATAAACTTCATAAACACGTTTCAAATGAGCCGGCTTTTAGTCTTCAGCCGCACAGGTGAAAGAGAACCCCTGGTTTTATGCGGACACAAACACGGCTGACTGACGGAACTGAGAGTATCGTAAAAGCGGAGTAGGGGTATAAGTATGTTACCCATTTAAATGACATTTAGCAGTAACACTAAGACGTAAGGTAGCTGAAGTTACTTAGTGTTTCAATGTAACTCGTAAACTGCTGAAATTTTACACAGCAGCCGTTACGAGCTAGGGGAGTACACGCAGGTATTTTACTTTAGTCCAGCGTCTTCACGTTAATATATGAATTTAAGCAGCGCCTTTTCTCAGCACTAACCGCACTCAAAGCATACATACACGTATACCTTCATAAAAAAAACACACACACAGAAGTATGTCGGATCCGAAATACGAACCCCCGACATCCGATTATCGTGGTGACAGGCCCGTTAACCACAGAGTAACCAACTGCCAAAAAGGATGGAAGGTCAAGTCCCCGAGAACAGCTGTACTTTGACAGACAGCTGTACAGCTGGTGCGCTGCTCAACAAAAATGTGTTCGAGACACAGGAAGTGATAGGGGAGGAACTATAAAGGAGGTGTGTGTGTGTGTGGAGGGGAAATGATATTAAAAGGCCTGTATGGTTAAAAACCGCGCAAAATATTAGGATCTCGTATAGCCGAAGCAAAAAGGGGCCCAATGATCCACTGTCTCACTGGCTGCCCACTGGCTGCCCTAGTGTGAAAGGTGATGGAGAAGAAAGTCCTCAGGAAGAGGTCACAACGGTCGGAGGACGTGGGGCGTTAAGACAATAAGAACTGACACTCGGACTGAAGTGCACTGTTACCTGACATCAACTTGGATGTGAAGACATGAACTAGCGGAGACGGAAGCAATCCTTTTTATTCTGACTAGTGCCCTGTCACAGACGCCCTTCTGCTACCGAGCTTTTGATTGAGCACTTTCTTCAATGCCACGGAAGTCTTTTTCTTGTATTTCTTGCGTTTATTTGCTAAGATCCTACATTAGAAATCCACAAATATTTTGTACTTTTGATCGATTAAACCTTCAAGACAATATTACAACCCCCAAAATAGCCATAAACAGAAAAAACAGCGCCTTTCACGAAAGGACCAAAGGTATAAAACTTGGTGTCTTTTCTGCGTTCTCAAGGCAGTCAGTGGTATAAGACACAAGCAAGTATGTGGTGACTTGAACGTGTTAAGCTCGAAACCATTTTCTCTTGTTTGTCTACACGAGCAATTTTTTTTTTTTTTTTTGCTTAGCCACGTTAGATCCTACGCTTGCTTGCCTTTCTCTTATCCGTTTTCTGCTTTGAATTTAGATAAATGATAACTGGCCTAAGATAATCTCCAGCATGACAGATGACTGTTGAGCTTCTGATGATAGGGAGCGAGAGTATCCAGCCATGACCTTGGCCTCGTCTCGTGCTAAAAGATTCCTGACTAAAGAACGCTTCTGTTAAGACCAACAACTTACATTCGGCTGATCGCTTGTTATTTTCAAGAAATGCTTTTTTTCCATCGGAAAAAGCTAATAACTTACTCAATGCCTAGCCTGAGATCTCAGGTTCTGGTCGGCGTGCCATTCCTTGCATTCAGTAACTTTCATTGTGTGTTGATTCCACACTCTTGGCCCTAACATACACCAAAGACTTTATACACTGCCGTCTCCCTCTCTCCCCCCCCCCTCTCCCACTAACAACATCGTAATGCCATCTGTCTGGCAAAGTACGGAGCTCTTTTCCCAAAAGTCCATTTCGCCCAGCAAGCTCTTGCCGTTACTGAACCTACATTAGCATGCTGGACAGGAAACTGCCGTACGTGCTCCCATATCTCTGCGGTAAGGAAACATAATACACACGAGGAAAGATTGTCTTTACGTCGCTAAAAGCCGCCCAACGGTATAGCCTGATTATTTCACGGAAAATGGATGTGATTAAGGATCATCGAAACTTTCGGGCCTTTATCTCCGTTGACAGTAATGGCACTGTGTACAGAAAATTCTTGCAAACGTCAGCGAGGATGTGGACAGACGCCGGGAGGTGGGAGTGGAGGAGGTGGGGGGTAGGAAAGAGAGAACTGGGAGGTTGGGGTGGGAGGGGGACGAGGGGTGTTGTTGAGAAGATTCGTACGCAGAGGACTGCCAGCGACTTGAGGTCTGCGCTGACTGACTGGCCTCCTTCTCTATGTTGTCAAGACGGTGTCACTCACAACACGGAAAGCGGTACAAACATCAGTAAAGGAAGTGGAAGAAAGGTGTTTCATATAACGGAGCTCTGCATCAGCAACAGCTTTGCCAGGCCTACTCAACGACGCTGAAGCGGCAAAAGATAAAGGCACGAGGGGCCGGAGTTTTCTAATAGATGGTATATAAACTTTATCTTCGGGGCTTCAATGTTTATTGCTTGGCGCGAAGAAAAACAACCGGCATAGCTCGACCTGGCGATATCTGTCCATATCCAAAAACACTGCGTGATGCATTATTGAAGACAGGTAGACCTGCTCCAGGAACACACCTGTCGGTGGGCTATTGATCTCGAGATCAGACGTCTGCGGAAGGCAAGCAAATTTAATCCCTTTAAGTAAATGACCGGCGAAACAGACTTTCTTCACATGACATGACATCTTGGAGGGCGCTTCTTTAAATGAGTGAAATGATCTGGTCCACGTTATTGTACAACAATACTATAGTTCGTGATGCACACAAAGCCAGGATTCCTCGTCCTTGACATCAAGATAGGAATTTTCTCTTCTGAATGTCTATCATCGCGCTCGTGTAAGTGTTTGTTGACACGTGAACTATTTTTTAATACCGGCACAAGTTCGGCTCTTGGAGCGAAGAAGTGCCCGTTAAAAAGGAAAACACATTAAACAAGTGCTTTATAAACACCCGTCCCTTGAAAACAGGGCCCCGTGAAGGAAAGCCTAAACCGTCCCGTCTGCACCGAATAAAGAAGTGCAGTCCTGTCTTTGTGGATCTTGACAAACGTGAAGTGTATGGACCGGCTTACATTTTGCCGCCTCACTCAAATGTCGAGCCCACGACCACAAACAGAAAAATATTCAGATAAAATCTTGAATACAAAAATAAACCAAAATCTGTCCATGATCGCCAAACATTTCACATTAGTCCCACTGGAAAGCATGAATAGACCACCAAAAATTTAAAAAAATTATATATTAAGCAGCGAGAAAGTGCACACCAAGCTCCAAGCTTGCGTATAAAAAAGTCAGAGAGAGAGAGAGTGGGAGAAAGCCACAGGGTAGTAAACTATACAGCTCAACACATTTTTATTCCTAAAGCAGTGAGAGCCCTTGAATAGAAAAGCAGGCTATCGAGACATGTCCAGAGCAACCCTGACTACAAATACATAACGAGGACTTCTCTCTCTCTTCCCCGTGACCATTACACTTAGTTTACCCA
Source organism: Marisa cornuarietis (assembly GCA_004794655.1). Classification (NCBI taxonomy): domain Eukaryota; kingdom Metazoa; phylum Mollusca; class Gastropoda; order Architaenioglossa; family Ampullariidae; genus Marisa; species Marisa cornuarietis. The sequence goes on from SMMW01000025.1 coordinate 4,041,298, forward strand.
ACCAGTGCACTTTGATGTCAACTTCACGTAGGTGGAGGGCATACTTTTTAGCACCAAGATTTGCTTGTGGAAATCTTTACATCTTCTACACCTGAGAACTAAAGACATCCTATCAAGATTTTTATTAACGCTTTTATAAACTCTTAAGTCTCTTGCCAGACGACCTTTGTAGTTTTATGCACCTTAAGAATCTATATTTTCTTTCACCTACAAAACAAATAAGTGAGGGATCCTGAAAGTAAGCCTTCTTATTCCATTTTGAACGCGAAGATGCGCGAAAATTTGAGTGTAGTTTTTTTCTCAGAAGATTAAGAAGTCAAAGTGTTCGAAGGAGTAAGAATTTAAAATAAAATATTCGTGCATTATTAATTCTCGTAAAGACAGTTACTGCTTAATTTAAAGTCAGGTGTACTGTGTAAAAACTATCAAAAGAACACAAATTCTTAAAATAATGCATCCTATTCAATTATCTAAGTAGGCAAAGCAGCAATTAATCAGTGATGAAACTACTATCAGATATTCATTAAGCCTAGAAAACAATTCCCTGCAGTCCACATGATGGTTTTATTACCTGCACACGTGGCAGCACGTGACACAGAGTAATCATATGCAGGCGGGCGCACCATTACCCTTTGGTGTGACGCATCCTGTGCAAGCTCTGCACAGGGTTCTGCACGTGACCTTTTGGACGCATGCACGAACACTTCTCACGGCTCCGACCCCTCACGATGGCGACTGTTCACTCGCACGCGCCCTTTAACACACGCCTCGGGCGCAGGTAGCACTTGGCCTGTGTTCTCTTGTATCTCCCGGCCAGGAAACATTTTGTTGCGTGTCGAGTTGCTCTTCCTCGACGTCTGTCTTCCGCAAACACCTCGCAATGTCTGATGAGGCACCCACCAAAGACTCGTGGTCCATGTTGGCATCGACGTCTTGCTTCTGGTGTCGAGCGTTTTACACCGAAGATGAACTGCTACGTGAAAGCTACGATGCGCGGAGAGGGAGGGAGGAGAAAGAAGTGTGTGTGTGTGGGGGAGGGGGGGGGCGAGGGGGGAGATACGCATGTCTGTCTATGTGAGATGCAGTGTTAAATTTCGGATAAACACAATGTTGCATCTAGATTTGGACGGTAGGTCGTTTAAAAATTCGCATGGCTATGATGATAGATAATACCGCTGGCATTTTTGCTGGCGGTCTTCCTTGAAGACACATCAAAGAGTACATGAAAGGTACGTGACATAGATTAAACGTTGCAAGTGGAAGTCAGTTTCATTACTTCTTCCAAAATCACTGCCGCCTCTTTCACTGACCTCAAACCTGTTTATATTTCCTCCTATTACTCCACTCCCTCCCCTTCTTTTTCTTACTATCTGTGCGCTCGTGCGTGCATGTGTGTGTGTGTGTGTGTGTGTTAGCACGCGCGCTGCATTTCCACTTGCCGCGAGGCTGGCTATTATTGTGGTTATGGCGCGCAAGAAGATGGTCCTGCATGTCGCTGATCCTGCCCGTGATATTTCGCAGCGCCTACAGACGTCTTCACCGCCGTGACCTTCCTGGCTTTTGATCTTCTAAACCGCCGCAATCGGAGGTAAAGGAGGAAACAGGATATTCCTCCATAACACATGGCCAAACAACTCCAAGAACTCCGTAACAAGCACGCGGCAATCTGAAGGAGGCAAGTACACAAAGTTCTACAGCTTGGCAGAACATTACCGCAAGTCTATTTGTCCCTGTTACTGATAGGTTAAGGACTTACTGGTGCTGAGAGATTTTCAAGCTGCGTCCTCCCCCCCCCCCACAACTATTGACTCCCAGTGCATAAAACTCTGTCATTTATTCATATCTTGAAAGATATCTATCACAGACATCGGCTTTTTCTACTGAAGTGTTTTGCTGATGCCCCCCCTCCCCAACCACCACTCCTTTCTCGGCGCTCACTACTAAGACATTAACATTTGGCTTTATAATCAATATTTTATAGTAATATATAGCATTATGTTAGTCTCTTGAAATACGATGTATTTATTTAATGCCGTCATTCTGTGGTCTCCGCTTTCTAGAGATAAGAGACGCTTAAAACAAAAGGACCTGTAAAGCAGTCACTGTGTAAGGAAGAGATGTCACATCGATGTAACAAGGATAATAGAAGAATAACACCAATAATCAGATAACTTGGGAACATTACCGACCGCAACACTTTTATTTTCACTCACTTCTGCAGCACAGATAGATAAAACTTTATTTATTCCAGAGGGCAGCTAGAGGCAGCTCTACATAGAAGCACAACACAATACCACTTAAAAAAAAATTTTTTTTAATTGGTTTTTACGCCGAGCCAGCAACTAAGGCTATATCACGACAAGGCAGCCAGCCCTGTAAACAGATGCCACATGAAGAGAAAGAACAGCGTGCCCGAGACGAGAACTGAACCCAGGACAGCCAACCTTCACTGTAATGGTGACAGGCGCTAACCGTTGCGCCACCGGACCGCCACACAATACCACAACATCTCCGCTACACCTAACAGACTCTCATACAATCATCCAGGCTTGCATGTGATGTACATTCATTCCATGGAGCTGTATATAGAAAGAAGATAAAGCCATTGTTTGGCTTTTCGTAGTATGGACCAACGATTAATATGATGGCAGCCAGTCAAAATGAAGTACTTCAAACCTGGCGATTGATTGCTTTTGTGGAAGTCGCTGTATGTGGGTAAAGCCACTGGTTTTCAGTGTCAACGTTGCACGTTCGTGTTTTTCTTTTCACGGATCTTTTATTTTTGTCTGAAGCACCCCCCTCCTGTTTTGGTTCTAGACAGTTTGTGTGTCTGTCTGTCAGTCTATCTGTATTTTATCGTGTTTGCTCGACACCTATGATTAGCTTACTTTGGGGCTTGGGGTTTGGGTTAAGCTTGGGATTATCATTATGGTAAGGTTTAGAGTTAAGGTTTGGATTCGGGTTAGGGTTAAAGTTTTGGTGTCGGCTTTTATTTTGAATGACTTATCATACAAAACGATAGACGTTTGGCAACAGCGTTTGGCTGTTCGCATAAAACAGGTCAGTCGTCTAAGTCAGTGCAAAAACAAAAAGGTGTTTCCGTACTTTACAAACGACAGCGAGTTATTTTTCTTTGAGTTAAGAAAAGACCTTTCAAGTCATCTTGACATTCAGTGGCATGTAGGAATTGTCATTCTGATTAAGAGAACAAGTGATATTTTTAATTCAAAAACTTTTTATACCATTCCTATAGTGAGACACAACTAATATTACAAATGCCGATATCTTCACAAATAATACTTGTAATACACTGCAGCTCTTCTACCCACGTATTCTCAAAGAGTTTGCTCATTGTGTAGGCACCCGTAAAGAAAACCAGTGTTTAGGTTCGGCTACAATATTATCGATAACCTTTTTCTCGGATAATTTATGAAATATAGTTTTCAACTTCGTAAGTTAAATGTGTGACGAACCATCCACAGAATGACTGTGCAAACTGTCAGACATCCTTATGTAACATGACATCCATATGTAAGAGTAGTGTGTGTGTGTGTGTGTCCGTGTGTGTGTGTGCGCGCGCGCGCGTGTGTGTGTGTGTGTGTGTGCGGGCGCGTGCGCACTTCGTTTCTTGTGTGGGCTCGCTATGCCACCAAATACCAAGCGATCTTTTCAATCAAAATGCCGGAATCCCCAAATTTCGACTCTTAAGTCAGAAAAAATGTCTGTGTGCCAATGGACGAGAGACAGGCTATACAACGCGATGGTCTGTCTGGGGAGGAACAACTCGGCACCAAATTTACTTCCTGGGGATAAACACAGCCAGACTCGCAGACCTGCGTGTACTTGAGACACATCTAAACAGTTTAGATCACTGATATGACGGTGTTTTGCTTGGAAACGAGTTTGCCGTCCCTCCCTCTGTGTATGGACAAGAGCAAGCAAAATGAATACTTGAAAATGGCCTCCTATGACGTCAACATGGGGGTCACTTTAAATTAATCACGGAGGTCTGCCCTTAAAGCTGGAACACGAAACTGATTTTAACACGGGATTGCATGGTTAAATATCAAGGGCAAACGTCTGCTGATTGCACAAGTAACTTGGGTATGAAAGGCCACCTCACCGTCTTCTGGTAAAACAGCGCGTGGTTGTGTGGAGAGAGCGGGCTTGGAGTTCAGTGAGAACATGGTGAGGTAAAAGCACTGCCTACAGCCTGTTCACAGAGTGCACGAAGGACGGTAAGCACGCAGCTGTCACTGAATGCGACTAAAAATGTGAAATCAGGAGACGGCCAACAAGAGTACTGAATGCTTTACTGCCTGCACCCAGCGCTCTTCCGTCCTCGCAAAACTACTGAACCTAAGACAAACAGTGAAGAATTGCCAAAGTTCACCGAGTATGACGACCTTCAGCGCCGAGGACTAGCCACGAGAAACAAGAATCCTCGTGACTAATTATGAATGGTAAGACAACATTTGCTCAAATTCCATCTATCGTTTCCTCAGAAATATCTTTCACTGACCTCTGGAGTAAGGACATAATCCATGTACCAAGCCCTTTATTGGTTTTTTTTTCCTTCTCTTGGCCTTCGATCATTCCCTCGCTTCTGACATCGTGAGCGAAATAAGATACTTAACTCCTGTAGTTAAGCAATCCTATATTCCACTGTACCAAAGACGACCAAGAAGTAAGCTGGCAGAATCCAAAATGTCAGACCAGCATTAAATTCTGTCTTTGCCTTTGTTCCACACATCTATCATGTATAATTGTTCTCTTATTGCAGTGAATGGTCGTCTTTTAGCATGATGTCATATATTGAACGCCACACCCACTTCTCCATGTCGTAAGTCTTGTTGGTTAATGCTTCCTAACAATGCGTCCGTCCGTCCGTCTGTCTGTCCCAATTATCCCCAGCGTGTTGTAGAAGTATGTCTCCGCCATTTTTTTCAAATTCAAATTCCAGCTTTGAGACAGTTGAAGGAATCGATGCGTATGCTGCCACCTTGCAAGCGTCTGCGAAATTTTGCGAAGTTCTTTAATAATACCGACCATTTCCCCCTTATTTAGGGTCATGGCAGCTTGTTTGTACTATTATTGATGACACTGTTAGATTTATTATGAAGTGTCTAGAACATTAATTTATAAAGTGTATAATGCTAAAGATTAATCCAAAAGATTAAATATAATGGGGTAGATTTAAAGATATGGACCTTACTGTTTTGGACTTAATGTGAAGTTGTATAAGAACCTGTCTACAGAAGAGCTATGGTGACAGTTTACTTCATGTAGTGTAATTTTATTTGTGCATTTTATGCAAGCAAAGGTAGAAGAAATGAGGGAAGAAGATGTAAAAAGACTGTGTGCATATGTGTGTGTGTGTGTGTGCTTTGTTTCATTTTGTTGTTTATGTGCTGTTTTGTTTCTTACTTATCTATGTGGGAGCTTTGTTAGTGCTGTTGTATTGCTGTACTATATTGTGATATGAAATAAAACTTAAAAAAATAATAATACCGACCATTTCTGTTGGGTCAAAAACAATATACCGCCAACACCATCATCGTCAACAACAATAGCAACAACAAAAGCATTATTGTTAGCCCTAAAATCAGTGTCCAAAGGAGTATTTCACTTTCTCGAGAATGAAACACGGACGATAAACTCTCACAAGACAGTGGCCAACAAAATCTGCTGACAGTCACCGCAAGTCATGATGTCCATGCAGAAGATCAAGCGACAGTGATGTGCAGGAGGTGAAAGTTTTTAAAGAAAGGAAGTCACAATGTACAATTTTATCGGAAACAGGTAAACACATTCCCAGACTCTATTATTTGGGAAGTAAATTTATCCGCCGTGTAAAATTGCCTAAGCAGTGAAAAAAAAAAAAGTCACTTAGACAAGACCGCCACCAGCGAGCATCTCTCTCTCTCCCGTCTGCGCGGCATGTTGGCAGACAGACGGCCTCGGGGACACCCTAGAGAGACGCGAAATTTTTATGGTAACGAGCTGCTGTGATGATGGCTCCGCCATCAGGGTGTCTTCCGGGTGGGAAGGAGAGCGGGAAGGGTGGGGGCAAGGAAACAAAAAAGCTATGTCCTGTTTGTCGTCCACGAAAGCCGGTGCGCCGAAGGAAACAAAATTGTCACAACCTGGCCACTCGCAGCAAAACCTACACCACAAACATTACGGCCCGCCGGGGGTGTCTAGACTAGTGTTTCTCATGGCACATAGTGTAAAATTGCCTTCTAAAGGCCTTGTTTATCTCGCCGCGGTCATAATTGCCATTCATGAGGTGGAGACGTGCGACAGGTCAGAAACGCAGGCAGGCCATGTTTCCTGGAGACTGCTGTCGCTCCGTTGTGGGAATTTGTCAAGATCGCCGCTTCACCCGAGTCGCCTTCTACAGCACCCTCACCACTCCCTCTTACCACTCGTCTGTACACGGTCTGTTTTGGTGACATTACTCCTTCACAATGTTTCCACATAAATCTCTTGCCCCCCCAAAAAAAAACACGCGTAGAAAATGTTATCTCTTCTTGTCAAATCAGTGTCTCATGGCTTTGCTTTTTTTTTTTTTTAGATAAACCCAAGGGATAGCGCCACCAATTCAAAAATTAAAGAGTTGCTATTTTTATCCCGCTAACCTCGTTCTAGCATACCCCACCACTGATTGATAGACATCAAGAGGATTTTTCAGCATTTTAGAGCTATGTTGTGACCTAAAGATAATCTTGAAGAAATCTTTCCATTGATAACGGAGTTGAACACCGTACGTCACCCCAATCACGTCCTGCAGCTCTTTCCTCTTCCTTGTCTTATTTGTGCACAAGGCAGTAGGAGCTTCCGACTCTTTTAATAAACCAAGCAAAAATGTAAATCCTTACACATTTAAAAGCTTGTGAAATTTGTTGCTGATAAAGCATCCGGCCTCCGGTGGTGTTTGTTGAACAAATACATCAACATTGCCAGGAACAGGTGAGAGAATCCAGCCAAAAGAAAACCGAATCTTCGACGCTGAATGTCTCAAAGAAAATATTTGTATGCAAGTTATGAAATAAAAACGAAAAGGTAGCAAGAAAAAAGTCGATTGTTGGAGAGTTTGTGTGTGTGTGTGTGTGTGTGTGTGTGAGAGAGAGAGAGAGAGAGAGAAAACAAACAGAAGGTATCGGCTTTTACCTTGACCGCTGGGGAGGGGTCGGGCAGCCTGCTGGTGACGGAGGCGAAGTTGGCGGTGGGCTGTGTGTAGCGGCTCTGGAAGGGTTTCTCCTTCATCTGGTAGTGAGCAGGGCCTGGTTGCTCGCCATCGTTCTTATAGTGCAAGCCCGTGTAGCGGGGGGCTGTGGTGCCGAACACTCCCTTACGAGTACTCTCCAGGTACGCTCTCTTCATGCTTTCGGCCCCAATGCCGCTGCTGTTGTAAGTGCCTGGCCCTGCCACAACACAGGAAAAGTTATTGGGTTTTTTTAATTTGTTTTTTTTCCAACACGGTGACAATGCTTTCATTATACCGATGTTAAGCTCGTCTGTGTGTTTTCCTGCTTTGGGTGGCAATATGGATGTTTACAGATTTGTAATACAGGTGCGAGAAAGATTGTAAATGAATTGGATGTAGTCAGTTTATTTTTTTAATAGTCTGTGTTAATGTTTTAAGTAAAGTGGGGTAATCATGTTACCGCTGTCACACAACAAAATTCCTGAAAAGATTAATAATGATATTTTGTATTTTGAATTTTGTATTTGTATTATCTACCTTTATGACATGAAACATGCTGGCGGTTTGTTTCTGAGAACATGTAAACACTAAAGGCCTCTAAGGAATCACAATAGCTAATTAGGACATCCCTCCACATTGCGGCCTCGTTGTGGCTATGGACAGAAATCCACTGTTTTAATTAAAACGTTGGAAAACAAAGCAAGATCCACAAGGGCTTCAGTCAGAGGCGTAATGCCAGTTTGTTAAAGACGAGAGTTAGAGTCACTGATGAGAGAAGCTGGAGTCCGAGCACGATCACTGAATCCTTGGAGACCCGGGTTCCGAGACTGGTTTCGACTTTATGATGAAAGAATGGTTTATGGCAATGACAGCAGGCTATCTTTTTGAGACAGCGAAATGTCAGTTTCTCTTGCATTTTGATAATTTTTGTTTTCATTTCATCTCTTATCTTCTCTCTTCAATACTCACTGGGCTGTCACTTCCTTTGGATTAATTTTTTCGTATTTCCAAACAAAAAACAAAAAAAAACAACAGGCGCTTCAGACAAAAACGTGAAAATAGCATCTCTGAATGCCAATGTTTTTATCTTTCTTATCTCTTGGAATTTCTCCAGAAAGAAATGAACCACATGGCTGCACTTCGGGGGACGGGTGTTACTAGGTCTTGGACTTGGACACTGCTTTTGCTTACTGCCACTCGTGGTTTGAACTTCCAAGTACATTTAGGAAACGTTTAACCCAAAGTGGACTGAAGATGCAAGCCGAAAGGAAAGAAAGAAACAAACAAACAAAGAGACGAAAGAAAGACTATTTAGAAAGGGCAAGTCAGTCAGCGCATGCGTGAGAAAAAGGTTTAGTCCCAGCAGGCGGCAGGCGGGCTTCACCTGGCGTTTCCTTGGCATTAGGCTGGAAACGGACGGAGGTCTGACCGAAGGGACTTCGTTTCAACCCCGAGATTCGCTTCACAGTTTCCAGGGCTGTACGGGGGTCGTTGTAGGTCCCTGGTGGGGGGACTGCGTTCTTGACCGGACCAAATCTCTGTGGACAAGATACAAAGAGAAACAGGGTGGTTAGCTTAAAATAATATGTTCATGAAATAAAGCATTGACAGTAAGGTAGTTCCAGGGAAAAGGACGACAATTTTTTTTAAAGATAACAAAAAAAGTGACCAAATGACTGAGCCGGTGGTAATCATTTATATCAGGATTCTGTGTTTCAAAGAGAACAAAATCAGGGACTATCAGATATATAAACCGTAGGAAATTGGTAGCATCGTTTTAATCTTGGGTAAATCCGTCAATAAAGATAACGATGACATCAATGGCCCTATGATGATAACGATGAAAGGTTGACGGGGATTATGACAAAAACGAAAAAGTAAAAAGAACTATACCAAAGGCTGCGACGACTTACACACACACACACACACACACACACACACACACACACACACACACACACACACACACACACAAATAATAATAATAATAAAGAGAAGAAACGACAACGATAACAGTATTGTTACAAGCGACTACATAAAAGAAAGAAAGAAAGAAAGAAAGAAAGAAACGACACCAAACAGTATTAGTACAATCGGTAACAACTACAAATTATATTAATAATTTTTTCCTACCTTGGCTTGAGAAAGGAAAGGTGGATGCTCTACCTCCATTCCCTCCATATTGATCTTAGGCTGCTGAGGTTCGAACTGACTCCGTATATGATACTTGCCTGGCCCTGGACCGCCCTGGAGACAAACATAGCACAACACATTAGGGAAACAGCTTATTCTTAGTCCAACACCCTGAAGACAATGATATCATAATATCACGAGGACAAGTTATACACATCAGAATAACGGAGGGCATATTGCGAGTTAGGGGTAATGTTAGACAACACTGAATTCATTTCATTAAGACACGAAGCATATTTGTGTGGGCAGGCAGATTTGTAAACAAGGTACACAATGACCTGATGTTGTTCCTCACCAGACCTGAAATAATGGGTATGTACTTGTATGGCTATTTCCCTTCCCCACATCGCAATCGTATCTGAATGCTAAAAGTGTGTACAATGTCGCAGTTTGTCACGTTTGTGCTGAGCAGCCTGCAGACCTAATGGCCACTTTGATGCGGCCTCCCCCCTCCCTTCCCTGGCCTAAGCAAGACATTACGAGGGCACGGTAGGGACGATAACTCTGCCTCTATGACAGGCTGCGAGGACGATAATCGCCTTATCAGAGTCATTAACAAGCAGAGAAGTAATGACTCTCTCTTGTCAAAGAGGGTGATTTCTGTTCACTCCGGCCGCAGACCCTTTACAAGATTTGTGATGACCCCCATGGCTGCACTGTGCCTGTGGCTGTGTGCTGAAGGTTGTGGCCAGGAAACGCTCAGTTATGCCGGAACAAAGATCAATCGAAGGTGCAAACAGCTTTAAATCGCCGAGCGGGGAAGGCAAACCGCTTCCACCCAGAGGAATGCTATGAATTATGAGTGAGGAGTTTTTACGGCGGTTAATCGGAAAATTACGACGTAATCAGCACGCGCTTCCCTCAGACCGATGGCGGGTGGACGTCCCGGGCCAGCTTGTCCAAGTGTCGCACCAGTCTTGTCTCTTGTTAATCACTGTTGACATCTCAGCTTTCAAGGCAAACACACACATTCTCTCTCTCTCTCAGCCTAACTCCCTCTCCCCCGACAGAGTGTTTACTGTTACCATCACCGATTTGATGCAGACATTTGGCATCAGTAAATTGAGGCGTTCTAGTGACAATTTGGTAAATAATTTTGGACATGCCTTTATTGAACTCTGAATAAGCCAAGGTTTGTTAATTGTAAACAGTGGGACTAGTGAGGATGCTGGTGTAGGCAAGCCTACATGCAAAGGAGTGAGTGTGGTTGATTATACAGTTGCCTCGCAACAATATTATGCAAGCCTTCCAAAAATATAAATATATATATATAAATATACTGTAAATAAGAAGTAGGACAAATACAGAAGTCTTTTACACAAGAAACTGCAAACTATGCGATGAAAGAATCCAAGATCGTATTGAAGGCTTCTAAACTCATCTTCTACAAGTAGGAAGGGGCCAGCAGATAACACTCCATTTCACGAGGAATTTGTGCAGTACATGAAAAGTTAGGAAATATTTCTGACGAAGAGATCTTCCCTAACAGGTGCCACTCAGATGATCACAGGAAGGGTTTTGACAATGTGCAAAGGAGTATGCTGTGGGAAAAACCGCTTAGCTATGGCATCAGTGGTAAAATGTGCGCGCATGTTGAAGATGCTTGAACATAGAGAAATGTATATTTTCGGGGGAGGGGAGAAACAGCAAAATGTTGTGTGCGTCTCGCTCCATCATTCATCCTTCTTACCCTCCTTCTCGCATTTCCTTTCTCCCACTTACTCACTAAACGCCTCGTTAGCTCACTTTCTTTCATGTATACAAGCACACAAGTACTCACAAACGCACTATTTCTTTCTCTCTCACTTGCACACGCACACACGCGCACATATACACCGTCAGACTTTCCTTTGCACGCCCATGAAACCCTATTCTACAACTTCTAACTCCTATTACACCACCACATTCTATTCCATTTTTTAAATTGATGACTACGAAAGTGGTGAAATGAGGAAACAAAACTGTCGGTCACTCTAACATAGTTTGTCACGTTATGAAAATAAAGTCAACGACAACTGCGTATGATCCCGTAACTCTTATGCTTTTAACAGCTCGCGGTGACAAGATGAAAGATTAATAGCCTCATTCAAACTTTGTGCATTTCATCACAGGGTTTCCAGTAGGATGAAGTTTATTGGATTATTTATAACCTTTCCTGTCAATTTTCTCTTTCAAAACTTCGGGAGTTTCCGCAATGCAAACATTAATTTCTGCTGCCGATGGAAAATCTTTCGAGTCTTTTTTTGTGTTTATCATCAAAGTTTGCAAGACTGATCGCATCCTGTCAGAGACTTGTATTTCTTGCTTTTTAACTCTCACTGATGCACTCGTACACGCAAAAGCACGTGCATAAGGAATGCAGACAGGGAATGGGAGACGAATAAAGAAAGAATGAGAAACGATGGAGTGTGGTGATGGAACCGACCTTGCTGATATCACTTATGTTTTGCTTAGAAACACATACTAAGACACCATCCTGCTTGAGGTGCGGGCAGGCATCCTAGGCTCATGGAGAAGAATGAAGGCACTGGTTCGAAACCATCTCGAGCCTGTAGAATTGTAGATGGAAACTGCCCCTTGCTGACCCAGCAGCTGTTCTCTGCAGGACAGGGTATCTGCTTCATCAGGGGAGCCAGAGCGGCAGGAGAAAGTGTGGCTTGGCCTTCCACATGCAGAAGAAGTCCCCTAGACTCGACGAATCACTTTGAACCGACTTTTGCTGACTGCCCCGTGGTCATTGGGTTCAGGGACTCTATCTTTACTTGTTACTGCTAGTACAGAATTTTATACATACGCACATCAATACGTAGTACCTACATAAGGTCAGTCATTGTGAACATTATGTGCACTTCCTTGCTTATTCCTTCTACGTAATGGAAACCCAGCAGGATAAAGAAACTCCTGTGTCCAAGTTTAAGCCCATCTTGCGAAACGATGAAGTGTTGACAGAATTCCAAGTTTTATGTATCTCGTATGTGAAAAAAGCAGCACAGGCTAGAGAAGTGTTCTCATAGCGTCTTCTTATCGTTTGGTGCATAAAGTCCTTACAAGTGTTCTTGGAAATTAATAGCCTTTCTTCGTTCAGTTTAATATCCAGTAATGGAGTTTGTATCTGTTATAAACAGGACGGATGCACTGTGATAATGAAATGAGTTCATCCTAAAGAGAGCGAGGGATAAGATACGACAATTAATAGTTCTGCCATCTCGAACACACACTTTCATCTCAATGTTTTGATGCTGTTTCCCTCAGAACTATAAACAGGCGTTCACGCACCATTTCTCACAAGTCTGAAAAATCTAAAGCAGATTGTTGTGTTGTAACAGTCAAAATGTATGAAAAGCACTCAGAGAAAACGCAAGAGACAGAGAGAAACGGGGACAAAATTACAGAAAAATAAAGTCAAGAGTTTTGAATGGTACGAGTATAGTGTGGGTACCTTCAGATAGGGAGTAGTATAAACACAGTGTGGTTACCCTCGGGTAATAGTACAAAACAGTATATGTACCCTCAGATGGGTAATAGTATAAACACAGTGTGGTTACCCTCGTGTAATAATACAAACACAGCGTGGGTACCCTCAGATGGGGAGAAGTATAAACACAATATGGTTACTCTCAGATGGGGAGGAGTATAAACAGTGTGGTTATCCTCAGGAGAGTAGTATAGATACAGTGTGGTTATCTTCATGTGGGGAGTAGTATAAACACAGTGCAGGTACCCTCAGATGGGGAATAGTAATAGCACAGTGTGAGAATGTACAGCATCATATTTTAAGATGGGGACTTTTGTACTATAAAGGGATTCATCTCTTGCTGATGACATCGCTGCAGAGGCTGAACACACACTGCAAATAATAATGCCTGAAGATAGCAAAGATATAGAAGAGAGTGCAAAAGATAACATTAGTATTAATGGTTGAATTTAGTGTCTACACTATACCAGAAATACAGTGATACAAACATAAAAGTACACAAACTTACTCCCCTCTAACCACACACACAAAGGGACACAAACATACCACACGGATAACTGTTAGCGGACTTGAGGTGACTGGTGAGATTCACATTTTATCTCCACATCCTTGACCGTCACTCACCCTTTTCTCCACTTCTTTGGCGATAGCTTCGTGATAACGAGGAATCTTGGACTCGTGCCGAACAACGGCGACCTCTTCTTCGTGCAAGTTGGTGTTCTCAGCCTTGTTGAGCACTTCTTTGTAAGGATCGTAGGCTCCAGGGCCAGGGCCACCTTTACCACCAAACTCCGTCCGCTGGGAGGTCATTTTGCCAAAATGGACGCCTCTATACTGTCTTGTTGGCTTCGCATCCGTCTGTACAGGAGAAAGATTTTTGAGCACATTAGCGGGAGAAGGAAAGCAGTTTGGGGAAGTTAGGTATCACGATGACACACAAACATGGAAGACGGTGAGACAATGTGAGTTCAAGGTAATTTTGTGGTGTCTTCCAGATCCTTTACAATTTGCGCCGCTAAAAAAGCCTACACCTATGAGCATTCAACAACAAATGGTAATTAAGCTTCTGGGAGCCCCAGCAAATCATCTCTTTCTTTCGCAGTCTGATGCTAACAACCACTAGAATTCAACACCGGTCTTAAGTGGTCAAATATTGACGAACGTTTGACCAAGTCTGACAAAGTTTTTTTTAAAATAAGGCGGATACTGGCTTTGCGCGGTTAATCCTTAACATCTCTTCCTTTACAAAGCCGTCATGAAGGCTAGGCAATTGCACACTCCCTCTCTAGTCAAGAGCATCCTGTTCACAAAAAGCTTCCCCCAACAACAAGCGGCAAGCCAATATTTGCTGTTAATTCACCTTCTCCACTATTTAGTCAGATTTTTTTCATACGATGATTGGCAACTAGAAAGAGCAAATTACCTGTAAATGAAAATCATTCACTTCAAGCGACCAGATTACACTGTAACTGTGTTGGATGAGTCTCTCTCTAATTCTTTCTCTAACTTATATATACATGTATATATATATATGCAAACACAAATACATGCCTATGTACAGATCGAACAGACTTAAAGACAGTGCGACGGAGAAACACAGAAAAAGTTTACAAAAATTAGATACAACGACAACAATAAAGGAGCTAAGACAAGAACGGAGTAAAAACAACTAAAAGGAAAGAAGAACACTTCAAATCTAATTTTTAAAACGGATTAGTAACGATGTAGCCCCGAATTCAGTTCCAGGTTTGGGGCTTATCTTTAGCTACAGCGGTCTGGGGTTCAAGTACGCTACAGCTGATAAAGGACAGGGAAACACCTGCTACAAAAGCTACAAGTATGCCTGGGTCTTGCACCTCGCTAGCTGCAATGTTACACCTAGTCTGCGGTTACATCTGGCCTGTCTCGACCAGCCAAGTCGCATAACGCCTCGGTTTCATCTTGGTTACCTGCAGGATCAAGAGCTGGCGGCAGCACTCGAGGCGGAGGGTCCTACATCTGTTAGGGGCTCGCCAGGCCCCGCTATTCCCACGCTCAGCCTCACAGGCTTGTGGAGTCACTTATGCCTTTTATAACCTTTTCAGTCCTACGCTCATTTTCAACTTCCAAGGCAAATATAATTACTTACCACTTTTCAGTCTCTAAGTTTAACAGCTAGCAACACACACGCACACACCGTGGCGTTACATAAAGGATTCCGCCGGCTTGCCGTCTGTGATAGTATTATTAGCACCGACACATGAATAATACCATAAAGCAACACACAGAAGAACAACTGACATTTTCCATTTTCACCGAAAGTGTGATTTTACTTTAAAGTGTTTGACTTTATGACTCGGAGTGCATAAATATTTAAAGAGAAGCAGATGTGAATGTTGCTGTCGGCCCAGCTTCATTAGAACATCTGA
Organism: Marisa cornuarietis; assembly: GCA_004794655.1. Classification (NCBI taxonomy): domain Eukaryota; kingdom Metazoa; phylum Mollusca; class Gastropoda; order Architaenioglossa; family Ampullariidae; genus Marisa; species Marisa cornuarietis. Next base: position 4,056,584 of record SMMW01000025.1, read on the forward strand.
AGGACTATGATGAGCATCCTCTTTTGATAAACACGTTCATGCTTGTCTATTTAAAGATCACACACACACACACACACACACACACACGCACGCACGCACGCACGCACGCACGAACGCACGCGCGCGCGCGCGCAGTAAGAGGTTTTTGCTAATACTGACATTCATGTCTAGAACATTTCATTAGTGTGCACCTTGCATTATTTGCTCACTGTACACCCTAGCATTAGGCCGCAGTATATCAGTAACACCGGCGCTATTACGGACAGCTTTGTGTGTTTCATGGTGTAGGAAGACTGCTGCACATCTAACGCCAACATGCACAGTCATTTTTGAGTTTCAAGAAGCACACTCCGTGGCTGATAATTTGCATTGTACCCCCCCCCCCTACTTCTCTCTCAAGACCGTGCTCCATGCGAGGGTCTGTGCAATAAATCGTCAGGCCAGCTTGGTCTTGACCTTCTGTGACAGGGGCTTGCCAAAAGGTAACTCCTTGTACATTGTACCCTACATCTTTTTATCTGCAGCTGATGCTTGAAGCAAGCTGTTCTGCGCAAATTCTAGCATAAACGTCGTGCAAGCAACTCATCAACTAGCGAGTGAAAGGGATGCAAATGTCTGGGGAGCACCCGGCCGGGATTTAAAGGAGAAGGAATTAAAGGGGACGTCGCAGCATGTGCAAGTCATTTCAAACGCTCATCTAGATAAAGTGCTGCATAATGCACACAGCTTTAGATACAAGAGTGCCTGAAGATTACCATTGTCGTCTAAACTGAACAAGCGCAAGAATGAAAATAGAATGGAAAAGTCACAAAAATGTGTTGTTTATGAGAAAGACAATGGGAGGGGCAAAGAGAGGGAGGGAGAATAAAGAAAGAGCGGAAAAAAACAAAAAAAGGGGACAACCAGAGTAAAAAGAGAAGATAAAGAGAGATAAGAAAAGGGAGACAGAGGGAGAAGGAGAAAAACAAAGATGGGATAAAGAGAACAAGACTGACTACGACACAAAGGTAACAGTGAGGACTGGAAGCTTGTTTTGACTTAATGACCTTTTTTTTTATTAAGATAAACCTAGAATCTCTGCTATTTGGCTGCGCCTGTAACAAACTTAGCAGACGGCGTAATAATTGTTTTTATTCAGCATATTCCCATTGCCTGAACCTCAGATTTATTTGTATTTAGTTACATAGGAGATGGCATGAAATTTACTGTAACGTCAGTCCCAAAATTTTATCGCCAAAGCTGTAAACTTAGCGTCGCCACTGGCTAGACCAAGATTCTCATTTATGGCAACAGCGGCAATTTAATTTGCATGACTCTCTGTAAGTGCATCTTAATGATGTGTGCACGCGTGTGCAAAAGTAGCGGTGACCAGGAACAGGTCCTACGGCACCAAAAGAACAAAACTGCGCTTAATCTAAATATAGAAAACAGACCCCCTTCTCCTCGCCGTTCTGGGTTTCTAACTAATTGGCAATTCCACTTACAAATGTTGTACACAAACCGTCTGAAGCACTTGTTATCGCCTATTTCCAGCCTATGGCCATTCTCTCCATTCATTCCCAATATAATGCCCGACGCTCCTCGCATGAGGGATATTGGACGGGGGTTTATCGTCCCACAAAACACGATGTCGTTCAGCTAGCTGCAGACGAGACGTTGGGACCCTGCTGCCCACCACGGCTATTTTCTACTGCATTCAATTGCTCTCTCTGCGGGGGCTTCCGTGTGCCCATAAAAGCCCGAAACCCCTAAATTCACTCTTTGAACGCGATTATGATAGTCGTGAAACGTTAACAGACCGTGGAGGAAAAAAAAATTGCCTTTGGTTACATCGATGGCAGGGCCGAACTGGCGGAAACCTTTTGGTAAGACAGAAAAGTGCGTGGGAAGATGACGTTCCCTGACCATGGCGGTCAACACCATCGTTGGGTCTCCGCTCCAACTGATCCATTACTAGCTGGCTCGGGGGTGAGGATGGGGGGTGGGTGAGCGCTAGCGTGTGTTGAGAGTAGGTTGGGAGGATATCAGTCACAGCTGTCGATCCATACGACTCAGTCATAAGCTTTTGTAATAATGCCCGAAACACAGCTGCCTTCTGTACAGACCGATCTACATAAGGTCATCGTGTGTGCGGCGCCAGGACATAAGTTAGTCATGGCAACTACCACTTGTTATGAAGGTGCTTTTCCTGGGTGTATCCAGCAAATCCCAGCCTTACCATGTGTTATACAGCGTGCGTGTGGGTGGGCGGGGGCGCGCAATGATGGAGGTACGTCTTCAAGTATCAATCCATACCGTAGTTTCCACATCACACTTATTTTCTTGGCATTCTTTTTTCGTCTGAATCTCAAAATTCCACATCTTCCTTTTTATTTGCTTCTTGTTGGCTGCTTCAGTCCTCTAGAGAAGAAACTCTGCTACAAAAACCTACCATCGTCAGCTCCTGTCTCTTCCTCAGCGCATCGTTAACATAAAAAAGTCGTCTAATTCCGAGGTTAGTGGGTACACCATCAAGCTAAAAGCTTGTAATAACTACGGGCTTCTTAGAAGAGCACATTAACAAGGCTTTAGAAAAATAATGACAGCTTTTTTGGGGGTGGGTGGGAGACATTTTTACATGGCTTCGTTGTCTCTATCAGTTTTAAATAGCACGCTCTTCTCCGCTGGACAAGACCAGTTCTCGCGCAGGCATTGGTTTCGTTTCCACGCAATGTGAGAAAACATCTCCCCCAAGCCCTCCCTCTTTTTGTTTAGCTACGTCACTAATACATGAAGTAATCTGCCCTGTCTTTTGAGCAATCCCTAATCTTCATCCTCCCCACCATTATTCTCTCTTGTGATGGGCGAGAGAAAAACAGTATCCCGTTATTTTTTCTTCTTTTTTGATTGATTGGCTGCCTCGTTCAAACGGCTGAAATTCCTCTTGTTTCAATCACACGAAAGTGCCAGCAAGCCTTAATTTCATCTTTTTTTCTTCCCATTGTTTTCTTGTCTCTGGCCGCACGAGTCTTTTATGGCTTAAAACCGGATTGATCAAGCTCAGTCCTAGCTGGCGCTGACCGCACCGCTCTCGCCTTTCTGTTTTTGCGCCGACCGCAAGCTTTTTGCAGGGGTGCTGCTGGCCACTTAAACTGGTTAACGAACGTCTCGGCACTTCATCGTGGGATTGTCACAACCGCCAAACAATAACACATGGCACGTCGATGCCAGAGGAACAGCACATCTGCCTTGAGGAGGACAAAGATGCCGCGGTCTTGTGATGCTGCAACATGTCTCTGGCTAGAACTGTGGGCGTCCAGCGTCACCCTAACTGTAACCCTCTCAAAATGTTAATATCTCCTTTCACTCAATTATTTACGACAAAAGATCAGATGCTGTTTAATTAGAAATCAAGCGAACGAAAGAAACGCATAGAGGTTACGTTACAATATTAATTTCCGCTGCGCTGCCCTGTCCATGATAAAACGATTTTGGCCAGTAATAAAACTGGAGCGTGATCATTGAAGAAAAGCAAGGTCCAGCGATTACAAAAGGAAAGTTAGGCTGTAAGTCATTATCGGTTGTTGAAGAATGTTTCTGTGGGAAGAACTTAGGGTGTCAGCGGCATTGTATCAGGCAGGCGCTAGGAAGCCTGCACACACACACACAATTGATCCTCTACCTCTTTTATATTTTATGTAAGTTACCCTTCCAAAAGATTGATTGATTGATTGATTGATTGATTGATTGATTGATTGATTGATTTAGGGTTAATAAACTGACTGACTGAGCAAATAATTCGTTGATTCAGTGATATCTTTTCAGGACAAAGTTTGACGTCAGCTACGGATGCCCACAACTCCTATAGAACATGTCAGAAGGTGTGTTTTACCACCTTCCCACCATCCCTAGAAGAGACAGCCCAAAGACTACGCTGCCCACTACTTGAGTGGTTGAAAAAAAAAAATCGACATAGACAAGTAGCATTGTAGAAAGCGCGTCAGCTACGGGAGCTGGAAGACTAGGTCTAAACTCATCAAATTCCAGATGGTGAGGCCGCAGACCTGGACAGCGCCCTTGCTATACAGATTTCTTGGTGGCAATGAGGTGGGCGGAAAGAGTAGACAACCGAGGCCAAAGAAAGCGACAAGTTCTCTCAGGGCCGCAAAGCCCCCTAAAGTAAAACTGAGCGGGGTAGGGGTCTAGAGACGTTGACGAAGATGCATGTTTTTGGGTGCCAGTCTTGACGAGCTGCATTTTCAAACTAGGGGAAAGCTCAGGTCGGTCACACATTTGGCTGTCTTCGCTTCGGGGTCGTTTGCTTGACCTCAGAGGCTCAATCACTGTAGAATGCATTTCCAGTTTTGGAGTGTATATCCTTTCCTGGTGCACATGTCAACATTGCGTCAACGCTTGTTATTTGTGTAGTCAGCACTCTTGTTCTTATTCCGTGACTTTAACAATTCCAACCTTCCAAGCTAAACCTTTTTTTTAAACTTATTGTTACTTTTTATCTTTTGATAAATATTAATATTGACAATGAATATGGATTAAAAATGATGTTAACTGTTATAACTGACTGAGTGTCTTATATTTTGATAAAGATAATTGCAGTTTAAGGAATATGGATGAAATTCTTTAAAGCAGGGGTGAGCAAAGCTTTCTTTTGTGGGCTGGTCTCAAATGTCTAAGCTATGCGCTGGGCTGGTAAAATACCAAAAACCCATGCCAGGTGACTACACAACAAACCTAGTGATAATCGAGTGGACAACAAATGAGTAAATAATGGCATTCACTTACTGAATTTATTGTCTTAAGTGAATTCTGTTTGAATTTGCTCACAATAAAACTTTAAAACCAGCCTTTCCTCTGAAGGCAGCTGTTCTCTAACGACTACATCAGACATGTCAGCCATGTGATTTTGTTATCTTTGTTCTTTGTCTGTGTTAGAATATATTACGAACTTCCGATCTCTAATGGTGTTGTACTTGATAAATTAAATTTCCATCAAATTAGCCTAAGCTGAATATAAAAAAAGAAAACAAGTAGACATCACATTTTGGCAGATGGGCCGGTCCAAAGATGTCTGCAGGCCATAGTTTGCCCACCCCTAATTTAGAAAAAACGGTTATGTGAAACATAAACTACAGATCCATTTGAATTGTTCAAAATATGCAGAAATCTTTGTCATCTAGGGAGACAGTTGCCATTCGTCATGTATACAAGCTGGACATTTGTCAGAAGGTTAGTCAGTGATATATTTCATTCAGCATAATCATGCCTAATATCCAGACAGCCAGTACTCAAATACAACACTTACTGTTTTCAATAAAAGTATACATACACAGAGTGGGTTGTAAAAAGCAGGACCAATTGTGGTATCTCTGTTTGGTGCCTCTTGCTTCCTCAAGGTTCCATCTTCACATTCTTCATATCCATATGCCAGACCTCTTGAAGGAATTGATGGTGCCTCTGGTTTTCTATGAAACTTGACTCTGCTGCTCACAAGCTAACAAGGAAAACAACCCTAAAACTTGAAAACAGATTTATGAAGAAACAATTTTTTGCAGCCATTTATCAGCCACTCTAATACACCCACAAGTTAAATAAAACACATATGATAGAGGATGGCTAGAAAAATAGAACAGAAAAAATGGGCTGGCATACTTAAACTGGTTATGAAAAAACTGTTTTCTTTAATTGCATGTGCTGTTAGAATTTTTACAAATATTCTATAGAAGGATTAATGAGCTTTTTTTTGTTCAGGCTAAAGCTCAAGATTCCTGATGCTCCCTTTGGTAATAATGTGGAACTTACAGAAAACTTATCAAGATAAAATGGGAGATGCATAAAGTTCACTTACTTATGGATTTTTAACCATATGTGAAAGGAAAAAGAAATCTCTTCCATTAGCATCTTTTCCCCCTCCAAAAAATGTACATATAAAAACTAGTTTTCTTTTAATGATGTATATTGCTGGCTGAATTATATTTGCAAGCAGTTTTCATTTTTGACAAAAATAAAAAGCTTGAGAAACCGAGAGAGGGAAAGAAAGAGAGAGAGTTGGGCGAGGGGGGGGGGGTGTACGTGTGTGTGTGTGTGTGCAGGAAGCAAGGAGGGAAAAGAGCTAAACATGACATTAAAGATCACACTGATGAAAAGTGGAATGCAAAAAAATCTATCAGTCTCATGATGTTTCTTAGAAGGAAAGAAACATCCACAAGAATGTCTTCACTATGCTAAAAATGAAACAAAGAAAGGAAGTATTTACAGAAACAGTCACTCTTGTAAGTAAAGTGTCTCAAAGGTTTTAACACTACAAACCTGTCGCAATCATCCAATTTAATAATAAAGTTATTTATGCAAGAAGAGAAATTATAGAGACGATTTAATTTTTTTTTTAATATATAAATGCAAACTCCAGATGTGCACTAGCTCAATAGAAAACGAGCTGAAGTACGAGGCAAATCGGACTAAGGGAGACAACCTCCTACCATCGTCGACACAAACTCATGCTTGATTCGTAACCCCGGGGTAAGCTGCTTATTACTTTCTTTTACTTTGCAACTAGCACTACATTTTCCGCTTTTCTGATTTTTTTTTAATTAATATATGATATTAAAGATTCAGTGTGAGTTTTGTTTCTACTCTGTTTTTTAGGGTCTATTTTTTGCTAGAAAATGTTAAAAAATTTTTAAGTCCCAAAATATTTAGTCACTGACGTGTAATACAAGTTCGTGGTTTAGTCATGTCAACATATTAAAAGAATAATAAATCAAAATAATATTTTGTATGTAAAGGTATTTCTTCAGCAAATGAATTCTATACTGTACACAATGGAAACACAGTACTGTATGCCACTACCGTTTGTGCAAGTTTGCCAACAAGAGCTAGGTTGTACACGACACACTCTTCGCTGATGGAATGGAAGGTGACCAACCACAGCACTGTGTACCCATTTAGAATTTTATATGTTGTCAAAAAAGGTTTAAGAGTGTAGAAAGCGTTTAAGAGCATATAAAGTGTTTATAAGTGTGGGAAAGGTTAATAATAGAGTGGGAAAAGTTTATAGGAGTGTGGGAAGGGTTTGTGAAGCCTTAAAAGATTATAAATAATAAAATAAATATAATGCTGCTACTTTGTGGATTTTCACTTATCGCGGGGGTCTCTGGAATGTAACCCCTGTGATAGGTGAGGGATCACTGTATATATGGGGACTTTGTGACCTTTTTATAATAGGTTATGCTTAAACCTCTCTATAAAAGAGTAAAATCTTTACTTTTTACTTTTAAATTGGTTTAATATTTGTTTAACATATATAATTGATATGTATATGTAAACACAAAACTGTTAAATTTCTTGTTCTTTCTATTTCTCTTTTATGTGTAGTGTTCATATCAAGAATATTTTCATGCACTCTTTGTATTTAATGAAACTTACTACACAATACCTTTCCTGTTCCAAAATCAGGTGCAGTTGCAACCTTACGAGGAATGTCCTGGATTTTTTCACAGTTATAAGTTCCTGGGCCAGGAGTCTCAGTCTGAAGATTCTTGAATCTCTTCTCCTTTGTTGAAATTGTATGTCCACCCTAATTTTAAATAAATAAATAAATAAATAAATATTTTAAAAGAAAAAAGTGGCTGTTTCAAGTTTACAATTTTGTCTAAGATACCTCTAATATTATTTATTTATGTTATTTATTAGTGCAAAGTACATATATTTTCAATAGAAAAGGCCTACTTTTTGTAAATGGGCCATTCTGCAAACCTCTGGGTAAAGCAGTTTGTATGTCATGAAACTTTGAATCTCTCCTCTTACTTAAGTTACATACCTTTATGCAAATATTAAATACTATAAAATGATAATAAACAGAATTATGAAATAAAAGCATTTGCAATTTTTGTAACCTTTTTTTTTTTTGGTGGGGGGAGATGCTAATTTCTTTCAGGAATCTTTTCATAAAGTAAAATTTTTTAATGCTAATTTTAAGTGAGAACTGTCTGTACTTTGACAACAAGGCAACATTTATGTGATAACAACCATTTTCTTTAATATAATGTGAATTTTTTAAAAACCAGTTTGCTTTTTTTCACCGACATGTATACTCAATTATGGAAACTCAGACCCCTATTTCCTGGAAACTGGCTACATAATGCATTCCTGTATGTATGATGTATGATGTTAGGATATGTCATTGAATATTTATATGTCTGAAATGGATTAGCATCACACTTTTATGGAAAGCTCTGTAAGCTTGAAGGTTAGGGCACTCATCCAGTGCAGTTTAAGGCCCACCTAGGTTTGTGATCTCAAAACTCTCTGTTACACCTAGTGAAACAGGTACTGATTTATCAAGGAATATAAAAAATATATTTAAAGGAAAAGTTGCCGATTGCCTTCTGGATGCCAAGATCTAGATGCCAGAAACTCTAACTCTTCACTGCCTTTGTGAGTAACCTGTCTATTTATATCTTCACACTTTATAGTCATCAATGTGGTAGCCATTTGAACCCCATAAAAAGATAACCTACTACAGTTAAAAAATTTTTTAAGTGTTCTTCAAAAATAAGTAAACAATGAATATCCAAATACTTGCATTCTCATGCATATTTATTTATATATTTATTATATAAAACAAACACCCATGAAAATATTGTATTTCTTTCAAATACCTTGATATATTTCTGTGGTATGCTTGGGTCATAATGACCAGGTCCAGGTGCTGCCACCACATTATCACCAATATTTAGAAATGAGTCACGGCTTGTCATAGATAGAAATGGAGCATAACCATCTGCAAACACATTTTACAGTTTACTAGTTCATCACTCAAAGAGATATAAAGGCATAATTACAATGTTGACACACTCCTGATTTTTCTTGCAAAACATAAATGCATGCATTTTCTCTCTCTATCTCTTTCTCTCTCCATCTATCTCTACAACACACCCATTCACCAAATCTCACACACACACACATGCAAGGTTTATGTATAAGAACCGTGTACATAAAGACAAGAAATATGCATTAAAAGTTCTAGTAAATAAGTTGTCATTTTATAATATATAGTCTTAAAATTTACAATTAATGTTTCTATTTAACAACAGTTCTTCAACTTTAACTTACAATTAATAATCTGGCTATTGTGCTATAAGTTTTACAGGAGTCTACCTGACTTAAGTCGTGCTTTACTTGGCAGGTCAGGATCATAACTGCCTGGGCCAACATGAGCAGAAGTAGACCCAGCAACAGAACCAAAATCTCGTGGTGCTCTATCATACATGGTGTTGGTCTGCTATTATGCAAATTTCACAACTACTGCACCTGGTGTTGTTGAGGAAATATACATGACACTTAAGGACATGCTTTAAAACTTACATCATATGTACCATGCATAGAATTATGTAAACAGCAATTCATCTAAAATAATATATCAAATATCTCTAAGCATGAACATTTAGTTAAAAGAAATATATCCACTATATCGTAACTGATACATTTCTATTCCAACAGTGTATATAGTAATCGTCGTCACAGTAATGGATATCTGCTTACATTCGCTTATATTTTTATGGGATTATATCTACATAAAAATAAAAGCTATTGCATCATTTTGAAAAAAACACCAATGACGAAATAATAATTTAATAAAACAAAAGAGTACTATGACTAACTGAAAATACTTACCAGCACGAGAGCCTCTCTGCTGGTCATGGTTGACATGTTGCCATGGAGTAAAATGGCGACTAGCCGTAAACGCACCAAAGATGTTGCAAAATTCGGACGCGTGTCACAGGTTATTGTATACCTTTATAGATAGTGCTGTGTAGCTTTAAATTTATATTTTATTCTAGTAATGTTCGAAATGAACTATATACTGATTACAAAATGTGGGGCGAATTCAATTTACGACAAACATAGGTGAGCCTACATAACATCACGCGGCACACATAAATCGCTGAGTGTAACGGGCAAGAGGTACTTATTTTTGATTACAGGTATAGGCAGCAGTTACAAATCTTGATTGGGAGAAGTATGATTCCTTTTCCTGTCTTGAAGCTATATTATGTAGTGTTTTAACACTCAGATATCTGTACGACACTGTTTTTACTTAAACGCGATGAATTGTTCATATATATATGTGCCTTAGTTCACTGCAGCTGTGTTTGGGGTATGAACTTTCAGCTAGAAAGACGGGTGGTTGACAAAAAAAAAACAAAACAAAACAAAACAACACAAGTTGTGAGGTAATTCAAGTCAAAAACTAAATATGCGCTGGCACTACACAGGTACAACAGCAGTATATGACGCAGGCGGGCTAGGTCGAAAAACAGCTGGGATTCGCCTCATTGATGTAAGTTCTCGAGACCGCTGTGCAGGCACACAGCCTGGAGCAGTATGTGAGCGCATATTTAATGCAGAACAGTTGCATAATCCGCTTTAGGTCCTCAGTAGCATGCTGGTATGAAATAATTGACTTCTAGGAGGTTTGAAAAGCAGAAAAATATTGACATACAAGGTTTTGCAAGACCAACTGTAATGAAAAAAGTGCATGTACGAAAATCTTACACATTTATTTTGATTGTAATCTTAATATTTATTTCGGAAGGTCTCTTTGATGTTTCCGTTTTCAAATAAAGGTACAGTTTTCATTTCTTTGACAGTGAGCTACAATGACTGCACAAAGAGAAGGCAGTATGCAAGACCTAAAAAGACCACAAGTGCATGTGGTGACAGGTGGAGGTGGATTTCCTGGGTTTTCTTTGGGCAAGAAACTGGCAGAAGAGGGCCATCAAGTCCGACTATTTGACATCAAAGAACCGGCATGGAAACTTCATGCAGAAATGAATTTTATTCAGGTCTTCTATTTATATTCTTGTTACAAGAATATGACAAGTTGTAGCTGTTAATTGATCATCTAGCAAACTGTACTTCTCATTTATATTCTTGCGCACTGACAGCTTAAGATTATGTAACTTAAAAATCTATTCAGATATTGTATTAAAAACATGTTTTAAACAAAATCATATGATCTTATGATTAAATACTAACAACTAATGTTGTGAACTTAAAAAAATCTGGCTTAGGGATCTAAACTTTAGAAGAAAGGATTTTTTTGCTAACAATGAAGTCTTCATACCTGGTGCCTTTCAGTAAGCCATATACAAATGCTGAAGACAAAGCCCTTATCATGCTTATGGTCCATGTTGATGCTGCACTGTGTATGTACCCATTCCATGGATCTCCACCTAGAGAACAAAACCAGCAGAATTAGTAATCTCCTATTATTAGAGCTGACAAATGAATCAAAATTATGATAATTAAGGACTCAAATATTCATTTGTTTTAAAATTGAAGAGATTAGAACCATGGCAACTTGTAGGATAAAACACACTTATGAAGTTGTATATAACAAAGCATAATGTTTCTATTTTTTTCTGTGTAACAGTTATAAAGTTTTAATTGGTAGATTGATAAGTGCTGACTGAAGCTTATAACTTCACAATTTTTATGCAGTAAAAAGCTAAGGCTAGCATAGTATTGATTTATCTGAAGGAAGCCTTTATAGAACATGTTTTTCTTATCCTACAAAATAAGATGTGTTAGAAGTACTGATACTACTTTTTAATTTTTGCTGTATCCTTAACAACTGCCAATAAAAATGTATTCATGTGTGTGTGTGTGTGTGTGTGTGAGAGAGAGAGAGAGAGAGAGAGCTGATTTGTTAAATGCCCTGATTTCCCTGTAGATTGTTCAGCAGAATGTTGTGGGTAAATGAGTTCCACTTTTCAGACCCTTTTTTATCTTTTAAAACTGCTTGACCATGCTTATTGATAACACTATCATGATGCCATAAACACTACCAGCTTGAGGGATGCCTCATTTAGCAGACAAAGCTTTTGAATTAGTGCATTAATAATTGTAATCTTCAGTCTAGTTTGAACAGCTTTCATATTTATTACTCTTTGAACTACTTTTCATTCTCAGCATTTTTGTCAGATGTTTTATGTCTTTACTGCTAAATTATTTTGTGATGATGTTTTTTGATGTTATTTTAACTGCACCAGTCACTCATAATGACATCAGACAAGCAAAGAATATGCTGCTTGAGATAGTGGTAGAAAAAACATTTCTTAAACTTAGAGTATTGTGAAATGGCAGTTTCAATAGCCCTGCCTGTTGGAAATGGTTTGCAGTGAGGTGAGGCTTTAATAGATTCCAATATTTTGATCATGAGCTTCTAAACAAAGTCTGTTTGAATAATTTCAGTTTTGTTATCATTCATCTAGAGTTTATTTTTATGCACCCATGTTGATTTAACTGTTTTATTTGCAGCCCTTGTTACTGATTTGTATCAATTTATAAATAGTCATTTTTGAAGTTAATGTGGATTCATTGCATGTGTATTAACATGTTTTTCTTGATTTATTTCGATCACCATATGGACCATTGTTTGCTTCAAAAAAAAAAGAAGAGAAAGATTAAGATCAATTTACAAAGAAATTGCTTACTAAAGGCATTGCAGAGCACCATTTTTGTGACAGGTTTTCATTGCAACTGAGTTTTCTGGATGCACTTGTACAATTGGAAAGCTCTTACAGTTATAATGTTTTAGGGTAGAGAATACTAATACGTGTTTACACCCTGATTTTATTTCTCAGCATTCTTTTTTTTAATGAATTTTTTTTCTTTCAGGGTGACATCCGGGAATATGAAGATATCTGCCATGTTATAGAGGGTGCAGATGTTGTTTATCATATGGCTTCCTATGGAATGTCAGGCAGAGAGCAGGTAGGTCATGGTGTGTCATATGTAAGTAGCTAACTTATTTTGCATGCATGTAGCTAACAGTTTATTTTGTTGCATTACTTCACTTTTGGACTTTTTAACATCGAAGTTGGTCTTCGATATTGAGTGGCCCCTGTCATATGGTCGTATCACTGAGCAGTGAACAAGACAGAAAGATACAGTTTTATGGGGAAAAAGAAGTTGTTGTGTTAGTCTTGCATAGACATTTTGTATTCTCTGGTTAGGTCAGTAAAATAAATAGGAAGGTGAGCGTTTAGTAAGGTAACTACAGATTCCTAGTATTCTGTCATAGACGTTAATAGATGATAAAAATTGGACTAACACTAAAAATCAACTGATAACTTGTATGTGTTTTAGGAAGTCATTTAAATTATTGAAGCTTGTTACAAATTGTGTACATGGTGTTGTGCGTGTGTGAGAGTGGGTTAATAATTGAAAAAAAGTGAATAATTATGCATTTTAAGCTAAAACATTGTTTTAATAATCTGGATATACAAAACTTGATGATTTTTCATACATAACAGTAGAAAATCATCTCAAGAAAACAAACATTTGTATCTGGATGTGGAACTCGAATGTATTTTAAGGTAAAGGAATATACCAATGGTGGGTGGGTTAATGTTTGGCTTACGAGGAGTGAACAATTACTCACTGTTCTAATAATCCTGATGTATAAAATTTGATTATTTTTCATACATGATATAACAGTAGAAAATCCTTTCAAGAAAACAAGCATTTATATCTGGATGTGAAACTCGAATGTATTGTAAGGTTAAGGAATATATCAAAGGGAATGTTAAATGCTAACCCAATTCAAATGTGAAATGAAGCTCAAAGTTGTTAGCAAGTAAGCCAAACATGCAGCTGTTGTTGGTTACAAATATGTGTAGTTGATGTTTAATAATTTCTTTATTAGAAAAGCAACCTGAATACATGTAATCCTAAATACTTCTGACATCACACAGGCTGCTCCCATTGTGAAAGCTTCATGAGGTGTTGCCCTGTCATTGAGTGTATATTTGTGACCTCATGGGAAATGAGGTCTTGATTTTGTATTTTATGTATTAGATTCTTTTATATAAACCCACTCATTTAAAAATAATTTTGTACTCTGGTAGGGGCATGTAGTGAATCTAGCTGTCTAGCTGCAACAGTTTAGCCTTCTAGGTGCTTCTTTGCATGTGCAAAACATTTGTATGTTGTTCCAGGTTTTAGAAACTTAGGTTGGGTGCAGAGTTTAGAGCAAATAGATTGAATATTTTCTTGTCTAGTCACTTAATGGTGGTGTAGAAGCATCTATGGCTGTTGACATAGCATTAACAAATCTATATAAGGAGCGGCTGGGGCTTACTTGGTGGTGTCTGCATAAACCATTTTACTAGTTTGATCACTGTGAGTAAAGGATTCATACACATTTAGTTTCTTGTCTTCTGGCATCAGGAGTCTGACAAAAAGTAGAACGCAGAAAGTTGTTTAATTTTAAGAAAAGTCCTGTCAGAACAAGTTACTTTTAAGTTTTAGCATGCTTATTGGACAACTGCCTGACAGACATTCCCCTTTTGACCATGGGAGACAATGAATGTAGCTACCACCTTGTGAATTTAAGAACACAATGCTATGGTGAAATCAAAACTCATTTCTGCTTCTTAATTCTTAAAAAAGCAATAATGTTTTGGACTGTATTATGCTTCAGTGTGCCTCTATTAAAGGAAAAAATCTTCCAGTGCATAGCAGATGGATCCTTCTTTACCTTGGCAAGAGAGTTTAAGAGCAGAACAATTTTGTTTGTTTTTTTTTTCTTTTAGTGAATACATGAGTGTTCACCCATTTGCTTTTCAGTAAATCATCAAACTTTTTCCTCACATAAATGACAAACATATCGTGTTTGATAATAAACATACATCATCTGCTCATGTTGATCTAATATTCTGTAAATTAGTTTCCTTTTATATCTATGGTATTTCAATATCTATTTATTTAATATATATATATTGGTATAGATTGTTGTTTATGTGCTTATTAAGTTTGATGTCACCTGCTGCATGCAGTTTTACAATGACTTTATCTTTTTCCCTTTGGTCAACAATATCAATATGAAGCTGAACAAGTATGTTTGTTCATATCGAATAATAAAATTCATTTGTTCATTAAAATCGTTCATAGTAAATGTTAAATTTTCTTCCATAAGATTTAAATTTTGGAATAGGTTTATTTTCCAGGGATTTTTGATAGACAAGAGGCTTGAAGAATTAAATAGTTCAAGAAGCAGAGAGCGAGAATAAAAGAAAGATTTGATTTGATTGCCTCCTGGTTTGCAAAAAAAAATCTGGATGTTTACTTTAAACTGGCTTAAGGACTGAGATAGGCTTTGGAGAGAACTTGTCTATTTTGCTTCGTTTAGCACAAAAACTAATTTCAGTCAGATCTGAAGCATACCCAGCGCTGATCACACAGAGGAAAAAATACCCATTTACCCAGTCTATAAACACATTTACCATTGGTTTTGAACGTTGAATTACTTAAAGTAAATGGTTCTAAAAGCACACTTTTCCGACTGTTTAAATAAACAATTCATCTTGGTTCCAGAATGCAATTTTTAAAACTGAAAATCATGTACACTGGTCTTTTGTTTTAAAGGAAGACAGAACGTATATAAGAAACTCTGTAAGTTCTTTAAATGACAGTTTTGTTTACTTTTGGCATGCTTGCCTTGTATGTAATAGACTACCGCTGCATAGATTATGAATGTCTTGTTTCCGCCCGCCGTTGACCTCGGCTACACAAATTGTGAACTGTAGTGCACGTTCTGTTCCAAAAAGCACCTTGACAACATCGTGGAATGTCATTTGTCTACAAGTTAACGTTTTATAAAATGTAGGAGAAATCGTCAACATTCTGAACGAAATACGGTATATAAATTTACCATTGAGCATTTGAAAACGAAAATGAACAAATTATTAGACGTAGGATTGTGAAGAAGCAATCATGACAGCTAGATATTTCTAGACCTTTATCCTACTCATCCCGGGTTCTCTCGTTAGATTAAAAAAAATGGCGAAGTTTCATCTGTCACTGTGCCCTCATGTTACAAAGAGGTGGACGTGCAAGCAGTTTCACGAGAGTGTAGCAGACTTGTCATGCTTTATAAAATCCCCGTTGAAGAGTGTTAGCCAGACCGCGCTCAGCGGGGGATCCTAGTAAGCTTGAGCCCAGACCATTTTACCAGAAGCAGTCGCTTTGCTCAAAGTGCTTTTTAATTCTTAGGGACGCAGTATAATTGTCCTAGGTGCTACGCTGAGACAGTAGTCACTGTCCTTCTGGCTCACGGGTTGTTGCATCGTACATGCTTCATCACTTTGTTGTGGAGGCTTGAATATTCTTTCCTAGCTTAAAGCCTGTACGCGTCCCCCCTCTCCCCACCGAAAAGTAATTATTCTTGACTAAACTATTGGTGCTTACTTCGCTGCATGCAGAGTGTTGGCTGCGGCCATGTTTGAGACTTGCAGCCTGAGTGCCGCTTGGCTGCAAATCCGCATGCAAGCGGCGCGTACCTGGGAAACGAAGGCCTGCACTAATTATAAACCCGCTGTATGCAACTGGGTCGTGGCAAAGGTTTTCAATGCCTCTCTGAATGTGTCCAACAGCACAATACTTGAAACTCGCAAGCTGATGATTTGGGTTTCCCAAGCAAGAAATATACCTCTGCAAGGGGAAAAATCGCACAAGAAATAGAACGAAGTCAAAAGCAGTGTAACTGCACGTTCGGACTTGTCATAGTTGTTTCCACGGCAGTTTCTTCCCCCTCCCCTCCCCCTCGTGACATTGCCATCACGATCCATGGAAAGATTTGTGGGTCCGGCAAGAGACTGGCCTACCCTTCTAATTACATAAGCTTAGGAATATCTTTTTCGCTTTCAGTCTGATGGTGGGAAGAATGAATGTAACAATCGTGAAAGAAACAGACTCGTGATTTCTTAAAAAAATTAGAACAAAAATTGGCCAAGTTTTGCCTGTTTTTAGTTGGATTTTGCGTCCAGTAGTCTACTTTGCCGTTAAGCTACATCGTCAAATCGGACAGAGGAGTATCAGATGTTACAAACTGAGGTTTTTTTCAAAGTAACAGTTCGTTATAGCCTATAGCTGCCTGTTCAGAATATATCTGTGAAAAGGTGACCTTATAATGACAATAGTGTCTTTAGAGGGTTTCATATTCGGAATTCATGTGTAGCACTCTTCTAACGATTTCTCTTAGGGATAAGAGTGATAGAGTTAATCAGCGATATGCGTGGTAAGACCTTTAAATCCTCGAAAACAAATGAATGGGATCGCCACTTATATCTGTTAGTCAGCAGTATTGTTCAATGAATCCATTCCAAAGCTAGCAAGTGCCTCATTTTTCAAGTCCATAAGATATCTCTGAAGATGTGGGAACAAACTTACATTACAGAACGTGCGATCTTGCCTTAGCTCTCGCCATTTCTCTAGGTTTTGTTATTTTCTGGGATCAGCTGAATGCCAAGGCAGGTCTAATAGGAAAGAAAGTGCTGGAGAGGAGGAACACAGACTGTGCCGTAATAAACTTCTGAAGACCCCCTTCCCCCCATAACCCATCCGTTCGCGACGTCTTTCAGAGAAGAGGAAGAATGTTAAAGATGGTGTAAGCTGTACTAATGTCCTGACAGCATATTTCATGCAGCATTGAGCCTGCGCTTCCTGGATGCATCTGTTCGTCATCAGGCGCACGCCGCTGTTGCAGCTCCCTACGGGGCTGTGTCCCTCGCCATAAGGGACTTCACCTCAGGCAAGAAATGATTAGGCACCCTGTCTTGTCTTCAGGAAATACAGTCGTAAAAAAGTGAGCTGCCAACCTATTTGTAACCTGTAGTCATTGGCGGGAAGTGCGGAAGGAGGGAAGAAGGTTGAGGGACAAAGAGGATAGAAGCATAGTTCTATGAACGTCAGTCGTGCTGCGATATGTATGAAAATGGAGTTTGAAGAATACACGTAAACTTTCCTCGTTGTAGACCTATGATGTAATATATTTATTGCACACTGGTGCGAGCGTTGGAAACTGTGTAATCTAATTCGTTCTAAAAGTTTTTTTGAAAGTATATAGCGTAAACGGTGATTAGGGAGATATTCAGTCGAGATGTATTTCATCGATTGTCAGCCGTGAGTGGGGAATTATCCAGCATCCGAGTAATAGTTTTGTAACATCGTTGATCCTTAATAAACCTCGAATTGGTTCGTTTAGAGAAATTCAGGTTTACCAATGTCTCCGATGTCATCAGTGTTGAAATTATCAGAACTGGTCGTAGAACAAGGTCTGAAGGCATCTTTTGGAAGGAGCGCGAGAAATATATCTCAGAGGAATTATTTACGTCGCCGAAGAAATCCTGAAGGAACGCGAAGGAAATTGGGAAATTTTTATATTTAGGCCAACAATCTGATTTCTCTCTGTCTAGAGAATTCGCTTTAAACGTGGTATGCCAAATCAACTGCACGATGTTCCGTCTCGAAAATACATTCATGCAGAGCGTAAACAATGCTGTCTTGTGTGGGCTTCCAGTCAAATGCTATCTTCTACTACCCACGCACACGCAAGCACGCACGCACACACCAGAGAGAGAGAGAGGCAACAAAGAAGTGAACAACGTAATATCCACAACATCAGACAGAGCGATTTACCAGACGCACCCCGTCTGAAATATGGACATTTTCTTCTTGTGAGCTGTTTCCCGTTGCTTCAGCAATAGCTGACGCAAACCGCCCCCCCTTTTTTTTGCCGCAGTTGCATTGCGCCGCAAATTGTGTGTGGGAATATTATTTGCCGGTGGAGTTGTGAATGAACTGGCTGCATGGCGAAGAAGCACATGGCGAACTTTGAGACCAACTTTGTAACTTTCCATTTTTTTCCCCTCTTAACTTTTGCATGAATGTACTGATTCATACAGATGCTCTCTGGTTTTGATTTTTATGTCAGTAACTTTCTAAAATGTAATTTTTTCCCTTTCATCTCGTTTCCTTCTTTTTACACACACACACACACACACACACAGAATTGCACATGCACGCACACGGCATACAATACCTCGCTCGCGCAGACACACGGCATCTTACCACCCACCCCCTTTCCCCCTGTTCAGAATCGATCTATTCAGGTCTTGCATTCTCGGCGACGATAGCATATTTTCTTTTCTGATCGCCTGGGCTGGAATAAGCAGATACCGCTTTAGAAATAGGGGAAAATGACCCGAACGCTTAACATTTTGCATATACGCGCATGGATGCATGATCAGATTTAGAAGCTTGGGGGCGAACATGTAATCACATTTTGTCAAGTTTCGTAAACAACCAATGTTGTGGTTAGCAGTGGGGCGTTGCCTAGTCCCTTGCCGGTGCTTGAATCTCGTAAAGCTTCTTTTAAACAAAGTCACGCTGAACCTGTGCCCTGATGTCTGCTAGCTGTTTTAGCACGTGCCTTCAAGTTTAAAAAAAAAATGAGGACATTGTTATCCAAGAAGTAAAGCGTGCTACAAGAATAATGAAGAAAGAAAATAATGAGAAAACGTTTGGCACCTTGCCAGAAATAAGTCAAAAGCGTTTGGGATGAAGCTGTTAGACTGAGGCATGTTTACCCACTGTGCTTGAGATATATATCCGATGGATTAAATAAAAAAAACGTCGTTGCAAACACAGGATTTGCCATATTTTTTAAACACGATTTTTTTTTTCAGGGACTAGATGTATATGGCTATTAGTATATTTCTCGAGGGATGAACGCTAGCAGCATCGCCTGAACAGCAAATGTGTTGCTTTCTTTTCCTTCCAGGAATAAACTTCTAGACGATCTTCCCTAGCAATAAAAACATTTCTTATGAGTTAGAGGTGACTTTTTGAAGTTTATTTGGATGCTTATCTTCCATAGTTCGGTTGTCGTTCGCTCTTCGTCCATCTTATCTGTTCAATTTCCCACCTTTCTAACTCCTGCCCAGCCATACGCCAGTATTGTAGTATTTTCTTAGCAACTTGTGTAAAGTATAAAACTGACTTGTTGGTATGGCGCGCGTGCGTGTGCGTATGCGCTTGCTTTACGAACAAGAACAAATGTAATCTACCAAGCTCGTCAAAAGATAGCTTTTATAAAATTTATCTTGTACCGTTGGGAAAGGTCAGTAATGTTAAAATAAGCAGTGGCCAAATGTAGTCACGTAAAATTGTTTGTAATGGTACATCAGTGGACACTCTCCTTTGTCTTTCTCTTTTTCCCTCTACCTCTTCTCTTCTTTGAATTAAGAATGAAAGGGATGCCAGGTTATGTGAACTGCATTTACTGAATAAAGAATATATTAAAAAAATAAGCAGTGTAAATATGAAAGCGGGAGACATATGGTCAAGGTAATTTTACATGCTTCACAGCTGATAGCACAGCCAGGTAGTGCAGCGGTGCATTTCAGCAAAATGGTGAGAGTCGACTTTTACTGAAGGTCAGAGAGTTTCGAGCGTTTGACTGGTTGCGGCGAACTACCGGTAAAATTTAACAGCTAGTTCGCAGGTTTAGTAAATGCCAAGCTATTCTAGTTTTTCTCAGGCATCACAGTGTGTCTGTAGAGAGAGAGAGAGAGATGGGGAGTTACAGCACGTAAGAGTTAGCTGGCATGAATGGTTCCGGTCAGATGAATTAGTTTCTATTTTAAAAATGCGTTATCGTGAGTGACACTTTCCATAATGGGGGAATGGAAATCCATGTGTCTGGAGCCCCGAGCATACGGGATTTCGCTTTTCGGTGGAAGAGGTTGAACAAATTAAATGACGGATGATTTAGCTGTTAAATCCATCGTAGCCAGATGTCTGTGGCAACGCAGTCACAAAGCTGCAGTTTATTACACCGAGAGGCAGGAGGGCCGGCGGTTTGTTGTGAGTTGCGATAATGGCCGCAGGCCGTAACACGATCAGCACACCACGCCAGCGATGGACCAGCAAAAATAAGCCAAGGCGAAAAGCGAGAAAAAATAAGTTCACAGGTAAAGCCGAAGCTACGACGGTGTACATCGCCGCGAGAGCTGCAACGTCGATGAGCACAACTGACGACGATAATCGGCTGCAGCTTTTGTTGGTACGAGAGCTGCATATCCGGGTGCTCAGCGCACATCCCAAAGGCGCAGCTTCAGGATATGGGATGCCTAGAATGGAAGTCATCCCATACAGGGCTTCACATTTTTCGACAGTTATTTGCAAATGTTCATCACCAGGGGGTTAGGGGGTGGGGTGGGGAACCGGATTGGCTGTGAAAGTGAACTTATTATGCGTGACCTAGGGTATGCAGTTTACAGTTTTCAATAAAAAGTTTAATTTGTGTTAAAGAAACTTAACGCTAACTTTTACTGTCAATTTATGCATTTTTTTGTTAAGATTTTTTAGGCATTTTTTTCTTTAGGCAATGGCACGTATACTTTCGGCAATGGAGGAAACTGCGTATTTCTCAGATGACGCTTCACTTTCACACAAATCATCGGTTGATCGAACTAAGGACCGGAATCATGTGACCCTTGCTAGCAAGTCGCATCACACTCAGTCTTCTTGCAACCATTAGCTTTTTTTTTAGTTTTACTTAATATATTTTGCAGAATCCAGAGATCTTTAGAGAGGCACGTTATTGTTCACGTCACTGAAGAGCAGTCTTATGCACAAGAAATTGTCCATTTTTATACCAGTTTGAGGCTGATGAATTTTGATTTAATTTAAAAACAGAGTAGTTTGCTGAGTGATTCATGTGAGAAGAGAACTATAATTACTCCCTAGCCATGCCTAGCCAGCGCGGGCCTTTAAAGATGTGTTTGCGTATATGTGTTTTTGTGTGTGTGAGTGCGAGAGATGGTATTGTGGTATGTATAACAAGCGCAAATGCTTTAAAGACCAACCTGAATGGTTTTTGAAGTTTTCATGTATTGGTAGATACAGGCGATTTAAACCTAACCTGTAAATGTTAGCCTCCAAACCCCATCCGTTAATTAATTATCCGCTACGATTCGCACCTACGATCAACAAGCGCCGTTAACAGTGTCCTACGTCACACTAGTGCACCATTCACAACACTGACAACAGTCAACACCATACAGAGAGAGAGAGAATGAGCGACAGCTCGGGTTATTCGGACGCTGAGAGTCTGTATTTCTCGTGGTTTTGAAAAACTGCTACTTTAACACGAGAAAAGCAGACTTTAACGTCCCAATAATCTCAACTGTCGCTCACTCTCTCTCTCTCTCTGTTTGGTGTTGACGGCTGCCAGTGTTGTGAATGGTGCACTAGTGTGACGTAGTACACTGTTAGCGACGCTCGTTGATCGCAGGTGCGAATCGCTTACTTTGCTAGTGGATAATTAATTAACGGATGGATTTTGGAGGCTGCAATTTACAGGTTAGGTGTATATCGCCTATATCTACCGATATCGGCAAAAAACGCAAACCTTTCAGGTTGGTCTTTAAAAGAAGAAAACGATTTGAAGAAAATTTCCAGTTTTTCTTTCTCTGACTGATTGTGTGGACGGTAAGTCTCGTGAGTGGCCACCTGTTTACATGGCCGGCTGATTAGTCGTGAGATAGCCTTAATTGCTGATTCGGCGTAAAACAACAGTTCCCAGCCCTTCCTACGCGACCTGCCCTTGTCGGTAGTGTGTACTGTCATGTATAACAAAATAGGGCGGCCTGAAGGGGTGCGCGGTGCCAAAAAGTCTGCTACACGGCTCCCACGTATGAGTTGACCTGACCCTCCAGCGGCTGCTTGTTTCATTTCCAGTGTGTGAAAATGTGAGCATCAGAGCATACGGTATGTGCGTGGTAGGCGTGCGCATGCGAGAGAGAGAGAGAGAGATTAGTTTTCTTGGTGAGACTTTATGCGTAGACTCACCTGTAATCCGCGACCGACATTCACGGTCTATTCTCGAATAGGGAGGATTTTTCTTACTACACTCTTTTCCACAGATGGCTGTCAGACGTTCTCGTCCTGAATACGCAAAATGGCCAAGATCGCATTTGTCAGTAATTTGTGCGTGTTTATATAATATATACATACACATACACGCATGCACATATATCAGGTATACTGATAGGGTCGCAGTGATAAATACAATAGCTTGCTTTGAACCACATAGCACAATTCGCTTTTCGGAAACCCCGTTGGCGAGAAGCAAAATAGGTTTATTTTCGTCAAGAGCGGAAAGATAGATCCTGATAAAACAAATACACAGGCCCATCCGATTTCATTACGGAAGTTGGGTATGAGGTCTTGCTTGGACCATGTTATAAAATGCTAACTTTTCCAGGCAACATGTGTGCAGCAGCAACACGTCCCATAATCGATGCGCAATGTATGTTTGGCAAACCGTTTTAAAAAGATTGAACGCTTTCTACAAAATAAGAGGGCTGTTGATAGTTACAAAGAAACGTTCGAAAAGAATGTCTTCGTTTTATTTCGTGCGATAGCCACATAAAAATGATTTAAGGTGTTAATGGCGCAAACACATCAGCGGAATGGACCCCTTCTCCATACTGAGGGACACTTGCCCGAGTTAATTAGGTCCGCTTACTTAGATTGATTCTTTGGGACTGGAGCCTGGCCAGCATGCCTGAGTTGTGTTTTCCAAAGGCGATTTCTTGCGTGCAGGACTGCCTGATGCATATGCTACAGTGTAGAACTAGCGGAGGGTCTGACGAGGAGTGTTATTACATGCACACGTTCATCACTCGCCTTCGGCACTCTCGTGAACACGCGGCGTGACTTTGCAGACCAATCGTTGTCCGCCTTGTATTGTGACGTGAGGCTTCCTCACTTCTGGAAAATGACTAGAGGGACTTCACGTAGTGTGGGAGGATACGATAGAATGGAAAGTAAATGATGCAAGTTGTTCGTTGCCAACCTCCTGTGAGAGCTGTAAAGTTTGCTCAGCCTCCAACGATATTTTTTATCGCCAGGTTAACACTCGAAATTTTTTTTGAATGAGATCTGAACGTTTTGATTAGAATGGCTTTATATCCATGTGTCGGTTTCTGGCGTAAACGTCTAAAAAAAGGACAAAAAAGTGCATACATTTAATGTGTCTGCAGCCTGATATCACAGAGCACAACATGATCCATGCACATAGCTTACTGGGAAAGATCATCTTGCAGTATGCGGTGTCTGGTACCGCAGTGATCCCGAACAGATTCGTTCACACCGATGAATAGCACTTAAGCGTGGAAGTCGGCGTAGGAGCGGAACAACTCATGCGTTGGAGCTCTCGGATGAGGGCTCGATTTATGGAACCGTTGGAGACTGCGGTAGTATTTTGTGAATCACCCATAGGGCTTTGAAAGCCATCACGAAGAAAGCCTTCTAATGCATAGCTGAACTGGCTTTTAATATTTTAGATAGTTTAGACAATACTGGTGTGCGATTTGACTTATACTCAAGCGCTGACCATTGGAAACTACATTTAAGGGTTAAGCTACATTAATTTGTTTGAGGACAAAAACTGAGTACAGGATGCACATCTACATTAGAAGTAGCTAAAGAGCAGGTGCAAACAGGAGCACACTTCGGAGGTCGCCAATTAACATCCGAGTCCAGTCCAGCGTCAGGAGCTCGGAGCATAGTCCCTGGGGCCATGGCTATAGCCTGAAGATAAAGCAACGTCTGCAGCAACAGAAAAAATGCAAGTGAACCCTTAAGTGGTTAACCGTGTCTAAGGCATGGCATGTGAAAGGCGGGGACCAGCCTGCTCGTTTTTTCACCCTTGACCTTCCCTGATAAATGAGGTGCTGATTTGCTGCTAGATGAGCAGGGTTTTCCGGTCACTGGCTCGAGAGAGGTTTATGTATTCCACCCATAATGGATCTAAACTATCCCAGAATTTATGGAAACGAGTATCCATGGCAAATAATTACGTAAATTATGTATTTTTTCGCAGTTTGATTGATACCTTAGTCTTTAAAGTGTGATTGACTGTTTTCAGATCATTTTGTTTGGTTCTTTGGGGAAAGTTGTTTTTTTGTGGTGGGTAATGAGTATTTCTCCTTTTTTTTCTACTAACGGACATGCTTTGTGTTGTCTGTATTTTCTTTATTTACTGACAGAAAGTTTCGTCTTGTCGATGTTCCTTTAACTGTATTTGCTTTTGGTTTTTTTTTTTACGACGTCATCCAGGCCTCGAGGCACAAGACCTTTCGGCCATAACTGACATAGGAAGTTTCTAAATGAATGTGGCAGGTACAAGTTACTTTGAAACTTCGCAAGGACTGCGACATGTAGACTGCAGTGAGTGAGAAAGGAAAAGCCATGAAGTTCCCAAGAAGTGCAGGAATTTCCGTAATGAAGAAAGACTGCCCTGCTGCAGTTAGCAGATAATTGACATCGCAAAGTACTGCGCTATACCTGAGGAAATTTTAGTTGTTGCACGTTAGCTGCTTTTCATTTCAATTGCGAGCATTTCTGTGGCAGTATTTAATGATTATCAGTTAGGTGAGGAGACATTTCCTGCAGGTAAGATCTTCACCAAACGTCCTCTCTTGTTTTTCCCACTGTTAGTTTCCTTCCACCCACCCCTAAAAACAAACTGAGGGATAGGACCTATGTGGGTGCATCTCCACTGTTGTAAGTAAGATAGTTTATAACAACTAAACAAAACAAGTCCATTTGTATCAGATCGGAAGGTGTAGGTGGCGCTTTGCTATAGTTAAACATTTTCTCCCGAAGACATCCTTAGTACCATAGATCGGATGTGGTATTAAACCATACAAGAAGAATCTGCCGAATGCGCATCAAGCACGTGCACGCGAAAGAAAAATATATCTAGGGCCCTATCCGGAAGCAGATTAAATGACAAAGATTGAAAAAAGGATAAGAGCTGAAAATAACGAAACTGCAAAGCGAAATGTTTGTCCTTCACTCTTCTTTAAAGCATTCGTCGTTCATAGATGCGTTCACTAAGCATCACCAGCAGCAGCACAGACAAGGTGGCCAGAGGACTTGGGAACCAATGCAAACCAAATTCTCACCGATATTATTGGGCAGCATGCGAAAACAGCGCGTGGCCAAAGAATCAGTCTTTGTCTCATGTTACCGTGCTTTAATACCAGGCGCTGGCAAGCACGTGCAGGTTGTCCGTGCGTAGCTCCTTGTGTAGGTCAGAGTGCAAGTACAGGTGCTCGAAAGGTGGCAAACATTCCTCAATGTATACTTATAACCAACCTCAGGTGACAAAGCACAGGTGAATAAACCCTTACAACTGAGTTTCTGCTGGCTGAGTGGGAGCAGCTTGTGACCAGATGCAGTCTACCAGATAGGTCAGAACCGGGCAAGAATGGAGAGAGCCGTTTATCTTTACATCTTACCTTTGGTGCCTTTCTCTTGGGGTAGGAGTCGTGCAGCGCCTGCAAAGGGGAAGTGATAACACTGATCTGCTCATGATGCGGCTCGATCTAGATGGGAGTGATGGTCTCCCCGTTGCCCTGGTTATTCTCAAATGTTTGGGCGATACACCTCTCTAGTCCGAATGAATGACTTTGCGCTGCTGGTTGCCTGTTTTAGAAACACTCGAGCTAAGGTTGCCTGAAATAAGCGAGGGTCTCATCTTTTTGTTCATTTTGTTTCAAAGTGTGGATGTCTAGATAGATATTTTTATGGTGGCGGAATCCACACAGTTTTCCTTCATCACCAGGCATTCCGTGATGAAAAAAACTACTTGAAAGTAGAAGGTGCTGGTATAAAAGTTTTAGTGCCACCATTTCGTCGTGCCTACCGCTGCGGACTGAGGCCGTGTCCGACATCAACATACCACGAGCACTGGGAGTTGTGTGAGCGGCATTACTCTGTCTTCTGTCTTCAACTGTCTTAGATCTGCTCTTCCGTTACTCTCTGCCTCAGGCATCAGTAAGAAAAAAGAAGCCTGCCTACCAAACTGGATAAAGCATCTCGAACCTTCCTTGAGTTAAAGGCAGATTTATGGCGGATAAAGCTTTTCTCCGTCACGAGAGGATTGTCCGTGAAATGGAAAAAACAGCGTGCTAATGGAGGGAGGGGGTTTCTTCAGCCATCGATTAATTTTTTTCTTTCTTCGATTCATCGAAACTTCTAAAGCCTTTGAAGGACTCCCGAAGTGTGCGGTAGATAATGGACATGGGTTTTAAACACAGAAGCTCAGTGTGTGACTGAAATGTACAGAAATGTATTTTAAGGTCACAACGCTGCCCATGTTGATAGTATATATTTTTGTTTTGGTGATTTTTTTTTGTTACACGTTTCGTTACAGAGGCTATGACGATACTCTTTAGGATGACACCAAACATAAGGTCCTTACCTGGAAAAAAAAGAAAGCTGATTATTTTTTTGTGCCCAGTTATTTTACTTCTTTGCCCACATTTCTGAGCGAAGTGCAATACTTTTTTCTGCACAACGCAGTTGTAATACAAGACAAAAGGAAGAAGGACTTAACTTAAGGACTATATTTTTTTTAAACACAAAAAGGGCAACACTCTTGCGGACATGTTACCATAGAGACGTTACGAAACACTTGGTCATCCTTAAAAAGGGTCCAATAGTGATAAATACAGCTTTAGCTTTGGATTACTGGCTCTTATGAGGCACATACAATGACACAGTACTTAGTGGTGATGCTTTAAAAGAGTATATCTCACTATTTCGCTCTTTCTCTCTGCACGCGTCTGTCTGTGTGTCTATGTGTGAGAGAAAGTGAGAGAGAGAGAGCGAGGTAGAGTGAGTTCAATGAGGTAAAGAAAACTCATGGAAGAAGCCGCTTATCTTGTATTTGTATTTATCTGAGTGTAATGGTGGCTGCTGTACAATGTCTAGTATTATCAGATAGTTAAGAACACCTACTTCAGCTACCTCGAGAGCCTGAACTAATGTTGAGTGTTACTAATGGCAGTTATATCATCTTCCTTTTCTCAAGATTCTTAGGCAAAAACAGTTGAAGCTATATGTCTACCTCATTTTAGAAAAAAACGTAGGAAGAAAACCGATAAAATTCATTTCGATTGTAAAGCATTGTCTTGGTTTCAGCAGTTTTATAGCGATCGCTTTTTAACAAGACAGAGTACATATTTCCAAGTGTTTGCATCTAGAATAACATCATTGCTTTCTTTTTTACAAACATCCTGTTTTTGTGATGCTAGCAGGGAGAAAATGGCAGGTCTGGGCTATTGGACCCGAGGAGTGTTTTTAATGCGATGTATATGTTGTCGTGCATCAGTCTTGTCACTTACTGTACTCGTTCAAATGGGATTCCCGCCTGCAGACTACGACAGTTATAAAGGAGCGGCTCTTTGTTCTCCGAGAACGTTGCCTTTGATGTCGCGTTTCACTAAGCATCCCATGTTCGTTTCCTCATCACTTCACCCATTATTTACTCTTGCTTTGCTTTGTAATGAACTTTCTAGGCCGTCATTAGGTTATATTCGAGTATTCCTGAACCAGGTATAGGTATAAAAAAAATCGAATATATTTACGTTTGTCGAATTATTGTGTTTTGCGACAGAAATTCACTGGGTTACAAAAATGTCAGCCGATGTTGTTGCAGACGTATCGGAAGTCAAAGTTTTGTGTTTCTAGACCTGTAGATCTTGAGCGTTGCCCTGTGTTTGATTTCCCTTTCCCATGGCCTGGCCAGGCCAGAGCAAATGTCAGCAAAAAGGACGAGTTATACACCATGTGCATGCAATCACTACCTACATAGCCTGGCGTTCTCCGCTGAGAATGCGGTGCCTGCGTTAGCACCAACTCCAACAAAGCTTATAAGCCACAAGTCCGAAAAAGCCATTGTACATTAGTTACTATTTTAGTTTTATTTAGCAGATCGATCGTTAGAGAATAATATTTCTTGATATTATTGACACATCTAGGAGAAAAAAAGCCTCAAACACCCCCCTCCCACACGCACACACACACGCGCGCACTTCTCAGAGCTGAGAAATAGAATTGTAAAATAGATACACCTAGGCTGAAATATATAGCTGATTTGTTGGAGTTTTATATTATAACAAACGGGCAACATAAATCCATTGCGTGGTCTTTTCCTCAGGTTAGCTTGAGTTTAGAAGACGGCGCTAGGTAGTTTTAGTCGCGACTTCAAGCCATGTACAGCTAAGGCTGTGGATAAGCTACCGCCTGTCCACAGTTAGACGGGAGCGTTTCCATCACATACCAGTCATTTCCACTCTTGCCGATATTCACTGTCACATGGTTTCAATTCATTCCACCCAACACATTCCGTGAAACCACTCTACTCAACACACCCATAGCCTACGGTGTTTTGTCATAACGTTTAGTATTCGATGACTATTAAGTATGCGTGTGCACGGGGGTTTGAATGTGAAAGGTATTCTTGCCGTTGAAAGTAATTCATCGTCAAGCCTGGCGTTAGGAAGTTATCAACTTTAATTTGATAAAGATGTGTTTGGGGTAGGTTGTTTTAACGTTTTTATAACTTATAAGAACTGTTTTGTTAGAGGATATGTTGCGTCTTAGACACTGAAGATTTTGCAGCTGTTATAAACTGAAAAAAACTTCCCTTGCGATTGCTCATCTTCTTCATTATATTATTAGCCTCTGTAGTGTTCTTACAGTCTGCGTCAAAGAAATAATTATAATTATAAAGGGACCTTGTGGAACACCGAGCTGGGCCTTTGTACCCTGTTGTGTCAGAATGGGCCATTGTGTCGTGTTGTGTCTTTCAGCAAAAACAAACGATGTTGATCACAATAAAATTTGGTAGAGTAAATAAAAATAGGATTTTGACAAGGAAATGTTTTAATTACATTTCAGTTTGATCGTGATGCGCTTTGTCTGAAATAAAATGTGAAAGCTAGCAAGAACTCTAAATCTGTTTTCAGTCATGCCTAGTGTCCGTTTGCTGAAGGTTAAAGATTTATTAAAATATCTAAGGAATCTATAATGGGAAAGGCACAAAAAGAGATTTATTATTTAAACTCGTTTGCCTTCTAGTCACATACCATTTTGGTCTTGTTAAAATCTCTTGGATTTTGTTTTATTTTGAAATCTTATATCTTTCTTGAGTTTCGTTAGGTTTGTTAATGTTGCATGCACCCACTCAAGCCCCCACACACCATTACTTACTATCGCATGCACCCACTTTGTATAGTCCTTTCCGCCCCACTTCTTTCAAATACCTTTTTACCCGTTTGTTTCAAATTTCTGCTTGAGCATAGGACACAAACAGTCGCAAATTTCGCTTCAGACCACCGAAAGGCCCGTTTCCAAAATAAACCGTTAAGCGCGTATTTCTCCTAGGCATTTGTATTTATTTACTTTAAAAATGTCTTTTTTTGCAGTATCCCTGTGTGCAGGTTTTCATTAAAATCAGTAGATATTGGTCTTTTGTTAGTCAGCTTGCTGCAGTAGCGTGCAGTGGTACAGCAATTTAATTTAACGTGATCAGGTTCAATCGTGTATGAAAGGACTTACGTATTTTGCGTGTTATTTTATTACTAACCGCCATTGTTTATGTTCTTGGAGTTTTCTTATAACAGAATATTTTGTTACCCTTAGAGTTGGGTGTTTTTGAACATACATCACAGAGGCCAATTATTCGGCACTATGTTGGCTGTTTGTTCTTTCTGACTGCTGGAGAGAGAGAGAAAGAGGGTTTAAAAAAATCGCTCATGGTTTGGTAACATCATCGTCAGTCTGTAGCAGATAGGCAGCACGTTTTCTCGTATGATTCTAAACTTGGATCGGGAATCTGGCAAAGTAGGCATCTCTGCGCAAATCCCCTGTTGCCGTTTTGCAAGCCACGGAACTGAAAATGCTACCTGAATGTTGTGCCTGCTAATCGCACACTTTCTTATCGCTGGAGGGGTGGTCCAAGCCAAACAGGATAACTGAGACTAATGCACAGTTGGAGCATGTTTTACTGTGACCCACAGCAAGATCCCATAACCATGCTTCAAGCATCTTGGGAGATATTCTTTTTCACAGCTGCTGCTTAAGTACTGCGAAATTAAGGGACACTGAAGGGAGCAGTTAACAGCACATAAAACCTGGCAGTCGTGCCTTTGCTGTACTTACATTGTTGAACCCATTAGTAGGTAAAAGCTGGTTGTCACATACTTTACAATTATATCTTATATGGAAGTGCTTTTTTTAACTTCACCTGCATAAAAATACACAGACACTGGTAAAACCAGAGGATCGGTCTGAAAGTGCTTTGTAAGAGATTGAAGAAATATAAAGATTTATTTTAATTCATTGGTCAGTATAGGATTTCTGTTCATGTAAACTCTTGCTACAATGGTCGTCAAAAGCTCAACCTTGAGCAGACCAGGAAGGTATTCCTTCAGTTCTGAAATAAACCAGACTCTTCTTTGACCCTTTGACTCGATAGTTCGACTCACTATACCTGGCAGCGGCTGCTGCTTACGACATCAAATCTAAGGTTAATAGGATGGCGCGGTTGTCAAGAATTCGCAGACATCGTATAATGCCCGCTAGACTGAAACTAGTCCCGCTTTGGTCGGAAAAGTAAAATTGATGGAGTAGAAAAGTGTGTTTTTTTTTAAATAAGATGTTTTATGGTTTTACGTTAGAGACATCAAGATGAAAGTTAGATTCGTGTCTGTTCAACAACTGCTTCTCTGCGGCCATCTTGGCAGAATGCACTGAAGGCTTATCCTTGTCTTCAGCTTAGTCCAGTCCTGACATTCTTAGCCTTCCAATGTTTCTTGTTTTAAGCACATTGTCTGACTCGAGCAAGTGTCGGATTTCACCTCAGCTAAGCTTTAGTGGGTTAGTAGTCAAGGGAACCAAAGATATTGTTGCCGTTGATGCATAAATTCCCCCCCACCCCAAGTCAGCGTAGAAGGTAAAAATAATAATAAAGTCTTAGCATGGCCCAGACCAGCGGGCTGACAGCGGACTAAGCATAAATCGATATATAAGTGATTGCTGGCTAGACATTTGAGTCATGATACCAACAAACAAGTCTTATCCTCTTTGTCTGACAGACTGTCATTCCTGTCTCGCTCTTTATGCGGAAGATATCTTCATGGTAGGCGTACGTATTGCACAGACGACGTCTTGTCTCAAGGAAGAGAGAATCTCGCATTAGTTATCTCGGGACCACAGTCTTTTTTCTTTAAGCGCCATGTTGTAATCATTTGCAATAATTTCCTATGCGATATTTACCCAGAACCTTCGACGTTTTGGCGAAATACATTTTTCTTAGATGTTGTTCACTGTTGTAGCGATGAATGACAGCTCGACA
Source organism: Marisa cornuarietis (assembly GCA_004794655.1). NCBI lineage: Eukaryota > Metazoa > Mollusca > Gastropoda > Architaenioglossa > Ampullariidae > Marisa > Marisa cornuarietis. Next base: position 4,088,649 of record SMMW01000025.1, read on the forward strand.
CCTATAGAAGCGGTTTAACTAAGAAATCGTAATTGCACTGTCATGATAAACACCTGTCGTTGACAGAATAATTATTATGCTGACGTAGCCACCTTCAAGTGCAAAATCTTAATTTTAGATCATCGACTGCTTCCAGTTCCATGTGTTGGGTACAAACAGTAGGTGAAATATGTCGTTAAATAATATTTTGCTGAATCATACTTTTTGGGTTAAGCGATTACCATGTTCAGATTTCAGCTCACTTATCAATTCTTGATTGCTTGTTTAATATTTTTAGTGATAGTTGTTTAGAATAAAGTATGCATTTATGCCTTTTGAGGGAGTGAAACTGTTTGAGTTGTTAACTTCCAGGAGGCCTGTTCATGAAACACCTGTGCGTTACAGATTTAGCAATATGATATAGTGCTTCCTTGCAAGTGATCTCGTGAGTAGTGTTTACTTCACTGCTCGCCGTTTCACTTTTTCAAAATAGTTTTGGAGAAGGAAAGTGAGCAATCTTGTGCCGAACCTTAGATGTTCTTAAATTCATAAAAAATGCTATACGTGCCGATATTTTGTTATGGAAGGATGCATGTTGTACCACTGATCTGAGAGTAGAAACATGTTGACCAGGTTTACTTTAAATATTTTTAATGCTTCTGTTCAATATTTTACAATATTACAAAGCTCTTGAAATGAGAAGAACTGTTAAAAAAAAACCCTACCTTCTTCGTCCGTAAAAGTGATGGGAGTAGAGCAGTGTATTTAACAAGGAATACCCGTGAAGGCTCAGGTCGTTCTATGACGTGCTTAAGTGCATGACAGTTTGCCATGGAGGTAGTAGATATTACTGTAACATGCATGTATGCTAGGGGATGCTATGTCTGTGTTCATGTGGTGGTAGGTATTGGTGTAACATGTCACATGTATGCTAGACATGTCTGTGTTTATGTGGTGATAGGTATTGGTGTAACCTGTCACATGTATGCTAGGGGATGCTATGTCTGTGTTCATGTGGTGGTAGGTATTGGTGTAACATGTCACATGTATGCTAGATATGTCTGTGTTCATGTGGTGGTAGGTATTAGTGTAACCTGTCACATGTATGCTAGGTGATGATATGTCTGTGTTCATGTGCACATTGCGGCTTTCACAGTGTCATGCACTGGTTGTAGGGAGCACCACCACGACACAGCAGGGAGTGAGACGTCAAGTACCCAGACGGGTCTGCAAATCTCATTTGTGCGTCAGACGCGCAGATTAGGCTTTCAGACCGGTTATATTACACCTTCCTGGTATGTCTTTGTTTTTCCGCTTTTATGTGCCCACAGCTGTGCACAGGCAGTCTCAGCAAAGTTCTGTGATCTCGCGTTTTTCCCTGTCTTTAGATTTTATCTTTTCTTGGAAGCAGTAAAAGTTATAAGCTGCTTAATTAGTTGTCTGGGTGTCCTGCTCAGCAAATTAATTCTTCTGAAGACTAGACGAGAAGGTAAATGATGCACATAAAAAGGAGATGCTTTAATTGTAGCAATACAGCGAACATTTTGAAGTAAACTTTATGTTTGATGGTATGGGTAGAGAGGGGACTGATGAAAAGATTCTTCCGCCAGGTCCGAGTTCGGTTAGAAACAGTCAGTTAATTGATGTTACAAAATAGTTACAGTGTGTGTGTGTGTGTGTGTGTGTGTGTGTTAGAGATCATTATCATCAGACTGCGTCGATTTAATGAGAATAATTTGTGTATGGCACTATGGAGGCCGGGATGGAGTACGGTATCATTATGTGGGTGCTGGTTATTGTGACAGTTGAGAGGAGCTGGCTGGAGCAGGGAAATAATGCAGACGATGGAAGTGGAACCCCCTGTGAGTGTACTGCCGGCCGTCCCTCAGGTCGTAACGTTTCTGTTTCTTGGGGGAATGCGTAAGTGCTGCATTAGCTACCGCCTTATTTAAAAAAAATAAATAATTAAATTATAGGCTAATCGAAGGAGTCGATTAAACAGAACTGTAGTACCAGGTTTTCTTAGACAGACACATGCATACATACCTCTACATTGGTATGCGTGTATTGTGATTACAATGATAGTAAGGATGATAGGAGAATGATGAAAAGCTTTTGCGTACAAGGCATTAAGCACTTCACACCATTTCGAACCCATGATGCAGTCTCTTGCCGACAGGGTGACTACCCACTTCTCTCACAGTCCTGCTTGTTTGCTGAACTGCTTCAGTAGCACTACCAGGGACCGCACTGCTTCCATTCCCACCAGCCACGGCCGCTGTCTGGCAGGCCGCCCTTCTGCTTCTTCACGCTTACTTATTTTCAACATCATTACATGCAGGCATGGTGCCTTCATACTCATCAGATATTGACCGCCTTATAACGCATCGACCGTATTCCTACCAAAAATTAAAAAGAGGAGGGAAACTACAACGCCAGTCAATGGTTTAGACGTAATATTGCATGAAGGAGAGGACCGGAGAAATATGATTTCCCGTTCATCGCTGTACTGTCATTTATCAATCAATAATACGTGCCCATCTTTATGACCACATGGACATTTTCAGTCAATTTTAGAAAAATGTGATGCCCCGCTTGTTGCAAACGACACATTTGAATGTTACTGAAAAATTGTTTCACTTTCTTTATGAGAGAGTAGTAGTGTTGAAAGGAAACAAAAAGTTTGAAGTTTGATCAGATGGAAAAGATGGACGTGAAATATCTGATGTTAAAACGAAGATAGGGATCTACAATGAAAAAGAGTAACGAGCGTGGGGCTTGCGTTGAAGGAGGAGTCTTGTGTAGGAGGGGGGACGGAGAGGGCGCGGCCAATGTAGGAACGACATTTACAGGAAAAAGCAAGCAGATCGATGCACAACGAGATGGTCCGTTTGGAAGGTGACTGATAATATGTGAGAGTTGATGTTCAGGCTGCTGGCTACTCATTGCTGAATATTAATCTAACATTTCCCGCGCTGTTTCTTGTTGGTGTTATCGACTAGCCGCTGCTTGTCCCATTCCCTCCTCCGTGAAGGTAATCTGTCAGACATCCCTTCTGGCACCTTCCTTTTGCCACATTACACCTTCCTTCTTCCCACGTCCGAGAAAAAGAATAATTTTTACTTTTAGTTACACTATCTGCTTGTCTCCCCAGTACATCCATATGAGACTGAGATCAGCTGTATTCTGCATTAAGCGAGAAACTTCTAGACTTCAACCTGTCCGCACATTCCCTCGAGCCCTCCCATGTTTTCTCCCCCCCCCACCCCAACAACTCCCCCTTACCACTGCCACGCAGTCCTCATAAATCAGCGGAAAATGAGACAGCATTACTGGCGGGTTAAACGTTGATAGGTTTACGGGCAAAATGCAAAGTCCTCGGGCGTCTGGGCCAGATGGCTGTCATAGCTGTGAACCAGAAGCACAACCGAAGGCGAGAAAATATGACAAAGATATTCTGGCAGTGGTTAGGACCGCGGTGGTTAATGAGACTTGTAAAGCCCTGTTAAAATGGTTGCTCGGTGTCTGCTACTTTGCTGGATTTGAAAGCGATTCGATCAAATCAGATTGGCCGCAATACTGTCAGGAAGTCGGCGAAGTAGAGCTACGCAGAAATGGACCTAAAAGACGGAGAGAATGAAAAAGATGACAAACGGGAAAGGGAATGGAAGAACGGAGACTTGGAGATAGGGAAGTAAAAGGGAGATGGAAAGGAGGTGGAATGGTTGAGGGGGGAGGGTGAAACTGGCCTGTTTCCAGGCGTTGGTTTCCACGGAAACGTTTGCTGCATGCAGCAGTTCGCTAACCCAGTGGTGCGTTCGCACGATCCACATCATCAGACCTGGCCATTAAGAAAGTGTGCCGGACATTCATAAATGGCTTCTCATTTTGTTCCCACAGTTTGCTCTTCATTGCACCTGTCAGAACAGGTGGGGAGCATGTGGACACGTGACTGGCCGGCACGTTTCGAGATTACCAGGCTTGACTCCGGCTTGTGCGCTTTGATCTTGTTTGAGGAACTAATACTAGCTTTGTCTATGCCGACATCTTCATTGAGACAGCAATTTTCTGACACAACACACTGCGCAGTGTTGCAGCCATCTTGTACTTCCTTGATAGCACCAAACACTTCCCTGGCCTTTGGCTCCGGTCGCTTGTCTGCATGTTGCTTCACAAAACACCTTCACGTCTTTCTGTGCTTCGTCTTTATGGAAAGCACAGAGGAGATTTGGCTTCCGCCCTGTTGCCAGATAACTATCTCTGGACTTCATTTGATCTTTCGATTCCTGCGCCATCATTATCTTTGGCAGGAGAGGCCTAAAAATGTTGTTCAGATCAGGGCTCAGCCTTTCTGCTGTTTTTTTTTTCACTGGAGACTAAAGAAAGGCCGCAAAATTTAATCTCGGGATTGCGACGTCCCAGGGATACCAATAAAAAAACGTGGTGGGGCAGGCTGTAGTATTTATGACCGGAGAAACCGCGTCTACTGAAAAACTGTGATAGTCGTTTTGTCATGGATGGATTTTTTTTTATAAGGGCTAGCGTTGATTTTGCTCACCGCGCGAAATCATCGCGCATTATAAAAATATTAAGCTTGCAAATATGAAGAGAAATTAATGTAGAAAGTTTTATATAAACTCGAAAAGAAAGAATAAACGTAAGTTTATTTCGGTAGGCAACAATTGTTTGTGTCTAGAATGACAAATATTTTTTCAACAAGCATGAAGATTGCTAACGTTTTCGTTCTGTAGAACGTGCTGATCAGACATAGTGGGGTTTATCTGTTCATAGAGGGACTGAAACATTTTATCTATATTTTGTCGATCATTCCTAGCATAATTATAATGTTTTTAGGAGCAAAGTATATTGTCTAAGATACAGTTATTCAAATCAGATTTGATCATACGGTTATGCTGGGGCTATTTTACTTCAGAACGTCTTAAAATATTAAATTTGTGTGGATGTGTGCGCGCATGCATTTGTGTATGTGTACATGCTGGAAAGGAAGACAGTTCCGACCGAAAAAAAGTGTATTTTTGCCCCGCAGATCCAAATGAAGTTTCTTCCGCATTTAAAAGACAAGGACAAATAAAAAAGTGAAGAAAAAAATTCTTCCGAGACAAGATGAGTTCAAGTTTTGATCAAATTAGCGTATACTTTTTCTCCTTTTATTTTGTTTTTGCCCTCGTGAATCATGTGCGCACTTGCTCGTTCGCTGCACGTGTGAGGAATCCAACATGGCGCCCAATGGCAAGAAATGCTGAAGGCACGCTGTAAAAAGCGAAAGGACCAGTGGAGTAGTGTGTGTGTGTGTGTGTGGGGGTCTGGAGAGTCATATGCAGGTTTTGCGAAAACGAAAACATACATCTTCACTGGATGCAGTTAGCGCGCCCGCCAATTTATCGCCTATTCTGCCGCAGTGAAAGAGCCTTGTTCATACTACAAGTTTTCACCCTTTCTTTGGGGACCGTGGGGAGGTGGGGAGGAATGGGATTTGACAGAGGAAGGGGTGGTGGTGGTGAGGTGAGTGGCAGCACAAGAGAACGAGAGAAGAAAAAACTGGAGCATGCGAGAAGTATACAGGAGTTCGTAAACAAGACTGCAGGTACGCAGACATCGTTTGGTACTAGTGAGTAACACCGAGGTAGGCGGGTGGGCTGCGCCCTAATTTGTTAGGCCAGGTGCCTGGTGGAAGAAAAGACTGGTGCATTTTCTAGGATGTCGACCTGGTTGAGGGCCACAGATAAAATCTGCCCGGAGAGTATCTGCCAAAGAGGGACGAATGTGGCGAGAATGTTACTCTGCCCTAAGGCTATACCTGTCGAGCATCGCGGCTCCTCTAGTCTCTGAACCCGTCCACCTTCACGGCGTTGGTCGCTGCGCGCAACAGTTTACCTTCAGCAGCGCTTCTGCCAATCGGCGCACGGACTTGACAGAAAGGGTCTGTAGTGTTTGAGAAATTCGGCTTCCTTACGATGGTAATTGCCCATTCTGAGTGGTGTATGTGTTTTTGTTTGATTGGTTGGGCTGGTTTGGATGAGTGGTTGATGGCTGTAAAAAAAATAGGCATGAATTCCTTCTAGGAAACGCACACTATTACTACCGGTCTGATGCAGTTCTCTGCCTCACATGTTATAAAGTGGGAAATGAAAAGCTGCACATCTGCCCCGTGGTCACATCTTCTCGTTTATGGTTCGCCCAAGAAGACTGCAACCTCCATTCTGAAAGATGAAGCACAAGCATCACAACGTAAGGAGAAAGACCATGTGACTAATTTCCTTTCCTACCCTCCTTTGCTCAGCACCGCCACTTTTCATCTGATTATACCGTGTGGCTCCACACCGAGAAGTGGCCTAATTTTGGAACCCATCTTTTAAAAAAAAGAAAAAGCCTAGATCCCATGGCTCTTGCTCATTCGATCAATTTCTGCTGCAAGCCATAACTTCTGCATGGGTTACAATTCATCACCGCTGGCAACGCATTGCAGGGCTAGAGTCTAGTAGAGGACTTGAAAGGGCAGCCGCCTGGTCTGTCAGCACAAATGAAGCTTAGTACGATTGGGCGCAACGGAGGTGTGGCTCAGCGCATCACAGGATGCGAAGGGTGATAGTGCGCGGGCTAGAAAGAATGTTGGTTCGATTGAAAAATAAAAATAGTAGAAAGTTTAGCGTCTTTGTCTTACGCTCTCTGGAAGATACCTAGTTGTTCGCCATTGGTGTGGCGGGGCTGTAGAAGAAGAGAGGCTGGGAAGGTCAAGGACACGGCGCGTGGGGCCACAGAGATGCACATTCCGCTCCCACCCGAAGTGGTGAAAAACAGGGTAGGTAGAGATCTCAGAGAGCGAGCTTACGTTTACCCAGTGTAGTTTTCGCGCACACCCTTGTCCCCTCCCCCCCTCCAAATCCCTTTTTCCTTTTCCTCTCTTCCACCCCCACCCAATCTCCACTTCATCTCGCTATTCTTTACCATCTCCTGCCATATGCCTTTTGTTTGAGTGTGCGCTGATACGCACTTGTGTTTCCTATTATGTATCATTTCCTGTTTAAGGGACTGCAACTCTTTATAGCGTCTCTGCTGTCTTCCGGGCACATTGGAATATAGAGGGGAGTAGCTGCGTAGTCCCAGCCAGGTTCGCCGCAGAGCTAGACTTCTCAAGTCACGTGATTGGGGCATGTACTAGTGTTAGGAGTGAAAGCCGTGACCGACGAGCGAAGAAGCTGAAGTCGTTGGTGATGAGGTTCGCTCAACTCGTAACGCCCCGCTTAAAAGGCTTACCATCGTTCTTGTGTCTGTGGGATACAGTCGGCAGAATGAAGTGTAGTGACACAGTGAGTGGTGGATGGCAATAGTAGAAAAGAACTACAGCGCAGTGTGACGGTGTGTCCAAACTTTCCTTCTCCACTACACTCACGCAAGAACGCACACACACACACACATGCACGCGCCGTAACTAAGACGCTAGGGGGTTGAGAGGTGTACTGTTTCGGATATGATCGTACTCCTTCCTTAGCCACCATGGAGCTGGGACTGTTCCCAGACACGCATATGCTGCTCAGTAAGAAAATGTGTATCTAGCTTTGGGTAGTAAGCAGTATTGGTGAACTGCGACAAAGAGCGCCACGGTAAGCTTGGAAACGTCGAGAAGGTGTTGAGACACGGTTAAAATGTGGAGGTAGGGATTGGTGGAGATGCTTTTAGTGCTTGCGTGCTCAGAAGGTTGCCTTGCGTTTTCTCTTTCTCCTTGTGCGAAGAAATGTAGCTTAAAAGTTGTAAGGAGCTCATTGTGGAAACATGACGTGCCAGTTAACTCAATTACTTGACTGGAAATTTCCGACGTGTGTTTAATGACCTGTTTCCTGTCCCTTTCGTGAAGCATTTATGGAGAATTGAAGCGAAGAAAGAAAGCTCTAATATTTTTGACTTTTGTCGAAACGGTGTGAGCTGTTGACACGAAACAAAATTGCAGTGGACAGCATTTGTTCAAAACGCGTACCTCGAAGTTAGATAATGTCATTGAAAGTTTGCGCCTGTGGGTGAAAAAAAGTCCTTCTGCAAAGAGTAATTGGCTACAATGCTGTCGGCAGGTCTTTTTGTTCTGCCATTGGTGCCAATGCAGACAAAGCGGAAGAAGCTGCCTTCCTGTAAACCCATATGCGTTCTACAGAGCGCAACTTTTTTCTGAAATGGACTTCTTTCTGCGTGCTCAGATAAATCTGTTCATACCCTGTTTCCTGTTTCTGTCTTCGGCGCGAGAAGTCCATGAAAACCTCCTTCTCAGCTGCTCCTACTTTCACACCTGAGTTTTTCTAAGAGAGTGTAGGATTAGCGGTGAAGGAGATTAGCACCTCGTATAGAGGTGCTCATGGGTTTCCCAGGGAGCGGCAGTCTGCCAGCCTCTTATCGGGGCGTGATCGGCGGATGTGGCTGTTTGACGCTGGTGGAGATAAGTCATTTCGGCGCTGGAACTGCAAGCAGTTGGCACTTTTTTTTACAAGTATTTGAAATGAAGGATTTTTTGCAAAGGGTGCAAAGATCAGAAGATTATCTCAGGACTGAAAAACCTTAGAAAATGGAATCAGTTTCGTGGAAGCTGATGCTGAAAGAGTCGAGGCAAACAAGTCAAACGAAAAATCAGACATACGGTCCTGCTCGTATCCCGCTCTTCCAAAAATGTTATCAGAAGCCAATGTGACGGAGACAGTGGAGTGAAAAGCTAATATAACGTGTGTGATGAATGTATTGCACTTTACATATCCCTTCCCTCCCTCGGGTGTTGCTTTTTTATAGCTTGCAAGTTTTTTTGGGACACGCACGCACAGACACAAGCACACACACAAAGAACGAACGAGAGAGAAAGAGGTATAGTTTTTGCATATGTACTCCTTTTTTCGTTCATAGCTCTTTAAAACTGAAAAATTAAAAAAATAAACAAAAACAGAAAAATAGATATTTACAACTTTACAGGTGGAATAATTGAGCAACTAAGGGTGGGGAATGGAGAGAGCGTCAGAGACGGAAAGAGAAAAATGTTCGGTCTCCAGCTGACTTTAGTAAACAACCAGAAAAATCGCAGATTTTGCAAGTGAACGATACATTTGTACATAAGATGGCAGGCAGAGGAATGGATGTTGAAACAAGATTAGACCGCTGTGACAAGAGTGGAAGGGAACAGTAGACAATGACAGGTGAAGCACATAAGAACGCTGAATGAGCTACCACCACGGTATCTAGTATAACCCATCAGAAGCTGAATTTACAGCGACCCACCTGTGAGTGACATTGATGGGAGGGGAGGGAGGGAAGGGAAGGGAAGAAAAAGTAGAGGAAGGTTGTCAAAAAGACCAAAATGTCATTTAGACCGACTTCGGCTTTAATCAGATCGTTTGAAAAACGCTTAGGGATGGCTTTAAAGTGAATGACTTCTCCATTTCCACAGTATAAATCTGTTTGTACTTCTTTGCCGGGAGTTTGTGTTGATTAAGGGCATCAAGTTTTTGCAACACGCCCGCACCCGCGCAAAAACTGTGTGCAGATTTGTTTTCACATCGTTCTTGATCTCTGTTTTTATTTCCAGTGAGAAGGGAGGAACTGGGCATGCCACGAGCACCTCTCATGAAGGGTGAGTCTTGTTTAGGCTGCTCTGCCTCCAGGTGACCATTATAATGCCTTCTTTTCTCTTTTGTTGTGAAAAGGCCTGATAGGTTTGTTCCAGAAATAGAACAGTTTTTTTTTTTGGTTGTTGTGTAACTAAGGAAGGGCCAGCCAATAAGAAGTCGGCCACATGTGATTACGTGGTCCTTGGAAGCTTCGCGGTGTTTACCTGTATCAGAATCGTCTCCTCTTTTGTCGACGGGGGCTTTGAGATCATGCACCTGGTCTTTCACGCCCCTACCCCGCCCCGTTTTACTCTCGCAGGTAGCTGGTGCTTTCCTTCCACATCGAAAATTTAGCACACAGTTATCAGGAGCGTCCGCTGCTCTGTGTCATTTCTGAACCCATCTCCCATCTCCTTTCATGAGCTATGCCAGGTAGCGCATTATAAGGCCGCCTGTTTCCAAAAAGGAAAATAAATCTCAGAGCGTCACATCAAAAGAGAGCGAGATCTAAGCAGGCAACCTCCTTGTGATAAAAAGAAGAGCTTGCTACTCATCATTAAATGTATGATAGCCCACAGAACACAAGACACTTCCTGCACGCTCAGCTAACCTTCCCTTCCGAGAAGTCAATGCGTGCTGGAGGTTTTGCAGGTGAGCAGCGTGCTTCTTTCTGACGAGACAATGCAGATGCCGGAGGGACAAATGAAGGTGTCTAGGTTTATCGCAGTGACAAACAGCTGTCTACAGCTGAATACCTTTGTCTGCAGCAGTGCATGTTGGACGTTGCAGTGTCTTGTCGAAGGTAGCAAACGAGTGGGGGTCTATTTTAAGACTGTAGAGGACGGGCTTGTCAGAGATAGTAATTTCTGTGTAAAATCTGCATGTCACGGGAAACAAATGTTCTTCACAAGATAGACCCCGATGCATAGTTGTGTAAGCCGTCGACTGGGACCGGAATCTTGGCAAACAGCATGCACGAAAACGCACAGCGCTCAGCCAAAAGACGATTTTATTTAAGGGAAGGGGCCTGATGTGACAGCTTAAAACCTCCAAAAGTATACAGATAGAGCACGCAAATAAACACATTTCACACCAGTCCTACAGTGGGTAAGAAGAAACTTCATGAGTGAAGGCAAGAAGTGAGCTTTGCGAAGAGGTAGGAGACAGCAGCATATTGCAGACACACAGATCGCCCTGCACAGCTTGCAGTAGAGAGCCGCGCTCCCATGGGAGGAGAGAGCAGGAGGGCTGTGAGGATACCCGCGTATGCGGGGGTGGGGGGCACACCACGGGGCGCACTACAGACATCAGCGCATTATGTGAAGCCGGCAAAACAAAGACAGTTTACCTTGCCGAATTTACTTCCTGCCAAACAGAGCGTGTAAAGACGTGCAGTACTTTACCCTGCTTTATCAGATGTCTTGTTTTTTGCTTTAGGCACTATGTGTGTGTGTGTGAGAGAGAGAGAGAGAGAAAAAATGTTAGACGTTTTGTGTGGTGTGTGTGTGCGCGCGCGCGTGTGCGTGTGTGTTTAAGAGGGAAATTGTGTGTTTGTTAGAAAGAGAGAGAGTAAGAGAAAGTGCATGTGTGCGTGCAAGCGTGTGTGCGTGCTTGTGGAGGAAGGGATGGTGAGGGTGTGGGTGTTGCGCAGATTTGTCCTTTCATATATTTGTATATACATTTTGTGCGCGTGTGGTGGATGCGTGCATTGATTTGATAATATTGTTTACTGCACTTTCTGTTCCTTGTGAAGGTAACATTGAGCACGCTGTTCTTATTTGTGTGTGTGTGTGTGTGTGTGTGTGTGTGTGTGTGTGTGTGTGTGTGTGTGTGTGTGTGTGTGTGTGTGAAAATCTTGCAGGAGAATCTGATGGGTGCTTCCATGCAACTGTGAATGGTGTTTGTATTTCTGGCCAGTTGCCACGCGAGACAGTGTTACAGTTTGAAATAAATGTTTTACTGGAGACGGGCCTCTCCACATTTTTATGTGCTGCCTTTTAGTTCGCTGCTAGAGCGTCTTAGGAGAAAAAACGATTTGTTTTGGGGCTGTGTTGACAGATTGTGTGACAGGTATATGCCTGTGCTCCAAACCTTGCATCAAACTCTGCCTGCATCTCTGCTGGCAGCTGCAGGCCCACAACGATCTTGCAGCTCGATCCGCACAGCAAAAATTCACGGGTGGAGGCTTGCTGGAAGCCCGCCGTACGCCGTTGTCATGGAACAAGAGTTTTATGGCTTTACTCACAAAAGAAATGGTGGAAAGGGAAAATTTAGTATTTACATGCAGTATATAGCAAGTTTTCGTGACGTTAGTGAGCACTTTCATGTCAGTTAACCCATTCAGACTGTGCATTGTAAACTACCCTCCGCAACATGTTCTTAAACTCTGAGCTCGTTGTAAAGGTAAATAGTTTCTAAGTCTGTTTTTGGAGGCTGTATAGTAGTTGGTGCACGCGGCTGTAGAACTGAATGATTGGGACAGGGGAAGGGGGATGAGAGAGCATTTACCAGTTTTTGTGTTTTTCAACATCCCCATGCCTACTTTTATGTATGATAGATGTGAATATCAAATTTGATAAATTCGTTTCTTCTTACAAAGTCATCTGCCCTAAAATAGCAAAGATGCCTGGCATTTAAATTGTCTTCTCTCTCGCGTCTCGACAAATTCCTTCTGGGGTCTGGTGATGTCAGACGAAGACTGCAGCAGGTAATCCCAATATGCTTGTCTTGATACTGCTGTGTGCCGGCCATATCGTGTAGAGAACGCCAGTTAGTCTCGATACGTGTGGTCTGTTAAAGATAAAAAGCTACGGGAAACGACACGCAAGTTTCTGTGTGATATGGCTGCAACGTCTGGCCCACATTTTTTTTGTTTCTTTTTTGGCCTGATGATCGCGGCAATGTTCCTTATGCATCTCTTTCGTTAGCACGGAATTGGACGACTGGCCTGTTGTACGCATGCGAGGGCAGCCGAACGCGGGTTGCCAGCTTAAAAAACCTTCGGCATCGATCCTTTAGTTTGCGCAGTCATTCTGTCCAAAATAAAAACCTGCATCAAAAACCCTAACCTTAAAGCTGTCTAAATCATAGATGTCGAGTTAACAGGTTAACAAAGAAACAAAAGATCCATAAACAGGTGTGATGTTGACACACTAATGGCTGTACCCACTAAGCCAGTGGTTTTCAAACTTTTCCAGACGAGTAGCACTTTCGAAAATTCGAATTGACCGAGTACCACCTCCCAACCCTACATATTGCCCCGTAATATATATATATATATAATATTCTTTTATTTTGGTGCATAGTGCTCGCGTACCACCCATCATACCTTCTGAAAACCTCTGCTCTAAGCTGTAGCAGCTGTGACAAAAACAGTCACCGTTTAAACTACAACTGTAACATTTCCATTGACATCAGAAACGGACAAACTAAAAGACGATGCATTCGTTGTAGAAGTAAGCACGGAAATAAAAACAGTGGCATTGCGTGCTGATGTCGTGATATTATTTAGTAAACTACATTATAATTAATAGTTATTCTGATCATTGCAGTAGTTGTCAGAGAAAGTTTCAAGGCGTTTTTTTTAAAGTCCACGAACAACGTTACTGGACTGTTAAAAATTTGTCAGGCATTAAGAAAAGGCTAACTTTTACCGTCCACTGCTGTTGACGACTGCCATGTTGACCTTTTTCATTTTTAATAGCTGTTTGATTTTTTGTGGTAGCAAAAGCTCATTCATTAAATATTGTTTTGTAAAAAAAATGATAATAAACGTGTTGGGCGGTTTTTGGCTGTATAGAAGCTAAACTTCTTAGCGTGCCTCGCTCTTTTTTTTCCTTAAAAAACACTTAGGGGTCTCACGTTTTGAGTCTGTTTCACATTTTAGGGCTTGCTTTAACGTTGTGGGGTCTGTCTCATGTTTTGGAGTCTGTCTCCCGCAAGCGATCCTAGTGGTTAGTGCCCACCGCTTCAGACAGGGTCACTAAATCGAGGCACGCCCAGGTCTATTACTAAAATCTCCTGCCTGTATTTTAGATACGAGTACCTACTTCCTAAAGGAACAGGATGTACTCAGTCTTGCGTGCGCCCTAGACACAGTGAACCACTCGCCTTTATAATCGTTGCCTGGTAGTTAAGGGTGTAACCTCACTCGCTTGCCTGCTCACTCACACTCCAGACATACGCGCGCCCGTTCGCTCACACGCGCGTGCAAACTTTCTTAGGGTGAAAAGCAAATACATCTAAATACACATTTAAAAGTTCTGCCGGTTTCACTTGTTCCAAATGAAAAACATCTGTCTTGACAATAGCTCCACCTGTCAAAGATGGGAAGCAGTGTGGACATTGTGAGCTCGAAACAATTTGCTAGGCGTTGGCGTTGACAGGTGTTGAGTGTTGTTAAGGAACAGAAAGATAAGGAAGTGTGCTATTAAGGGTGTGCAAGCCATGCAGTAATTTCCACATGTCTACAGTTTTAGAATTCTAGGTATAAACGATATTGCCTCCATTTTTCTCACCTGAATGTGCAGGTGTGCGGTTTTGACCAGGGAACTAAATGGCGGCAGTTTACTTAAGATGGCTGATACTGTGCGCTTGCATGGTTTCTAAAAATATAACCCAGCAATCCTCAGGAGTGACCCGCTGAACTTGAATTAGACGCGAAGCAAAGAAGATCTTTATTATAGCCTCTACAACCTCGCCGCCCAGGCGTATCTGTTTGTTAATGTGCTGACAGGTTTTGACACTTCAGAACATCTTTCTTCTGAAAAGCAGCAAAGATCGTCTCCATTTCTGGTCTTTATAAACAAAATTACACAAGGTTTTTTGACTACAGTTATCGCGGACACGCCAGTGACAGATAGCTCCTACCCTAACCCTTTGGCCACTGAGAGGCTGAAGTAGGGCTCCTCCTCCTGTCGCATAAAGAGGCGCTATTGTACGCCTGAAGTGATTACGTGAGCAGCGTCTAGGGGCGATATGATAAGTTGCGGTAAGTCCTTTACGTGTACGCCAGGTTTGCCTTTGCCACAACTGTCGTAACGCAGCTTATATTGGCCACACGCTACGGAGGTGAATAGTTCGCGAACACTGTAGTACCTAGCGGCCGGGTTGGAAGAGGGGGGGGGGAGGACGAGGACACAGCTGCACTAGATGAATGCTTAAGTCTAGCACAGCTAAACTGCTTATCAAATTGCCTTAAAGCATCCCCCTAACGGGACTCTGCACCCTTACCCAGACCACTCAGCGAAAGGGTTACTTGCAGTCCTCGAGCAATGAAAGGAGTGATTAGAGGGTTAGCAATGTCAGGAGGATTGTGCAGTTTTTCAGTGGCGTTTCGAGCTGGCTCTCGTATGGGAGGTGATTACTTGTTTTCAGATGCAATAACAGATGGTCTTGGACCTAGTCCTTCGAGATGGCCGCACCGGCTAGTTGTGTGCGTGCGCAGCCAGACAATGGCCTTGAATCGGAAGTGAGGGAAGCATGAATACATTGCGCTAATTTTGGGCCTACTTCTCGCGGAAGCGGAGACGGTAATTGCGTTAGGCGGCTGATTAACAGCCGATCTTCTATTGTGATGATGGGCCTCTGATAGGAAAGGCGATGCCTACAATGTTATTAACGTCTTTGGTAGCATAATTATTGATTTATGTTTTTACGATCACCTAACTGCAGCTTGTGCGTAGCTTCGTGGGGTAGGTGGTCATCACCTCATGATGTGCCAAAGGATAATGGTGAATGGAAGGTTGTGGTAGTGTGGCGGCGGTGGTGGTAGTGTGTGTGTGTGTGTGTGTGTGTGTGTGTGTGTGTGGATGAATAAGTGAGTGAGAGAGAGGAGGAAATAGTTTTCGTGCCTGTAAAAGTCAGACTTCCGCCATTGTAACCTTTCATTAAGGATACCGAAAATATTTCATCTCTCTTACTGTTGGGAGCCATTAGACGTGTTTTGTGTTACCTGCGCCATCCAAAGGTGCTGGTAAATATTTCACATGATATGTGTATCATCTTATGTGTGACCAGCCATCTGCCACAACTGTTTATATTACAGCACATTGTCCGCAACCTTATGTTAAACTATAAGATACAACTAGGAATATCACAATATAAATTTTAATTATTATTTCTTTTTATCTCGGCTTGTAAGGCGCCAGAAGGCAAGGTTGACTTAGTTTGCGACTTTTCTCAGAGCTGGGCGTCATCGGCCATCGATCAGTGATAAGATTACTTGGTGTTTGTCTTTTCCTTCATTAGCCGCTACAAACTCTCCAAATCGATAGTTTCAGTCGGTTATTTAAATCATATTGCTAATCTCATTTAAGAAGAAGCTCTTAACTGTGAGAGCTGTCGATACCAAACTTTCTTTATTTGGATGAAAATAGATTGAGAGGTCACTTTTAGCTATATCACATCAAAACATCGAAAGAGTTGGCTACTTTATTGCTTTTTGCGTAAGCTTGTATAAGAAACGCGAGATCACATCAGGCACCGCTGGTGACAGTCTACGGGACAAAAAATATGACGAGTGGCGTTTCAATTGTGATACCCTTCCAGAAGAAACTGAAATATGGTGATGTGTTGTCCTGGCCCTTAAGATTGAACATCATTTTTGTTCTTTATGTTGCCTTTTAATCAGACTGGCCGAGCAAAATATGATCATCGGCCTGTTAACAACAACCTTGGGCTAATTAGCTGCCGAATCGATGAATGGTCGGAGCGCAAGCTATAGCAAAGGTTCTCTACGAGAGGTAGAGCTCAGCATCAAGCTTCCAGCTGCACAACTGTTTTGCTTTTGGTACATCGTTTGGAAACCATCGCCTCAGCACGCATTTTTTTGTACACATATAACATGCGCGCACACCGACTCAAAAAGGGAGAGGGTGGGGCTAGGAAAGAACTTTTTTGCATGCGTTTTCAAAACTTTCCGCTTGTCTGTGTATTTGTGTGTTTAAACAGTGGCTGTGCGAAGACTGCTAAACATGTGATGAAAATAGGCTTTAGTCAATAACGTTAGGAAGAGCTGGACACTTCCGACAGTTAGATTGTGAAATCACCTACATGAATATCTACATGTTTGCGTGGTGCAGTGCTCAAAAGAGGCAGTGAGTGTTCATAAATAGTACTTACTCACCAGTCAGATAACGAAGAATTCCGTTACAGCACAAGTAGATGGTCACAGACGCATTGAAAAATCAATTATCCACCAAAGCCAGAAGTCCTTTTTACAATGGGGAACACGTTTGGGCCAGTCCGCTGGCAATCACGCACGCACGCACGCGCGCGCACGACGTAGTAAAATAATGCTGCTGCGTTCCGTAGATACACTGTGGACGTGTACTGCACTCAGTTAATCAACAAGCGTGGTGCTTCCCAGACAGCCGTCACCAGGTGTCGCTACTGTTGTCATGGCGATTTTGGAACGCCGCTGACTTGAAATTCCAGCAAGTGCCAGTGGCGTCCTATTGTGTGGATTAACAAGAGGGGGGAGGGAAGGGGAGAGAGAAGTCGTGGAGAGAGCGAAGCAAGAATGTAATCGTTAGACACGTGCCGCTGGCACCGCCGCACTTGACACCAGCACTAGAGCACTGCCCACGTCTTCATGGAGGACGGCGTGGAGCAAGGGCCTCATGCAGCGTTGCTGCTGGGAGCTGGGAGTACCCACCTCGTACACCATATTGATAGCAGATACATAAGCCAAAGGTGTGGGAGGCACCCTTCCCTCTTGTGGCGGCGCCCACCCTCTTGAGCAAGGCTCGCCCAACTCACACGCGGTGCTCGTGTTGCGGCCGCGGGAGCCGGAGGGTTTAACTCTGGCACTCACAAGGCGGCAGACAGTGTACTCACAGATGCTTCGCTAGCAGGGTCCGCGGCCACGCCGACCGCTTGATATACGTTGGAACTGAAATTTAGAGAGAAAAAATAGTCTGAATGATTGTGGTAAACATCCGTGACAACATAAGACACCAGTTTCTTTGTGGCGATGTTTTTAACAAAATCAATTTTGTACTTTGCGCGGCTCCTTTCATTGCTTAACTGCCTCTTAAAGATAGTTTTGTCGGATAGAACCATAAGTAAATTTTCAGTGTGTAAATATAGGATTAAGTTATGACCTCTGTGGACAGAAAACTTTCAAAAGCATTGTCTGTCGATGATCTAGCTTTGACAATTTATGTTTGTTATTTTTGTTATTGTCTAGCATCGAGATTTGGTCTACGTTCGGCTTTCGCTGTGATGTTTTTATGATACATAAACTGGTAGTCTCTTGTGTTATTTGGATGGCACGAACAACGTTAAAAAGAACACAAATAGAAGGAACAAGATAGTAATTAGGACGACTACAACTGTGTATCGAGGACGGAATAAAATATAAACGATCTAGAAAGCAGCTTGGGTGGGTGGGGGGAGTTTTTAAGTGCTCTGCGATTTTATTTTATTTTAATTTCATTTTCACTTTCTGCCCTCACCCTTGCCACAGAGTCAGGTACGTGACGTTATTGTCAGAGTTGACGGAACCTGGAGTAACGGTCGACCAACTGTAGCCTACGGTGTATTTTCTAAGACAGCCTAAGATGTTTCTTACACATTGGGTCTTACAAAAAGCTCACGACGCCTCCGAAACACTATATTGAATGGAAGTTAAGCAAACAAGGATCCAAGAAGCCATGAACCAAAAGCGGGAGGCATATTAAAACAGCATGCCTGCACGAAGCAGCCAACATATATATTCTGTGAAGGTTTTACATCGCATCACCCATTGTTTTTAAAGGGTAAAGGGTTTTTTTTTAATTGAATAACAACATAGTTTAAAATCTGATGATGAACTCCACTGAAGCTTGACACTGTGTGATTTTACTGAAAAACGAAAACTAAGGATGGAAGCGGAGGGAACATAATTGGCATTTATATTTGTGAAGGCCTGTTGTTGTGGAAAATGAATGCAATCTCAAGAGAGCTATAGAGGCCCGTCGTGACTTTAAAAATTACTTTATTATTTTTTTATTTTTGTTTCAAGGATGGAAGTAAATGATTGTTTTGAGCAGGCTTTGTGGGAATGTGTGCGTGCGTGTGTGTGTGTGTGTGTGCGCGCGCGCGCATGCGTGCCTCGTTACTTCTTTCCCGGAAGCACGCCAACACTGAATGTTAAGCATTGCTCGTTCATTCTTTTTCAAATCAACGTGCAGGCCCTCGCTGCACGGTGATGGATTATTGCCGAGCAACTTTCCTTTAGTTATGGTTACTCATAAGAAAAAAGGTACAGAAAAAAGCCAAGGTGACGTGCCGCATTGGCTTAGAAACCCAGCGGGAATCATTAGGCAACTTGCTCAGTGTTACTCTCTCACTCCTTTCACTCCCATTCCTGATTAGTTCTCTCTGTTCACTTAGTTTGTCAATTAATTTCTCATTAAGGTCCCATCATCTGTCACACTGTTTCCACTGACGTTTATTTTCAAATGATTTTAGGCATCGATCGTGTGTCATATAGTTTCCGTTGCAATTTATTTAAGTACAATTTGAGTATATAGGTCGGTGTGCTTGAAAGAGACTTCAAAAAACACGACTACCAATAGATGCGGAAGGTAGGTGGGGAGGTATTGAAAGCAAGGAAAACCCAACATTCTTTGTCTTCAGTAAAATTATTCTGTTGTCCCGCGGACACAAACCCAACGCACACTTACAGTGGTGACTTGTTTTTAAAACAGACCAAATGCAGCATTCTTAAAAAATAAAGTGGCAGGAATCAACAAAGGTCGATTAAAAAGTTACTAGTCAGTTTGTCAGATAATATCTCGGGCACAAGAAGTATTGAAATGGTTCTCGTACTTGGAAGGAATATTACATGTCTGAACTGAATTATGCAGACTTGGCAGTATGAGCTTATTTTGTCTGCTGCATCGCTTGTAGAGAAAGTTTCCCAGTTGTCTGCGTCACAGAACTGACAATGAAACAGTTTTAAAGCTGTGGGGATTACCACCGACCTACACCGGACAGCATACATCTCTGACCACACAAAACAAATAATATTGGATGCAATCGGTCAAACACAGAAGGACTGAACATACAGTGTCACTGGGGTAATCTGAGCAGTGGAATCCGTTGGGAAAATGTATACTTTGCTTTGTCAGCGGCTGGACCGCTGTGTCAGAATTGTAAAAACCACTCGGCTGGGAAACAGGTTTTCAGAAGAGCTAACGGTCGATCGAAAACAGTGAGCAGGTTTTTGTGAAAACTGGGTGAGTTGTCCTGCCAAACTCCAAATATTTTCCATCGCTAATGGTCGGCTGTTAGAAGGGGACGAACGCAGCTCACTCAGCACCGGGTCTGTGAAACAAGACTGTGAAGAGAAGTCTTCCTTCTCCCCTCCCCCACTTGCTCGGCACCCTGCCTCAGACCTTGTTGACGTCGAGATCGCCCACATGGACACAGGTGCCAAAGTAAAATAACACGCGCCCCGCCCGCACTTAAGTAAGAACAAGTCGTGCTGTATCTTAAATCCTGCAAGTCTTCCACCTCGCCAGTGCTTGTGCCGGAGGTATGCCGTGATGGGATTGTTTGTTCTTGATGTGGAGCGCCAGTTCTTCTTGCCACTGCCCGCGGTGAGAATTGTCTGCACTGAGGCAGCGGCTCCAGATACGTTACACTGCACTCTGACGTCTCCACCCACGTGGTCCACATCTCGTGTATGTTCTCGCCCTCCTCCCACCATCATTCCTTTCTCATCTCCGCGTTCGACTTCGAAACTGGTTCTCAGCCCGCTTGCTACAGCTTTCCTTTGTCGTCGGGGTATCATCATCAGAAGGGAGTCATACCGATACAGTTTCAGTGGTCGCTCGTTTTTCTCGCACCTTAAACTAGAAGATGGTGTATTTTCGTCACGAATTGAACTCTTGGTTCAGTCGCTGCCAGTGTAACGTTTAGCTTTGTAAAAAGTGAGACGGGAGTGGATAGATATTGACAGCTCAACAGGGCAGCAACTTCTTTTTTGTGACTTTTTTCATTATGGTTTTAATGGTAACACAAGCGCACCGTTATGTTCCATTGTGCGGGCTTAATTATTTTCTTTTCAAAGCTACTTATTCCTGAAAGATGAGGAAAATAGTCCTTTCAATTCGCGATAGGAACGCTTTTGAACATCGCAGCTATCACCTAGTGTTGGACAGAGGTCATAAAAGAAGCCACGCTGATTGGGTAACATCTCATCTCATTAGCATATGAAGTGTTCTGGCATTGGCTGTGGCGCTCAGTGACGTCTGTCGTTAGAAGTGAAGTTAATCTAGTGTGCTTTCCCAGAAAAAGAAAGTATCAAAGATTTTAATTAAATAACTTTAAAAATAATCTATGTAATATAACAGTATTAATAATAAGTAATAAACAAAAAGTGCCATTGTATGTTAACCAGGCAACAGGGCTAAGTTTAATTTTGTCTTTAACTTGGGGTGAACTTGAACTGAAGCAGACAGCACGTAACTGATGGGCTTTTCTTCTGCCACCATTTTCTTTGCTTTATTTATTTTTTTCCTGTTACCCTGCCAGCGATGGACTTGGACAAGGTCTTGATCTGTCTTGACGGATAAGCGCAGGGTCTGACCTTCTGGCTTTTCGATATTTCTGATGAGACCATCACGCCCATTTTGTCGATGAAACCACTTCATCTTCCCGACTTGAGCAGCGGCACAAACAACACCGTGTAAAACGTGCTGTGCATTGCTCCGCCGTGGAAGCAGCACAAACGCCTGTCAGCGATGTGTCTTTAAATGCGTTATGTTTATAGCGAACCCTCGCACTATAAATCGTGTCCGAATGGCATCTATGTGTACAGAGAACGCCGCCAGTATTCGAGATTGTGGTCTGGAAGAAAAAAAAAATGCCAGGAGTCTGTGTGGTGCTGTTCCGACATGATGATGCACTGTGAGGTTTCGGCAGATTGTTTGTTTAAGATAGATGGATGACCCGAGAGAGAGAGAGTGAGGGGTGACCGATACTCTGCGAGATAAGGTCACATAAACTTTCCTGTACCATCTGCTCTTTGTACTCAAAACTGTGAGCAACCACATTCTTAAAGTAATTCAGGTGATCAGTAAGTACTCGCTAGTACTCATGGTTATAACTAGAGAACTCGTTGTCTTGCGTTGGCTTGTACATGTTCCATAGACTGTTCGCAGTAAATTCATTTCTCAATATAGAAACTCTCGTGTTTCACGTTCTTTGACATCTTTCACATCGCAAAACAATATCATGTACATCTCAGAGCATACTGTCTTCTACAGTTAATAATGAAAGGCATTTATGCGGGTATCTTGTATTGTGCACTAATAAACACGTATCTCCTTGAACAGTAAACACGGACATTCAGTCTCTTCACTTTTTTCTTTTTTCCGTACCTTCCCCACCTGTTCACCAACATTCCTCCATTGCCACGGATCATATGGTGTGTTCAGTTGATCTAAACGTTTCAAAGGTAAATGCAGTGTCAGAGTTGCCGACAGCAGTGCACGTAGAAAATCAGTCTTTACAGTCCTTCACAACCACCTGTTATTTTTTCGAAATATATAAGATAAAGTGCCTGTTCTCATAATCTAATAGTGACAAACCTCCATGGGTCGACAAACAGTGATAATACTGATAATACTACGAAGATGATACACACGAAGACGTTGTGTGTTTTTCGCATGATAATGTAGCCATCCACCACTTGGCCATGACTTTCAGTCACACTGTCTTTAGCGTTTCTCCTATCAACTTCTTGTTCTATATTATGCGGCCCAAACCAATTATAGTTCGTGTGTGTGCTGGGGTGGGGGTACGCATTTATGCGCTTGATTTTTGTAAACATGAATTTCAAACTCCCAAGACATTTACGTGTTGTTGAATGAGAGGGATGGCGGTAATAAGCACAGCACTCCCCCGCACCCATCCACCACCACCCTAACAACAGCAAATCAGAAAGACTATTTGTTTCGAGGAGTTAGGAAAGGAAAGGAAGATAAGGCGGCCTCTTTGTTTCAGCCAGTGATCTGGCAAGCCGCGGGCTGGGTGGGCTATCGTCACCATCACTTCTGTCGCTTTCGGCGGGCACCAGATTGCACGGCTTTGCAGACACTGGCAGCCCCTGCAGCAGCTTGCTATGTGAGGCCGAGAGGAAGAACGCGGGCGTCCAAACACGCCCGAGGTGCTTGCCCTGCATTCCCTGACTCGATAGTCAGAAGATTTCAACGTGTCCCTGACGTCTTCTGTGTTAAGGAGTTGCGGAGAACGTCTCGCAGTCCGAGGCTGACGCCGTGACACGCACCACTTTAAGAGGCGTCAGCCACTTCCCACCCGCGCGTTCCTCAAGCGTGGGATAAAGAGGCACCGTAGCTGCAATTGTTTGAGCAAAGCACGCTGCCTGCACTGACCTACCGCACAAGACCGAAGTTGCGGTTCACTTCACGTCAGTTAGAGAAGCAGGCCAGTGGAATCCCTCTGGGAGAGGAAGGGCAATCAAGAAAGTAACATTCATGAGGTCACCATGGTGCGGCAGGGCACGCTTCTATGTTTACCGGCCTTTGTCTTCACTTCCCGGAGGCCTAGGCCAGTCCCGATCGTAGCTTCTCGTGGACCGTTCCTTGGTTCACCAATTATTGAAAACGGGCTACCCGATAGCTTGGTTTGATGCCTGTTGGCATCGAGCTGTTGATATCGGTGTTCATATCACATGCACATGTCAAAGATGGGTCTCTCTAGAGCCTTCACTTGTCTTTGCTTTCGCTTGGTTATTTTCGCTGCCCTCCCTTGACTTCCTGTTCCTAGGAGTCTTGTGTTCGAATGGCGAACCGCTGACTGGCAAATTAAAGAATGAAAGGGGGGCAGACTAACAAGGGGACAACCTACACCAGTGAGCTACCTCGCGGGACACCTCTGGTAGATCACAAACCTTGTCCGTGGGGGGTTTAGGGTAGGTAGGTGCAAAGGCCGAACCGCCAGGAGGAAACGTGCGTATGATGCGAGACGGCTCTTGGGAGACTTGCATTTACCGGGGCCCGTCTACCCTCACCACCCCCAGAGTAATGTCATAGCTTCGGTTCCTTGGCATCATATCATCCATCTGTTGGATGCCCTGATTGCGCCTGCCAGCGACCTTGTGTTTATTTACTATCGAGGAAGAAGAAGGTGTTCCTGTGGATATCAAAGTCCGTGTTTGCGTCCCTTTTGCCACCGCTAACGTGTTGGAGGCTGCGTGTTTTCTCCCTTGGCCTGTAGTTCTTTTTATTTGAAGCGCGTGCCCAGCCCGTGTAGATGGTCCATAATTATAATAAATAGATGTCGTACGAGGCTGTAATGCTTTGAAGTGTTGCCGAGTCCGAGGGTTAAATATATGGAGGAAGACTTCTCCCGCAGAGATTGCGCGTAAAATATCGCAATATTCTTTTGACTGCGCGGCTGCTGGAAGCTAGCAGATCTCGCAAAAGGAGGATGTTTGCGAGAACGAAGGTAAACAGTGCTTTGCTTCCTCACAAGTGTAAGAGGAACTACAGGCGCATACTGACCCCACAGAGAGAAACGGTTTTAAACTTGATATTTGGAATGTTGTTGATTTTTGTTTTAGGACGTTACCTGAGAATTTAGCATCAGCGCTGAAAGTTGCGAGTAAATTTTTGCTTTATAGACTTGCTCATTATGTTTGATATATGCATGCTGGAATTAAGTCCTTTTCCTGGAATGTCAAGAATGCCTCTGTTTAATTCTCTCACTCCCATTCTCTCTGTCTGGCTGAGCGGCGTACCTTAATGCTGGTGAGGGATGAGCTAGATGCGAACGGTATGGGTGAGTGAGTGGGGAGGTCGTACAGGCTGAGTGAGAGAATTTCTGGCTTAAGGAATCCACGTAGAAGATGCACGCATTTTCTTCTTCATTCCTAATGTTTATTAAAACTGCATAAGAAAATCCCCAAAAAGAAAATCGCTCATCCAGGAACTAGTGAAGCAGGCCGGCACGCGCACTGTCATTTGAATGGATGCTGTGGCTCAGCGGCCACTGAAAACCCCACGTGACGATGTCGCTCCACCTCCTCGTCCACAGACTGACTGGTGCCCTAAACCCCGAATCTCTTCACGCCTGAGACTCATTCTCGCATACGCGTGCTTTTTGAGGGCCGTGTGTGGAAAGATTTGACAGTAAACTGCTGCTGTAGTGCTTTAATTCTCTATTACGCAGATTTAAGAGGCAAGGATTTCTCTGCAAACCTGCTCCAGTGCTGGAATTGATTGATGGACCGGCCTTGTTTTGGAACACACCGTTGATTTCAAACACATGCGTGACACACTTTCCCGTACTCGCAGGCATCTTGTGCTTGTTCATCACAAGGGCTTTTCATAATCGTTCAAAGTCGTGAGGTTCTTCAGGAAGAAAGTTCCACTCTGTATGCTTCATATACTTGCGCTGCTTCGCTACAAAAATAAAGAGTATGGACGGAAGGGGAGGTAATTCTAAACCTAGCCTTAGTTTCAAGGGGACTAGACTCAGCCAAACCAGCGTTGATTTTTTTTTTCCTCTTTCGTTAATGAACCGAATTTACACGCTTTTCAAAACTTGACGTATCAATTATTTTTTCTTGTAGCAATGCAGAATATTTTCCGACTATTAAATTCATACGTCGTTGTACTTCATACTATGTCATCAATAAACAAGATGAAAAAGCAACACATTCCGATTTCCTTTGCCTCAACAATACAATCATTATGAAGACATACTGACTGTAGTTAAAAAGAGACTCTTTCTCTCTCTCTCTTTCTCTCTCACTCTCTCTCACACACTTTTCTGTACAAATAAAATTGTTTTCCCCATAGTATGACGTGAGTTTGATGGTTAATGATATGCTTTTAGTAATACCCTTGTAGAACAAGAGCTCATATAGAAATCAAGCTAAGCAATCTGAGAACTATTTGTGCTGACTGATGGCTGATCTCCAGGATTGCTTTATTCCATGCAACACGCTATGTTTGACCGTGTGTGGAAGTGTAATATGATGACTTAAAGGATTCTGCATGGAGGAAGAGTGGAATGTAGGAAAGGAGGTAGAGCACCCACCGGCCTGCCTGTTAATGACGTCAGTTCATCGCTTGACAAGATTACCAGGTTGCCAGATCAATCAGTATTTGGCATATTCCGCTTCCAATACACGTAGGGATAAATTGCTCTAATGCACGACCCGTACCCGTGTGCATGCACGCAAAACTGACTCGGGGTTTCGAATATCTTTGAATGGGTTGTATATCTGGCTAAGAGGAAAAGTATTTTACCAAACGTGTTTTTCTCTCCATCTGTCTCTATTCCTTTTGTACCTAGCTATCAATCTCTGCCTAATTCATATCTGCGGCGTTTCTAATACTTCTAGCCTTTCTCCGTTGTTTGCTCGAAACTAGATAACTCATTTTCATAACCAAAAGGGTGTTAGCTCTTATGCTGTCCTCGGAAAGGTCCTGTCGTATCGATACAGCACTGGCTGAGCTTTGGCACTTAAATGTAGCGAGTGCGGGCACTTGTTAGCCAACACCGCCCGAAAGCCCTCAAGTCGTCCTCATTTGATTATAATAGCAAGCAGCAGACATCGGTGTAGACTTTTGCCAGAGGGGGTCAAAGGCATTGATCTCCGTGTCTCTTGCCCCCGCCACTCTCGCCAGCCAGTGGTGGAGCGGACGGACGTGCCCAGGAGTGCATTATTGCTGGAGTAGTTCATTCGATTCGAGAATTTTCCGGGCCGACCTAGTGATGCAGGATATTGCATTACTTATACGGGAAATACTTCTCGAGAGGCCGCACGTCTGGGCAGTCTGATTGTAGCCGTGGAAGTTATTGAATTACATAATCAGGCGCCCGAGACAGAACCCGTTACAGCCAGGGAACACAGGGTTGTGTGCTGCGTGAATAGATTTCACTGGCTTCGTCAAACACGCTCGTGATTTTCGCTGTCACCCTTTTGTCTGTATTGCCTGTTCACCCTTTAAGACCAGCCATAGAAGGAAAGGCTCGTAAAGGGGAGAGAATCTGTTAAGTGCGTCCATGTGCACGTACTCTGTGTGTGTGTGTGTGTGTGTGAGAGAGAGTTAGAGAGTAAGCGTGAACATTATGTACAAAGGTGCATTAGTTAGTAAGTTCCAGACTTCATTTATCCTGACATTACGAGAAGTTCTGAAAGAAACTTTTAAGCTCAATGTGCGCACCCTTTATTCTGATCGCACTTCTTCAAAGCCATTATTACGCTGATGGGTGCTGGTTATATATTCAGTACACCTGCGTCTATCATGGCAAAGCCACATTGGATTGAATTTAGCTCTTAGTCATATTCTAGAGCGGAAAACCCTGCAATTAAGCTTTTTCTGGTGCCTACTTTCTTCCCTGTTGGTCTAAGAATAGAAAGGCAGATGAGACAAGAAGTTGATTTAGCCACACAATCTTTTAAATCGCATGAAGCCCCCGCCGAGATTACTCTGTAAGCACTTTATACCCCTTGACATTTCCTCTCTGGATAACTCAGTGACTTGAAGAAGCTCCCCCAGACAAAGTATTTTTCTTCTAACTCGGGTTCTAGCCCTGGATTCAATAAAGGATTTGTTTTTGTGCGGCATAGTGCTGTCTAAGAAAACTTGTGAGATTAAAATTAGACTAGTTTTTTATGTATGGCACCCTCCCCCGTCATCTCGCATCCTTTATCTCTTCTTATTAACAGGGGAAAAACACTCTGTGTGTGTGTGTGTGTGAGAGAGAGAGAGAGAGAGACTGAGTGAATAGGGAAGAAAGGAAGACAGACAAGCAGACCAAATAAACAAAAACGCGTTTACCGGACAATTCATGATAGACATGTTCTATTTCAGGTTTGTTCCGTCATTTTGTAGTGTGAAAAATTTCTTTACCTCGTCGCATATTCGTCGTTCTAACTGTAGCTGTGTTGTTCATTTTTAAAGAAAGTATTTTGCTAATCCTGGCGATAACTACAAAAAATAAAATTGAAAAATGCATGTTTACTTACGTACATGCATACAAATATACAGCATCGTACTGAGTGATGGGTGTAAAAATAAAAATGGTATATTGTTTCAAAATATTCCCTATGATTTCCACCAAGTTTACAGCTCGATAGGAAGCTCTTTGTTTCTGTTGCTTTGCAGATAGGTTTCGGTGAATTGCTCAAAACGTGGTATCAGCCTTATGATCATGTTAAGACTGCGGTCTCATCTGAACTACGCTAAAGTCAAAACAGACCCGCGGTTCTAGAGGGAAAGATGCATGGCGCCGCTGATAAAGGGGCCAGCCAATCTCCGGCTCGGCTTGTCAGCTCGCCCAGTATGGAGCTGAAAGGCTGACCAGGAGTTATGGTCTGTTAGGTCATACTCTGACATGCTGTCACGTAAGTCTTTTGGTTTTACATGCATCAATCTGATCTCTATGACTTCTCAGCCAATCTCGTGTCATTCTGCTATTGATTTTGTCTGAAGTTTTGTCGAGAGACAAAACCCAGGAAAAGGTGGCAGCGGAATACAGCAAGCTCTTTTTGTGGCTTCAAAGCACGGGAGAGACCTTAATATAGATTAGTTTGGCATGTTATTTGCCAGAGGAAATAATTAATTTTATGTTCGTTCGTTCACTCGTTCGTTCGTTTTTTTTTTCTTTCTTTCGTTCCGTCATTGTTCATCCTTTCACTGTTTGACTGTTTATGTACATACAGTATCAAATTATTCAAATTTGTGGATGATTGCAGCATTTTGAATGGTTTGTGAAAAACATCATTCTGTGCTGTTTATTTTTAGCCGTCTAGATTTTCTTAATGTTTAACATATGCATGAAATTGTTATATAAAAGCTTATTTCAGCGAAATCTCGCACCCTGAGATGCGGGGGGAGGGGGGGACCTAGATTGTCGTTAGCCATCCGCTTTGTGCATTACGTAGTTACCACCACCCCACATCCTACCCCACACACGCCGCCCTCCTGACTTTCCCCCATCTTCTCTCATTAACTCGCTCCGTCTCGCGACCGTTGAGCAGTAAGCGGTGAAGGCACCAATCGTCTTGGCTGCTTGATGAAAACGTGATTGAGACATGATGACCAAGGTGGCGAGAAGCCGAGTTTTTCCTCGAATGTAATCTTCATGCAAGATTACCCGCTGAGTAGCAAGTAGCATGCGGTGTTGCACGCTTCCGTGGCGGAGAAAGGCGAAATCACAGAGCGCCCCTGTGCCGGCCGTCACCAGGCGAGAGGTCTGTGCGGAGAAGACATTTTCTTCTCAAGTTGTCGCTACTGGGTGCAGCAAAGAAGGGAAAGTGTAAGTGGGGGGGGGGGGGTGGGAGGAGGGAGGAACAAACGCGGTCGGAAGATTCGAGTTCTGCAGAGAGTGTCGAGAAGCTGGACTTGTGTAATATGCAGAAAACAGAATGAAAGAAATACCTCGGTACAAAAACACGGCCTGCTATCATCCTCATGCTAATTGCTTCTGAAAGTGTTGTGCAGCCGAGCTGGTCTGTTGGGAGGAAAATCCAGCAAGACGGAGTAGTAGGCTCTACTCATTAGTTTGTTAGCGTGGGCTCAAAGTGCAAGTGAATATGCTACCAATCAAACCAGGGCTGCTTTTGTTTGCTTTTATTGTCTTTCGAAGCCCTTCAACAACGAAAGAGCTGCACATTTCCCTCTAAACACTTCACTATCTTGTCAGCCTGACCAAAGGTAATCGATGAATGTACCGACTTATTTTCCAGACTCAATGCTTAATTAAATCTGATTTCCCGAAACAAGCATTAGACCCAGTATTAAGGGTAGATGAGAAGCCCTGACCTACTGGTCACCTGACGGTCTGCCGGCCATGTGATGCCCACTAATGTATCTGCGCAGTGAGTGGTATCCGTCTGTTCGGTGATCGATAAGCAAGCCGCCAACGGAGGGGCTTCTCGTTCCACGTTACAGCATTCAGTCCATTGACTGTGCTAGCATTAAGAAAACCAAGCGTTCTAGTTTCTTCCTGTTTAGGGTTTCGTCTTTGTCCCGTCTTGAATCTGGTCACCACTCCCCTTCGTTTGAAAAACGGGGAAAAATAGAAAATTAGAAAAAGGATAATTGGCTGACGTAACGTTTGTGTAACAAGAAAGGCAATAAAAGATTAAAAGACAGAAAAAACGAAACAAAATAACCTCCCAAAAAGCATGAAAACGAAGACAAAAAGAACAAGGTAAAAACAACAAATAAAAAACAAAGCTAAACAGCTAACACCAGCCAGACCTTATAAGCAACGAATGGTTGTCTAAGTGGTATAGACAGTGCGAGCCTCAACAGCCAATACAACGCGTTACCTGCCACCCTCATTGTGACGGACGCATGCACGCACGCACGCGCACACAAGGGAGTGAAGGGAAGTAACGTGGAATGAAAAGCCTGTCTGTTGACAGCTTGTTTATCTAGCACTGAACAGTTACCGCTGGCTGCGCAGGTACCATGGTGGGAATCATGGCTGGTGGACTGCTAGGTGGTGGCTGTTTATCACGTGCCCCCTTCCAATATTGGGTCTAACGCGTGTTTCACGAAATCAGATTTGATTAAGCATTCGTGATGTAGCTCCGCCTACAACACTCTCGCTTGCGCTCAAGATGCTTTTCAAATTAAATAAGTGTGCGGTTTGAAATGACGGGTTCCAATGAAAATGTTGAGGTGGTGAGAAAAGCGACAGTAATGCAGAATTGATGTAAGTGTCCCTCCAGGGGTCACTTTTCGATGTAGTCGATCTTCCCTTCTGTTTATGTCGTCTTTTCCTAGTGTTTAGCGTAAGAAGTTTTATTGGCTCGATAAAAGCACTGATGCTGTGTTTGAAAACATGGCAGAGTAAGGAAGAAGCCAGGTGACGCAATGGAAATCAATTTCACCACATGCGGTTACACTGCGGAGTGCTTGTGACATCACAGGCGGTTACACTGCGGCGTGTTGGTGACATCACGTGCGTTTACAGTGCGGCGTGTTGGTGACATCACGTGCGTTTACAGTGCGGAGTGTTGGTGACATCACACGCGGCTACACTGCGGTAGGTTGGTGACATCACGTGCGGTTACACTGTGGCGTGTTGGTGACATCACAGGCGGTTACACTGCGGAAGGTCGGTGACATCACGTGTGGTTGCACTTCGGAGTCACGAGAGACGGTATCGTATCGTCAGTTTCATAACGTAAACCATCTAAGAGCCTCTCATTTTCATCGCATTTCTATCCAGGATTTGTGTTAAGAAGTAAGCACTTCTAGTGGAATGCTTATAAACATCAATAGACACATATGACGCTGGTGATAGCGTAGTATATAAAACACAGTCCCCGTGCATTTTACACCAAGAGGCTCGAATTGGAAAAAAAAGTATCTCGACAAAAAAAAAGATTATTTTCAGGGAGAATAAAGATAACAAGATCGGCTTAATTTAAGTTAATGTTTCTTGAAGAGAGACAACATATAAAGTATCTTTCCGTTCTCCTCCGAGTCCTACATATCGTATTAGAGGAATAGAATGGAACTTGTGGTTACTCATTGTTGATGCGAGTAGTCGTTTGTAGAGATGTGACCAAAGAAATGATGATCACAGAGCAACGATTACCATTCAGCTTTGAATCACTGGGCAAGATTTGACTGAAAGCTAAATTGAGACTCTTGGGGCCGGTAGTAGAGTCTCTCTAGCTGCACGTCAGTGACACTGCAAATATCTGAGGTGACTGCTGGGCATTAGTGACTGTGCACCCGGTCCCTACCCGGAAATAGCTATCCCGCCAGACTGTACTCTAAAGTCTGAGTGTACCCAAATTGTTAAGACGTTCACAGAGTTGACATCTATTTTACTAAGCCTGAGAAAAGAAGAATAAAAGAAAGATGATGAGGTCCTCAGAACCAGATTTCACGAAAAGGCTGTGGGGCCATTGTTATGCGGTAGAAAGCAGTAGACTATTTGCCAGATTGTGTGGAAAGAAAACAGTAGGCTATTTGCCAGATCGTGTGGAAAGCAGAGAAGCAACGTGTACACGCACCGTCGTAAGAAGACCAGGGAGCTGAAGGCTGGAAAGAGAGGACAATGGAAACCAGTACACGCAAGACGGTGTGGGCGGCGGAGACAGGTTGATCTCTCTGACCTCAATGACCCCAGTGACCTTCCACAGAAAAACCAAAACCAGGAATTGCATCTCAGGCTGGTTGTGCCGTCGGTGGTGCACTGAAATATCAGTGTAGTCCAATTTGTCGCCATCTTGAACTAGTTTTTCTGGAAAAAACGCCGTGCATTGCTGACGGCAGTGTCCCAGCCCCGCATGTCTTCTCCATCCTTAAAAACTTGATGCAAGCAAAGACAAAGCACAAAGCAGCCAACACATGCAAAACCATGGGCGCAGTAAATCGTACAGAAAAATACAGAGCTGTGAAATAGCGTTTGGTGAAGGATTTTGTTAAGATAATTGTTCTATCCATTTAGTCCATGTCTCCCCCGTTTTAAGGGCTAAGAGCATGCTCTCTATGAGTGTGAATATGCGCTATACAAATCTACATTTATTATTATTATTTCGGGTGGTTTTTGTTAGTAACACGTGTCTTTGAAGAATGTATAATCTAAGGATACAGAAATACAAATACAAAGCTATCGGGTTTAAATGGAATGAATGTTGCTTGCTTTATTTCTGGAATTAAGGGATCATTATACTTACATGTGAATGGAATTTCGCAGTTCATCCTCTGTGCAAAATGAACTGTTTTAAAAAAAAAAGATTCTTCGTTTTAAAACAAAAACATCGTTTTTTTTCAAATGATGTTTAAGCGTATGATTACTCAAACAAATATTTTGCAAGTGCGTCTTTAATTTTCCATTTCGCCTGCCTGGAAAATGGCGCTTAGTGGAATAACCAGCTCGCCTGAAGACAAGTCATCATCGCAAGTTGTTTTTACTTGGAAGTATCGAGTGTTCCTTGACGTGGTGCTGACGGCACCCACTTTTTTTTTTTCTCGTTCGTTCATTCTTTCAGCTTTTCCTTTTGCTTTCTGCTTGACTTTCAGGGTGCATGGTCTATCTTCTTAAGAGCATTTCCTCTGCGCGAAATCATGGGCTTTTGTGTGCAGCGGCCAGCGAGTGAAGGCCGAGGACGGCCCTTGTGAAGAAGCTGTAGCAATTGACAAGCGAGGCCACCATTGTGCTCCTCTGCTTGCAGTGCACAATCGCCCAATCCACCGCCGTTCAGTCCGGATTGAAATTACCCGAGGAACATTAGCCGCCATTCTTCTGACCAGGACGGCTCACGTGTTGATTTTTGTTCCAAATTAAGCACTTTCTGTTGCGTCTGTGCTTCGCGAAGGGCGTGGAGGTGCTGCCCTGGTTGCCGAAAGATAGGGCGCTGGACAACAAGTCTGTTCCCTGATGAGGCGGACTGCAAGCACACGGAGAGGAGAGGCGGGTCAGCGAGACAAAATGCCGGTTCACGTGCAGCGTTCAGTCCGTGATTCGATAGGCAAACAGTCCGCCGTTAAAAAAGGCTTGTTGATACAGCGTCACCGTAGAAGAGAATGTGCACCGTGTGCTGACAGATGCAGCCGCAGTGGAGAGAGAGAGAGAGGGAGTCGTAAGAGGTGGGCATCGCCGCCCATGGCTGGTTGTGCCTTTCCCATCCGCTGGAGCCATCATTCCTCCGGGTTACTCGCAGGCATCGGTCTCGTGCTAGTCGAAACACCCGGCATCCAGGTCACTCAGCCACTTCCCTGAAGAACTGTTTAGTGATGATCGGGCAACTTTTATCTGGCCGTCCTTACTTTTATTTTATTTATTTATTTTTTTGGTATCTGCTATGAGCGCAGTTTATTCTCTCAGCCTTTTTTTTTTTTTTTTTTACTGACGATCTCACCCCGTCCTGGTCGCTTTTTCTCGATCACTCACGCTGAGTGCGTGAATGTGTGCGTGGGCGCGTGCATGCGTTGGTGTCGCTCTGTGTCCTCCTTGAGGACATCATAAAGAGACTGCGATGATCAATAGCCGAGATGGGATCGGCGTTTAGGTTCTGCCCGTCATACCGGGGCGCACTTGCACTACCAAAACATTTGCACTAGAGCGCTTCCTGACAAATTGAGTTTGCCAGCCACTGGAAAATTGCTTTGCGCAAGAACAATTGAATAGTTTTGTTTCTCCGTCTTACATCAGAGGGGTTCTGCCCCGTTTGAAGGACTTGCTGGCTCTGCATAAACTTTGTTTTCCTGACTTTATAAAATTTCATTCCATCACCGTCACGCCCTGTATAGAGACCATATTGATGTCTGGCGTGAAAAGAAAGTTGCAAACTTTGCTGCAAACGAGTTGTATCCCCCAGAGCCTATATCAAACATCAGTCACACCGGTACTCCGAGTAGATGGGAACTGCTCTACTGCAAGAGAGGTTTATAGAATCCCTGAAACGTTAGTATTGTATGCGCTGGCTTGATGGCTGTGACTGGAAATAATAGCGCACTGGCAGAACAAGCTGTCCTTTGACCCGCATTCGTTTGAGGCAAGCTGTTGACAGCGCGGAAACACGTCCAAGTGCCATGTACACTTCAATTAAAAAAAATTGATATTTGGACTTTTGGTGTGATACGGACCATGAGAGAAAATAGTGGCCGCATTCTTTTTTCCCTCATATCGCAGCCAATTTTATTGAATAATTACATTGAGATCTGAAGTAAGTATCCTATGGAAAATTCGAATTAAAAACTTGAAATAAAATGACATAATCATAATTTTTAATTGTTGTTGTTGTTGTTGTTGGGCGCAGTTCCAGTAAAACACTTAAAAATAAAAAACTTCACCCTTCAGTGTGTACCAATAATTATTATCTCCCGTATATTTTTGTGGCACAATCTTGATGCTGTATAGTAATCATGTCACGCTTATTTATGTCAGTTTTTAAAGCTATTTTTCTTTTTCGTTTCTTTTCTTCGTAAATAGAGTGACTACTATTGGAGTGCAAATCTAGATTTAAAGAAATCTGTATTGCTGCGGCCTGCCTGTCCTGTATATGGTGTGCTATGCTGTCTGTGCTACACTATTAGGAAGTTAACTAAGATACTAAAAACGTGGAAGACGGGTGTTGCCAGGAAGAGGCATATGAGACGATTGACTAAAGATAAACCTGCAGGTCACGAGCTGTAAAACGAGCGAGGAAGCGGGGAACGCGCATGCTAAGAGGTGGCAGGTGTGACGTCAGTAGGAGGCACTGATCAGGCCAGTCGTGCTAACGCGTTTCAATGACCAGCAGACGACAGTTGTCGAGAAGTGTGGTGATGGAGACACTATTGGCAAAGGGGAGGTCAGTAAAGTCTTGAAACGATAACATAGAGTTTTTTGTTCGTGTTTTACGCCGTGCCAGCAACTAAGGTTATGTCACGGTGAGAAAAGGTAGTGATACATTCAAAGATGATAGCAGGAAGAGATGCAAAGGCAGCAAAAGGGAACGAAAACGACCGCTCGGCTGTCAGGTCTCTCAAGGAATTCCAGCCTCTGTACGCAGCATTTTTAAAAACCTTATTGCACGACCCCGAGCGGCGGTGAAGACAACTACATCCAGTTGTCTCGATGGCAGAGAGGAACACTGCATCCCGTGCGAAGTACGCATACAGCTAGTGTCTTATGTTTTAGGTGATTTTAATGCGAACGGTTTCGCTTCGAAACCTGATGGCATTAACCATACATGCACAGGTCATGTACCATGTTGAAGGAGAGGCAATTAAAATAGCTAATTGGTCTTAAATAATAGTATACTCAACGTTCGATAGATATTGACGTATTGAATACTTTTCACTTAAAATTTTGGGTTTAAAACAAACCATTTATTTACAATGATGGACTTCTTGTACTATCTCAGTAAATGATCGTTGTGCAGACAGAAATTTTGAGCTGAGGCGATTGAGAATGTCAGTATGTATCATTTAATCCCAACTTGCCATATTATCTTTTTCTTGAAGCTGATTTCACCGTTGTATAATATATATTTACTCAACAAAAAAAATTTCTTTTGAGATCCCACAGGCCAAGCAACGTAACACTTATTTTCAAATGTGGGTTTATTTCATTAAAGACACATATTCCCAACATTTGGAGAAACATGTTGCTCACTTTACATGACGTCACAAATGGCTGCTGGTTGATTTGAGCTCCGCCTCGTTTGCTCGTAGGTGTCGCATAGGCTGCAGCCTTCGGTGATGCCAGAAATAATTATAGTTAATCTCAACTAATCTGTGTGTGTTTTCTGGAAACATTTTTTTTCAAACTTCGCTGCTCATTTTCGTGACAAACGAATTCCTACCGTACTGTTAATTTGCTAGCAACCTTGAGCGTTTCATGTTTGAACCGTGTTTTTGGTTAGCCGTTAAGCAAGGACCGAGCCAGACTATTGCACACTATACGTAACCAGTGATGTTCTCACTCATTTTCATCCGCATTTCTTTGTAGACCTCTTTTTTGCTTTCACTGTCTGTTCATCCGTTCGGTTATGAATTGCTTCATTTATACTGAAAATATTTTTCTGGCTTTGTTAAACGATTTTATGAAAACATGACAAGTATTCTCTTGCCTTGGCACTTGGGGAAGGAACGATCGACCGCATTTTCCAATGTAATCAAAAAAAAAAAAGGTACGGCGAGTGTGTGAGAGAAGGAGGGGGCGCTTCTGTTTACAGAAGGTGTTTACCGTAGACGATTTGCTCATGTTGAAGACTCGTGGCACTTCTGACGAACAAACTTGCACCGAGTGAACCCATAATGTCACGACTGTGACAAATTGTACATGGAGCACACATGCCCAGCGTCTTGAGGACTGGATTCCTGTGGTTTCCCTGTAATCGATGAGCTACCTGCTCAAGTGCCGATCTGGTGCGCAGGCTCTGCACAGACCTGGAGGAGCGTGTCGTCTCCCATTACCTAGCACTACTAGCCACCAAGCTGTGTGACCTTTCGTGTTCAGAAAAAAGCCAGCGGCAGAGAGATAATAAAGCCGTGGAGATGTTGAACGCCAGGGCAGTTGGAAGTATATAGGTACAAGAGTAAAGTTTAATGGTGCCGCTACACAATCGAACCTAATTAAGAAACATGCTTTCCATGCCAAGCCTGGGATGATGTTATTTCGATGGCGCTGCAACCAGAAGGCAAAACCTTTTATGTGTATAAGGGTATAGGATCGCACGGTTCATAAATAATTTAGAGGGCTTCTGTTAGAGAAGGGACCTTCACAGGCTTCCTACCTTTTTTTTTTTTTTTTTTGAGGGGAGGGAGGAGTGGGCGAAGGAATGGGGCAGGGCTTACAGGCGTCATGCGATCTCTGGCTTCTCGTGCCATGCCACACATTAAACTTTCTGCTGCTGGTACAGATGAGAAAAGCTGAAAGCTTCCCGCTGCCTCTAATGGCGACAGAGCCCGCGATTTATTGCAGCCTATTCTGGAGTCTCTGGCGTTATGTGTTTGTGCGCGTGCCTGATCGCGTGCAGACGTGCATGAGTGCGAGTGTTGTGGGAGTGCGAGGGTTATGTGTGGCCTTGCGGGTACTTTCTTCTTTATGTTGTTCTTTCATCATACGTGGGGGTAGCATCATAGGGGTAAATTATGTATTCATTTGAAATAAACATTGGCCGTTGTTTTGGTGATGTATACCATTAAACAATACAATAGCGAAAAACCCAAGTCGAGTTCTCTGATAATTTTTTTTACAAATTTATTGTGGGTTAGCGTCAGTTATGTGCATGTTATCTTCAGAGGTAAACAGTAAAAGGACAAGGAAAATGTAAAAGGCCTACCACTGGATTATTCCTTTTCGTTCTGTTATCCGTTGAGCAGAACTTTGTAAAGGTGCTGCCAGACCTACAGGAGTCTTGTCAGCACTGTCCCCTGGTTCGCTGTCGCTGCGGCTGCGCAGGTACCGTACTCCACTTAATAAACGTGCAACACAGCACCCCCCCCGGCAGAGGGAGGATACTACTTGACTAGTGTGACGATGGCTTACATATCACAAACTCCTACTGCCAAAACGCTGATGTCTGATGACCCCAGGTTATAAAATAACCGAGCGGAACACATTCAGTGATCGTCAATATCACTTAGTCATTTCAAAGTTTATGTCCACCTTGCAACTTTTTTTCTTCTTCTGAGAACTCAGTTCTTAGCAAAAGAGCACATGGCATCAGGAGTTGTTAGCGAACAATAGTGGACGCAGACCTTGTGAAGGAGGCAGCGCCGTCAGAGAGCAAGCGGACTTTAGCAGCGTGCTGGCTGCCTGGCAGCGTGGGCCACGTGACTTGGCCACTCGGTCTTTGGCCGTAGCACCGGCCGTGCTCGAGTCCCCGCACCCCTCCCTCCGCTTCTTCCCCCCATCCCCATCCCCATCACCCACCCTTCCCCTTGCTGCCCGTCGCCGTACTGTGCCACGATTGATTTTGTTGATTATGGTGACAGATTCTCTATTGACAGCCCGGCTCAGCTCTGGCCGCTCTTCCCTTAGTTTCTAAACACTGGCAGACAAGCGGACGTTCTTGTGGTCATTTAGCAGCAGGCTGAAGCCAGCGGTATGAACAGCGGCAAGCAGCGGCTCAGTCACAAGGGGACGCTCTTTCTTCCTCAACTCTGTAGCGTTTCACTTTTTAATTGTGGGGGTGGTGTGCGTGGACCGGCGTGATGCGTGCGCGTTGTATCTGTGTGTGTGTGTGTGTGTGTGTGTGTGTGGTCCGTGCGTGTGTTACAGAGAGTTAGAGAGGAAAAAAACTTTGTTTCATTTATTTAGTGGAGATTCGATTCTTTAAAGAGGGAAATATAATACAAGCAATATAATACAATTGTGGGTGTGCGTGAGAGAGAGAGAGGGAGGGAGAATCTGCATGTGTGCCGCTTTTTTGTGGCTCAGAACAAATTTTTTCTTTTGGGCTCAGAAACGATTGTTAAGCAGATTGCTTCTTTTATCATATTTTGGGGTTTGTAACAGGTGTATATTTTCTTTTTGTCTCTGCTGTGATATGCTAAATGCAGTAAGAGCTCATGCGCAGTGTGCATGCAACTCCTTATATGAACCGCTAAGCCCCGTGTTATTTTTCCAATGAAGATGACCATCTCGCATTGAACCTTGATTTTCATGAGGTGATGCGCTGCTCTGTTTAAAGCAAAATCGATCAAAGGTAACAAAATAGGCTTGAGGTCTCGACATTTTTTCTGTTCACCGCTACCGCGAATTCCTTCATAATCACGCACTTCAGGAATAGCAGGGAGAAAGGGAAAATGTGGGAAAGCTGGCTTTTATCTCGGTGGCAGTGGAAATGCATCAGAACACGTGAGCCAAAATCAAAAAGAAGGCATTATCAGGAAGAAAAGGAGGAAATTAGCTCGAGCTGTGCAGCGCAGTGATCAGAGGAGGCCCAGAGCATCATGTTGTCATGGCAGCCGGCACTTACATCCTGACAACCCTCGAAACAGTTAGTAGGACCCCACCACCACCACCTCCCTAAAGAAAAAAATGTAGTTAAAGGAAGGGGGGTGGGGAGAACAGAAATAGCGTGATCGGGCATAGTGAAAAATAGACAAGAGAGAATGCAGAGTTAATTAAATAACATTTTCAGGTGTGTTTAGTTCGCCTTTCCGAAACAAAGAAGCAAACAAACAGAAGGTAACAAGTGGTAAGTGTGATGGGCACAGGTAGATGATGATGATTTATTTTATAGCGCTTTTCCCCAACATCAAGGAAGGGTCAAAGCGGTTTACGAAAACAGCAAGACAATGATAGTAACGGGTACAGACACAAAAGCTCGTCAATTCTGGAATCGAGAAAGTATTAGCTATTACGAGAAAGTAACAAACAAACAAACAAACAAACAAACAAACAACACTAGGAGCAAGAGGCAGAATAAACGCACTTTTCATCGGTCGTGCAGTGTACACGCACAGATCCAAAATGTGGAAGATGAATCAACGAAACACAAGTTTTGATGGTAAGGAAATGTGAAGATGGCATGGTTCGTAGATCAGAAACAAATTCATAATTGCAAAGATATGGAAACAAACTCATTAAGCAAAAGAAGCCATTTGACAAGATGGCCCAGTCGAACAATTGGCTGCAAAAACCATCAGTGGAGAATTTGGTGTACAGGTGGAAACGATTTGAGGCAGTCATAGAGCAGTTGAAAACACACACACAAACAAACACAAACACACTCTCTATCTTTCTTCACCACCTGCATTCTTGGGCGCGTTCATGTGTTTATTGCAGAAAAAGAATTGCCCTGAATTGCCCGTGTCGCAAACAAGGGATAGTCTTAGCACTGCTCACTGCTATCATTAAAGAAATTGTCTTTTTGCCAGTAGAAATTTGTATTCGATCAGAGAAACATGTATAACCATTGTTAAGAATGAGAATGGACAGGGTTTGGACACAGTTTATTTTTTATCTGGTAGTTTTGTTGCATAGAATATATAGTTGCATTCCAGTCTGAAAACATTTGCCAGAACGTGCTTACGCATTTTTTTAAACTCGCCTGAGATAAATCATCTGGAATATACTTAATAATTGACTCATTTTTACCTTGAATGATTTAGACTGCAGATGAGAAAATGAATCGATTATGTGTGCCCGTGCGCGTGCGTGCCTGAGAGAAAGAGAGAGGGGGGGAGAATGTGTGTGTGATGTGTACAGTCATCAAATAATTTATATTTTATTTTATGTCTAATTCGCGTGTAAGAAATCTTTCAGGCTGAAAAGAAATTGGACACGTGAGTTATAAAAAATACAGCAGGGAAACAAAAAGCAGATATTGAGACTTCACTGTGCCAACCTTCCGAGAGCCATGGTAGGCGGGCGGGGAGGGATCTGCCACGACATATGTTGCTTTTTCCCGAAAAATACTCGCAAATGTAAAGAAAATCGATGGTGACAAACGAGATTAAACAAAACCAAAGGAAGAACACAAGGTAATTTTACTCGGGGGCTTGCAAGCTGCCCTTCTTTGTGGGATAATCAAGAGCCAAATAGAGTTGTCTCTGCTTGAAGAGCTCAAAGCATCTTCGCATACAGATGTAGAAGAACACTGTCTGGGCGGGCAGAGCGCTGCCTGAAGATGGACAAGATCTCGCAGACAGGGAGTCGAGAGCTTCCAAGAGCGTAATCGTCTGATCTCTACGTAGGTGGCGCTATTTTGTGAAAACGTTTTCTTTCAAAAGAACGTTGCTGTTGGCAGTGTGCATGAAGATCCCTTAAAGTCAACAGGCACCTCGCGACATAAAAGTATTATTCTCCATTTTTATCCGAAGTACTCTGACACAATTATATTAAATGGCCTTAAATGTGTAAAAGGCTTTTAAAGAAGAGCCGCGAAAAGAACTGGATAAAATGTTACTTGTGTCCAGCTGCATAGCTCTCCCCATCACCCGTACATACGTATGTCACCACTACCCCACTGCCTCACGTGAACAGGGGAGGGAGCTATAGCACTAGAGTAATATCAAAATACCTGCACAAGGCACGCTCATGTTGTTTTTTTTTTTAAAACACAGCACACTGTACTTTAACAAGCTTTTGCGTGAGAGTCGCAATCCGGATACAACATGGAGACTAGACGGAGCCAACGTGAGGTCTTAAAGGTTCACCAGTGTTCATCTTCGTTATCCACGGTGAGCCCTGGACTTAAGTCACCAGAACAACGTGTCCACCCTTTCACTGCTTGTCTGTGAAATTAGCAGTAATGTTTGCTGCGATAGTAGGCCATCCCACTTTGGAGTTCCGACTAGAATAGAAGGGGCGCGAGATGCTCAGCTGACCCAGACTGAGTTGTCTTGAAGGTGAGAACTAAGTGTGTGATGGTATCGCGCTCCGACGCTCCAGGTGCGATGTATTTCGTGCTCCGAAGACCATGTCAGTGAATGTGCCAAGACAGTAATCAGCGCTGTGTTCTATGCGCATCAAAGTACAAAGTCCGCTCGCTGCCTACTTAGAAAAGATTCTGCCGAGATTAAAGAAAAAATAAAAAATAAAAAAGAGGTAAAGGTCGTGCCCTAACTTTTTTGTTTTCGGCCGCTGTGGAAGGAGGTGTTAAAGACCGCACTTTTCTCGGGGGCAGCTTTTTGTGAACATGGCTCACATTTCCTCTCCCATTTGCCGCTTTAGCTTTCACAAACCCTCTATGGAGTCAGGTACCCATTCCCGACAGCTGGGTTGACTTGCGCCACACGGGTATCGAACTTCTCGACTCCCGGTTTGGACCTAAGTGCTCTAATCACTCGACAGTCCGTTTCCGCCGAGATTAAAAAAAGAAAAAAATGTATGACCGATATGTCGTCTACCACTATAATGTTCTGGAATAATCCGCTTAGTTCAATGATGTACTAAACACCCAGATCACTACCTCATTTTCCGGTTTATTGATATATTCATACTTTTAATCTTGCTTTTGATTCATTTTTAAGCGATGTATTGAGGTGTAGTTGTTATTACTGAATAAGCGATTCATATTTGGTTTCGGGTTACCATTGTGAAATGCTGATTGGAAATCTTATCTGCGCTGTTTTTCTGTATTCTTGTCAGCTTTGTCAAGACAGCTTTTGTCTTACAGAATTAATGATGGTTTGGCTTAAAATGATGGGACGAATAGCCAAACAGATTTGCCCCCCGGCCACAGAAATTCGTTACTCTTACAACCGTTGAAGTTCCTGTGCCCTCGCGTCCTTTGTCGCGTGAAGATCTGGCCTCCTTTAATCCAAGTGGAAAGTCTTGCCTCATTAATGAATTGAATGATCAATTAAAACCCCTGACTGTGGAGGGGGACGGGTCCGTTGTCTTTGTCCACGGGAAACAGACGGCAATCTTGGCGAGCTCAGTGACAGGCGCGCGGGGTCTCAAGACGGTTAGTGGCCGCTGCCTCGCCCACTTAAGTACTGCCCGTCCCTTCCGCTATCTCGCCTCTACCCCAGCGAGATGCACCTCCTCCTCCTCTTGTCTGCCAGAGAGCGGTGAGGCGTATGAAGGCTCAAGTCTCCGCCGCCTCCATGCCAGGAGGCACTGCGCTGCCGTTTGTCGCAAGTTGGGAGCCGCAGTGGCATGAAGAAGCGAAGGAGAAGGAGGAGAAGAAACGTATGTGGTAGCTGATCCCTGAAAATGTAATCGAGGCAACAAGCTTTCTCGCTTACTTTCCCCTTTCGGTTGCAGTTTTCTCCCTTCTGTCGCGCACTTCCTGTCTTTGTCTTCCCCGTCTTGTGTCAACCTTCATTTCCCTGGCGCTTGTAGCTTTGTTGCCGGTCACCCCGCACCCCCCCCCCCACGCGCTTTGAGCATTGTTTGAAACTTATATTACCTGTACCGCTTGTTGGGACGAATCCTTGGGCGTCAGATTCTTCTTTCAGCTGCAGAACACGCACATGTTTGTTGTGGCCGTGCATATTACGCTAGGGATGTAGACTAATACAAGTTATAATGAAAGTCAAAGGGGTAGAAGTGGGGGTCCTGTCTACATCACAATGGAGGGAGGCGGGGGGGGGTGTTCAGTCAGAGGCGGCGTCTTACTATATTTTACGGCTGCTTTGAAAATGCATCGTGCTTCATCGATTTTAGCTGCTAATGGTTCTGTGGGCCCATGCCGTTAACCAACTGAATGCAAATGTTTCCTTCTTCCATTGCCAACTGTGATTAGAGTGGTTCCCCCTCGCCAACCCGTCATCATTGTAATCACGCTCCCTATGTGGACAAATGTGCGAACAGTAAAGTCAGACATAATGTCTTGCACATTTCTTTCCTGAGGCTTCAAATACATTCTTTCTTGACACCCACTTATTTTTATTTCCTTCTGTCTATGGGCTGGAGGCGGAGTATTTTGAGTTATGATCATAGTAAACAGGACGGAATTCACTGCAAGGCTTTTAGGAAAATATTCCACAGAAGTGTGTGCGGGATGTTACGATGGGGGGGGGGGCGAGGGAAGCGGAGTATGGAGCCTCACATAGTGTTACGATAAAAAAAACTGCTTGTTTACAACATTGAAACGTTTTAATTAAGTGTGTGTGTGGTGACGAGTGCGCGCAGCCCCCACCCCTCCACTCGCACAACAAGGAACTTTGACGGAAGTCTAGTTACCGTTTTCCTGTGAGCCTGCCGAGGTTTATCTACCTGTCTATCGTTTCTGAAGAAAAAGCCGGAAGTGGTGTACTTGTTTCTTCAGCAGGAAGCACACCAAGAGAGAGCACGGAGGCAGAAACATAAATGCTACTCAACATTTTGCATACATTGGAAAGAAGACCCACTGGCCGTAGGCATTGTGAGTGGTTCACTGTCTAGCTTCTAAGCCGTCGGACTCGAGATACCCAGACCACCACATTCCCATCGCCTTCCTCGTCTCTAGTTAGAAAGAAACAGATTCTCCGTCCATATCGAGTAGAACTAAGTACATTTCTTCAGACTCTCTCTCTCTCTTTGTACGTTTGTGTGTCTCTCTTTCTTTCTCCACACACACTCTCTTTCTCTCCACACACACACTTGATTTCCATGCGAAATGCCCAGTTTATCTATGCAACCTAAACGATTAGTCAATCGTGGCGAGATAATAACTTGGACTTCGGCAGTCTTCAAGGTCAGTAAAAGAACTATTTCAAGGAAGCAAAATTAGAAATCAACATTTGAGTAGCATCATTGCAGCATTGGACTGATACATTTAGCGCAGGAAGAGGAGCTCAAGACAGTGAAAGGCAGACTAGCCACGCAGACGGGCAAGAGACCGCCGATCGGCCCACCCAAAAGTAGCCCCGCGCCTTAGCAACCCGAGTGGCCGTGGATTTGTACCTCAAAGACTGACTGTTAGCAACAGATGGGTGTGTGCAACACTGCGCCACCCTGACTGCATGCCCTTCCCTGAAATATCTTTGTGTCCCAGGATAAAGTCATCAGCAGTCCTGTGGACATGGAGATTTGCTTACACAGGCAACGCAGACAATCGATTTTCTCTACTGATCACCGAGAGTGGAA
This sequence comes from Marisa cornuarietis, assembly GCA_004794655.1. Taxonomy (NCBI): domain Eukaryota; kingdom Metazoa; phylum Mollusca; class Gastropoda; order Architaenioglossa; family Ampullariidae; genus Marisa; species Marisa cornuarietis. The sequence continues at coordinate 4,133,186 of SMMW01000025.1, forward strand.
TGGAAGTGACCGTGATCTATTGTGACGTAAGCTTGCCCAAGAGGGTGATGGGTAAAACAGTTTGCTGCTAACCCAGTAGTGGCATTATGTGAGAACTCGCAACGTGCACTTCAGACGATAGCTTTGATGGAGGCTTTTTCGAGAGCTAAACACTCTAATATCCAATCTTACACTCTGTGTGTGTGTGTGTGTGTGTGTGTTGTTTGAAAGCTAAACCTGAAAGAAACACAAAACATTTCCTTGCATACATCTTGTTAACTGTTTGAAGCGTCTTCTGGGAACACTTATATAGCAGAGCAGACATATGAAAGCCGAATGCAGTTCGTATGCAGTAGTACAGGCAGATAATCTGTTTCTGATATTGGCATTTTATAATCGAAGAATCTACTGTACCGTATGAAATTGTTCAGGTTAAAAAACTACAGCTACGTCTTTATCGAGACCAGAGCTGAAAAAAGATACTAAAGAAAATGCCATTCAGTCCCCTCCCCATTTCTGTGAAGATTTCTTGCATAACCCTGTTGATTACATTTTTGTGATTGCAGCTGAACAAGACGTTGATTGAGGAAGTCAACATTGGCGGAACTGAAAACGTTTTACGAGGTAGGCACCTTTTTTCCCCTTAATTGTGGAATCCTTTAAACATGCACTTGTAAGATACTTTCCGACATCACTGGTGTCCATCTTCAGTCTTTAGATGCAGTTGTTTGTTTGCTGTTTGTTTTGTGTTATTTCTTCAGGGGACACTTATATCGTCTCTGATGTTGATTGTGTCATGTTTTGCTGTTTGCCCGTATAGCTGTTGCTGCTGCAGCTGCTTGTGTCCGGGTATGTTTGTGTGCACGTGAGTGCTTGCGTGTGTGTGTGTGTGAGAGAGAGAGAGAGAGAAAGGGAGAGTGTTGGCGAGGGAAAACACAAAGGAAGTGAGAACGCATGAGGTGTTTAGCTCTCCTCTCTCTCTCTCTCTGTGCGCGCATGAGTGTAGTGTTTGAAAGAGAAGAGACGGAAACTTTAATGTGGGGAGAGATGCGATATTCAAGCTGTAACAATACCCTTGGAAACGATCCTAAAAAATTGACTCTATTACATTTTCCCACCTATTTAGGCAGCCTTTCTCATCTCGTATGACAGTATTTCTTGTCTCTTTTGAGAGTATTTCTTGTTTCGTGTAACACTATTTCTCACCTCTTGTGGCTTTTCTCATCTATTGAAGCAGTATTTTTCGCCGCATTGCGTACCTGCCGAGGCATTAGTTCGCACCTATTTAGATAGTATTTCTCCAGCAATTCCGTGACTCAATTTTTTTATGAGCTTCCCTTAGATATTTCAGTAATCGGGCAGTGAAACTTCAGCGTCCTTCGACACTGCTGAGCAAGAATGGCCACTTGCACTGTGTTTAATCCAATAAAACTGCCACTCGCACAGCGGTACTGGAATCTCAAAATCCGGTGGTTCGCGTGCCGCTGGGGAAGGAATTGCTGGGGAGGAGGTGATGGGAGGAACCACGATGGACCTGAAGGGTCTTCTGTTTACCTTCCTGCCGGAGCAAGTGTTTGCTTAACATGCTGGGATTTCTATTTTCTTTCACTTCTCCCTTGTTTCTCTGCCTGGTCGCTTGAGGTTTGATTAACATCTGGGGTAGCGCCCAGACACCGTGTCCCTCTGTTGCCTCATTATCGATAACTCTCACGCCTGGGTGGGAGGGTACAGCGACTAACGAGAACGGCTGATGTGAACGTGGTTAAGCAATTTAAAGACGTAATTATGGATTAACGGGGTTATTAGCATATTCATTGTCGGATCCGTGACGTTCACGTTGCCTGACCGCGCACTTGTGCTTTGAGCAAATGGGGTGGGGGTGAGGGAGGGGCTGACATTAGTCACGTGTTGTAGTGGACAGCCCATCATCTGCTCTCAGACATTCTGGACATTGTAGTCGCATATTTCCTTTGGCCTTCAAGGAAGACAGCAGTGATGAAAATCAGGGTGACGAAAAGTTCTTTTCCGACTAACAAAATACGTTTAGTTTTCGTGTTCTTTCCTACCGAAAGACAGTTTATTGTGTTTGGTCTTTTCTGATTGAGGACAGTTACATAGTTTTTCCTGACTGAATAAAATCTATTTACTGTTCCGGTTCTTACCTTACTGAATATAGTCTGTTTACTGTTCGTGTTCTTTTCTTACTGTAGACAGTCTACTGTCTGCATTACCTAACCGAATAGAATTTCTTTACTCATCATGCTCTTTCCTGCCTGAAGACAGTCTGTTGAATGTTGAGTCTTCAGCAAGGATTCTGTTATGTCTTCGTCGATTGCAGTGTTTGGGGAATCGTCTCGCATGATGATGCGTTCCTGGATGTCCCAGTAGCAGTGACATTAATTCTGACTTTATTCGGGTTCTCTTGGGATTTCCATATGCCGTGTTAACTTAATGCCATGTCTTAATTGTTTGAGATGATTTATAAAAAAAATCCATTTAATATATAGACATTAGATGCTTTTAATGTAATTAAAAGTATTTCGTGTCGTAAAAGTGCCAGACTTTTGTCATCATCAGTCTAACCTTGGGGCTTCGCCTACAATGTGTCCTAATTTTCTTTATGGCGATTAAAAAAATAACCAACGGCATCAAAAGGTATCAGCAGGGTTTACGCCACTCAGGCCCAGTGGACTGTTCTGCTCACAAACGATTGATCTGCGAGAAGGGGACAGACACGCTTCGCTTGGTTATTGCTGAAGGGTGCGAGATGTTGCGACCTACTGTACTTTAGTTAACTCAACTAATTAATATGCCGCAAGCCGCACCACTTGTTGCGTTCATCGTCGTTTGCTGCTCGTGGATCTTTCTGCTTGACGTCAGAGAGACGAACTGTCACCCTTCAAGCTGTAGACATTTTTGGATGTAACAGCACCTTATAAGTGGGTAAGGGTCAAGACGTAGGTGAAGCGGAGCACGACGATGTTGCAGTTGAGAAATTGATTTCATCGCAGCGTGCCGAGTGGGAGCAGCATAAGCAGCTCGCGGAGTGGCCGTGCACAGGCACGTTCCGCACCCCAGTGATGTAACCCGCGAGATTCAGCAAATAATGTTGCCATTTCCGTCAGAGAAAAAAAACTCATTTGCCCTGTCAGAGTCTTTTTTCCCTTTTTTGTTTTTCTATTAGTCATCGCCAATGCAAGACAGCATTTGATCAATTTATCAACGGCACTGGAATGGAATAAAGTTGTCATAGGATGAAAACGACCATTTAAGGTTTTCAACAGAAAGCTCGTTCACGAACATCTTGAACACGCAACTGGAAGTAAGTGTGCATGCATACGCGTGAGTGTTTGGGAATGTGTGTGTGTGTGTGTGTGTGTGTGTGTGTGTGAGAGAGAGAAAGAATTATAGGTATGTGAGCGAGATAAGAAGAGAGTAAAGGTTAAACCCGAGAAAACATGGGCTTATATATGTGTCTGTACATAAAAAAACACCACGATTCTAATCGTTTACTTCTTTAACAATTACCCAGTTACTGATATGGATCAAGAATACTCATCGCTTTACCTTTAGCTTTGCGGTTGATGTTGCATTGTCCTTACGCGCGCATGCACACACACACAAAGATGTTATCTTTGGTGCTGCGAGTTTCGTGATGTATTGCTGTCATGCACGCGAACACACGTGATTTACGTATTTTTCACGGAGGCCAGGTACTCCCCGAAAATCCGGACAAAAAGCATGTGATAGACAGTGTTAGACATCACGAAACAGAATGGGAAATATTCCTTGTTCCATACGGGCAGCATTCATTAGCTGAGAGCCGAAAGTATTCATTAGTTAAGAACGGGTAGTATTCATTAGTTATAATAGGCAAGTATCCATTAGCTGTGAACGAGCAGTATGTGTGTTAAGGAAGTGCAAGCGGTGGTGGGCAGTAGACTGGTTAACAAATTCGATCGTAGAACAGTTGACGCTTTTTTGTGTGTTCTGTACTTCAAACTACACCTTCAAGCTGTCTGCACTTAAAAAAAACACTTTCAAGGGTTCTGTACCTTTTCTGCCAGACTGAACTAGAATACACGGTGCCTCTAAACAGGACACAGCATTGAATGAATCACTTCCTAGGAGCAGGGAAGCCTCACGACCCCTATCCCCAGAGTCATCACGTACTTTAAAGATCCTGAAATAAAACCAGCTACGTCTGCTTAGAGAAATCATATCCACTCTTCTGTTTTGCACCCGGCATCAAAGCACGAGTAGGTAGATAGTGTAGGTGTGGAGAAAGGCGGGTGTTTTTGAGTCGAGTCTGCTGGCTGATGGGCGTTTCCTTGAACCGCACTTTCTTTTTAAGAGGACGCGACTTCTGGAAGGTCATCGTGCAATCAATCCAGCAATATGTTGGCGATTTGGAGGGGGGGAGGGGGGAGGTTTATCAGAAACACGTCGCGGTCCGGGCAGTCGCCGGACTCTGGAGGAGGCCAGCGGAATTGATTTTGGGGAGGACGTAGACAGATGAAATGGTGTTGTAGAGAGTGGGTGCACTTGGTCTTTTTGATTAGCACGGCCTGGCTGCTACTGATCCACTCTCCTCATGTCCGGCCTAAAGCTTGCTAATGGTGCTTTGAGTTACATTAAAGAGACGCGTAGCCGCACCCTTTCTGGTCAGTTTGTCCGTGCTGCATAGAATCGCATACTGCTTGTGGCCTATAGTGCTTAGCAGCCTCTCTTCTATAAAGAATAAGGTGCTAGTATCGTGTAATATAAAGAACACATGAACTGTGTTTGAAAAATATATTTTGATCAGTCATAAACTTTGTCTTGTCTTTCCTGGGGCGTCTGCTGCTGCTGAGCACCGAGTGTAGGAAGCGTAACCACAACTAAAGATGCACTCACAGATATTTCAGTGTGTCAGCTAGCATGGCTGCTTACTAAATCATCAAATGTCGATGAACACTGTCACCCACGAAGAGCCCATTCTGCATAAAGTACTTAAAGTCGTGGTTTTAGACTTAAGAATTAAATTCAGCTCGTATGTGCGCTTTAAAACATCTTAGGAAGATACGACAATGCCATCGGGTGATCGTTGTTTTCACCACACCGTCATATTTTCCTTATACTGGACTTAGTTAAAGTAATTTAATGTCAAACACTATTTTTAAAATGAGACGTCTTTAGAGTCCATATTTTACTTAAATATAATCTTTTCATTAGAAAGACATTCTCAACAAATGGCATCTGGCTTCTGAATAGATGTAAATCACCGTTCTTATTGTCTAGGACTTTTAGAAAAAAATAGGAAATTGAAAAAAAAAAGATTTTTGTAATATTCCCAAATAGTTTTAACCATAGTCGCCGGTAATCAGAGAATAGGAGTTTTAGCGATAAAGCCCATGTGGTTCAACGTACCTAACTTTCATGGAAACGCAGGACAAATTGCTCATTGTTAACTGAGATTGACTGTCAGCAGAGGGCGGTAATTCCTCCTTCAGGGCCGCCTCTGACGTTCCAGTGCACTCCCTGTTGAGACAGCGCAGCCTGGCTTGTGGGATTATTCCATTTCTCTGATTTCACAGTAAACTTCTTTTCCCTTCGCGCACCGCGTGCTCCGCTTTCCCATCCTAATTCAACGTGGAAGACATTCCTTCAGTTTTCCGTTTGACCAAGCACATGGTCAATTGTCGTGCCTCTGTCGATATCTACGGCGGACCTGTTGGAGAAATTTCGTAGGACGTTTCTGATGTCTTCGGTCATTTGAGAGCTGTGCTTAATGATCTAAACAGGTTGCCCCCAAAACTGTTTACTTGAAAATTTTATTGTCTGCACTTTCACTCCATGGGTTCTGCCTGCATTTATGTCAATACTTTGGTCATGATTGAAAATATCTTATGTTCATTTGTTTCTTTGTTTCTTTGTTGGTTTGTTTGTTTGTTTCTTTTGCCTGTAGGTGTTGCGTACCACTAAGAATGATATTGAAACTTTGTTAGAAAAACTGCGTAGGAATGTTGAGAAAGATCTAATTTTTTTAGGTAGCTGTACCGTCTTTGAAGTAACATACAAAACTCATTGTTATAAATAGAAACCTCTCGCAGTTAAGCGTGTAAATAGATAGGGTCGGCGTTGTTTTATGATAATGACTTGAAAAAGAAGTCGACACGGAGGAAAATGAATATTTTGAAGGCATTTGCAAGGGATAGAGACAGCGCAGACAGGATAAAGACAGCACAGACAGGATCATCAAGATAAAGTGGCAGGAATCTCCCGCATCTGGTCAGTAGGTGTTTGTAGATCACAGGAAGGGCAGGCCAGATCAATACAAAGGACATGCCCCTGGCTTTATTTAAGGCTAGCCTGCATCCGAGTCATTAAGATGTTTTTTTCGCTTCTACTAATATTGCTTACACTGGCCTCAACACAAGCAGCCATCTTCTTCCTTCAGATGGAGTCATCGCAGCCATTAACATCTGGCTTTTTGTATCCCAGATTCTTTTTCTGTCCTTTTTTTTTCTTTTTGGTCTGCCGAGTGGAAGCTGGGTCTGGTGTATGCTGCACGCATGCTGGAGACAAACTAATCAGAGGAAGAGGCCGTAAAACAGCGCTGAACGTCAAGTTATGTCTTCCAGCGGAAGTCTGTGCCCCTTACGTTGTTGGGGAAGTCTGTGCCCCTTATGTGTATGGGGAAGTATGTGCCCCTGATGTGTGTGGATGCTTGTCGGCTGATAATTTTGTATCGCCAGCAAACACCTAGTCTGTGTACAGCTGTGTAGTTTTGGCAACAGACAAGAGAGTCCGACTAATGAAGAAGAAACATCAAAGCCTGTCTTGTAGAATATGAAGAGCAGGGCGCGTAGAGAAGGGGCTGTTCGTGTCTTGTTTCTTTTTGTCACGGAGCTGATGGTCCTTCTCGCTTGTCAAGAGCCAGACTGCCGTGTTTATGAATTCTTGTGCCCATGCCATCTGTTTCTTCAACTCCTCAGTTTTATCTCTGTGCCTTTTTCACTTTCAAGAAACAATAAGGCGAAAACAAAAGTGATCCATCGATAACTTTCCTTGCAACATTTATGCATGGCTGCACGCCAACCACCCTATCTCCCATCCATCATCCGATTTCAAAACACGGTGATGCTGGTAGCTTCAGCATTAAGTGCAACATTTTTCCTTTCTGTGTGTGATTTGAATAAATTGTGCATTATTTACTCTGTGCTTATGTAAAATATGCTCTGATGCATTTTCCAAGATTTTACGGTTCACAACGTTCATGACACTAGATGTGAATTTTAGAATATTACTGTTCCTTTTTATCATAGCCTTCTAAACTTCTCAACTGCCCTATCAGAAACAGGCATTATAATTATTTCTTTTAAAGGCTCGCTCACATTTAGGGTTCGATAGTGGAAGGAGGAAAGGAGGAGGAGAGAGAAAAAAGAAGAAAAAATGTCTCATATTCCAGATTTACATTGAAACCAAATAGCTTGCACGATGCACCCAGTGTCTCGTTGACCTCACGATACGTTAACTACCTCTCCTTTACAAACTGGAACTGCCTATGGACTGGCAGAGTTAAGTGTGGACTGCCTACCGGATATCTTTACATTTCTGATTTAATTTTCTGTGCGCCAAGCCCCCCATATCATTGTCCCCGAAGACATCAAGGAGACGACGAGATAAATAGGAGTGATGCATCGTCGATGCACGGGGAAAAAAGAATGTTGAAATTTATGAATCCTTTTGAGTACGGGATTCCTTCTTGAGGGATGGAGGGATAATTTGTAACACAAAAATCCTGCAACTCATTTCCTGTGGCATTTGCCACAATGCTCAAGGTTCGCCGTAAAAAAGACGGATCGAAAAACTCGCTGAGCAATAAAAGATACATCAAAGTATCGCTGGCAGCTTTGCTGTGTATTATAAAAAGCGTCATTCTTTTCACCAAACGAAGTGCCAATTTCTGGGTGTGTCGGGGCGAACAGGCTGCGCGAAGCGCTGGAAGTTGGTTTGATCTTGCCTGGCAGAATCATCATGTAGATGAAGTCGCGCGGCACGCCGGCTGCCTCCCTGGTATAGAAGTGTAGATGTGTCGTAACTTCATTTCGCTTCAATGCCGCAGGAGAAAAGGGATGGGACGCTAAGCCCAGGATTCCTCTGGATGGGAGAAGGACGAAATTGCTGGCAAGAGCCTGGACCGCAAAAGGGGTCGCGGATTCGAGTTTTCAGCGGCGCCAGCGACCCTTCACGACACACACTTCGCCAGCGAGAATATCCCGGGGCCAGGAGGGAAACCAGAGAGGGAAGTACGCACCAGACGAGTCTGCGTACGAGCCTTTAACGTCAACGGCGTTTTGGGGTGAAGGGTGGGGGTGGTGCGAGAAACACCCGCAAGGGGTGAAATTAGAAATATTGACGCCAAGAGATAGGTATTGTGGTCTGCACAAAGGTGGGACATGAGGATGCTGAGCAGGCGCTCCTTGCCTGACATGGCGAACGGCCCGCCTCACCTCAAGGACTTGTCCCCAGCTTAATGAAATAAGTCCTCGTATTTCCTCCGGCCAACAGATTTGCATTTCCTTCTATTGCACGCCATGCGTGGAGGATTTGTGCCAATAGGTCTGCCGTTTTTTGCGCGCCTGGCAGAAGAAGAGAGTTGAAAAGGAAGAGGATAAGAAAAAAATTAAAGGGAAACCCTCGCTGTAGCCAGCACCACCCTCCCACCACCTACCGTACTGTAGCCTATTGGCGTGGTAACTTCGGCAGGAATATTTCGTACCAGGTCATCGACTGGAATGAATATTCATGGCACATCTACGGAGGGTGAAGATTGAATTGGAGGCCTTTGAAGCGTTCAGATCTTGGACTTTCTGTCGAGATTTATGCATGTCGTGACGCGAGGGGGCTCGCTTGTTAATTGCCGAGCTTCCAGAGTAGTTTGGCTAGTGAATTGACAAGACAAGGTCCCGTTCGGTGACGGAGGGTATGCTGTTATGCAACCTGCCAATCAAGCGCCGGGCGCAAAGATGGCAAACTGCAAGGCAATCACTGCTGTCTTGAAAACCATCCTGGAAGTGCCAGGCGTGCGGAGTAAGGCACTGGACTCTTCCAGGACAAGCGTGACAGGTGCTCATAGTTGGTGGACAGAGGGGCGGGTGGGTGGGGGTGCAGGAGGTAGGGCACAAGTGGTCGGAGGCACGGGAAAGCAGATAATAAACAAATCACCGCAGCTGTCAAGAAGGGATCAGGCGAGGATGCATGGCAGTTTGAAAGCGTCTGTCGGAGGACGCAAGCGAAGGTCAGGTGGAAATCCTCCGACTCGCCGTTCTCGTCAAAAGGCGATGATGATGGTGATTTAGAGACATCGAGTGTAGGTCGCTTCTCGCACTTCTCCAGTCCTCCTGGTCAGTCGGAATCGCCCGCGAAATCGCTCTCTCCTGTCGGCTCGATGGGTTCACCGAGAGCCGTCTGGTCTAGCTTCTCGGGAACCCTTTTTATTGCGGACTGCTGGCGTTCTCTAGCTGTCTGTCTCTTTCTTCTGTCCCACTCCCTCCCACTCTCTCTGTAATTCCTTCGTTCCTTTCTTTCAGTTTCGAAGTCTCTTGTTTCCCTAGTTTTGCGGTGCGGTGCGGTGTAGTGGTGATGGTGGTGACAATTATAGTTGCATAGGAGAGAAAAAGAGACAGCACTTGTATCACACTTGTGGCTGTCTGCTGCATACACGAAAAAAACCTCTTAGAATAATGGATAGACAAAAATAGCAGATGGTAGACGGAAGGGATGGAGTAGTTAAAGGAGACACTTTCAACAAAAATGATATTAGAGGATGATATTTAGTGAAAATTTGTTGTTGACAGATTGTTTACCATCAGATTTAACAATTGTCATCTGGATGATTTCAGTACAGTTCCTTCCCCAAATCCTCGGTGCAGATTATGATGCCTGATATTCATTGGCCACACTCGATGCTTTAAACAATTTTTTGTTTAGGAAAACCGATGTACCAGCCATTTGAATGTTTCAAATATGAGACAAGCTATATTGCCGGTATTCATTTCCGACTCCATAATAAGTCAACAAATGTAAACAACTCATTGATTACTCAGACATGTTCATACATTCAGAAATGTCGGCAACACATTTCATCCGAAATGTATAAATACGCTTAGAACAACCGCATCGTTTTGTAAGGATAGCTTTGTCCGCATTCTCAATAAAGATTCAAGTATACTACTTTGCAGTCAGTGGCTATTTATATCAGCAAACTGCTGTAGCCAACACATGCGGGTGTCTTTTCGCAAAAGCGCGTCTTTTATATCATATATATATATATATATGAGAATATCGTGTGAAAGTAAAAGATCCAGTGGGGAACAACATGTTTTTTTCTAACGACTGGCTAAAGTTCAGTACAAGATACTATTCACTGTAGGAATGTCATTCTCGAGATAGATGGCTACGAACATTTCCATGCACAGAAAGCGATCAAAAATCGTGAGGTTACGATACGGCTAATTAACATTGGCTGAGGCCTTCACAAGATTAAAATTAACATATCCACGCACGTTTCTAAGGTCTGTGTTGTTGACCTTTTCCTGTGAATGAGGAAATTTGTAGGCTTGTTTGTAGGCATGTATCTCGAGAACGGAATGGGTCTATTCACACACATGTGGGAAAATACAATTGCACTGAATTTTAACACTAGTCCTTTAGCCATTTGTGTATGAAACTTGAGTCACAAACGCCTGATGGGTTTTAAAATCTTACTTTACAGCATAGAAATCACTTGCAAACAAAACGCATGCCATGCCACTGTTGCAGCGATTGCAGAGGATTTTAAAGTACAGTCGCTTTAAACATGATCTGAACTAATGCAGTTTACATTTTAAAAAAAATTGTGCTCAGTAGTGAAGATATCCTGAAATACAGGTGCCCAGCTGGTGAGGTTGGTAAGCATTTTTGTACATTATACGCTGCTCCCATGCCCTTCTCATACATTGTCCTATTCATTTTCTTTCCAGTCTGTTTCGTTTTCTATTTTTCTCTCTCCCCTTCCTGTTTCATATTCATCCAAGACTTAAAGGCGTGTTTGCGCGCTTGCTCACTCGCTCGCGCTGACATATAACCAGCAGAAAGCCTACATACTTGCCTTTCCTTCATGTTGGTCGACATGCTTTGTATTTTTACTTTGCAGGACAAATTTTTGTTCTTTTTGGAAGGTTGTCGGAGGGTATCAGGGACAGAGGATTAATTTGAAACCGGTCTATAACGATTCGAGTTCTTCATATTCTTCAGCAGTTGGCGTACTGTTCTGATTTTATTGCATAAACATAGCATCTCGCCATAGAATAATCATAGAATACCTCAACAGTTTTCACACATTTATGGAATAATTAATTTTTTTCATATTTTAAAAGTGGGCGCTGGGGAGAAGAGCTGCACACTAACGCAATAAGGAAATGTTCAGAATAATATATATATATATATAATATACAGAAAGTAAATGCAGATTAGTAAATATGTTAATTAAATGCTCACCACTTAGATAATTAATACAACATTCATCTTAATTTCTGTTCTTCCTATTTGCTGCTAGGTGGGCAATTATTACACATAAATTTTATTCAGTTCGTTAAAACGTCTTTCTTAGCTCTGCAAAATAAATACTGAAACTTTTCATTTTTAATCATTAAGAACTTCGGAATTAATTTACATCTTTCTGTTTTAAGAAAGTCACATATATAGTGATTTTCCTCCCAAATATCATTGAGGCTGCCTTTTTGACATAGACGTTTACATCTTAACATTATTGTTTCGTCTAATTTGTATTCACGTGAGCGTGCCGTTGCCGTAGTATTTCAGGGTCTGTCTAATTAAGACAGGTGGGAAGCGCTTGCATGTAACAGAGGTGTGCTGGTGTAAGCGCTTGTTGGCGTCTGACGAAATTCCTACAGTTCTGTCGGCAGGTGTCGACTATAGGGCTGCCGCTGTGGCCACCGATTTACAGCCACACTGCTTCCAGACCCTGTCAGCGGCGTCCTTTCTCCTGGAGGCCTCCTAGGCCCCCTTCAGCAAGACATTTCTGTGAAATGATACAGTAGTTCCTTAGCAATGATGTGAAGCTCGGCTTTTAACATTATTGTCAGTGGTTCGGTCTCTTGGTACAGTTTTCAGGGTACCGCCATTCCGTCTTTTCTTCAGGTAGGGGTACGCTATACGTTAGCTCGTACACAAGGTGGCATTCGTACCCACTGAATGCTGTTCAGCGCTACCAGCTGCTGTAGTCAGCGTGTAGACGGGTAGAACATTAGCTGTTGCAACTACCTCCCTCATGTCTCTTGCCAGAGGAGGTAACCCACTTCAGCTTTGGCACGTTCTTCTGGGTTTGTATGAAGCGTGACATTATACAACACTAACGTAATTATGTCATCGCGAAAGGCGCAATACTTAACATTGTTTAAATTGTAATTACGTGTTGTACAAGAATAGACAGTCGTTTATATACAGATATTATATATGCTTTTCCTTGAACATAATTCGATGGATGGCCCTAAATGTATCTGTCCGTCCGTCCGTCCGCCCCCTCAATCACCTATACTATTCGAAAAAATGTGTCCAGTGCGAAATATGGGACCTGCCAGTGAGTTCTTCCTCTTTCACGTCGACATTGCAGAAACTGTTTCTCTTATTCTTAACTAGACCTCTCATGTTCTAGTCAACTGAAAGGACATGGCATAATGTTTTAAATAGGCGAGTTTAACGTAGGAGGAGGAAAAGACAATCTCCTTGCTGGATAGCTGTTAACAGAGAACGCTCACCAAAGAATTTCACACAGATAGGAGTCACCGATCCCTCTCCATCTAATCTGTCATTGATAAAGCAAGTTCTGGCAGAGTCATTGATGAGATGCGTTTTGCACCTGTGGCTATCACGAGCTCGTCTGCTGCAAAGGCCGCAGCACCAGAGCCTTGCAAAATCTGCGGCATTCTACTGGTGTGTGGTATGCAGGGTGTTGGCATTATACTGTGTGTGATATGCAAGGTGTTGGCATTATACTGGTGTGTGGTATGCAGGGTGTTGGCATTATACTGGTGTGTAGTATGCAGGGTGTTGGCATTATACTGGTTTGTGGTATGCAGGGTGTTGGCATTATACTGGTATGTAGTATGCAGGGTATTAACATTATACTGGTGTGTGATATGCAAGGTGTTGGCATTATACTAGTGTGTGATATGCAAGGTGTTGGCATTATACTAGTGTGTGATATGCAAGGTGTTGGCATTATACTGGTGTATGGTATGCAGGGTGTTGGCATTATACTGTGTGTGGTATACAGGGTGTTGGCATTGTACTGTGTGTGGTATGCAAGTGTTGGCATTATACTGGTGTGTGGTATTCAGAGTGTTGGCATTATACTATGTGTGGTATGCAAGTGTTGGCATTATACCGTGTGTTGTATGCAGGGTGTTGGCATTATAGTGGTGTGTGGTATGCAGGGTGTTGGCATTATACTGTGTGTGGTATGCAAGTGTTTAGACTGGAGTGTGGGTACAGTATGTGCGACGTTGATTTGAGACACCGTGCGATAGCTAGCGCTAGGTTTCTTGAATAGCAGGCATGCGGTGGGGCTAGCTGGGACATGTGTGATGTCAAACTTAGTCACCATTTAGTGAAACCAGTCTGTGGTGAGACGCACTCGCAGTGGAAGTTAAGGGTGAAGATGTGCTAAAACGTTTCCTCTTCCTGGCCTACACCCAGTCCAACTCAATGAGAATTTTCTGGTGATCAAATGCGCCGATACCGCTGAAAACCGATGCAAAAAATACTGTAAACTACAACCCGCTAAATAAGTGACCTTACTGGACACAGCATCTGTTTGTTATTTGTACAACGTTATGAGAAAGAAAGAAAGAAAGATAGATGCATGCAGATAGATAATGGCATTCTTCAAGGTCTGAATGACGGGTTTGTAGTGAAGAGGTGTTTCTTCGTGCTGGGTACCATGGACTGGGGAAGGGGACAGTGTACACAGTGCGGGAGAGAAAGGTTTCGTCGCTGTAAGCTGACTGCACATGGTTGAAACCTTTCCTACCAAATCGTTAAGGTGCACGCCCCACCTGCTGGGTGCTGTAAACAATGCAGCTGAGAAAACGTCGGCCCTATAGTCTACACATGCCGCCGGCAGCTGAGACAGTCCTTGGTGTGCCGTGTGCAAAGGTTAGCCCTTCGGTTGCTTATTTGATTTCGAGCTCTCACATATTTCTTTGCCAGCACCCTCCCTATCGCCTTTCGCTCTCGTGAAGTCATTCACCGCTTAGCGATGCTGCCGTGCCGTACACTACGTCGTGTCAAGAGTGTCAGGACTCTCGGAACAACTGTCGCGAACTCTCCACGTAACAGTAACAGGTTAACAGTAGGAAAACGTCATTGAAATCATTTACTACACTTTGTGCTCAGTATTCAATGCGTCATTTATTTATATATTTATATTCGTCCGAATACAAAATTTCCACATAAAGCTATTGTAAAAAACAAAAATCATAATGAAAACAAGTGTTAGTGACTTTTCATCGAGTAATAACCTCCCTTTGAAAGGGGAATGATTTTAGTTTTAAATGCGTATTAGAAGACATTGTAATTAATTTTTCAGGTAGAGAAATAGCAATCAAGATATTTTGTTACTCCTTAAAGAGGGGGTTCGCCAGTTAATTGCATTTCGTTCGTCGTCTCCATCATCCTTGGTACTAGCTGACGACCAGCATGCTGATCCGTCGATACTGGTCCTCCGATACTAGTCATTTGATGTTATCGGATAGACTCGGCGGCTGACAAGACTCGCCACTTATAGGTCTGTCTTGAGCAGGACCTGCATGGTATGAGATGTCCATTCCTTTAGGTCAGTCACTAGTCTTTTTCCCTGTCCACTTCGGCATCCAGTACCATCCTAAGCACTCTCACTTCAGTGTTTGGCGTCAGTCAATCTTCCTCCGCTCGCCGCATTTGCTGTAATAAACAGTTTTGAACATAAATGCTATCTTCACGCCTGTCCAGATAGTCGATTGATGTCGCATCGCATTGCTTAAGTTCAGACGACGAAGAGGGTTTATAGGCTACTGAACAGTTCACGCAAAATACGAAGCCACCCGTTAGGGGAGAGAGAGGGAAAAAAAAGCACAACCATGACAGAGCGCTTACGAGTGAATAATCACAAAGGTTTTTTTCATATTTTGTAGTACGCGTGTTGCCCATAGTCATTTCATTCTTTCATTCCTTCTCTGAAAGAAGGCAGATCCGCCAGCCATCGTTCGAGAGTGTTTTGGGGGTGGATGTAGCATGCATGCACGTGCGTGGCGTTCAGTGGTGGTGGAGGGGAAAGAGCCATCACTTCTCGCTGACTGAGTAATCTCCCTCTTTGTGTAATTGCACTCCTGCAGTAAAGCATACTGTTCTGGGCGGATCAGATACGTCTCCCAAAAGAAAGACGACCATTTTGTCCTTTATATCATATAGGGGGGATGAAAGGAAAATACGACGTACACCGCCGCGGCCTTACACGGGGATCAGTAGAAATTTGGCATGCTTTTAGTTTTACTTCACCGACGAAGCTGTCACCATGGAGAAGGACCACTTGCTCTCATTAAAAAAGTTCACTCAAGCCCGCTCGCCGTCTTTATCGCGGTGCATGGTTCGGAATGATTCTGGGGACGCCCGCCCTCGAGATCTGCCCGCGGTTACCAGCGGAGCATAAAGGCTTTTTCAATCAGCGCAAGTCCGTGGCGCAATCAGTCAGGAAGTATCCGCAAAGGGGCTGCAACAGGGGGGCTGTCCCCCGCCGTCTCTTGCCCACTGGGTGGACAATACGCAGCAGAGGCCATCACCCGCTCTAGCATGCGCGGCTAATGAACGCTAGCTTGTCCACAAGTCCTCACGTGCTGATGGATAGCTTCCACTAGCCTTGTCATCGTGCCAAACTTCGCCGCGCGTGCGCACAAGGCTGCATGCTCGTAGACTTCAAGCACAACACGGGCATAAAGGTGATGATTTAGTGGACCTTTTGTCCAGTTCATGCACTTGAAAGGTCTTAAATTCGTGGTGGTCTGTATATTTAGTGAAACTGCTTACCCCGATCTTTACCGTATATCTGGCCTACAAAATATGCAATCTCATATTAAAAGTTGTTATGACTACAAAGGCCCACACCGCGCTAATGCAAAACCAAATGAAAACCTTAGAAGAGGGATTTATTGCTTCATCAATATTAACATTCAGAGCGCTGCAAACCTGTGACGATAAGACAGCTATCGTTCTAGCAACCTTACACCTTACGGAAATGTAATGAAGACTGTTTTTATTAGATCAGCTTCATCGATAACAGTGTTGATATTTCTGACTCCGCAGTGTTCTGACGGACCTTGCATATGGTGGCATCGAGAGTTTCTACAATAGAGCATATGCGTGGAGGAAGGAATATTAGCAACGTGGAGTTTTGAACAAAGCCTGTTGTTAAGACGCGGATGTATATGGGTGTTGCATACACACTGCACGTGTCATCTACTAACGAAGGAGGAAGCATGCATGCTGCAGCTGGCAGTCGGCACGGAGGATGACGGATTTCACTTAAGAGACTGTCGACCCCATTTGCCTGTCAGGTTCTCATAACACGGATGTGGTGCTCATTAGAGAAATGGCGCACCTTTGCCTGAATGAGTCGTCTTTATAATAAGTGAGACAATGATGGAAGGATGAATGGGTAGATTTCTTCCCTTCCGGGTTCGTTTCATTCATTCGTTCATTCATTCATTAATTCGTTTGTTCGTTCGTTCATTCATTCATATCGCGCATTTATACGCCATTTCAACCTTTTCATTTATTCGTGCATTCATTGATTCGTTTTTTACGAACTAATTTTATTTTTCATGCAGACATCTTTTTCTCAAACGTGCTTTTCGCGGTCTACAGAAGATCTCATTAGATGCAGATATTGAATGCACATGGCCGCAAACAGCTGGACGTGATTGTCGACCAGAATAGCTGAGTGCCAACTGACAAAAAAGGCTCGGTAGTTATGGGCTTGACATACAGGCCGACCCACACTGCACTAGCCAGTAATGCTAAAATAATAAACATGATAATAACACTGATCTCTAACTTACAGCAGGGAATCCGTCTGATGACACATTCTAGACATCGTCTTTGATAAAGGAATTTCTTTCTTCTGGTGATGCGACCCCGTAAGTGACACCGGCGGTGAAGATAAGCAGACTGGGCGAGGGACTAACTGTTGTTGTACACGTGAATGCCCTAGTGTCACTGCAGTAATAAAAATGAATACAGTTTCGGGAGTGCGGCGTTTCGTCCAGACAAGTTTTTTTTTTTTTTTTTTTTTTTGCTTTTTTAAATTTGGCATATGTGGCCTTACTGTCACCTCCGATACTGTACTCAAGCAGTACTCAAAGACCCGACACAAAGTAACGATTGGGAGCGCCAGAAATTGCACAGATCAATATGCTTACCATCAGCTGGCTGGTAGAAATGTCTTATTTAACAGATGACGACAGAGAGGTGTTTCGGTGCAGCTGTTAGGCCTGCTTAATCTTTACAGAGAAGGAAAACTTAAATAGACTATTTCCCGTTCGGAAAAAGAGGGGAACCAACAAACATCTTGCCGTGCTGTGAAATTCAGCTCAACTCCATGCAGCCTAGTGCACTTAGTTTTTAGTTATTCATTAATTTATATCGGAAATGGTATTTGTGTGTTCTGTTTCGTGCAGTTTTGTTTATTTATTATTAATTTTTTTAGGGGAAGGAAAACCATGACCTTAGCATCAATAATTGGGTGGAACCGTTGAAGTATCGCGCATTTGTATAGTCAGAACACCGCATGCTCAGCTGAACATTATTATACTTTCTCCCTAGAAAATATGCTAAAGTATAAAGAAGACAATCTCATAACACTCAGTAGCTGTTGCAGGTAGAACTGTCTATGCTTGGATGACACTTTGCTTTTCCTTTTGTTTACCGAAATGTTTGAAATTGTCGCAGCATGCAGTCTTCATAAATTGACGCCTGTTTTTGTTGAAGAGTAGTTAGTCTTAGACATCACAACAGCTCCTTTCTCTCTGATCACTGAAACATTTCTTACTTAAATGATAATATTCTTCCTTGTGTGCTATATATTTTCCTTGTATGTTATATGCTTCTTGCTGTGTATCTCGTGGTCTCTTTTTACTGTATGTCCCTGCTATATGTCTCATGTTATCTGCTGTATGTCTCATGGTATCTGCTGTATACCTCTAATTTTTTTCTTCTGTATGTCTCATAGTTGTTTGTCTCATGGTATCTGCTGTATGTCTCATGGTATCAGATGTATACTTCTTATTTTTCTTCTGTATTTCTCATAGTGTCAACTGCACGTCTCATTCTGTCTGTTGTATGTCTCATGGTCTTCCTCCTTTACCTTTTGGTTTCCTCTTTTCTTTGCCTTCTTTACTCTTTTTTCTTTCTTCTTTGCTGCCTTTCTTCCTTCTTCGGTTTGGTACGAAGCTAAAACCATGCCGCATCTTTTAGGTTAACGATGAAAGAAGAGTGCCATTGGACTTGCTGGGTGCTTTTATCTAGAGTTGTCAGGTCGTTCAGTGACCTAGGCTATTCAGATTTATTCAAAAAGTCCCAAGAACAGTAGCAGTAACAGCAGGAGACTGATGTGTTATTGCTTGAGGATATGTTGCCATTCTGTAAGTATGCTGAGTGAATGCCGCTGATTGATGCTGGTATAGAAATATAAGGAGCTATTCCGTACATAATTCACTCATCTTCATCCACGCGTGTAACTTGTATTGCCAAAATAGAAGATCGATTTGGATTTTAGTCCAAAAAGAACAAGTATATTTATTTTTGATATAAAGCCTCTGTTATACACATGGGAATACACATTTCCTTGTGTATTATCTGTTTACAATTGAATAACAATGTTTTGTATCGTACATTCCGGATGATAAAACCCTCTCTCCGGAGTAAAATAAGTAAATTGCTGAATAGATGTGCGGTGAACACATTAGTTAAAGAACAAGTAGCTCTTAAAATGCTTTTAAAGAGAGACGATTTGATGAACTAAAATAATTTCATTTGCTAGAAACAAAATCGTACGTCTTTTGTGTAAACATTTGACTACAAAAAACGATAATAGGACACAGCATTAGCTCTCATCGGCTTCTGTCCTCTTGAAAACATCACTTAAAAAGACAACAGGTTGTGCTGTCCTCTTGATCTGTAGTTAGCGAATCGATTATTGTGTCAGCGCTGAGTTCAAGAACCCGGCAGGGTGCAGCCTCAACATCTCTCGCTCGCTATTACCGAGGAGGACGAGCTCAAGGCAAAGCCGTTTGTTTCGTGGTAATGAACAATAATGTTGTAAGGTCGCTTTTGTCAGGTTCCAGTTCGAGGGCCATAACCCCGAGGTGTATATAAAGCACCCAGCGAAATGGGTGCTTCTGCTTTTGCTGCCAGAGTCGGCTCTTCTGTCTCAGAGTACTGGCTTTTAGCCGCGTGTCTAATGGAGAAATAAACAGAGAAAACCCGGCACATCCTGCCTACCGCTTTGTAATGCACAGCATATCAGCATTTATTTTCACGGACGCAATTATTCTTCCTGCCTCGTCCCATTGATGGGACGCTCTTTAGCCCATTAATAAACGGGGGGCGAGGGCGGGTAAAGTAGAAACTCGTGTATGGGTGAAGAAATGAGGATGCGTAAACCCTTTTGTTGTCGAGTTTAGGGAGGGCAATGAGACAGGGATAAACGTCTTATGTGTAGAGCTTCACAAAACTTTGTGTCTCTCGAGACCCTGTTTGGAGAAGTTGGTGTTTGAGGCCACGGCTCTGCGGACGAATTTTACTCGACGACCAACGCTGTGGATTGGGACAATTGTGGTGTCCCAATCCAGCGATGCGAGGCTGGAGGCGGAGTGAAAAAAGAATCTTTCTTTCGACGAACTTCTCGAGTTCGAGAGTTGAAAGCAGTGATTTGATTGCCCACTCCGTCAGATGGCGACACAAGTAGGTGCGTGTTGCGGATGCGCAATGACAAAGCAGAATGAAAAGCTGTCTGGATAGAAAGGGTTAACACGCGAGCAGCTGCAGCTGGTTAACGGCAGTTTTGAAGCTCTTCTGCTGTAGTTACAGCTAGAATGCGATTTCGGTTAAAAAATGGTTTTAGGTTTGAGAAAAAACAAACACGTAAAAAAGGCGAAAATACCCCCAAAAAGACACAGGAAGGTAATAGTCCACTAGACATTCCTAAAGCAGCTTTTTGATGACTTTGCGAAGGTGGTGGGAATCTGCAGTAAACGTGACCCGTGGTGTATTTTCGTCATGACCTACCACTGCTTCAGCTGTCCCTGGCTCACATGAAAAGCAAGAGCTAATGGTGACGGGGCTGAATGCAGTTCACTGTCCCTCTTGTTGGTCTACAGTATCTTGTTGTCAGTCAAAACATTTACTGCACTTTGTGCTTCTCTGCCTCTGTGTGGACCATAGCCCCTCTACCCCTCTACCCCTTCCCGCCCCTCTCGACACCAGCGGCAGAGACGGCGCCATTTTCGCTGACGTTGACGTCCACCTCCACCGCAAAACCCACTCGGTTTCTATTTGTGGAAAAAAGAAAAGGGTGTTTGGACTGTTGGAATCCGTGTGTAATGATGCTGCTTTAGAGCAGCTGAATGATTGTTTTGAAAGAATCGTTAGAGTTGTGTATGAATCTACAGGTCAGTTCTTTCCCGCTATCTTGCTCACACACGCATACACGTATGTGCGCATTCAAGTAGCGAAAAGAGATAAAAGCATGCAATAAAACTGCACAAAAATCATGCATGCATACCGTGTCTAGGTTGGGATGGTTTAACGACAATGAAGAATACCTGTTCTGGCGAATGAGATGGCAGGGACGAAATTACCCCTTCGATTGCACTCCCGGATAATCAGCTTAAAAATAGCCCCGAGTCCGCGCCCTGCTGAGCTGTGCGCTTATGTTTTCTTACTGGCAGGGCAGGACATCACCCCACCCCGTCCCTGGAATGCACCCCCTACCCCAGCTATCGGGTTTGTGAGGGTGGGGGGGAGAGCGTGACAAGGCGGGGAGGAAATGGGTTAATTTTCTTCGTCTTCTCCACCAGTTCTTGAATTGGAGGCCACCGTTGTGATCGCGATCTGGGCAATGTCGCAGGGACCAGGAACAGTCGATGACTTTCGAGTGGAAAGAAATCAGATTGTTTAAGAACGGGCCTTCGAGTACAAGAGTTGTGCTTGCGTTGCCCCTTCTATACTCCCGGTCCCCAAAGAGAATTCCCCCAATTCTTCCTCCACTCCCCTTTGTTTACAGCAGAGCCCGAAAACCCAGTCCTGAGTGTTGTCAAGGTGAAACACGCTTCCTGCGGTTTTCTGCTATATACCTCTCCGTCCTAAACTAGACGAACAGGAAAGATGCGCCATATTAAGGAAACGAGGATGCATAAGTACTACGTATTTATTTGACAAGGGAAACATAACTGACACAAAACCCTTCAAGAATATACACGTTGATTCCAGCAGCTAAAATGCATTCTGACCGAGAAATAAACTTAGTCTTCAACGAATAGAAGAGAACCTTAAGAGAAAATCCAGATTTGTTTTATCCATAAGGGCTACTTCAACACCAGCGACTGTTTTCCCGTTAAAAATGTCGAAATCACTTTGTTTTAAAATGTCTTCGTTGGTTATGTGGGAGGATGTCAAAATACAAGACGCTAGCACAAAAAATACATTTGATGGACAGCTCCGAGTGATGGTTCCTGGGTTAAGTTTAACTCTTTCCGGGACTCCCGCGGAGACCTAAGTAAATGGCTGTTCTGTGTATGTGTGGCAGTGAGTTCCCCTCACATCTCCATCAAATCACTAAACGTCCTCACGATACCGGAGTGTGGGTTTCTAAAATACTTTTCACCACCGTCGGCCCTTTATGAGTTTTGAACTTGTATCCAAACGTTTTCTGTAATTTTTTTAAACTAATTTTTTTTCTCGTGAAATCACGAAGACTGTAGTAATATCTTTTTTTCGGCCACGTTCGGCGAAGACAAGACGAAAGCTGCTAGCATCGCTCCTGGATCTTTCTACTGTGTTCACACGTAACTTGTGTGAGTAGAGTGTTGGGAGGAGCAGCCTACTGCCAACAGGAGCCCTCGGAGCTCGCTGCCGCAACAGGGGAATAGTGGGACTGAAAATCGAATGCAGGGACTGTATACAGTAGTGGCGGGGACCACTAGTCTGTGAGCATGATTCAGACCGTAATTGAAAAGTCCTGTTACCCTGCTACTGGTGTCATGTAAAGCTAGTGCTTCTGTTGTGCCACCAACACCATCATACCGCCTACCCCCCGCCCCTTCCTGCCTGACCCCTTTTCTGCTTGATGAAGTGATAAACGATCATATACACAAAGTTTCTCGACAAGGGAACATGCTGCTGTGTTATTTAAGGATATGCCTTTGAAAACACACTAACTAGAAACAGGTAGGATATGAAGAAAACATGATTTGTTCACAAACCATCGAGAGATTGGCTGTTATCGTGTCATTGTCGTGTTTATAAGACAGATGGTTATCATGCGCTGCATTCCACATAAAACTCGACATGTTATTTGGTTAGATGATCATCCATGTTAAGAACGAGGAGGGAGAGGAAATATCTTGTTGGGGTTTGGTCAACTGGGGCAAGTCCATTTCTCGCCACTTATTTCTCTCTGTTTCAGGGATATTATCTTTTGCCTCGTAACGCGCGAGAGTACACGCATGCACGCACGTATTCTGCACAGATGTGTACAGATGTTTGTGCTTCCTCTCACAAACATTATTGCTTGTGACTGCAGCCACGTAGAGGTTTCAGACTGTGCACTGGCCTCCACCTCTAGCGTGGCTGTGTCCCATAAAATGACAAAATCTGTGAACCTAGAGCTGGCAGTCAAATCCTTGTCTGAGCTTCTCCGTCGATGGCGAGAGCCGTGATATTGTCTGCAAGTGGACTGAATGGTTGCTTCGTGAAACCACCTGTCGATGGCTTCAAGCATTAAAGAGACAAGAGGGTGAGTCGCCCTCTGTGAGCCAGTCTTCGATGTTCTGTATAGGTGGGCGATGGCCAAGGTGGATGCACTATATTGAGGAAGTTACATGGTATTTATGATCTATTATGGGTCAGGGAAGGACCTTTGTCGACTGTAGAACTTTTACTCCTGGCCGTGCTTCGTTCCCTCCACCTTCCCCCCCCCTTCTGGACATCAGGAGGACGAGTGTTCGGCATTTAAAATCATTAGGCATGAGCAGCCCCAAGGCTTTATTGATCCTGTTGCCGTTCAGTACCTAGACTCTTGTCCAAGTGCCCTCCCTTAACTCCGGTTTCATCTCTGAATTATTTTCCCCGCTCAACAAGTTTCGCCAGCCGAGGCTAGTGTCTGGAATCCAGTTGGGAAGGGAAAACGGCAGGCCCCAGTGTTGACAGACAGTGCATTTCGTGCCCAAGTGAAGCAGGTTGCGGAATTAGCTGGATGAGAGACAGCATCTGACTGGCTGAACCCGCAGGAGAAATCATTTAGAACTAAAGATTTTGGCCCCCGCGGTAGGGAGGGTCAACACTGCGGTATTATTCCAAATCGAGTTGACTTTCCGACCGTCGTGTGGAGCCTGACTGTTGAATGTCTGATGGAACGCGCCACGTAACGCACACGTACCAGTCCTCTGTGTGTGCGCGAGCGCGCTGCTGCGCACTAAGACACACTCGCGTACAGATGGGAAAATTGATAGGGAGAGGAAATAGGAGATCGCGAGAAGGGAAAGGGAAGGAAAGTGCGAGAAGCATTGTGATACAGGTGTTTGTTTTTATCGGCAGCCTGACAAATCTCGCGCGTACACACCTTGGTGAACAAGGAAAATTGTGTACGTGCGCCAGATGAATGAAGAACATCGTGCGACGGATGGACGGCTAAAGGATGAGAGAAGAGACGGGGTAGAAAAGGAGGAGGGAGAAATTAAAGCCTTGGTTAATTATCGGGAAATTAAAGCTAGCAGGAAGTAGGGGTTTCAATACAAGTCAGAACTCGCACGGGGTATCATTAATCCGGGTGTCATTTGTGAGGTAGGCACAGGTGTCGTGTGTTTACCTGCAAGTTCGATGGCGGCTGCTACTGAAAAGACATCCACTATAACTTCTTATAAAAGATAATTGGCAGTTTGTACATGTTTAAGAGATCCTTGTTATCGCTTGGTAGTGACTCGGCCGCTCTTTTGTATATATTTAATGCAGAACTGTATATGTGAACCTGGGAACCCCTTGTTGGGTTGTCTTTACTAGTTTAAAATAGAGGCAAAGAGTGCTAGAGCCTCGTTATGGTAAGGGGCAGTAAACCTAAGTAGTTCACCGTGTCTAGAGCACGGCATGTAGAAGGCTAGAGCTAACATTCTCTTTTTGCCGCCTTTACCTCCCCTGATAAATCAGGTACCCACGTTTTTGCTATGCAAAGCTGCTTGGGGGGGGGGGGCAGAGTTGTCTCGCCACACGCGCCCGTGCAGGCCTCATACCAGTGACGGGTTGACGAGTAGGCACATCAAATACCACGTGATCGTGCTTCCGCTAATAGGTAATATAGGTCCTGAATTGAAAGTTAAGCACGAATGATCAGTCTATCGTACATCTCCGCATTGCCTACTTTTTATGGCTTTTACGGTCGCCTTCTAAGTGCCATTGATAGCTAAGTCTAAGGGTTCTTTGCAATGAGCTCTGGTCATCATCAGTCCGACTTGAGCGATAGTCTCCATTACGACCAGAATGACCACCACCCTTATAATCCGAATGGTCACTACTATTCTGACTAGAGTGATCGTTGACATCCCGACTAGGCTGATCACAATTCTGATGAGAACGATTCCTTTTCTACCGTTCTACCACCGCCATTTCAGTTCGTAATCCTATATTTCGATAAAGTGACGGAAAGATGTATTTATGTACATACATTTACGGCTTTCGGGTGGCTGTGACACGTGAGGAGGCAGTAGGCAATACTAACAATGAAATAATCAAAGTCAGGCCGTAGATGCTATGGAGTCTTCACGAGTCACGTGATGGTAAAGGAGGAAGGATAGAGCGTGCGAACGTATCTTTGCGAGTGCTAACGCAGCAGCACTTTCCATATTTAAATCTCTGTTGATTTAAAGTTTTTTAAAGTGCGGCTTAAAAGCAGCGAACAAAACCCAGACTACAGATTTGATGAAAGCAGGCGCATGTCTAAACCATTCACAGCGCCGTGAGTTCCGTTCCTTGAGGGACACAGCCGCGTGTGTTGTGGACGGTGTGAACAGGACCTGCAGTTTCTCCGACTTATTTTTAATGGCTGCATGATGTTTCTTGCGCGACCCGAAGCCCCCGCGTTCTCCATTTAAAGACACAGAGGGAGATAAGCGGTTGTAGCTAACACCGAAAAACCTCTTCCTGTACGTGGGAGGATCGCCTGTAAACCACAGGATACGTCACCAAAAAACACTGTTGGGATAAGTTCACACATGTAGCTTGGCCATATCGCCTCGTGTAACGGATGATAAGAAAGCCTTATCAGAGTGATACCACTGGACCCTTGTTGAGATAAAGGAGGCTGAGTGGAGAACGATTGACTCCACACTATGACTACATGAGTCATCTTGTGGGAATCGACGATAGGCAGAGATAGGCAGCTGGTCGCGGTCTCACTGCTGCTTTACACGATAGATTCATAGACTACGCCGCAAACTGCATCCTGGTCATGTTTAATGGGGGGCTAATCATTTAGCAGGAGACAGCTCTGAATTTTGTTTAATCTGCCGTCTCCTCGTCAGAACTTTCCGTCCCTCTGCCTGCCACAAGCAAAATGGTCACCGCCAGACGTGTAAAGACTTCATCACAGTAATCGTCATTGGCGTTGTCGTCGTTTTTGTTGTAATCGTCTTTCACTGAGCAGCTAACAACGTTTTATCAGTTTTTGCCCATCACTGCCCATCTCTTTCAGGTCTGCCGCTGTCTCTCAGTTTCATCCCTTGCTCACTCTCTCATCTCTTCCCTCAGACTGTCTCAGTTACAGCGATGTTTTGTCATGCAGGAGAAATTAAATGTAGATGAATGCATCTAAGATCAAATGATGTAAAAAGAGAGTGTTTGAGATGTTGCCTCCTTTTAGAGTGCAGGAAAGTAGAACGGATAAATGTACATAGACCATGGTGGAGCTAGTTTGTCTACCATCCTATAATTATTTTCCGTCCTTTTCCATAATATACAGTAGTATTTTTCTTCTCGTCCTCTTTTTCAAATTTCATTCATTTAAGATCATTACTTTCAAATTCATTTCTTGTTTCTTACTCAGCCACGCGTTTGTGTAGCAAAAATAATCTTTGCCTATGTTTGCTTGCAATGGAACCCCTTGGCTGTTGTTGTTGATGTTTTGTTGCTCGGAAATGTCCGCAAGAAACAGTCTTCTGTCAGTACATGCTTCGTCTCGACCTGTCTCCTAGATGTTTAAAGTGCGCGAGAAACTCCGTCACTTCTTACAGCAATTAGAATCTGCACTGCAGAAGTCGAGGTCATTTGTAACCGACAGAGCGTGCTGTTAACAAATACGTAGGCAGGCGATTGCGGCTCGTGAAATCTCGGATATGACGTCTTTGAGATATATATATATCTATATATATATATATATATGGGGGCTTTGAAATGACGAGTTTTCAGAACCGATTAAGCCACGTCCTGCTGATCAGAGGTAGTCTTAATACCTGCGCTTTTGGCGCTAATATCTAGGTTCAAGTCTTCATCTCCATCAGAGTATTTTTGCGACAGCAGCCCTTGTAAGGTCTCAGTTGCAGCTGTGGTGTTAAGCACCAACAACCAAGGAATATTACAAACTTGGTCTTTGCCATGCATGTATACGGTGTATTTTTCAGCCTACCAAACAGCCTTAGCTCCTCCTCGCGAGTGTCCCTGTCTTCAGTTCCACACGCTCAGGCGAGCTGCTCTGCCCTTAGCTCTTATTACGTGCAGCAGATTTTTCGCGCCATCAGCGGCGCGTCTTGATTCGCGGTTGTCAGTGGAAGGAGTGTTCCGACTATCATTTGGCTATCAGGGACCCCGACTAGAAAACATCTTAATGCGGGCGCGGCGAGTAACCCCCTTGACTTAAACATGGATCAACGCTGCAATGACCACACTCCAAAGTCATCAGCTGTGGCTCCTCCCACTCTACCTGGTTAAAAAAAAAGAGAAGGATAAGAAAAAAAATCTCAGGTTGTCAGGCGTTTTTGAGGATGGATTGATGCTGGTGATAGCTGGACTCTCGGCTGTTGATAGTTTTCGTCAATTTTAGGCATTATTTTCCAATTTCACTCTTGGTTTTCGCTCGCCAAGGCCGCGGGTTCGTTTCTTTTTTTGCCTTCTTCCGCAGCTCCTGCCGCACGGAGTGGAAATAAATGTTGGAAGGCCGAGCCCGCTATGGGCAGCCGGAGATTTATAGGGCACGGGTGGCAGGGTGGAAGGGTGGGAGGCTGTGAATTATAGATCGTCGCTCGCTGTTGGTAATGACTTTCCACTCGGCGCTTCTTCGCTCCGTGCAGCCGGCCCGGCTTTCCTGTTGGCCAGGACGGGCTAATCGCTACCAGGAGGGAGATAAATCAGAGGCTGCGATGGCCCTGCCTGCTGGTGACACCACCAAGCAGACGACACTTTCGGAACGACTCTTCCGCGGTTCCTGCAACGCTCACTTTGGGACGAGGGATCAAAGGTCCCTCTCACCGCCCATCCCTTTGAGCGGCAACGTGACTCACCTCGCGGCGACGTCCGAGCACACCCCATAAAGAGCAGGTCTCGTTTGATAACCCTCTTTTATGTTTTTCCATTTACTCCTTGTTGAAGTAGAAGGTCTCGACATTTTCAGAGCACAGCACGCGAGGTTGGAAAGCGTCCATGGGTTAGAGTCATTGCACATGCAAATTGGCGTGCATCAACCGCTGGAAAATTTGCATAATCTTCCTGTTACTTCTGCACGACCAAGCCTCGCAAGCCGTGCAATGCTGAATGAAATTTCACACCGTAGCAAAAGGACGCCAGTTTGCAGGGAGAAAGGGATTTTGAATGGCCCTGAAAGAAGGCTTACAAGTCAATTTTAGATGACGACGCCTGATCCCTCAAATAGTGATTCTTATACCCACGACTGCTCATGTTTCTCATCAAATAAAACAAAGGCGCTCAATATTGATTAGAAAGTGGCACCATCGCCATAACTTGTGCGCCGCCAGCACAGGCTTGATGCTAGCAGTAGTTGAAAAATAGCAGTGAGCTTAGATTCTCCACAGATTCTCATGGGTAACAACAGATGACAAGTTTTCACAGAGAACTTCGGATGTCCTCTTCTCTCACTTTCTCTCTCCGCCTTTCTCTCCTTCCCCTTCGTGGCACTGTTATTTACGTTTTACCTTTGTGTACTCACGAACTTTAGTATCCGCAAACATGCACACACACACACACACACATGAACGCACACAATTACTGCCTGAGTACCTTATAATACCACTTTATTTATCCCCTTGTTTAACCCTGCTTTCTGCTTGTCCTGTTCAGCGTGTTTGCAGTGCAATGTCACTCGCCTTGTGTACACCAGTACTTACAACGTCGTCTTCTGTGGCCAAGAGATCCGCGATGGGGATGAGAGTTTGCCCTACGTCACAGATGACAAGGTAACTTAACAAGACGGGTAGGCGAACATATTTCTGAATAGCGCCTTGCATACAACACTGAGACAAGCTTTCCTTCGTCTGATTACTAATTTAGTATATACTATATTATATATCTTAAATATTTCATTGATGCTATGATATAAACATCCGTTGTGATTGCCCTTTTCCCCTGCCTCCAATCATGAAATGCACATTATAAATGTTTTGTCGCCGTTTGGACGCCAGTCGCTTCTTTGCTGATGCAGGCGTATAATTAAGGATGCAGGCTTCTTTTTAATGCTTCAGTCTATCCTTGTTATTTATTACTAGTCGAAATGTCAAGAGCACTGACACCCGCTTGCTTTCGGACTGGGCATTACCTGCTGCACGTGCTGCCACCGGCCGTGTGGTGAGGTCGCACGTGCGTGTTTGTGCTTGCGTGTTTGGCTGCTTGCCCCTTCCTCCCCTCCCCACGTCAGACCTTGCTAGCAAGCTAGATCGGACTGCCCACGGACCAGAGCTTGCGTGCAGCGCCGACAGAAAGATCATTTCCTTACGTGAGACGAACACCAACTTTTCTTATTTCCTGTTGTGAAGCTTCGCCGGCGACAGTGGTGTGAACGCCTGGCATGCTGGCTGCTCTACCCGTGCTTGTTGTCATCTGTAGGCCCCCTTATCCTCCCCCCGGCCCTCCCACCTTACCCATGTTTTAAGTGAAAATTAAAACATGTTTTTGAATATTATTATTTCACGACGCGCTGAATCTTACATTTCCAGTTCGTTGACCATTACTCCAAGACCAAGACGCAGGCTGACAAAAGAATCCTGGCCGCCAACGGCACGACCACCACCAACGGCTCCGTGCTGCGCTGCTGCGTGCTGCGACTGGCAGGCGTCTACGGGCCGGGGGAGCAGCGCCACTTCCCCCGCATCGTGGTCAGTACATCAACCATGTCCCCAACAGAGCACGTAGAAATATCTCCATTTCATGTCTATGTACAGCTCTTTCATGAGTTAAGAGACAGAATACGTAGTCATTACCTGCTTTAGTATTTGATTATTTTTATTTAATATAGTGACATTTCTACATGGGTAAACTTTGAAACGTTTACTCAGTTTGCTTCCGCATACAGTATTTGTGACCAACTCTTCATATACTCCTGTTTAAATTGTAGGTCTGCGGTCTTATTTCCCACCCTCACCCCCTAAAAAAAAACAACACCTCAAATCCATCAATTTCAGTGTTGCACCTACCTTATTTGTCATCAGGTGACCGATCCCTAAAAACAACTTTTTCTAGATTATGTGGAAAGATAAATTCTACCAGTTTACTATATTTGGTCATATGAATTCAGAAAAAGTTTACTCCTCAACGTATCAGTAAATGTCTTGAAAGTAAGAAATGTATGTTAATGTATTAAGGGGATGTGCCACATCAGGGGATAACACTCTTCCTCTCTATGTTTCCTTCCCTTCATCTCCCCTGGTCAAAGAAATAAGGAAACAAATTGTTACTGACTTTCAACTTAGGAAATATACTTTCACCAGAAAACAGAATTTAATGTGTTTTATGCAAACCCGCGTGGCCAGTAATCTCTTTCTTTCTGTGCTGCATCCAGCATTTGACCCAAAGAGGTCTGAAATGATAAACCACAAGTACATTGACACCTTTAGAAAACTGAAGTCACTTGTCAAAACCTATTGTTTTTAAATTTCATCAATCACGCTACATTAATAAGAGTTAAACACCCTGCAATAATAATAATAATAGTAAGAATGTTTACATGGCGCCAGGATCTCACTAGAAGCTGCTCACCGCACACAACACACAACTATGCACGCACACGCAAAAAAAAAAAAATCTGTTAGAGAATTTTGAAAAAATGTGCTGTAAGGTAGTTTGTGAAAAAAAAGTCACACCGGCACATTAAAACATTCACTTATCTTTAAAATGGCGTTAAAGAAATAGTAGTTTTGCTTCAGTTCTAGAAAATGTATTCTATTAAGTACAGAGAAATTGTAACAAACTATTTATCTCTTTTTGAAATAACGATTTTAGAAAGGAGCGTCGACCATCACAACACTTACCGGTCTATATTATCCATGCGATCGACTTCCTTGACCGTTATTGGTGAATCGTTTCTAGACCTATCTCTAAGTTCATCGATAGGTTCAAACAGGTAAGGTTAAACATTAGACCTTGTATTTACATTTTTTTTTAAAAAAATTCTTCTCAAGAAATCTCTGGCTGAAGCACTGTTAGAGACCGCGGTCGTCCTTTGTTGTTTGAAAAGTCGCCTCATTGCTGGAATTCCGTGCTGTCGGATTGTTTTGTCATTCACTCGCTTATCTTCGGAAAAATAGCGACAAACCCGAACTTCAGCAACGAATTACACTTGAATTAGCCAGATGTCAATGGAAAGTCCGATATATTTAGGATCTTGTCTCCCCACTAACAAATTCCGAAAGTGTGTATTTAGGGGTTAGTATCCGTTTAAACTACACAGTAAAGTATATGTTTTAAAATGTTTATTATTGCAAAGATTTTATGGACATACTGTGCTGGCTAATATAAGATTGTGCAGCAGCTATTTTAAAACTTTAGCTCTTGTATTCATTAAGGACACGCACTCATGCCAACATACAAGGTGTGTACAGTCCTTATAGGTGCTACCATGGATAGGTCTCCGCGATTTGCGAACCGATTCGATGTGTTTCGAATAGTTTTATTCAGAAGTGGACTTCTGCTTCAGTCATACAGTTACCTTCTGCCGTTAGCAAAGCAAGATACCAGATTTGTATCTTTAACAGTTTTAACCTTTCTTGGAGTACATGGAAACGGACAAAAGTGTAGAAGTGGTGGTGGGGTCTTTAGTAAAGGTGAGCAGAGGATACAGACGTAACGGCCACAAGTTTGGACATCAAGTGTTCACGTTTACAAAGAAGAAGGGATCAGACAAATAGAATTTTGTCTAACCGTATGCCTGTTTCATCTGTATCAAAAAGATACAAAACCTTCCGAATATACTGAGCTGTCAGTAGAGTAATAATTACTTCCTACGCTGATCACAAATAATGATGAACATTTTATGTTTGACAAACTTTTCATGCCAGCTGTTCTCGCTGAGTATCAGCCTCAATTAACAATTAAAAATTAGGATTAACAATTTGTTGCTTTTGGTTTACTGTTAAAAATTTCAAGTATTCTTTTTGTAGTTACTTCACCTTATGACAAACTTCATTTTTTTCAAGTCTTACAGTCACTATTTGTTTGTTTGTTGTAATGCCTGTGCAAATTTTTCCATGTGTTGTATTTTGTTCCTAGTGCGATATTTTGGATTTATTTTGTTGCAATGCTGCTTGTTCAAGTCCTGCCACAAAAGTGGGATCTAGCAGCCTTAAGGACTCAATAATAAATATCGCCGTAACTTTCGACCGCCTCAAACTCGCCTTCCTAGACTCTGGCTTGATGAACTGCCCATCAGACATTCCAGCTTGTATTCCGTCAAAATGTTTCCACTAAACCATCGCGATGATGGCTCCAATGAACAGTGCTTCTGATGAACGTTAACCCTTTTAAAAGGCAGAGAATAAACAATGCAGACAACTGGAAACTTTCTTTAAAATTTTCAGCGGCGGCCTACACCTTAACTTCTTTGACTATTCGCTGTCACGAGATCACGAAGCCCTTCCATAAGTTTGTAGATTTGGACGTGGGGCAAAGTAAGGCCTTATTTTTAGCTAGTAGATACTTATAACTGCGGTAAGACCTTATTTTAAAAAGAGATTTGGATTTTGTCTAAAATACGTTGACACTATAGAGTTTAATTCCACGGTTTAAGAAAAATCGTCAAATAACACGAGTATCAAGGCAATGAATGAAGTCATTGAATCTGGAAAATGCGTTTTCCAATATTTATGGTTGAAAGAAAAAGATTTACAATGGCTGTATATTGAAGGACAAAAAAAGACAAAAAGGCGCTGTGTGAATTGCGCAATAGATCTTTGAATATTGCTTCCATGAGTGAGGCTAGTTGAAAAACGCGGGAAGAATGGGACACACACACACAAACACACACACACTGACGTAGACAACCAGTTGAACGAGAAGGAGTGGACTTTATCGGTACGGAACGGGTGGAATTGGGAAAAACTGTTTACAATGTAATACAAAAAGCAACGGTAAAAGGACAAGAAAAATGCCTACTCGTGCCTTTTAACTGACTGCTGCTTCAAAGGAGCTGTTAAAAATGAATCTGAATTGTCATCACCACTAATATTGTTGCTGCTTATATGAATGTAATTTCATAGACTGTATTTGTTGCAACTGCCCATCAGTTTACAGTGTTGTATTAAAAGTGTAATAAGTAATAACAGGGCCAGCAATGTAAGTGAACGGACGAGATGAGAGGAGATAAACTCGGTAACGACACTGACATTAACATACACACCAGTCCTCTTGTGCAGTCGGTGTTTTCCTACTTTTAAAGAAATCATGAAAAATGTAGCAGCCTCTGGTATCTTGAAAGATGATTGTGAAGCAAAAGTGGATTTAGAGTCTGCGATTTTTGTCAGCATATTGTCTCCAAGTTCCCTTTCCCCGGGCTGTAGGCTTGAAAGGGTTGTGACTGTCGTATGTAAACTTGTCGTCTGATAGCTGGGCGTCTGATACTGATAGCGCCACATCTGTAACTCGACAAACGAGCGTGTGAAAATATAGAGCATGGCATGGGTACTAATAGCATTGCCAGTGCATGTGTGTGAAAACATGCAACATACCCTTAGTACCCTTAGTATTACTAGTGATGTTAATGAGAATAATTATGTAACCTACCCTGAGTACCCATAGTATTACCACTGTATATGTGTGAGTGGGCGCATGTGTGTGTGTGTGTGTGTGTGTGTGCCCAACGTAAATGTGGAGTGCAAGATGACACGCCCAAAAATGGTCAGATAGCCCCTAAGGCATTTCCCTATCTAAACTTGTTTTCACAAATGCAGTTTAGTTTAAACTTGCAGAGACATGAATTTCAAACCAAAATTTTCGTACAAAATGAAGAAGAATGCAGTTTGTATTGAATGAGAGACAATGACATTAATGGGAAAGAGAGCGTTTTGTCTTTCGGAGAAAAATCAATTTAGAAAACAAATTCACTGTATCATTTTCTTATTATTTATGCAAACAGACGCTAATGGGCATGCTTCCTTATTTGAATAAAATCACAACTTAAAATTTTTTTTTGTGAAGTTCAAAAAAGCTGCATGACATGACTTTCACATCTGACTACCCACACCTCTTTCCTCCCTCCCCCCCGCCCTCCCCGATCTGGGTAGGGCACAAGAGCCATGAGTTAGCACACGGGTAGTGCTGCACTGCGGAGAGTCGTGAGTTAGCACATGATTAGTGCCGGACTGTGGAGAGTCGTGAGTTAGCACACGATTAGTGCCGGACTGTGGAGAGTCGTGAGTTAGCACATGACTAGTGCCGGACTGTGGAGAGTCGTGAGTTAGCACACGATTAGTGCCGGACTGTGGAGAGTCGTGAGTTAGAGTCTCCTGAAAGTCCGCCACTTGATCCACATACCGGATAAAAGTGTTTAGCTAAGCTTCGTTTAGATACGTCTGTCGACTCATCCAGTTGTAATACAAATTGTTTTCTCCTTTTGATCTGCTCACAGACTTGCTGGATTATATCGTCAGCCATTTCTCGAATTCACCTTGATACAGTATCATCCGAATGTGGAATAGTTTTCACCGTATCGACTGCTTTCTTGTCTATTATATTTTTGCAATTTTTAGTGCTGCAGAATGAAGCAACTACTCAACAATAGTATGAGGTTTCGCATCAAAAAGGCTTACAAAGGTGCGCAAAGCTTTCTCACACGTGTGCAGATATCCGTGAAACATTGCGGTGCCTTTCATCATACTCTCCTGTTGCCTCTTGAAATATCCCACCGGTCTATCTTTCAATTCTGCGTGTTTGGTTGCAGGTGTCTTTTCAGAAGGACGGTTTCATGCTGTGATTGGACAGAGTTTCGTTGCATATGATACAGAGTGGAAGTGGAGGGATTGCTGACACAGGCGTAGCCCAAATAGTCTTCAGAATATTGTCGTATTTTTCTTCCCGCAGATGAATCTTCTGATGGTTTCTTCTCTTGCTGCTGCCGCGGCCGTTTTTGATGAATTCCTTGGCCTGTCTTATCAGAAGATGACACAACACCTTCCGAGTCAGTCACTTTTGTGAACGTCAGTATTAATTCACGTCCGGTTTACTACAAACCATTCCATTTTTGGAGTTCTAGCGAACAATGCGAACACAAGCCTTATAATCAAATCTGCCCCATGCTAAAGTACAGTTGCACTAACTGTCGCACATATTTTGGCGATGAATCACGCAGAGAACTGGCGACCTTCTTCAAACCCTTTGGTGGTCTTAAACTAAACTAGAAGTAACGCATTGAAACAATAATTTTTTATGTCGCTGCGTAGCCCCGCATAACCCTTGCCGTACCCCTAGGGGTAAGCGTACCACCTGTTGAGAACCACTGAGTTAGCACACGGCTAGTGCCGGACTGTGGAGAGTTGTGAACTAGCACACGATTAGTGCCGGACTGTGGAGGGTCGTGAGTTAGCACACGGCTAGTGCCGGACTGTGGAGAGTTGTGAGTTAGCACACGGCTAGTGCCGGACTGTGGAGGGTCGTGAGTTAGCACACGGCTAGTGCCGGACTGTGGAGAGTTGTGAGTTAGCACACGGCTAGTGCCGGACTGTGGAGAGTCGTGAACTACCACACGGCTAGTGCCGGACTGTGGAGGGTCGTGAGCTAGCACACGACTAGTGCTGGACTGTGGAGAGTCGTGAGTTCGCACACGACTAGTGCGGGACTGTGGAGAGTCGTGAGTTAGCACACGACTAGTGCCGGACTGTGGAGAGTCGTGAGTTAGCACACGACTAGTGCGGGACTGTGGAGAGTCGTGAGCTATCACACGACTAGTGCGGGACTGTGGAGAGTCGTGAGCTATCACACGACTAGTGCCGGACTGTGGAGAGTCGTGAGCTATCACACGACTAGTGCCGGACTGTGGAGATTTGTGAGTTAGCATACGGGTAGTGCCGGACTGTGGAGAGTTGTGAGTTAGCACACGGGTAGTGCCGGACTGTGGAGAGTCGTGAGTTAGCACACGACTAGTGGCGGACTGTGGAGAGTCATAGTCCGCGAATGAGCGATGGGCGGTTACGCACACTTCAAAGAACCGTATGTTCAAACTAGTGGTTCATGTGTTGTGCTCGCGATGTACTAACAGGTTTTAACTGATTTTATCTTTGGCCCATAAATTCTCGTGCCATGCTTCGCTGTCGTGGTTTTGGCCAGGCTGACGTTTCCAAATAAATAGCAGTCGTTATATACCGCAAACGACTTCATTAGCTGAATGTTTTTGTGAACTTGAGTGATTTAACAACTTGCTCACTCTGGACCACGTAAGTTATTTTTCTTTTTTAACGATTTGAAATCTTCTCTTCTGTCTTAATATATGTCTGGTTGTCCGTTCTTCTTTGCTTTATCCTTTCCCCCCTTTTTTCTTTTGTCTTTGCCATTCTTCTTCCTAGATTTTTCTGTCTCTCTTTCTTGTTTGCTTTCTGTATCACGCTGTTTATGTGCAGGATTGAAAGCTGATTACGTCTACTTAAAAAAAACCTGTAGGTTTCAGTCATTTCTGGAGTAAATTACACTTTTCCAGATCTGGGTATTGTAAGGCAGCTTTGTCTGCAGTTGGTATCATCATATGTGTACACTTTGGTATCGTCATGTGGCTATGGTATGGGGGTCATTTGGAAAGCAAAACAATGTCAACAAACGAGGTGATTGTAAGGAGCGGAACATAGTGTATGAGGAGGCCAAAGCGTGAGGTATTACCCAGGCAGTTCGCACAAACCCTATTCTAGTTTTTGAAGCGGATCGGCAAACTGTCCTTCCTCATCTCTGAAACGGACAAGCTCAGCAGCAAGCGGCGTGAGCCCTTGAGAAAACTTTTGCAGCGGCACGCAACCCAAAGTTTGGTTAGCGCGCGGCAGTGAACGCTTCAAACGATCAGCGAACGCTCTCCTCCCAGCCCCACAGTCCCCCCTACACTCCAGCCCCGCCGGTTCCCCCCCCCCTCACCTCGGCAACAGTGGGCGGAACACAGTATGGCCATTGAATCAACTTCGACCCGCGGTCTTAGGTCAGCGTTGATGTCATCCGAACCCAGTCCCGCCAAAAAGGCATCGTCGATGATGTGAAAGCGAGAATGTTGCAGGGTTTGGGTGGGGAGGGTGGCTGCGAGGAGTGTCGTGGCGTATTCCCAAAATGGACATGACGTACCCTGGTGCAGCCGGCAAGGTCTGACAGGGGTGTGGGCAACGGAAGTCTGAAGCAGCCTCAGTCACGTAGTTACATAGATTGTGCCGCAGCCCTTGTTTCCCAGTATCTTGGTCCCTCATTCCCCACCCCACCGCTCGGTTTCAACACATGGGTCCTGTGGCTACATTACAGGGTGCATTACAGGACAGGGGGACATCGCGCAAAAACTGTCCGCAGGAGCAAGATGATGGAAGAACGAGTTTTGGGCCGAGACTTGCGCGAGAGGCGCAGAGTTCTAAGGTTTCTCTCTGTGATTCTGCGTGATAGCGCCTTTCTTGTCCTACATCTCGCCAGTGAGGCTGGCTATCACTTTCTAGCGTCTTTCTCTATTTTCCCGCGCTAAATTGGATTTTCGCCTTCGAAAAATCGTGTTTATGAAATGCCATTGATTGACATTTGAACCAAGCTGAACAGCAGTAACTTGATTTGACAGAGAGGGTGTTGACGGGGGAAATACCAGGGTGTAAATATCGGCTATTTTCTCGCATAGACTTATTTTTCTGTTTTCATTAGGAGGAGGACTTTTATAAAAGTAAAATGAGATTATTGTATTCTGTCACTCTCCCTCTTTCCTTAGTCTCAGTTTTCTTCAGTTCTTCACGCTCATTCTGTCTCTCACTCACACTCTTTCTCTCTCTCTCTCTCACACACACACACACACACACACACACTCAGCAGCAGTAGTAGGACGATAATATGTAACATCAGTCCTTTCCATTTTAAAGGTAATAGTACTAGAAAACAACGCCTATTTTTTGGAATGTTTTGTAAAAATTACAAGAGTAATTACCACCCCCTGTAATACGGCGTGATGGCCTAAACAGTAACTTGTTCGTTTGTTCCCTCTATCTAGCTCTTTATTTTAAAGTATATAGTATTTTGGTACCCATATCGATGTGCTCTGATAGACAACCATATAATGCACCCAGGTTCCAAATATGTCTACCGTAAATTTCGATCTGGTGAAATTTTGATCTGCGCACCCACTAAATTTTTAAAAAATCTCTTTGTTCACAAATAAGCCGCACTGGTTTATAAGCCGCACTGGTTTATAAGCCGCACTGGTTTATAAGCCGCAACTATATACAACATGAAAGCTGCATCGTAGACATTTCGTCTCGTTGTCGGTATGATGATGGTGTGTGCTTCAGCAACTGATCTGAATGCTTCAATTGAATGTGGCTTTGGTTTTAAAATGTGAACAGTTGACACAATAGCAGCGTTAACAGTTAACACTTTAACATGGAGCTCATCGAAAAATTAATCGGAATCTGAAAAAAAAAGCCGCAAACAAGCCGCATCGCAGT
This sequence comes from Marisa cornuarietis, assembly GCA_004794655.1. Classification (NCBI taxonomy): domain Eukaryota; kingdom Metazoa; phylum Mollusca; class Gastropoda; order Architaenioglossa; family Ampullariidae; genus Marisa; species Marisa cornuarietis. Next base: position 4,171,600 of record SMMW01000025.1, read on the forward strand.
TTAAGCCGACGGGTTTAAAACTTGGGGAAAAAGTCTCGGCTCTTAGTCCGAAATTGACGGTAATTGTATGTTCGATATAGTACACATGTTGCAAAGTATCTTTATGTAATGCATTAGCAATATACAAAGTCATTGTGATGTCACCCTCATGTAAGGGGCCGATGGCCTAAGCAATAAAATATTCAAATCGATTCTCTCTTTCTCTCTCTCTCTCGCGCGCACACACACACAATGACTATTTTACCTATAAATCCTCATTTTGTCAACCACGTTAAAGTGAAAGAATTTTTTAATTAAGGAATGAAACATTATAGAGTGTAAAGTAATAATACAGGTGTAAATACGTAATGTTTGATGTCATGTGTATTTTTGCTTAAACGTATCCAAATAGAGTCTTTTAAAGAACTCGGAGAAAAGCTAGCTTGTCAGAGGTGATTTCAAACGTACCTCATCTTTTAATGATGTAAATCAATGTGTCATGTTTTTAACTTTGTCTCTATCACCCCATCTACTTCTTCTGTTGTCCTTAGCTGATAAATTAACAAGGGGGACAGCTAAGAGAATTTTGTGTGTGGGGTGGGGTTGGGGTGGAGTAATACATGCAACTCCCATATAGATCGGTCATTCAGGTCTCCTTTTTCTGGCAGCCACACGCCTCAGATCGTTAACCTAATTCCAAATGCCAATCTTCTAAATAAATCACTTTGATGTGTATTCGTGGTTTGCCCTAAAGTAAGCAGGGAAACGATTTCAGACAGAAGTTCCCTGTGAAATAAATGTTTTCAACACGTTGTTCTTTTTTTCTTGATGAAATACATATTTGTTTATGTAAGTACAATGTGTAATTTGACAACAAACTTTTATGTTTCTTGCATTCAGTGCGATGATACCGTAAGTGATATTCTCTACGCCTTTCTGTGTCCTCTGTGGGCACGGTAGATGATTGCTGTACATGGTGTTAAGATTACACTTACCTATTTAGTATTTCGCCATCAAGAAAACGAGTTTAGTACAAAGACTGCAGAGTGTGTTTTTCCTGTGATTACAATATCTTCCATGTCAGCAACAAGAAGGACGAATACATGTCACAGAAACGACATTTATATGTCAGATATCATTTTTACATATTTTTTGTGTATTTTCTGCCTGCATTTAAATGTGCGTGTGCACACGAAAAATGGTGATCGGTGTGGGCTTGTGACTTAAGAGATGCATTAGAAAGACGAAATAATGCAGCAAGCGAAAAAAAAATAGTGATGTTTTCGACGAGAGCAACAGGATGGAGATAAAATCAGGAAGACACCTAAAAAGTGACAAGTTAGATGAGATGTAATTGTCACCGCATCATGCCAAGAGCTATTACATTAATATCGGATTCAGAAAACCATAATAATAAAAATATCCTGATTTTTTTTAAAGAAAGATGCTGCGCTATTCCGACAACTGTTGGTGTCTGGCTGCTTGTCTGCATTGATGCTGTTTCTGGGTTCACAGGGAAAGTTGCGAGTCCATGAACAGACTAGCGCTGTGTTCTTACTCGCTACAGCACTTCCACCGGGGACTTCCTCCAGCGCTTGCTTCTGGAGATCGTACAGCCCGTTATTTTTTATGCTCTGTGTGTGTGTGTGTGTGTGTGTGTGTGTGTGTGTGTGTGTGTGTTGCTGTTGTTGTGGAGTTTATCTTCGCAAGCCTGCATAGATGGTCTCGTTACGTTCATCGCACCATGATAAACCATGGTACACGAACATCACTGTGTTTAGAACTTTATTTTAAACCCTCATTGTAAATCAGGAGATGAAACACTTGACAATCTGAAATTACATCTTTTCCTCTCATTAAGGCAAGACACGACTCGAAAATTGAAAACCAAATCTTTACATGATATCACTTCTGTTTTGATTTCATTTGTATGATCCTTGATTAAAACTTCTAAAAATATTGTTTTTACCATGTTATGCAATCGGTTGCCATGGAAACGATCTCTCAAACAATTTTAAAAGCTTATAAGCTTTTCGATTTTAAGTAAAATATTTGTTGAAGCTGCTAACTGAGGAAAAGATCTGCATTCTTATGATTGGAATGTAAGTGTATACAGTGTAGTTATTTTTATGAATTTAAAACGATTTAAAACATTGTAATTAGTAAACTGCTGATTTTAAGACAAATCACGCCTGGCAGCCTAAACTAAATATAAAGTAATAAAGTTTTGAAGTCAGCAAACGATAACAACAAAATCAAAAAAAAAAAAAACCCCGAAAAGCTGAAAGCTTAGTCGTTCCTTTTGATCAAACCCTGTTCTTGGATTAAAGTATTTATGGGAAATATTGACATCTTTTAATGTCCATCTGCATGCATGGTAATAAAAATTCTTTCTTTGTTCTGATCTTAGATAAATGACCATGGCCGCTTTAATGTGTACACATGCTGATTATCTTGCAAAGAATTATACATTCGTTAGAAAATAGTGTTCAGCAAAAATTATATTAAACAATTATATGCTTAATTTGTTATCAAGAGGTTTAGTGGCCACCTGCTTCATAAGTGTTGCCGTCTGAAGTCTATTCTCCCATTTAGTCAACGCTGCCTCGCATATTTCTTGCGGTGATTGCGAGTACCGACAGGAGCAGAGGCATCAGCAACAGAGACTCTTTTGTTCATCTTTCCCATTAGTTGTAGGCTGATAATAGGAGTATCAACATACCGCTCCCTATCAAGGAAATCAGTTCAAAAGCTCCTGTATTAACAGATCAAACTGCACGAACAACCGAACCCTGTACCCATTTCAAATCCATGTAAGAGATGTTGGGGGGAGTGGGATTATGTCAGGTAATTATGTGTTATTATTGTGTGCCCCCTTGCACCATCCTTTTTAGCAGTTGCTCTTTTGCCATTCTTCTGTATGCTGGGGTCGCTCTGTGAACTACCTTGTGGGTCAGATAGTTTGAAGAAGGATTGTGTTCAAGGCGAGGTGCCTTCTGATTTTTTGCCACATTCAGGATGTTCTAATCATGACATCCCCTTATTTAATAGAGAGCTTCATCTGACACCTCTGCCCACTGTCTACAGCCTTAGCAAGCCCTTTGTACCCATAGGTGTGGGTCCTAGGCAAGATTGGGATGACTAGATCATCAGCCAGCCTCCTAGGTTTGCTCCCCCTCCCCCGTTTTTCCAATGCAGTGCTATGATTCAATAGCTAACCATGAGGTAAACTGAGATGTTCTTCCTGACTCCGGCCCCCTGTGTCTTCATTGCACCTCAGTACGGGCAGTATTCAGTTTTAGCGTGTAGGTTTCCAGATCAAGGCCTTCATGTAGAACAAAATGTTCTGCTTTGTCAGCACGAACGGCAGCCACCAACCTAGGCTTTTTAACAAATGTGGGAATGAAAGTGCAAAAATTATGAGAGGTGCTAAAAGCTGCATCCGATGGAAGTCAATTGTGCCTGGCTTCCTTTTTTTTATCAATGGGAATCTAGTTCGATCAAATTGCATGATCAAGGGAACGAACGTTGTTTTCATTCCCCTGGCAGCTAATTAGACCAGAACAGCCGATCCCTTCCAATTTGCGCGCCCTTCAGTCACTGGTCACGGCTTTTGTGCGGGGACCGTGATCGGTTTGTAAGTTCGTATTACTTTATCAAATATTCATTAAGACTGCGAAGATGAATTCGCTTTGATGGAAGAGATTGTTAGGGGCAGCGTTAATTCATTCAGAGCACCGTCCGTGTGTTCTTCTCCGTAATGGCATCTTTCACCCTTTCGCATCTTCCGCTAGAACGCCGCAGGATCGTCCCCCCACCCCCAACTGGTGGAGTCGAACTCGTCGCTCCATCACAGTTCTGACAAGTTGGGCTCATCCACCTCATTCAGACTGAGCAGTGGGCTGTTGGTTTTGGCCGCTATCGTCTGCACAGCGAGATTTGTCTTCCCTTCCCTCTCTAGTCGGCCTTTCTTTTCAAGGAGCCATTCATCAGGCGGGCTGACTGGTCCCATCAAGGTCTTTGCCTATCTCATGGCCACTCCATCGTGCACCTTGCAACCTGTTGCCACCGGCGTCGTCACGGGGACTGTCGCGTGCGAGCGGGCGGAACCAATATGGCCGCGTCCGTAGCAACGGTCATCCCGTGGCCCGAGTAAAGTAGAGGCCGCGCACCGGTGCGGAGTCCCTCGGGTGTGCCGGTGGTCTCTCGAGGGGGGTCGGGGTGGCAAATGAAATTTCCGCCTGACTCATCCTGCGTGTCTGGGGAGCCGTTAGCGCCTCTGTACGTAGTGAGGGTAAGTGCTCGCAGTCCCTGCACGTCACGCTTTGCTGGTCACCAACAGCCGACGCCAATCATCGCCAGCCTGTCTGTTGGTCGGTCCGTCCATCAGAGGGCCCCCGGAGTTGACGTCACCAGTTCCCGGGGTAGGCAGTGTTCTTCCGGACAAAGTCGGCGAAAATGACCTCAATATTGCAGTAAAACCGTTTTTGAATGATATATAAGTAAATTGTAATAATATGTAAATTGATGTAAGTGGTGGTGTGGGTGTCGTCGTTGTTTTCAAATAATCCATACCTGTGTGCATATGTGTGCGTGCATGCGTGTGTATTAGCTATTTTCAACAACTTATAATGGAAACTAAGAAAGAGTGCGGTTCCATAAGTTTCTGAAATGTTACAAGAATGGAATGGGAGAAAAGACTATTTATTTATTTATTTTTAGAACCATCACGACTCGATCAAACTGACAGGGTTGATTATTTTTGCTTTCCCAGAAAGCCGTTACAAGTCTGTTGGAGAAATTTTCAGCATCGATCCATTGTCAGCAGATTGTAAATCTTGCCGCTTATTTTTATGTGTAAATTTCTTTTGCGGGCTCCCTTGGGTCGTGGGTTTTCCTTCAGTGGTTTGACTTGCTGATTAAGGTGAGCAAAAGTGCCGCTTCTTACTGGACGATGAGGTTCTTTTTCTCGCGGTGCTTGATGATTCACTGGCCAAGATGTCGTGCCGAGCAGATCCCGCGGGAATCAAGGATGCATGATGGTTTTAGGAATCTCCCGGAAATGTGACGGGTTCGAGTTGTCTTCTATGCATACAGGATCAACTTTATTTATGACTTGTCATTTACCATTCTCTTTAGCGCCGGATCAATCGGTCATGCGGAATGAACACTGTGTGCCCTGCATAACGCGGGCTTTTAATTGACATATCATCGACACAAGGGGGACATTTTAATATTGGGACCAATACTTTTTTCGCACGCTTGGAAACAGTTTTTGTTTGCTAAATTGTAGGCAGCTTTTTATCTCGGGTGATGTTGATCGAGTTCTGTCTGCAATATGTTGGCAGGTGTTAAAAGCGTGGTTAGGACTTCAGCCAGTTATGTTGAAACTCTCATCTGAGGTGGTCCACCCGGTCAAGACTTTGAAGTCAGGTTACAGCATTATTTTTTTTGTTTGTTTTTTTGTTGTTTTTTTTTGTTTACTGAAATTTAAGTTTGAGCTGTTCTCAGAGTAAGAAACATAAGTAACTGAGTAATCTCTGTTTTTGGTGAATAAAGGTACACGTCATAAAATTCATAAAAGTACAGTAGGTAGGTCACAGAGCGGCAGTACCTCCTCCGTCAGTAGGCATGAGAGCGTCCTTGAACGCAAAGATTTCGTCAAGGGAATTAAGACCTTAGCAAAAGTGGTTGAAAAGGGGTTCCAATTCGGTTTTACGGCCCCAACGAAGGGGGGAAAAACAAGATAAAAACAAAAGAGTGAGGAAAAGTCAATACTCAGATTAATCAGTGAGAATCGTCAACGAGCGGACCCGACAGTCCTTGCGTCGCAACCAGAGCAAGGCCCGAGGAGAGGAAAAAAAAAACCGGGCTGGACTTTATTACAAGGGACTCAGACGTGTCAAGGAACTCGCCTGCCGCGCGGCTCCTTTGATCTTGGCAGTCACGACTCCGATGCCTGCCTCATAAACTCTTTTTTTTTTTTGCCTGCAGAGGCCCTCGCCTGTGTTTCCTGTTCTACCTGCCAGGAGCTCCAGTACCGCCCTCCCAGCGGCTCAGGGGCGGGAAACGTTAGTGGTCGGCGTCATCGGGTCAACCTCTCTATAAGGACAAGGCGCAAAGTATCGGGCGGCCTGGCCAGGTCCAAACATGCAGATTTTTACAGGAGGGTGTGGGAAGACATGGGGTGTCTTACAGCAGGTACAGGGTCGTTCTCTTATCCATGTAGCCATGAGGGATTCATCGTGTGTAGACCATGTTGCATGGCAACAAGGGCCGATACTCCTTTTCCTCTGCCTTTAGCTTTCCGGGATAAACCGTGTACTGGTCACAGCAGGATGGAAAAAAAAAAAATCCAGACATCCTAGTTCTGCATACGAATAGGGAGCTAACATACTTTATACACGCAAAAAAAAAAACCAAAAAAAACCTGAGATCTTTCTTCTCGTTTCTTGTTTGCTTTCTCATCTAGAGCCTGCCATAAACATTCGTATTAATTCACAACATTCAAATTTTACAGAGAAACACAATTATTTATTTAGACCCTTTTCATGACTAAGAAAAGAGATACACATGATTATAAAGTCCACCTCAAGACATATGGTTTTATATTTTTGCATATTTTAAAAGGGCATTTTCTTACTCTTAACTGTTAATAAACTGATCAGCACGCATTTAAACACCATGCGCACTCTACCTTCCCAAGAACTGGCTTCAGCAGATGACAAGATCATGTGTTTGTTAGGATCTCTCTCATCAGCGTCACCACGGACAACACAAACGTGACAAGACAGATGTTGCAGTATCTCTACATGGTAAAGCTCACCTTTACCTAAACACCTGTAATGAGGTTTGACTCTTAATTTCCTGTCCACGAGAGAGTCGTCGACCGCGGTCATGGAATTACTTCCTGAACGACCGCACGTCCTCGTGGCTAGCACGCTGCAGTCTACACGTGTGGTCACCAGGAGGCGTAAGCAGCTTGTAGCCTCATGGTCGCCGCTTAACCCATGTAGTTTATATCGATCCCAGCTGCCAGGCGCAGTCAGCGAATCGGGGAGCAGTCGCAAAGTTCGATGAAGCTCCATTTTGGGAAACGAGTGACTCGGTGCAAAAGATGCTCATAAAAAGGTGCGTGCGTGACAGGAGGTTGAAAACCTATCCTTGATGTAGAACACGACCCCGGAGGGCAACGGTCGCTGACAGTGTGGTGCCTGAAGGTCGAAGCGGTCCCATGACCGTCACCCTGTCGGACGATACAACAAACAAGGCGGCGATTTCACTGCTGGCAGTTCCGGTGATGTGAAAATACGAAACCTGGGACTGATGAGCGAGGGACTGGTGGAGGGAAAAAGCTGATGGGGAGGAGGATTACTGTAGTGGACTTGACGCGCGGTCTTCATCAGCAGGACACGGAGGGCGCTGTCTGTTCCCGCTGCACAGCCTGCACCCCCTCCCCCCAACACACACACACACTCTGGCAGCTTGAAGGCTGCAAGCGTGTAGCAGGGTTTATTGGGAATGGGAGACTTGCACTCAGGTGAGAATGGCTGGGAAAGAGGAGTAGAATGTGAAAGGATTTTTTTTTTCATCAGCGATCTCCTTTCAGTCTGTTTCTCTCCACCACCACCCCCATCCCTCTGTGGTCGACCTTGTGAAGTCGCAGTAAATAATGCGGACTCGCGGCGCCATTGGTGCTTGCCTTGCCTTGATAATTATTCAGTGTGTTTCCTCTTGTACTGGCTATGTACCTCTGTTTTCTCCCTGCCAAATTTGCCAATGACCACGACTTTACTCCTGACATTGCTATTTCCATTCCATATGCGATCGAACACTGTTAGTCTGTTGGTAAGTTCTCTGCTGGTGCTTCTATTATATCGATGTCGTCTGCAGATCGACCTTCCACCGAGGGAAAAGGAAGTGCGATGGTCGCGGAGGGATCCACGCTTGATCTCCAAAAACATTTGGAACAGCACAGGTGATAGGGGGCGCCCTTGGTGGACGTTTACTGTCGTGTGAAAGAAAGCTCCCATGGGTTATTTTTAGCAGGACTGCACGTCTTGAGCTCTTATACACTTTACATTACATACCATAACCCCTCGTGACTGACTCTGACAAAAGCCATTTTTAAGTCTACGAAGTTATGATAAAGGTGATGCTGAAGATGTCTCTCTATCAAGATCCCACAGTTGACGATCTACCCGGTCTTGAAGCCAGTCTGTTCTTTCGCTAGCAGTTCCTCAGCGGTGGTCCTAATGCGATTCTGGATTACTTTTAGCAAGACTGCTTGGCTGGCTGATAAGGCTCATTGTTCTGTAGTTCCAACCGTGTTTGCTGTTTCCTTTTTTTAGGGGTATGACTAATGACTGATTCTATTCTTTGGATCATTCCCAGACTCTCTGGCATAGAGCAGTGAGGGCCTTTGTTGTTTTATCCCCACCGTGCTTGAGCAGTTCAGCTGCGACGTTGTCAACCCCAACCGCTTTTTTGACCTCTTTCCGTTAGACACGTAGGTCTGCATATTTGCTGATTCTGCTCTGGTTGTTTTGAAGGATGTTAGCGTCTGTCTTCATATGGAAGTTGTACAGGGCTTTGCAATATTCAGTCCATCGGTTGAGTACAGCAGTGTTTTCTGTGAGAATACGGCAAGTGCTATCTTCGATGACAGGTCTTGTGCTGACGTGTCTTGGTGAGGGTTTTTATTAGTTGATAGACCTTGTTACTGTTACCCTCTACCGTTCCTTCCTCTATGGCCGGCATGGGGCCTCGAGCCAGTGCTGCCTACCTTCATCCTTTTCCTGGTGCAAAAATTCACTTCCTTGTACATGAAACCTGCTAGTTGACTGGAGTTAGCCATCTAACTGGCGCCTAGATAAATTGTTTATACAATTGAAGCCTTTTAGTTGTCTGCTTAGCATTGATCATCCAGCTAAACTGCAAGTGCAGTACAAGCCTTTTAGTTGACTGAAGTTAATAATAATAATAATAATAATGTTTATGACGCAATTCCCACTTTGCAGTAGGTGCCATGTGTTTACCAAAAAAGCACAGAAAAACACACAAATGACCTGAAAATGAACTTAGCATATATACATTGACCAAAAAATATGAGCAAACAACTACAGGTATGCAGTCACAACACAGCATCAAAGTATAGTGAAAATTGCAGTGAAGCGAATTAATCCCGTTTAGCGAAAAACGAGTCAAGACGGCCAAACCTTTTAATCAATTGACCCCTTGGAGTTAACCATCAACTACAGTGCATATACAATGCAGTCCTTTATGTGACGAGTTGTAGCTCGGGCTCCGAGTCAAGTTGGTAGCTTGCGGCACTGTGTGACTAGTCATGAATGTGATACACGCGTCCTGCCCAGGACCTGTGACCGCTGAAGTGCGGCGCGGCGCCAAAGGAAGGCGCTGGTGATGCTGGGCCCCAAAGAGGTGCAGGAGAAATTATGGGATGGCGCGAACGTCGGACGAAGGGAAGAGATAACTCAGTGGCGCAAGAAAGCTCCCGGAGACAAGAGGGCGCACAGAGGTGACTGGACAGCGTGAGGCACGTCGAGGTGGTGGGGAGGCATGGAGCGACCTGCACCAGGAGAGCAGGAACTGGCGGGCCAGTCATTTCCACAGACCGCTGTTTGCACTGACTATCATCATGGTCCCCCCACCCCCCACATTGCCCCCCGACACGAAAAGTGCTGAGAAAAGTTACCTTAACTCGTCGTTGTCGTCAGAGCTCTGTATCTGTCTGTACGGATCTTTGTTGTAGTGAAGGTCACCCGGCCTGTCTCAGAGATATTCAAACCACCTCAGTGGTAGTGTAGTCAAATAACTGCCTCAGCAGCCCTGCCTTTAGGAACAAGTTTGAAGCGAGTGAAGCGTTTTACACATGTTAGAGCGAGCTTGTTTTGTTTTGAATCATTTTCATTATTTTGTTTTCTTACTGCCGTTATATTTTCTGTCAGTAAATTAATTCTAACTGTTATTATGTTTTCTCTCAGGAATTTACTATAACTGCTGTTCTGTTTTTTGGAAGTGTATTTACTATTACCGTATTCCACGTGCTTTTTGCTAGATAGAGCCGTGTGTAAAGAAATGCCACTAGATAGAAACGTGGTAATCAAGTGCCCCAACATAGAAACATATGGTAATCAAGTGCCAGGACCGTGAAGACGTCGGTTCAGTTCTTGTTTTCGGGCGCGAAGTTTCTTTGGGTGTGGCGCCTTACAGCACTGACCCTTTTCCCTAAGCTGCTGACTAGGCATTATACCAACACTCAACAACAAGCATTCATCACAGGGCCCCTTTCCTGCCTACCTTATAGGATTGTATGTCATAACTAACTACAGGCCGCGTCAGTCCTTTTTCTATCTCGTTATTCTGTTTAGAGTTGTTGTAGTTAATTTCACCATGAGGAAATGTATCAGTCAGTAATGTCCTTGGTTGCCCTCTTGTCAGCGGTGATTATAACGACTAGTTCTTGCGGAGATTTCCCCCCTTACCTTGACTCCTGTAGGGGTAAACATCCACCTCGCTTTCTCCGAGTCGACTAGCACTCAGCTGACGTCAGCAAGGCTTGACGGGGAAGTCAGAAGTCTCTCCTCTTGAATACAAGTCTGGGCCCAACCCATTCCAGTGCTTTTTCAATCAGTTGTATTGCAAGTATGTACTTAGCAACTGCTTCCAAGGTTAGTTTTATCTCGGCTGCGTTTTTTACTGCAATCCGCGTGAGGAAGTAATGACTGTATATGTCGATATGGAGGTCACAGCAAGATGCTTTTTCAAGCCCCTCAGACGCAAAAATCATCGGGCTGTCCCCGTCCTCCCACAAAAGCTGTCTTCACGATAAGCCAAGAACCGGCATAACGAGACTGCAGGAGTGGGCCTGGGTTGTTACTGAGTTGCTGAAAACATTTTCCAAAAAATCTCTCGTGACAAAATCTGACGTCTTCTGTGGACGGGACTAAATTCAACTTGTAATTCAGGGAGGGAGGGAGTACTGCTGCGGGGTGACATTATGAGGGAAAAGTTGAGGGTCGGAGATGTGGTCGGATGTCGTGATCATAGCCTGCTGTCTGGGACCTGAGGGGAGACGTCAGACTGGGAAACGCAACGTCTGGCGCCGGTTGTTGCTACAGAGCGCTACCAGAAGACCTGTCATCGACAAGCTAGACACGAGAGGACTCCTGGGACCTGAGGTATGAAGCGGGTCAAGTCGCAGACTTCTACGCATTGTCCTAGGTCTGTGACAGAAAACCCGAGTGCATACATCCCGCTGGTTCGAGGTCATCACGTTTTCTCCATTCCCCAAGTCCCCCAGACTTAGACGTCTCACGCTTTGTCAAATCCTCGAGGTTTACTTCTTCATTGTCATTCATTGGTGCTGCACGATTCCTGTAAACAAACACCTGCTATTGATTTCTTATGCCTTTACTGGCTGTAAATCTGCATGTTTATATTTACAATAAATGGCGCTTCTCTAGGTGCTGACGAACGAGGTCTCTTCTCGCGCCGTACACAGAGAAAGACGTGATGCGAAAAGATTAGCTCGGCCACCTCAAATTTCTCGAGCACCGCTCTTACAAACATCAAATCGATGGCATGAGTTCTCGTGGAGAGCGGGGGGGGGGGAAGAGAAAAAAAATACGCGAGGAAAGTTTTGAGTAAGAGAAGTAATTTATCACATCATTCACTATCTCAAAAATGAATATCGTAGCTATGATCGTCTTCCATCACTGTCGGGTGCCAAACGCGTAGCAGAGTCAAGTGGAGTTCTCTCCCGCTACGAGGGCACGAGACAGGGACAGAGGAGAAAGGGGCAGAATCGTAGCCCTTCCCTCCAAATCCAATAAATTCAATCACTTAAGCTGCCTCTTGCCTGCCGCTGCTGGTCACAGACTCGGCCTGGAGTGGAGGGGACGGAGGAGACCCGCCAGATCCTCGCCTGGATTTGGACATGGCACGTGCGGACCGCGCGCTGAGCTGGCGGGCCTAAAGGGCTCAGGAATTAAGGGGGATGGCCGAGAACAGGCTGAACAAACTGGATTTTTATAGACGGGGGTTTAATGCAGGGAAACTCGCCTCGTATCGATCAATTTGTTTGTTAAATCTTGTCGAGTCCGTTTCATCGCCATGTGCCACATATTTGCTGCAGGAGCCACGCTTGTTGCGCATAGATCATATCTGGTCGACCTTGCCTGCGTCGGCCATCTTCACGCTGTTTAAAGATGTATTATCGCAGTGTTTACTGTTAGAAAATCCCTACTATTTAATTAGCTGGTGTCAATAGTCGTTTTGCTGGCGAAGAATTTTTGTATCTATATTATTTGTCTTATTTGAGTTCCATTCTCCGCCCTTTAAAAACAACAGGGCCTATTGTTGCTATTCGCATCAAATATTCTCGAGAAGAAAGGGCCACAACCGCCGCCCAGCTGTACGCAGCTTTTAGAACTTTTCCCTGTTGCTGTCGCAGTGTGGGGAACCGGTATTGATTAGTGAAGTGGTACAGTGGTTCGTTTTATCACTGATATCGATAAGTGGAGTGGTACAGTGGTTCGAAGTGATCACTGATATCGATTAGTGGAGTGATACAGTGGTTTATGTGATCACTGATATCGATTAGTGGAGTGGTACACTGATTCGTGTGATCACTGATATCGATTAGTGGAGTGGTACAGTGGGTCGTGTAATCACTGGTTTCGATTAGTGGAGTGGTACAGTGTTCGGTGTCATCACTGGTATCGATTAGTGGAGTGGTACAGTGTTTCGATTAGTGGAGTGGTACAGTGTTCAGTGTGATCACTGGTATTGATTAGTGGAGTGGTACAGTGTTTCGATAAGTGGAGTGGTAGTGTTCAGTGTGATCACTGGTATTGATTAGTGGAGTGGTACAGTGCTTAGTTTATCACTAGTATCGATTAGTGGAGTGTTATAGTGCTTAGTGTGATCACTAGTATCGGTTAGTGGAGTGTTATAGTGCTTAGTGTGATCACTAGTATCGTTTAGGGGAGTGATACAGTGCTTAGTGTGATCACTAGTATCGATTAGTGGAGTGGCACAGTGCTTAGTGTGATCACTAGTATCGATTAGGGGAGTGATACAGTGCTTAGTGTGATCACTAGTATCGATTAGTGGAGTGATACAGTGCTTAGTGTGATCACTAGTATCGATTAGTGGAGTGATACAGTGCTTAGTGTGACCACTAGTATCGATTAGTGGAGTGATACAGTGCTTAGTGTGATCACTAATATCGATTAGTGGAGTGGTACAGTGCTTAGTGTGATCAGCAGTCGCCACACATTCACCCACATCACGCCACCATCCATCCAGCCCTCCCCCCTCCCTCAATACTAAGAGTGCATGAGACACTGACGAGATAGAAAGCCGTAGTAATCTCATTAAAAGAAAACCAAAATAGATCCGAAGCCTAGAGAGCAAAAAGCGTGTTAGTTATCTTCTGAAACCAGTAGACCGGGTGTGGTGTATGTTACCTGGTACTCTCAACCTTATTTTAGGTTGCACCCCACCACCACCACCACCTTATTGTTGAATTCTCAGCGATACGTGTAGCGAGGTATTGTGGTTGTTAATGGCACTCCTCGATCGAAGAACACTTGTCATTTTGCTGTAATAAACTGTGCGCGGACCTGTTTGTCGTCGATAGAAATGCTCAATTAAACTAGAGGTCGAATTAATGCAGTGGAGGCAAAGATGCAGGCGATGGTTTTTTTTTCTCTCCCCCCCCCCACAAAATTATTTCAGACACGATGCTTACAGCTGTAGCTCTGCAAACGCCAAACTCTTGTGAAAAGTTGTAGAAATAAATAATAGCGGTCTTGCGCTGGCGGCTGGCCTATAACTACATTGCGTGAACAGTATTAATAAGGCTACATCATTTGCACTGTTAGATGAGACTTTTTCAGCTGCCAAAACCTGCATGCTGGGACTTCTGTTGGAGGAGCAGCTATTATCTCGACAACGTTTATTGCTCTTTATCTTTTAGTTTCGGCCTTTTCCTTTGCTTTTTGAGAGCGTTTTACATGTGAGTCACATTCCTCTCCTTGTTATTGTAGCGGCCGGTGCTGTCGTCTTTGTGAATGTGGTTCCACAGCAGTGAATAAGAAAATAACATAGTATTTCTCTCTCTTTATCTCTGTCTCTCTCTCTCTCTCACACACACACACACACACACACACACACACACACACACACACACACACACACACATGTACGTTTCTATAGGATATGCAAGACAAAAAATGTGTGTCGGGAAGAGGGCAGTCGCTGTTTAGCTAATGACTGCCGCTGGTCTGAGGACCATTGTTTCACAACAAAGAATAGTTTTTCTGGGTGCTCTTCCGCAGCTGTGTTCTCTCACTGGTGCGTTTTCTTGAGCCTTAAATACATCGAGGTCTGAAAGCTGAGTTTTGACCAGATGAAAAAACAAAAACAAAAAAAAAAATGGCTTGGCTGGCGAAAACCTGAAGAGGTAAGTTTAAGATGGATGTAGCAGCAGAGACCTAGGTGTAGGTGTGGTTAATTGTAGTGTCGCCCAGCAATTTGTCTTGAGGTTGGTTCACGAGTCATAACGAGCGGTAGCTGTTTAGGACACTTGTGGAACTTGCCGTAGCACTTGTCTAAGCTGTTCTGTCGCTTCCACAGAGGTAGATGGCATTCAAGAGAGAGGAGGGAACTGCTGGCTGATATATTCAAGATTCGCAATTGAGGCATCACCTCAACACATTGGTTATGCAGCGTGTGCGCTGTGAATTTACAACACGATCTTAACACCAGTTCCGTCGTCGTCGTGAAATCCGGGATCATTAAGGGGTTCACAAGAAAATTGTTGGGAGGCAGCCGGTAAGCTGCAGCTTGAGTGGAGGTGTCCGGCTGTTGGCGCACGTCTCTAGCAAGGTGTTAGGTTGACGTTCAGTGTGAGCAGTTGACGCACGTGCTTAGCAAGGTGTTAGGTTGACGTTCAGTGTGAGCTGTTGACGCACGTGCTTAGCAAGGTGTTAGGTTGACGATCAGTGTGAGCTGTTGACGCACGTGCTTAGCAAGGTGTTAGGTTGCCGTTCAGTGTCAGATGTGGACGCACGTCTTTAGCAAGGTGTTAGGTTGACGTTCAGTGTGAGCTGTTGACGCACGTGCTTAGCAAGGTGTTAGGCTGTCGTTCCGTGTAGGCTGTTGACGCACGTGCTTAGCAAGGTGTTCATACGGTCGTAAAGGAAAAATATACAAAAAAAAAATGGGGAACCCAAAAGCAAAAACAAACAAAAATATCTCCACAATATTTGTGTGCGCTGAATGATGCCAGGGTATGTGGCCGGATATACAATGATGACGAAAGCAGATTATTTGACTGAATGCTGACTCTTGACAATGATAGGCTGGCAGGTGAAGCGTCCTCACTAGTCTGTGATTCTCTCGTTCTTCACCCAGCCTACTATGCTGACTTGCACAGCTTGCATGCTTCACCCGTTCACATCATCATCAAAGGTTGCATTTAGTTAAACACTGCTCTGACCCGGACATGTTTCACATGAAGACAGATGTTTACGTCTTCAAACAAAAAGTTGCTGCAGTGGTAGCACAGAACACTACAGCTGCCTCTAAAACTACAGGACGCACGCATGACGACTAAGGATGACCACACACTAATTACGGATTACGACACTATCATCGTTTCCTTTCAGCGAAGACAGCCATTACCAGTCACAAGTATACTTCTAGAACAAAACTGGTTCATGCACACAGCACGTTACAACATTCCCTTCTCACCCATTCCCCTACAACAGAGAGTTCATTTCACATCATTTCATTTTCTTTCATCAACATCCGGAAACATCAAGATGGTCACATGTTAATTTTGCTTAGCTGATCCACTGCATATAAATATATATGTGAGAGATGTGTGGGGGGGGGGAGGAGAGAGAGAGAGGGTGCGTGGGAGTAGGTAGTGGAGTGTGAGTGATTGAGCGTGAGACCGACTCTGTTTTATCATATCAAGGACCAGTGCAGGCAGCAGCATCAAGACAAGGCCGTGGAGAGCACACAGTGTCTATAATTATCATGACCACGGTTCTACAGCCTTGTCAAGAGCTGGAAGAGACGCGCTCGATTCTCGCCATCCAACTACCTCAGGTCGCTGGGAGGACCCGCTGCCATCCTGACCTGTAAACAACGCAGCTTCCAAAAACCACAGAAACTGGAGCTGCTGGCCCCTCGGAATCAGCGGCTACAGCGGTACTGGGCAGGGATGTAATCTTTCTCAAGGTTGACGTATGTTGTTTCTGTCACAGGACGCCTTGCCTCACGCTATGGCAACCTCCCGGCCCTTGGCGCTAAGCCAGGTGAAGGATATTGAGGGGGAAATAAGTTGCCCGTTGGCGGCGGAACCCAAACGTTGCTCTTGTGTTGGGTTGTGTTGTGGCGGGCCAGGCTGAACTTACGGGAAATAAGACGCCGTGTGAGGGCGAAATAAGGGCAGCTGCCAGGCCTGGCCATTGTGCTATATATATATATGTGTGTGTGTGTGTGTGGGACGGCAACCAGCGCTTGCCATTGCTCTCAGTCTCACCCTCTTTGAAGTGTAACGACTTGTAAGCCTTGATTCACCACATCCACGCCATAATTATACGCAGCATAAACTAGCGACTTTCAGTTCGTTTGTTTGGGCTTCTTAGCTGGTTTTCTCATTGACTTGGTTATATCAGTACTGTCAGGTCATGGGCTTTGTTTTTCATTCATTCGCAAGAGTCATGTCTGAATAAACCTTCCCCACCACCAAACACAATTTTATTTGAGGGGAGGACAACTCTCATTACCTGCCTGGACCACTTGTAGTCTCGTCTGCTCTAGAACTGCAGCCAGAGCTGTTGAGCATTTTCTCAAGAGTTTACCTCGCCTTTGAGCATGCTGGGGGTTGTGTGCAATCATTTCACGAGGCGGGAGATATTAGTTTGGTTTCCCTCAGACGAACAGGGGACACGGACTCTCAGCCCCTCGAGGTGAACGAAAAGTACCCACATCTTCAACAAATCAGCCAAAACGCAATTTGCAGATTTGATATCTGTTACTACTATAGCCAATAATTAGTCCTCTTCATGTCCATAGTAACATGCCAGGCTGCCGACCTTTTGTTGACATATTTGTAGTAACATGCCAAACAGCCGTCCTTTCGCACACACACTTTTATATGTAAAATCATCGATCATTTTTCTAAATCAAACTTGAACCCAAATGTCTCTCTCTCTCTCTCTGTGCGTATTTATATTTCTATGAAAGCAGCAAGTAGCTCTCCGGTAATTTTTTCCAACAAAGTTTATTTGTAAGGTAGCAAACGGGTAATTAAAATGTTTACAGAAAATACGGAAGGTACCTGTCGTCGCACGCCTTTTTTTGTGTCAAATAGCGAGAGGCTATCACGGGAGGAACAAGCCATATACTCCGATTCCCTCAGCAAGAACATACAAACCACGAGTGTCCACAACTGCTGTGCGTGCAAATGATAAAAAAGGGGGAGAAATACTGACTGGTTTATTGCATGACGACCCCTGAGAACGATGGACTACTTTCACGCGCATCGGTAATTCGAGTTTTAAAAACAGGCAAAAGCAAACGTGAGCTAATCATTAGTCATCAAGGTCTAGTTTCCCCAAGTATTAGCCAGCAACTCCTTTCTCTTCAGAAGCAATTACCTCCACGTAGGCGAGAGAATGTGCAGGTCAGCTGCTGGCAAAGTCTAGAGAATCCTAGTTACAATTTGCCTCAGCGTCTGCACTTTGTTCACGTTGATGGCATCTAACTGAAAGCAGCAACACGAGCTCAGTGACTCGTGTAGATGTTGTCAAATCACGGAAATGAAAAGAACTTAAAAAAATGAATGTAAACGAAGGGAGGGAGAATGGATTATGAGAGAGGGCGTGAGATTCGGCGATTATGTGCTGGCTTCTTCTTGGAAAGAACTCCCAGCGGGCGTGGAAAATAGTAAAGCCAACAAGCAGACTGTGGGTATGGGGTAGGTTTTACCACTCGAGTACTCAAGAAGCCCACGAAGCTCAACGGATGGTGAAAGAGCTAATCACTGCAAGCGCAAAATAAATACAATCACGATGGACAAACATGCGACAGATAGGCGGGCACACATGAGGGGGGGGGGCATGGAGACGGAAGGGGTGGTGGGAGAGGCTGGGGCGGGGACAGGAAGTTATCTAACCCCCCACTCTACCCAGACCTGCCAGTAAAGCCCCGCGGAGATTGATCAAACTGCGCATCACAAACAGTGATATTAAGGGGGATGATATTCCAATTATTGTTCTCACTCCCTGAGCGGGACGTGCTCCCCTCTGCCCGAGCACGTAGGAAGCCCCGGAGCCAGAAGTGGCGATCGAGTCACGTGATCACACGGTGGCCGTGAACGAGGCTGTCCTGGAATGAGGATGTCAACGAGAGCAATCTCATCCCCTCCCCCCCCCCAACACGCACATACATACAGACATTCCCTGACCCGAGGACAGCGGAGCAGAAGCCATTGCGAAGTCAGCTTGTAGGGTTGGTCTGATAGCGTGGTTTTACCTTCTGCTGACGTCACCTCAGCTAACCCCGAGCTTCCGATGCGACGAAGTAAGCCCACACCGAACGTCAACCTAACAACATAGCACTGAAAGAATCAAGCGCCAAATACAGAAAAGCCTACAACGAAGCTACAAGAAAGAGCTGGAGAGAAAAGACAGAGAAACTGAACCTAGACAGAGAAGGAAACAAGTTATGGAAGCTGGTAAGGGCTATGAATGATGAAGATACTAGAAGTGCACCTATTGTCATACAACAAGCACAAGATATACTAACAGGTAGAAAAGCAGCAAACGCATTCATTGACAACTATGAAGAGGTCAGCAGCATCACAGTACCAGAAGAAAAGAAGCAGCAAGTCCATGAAGAAAGAAGAGAATTAAGACAGAGAAAACACCAGGAAGACTACATGAACAAACTATTCAACATGAAAGAATTTGAAGAAGCAGTCAGGACCCTAAGTCAGAAGAAATCCCCTGGTCCAGACAAGGTCACCAACGAAATGCTGCAACACCTGGGCCCACGAGCCAAGACCAAACTCCTCGACCTCTTCAACAACAGCTGGAACAGCGGCCACGTCCCACAAATCTGGCGAGAAGCAGACATGGTACCCGTCCACAAGAAAGGCAAAGATCGAGCGAAGGTGGACAGTTACAGACCCATAAGCCTCACCAGTTGTGTGGGCAAGTTAATGGAGCGCCTCATTAACTCCAGATTATCATGGCACTTGGAAAAGAACAACATCTTTATACCAGAACAAGCAGGCTTCAGACAACATCGCTCAACTGAAGACCAGGTTACATACATCGCCCAGAAGATTGAAGATGGCTTCCAGGACAAGAAGCACACGCTGACGGTGTGGATAGACATGGAAAAGGCCTTTGACAAGGTCTGGAAAGATGGATTGAGGCTGAAACTCCAGAAGTGTGGCGTATCCGGCTGCATGTACCAATGGATCTCTCAATACCTGACAAATAGGAAGGCCAGAGTCCATGTCGGCGGAACATACAGCCGAAAGAAGACGCTGAGAGAAGGAGTTCCTCAAGGAGGAGTACTCAGCCCTACCTTGTTCCTTGTCTTCATAAACGACATCATCAAGGACCTCCCCCGAAATGTCCAAGGAGCCACATACGCAGACGACCTGGTCCTCTGGTGCACAGAAGAACACCTGACAACTGCCAACTACCGACTCCAAGAGACACTAAATGTCCTACAGGATTGGACGAAGAGATGGCTTGTCAAAATCAACCCCAAAAAGACCACCTACACTATCTTTAATCTGTCCACTAGGGAACAGAAGGCCACTCTGAAGTTCGATGGACAGATCCTCCCACTGGAGGACAACCCTACTTACCTTGGGGTGACCTTCGACAAGAGACTTACGTGGAAACCTCAGACCAAGAAGGTTGAAGCCAGAGCCAAGGAGCGACTTGCACTTATGAAGAAGTTGGCTGGCACGAACTGGGGCGCGGATGACAAAATCCTCAAGAAGCTGTACACCGGAAGGGTTAGACCAGTCCTAGAGTATGGCATGACAGCATGGGGCACGGCAGCAAAATCCAACTTTGAAAAAATCAGCAAGGTTCAGAACCAAGCAACCAGACTCATCACTGGAGCCATGAAATCTACGCCCATACAGGAACTGGAAACAATCACAGGGTTGGAACCACTCGAGGACCGACGTGATACAAAGATACTCGTCCAAGCCGCCAAGTTCAAGAGACTTCCAAATCACCCCATGAGAATCAGGCTGGCTCAGCCGACGAAGGGAAGGCTGAAAAGGGGAAGTTTCATCCATCAGACGAGGATCCTTGAACGAAAACACCAAGATATCTTGGAACAAGACCCCAGAGAGATCCCCCTATACCGGACAAACCCAGCATGGAATGAATCTGCTTTCCCCCTGATCCACTGCAACATCCATGGTGTCGGCAAGAAAGATTCCCAAGACGACACTGCGAAAAAGTCCTGTACTCTGGAGTATATCCACAGCAACTTCCCACAAGACCAGTGGACTCATGTGTACACTGACGGATCAGCGGAACAAGCCGTGAAGAAGGGTGGTGCCGGAATCTTCATTCGGTATCCAGGAGGAAGAGAAGACCGCCTCTCCCTCACAACCGGCCTCTATTCCACCAACTTCAAAGCGGAAGTAGTGGCCATTCAGACCGGTGCCACCCACATTGAGAACAGCCCAGACACCTCCAACAACATCGTCTTCTTTACAGATGCACTATCTGTTCTACAGGCCTTACAGACTGCCAGAGACAAGGAATTGAACGCCCTGACCACTGCTCTCTCCTCCTTATGCAGAAACCACACAGTCGTCTTACAGTGGATTCCCTCCCACTGCGGTGTATTTGGCAACGAAGCCGCAGACACTCTTGCCAAGGAAGGATCCACAAAAGAGCAGCAAGACAAGTCCACCACCTTCAATGAAGTCAAAACCATCATCAAGGCCAAACAGCATAACAAATGGCTACAGCAGCACCCACGTTTCAACCAGAACGACCCATACTACCTGCTCACAAGGGCCGAACAGGTCATTATTTTCAGACTGAGGACAGGCCACAACCGTCTCAATCACCACCTATACACCAAACTCCGGATCGGCCAGACGGACAGATGCCCGTGCCAGACAGACAGCCAGACAACAAAACATCTACCGCAAGAATGCCCCATACACGAAGACCTCAGACACCGCATCTGGACTGATGAGACGCCGATATCAAGGAAGCTACACGGCAGTCTGGAGGACCTGCGGCGCACAGCATCATTTGTACAAGAGGCAGGCGTATCCATTTGAGTGACCGACAACAACAACAACAACAACAACAGACTAGTGAGGACGCTTCACCTGCCAGCCTATCATTGTCAAGAGTCAGCATTCAGTCAAATAATCTGCTTTCGTCATCATTGTATATCCGGCCACATACCCTGGCATCATTCAGCGCACACAAATATTGTGGAGATATTTTTGTTTGTTTTTGCTTTTGGGTTCCCCATTTTTTTTTTTTTTGTATATTTTTCCTTTACGACCGTATGAACAGTTTATTGGAGTGTGTGATCATAGACTGTGTCTGTGGTTTATCTCACTAGGCGGCGGCTTTGCGCTTTTGTTCTGTTGCGAGGTATTGACATTTAGGTCAGCTGAGAGAGAGAGAGAGAGAGAATAAGTCACTTGGTTCTCAAACTATTTTCATTGCTTGTTGAGATGGGTGCATGTGAAAGTGGAAACACAGACACACGTACACATGTACAATCACCGCAGCATACAGACTCATCGACTGATTGACCCCCCATACTGTTCCTCACTATCACATAAACATGTCCCCATGCCAGCAAGGACTGCACAATCTGGATTAATTACACGCAAAGGGAAAGAAACGCAGGCAGCTACTTGACCCTGCTGGTGCAAGAAACACGGCGTTACTTGGATACAGCATCCATCAGCCACATCGAAGTGGTTCTTTTTTTTTCTTTGTGTGCGTCTGATGCTTCCATTTCCCCCTCTTTGCCAATATGTGATTAGGTCTGCGAGTTGCAATTCAAAAAGAAAACTCACACATCAAAAACTGAATGATTTACCGGCAGTAAGACGGACATTAAAACTTGGGCGCGAGGCACACGGACGATTGAGCAATGGGATGGGCAGACTGGCTTCGTGCACAGACACAAGAGGGGCGCGGGGCCCGGCAGGCTGTGGGCTTGTTACATGACTGACGCAAGTCTTCTTTTCTGAGGGGGGTGGGGGGTGGTGATTGCCGTTTGGCTTGGGAATGGCCAGCGTCTGGAATGGTAAATAATGTTTCTTGGATGACAGTCTGGTCCAGGCCTTTTAGAAAGAACTCGCTCTGCTCCAGCGGAGGGCCTCTACACACAAAGTAATCTAATTGCAGGCATGAGCAAATTGTTGCTCTGCAATGGCCAGCGAGGTGGAAAGCTGAGGAGCACGGTAGGTCACGGGAGGTTACCGCTGGCCCAGGCGCCTGCGTACGTCTTGTCCTGCAACGATCCGAACCTCTGATCCTCCCTCACAGACGCACGAGGCGGAGCGTCGCTCATAAAGACACGACAAATGCGGTTAGCACCGCGACGACTTTGTCCGCCACTAGCCCCTAATGCTTTTAGTTGCTATGATTGCAGCAGTTGAGACTCAAAAAGAAATTATGCCTGCCTTTTGGCAGGGATATCAGTTCTGCTCGTGTTAGCACCAGCTCAGGCAGGCAATGGTGTTATGGGCCAGTCGCTATAGATTTTTGGTCAGCACAACCTGGCCCGGGGGGGGGGGGAGGGCGCTGAAGAAGATGCTAGCTAAGGGAGAGGTGAACGCTGGAGTGGGAGAGGGTTGGAAAAAGAGGGGCAAGGAAGCTTTGGGTGGTTGGGGGAGACGCTGTTGATTTTCCAGCGGAGACTCAGCCTTTTAGCCGGATTTTGACAAAGTGTCTTTTACCGCAAAAACATTAGCCTAGCCCCTGTTGAAAAAACACGTGCTTCTTCCACCAGAGGTTCATCAAACAATATTTAGAGAAGGCCGCAGTCCCTAAACTCCTTGGTTTTTTTTTTTCAAATTATTGTTTTTAACTCCCAGCCGTTATTTGTGCATGCGTAGTGTCGTCTGGAACAACCGCGCTTTGCCTCAGTAGAGGTGGTCATAAGGGAAGACTTACCGTCGGGGGACTTGCGACTCCAGAAGCCAGCGATGAAGCTGTTGATTTCAAGGCCAGATGAAGCTGACAAAAGAGCAGCTCTTTTCTTCTTTTTTTTTCGCGCGGTGCGGCTGCCCACCGGTGGAACTCTAGATCTCACGCATGCCTTTCGCCTCAATCTGGCTTCGCGCTGCTGCCATATTGAAGGCAATCCATCAAAATTGTGTTTCTCTGTTTTCGCTTCCCTCGCACGTTCGGTGAGCAAGTTTTTCATTTTGCCGAACATTTATATCTATTAGTCGTTGAGGGTTCTTGCTTTGATTGCCAGTTGGCGAATGGCATGCAGCGCGGGGGGTGCGGGGGTTGCGGAGGGAGAGGGATGCGTGGCTGATTAAATGTCACCGGACAACTGCGCCCACGTTTATTCCAGGAAACCAGGCGGCCAGGCAGACGCAGGCTGGAAATCAGGCGCTTGACAGTACCTTTGTGAAGCTTTCTGAGGAGCACAAGACCTGTCTCTTTCTTCCGCTGTCGGTCTGCACCCGCCAATGCCAGTGTGTGTGTGCGCGCGCGCGTGCGCGAAGCTTCTTTTATTTTCACTTTAGGGTTTTGTTCAGAAATCAGAATCCTGCGCATAAAATAGTGTATTATCCTCCTTTGTCTGACATTTTTGGATTTTTGAGATTGCCAGGAATTTTGTATTCTGAGTTTGAAGATTGAAAATCCAATTTGAATTTGGTTGTTTGTAAAAGCATGTATGTTGATTATTTACAGTTTTGGCAGCATTTAATCAGAAGATTTTTGCCATGCTTGCTATGACACTGATGATGTTATTTGTTATTTCATATTTCAAATTTCCTGAAGGTCATTGACAAATACTACCCCATATATACTAGTTTGGATGTGCATGGTTTTTTTTTCTCATTTATCAAAGTATTGTAGTTGGTTCTGGTCCCCAGTCGATCCTAATGTCATTAAAGCTTTTGTTTTAGATATTTTTATAGATATAGATAGAGATAGGTAATTATATATATATATAGAGAGAGAGAGAGAGAAATAGAAAGAGAAAGATAAGTACCTTCCCCCTGTATCTGGATCCCTTAGTCCCAACATTAGCCCACTGCAGGCAACAAGCTGCAGAGTTTCAGAAGGGTTTCCTCAAATCACTTGTACATTTCAGTGACATGAGTAAAGTTATTGGACTGGCTTCTGTAAAAGAGTTTTCTTTCCTTTTTCAACCATGGTAGTTGTGAGGCTTAGTTGTGTGAAGTTCAATTGAGCTTGTTTTTTCTTCAAAACCCAGCTTGCAATCGCAGTTATTAATCGAAGCCATGCCTGTTTCTCTATCAATCTTACCAAAATATTTGTCAAGCACTCTATAATCGCAGGATATATGTAGGTGGCCAAGACACAATGCTGTGCCAGTGCATGACTATAGCCACATTCAGATTCTTTGCTACAGGGGTATATTGCCTTTTTGAAACCTGTTTTGTACTGTCAGCTGTTAGGAGTCTGTACCATCAGTGCCAGCTGGCATTCACTCCTGTAGTATCATTAGTGTAGTTTTGGTCACTACACATTTGCAGCTTAAAAGCATTTTAGGACTTTGTTTAGTTGTTAGAGTTGTCATTGCAGGATGTGTGATTGCAGTAAAGTGAACAATGAAAACCAGCTGCTTTTTAAATCTTACAAGTACATAGTAGTGCTTAAAATATTTTATTTTACAATCTATTAGCAGCACAAAGAAGTTATGGCCATCATTACTGTGCATGACACAATTTAAATGGGGGAGGTCACATATTGGAACAGAGAAGTAACAGGTATGCACTCAGTCATGTGATATTTGGAGGGATTAAGTGTTTAGGGTGAGAGTGGTTGTTGTGAAGATTTCTCAAATGGTCAAAGCAGACAACATGACATCACATGACATTCATAACTCCTCCCCCTGCTATGCCATTTGTATTATGCACAGCCTTGGAAACTCATTTGTGATTGGAGATCTTGATCTTGATGTATTGATATATTTACCACACACATTTGTGTTCAAACAGCAGTTAAAATCTCAGCTATCAGGTAGTTAATTATCTTAAAAACATTTTCTTCTAAAAACTCTTAATAAGAGTTACACTTGTTTTTAATTGATAACAGATATAAGAGCTGCATTTGGGAAAAGTCCAGTAGATACAAACATCCATAAAGGTTTCTGCCAGCAAAAACATTTTTCTACCACACATCATGTGTCCTGAGAGTCCAAAAATATCAAATAGATTTTTTAAACTGTTAGAAACAAAAACTATTTTGAAAATACTTTAAAATCCAGATGATTTGATACAATTATTTGCTGTTGAGTTATTGTGTTTATAATGGTACGCCATTCTTCTGTACAGCAGGTACAATGCAGGTAAGCTTCACTGTTCCTGTTATTTAATGTTCTTATGGTTTGCTTTTCAGTCTTCCTATGTGGTCTGATTCTGATTTTTCTGTTTCTTTCATTAAGTGTGGGTTCCCCCCCTCAACCCACATCTTTCTTTTTCACCATTTGAATGTGTCCTTGCTTCCTTCATGTTGTTGACATTTTCTTATGCACAAAAACACACCCTCCCACAAGCACTCTTTATGCTGTGTTCATTATAGAGCTAGATTCACTCTATTGTGTTGTTATAAAGCTAGATAGACTCACTCCTTACCCACCCGCCCCCTCAGATTTTGTCTTTGTTGTGGCTATAGTCCTACCTGGAGCAGGGCCTGGTGCAGATCACCTATGGTGCCCCAGATGTACTGGCTGACTTCTTGCACATAGACAACTTGGTGCAAGGCCATATGCTGGCTGCCAATGGTCTCACCCAGCAAAAGGGGTTCATTGCGGTAAGTTCTTGCTAGAGGTGCTATGGTATATTATAGATTACTGTCTACTTCAATAACTAGTAATGGGAGCTACTATTAATTTGATGGCAAGAGAAATATGCAGGTAAATCTTGAACATGTTATTCAGCCGGTACAATAATGACGGAAACAGACCTATCCAAAAGCGTTTGTAGGACACTTGATCAAATATTGATCGAGTCAGAGAGTGCTTTCTTTCTAGGGTTAACTCAAAAATATTGCTACAGAAGGAAAAATTAGCCATATTTTATCGATCAGTTAGTTCGCATAAAAATTGTTTCCTTTTTATTCGTAATAGGATAACAGTTGAAGACATTTTTATTTTGTACTTTTCAGGCAGGCCAAGCCTATTTTCTCTCTGATTCAAAACCAGTAAATTCTTTTAAGTTCTTCCGCCCATTGGTAAGTTGTATCTCCTGTCTCTCAGACTCTATATTTTATTTACTCTGAGGTGTTGTAGCAAGAAGATGGTGAGTTAACCAGGCTTCAGTAGTAAACAAAAGTTGACATTACAGTTTCTTTTTCTTCACATCTCTGAGAGCAAGCCTCTCAGTCTCCTAGGTTTTCAGTGCTTATGAAGTTGGTAGTTCACAGTAAATCATTATAAATGTATAGTGTTCATGATGATGTCTGGAGCTTAATTTTCTGTTGATTTGTTCAGCAGCCAGTAGAACAGGATGAGCAGAACTTGAGCACAGCGGTTTCTGATGAAGCATTGCTATTCTTGTTTTTGTACTGACATAATCAGCTAGGGTACAAAGCAGTACCTTTTAGTGGATGATGGAGTGAGGTGGAAGAGTTAATGATGAACTGGTCTTGAAGAGGGATGTGGCTGGAAGCTGTCCAAATCTAGCATTTGGGCAGACAGCAGGGTATCTGAGCATAGTCTCAACTGTAAAAGCTGTCAAAAAACACATCTGTAAAAATAAAATCTGTCAAAGAGCATCACTATAAAACTGAAACCTGTCAGAAAGTGTCAGACTAAACCCTGATATTCTTACCAGGAGTCTGCCCCAGCAGTTTGTTGGCTTTTAAACTTTGCCTGTTTCCCAATACATGTAATCATGCCTGCAGCTGAAAGTTCATGACCCATGTTGGTCTTTCAGCTCACTGATATGTTTGATATAGCGCGTTTTAAAAGAAATTATGTGTGAATGTGTGTTCATATGTGCAGATGTATACATGTTTCATATCCATGCCATCACGACACCCACTGCTGCTGATATGATAAAGTTTCTCACCACAGTTTCAAGACTTTGTGTGGATGTAGTATTGTTGCTGAAGGTGTTCAGTCTTTGTGTGGAGGAAGAAGCTTGTTTCAGAAACTACATTTCTAATTCCCTTTAAATGTCTGCAGCTGCCATCATTGATATACATTCTCTCAGAGACAGCAGATATATTATCATGTTTTGTTTTTCCTTTTTTTGCAGAAAAAACATTGTTTACAAATTCTGTGGACTTTTCACGGAATGATTTGTAACTTTAATATAGTGAACAGGCATGATACCATTTTTTTTGGTACATGTATACAGTGTTAACTTTATATCGAAGACATTGAGAAAATTAAGCTCACCTGTATTTTAATTTTTTTTTTTTCAGAGTAGATAGAGTTTTCAAATTTTAGAGGGTAGTGAAAATAGCTTTGATGCAGTGACAAACTAGATGCAAAAAAAAAACCAACCTAGTGGATGTGAGATTTTTTAAAGAAAGGTACAAGATGGGATTGGATTCAAATTCTGTATTTACTCAAAACATGTTGGTCTTGTGCAAACTTTTTGTGTCACCAGAATAGCTCTTTGAGTCATTTGCACATTTATACCTTTGAGAAGCATGCTGAAAGACTTCAGAGACGTGGGTATAGGAAGTATTTGTTGAAGTTTGTATAGCAAGAAATGCAGCAGAAACTTGCCATTCATTATCCAGGTTCGGTGTATGCTTGCAAACAGCGTTAGCTCACACTCTGTGATGTCTGTTTTTCTTTTGCAATGAAGCACTTTGTAGTCCTCTTGGTGAACTAGGACATAAAAATCACTTGCTTCATATCTATAGCCCATGTGATTTTCAAGATGGACATCACACTTTAGTAATCCTATTAATGTGTTAATAATTTAAATGTAACTATGAGTTAACTGCCATAGATGAGTCTGTTTTCAACCCTAGTGAATCATCACCAGGAAAGTGACAGTGAAAGTGAGAGCTACTGTCACATTATGGCAGATGATATGGAACATAAATGTCATTTATTCTAAATTTAAAATAATAGAAAATGAGATGTTTTTATTGTAACAGGTTCCATTAAAAAAGTCCACTGCAAAGTATATGTCTCTCTGTTCATGTTTTCCTTTCTCATTCACTTGATTGAATTTAGGAAATACAAGAATTTTTGTCAAGGTTTATCAGCATTTTACATGTAACATGTGAACTGTTTTATGTAAATTTGCCAATTTTGTTCTTTTCAGATAGAAGGTTTAGGCTACACATATCCAAGGATAAACCTCCCACTTGCCTTAATCTTCTACTTTGGTGAGTTGTTTCTAATTGACCATATTTGAGAGAGGAGTGCTAGACTTCGGGATAATGGTTGTGACCAGCTTCTCAACAAGCACTCTTTCTTCTGTTCAGCGCTCCTCACTGAAATGGTACATTGGCTGGTGAGGAGACTGTACAACTTCCAGCCCATGCTGACAAGAGCAGAGGTAACAGAGAGGCCATTTTGTTTCGAAATGATTGAGAAGCTTCTAATATGCAGTCTGACAATATGCCTAGTATTAGAGGGCAGTGTATCATGATTTTATACGTAAAAACTGGAGAAACAACTGGACAAAAAAAATATTGGTACATAACTACATCAGAATCTTTTTTGAGCTATGGATCCATTAAAGTATAGTATTTATGGTACATAATGACGTCAGGTCTATGCTAGGACACTCATGGAGTTATGTATGTGGCTGAAGTGTGCTCAAGACATCACGACCAGAAATCTTTGCTATAAAAGTTTATATTCTGTAATGATTATTATATTATTTTACTATTTCAACAGCCAGTGATTTTTCTTCTGAGCTTATGGTGTAAAAGTTGAGGAAAACAATGAAGCATCTAATTTACATGATCACAAAAGAACGCAGAGCAGGTGTAAGGGAGGTAACAACAGAATTTGTTACCTTTGGATTTTTCATGTACAATAATCGGGAGTTCCTCAGTATTTACCAGACATAAATAATTCAGACATGTCTTACAGCTTGTAGAAAATGGAATGCTTACTTGCATTCCAGGTTTACAAAACTGGGGTGACTCATTACTTCAGCACACTGAAAGCCAAAAGGGAGTTGGGCTACATGCCTACGGTGCAGAATGACCTATCGGAAGTGATTGAATACTTCATACAGACTGGCCACAGGAAAAAGAAATCTGGATCATCTTCTCTAAAGTACTATATCATTAATCTAATCATTGGCTTTATTTTTGCTGCTTTTATAATGTCATACCTTCCTCTTGTTCGATAGACATCAGTGTTCAACACTGCTACTTTAAGTTTGCTTTTAAACATTTCACTATTTACATATGTAGTTTTCAGGGACCAAGTGTTTTGGTAGATTTTCTATTCCTGTAATTCTGGATCATTTGTCATTAATAGGTGTTGGGATGTGCTGCCTTACAAAGACATTGTTTTCACAACACAAGGTAGATGCTCAGACTGTCACATCGTAATAATATAAGAGATAAGTCATACTAACTTAACAGGAATATAACCATGATTTATTTCATGCTCATGGTTCTTCATCATCAGTTCTGTTCTAACATCTGATGACAATATATTCAGCACATGATGATGTAGTGGTTCTGCTAACATCTGAAAGTATGCTCAGATAAAGACATCAAGTGGTCTAGAGCTTGTTTTACAGCATTAAACTGATCACACCAAATAAAATATTAGTTACCATTCAAAAAATTTGAACTAGGGGCAGGAAATCCTAATACGGTCTTTATTTATTGCCTTTATTGATGCACCTGCTGAAGCACATTTGTCATCTCCCACCTTCAGCAAATGATCACAGTTTGCTAGAAATTAAAATGATAAGGGTTTATGCTTAAAGGTACCAGGTCATGGTGTTGCAAGCTTACAGATCATGAAGCAGTCTTTTACTAGTTTGACTGGAGGGAAAGGGTTTCCACTCTGAAGGGATTTTGCGTGATTAGAGTAATGAACAGGTTGTAGATAGGGTTGGGGTGTTCAGCTGCTGTAGAGATGATGTAGCCTGTGCATGATTTTAGTTGTCGATCGATGGCCTTCGCACTCTAACAAGGTATTCATTACATGCCTATTCTTGTTACAGAAATTTATATATCACTATTTTTCCAGAAAACAAAAGGTAGTAACACATTGTGGTGCTATCTTGTGCAGTTAAGCCCCCATCATTCTTTTGATGATTTGATGCTGGGTGGTCAATCTTAATATTGATAATGTAATAATGTGATAATGTAAGCCTAAGTTAACTTTTAACTTTGAACAGTGGCAAACACAATTTTTAGAACTGTTTAAATTGATACTGTTTGAATTAAGATAAAACTAATAAAGCTGGACTGTCAGCTTAATATTTTGTATATGCTTGTGAAATGCACCTAAAGGGCATAGGAGCAATTTTTGAATAATATTTCTAAATTTTTAGAACATTTTTAAGTTTAAGAAACATGATGTGCTACTAGCCCCACATCTCAGCCCTTCCCACTGTCACATTTACATACATGGAAGTAGAAATCACATTTTTGCATATTGCACGTCATGTTGCAAAGTGAATTCTGCTCAGACTTGTCATGAAGAATTTTAGCAAGGGTAGAAGATGACCGCTACTTTTCACTGGGAGTTTGTGGGATCATGGGCGGCAGAACATCCTTAGTTATCAAGTGCTAGTGATTAAGGCACACTTCTGTAGTATTGTGCACCTAGCAGAAGTGTATGTCATGATGAAGCTTAATCTTGTTTTGATTTTGCTCACTCTGCCATGCCACATAGTCTTTTTTTTAAAAATTATTGTGTGGTCAGTTTAACACTGAGAAATAACTGAAATATCATAGACTATAGTAAAGAAGTATTGACCCAAATATCTGAAAGATGATGTGTTCACCACAGCAGGGTAAGCTAAGCTGCAAGCTGCAACTTAATGCTGAGAAACATACAATAAAAGACAGCCACAAAGAAGTTTGATTTCTTAGAAAATAATCCATATAAATGAATGGAGAAAGAAATCTCTACAAATAGAGAAGGCAATGCAGAGAGATTTAAAACTTCAAATCTTTACATATAAGAAAATGGAGTTGCACACACAAACTGCTGTACAGTCACAGTCTCAACAGAGAAGAATGTTCATCCCAAAACAACAAATACTAGAGAAATACAACTTTGGCAGTCTCTTATACCTATATGTGAAAAACAAATTACAACAAAAAAAATAAGTGCTACAGGCTATTGCAAGTATCTAAATTCTAGAACATGACCAGAAAATATGCTCTTTCAACAAATATACATTTCTGATGCATTTTAGCAACAGCGAAAACACTATACAGTCTACAGGAAGGACATGCATACTAATTCTCTATGTTAAATAGTCTTACAATGGTTTTCTCATTACAATATTTTCCACATTATTTTGCTTTTTTTTTTTTCGTTTGGTAGTGTTGTAGTGTTGGCAACTACTACAGTCCAGTGAAAGATTGCCACTGTACACTTCTTTTGAACAGGAAAATCATATCTACTCTCCAGCAAGAAAAAAAAATCTCTTATAGTCAAATTCTTGACTGGTTTATCTAAACTATTTCCAATAACCAGCATGCTCATTTTTTTGTTTTGTTTGTTCTGGGAGAATTAGTAGTAATTTTGTATATGAAAGACCAATGCCATCTCTATTAGTTTGAAATCCTTTATTCTACATTCAGATCTCTTCAATACAGATTAAATACAAGGTTGGTGGCACATTAGTAAACTCTGAAGCTGGTATCCACAATACAGTCCCAGAACCTGACTTATGGAGATACAGCCACTTTAGTGTCTGCTTTGGCTCTGTCATGGTTGAAGTAGACTGGAGGCTATAAATGGCATAATCTCAAGAGAGAAATCCCTTGACAAGAAGAAATGGTGTCACTTTTTTGCTCCAAATATTACTTTTGTCATGTACACCAAGTACATGACATATATGTTAACGCTTTCTGCATGAACATGTAATTTTTACGACTGTCTCTGTGAAGCAAACCAGCATGCAAGCAGGACATGCAGATTCACTGCACATGACAACTGCAAACTGATTAAAAATGTAATTGGAATAAAAGTTGTAGCCTTGGGTAATGAGTTTATGGTACAGACATTCTTTTTTTTGAGTTTATTCAGCTAAGATGTCTCTTGGTGTTTTTGTGCTTTAAAATGTATCTTAGCTGTTAAGACTAGAGGCCTCTACCAGCAGCATACTACCTCAGGGTTTACTTATTTATAATACCTAACAAATGCTGTGAGTTTTATACTCAAATAATACATTTATTGTGAAAAGGTACAATATTGCCAATAAAAGCTTGATAGCTGTTTCTTCAGTGATTTCTATCCTATTTGTGGCATCTTAAAAGACACAATTTTTTTATAATTACTTGTCTAATTGTCTGCATCCAGCATTATGCATATGTTTTCACTGCATCAGCTATATGTCAGCTATACATGTCAACAGTATCTGACACATGTTTACACGCTTGTAATTTATGTTACGCTGTCATTGTGCCTTTACTTAAAATGATTATGAAAGAGCTGAGCTACTTTAGTAATTGTTGCTGCTACAAAATTATTCTGTTTTTAAATGCAGAGACTAGTGCGTCTGCTGCACTGAAGAAGCACCTCAACAGTCCTTTCCTTCCCTTAACATGAATCTTTGAAGATGGGTTTGAAAATAAGCAACAGTAGTTTTAACAAACATACAAATGCACTTGTAAATATGTAGACTATATGCTAAATGAAGGAAAACAAAGCTGACACCATTTCAGTTAATAATGAGCATGCTGTATTTCTTCCAACACAGATCACCTTAACAAATATCTTGCACCTACAATGACCATGTACAGTCTGGAGGTAAAACAGAAACGTAAAAACCTGTATATGTTTTTTTAAAAAAACTCCAGAATGCAGAAATACAGGTCACGTATCTATTGCTTGATTATTACAATTTAGAAAAACAGCAGCGAGGTCCACAAACATGAGAATGACAATAGTGGCTGAGCACCACTGTTTTTCTAGCTATCACTGTACAATAAGACAAACAGCCCCAAGAGAAATGACAGACATACAGAAGATGTCAAATGATACCCCTCCAAATATCATGCACAACAAAGAGTGTGCAATCGCTTTTGCAAGTTGACAAGCTATTCAGTTTCCAGTTGTAGCCCTGACAAATGCAATAATCGCCTGCTTTTTTTTCTACATCAACAAATAAAATACCAAAAAAATCACAATGCTTAACTGTCCAACCTAAAGCTATATCTTGCACCAACACACACACTCCCCCTCCCCTGCTCAACTGTCTGAAGAGAGTGCATTTACACAAGCTATCTTTTGGCAACTTTATCCTGTTGCTTGCGCAAAGACAACTTTCATGCTGGTTGCTGCTACGTATTTTACTAGGAGAAAATAGCACGTGTGCATTCAGAGGTAGCGAAAGGTAATTTTTCAGTCAGCTGTATCTTTTTACTACTGGCTTGGCTAAAAACAAAACTAAGTTTGGATTTGTTAAGGCTCACAAAGTCCTTGTGAGTATTTCTGTGCTGTACATAGCATACAATGTCAGTTGCACTGCTTAAAAAAAAGGTACTATTTTAAAAGAAAACTGGGTTGAACACAGGGAAACATTCATAGCTGTCACTACTCCAATAACCAGTGTATCAACATAAGGACAAACTTCAGTGTCCAGTGATCTTGATCATGAAAGCTAAAGTTCCACCTAAACGGAGAGGGAGACAAAGCTGTTGTACTGGTAGATGTTGCGCTTCAGGATGTCCGAGCACGGCCCCAGAACACGCTCAAAGCGTGCACGGTCCAGCTTGACACATTTGAGAGGTCCCCGGGCCACCACTGTTGCTGCACGAGGCCGGTCCAACAACAGCGCTATTTCACCTAGAAAATATAGTACAATCATCTGAAGGCTGCAAAAGCACACATTTAAAAAAATATACGAAGAGAAATGTGTGCTTGGCCATAGGCTCAGCCACAGCAGTCTCTTGACATTTACTTGCACAACATGGAACAAGGCATTTTATTAAGAGCAGAACAGTGCACACATCCACATCTCTGCTGCTTTCTCCCATCTGGAGACTTGCATCATGAATATCAGGAAGTCAGTCATGGGACAATGTTCCTCCTGTCTGCCATGGTGTCATTTGCTAATGCTAGGTTTTCTTGAAGGCCTGACTGTCTGTTGTGTACAGTACACTGAACTTGCCTCCACACAAGGAAATATGCTCTACAAATTCGATTATTTTTCAAGAAAAAGAAAGATGTGAAGACTGAAGGATCTATACACTATCACACTAAGTAGGACAACTCACCGAAGTAGTCAGATGGTCCTAAGCGCCCAACCTCCACTGGCTCTTCATTGTCTGCTCTGCGTTGGAGCACTGCTGCAGTTCCCTACAAGGTTATTTGCATAGGCTGTAAATCTAAGATCATCTTGACTTTCATCGCCTTCACAAGATGTTCAACATTTTATGTTACATAATGTGCCATTTTAACACCTTCAATATATTAGCTAACCATACACTATTACTGAAAGCAGCTGTTGTAGTAGTACCTTGTCAGCTCCATAAGCTGTTCTGAATTTCACGACTGTAGTGGTATGGGACATGAATAGCTTGACAACACAGAGCACAATATAATCACACTAGAGAGTCCTTAAAATTCTGGAGTCATCTAGATTTTTAAATGTGTTGATATTAGGTGCTGTCTTCATATGTTCCACAAAGCAATTCCAGAGAGGAGTTAATGAGAAAACTATTTCTGTGAATATTGGTATGACTTACTGTACAAAAAGTTTGCTGGTAGACAGCCATACAAGAGAATAACTAATGAAGTGAAACAGCCTTCCTATGCTACATTATGACAGCTTTCGAAGGAGCGACCATGTTTTGCTGTCTCCCCAAAATGTCTTTTTCTATGGGATAATAAATTATGTGCTAGTTCTAATAAAAATAAAAGTGGATTAACCATGCAAACCTCTAAAATAATAAAGAAGTCTTCGCCTGGTTCTCCTTGTCTCACAATCTCCTCTCCGTCCTCAAACTGTACAGGTTCTAGAGCATCAGCCACAGTTAGCCGCTCCCACTTGTCAAGATTCTCTGAAGAAAACAAGATGTCCTTTTATAGCTCATTCAGCTACTATAGCTCAGATAACAGTCTTTAAAAAGAAATACACTTATGATTTTCATTATCTTACTGTACTATTATTATTATTATCTTACACTTGATAAATGTTAATGAATTTTTTTTTTTTTGTTGCTTTAGATCTATTATGTCTTATGAAACCCCATCATTAACCTTTATTAGACCAGTATTTCTAAGCTCAATTATACTAAGCCCACTCATTAGTCTCAAGGCACCCCCACAACGGCTGTTATAATGCAGACTAGCATTTGAGTGCTGTTTTTCTCATGCTCTTACTGGCATAAAACAGTTCAGTTTAAAAAAGAAATTGATTCCCCTTAATATAGGGAATAAGCAAAGAAAGATAACTCACAAATACTTCATAAAATGAATTAAAAAAACATTTTCACCAAGATATAAACATTTCAACTCAGGAAACTGCAATGCTATGCTATACCATTTTGCATCCACATTATATATTTGTTTGATATGAAAAAGTTCATTTTTTTCTCTGGATATTGATCTCCACTATTATGATACAAAATTCTTGCTGTAAAATTTGAGAAACCTTGAACATATTGACACATTCACCCCTTTATAGCTTTATTTATATGTATGCTATATGCAATCGTAAAAACTCTTTACACTCTGAAGTCCAAGCCAGACAAAAATGTCATCAGTTTTTAGCCTGTTTCATCATCATGAGTAATGTTTTTTCATCTCTACAGTGTTTGACCATTAAAATTCTCTGAATACAGAGCCAGACATCACAGTGATCATAACTATACATAGACCTGTGTTGAAATGATATTTTTCAAAATAAAACTATATATACCTTATTTCCTTTAGATTTACCAGAAATTGGTGTTTTACTATGAAATGAAGTAAGAATGGTTGTTTTCTCTGAACTTTAGTTATAATTTTGATTTCTCTTCTTGTCATGTTTAATTTTTTTCTAATTCGTCTATACCTAACTCAAAGATCACGGTAACAGCTCAGTGTTAAAAAGAAAAAAAAAAACGCAAGATGGACAGCTGTGGAAAAAAGGTAACCACTCTGTATGGTTCATTGTAGCAGCAAGGGAGGTAACACCGCAAAGCTCGTGCTGAACCATTTTTTAAAGTTTTAGCCCATAAACAAAAAATGAAATTTGTTTTGATTTACAAAAAAGTGATGAATAAATCATGCCTTCTGCATTTTAAATAAAGGTGAAATGTATGGGTATCTTAGTGATTTACTGAATGACAAGTCATCTTCTCCAAGCAAAATCGTGAGAAAAATTAATTAGTTTCTATGAAAACAAAAACCAGCTTAAAATAAAACAAAGATGCTTCTATAAGTTACATGTCTTTCAGTGGAAGTAATAAAAATATAAGATCTTCCTCAAGCTGCCAAATCCTCTCTTACCCAAAATCGAGACTTTGCTGAGGAAGTCTTCATAGATTTTCCTCTTTCTGATTGTGCTTCCCTGAAAAAAAAAAAAGACATTGAAAACAAGCAATTACTCTGGTGCATGAATGACATGATTTTTTTTATAACAGATTAGTGAAAGTATAAAACAATTTCTCCAATATTTTTTAACACCAACAAAATAAACTAGGCTTTAAAGTGAAAAATCTGAGTGCAGACTTGTTTCACATAATCTTTTGGGCTCTAAGCCTTCACCTACAGGTCTAGCCAACATTTTCCCAGTCACAATGACATCTATTTTTCCCTTACCTACAATGCAAGTAGTTAAGCAAAGCTAGCAGCCTTTGGATATGTAACTCAGTTAGATAAAACATCAACAGGCAAAACTGTTGATTTCTTCTTCTTGTGACCTCAGAGTAACATCCACAACAAAGGAAGCTGCTCATAGGTTCATTGATTGTTATTGTACGAGCTTCTTTGTTTCTTTTTCACAATGTGCAGAGGAACCTTAATACGCAAAGCCCGTTAGACACTAGTCCAGGTAATTGATTTTCTTCCACTAAATAGACTTTTCTGCAACAACTGCCAGACCATTAGATAGTAACCTTTCTACTTAAGCAGAAACAATTTAAACGAAATAGACCTTTTTGGAAATTTAACAATTTTTAAAATTTATTTATGCTAGAATTTGCTAAACTGAATGTCATAATCTGAACATCCCTTTTGATTGCCTGAAGAAATCCTCTGTGATTAGCAGTAGTGATTGATTTTAACATTTATTTTTGACAATATATACATTGCCTTGATTTTGTGTGTATGACAGTATCAAACATGAATCCCCTTAATCCTCTTAATACAACATAAAAATACAACATTACAATATAACATTACAATAACTGGCTTATAACTGAAGACTGTGAAGACGAAAGTTGGTGAAGTTTGTTTTTTTATTATTGCTGCTCTGAGATAAACATTAGACCAAGAAACCTATGCATTTTGGAAAGGAGAAAACTTGAACTTTGCAATAAAAGCAATGAAAATCGCCTTGCCCGTGCTACCCGGCAAAGCCACGATCGTGGTCCATCATACTAAGAGAGTTAAGTATACTTTTACCCAATCATTGTACTAGTTAAGCAATAATTAAAAGCTTTCCCTGATATTTACTCTCTTGTAAACTGTCAGCACTAGAAATAATCATCAAGTCACAGAATACAGTATTTTTGTAAAATTTGTTCCATGCTAGAAAGTTTCAGTTGTGACATGGGGCTAGTTAGTCATGCAAACAAAATATATATGAGCTGTGACAAACTGAACTCAATGTAATGAGTATCAATAAAAAAGTAAATGTTGGAAACAACATATTGTATGGAATAGGGTGTTGTGTTGGAGATGGTGCTATGGTTTCAGGTCACTGAACCAGCGTTTGCCTTGCTACTGGCACTCCAGCTGCTGACTGATGTGGTTTCCTTACTTAAGACTTGATTTAGTCATGTTCTATTTCTCGTTAGTATGTAGCATTGCTTATCACTTACTGATCATTTTGTTGGTAAAAAGAGAATTAATAGTATTTACAGCACGAAATGTTTAAATCAGAGGTTTACATTTCTAGAAATGTATATTAATGCTATAGTGAAAGGGTGCACAAAAATTACTTTGCCACCCTTGCTGATAAGCCAATTCTTTCTTTAGAAAATTGATGATGATTTTCTTTGTTTAAAAGTAACTTGCACTGAATTTGGATTGTTCTGATAAAACCATCAGACAGAGTTGGTTTGTTTTAGAGATCAAAAGTTGGCTGATTTGGCTTGAAATTTTTTTTTTACCCCCATAAGGATGGCTTAAAAAACTTTCTTACTTTGGTATCTTTACACAGTTTTTGGATTGTTGAAATTGCATGTTTTATCTCCCATATGTGTATGAGTAGAAATTTAAAACAATTGAGAGCAACTTTGAAAGCAGTGCCATTTGCTCAAACCTAATACAATGTGTGTAAGTTACAAGCTAGGTAGGCAGATCTATATAACCTGGGTAGCTGCTTCTTTACTTCACATGGCAGGAAGTGATGAGAGTCTGACTAAAGAATATGTGTGTGGAAGGCTTGTTTTTGATGTTAAGCATTAAGTTGTTATTTCATGTGTAAGCTGTTTTCTCAATGTTGTAATATTTGTGGGTATTGTGTTTTTGCATTAAGAAATAAAAACTTTAAAAAAGTAGTTAAGCATTTTCTGAAAAACTGTAACAGTGGAGAAAGGATATTCTGAAATGTTAGCAGTTATAAAAAGACTAAATCATATAATCAGTTGGCGGCTACTATGTGGAATGCTGAACCAGTTAGGAGAAGGAGGGCCACAGGCTGACAGACAAGACTGCCTCCTATCAACAGTTCCAAAAGACTTCCCTTACATCAGCCCCCACCACCCCCCACCTACCTTTTTTTAAAACTGCTGACTTTTTTGTACACCCCTATCCCACCACCTCAATTGCCTGGTCACACCCCAGTCAAGTTGCTTTGTTCATTGCCACTCAGTCGGTAAACTTCAAAAGTCTAGCCTTATGACAGCGTATGTCTTGAAGCTGCTGACCTGTTCGAACCTCTTCTAATATTTACAAGGATTATGTCAATTTTTGTTAGAAGAAATACAATCCCATTACACATTTACTTAGGGAACGCGCCTTTGTAAGTGCATGTGGACTTTTTGCTGGAGGGTTGTTAGAACTTCTACTTGTTGATCAGCAACATCGTACACAAAGGTAAAACTATGAAACTGTCTCGTGACTGAGAGATAAAATAAATCAGAATTAATGATTGATCTCAAACTAACCCATGTCAAAGCACACAAGAAATCCATAATGTGAACAATCTGTAGGCAAGGTCATTTATGTTTAGCTCTACAGGTAAGCTGCCACTACATGGAAACCTCTGGCATTAAAGGCCTACAAAAGTGGAAGGGCTTTCTAGTTCTGTAGGTATTAGGGTGTTCCTCCTGGGCTTAGTACTTACCATAAGGATTCTCCGATAACTGTCCCTGTCAATACCCCACAGCTTCACATCATTCTTGGCCTGGCAGAAGTGACCATCATTATCTCTATTATTTGTTGCTGGTAACAATGTTAGTTAATGAGAAAAAATATGCTTTAAGGCTAATACTGATATTTTACTGCACATTAGCAATGTCTGTTATCACTGGTAAATTGTCAATGTTATATTTTGTTCTCTGCTTTATGGACACAACTGGAACCTTTGTGCCTACTTTTTGTTGTTTATTTTCTGCATTCAATGTCTTGCATTCTCAATTGCACCTTTTTTTAAAAGTTACAAAATTAAATTGTACTGCATACCAGGTTTTATGGAATGGATTCTCTTTTATTGCATAAGAAATTTCAGTTTACGAACACATCACATTTTTATCAAAGAGATGCACTCAGGGTCTGCAAGCACCTTTAGCCATTGTTGTATGTAGACCCACCTTGACAGTTGCTGCCCTGGGAGTGCCATAAATAAGAGCCAGTTCACCAAAGCTGCCACCCTCACCTATTGTGGTCACATGCTCCCCATTGACATACACCTAGACACACAACGGATACCACTCATAGAAGAGAGAAAAGGACACTGTTCACACAACATGATGTACACCAATGAAAACAGATCCTGAAAAACATTAAAAAGAAGCCAACAGTTTGATTTATGAATTAAGATAAAAGTAATCTGCTGACATAGCCAAAGGTATTAAATCTGTTTGGAAGAAATAAAGTGCATTTTTGTACACTCCTTAAAATGCAAATGAGTAAGTAAGTCTTTTCTATTCTGTTACAATGTTTTATGGCTAAAAAGAAAGTTATGTTAAAAACGCAGTGATCAAGAAGTTTCTTCTCATTTTCAACTTCACATTCTGTTGCACTTAAAATTTTCTTTAAATAGTTTTCCTTTCAATGGAAGAGAATATCTGAGAAGAACAGTAGAATCAAAACTGGCTATGGAGGGAAATGGTCACACATCAAAAGGACAAGTTTCTCACATCAACTTCTCCCTGGTCGATAACATAAAAGTTGTCACCTTCATCCCCTGCAAGAAGAAGACAGCAAGTGTATGGCCAACATTTTCATGAAGGGATGCAATTCACTGGGATGTATTTTCAGAATTTATTTACTTCTACAAGCTTGGACACTGTGGATAAGCTGCATGTGAAATCAGTCACAGAAACTACATGGATTACAAGTCTGTATAATGCAATGCTGTTGGTTTAAAGATGTCAACATGATAAGTCAAAGCTGGAATTTTTTTAACTGAGCATCGACACAAGCCTTTTTGCTGTCTCCCACAAAATATATAAGCAGGCAGCTAGTGGGTAGCTGTACGTGCATACCCAATTCTTGATTTCTCTCACCCTCATTAGGTAAATGTTACACAGGCTATTCTCACCTTGCTGAATGATCACTTCCCCAGCATGACGGTGAACAGGAAACATAGCATCAAAGATGTCACTGTACAGAGACCCAAATCAATAAAGAATCAATATTACAGCACACTCAATTTACAACCATCCCTTTCTGACCAAAATTTCACATGCTGAGCTTAGGAAACGAAACCAAAGATGAAGAATGCCACAAAATCAGCACAATATATTGTATTTACACTTCTACCCCGATTACCTCTTCTTTCCCTCTAAAATTGAAAAAGAAACCAAGCCTATCGACAAGGCCTGAATTCTTTTCTCTCCATTGCTAGCAGGAGGGTTATTCCTCACATCACAGACATGTACTTTCTGGCTTGTGGATCTGCTGGAGTGGGGGTGTTTGTGTGGCATGTTCTTCCAAGAATAAGAGGACCAACTAAGTGCACAGAACTGTGGATACTGCCTTCCTGTTAATAATATGACAAAATGATGGACCTGGATTAAAACAAAATTTTCAATATTTGGGATGTGCTACTTGCAACTTTATTACCACAGCAGAAACTATGCACCAGAAAAAGTTCCCAAGAACTCGAGGCAAGGAACAAGTGAAATAAAAATGTATGCATAAAGCTTATGAACACCGACAGTTTCTACATCACAATCTTTAAGTGTGTTTTCTTCCAGTCTCTTGCAGATTTGCACAGAGAAAAATAGAAAAGAATATCAAAACATCCACACCCATGTAAACCAATGCAAGCAGTGAGCAGAAGAACACTAGAATACAGATGTAAACATGTTTTGTGATATTTGTTCTCAAACATTGGGACTAATAGAGGTGCTAATCTGAGCTCCAAAGCTCCTTTGCAGCTGGCTGGTGGAGTGCACAAAACCCCAAGCAGGCCTCTCCTGATGATGCTGAACCTCATCACCAACTGCTAAGAGCACAAAGCCTATTGATGCCTGCACAGTGGCATGCTGGGTAGAACAGCTCTAAAAAGTGCTTAGCACTACTGAGGACAGCTGGGCCACACTTCCTGCACTTAAATGAGCAAAAATATAGTGGACTGGTGAAAAGAGGACAGCAGTTTTATGCCATTTTGGTGGTGGTGGTGGGGAGTGTGTGCATTTTTCAAAAAATGTCACTGCAGACAAAATCATGACTCTTGATACCCAGGACTCCAATTAGCCACTTGTACCAAGCTTTGATTCTGCAATAAGATCAACACTTTTCAAGGAGCTCTAAGAATTACAGATCTATTGTCAGTTTTCTGAGCCACTGCAATATTTATATTACAATAACATATTATTTGCTTTTCTAATTCACTCTCAAGTTCTGGATCCAATGGCTTCCAGAAAGTGAAAGACACAGCATGCCATGCATCATCTTAAAAGACTGCCTACAGTTGTGAACCAATCATAAATGTTTTCCTCCCTTTTCCTTTTTTTTAATTTTTACTAGTGCCAAACATAGCAGAGTATTAGAAGACAGCTATTTCTGATGGAATTTCCAGTCTTGTACTTCTTCCAGAGTGCTCATTTTTATGTGGGCAATAATGGAAACCCCTACGAAAAACATCCTCTTGCCGCTAGGTTTGTGACAGGCGCGCAAAAAGCAGCTCCCATCACCTAGCTAATTAGACCCTACATCGAGCTCAGTTCAAAGTGATGCCCTCTCGCCACTCCTCTCTGCAGCTGTCAACAGCTAAGATTATTCTAAGATGTGGCAGATTTCCCAGATATTCATTTCATATACTTATAAAAAAAATCTGTTGCTCTGGAGACACAAAAGTCAAGGTTCCCAGTCGCCCACTAATCATGAAATGCTAGATAATTGCCGGCCTCAGGTAAAGCAATACCAATCTTAGCATCACTGATGGAAAATAATCTCTTCACCTAAAACATGTAATCATCTTTCTACATTTGACAGGGTTACCACTTCCATGATGGCATGTACAATAGCCCCAGTAAAGAAAGCAAAAACTCAAAAACTGAGGCAAATACTTTGGGATTCATGTACACAGAGCACAAGAAAGGCACTGGACATCATTACAGGCATGTAAGCATGTCAGTGACATCTCTTAGTGGCACAAGCCAAACGTATGAAATGTACCAATTATGAATCCACAAAAACGCCACCTGGTTTATGCAGTAATATCACGCACAGAAAAATCAAGCTCATAAATGATGTTAACAATCATCATCATTAATATAATAATCCTCATAGATTGGAGTTCGAAATTGAGGAATGGGAAACAAACTCGCTATACAAGAATCAAGAAGAATACACAACAACACAAAAATCACCATCATCATGCATTAGAATATCAACACCAATTGAGAGAATGTTGCTGAACTGTAATGAGTGAGGCGGTAGTCAGCCGCGCAATGTTCATCTCCACTTAAAAAATATGTCGGCGGCAGCGGCGCTGCTCTTTGATCTAGTCGGATTGAGGTGGGGGGGAACACAGAGAACAGCTCTAGAATGTTCTGTATGACGTTGTCTACTGTTTTGTGCGTGGGTATATACGTGGGAATGGCAATGGGTAGTTATAGATTGCTCCATGAGTACAATACAGGTGAGGGAATCTGAGTCGACGACAATGACATCACTCATCTCTGGTCCAACAGTTCGCGGGTTGGAGCTGGGGTGGGGAGAGCGGGTAGGAAACCGCTGTCATGATTTCACTTTGTCTCTCTCTCTTTCACACAAAGGGAGGATGGGAGAGAGTATTAAACAACCTGCAGCCGTTA
Organism: Marisa cornuarietis; assembly: GCA_004794655.1. Taxonomy (NCBI): domain Eukaryota; kingdom Metazoa; phylum Mollusca; class Gastropoda; order Architaenioglossa; family Ampullariidae; genus Marisa; species Marisa cornuarietis. Next base: position 4,215,624 of record SMMW01000025.1, read on the forward strand.
ATCGCGTCACATTCTTCGAACCAACGTTTCATTACTTCGCTACTTTGACGCCACACATTTCAATTACTTAAACTGAATAATATAGACTCTAATGAATTGACAATAAAATCACCGTCGGAAAAGGTGGCCAGGGAAATCAATCTGAGACTATCTGTGGTGGGGGACCTCTCCGGGTAACGCCGGATTCTCCTACCAGTAAAGAATACTTCCCACATCCAGCGCAGTTCAAATCAGTCAGCATCAGGACCTACACCTATTTTGTTCATAAAGGTCCTATTGTCTCTCAGTGTAACCAATTAAAGGCGCTTTTTATGATCAAAGAGCGTGCAGTTTGCTCTGACCAACACATTCAGACTTTTCTCATTTCTCAGATATGCCTTCATGGTTCAAACCAACAGAAGCCCACCATTTGTGTAAGTTCTGTTCTAAGGTTTGCTAGTCTAACATCTGCTAGCATGCTCACGCAGACACTGCGGAGTTTCCCACAAAAGACCGTCCGTGCCAGACAGTGATGTCAGCAGCAGAGCCTGCACAAAGCCTATCTGCCGGTGTCATTATCGAATAACGGCTGTTTGCTGTAATTTTGCAATATCTGGCATTAAGTGTTTTTCTGATGTCTCTGCGTAGGCTGGGTGATCCTGTGGTCCCTGGTAAACAGTCGGTATCATGGGATTTGTATTTTGGATTCCAGCCCCACACATGTTAATAGCGCTTTTGTACTAAGTTCTAGCTGACAGGCTATATATGACAGATATATATATATATATACACACATGATGTATATAATGTATATATGAGCAAAAGCATTGGTTATAACTATGCACTAATTAATTACGTATGAAAATGCCTGGAACATGTTTATATGATACACGTTCTTAACCTTTGAATGATCCAGTAGATAACTCGTAACTGAAATTTTTAAAAATGTTAACATTTTTCTAAAATAACAGAAATATGAACTAGCAAAAATATGTGCGCGTGCGTGCGCTAAACAGTGAAGTGAAAGAGCATGGTAAAGAATGATAGCGTTTCAGCACGTACCTTCGCTCATTGTCGTCCAGGTGAGAAAACAGGACGTTCTTGGCAATGGCTTTGGACAAAGCTGCCATCGTCTTGTAGTCTTTTGGCACTACCTACAAAACACAGCAGAGCATACTGATCAGTCGCATCTCGCTACACATCTGCTTCAATATCAATGGATGAAACAATTTAAAAATATATTTAAGTGAATGGTTTACATTTCTTTTAGTACATCTAGGACTATACCCGTCTTGCAAAAAAAAAAAAAATAATAATAATAATTCATTGCTTTTCCACAGAAATTTGCGGATCTTCGGATTACAGAAGCTTCATTTCAGAAAATTTGCCAAAATGACGCAAATACACTGCAACAGTCTTGTCCAGGAACAGTTCAGAGCAAGAAAGCTTTAGGCTTCTAATGTTACAGCCGGAACTGTAATTCACTAATTCTTAGGGATGCATGGAGGCAAGCAGTCAACATGCGCTCTTGGCGGTGACCAATCACCTAGTCATAAATAAACAAACATAGATATAAAGCGCCCTGCAATTGACCACCTCTGAACTTGATGCCATTTTCTCTAAGTGCTAGCGTCGCCTTGCTGTGAGCCCAAGATCAGCAATAAGTCGAGACGAGAGAAGTTGTGGCGCTCGGTGTGTCTCTGATCCGACGACCTACGTTGACAACGGTCACTACCCTGCGATTCTGATGGCGCTGCTGTTGCGATGGGCCAGGCGGCAGCAGGCTTTATAGTGTCCCGCCCTGCGACTTGTGATGTTAATGCACAGCAGCCGGTCAGGGGACACTGGAAGCGAGGACACTGAGAGAGGAAGGAGGGGTAGGGGGGTCTGCGGACAGGGCGGCACAAGCCGCCGGTGGCTGGTGGCAGCAGCTTTTGATACAAGTTTCAATAAAAGCCAGTTCATTTCAATAATACCAGCTCCAGCCTCTTCCACGCTATTTCCGCCAGGAACCGCACAAACCAGACGGATGAGGACATCAGGGTTGAGAGGAGATGGAGGAAAGAAGAGCGAGAGAATAATTTTCCAGACAACACCAGCTTCCTCCCTGGAGGTGGGCTGTCTTTGCGCTAGTTTTCAGATTAGGTGTGTGTCAACAAAGACGACAGGGCTCAGGCACACTTTCGTCCAAGACTGTCATTTCAACCACGTGATCTGTCTGTGTCACCACAAAATAGGCCTCCAGCACTGATAGTTCTACCTCGCAAGGCACCATCAGATCATTGCACATGCACCGGTATCACCGTCCTGGGCTGAGTCACCTTGCCATCTGGAAGGAATAAGAACTAAAACCTTTATTTCTGGCCCCCGCTTGTCTCTGTTACATGAAATAAACAATCGATGAACAGCTGCTGACAGTCGGTCCCCACCTGACATGAATACTTATCTTCGGCAACTTTTCGTAAACCGCCCACATAGTCAATAAGAATGATAGCAAACACTGCCGTGGAAATTCCAAGCACTATACTGCCGTCATCAGCTCATCATCAAAGCCCTTCTTTTTCAATAAAACTCATCAATACTTTACAATAATAATAACAGCGTTTAAGCGCAAGAGATTTTATGAAACACTAAACTGGACAGAAACTGATTGCAGGCCAAGTTGACAAGAGTCAAAGCGCAGCTGACGCCCTAACTCTGTTCTCTCCATCGTATTCCGCATCGCAAGAAGTCAAGGCTAACCCTCTGATTTCACTGCCATCGATCATAAGTAAAACTGCGCCTGAAAAAGCACAAAACCAAAAATCTGGCGTTCGAAAATGTAAAAGTGTCACGTAACAGGAAAATGACCCCTAACTTTAGGACAGGCGGACAAAACCACACTGACCCTTGATTAAACACTCTTTTACATTTACCAACGTTGTGGTAAAGAAGTTCTGACATCCCTGGTTCTCTGATCAGACAGACATCAGCTTGCCTCTCACCTTCTACCAGCGTGCACTTTGCGACAAGTAATTTGTAACTCAGTTACGAGCTGGCGGTGCCGGTAAGCTGAGATCCCTCTATTAATGGTGAAGCTCGTGAAATTATAGCAGACTGCCGCCAGACAAAAACAACAAAATCTTCATCCGGGATCTTTACACATTCACACGGCCTGCGTGCATGCGTGCAATTTTCTGCTAAAACAAAAGAGGTTTTCTGCTTTACAACCGTTTCTGGTGTGGTCTTCGTTTTTTTTTTTAAGGTGACACACGTGTGGCATTAACTGAACATCACGTCTTTACTGACAAACGCCTGCTGGGCGAATAATTTGTCTCCTATATGAAGTTACTGTCATGACAAGAAAATGTCCCCGCAGACGTATTCCAGTGATCTCACCCCAAACACACACACACACACACACACACACACACACATTCTTGTTCAACCTGGTCAGAGGGCATGTTTACATAGTTACATTGCACTGCCCACTAGCTGGAAACTTGTTTAGGCAGTATTGATAACCAGTGCTCAGCTACCCTGCAAACAGCTGAGGAAGTCTTGTTAAATAGACAGTGTTCAACTAACTTGCAAACGTTTGAGGCAGTCTTGATAAACAGACAGTGCTCCCAGTGTACGTGGTCCTGGTTAACCAAACTCCGTTGGCCAAAGTCTCATTTATCGAGATTCGGCAAAGTGCCTGCCTTAGCGGGGACTTTTAGGCGTGCCAAGGCAATGGCCCGGATTTAATCCGCCTGACGCGCTTCGTCCATTGGTTTTTTTCGGCACCTTACACTCTTGCTAGCATTGTCCATTTCTTCCCTAAAGTCCTGCCCACAAAGGCAGTGGGTCCATTTCTTCGCTCATCGACGTCCAGACTGGGCGCTGATCTTGCCGCGATCTGCACACTATTCCACGATTTTTGAAGCCAACACTCTCAAGCAGCACAGCCACCAGAGGAAGGGCCTTAGCAACATCTTGTATTAATGTATTAACGGACAACACGAGCGCTCAGCGAAAATCGCTGGAAATAAATCACAAAGTATCACAAAAACATGTTCCGGTGGTATTTTATGTGAAAGAGCCATGAAAGATTTTATATTAATATTTTTCTCTTAAGCACACCTTGATTTGTGGAGAAAACAGGAAGTGACGAAACGGAAGTATTTCTAAAAATAGCGCCGTCTGCACTAGCTGAAGTCAAAGAGAAAAGATACAATCCTCAGTAAAAGAAAACTGACCAGGACACATTGTGATGTTGCTGAATGTTCTCTTCGACACTCAGATGGAGTTAGTTTGTACTCATGAAGGAAATCCTAAAGATAATGGCAGCAAACGCCAGTGGATTCACTTTGTTCAGAGATGTGTATATACAGGTCTCTGCTTTGTTCAAACGTACCATGCGAACTTCGTCCCCACACCGCACTCAAGAATTTGCTCAAAAATTGATTGTTATCCAGTCACCTATACAGTACAAGAAAGTCTTGGACTTTCAGTAAACCGAAGAAATTTTATTCTACAGCAGTGCTTACTATAGAAAAGTACGAGATGTTAAAACCAACTACGACTGCTGGTAGATCAAGCATTAGAGATGCAACATCGACGGTTTCTACACTGGATCTGGTCTACAAGTAACATCGTGTGACAGTCACAAACACATCATCAGTCGTATCTTTATCCAGCATAATGCTCAAAACAACTGACAGTGTGAGGGCACCATTGATGTGCGTGATCGAAACAGCTCAAAAAGGAAAAAAAGAATTGAGGGTGATAAACATATTATAAGGAGCTTAAATGGGAACATGTGCGAGTATCGGTAAGTAAATAGAAAATTTTGCATGCAGCTAAATGAGGAAGAAAGTGTTTACATCGATAAACATGTTTCAAACTATCATTATATTTTTAATTGTAAAAAAATCCTTATCAGCAGTCAGTTGTAACTATTGTTGCCCATTAAATTTTGATCTGATTAACTTACCAGTCTGTTGAATGAATTCAGTTTGGACCATTTAATTATTTTTTTATTTCATTCGAAGCTTCTGAATAAAGTTCCAATCTGTAGGGGTGTATCCCAAGTTGAGCTGTTTCATTTTTTGGGCGAACAAAATCGCTTCTTGAACACGACAACCTGAGTGATGATTCTTCATTTGACTTATGACATACAAACTCGCTGTTACAAATACTTCGATCGCGTGAAAGAACCTCCAGTACAGGAGAGTATTTTTTTCCCCGCCTTTCTAGTTGCAGGTGAGAATACCGATGTTTGAAGGCTTATATCTTTAAAATTAAGGATCATTATGTACTCATAGTTTGGGAATTATTATTTTAAGACGAAGTTAACCCGATCATAAAGAAATAATGTTGCGCTTCTCTTGTCCTTTAAGATAAGACCAGTAGCTGGCCATCTGCTATGGCAAACCAGTATTACCTTGGGCAGGTTTTAAATAAATTCTGTAGTTGTCTAGTTTCTTGAGAGAACATCAGTAAGAAGGGATTATTTCTTGTGGCCTGAAAAAAGTTGTAAAAGTAGAGACAAGCTTGACGCTCGGTCAGGACTGACATTGTGGCAAATTATCAATGATGGTGGAATATAGCAGACTTCAGATGTTGCAGCCATTGCTGATTGCTATAAAGACCTTGTAAGATGTGGTATGTGAGTGTGCACGTTTTCTGCATGCACTGGTGCTGCTGATTAAAAGAAGTCATTTTATGAAAAGCATGTGGCAAAAGATCGCACAACATATTCTAATGTCAGTCTGGAGTGTTGTGGAACAAAATTAAGACATTTAAAAAGCTTAATCTTTTGATACCAGAATCATTAAAAAAGCGTTGCATCATTATAAACCTTTATTGTGAATGTTGGCATAAATAAATGTACCGCTTCAGAGCAGCAACGTTTGCTCGGAATCCAAAGCTTAAAGTGATATTACTTTTTTTCAGTACTTGGATGTCTCGAAAAGTTGATTGTGTTAGGTAGTGCTATGGTGATTTCTACGTGTTAAGTACCTTATTGTTGATGGACGGACCTTTCGAAATAAGCATTTTATTTATTTTTAGTTTAATATCTTTGGTACAAGAGTTCAGTTTGGTCCTGTTCACCCTTGTTTGACTTTGTAGCTTAGTACAAGGGTAGCAGTAGCAGTAACAAGTGCCAGAGCTAAGTTTATGGTCGTATGTAATGGTGGATGGCGGCTGTCACGGCAGTTAACGGCACTGTAGCAGTTGGAAGCACGGATAGTACTGGGAGCCCTTTGAGGTGAGCCAAAGTGGTGTGTGTTGTCTTCTTTTCGGCGAAGAGAAGGACTAGGGGCTTGTTAGCCGCATACCGTCATTTGAAATGACTGACATGAGAACATTGTAACGTTTTCTGTAGGTTTATATTAACGTGGATGGTAAGAGTTACGTCATAACTGTCACTCACTTTCCAGAGTTACGTCATAACTGTCACTCACTTTCCAGAGTTACGTCATAACTGTCACTCACTTTCCAGAGTTACGTCATAACTGTCACTCACTTTCTCTGGGGGCGATGTCTGGCGTTTGACGAGAAAACGCGGAACATTGTCACGATTATCATTATAGTTGTCCTTACACAAATTTATTCCGCAAGAAATTTCATATTAATAGCATTGAAATAATTTTGTTTTTACATTTTCATTCCACAATACATACACGTACAACACATACAATCATACGTAGAATAATTCAAGATAAGCAAACACAATATACACATAAGATAATAGAAACAACAAATAAGGCAATCAGTCTGATACAATATAGAACAATGTTTCATTACAAATACGGTCGTTATTTAAGAAATCACTTGACTACATGGGAGCTACTGTTTTCCGAAAGGATAATTGTTGTGCTATTAATAGATGCCACATATTGTTCCACAATATATCTTGACTTTAGAAAAGGTATAAACTTATCCACTGACCCTCAGAAATCTGCATTTATAAGTGAAACATTTTGCTAGAAGAATAATGAAGTTCAAAGCTTTGTCAAGACCCTCAGTTCTACTAATACCAAATATAACAACTTCTTTACAGAACCTTATTTCCTCTAAATGGTTCTTATTAACTAGTTATTGAACATATTCCATAATTGTAGCCACAAGTCTTTACTTAATCGACAGTGCCAGAATAAATGTTCAAGCATTGAAATAATTTTAGCATTATTAATATTCTTAGAGATCTTGTTCCAGGGCTGTGTGAAGTATACATTAAGCAAAAAATAAAAGAAACTCTTTTCACTCTTCTCTTCCTCTCATTAAACATGGACATGAACAAACATCAACCACATGAAGCTGAGAAGCGTTACTTAACATTTATGTTTAGCCACATAGAATGAGTTTGTCATTTTGGCTAGACATGTTTGTTGTCAGGTTAAAGGTGACTAAACCTTTGCCAGAAAAAGTTCAGATTGTCATGGAAACAAAGTAAACTGAGAACATTTCCGATTTTCTTTGATGAAGCAACGTTCGTAAGCACTTCTCAGGTCTAGATGTCCAGGCAATAATCCCTGCCATTAATAATCAGTTTCCCCAAAAGTGCACAGATTTGTTTAAGAATTTCAGTTGAGATTGTTTTTGTGGACATATCTGGAAAATATTGAAAAACACAGGTAGAGACAAATGGTAATAACACACAGCAGATTAACAGTTCAAGCAAGGAAAGTCTTTACTAACTAGTGTTAATTGTTTAATCGAGTTAGTTTGTACATCGTACTAAATGAATCTCTTTTACAGAATTCAGTTGGTAAGCCTACACGTATCCAGAAGGGGAAACTACAGGCTAATTAAATGTCCGTATTCTCTACCTTGGAACGTAGCAGCAGGGATAGTGTACAGAATTCTGGAGCATGAATAAAAAGAAATTCGAAATTCAAATTTCAGACTTTAACGACTGGGTTTTTTTTAAAGACCATTTATATATTTTAAGGAGCAGATCATAAAGAAGAAGAATGTTAATAAAAAATAACATTGTATTACTCAGTAGAAAATATAAACAAATACATCATACAAAACAAAATAAATACAAACAAAATTTATTAATAAATACCCAAGAGTTGGTGGGGATCAAAGTCACGAGGGGCATAAGAGTGTCGCCTCCCAACAGCCATCGCTCGCGTGCCCAGGCGGGTGACCAGTGTGAAGACGAACAGCAGGGTAAGAACGGTTTTCAACTGCATCGTGACTTGTCCTCCAAATAATAAGTCTCGACCTCTCAGCTCCAAACAACTCGAATTCACAAGTGACAGCGACAGCTCAGGTCGGCACCAGCTATTTACGTTCGTCGGCGTTCGCCAGATCCGTTTTGGAATTCCCAATCCTTTTCTTTGAAAGAGGTGATGAGCATTAACAAATTTAGAGACATTACAACAGATTATTTCTTTGAGGCAGGCGTGTGCTCGGATGCGTGCGTATATCTGTGTCAGTGCGTGAGTGCGTGGGAGCGCATAAAATGTTTTGCAGCCGGGCGAGCGGCAGAAGTGTCTCGGTGTTAAAAAAATGCGTGTCCTGTCTCGATTGTATTAGAGGACAAGAAGCGATAGAAACGCAATGTCATTGCGATGCGACAGTTTCATTCTTTGGGTTGCTAAGTTTGTAATCATTCACATATACTAATATAAAATAACAAAATTCCCTGTCCTTGAGTCGGTTTATCACAGCCTGATGGAGAGCGTGTTAACATTCAATCTGTGGTCAAGACTGCTATAGCAAGATCGCAGGCAGTCCACAAAGACCGTCAGGTGATCTTAACACCAGGGCTGTGATGTTAGGGCACACTGACAGATTATCACAGAGCCGCTCACCCACTACACCGCCCTCTGGCCCCGGATGGAAACAAAAGGTCGCCAAGAAAAGTGCGTTTTACCACGTACGAAAGGATTGGCGAATTTCTTATCACTAGCATGTAAAAATAATTATGATGAACCTCTGTGTCACAAATACGTCGCACACATGCAAACACTGCGTCCACACGTGTTCTTTTGCTCAACAAATAACAACGACCTGTCAACGGGCTTCACATACAGTATTATACTTAGCCCAATCTTAATTTTAGTCTAGCGGTAGTTTCTTTTTTGTTCTGTTGTGGGAATATTCTTCTTCTTAATAATAATATATGAATATTTTATTGTCTTCGGGTAATCACACGGTTAGAAATCTGTTCATGAGGTCAAAGCGACAACATGATACATTTTGGTTACATATATCAGTGCCTTCAGTGTTTTGGTGTGACACGACAAGTTGTGATAATTAACTGTGATAGACGTATAAACACACACACACACACACACACACACACAGTGCAAGCAGCAGCGTCTGCAAGTGTGGGTGCGAGTGTGGTCGGCATTTGTCGATTAAGTGGCGCCCATCATGTCCAATTCCTAGAGCAATGTCACTAATTCTGACAAAAACTAATTCTTATCTTATATCTTTAAAATTAAGCATAATAATGCACTCATATTTTGGAAATTATTATTTTAAAACGAACTTAACCCGATCATAAAGAAATAATGTTGCGCTCGGTTTGTCCTTTAAGGACAGTTCACTTACTTTCTGCCATTCATACTGCAGATCTAAAAGCCGGTTCAAAAGGCCTTTTCAACAGCTTCAGTGGTCTCTGGCTGTAGATGACTCGACTATTTTTTGTGCTTCATTGAGTTTCACATGACAACAAGTTACTTTGCATGCACTGGCATCACACCAAGCTGCATTTGCTTAACTGTCGGTGTACGAATCAACTCCTGGGCGCTTTGTACCTGTCATTTTCCTGCTCCACGGGGGTGGGGGGGATAATATGTTCCTAGAAAGGAATGGAGACGCTTTTCTGCTCGCGAGGATAATATCTACCTAGAAAAGTATGACAGCACTTTCCAAAAATCGAACACGAAATTAACGTTTATTGTGACACCTAAACTAAAGCCCACCCACGATGAAATACCAATAAATCAGCTAAAATAGGTAAAATGGGTTTTACTATTAAAATTACTGATCGTAACCACAATACGAAAGCATTTCCATTTCATTATTCTGAATGCGACTGTTAATGTCCACTTGAACACACCGAACATTTTAAGTCACGCACATGAAAGGGAGGTACGCAACATTGTAATAGAACATTCGACTGCACAGCACAAGGTTGCTGATTCAAAGCCTGCACAGACTTATGCCAGGAAACTAACCCCCCACCACAGACACACACACTTCCCCTTGCAGCTGCACGCAGAATGGTCATGTGTTGGTGTTTTAACCTCATGTAAGTATAAGAGGATATATCACAATGAGAAACTATAAAAGGGTAAGCGACGGCTCTGCGGAACAAATTTACAACAAAAAAATAATAATACGCATGCAATCTAATATAAAGGTAGTACTAAAAGGGTTTGATGTCATCCTTTTAACTAGATGATGATGATGATGATGATGATGATGATGATGATGATGATGATGATGACGACGACTAAAAATTATGGGCCCGAATATTGCAAAAATAACTGGTGAAGCAGAACGAAACAATAACAACTATTAACTAGCTGGTAGCAAAACAGCCGACGAACCCTGCAAGGGAGAGGCACGTGAGTGAAAATGCCGAATGCAGAAGAGTGTGAAATGGGCTGGCCTGCAGCAGTAGTACTGTCGCGCCGCCAGGTGTGACAAGGCCGCAGATGTTTACTCTCTACCCTAGACGACTTGCGCGTCTACTGGAGGCAGCCCTCCATTGTCCTGGCCTGGCTCTCTCTGGTGACCTACGGTCATGTAAGTAGGACCTGCTCTATCAGAGACTGTGAAATGTGCTGGCCTGCGGCAGTACAAACCTCATCTATTAGGTACTAAGGTACAGTAAAGACGGTGGGGTTGGGATCCGCATTCTACACAGCGCCACCCAGACACGGGGAATCACTGCCCGTACTGCCTACAGGCCTATATCTATCTATCTATACTGCAATGTTTAAATAAGTATATTATCTACGTTCAGCTCGTTCAACAATAAATAAATACACATTTTATTCACTGTTTACCTCATTCAATAATAAATAATCATTCTATTCTCTATGTTTATCTCCTTCAATAATAAATACAAGGTATTCTATTTTACTCCGTAATAAATAAACACATTCTATTCTCTGTATTTATTTCAATCATGAAACACAAAAAATACATAAGACATACAAACAAAAGATGGATGAAAATGCAAAAAAAGCTCGCAAAGTGACAAACATTCAGTCTATTCTTTAACACTCTCAGGGTGTGTTTTTTAGAGGGAAAGGAGAGAGAAGTTGTGCTTCTAATAAGATCAGGTCTTTATTGTTTCTTTGCTTCTTGTCTCAGTCCTGACATACAGCCAGCGCTCTGCTGGTCTTCTGCGCAGCCTGAACTTTGGGAAAACTAATGAGAAGACTAAGACGACAGTGGAGCAGAGCATGTAGGTGAGGAACGCAAAAGAGAGATAAATTGAACTATTGGCTCACCCTCCCACACGCCTGTGCTAGCAGTAGGAAATGACATTTCGCATACATTAATCGCCATGCCTTAACTCCAACCACAGCTACAAGTAGTTTCAATTTCGTGTGCATTTCAGTCGTACGTGTGTCTGTGCGTGCTTTTGCGAGTGCATGCGTGCGTGTGTGAGTGCGTGCGTGCGCGTAAGGAAAGCACGAAGACAAAAAGTGAGGTCACTATTCGAGAAGGGGAAAAAAGAAAAGGGAAAATTGATCAAAGATGTAACTGATGTTTAAACATGAAAACTCCTATTTGAAAAATATTCTGGTGCCCTGTAAATGAAACTATGTACTTGCGCTGCTTGCGTGTTTGTTTTCTTTTTCTATTTGAATAGGTAATAATGAAATAACATCTTACAATGCTGAGATGTCCTGTGTAGTGTTTGTTGTTTATACATTCTGTTGCAGCCTTTTCCTCACTCGGCCTCCGGCTTTTTCTTTGTTGATGCTGTTGTTCATTTCTTTATTTGTGGAAACACTCTTAAGGAAAGGCGAGGTATGAAGCAGTCTTAGAAAAAAATCTCATGCAAAACCATGTTTGAGTGTGAAGACCTCTACAGAAGCAAGCTGCATTAAAAGAAGTCATTGCAGTGTCCCTTTCTCACCAAACACTCGGGAAAACCACCACCAGCATGTAGGTAAATACTATTAGTAACTACCATATAAATATATATCCTTAGTAACTACTCTATAGATATGGATAGTAACTACTACACATATTTGGAGGGTATGGTTAGTATCTACTACATATGTCGTTAATAACTACTATATATCGTTAGTAACTACTATAAGTGGTTTGTAAGTATTATATATAAATGATTAATATCTAATATACATACATATGGATTGTAACTAATGATCACTACATCATCATCAGTCCCTTGCTGGCCGTGGGGGGAGGGGACCTGACGATATTGCCACCAACGCCTGCCAACTTTTTCAGGTCTCCGCTCTTCTCAGGGAGGTACTAGATGAAAGTCTAGCGCAAGCTTGAAAGCTGTCCACCTATTTCTTCTTTTGTCTGCATCTTGTTCCACCTCCCTGTACTGTTCCCAGGTGTTCTAGTTCGATTCTTCACCTCCACTAACCACCTACTCCCGTGCAATATTCGAGCTCGACTCCTCCAGCTAAAGCACAAGAAGACTGGCGGGTGTTATATAGCTGGACTCCTCCCCTGCCACTTGGCCTTCACAACAATTGCCAGCAATTTTCTTCTGCCGCGCCACTAGCTCGCGAGAAACAAAGGTCTGGCAACGGAAGGCATCGATCGGTTTGTGGCGATCACTCCAGCGGACCGTTGTGGCATGATGGCAGCACTGGGCTTCCTTTCAGCGTGTTGATCATCGAGGATTGATGTTTGAAGGGAGGGTAGGGGAGCGGTCGGCCTTAATCACTATGGCAGGCGAGGCTGGCGCGCTAACACTCGTCTATACTGCACATTTCCAGAAACCTATTTCACGTCTGCCCAGTCTCAATATTTTAACTAAGCTGGTGCTTACTGCGGAAACGCCACTAGGGAAAAGAAAATCGAGAAGTTCAAGCAACTCACTCCCTAACTGGGAGTAAATTAATCCAATGCACGAACCTATGGAAATTTATAGCATTTCGGCAATACATTTAAATTTTTCTAATTATCAGATTTCTTTCTCGGCTGCCTAGTTGGTGTTGTTTTCCAAAACTGTTTTTCTCCTTTTGAACAATCTCGTGATTAAAAAATATGTTCCTAAAAAATCAAAACTTAACATGATGAAGTGCTTTAAACTGAGATCAATACAGGTCCTGTGTACAATGTGCACAAGGTTTTTCAGAAAGGAAATGCGTTATTCTGTCAGTAAATGACACTGACCACCGAGCAACACCTACAGCAAAGACAGATCCCTTGGCACTAGTTCAAAGTGAGAAACGGAAAGAATAACACATAAACGCTTAAATTATAACATTTAGATCAGTAAAAAAATTGATTAGAAAAAAACTCGCAGACTCCTAACCAAGACGAATTGTAAAATGATAACCCAATACTGAGATCCCAGTACAGTTCCAATTCTCGCCCCCATATGTCCAGCAAAGTGCTTAAAAGGTAGGGGATTAGGGATTAGTGTTTTACACCAAGCCAGTAACTAAGGCTGTATCACAGCAAGGCAGCCAGCCCTGTAAACTGATGCCACATGCAGAGGAAGAACAGTGTGCCCGAGACGAGAGTTGAACCCAGGACAGCCAACCCTTACTGTACAGGTGACGCGCTAACCGTTGCGCCACCGGACCGCCCAAGAGGTAGGGGTGACAACATGAAGTGAGTATATGTAGCTAAAGGCAACATTGGGTTAAAATCCATTTTGACACAAGGGTTAAAATCCATTTTGACACAAGGGTTAAAATCCATTTTGACACAAGGTGTGGCAAGAAGTGAGTTCAGTCTGGTGAGAAAACAAGACTGTTAATTCCTGTTCAGGATAATGTTCTTCTGAGCCAGAGGTCGGAAGTAGCTGTTGGGATGATGTGATGATTGCAACAAAATATTGCAAAATTACTTCTTTGATTAGTTTTTAAATATTCAAACTCTCGTTTCATTCATTATGAGGGTCATTCAAAAATTTCTAAGCCTCACCCAGAAAGAGTTGCAGAAACAAGACATATTTTCATAGTTTTTCTATATAGCCCTCCCTGACATAAATGTACTTGGTCCAATGATGCTCAAGCACTGCAATCCCATCACGGAAGAAGGTGGTGCCCTGGTCCTCCCAAAACGTCACCATTGTTTTCAAACTGGTGACCACGTAGGTGGAATTTGAGTTAAGGAAACGGGTAGAAGTCAGATGGAGCTAAGTCTAGTTAGATGGGGGATGAGGTAGCGATTTAAAGCTGCAGTGGGCTGCTTCAGCATCTGCAGCCACATCTGTCCTCAGCTTCCCTCTGTGTTTCAACTTGATTGGTTCCTTCAGTTGTGTTAATACTGTCCATTAATAGTTTTTCCTTTTTCTAGGTAGTCTATCGTGATTACGCCTTCAGAATCCTCCCCGCCCTCACCCAGCAAAAAAAACAACAAAAAAACACAAAAACAAAAGCCATCCCCTTACCAACAGACACTGCCTGCTTGAACTTCTTTTGGGATGGAGAACCACAGTCTTTCAACTGTTATTTGATTTTGGTTCAAAGTGATAAATCCAGGTTTCATCTTGAGTTACTAATCTGGGGTGGAAATTCTCAGGGTCAGCCTGCAAGCGAGTCAGACGTGTCCTGGAAATGGCAACCCTTTGCAGCTTCTGCTCTGGTGTCAGCATTCTTGGGACCCATCTTGCAGACAGCTTCCTCATCCCCAAGATCTCAGTTAAAACAGTGTGGACTGAACCAGAATATCTATGGACTTCTAGCTATCTGCTGGACAGTAAGACGTATGTCATCCAAAACCATAAGGTGAGTGGCATCAACTTTATTATCAGTGGTGAGGTTTTGGGACGACCTGACAGAGAGTCAACTTCTGTGCTGAACCTGCCTCGCTGACCTCACCAGCCCATTTCTTCACAGCTGCTTAGGAAGGTAAGTCCTCAGCAAGTGTCTGTACCATGTCCTCATGGATTTCCTTGGGTCTCATACCTTTCTTTTGCAGATACTTTATGCCTCATCGGGCTTCTGTCTTGTCCATGTTTAGATGTCCCACTACCCTTCACCTCTGTATGGATATCACATGCAGACAAATTAAAACAGAAATCTATATTAGTCTTTCTAGTTTTATACGAAGCGGTAGTGTGTTATCACAATAAAAAATTTTCAGCTATGGCTCTTCTTTCTGGGTGAGGCTTAGAACTTTTTTGAACCACCCTCGTAAATTATATGAGGACCTGAAGAAGGATATAAATTGAGTAAAGAGTTTCTAAGAATAAAAATGTAAGACTTCTCCTTTCAAAAAAGCTAATTTTTTCATACTGTCCATATTTATATATCACAAGCAGGAGACTGGTATAAGATGCAAAGACTATATTAGACTACATTTTGAAAGCAAGCAACACATGTTGTACTAATTGAAAAGAGAAGTAACTGCTGTTTTACACGTAACAAAAGGGTGTGAAGGGACAAAGGGAGGCAACAGGCTGGCCCTTCTTGTTGAATGCGCGGTAAGGGCAGCAACCCGTTTTCTGGTACCAGTGACAACAAGACGAACACTTGCTAGGTCTGGATCAGTTTATCAGCTTAATACAATTGTAAAATATATACTGGACATAACAGGGTAGTGAAGTGACTTAGAGCTCATCGACAGCAGTTGTCTCAGGGCCACGAGGTCAGAAAATGTGTGTACAAGTGGGTGGGTACCAGTAAACGAGAGAGAAAAAAACCCATGTTGTTTCTCTGTATGAACGCCGTTGTCATGACATGAACTAGCACAGTAGATTATGAAACTGTAACGGCTGAGAGTTCTGCAGTTATAAAAATACAAATTAAACATTATTTGATACTAAAGAGTGTCAATGTTTCTATCCAAAATGTGCTGTATCTGACAAGAAAACTGTATTAAGCTGAGAACTGCCATGTACAGTATGAATGATGTGTATCCAAGTTAATGTTTCAGCTTTGTTCAGCTAACATGTTGAAAAAAAAAGCTGTCAAAGATGGGATTGGGCGGGAAGGGAGAAGGGGGAATTGGTGTTTTAGCCCGAGCCATCAACTAAGGCTATATAGCAAGGTAGCCAGCCCTGTAAACAGACGCCACATACAGAGACAGAACAGCGTGCCCGAGATAAACCCAGTAAAGCCAACCTTCACTGACAGGTGCTAACCGTAGCGCCACTGAGCCGCCCTGTCAAAGATGGGGCGTTTCATATAAATATATATATATATCTCTCTCCAAAAAAATTGTCACGTTCTACAACTCCTCTCTTACTAAAGACGCGAAAAAGTACGATTATTACCTCCCTTGCTTCGTGTTTTTTTCGACCACAGCTCAACAGCGCTTCACCGACACAATTTCTCTCCCCTTCCACTTAGCCATGTTTGTGTGTGTGTGTGCGCGCGCGTTAAAAAGAACAGCACAGAATTTAAAACCCTTTAATAAAAGAAAGGGGGGGGGAATTGATGTTTTATGCCGATCCAGCAACTAAGGCAGCAGCCCTGTAGACAGATGCCAAATGAAGAAGGAACAGCCTGTCTGAGACAAGAACTGCACAACCAACCTTCATTGTATTGGTGTTAGGCGCTTTAATGAGAAAGGATTTTCAATACAGGTAATAATTTAACAAAATAATTTGGGTAAACATTTGTTTAAACTGCTGGTTACAGTTTAATTGTTTTTTCAAAGCCCAATACATATTTCTGCCGGGTCTTCGTTATCGCAGAGAAAACAAGTGAAGATTTACGCACGTATTAAATTTAACTGGAAAACGAACGAACCAGCCGCATTTTAAATTCCTCTTGATGTCTTTGACTATAAGTAGGCTGTACGTTTAAATATTGATCTTAAGCCTCTTAATCATTGCAGTATGATCAGCAGTCAGCCTTGCACGAAGTTAGCCTTACATGGCGGGATTTGAGAGCGATGACACATTCACACAAGAACACACCTCGTGCGGTCAGTGTGTGAAAGTCAAAGGTCGGCAGCAAGACCTGCCAGGGCAGGTGACACTGACGTTACTGCAGTAGCCGTGGCACTCACCTTCTTGACGTACTGCGCGGCGTCCTCCTCCTTGTACACCTCAGCACTGACGGCCCCGCGCCGCATCCTCGTCATCTTGGCGGGCGGGAAGTTGGGGGGTGTAGTGGACATGTCATCTTCCTTCTCGTCACTGGGCGGGGTGGCGGACTTGCTCTTGTCTTTTACCTGCTCCTGTCAACAGACGACAAATGATTTATTACGCTTGGCCTTTGCTTTATGGTGATAGTAACATTTTCATCTTTAGAACGGAGTTTGTCGCCCGCAATGACGAGCTCATGGAGCTTAGCATCAAGACAACGAAGGATGACGAACACGCAGCAAGAACTCCAGCCAATAGCAAGTTATGTATCGATACGCTGTATTTGTAACATTTGACATTTGTCGATTTGTGATGATCAGCTAAACTGTCCAACGCCGATTTTTTAGAACGTTCCAAACGAACAAAAATTATTAGGAGATTTGGCAATCCTAAATCCCGATATGGCGAGTTTCTACTAGGTTTGGGTCTATTATGCGCAAACTTAAATTGAAATTCACAGATTTGTCTCTTTATCACGATGACGAGGCATGGTAACACATACTTCACTAACTCCATGATAATGGTCGAGTGACATAAGTCAGTACATAAATAACAATGTAATTTAACCACCACCACTTTATAGCAGTAAATTTCAAGTACTTCCGGTAAGGTGAGCTTACTGTGCTTTAAACATTAACATTATCTACAAGAGAAGTGGCAAAGATCAACTGTAATCCCAGTTGATGACGACGTATAGCGTATCTAAGACGAGAAAACTTCGTACCGTTAAATTAAGGAGAATTCACTCTAGAATCGTCAATCCATAGCCAGTGGTTAGATAACGTGGGAACTGATTACATCAGAATAATTTAAGGACGGAAAGAGTACGAAAGGACAGCATTAAGCATAAGCAGAGAGCTATAAATCGCCCGTCAGCTTACTGTGTCAAAAGTGGAATGAGTGAAGGGCGACACCTGCACGCGATGTAATAGGTGGCGGCAGCTGGTGTCGCTAGTGTGTAAAGGTTACCAATGAGAAACCACGAATGATAAACAGTTTTTTTCTTTTTTAGTTTGATAGAGTTTCGTGTTCCGATTCCCACTAAGCTATTCAAATGCTACAAGTGGCTATTGAGATAAACGTCACGGGCAGGTGCTAGCATTTCTCAGATTGTCCGCCATATTTGGTCGGCATCCTGAGCAGCACAACCAGGTGACACTAAGCACGAGTCACTGACAGGTCTTGCACAGATTTCTGTGACCAGACGATAGGCATGCCAACGGTGAGCATGTGTTGCAGTAAGCAAGGGTCAACTGTCACTGTCTCAAGTATGTCATCTACAGCAGTCAACTTCCGCAGGTCCAACAAGGTCCTGCCCGCTCTGGCACTGCGGGAGGACAATGAGGACTACGGGCGGCAGTGCTAGCCACGGTCTTTAATACTTTCACACTTTGTCTGCTCCAGCACCAGCCTGGAATGCAACTAAACACTTTCGCAAGGAGTCCAATAAAGTGCTACACAGCCAGTGACAGTTACCGCATAGCGCTTGCTTGCTTGTCTGCGCTATTCGAGAAGAAAACCTTCGATTTGACGAAGAATCTGCCAGTAAAATGACACCAACTGTGTTTTGGTAAGCTTTCGCAACACCCGGCGGCTGCTACTGCTCCCCCCTCCCCCCGAAGCCGATGTCAACGAGAGAAGAAGCGTGACAATGCAATGTGAATGAATGGATAGAGCTCAGTAAAAAATACTATTTCTCTAAATCTATGTGAATACACCCCTACAAACATCATTGCACAGAAAGAGGTTAAATCTGTGTGAATACACCCCTACAAACATCATTGCACAGAAAGGTTAAATCTGTGTGAATACACCCCTACTAACCTCACCGTGAACAAAAAGGTTAAAATTGTGAGGTCACGTTTGTACACAGATACATCTAATTAACATGCGGTCTTTAGCTCTCGCGCTGACTGAAACCTTCACATCCTTCACAACCTTTAAGCGAACCTGTACAACAGACATGGCTATAACAGGGCGAGGTTGGTATCTCGAGAACGGAAGTGGTTGTGGGGATATTCCCCCAGAACTGAAGAAATATTATCTCGCAGTGAGCTTTAACCATTCGTTAACGACTTGCGCCCTACGTGTCCTTTAAGGATACTAGTTCGTTCTCTATGAGAATGAATGACACCGACCTTAAAACAAGTTGTATTTCCAGTCAAACAAATCACTAGCTGCAGGAGTCGTATTGATTCTGCGCTGGCCGCTCACGTCCCCTTAGTCTTTCCAGATATGGACAGACCTAGGCGAAACGGCACTCATCAGGGCTAGAGAACTTGCTTGAGTTCTAGTCTCTCGCAAGAAGCGATAAATAATTCAGCCAGATTTCCGCCTCTTGCCATCAAAAGCATCTGCTCGCATCCTAGCAGCGGCAGGCGCGATCTCTGTGTAGCCTAGTCCACCACGGGCGATGGCAAGTTGGTAAACAGTTCGTCTTCGCGGTCAAACGCACTACCATAATAGACTTTATTACAGAGTTACCTCTTTTGCACAGAGTTAAGACTTGCTTGAATGTCAGGTCGGGGCGGGTTGAAAAAGCGTGATGAATAGGCTAGACCGTGTAAACATTAGTGGGTCCACTGATATGCAAGTCCCTCGCCAGCTTACTCTTGACGCAGGGAGCAGCAGAGGAAGGCTTGATTGTTGTTTTGTTTACGAGCCTCAATTCGCTCGCGTCCTTAATGTCGGTAACGGCTGCACCACAGGCTGGTGTTTTTCACGAGTGCGTCTTCACGCGCCTGTGACTGTAGGCGTACATGTTTTTTGTTCACAGAAATCTGAGCAATAACTGACTCTCCCAGCACCTATGAACTGTGTTCTGACATGGCAGCCTAATGCAATGAACTGTTCAACTGTAATAATCAGCAATGTCATAAAAGTGACGCCTAGTTATTACTCGACGTCGCAAAGGCCAGATCGATGCGGGATGTTTGCCTGCTCTACGGGCCAAAGAATAGAGGAAATGCTAAATGAGCTCATTAATCTCAGACGAACCACGGCACATAAATGAAAAAATGAATCGTTCTAAACATAAACCTTTTCTGATGTTTGTACAAATATTCGCCACCAGTGCCATATTTCATCTGTACCACATAAACATGGGCAGGATGTGGTAGTCGTTTGAGGGTGAGTTGAAGCGAAACAACTGTAGCCTGTGTAATGTGACAGGTTAACACAATATCTGCATGTCATATTCAAGACAAAGCTGATATTGCTAACGGCACAAAGTGCTAAACAAGCGTGCGCGATTGGCACTTGCGTGAGAGCGTGAAAGTAATGACGTGGATGAGCGCACGCGTGTGTCATTTCCACTTCCATTGAACAGCGCCCTGCACATACAGGGTTAAGAACTAAGAACCTGTGATTCCGAGGAGGCGACTGCAGAACACAGCTAACCCCTCAACTCTTGCTTTACGACTAAAAGTGCGTCTGCCTACCTCCCCTCAGGAAAGACCTGGGTTCATCATGTGAAAGTGGCCACTGTTTAATACAAGCTTAGTGCAGGATGAAGAGAGAAGGACATAGAAGATCAGACGACAGACTCAGTCTGTGGCACCTGCAACCTCGTCATCCCTCTCCTCCTCTTTGTGGCGGTCCGGTGGCGCAACGGTTAGCGCCTGTCACCAATACAGTGAGGGTTGGCTGTCCTGGGGTTCAGCTCTCGCCTCGGGCACGCTGTTCTTCCTCTGCATGTGGCATCTGTTTATAGGGCTGGCTGCCTTGCCGTGATATAGCCTTAGTTGCTGGCTCGGCGTAAAACACTAATTCCCCATCCCCACTATCCTCCTCCCTAAAAACATAATTTAAAATATGAAACACGGCTGCGGTCATCAATCAAGTTTTTTTGGTTTTTTTTTTTTGCAAATCTCATATGGATGCAGGTGGGTGACAACACAAGCATACATACACCCCTTCACGCCAGGATATTTCAGCAGGCTCTGTGGACAAGTGTCAATGATGAGGACTAAGCTGAGTGCACACTGCCATGATCACCAACTAACGGCCACTAACTAACAGCCGTTTTCAGACATCGATGCAAGAATATCATCTCCATCGCTCACGATGATTACATTTGTCGGACATCGCTGTGCGTTCTCTTCCGGTGGTCTGAAAACACGCTGCTAAAGGCGCATGTATTTTACGGCTGTCTTGGTGGCATTCACTTATGCGTTTGTAAATTTAGATCACCTCTCCTTTTCACCCCCAAGCTTGTGTCCAGAAAAGTCTTCTTCGTGCATACACGACACAAATGTTTTCATGTCTGCCCTGCCTACCCAGCGATCCCAGGGTATCTGAGACTGGACAAGGATATCGAAGGAATGTATCAGTCTATCTGCTATTTTTGTACAAGAGTGGGCGACGTGTCGGATGAAATAGAAACTTTAAATATCCGCCTTGCCTGGCATGTAGATTGTAGGTCCCTGGCTCTTACAAGCTCTTAGCCAGATGGCCCAAAGGCTCAATTTTAAAGACGAGACCCTTTTTTCTTTAAGAAATATCGTCCAGCTTAAGGGCTAAGCTCAGAAGGAAATGCTTTCCGACATCGTTTTTACTGGTTTTTGCTTTATTTTTTTATTTGGACTTACCTTTGTACTGTCTGGATGAGACATTTCACGCAAAAGATATGTTTAAACTGTAAGCCGTGTTATATCTTTATGTCGCTCTCTTCCCTCCAACCCCTCTCCCTCCATAATAAAAGGCTTAAAATATCGAAAAACCAACCGTCAGTGCAGCGATGTCCATTGTATTTCTGATGGTTATGATGACGAGGATAACGGCGATACTGGATCAAATAACAAGGCGTGAGAGAATAATTACAGCCAATGACGGTCGAGGCGAGGTGCTCTCGCAAAAAAGCTTGCCCTCCACCCTCTCCTCCGAGTGACGCCAGCTGGTCGGCGCAGGTTTCCTCTCGTTTACTCCAGTCCTGGGGCCGTAGTTATGAAGCGAGGGCAAGTCGTGGTCTTTAGGCAACGTGGGGAACTCAAGGACAACCGTCCTGTTTCCGAAGCTATATAAAGCTGTGTCCTGACTCCGCAGATGTTGTTTTACCATTGGAGCCATAGTTACAAAGCGGTGGCAAAGGTGTCCTAGGGTAAAGAAACAGGAATTAGTGTCCGTAGGGGATCTGGACACCGTTTATATATTCGGAAACAAGACGCTTCTCCTTGAGCTCACGATTTTTCTCTAGGGAAATGACTTACTCTCGCTTCATAACTACGGCCCTTGCTAACATCAAACAAACCCACTTTTGCCCAAAATAATGTCGTGAGTACCCACGGTGACCTGACGGAGTAACACGTGCGTCATGTCCGGTGCATGTAGCGTCCATGGCGGCGTATTTTGCCTTCCC
This sequence comes from Marisa cornuarietis, assembly GCA_004794655.1. Taxonomy (NCBI): domain Eukaryota; kingdom Metazoa; phylum Mollusca; class Gastropoda; order Architaenioglossa; family Ampullariidae; genus Marisa; species Marisa cornuarietis. The sequence continues at coordinate 4,238,165 of SMMW01000025.1, forward strand.
CAACAGACGGATGACAGCTGGGCTAGTAGGTCAGCATCTCCTAACAAGATACAGAAGGAACGTGCAATGTTGCTGTATGCCTGTTGATGACTACACTGTATTAGAAAAAGATTTTACGAGCCTATCTGCACTAGTTTTGCACTGACAAAATCGGCAATGCAAACACATTCCAGCCGTCTGTGATACTGGAAAGAGATGTAAAAAGAGAATGGCGACACCTGAAGGGACCTACACACGCAGTCATGGCTGACAAGCGCACACATCTTCAGGTTAGAATCCTCAACCCCAAAACCACTCCGCCACCTTTGCTGAGCCTGGAAAGCAGGGAGTACGGATCGAACAATTGAAACCAAAGCTCTCTCGATCCACCTCTGTGTGTGTGTGGGGGGGGGGGTTAAAGGGGAGGAGAGAAAAACGGGGGCTAAGAGTGAGTCAGTATATTTACGCCTATTCACGACAAAAACAAAATCTGAAAGCAGTGCGTCTATAGCGTCTGCTTCGTTTAATTGCGAACCACGGGAGAGCACCTACAGATCTTTCTTCGCGTTATAGATCGAGCAGATGAACTCTGTTATTTGTAAAACAAAATCCATGGCAATCACGCCGGCAGACCTGAGGCAGAACTAAGGGGATCAATTAAACACAGTTCTCCAATTAGCCTAAATGTGCTGGGCAACGTTCAAGACAACAAACTGCAGCAGCAACAGGAAACAATGGTTCCCGAACAAGTCAGCGAGGTACGTTCTCTCGTGGCAAGTTACAACTCGAAAGCACCATGCCCAGGAGACACTGAACACGAAGTATACTGCATCCCACACATTCTGAGACAAGACCTTGTTCCAAAGCATGTTAATTTGATATCCGTGTGGTGCAGCTGGTCCCCAAGTCGACCCAGCTGTCGGCAATCAGTGCCTCACTGTAGGTCCCCCAGTCCACCCAGTTGTCGACAGTACCTGACTCTGCAGACTGCTGGGGAAATGTAAGGCAGAGAGGGAGAGGAGATCAGCACTACTCTCACAAAAAGCTGGCACGCGAAAATTTCTATCTCAAACACCTCAGTCCCCCGCGACGGAGAGGACTACTCTTACTTCCTGATCCGCTGCATTACGGAGGTGACGAGCAGCTACACAGCAGCATCACCTACAACAACGTCTCTGCCGCTACGTGCTCCCCACCACAACAGCGGGGTTCTCTCTTTAAACAAAAAAAAATCATTTGATTTGACTGGCCTGGTCGAGCCCCTTCCGTGCGAATGAAATTCCGAGTAAACGAAGTTAATACGCAAGTTTCGCTTTTGCTAGCAGCACAAATTGTGCTGATAAGATTGATAAGATTTTTCCTGGATGAATATAACCAGATGGCTCCCTTATTTAGCAGGAGCTTTCTTCTGTCTCTCTCTTACTCACACACCCTCTCTCTTATATGCCATTTCTCGAATATGCTTTTATCTCATACATACATTGATCAGTTCTTTCGAATATATATAGATTTCTTTTTTTCACTACGAATGAGATTGGTTCATCATCGCTTTAAAAGCAAATCTTTGAAAATATCAATCCATCCGACTTAGATTCCCTGGAATTCATTTAGCATTTATTTCATGCAAAACGCCATCGTTCTTTTCTTGTATTAGTCAGCGCACGCCTCTTCGGATTTTCTTCGTGCATGCTTCCGAAAAGGAATTTTTTTAAACCGGCAACATTTGTCATCATTGAGAACTTCGCACAGGAGGTAATCACACACTGGAGAGAACTATTCTGCTGTTCACTGAAGACCATTTCTCTCTCTCACACACACACACACACACAAACGCCAGCGCGGCAAAGATCAGCTCTGAATAAGATGTGCTGAATGTTGAACAGTTAATATACATAGACAACGAGGTTGACTGGATTTTCAGGGAACGAAATGGACAAGCATAGTCACGAAAACATATGCACATTTTTATAACTGGACACTCAACAAAGCACTCCCGTGTTATACTGTCATTATATTCCATAGGAAAATCTGTCCTTGGAGGACAAGAGTCAGGGAAAAGAAATATTTAAAAATTTTAAACGCACTTTCCAAAAAGGATAAAGAACGAGAGCTAATGATTTCTTTTCATTGATCCACAACGGCAAAAATCTTCAGCAATGAAAGCAACTTGGAAAACTGATGAAATCGAACGAAATGTCCTAATGGAAAATGTTTTTAAAAATTGTTCAAAATGAAGGCTCTTGTACAACAGATGGCGCTTTGCACTGGTTTGCATGACAACTGACTTACGCGCATGGAACAGATGGAATGGACAGCGAGATGTATGCTGTGTAGCACGCCACTAACATTGCCTTGCCTGAGCGGTTTGTTGGAAACAGTGCTAGCTGCCACTTCACCCCCACACAGAGAAATCGTGGTGTGCGGTGTGATTCGGGAGACCTGCAACCTGAACTGCAACGTGTGGGATCTCAAGTGTACGGCACGACGTCCGAGATTTAAGTTGTGGAGTGCAATCACCAGATCTTAACTGTTTTCCGCAACTTCTACACAAGGTGTCTGCTGGCAGGGCTCCACAGGTTTCGACAGATTGTAAATACCTTACAAAGTTATCCCACGATTTGATTTTCAAAAAAAATCCACAGGTGATTACATGAAAATACAGGTAGCACCGACAACGTCAACATTCTCCCGTCTACTCAAGAGGAAGACGAAGCAGCAAGAAAAGTGCAGGCAGGAGATGATGACAGCAAAGTAAACCTACATGACGAGTGACGTACATTTGCAAGTCATCTGCGGCGGCGGCGGACAAGGCCGGCAGGTCCCCACATTTCACACGCCACTGCACTTAATGCGGCTACTCACCAGCATCTCACGCGCTCCTCTCTCCTCTGAGGTCACCAAACAGGCATCATGCAGACTAGCTATTCGTTAGATTAATACGGTTTGTGAAGAAATATTTGGTTTACAAGCAAAAAAAGAAAAAAAAAGTACAGCTCTGGTGAAAATACAAAAACCTTCTTCACAAACAGTCTGGACAAACTGAAACTGAACAAAAACAGTGATCTCTGGGGTTGGGTTCGGGGGAACCGAGGGGAAAGACTAATCAGATATTTGTGTGGTTCAATCACACCACTGTCCGGTGTCACCACTGGATATCGCCTGGCCTGTTTAAACTTACTTCCAGAAAGCAAAGCAACACACGTCAAGCGAATGTCCGACAGGAGATTTTGCTTCCAACATGCTACACTAGGGTTCTTTCCTTAATTTGCATTTACTATCTTCTGCTGAACTGCATTCACGTGACCGGCACGTGATCAGCCTGCTGAATAGCCATCAATCCGCCCCTCAACACTGCTTTTTCTTCCAACTGCTGACAGTTTTCAAGACGTTGGAAATCGCATTTGCCAGCATATCACGCGAAGCAGCCTCCGCGAACACGGCCTCAAGGTGTTGTCGCTCTGCAAACTACAATCCAGACTTTTTTTTTTTTTTTGGCAACATGTTCGACGGGTGGACGTCGCCATGATGTGGCCACAATTGTGAAATGCTGCTAAGCTAGAGGTTCAATGCCAAAGAGAAAGGAGGAAAAAATGCCAATAGAAGCTTTCTTTATCAGAAAGAGCGCCGGCTGTCCAGTGTCCACAAACTCTTGGGCGAACAATCACGAACCTGCTCTCATTGAAATATATTCACTGATAGCAAAGGCTGAAGACTGAGGACAAAGAACCTACTTTACTTTCAGCATTTCTTCGTTGAATGCCACTCCACTCTCCTTCTGACCGAAACCAAGCAGGCAAGAAATAAAACAATTCATCAAAAGCGTGAAGTCTGTTCATGCTTGGCAGTTGTGGAGCAAACTTTGCCTTCTGTCTAGGGCAGTGCTTGTTAGTATCGGGTGTCGGGGTGTGTGTGTGTTTAACAAAGTGAAACGTGTATTCAGAAAACAAAAGCACGCGTAAGGTCACTACGATGCCAGAAACAGCGCTGGCCGTTCAAACAAACACGCCAGTCACTGCTGCCCACCGCGCCATCTGTGTGTCTCCACGCTGAGCCGCGGGACGGAAGCGAGGCATCGTGAATCAAGTCCTTTCATGAATACTGACTTTATCGGCTCTCATCCCATTCCTCTGCCAATCCTCGTTGCATAATTGCTGACCGGGCTCGCCTGTCGCCACATCAATATAACAACGAGGATCGTGTCTGTCGAGGATGGAGTTTTCTGTCAACGCTCTGCGGGTGCGTAACGCGGTGGGCGAGACAGACGAGCATTTCCTTGCCTCCATACACAGCAACCGACGCCACATCGTAATTAGAAATGACACTAAAGGTAGGATCATTAACATGTACAACAGCAACGCCGGTGGTCCAAAAACAAAAGTCATAATGCATTACTGATCTAGTGCAGACGCCTGTCTATCAATGACATCGTGTGGACCAACGTTTGCAGGTAAGGAGACAAGAAGCAGCAGCTACTTGCGTTGTACACGAATGGTGAGACTTGTGCAGGTTCCAAATACCTTGTCATTACTTTTACTGGGACATCAAGAGACTCTATGATGCATGCTTTGGTTAGTTCTCTTATTAAAATACTGTTCATGCCTCGACTTTCTCTTTTTCTTTCTTCCCCTCCTCCTCCGTTTTCCCAGTGGAGTGCGTACATAAAGGTCTGAAAACAGTACTCCTCTCAAGACGACTGGAGATGCTTCTGCAGGGTCGACATGCATCTAGATGAAGAGTGACATCCGTTGCACTAGAAGTGCGGATGCAAAAGCTGGGTTTTCCAGAGAACCGTGCTGGCATGAGGAAAAGAGGCCAGCTCTTGTCAATGTCAAGTAGACTACGTGACGAATTCTCAGAAGGCAAGAAATTGGAGAGGCCTCAATCCAGACCCCACGCAGCGGTGCACACTTCGATTAATCTTCGCGCAACTCTCTGGAGCCCGTCTAATGCATCCTTCTCATCTTAAAACCAGCGCCTGCCTCTAACAACTCCAGCAAATTATTGGACAAAACGTGCAGCAACAGTTACAGCAAACTCTCTTCCTTTTGAATCACTAGTTCCAATGGACTTTGTGGAAGCATCTTCATTAGGAAATAAAAGTATTTCATTAGAGAAACAAAATCAGGCACTGTTCTCTGCGTGACTACTTTTGAAATGTATACACCTGTTTAAACCAGTTGAAAAGCCTGACTCAGTTTTATAGATTTTTCCTTCCTTCTATAAATAAAGCGGTGTGTGTGTGTGTGTTCGCGCGCGTGCGCGTGTACATGAGTAACACAGGACAGCAAGTTTTCGTTTGCGGTTCAAAGTGCATCTACATCTTAGCTAAGTACTTCTTCCATTCCTCATTACCTTATGAAAAAGGCAATTCGCACTTAACTGATAAAAGTATTAAGTTGTTGCAATAATGAGTCCAGTCTTAACAACGCAAATATCCTGAAATGAAACGTTATTCATTCACCCAGCTCTCAAAATACAGTCTAATCTCGGTGCTCGTCGGTAATCCGTTCCAAGACAATCGGCGAAATCCGAAACCGACAAAAACCAAGGCAATTATTTCCATAGGAATTAATGTAAAGTAAATCCAATTAATTCGTTCTAGACACTCCAAAATTCATACCAAAAACAGATTTTATAGAGAATAAATATGGTGTTTAAAATTAAAAACACTAAGCATTTTCCTTTCTGAAGACTTCTTGGCGTATGGAAGACGGCAGGGAGGGGAGAGAGAGGTGCAGATAGTTTTGTTTGGAAGGGGACTCCCCCTCCATACCGACCTTAGGTATCAAGGCACTATCTGGGATCACTTCCCTTCTTGGTCTTTTGGCAATAAGACCAGCAAACACTTACAGGGACCACGAGATTTGAGCACATGTGATTTTATATTACATGCGTTACGTACATTTTTAAACTGAAAATAAACACATTACACCAAATACTGTATACGGAATAATCACTTACATGTAACTGTACCATTAACACTCAATTAAAAAAAATCACAAAACACTGGAAAGCAATGCCATTGTTTGGCTAGACGCGTGGGGTGATGCTCAGACAACGAGAAACAAAATCCGAGGCAACCGACGATAACCGAAGGCAACGAAAACCGACGTTTGACTGTACTCGAATGGTACTAATTGTAATCTGCTCTTTTAATCCAGTTCTTCGGGCAAAGTTACGCAAGACTATACCGTTTGTCAAGGCTGAGTGAGGAGCGCAGAACGTTGACTTTTATTGCCTGTCAAACAAGCCAGCTGTTTGAATGTGAAGGATTGGGGCGTCTGGCTTTGTGACATGAGCTATGGACGCAGTAAGTTTTCATAAAGGCATCCAATGTGCCTCGGACTATCTTATAAATACAGCAGTTGCGGTGTGTGTAAGCCGGTTAAAACCTAAGCAGATCCAAACCTTGTCCGAGTCCCACCAACTTTAGCAGGAGTATTTAATAATAATAAATAATAATAGAACATTTGTATAGCGCCTTTTTCCAGCATTAACCAGACTCAAGGCGCTTAAAATATAAACACACAGACATGAGAATAATAATGGTCTCAAAACAAAGAGTTCCTTGTGTTTTCAGCTGAGATTGGTAGTCGTAGTATCAGTGGAATAGTTAGTGGTGGAGGTGGCGGCACATATGACATAAACATTAAGTTGTTCATTGTTAGCGCACATACGACTGTCACGGAGGTCACATCAACACGTACAGCGGAATTGAAGAAAATAGATGATGCAGGAGGCAACGATGTAGACAAGAGATGAGAGAATCAAGTCCATGCTTGTTGACTCACGGAGATCCACAATCTAAAGCAGCGGAAAGAAAGTTGCGAGGAAAATGTACCGAAGTGGAGCAGAAAGTGTTGAGCAATCTGCAGGGTAGTGATGATTTAAATCAACAAGCACAAATCCAGGAGTCGAGATGATGTAGATATGGCGTTCACGACCGTCAGAGGATAAAGAAGAGAAAAATGGGGCGCAGGCTCAGAAAATAGTCCAGAACAGCGACAGGTGAAACGCAGCGAAAAAGCACAGATTAACAGTTATCAGCAAACACCAAATACGATAAAAACCCAAAGGCACTACATGAAATAAAAGAAAAAGGGCAGAGAGAGCTCGTCCCCTCCAGCCGGTAAGGCGAAGGGACACCACTCTATTTCTCTCGTCTATGAATCGGACTAGACTGTGGTTAGTGTACGTCGTCCCGGAAGATGCTTATTAGCGTTCATACCAGTTGCTTAAAATGAAAACGCACTAAGCAGAAGACATTTCAACTGATGTCTACTACGCATAGCAAATGTGGGCAGGGTCTAGTAGCCTGTGTGACAGCGAAAGGCATATAGGGAGGGAGAAGGATGCGAGCGAGTCAATTGACGATTATTTCCCTGTACCGCTACACTGACGCCCTGCATGAATAATCGCAACTAATCAGCTGACAGATCAAACGTTTACAATAAAAATCACACCTAGAAAAGTTAGCGGCAAAAATCAATCCAGGCAATATATGTGTAACCAATGAGTGTACTCAACTAGGAATTGTTAGTAAGTGCCTCGTTGTCTTAAAATAGTTCTTATTAAATCGATCTTTAATAATATACTTATTATAATATACTTCATCAACTTCCTATCTCCCCCGACCCCAATTACACTATATATATATATGTATGTATAAAAGCACCGCACTTTAAAAAAAAAAGCTAAGAAACTGTATTACGCTGGCATAACGCGGGGCGGGAGATAAAACGCTGTATATGCAGGAGATAAGCAACTTGCGGAGAGAATACAAAACATTGAGACAGAGAGATGGAGGAGAGAAATGTATTTCCAGAAAGGCCGAACAGCACAGCAATGACTAATCTGCCAGACCGAACAAAAAATGTGTGGTTACTTAGTCGCCACAAACCCACAGCCCACTGACGCAGACGATGTTTTTCAAACTGAACAAGGTTCCGCAATTTGAACTGTAGTGCATCTTCTAAAGGGAACCTGAAACCTCCAAGACTCCTTGCCAACATTGGCCTCCTCTCTTACCAATCGAGTGACTAGCTCGTTCTCTCACTCTCTCTCTCCTTTCCCTCCCTCCTCTCTCTCCCTTAATTTCTGTTTACGACAACGTGCTGGGGAGTTTCTTTGTTAGTGGGGGCGGGTGGGGGGAGAGACCTAGCATAGATCGACGACCGCGCATGTCTACTTGTCCAAGAAATGTGAGGAACCACCAGACAGTTGCAACAACGTTAAAAGGGTTATTCAGCAAACAGAGACTGAACGGAAACCAATGAGAATGCGCTCAACCAGCCGTTCTCATTCCCTCCACCGCCCGATAAAAGTCCTCTTGTGTTTGCCAAGTAGTTTCATGGCCGAACCGACTTTGATCTCGGCCCAGAGCGCCCAGCAAGACGCATTTGTCATAACCACGTTAATGCTACGGGAGTCTTCGTTTACTTGAGCTTAATGCTTCATCAGCAAGCAAGCATTAGCTGCAAGGTCCAGTCCACGCTGCCTGTCGGTCTCTGTACCCAGTTGTAATTATATTCCCCGAGAGGAAACGCCAAGCACAAAAGTATGAAACCCCAAGGGGCAGTGGAAGAATGCCAAAGAAAAAAGATTGTAGTGGCCGTTGAATAGTTGTGCAACACGTCGTGTAATCGAAATATAAGCCACTGAGACCGCAGTTCAAATGTCAGTGTGGCATCACGAGCAGCAACCAAGTGAACGTCCTCGCTGCTCCCGCTGGTGCGGCATCGACGGAGTCACAGGTCGGCGACCCCGACATCATCGCGTGCCTGGCAGAATGCATACAAGCGTACAAAGTGAAGAGTGCACGCGAGCCTAAAGTGCATACCGGCACGCGCACACACACACACACACACAATCCACCATACACAATGTTATATACACACGCGAGTATCATACATACAGTATACAAACACGAAACCCTTCATACATAATGATATACTCATACACCAAAACAATTGAACATCGAGTTCACATTTACAGTCATTTACTTTTTTAACTTCTCCCGAGAAGTTTCTTGCTTCCTAAACATTCCCATGGGTGACGAAGTGTGTATATTTGAAGATCTTTTATGAAAATATCTACAGATCCAGCACTTTTGAAGGAAGTTCTCGAGCGGAGGGAGAAAATGAACAAAACCAGAAAATGTACCGCTGAAACTATCACCAGATGCCACTAGATGAAACTAGAGTCCTGCACTAACCAAGACCTTGACGAGGACTTTTTTATTTGCATGTGCTGACAGCTTACGCCTTACGGAGTCAGTAACAAGTAACGCATGGGCTGACAGCTTATGGAGTCAGTGACCAGTCACGCATGGCTGAACAAGTCCTACCGTCTTCCCTCTTCGTCTCCCTTATCTGAAGTCGCTCAGTCGTTTGTGCCTTTGACAATGCTTCCATTCCGCACGTATTCTTCACACAGTTCCTGTCTTTCGCAATGAACTCGGTACTCAGCAGCTCCGGTTGCAGTTCTTGGCTATGAAAGGTGTGGCGACTATCTCAAATCACCCAGTCCCTGACATGTAGGTGACGGGATGATGACAACTCTCTTGCCCTCGGAACAAAGGCGATGAGCTTTAGCACGGAAGCTGCCTGTCGCCGACATAATGTGACAGCGATTAATTAGGCATCCCCCACAACGTTTTTGACGGAAACGAGGCACATGAATTCAAACTCTCCCTCTAACCTCCATTGACGTCCTATTAGTCAGCTACCCTCGTCCATCAAGCAAACAGATTACCAGATTACCATCTTTCTTTTAACGTATACGTCACTTAAAAAAGCCAGGAAAAATAAGAGGTGCAATGTTTCTCTAAGAAGAAAAAAAGAGAGAAATCGTGCATTGTGTGATGTAAAAAGCCCAGCGATTCTTAAAATAAACACAACCATCGAATGACCGTAACAAAAGCATGAACCTAGGACGGTATCCGGTTTCAGCATGGCCAAGCTGTGGTCTTTTATGACGGGCTTTTTAGCTCGCTGCAGGTGGTGGAGTGTAGCAACGGTAATCATGCCTATCCAAACATGCCACTCCGACACCAGTGTTTTCAAAAAAAATAACTTCACACACGCTAACGTAACTAGACCTCTCGTCTGGTAAACTAGGCGTTTCCTGGGCTTTTTAGTAAACAAAATCCTAGTGAAAAAATGTCTTTCAATTACCGGATTTCTTTTCTTTCTCTAACACACACAAACATGACACTAACATTAAAAAAGAAACTGTCACAATTTTACATAGGACAATATGTGTCTGTCTGTAAGTCGATAAGTGAACGAAAACTCATTTAAACAAGTAGAGATCTTCGAAACTGTGTAATTTTTTTTGATATAATGGGTTGTACTGCTGTCTGTAACCAGGAACGCACACTCAAAGACTGCACGATAAATTATGACCAGCGAGTTGCCCTACCTGATGACGCCACCGACGGTACATATCACGTCTGAAGGTCGGAAAGGGTGGGCGGGGTGGGGAGTTGCCGTCGCCAACCTGCCCGTCGCTGACAATGACAAGCTCTGAGGAGGCTGTGAAGACAAGTGGCCGTCTCTGCGTGCACCACTCGCCGCAGTGCCACCTGCGTGCAGCGCCCCCGTGACCCAACCTCTCGGATGCCCGCACTGTAGGAGGAGCACGGACACCTCCGGCACCGCCAGCAGAAGGACCCGCCTGGACCACATGTCGCTCGTCGGCGGGCTTGTCCTTCAATTTTCATCAACTGCCACAATCACTGGCCGCAAGCCCGCCTGGCGACAGCCATTGCTCTTGTTATGAGACTACAACTCTTGCTGGAAAGTCAGGTTGCTCTGTTGATCGGTGCGACTGTACTGGCGCCTGTCAGGACGGGTTCAAAAAACGATCATCTTCCAATCGTTTACTGTGCGTGTTTTCGTGAAAAATAAATATTTAAAAATCTCCGCTTGTTATAGGTTTCGCTCCATTCATCTTAACCAGCGATACCAGGAATTGCTGGCAGGCAATGTCGCTCCCTACCCCCACCGTCCATCATCCCTTTTATTTGATGTTGCTTTAACTGGTGTGGCGGCAGGTTTGAGCCCATACTTCCATCACAAACACTCACAGCCTCGGACCTTTATGAAGGTCCGTACTCACAGCGTAATCCGAGCGGCCGTGACGGACGATTAAGCTGTGTGCAGTAGCAACAGCAAATAATGGCCATTTTACGTCTGAAACAGAATGTGCATGAAGGACAAAGACGCAGAAAGATGCATCTGATCTGTGTACACATCATGGCACTTTTACCCACAGCAACATTGCAAAAGTGTAGTTCTAGAGTACTTTCGCTGAAAGCACAAGCAGCCATTTCCAGGTCTGTAATGGGTTGCGTGAGAATTTTGTTTCTCTTCTTCTATAAGTAAAAGTGCTGGCAGATTTTGTTCGCCCTGACATTTGTGAACATTTCACGCACACAGCCCTGGCTGAAAGCACTAACCTGTGTTCCCTAGATCTGAAGGTCGAAAAAGATTGATTCAGCAATTAGCTCTGCACACAAGAACCAGATACCTTATACGCATGATCGGCACTAAATTAACAAAGGCCGCTGCTAACTCGCCCTAACCGACAAAAGGAAATTACCGGCCAAGCGTTGCCACAGCACCCTTCTCCTACCCAATACAACAAGCCACGCGGCATGCTTGGCACAAGAGAGGAGAGGGCGACACTTGTTTTCTTTGTTGATGCTGTCTCATTCCCTCCCTCCCCCACCTCAACATTCCCATGCGTGACAGAGAACATTTTTCGTGCCAGCAGCTCATTAGCCATTTTGTTCGGTGCTGTACTCTGCAGCTTACTTAAACCTTTGTTTATTGCTTGCAGCCCGATGACAATGCCACTTCCTACAGGTAGAAGCTATTGGGAGAGCACGAGTCTGCCTGAACGCTCACGAGGACGTCTTTAGGCAACAGTTTCCACTGCACGACTATTTGGGGTGTCCTGAATTAATAAATATGCTACATTCCTGATCTGCCTGCACACAGTTAAAGACTGGGTTTTAGTTCGCAAAAATCAATAGATAAAATGGCAACTTGTGTAGTTTACCTGTGATGGGGTCGAAAGGGCAGAAACCCTTGCACTCACACCAACAGTATCACGGAGAAAGTCAAAGGTGAGGCATTCTGCATAGAATGCAAGCGCTACCTGCTTGCTGTTGTACATTCTGACGGACAGAAACTCATCAAGTCACTGAAAGACTCCACATACGTCATAGAAAGGAGTGCACATGCACAATTAGAGTCAGCAAACGACAGGAGGAGATCTCTCTCTGACCACAGGCCACGCCTACAAGTGGTTGCGGTCAGGTGGCTAAACCTCCCTCCCCCCTTGTCCTATTACGTGGTTTGGCGGGAACCAGGTGCGGGCTGCCCCGAGGAATCTTTCCCCTCTCCCCAGACTTTGTTGACGTTAGCCAGCCATCGGTCACGCATGGCGGCCGAAATCACTTAGCACCTTCTGTTCCACGCGTCCAGTTAGGCGTCCATACCAAAACATACGCCCTCTACTTCCTCGCCAAAGGGCCTCAGGCTTGTCAATAAGGCGCTCTAGACCCTAAGTGGGCAGATTGTTACCTACCCCCTCGAGTTATCTCATGACAAATAGTATACCTTAGACAGAAAAAAATCCAAACAAAAGCCCTAGTAGTTTGGACTGACTGAAGATGACAAAGGGAGCTAATTTGACGAAGTTGGTAGCAAGCAGCACGGCAGAAGTTTGAAATATGTCGAGACATGTCCGCTGTCCTTGTAAAAGTTTCTCTCTGAAGATCCCAAAGGGAAATCAGCATCGCCAGCTCACAGACTCGCAGACGCTAGTACTTCTGTTACAAAAGATGAGCGATTCTTTTTTATCTTCATTGGGGCATTCATAGTCTAACATCCGAAATGTAATCCTGAATGCTCTGGGTAGCGATGTGTGTTTAAGAAGGAGAACAAAAAAGTATAACTGTCGTCAATAAAAGAATTAAACTTAATCAGGGTGGAGATTTACTTGGTGTACATATAAAACAAAACATAAATATAAACTCCAATAGGGTACTGGTGCAAACACGACCATTGACTAGGACGGACAGAATGCTATAGAAACATGTGACGGAAACCATTCAAGAGGTAACCAGAGATACTGTACATAATAGTAAGGCTGTTAATAAGGGTAGTGTGGTCAATCGTGTCGAAAGCAGCAGAAAGATCTAACATGCTAAGGAATGAGATTTCACCCTTACCAGAGCAGACAGAATGTCTGTAGTCGCTTACAGCAGGGCAATTTCGGGCAGACTGTGATGAAGAAATCAAACTTGTCAGTGTTGATAAGACAGAAGCTGCTTCCGAACTACTTTCTCTGACTTTTGACATTAACGATTACAGTAGTTCGAAACTGGGCGGTGATTCTTTAAACACATTTATGTCCGTGGTAGGTGTTTTCAATGGAAGTTTTACCAAAGCGATTTTGAGCATGGAAGGAAATATTCCCGAGGACAAACTATCATTTACGATATCTTTAAGAGCAGGAAGTAGGGTATCCACTCTCTTCTGTTCCACGCGTCCAGTTAGGCGTCCATACCAAAACATACGCCCTCTACTTCCTCGCCAAAGGGCCTCAGGCTTGTCAATAAGGCGCTCTAGACGCGTGGAACAGAAGGTGCTAAGTGATTTCGGCCGCCATGCGTGACCGATGGCTGGCTAACGTCAACAAAGTCTGGGGAGAGGGGAAAGATTCCTCGGGGCAGCCCGCACCTGGTTCCCGCCAAACCACGTAATAGGACAAGGGGGGAGGGAGGTTTAGCCACCTGACCGCAACCACTTGTAGGCGTGGCCTGTGGTCAGAGAGAGATCTCCTCCTGTCGTTTGCTGACTCTAATTGTAGCTGATTGGATGATGAGTTACTGACCAATGGCATCCCTCGATGTATGTATCTGTGAGAATGTGGAGAGATAAATAGAGAGACAAGAACACACTTTGCTTGCTTTTCGGCGAACGTCTGAGTAGGGGAGCAACGGGTCACCAGCCAAAGCGGCTTCAGCTTTCTAACGCCAGCTACACTTCTGCCTCGGACCGAGTCTTAGACACGAGGGCAAGACTCGGGAGGAAAGAAGTCGGGTTAGAGAACCTTGAGAGAAGGAGGCAAGTAATTGACGAGGTACTGTCAAGACTGCCTGCTGTTGTCGTGGAGAGGAAAGGGCTGTGTGACTGTGGGCTCGCTCTACCGGTGTGAGAGGTAGAGGCTCAACGTTGAGGCCGCCAGAAGTCGTCGGGTCTCAAGGACTGAGACCGTCTGTGGTGGTGTTTGCTTGGCGGCTGTACGAGGCATTACAGTCGTCGAGGAACCCACGTGTGTACCTCGAGTGGTACAAGGCTCGAATCAGGATCACCGGGAGAAGCAGTCGTCGCTCTCTGACGTGGTGACAGCTCGAGGGAGGAAGACGTCAGACCATCAGACAATACTTCGAAGGGAAATCGTCAGTGTGTCGTGACAGTCAACTGAAGTATTGGACTCTCAACAAACCAGCTGTAACAGAGCTAAGTTGGTGTGCTTGCGAGTGTGTATGGTATTTGTAAAGAGAGGCAACAGCACTGTAACATCAGAAGTACGTTCTAGCACGGATAGTATTGGGACCCCCCTAGACGAGTCCATTTGATTGTGTTTTGCTTGAAATGTTTTGTATGAATAAATCTTTTCTTTATTGTTCCATTGAAATCACACGTCGTTGAGTATTGTGTTCGGGGAAGAGCAGGGGTGGGGGCTCGTGAGCCAAGTTGTGTAATCGAATGACCGACGTGTGATTATCGTGTTTTCCCCTGCAGTTAATGTTGACGTGGGCGGCTAGTGTTGAGTAACTAGTGCCCACGTGCCCATTCCCCGGGGCCAGTATTCACGTTCTGGTGGAAAGACCAGGGATACTGTCACACTATTGTTACTATCTTTTTGCAGATTGCCTTATTCTTAAGCTTCAAACAGTTGAAAACTCGGCTGCTCGACTTGTTATCCGAGCTTGCAAACCTGAACATGCCACATCGCTCCTGCAGGCTCTCCTCTGGCTTCCAATTAAAGCAAAAACTGGCTATAAGCTCTAAACTCTCTGTATGGATTCTTTAATGGCTCCTGTTCGGCGATACAACTGTTCAATTTAATTAAATTTTAATCTCTGGTGATAATAAAAATATTCAGCTATCTTCGAGGCTGTTAATGAGATATACTTGGTGAGCTAACAAAGGAAATAACAGTATAGGTGCGCTGAATCTCCTAGTGGACATAAAGGTATGGAAAGTGTAACAATGTCTCACCTACTGTATCCAAGGAATTTTATTTTTAATTTTGAAACTGATTTGTAGCCGTGTTTCTCGTACCATCTCCTATATATGTTTACTGAAATACCCAACATTCAAGTCGATACACTTACTCTTAGCAACATTTAGCACTAGTTTCTCTTCCAGTCTTTCGACGATTCATTTGCACCGTCCTTTAGATGGCTGGTAGCGAGGTAACGAATTTGGACTATTTCGTTGACTCTCAAGCTGCAGAGCTGTAGAAACCACCTATATCACTGATATCATTGCCAGGCTTTGTCTTATCAATAACAGAGCCGTCACATCACGACCTACAGGTGGCCAACGCAACTTGTTTTAAAGCCTCACACGATTCGACAAAGTTATAATGAAACAGGCAGTTTATTTTGTCTAGAAGTAATGTTGCTTAGTTCTGATCGAAAAATTTTCCCAGCAGTTTTTCCCGACAACAATAAGGTAGTAAACTAACATGTCAGCCATCGACATTTCTGATGCAAATTCTCTCTGTTCGTTTATGCTCGCTTTTCTTAGCTTTTTGCAAAACACTTAGTACTCTTAACATTCATCAGATTATAATCGTATTTTAATGCATATCTCATAACTAAACAATGTGCTGGCGATATTAGTACTTTCTTATTTATCCCTTCTTGCTACTTGACGTTACTCTTGCGTCATGTTACCTGGAAATCACTGCAAAGTGAAGAAAAACATGCTCTAAAATGATGACTAATTTGAAACAAAATCAAATAAAATATTTTAGGGTTCCTAACGGTCGGAGACTTTTAGACCAACAGTTTCTTTGAACTTAGCAAATTTTCCGGATCACCTTTATAACGCCCTCGCTTATGCGATTACTGGAACTGAGGTTAGAAGCTGTTAAAATGACGTGAAAGACGAATGGCCTTCGTGAGATGACAAGCAGCGAATAAAACAATCAGCGATGGCTAGAAAAACCACAAACGCGTGGGAGGACAGAACGACAGCCGTAACTTAAATGAGGGAATTGATGCTGCCATTTGAAGACGATCCAATCAGAGGAAAGCATCAACGGTCCAAAACATTCTCAACGTCCTGCAGAACTGTCTACAAACGACGATGTCATCAAGAACTAATTAAAAATAGCTGAACGAACGCCTCCCCGTTTTCGTCAAGGTAAACAAGTTCCAATATTAAGATAGAGGCGAGCACTTCGCTCACTACTAACTCGAGTATCAGAAACAGAAAGAGAATTCAGTCACAAAGAAAACAAACGACGCCACTCTGACTTCCGCGTCAATGGCTTGGGCAAGCACTCTAATTTCACGTACCCTAGACTCCTCCTGAGCATCGCAGATCGTGGCTGAAGGCCAGGCTGTAATACGTGACCTTACGGACAGTCTGGAGCCTGCACAGTCATTGATCTCAAATCCTGTGCCAAGTGCTATTCTTCCAAGTTGGGCGCTCTGACTACAGTCACAATGTTAGCAATGTTGTGCGTCCAGGAGACGGCTTGAGTATACAAGCCAGTAGTGTGTCATAACCCATTACTGTCATCGTTCAACCGAGGGTAGTTTCGTGTCCTCTGCCATACCATGCCACGCAGTCTGTTGTCCTCTGTCCTCTGACTCCAACCCGCCCCATTCAGCACTGCCTCCTACTTACCCTCACAACGCAATGAGCCCAGGAAAAAAAAAGGTCAAAGCAAGGCAAAGGTACAGAAGGGGAATACAAATATTCATCTTGTCCCAAGTATTTGTCTTTCTGTTAGCTACCTGCTGGTGACGGAGGGGTCGATAACAGTGCTTCAGCCTATGACTGTCCTGATTCTGAAGAGGACGGTGACGTCATCCTGTAGGACTTTGTGGTATAACTGGCCAACCTTCCTACTTCACTCGTCTGGGCACTTAATTCAAAGACTTGCAATTCCATGTTCTGTCCCTCATCGTTGAAAAAATGCATTCTGCAAGGTTACAAACTGGATCAATAGTTGCAAACTTACAGCACTCGTAATACCATAAGAGGCGCGTGCGCTCACACACACACACACACATGCAGAGAGGAATACCGCTTGGGCAGAGTGGGTGAGAAAGTGTGTAACTTGATTCTATCCTCTACCATCCTTCAGAGTATGGCACTATACACAACAGTGTCTGTACACCAGTTATACCATTTATGACCTTAAATGGAACCTCTAATATACTTTCGGGTACATTTTTTATGAAGGAATAAAAGCAGCAGTTTTCTTTCATCACAAATAAAACTATAATTCACAGTCAAGAATGTAACGAAGAATATTTGTCAGTATTTTAAATGGCTAAACAATTACTCCATTTTACACCATTTCAAACTAATATATCCCTACCTAAGCAACAGCGTACTCATCCTGAACACTAAAACACACAAAACTCCGATTCAGCTCTGCTGCAATGAATGTTTCACATCCCTGTGCCACACCTGCATCGCAGCTGCTGTTTGTTCTCCCTATGTTGAAAAAGCTTTTGTGAACTAATCCGCTAATAGCCTTAAGATGCGCTTAACCATAATAAAAACTGAGACTGACCGCCTCTCCTTCTTGGGCAGGAACAAGAGAAGCGAAAGGATTCCTATCCGCTAAAAGGCGCCGCCTTACTCAGCAAGTGGCGCCCCCTGAAACCAGCTCTGCTGAGAACCTGACGACAGTGCTCACTAAAAAACCTCTTAATCTTGCAGGGCAGGATGGTGCCTTCGTGCTTACCTTCATAATTAATAATAATCATCTACTACGTCCCCACTACAAGGCGACTACGCTCTCAGCCGAGTTACTGCCCATTCGACCCACGCGCAAGACCATCTTAAGGGCCATGACAGATAAAAAGCCCAATCGTCAGTGTTGATATCACCACCCTCGTCAACACTCCGCTACGTGCTGTTTCGATCAGCATGCTGTAGCCAACGCTAGATTTGGGGGCATGAGTATGGCCAGCAGTCAAGAAGCAGTCAGCCTTACCGATACTAACCATGATTGGCAGGCAGCATCCATCGGTCGTGTTCACCAGTCCGGAGCACGCGCAGTACATCCTGTAACGCACACATGCACACAGCTGCGGCGCCGTCAGCTGCAGGCATGGACTGGCGAGGCGACTGTAACACTCTCACTTACTGCGGCAATGAAAGGAGGGAGGGCGCTGGGCGCTGTCCAAGGGGCCCACCAGCGGGGAATGTGCAGGCCGGCGTCTAAAGGGCAAGAAGAAGCCGCTGTCTCCGCTCGGCGCCCTTTGTCGATGTGTCCGGTCCAGCGGCGGGGCCGTAGGTCAGGGACGGGACCCAGTGAGCCGGGAACTCCGCCACCCGCTGTGACGTTAACGGCGCCTGTGAATCAGGCGCGGGGCGGGCCGACGTTGATGCGCGGATGCACGTCACCTTACAGACGATGGCCTTTAATGCTGCACGTAGGGGGGGTCGAGAGGACGTGCAAGTCGTGCACGCTGCTCCCACCCCCACCATCGCCAGGGACAACAAAGTGAGTGCGTCGGTGCTTCTAGCCCAATGTTGAACGGGAGCATCAAACTGCAGGCCACGTCGATTCTACAAGCTGCCGATTCATCAGAGCCAGCGAGAGTTCATTTCCATGTATCAGCCACAGCCTTTCATTTCCCCCACTGCTGTCCCTCCACCCAACCTTATTTGCGTCCCAAAGCGAAGCAAATTACAAAATAGTTATTATTCTGTTCTTTTTTTCGTGTAATTCCTATCGGAAGAAATCAATACAAGTGGGGATGGGTGAGCTCCGACATTCAGCGTTCTTTTTGTTCTTCTCACGTACTTGAAGCTTTCCCACACAAAAAGCGCGTGTTGGGAGGGTTAGCCTTCATTATACAAGACATTATCCAAAGCATTATGCTGCTCTCAGCAAACAAACTGCAACTTCCGTCATTTCTTCAAATTAGAGGTTTAAACCAGCAGAAGCTATCCAGGCTAATCATTGGGCATGGCACGTAAAGTGCTTTATTAGAATATTTTAAAAGGCACGTTTTCCTGAAAGACTGGATGGCGGTCTGCAAAACGTGCCAATCAATACGCACTGTGCTTGCAGTCGTCTCTGGCAACTGAATGTCGGCCCACAACCAGTTCCATGGCTCTGTTCAGATCAAATCAAAAGGCTATCGGATACCGCTCGACAGAAGACAACGTCGAGACAGATCAAAACCCCTATCACTTTCTGTTTCTCGAATTAAGCCAATTCACAGAAGAGTTTTGACTACGGAGTAGCGTAATCTATCCACGAACATAGGGACCAGCCAGTCTGTTCTGAATGCACGAGTGGGATTAAGGTATTCTTGCTGGTGCGTTGGTTTTATTGCTTTTTTTCACTTTTATCTAGAGGGTGGGAGGGGGTAGATTCTTATTTTTAACAGACAAGCAAACTAGACAAGCTTTCAGTTCTTAATTTTGAAATTTGAAATTCTTTGACCTACGGGCAAAGATGATGCGCGCTTTCACACTTTAAGAAAATCTACCTCAAAATCTGTGTGTGTGTGTGTGTGTGTGTGTGTGTGTGTGTGTGTGTGTGTCCAAAATATGCTTAGTGTAAGGTTGTCTTGTTTCAAATACTTATTTAAATAGGTGTTTCAAGCAGACTGTTGGTCCAGATCGCACTTCTAGAAAAAAAGATCGATCTAGCCTATAGTTTCTCCACTTACTCTCCCACCCCCAATGAAGTTCCCCAGATGTGTTCCTCCCAAGACACATATTAAACAATGCGCATGTGACGGGTGCTACATTCCGCTGGAACAACAGCCGAGTACTAAAACGGGGGACAGGTAGCTACTAATGGCGGTAACAGGCAACGGCTGATGACACATGTGCGGTCGTGCTTACATACCTGAGTGTGTGTATTTGTCTCACATGTGTTTTGTGAACTGGGCCCGGCTGATTAGCGCCACCCACAAGCTAATTATTGCTAGACGTAAGAAGTGCGTGTGCATTCACCCTAAAGAGCTTGCCCTTTCTTCTCTCGGCAAAGTTTTCAGACTGAATCATAATAAGCATTAGGAAGCGGCTCGTCTTGTTTTGTGAGAAAGTTACTTGCATTCATAGTCAAATAAGCATACACAGCATTAATGTTTTTAACTTCCACTGATGAATGCGAAGGACAGTTTTGTGAAATAAAAAACTGGAATCAGCATCTTTGCTTTTCATTTGATTAAAATACACAAAAGTTCCACGGTACAGAAGTCCAACCTTTACCAGACCTCAACGGCTACTGCGAGTTAATCTGTGATCCATTTTGTTAAAACTAGTCTGAGTGACGGAGACCTCTCACAAGGCTTCTTCCCGTGGCAGGGTGACAGCAGGACCCTCCCAAGGCGAGGAGGAAATGAAGTTTCTCCCCTTCTCCATCATGGACATCTTGCATGACTGGCACACGGAAGCTCCTTGCGATCCCACAATTCGCAGCTTCTATTTGTTAAAAGGTTGCCTTTTTCTTCGGCCTCCACCACTATCGTATGACCCATCAACATCTCTGATTACACTTGACAGGAAATGGCCCAGATATATCTACTAGATATTTACTGCTCACAAACCTCAGCCCAGCTGACATCCAAAGAGCTTCAGTTTCTCTGTACCTTTCTCCCAGATCTGTGTGATCGATAGGTTACACATATATGCTGCAAGGTGAGGCAAGCAATCGATAGCCTCCTCTGACCTAACAAGTATCAACAGATTATTAAAAGGAGAAAAAAGTGCACGCCGAGAAAACAGATGACTCATAACTACTGAAGAGCATGGAGAAAAATCGCGGTCCTGCATCATCACTGTTCACAGTGCACGGCACATATTTCAACTCTCTCTACACCACATAAGTCAAAATTTGCATAGGTCACGAGTTTTGTTCCCTTCGCAGCTCAGAGCACTTCGCCAATCCCTTTCCACACCAGTGGCCTACACACATCTGTAGTCGTCGCAGAAGAAGTAACACAAACCACGTCCTGCAAATCATGCGGATGTTCGTAGAGACAACACGCCCAGAAGACTGTACAGACAGAGTAGGGCTTCCCTATCAATGGTGCAACTCAAAAAGAATGACGACAGAGAAAACTATCTCGGGGAAGGGGATGGAGTTCACAGAAATACAAAATGAGAAGTCCACCTGTGTAATACAAACACAGCATCACTTGGTGATTAGCAGGAAACGAACATCAGGCGCAACAGCGCATAACCGAAAACGAAAAATACTAATAATCCTGATAAAAGAAAACAAAAGATTCTATAGCCTCGTGGCTGTAGTGGCGCTGAACTGAGTAGTTCATCGTGTCTAGGGTACAGTATATGGTGAGCATAGTTCAACTCTCTCCTTTCACTGCGTTTTGTCTCTTAAATACAGGAGTTCCCCAGGCACAGTCAACTCTTCTGGTCACTAGCCACCAGGGGCAGTAGTTATGAAGCGAGGGTGAGTCGTTGCCCTGGGACAATATGGGGTACTCAAGGACAAGCGTTTCCAGAATAATTAAAAACCGGTGTCTAGACTTCGAAAATGTTGTTTTAGCTCTAAAACCATGGTTATAAAGCGGTGGCAAAGATACCTTGGGATAAAGAAACATAGTCTGTGGGGTCTGGACACCGATTTATAACTGTTGAAAAGGACGCTTTTCCTTAAGTTCCCCATTGTATCCTGGGGAGACAACTTATGATCACTTCATAACTATGGACCCAGGTGTCGGAGCGTTCCTCCATAATCGTGTTCGATATTAAAACAGCGACCAGTGCTCCAGTCGAGGGAAAAAGCACACACGTATAACATCTCGGAATCTTCGAAATGATTTATGACACTGTATGTCATCATAATGATTAACAAAACTTTTAGCCCTTATAATGATTAATGACACTGTTATCCCTCATAATAAAAGGATTGCGCTATTCAACGATCACCCAAAACTATTGTCTATTAACAGAAAGGAGATACATACAGTTCATCACTTATAGGCTTCAATGCTGATCAACAAAAGCATCAAAAAGATGCTACATATTTTTTAACTCATGATGAGAAAATCCACCTATCTGAAATTTTCATATAACACGTAACTTGTACAAATGCATAAGCACTAGATGCCTACCAGGTGAGAAACAGCTCAACGTAAAGGGAAACCACTTCAAGGGATGAAACTCCTGACACCCTCACTTGACGACAACGGGCTTACCTCCTCTTCTTCAAAAAAACAAGGTTTGTGTAGTTTTATGTCTCCTCTGACCCCACCCTCACTTCCCAACATTTCTGTCATAAATTTTTCGAATAAATGAATATCGTCAAAACTACTTTACTGACAGTATGTGTAGTTTCTAATACAATCAAAGACGGTCACAGAAGCATGGGTCCGTTGTCTATACCGGAAAGTGCATGCGTTCTTAAGATTCTAGAACGCATTAATGCCAAGGTGAGTTACAAGACACGGCACACATCGTGTCTCAAGCTCCTTTCTTATCACGGCGCTCGTGGAAAAGGGAATCGCGAGAGCGTCAAGACCAGCAAAGATTTAAACCGATGATAATAGGGGAAATAACCTTCTTAAATAATGAAATGAATTATATGAGAAATAGGCCAGCTCATTCTGCTCCGTGCAAATGACTGGTGCTAGAGACCCTCAAATCAGCTGTTTAGAGCACTTGCTCGTAAAATATTGACAAACCCGATAATCGGAGGGCGCTGGTTAGAGCGTGTTGATTTGCAGCCCCCGCCCACTCCCCTCTCATCCAGTGTTGACATTTGTGTCTTGTCGGTGCCCACGGAATCGAAGGCGTAGAAAGCGTCCAAAGCACACAGTGCTCAGCGAAACCATCACTTCCAGACCAGCAACAACTGCTGTACAATCGGGTGAACAAACAGGTCTCATCATGAACGGTTTGTTTTATTTTGCAATCTGGACTTGGGGAAAAGTCAACGTCAACATCTCGTTTTACGCACGTTCGCTCTCGCTCTCGAATATGCGCGTGCAGGGGATAAAAGAGAAGAAATGTGGTGGGGGTGGATTCGGAGGGTGGGGGAAAAAACTGTCGTTGCATGTGTTCGATTGCCTGAATGATAGTGATTTTGCCTTAGGGCGTTTGTGGCACATTGTGAGAAAAATGCCAATTATTCGGCAAAACACGGTGTGCTTGCACAGAAAAGAAGTAGCAGCAACGAATATGGTAGTTTCTTTCGCTAATAATGTATTAAACTACAAAGTATCATTCTGCGAGTCCGTGCCTCATCACCATCTACTTCCCTTCATTAATGATATGCTTCGATTTTCTTCAAACTTTTGGCAGATGAGTTATATTAGTTTTACTGGATGAACATTTCGCCTTAAATGGGTGATCGTTGGGTCACATTTAGTGAGCTCAATGGGTTCATGCGGAAGAGGCAACGCCCAACAAGCGAAAACAAAAAGAGAAAGACTTAACACTGAAAATAAAACATGAAGTGGACTCGCACTGTACACACAGTACAACTGGAGAAGAGTGACTAAACACACACACACACACAGAGTGTCCTGTGCGCCATTTACTCTTATGCACTCGATATTATCTGGATGTATGCAGCCTATAGCTTTGCACTTTCTGCAAATGTGTAAACCAAATTACCATTCAAGGTGCCGCAACTTCAACCCCTCCACCTGAAAAGACAGCTGTTCTAAGACAGCTTTTATTGTTAATGACATAAGAACGCCGTCCAGAAAAAGCGAACAACCGGTTATCGTAACAAAAAATGTACAAGGCTCGGCAAGCCTTATCAGCCCAACGCAGCCTCATCTGCATACAAGAGGTTTGCCGCGCCTTGATTCCCAACTTCAGGAATCAATAGAATCATTTTATCTCCTCAACACCACCTACGTCTGGCATGTCCTAGCAACATCCGCGGTAATTGTTGCCACATCGTCCCAGTGCTTTGGCATTACTGAAAACAGATGCAGTAAATAAACCGCAGTTCCATTCCCTACTGTTCTTTGTGTGTGATAATAAACATCATTTATTCAAACCATGACACTACCAAAGACTGTGAGACTACAGGCATCGTGCGAGCCCCAGTGATGGATAATGCATTGAATCAACGTTTTCGCAGTCCTTCTAGAAGGATTTGCAGAAGGATAAATAGCAATAATAGCGGGATACTCAAATGGCAAACAACGGCATATACAACAAAAATCTTATTTATCGATCCTTATTTATCGGAGGATGGTTAATGTCACCACATTATAATAAACTACAAGATGGTTTCCGTGAAGGGCGCATCAACGTGACGGGCATGAAAACCAAATATGTCTTACAGCTGAAACCAAATTTGATTTATAGGCGTATGCAGGCACTTACGCCATTGTGACAGCCCACAGCAATGTTTAAGACCATCGGAATAATTCCAGCCATTTATAATCTTTTAATGTACGTGCTTAGTGCCTTTCCCCTAGTTGTAAAAATAATCAAGCTGGAATGCAAAGCTGTAACACGTTCGACATAAAGGTGGAGAACAAGCAGCACACACGACTAGTTCCAACTACTCCCCACTCCACAGCCTGTCAGTGAACTTCAGGATTTAGCACTGAATGGCTGCGGCAAACATTAAAATAAAGCATTTAACAGAAAGCTCTGCACACGCGCCAGTATCGAGTTCCACTGTTTTTGATGGGCGCCGAGGGATTAGCTTAGTGAAGTTAACAGGACTTCACTATACCACTAAATCAGCACCAGAATGGCACCTTTCAATGCGCATTTAAAAATGCAAAAAATAACTGTCCGAGACAGATAGTTTTATTAGGAATGATACCGGAAGTTGGATTTCCTATAGCATTCACATAGAATATTCAATCTTATTCTCCTCCTATTTCCTAGGAAGAGTTTCAATACCTTTATACTTCTCTTGAGACTGGCATTTGTCGCAGGATCACAAACAGTAGACGCTCTTTAACCCCGTTTGTTAAGGTCATTTAGAAGACATACTTTCCAACGAGAATCTGTTAAATGTAATCTGCATGTCATTAGCATTCCTGGCGTTCGCAGTGATCACATGCTGGCTCATCTGCATTCGACATCATGTTAGTTCCATGGGGACATATCGTGTAGTTTATTCTTGTCTGCAAAGTCTAGTATAAGTTATATAACTTTATACAGTATTTTAAATTTCCTCATATACTGGTAGTAAATGTACAAAACTGCTTAAACATTGATAGCGTTAAAGTAAGAATGCAAATAACTTTCGATCTTATTACATCACTGTAAACATCTCTCTCGGAAGCTGTATTATTTCTATCTCTACTAGAAAAAGAGTCAAAACCTATTATTGCAATTACTTGACGCGTAAGTCAAAACCAATTATACTTAACGGCAGGTGTCACCAACACCCGACATCACTAAGGACTATGAGAAGTGAAGAAAGGATTTAGGCCTAAAGAAAATACGTCTGCAAGGCTTCGGCTGTTGTTTTTTCACGACCACCACAACATTTGCATGCCACATTACGTCACACATATAAACGCACCGACTCTCTTAAGCCAGTTACCTCTCCTTAGCCAACACGAGAGAAGAAAATATTTATAAGAAGGGTAAAAAGTTCTAAGCACTTCTGCAAGAAATAATGCATAGAAATAGGCAGTGGTTGGAACTATCGATCGAATGGTGCCTTCAGAGACGAAAACCGTGCAAAACACTTCTAAAGCTGAAAGACGTAGATGAAACAGCGGAAACAAAACTAACAGAGCTAGGAAGGGCGAGAGTGCGTGTGTCGTGTAAAAGTGTGCGCGCGCGTGCGTGCGTGTAGGTGAGAGAGAGAGACAGGAAGAATTAGGAGCAAGCACATCATATATTCTCGGATTTATAGACATGTTTGTGGCCCATACAGTCATTGCTACAAGCATCTGCAGGGCATACTAGTTATAGACATTGCTGGGCGTCATTCAGAAGACCCTAGAATGGCAGATAAACAGCAGAGGTCTGAGGTACAAGTGGGACTTGAGATCACTTGTATGGGCGCGCACACTGGAAGACGCTGAACGCCAGTCTACAAGCTACAGACAGACAGGTAGACAAACAAACACGCACCTAAAGTGATTACAGCTGCACATGGCGGCGACAACGTCGATAATAACGATGACGATTTTCGGGAGTGAAGGCACAACTGGCGAGACATCTGTAATGTCTCTCTTCGTCGTTCCACGTTTGTGCACACGGCATGCTGCTCTGTCTGGCCAAGTCTGGCACGTCCTTTGCAGGGTGCTAAATAAAGGGCACCTAGCCTCTACAAAGTTTGAGCAATTAGTCACCGTGTCTCGCGTATGAGTTTGCTAGTCGATGCCGTTCATTGTGTGCAGTGACACTTCCACCAGGTATTAGTGGTATGGAGAGGTTGTGGTGTACATAAGACTGGTGTGCGTGCGTGCGCCGGTACTTTTCCACCTAACACAAAAATAAAACTCACACTTGGGATTGAGTCTTCTTTTATCTTCTTTAACACATTTTTTTATTTTTGTCTTCTAAATACTTTCTATTGTCTTTTACGCGTTATTTTTATTTTTCAGCGACAAGACAGGCACAAAGAAAAATTACATCCCGGCAAAACAGATTATTAGCACAGAGCTGCTTCTTGTTGTAAGGTGCCATCTACATTGGTTTATACACTAATAAACGGAGACCACGGGCAGGGTAATATAATTCTGGTGTAGTGAGCATCGAGGTAGCAGCTTCTGTTAACACCAAGCACTGCCCTACCATCACCACTGGATGCCTTTTATTGGAATCTGGCAGGCTAGATTTCATTATCCAGGGACGCTCGGCCCCGGTCCCCACACAATGGAAAATACGAACACTCTTAGTGTCTCGACACACACGCGCGCGTGCACTCTATCACACAAACACACACACACACACACACAAAAGACCCATAATGCATATGTTTGTAAACAAGAATGTCTCAAAACATATGATCATTATTGGTATCAAAGTTGCGACGAAGCTATATGGAGACCCATAATTCCAGATAATTAATTAAGATCTACTGGTTGCCTTTTAAGGTAGAAGGAGAGCAGAATGAGGACAGGTGACCGTGCAAGTTTTTTTTTTTTTTAAAGTATTGACTTGCAGCAGTGTTTTGGAGAATATTAAAAGCAAACAAAATTATGCACCGCTCCATATGGAGAGAAGGGCAGACTGCAATTGATTTCCCCAAGCAATCAAAACACGCCAACTTCACTTGTCTAGGTGGCGTGAAGGGCAGGGAGTTCTTCTAATTCTTGTGTCCTACAGCAATTAGCACAATCGATGGAAAATCAATTGACATTTTCAGTTTCTTTAAGCTAAAAACTACTAATTCAGCTCTGTAATACTGGTTTTGGGTATGTGATCGACAGGTACAGCCACTCCCAGTCTCGTTCTAGACCTATTAACGAATTCCACCCAGAAATGGTGGCACGGAAGACTATCAGCGTAAATTCCTCTAGAGACCTAGAACAGAACCGTCTCTTTCCAGAGATCTTGCGCGATTTTACCCAGATTTGTTGACAAAGAAATGGCTTACTACTTTATCTTCTCACACGTAAATTCCACTACAGACCAGACCTAGCTTTGCATGTCGCTAACATCACCAGTGTTTATAGTTGATAGTTACAGATCGATTATTCAATGGTTAAGTATCTGTACACACAAACGTTAAGTTGCCATCTGATGAGGCATCTGATTTTACAGGTATAACCGTAGATTAGCAAAAACCTTTAGCCTCTCGCAGCAAACGAGAATGGAATCTACAAAATGAGGCGCAGGGAGAAGTGAGCCGGGGTGGTGGTGTGGGGTGGGCATAACTGAGTGGGACTCAGTGAGACAGGCAGAGAATTTGTTTACAGGGCAGTTGATCTTTAGCAAGCTAACAAGGGGAAGGGGGAGGGAATCGGTGTTCCATGCCGAGCTAGCAACCAAGGCTATATCACGGAAACTCAGCCATCTTTGTAAACGGGTGCCACATGTAGTCAACACATAACAAGCGAAACTTCTTCTGCGATTGTATTTTGCCCATAATGACGTTTCAGTTGTTCACATACCAAAACCAGTTTTGCTGAGCTGCAAGATGACAGCATGTGAACAGTTTTCCTTGAATGAAAAATACGATAGTGTCGTAGTATATGCAATCAATCCTGTCCATCAGCACTGTCACACTAAAACCTGACTAGACTACATGTTAGCAACTGCCACTTTACAAGTCCATGCATCGTGCTTGTCTTCAACAATATTTACAACTGTGATACAAAAAGATCTTTGCAATGTGTGTTTACGCATAGAAAGTGTGTTCATGTACAGCTACACCTACTACTACAGCTGTTTGTGATGGTGATGCTACAGATGATAGGAAGAGGAGGCTTCAAACAATGAATAACTGATTCCGTGATGAACAAAATTATGCAGATAACGACTGTCTGTCTTTCCCGGAGTTGAACAAAATTCGAACAGATAACGGTTGTCTGTCTAAGTATATAATTTATAGCCCGATGCGTTATGCTTAAAGTCCAGATTCCTTCTCGGTGTCGTAAACTTAAAACCGGTGAAGACTATGGAGCCTTATAATGTCAACTCTTGTATACGAAATCTATTCCGACCCATCACCCACCACTGATGTCGTGTCGCATTATCTGGCATTACGGTAACTGCGTTCCATTATTCCATTCGCTCCGTGGACAAGTACAAGCTAGCCCTCCCGAGAGCGCGAGAGACGTGAATTAGATCCCCTCCCTCGTGTAGCAGAAGGGTGCAGCGGGCATCGATCTTTGTCACAGCCACTAGCCCGCGTGCCGCTATGAACTTTGCAGTCCTGTCAAGTCTGAGGAACTGGCGACTCCCTCTCCAGCTCCTTTCTACGATCTAAAGGAGGGCAAGCACCTCTCAACGCCAGTCACCAAAGCTGAAGCACACACATTCCGTTTCTATGTTCACTTGAGTGAGACGCTCTTGCCATATCCCAGGGATACGACATTCTAAGCACAAATATTCACTCTACCGCAGACTGTTTGGTCAAATGTTGGACCGCTGATAATTCAGAAGTGAAATTTTTTTTTAATATAGCAACCTTTTTCGTGAGACCAAAGGTTTTTATAAAGCTCATGACGATGTCAATGAAAACATGCTAGGGCATTATATATGACGAGACGAAGAAAATGTCTAATTTCTCACAAATCGGTTGATTTGTCACGTGCACAAGCCTAGCGCGGTCAGCTTTGAGACACACGAGTTGTGATTGTAGCTCCCTATGACCAATGCACTCTAACCATACCTGACAAGAGAAAATACTGTTTTGTTTGTTCGTTTAATTTTTATTTGAAGAAAAACAACCGACTGTCTTAGAGAGCCCGATTTTGTACAAGATTTTGTAAACGTAGAGGTGTTTGTATTGCTGACGTAACTGCAGCACCTTCCTTGGAAAAAAAATTTAAAAAATATTAGATGTTTTAGGCTATGAATTATTGAAGGAAATAAGCTGTCCGTCAAGATAACGCTAACGTGCAAGGAGTGCAAGGAGTGAAGGGAAGACTATAAGGATTACAGCTCAAGCGAGCTGCCTGATCAAATTGTACCCATAATGTTCCCGCACGCCGCCTCCAGGCCGAACAACACGTCATTTCACAGCTTGACACCCTGCGACTGGTTATCAACGGACGCGGCGGGCCGCCACTTTTTTTTTTTTTAACATTGACTTGGGCTACTGACCTGTTCTACGCATGCGCGAACACCCGAACGCGGTTGAAGCTCAACAAACCTTAACATCGATCGTTTTGTGAACTGATTCCGACAACCACTGGCTTTACATACTACGCTATTGCAGCTTCGACAAAAAGAAGTCTCCAGTTAAGCTGTCTGAAGTACTGAATTTTCAATGGACATCACAAAAGGTCAAGCCTCGAGTAGTCTGTGCGCATGCACTGGAGAAGTCAGCGCAAAACTCGCTTGTTAGCTACCTTCTTGGGGGGGGGGGGGCCAGGGGGAGGCGAGTGTCCCTGTGTCCCTGCACACGGGTTCAGACGCTCGTCATCAGACAGAATTCTGGGTAATTTGCGAAAACGCTTCCAGACTGTCGATTCTGCCTGAATTTGTGGCCCTATCTCCTGCATCTTCCTGTTTCCTGTTCCTCGCGACGGCAATTTTGCTAGCAAGTCAATTTGTTGAGTTTAAAAAAAAGTACTTTTTGACAAATTTAAGAAAATGTTCATGCTTGAACACACACACACACACACACACACACACAACTTTTACAAGAAGCATAACGAATTCTATCTAACGATTTGTTTTGTTTGGGGTATTTCTGATACTTCTATTTGACTAGCAGATAGGCGTCAATGCACTTAACGGAGGCAAAGGTTAAATAGTTTTTCAGTTAGTTAAGCAATCTAAGGTCGTTTCTTCCAGTCATTTATTGAGAGCCTTTTATCTTTCTCATTTGTATGCTGGTTTCGCAATCTCTCTATCCATGATAGGAACAGTCTGAACAGTATTGTTAACTTCTAAGATAATTGGTATCAAACAGAGGGATTTAGCTTCCTTCTGTGACCAACAAATAGTAAGGAAAGCTTCGTGCATTTTATCATTACCTGAACATGTTCTAACAAAAGAATCTGTATTATTGAGCTCAGGTAAACGTTATGCCATGCCTATATGTAAAAGTAACAGGCACCTGAAATCATTTGTGCCATCTGCAGTCCAGTTGCTTAATCTTAGATGAACTGCCAATTTGTGTGTGTGTGTGTGTGTGTGTGTGTGTGTGTGTGTGTGATGTTGTAGGTGCAAACATGATTATCCTTGATGTAAGTTTATATATATATATATATGATTGATACGATATGATTGTCTCTTCCCCACTTCTTTTTTGATTTTTCATTTTCTTCACCGTTGACATCCTTAATGCTGCACCTTGGAACGAACTTTATTTCTTACCTTTATTTCTAACTTTTACTTTTGCGACTAGAGCACATTCCCGTATTCAAATTGCCCACTGGGACAAATAAAGTTGGTCATTGTCATAGGGGTGAATAACAGGAACATGGTAAACAAATGAGTCCAGCAACAACTGACACACTGTCTTTACTGTGTTCAAATACTGCGTGATTTCCTTGTTACACAAACATCTGTGAAAATATTAACTTTCGCCTGAAGGTTCATTTGAAAACCGCACAGCCTGCTTTCTCTTCAATTTGTTTGTACTGTTCTTTAGAGTCTTGACCATTAGAGCGAGGAACCTTTTTAGATGCACAATTCGTGTCGGTGTGGGTTAATAATTAACAGCGGCTGAAAAGAACTAATCTTGGCACAACTTACTGAACTGTACACGACAAGGCGTAGCCCCGTAATTTATAGAAATGACCAAAAGCTACCGTAAAAATCTCATAAAAGCAGGAACTTTATAATATAGACACAGAAACAGCAAAACCGTTTTAATAACAGCATCAGATTAGAAAATGAGTTTCTTAAGCTCCCTCAAAGTCACTTACACAAAATCTCTAAAGAAAATATTAGTTCTAATGTGTCCGTCAACTCAAGCACGCCTCTCAGTCGTCATGGTCAAGCTCATTCGTCTTGAACAATATGCCAGTCTGTATTGCTTTAACTATAAATAATAAAAATAAAAAAAATGCATGCGCTGCTGCCAGTGTGTGAAAATTTTTTTAAAAAATGACAGGTTCGATCTTTTGTCCAGCACGGAAGTATCAACCGACTTTGTCACATAGGTCTCTTTCACGCCAGAATACAAATGACCTGTGCGCTGTGATTCTCGGCTGTTCGGATTTCCGCTCGAGGTATAAGACCCCGTCATATCCGCGACCTTTTCTACACTTTCTTTGCAAATGTTACTTCCTTCTGCTTGTCAACGACTGGACCCGATCGTGCGTCAGAGACAAAGAACCTGTGCCACATTCTCATGCTCACATCATACCAACGACTGCGTGTTCCTGCATACAGTGCAGCCAAACACTCGCACCCTTGGGAACACAGGAACTGTTAATCGGCTTCCACTTGTGTGTAGAAGACAATGGTTCGTGGTCTGGTTTTTTTTTTCTTTGCTAGCTTTATTACCATAACAACCATGGCTTTTCCAACTTTTTTCAGACTGAAGTCTATTCTAAGTATATCTGCGTAGAAGACCATACGTTACCGTGCAGCTGCCAACAGTAAGGAAGATACATTCTTGTCTATATTCAAGTTACAGCAGACGCTGGAAATGGCGACTGTATGCTTCCAGACATGTGTCTGCATGATTTAGTCAATAACTGTATCAGCAAAAACGATCGGGTGAGATGTGCTTTGAAGATGTTGCGATGAACGTCGGATTTTCCCTCTAAACTCTGTCTCTCGTGGCTCCCCCCGGGGTCAAATGTAAAGGTGCGAAGGTCCAGCGTGTGCAGTGGACTACTGTTCATCGTAATGTGTCTACCGATGTTCAGTTTAGAAATTACACAGCGGTGTCATACACTTGTGCTGAAGCATGGCTAGACAATAGCTACTGCTGGGGCAACTGTCACTTATCTTAAGAAAGAAAAAAAACAAAGTTGGTGTTTTACGCCGCGCCAGCAGTTAGGGCTATATCAAGGCGTAAAGAAAAAAAAGGTAATAAAGGCTTTGCCAAGAAATAGATATAAATAGGGAGCAGAAAGAAGAAGCTAATATACATATGCATTTCACTTAGTACCGCTAACAGCACACGCATATTTCTACCACCCTATCCACTCATCCATTACACCCTGAGCCAGCGCTTATCAACAGACGCTCATGTAAGCATTCGTCAGCGAGTCTGATGTGTTCGACATCTGCCGCGTCTGCCTTTGCTATAGAACTGGTGTGTTTCCAGCTTCTTCGCGCGGATGAACGTGTTAGGTCGAGCAACGCAAGGTTGTTTTTTTTTTTTTTTGCAGTGTTTCACACACGTGCTGCAGAAATTCCCCTGCCCTCATGGCTGCTACATCATGCCATACATTTTTGCCACACTAGGCACCCTCTCGCGCCTTATCCGACTCGACAACTGAAATCTGTTCAGCTTAACAACCGAAGCATCTCGAGACCAACTCCGAACACATTAGCACGCCACCTCCTGACTGATACACAACAATCGCTTGGTTAAAGAGAGAAAGGATGAAAGAATGTAAGGAATAAAGACAAAGATGAGATGCGGAGGGAGTCAGTTCTGCTGAAGGTAATGTTCGGGCGAATGGCTCAGGAGGTAAATACCCGCTTTGGCACATGGGTTTGCTTACGCAGGTAACACGTGCTACACAGTGTCTGCCGGTACACCTGACACCGCAATGATTGCCTTGTCACAGCCTTCTGCTGTTCAAGCAGGGGTTCTGGATGTTAGTCAGCGTCTAGAGCCAGGCGAACACTGTTCTCAGACTTTAAAACTATGTGTCTTAGCTCCTGACATGTCATTTACGTTAAGCCAGCATCATCGCATTAAAATGGAAACAGTTTACATCATTTACATTAATGATCATAATACAACCCGTTAAGACAATGTTTCTGTGTTCAATAACAATGTCTGTTCATTGGTTATTTTTATTAAGCTCTTTTACAGCCGTTAGTAACTGCAAGACCAACAACATGTGAAGGCTGTGACGCTATACGGGACTTAAGCCCACTCGTTTGGATACTGATGCATGGGATCTGCAGAAGCAGCTGCTTAAAATGGCGGCAGCGGAATCTCTATCCGGCAGAAGTCACTCCAAATCCTTGCCTTCCGGCAAGCTATCCACGAACTTCCTAGCGGAACATATTGCATCGTTAGCGGCAGCCAGGTACCTCACTGCAGCAGACGATCGCGCAACACACGTGGTATTCCTTACAGATTGCAAGTCTGTTTTGGAAAAAAAAGGATCAGGATGCACAAGATGCCACCAAAACAGTATCAATGCACAGGTGCAAAATGGCAATGGATTGCCCCCACACCTTTTTGCCACATTAAGAGGGGAATGAAACAGCACAACAGACTCGGAAAAGGGGAGTTGTATGGAGCAGACGGATATCTCATATTCACAAGCCCAGATGACTGGTAATGTCTGGGTGTGCGTCTTGTGAACGGAGTATTAGCCCGATTTGAGGAAATAGTCTCCTACACTGAGCTTTATCCAATCTTAATAAAAGCTTTAGAAAAAAATACTCCTCTCTGCTAGGTCTTTAAGTGAGAAATAAATTTACTTATTATGGAGATGGGAGAAAAAGATATAGATTATTATACAGTTGGATCTACATATGCCTCACTAATGACTGTCTAGAGCGCAATTCCGTCACCGTCATATTTGAACCTTTTGCTCCTGTTCTCCCGAAAAATTTGCTCTCCAGTGTCCCGGATGTAATAAAACTTTAAAATAAAAGCCATAAGAAAATGTAGTATATGAATTTTTTTAATAGGAACATGTAGTAAGGACACAGCAGGATAAAAAGTAAGTCCTGCCTTGCTAAAAGGCTGGTATTAAGGGATCAATTCTGTTCCTATTCATCACTGTTGCACTCCAGTGGCTGCCCAGCACTGTAACTACGCGTCCGTCTTCAATGCATTAATGTTAAGTGCCCAGTGTACTCGGTCATCTGGGGACAGATCAGGTAGCAAATCGGCCACAGATTACATCTCAACAAATCAGCACCGCCACCGCCACCCCAAGCCACATCCCTCCTCACTGCCCTCTCCCCCTACACGTCTGTCAGCACTCTGGTCTGTCTTGTAAGCGCGTGCTAAGCCCAAGCACTAAGCAAACTATATGGATGATCCTCCTGTACTGCAAGTCCCCCCAGGCCCATCACTTAGCCGCGAGCTTCCCAGCAAGGGAAGGTGGAGGATGTTAAGTCAATAAATCAGCTGGTGCACTTTGCTTTGAAGCAGGCTTTGAAAGCCGACTCAAGGACTGCCAGACAACAGTTCTCACCTCATTAGTGCCAGAGCGTTGTTACCAGCTTCTGGCAGATGAACGGCACGGGGAATACAACAGCCGCTTCTGCCCAGTCATTATGTTTACAGCAGTTACTTTCCACGGGCTTGACAGCCGTCAAGAACTGTGGTCTTCCTCGTGCGGCCTATACAGTTCATCTAGCTTTCTACCAAGCCCACTCACTTTCATCTACCGTCAATTTCGGACTATAAGCCGAGACATTTTCCCCCAGCTTTAAACCCTGCGGCTTAAACTGATGCGGCTTGTTTGCAGATTTTTTCGAATATTTCAGATTCCGATTAATTTTTCGATGAGCTCCATGTTGAAGTGATGACTGTTAACGCTGTTACAGTCTTAACTGTTCACATTTTAAAATCAAAGCCACATATAACTGAAGCATTCAGATTAGTTGCTGAAGCACACGCCCTCATCATGCCGAAAACGAGACGAAATGCCTATACGATGCAACTATCAAGTTATATAAATTCGTGGCTAATATACCAGTGCGGCTTATTTGTGAAAAAAATTATAATTTTAAAAAAATCTAGTGGGTGCGGCTTTTAAACAGGCGCGCTCAACAGACCGAAATTTACGGTAACTCTCTATCAAGCCCATTCACTTTCATCTAGCCTTCTGCCAAGTGCACTCACCTTCATCTGCTTGTGGGGCTACCTGCGCTTCCTTTAAGACCCTATTCTTTCTGCAACGATGTATGAAAACAATATAAATAGTTCTTTACAAACAGCCTACATTCCAAAAATGTCAGCATTCCTTGTAGTAAACATTCCCAAACGAAAGCCCTATCTTCGGGCTTAAGAAGATTATGTTGTTATAGTGTATGCCGCGAACCTCGGCTCACCGGAACTCATAACGGTAAACGATAATGACAACGACGAGCATGGAGGCAGATCGATTTATCCACACATCTTATACGATGTATGGTGGGCTGGACAGATTTAGCCATACACCTTGATACAAGATTTTCATATTTAGGAATACATATTGCACGATACAAGGTGTCG
Organism: Marisa cornuarietis; assembly: GCA_004794655.1. Lineage (NCBI taxonomy): Eukaryota > Metazoa > Mollusca > Gastropoda > Architaenioglossa > Ampullariidae > Marisa > Marisa cornuarietis. The sequence continues at coordinate 4,274,339 of SMMW01000025.1, forward strand.
TACATCGATTTAGCAACACATCTTGTACAATACACGGGGCTAACATTTAGTCATGCATCTTCTGAAATACTGAAGGTATTAAATAATATAATTAGTGAAAATGTCGATAGTAAGCATGACCATGAGTGTAAACATCAGAATCAACCTTTAGCATTGTGTCGTCGTCTTCGTTACCGGTAAATGCCAGCCATCTCCCCACCCACCCCCAGGCAAGACAGATTTTTTAACATCCAATTAGTTTCCTATACATTGCCGCCGTATCAAACATCTGCTGACCAATTAGGGCTTTCCTCAACAAGCGGGTGGCTCTTCCGGTGCGACATCGACTTACATCTCCCAGCTAGAGACCAGCGCCTCCTAGCGTCCAAATGAATGACGGTCTTGTCCTTCCTATCATCTTCCTCAGCAAACGCAGAATTGTCCGGAGGATAAGACTAAATGGATTACTAAAAGCCTAAAAAGGCATGCACAATCGAATAACGCGAATGACATAGACTCTCTGCCTTTTTCCACACTCACATACCTTTCGCTCACGCTGACACACAGTCGAACACAAAAATACTTGCACAAAGACATCTCGGCTCTGCTATTCTTCTGTATTATCAGTAATCAAAATCCTGGGAAACAGGCCAAAGACATCAGAAAGGACAGGTCATGTCTAAGTAGACAGAGGTGGGCTGGGGGAAGGGAGACACCTCGTGAGGATCCCTTGAGGCTGAAACTGGCAGTCTGGGGAAATGGTAAGCTAGTCCCAAGCACAATCTCACGGATGGAACCCAGTATCCATCCCCACCCCCACCACCAAACCTACTCCCTTGCTCTAACTAGCGAATCGACCAACAGAACCCCGAGCGGCGTTCTACACACCAAACAACTGTCTCAGCGCCCTGCGACATGCTGTGTCGTTGACATGTCAGCGAGATAAACACGACCAAAATGTGTCCGATGATAGCATGCACTTCACTGACATTGGCTTCCCCAAATGGCCACCCTTCTACTCAGCTAACACAAATATTTACATTCAAAAGCGACCTTGGCAGTACATATTGAATTTTTTTAAATTTACTATACAAATTCGTGACTGTTTTGTTTACTCCAGCGATATGCTACTGCCAGAGTAATGAAACCTTTATGATACTTAAAGTAGCTGATAGTGAGAAATCATTTATGACAGCATACGTCTCTGCACTCACAAGTGCTCTTTAGTCGCAGTTTCGATTGCTTTTGAATAGAAACCACTGACACGACCGAACAATGCAGCAAGGAAACTTCTTGTTTACTGTCTTTGCAGCAAGGAAGAAGCACGTGAGTTGCAATGAGGTCTCTCAACAATGTCTTAAATCTGCAGAGTAAGCTGCACACCGTGAACACAATGTTCATCTAAGTGCTGCAGGGACCACAACCGGTTTGGTAACTCTCCTTTCAGGTTTCCATCGTGTCATGCTGAGTGCAACTGTCAGCATGCACTATAAGGCTCAGATGTATGACTAGTAAGGAAAAAAAAACTATATTTCATTATTGAATCGTCTCACTTTTGAGCTCGGTAGGCGATAAGACCTCGTGATCGTCGCCCACATCTCTGTTCAAATGCAATCTACACCTGTTAACTGACCGCGTATGTCCTGTACCACTTGCTTTCTCTCTCAATCGTATAATCAGAACTATTTTACTATCCGACGCCATTTCCCAAAACATATCTACATTTAAAACTCTCCAAAACGCAGTTATCCTGGAAACAGTTGTTGGCTTTTACAAGGCATCTTATTTCTGATGCGAGACACCATGTCGTGGTCACGAGAGATAGGCGGGTCGTGTTAGGAGCTCGAAGCCTTCTAAGTGGGGGGTGGGTGACGTCTAGTTCTCTTCCGCCAGCAGAAAAGTGATGCGCAGCAAGAAGGCTAATCCACCATGACTACTGCGTCCGCCCTCCTTCTCCTTCTCCATGTACCCCCTACCTCTTCCAACCCGACACGCGAACGACGTGTGGTCGGGTACACAGTATATGGTCAGGCACTAGCTGGATGGTTAATCTGCATAGATTTTCTACTCACTTGAGTTGAATGCTCTGCATTATCTATTCAACTATGCACCCGCCCTCGGGAAGGTGACAAGTGTTATTCCCGTTGTGCAAAACTGCCTGGTCCGTTGACTGATGCTACAGACTCTCTAGTTCTGTGCTCCAGAGAAAGCAAGGAATAAAAACTTGCTTAGTATGCCCAACAAGAACATGCCAAACAATGAAAATCTGATCGACGTCCACAAAAATACATGTTCTGCAATTAAATTTGCATTTGACAAATCCCAAGACAAGGCCTTGGGTAGGCCGTCATGCGGGCGGCTGGTTGGCAGGCTTCTTCTCCTCATTTACACCTTGCAAGTCTGTGGGTGTTGTGACACTCTCCGTGAACGCCATCGATCTCCTCATAAATCAAAAAAGGACACACTCTGGTGACAAACTAACTTCTCTTTCGCCGCTTCCCCCCTCTCAGACTGGCAGCTGACTTCACAAATTCTTCGTCGTTAGCTGCTTCTACCTTTTGAGTACTTGACAGCCCCCCTTCCCAAAGATGGCATCCACATCAGGATTTCAACAGCGACAGCAGCAATGACCAGACTGAACAGGATCTGACAAAGTAACAACATCGGGTTTGCTACCAAGTACAGTCTGTTCAAGTCCCTCGTAGTCCTGCTGTACGAATGCAAGACGTGGAATCTGCTTGCCGATAGAATATAGTACAGGCATTCGAGACCATGTGTCTGAGGAGGTCACTCCGAATTTCATACAGTGAGCGCAAAACCAACGACTTTGTACGGATAATGGTCGACACCCTCATAGGACACCAGGCACGACACTCTGACCATCCTGCAGGGAGCCAAAGAGTGGGGCAAAGAAGACTACGTGTCATTAATGCTAATTCTTAAACTTATATGTATATATTCCTTTCCTTGGTCTTCTGTGAAAACACAAAACAAAACTGTAATAATATTTAAAACTGCATGTTCTGCATTAAAGAATGTTTCGTGTCTCTAACTATAACTGAAAAAATAATGTTTTACGACTAGCATAACTTACCGATACCGACGAGGAGTTCGAGTTCAAGTTCATGAGTGAAATGCCTCGTGATGCTGCTTACAGCAGGCAGTCACTGTCCTATCTAGCAAACGTCGACTCGCCCAAGCGTTAAAGTATTCAATTTATCACAAGCAGCACTGCAGAGGTAATCAAATATAGGTTCAACTAGGTTGAAGTCGTCACGAGAACACCGTCTGCATTGTGCATCTCTACTTGATTTCCCGTAAAAGACGGACATTTTCACTATATTCTAAAATCTGCTTCTGCATTCCGCTCCACCACACCGTCCCATAAACCGATTTCATGTAGTTTACAGGTGTAGTGCACTTAAGGGAAGGTGTCGGGGTTTCGCCTCATTTCCCTCCTCAAGCACCCCACAAAAGAGGCGTGAGATAGACATCAAGCTACATCTCGTAATGAGCTACTCAACATTTTCAGATGTTTTGAAAGTCAGCCAAAGGTCAACGATTTGCATGGTGGTGCTAGACGATGGGTGACCTCTTTTGAAAAGCCACACATAAAGTCCAACAAATAACCGTTTACAACGATATTAACCTCTTTCAACAAACTAATGCATTTTCTGTAATATACAATCCATAATTTTATGATGTGGTATTTGACCAAGATGAAAGACGTGAAGACATCGTCAAAGGGGACATATCCCTGCGTAGCGTTGTGAACCTGGCACGTTCAATACCGACGCTGTGACCGAAATTATTCCAAGAGACACTTCATCTCCTAGTGCAGCATCGTGCAGAGTACCGTATGATTTATGGGTTTAATCTCTCACGACCACATGCACGTCTTTCTAAACACTCCGTTCCCCCCGCCTTCGATTTCCGAAGAAAGGAAGCCATGCAAACAACTACAGAGCACTGAAAGTGCTTCAAAAATGCTTTCTCAAGCATGGTGTTTGGTGTTGCGCCTCGTCGGTCAGGAACAGTCTCAATGCTACTGGCAACCACGAATAGGACAACAAACGGCAGTGAAATTAAATCAAGTACAGCTAAACTGTACGGAGCTTGGTGATTGTATGCGCCTTAGTGTTTGTCTCGGAAATCGATCCCTCAACCCCACCCTTTCAATGTGCAGCAGTTGCTCTGTTCACAGCTTTAGGAACATGGCGCTTCTCATCAAGGCCTAACGTCAGATTTGCTCAAGTCTTTGAGCAGTCAGAATCTGCTACACAACGCATGCGCATAAACGCAGACATCAGCTACTCACCAACTCTGTGGCTGTGGTGTCGATCTGCGACACACAAGAAAAAAAGCCGAAAAAAGTGAGAGACAGCCCCAGGGCATCTTAAGCTGTCTTATGTGATGAATACCCTGAAAACGTGCGTGCCATACTTCCAGGCCGCTTGGTGCAATGGTGTAACTGACAAATGTTCACCACGCAATCGTCTACATAAATTATGAACACAAAACCTTCGTGTTTACAAAAGAATCAGCATAGCGCAAGAAATACTTGTGTACATTTCTCCACGTGACGATTCTATCACATCTTTACTCTCTAACAAAACTGCGATTTCACAACCCATCTGCTTTATCAACTCAGAATAATACGTTTCTCTAGATATGACAGTTCCTCTTCGTGACATCTCAATTTCTACGTAACTATCTATGCCTTTTAAAAAATGGCTCACATGATGAGAGACTTTAGAGAGCGGAGTACACAAAGCTTAAAGTCTGGCCAAACTCTGCCTTTGTCTTCCGTGATTAATGCCTATTTACTCTAGTCTGATTCAAACTACGTCTGCATGTATTGTAAAGCTACGAACCAGAAACGACGTAGCCTGTAAGGTGAGTAAAGAGACGGAGGTTCAAGCATACACAAGCTCTAGCTGCTCTCAGAGAATGGCGGTTTCTCTGCAGCGTTAGATTCTGTACAGTGTGGTGTCGACCACAAGTCTGCCAATCAGACATAGCGGAAAATGCAACTTCCGACAACCCTCGTCGTGCTCTCCACCCGACGTCTGAGCTCTTGGACCACAGCTCGAAATATCGCAAAGTAGCTGGCGTCAGAAAGACACCTTGCTGTGTATTTCATGTTGACGCTCCATTTTTAGTCGCAGTAACTGTATGATGAGCTCGCTTTTATCTGTGCTGCACTTATTTCCACTTACACAGTTTCTTTGATCTAATTTAGCCAGGACGTCAGCACCTTCAACTATCCCCCCAGCTTGCAAGAAGTCCCCTGGATACTACTTTCGGGAGAAAACGACATTAGGACTGGAGAAACGTAGAACAAGGTCTCCTGGTTTCCATCACTGTCCAGATCTGACAGGTCACTCATTATGTACGTCTCTTGTCAGGATCTGGAAATCATGACAGCCGGCTCTTCTTCCAGTACGGTAATGGTTGCTCTTTATCTTACAAAGAGATGGTGGTGAAAAATCAATAGTAATTGTTCAGGGGTTCATGAAACCAACGTCCCATGTATGTTATTGATATCCATCTACCTTTCCCCGTCCTCTCTAGAAATCGGCCCTCCAGCTCCGCCGCATAAGACGACTGCAGTAGCAAGGAATATTTTATTCACAGTAGGGATTAACACCATCTAGTGCAGCAGACATATATCAAATAATTTTGCCTATAAAATTCAAGATTAATGGGACTGAGCATGGAGTTATACACACCCGGGTGTGCTAAATGTTTATCAATTAAATTCATTAATTTTGACACGAAGAACTGTTCAAAACTTCAGTAAGCTGTCACACATGTGTAACACTTACAAATGTTGTAAATGCGCCTCAACTGTTATAAATTATAGTCGCAAATATTTAAACGAGCAATCTTCTAAACAAACCATAGTGTGACAATTATACATGATTACACATTTGCTAAAAAAAAAAAAATGCAAGGACATTAATGAAAACCAAAGCTTGTACACAACAAAGAGTATATCTTACTCCGGGAATTTATCTGTACCGAGTTACGCGAGGCTGTCACGCAAGACACAGTCCCTCCAACTGACATAGCCAGCATACCACGGATGCCTAGCGCCACATGCTGCGACATGCACGGCTAACTTGCGTGACAGTTCTTGCCACGCCATGTCAGCAATGACTAAGGTGACCTCACATCTCCACAGGCGAGACCCGTTCCCAGTAACATAAGTATGAAGAATCCATCAACCCTCTCCCCCTCCTAAGAACGTTGTCCTCGCGTACTAGGCAAGCACGAAGAGATCTAAAATGAATCACGCACAACGTTTTGTAACTCGTCCAACCACTGACCGTCATATCGGCAACCAGGTCCGTGTTGCAGCTCAGGGCCCCAATAGCCGCTGACCAGCTCCACCACAGAACGATTTCCCGGCAAAAGTTGGCGTCTGTATAACAGGCCTCTACTCAACTTCTCAAGTGCCCCACGTCTACTTTGAATATTCCTTCATCTCAAAAGCTCAACACGTCATCTTTCACATGTGTCATCCTCTTCCTTCACCTTTATACTCTTCCTCCTGGCCTCTCTCTCCCAGTGCCCCTTCCTCCCACATCTCATAACTCTGTCCCTTTCTCTCTCTCTCCCACCTCATATATATATATATATTAATTCACAGAAATACTGCCAGCCCAATGAAGAAAGATGGAGAGATGCTGAGAATACGGATTTCTAAGGTTGTCAGTGATGTATAATTTGACTCCCAAAGTGGAGGCTATCGATTGTGCTGGACCTATCTTCCCCATCCCGGCTCCACAACAGGGGCTGCAACAGGCAATGGTTGTCAGCTTTGTCGCTTGGAGTAAATGAAACGCATCTCGATCAAGGACATACTACTGCATCAGACAGTTAATCACGGCGATAGTCTATGGTGTACAACAAACAATCATTCACTCTTGCTCCATTTTTCTGTCCAATTGTTTAGCTACCACAGATACACAATAAACTTCACTGTGGGCTTCTCACTGATACTTATTTGGCGTTGTTCACTAGATCGGTTTCTCGCCTTTTCGGTACGTGAACCATTGTTCTTTATGATATAATGCGATGTCCATTTCCACTTACATATATATATATATATATCAACCGTTTTGCTGCTTTCAGCATGAAATTTGTTCTCGTGAACAATATAACTGAAAAGCGGTGAATTGTTTACATGGTATCAAGACACATGCAAGTGAACACTGAGCAATGTAACTGGATTAGGAAAGACTGTAAAAGAGGTGCAAAGATAAAGGGAAAGGACGTTTGATACATTTTCAAACATGTACAGCTTCTTGTTGAAAATATTCCAAGAGTAAGCATAAATACGTGTGGAAGCAAGTTTTATCAGTGATGAAAGAAACGTGAATGAACCAGTCACGTGACAATACAGCACATGTCTGCGATGAATCTGTTGGCAAGAGTAACAGTCGCTGGGAACTTGGATTTATGGGAGAGAGGGCGTAAATGGTCAGGACATCAAAACCATTTAACGCCCCCTGCGCACAGCACGAGGAATATACAAAGCCCTGCAAACCAAACCATATGTGACATACGCGCGGTCATTATTGCACGTCTTCAGGTCCGACTGTTGGTGCCAACATCGCCACAGCACTCCCGCCTGTCGGCAGAACAAACGCAAGGCAAGACGCTTGCTAGGAGTAGTCGGCTGGAATCATGGTGGCAGCGCCAGCGATCGATCTGATCGTCCTGTGCCTATATGCGCCGCAATCGAATAAACTGACAGGAAGAAGGGAGGGGCAAGTCGCCTCGCTCTCCAAGAGCAATCCAGCAGTTAGCCAACATTTTGGCGCTTCACCTTCAGGCGGCAGGAAACGACTTATCTGTAATCAATGCACTTTGTAAAGCTGCAGCGAAAAAAACTACACGGAACACGAACTTTTTGTTCCTGATTCTTCCTTTAAACGAAACTGCAAATTCAAACAACTGCATAAGTGTACCAACTAAGTTGCCGTGATATTAAGGCTGCACGATATATGTCCTATACCTAGTGAATGGGACAAGGCAACAAAATGACAACAAATCGGACAGCGTTGAAACCGATCAAAAGCTTCTTTACTGCTAGTAAAGAGCCGGCGCAAAGATATGACCGCGAAGACCGTAGCCATGATGCACCCAAAAGCAAGACTTGATGGGATTAACAGGGTATCAGGTTTCTGTTAAATAAGATCACACACCAAGGTATTCATCTTTCCCCATCACCTAACAAAGGGCACTTTTTCAAATAACGTAGCGGAACTGACTAGTCAGTGGATTATGAACAACGTCTGAATATTTGTCTATCAAATTTTTTTTTATTTGAACATGTGAATGATGTCTGCAAAACCAAAAGGTCATGCGCCCAGAGCAACACTGTGGTGCTATGAAAGGGCAGGCAGCTCCACTAGAAGGAGTAAATTACTATGCGAGGCACCGCGATATATTACTTGGATTCCGCATATATGTTTATCATTGTCTGGCTACTCTTGCTAAGAGATGAAGAGACTACAAGCCTCATGGTGATCATTTCTACATAACGTTCTTCATAAAATCAATTCACAAAGTCCCTGGGTCCCAATTATTTGGACTCGATCAAGCAGAACTCATTTCGCAAAACTCGACAGAAAAATTAAAAACCAGATGCTAAGGGCCTTCGTGCTTTTTATTATTATTATTTGATCAGCGGGAAGCCATTTCTGACCAGATATCTGCGATATGATGCTATCGATGCCCATGTCATGATTGTATATAATGCTCAAGAATAACAAACACTAATCTTATATTGTAATATGAATCAAGCCTGTGAGGAAGAAACGTCTTTACAGAATAACCACATATACTAAGAAATTTTAAACAATTGAAAACCCTTGCGAAAATTAAGCAAGAAAGGCAGGTCTCTCAGACGTAAACTAGACCTACGTGGCAAAATTGTGCTAAAGCTCTATAATCTAGCTACTGGCATTTTCTCCTTTAATGGACTGGACAGGAGCAGACCGTAGTGACGCGGTGTCAGTCGCCATAACGAGACGACTGGTCCCCTAAACAGTGAAGTGAGAGTAGCCAACCGTCATTAGTTATTTATGCAGCAGTCAGCTATGTATCAGCTGTCAATGAATTATGGATCTTCCAGTTAACTCTACCTGCATTTTATACTTTCACCACGTAAATGTTAATTATCGAGCTGGTCTACAGTTCTTCAATTTATCGATCATTCCCTTCCTTTGCCAGAACACTGTGCATTTCGACCCCTGGTGCTAATAAACCATGCCGTTTGACAAAAAATTTTCATAAACTTCATAAAATTTGATTTGAGAAAAACTTAGTTATAAACTCGTTTGAGCACTAGCGATTCAAAATGACTGTGTTTATATATAAGGGCATTTGATCCCAGCTTCTTTTTTCCGGCAGACTGAAGACAAAGAATGTAGTACTCAGCCAAATTTCCCTTCACCTTAATACCAGTCTAAGGAAGAAAATCAGCGAAGTGAAGTGTTTTGAACCTACAGCCATCTTCAACTACCAGCATGAGCACTAGTACCGTCTAGCACAGCATGGGGAAAAAAAGCAGCATCTATCTTGTGGTTAGCTGCTGATTTCCTTAGCGCAACAGCTCTGTGTGCGTGCAATTTTGCGTGAGTGCATGCGTGTGAGAGAGAGAGAGAGAGACAGAGATAACGTGATTTCAGAGCCGCCATAAAACTTAGTACCTCACTTATGCTATTCTGGATCTAAGAAATGTGCTTTTATCAGTAAGTAGTTTGTGGAAGCGGATAGTTTTATAACGTATGTCTGGATTGCGCATGCTCTCAACTTCGTCTCTGGTTATCTCTTTTTTGCTCCCATCGTTGAACAACTATGTTAATGCTCCGATGGGTAGGGTGTGGGCTTGAAGAAGATAAACAAATAAAACATCTAGTTTTGAAAGAGCAGGAAATAAGCGGAAGACAAACGGACGAATTTAAGGGCTTGCGCAATGAAAACGGACGTTCTCTGTGTATCGGCATGTGTACTTTGCGAACACTTTTTTTTTAAACTAAAGTAACAAAAAGCAGTCAGCGCCTGGAGACCACAAACGCCTGGAACGAGCACAGCAATTATTGCCCTTTACATCATCTACAAACCTGCGAACATGTCCACATTATCGATTAGCTCTGGCTAAGATGAAGAGAAAAAAAAGTTTTTGAGATTAAGAATGTTCGGGGTGGATTAACGAAGCCAACAAAAGGCAGCCAAGAGCAACACAAGGTCTTTTAAAAAATGACAGTTTTGAATTCTAACAACAGTATGGATTTCCCTTTGACTAAGAGAAGGTCCAACGCCGAGTTATCGATGGACGACATCAGCCGACTGACTGCACGTGCAGACAAACAAGAAATTGATTACACTCTCGAGATGCCAAATTTCTTTTCGGAAATCAGAATGTTCCGATTCCTCAAACACAAGGACTTGTTACGATAATGTCATGCGGACCATTAATGTTTAATTGCCACCGACTGCAAAAGAAAAGAAATCTGATTAAAGAAGACTCTTTCAAATTCACTTTACAACTTCACGCAAACAAGCACCCATGCATATGAACAAAAGCACACCGGCAGGCAAGAACACGAGTACACATTACAACAGGTACAGAAATGTGAGCGAACGGTGATAAGCAGGCCTGCCACAAAGACCACTTCATCGGGGCTTTACAAATGATACCAAAAAAACAGCCTCAGCTTTCCGCGATTAGATGTTCAGGGGATATCTCCGTCTTGACATAGCCACCATGATTTCCCTTCACATTAACGACCATCTTCTGTATCGTTTTGGGAGTCGCTGGAAAAAGACCGCCATAATCTCGAGCGCGAGCACCACTCTTTTTGATTCATCTTCTTGGACTCTGCTTTAATCCCTACTCAGACAAGACCCCGCACCTCCAGACGGACGTAAGTGGACGTCTGGCGAAAAAGCAGCTGTCTCGCCATGAAGAGTACCTGTCCAGGTCATCTCTTGTCTGCTTTCAACGCCCGTGACCAGGGTTACCGTGCACTAGGGTTCATGCCGGAAGCAAGCCTGACTGATTACGTAGGGGAAGTAGAGATGGGGGTAGAGTGAAGAGCGCCACAAAGAAGCAGGAGAGGACGAGCGGTTCTTTCTTAATGAATGCCTAATGATATTACAGTGGTCATCTTCAGGCTCAACCGCGGGTGTAAATGCAATATAAAAACTATGTTAATGGGCCCAAAAATGTCATATCCTAGGGGCTCGGGAAAATTAAGTTCACCCTACACCTCACTGAATACAAAAGCTACGCTTGGGATCTTATCTTTATGTCTTCAAAGCGCTCCTGGGTATTCGCATTTCCTGCGTCATAAAAAAAGAAATAAAACAGAAGAGTCTACACCATTTTCTGCCATCAAGATCCGACTGACGCACCTCTGCCTTAATGTTCTTTTAAGCCTCTGTGAATTTTCAGCAGGAGCATAAGGTGCCATGGGCAATGGAGAATATTCATTCATTTAAATGTTATCAGCTCGTTATGCTTGTGTTGCTGTCACCGGGCTTCTAATGATGTTATCGCTGTCACTTCTTTCGAGATATTTTCTGAGCAGGCTGCTATAAGACAATAAATATGAAAGTTACAGCTATATTTATATCCTCTCCATCCTGAAGTAGTCTTCCCACATCTCTCAATTTCGCGACGGTCTAATCTCTTTCTTTTTCAGCCATAACTATTCACAGTCAATCCTTCGATTTTACCGCAGCTACTGTCCGTATTCCCAAACACGTGAAGCCATCTCAGGAAGAAAACGGTTCATAGAAGTTAATTAAATTTGATCAAACGTCACAGAAGTACGGCAACGATCTTTAAAACAAAGGCACTCAATAATAAGTAATATTATAATCATATAAAGCAAACTTTATTCAACAGAAATCTTATTTCTCAGTGCGTATGAAGCATGCAGGATGTAACCGACAAGCTGCACGGCGTAACCTGGCTACGTCCACCCAGGTACATGTTAAACAAAGGTGATAAGAGATAATTATAACATATAAAACCAGCGATAAGAGATACAAAGAGCAGTTATAAGAAATACATATTCAACATCCAGCGTCGGTGTACCATGTGCATTCACGGTGCCTGGTAAAGCTGGTTTTTGGTTTAGGGTTGCGACGATCAAACGACCAGAGACTGATTGTCTGAAAAGAATCATAAACTGATGTTAAAAGTCAACTGCTAAAATGAAAATCCAGTACAAACTCGCATTCGATACATATTGATCTGAGCGCCCGTTTTGACACGTTTCATCTAAATGACCTTCTTGGGTCCTGCACAACATAATCGACCGAACGGTATGAAAAAAAATTTCCTTAAAGCTTCCAGAGAGACGCAAAGTTCTGAAAGGTTCACTCAGTTCGATCCTCATCCATGTTTAACTCATTCTTTCGTATAATTCGCTGTCATGCGTGTCAAGGCAATAAGACTGCTTCTATTAAGAGTGATGCCCACACAATTTCAAGAAAAACGTTTGCCAGTGGTATTTCACAGTTCATATGTTTTCTGAAACCTTTATTATTCTATATCGTCCCTGCCTTTCAAGATACAATAATTTTTTGTCAACCCTGCAATTTAACTATCCTAGTTAATGCTTCAATTTAAAAAAATCCATCATTTCTAAAATATAGTGTATAAAAAGACGAAAAGCGACACAGAGAGCCCTGTAAATTAAATGTGGCAATACATGTACAATGACGGGGTTTCTTGTTTTAGCCCCCATGCTTCGGTGAATAATTCATGACGGTCATCAGAAGATCTGCATGCAGCTATTCCCAATGTCCGATAACGCCAGGTGTAAATGATGCCACGAGAATAATCGATCGATAAGATAGAGTATCATAAAATATGCTATAATATGCAATTTATCACCAGAATGATTACAGTCGAAACATCACATATGACATGATCTTCTATAAGTTGTCGACGAAACGAGTCCAAAATAAACATGAACGCTTGACTGTGTCGCAACCATAGGTTGTTAACTATGACTTTCATGGCATCATTACCTGCTTAATGTTTATCAGACACCTTCAGGCTGACAGAGGCTAACGACGAATATGAAAAGCTTCCTTCCATCTTTTTTCACAATCCTTTCTTTGGTTAGCAGATATAAAATAAAATAAAACGCACTCCAGCATACGCGCAGATGCGAGTCACAGTAAAATTATCAAACAAGACATCCTTCTGCAGTAAGCACGGCTCGCTGAACAAGCTGGATAAGCATCGATTACATTCCAATGCACTCCCTAAGCGCACCACAAGCTCTTTTCACAAAGGTAATTATAGTGCTGTCCGCTTGGTGTACTTATACAAGCCATTTGCATTATTAAGTGTTCTAGGTACAGATCACCCGGAAAAGTAAATAAAATAACCTCTGAACTCATATCATTGTGCATTTTTATATGGTGCAAATCTAGGAGCAAGTCGTCTGAAAAATAATTTCTATATGCTTGTAGAATGGCAGTGCTGTTAACTGTAGTCTTTGCTGCACAACTCTACCTGAGCTTGGTTTTATCTCAGGTCGTAAGTCGGACTTGACGTTAAGCCCAAGTTTTTTGGGAAGAGGTTTTTTTTCAAAAGGCTTAACTTCCAAAACTTTCCAACGGGCTTGTATGCATGTGAGATCTGAATCGCCGGTCAGAAGCAGCACCTCAACTATAACTAAGTTGACTTGCATCAGAGACGGGCAATTGAAGAAATTATGAGGACCTCAAAAGAAACTCACCCTTGATGTCCGATGCTGCATCAAATTTGAAAAAAAAAACTAGACACCATTTTGATATTTTTGCAGTGAACATTGGTATACTCAACCACCTGCAGACCGTTAATCTGCCTCTTGGAAGAACAAAAGGTGTGACGTCGTACTAAGGTAAAGCAAGCAAACTAACTTTTCCTGCTAAAGAAAAATTAAAAGTTCTTAAAACACTGCCCAAGAAAGATATGTACCCGCGGATACATACGACCGACTGTACTGCTCCCATGCACATACTACAAAGCGCATTGTAAGGAAGACAAATAGACATAAATTCAATTTAATAATAATGATGTGACGTTTTATAGCGCGGTATCCCAGGCAAAGCCAGGCTCTCCGCACATTACAAGTACAAAAACACAAGACAGACAAAATTCCTGTGGCTCTGTAGAGTTAATGCAAATGCCAGGTCGTTCTTCTGCCGGATGACATTCATACATCAAGATGTCAGTGAGACAGATCTATAGTCACTGGACTGGAACAGAACGGATCAATAGTCAAACATGTAGATCAACTTGTCAGGAGAATATCCGGATGATCACAAAGCAAAAATTGCAGTACAGTTCTTCTCTATAAATTCCCATTTCCCCATACTGTATCTTGGCGTAAACAATGACACATTAGTATTTCCACTAATGCACGTATCAATGTGCCATACGTGGAACTCTCTCGCTTTCCATATCCGCCACCTTCCTACAATTGAATCCTTCAAATTTGCACTGAAAACGCACCTCTTCCTTGAGCATTACTCCTAACACAGTCCACACAATGCTCGTCCTTTTTACCCCCCCCCCTCTTCTGCTCTTGCTACTTTTCTATCCATCTTTCTCTGCAGAATCACTATATTCTCTGTTCCTGTTACTTGGTGCCTTTTTGTGATTTCTATCTTTGTTTTCTGTTTGTCGTCAGTACTGTTGTTTATTCTTCTGTCCCTCGTGTTCTATCCATTTAGTCCATGTCTCTTCCCTGTTTTAAGCGCTAAGAGCATGCTCTCTATGAGTGTAAATATGCGCTATAAAAATCTTCATTTTATTATTATTATTAAGGAAGGAAAAGAAAATGCTTCACAAAAGCATGAACACAGCATCAAAAGTATAACACTAAGAAAGTCGTGCAAGGGGAAGTCTACAGCTGTGTGCTAAGCTTTTTGACAAATTTCAATAATAATCACAGTGTGCACAACTTAAGAAGCACAGTGCATGCAGGAATGCATGTCCGAACGGCGACGAATACAAGCAGACACATGTCTGGCGTGCACACAGATGTTGGCAGAGATGTCGCATCAACACAAAAGCAGAGCAAAACAGCCCACACACCATCAAAAGGTTTCAGTCCACGCTGCAGATACACGTAAATCCAGAATCCAAAATGAAGCGAAGCGCTTCGGAGATAAGAAAGGGTAAAATATGCAGTGACAAGATGGAGAAGATATGGATGAGAACGCTGGACGACAAAATCATGCTGGCGCAGGCTACAAAAAAAAAAAAAAAAAAATCCTGAGCAGAAGCAGGCAGCAACAACAAAAACATCGATGAACAGTTGACATCACAAGCGACGAAAATCACTGGCAACGAGGGAAAGAAGACGAAGGATGATCCTCCCCTACCCCACCCGAAAAAAAGGCGAGATCAGTCAACCCCTACTTTATTTGCAAGAGAAACATTAAAAAAAAAACTGTTATTGACAACATATTCCAGCATGTGTTGTCCGAGTTAGATTATTTTTCACGCGTTTATCTGAATGTCTTCTCAGATGGCTGCTTCACAAGTTTCGAAGAGCTCCACACAATGTTACTCATATTATTTCGCGTTTTCTGAACAGAACACATTTTGCCAGGGCGTCATGCTTCGACGTTCCCATCCACGTGCCCCCGAAACGGTGGTTTATGAGCGATTGTGACATTTGCTGAACACTGTTTCATCTTCGAGAGTAAAAACGTTAGCCTGAACACACAGCCTGTGCTAGCATTTATATCATTTTGATCATGTTTGCTTTAAACGAACCGCGAACACTAGTCTGTGGAAACTTCTAATAGTTGTGAGTGTGAACACATTGCTCAAAGAACTTGTGAAGTTTGTTAATACAACTTATATTACTAATGGCTTCGCAAAGAAGAGCCCCTGGAGATTAAAACTCGGTTCTAAAAATATGGCCTACGCCGAAGAAAACACTGACGAGACTAAAAAGCCACAATACAAGATGACAAGAGCTCCAATATGCTGTGATTAATGAGCCGAAACACCTAATAGCTGTTTCATCAAAGGCAAATTTACAATTATGTCTAGGATTACCGACTACGAGAGAACAGGCTATCTAAACAGAAAAAAAAGAAAAAGAAACACGACTTCTTGCTGTTTGATGTTGGAGAACATGCTGGTCTGTAAGCTGTCAAAACACCAGCATGCGCACGCACGCAATCTCTCCTCTGATTTCAAGTGATCATTCCTTGCGAGTCTAAGCACTACACGGGAATGAAAATTTCATATTATGGTAACAGACTGGCTCCAAAAAAGCACTGCATCTTTAACCAAAAAATAGACTTTAAATAGAGCAGCAATTATTTTAAACGCAACTGACAATTATCCCAGAAATTACTAGACAACTGATACTCATGGAAATCAGAAGACAACATATTATTTATTGCTGGCTTCCCTACAGACTAACTATGATTTAGCCGGAACAATTCAAGCTTTGTGATTAGGCGCTCAATCTGCGATGGCAGATAACAACCTTTATTGTACCAGAATGGAAAAGAAATTATGTTCTTTCTACAGATTTCAGTGTAGCAATACCAAGCAGTGAAGTAAAAATAATAACAATAACATTCAAAAGCTTAAGCAAATTTTAAGACAAAGTATTTGACAACAAAATGAGAAGATGATTGTGAAATAATTAAAGTAGTATTAACTAGTTGAATTCCATAATTTAATTCAGAATGAAGCGACAAACAATCTACTATTTTACAAAAGCTACACTGAAATCTACAAGCACAGATTCCCCTTTAACCTATAAACCTATCCCGGTATGTGACCTTTTAAATACAACTCCCCGATCTACCAGTGTTCAGTAAAGAAAACACGACTGTTCTATAAAAGAAACATAATTTCTATATCATTCTTGTGCAGTGAAGGTTTTTATTTAAATCACACTCCCCAAAATCGGGTGAGGTTTTTCAAAGTGTTTCAAGTCTTTTTATATCGACACGGACATTAAAAAAAACCAGCTACTCAGGAAAAGTCGACCATGCACAAGGCACAGGAGACGGGTTGTTATTGAACACCTCAAAGCCAATAACGTCTAACATTTCCTCAGGACCAAACAGACATTTGCGTGGCGTTCATTTGATCAAGGCAACGATTTCACACGAGACAACAAAAATGCGGAACGGCATTTCGTGTCTTGTCTCTTGACACGCTCTCCGTCAACGTGTCCAATTCTTTGGCTTTTAGCGCAGCCTCAAATCGGGTGTTAATGTCTGTTATTCCCACACCCGTGTGTGCGCGCTCGCATGTGTGGGGGGTGTGTGTGTGCATGCGTACCTATTATATATCCTAACCATTTTCCTGTCCTCCTGTTAAAGGCACGTCTTAGTGCAGCATTGGAGTCGCCGGTACTATCTGGGTGAGAAGAAATTCAAGTCACGTACACTCTAGTGCTGTTGTTTATTTCTAAGCACTGACTAGACCTGTCGTTTAGCGAGCAGGCGCATTTTTTTCTTCCCCGTGTAAGCTGCCGAAGAACTTGTTCTGCGCTGTCTGGATTGGATTCTGTGAAATGGCTAACGCTTGTCTGATTCCGAAGTTCACAGTTGCGCGTCAGCTCCATAAAGTCCCGTCGCTTCCTCTGCGTCGCTGCATTTTCCATTAGCAGTGGATGAGAATAAAGCCATCTCCGTTCTTTTTTTTTTTTTTAACTGACAACCGAGTTGTCAGCGGACAGCTAGCCGACATCAGGCATACTGTGCTTCAAATCAGATCCCCTTTTCATTCCTTCCTTCCATTCTATCTAATCACCAGGTCACTGCCTAAATCCCAAGGGAAAACTTCATCCTCGTCCTTAATCTCCACTAACCTGGAGTGATCAATGAGCTACACCTTTGTTTTAATCTAGTTACACACCCTGTCACTGTCAACTCTTGAATTTGCTCTTTAATTCTGAAATAGGAGGGAGGGAGGATCACCGTGTGTTATATTGCCATTATATATGTTACACGTCTTCGGCAACCCCTCTCCCTCTCCCCGGCCGGCCAGATAAGAAGAAAAGAAGAAAAAAGTAGATCTTTAAGCAAAATACGTTACTTAAATGGACTTCAGTATAAACAGCAATTCACGCCACAGACGTAGACGTCTAGCAAATATTAAATGACAATATATATACCTCAGGGGACTGTCTGTTGTTCTGACAAGCGTTCGTGATTAATGTCTGCGGTAAGCCAAATGCTGACATTAATAACCTTGATTCTCAACGCCTATACCATCAGCAGCGTAGGCCGATGCTCACACCAGGATGATATTGGAATTAGACACTCGAGACCGACTAAAACAAGGAAAATCCCAGTACCAGGAGAAATCCCCACGCCGCACAGCGTTAATCATTGTCCGTCTCGTTGTGCAGTATATTTACGTCTGGGAAGAAACCCTCGGAGCTATGGTCTATTAACACAGCACACGGTTTCCACCTGTCACCATTCACAAGATGTGACCTCATTCTGTCTCCTGTTCCAAACAATTAACAATGCCCCCAAGAAAAACAAATCCGACAGGATGGAAGAAAACTACTTCGCAAGCATCAGCGCATCCATTTCTGCTTTCTAAGCTAGAAACGTCAAGCTGTACATATCACTCTTTCATGATCTGTCTTCATTAGGGCAGCCCAAGAATTGTCCTCGGATGTCACCCTCGCTGCTTGTACTTCGGTGCCAAACAAAAAGGGTTGTCTCAGCTGGATTTCACTTCTGGTTACCGCAAAACAGAAACCCTCTTTTTTTAGCCACGGAAGGTTCTGTGAGATATACTTTTAGTTTGTGGAATATGGTTGGAAAAGAATTTGTACCAAATTTTTTTTAAAGCTGCACCAGCGCATTTAAGCGGCTTCACTGAAGGACTTACCACAGAGTTGACTGAGCTTCCTCCGTGTGCTCCTTCGCCGAACATCAGTAGATTCTTCTTCCTAACTACAACCAGCAGAGAAAGGCAGACTTTGTCTGATTCATCGCAGCTAAATTTCTCTTTTAACGGATAGGAGCCTGGTAGATAACGGCAAACTAATCAAACCACGGTAGCAGACACGAATTTTATTTTAAAGTAGCATCGATCACATTAATGAGCATCAGTCGTCTACCGACCTTTTCCTCCGGCACAAGTAAAAACTCGCTCTTCCCTCCGGCTTTGTACTTCCCCGTGAAAATGTAGTCACATGCCCGCGCCTGGTGATGTCTGCGGTCAGATGTGAGCAAACACTGGGAAACCTAGACAGATAAGGGATGCGAAACCCGACACACCGCAAACGGCTGTCGAACATTCTCCCAAACACATAAGGTGCTTTCACGCATGCTTAGCAAACGGCAGATGTCTAGAACACGAAAACGCAATGTTCATGGCAGCTACTCGCCAAAGTAAAGTAATTCGGGCAACTACATTTGGGTTCTTTTTCAGTTACTTAATACGGTTGCATCTCGGCCTGTGAGGCAATTCTACAGATACCTGTCATTTCTCTCAGCACTCCAGACTCTTCAAGCACGTGGAGGAGGTAATGAAGGGGAAGTGGCGGCCACCTGAGCCTCAACACAGGACCTCCGCGGCTTCATAATCAAGGGTCTGTAACCACGCAGAAGCATTCATTTTGGTGCTGGCAGGTCCTCTTCTGATGGCAGCTCACACATGAGCATACCCGCTGGGCTCTCATCAATCTCACAAAACAACTTTCCTTGCCTTGCTGAACTCGCGTCTCCACATCTCAGTGCATTCTCCCTACCAACACCATAAAATAACTTGCCACAGACATTCACTCACTTCATCAAACTACATGCATATATATCTACATAACTCTCAACATTTGGGAACTTGTAAATATCTTACAGTATGCGACAGCTTCCGGGTATTCGGGTTTAAAGTAGATCGTTCAGTGCAGATAAAAAGAAGAGTGTTTTATAACGGGCACGGAGACCCATAAACGAAATTTTAAGCAAAGTTCTCTGCTGGAGGTTTTGTACGCACTCGTCTAAAATAACTGTAAGAACATCTCTCCAAACGTCAACGTTAAGGCGATCGGTGTTTGCACAGGAAGCTCGTGACAACAAGAGAACATTTAGAAGCATCATGAAACAGACAAGGCGTAGAATATTAGCACTGAACGAGGCCCAAAATATAGGGAAACCATAAATTTTATTTAAAATGAACAATAGTAATAGGCACTTTTGCTTTTTCCTTACTGCGGAGGCCTGCGTGGTGCATCTTCACGGCACCTCATTTTCTAACCCAAGACCTTCGCAGCAAGCCAATAGGTCGGAACTAGGAACACCGGGCTTTCGGCAAGCGGCAAATCAAAAGGCTGTGGATCTATATTCTGCCTGTGGGCGCCGGGCGCCAGCACCCACATCTCATTTTGCAGGCGATGCCTACTAACAGCTTTCCGTGCGAACCTAGTCTATCGTTGAGACCTTGTGCCACGTTACTTATGACTTGTTTACTGTTCAGAGAGGAGTGCGTTATTAGCATGGCCACAGTGTAATCAAGGTAAAATGAAAGATGGTCTTTGAGCACATCAGTTTTCTTGTACTTTCATCTCATCGTCGGCATTCCTTTCTTTCGTTCTTTCCATTAACTTGGGTAGGTTGCGAGCATTTGTTTACGGTGCGCGTGTGCATGTGAATGCGTGTGTATATGAAATTGGAGCAATGCATGTCCGCGTTATCTAATGGAGTTTCGCTATTACGATCATCACCTTACCTCTGCTCCTTTTAACGATTCTGGTTCCCGCGGCAGCTGTTGTTGACTTGCAGGGCGTTGTGGTGGCTCTGCGTTTCTTTCATCGTGTAATTCCTGCTGGACCTCCTGTTCACCCTGCCTTTCAGAAAATGCTGGACAACACGTTTGTGAGGAGGGGGCAGGGATGTGGGGATCAACGGGGAAACAAGTTCTCTCCCCCGCCTGTTGCCTGTTGTCAGTATCTACAGGACGGTAACTCCCTTCACAACCTACACCTTCACTGGAAGGAATGACAGCGTCACGCAACTTTCGTAGCTTGTTGCCCATTCTGTCATAAGCTATTGGCAAACTAATCCTACTGTAATATTCGTCTTCCTGCTGCTAAGCAGAGGAAACCGTTCCGATGACTTCTGCAACTGCCAGTTGAATCTTGTCACAGTTTCATAATTTAAATAGTGGTTATTTCGGGAAAAGAAAAGACTACGTGAACTTTATAGTCTAATCACTCTCCTCTGACATGCGGCCTGCTTGACTATCTGAAATGCAAAGCAGCTCGTCCAAACTCAAAGTATTAGTTATCAATGCACTGAAAAAATTAAAATGCTGCAGTCAGAGTTCTACTGACCTGCTGTCTTTCCCAAAACGTCAAGGTCAATTTTCCGGCGCTCACTTGCTGAAGACACTCAGTTACACGCTTAGAAGTCTGAGGATATAGAAGAGAAACAGAGCTCTCTTCTCCAAGACTTTACTGTTCGTACTCTATAAACTCTGTTGCTTGTTCTGGTCCAAAACGCGAAGAGTATTCAGCACGTTGTCCTGGCCACATGAACTTGATAACCTCACAAACCCAGCGACCAGTCACACGCCAACAAGTTTAGATGCTTCTCCTGCTCGCGGAACAAACATGCCGTGTCCAAAACACCAAAAAAGCACCAACCAATAAATAAATAACAGGAAAAAACAACGCTGCCTGGAAAACACTGCAAGACGGCAGCGCCAGCATGCACATCAATAGCCACTACGCTTGTTCCGTGTCGGGCTGCTGCGGTCCCGTGAGCACAGCTTCGTCCGCACACACGTGCCTGATCGGGCGAGCGCGGAAATTTGCTACGATTATTTTAAAAATTATTATTCATTAACTGCAGGTCACGTCACATGAAACAGACAGCGAGAAGGAATCCTTCGCAGAGTGATGCGAAAGCCGAGGTGACAAGAGGCCGTGGTTTGTGGCGGTGCCGGCCTGTACCGTGTGTCGTAGTCACCGCTGCCACTGTACGGCAGAGCCTGCACGCTCGCCACAGCCCACTCCACTGGTACCAGCGGTCCTGCGCGCTCTCAATCCAGTCCAGTTTGGCCTCTCGCTGCGCAATCAATGACCCTGCATCAGCGCCCTCCAGCCTACTTTTTATCTACAATCATTTCCTGGCAAGGTGGGGGACTTTTTATTTTCCTCTCTTCCTACAACTAGGAATTTGTTCCGCTTACCACCACCACTACTACTACAGTGGAGCAGGCTTTCTCGTAAGCTTTCCTCGTTGCGCTGTGTTGCTGATCTCAGTCACCTGGGAGTCAGTTACTGTAGCGACCAGTCCGGCCTGTTTTCGCACCGAATATACACAAGCAATTAGCAAACCCTAGCTTAGCGTAAACGGCCTTTCACGCAGGTAGAGTGGCTTTGCCCAGCGCATCTGACTGCCGTGAGACAAAATAAGGGCGAGCTACTCCACTGTTCCCCCCGAGCATGGTTGGAGAGCTATCCGTCTAAATTATTTTCCTCTGCGGACGTGCCTGGGGCTATGTATTACAATGCACACATTTTTCCAACACAAACCCTCGCTGAAAAACACATCCCTGAGAAGACATATCGTACGTTATCTCCTGCTAATCCTCTGAAAACATTCTCTGCACGCACACATCCCTCCCATGCTACACAAACTGCCTTGTGAGAAAATGTGTGTGGGTTTAGGAAAGGGGGGGGGGTGTGGTGCGCTTTTGAAAGTCTTTCTCTACGAACCAATAAAACTATTACTGTAAAACAAGCTTTTAAAAACTGCTTATTGCAACTTCATTTTCATCTTTCCCGGCCTCCAGCCGTTCCAGCCCCTCCTCACCAAAGTGGATGCAGATGAGTAGGACGCTGGGAGTTCGTGTGACACAGATTACGCATTTGTCTAACTCATGAAATATTCATGCTCTGCTTAAATTCAGGATGTCGACAAACTGCGTGTGTGCGTGTGCGTTTGCCACGGAATGGCCGTATAGGGCTGTAAATGGACACTAAGTGAAGGCTGAATAAATGAACAGTCAATAACTGGGAAGTATTCACGGCACATATGATAACAAAAAGCAGTGGACAAATAAGAGTTCCTGCTGCGACACCGCTTACACGCTGCAATAAATAGCGACAGAAAGTGGCTTGTAAGTGACCTAGTGTTAGTCCTTGCAAGTGACCAGGCCCTGGTATTTGCAAGTGACCAAAGCCTAGTGCTCGCAAATGACCAGATGCTGGTGCTTGCAAGTGACGTTAAAAGAGACGCGAAGTAGATCCACTAGCCCGCCCCTCAAAGGTATATTGCCTAACGCTAATGTCCTTGAGACAGCATCCGACAGCTATAAAATATGAATATCAAAACAAGGGCGACCCGGGTTACTGCAAAAGTGGGTCGACAGTGGACAGTCTCACGATCCAGCTTGTTCCCTCACTTAACTGCCGAGTGACGAGCAGGACGGGCAAGGTTAAAATATCACAGTTGCTGGAGTACATGACTCTGAATACCGCCGTCGAGTCGTGGCCGTAGCACCTTACTATCTATCTCCCCTGTAAATAGTGGGGAATCATCCTAAAGGCATCTTTCAGCAATACGCTCAGCAAGCACTCTTCAAATACTTCGAAAAAGACAAGAAAAAACTGAAAGGCAGCAACTGTGATTTATCTTGTTATAACAGTTTTTGACTGCATCTTGAAGAACATCTTTATGCAACACTTTCTCCCAAGCTCAAAAAGTACCACGAATTAAAGCCAGATCATTTACTTATTTGAGCCTTTAACCGTTGATAAATCTTCCACATTTAGTCCTTGTGTTTAACCTTTGACGATTTCGAAAAAGAAAACAGAAGTGGCTGACGTGATTCGCCTAAAAAGGACTCCTCAATGCTGAAAGGGGTGAGGAATTGAGGTGGGAAGGAGTGAATATTGATTCCCAAGCTTCTTTTACTGCGACTGCTGGGTTATCTGGTGAATTGAAGGAAATATCCTTAAAAGCAGTCATGAAATTGCACAAATAAAAAAAAAATTCGATGCATTATGCTGAAAATTTTCATTCACCACAGCAGTCCTTTCTTTGCAGGGACCAAAAAGAAAATTGTGTGGGTGGGAAAACAGATGGTGACGTCAGGAGTGTCTCTCCCGGCTTTCCTCCTCATACAGACGTGTGCGAACTCCCGCACTTTTATCCGTGACGAAAGAGTTCGAACACCTACTACAAGAGTGAAATCTATGTTAAATGTCGCGAAAAGAAACGACGAGGAATTTCTCGATCCCGAAATACCAATCCCTTCAACATCAAATGTCATCTGGGTCTCGCGTCTGCCTGGAGAAACCTCGATCGACACATGAGTCTTGCTAGAGAGTCCTATTCTGAGAGCGCCTTTAACTGCTTCACGCCAAATCAGTTTGCTGCCTTTGTCCATGTACAG
This sequence comes from Marisa cornuarietis, assembly GCA_004794655.1. NCBI lineage: Eukaryota > Metazoa > Mollusca > Gastropoda > Architaenioglossa > Ampullariidae > Marisa > Marisa cornuarietis. Next base: position 4,298,748 of record SMMW01000025.1, read on the forward strand.
CCTCTAAAGACTTTTCTCTCCTTTTAGCCCGACCTTCCCGCCAGCAAGTCTGATGGAGGTGATCACCAACATGCCCTTGTGCAAGATCTAAGACAGTAGTTAATTACAGTTAACTAATAAGTAAATAGCATTTTCAAACAATGTTTGGAAGACATTTTAAAGTGAATGGAAGTTGAACACTGTGACTTTTCAGTTTTAGAAAGAGTATTAGTCCAGGTCAGGAAATGGATTTATCTAGGATATTCCACACTATCTCTGACCTTATCAAGTGTACATTGAAAGCATTTTTGATACAATGTCCCTAAAATGAATTCGTTGACTAATCTAAGTGTAAAGAAATAATTCACAGCTCACCAGCCAAAACTATATGGGTTTGATAATGCTTATTCAACATACTATCTTATTATACTAATATTTTAATTAAAATTTTGTTACGCACTTAAAAATACTTGTTCGACAATCTGTCATAAAGAGACATGATGCAGTATATCAATCTGTGCACACTTAATTTAGCTGAAACTTAAATCATAAAAAGTATGTAAACAATCTCCTTTTAAATATATTGACCTGTTTTAACATTGTTTACACATCATCTGCAAATATGAGGAATATTAAACATAAAAAATTAAACATCAGAATAAGAATATGAATCGCTGGTCTAAAAGAGAGAAAAATTATTTTGAAAATCATATTCTTGAAGGTGAATTGCACTGTGGCAGCCTGACTGGTGTGCACGTTATGACCTCCACACAAAGCAAATAGAGCAAGAACAATCAGATAACTTCAAAGATCCTTGCTAGCATTTATCATCAATATCCATTAAACACACAATTTCATCAATGTTAAATGACAAATACCCACTGATACTGCCCAATCTGGTGCTGCCATTAAATGGTAGTGGTATCAGAACCAAATATCATGAATTATCTGCTTTTACAATATCCAGTTAACTTCACTTGCTCAAGGCTGCCTTAAAAGTAATGGAAATAGTTATGTATGGATTATCCTCTGCTAAAAACTTAAATTTCATAATAGTGAAATCAACACAGGATTATTTTGATTTCTATGGTAGTGTATGTCTTACACAACTTAGACATCAACACCAAAAACCCCATTATCATTATATTCATTTTTTTAATGGCAGCAGTAATTCTAAAACCTAAATCACAACCAAAAAAGCAGGGTTTTTTTAAAGAACCCCCATATAAAATTATCAACTATTTTCTGAAAGGGTGCACATTAATGTAATTATTATCATATGTTGATGCACTTCAAACAATGTCATTGACGTCTGATAACAACTAAAGATGAAATGTCACTCTCCTATATCTTGGTTTCTCTTTTACAAAGTGTTATGTGCAATAAGCAATGAGTAATTGACCTGAACACTTTTCGGTTTTCAGACTCCAACTGCCAAATCATTTACATTTTCTGCATTAGCAATTTTTGTTTTGAATCTTATATGTTTTATGCTTACATCATGAGAAACCCCATGACAAGTGCTCCTCCTAGACCTAAGCTGTTGCACACCGCCTGTAATGTTAGTGATTGAAAAATATAACCTCCACATAAAACTAGCTTTTCCTGTAATATAGTTCAAAATATCACATAACCATGTTACTACAACACCACCCATCAGTATTACAATTATATTCTGTAGTGTTGTCTTCTCAGAATCAAAAAAAAAACAAAACCAACTCAATTAGACTTCAGTAAGTCACTTCTTTACCCAGTAGTTCTGATTTCACAATATTATAATGCTGCAGTATATGCTGTCCTTTAAGTAGTTAAGCCATAAAATAATGCCAAAAAAGAAAAAAAATTGCTTCAAATAGTACAAGCAGACTATCTTAAAGTCTGTCATTTCTATTTCTTTCTCCCTTTTTTTTTTTAAGAAAGTGGGTATGTACAATTTGCTATTCTATTTTTAAAGTTTGTTAAAAGTATGAATCAGTGTAAAAACACACATTTTAAAGGACATCCTTTCGATAACAAAATATTTCATACAGTTCAGCAACTTTTTGTTATTGCCTGTAATATACTTTGTACGTATGCTTGCATCCATTCTTGTTCTTCTTCTTCATCCCATCCCTTAACTCAGCGTTTCTCAACCTTTTACTTGTGCGCGCCCCTCTTAGCCACTAATACCTATATGAGATATGAGAAAATGACCGCCTTTGCGGCCCCCTTTTCAGCAGCTTGCGCCCCCCTTGGGGGGCGCGCCCCCCAGGTTGAGAACCGCGGCCTTAACTGGTACTGGGAAACACAATGGGACACAGCATGGGTGAATGGTGGCTCATGAGGTACTTTTGTGTTCATGTACATATACATGCACTTGTTTGTAACTTAAAGATCAACTGGATGTTTATTTCTCTAAGTTGTATGTTATGCCTTTAAAAAATTGTCAATCCAACTATGTTCTACTATTCTAGCAAAAATAACAAATGCCTGGAATAAGGATAGATGGAGAAATAGAAGTGTTCTATGCCCACTCTTTATTAATTGCTACTGTTATGTTATTTAACATGCATTATGTTATTGAACTGTTATTCTACTCTCATGTAAAAATGACTAATTTGTAATGTGAAAAAACTGGTTCCAAACACCCCCTCCCAAAATAATAACAAGTAAGCAAACCAACCTGTCAAAAGAAAAAAAGAAACAAACAGTGAAATATGTTTATCCCTGATTGTAAAAATCCTTTTTCTGAAAATATCATGCCATTTTCTAGAAACACAAAAAATTTTTGCTCAGTATTTTAACTAGTTTAAGACATTGTCTGAAAATAATACACTTTTAACTTATTATCTTATCATCTAGCTTATTCTCTGAACTACACAATGATAAAGAATATTTAGAAGAAAAAAAATTAAACCATAAACCTACTCCTACCATTAAACATTTTATATCAAAGACTATCCCACTAATTATGTGCGTCAATTAAAAATTCCCAATTATGAAAAGAATTCTTTTTAAAAAATATAGGCCTACCTAAGAAAAAATCCATATAAGATGCTTTAAAACAAACTTGATGCAATACAAGCCAAAGAAAATGCTTATTTCTTAAAAGTATCATTGGAAACAGTGACTAAAGGCCAGAGATATTTATGAATAAATTGTGCAACAACTGTGCTTCGCTGAGGGTTTTTTAATAAATATGTTAGACGCTTTGACATTATATGTCAACAAGCATGTGTCATGTAAAGATGTGTTATTATGATTATTTTGCTAAAACGTTTCCACATGATTCCGTTTCATCCTTCAAATTTCAGCTTCAAATAAATTTTCACATCACTACATGCGCAACTTGTAAAACAATTGATAATACTACTGTTATTTTGCTTGTATAATACTATTAACTTCATTCGATGCTTTTTATTCACTTTTCATGAACTATAGTCGATGTGCGCAATCCTAAACTTTATTCTCAACGTTGCCTCAAATCAATTTTAGTCCGTAGATTATGTGTACCCTCAAAGATACTGGACGAAGTAACGAAACTAAGCGAAGTATGTGAAACTCGAACAGTGCACAACTACAAGGCACTTATTTTACGTCTTGAGTACTTACCTTTTCCAGACGCTCGAAATATTCCTTCAAAAAGGTTAGAGGGTTTTCTGGCTTGTTGACGCATAGTTGTACAATGCAATCTTTTAGTAACTGCTGTATGTTGTGCTTCTGCACATAGGCTTCGCACTCTTTCAAGCTTTGCTCCTCGTCTGCATTCGCCGCCATGCTGGTGCTAATGACAGCAACAAGAACTATGTAGCAGGTCACCCACGATTGGCCGATCAATGCTACTTCCTGTAAATAGTGGCCAATGAAGTACGAGCTTATAAAACTCACTTAAATCCCCTCTATCTGCCTTTGTAAGGATATTCGCCGACTGCTACCTTTTTGACCCGACTGTCTCTAACAAACTCAGCAAGAACGTGAGGCCAGATATTGACTAACCAGAACCATTAAGAAATATCCAGAGAATTTTTGCTTTTGTTGCATGCTTTTCCCTTAAGTAATGATTGATTTCTGCGGTTATACGGAAGAAACAGAAAACAGGATTTATTGAGTTTGGCACTGACGTCAGCGGTAGCATCCAGACACGCACATACCGCGGGCTAAACCTGACTCGCCAGAGCATCAATCAGATAAAGCAACGGTTTGCGAACAGCAGTAGCCCCGCAAAAATATGCCACCCACTATTTCATCCAAGCCAGAGCTTTCCAGTCTCTTCTTGTTGAGTCAGCTGGTCTGTACTTCAAAACTGTGTTGTATATATATACGCACGCGTACACGATATCCCACCCTCCCACTTTCAGCGCGATGCTTGCTTTCATACGTGCGCGTGCCAGCAGGGCAAGGGAACGATTTTTTTTTTTTTTTAACGCCCCAAACACTGCAGTCTTTCAGAGGAGGGCTTTGCAGCTTTTGCTGATTCAAGGACGCCAAGATATTTTTTCCTCAAAAACATGTACAGTGAGATATCTGACCAAACTTCGGATGCAGGGTCGTGCGTAATTTACAATTAAATCTAAATTACAGTACAGTTTGCGCCAAATACTCCATCATTTCTTGAACTGATGCTCTCTGGTTACTGCCATCGCGATCGAGCTGGGAGATGTAGCGAGAAAAAAAATGAACATAATCACCCGTGTCAAATATCGGGTCAAGGTTTTCTGGACGTGCAGAGGAGGGTTAGAAACCATCTGCTTCTGACTGCAAGTCTGCAACTTCTCTCTTGCATAAATATGCGTGAACTTTTCTGCTGTAATCTCTTGCTGAAGCTGTGTAATAATCGCAGTTAATGCGAGGGGTCGAAAATCATTTTGAAACTTACAGGGGGAAAATATAAACCAATGTTATTTGTATGGGACTGGCTGACATCGAACAAGAAGGGACGACATTTACTATAAATACATCAAAATGTTTATCTACACCGCTGTTCCGATGATAGTCTCTCGTCATATTCGTCGATTCAGTTTTTTTTTTTAAATCTTTGTCAACCTCCACTTCTGCCCTAGTCTGGTGCTATAACCACGGATGTGTATAGTTCGTGCAATAACTGTTACGGTCGTACTTTCTATGTAAGCTGAGAATTAAGTTGACGAGCATGTTAACTGCTGGACTGCCGTTCATAATGTATGCCTGCTATCATCCAGTTACATAATCCAGCTCCTGCTTCTATAAACCACATTACTACCTTCTTAGGTAAATCTAATAGATGCATGGCTGTGAAGCACTAGCTTGGCGATCGCCGGACAATATGTCTTCTAGCTTCCAACTTTTGTTAGGGCGGGAAGTCTGCGCCCCCACCCCTCCACCTACGAGTTCTTAACACGTACATTACCAAGCAACGCCGTGTAACAAGCGTGTACATTTGTCTGTCTGTCTGTCTGTCTGTGTCTGTCTGTCTTTCTGTCTGTGATTAAAAAACAAAGCTTCAGCCTTTATTAACAGCATTGCCAGAAGGTCCCAGATTCGAACCGAGAGTGGTTGTAGTGAGAATAGTAAAACCAGTGAGATTGCTAGTCGTAGTAGTAAGAAAAAAGTGTAAAATGACTACTAAATTAAAAAAAAGCCTGCTAAAATTAGTAGACATAACTTTAGCGATAATGTTGGCAGCAAGGTTGAGAAAACCATGAGCTGTATAGCTGTAACAGAACTGGCAGAATAAATATAGGTAACCCACTAAATTTTGCAACAGCGGTCTGCTTCAGAGTTCTTTGCACTGTTTTAGAGAAAAGATCACCGAAAGATATTTGTTCTCATTTGCTGATATACGTGAATAGGTTCATGTTCTCACTTCTAAAGAATATACATTCATCAGTATTAAAAGGAGAAAATGGTAAATAAAAATACATGGTAAAAAGAGCACTCAAACCCGCATAGGACACATTTCTTATACTGGTCATTCCAATACATGCACAATCCTAAAGCGCAGTGATACAAAGGTTTTTGTCAGGACAAAGATTTTCTTTCTTTTTATAAGATTTTTTTTTCAAGCTGCAGGATTATAGGAATATGCTTGAGGAATATCAAAACCCCAGCATTTCAGCCCTGAAGGCATAAACCCCTACCGCCATGTCCATCAAATCATGTGCACTGTCCTCCCAGAACAGGTGTCTCGAAAGTATTTTCCTGTTCGGTGGGCCATAAAGAACAGCCCGAACTACTGGTCGATCTAGGACAGAATGCATTCTCTCGCCGCCTTCTTTGCCGAAAGAAAAAAAAAACTCGAATAGAAAACACGCTGAGAAAACCAGACGAAACCATTATGCAGCAACCCTTCAACTACAGTTCACAAGGGAGAAGAGAAAAAGGAGACCGCCTAAAGCAGGCGCGGACGAAATCCTCGAGAGAAATGAAGATGACAGACACGACGTGAGATGGTCATGGGGTAGTTGCTGGCAGTGATGTCAAGAAATGTTGCCGGCCTCCCTCTTCCCCTAACTCCCTGCGTAGAGTATCCGACCAGGTCGACATGTTTACGCGAAGCTAAGAGTGTTAAATTCTCTTCTGCACTTAAAGGAAAATGAAAAGTTGGATGTAAATGATAGATAGATACTAACATCCTGCATCGTGTCTAAAGCACAGTTGTGTGCCGGTTCTCGGAGGCCGTCCCGTTTCGCACTTTTTTCGCGAAGGAAAGCAGATCAACCCACGATCTCAACATCACCATTTGACAAGAAACCTATTTTCTCTCCCGCCAATCCTTCTCCCCTTCGCACAGTTCATCGCTGTACTCGGGTTTAAAATTGTATGGCACGACTTCATGATGCTAGCATTTAGACCACCGCATTTTGGAAACTGAAACTAAAGGCTTGCGCCAAATGGTTGGATGAAGCAACTCGACAGCAAAACATGGCAGCCTTCTTGTACCGCCCAAGAATTTCGTTTTAGACGCGACTGTTCTGCAGCCCGAAATTTTGAGTGGAAATAATTCAGTATCTATCATTAAAGCCCAGATTGCCCTTTCCCATGCATTTTCCTTTAATTGCTTGTCAGAAAATCAGAGGTAGGGTAGAGGGAATAAATGCTAGATTTATTCTCTAAAACCCCTTCGACTTCACTTTTCTACAGTTGACGAGGCCGAAGACAATGGTTTATCTAAAGAGAATTCATTGATTATTGTGGCATCTGCTGTTTCCTTTACTGTTTTTTTAGGAGCGTAGTTTTTTTTTTCTTCCGCTGCTTCCGTGACTGCATTAAGGAGCATGTTTTTTTTCAATTCGGCATCATTTCAGCGTCATTGCCGCCGTCATCGTCATTGACATTGTTTTTTTCTAGTAGTCTTAATCGTCTCCAATTGTGGTTATGTCGGTAATAGCGCAGCAGTTTGCTTGAACAACGGAATGGAGCTTTTTTCCCTTTTTGGTACCAAGAACATTTACTTCAACGTGTGAAACGATGTGAAATTTGTTGAAGATGCAGTTGCTGGTTGTAAGGAAGCTTTACAGCTGCGTGGAAGGATGCTAAAAAAACGAATAAAGATGGTTATATTACAAACTGCAGCAAGGGAGAAAGTCCTAGCTAAGGAGTGCGTAAGTGGGGGTGGCGGTTAAGTGGGGATGAGTGTCTGTGCGTTTCAGTGTCTCCGTGTTATTCTATGCGGTGCTATCTAAAAATGAAATGTCAACAACAAAATGAAAGTATCGTGACTACCTAACCAACAATACACAAAAAGAACGAATACCCAAGTATCACCAACATTGCCTCCACCAGTGCTACCGACCCAATGAAAACTCATTTACAAAAATACAAGTGCCGCTACTTTCACCTGATGTCTGAAGTCCCAGTGTACTGTGATCACCCCAGGAACTAAGAGCAGTCCCAGGTTGAATTCAAAAGAAACAGTGGCATCATCGATCTCGATCGTGTCAGGTGAGTGCAGAGAAAGATCAATTCTTCCTAGAGACCTGTTAATTTGCTGATCGGTATAAAGCATTCAAGGAAATCACTACAAATCGATTCACTTTGCCGTAGTGAACGCTCATCAGATGTAAGTGCCGTGGAAAGTGATTGAATCTAGAATAGTTTAAGGAACATGACATGAACCTGGATCAAGCTTTATACAAACCCGTTTCAGGAAATACTCAAGACTAGGGCATAAATAATAATACTGAAATAATACTCAATTTTCGTGTGGGACGAATGATGGCAATAGTATGGTTTAAGGTAATAGATCGGCTGCAAATCTTCAAGACTCTCAATTCGCCCCAAATACTGGGAAGTTACTGAGCAGTTATTACGAGTGCAACCTTCAGTGTCTCTATCGCTTGCTAGTGAATTTTGCTCAACTTATTTGTTTGTTTGAAAAATGCCATTTCGATGTCTTCCTGCTTAGAGGTTGACGCTACTTTGTTTTTAGTGACGAGTCAAGCACTAATTGTTTCTTACAGGCTACTCGTGATGGTGTCTCCGCTTTGGCATCCATGTGAAAGTTGTCCTGAATGATAACAGCTCTAACCCTGAATATGGACCTTTTCGAAGAATTATGCATACTGAGCTTCTTATGTGCTTACTATGAATAAAAGTTGTCGTCGAAACATTGTTAGCAAACCACGTTCCACCGCAATTAGTTTCAAATCACCGACCTTGTTTCTCGTGAATTTTCGAAACAGAGAAAACGAAAGTGATGTGAATACTTTCATGTGTGAGAATCTGCAGCAGACAATGGGTGCTTTTAGCGAAGGGTGATACTTTGTCAGCATTAACATTGCCTTTCACTTTCAGAGATCTTTATTCTAGAGAATTTCAGTGTTCATATTATTCTTCGTCCCACTATTGAATCTTCAGATGAATAATACTGGTTTATCTCGCTTTCTTAAAGTTCCTTAAAGTGGATACCTTTGAAGTCTTAATGAGAACGAACAGCCTGCAACGTCGGTATGATTGTGTTGAATGAATTATTGAGAAGTACTTTACGTTTGAAAATTTGTTGCTAAGCATGTTCCTGTCGATCAAGTCAGTATTTTTTAGCAGTGCACTTTTTATAGGCTTTATTGTAAATCTACTGTGCGGTGGGCACACTCCTGTCTTTTCGTGGCGCACTGGTGCTGTCAAGCTTATATTTTTATTATTTAATACTTGTACCTGGGTTCACGTTCGCGCTTGCCTCAATGTAAGCTCCGCTTATGGCTCCTACATTTTTAGGGTACACTGTCAATTTTATCAGTCTGCAGAGGAGATATGCGCTGATTGTACCTTGACCATGCTGACGGCAAGGACCGCACATAAGCCGGAAGAACCTTAAAAAAACAAACCCTTGGCGCCCTAAGAATACAGGCACTATTGTGTTAGTTTTAAATGTATGATTAACTGCTATAACTAGGTGGAAAGGATGAAAAAAAATCGGCAGCATGACTCTGCCACTCCACTTTTCCACAGTGATTTTCCGCCTTACATCGATTTGATCCTATCTTTTATCTTCTTTTTTTTCTTTTTGTTCGCTAAAATTACATCATCAGTCGACTTCTAATGACAGCTATGGCTTTCTATTCCAGTTGCTCCCAGGGGCCGTATTGTTGTGAAAAGGATGTCCTCTGGCCATGGTTCTATCCCGAGTGTCTGACAGCTGACACAATCTCAGATTACGTAATCTTCTTTGCTTGTCGGTTTACAGCTTGGAATCAACAGAGAAAATCACACTGTGACTAAAGAAGTTTTCACGGGAGTTGATCAAAACAAGTGCATTCCAATTTCACCTTTCTAATAGTTTTAGCAGATTTCTGAGCGTTGTGTTACGCTTTGCACCATTAACTGTCTGACCTTATGAAGTCTTCTTGAAGAAACCTCGAAAGCAAGGATGAATTCACAATAACCCCCAGCTGGTTAGACATCCAAAACAGTCCTCTCAGACAAAATATGTGGAAAAAAAACAAGATAGAGCAATACAACTGGAAGGAGAGACAATACAAAGATCGTCAAAAAGAAAATAAAGAGAAATCAGAAATACCTCTACAGTGTAACCCACACAACGCCTTTCCTTTCCGCGGTTACATATGGGTTGGCCAGTTGCACAAGAGACAAAACAAGAGTAGCTGTCTGAATAGTAAGAAGATTCTTTATTTGTTCCTCTGCAGAATTGTGGAGGTGGACGCAATGATAATTCACAGGATCACAGGAATCTTAATCCAAGGCATATAAGAAGCACAGAGTACACACACACACACACACACACACACACACACACACACACACACACACACTCGGCGACTACATTGTCACGATCACCAAATGATTTCAAGAAAGAACGCTCATTATCGCTCCAGCCCCGACTGGTTATATACCTTCCCCCATCGAATCATTTATTCAGGAATCAGGCCTACCGGTCCAAAGTCCCAGAAGGTCACCATGGTGTGTCTGAGCGAATGCGTGTGTGCTGGTGTATGTGCGTGTGAGTATGTGTGCGTCCCCCATTTCTCTCTGCCTGACCTAGAAACCCAAAATAACCAGGTTATATATATAAAAAAAAATTGGCAACCTAGGGTGGGGGCAGTAGACAAAGCGGAAAGACGGGAGAGTTCAATGTTGTTCGAATGGGGCTGCTGTCTCACTTGAAGAGGAGATAGTTGGTTTTTTAGTAGGAAACTGCTTCCACATTGGGGTGATTTCGCACTATGGGGGGAGGGGTCGTGAGAAGGAAGGGGAGGAAACCGGAGCACCCGAGAAAACTCCCGACGCCTATCACTGCGGACAGGTGTCACGTACAGAGAGTTTCCCGAGACGAGATCTGAACCCTGAATTTCTTACTGCAGTGGTGACAAGCGAGTGTTTGAACCACTACACTGCCGAGCGTCCCTAGATGGGCGCCACCAAGTGTAGAAAGAGACGGCGTGGATAAAATGAAATATGCCGGATTGGTCGAGGTCTGGATATATACTATGACAGCGTCTCTACCCCCCCCCCACCTCTCACTCACCGGCAAGCTCCAGGGACTGGACAGCAAGAAGTGTGCCGTGATCGTGTACACCAATTTCTGCCAGACATCTCGGACAGGCCTCACAATATCACCATTTTCCAAAACTAAATTCCGACTTCCATGCATGAAGATGACCAAGTGGAGTTCTACGATCAGCAGAAAATGTTATAAATGAAAGACATTCTAGCCGTACTTAGTGACAGGAGCACCAAGGTCTGCCCAGATGCATTTTAACAATAAGCAGGATAGGTCAATTTGGCCAAGGTATAACCATGCAGCGACAAAGGGCTAAGAATTTGCACAGAATCAGCGACTCACTGTAACCAATTCCCTCCATTCCCAAAAGAAATCCTAAACTGCAATTTGGCACTCTCAGATGATTTGGTTCATAACCAAATCGAATTTATCCTGCCAAGGCGCTTCAAATTCAACATCAAAAAGGCTAAAGCGAAGTCATATTCAGGTGCTGACATAGGCAGCGCCCATGGCCTTATCTTAATGAGCCTGAAGTTGAAGCTGAACGTGGCTTTGACTTGGAAAAACTGCAAGACCCAAACACTGCGGAAATTTTCAAGATCCAAGTCGGAGGCCAGTTTTGGGCTATAAACATGATCGACTGCAGTGTAGACACTCTCGCTGAAAACATCAAAGAGGTGGTGTTTTAACAGCCGAAGAGGTTCTGGAGACAGAGGAAAAAACGAACGAGAACCTAGATCTTTGAGACCAAAGGAGGACCTTGAAAAAAGAAAACGCAGTCCCGAAGCAACTTCCTAGTACAAATTATTGAACTGCGACATCATGAAGATGAAAACAGCTAAGAAGAACTGGACTGAGGACAAACGCCAAACCAGGAACTCTCACGAAGGGCAACAAAAAGCCACTCAGCTACTGAAGACCCTCACCACGACACGTCAACACAAGACATCGGTCATCGAAGATAGCAATGGCCACCCTCTCGCATAAAGCACTGGTGTACTAAATGGGTGGACAGAGTAGTGCAAGCACACGTACAACTTTCACCTGAGGACAAACGCTAACGTTCTGCCTTATGGAATTGATGGAGACAACTGATACAAAGAAAAGAGCTAAAATTCAGTCTGTGCAGGGCGCAGAATGAACCCTTGTACAAATAGCACTTGCCTGGCAGAGCAGACTGTAGTTCTGCACAGTTTGAAAATTGCAGATATACTGCTATGAGGGCATGGGCTAAATAGTTGCATAACATGCTAAACATTACAACTGTTTACCTTGGCGGATGGGTGGATGGGTTGACGAATTGTTTCGGGGATTTAGTGGCGTGCTGTCCGTGGACACGGGGGACTAGGCTAGTCCCCTAAGAGTCACAAGTAATCATTTTTTTTTATTTGACGATATTTTAACATAAAGCGTTTTAGAATTATTGAAAAGCGCCGGTGAAAAATGCGTCTTGCCTGGGTTGATTCTCTTCATACCGTAGCGCTACCAAGAGCCTGCTGCACTCGGGGAACTAACCGCAGTCGCTACCGCGTTTCGCCTGCTGTTGAATAGAGTTGATCACGTGGTCTGGGGACTCGGACCATTGCTACGTTCCCATCACGCCTTCAGTGCCTGTGTTAGCGCCAGCTTTTCCTGTGTGTCAAGTTACGTGCGAAGTTTCTACTAAAGATCGACAGGAATCCGTGGTTGCACAGTCACAATCTCCAACCTAAGTTTGTTAGTGCATTTTGGTGTCCAGTGAGCGTACTTAACTCAAGACTGACTGAAAACAAAAATCTTTTTGTAAATGGATTGGGACTCGGTCGAAAAATCTGTTCCCTCCAATACGTCATCAGGAGCCCTCGATGGCTCAGCGCAATCTTGCTTTCAATCAGTCTTTGCCAGCTATGAAACTTGCTATGGCGCTAAGCTCAACGACGTTTAAACATTATGAAGGGCTGCAAACAGTTAATGGTGACAGGCAAAATAACTCAGTACCTAAAACTTATGACAGGTAAAGGTGAAATAAATGATGGTTTAAAACAACCGAGACGTTGTAGCCTGTTAAGTAGGTTAGTTTACACGCTACGGACAGTAATGTCTGCAAGGTGTAGTGGTTACCCGCAGCGCCTTTACTTTGCAAGGTATTGCGTTCGAATCCCGAGTGTTTTTTGTTTTTGTTTTGGGATTATTTTTTGTTCTCAAATATGATGAATTCTCTGTCAAGCCTTTCATGAAGACCCACTGATTACTAAGCGAAACCGCATAATCTCTCTGTGTAAAGTCATATCGATAGACACCTAATTTCTACTATCATACATTGATATCGAAATATAGATATTTTAGACTCACAGGTGATAGAAATTGCTTTAGCTTAGTAATAACAGTTATTGCGTTTGAAAGAGGATATTTTTATTTACTGTAGTCAACATGTATAAGTGCTCATCTGTATATTCCTAACGCACGAGCACCTATAAATCTTACCTTTAATAAAGTTGCATTGTAGTATTGATCCATTTCGTGTGACGTCATCAAAACATGTGTGTACGACAGCTAGGCTCTGATCGCTCAGTCGCTGTTATTGAAAGGGCACTTCGTTGCTATCACCACAATCATAATGTTTACTTTTGTTGTTTTTTATGCTTGGACACTAAAGCGACAAAGAAGCGTGCTTTTACCCAATATCCACTGCCTTAAATTTACTGTACTTGTACACAGCATAAAAAGCACACTTGATTCCACCGTTGCAGACGACCTAAAATTACCCGATTACCTGTTTGACTCTTGAAAACACCTAGCAATAGTTTCATTAAAATTAAAGTTTAATGAAGAGAAACATTACTGTCAATGCTGAAATAGTAACTTTATTTTAACCTTTTTCATGGAAGATATTTCTGCTAACATTTTGACTTGCTAATTGCTCTCAGCATATAGTTACTACTATTACAGCACAAAGTTGCGCGTGTGTGTGTATGTGGAACAGAGCCTGGGTGATAAGTTGTATTTGAGATTATTAGTTCTTGGACAATTAAATTATTCCATCAATATTATAGAAAGATCATTAATTAAAAGATTATAAACAAATTCCGCAGGAAATTTGAAATAAATTATATTTGATTACATATATATATTCACTCGCAGAGCATAGGATTGTGTTCTGGTGTCACAGCAAGTTCTACACCCATATAAACGCACCTCTTCCTTGAGTATTACTCCTAACATAGTCCACAATGCTAGTCCTTCTTACCCCCCCCTTCCCTCTTGCTACTTTACCCATCTTTCTCGGCAGAATCACTATATTTCTCTGTTCCTGTTACTTGATGCCTTTTGTTTTCTGTTTCGTCGTCAGCACTGTCGTTTTCTTTCGTCAATTTTGTTCTGTATCTACTTAGTCCACGTCTCTTCCTCGTTTTAAGCGCTAAGAGCATGCTCTCTATGAGTGTGAATATGCGCTATAAAAATCTTCACTATTATTATTATTATAACCACACACCTGGCCGTCACCAAACGCTCACGGGAAAATTACGTTATTTGAATCAAGATTATATTTTTCAACTTTAGCTAAGAGTGTTTCTTTCCAAACAGCATCTAGCACCTGTTAAGTGTCAGTGTACCTCGCTATGTATGTCCATGCAATAAATGACAATTTGTATTTACAAGGGTGACAGTGATGTTACTGACCCAGCGGGAAATTAAGCCAACCAGCTACATAAGCAGTCCTGGCAGAGCTTAAAATCTTACCACAACGCATAGGATCAATGGATTGATATTTTTATGATACTTAAGATTTTAACCTTTACTTTGCTGATGTGTTCAGAAACTCGATCGCTGCATAATGACTAATTTTTCAGTCTACTGCAAATTCCCCTAACTAGAGCTCAAACTGCCTAAATAACAATGCCTTGGCATACAAATGACTCCATAAAGATCTCCGATTTTCTTCATTTGTCATCCACATTTCATTTGGTATTTTCTTAAAGACTAACCTAAATGGTTTGCAATGTTTGCATGTAATCGTAGATATAGGCGATATAAAACTAACCTGTAAATTTTAGCCTCCAAAATCCATCCGTTAATTAATTATCCACTACGATTCTCACTTACGATCAACAAGCGCCGCTAACAGTGTACTACGTCACACTAGTGCACTATTTACAACTCTGGCAGCAGTCAACACCAAACAGAGAGAGAGAGAGAGAGAGAATGAGTGACAGTTTGGGTTATTCGGACGTTGAAAGTCTGTATTTCTCGTGGTACTGAAAAACTACTTCTTTAGCACGAAGAAAGCAGACTTTGACGTCCGAATAATCCCAACTGTCACTCATTCTCTCTCTCTGTTTGGTGTTGACGGCTGCCAATGTTCTGAATGGTGCACTAGTGTGACGTAGTACACTGTTACCGGTGCTCGTTGATCGCAGGCGCAAATCGCGTACTTTGCTGGCGGATAATTAATTAACGGATGGTTTTTGGAAGCTGAAATTTACAGGTTATATTTATATCGCATATATCTACCGATATCTGCAAAAAACGCAAACCAATCAGGTTGGTCTTTAAATTGACACAAGTATCACATACGCATTGTAAAATATCTTAAAGGTAGCCTGCAAATGCATGCTCAAAAAACTAAAAACAGGAAAGTTAAATTTATGTTGTGAAAATAAAAAAACCTAACAAAGCAGTGCGTCTCCTGAAAATAATTGTTTCATTCCTCGAACACTGCAAACATATAATTCTTCTCAATTAAATTATTTTAAAACTCCTTTTTTGGACTTATTCTTCTGATATGCACTGAACAGTACAACTTATATCGATATTTATATTATATATCTGGGCAGAACTTTGATATGGGGGGAGACTGACGTCATAGGCCGGTCTATGTTATTTTGTCAGAGGTTTGGGGTTAGGGTTTGGGGTAGGGTTAGGGTTAGGGTTAAGGTTAAGGTTAGGTTTAGTTTATTAGGTACAATTGGGCAATTGAGTGGAGCGAGCAGACGACAAATGCCGCGAGCCATTTTTTTTTATGGCCGTCGCGTCTCCCCTATATCAAAGCTGTACCTATATCTGCATGAAAGATTGTTTTTTTAAAGTTATAATTTGTATATAACCCCTCATTCATTTTTACGACCATTTCATAATTTTAATTAAAAAAACTTTTTACTAATTGTTTAGGCCGTAGGGTCAGTGCTAGTTGTAGAACCAAGAACGGATGTTTACATTGTCGTTTTTTTTTCTTTTAAAACAATCCGATCACAATCTCAGTCGTAAACACTGAGTAGCATAAAACGCGGAGAGTGATCAGAAAGCTTATGACCTTCATTTGCATATCCTGTAATACGCAACATGAAACCACGATCGACTTGTATAAACAGCTCAAAAATATGTCAAAGAACGTGTGGGTTGTACGGTGTTTCACGTTGCGTATCAAGTGACATGCAAATGAATGTCAGAAACTTTCTGAAGGAACCCTCCAAAAGATATATAATATGTATACGTCCGTGGTCTACGCATTAATAAATATTGCTCTGTGTTTACAACTGCAAGTTTTGATCGGGTACGTTGTTTTAAAAGGAAAGTTATTTTTATTCGTTTATCAACAAAAGCGCATCATAGCTAGTCTGGACTTCCCACTTTTTCGCGATGTATAGAGAATAGTAACTGCAGTAACCCATAAATTGAGTCGCAAACATTTCTTGGTCGGCAGCTGGCATGCACTGACTCCAGTCGGCACTGATACTCAGTCATCTGTAACAGTGCTTTGCATGTTTCTATGAACAAGTATAGTAAATTAAACTAAATGGGGGTAGGGTAAACCCGCACTTCTTTGTCGCTTCAGTGTCCAAGATAAAAACACAACAGGAGTAATCATAATGATTGTGGCGGTAACAAAGAAGTGCCCTTTCTTGTTTCAGTAACGAGGACTAGCTGTCCTCCACGCATGTTGTGATGACGTCACATGAAAGGGTTCAGTACAGTTTTTTGTACGCGTGTTTGTGTATTCTAATCATAAGTGCGTTCAACTCTGTTTGATTGCCATGGCAATTACTTAGAATAATTCAAGAAAATCTCTTTGCTTTGTTCAATCATGGGAACAGCTTTCTTATAGGGGGTAAAACATGGCGGCCATAACAGAAATGGCTCTCGGCATTATCGTCTGCTCGCTCCACTCAGTTGCCCAATTGTACCTAATAAAGTAAACCTAAACCTAACCCTAATCCTAACCCTACCCCAAACCCTAACCCCAATCCTCTGAAAAAAATAACATAGACCAGCCTATGACGTCACATTACCCCCTATAAGAAAGTTCTGCCCAATCATGCATATGCTTTTCCTTTTTTTTTATTTTAAAAAATTAGTTTTCTTTTGTAATGACGTAGGTGACGGGGGGGGGGAGGCAGTAACTCACCCAAGTAGCTTCCCTTATGGAAGGTGGCGCTACTTCCTCTGAAGCAATCGTCGTTAGAAGCGTGTAGAAGGAAAAATAAACCGAAAATCGCTTGCTGTGACCAAGCAGAAATAATACATTTTCTAATATGGCCGCAACAGAAGTGGCATGGTATTGTACTAGAAATTGGTTTTTGATGATTTCTGTTTCTATGGAAAGTATTTAAAGAGAGGTTAAGTTTATAATTGATTGATTCTGTGGCTGCTCACCTCACTCAAGATGGCGGCTTACCCGTAACACTTGATTAGTATATTCATCTATCTCTCGCCGAGAGGGTTTACAGTTCGTTTATTCCCATTATTATCAGAAAAAAATCACTTCGCTGTTGTAAATTTTGATTCTGTTTTATTTTTTGTGATTTGAATACTAAATTACTGGTCGTAGTAGACCATACGGCATTGTTAGCAAACGCCAAAACGCTCGTTGTACGCCTTATGCTGATCTTCAGCAAAGGTTTTGTAAGCTCTGTATATAAATATGTGCGTAACTAGCTACTTAATTACTCCCAGATTTACTGCTGGAACACTGTTCGGGCAAAAAACCCAGTCTGCAATTACGATAATTTCTAGTTTCTAGACCGCCATATTTCGCCAACGCATTAATTTCGTTTGTCTGAAAAAACTTTACGAAACTTTTGTTTCAGGCCATCTGTGGGCGACATGCAGCAAACAGAAATGAAACCAGAATGGGAGACGGCAAGGAAGGCGCTCGAAGCTGTCCAGTCTTCCTCCCCATCAAAAGGAAATAAAAAGAAAGGAGGCCAAGAACATAGCAACACTTTAACAAGTGAATTATTGAGTGCACCACCACCACCACCACCCCCTGGTCCACCTCCTCCACCACCACCACCAGATCAAGGGACACAATATGCATTTTACCCACCACCAAATCCATACAATATATACCAACAGTATGGCTACCCGTGAGTGATTCTTTAAAAATAGTATAGATGTGTGATAGTTGATTACAGTAATAAATGCATTTGGAACATTATATAACTATTTTGAAAACATAACAGTTGCATTGTTACTATTCTAGTTTTGTTTCCCCATCTAGTTTCGCCATGATATAGCCTTAGTTGCTGGCACCACGTGAAACACAAACAAATCCCCATCTAGTATAATCTGTTGTAGTATCAGCTGTTTTGATAACATCTATAGATTTCACTTGTTGCATGCCTTCATTCCTTTAAGAGAAAGCGATATGCACTATTAATTAATTTTAGTAATATTATGTTCCAGCTACAGTTATGGTTTGCAGAACTATGCACCCGTCCCACCACCTCCACCATATGCTGATATGCAGGTGAATTTTTGATACAGTTAATCCTAAGACATTTTTGATGAATATATATATATATTTTTTTTGAATGCTTTCTTCAGCTGTAATCTTTTTATTGCTTCCTATTTTTAACATACTCTTTTCAAGTTCCAATCTCCATAAGTGGTCAGCTGACTGTGTAAACAGTTTAAGAGTTAAAGTCACTATATACTAAATATTTAGGCCTACAGAGACCTACCTTTGGCTTCCTCCATATTGCCCAGGTGTTTTCTGTCCATTTTATATTTTTTTGCAGGCTGGAGGCTATGGTTTTCCACCACCCATGGGTCCAAGGATGAGTGTCCATTCTAATGGCATGGATCACCATTCCTCATACCATCAGAACATAGTTGATGGAAATGACATGAGGTCTTCCTCACAGTCAGAATCACAAGGAATTTCACTTGATATTGGGTCACGATTTGGACACAGTGAGCTTTTTTTTCTTTTTTGTTTGTACGGTAGGAACTTAAGTGGTCTAGTTACTTGTGACAATACTAATGAATGGATTTGTAAGAAGGTAAATGGGAGATTTTAAATTGCACAGTATTGTGAATTATTTAAGATAATACCTTTTTTTTGCTCTTATTGTCAAGAATTTTCAAGACAACAATAAATCTTTTTATTCTTATCATATGTTATCATTTTGACAGCCACTGATTATAGTAACAAACTCATTTTATAGGTATTAAGCTCCTGAACAATATGCTGATTTGTGTAACCATGATGTTTTAAATCATGTTTACTTTCTGTTTTTGTAGGTTTGATAGGTATAATGATAATTTGAATTATTGATGTTTTCTTATCTCCCTGAAATAAAGCTGAAACAATTCTATCAAACTTAATCACAGCAGTAAAAGAAGCAGTAGATGATTCTTAATGAAAGAAAGTAAATTGAATGCTTTAGAGTTTCAAAAAAGCATGATTATGTTTGAAAATACATAATTTTTGTTTTAGAATTGCCGCTACATTTTTTTCTTTACTTCAGAATGGCCAGGACAAGGTATACGATTTCAAATCCCAAAGCGAAAACATGTGAATCAGAATACTCCAGCAACCAGTCAAAGCTCTGGACCTAAGTCTTTGGGGCAGATGCATCAAATGATGCAAGCTGCAGCTCTTCAGTCTCGTTCCCTTGCCAAGAGACATAGTCCATCAGAAAGCCCAGCTAAAGATCAGATAGAAGGCACCAGTGGAGCTAATAGGTAGACCTGGTTGAGTTTTTTTTTTTTTTTTTGTTCTTAAAAGGTGAGAACGCCTCGAAAATAGCGGTTTTGAGGTGACCTGGTTGAATTTGAGAAAACATTGGATTTTGATACTTTGAAATCTGTTATATTTTTGCAAGTTTGTGATATTCAAAGGTTTTGATTATAATACCGAAAAACAGCAGTGGGACAGGCAGTAAATTTTATTTAGCAAGTCTAAAAATGCTTTAATTTCTTCTCCCAACCCATACCCTCACACAGTGAGTACACCTGTTTTACGATATATCAAATATTTCTGAAGCTTTTTTCCTTAGTGGTGGAAGAAATTACAGAGTTTTTCAATGGATTTTTGTTGCCTGTTAAATTTTGATCTGATTGACTTACCAGTCTGTTGAATGAATTCAGTTTGGACCGTTTAATTATTTTTTTTTAACTTCATTCGAAGCTTCTTAATAAAGTTCCAATCTGTAGGGCTGTATTCCAAATTCAGCTGTTTCATTTTTTGGAAAAAAAATAGCTTCTTGAACACTACCACCTGAGCAATGTTTCTTCATTTGACTTGAAGATATGCACATTTGCTGTTACAAATACTTAGGGCACGTAAGAGAACTCTTCAGTATAGGAGGGTAACTTTTTCCTGCTTTCCAAGTTACAGGTGAGAATGCCAATGTTTCAAGGCTTATATCTTTAAAATTAAGCATAATTATTTACTCCTATTTTGGGAATTATTATTTTTAATCGAACTTAACCCGATCATAAAGAAAAAATGTCACGCTTGGTTTGTCCTTTATCCCTCTAGGTTCAAAAAGGCACGATTGTTGCTTTGCCTTGTCGGGTAACTTTGAAACTATTTTTAGCATAGGCCTTTCACTTGTATAATGAGCTAGGGGAGAGAATGCAGATTCCAACAGCATGCATTGCAACATGTGCTAAGTGCGATTGTCGTTTGCATATCCAAGGCTCAACCGAGCCATTTTCAGTATCAGGCCAAGGCTTTGAAAGAAAACAAGTGAGGGCAGGTGTGAAAAATGAATTTATTTTCAAATTACATACTTTATAACAAAAATACATCAAAATCTGATGTTATCTCAAACTCAACCAGGTCACCCCAAAACCACTTTCTCGAGCTGCTCCTCACCTTAACAGACGAAGTTACAGAGCATTTTCATTCTAAGGAGATCTTAAGGAGATTTGTCAATTGCATGCATGCCATCAGTGGGTTTTGGGCATGTGTAATAATAAAAAACAAATAACCATCAGTAATCTGCTTTCTTCTTTTCTGTTTAACAGGGATGAAGACAAGACAAATGCTGCCAAGGAATGGTCTCCTGAACTGAAGTATGTTAAACTGGTACTTTTTCTTAAAATTAAATAAAAAGATGTCTCCTAATGTGTTTTGAGGTTTTTAACAAATTCTCTAATTTTAAAAATTGTGTATTGAATTTTGGTGATAATTTTCTAGTTTCTATTTTTCACAGGGAATATGTTCAGAGAGCTTTTGCATCTGCTCAGAACGAGAAAGAGAAAGATTGCATGGAGGCTTTGTTGAAAGAGAAGTTGCAACGGGCATTTGATGATGGCAGTGCAGCAACTAAAGATTGGGCAAATGAACCATTACCTGTGTAAGCCTTTCAAAATGTTAATCGAAAACCTTTTTTTTGAAAAGCAATTAAAAAAATACAAGCGTATATAGCTGGTGTCATTTTCTAAGTTCATGATTTTTGTTTTTGCAGTCGTTTACAAAGGTACCAAAATATAATCACATTTTTCAACGTCTCATGTTAAAGAGCATTAAGGTCAGAGGTATACTCCAATAAATTAAAATCTTTGTTTTAAATATCTTAAATTGTTTTAATTATAGTGAACGGAAGAGGCGGTTATTTTAACCCAAAACCATGCTCAAATCAACCCTGCCATGACCATATCCTCCCACATAAGACTGGATCATTCCAACACTGAAAGTTGAATTGACCCAGGCCACTGCTAAATGGATTCCTGAGCACTGTCCAGTTTGATGTTACTTGAACTTTTGCACATACACTTGACATAAGTCTTCAAACCAAAGTATAAATAATGACAAGAAAATTTGTGCCATTGTCAGATTTTTACCTTCAAATGTGTTCGGTCAAGTGGTGATTGTTACTTAGTAAGATGGTGGCTAAACTTGTTCAAATGATACATGTTCTGTTGGTAATATTTTATATTAACAGCTACTTGTGATCGATTTGTCTTTTAGGCCTGGGTCAATTTGACTTGCAGTGTTAGGTTAATTTAGTCTTATTATGGGGTGATATGGTCATGGCAGGGCTTATTCAACTCAGGTTGCTGGTTGATATGCCTGATGCGAAATGGTTTTTGGGGTCGAAATAATCGTTGACACAATGACCAAGCAGTCTCTTAAAATAAGCTAATTTATTGTGTATTTTTTCTAAAAGTTGTAATATACGGCAAACGGTTAGCTAGAAGCAGCCTATTTTAAAGCGTATTTAAATTTTTTTCTCAACAGAAGACTATTGCAAAAATGATGTAACATAGCACAAACTATGCATTGGGAAGGTACTCATAATGGAGATGATGGTCTGAAAATGTTTTAGTCATATCTAAGAGGAGCTTGCAATGCATAAGGTCTTAATGAAGAGGTTTTGTTGTATTGGCATTGTTCAGCTAAGAATGGCAAATGGGTTGTTAACAAGCAATCATGATTTCTTTTGTTTCTTTTTTGTGCAGTGTAAATGGTGGATTTGACTCGCTTAAATCTTTTGGCCATTCACCTGGATCAAGATTTTCAGGTTCTCAGATGGTTAGGGGAGTCAAACGCAGTCGTTTTGATGTGCAAAACAAACAGCAGCGACCACCTCAAGGATATCCAGTTGCTCAAACACAGGGTCAGCCATTGGGATTTTCTCCTAAAAGTAGGCCCCAAGGTCGCCCATATAATCGTGACCGAGTCCCTACATATCGGAGGTCATACAGCAGGTCATGGTCAGGGTCATCTTCAGCTTCCAGGTCTAGATCCAGATCTAGGTCCAGGTCAAAATCTAGATCATGGTCCAGGTCAAGGTCCAGATCTCGTTCTCCTCGATCTAACTTTAGCAGGAGTTTCCGAAAGAGAAAAGGGTAAGCAGATTTTTACATGATATTCTTTTATGGTAATTAAAAAAAATACTAAGCATTGATTAAAGTCAATTTTCATTAAAGATTCTTAAAACATTTGTGGTATTTACATGGTCTCTTAGCGCATCAAAAAATTATTTCTATATTCACAAACGGGTGCTTATGATTTTGAGGACAATAGTGGGTGCAGTTTGTTTTCATTATTGCTTCTCTCAGGTAAACATCAGACCAAGAAATTTATACATTTTTGGAAAGGAAAAAGCTTAAACTTTGCAAAAAAAAGTAATGAAATTTGTCTACCTTTACTCCGATGGCAGCAACGATCCAAGAAAGTTTCATGTTCACATGGTGACCATATTTATGGAAAACAAAGTTTCACTTCAAAGTCCTGTCCATGTCCACATATGGTTGTTACTTGTCCAAACACAATGCACACTATTTTCCCAGCATGTTGGTTGTTAATTGTCCAAACACAATGCAGACTATTTTCCCAGCATGTTTATACAAGGTGCTGGTCACCTAATGTACAGTGACAAAGCAGCCAGGTCACAGTCCTACACCACAAGCATGACCCCTAAATGAGGAACATGCAAACTGTTGTGTTTTGCCATGCAGTTTCATCTCTTGCCTGCTAGCAAGTTTGTCAGTTAACATCCAACACCTACAAAAACTGGCTGGGGCTAGGGTACGCACAGCAGGTTCAATTTCCAGAGACATGTCTGGCAGCCATTGGAGTAATTAGCAGCAAAATTAATCGTATAAATATGTTTAAATTCACTGTCAGAATCGCCCTCGACAACATAATCGCGACTGGTGATGCCCACAATGTCTTCCTTGCTGGATAAGTGGCTCATTTTTTTTTTTATTTCCGAAAACGCACAAAAAAACTCATGCACAAATTTCTTTGAATATTGCAAATGGCGGGCAGAAGAGAAACACTTTTTTAGTGGGTTGGATTTGAACCAGATTGGCCAATAGAAGAGCTTTTCTTGGAGCCCTACGGTAGAGCCACAATCGTAGCTTTCTCAGTCTACAGGCAACGCCATGATCATGGCGGGTCATGCTAAGAGGGTTAAAGATACTCAAAAGAGACTTCTCTTGAAGTATTTTCCTGACGTTAATGACCACATGCTAAAAAGGATCACACAATATTGTAAGTCATATACCAAAAGATTTTGTACATGAGAAAATGAGCTGAAAAGTTTTTTGATATCTCAAAAAGAGATTTAAACAAACTTCATTACCCCCACCCATGAATTCAGCAAATGAAAAAATATTTTTGGTCAAATATTGATTTCAGCTGAAATTTTGATAGTACCAGGATATCCATTTGTCATCTTTTATGGATTTCTAAATAAAACTACAACATTTTACTTCTGTAGCACAAGCCTAAATCTTTTAAAGTTTTAAAATACAACTTGTGGCAGATCACTTGCCTCCTTGCCTACATTCATTAGATTAAGCATTGTTTCACTTAGGATTATATGCATTAGATTATTTCTTTTAATGATTTGTTCATTGCCACAGTAATAAAATGTTTACATTTTTATTGTCACCACATGACCAGATTTACTAACATTTCCTATTTATGTCCAACATTGACACTAACGTCAAGTCCCCATTTCCATGTAATCCAAAACAAATGGTTCTAGAAAGCAAAAATCCATCAAAAAACTTGTGTAATTCTGTCTGCTGCATAGGGGAGGGGTCCAGAAATTTCTGATACGTCAAAAAACAAGTGTACTTTGTGTTTTTTCAAGCGGCTGGTTGGGGGAGGGATGAGGGACAAAAACAATAGCATTTGTGGACTTGCTAAACAGAATTTCTGGTCTGTCCCAAGCTGCCTTTCATTATTCTACAACTGAATCTTTCAAATCTGCACTGAAAACGCACCTCTTCCTTGAGCATTTCTCCTAACACAGTCCACACAATGCTCGTCCTTCTTAACCCCGCCCCCTTCCCTCTTGCTGCTTTACCCATCTTTCTCGCCGAATCACTATATTTTTCTGTTCCTGTTACTTGATGCCTTTTGTTTTCTGTTTCGTCAGTACTGTCGTTTTCTTTCGTCCCTTTGTTCTGTGTCTACTTAGTCCACGTCTCTTACTCGTTTTAAGCGCTAAGAGCATGCTCTCTATGAGTGTGAATATGCGCTATAAAAATCTTCACTATTATTATTATTATTCTAAGCCTTTCAAAAATGTAAATTTTTTTCAATGGAAAGAATTTTTTAAATCAGGAACGGTCATTACTTACACATAATGATGTCATATCACTGTGTGGTATTTACCAACACATTTTACTTAACTGCGTAGTCCCTGCATTTTGATTTTGCAACTTTATTGAATTTATTAATTTATTTAGTATTAAAACAAATTTATCAATAAAAAAAACTGTGTGTCATCTAAAAATTTGATGTTATCTCAAATTTGACCAGCTTACCCCAAAACCTTTATTTTCTTGGGTCTCTTCGCCTTAATGATGTGCTTAGTTGTGTATAAAAATGTCTTGACTTTGCAGAAGCAGTAGCAGCCACAGCAGCCACTCTGCAACACCAGATCATGATATTTCAATATCTGGAAGAATCGCCAGAGGTAAAACACGTAGCAGAGGTCGAGGGCGTGGACAGGGAAGAGGTAGAGGCCAAAATAAAGACATAGAAGACAGCAAGAAATCTACTCTGGCAGGCAAAAAGAATACAAAAAAGAGTCAGCAGCAAAAGAAGTGAGTAATTTTGTGAGAATCATCAGTTGCAGAATAACATGATTAACTTAATAGACATTTATGGTCAATACGTGATAACGCTTTCATGCATGTATACCTTACACTTTGTTGGTGTACCTTAGACACATACCACGTATTACGTTGTCTTGGACTATTAAATTTCTTACACAGAAATTTGTTACGCATGAAATGTTAAATAATTAAGCTAGCTGAAGTATTTCAAAACAACTATATCTACGAGATTATAAAGAATGTGACTTTGACAGATGTTTAGAATTTTCTGGTTACAACCATACTTTCTGCAGAAAAACAGCGAGCCGTTCAAAGCTGACATGCAGAGGGTAGTACCTATTTAATGCATTGTTGTTGCTTTTCATCACCATGAGTATTATTTATCTTTACTTGATTTGACTACATATCTATATTGCCAGCAGGAATAGACTAAATTGGGGTGACATAGTCTTGTGTAGCTGAGTGTGAAAGCTTTTCTTTTGGATTTCCAAAGTTTATTCTTACATTTCTTATCTTTGTTTTGTCCATCTATCTGTTACAGTCCTTTTTAAAATTTTTCAAGAAAAGGGTAATTTTGTACATTTTGGGTAACTTGCCAATGTTGTGATTTTGTCTGAAATGAGTTAAAGATTGAATCTAACATTCTTGGTTCTTGGAGCATACTGTGAACACTTGGTGGTATGCAGCCAATTGATCTTTCTTAGTAAACTATCAATATAGTAGTATAAGGAAAACCGTCCCCTGCCTCAAACTAAAGAATTTCTAATATTTTTAATAATAAACGTTATACAGGTTATTTTAATTTTTGTTTCTTAATTCACTTTTTTATTTACCTTCTGAATACAGAGCTGCTACACGCGGATGTATCTTAAAATCCTGATGACACACTAAACATTCTAACAAAATGACACTTTAAAAAATAAATATTCTTCAAACGCAAAAATGAAAATGAAATTTTGCAAAGTTCTCCGAGAAGTTATTAACCCTCTTGTGGCCTTGCCAGGTGTCATGGGCAAGGCGGTTTTCACTACTTTTTATTGCAAAGTTCAAGTTTTCTCTTTTCCAAAAATGACTAGGTTTCTTGGTCTAATGTTTATCTCAGAGCAGCAATAATACAAAACAAACTTCACCCACTATTGTCTTCACAGTCTTCAGTTATAAGCCAGTCATTGTAATGTTCATTTTTATCTTGAACCAAGAGGATTAATTGCTAGTGATTATATGAAGAATAAGTTGCAACTAGTGGCTGCATGGTTTAGATAATTCCATGGAATCCCAGACACTTAATCCTCAAAATGAAATTTCAACTCAAAATTAGGAAGTGAATGAAAATTCTAATTCAAATTCAAATAATACTTAACTTCAACATTTATAACATCCCAGAGTTACCCAGAGTTACCACGCGACACATTTCTCTTACGGTTATAATATTTATAGTTCACAAAATAGCAGTTTTGAGTGTTGTGTCGCGATTTGGGGATTGTGTCCGGTCACCAATTCCATGATCTCATTCTTCCTCATTATGAACAAAGGAACTCATCCTTTTAATTGAAACCAGCTTCAAAATCAAAATCTGATATTAACTAAATCACAAAAACATTCAAGCTGCTTATATGTCATGGATACAAAAAGTAATAGCAAAAGGAAAGGTCATGCGATCCTTTTTTCGGGGGGGGGGTCTTTTTCTTCATTCTAATCAAATATTTTAAAAACTTTTTGTACTTGAATACACTTACTTAAATTTTTAATCATTTTTAATTACTCCTAAAGCAATAAAATAAAGTTGTAAAATAAACTGAGTGGCATTTTATGAAGAGCAGAGTTTGATGGAGCCTTATAGTAAGAGTTAAAGGCATGTCTAGTTTTGTAATGGCAATGCTTTTATGGAGATGTTTTCCCGAGTACTTTGAATGGTTTTAGTCTTGCATTGAATCCCACGGTTTTTGAGTATTGGGTTTTTGCAGCTTTAATTCTTTTGGAATTGAGAAAGGGCACAGTTTCTTAGCCTTACATTTTGTGCGTGTTGCAGGCATTTGAAGTTTGATTATGAAGACCCAGACAAAGCTGAGCGAATGTTGATAAGAGCTGCTCGGTTTGGTAACCAGTTGCAGTCACCAAGCAGGAGAAAGCAGACCCTGACTCTAACCATCAACACCATGAGTGTATGTTACCTAGCCTTGTTGTGTGAATGCAAGTTGTATGAAAAAATTTATTTTTGGATGTTCCTTTTTTTATGATCTGTACATGACTGTGCATGCAGATAACTCCATTGCTATTAGAGACTTGCACCAGTGACAGTTTAAGGACTTTTTCCTTATGCCAGGGTGGAGATGAAGAGGAAGTGGATCTTGGGGAATTCACAGTGGTTGGCACTTGCACAGATCTTGAGAAACCATACCTTCGTCTTACTTCTGTGAGTTGATTATATATTAGAGATGCTAGCTCTGAAAAGCATATGTTAGATTATATGTCATTATTCATGATGCATTTTTATACTTTAACATCTCTCTTTGTAAATTTGCTATATGCAAGTTATCGAAGCTTTACCCCAAGTGAATTGAATAGCTTAGAGCCCCATCCTAATAAAAATCTTGACCAGAATTATTTAGTGCAGTATTGCTCAAGCCCTTACAACCAATTTTTGTCTAGTAAATCTGTTGTCATATATTAACAATACATGGTATGGCAAATAACTCTGTAAACGTAGGCTTTTTTATTCTAAAAAATTACACAGATATGTGAAATTCTGTAACTTAACCTGGGTTTATACATGTTTAACTCCTTCATTTACAGGCACCAGACCCCAAACAGATTCGTCCACCAGAGGTATTAAAGAAATCTCTGGAAATGGTTCAGGAAAAGTGGAAAGTAAAACAGGATTACCATTATGTGTGTGAGCAGCTCAAATCCATACGGCAGGATCTCACGGTCAGTTTCGTGGAAGTGGCTAACAAGGGAATGTTACACTTAAAAATCTTCTGTAGTTGTGCCACTTTTTATAACTGGCTTGCTAAATTTACGCCCACAACAAATATATGGCAAGACAGGGCTCAAATATTAAAACCAAATATTTACACATTTGGCGCAAGAAAATGGGGATAAAGGGATTAGTCAATACAGGGTTATCCAATTTTTTATGTAAATATGAGAAGAGTTATATTGCTATTTGAAACTTTTATGTACATATTTATAATTTTTTCTAAAAGTTTTACAGGTGATAATATATATATGATTTCTGCAATAAACGTCATTTGGAAGAACAAAATTTACGTGATCACCTCGGTTTTGACTAGTTTGTTTGGCCTTTGAATAAAACTTCAAAAGAATATTATGCAACTGGTTGCCATGAGAACCATCCAATATGGCACCCAAAAATAAATTTAAAAAGCTTATAACTATTTTTCTGCTGTGAGTAAACGAAGTGTTGTTTTGAAATTGTTACCTGAATGGGAGATGTACTTTAATATTTGGAGATAGGGAAAAAACTGTCATTTGGTAAAATAGTATGTTTACATTAAAAATTAATTCAAAACCAACTAAACTACTAATTTGTTTTTTTAATTTAAATTTTTTTACAGGTACAAGGTGTCCGGGATGCCTTCACAGTAAAGGTGTATGAAACCCATGCTAGAATAGCGATGGAAAAGGTATTATGATAAAAATTTATTAGCTAAATACGCAGTTTTTTAGTAGTTTTTAATGTTCACATGATGGTACAAAAAACATAAGAGAAAGCATAAACTGAGTATCAATCACTTTTTTGACATAATGCTGTTTGAAGATTTGCATCACATCCATAACTATTTTGGACCATGTTTGAAGCTAACATATAGAGTGTCTTTAAACAGAAGTCCTTAGGTGCTTTTACCAACAATGACCTACTCAAGTGACTGAAATAATAATTTTCAAAAAGACATGCTGGGAAAAGAACACATTAAAAATCGGGGGAAAATACAAATTTGCTGTTCATCACTTTGTATGAAAACATCACGTTTGAAGTACTTTATTTAAAGGACTATGCTACTAAATGCACCAAAAACATATTTACTTCAAAGTAACCATTTTATATATGTACTCTTTTAATTTTTTTTTTGCTAACTTATAAGACTTTTGTGATATATGCAACTTGAAATATTAAAAAATCAATTGACAAACCATTTTATAGAGCATTTTTGTAAAACATTTAAGCAATGTGATTTGCATGAAATATAGCTTTTGTTTTTTTGTACTTAATTCAAGTGAATGATGGTAACTGTATGGAACAGAAAGCTGTCGTGAAAGTAGGTTACAAGAAATTAAAAAAATTTACACACTTTGTACAAACATAAAGTGCCAAACAACAAATTATTTTTAAGACCAGTATTAGATTTTACATAGATCAGATATTACCTACTGTTGTCATTTTAGGCTGTTGGAGTACAAATCCAATGACCCAAGCTTTAGGAATTGAGTTTTTAACAGAAAGTTTTCCATACACATATCTCATTTTATTGTAAGTGACCAGCATTAATTTTATTGATTTTGTGTGTGCGCCCGTGCATCACATTGGATTTTTCTCTGTTTACAAAAGATAGAGATGGCACCAGTATCTTTAAGATTGTACACCAATACCTTAGTTTTGAATGTTTTATCCATATCTTAACAGCATTCTTGTGTACTGCTGGCCAAATTTCCGTGGGTCATTTCAGAGAAGGGCTGAATGCAAAATGAAACAGGTGTGGATTTCCATGAATAAGCAAATGTTCTGCTTTGCTTTTAAGGATCTATACCAAACAAAGGCTTACATCTCTATAGCTTCTATATCAGATTAAGAAAACTGTATCATTGTTGCTGTGTTATTAGGTATTAAGCATTCTTGTGTACTGTTGGCTCAGTGTCCATGGGTCATTTCAGAGATGAACTGAATGCAAAATTAACGAGGAACTTCCTTAAATTTAGAAAATGTTTTACAAATTGCTTATATGGCTAATGCCAAATAAAAACTTACTTCATCCATAGTCAGATAAATTTAAACTGTAGTTTCACTGCCATGCATAAACATGCACATCTTATAGCATTCTTGTGTACTGCTGGCCCAAAGACCATGGGTCATTCCAGAGAAGGGCTGAATGCAAAAACAAACTGGTGTGGACTTCATGAATGAGCAGGTTTTCTTATGATTTGCTTTTAAAGATCTGTACCAGACAAAAGCTTACAGCTTTATAGCTTATGTATCAGATTAAGTCAACTATATCATTGTCAGTTATTTAAAAGGCATATTCTACAGCATTCTTGTGTACTGCTGGCCTAAATTCAATGGGTCATTCCAGAGAAGGGCTGAATGCGAAATTAAATTGGTGTGGACCCATAAATGAGCAAACGTTCTGGTGATTTGAGCTTAAGGATCTATGCCAAATAATGAAGCTTACATCTCTGTAATTTATGTTTCAAATTAAGCGAACTGTGTCATTTTCACTGTTATTTATCCAGCATATCTACAGCATTCTTGTGTACTGCTGGCCCGATTTCCGTGGGTCATTCCAGAGAAGGGCTGAATGCAAAATTAACTTGGTATGGACTTCCATAAATGAGCAAATGTTCTGGTGATTTGAGTTTATGGATCTATGCCAAACATCAAAGCTTACATCTCTATAGGTTATGTATCAAATTAAGTGAACTGTATCATTGCCACTGAGCTATTGGGCATATTTTACAGCATTCTTGTGTACTGCTGGCCCAATTTCCGTGGGTCATTCCAGAGAAGGGCTGAATGCAAAATTAACTTGGTATGGACTTCCATAAATGAGCAAATGTTCTGGTGATTTGAGTTTATGGATCTATGCCAAACATCAAAGCTTATATCTCTAAAGGTTATGTATCAAGTGAACTGTATCATTGTCACTGCTATTGGGCATATTTTACAGCTGCGGTTCTCGGCCTGTGGGGTGTGACATGCTGACAAAGGGGGTGCGAAGGCGGTCATTTTCTCATATTGGTATTAGTGGCTAAGGGGGGGACACACACACATACCTTTTTTTCATCTTTGAAGGCGTCAGAAGTAAAAGGTTGAGAAATACTAGTTTAGCTTGTGTGCCTCTGGCCCAGTGTCTGTGGGTCATTCCAGAGAAGAGCTGAATGCAAAATTAACCAGGTGCTTTTTCCATGCCCTAGGGCAACAGCATAGGGTGGTCTATTTATTGCATTTGATCTTGCAAATTGTAGAAAGTACGCAAGGTATTTGTTACACAAGCACATTTTGCAACTCCAGAAATACTTCTTGTGTTTTTGACAGGGTGACCATGAAGAATTCAACCAGTGCCAGACGCAGCTTAAGCTTTTGTACAATGAGGGCATCAAGGGCCATTGTTTGGAGTTTACAGCTTACAGAATTCTGTATTACATTTTTACTTCCAACTCCCTTGGTATCCTTTTGTTGTGGTGGCATGCACAGATGCTGTGGTGTCCGACTTTTTTGTTGTTGTTCAATGTGGTATTAAAATAATATTTATTGTCCAGAGCTGCAAAGATTTCCTGATTTCAATATAATACAAAATTTCTGATCATATGGGGGATATGGTATACAAAAGTATTGGTATTGTTGCATTGAAAAGTTTATTTTGTAATGTTACAAAAAAAACACTTGAGGATGTTCCTTTACTCGGTTTAGATATGACAACTGTGATGGCTAGCCTGACACCAGAATCACGAAAAGATGAATGTATCAAGCATGCTTTAGCTGTGCGCGCTGCCTGGGCCCTTAATAGTTACCACTCCTTTTTCCAATTATACCAAAATGCTCCCAAAATGTCAGGTTATCTCATGGACTGGTTCGCTGAGAGGGCCAGGAAGAGTGCACTCAAAGCCATCATCATGTCGTATGTACATGCAGTGTTGCCTTTCAGGGGTAGCATGCAAATAGTGGGGCTGTTGGTAGCCTTATCATTGTCATTATTTCTGTTGGTTCTGTTATTGCTAATATGGGTGGAGTATGGGCTTCGGAGTAAATGACCTGAAATGCAGTTATTTTTTGCTTTAATACGTTAAACATTAGTCACCTGTAAAAAGGGCTATGCACAGGTATGATAATTACTTGGTAGGTCATTTTTGAAACTAATGCAGGTAATGTTTCCAAGGATGGTAAGTATTGAACAAAGGTAAGGTTTTGTGGAATAAACTGCAATTAAAACTACCTTTATTTGAGATGCTGCCTTTGTGTAGATTTAAAATGACTTTTTGTTTTAAAACAATTTTTTTCTTTTTCAGCCATTAATCTTTCTGTATGTTTGTTTCCTTCTTTTTCATCATTCATGCGCTTCGTGAACCGACTTCCCCACCCACTACCACTCTGCACCCGTGTAGGTATCGCCCCATGGTCTCAGTAGAATTGTTGCAACATGAACTTGCCTTCAGTGAGCGAGAAGACTGTGTCAAGTTCCTGGAAGAAAAAGGAGTCGTCTTCAATGCAGAGAAGTCTAAGGTGGATGGAAAGCAGAGTATGACCGCTGTCCAAAGTTTGTGAAGAGGGAGGGAGGTGAGGGTGGAGGGAGGGAGCACATGATGCCAGCCTCTCCACCCTCATTTCCCTTTGTATTTTTTCAAAAGTTTTCACATTTGAAGAAAGCAGCTTTCTGCAGTGTCACTTTTATTCCTTGAAGTATTTGGAAACAGCTGCTCACACCAGCAAGCAAGAAAACCTGGTTTGAAAGCTGAAGAAGTAAGCCTTGAGAGGATTGCCATCAGCGATCTTGCAGCGCAGTCCTACTCTGTCCTGCTGTTATGCCAAGTTCTGCCTGTGATAGTCTTGTCTTACACCCTAATTTTGTTCCAGAAAAAGCAAAAAAAAAAAAAAAAAGATATGCAGAATGTTTTCAGGCAGAAAGTGATACAAGTAAGTGTTAGGTTTGATAATATCCCACTTCATATAAAAAAAAGAGAAGCTTCTTGGAATTTCAGTCTTTGCCAACAGCTGGGCACAGCTTAAGTTTTGCTGATAGGTGCCACATTCTGCTTCAGCATCCATAAGCTTGGTGTGAATCAAGTAACTGTATGGTGGACAGTTCTTTGCACATGGAGATGAAATCTCTGCAGGAGCTGGTTCAGAAAAAAAGGCATCTTCTTAAGCAAAATAGGACTTCGCTTGTTTTGACTTTTACTACCAACTGCTGTGTGACATTGATAGCCCCCAGAACTTTGCTTGTGCAAAGGTTGGGAATCGTGCAAAAGTGGGGAGTATTTAAATCTCACTAAATGATGAATAAGTGATTTAGCTGCCGTCTTTTTTCCGCCGTCTACTTTCCACTACATCATACTGCGGTTGCACATGAAATAGGTGGGGAAGAGGCAAGTATGCAACTAGGCAGCAAAATGTGAAATTTCCAGGATACTTGAGGCAGAGGGTCATGGTTACTGCAAGCTGAAGGGTAAACATCACACCACCACACCATAGTGCTTTTTTATGTATATAGATATATATAGGCTATTTCAAGGCAAAAATTAGAAAAACAAGTGTGCAACAGGCAGGCAAGATGTGTCTTTGAGTTCTGTGTCTACTCCTGCAGGAATCTTCATAAGTTTACACAAGTTTCTGCATGTATCATGCTCTTCAGAGGACTTGAAAGAGACTTAATTTCTGAAGATTGAGTTCCAACCTTTAGTCTTGAGATATAGTGAGAGAAGTTTTGAAAAATTCCCTCAGAATTGCAGAACCAAAAATGGATTTAGACACGTTTGTGAATTTCTGACTGAAATGAGTTTTCTGTGGTTTTTGATAACATCAGCAAATCGTGCAACAAAAGCATAAAAGAGATGTTGGCTTGAAGTTGCTTTACTAGGTCTTCCAAATCTGGCTTGTGCAACAAAGAGTCCTAAAGAGCTCTTCGGCCCATTTAGATCAAGTGTTTCCAGCATTACCTTTGATGTTCTTGGGAAGAAAAATCCTGTGGCTAACCCTCAGATCTTCAGCCTGTGGATCATCAGGAAGAAACCAGCCGCAGATAGCCGTCATCTCCCTGATCTTCACTCTCTTGTGGCTACACACAGCCTGTGGTTGCCATCACTTTGCAGTTTTGATTGGCTGGTGCTTTCCCCTGAGTCCCGTTGCACATCCTTGAGATCAAGCCCTGTCCCAAAACCAAAGTGCCCATGTCCTGTAGTTGGTGCCCATTTTTCTTGTCCCGCTCCCAAAGTACCCCTTGTTCTGCTGTAGTCGGTGCCCATTTTTCCTGCCCCTTCCCAGTTGTCCCATTTTGTTACCCAGTCTTCTTTCCAGCAGAATGCAGCAGCAACATGTGATCAACCTTCCAGAGCTGCCACTTCTCATCCAGCCAAGTGCAGCACAGTCATAGTGCTCTCCTTTGCCTGTTCTTCACCTGGTAACATCCGGCTTCATGCTGAGGGCTCGCGTCCATCCCGACTTCACCTTCAAGTCACGCAGAATCATTTGTGTCCATGCTGGTGCTGTCCGTGATGTTCACCATTTTTTCCCCCTACCTTTTTCCTTGTTCCATGGTGTCAACACTGCTGTCCTAGTAGCACATTTCCACCAAGCTAGATGAGAAATTAAAATGTTCATCACTTAGTTCTGATAGATAACATCAGTATTGTGAACATTGTGTAAGTCGTTTTGCCTGAGTTGTCTTTTTTTGTTACAAGTCTTTCATCATAGGGGAAGAGAAGGAAAATGCAGGCTGGTAAGGAAGGAGCACTGTACATATGCAAAAGGTGCACACATTAAATTAAGTTTGTTTGCTACCAGCAGTGTCCTATCATGCTATTGATTTGATACCAGCAGTTTGTGGGAGATGCTTTTGCTTTTCTGTTGAGGTTATCAGCATGGGCAGATGTATGTTGAATTCGTTTTTCAGGTCCATTCAAGGCCAGTGGCTACTGTGCACACTTGCAAAGACTGGTCAGATGACTTTAATGAATTTTTAAAAAATACATGCGGCATGAATCTGTGTTTGTGAGATTAAAATATAGCATATGATTTCATGTATAAAGACTAGTCCTAAAAGATGAAGATTTCAGTCTTTTTTTAGTTGGGGGTTCATGAAATAAATGTCAAAAAAGGGAATAGTGTGTGTATATACATGTTATTTCCTAATATTTTTTATTTTCACTAAATTACTGCTGTCTGTACTTAATTTTCTTAAAGAATCCATTCCTTAGCACATTCTAGCATGGTCTTGTCTCTGTTTTTTTCTCTCTGATCATTTATTTTTGCCCTGTTGGATGGTATATCACAATGACTGCATTAAAACCTGCAATATGCTAGTAGTATTTTTGGGGCGAGTGGGTGGGATGGTTGGCTTATCATTACTGAGTGAACATATGCTGCCACATTCTCTTGAAAGAAAACAATACAGCAGTTTTCTTTCCTAGCCAAGTGAGCAAGGGAATTCAGTGATGTCTCTTTCTGGATTATTCCTTCATTTAAACACAAGAGTAGGAGGAGACTCTAGCAGTAAGCTGGTGAGCATAAGTGAAATTAACCGAATTTGGTGTGTTAGGAAAGAATTTTTCTCCAAATAAAATCTAGACTACCTCCTTTTATGCTGATTACTATTTGTTCTATTTAGATTATTTTAACAATTCTACCTCGACAGCTGTTCAGAGTAGTGCAGCAGCCATTGGTGTGTCGAGGAGATCCCCATTCTGATAGTTCAAACAAAGTCTTATGAATCACTTCTCATGCCGATTTCTTCAAATTTAAGTATGAATGGCTAAAGTGTACATATGTAGGTGTTTTGCTAAAGATCACTTTTTACGAAAATGAAAAATATGTACTGCAAGTATGAAAGTATTCTTTTAGAACTGGTTTTTTCTGCTTTTTGGGAGGAAGGTAAAGGGGTATGGGAAAGAAGACATTTTGTTTGTTATTTTTGATGTGTATTGTGAAGGTTTTTGTCTGTTAGCATAAGAGATAATGGAATGCTTGTGTGAGTGAATGTACAGTATTTGCATACAGAAATTAGCAATGACTGGCTTTTATGAATCTTGTTTGGGATTACCTCGTTTCCATCACTTCACTAGAAGAGAGGCTTAAAACTGTTATTTTGACTTTCCAGTGAATCCCATCCTAGAACATTTGATTGTTACTTCCAGAATTGGATAATGACTAAAATAAATTAACACTAAAAAATCTGTTGGACTTGAGTACTGTTTGGGTGTTCGCTTGAATAAATTTTATTATGGCTGCAATAATGACTGAGATAATAATAGAGCATTACCATGTGATCACTTTACACAATTGGGAAATACATGATGTGTAACATAACCGTTGTGCATTTTAACCACTAAGACAGCGCTGGGTATGTTCCTACCGTTGGAGTTGGGTTTCTGAATGAACACTTTTCTTGTGTTAAAGGGAATTAATATTTAAATCATTTAAAATGGAGAAAATTGATACAAAAAAATCTTTTTAATGGACAAGAAAAAAATGAAATGTGTTCAAAATAACCTCTGTGTGTAGTGCATTAAAAAAAAACACAAAAATTAAGAACTTGCATGACCTTGTACTAGCAGGCCGACCCTATAGACATCATCAGGTGTTGTTGGAAATCTTCACTCCTGTCGCAAATAGATGTAAGAATTTGGGCTCGCAACTCTGTGGAATTTTAAACAGAGGCTATCTGAATTCTACAAGGTATTGCTGTTAATGTCATTTAGTGTTGCTGCTATTTTCTTCTACTGCTACCACTTTTGTCAGTTTAATATCAAAAACAAGAAAATTTGTTGGTAATTCACTAAACAAATGGCTAGTAATGTTTGTGATTTTTAAAATAAATTACCACCATTCTAAACTGCTTTGGGACTTGTAACCCTAGCAGTGTGACAGGTTTTCCCCCTAACAGTTTGCAGTGGTAAAGGAAAATAACCACACCTATCCACAAGGTACTTGATAGACCACTCGATAATCACTTTCTCTAATATACCTTTCTTTTGCTGAGATACAGTGCAGAGATTGAGGCAAATCACATGATCAGTCAAAATTATGTAAGCTGTTAACACTTAAATGGTGAAAACTATGCACAAAACGCATCATAGGTGCAAGAAGATTTACAGGACGTCCTCGACCTGTTCGCCAGTGAGCAGCAGTTTTAGCGTTAACATAATTTTGACTAACCCTGTAGTTCATGAGTTTTTACCGGGAATAGTACAGATCCCTAGGGTATTGCAGGATTGTAGCGGTTCAGCTTGTCCATCGGATCCGATGGGGTCCATGACCACTAAAAAGTGAAAAAATATGGCTTTAGGAGGTGGCTGATGTGGCCATTCCGGGGCCGGAAGAGTTAGTTCCCCATGTGGAGCATTCTTGAGAAGATGGGGTGAACATGCTGGCATTGCGTGCTGCACGACTGTGTGACTGCCATGCCGTATCTGGCCTCAACTGCATTGACTCCCTGCGTGAGGGTGCTGCGCCAGGCTGGGCTGTTGAGGGCAAGGGTCATCCAGTTGGCAGTATCGATGCCAAGCTATTAGAGGGTGACTATGAGGTCTTTGCAGTGCTCATTTGCCCCGCAATTGTGCGCTGACCCTGGCACAGATCACCATAGAGTAGCTGCTGCGGCAGGCGTCTGTCAGACATACGGACATGTCCACTGTCCAGCCCCTCTCTAGCTTGACATCTCAGCAGAAGGGTGTGGATGCTGGGAATCCAGACACACTTCAATACTAACGTCGGAGTATACTATCCTACCATGGGATACGACGGCGTAGGCAGCTCATGTGTGACTATTTTAGCTGCTTGGGGTGTCTGGTGTAGATGGGCCAGCTCTCGGTGTAGAGTAGGGTTGGGTGTAAACTTTCAGCTTGGTGTTGCGAAGTCTGACACAGGTAGCACTTGTTTTGGCGACTCTTTTGTTGATTTTAACATCGATGTTTGTTGGAGAGAGTGCTACCCACGTAAACGAGGTTGCATCTCTTCACTGTGTTGTGCGGCTTCTGGTAAGACTTGTCAGAAGCAGGCTGGAGCATGACTTCGGCCTTCGTGGTACTGATGATCATACCGAAGTCACATGTCGCTGACAGACGATCCACGTCAGACTGCATCTCACACTCGATACTGGCATTTTGGGCGCTGTCATCTGTGAACAGAAGATGCCTATGTTGATCTGAACTGTGGTCGCTGCTGTAACCTCCGTAGATTGAACAGTTTGCCGTCCATTTGATATCTGATTGCCAATCCCTCTTTGCAGTCACGGAAGGCATCTGTCATCATGGCAGAGAAAAAAACAATGCTGGAAAGTGTTTGGACGAACACGCAGCCCTGCGGCTTTGGATTCCACTTTATTGCCGAGGACTGTGAACATCATCCCGTCGTGAACTGGTCTGGGCACCCAAACTAATCTATTATCTTCCAGAGGCCATCTCTACCGACTGTGTCAAATGCCTTAATAGTACATACGGCCCTTAAACGTTGGCTGAGGGTGGTCATGTGACACCTGGTGTGCTTAATCTATCTTGTGGCCATGTTGTGCGACTCTTAAAGACCTTATACCCAGTGGTGACATATCACTCTCATATCACGTACTAATGCCTCAAAAACAAAGTCACAAGGAGAAACGCATATCTCCAGAAATAAACGAAGACGATTTCCATCACCTCCCTCTAAAAACAAAAAAGAAAAATTTTCACTAAATTCAAGATACCAGAAAGGTACGATGCACAACTGTGATTTGAAAAGCTGAGTACTGCTAGAGTGATAGCTACATGGTGCCATGGAACAGACGAGGCAAAACCATGAACGTTGATCTACCAACGTTCATGGCAAAACAAACATGCGCGGAACAGAGTGCAAAGGAAGACAGCTATCTTGGTGGCACACTGAGTACAGATAAGACAAA
The DNA here is from genome assembly GCA_004794655.1 of Marisa cornuarietis. Lineage (NCBI taxonomy): Eukaryota > Metazoa > Mollusca > Gastropoda > Architaenioglossa > Ampullariidae > Marisa > Marisa cornuarietis. The sequence goes on from SMMW01000025.1 coordinate 4,338,258, forward strand.
ATGTTTTGGATGTACAATGTACAGCATCTTTATAGAGATTACAGCGTGTGTGCTTCGATATTTATATTTACACATAGATATTTTATATACATGCTGTGTATATACACACTTACTGTGTTTTTATATATATATATATGTGTGTGCAATTATAACCGGGCCCTCTTGTTTGAATACAGCGGGAGCCGCGCTACGATCACCTGAGAAAGAGAGGACCGATAAACAAGAATTACAGAAAAATGGAAGGAAAGAAGGGAGATACAGAAGGAGAATCAGGGGAGCGATTTCAGTCACAACCCGTGATACACACACGCGCGCGCGCACACACACACACACACACAGCACCGCGAGCTCGATACTACCTTTGTTGACCTGATTAGAAATGTGCATTATTTTGCTTGTGTCACATTCCAAACAGGTTGCGCAGGTGCAGAGTAGCAACGTGTAATTTCCGTCATGTGCAGGTCAGTACAGCGTAGCAGTTAAATTTAAATTTTACAGGCACATGAAGAAAAGGTCTCTCCTGCCGTCTACTTTCAACGAGAATTAGGAGGACCCCGAAGGATTGATTGTTTCAATACGGAAGTATCGGGATTTATGCGCAAATTCTAAAAAAGGTCTGTGCATATGCAGTGCAAGTTTGGAATGGTTATCTGGGTAGAAAGCTCAGATCATCATGACATCACGGACGTGTATAGGACGTGTAATACAAGTCCGGGATGACACCGTCTTCGGTGCTGACAAACGTCCTTCAGACAAGTGTCTTGCAACACGACAGTGCTGCCTTGCTCACACCCCTGGGCCGGCCAGGGTGGAGACTATACTGGGCTTGCTGGCCATGATCCGGGAGAGCGCGTTCATTTCCTTCTTGACCTTGAAACGAAAAACCCACGGCAGCTCTCGCCTGGGCAAGATCTTCTTCGGCGGGGGCAGCTCGCTCAGGTCGTCATAATCGTCTGTCTGGGCGAGGACTTCAGGCATAACGGGCTGTTCGACGTATGGCGCCGCATCGACGTCCTCCGCGACGCATTTGTTGCCAGAGGAGAAGTCCAGCCTCTGCTTTGGATCTGGCTCCATGGACCGCCTGGTGCGCGACGTCGCCGACTTTCCGCTGCTCTTGGCTGAAGATGCGGACGACCAGAGTCCGTGAAACCGCGACAGCTCAGGGGTTTTGGCAGGCTTGGATGTGTGGAACGCATGGTATGGCACCTTCTGTGTTGAGAGTTCTCTGCCTTTTCCGATCGGTGACTTGTTAGACAATGGCGCCAGGTGCAAAGCGGTGGAAGTCATGTTGTCCAGCTCAGTGAGTGATGGCTGCTGAACAAAGGGAAAAACAGATGTAAATAACAATACGACATATTCTACGCGAGCGTGTGTGTGTGTGTGTGTGTGTGTGTGTGTGTGTGTGTGTGTGTGTGTGAAGTTTCAGCAAGAGAACAAGATGTGCGTGTGTGTGCGAGTGCGGATGGTGGTTTCAACGGGAGTTAACAGCACTGTCGTCTGGAAGCACAGACCAATCGTTCGCATTAGACGAGAAATCGCAGGATCATTGTAACTTTGTTCGCAGACCAACAATTGCGAAGTAGGAAAAAATACGGATAGTTTTTGTCTGATTATCATACTAGACTCATAATCATGACCGTGAACAGTCTTCCCATGGGCAAAATTGCCCTAACTTAGAGGGTTAAATTAACTAGACAGACAACCTAGCTCCTGATTCATAAACCAGTGAGTAGGTTAACTAACCGACTGGCATAGTGGGAATTCAAGACAGTATATGAGCTTGTGCATGCTGTTTGGTCAAAGGTCAAATGGTGAAGCATAGAACCTAAGCTAGAAAATTATTATTAACTATGACCTAATTGTGGTCTCCAATCAGACAATAAAAAATATTAATTAAACAAAAAACGGGGTAACAAAAATCAAAGTTCGTGATCGTTTTAACTCAACAGCGGAACGGAGGATGGGTAAGATGTCGACTAAGATCTTTAGTTTCGTTTTAAATTGCGTCTGTTGGTCTCAGATTATGAAATCAACAAAACAGGCAATTAGCAAAAAGTTCGACACCATCATCATTGTCTAGTTTATTTTTAAGCTTTTGAAAAATGTTGTTGTTTCTGTTAAATGAGATCTAACACGATCGCCACCATATTTATCCACGTTCAATCTATCTGTGAGAATTTTATCGGCAGAGCCCTATTCGACAAATTATCCACAGCAAATAGGGTTTGGCTACCCGAAGGCCAGGAATACGTGAATTTAGCTGCTACATGGGGAGATTTACCTAGCTTGTGGAGGGTAATTGGCTGGGTAAACGTGCTTTGTAAGTCCAGGCGAACAACCATTCTGCGCCTGTTGATGTATGTATTTTTCTTCGACTTAAAAAAAAAAATAGCACCAGTATTTATGGTGTACAAATCCGGGATTCAACATTTTTACTTGTTTGCTCGCTCGTTCGGGTTGCTGAGAGTAAGTCCACCCTACCAACAGTCGGTTAGCAATTATCCCTGCTGACACATATAGCCCCGAGTCTATCAATCGAGTATTGAATTACAGACATACTGCAGGTAACATTTAAACCGGCATTGTTCTTGAAGGTTCGAGTTACACCCTCGAGGGCGCTTCGTCTCGAAACACTGAACTGGTTACCACTGGATACCACTGCTTGAAAACAAAGAACAGATTGTCAGACAAACGACATGGTGGGCCTAAAGCAGGGTGGGGAATCTTTTTCCTGCCAAGGGCCCTCTGGAGATTTACGACATCATTCGCGCGCCATACAAAATTATCAACTTAAAAATTAGCTTGTTATATTATATTTGGTCAGTCGTAGTTACCCCGCAGTGTGTTGACACTTTGGCAATGTATACACTCCTAGCCAGCCCGGCACTGACTGTCTTCTGAGTCACTGAAATACAGGCAGACGGGCCGCAGCAGACGAGAAGATTACGTGTCTGTCCCGCCATGTACGTGAATGTGTCATGTCAATCCTGTAATGGACGTTCCCTGCTTAGCCGTCAAAATTTACGTTATTATTAGGATTCATTTCATATAAATGTATGTTTATATGAAAACAGCTGCTCGATTTACTAAACCTCGAGTCCTGCCTGTCGTTGCCGTAGCCGGGGCAAATTTTAATGACTTCGCGGGCAGGACATTTTCCAACTGTGGCCTAAAGCGAATTCACTCATTATAGCTATTTGTCCGCCTGAGTGGCACATCTTTCGGCAAACCACGCCAAATATTCAGTAGAATCATTAACGGTAAAGGTAAAGGTCGTCCCCTAACCTTTTCAGGTCGTTAGGTGGCGAGGTATTAGAGACCTCTCTTTACATGAGGGCCAGCTTTACATGAGGGTGGTGCCCATCTCCTCTCCCTCGCTGCCTTACCTCCCCCCGAACCCTCTATTGAGTCAGGTACCCATTCCCGCCAGCTTGGTCGACTTGGGGAAGTTTGCTGCGCTAATCGTGTATTGAACCAGCGTGGAAATAATGAAGATTATTAAAACAATTATCCATGTCCTGATGAATCTACTGAATATTTAGCGCGGTTCGCCGAACGATATACCATCCAGGACATGCGTAATTCTTTTATTAATCTTCAATATTTCCGCGATTTACTACCCCTGCAAGTAGCAGAAGCTCATGTCTAATTTCTCACCAACAGGTACAAACACCAAGCTACGCACCACAGATGATTGATCAGTACCTATAAATAACAGTTTATTTGTAGTCTTGACAGGCTGATCCTTTTCATTACGTAGCACAGCCACAGGACACCTAAAAAAAATTCCCTGCTCAACATTAAAAATGATATTTACATTACATACCATCGTTTCCTAACAACACCACGCAGGGCTTCGCTTAATTAGTTTGTAGGAAAAGTTAAGTTAGGTAGTCGCACTGAAGGTTCTACTTCTAAGGTGTGCAACGGGTGAACGCCATATCCACATTGCAAGCTCAAGAAGTTATACTCAGATTTACTCAGGTGACTCGTGACTTAAATAGATAAACTAAGATGTCGACTTTACCATTACGCTTGCAATCTTTGTTATTGTTTAGGTGAGGACGTATAGTGAAGTGAGGACGAAGTCATCCGTCCTAACTTCAAGCCTGTTTATGATGCACTCGCATATCGAACACATTAAAAAGTATCATCGAAGTACGCTTCCAGTACTTTGTAGGGTACAAAAGAAAATGAGATATCTTGGCCCTTCCATATTTCTTGTTACTGAATGACACAGGCGGCTTAGATTGAAGCAGTCAATTTTATTCAGTTCCCCCTACCCCGTAAATCTCTCACTCTTTGAACACGCGTGTATGCGTGCGTGCGTCTGTGAGTGTGATGCGCCTGGCTTGGTCTATGGATAATACCCGCTCGATATTTGGCACTGAGACTTGTATCGGTCTTTGTCCTGGCAAACACAGAGCTGTTTCATGTCGACTAGTCTTACCTGAACTAAATCCGCTGGGTTCAGAAAACACAACGATCATGCTGCCTGCCATAACGGCTATACCCGTCATGGTGTTGGCTTCGGTAGTTTTCTGAGCTTTCGTAGGGTTAGCGACGGATTTAGGTTGTATGTGGGTATCAGAAAAACGTTTGATGGTCAGCCATGAGTTTGCGTCTGGTCAGTCATGTTTGTAACTAGTGCTATTCGCTGTTGGTGAAACACTAATCGTTGGAACAGAACTCCTGGGGCCAGTTGCACAACACGTTTCTAAACCTTAAAACTGTTCTAAAGAGGTAAAATCTCTTCTAAGCCATTTTGATGCATTGCAGAAAAACATACAAAAAATTTTACTGACAGGACGGAAAGTCAGACTTAAACAACTTTATCTTACATAAAGCAGTTTTAGTTTTAACAATTCTAAAATTGTGGTGTGTACTTTAAAATAATTATCTAAAAAGAGTTATGGCCTAAAAGTGTTTAAAATTAGAAATGTGTTGTGCGAATGGCCCCTGGAATGGAGCAGTAGCAACACTGTTAGCGTGAACAGCACTAAGTAGCTGATCATGCTTATCCCCTAACAATTTTTGTTTCATCTAGTTCCCGAACGATAAAGGGCTTTTACGTCAAAAACATTACACCAAAGTACACGCAAAGCGCAGTATTCTGAAAATCATGCACAGGAATAACTCGGCTCATACCTACAAGTCTTCAAACAACTGAATGTATTGTCAGAAGTAAAGAATAGAAGATAAGCATCATCTTACAATACACTCCCCCTTCAGTCATCGTCACCACCCGTCGTCAGAGGACGAAAGGCACGTACCTCGTGCAGCACTTTTCTGGTAAACTTCGGGGCACCACTGTGCACAATCTTCTTGGACGGAAAGCCGTTACGCAGCAACCGCGCTCCTTTGCCTTTGAAGAGTTTGATGGTGGCGCCGTTGAAATCGATGATGGCGGGACGGGTGGTAGGTCGAGACTTGAATCTTTCGACGTACTCCTCCGGCGCGTTGGACGAAACCACCACGCTCCGCGACACACCTCTCGGGCGGCCACCAACTTCTGACGTCTGCAGCATGTCCGAGAAAGTGTAGGACAGAGGTCGAGGCGGGACGCTGTGATAGATGACGGACAGCGTGTTTCCTTTGCCCATCTTCTTCACACGGAATAGCTTCACGACAACATTGGAGGGGGCCTGTGAGAGCTCTGGAACAGTATATTCCTTTCTCTCCTTTCTTATGCTCCTCGCTTCTTCCTTCCGGTCTAGCTTCTGGCTTCCAACACCCTTTATCCCAGGGAGGATAAAGCCCAAATGAAGTTTGGTACTTATCAGATCTGATTTATAATTTTCTACGGCAGTATGGATATTTTCCGCAATGCAGGTTGATCCAGCCTTGGTATGGAACCTGCTACTGCAGCGTTGGTATTATTCCTTTTGATTGGGGGCAGTGTGGAAGTGCTGTGCTGCGTGTAGCGCCATGTCTGCCAGCAACAGCGACGCCACGTTGCTTTAGTTCCGTTCAGGTATGACAAAAGAATGTCTGTCAATGGAGTGCCACCAAACAGTTGGCTTCCCGTCAAGAGGTCTCTGCCAGCGAAGGGGACGACGAATCCCAGCGGTTCAAACAGTCTGCGGGTAGACACCTGCGTGTCCTCAGTGCGAGCCTCTGACAGCACAATACAGCATGCAAGTGCATGTCCCCCACGTTAGGCCAATCCTCTCAAGCTTGTCTAGAGTCGGCCTAAATTCTATGCCACCTTCGTGTTGCCAACTGCACAAGCTCCCACCCCCTACCCCCTATCCACTTACTCAACCCTAAAAAAATGTCAAAATTAAGTTTGAGTATACCTATCAACAAAACAGAGGTACCTACACGTCACCATAGCAACATTAAAATAGTTGTTGTATGATTGAGCAATGGCACGAAACCAGGACGACTTTCACTCTAATAAACGTTTATGCCTACATTGCAAACTATGATTCTTGATTATTATCCAGATACGAGTTAGAGAAACACGTGGATGGCGGTGGTGGTGGCGGTGTATAGTAGCTGGCAAGAGGGTAGTATAGGTAATAGGTCTAGACGGGGAAAAAAAATCACTCGGTAAACCTGGGCTCAAACATGTTTGCAGTGTCAAATGGTGGGTGGGTATAAGTACAAGAAGCCGACAAAGCGAGAAGCGTGCATTCCAACTAAGGTGTCACACAATTACAGCCCTCACCCAACACACCACATAGCATTTCGTGAGAAGTTTCTGAAAATTATGTGGTCAGAGTAGTACAATTTAAACACGCCAAATTTTCGGAGAACCTTAATTTTTTAAGTGTGTGTGTGTGTGTCTATGTGAAAAAATTCCAATTAAATATGCTTGATATTCTGCAGATGTGTAATAACAGAGTGGCGACACACTTTTGTTCTGCTATTGATATTGCAAAGGCCAGAAGAGACTTTGATCACGATCGAGCTGGGCATTGGGGCGACTGTCTTCTGCGTGCCATGAAAATGGCCTCGACACTTCCTCGCTTGTTTACTCGCAGCCTGACAACAAACTGACATTGCAAATATACATCGCCAAACGTCTAAATGCAGTTTGCACACGTTGAAATTATCCACATATCGATGATCCAGCGCTTTGTTTCCTACTAACAATACTAATTAGTTATTTGCAATGTTCTCTCTCTCTCTCTCGCTCTTCCACACACACACACACACGTACATGTACAGCAACACATGCATGCATTAGCTGGCGCAGTCCATATAAAGCCACTTGAACAGTATAACTATATATAATTATCTTTCTTTGTTCCTTCGATTCACCAAGACTTTCAACGTGTCAGCAGAAAACGTCACTTCACAAATACTTTATACAATAATATTTTATTAAGAAAGATGTAACACAATGAGAGGCCACTATATTCTAGTCACGGTCACGTTTATTACGTTCCTCGAGTTTAGTCACGACAGCGTGAAACCGCAGGTTGATCATCACGATATATATATATAGTACGTATTACTGGTCTCAGTTATTTTTTCACGTCTTTACACTGTGCACATCGAAGTGACCTAACGTGTCTCGTATGGGATGCCAAAAGCAAAATTGTTATATTTTTCTCTCTCTAGCTATACAATTCGTTCTATAATTATAAAGTGCATTTTGTAGCTGTACAATTCATAGAGAAAAAAATTATTTCCCTTGTATTATGCTTAAAAATTACCATCCAATTCATTATATATATATATACAACGATACATTTCTCCAGACTGCAGACAGCTGGTTCTAACTGGTTATATATATAGCACATGTGCACCATTCCCCCCCCCCCCCCACGCCCGAAAAAATTATATATTTTGTTGGGGAGTGAGGGGGGGGGAGTGTGCACATGTGCGTCACGTGAGGATGTTTATGGTGTGGTTTAACCGAGTGTTGAGAAGCCGTTATGTGTCTGCGGCGTACGACCACGAACTTTAACTCCCTCCCCGTAGATAATTGCCAGTGCCGAAATGAGCTCACCATAAGTCAGTGAAAAACTCAGATGTTCACAATTCTTACGACGGAGATTGTATGTTATCTAGACGTCCACGGTAGGTACACCAGCCTTATCATGAACCGATGAAGCATTGGCCTTTACACGACTGTGCGAAGCAGTTTGCTCCGTCTTTCACAGAATCGTAATGTTTACAGTTTGCCAATGACCAAGACACAAAGAGTTGACCAGATCAATGCAGACAACAGACACGCCAACACCAGCTAATAAGCCGTGTGAGAAGGGGAAAGGAATGGGCGAGACAGTATCTGTAAGTAATTTGGTACTCGCACGCTGTTTACTGTTGTTTTGAAGCGAGTAGCAGGAATGTGTGCTTCTTGCGTTATTTTGCCTGTAGTCCTACTCCCTAGTTTATTTATTATTTCATAGCTATAGGTATATGTGTTCGAACAAGGGTTTATATACGAATTATTTCTAGTCCCAGGACATTTGGAATAAGTGGGCAAAAATAGGAGTTGGAGGTAGTTTGGGTAGTGGATAATGAGATCAAAATAGAATCACCAGTTTGTTTTAAGAAAACATATCGACATCTTTCAGCTGTAATTTATCAACAGTAGCATAATCAAATAGCAAGAGGTAATATAGCATTTCACACTTTTAATCAATTTGCAAGTATGTTTGTTTCTTAAACTTACAGTAATTACAACATTTTGGTTTCCTTTTACTTGGTTAGATACCAGAAAGACGCCTGGATTTATGATTTTTAAAACAGCTTTTACAGTAAAAGGAAAAAACACAGCATCAAGAAACATACAAATGGGCTATGGTAGCATGTAATCTCCTTCATGAGACCTTGGTAATAGTTGTCTAAGTTTGATTAGAGGATCCTGTGGGAAGTGGAAGGCAGAAATTTGATTCTAATATTAATAAAAAGAAAAAGCATTTTGGCTTGATACTAACTTACAGTTTAATGTTGTATGAAGAAATAAAGAGAAATACAATTCATGTCTTATTTATTTCTTTTTTTATAACTTAAGTCACCTGTACTACAGGCCTTCCTGGCAGGAGCCATTGGTGGCTCAGTGTCTGCAATAATACTACAGCCTCTTGACCTTGTAAAAACTCGTTTACAGTCATCAATATATGTTGGGTGAGTATGGTATTTTTTACAGTGATCAGCATATTAGTTTATATTGGGTATAATATTTTTACAGCCATTAGTATATGTTGGGTCAGTATGATATTTTTACAGTCATCAATATATATTGAGTAAGTATATATTTAATGTGCACTCATACTTCTCTCTTCTGTTACTCTTTTTTAGTTGACCATACATGGAATAATCTGTGAATTATAAATCATTGTGTGAAGTGATGATGCAAACTGAAAACTGATATGGCAGATTGAACTCATTTTTGTTTATGGTAAACTTAAAAAAAAAAACGATGTAGGGGCTATTGCCATGCAGTGACCATGTTATTATGCAAGTACACCAACGTTTCCACAGTGATTCTTTTGTTAATACTTAATATATTGGTTTGAGTACTTAGATCAGGTGCTTTGCTTGAAAATTGTGTAAAAAAAATCAAGACTGAGCAACTGCCATTTTTATGCATCCCATAAAATGCAGGTCAAACACAGGAATGATGAAAGTTGTCATCAATGTTGTCCAAAAAGAGCGGCTCGTGGGACTGTGGACAGGAGCATGGCCTGTGAGAATTTTACTTTGTTTAAATGTAGGGTTTGATTTATAAACTGAGATATGATTGTGCTTCAGTGCTTCCCCCAGCCCTTTCCCTTCAGAATGTTTTATTTTGTATATTAAAAAAAATGTCAGTTTCAGCATTTTTTTCTTTCAAAACTCTTCTATTATTGCAAAAGACATGGAAGTTTACATTTTAGGACCAATGTAGATAACATAAATACCCGAAATGACTCTCTATTGAGTATGTAACAGTATCTCCAACACTTGTGACCAAAAAGTTGTTGTGTGATTTTAGAACATCTGATAAAATAATCTAAGGATCATTATACAAAAAAAAAATAAAAATAAATAAAAAATAAAAAATAACCCAACTTACATTTCATGGACAAGTGAAAATATTCTAGTAGTGACTGCTTTTTGTATATGGCTGATGAAGAGAGTTTATCAGACACTTTGTTCTTGTGTTTTAGTCTGTGACACGCTGTGGTCCAGGAATTGGTCTTTACTTTGGCATTCTGCACTGGCTTAAGAAAGACCTGGGGTGAGATTGCAGGCAGAAATTGTATTGCTATAGTAGTTGCAAGACTGGAATATTAAAGCAGAGTAAAGTCTATTTTAGCCCATAATATTGGGCATTTGCTAAAATATTAGAATATGTGTTTCATAAAACTGCATGTGCGTTTTGTTTTGAACTAACTGGTTTGTAAATGGAGTTCATGTGCAACCCATCACAGATCATAAAACACTCAAATAAAACCCATCACAGATCATAAAACACTCAAATAAAACCCATCACAGATCATAAAACACTCAAATAGAAGGGAGGTAATTAACCAAATTCCTCCTCTCCCTACTTGAAACTTTAGCGCTGTGGCTTTTGTGATTGTGTAAACAGTGGAGGGAAAGTCATTAGGGTAAGGGAAGAGTTGTTGTGATCACCTTAAGGTTAGCTAGAATGATTATCTTAATATTAGCACTTCAGTTGTTTGTGATGTATGCTGTCTAAAGTCATGAAGATACAGGGCTTGTGACACAATGATATTTCACAGAACTTGCCTTAAGTAATGAAGGTAAAATTGAGTTTTTAAAACTTTTAAAAAGATGAATATAAAATATTTAAGAATCCCTCTAGACAACAGACTTTTTGTAACAGTCATTAAAATCTAATTTTAAAAGTTGAAGGAGATCTCTCATTTCTTAATTACAAAGATTCTATCAGAATTTGTTTGCTGTGCTTCTTAGAGAGGTAGCAGATGTTGTAAATGTTGCATGCGACTGTAACTTATGTAAGAATTCATGTGCTGTAGGAGCGCTAACCCATCAGCACTGGAATCTCTCCTCCTGGGCATGTCAGCACGCTCCATCTCCTGCTCTCTGATTCTCCCGATTACAGTCATCAAGACACGCTATGAAGTGGGTTTGTTTAGTAGTCAAATGTTCTTTTCACATGCAAATAAAAAAGTCTGTTCTAGATATATATATATAATATATGCATTTAAGGCATAAAAATATTGACCCAGAGTGTGTTGTTTATATTGTTGTTTGTCTTTGATTATAATTTTGTCTGTGCTGTAACCTTTTTATATGTTTGTTTGTAGAGTGGAGCTTTCAGATACAGAGGCATAGCTCATGCACTTACTGTGATATACAAAGCCGAAGGCCTTCGAGGTAAGGTAGCTAGATGCCATTTGAATACCCATTCTTTCCTTAATTTGAACATATTTGATGGTTGTATTTATATGTGTGTGCTCATGTACTTTATGAAAACTGGGAGACATAGATGGGTAGTGGTTAGTGAATAGGGTTTGGCTTAGTATTATTTGAAAGTCTAAGTTGGGTTAAGGTAGGTTTAGTGTAGGAGTCATAGTATTATAAAATATTGTATGGGTTAATAGCTGACGTTGACACTAATAGTTAAATGTATGTCTTATCACTCTTATGCCTTTTCATTGTTGTGTTTTTACACATCTTTCTATTAAATGTTTGTTACAGGTCTCTACAGTGGGTTACTGCCAACCTTGTTACGAGATGTGCCATATTCTGGTCTTTATTATATGTTTTACACTCGACTAAAACTTATTAATCAACATAGTGAGTGTTTATTTTTTAATGGACTTATTTAGTTTGGAAAGTGTGTTCATTTATCTTTTTTTTGTTTGCCACAGTATTGGGCTTAACAGTAGTAGTTTACAAAAGATAACTTTTATTGTTTTTTCTTTAAATAGACAAATGGCTTGTTGATTATCTTGAAAATGCATAGGTTTTTTTTCTGAATGTAAAAACATTTTGTATGTTAAGTATGATATGCCAATACTAAGTTTTAAAGTCATAGAAAGAAAGATATTTCTGCAGCTCATGTGAGCAAACTCAGTCTCATTTACATTTCAGATTTGTGTGACATCAGTGTCTTTCAATTACCTGCTGTTTTTTCATATGCACATAGAATGGTAATACAAAATAGTCCCTCAGCTGCCCAAAATAGTGAAGAAGAGTTTCCTCAGAGGAATGCCTTTTTTCTTATAAATTTTATACTCAGCATGTGGATGATTTTCTCAATAGGCATAAACAGAGAGAGTTTCCAGGTCATGGTTGATTTTTGTAATGGAGCAATGGCAGGATTCTTGGCATCATTTGTGACCCAGCCAGCTGATGTCATCAAAACCAGCATGCAGATGTATCCTGCCAAACATCAGAGCATCATGCAAGTCTTGTTGTTTATTTATCAGGTACATGGGCAACCTTTGAATGGATGTTAACTAAGCGTTGCTTTCTCTTGTTGAGCAAAATTTGATCTGTAAATATCAAGTTTACCTAATCTGGCTGTAAGAAATGCAAAATAGTGTTTTATTCTTTAAGTCAGGCTTGTAATTCCAACATTTGTTTGATCTTATGTCTTGCAAGCATTACAGAATTGAATCAGAAAATGTTAGGTTTTACCTCTAAACTGCGATGTCTGAACCAATAACTCAAGGTATCAACTGCCTCTCTTTACTGCATGAATGCCTGTGTTTTTACAGAACATTGCATCACAATCAGATGTATATGAATTTTGCATAAACTAGTTTGATGGACAGAAGTTTGGTTTTATAGACTTGCCCAGTTTTACAATTATGATTTAAGCACAAATATCCACCAACCAAGTGTATGTCACCAACTGCACTTAGCAAGGTATCAAATGGACCACATTTTGGCTAATAGGTGTATCCCTATTTCTATACATGCACATTTACCTTTTATTAAAGCACACGCTGCAACAGGCATAAAGTGCAAGATGATGCTATGCCTACATGTTATCCTCTTACATCATGTGGGTTTTCTGATACTGAGTGTGGCCGTCACTTTGCCACAAATGCAGTATTGCTTAAAGAAAGTGAAAAAAAAGCCCCAATAAAAATCACAAACTCATTTGCTAATGTTTTGCTATTTTGTGGAGGAATGGGCATACCATGTTGCTTGGGATTTTCAGGAACGAGGATTAGCAGGGTTTTGGAGAGGCCTTCTTCTTCGCACACTTCGTCGTACACTTATGACTGCCTCAACATGGACTGTGTTTGAAGAAGTTAGTTTGTCTTGTATTCAAAAAACATTTTTGGTGCAATAAGTGCTCTGAGCAGAAAAAAATAAATATCTGATTAACCCATGTAATGCTTTACTTCAAGGCCTTCCAGTTTCCACTCTGAATTGATTAACAAGTATAAAATAAAAAATTATACTACATATTCATGACCTTTTTTATGCTGAGCAATGTCAAAATTTCATTTTTGGATTATGCATTCTCAAAGAACTGAGACTAGGGATAAGACAGTTCGAAAATCTCCTTTATTCTGATGCCAGTAATGATGGCTTCATGTCTGCTTGCAGATCATGAGAAGATGCAAACTCAAGACATAATAACAAGTATCCATGGTGTTTTGTTTTTCTTTTTTTTTTAACCTCATTTGTCACTTTGTTTGCTTTATGCTGTGTTCAACATTGTCACTATTTTCATGTGGTTATTTGCTGAAAGGTCTAATTCAAAATATACAAAACTTATTTTTGTCCCTATAAAAAATATTTCATTCACATACCGGTTTCAGTTGTCAATTTTGCCAGTACATTATTGCTAGCTCCCCAGGATAGGTCAAATGTCATTGCATTGTGTCCTTTTTTTTAAGTGCTATGAAATGTTTTGTCCAGATCTAACTGGTAAAATGTCTCTAAATGAAATATGTGACTCTGTTTATTTTTCATGGGATGCAGTATTTTCTGTCTGTAGTAATCCGAGTGGTCTTTTTTGGAAATGATTTGGCTATGGATATTTCTCTTTCTTTTTTTTTTTTTAATGTCCCCAAGATGAAAAAATATGATTTAAGTTATATAACTTTTTTTCCTTTTTGGCAACAGTTTTGTGAATCCTTCCCTGGGAAATTTATTGGCATTTTGAAATGGTGCTATTATGATATTAAATTGTGTGCATTCCAGGCTAAATCAGGTCCGCTGTGCATGCCCATGGATAACCTATGATGGATATTACAGGGTTAACAACACATGTGCATGCACAGACAACCACCTTGTAGTAGTAGTCTTTAAGTTAGTTTTCTTTTTCTTGGGCTTTATGAAGGGTTCAAGCAATATTCCTCTTCTCAGAAAAGCAGACCTCATAGCAAGAAATCTTTATAAGACAGTGCAGGTATGCTTGAAAGGCTAAGTGATGAGAACCTGGAGATGATCACAGCATTTTGCAGTTGAGTTTGCTACTGCTCCTCTTGTATTCAGTCAGCTGACTGCATCCAGTTTGTATAGCTTACGAAGAATTTGTTAGGGTTCACAATAATGAAATTCTCTATATCAAGTAATCCTGCAAACTAACGGGAAAGCATGTTGTGGTTTACAGTTTAGATAAAGAACTATTTTTCTTTGGAAGAGGTCTTGCACTAGAGAATCATTTTATCCGCTTTTGCATTCTTCCCTGAATCATCTGCATATGTGATCATTAACTTCTCATCAAATTTAATGTAACTGTGTGAAGCATGTTGAAATCACCTGAATATTTCAGTGTTTAAGATTGCTGTAATTGAGATCGCAGTGACTATGGTGTGATTGTTAATTATTATCTTTCAGAACCATTGTGTTCATTTTAATGCATCCTGTGTTGCATTGAAGAAAACTAGCTTACTGTTGAAAACATCTATCTATATTTTCATGAACAGTAGCAGATAACTGTTGTTAGCTGCATTTTATGGTCATATATTTAGTTTGTTTTCCAGTTTGATGCTAGATGTGATTAAATTTTATTTTTATATTTATTTTAGTTGTGTGTATGAAGTAGAAAAAGAGGGCGAGCTAATTGGTACTTTTCCATGCATAATTGTACACAAAAACCTTAGATGGGAAGGAAAATCTATGTCATGATATGAACTGAATTTTTGAATAGATAAAACTGACACCATAAAAGCAAAATTAGTTTCTTTATCTGCTGGACTGTAAGACATTTTAGAAAAGCAGGCTGATGATACAGTAGAAACAGCTTCAGCATTGGGGTTGCAGCTATTGTGTACAGCAATGAACATCCATATCAGAGCATGTTGTACTTGAACATACACCAGAGATATTACATGTATTTTCAGTTTAGTTTATGTTATGCAAGATTCTGTTTTACTAAATTACTCATTACATTGAAGTTGTCGACACATAGCTTAACGAACAATATATACTCTTCAGACAATGTACAAGTACTGCAGATTGCATACAATATAGCATCTGCAAACAATATTTATCACAAAGCATTGACGTTTGTCTTTAAATTCTTCATGCCATCAAATCAAATCCTGCTTCTGACCCTTCTACATGCACACAAAAACAGACAACATATGTGGTTTTGAAACTTAAGTAAATTTTCTCTGCTTCATGCTGAAAATTATATCATCGTTGCCCTCCCTTGACTATTAAAGGGTCACCTGGTCCTGTACCATCTACTTCGGTAGCTGGAAAAACAAAAACATGAAATCTGCATGACATAAGAAATCTCCCAATGAAAATGTGTCTATATAGGTAACCAAGCATTAATTTCTGGGCCAAATTTAACGGGGAAAGTCTAACCACAGCTAAAATAAATTACACATCTAAAATGTAGAACATTTATAACTTTCCAAATTAAGTAAAGCATAGTTAATGTCTGCAGTACTAACCAACTTGTAATAGAAACTTACACTACAATTGACTCTCTGAATGTTATAAAGAGCATCACCTGTGAGTAGGATATGGAAAAATGTAAAATTGCATATAAAATGTCATATACCTTCTGATTGTTGAACTCTTATTAGCTAAGTTCTGTGGGTCTAGCACAGTTTATTTCTAGTTTCAAATTCAACCAAGGCAGCAGTGAACATTTCTATTGTTGTATCCACAGAGTGATTTGATATCTACTGCAACTTACTATCTCTGGCTATGTGTTCCATGAAAGCTGTTCGTGGTTTTTGCTGCTGCATGCTTGTTCCACTTCGAAGTGCATAGTTAGAAACGATGCTGTACAGGAGGGGTCTGGCAAATAAATTTTTCATCTCAGAAATGTCCCAATACCTAGTCAGTATACTAATAAATTTTAACATTTACACAAAGATAAAAATTGATAATTGGAAAGTGTTTAACAATTTGAAAAATAAAATGGACATTTTTATATGGTTTCTGTCAGCTGTTACAAACACTTTACAAAGGGAGTAAAGAAATGATAAGATAGAATCTTTTCCTAGTAGGTAGAATGATGTATGATACAATACAAACATTATCACACCTTCCCCCATTTTCAAACCCTTGCCCTGAGCAGGTAGAATGCTACACTGCTACAAAGAATCAGACCAAGCTATGGACTTAATTTAAAATATGTGCATATTCTGTTGACTTCTGAAGCTGAAGAATGTGAGATTACCTACACTGAACGAGATGGTGCATCTTCAACAACATTAAGTTCACTTCTCAAAAACTCTCTGTCTAGAGGTTCTTTTGACATTCCTGATTCTGAAACATCACATTAAAGAAAATACATTTACAGCTTCAGGTAAAGATTTTAAACTATTTGACTGTATATTAGATTTGAGCCTCTGATACAAAGCCCTGGATATCTGAATATCTCATAAAATTAAGATTGCTGCAACACAATAACATTCGTTTTCTAAAAATAATCTTAGC
Organism: Marisa cornuarietis; assembly: GCA_004794655.1. NCBI lineage: Eukaryota > Metazoa > Mollusca > Gastropoda > Architaenioglossa > Ampullariidae > Marisa > Marisa cornuarietis. The sequence continues at coordinate 4,355,064 of SMMW01000025.1, forward strand.
CTATTGTTTGACAAAATTCTTTTTGCTTATGTGTCTATATATATATATATACGTATCAAGCAGAATTTAAATGTTGCAACTACCATGCTCATGTCAGCATTTTAGGTACCAGCCAACAGTTATTAACTTGCTAAATCCTTTCAAGATTATGGTATGTTTGAAATAGCTTTTAGCTGAATTATTTATGAATATAACCATTTGTTCTGTACTTACTATTAGAGTTCAGGAAACATTTTGTTAGGCATAATTACATGCTTTTTAAGCAAAATTTACTAAAATTGTGACAACCTCTTGAGTAGGCCTACTTTTGGTGTTTACCCGTACTAAAAATCTACATTACTTTCACTAATGTCACTGTCTGTCTGTCACACAGACACATCCTAAATCCACACTTACATGACTTATTATATATTACCAATATATCACAATTACAGACCAGGAAACGGAGGATCCAACATTGGAGATTAATTCATTGTAGTTGGATATATTTTGTCTTTCCATAACCTTACGTTTTTGATCAAATTTTACTTTCACAGTTTTACATATATAACAAAAAATCTGTAGGCATTTTTGGATAGACTATTAATCACTAGCAATACACTCCTTTCAGACCTGAAAGTGAAACAACAAACCTGCAGCTAGTACTGAAGCAGAATAATGGTACTTGTTGAATTCAAAATACTCTCGAATCAGCTCATTAATTAATATGTTCTCATTGCTAAGCACAGGCCTTCCCTCCGAGGGTCTGTCAAGGGCATTGAACACCTCTGCACGAATTCTGGCCTTAACTTGATTTAAAACTCCTCTGCTGTCCAGGTTTTTCTTTAAGACTGCAAAAGGAAGGAAAAGAAAAATGAAAACAAATTTTGAAATTCTACAGTAATTTTTCATAGAATGATTAAACCTAATAAACTTATATTGAAGTACTTTTTGGAATAGGGGATAAATGAAGAAAGACTGGAAACAAAAAGTGATGTAGAGTGTTAGCCAACATCATTCCACAAGAAAATTCAGAAAGACCACAAAAAGGAAAAGAGATGCTGACATAATCTATTAAGAAACTCAACAATTTATTTCCTTCTAAATCTCATGAAGATCTGTCAGTAATGGAACTGATGTATGCCATATGCAGTGCCAATTATTTTGTCTGACTTTCGCATAAATTTATTTTGGATATTGAGTTTCAAAATAAAAATATTTAACTGAAAGTTAAAAGAAGATGAAATTTAAAAAATAAGGGCAGAACTTCGATATAGAGTAACTCGCTGCGTCATAGGCCGGTCTATGCTATTTTGTCAGAGGTTTGGGGTTAGGGTAAGTGATAGCGTTGGGCGTAGGGTTAGGGTTTGGGTTAGGTTTAGTTTATGTAGGTCTACATTTGGGCAACTGAGTGGAACGAGCACATGACACATGCTGCGAGTTACTCTATATCGCATCTGTGCCAAAATAAGCTTTAGAAAAATAGGCAATTCTTGGATTTAGTTCTGAAATCGTTAATTTCTATGTATCAAAATAGTAACAGGCACGTACCATCTCGTAAGCTTTCGTTGGAAGCCATTTTGAAAAGCGTACATTGTCATGACGTCAAGGGAGTCATCTTTGTAGTAAATGTTAGCCTCCTTCAGCTGTACATAGAATGGCTTAAATTTGCTTGGGTTATAAGCATATAACATATTTAATGTTAAAAGTAATAATGCTTTGATTCTTATATACGTACGATTATATATAATTTGAGTATATCTATCAGTTTGTTAAGAGTTGAAGCCGCTCCCCTGTCGAGGCAAACTTGTTTTCACTGCCACTTCATATACTATACGTCTATACTTGTATTTGATTTACAGGAAGAAGCTACTGCTCCATGCCATTTCTTTAGTCATGTCATAATAAAGCAATGTAAACGAATATATTTGGCATGCCTATGATGTCACGTTTGTACGTGTGAGAGTCTCCACAAGATCCGCCAAGCAGCAGGACCAGACTAAAAGAAAGATCCTTCGACACCTTTCCCTTTTCACATCTTCATTTGCGATGAAGAACAAGCATCATGTTATTGTCCTCAGTTCTGATTGTGTAAATATTGTCATCTTCCATCGGAATAAGAAAGTGGGATGGCGGTGGTCGTGAGGGGAAGGGAGAAGCCAGCAACAGTACATATTTTTGACGGGCGGTGACTGGTTGGGGTGGTCTGCTGTCTAGCCTCGTATTCCATGTGCTTGTCTGGAGTAAGAACTGTTTACAGTTTACTTGCGGGTAAAGAGGCTTTAAGCATGGAACGAATGTTTAATGGCTATAAAGATTGAAAACCTTGTGCACGTCATACTTCTCATTGCAAGAGAATCTGTAGAATTAAAGAAGCACAGACACACATGTATATATTATGATTCGGCTGGGCAAAGATTTCTTCAGGTATTTATTGTGACTGTGTGAGTTGCTGTTCTTGAGACAGTGCCAGCCAAAGAAGAAAGACCACATGTAATAGAAGCTACGTTTGAAGATTAAAGATTACCATCAAAAAGCTTACTTTATAAACTGTTACATGCTGGAGGCAAGACTGAAGTGACATTCGAAGAAAAAAAACGATGCTGACAAACAATAAACGAAATGGGTTGGCTGGCAAGTCAACAACCACCAGTTCACCTTTCCTGGTACAACTGAGTTTTCTAAAAAAAAAAAAAAAAAAAAAAGAAAGAAATGGCAACTTCAAGCTGCAGTCCAGATTAGTGTTCATTCATATATTGCTCTAATAGCCATCCTGAGAAATCCAGAATACTGCAACGTCTGTACAGAGTTTAGGAAAGTGATGCTGGACTGCTCAGCGAGACAAGGCGCTCGGCCAAAACAAGCAGAAAAAACTTTCCCAAGTTTATCATGCGGTGCTGACGAATTTCCCTCGCGGTAAGACAATGGATCAAGCAAAAACCTGCAGGTCGCAAAGACAAATAACTATAGCAAACTAGCAGACGCTAACAGCAAGCGGGGGTAGAATGTTGAGGTGGTGAAACGGATCAGTGGATAGAAAGATCAGATAGAAAGATGGCGCCATCAGCACCGGAAAGGCATCAAGACAAAGTCCGCAGGAAAGACACCTACAGCGGTATGCAGCCTCGGGGAGAAATTAGAATGACCAAAACATGCCTTGGCCAACATCTAAAGAAGTAATCGCTAAAGGGATACGATAAAAATCTGTTGAGATCGACACTAGTGGATAAACCAAACACTTGGTTGGATTAGGCGGAGAAAGACCGGATATGTTTGACAAAGAACCAGAACAATGGCCGAGGCACATCTACCAAGAATGGAATTATTGATTGGCTGCTCAGAGGATGAACTCTAGTCAAACGGAGGGAGGAACTGAGAACGATTCTGGATGTGGAAGGTGTTTTCTCATTCCTCACCTCTCCCTGTTTCTTCTGACCCTCCGCACTCGCAAAGCTGTGTGACCTTTTCTGCGTAGGAAAAACAAATCTAGCGAAACTTGCTGTTCAGACATAGCTGGTTGAATCTCACTATCGGCTGTATGTTGAGCTAAAAAAAGCCCATCTCATTACAGAAATAGCGACGGATAATTTTTTTTTCTACTGCCCGTTTCTTACTGAGTCTTGTCAAAAACAAAAGGCACGTGCAACCCTGGTGGGGGAAGTGACTGCTGATACCTTTTCTTAAGTTTTTATCGCGTTTGATAAGATGACCTATTATTCCCCCCCCCCCCGATGACTAGTCGGACTGAGAAAAGTACGCAGTAATTTTGAAGCACACTTAAAGCGGCGATGATCCAGCGATGTCAGTGAATGAAGAAAGCAGAGGCAACTGTGATATGCTGACTTGTTATGATTGGTTAATGCATATTAATCCCCATTCCCCCCCCCCCTGTTTCTTTTGCTGTCATTTTACTAAGTCCCGCCTACTGTCAAATCCACTAAAGTGTTTATAGGGTGGCACGAAGAGGTCAGTACTGTCTGAAATAGTTGCGAACACATTTTGTGCGAAGTTACAAGCCATTGTTTGCGTTGCAGTGTCTATGCTACCAAAATGAAAACCGCTTTGAGCGATGGCTTTGTACGAGTTCTTTTGAGAAGTAAACATGCAGTCACATGCAAAAATACAAGAAAGCACGAGCAAGTGATACATAAGAGAGAGAGAGAGCGGGGAGAGAGAGAGAGAAGGAGAGACAGCTTGATCTGCGTCGTTAATGATACATTCTTCTTCAGTTTTTCCCATGAGAAGGGAAAGATGATACTACGGCAGAGGGCAACACTGTGAATACAAATCATAAAGGAACAGTTATATATTCACCATTCTTGAGCTTTTCTCTATGCCCTACACCAAAATAAAAAATAAAATATGGGTACTGTCAGAAAATTCATTTATTTCAATTAAACTTTAGGAAACTTTAAAGAAAACATTAAGGAAAATATAGATTGGTGTTTTTACGTGCAACGTTAGCAAGAGCCAGCCGATCAAATGTTCACACAATTAATTTGATTTGTCTGCACACGTCGAATCGGATGTGCTTTTGTTTCTGTTCACAAGTACAGTGAATAAAGGGGAGTGGGGAGGAGTAAACCCAAATTATTTATCACTTCGGTGAGCAAGCAGGTCAACCTAATAAAAGTAATCATATGATCGTAGCGGTAACACCGAACTGCCTTTTTGGGTAATTGCACACCGAGTGATCTGCGGCTACCTGTCCTACACATGACGTCACACAAAACCAGCTCATTGGTGTTAGAAGTGCTTTGCCTGCATAAACTGGTTTTTACATGTTCAAAACACGTTTCGATTACTGAACAAATGACAGGGGAAACTGACATAGTCTGTGATTTGAGAGATCGATAATTATTTAAAAATAATTGAGGTGATTGTAAATAGTTTTGCATCTAATGAATTATTGAAACTAAATATGACCTGTAGCCAGCTCTTCAGCTGTAAGGAACCTGAGATCGTTAACTAAAACAATAAATATAATAAATAAAAACTTAATAAATATAAACTTCACTATATTTACTTTTAAAAAATGAGGTGATGAAGCATTAAATTCTGTTTACTTCAGAATACGTCCCGAAAATCTGAAATAATGCTACTTGAGATCTATGTTGTCATGCCCAGAAAGCATTGTAAATAATAAATAACAGAGTACTAAATGATTTACAAATTGTTTGATCTGATAAACTTATGTAATTTAGTTATAGGTCTGTCTAGTAATTGCATTTCTTTTGCCTTTGCAAAAAATGTTTATAGTAAGTCTTAGTAGGACTAGTGGGGTGTACTTTTAATTATCACTGGGTCAAACTCTGTGTAAGATAATATTTCCCCAAATCTTGGTGAATGCCTGCCTTTCGTTTTCAAGATACGCGCCAACAAGCATCACCGTTCACAGAAATAAGTCAACACCACAGAGAGACAGACATGAGCAGTTGAGCAGTTGTCAAAGTCTCAGCCAGCGGGAAAGCTGGAAACATATTTGTGTACAAACGTATGTGTTTGTGTACAAGCGTGACGTGACGTTTTTGACACTTTTCTGTGTTTGGTAATGTTTGTAGGTGTTTCTTGAGAACGAAAAAGGGGTATTCTCTCCATTAGCTTTTACCCACTCATTAGACAAAATGAGACCCACTAGCCCTTTAACGTCGTTTCGATATAAAGTTAAAGGAGAAAAAAATTGATTCTCGACAGGGACTACTATTTAGGGTCTGCACCTTCTCCTAATGTCTGCGTGAGTTTTTTTTACGGATAATCAGGTTTCCTTCTACATTTTCTGGGTTATTTATTTAAGAAATGTTTTTGTGACTGGAAATAAACAGTAGGAAATTAGCAGTTTATATATGTATATGTATATATGTTTTATATATATATATATGTTACGGCCAAAGCCCGAAATCGGCCAAAGTGGAAAAATGTTCGGCCAAAACGAGAAATGGCCAATGTTGCTGTAAATTGACCAGGCAATGTCCGATCTTTTCTTGATTTTGGGATCTGGCCGGTCAGTTTGCGAAACGGCATTAGCGGCGATCGGCCAAATGAATAAAACTCATGAACAGATTTTGGTGGTTCTGTGTAATTTCATACTTTATATTAATTATTAATTATAAATTATCAAACTAAATTTTGATACTCAAGCTTATAAATCATAGTAAATCATCAATCTATATCATCACTTGTTACAACAAGATGAACATTTTTGTTGCGCTCTTAATAGAGCAATGGCATCGAGTGTAGCCTTGGCTGCCAGTCAATGATTGAGAAGACGCGACGGTTCGTAGGGATTTTTCTTCCGTGCCTACGGATTCCAGTGTGAGCAGTTTCTCTGCAGAATGGAAAATTCACTTCTGGAGTACAGTTGTTTGAGAACACCATGTTCTGTTCCTAGCTTGTAGAAAACGCTTTCAACGTTCATGACAACTGCAATAACGCTTCTTGGATCACGCGACCTTTGTCAACATCTGGTATACAGATATATAGGCACATCAAATTTTGCCCAGGGATTTCTCACCAGCCGGCCAAAGAAGCATATACACTGGTCATTTCAAGTACCTAGGGTCTTGACCACACTTCTCGGCCAAAGTGTGAAATGGCCGGCCAGTTTGGGAACTTGCTGAACTTTGGGCTTATATATATATATGTGTGTGTGTCTACTTACATAGCGCCATATGTATCGGAATGCCTCCTTGCAAAACCATAATTGTTGACAAACCGTAGGAAGGGAAGCAGTACAAATTCTCCGATAAATATTTTTGACTCAAGTTCAACATGTCACCATCCTTCGTGCATGGCAGATCAATTTTCTCACGTGTATTGTTTTGGTCTGATGCACATATACAAATACATATCAATTATCATGTAGTAAAATTGGTTTCCATATATGTTGTTTTGCTTAAAGTCACAGTTTCCGAGAAACTATTGATGACCTTCAGTGAGGACTTCTTTCAGATGAAATAAACAACTTAGACTTGCAGAGCAGTGAATTGCTTTTTTTTCTTATTGTAGTTCTTATTTCTTTATAGCGTTAACTAGTTTTCTAAACCAGCTCAACGAACGCGTTTTGCATTTGACTGCTAACCATGCACCTACATAACAATAAAGATCAGTATATTTAATAGTAATTTTTTTCCCTCTCGTTACCCACTAGAAGGCCGTATTAGTTTTGTAATGTTATACTGTGACTGGTTATACAGGGCACGAACACAGCCGCATAGCCAGAGAAATTCCTAATGTTTCAAAAGAAAGAAAAGCCACAGTAAGAGAAGAGAGACTGAGAGATAAAAGGAGAGACAGGACAGAAAGACACACACACACACACACACACACACACACACACACACACACACACACACACACCTATACGCATACACACGCACGCAGGCGCGAACTCGAGGAACGTCACTTCTTCGAATCTCATTATATGTGCAGAGTAGCATGTCTTTGAGAAAGATCGAAATGCTATGCTTGTGTGGAAGAACTCATCGTGTTCAATTTGCAACAAAAAGCAGCGTTGTAATACTCATCTTTCATATTGAAAACAATTGTGCATGTCCTCATCGCAAATCATCGAAACAACTCTCTCCAAAAACTAGGACATGTCAGCGAACGGGTGTTTATTTGGCAGAAGGGGTGTTTACGTCTCCCGTTTCATCTCAAGAATTGTTTTCCCTGCTTTCTAGAGATTCGTGCAATCTCAGAGTCCACTTGTACGTCAAGGACGTCGCCAAGACCCGTGTCTATTGTCAGTATAGCCTTTCTTAACGGCATCACCGGATGCGAGTTGAAAGTTCGACCGAGGTGAGGTTTTGATGGTTCAGATTGCGACCTTCGGAAGGACTTGCCCTAGTACCAGGCGACACTTACACCACTCATCGCAAGGATATGGCTTTGGAAGAGGCGATAATGCTACCCAATTTAGACCATTTATCAACTACCTCTCCTTTCAAGTTTCAGATTTAACGTTGTTGAGGACTTTTATCACTTCTCTATGACGGTGAGAATGAACCATTTTGAGGGACTGCGAGCTAAAAATAGGCTAAGGTTAAGCGAGGTCCTGGCGAGGTCCAGGGGTCATTTGTTGCGCCAAATGTGCTGGCAACCAGACACTTAGCTCCGCCCATTTTCCAGTTGCTGATAATTTATTGGTTCGTTCCAGATCACTTCCACTAGCTTAAATAGCCAACAGTCTAACGAGTTCGTCAATTACGACTGCGAGACCCCTACCTTTAAGCATCCTGGACTGGTCTTCAGAAAGAATTAGATTCAACCTGCTCAGTTTTGAAGCACTTTTCCTTGTACTTTAGCACCGGGCCTCTCACATGGATCACATCACACTCTTCCTTTGGGGATGCTGTGTAACGTTTATTTTTGTACTCTGTGTCTACTGGTAAGTAGGTTTTAGAAGTAGACTACTGAAGCTTTCCCTTTTTCGTTTTTCTCATTTTCCGGAGCTTCTTTTCACATTTCACAACTTCTTAACTGTCTTTGACGAATTTGGCGTGAGCTGGACGCTTGTCTTGTGCGTCTTAGTAGACAGGAATTGTAAGCTGCTCACGTTTGACATTATGGCATTACCATTTCCCTTTATTGTGCGTTTATAGGTGCGGAAACAGTCTTTTGACACAGTCCACAAGTTAATTTATGGACGTCTGATTTGTTGTTTTTTTTCAGGCACTTGAAGCGACACTTCAGTATCTTCGAGAGGCTGAACATCCCTGGACCTAAGCCATCGATACTGGTGGGAAATCTCTTCGAGATCATGAAAAAGGTAGGTAAAACGTCCCTAATCTTATAGATAAATAAAGTAAATATAGATAGTAATGTTGATAAAGTGGACGACTAAATTTGTGAGATATCAATGAAAAAATTACTTAAACAAAAAATTTCACAAAACTAAAAAAATAAATACAAATCTGTTCAGCTGATATATTGATGGAAAGGCAAAAAAAAGTGTGTGTGTGTGTGTGTGTGTGTGTGTGAGAGAGAGAGAGAGAGAAGAGAGAGAGAGAGACTAATGTTTTCTTAACTCGTTCTTAGGGTCAGTTCCATGCAACCGTTGAATGGAGCCAGAAATATGGACGCGTGTTCGGTTTCTTTGAGGGCTACACCCCGGTTCTCAGCATTAGCGACCCAGACATTCTGTGCCAAATTCTCGGGAAAGATGCTAGTAACTTCATGAGTCGCAAGGTGACTACAAGTGAACATGCTAAAGTCTTTAGCAAAGACTTACTAGACGCTAGAGCCGACAAAAAAAAAATCACAACAAACTAGTAGTGAAAATCAGTAGATATTCAGCCTGGATTCTGTTTGTTTCAAAGCGATTTAAAATTTGTGGCAGCATTATCATTTCTCTTACTTCCACGCTTCTGTGTTAATGATAATATTCATGCTTACTTTGACATGACTCTGTGTGTTTGTGTGTGTGTGTGTGTGTGTGTGTGTGTGTGTGTGTGTTTGAGAGAGGGAGAGAGTGAGAGAGAGAGAGACACTATGTGTTCATGTATTCTTTTTGGTTTTACTTTGTCGTAACAGTGTAAAAGTGTTCATGTTTTCTTGTGTGTATGTGTGACGGTGTTCCTGTTTTCCTATATTTTTATGTGTCTGTGTTTGTGACAGCCGTTCCCGCTCGCCCCACGCAAGAGTCTCGGCCTTTTTCTGGAGAACGGACATCAATGGCGTCGCAGCCGATCTTTGCTGACGCCAGCCTTTTCCTCGGGAAAACTCAAACAGGTATGAATAAAAAACGCTCTCTCTCTCTCTCTCTGTGACTATTTAGGTCTTTAAGAATAATTAAACATCACCGGTAAACAGCTATAGCCCTGCGCATGGGTCAAAGAATACATTATATGATGTTATTGATCTTGAAGGTTTGAACGATTGCAAGAAATGTTCACAAAAATGTGATAAACTTTTTTTTTTTTTTTTTTTTTTTTACTAATATGACGCTACAAACTCGAGATAATCCCGAAACTAAATTTAATGTCCAGGAGAAGATGATAAAATTAGTATCACTGATTTGTCATTGTTCTTTAACACTTTTTCTAAATAAGACACACATAGTTTAACGTCGATCTCTAAACCATGACATATCTGATGTATTTCCTTCAAACACCAGCCAGCAGGGAAGATTAAAATAAAGAAGAAAACATATGCTAAACAGACATTGCCCTGAAAGCCAGTATAAGCTAATTACTACTAACTACGTCACGGGAACTCGGTTTTTCAGACCTCGTTGAAAGCAATAGAGCGTCGGATGAGAACGCCCGGTTGTCTCGAAAACTGAACTTTGCACTTTCGATTCTTATAGCGAATTTGTAAGGGGAAATGGGTTAGCCTTTAGTGGGTAATAACAGGGTCCTTGACGTTCTCTGTTGTCAGATGATGCCTATCATGACTACTTCCGCCGATATGCTGGTTGAGAACCTATCTCGCCAATGCTCAGGAAGGGAGGGAACCGTGGACATGTACAACGCCTTCCAGTCCCTCTCTCTTGACGTCATTGGGAGGTGCGCTTTCGGCCTGCAGACCTGCGCCCAGACAGATCCCAACGACGAGTTTTTAATCACCATCAAGTCCCTCTTCAACGTTATGTCAACGACCATCATTCTGCCTTTAGTCAGTGAGTGCAGCTATCATTCTGACAGTAGTCATAGAGAACAGCGTGTACGTACGATCGTGTTTACAGTCATGCTTACAATCCACATGGCCATGAGGGATGTTATTGCTCAATGTAGCTATGGTAACTGTGGCTATTGCTCTATGAATGGAACGAATAGTCTCCTTGAATCACTTCTTTAAAAATGTCGCAATTGTTAAGGTCCGCTGGGTAAGCGAAATCCTCGCATTAACACTTGGCTAAAAATAAACTCAACGTATGTTACTTCAAGGGGCTTAACTGAAGGGAATATTTAAGTTCCTATCAAAAGGTGTTGGACAATACAGTGATGTCTATTCATGAAGGGCTTGTCTCATTTTCTCTCACAGTGGCCGTGCCGTTCCTGTCGCACTTCATTTTCGCGCTCAAGAACATGGTGGTGTTCTTCGGCATGAACCCTGTGGTGTGGCTCAGGCTCAGGCTCAGGGAGGTGATCCGCATACGTAAAGAGATGGGCGTAAGTTATCTTATCTTGCTGTAGCAAACAACAAGAACAAATAAAACATTAACGAAGATTGAGATCTAAAGAGGAATAGTTGTATATGCAATAACAATTACAATTTTATAAGTTTTTAAAAGTTCTTTTTACAGTTTTCTGTTATGTGGGATGATTAAGTGAGCAAACGCAACTTTGACCAGTTCATGTCGTTTATTGAATGATACAGAAGATAGATTAAAGAATATAAGTGCTTTGTTGAATTTTTTAAGTTTAGAGGTTGTTAACGGTCTTGTAACAGCGTTGTTCAACGGGGCCATAGAGAGGAAGTCTACAATAAACACAGTTTAGTTAAATTTCTATTTCTTTACTGTTTCAGCCCAACAACAAGATCACAGACCTTGTACAGTTGATGCTGTTTCCGCCCGCCCCTCGCAGTCAGGTGCAGGGGACAGGAGGTGAGGACGCCAGTCACGAGGACAAGCTGCTTCACGCCAAGATGACGGAGCGGGAGGTGGTGGCGCAGAGTCTGACGTTCCTCCTGGCGGGATACGAAACGACTAGCGCCGTACTGGCGTTACTCTCTCACCTGCTGGCGCACAACCCGCACGTGCAGGCTCGCTTACTGGAGGAGATCGACTCCCTCCCCAACAAGGTCAGACACGACGCCTCGGCTCGCATTTACACCAAATGTTTAAGATATACAACAAGATTGTTTCAAACATCTCTTCTTCATTAACAAGATTAAACGAACGTTAATGGTGATTAGCAAATATACATGTTTGACAGGAAGCAGTTGTTTGCTTACAGGAAGTGACGTACAAGACTATCCAAAAGATGGAGTACTTTGACATGGTCTTTGACGAAGCCTGCCGCCTTTTCCCGACTGCATCTCTGTAAGTATTTTGCCGATGTCAGGCACTTTTAGTTCATTTCCCTCTTCATTTATTTATTCATTACTCATAAAAACAATTGGATTTCTTACACATCAGAGCTTAAGTGCAGACAGCAATAACCGAAGCAAAGGGCAGTAAAAATCCTGAGAACATTGCTCACAGAGAGACACACTCATTGAGAACCATTGTTCACAGAGAGACAGATCTAGGAACGAAAAATGTTTTTACGGGAGAGGCGTGCCCGCGGTTTAGCCCTTGTACATTTTGCACGGTGCGTGACCTTTTGCACTCTGTGAATGTCTGGCTCCCATGACATTATGTCCATTGTTTTCAGAATTGTGACACGTAAATCCGACAAAGCTCGGGAGTTCAAAGGCTTCACGATTCCTGGCGGGATGAACATTCACGCCAACATCTGGGCACTGCACCACGACCCCGAGTTCTGGAACCGCCCTGATGACTTTGATCCGGAAAGGTTGTCACGCTTTTTAAACTCGCTAATAACAAAAAAAAGTGTATTAATTTTTCTATTTAAGCTCAAAACTATTAATCTTTTCTATTTCCTTTTAAACTCAGTTTTTTAAAAATCCGCTCAAATTTTCAGTCGTACTTCTATTAAAAACTGTTTGCGTAAAAATAATACTTTTCTTTAATAATTTGAAGAGACAGAGAATTTGACTTAAATCCAGTTCTATCTCTCGAAACAAAGAATGATAGCCATAAAGAATGTTATGTGTGGCGTGCAGGTTCTCCACGAAGAATAAAGACAATGTCTACCCCTACTCCTTCTTGCCCTTCGGATCGGGACCCCGCTGTTGTATCGGAATGCGCTTTGCCATCGTGGAGGCGAAAATCGCCATGGTTCGACTCCTTCAGCATTTCACTCTCACGAGGGACACAGATGCTCAGGTAAAAAAGAAGACATAATGAAGAAGTTCTTTTAAATTCAGTGTGTTTTCATCAAAACGTTTACAACTTTTACTGGATAAATTCTTCAAATGAAAAAAGCCCAGTAATTCTTTCAAAGAAAAACGTTTTCGTTAAATGTAACAAATTTCGTTGAAAGGTCAAGATGACTGGAGGAATTAGGAAAGATAACTTTTACTTTGCATGTTATAAAAGCTTTTAATCTTGCCGCTGCTATCAAAATCGAAAATGAACCGACATTTGAAAGAAACCGTATTGAAGATCCTTTATAAATTCAACTGACAGTTTAAAGAAAGCGCATTAAAGATCCATTAGAGAATAGCAGGAAAATAACTATTAATGATGGGAGAAATGAAAAATCCAGAGCAATTATTTTGACAGACATGTAAAACATTTTACTTTTCCTAATGGGAAGGAATTATGATGTATTTTTGATTGGTCATTCAGCCTCCACTAGTGAAGAGTACATTTAGATGAGTTTTAGATACAGAAAGGGAGGAACATTAAAAATACTCAGCTGAAAATCCGTCTTTACTTTATCTTTTGTTTGTGCCTACCAAATATATGCTAAATTTAAAATGCAGTTCAAACATCGAACTAAGCTGCATATTCCTGTTTTTTCTCCTTTCGTCAGAAAACCATTGAACTGCAAGCCCGCGGAGCGATAGTTCCCAAGGACAAGGTCCTGGTCAAGGTGGTGAGACGTGACCTCAGGCGCTACATCAGTCACAGCCACGGTTGAAAAAAAAAAACCACACAAATTTATGCACAAATTTTGAAAAGCTTCTATTGTAATATTGTCTTCAAGATTAGTCTGGCTTGGGGTGCTAACTGGCTGGCAGAAATGAATCAAGACAAGCTTGGCAGACCAGAAGGAGTTCACCTGCCGAGAGAGAACTCAGTGAGTAGTTCAGGGTGTCGTGCTGCCTTCCAAGGTCTAGCCAGACAGAGTAAGGACGAAGAGGAACTCATCAACTTTCATTATCGTTCGTCTTTAACAATATGGCGAACGATTTCAAATGTCGCTTGTGTTACAAAGACTGACTTTCTATGAACATTTTATAAATATATTGCTAATCTACATTCTACCAGTTCAAGTATGCTAAGCACTTCAAACGCTTTGCAGATACTGAACCGATCCATGAACTCGCATCTTCAGTGGACAGTGCTTGGCTGATCTTATGTCTGACGGTATTCCGAACTGGACCATTACCAATGCTGACAAACTTTACTTTTATTTATTTATTGTTGTTGAGTGTGTTTTATAGCTGCGAAAAAGATTAAGTGCTCACAAAATAGGTATCTTCATCTTGTCCTGAGGACATGTAGTCATATCACAATACTGTAGTGCGACTCCGAGTCTTGCTACTGCGGTGATTTTCTCGATTTTTTTAACCTTCTTGCAAGTAGAAAGTGACGTCATACGTTGGTCTTTCTACTAACGCCTGGGTGGTGCAACGAACTAAAGTGCAACGAAAGTGTTCTGTTAATTTTTAAAAGTGACACACTTGATATACCTTTAGTATCCGAACATTTCGGATTGAAATACAGTTGCTTTTAGCGAAGACAGACAATCTTCGTGTGGCACCTAATTTACTTGGTCATATTGTCAATCACATAATCCTTGTGTTTATGATGTGTTTGGGTCGTCATATAGCCTTGGTTAATGGCTTGGAGCAAAACACCACTAACTCCCCCTCCGCCCCACAACCTCTCATGATGTGTTCGACTGACATGTAACAGCCACCTAGGTCTCACATGTTGTCTCACAGGCTGTCAACATTCCATCACCTCCATGGTTATTAATCAAATGCAAAGTAAAGCAAATGTCTCAAGGCTGAAGAATCACCGAACTATAGCAAGTTTATTTACATCTGAACTGTTTAAATACTGAGTATTTTCTAAATAAATATGTAAGTATTTGATTGCTTGCTTCATTTCAGGTACAGTTCTATTTTTCACAAAATAGTTTTGCAAGTTAAATGTTGAACTGAAGGGATGAGGAGATCAGTATGTATAATGTGCATGAACGCGAGCGGAAATGT